>OU343054.1:6061400-10861400 GCA_910593695.2 Ocypus olens | reverse complement strand
ATAATTTATGAATTCAGTTCGTCATGGATTTTGTAGAAATGTGTGAGTGCTCCTAGTCTCGCGCGCAAAATAAAACCAAATTCAAAATTATATTGGATACATCCAATAAGAAGCAGAAGACTATTAGACATGCAATTTTATAAATTGTTTGTTAGCTTGAGAGAATATCCGGCCCAATGTTTTGTTTACTTTCGAATTAGTATTCCTAGTTTTGATAGATTGCATTTTTTGATGCAAAGGATTCGACAGTATAAACGAGAATGAGCCAGTTAGGTAACTGAATAATCGCCGGTGCCTGGTTGACAATTTGGGGCAACACTCACCGTCAAAATAGAACGAATATTTTTCCAAAAATATATTACACTTCGCCTTCCGAACTTGCTGAATAATATCACATGATTTTTCATACACTATCAAACTGGGAAATGCACTAGGTAACCTATTGGTATAATTAACTTTGGCAACTTGGCAAGAGAAGTGCCCGAATTTTGAAAATTTCCAACCCAAACTCTTACATGAGTCATTATCTCCGAAGATCATCCGCGAGTTGATATTACAGCGTTAAAACCGTGTGGCCGAGGGTTATATATACTGAAGGAAAAAAAAATGAAACACTTTAAATTCGTGAAATTTCGACCATTTTCAAACCGCCATAACTCGGTGTATTTTCAATCGATTTTTATTAATATTTGAGAGCAAAAAACTTTGAAGTGTCTTCTTTAAGGTCATGCATGCGAAACTAAACGTAACCCCTTCCGCCCCCCTCTAGTGCCCCTGTGAAAAAAAGTTTTTTTCTGGAAATCATGTCCAACTTTGACGATGTCTACGGAGTTGGAAAAATTTTGTCCACTCGGTCCACCATAAAGGCATTAAAATTTGATCAATTCCCTATGCAGGACTCGAAGGACGAAGTTCCTACGATGATTTGGCACCAAGTTATGGATGTTCGAAAAAAGTGCATTTTGAGGTTTTACGCACATAACGCAGTGACTTTTGAACCAAATTTGATGATTCTTTCGGGCAAAAATCCCATGAATCCTCAGAATACATCTCGATTGGTTGCATTAGTCAAACAACCGTGCTACGTATCATGAGGAAGGAAAAATATCATCTCCACAAAATACAACTCGTGTAGGAATGTCAATGAGTACCCCAACAGTGATCAATGGCACAGTGAAGTGTCAAAATTGCAGAAATTGGAGTCGGGTAAATCCCCACACAATGGTTAAAGCAAATAGTCAACACCCAGAGATATGAAAGGTGTGGCTGAAATAATTGATAATAAAATAGTAGGGCCTTTCTTCTTTAAAGGAACAGTAGAAAGATATTTAGAGTTTTTGCAAAATGACCTTTCTCCAGTGCTTGTAGCAATTTTGGCAAATAACAAAAATCCTGACCTTCCAGATAATCCAATATGGTTTCAGCAACACGGTGCACCCCCGCACTACGCACATTTCGATATTTTCCGGACATTTTCTTCTCGAGTAGATGGATCAACAGGCGGGAACCGCATGTTTCCCACATCTTACACCCCTTGATTACTTTTTATGGCGTCATTTAAAGGGTCTACGTGAACACACCAGGAAATTTTTCTGTACTAGAACATCGCATAAAAGATGAAATGCTGACAATAAAATTTATGATTTCTCACTTTCAATTATCAATTACTTGAAAAATTTCTTATGTAAGACGGCAACATTTTTATACTGTCAGTTCGACAATTAAACTATCTCTCAAAATAAAAGAAATAAGGGTTGTCATTTAAAAAAATGGATGACGTCATTACTCAAAAACAAATGATGGTTGAAAATCGACTCATAAGAAATGTGTGTTTTTATCAAAGAAAAGGAGGAAGATATTTCAACTCGGTTTTACTAAATTTTTATTCCCTACTTTAGGCGGTCACTGTATTTTAAGATTATTGTTTATAAAAGAAGTTATCTTTTTCATTTACTGATTTGGTTGTAGAAAAAGTACAGTGTGCAATTCGTTTTATACTTCTCTAGGCATACGTCTAATAAACACTCACTCCGCTTGTGTCTTACCTAAACCTCGTGGCTAAACTGCGATTTATTTATAAAACTTATTACATAATATACTAATATGTACAGCTTCATCATAAAGTATTTATTATGAATCAGTTTTAATGTAATGAAGTTCTATGAAGTGATAGATTATCCACTTTTGAAATAAAAAAAAAAACTTTTTTTCGCTCCCTTAAGAAATCTTGCTTAATTCCTAAGTGTTCAAGGGTTTCGACTCCGAATCCGAAGTCAGAAAAAATCCTTCAGGCATCATTTTTAAGAAAAATGGGGTTTACGTTAGAAAAACCAAAACTTTGAAAATCGTGTTAATTTTTTTAAATATAAGGTAAAATATGTTTATTTGTAATCCACAAAACTGATTTTTAAGCTTAGTTATATTCGAACAAAAGTGTATAGTTCTTTTTCTTTTATACTCTTCTTTAGCTAAATTCAATAAATTCAATAAATCCAATGCTTTCTGCAACAAGTAAGGTTGTTTCTATTTTATTTATCCTTCTCTAGCTGTCTTCCGTTGTAATGTGCAACAGTAATCCGCCAAAATCTTCTCGTTCCATTTGCTGCTGTACCTTTTTCCATTTTGGCTAAATCTTGATGGAAACGTTCCCCGTGTTCATCTGAAACTGCTTCCAGATTGGGAAGAAAAAACCACAAATGGGAATGCATAAAATGAGTTTTTAATGACATATTGCAACCCAATATCCTATACGAAGAAAGTCATTCTTCAACCACTTTGTTGCCCAAAAAGTTGAGAAACATGTTTTCAAATGCAGTCCAAGCTCTATTTTCCGTTTAATTCAACTTTTCTTTGAATATAAGGTCCTTGAAAAGAGGATTTATGGGCCGACAAAAATCCTTTCTTTAGTTCTTAGCTCAATTGATGAAATTTTTGTTTTTTAAGTACAAGAAACCATCTCCTTCCTTGTTCATAGCTTTACAAAGTTCTTGATGAGACCTACTTTTATATCAAAGGGCTGGAAGCAGGACTTTCTTTTTTGCAGCAAAGCGGGGTTGGCAATGTTCTTTTGGTCAATTGTGTCACTGCGCTCTGGCCATTTGTTTTACTATGTAGAGAGTGAACCTTTTTTGAACCTTTTCTTGATGAGACCTACTTTTATATAGAAGGGCTGGAAGTAGGACTTTCTTTTTTGCACCAAAGAGGGGTTAGCAATGTTCTTTTGGTCAATTTTGTAACTGCGCTCTGGCCATTTGTTTCACTATGTTGTGGTTTTCTCGTTTCCTGATGTTCCACTCACATAAAAAGCGAAAAAACTTAGTGTAACCATTTTGAAGTCCAGTGAATTGCTATTACTTTTAGATCTGCACAAACGCTCCATCTATACTCGTGGTACTTAATTTTTTGAAGCAGCATTTTCTTTCATATGAACTGAACTTGCCTGGGATGGACGGATATTGGTTACCATTGTAATATTACTCCTTTTAAATTGAATATTGAGCTGTTAAGGAATTGCCTCCATTCCTCTGGATTGACAGGGAGATTAAGTTTTGTGAGTAGATTGAATAGATTGGCGCAAAACACAATATTTTCTTCCATTCGAAAAATTTCAGTGCCTCCGACTCATGATTTCTAAAGAAAGATATCTTTATACCTAGGGGCCGCGGTGGCCTAGTGAGTAGAGCGCCTGCTAATGGGCCTCGTGGTTGTGGGTTCGAATCCCATCCATGCGGTCACTTATCGTTAGTGGCCGAATAGCCTAGATGCTTAAGCCAATTCGCAAATCATCCGCACTTCCTCCCGAATTCCCGTCAACCATACTTCCTTAAAAAAAAGAAATTGGGGGAAGTCTAAATCACGAACCAGATCATTTAATCGGATGTAATTAATAAGCTGTGGCTGCGGTTCAGTTCGGCTGAAATCACCTTAAATCTGCATTTCTTGGCTGGTTGCAGATTGCAGCGATATACTTTCAGAATCGGCTTTGTTTTCTTCTGTCCGAAGAATACATCTGTGGTTTAGGTGGTATGGGCATGGATGTATTATGGGGAACAGGTCTCATTGCAGACGGAAGTTTTGGATACACTCTTTTCTTTTTATTTTTGCGTGCAATGAAACCTTTGATTGTGGTCATATAAAAATAACTATAATTTGCATGATTTATGGGCTTCCGCCAGATTATAGGAACAGTAAAAGGCATTGACTTATGTGTCCCTTGTAGCCAACCACCGAGAGACCTGGAGCATGATTTACATCAAATTTTAGGAGCCCATGATTTATCCTGATTACTTACATTACATCCAAAGTATAACTCGTATCCCGTCTTCGCCAACACACTCAGAGATTTTCTATTGGACTTGTATGTGACTCCACTACAAATATAACATAACAGTCTGGATCGTTTTTACATCGGCGCGACATGTATTGGATTAAACTAAAAGAAATTGAAAAGAAGCACTGGTTTACAACGAAATTGAAATGCAACTGAAGATCAAAGTACTGCTAACCGGGTGCCCAACAATACAAATGAGGATAGGGGAGCGAAGGGAAGGGAAGGGTTAGTGGTGTGAAGAGTAAGGAATGTTTCAAAATAAATGTGTTAGAGAGGGATGTGTAACGGTTTGGTCTAATCTCTACCTTACCTTACGTGCAAAAACACTCACAGTTTTGTCTTGTTTTCTTCTTTAAATGCATTGTAATATCTTGGAAATCATGCAGCTTATAAACTTCGAATGAAGTTTTTACAAGAAAAATAAATGCCCAAAAGTACGAAAACGTCACTTATTTTGACTCAAAACTCAAATTTTACCAAAAATGTGTGCTTAATAGAGCAATTTTGATTTCGGACTCGTGTTCAGCACACCTCAAAACATTGAGAAACAACATTTTTCTTAACGGTAGGATTTTGATGTAGAACAGTGTAATGTGCATTTTTTAAATGTAATGAATGGAAATAAATCTTTGAACAAATTTTTATGAAAATTTAATCAGTAACTGAGAGCAATTGAGATTGTGTTGAGTTATTCAAATATATTAACATGATTTTACGAAAATTAAACCCCTCTTATCGCCAGACATAAATAATTGTATGCAACACATACAACGCATTAATCTTTATCAAATCGCCAAATTTATTGATCGGCTTATCTAATAAAGCGCTTTATTATAATACTGATAACATAAGTGGCTATTATTTTCTATATCTGGGCGGTAGATCATTGATGATATTTTTCTGTAAGCTTTATAATAAAACACGAATGTTAGAGTTTAACATCTATTTGTAGAGGCACTGCCACGTTTGTTTCACCATTCAGTCAAAATTAGAAAGTGCAGTAATCATTGTTCATCTGCCTAATGGAATCACTGTTAGGTGAAGCAATCGTAGCAATGTCTCTACAAATAGATGTTAAACTCTACCATTCATATTTTATTATTTGGTTTATAAGATAGTTTTTAATTTGAGGGATTTAAGAAACACAATGCATTAATAAGGTTTTTTGTCTTTAAATCCAACTGTCAAAAATATAAATTCATATTTTGAGGTAACCATAGCTTCCATAGAAAGTTGATTTTATAATTTAAGTTATGTACAGCCTTGCAATATGACTGTATAAATCTACTTCACTGCAAGGCGGCAATTGAGAAAGTTAATATTTTTCATCAACCAGCGACTCGCAATTAAAGTTATTTGTACGTAACGTTTCAACTCGAATTACTTCCTAACTGTATGTAAGCACAGCGAGCTTTTCAGAATGTGCAGTTGACATGTAGCAAAAAGCTACAAATGCCTGAGTGGAATCATGTAAGCGGCTGACATTATCTTCGTCGACTCTCCACCGTAAATTAACTCCACACCCTTAATTTTATATATTATCACGTCAAAACCGTACCTCCAACAGGGCCCTATTTACAGTGGGCGAGATATGAAAAATTCACCGCCCCTCATGAATATTGAGGAGCCGAGCTGAATTATTAATGGACAGCCCACGCGAATTTCAATGAAATGTTAATTAATTTCACAGGAAATTTTATTAATTTTTAATTATAGATAATCGAGTTATTCGATAATACTTTTTCTGCGTGGAAGATGAAAAATTAATTTAAGAAATTTGCATTTGGTTATGGCTGAAAAGCATTTCATCGGTTTACTTTGTCCTACAGATTAGAATTTTGGTTTCGTTGCATTATAATTTGACTGTGCATTAATCATAATACGTAATTAAAAACATATTTCGTTCATATAAGTTTAATGTAACACTGATCATTTCATAATTTCATAATTTCATAATCATAGACAAAAATTCTATTTTGCTAGAAGTACGTAAACTAAAAAAATTACGTTCAAAAATTATAGAGAGTTTTCACTTCTATTGCTGTTTAAATATTACATTATTATTCAAGTTTAATAAGAAGACATTGCAGTATGTAACGCATTGGTGGGTTAACATTATCCTGTGAATTAATGGCAATTTTACATTTTGATGACACATTCACGTTTAAGTACTACCAATCGCGACAACTAAAATGTTACCACAAATAGTTTAATAATGACCAAAAATTGTAAAATAAAAAATGTTTGATATAACAAATGGTCGATTATTAAACCAAAGTAGAAAAGTGATCTATATTATACAGGAAATATAATTGTTGATTCAGTACTTGAATTACATTTCTAAATTGTTTTGCTCGTCAGATTTTGTTATGTTACTTTAATTAACTTACTTGTCGTAATCACATAATAGCATATTATTATACATTTAATAAGCAGATCGATTACAGCACAAGTACTCCAATGGAAAGAGTGCCACTCATTAAAGACGTTCAATATACAATTGTTTCTACTTTGATTTCAAGAGTCTATTAAAACTGAACAAATCTCAAACAATTCTTGCGCACCTTTAGGAATAAGGGAAGTTACTGTGGATGCGATAAACAAACTACTTCCAAGTAAGTCGCAACCAGTTCAAGCTTATAGTTTGCTACGTGCTTGTTTGTAAAAACTTAGAAGTCAGGTTTACACTTGTTTGCCTTGTAAGGGAATTAATTGTCGCTGCGTTGCTCATTGTGAAACTGCTTTTGATGTATCAATAAGTCCATTATTAAACCAAAGTAAAAAAAATACGTTTTTTGCGTAGGAATAAATGAAATATTTAAATGAACTCCATTTGGCATGGAAGATTAATGCCTTTGTTTGTCGGTAAGTAAGTTATAAAAATAAATATTTTTCACTAAAATTTTCCGGAAACCCGACAATAAATTTGATAAGGGTCCACAAAAGAGAAACACGGATCAATAATGAGGGAGCCCCAGCGATTTTTTTCGCTCGTGTTTTTTTTTTCGCGACAGCCGCAAAATTCATAACGTAAGCCCATTAAAAGATGCAACGCGGCGGTTATAAATAAGGGCGAAACGAAACGAACGGCCCAAGAACGCCTTAAAAAGACCATACATATTAATGCATTACGTAAAAAGGCCATCCTAAAAACAAGGTGGGTGGAAAATGTATGAGGGGCTGGTCTGATTTATCTTCCTTTTTATATATTTTTTAATGCATAAATGAGATAAATAATAGCTGAAAAACAATCTAAAATATAAGTTATACAATTTTATTGGTGTTATTGGTTTGGTATTAGTGGTTCAAGTATCCGCCCTGTACACAAAGGGGTTAAATTCCCGTCTCTGGATGTATTTTACTAATTGTCATACAGGGTGTCCCACGAGGTAGTAGACAGGCGATATCTCAAAAACGGTTAGTAGTGCTAAATTGAAATTTGGTGGATTTAAATGGTTCATAATGATGCCCCTTTCTGAATAGGTACTTAGATTTCATTTGTGTTTAGCTATTTCCGGAAAAATGACATCAATTTCACAATTTTAAATGAGACAACCTATATATTTATGGATTTTTGTAAAGGTGATTCGAAGACAAATTCAGCAATACCATATTATTTGAGAGTTTTGTTGTAAAGTAAGGGAGTAATAACGGAGTATAAATGGAGAAACGGAAATTTAATCTATGCATTCAGAAATGGATATCATTTCAAACCATTTAAATCCACCAAATTTAATTTTTGTACTATACAATCGCCCAGAGGTGACAGTGACTCATGTTTTTTCGATCTAATCATCGCGTCTGAATAAATATCTATACTCGTTCGCATGCTTAAGAAAAACGAAATGAAATACGAAACGTATGTCGATATGTAAATTCAAGGGCCAAGTGCAACGTATGTCTTTTCTCATTCTATCTATTCTAACCTCAAAATTCACGTGCTTGTATCTGGTTTTGACCGTCTCCGATTTCGATTTAGTTAAGAGCAGAATTGATTGTATCCATTTCATTTATAGAAAGGTTAAATTTAATGACAAATTTCCAGTTGTCTTTACCGATTACCGAAAAATGCACTCGAAAAGTTTCGTCGGGAAAATATTTGCACGCTCGAGAATTTTTTTAATTTCCCGCCTAGCCTGAATCGAATTATTTTATGGACATACGTTTATTAGAAACTGAATTCAGGCAACATGGAGCGATGAGTCACTGCCACCTCTACGCGATCGTACTATACTAACCGTTTTCGAGATGTCGGCTGGCCACCACCTTGTGGGACACCCTGTATATAGAATCCGGCAGAAAGTTGGTTTATTTTCAGTTTAAATGATGTTACATGTACATCCACCTTTTTGAGGGATCGGATAATATTGAAGTTAAAACGTCAAAATTATGAAAATGACAAATTAAACTTCAAATTCTTATAATAATATCAGTTTACTCAAATATAAGATTTCGAAAAATACGTATTCTTTATAGGTTCTTCATTTTGGCATTTTGTGCAATTATTATTAATATAAATTTGATGTAACTAATATCATTTCATAATTATTAACCCAAAATGACAAACATTTTTTTTAATTTCTGTTTGTTATCTTTTGTATCTGTTTAAATGTTTTTGTAATATTTTTTATATTAATAAAATTATTGGAAAAACTCACTGCTTGTTACGAAATTCTACCAAAAGTTTTCAGGTCTTTAGATAGTCAAATAAGGCTTATGTTCAAAGTTTCATTTTAATTTCTGCATTAGTTTTCGAGACACGCAAGGATACACGCAGACAGAATGTTTCCCAGAAATGGTTGAAACCGCCTCTAGGGACCTCAAAACAGATATTTCCGTTAATTTTTACTTATTTTCACCATCACAATACTTTCCCATACTCAACGGAGGAAGTAAAAACATTGATGTAGCCAACACGTAACATTCTTCAGTTTGATGTTATAAAACTAATTTTAACTAGTGATATTTCGAAAATAACGTATTCTATACAAGTCATTATAGTCAAGTTTGATGTATCACCAGTATTTAATAATTATTGATCCTTCAAGTAAACATTTTTTTCTCGAAAATCTAAGAGTTTATGAAATATATTTTCAACGAAAGACTTTTGTCTCTTCGGTATCGACGTAATTTATAAAACGTTTTTTGCAAGATTTATCATATCTAAAAAAATATTTGGGAAAAAGCAATAATGGGTAAAGAAAACACCAACTTCCGGTTTTCCAAATTTTACCGAAGTCAATTCTTGTGATTGTTAAATAAACATTATGTTCTTAGTTTTTTTACAATTTTCGGAGAATAGGCATGGATTTTAATGTTTACACCTTAAAACTCTTGTATTGCGCTTTTGTGCGTTCACTTTTCGAATATGCCTCTAGTATATGGCAACCGCATCAAAAGTATTTAATAGATTTGATTGAGAGAGTACAAACAAGATTTTTAAGGATGATTGCCATTAAATCAAATATAAAATTATATTTGTAAGTTGCGTTCTCGTAGAAATTTTGCCGATTTATGTTTATTGTATAAGTTAATATCTGGTCAAATTGTTTGCGCTTCGTTATTAATTTTACTTGATTTTTGGCATCAAGTTCGAGGTAGTCATACTAGACTTTTTAAGATATTTAGGGAAAGAATGCACAGGTCTAATTTTAGTTATAATAGTCCAATGTCTAGATGAATGCGTATGGCTAATGTAGTTTGTGTTAGGTATAATTTAGATTTGTTTAGAAATAATTTTATTACTTTTCGTTCGAGTTTAAGGAACATTGATTCAGATTTTAATTTTTGTTAATTTGTTATCTTGCGATTTAAATTTAATTTAATTTGTATGTTAGTTTTTGTTTCTAATTTTGTATTATTGGGATTATCCGTTTAATAATAAATAAATAAATAAATAAATTCTTGTATTAGTTTTCGAGGTACAGCGCCTACAGGCAGACTCACAGCAGACAAATATTTTTTTCCAAAAATTGCAGAATCGTCTCTTAGTTCCTCAAAATGGATATTTCTGTAAAAGAGGATGATTGAAACATTTTCACGACCAAAATAATTTACAAATTCTCTTTACGGAGAAAATGTTTTCCAAAAAGTGCTTAAAAGCAGTCGAACACACAGAGCTTTTATTTTAGCACTGAATATATTATTGTTAATGCCTATGTTCAATCGTAAAAGAATCACATCAACGCATTATACACTCGGCGTAAAAAAAAAGCGCCACTCGAAAAATCGCGAAAAAACTCGATTTTTCAAACTTGGTCGTAACTTGGTTCAATTTGGTCGAAAATCGATGAATCTTTCAGTTTGGAAAAAGTTCAAGTTTTATCTTTAAGAATGTGTAGTTGATTATGACCCCAAGTCCAACCCACCCCCGTAACAACGCGATGGAAAAAAAATGTTTTTTATGTAAAAAATTGTCCAACTTTGACAATCTGTACCGTGCGCAAAAAAAAATCGGCGGGAAATTTCACAACAATGGCAGAAAAATATAATCAATTTCCTTCAAACGACTTACAAATTCGAGTGGTTGCGATGATTTGGAGCAAAGTTATGAATTTTTACCCAAATTGTTCTGAGAAGCGCAATTTGCCGTAAATAGGTTTTCTACCTGTGCCCTATCCTTGTGTTTCTTCCTCACCGACTTCAAGAGGTAGCTGGATGTCACCGAGGGTGGTTTTCACCCCACGCTGAACCCCCAACCCGATGATAGTTATTGAAATGAGAAAATTGAAGAAACGTTGGTTATATTTATATTTAAACTAGAACGGTTCTTACTTAAATAATGACCCTCGTAGTATGAATAATAATATAATAAATAATTAGTAGGGCTAGTGAAAGATAGCTAACCGAGAAAAACATTTTTCCAAAATCGTCTCTGATAGTTTTGTCAACAATGAATTGGCCATTAAATTTTGGGTTTTTATTGCATCATGTTTCAGCGGGTTTTTTTTTATTCACTGGAAGATGTTACGATCCTTGTTACGTAATTTGTCAATATTATATCCGCATGCGCTCTAAATAAACGATAAATCAATAAATAAGGTAAATTCAGAGTTTAAGTCTTGAAAGAGTTCCTCAAGGATTCATTCAGTGTTTAGATAAAGCTAGACTTTTAATTAAATCAATTAATGGTTTTTCAAATTAATGTATTTTACCGATTTATGCTTACATTTAAATAAAATTAATGTTAAACTGCAAGGTGTTATTTTCATGTTTAAATGAATCAAGGCATTCGAAACTAAATTATATATTTTTTATTGTGACGTCATTTCCAATACCTACAAACGATTTCCTCAAACAAAAACAGTGTTTGCAGATCTTGAATTTTAAGAAAAAGCACCAAGCGTTGGTTTTTAAGAGGGAACGAAAAATATTTTTTGTTTAAACATTCTTTGCAAACATACTGATATTATACACGACAAATATTGAAAAAAAAGCAAAGCTCTATAGGAGTCATTTTTAGGGGGCAATAAATACATGTTTTCAAAAATGCAGACACTTTCTGAATAAAGTTATACTAATTCTGAATAAACAAAAAGTTCACATTTTCAGCTAATATAGATACACCATAAAGGCGACATATATTGTCAAAACGTTGTACAAATTCCCTAATTCAGTGGAATAATCCACCAACAACTAGCAATAATTATAATGATAAACACTTAAATATTATTTCCCTGTGCGATAACCGACGACCGCTTTCGATCTTATTGTGTCTCATCAGCTCAGTACATACGCTGACAGGGAAACAGTTGTTTACTATGGAGTAATAACAAAAGACAAATGATTTCTCTGAACTTATTTAGTCGATAAACTTTAAAATGTATTTTACATCCGGACAAAACATAATTTGGAAATGTTTGTGTTGCTGCATTTGGAAAACATGGAAATGCAATTAATCGATTTTCTATCCAGTTTTTCTAACCTTTACTTGTTTAAAAAAAAGCTAGTGATGGATTCGCATTTTTTCTTCTACACATGCTTGTGAATCATTTTTGGAAAGCCAGTTTTAGAAATGGAATGGCTGATGAATCTAGTTCGGCGTGTGTTTTACTAAAAGCGATGAAATATGACCCTGATATAAAGTACTTGTCATCCAATTTATAATAGAAAAAATCTCATTGGTATCGATTTTTGTACGACAAAGTTTTTATGACTTATGTTTATAAGTTTAGTTTTATAGAATTTAATTTTAATTTTTTAAATTTTAAATTTAGTATATTTTTAACAATTCATCACATTTAAAAAATTTCTGCTTGGCAACAACTCGATAAAAACTATTTACAAATGTTTGGCACGCGCACATGAAAAAAGATGTAGGTGAATATTTTATGGTCTTTTATATTAGTTTTTCATTTTATTCAACTCAATACAGACTGGGGCAAAATTAACATTTAGTTTAAATTCTTAATAACTTTTTTTCAAATTCGTCAACCGCATTGGTTTATAAATGTCACAAAGTTAAAAAGTGCGATATTCATTGTTATATTGTCTATTGACAATTTTTTTTTTATATTTCGTTCTCCCTATTCATTTTTGATATTGCTTGTACTAGCACTAGTACTAGTAGCACCACCGTCATATTATAGTTTTAGAAATTGGTCCAATTTTGCGTTTCTAATATTTATTTTTAATTCTTTGGTGGTTAATTAGGGCTATTTTAATTCCCAGAATACCAATTTGTTCAGATGAACTTTTACGTACGATTACAACACAACATTTAATGACACTGGTAATCTGTCTAAAAAGTTTGACTTACAAAGAAAAACAAAAATAACAGTAAAATCTATGGGACAACATTTTTCTTGCTGCGTAGATTGAACTTTAAAATAAGTATCAATCAAATGCCGAAATACTGTTGATTATTTACAATTTTTCATTGAAAAGCCGGTGGTCCAAAAGTTGATATTAAGAGCTCGCATTATTAGGTTACTGGAGGAAGCATGAACAATATGAGCCACAGCAAATCATCTAAATGTAAACAGAAACATTATTCTCCTTTAATAATTTAAACATCAAATATCAGGTAGGTTTATACAACAAAAAATGTACAATAAAATAAAAGGCGATAAAACTGAAAATAATCACTTTTGTTTTTATTTTCGTCTTTTTTGTTCTGTTTTTGGTGTCAACCACGAGGTCATCTGCCACCACCGTTTGTGTTAATATATTATATACCGTATGTTTTTTTTTATCATGAGCCATAGGATTTTACATGCTAAAAATTACATGTTGTGTTAATGTATATTTTATTATATAATTTTGAAACAAATTTTATTTAGTAATATAAATCAATTATTTTTCTATATGATGCGCTTAATTAGAATAATTAAAACGTGTTTTATTCCAATAAAATCTGCTTTTGGTCAGAACCGGATGATCGGGATACGCTGCAGAAAAGTTGCCAACTATTTCCCTAAAATAAAAACTCCCTGACTTCTTGTAGAAAAATACAACTATTTCCCTGCCGGACAAACCTCTTATAATTGCCGTTACAAATTCCACCCGTTCTTCAACAGTATAAACAGACATTTTCTATTTTCTATTCTATATACAGTGTGTCCACAGATGGAGTTGACGAAAGGAAAAAAAACTTTATTATTAATTTTACGGCAAAAAGTCATTCTTTATAAAAAATTCTGCTTGTCGAAAAAATTGTTTGTCATAAAAAATGGGATCAGATGTACAGGGTGTTAATAATTAAGAAAACAAGAAAATGCTTTAAAGAGATAAGAACCATTATTTTTTATTTTATACAAAATGTTTATTAAACAAAGTTGTTTATAAGGTAAAATGTAGCATAAATACACATTTTCAAATAAAAATGATAATTTTTACTATTTACAATAATTCGTGATTTGATGCGATTATTTGGAGAATTTAACAAAACATCAAGATACTCTATTCTGTAAACGTCAATGTTACGTCTGACAGTATTCAGAAATGTTAACTAAAGAAGAGCGTGTTTGTTTAGTACAATGCTACGGAATTGGAAATGTATCTTATTGATCTTTTCCACGAAAAATTTCCAAATACCGCTGTGTCTAAGTAAGCACTACAAAAACTAATTAAAAAAAATCACTGAAACTCAGTAATGAATGTGAAGAAAACAAAGAAAAATTGCGATGAAGATGACACATCTACATTATTAGCATTAGGGTCGGTTGTAGATAATCCTAAATTATCTTTAAGGAATCGTTCGAGAATGCAGAAAGTACAAGTTATTTTTACGGAAATGAAAATTCGAAATCGAAAACAGAAGGTTTCCCGGATTAATTTGTTTCACCGACAAATCTACATTTTGCACCAACGGGCACGCATCTACCCAAAATAGTCGGCACTGGGCTTTCGAGAATCCTAATTACGTCATCAATGGAACAAGTTACAAAAAAGTTAACGTATGGTGTGGAATTACCTTTGACAGAGTCATTGGACCATATTTTATGGTTTATTTACACCAGCATTTTGTTGTTTTTTAAATTTATTAACACCCTGTACATCTAATCTCAATTTTTTTTGATTACAAACATTTTTTTTCGACAAGCAGAATTTTTTATAAAGAATGACTTTTTGCCGTAAAATTAATAATAAAGTTTTTTTTCCTTTCGTCAACTCTATCCGTGGACACACTGTATAAATTCGTTTGATTACTTGCCTCACTAATCAATCTGACATTTCGTAAATTCAAGGTACGTTGATTATTATTGCTCAGTTATTTATATTAAATAATTTCATTTTTAATGGAATAAAACATGTTTAAGTTATTCTAATGCAGCGCATCATGCAGAAAAATAATTGATTTATATTACTAACTAAAATTTGCTTCAAAATTATGATAAAATATACATTAACACAAGGTATAATTTGTAGCATGTAAAATCCTATGGCCAACGATAAAAAAACATACTGTATAAATAGAATTCAACAAATGCAAAAGTAGAATTATAACAATCACTTACTAATCACGTTTTTAGTCTTAATGACCGTTTTAATTTTTCAATGATTTTCAAATTTTGGTGGAACACTTTCTCTGGGTCCGCGAAACACCGGCTAAGTATCACTGATCAGGATTCAGGTGGCAAAGTAATTGAGAACCGCATCTAACAGTTTAAATTTGTTATCATTGCCTTTTAAAAATCCAATTACACTTTTTTTAAAGAAAAACTACCCACCATTCCCTTGCTTCCCCTTCCTTTTCCCCATGGTTATTGAATACCCAGGGCACCGGCGTTCGATGTTAAACTACGGCCGGAGTAAGACATTAATCTCCAATGTTTTGGACTTGTTTCTAAGATTAATAGTGACCCAAATTATACCCTTTACTCTTACGAATTGCACCCTTCACTTATCATGAACAGTTACACATCTGGCCGTAAATTTGTTGGGGCGCATTTTTTACTAATATTGCGCCAGAGGATATTTATTGCCGGCTTCCCGTGCGCCACGAATTTGTTTTAAAGAGGAGGAAAAAACACATAAAGCAGAGTGGAGCTGCCACGTCGGCACTATTTTTGGTCAGGCGTGCAATTTCACCTCTTTCCCACCCCGATGTAAATTCACTTCGCTGCGGGATGAAGAAGGATATCGACTTGAAAGCATCGGATTATTTCAGGCGCTCACGTGTAATGTTATTATGGGATCAGCTTTCATAAATGCACACGTATGGGGAACCCGTAAAAGTGGATCCTGAAAGCTTCGCCGCTCCCGCTTTAAGAGCACTGATTTGCATGGCACTACTTATTACTGGGATGCAATTAAATTAAATTATACATTCCAGAACGGTCTGGATGGTAATTTTAATTTATTATTCGAGAAACACGGAGAAAATGTTTACTCTAACAAATTAAACATTTTTTTTTTATGAAAGAAATGCGAATACTAATGGTGTAGACAGAAATAAGTATCAGGGCTAATAAATAAGTCTTTTACAAATATTGAATGAATATAATAGAAATTCTTTTCTCGCAAAATTAATTTTCAATTCATTTATATTATTAACTTAGTTTTTATATTTTACTGAAATATTTTCACGTTTATCATCGTATAAATCCGACTTTTTTTCATTCATTCCATTAACACTATTTATTATTTATATGTTATAACCAGAGCCCAGGCTCAACGAATACTAAAAATAGCGGCATAAATTTGCAGCAAAAATTGAGAAAATAAAATGTAAAAATTGTTAAATAGTCAAAACAGTAAATATAATAGCGAAGTCAACATTTAAAAACAAAATAAAATATCAATAATTTACGAACATCGATCACGAGATAAATAAGATCGAAACAGGTCCGCAATTGCCATTCGACAGGGAAACGATAATTAACTTTTCAATATTGTCCAATGGCTTTGCTATTAAAAAAAAATATATCACGACTACTTCAATTTGCAAACTGTATTATGTATAAAATATGTTATTGAAGACGCATAAAAAAAACAAATAGATAAAAGAGACTCTGTTATGGAATCCATTACCACATATCGTGATATACAGGTGCCTCTAATACAAACCTAATGTAGATTTTATTTACATTTCGCCTGTCTGGTTCCGAGTAATCGCACCGCGAGGAGATTTAGTTATGTCTAAATAACTGTCTAAAGACGTTACGAATGCGGAATTCGCATTTGAATTCCAAAGGTAAAGACATCTTCTTCTACATTAAGCACCAAATGAGGCACACCGTTGCATGGGACTACAGCTACATAATTTCTTATAGTTTTCTTGCTCTGTTTGGGAATACTTCCCACATTCTTATCTACAGTATGTACAAATATATTTTATTTAACCTCGGAATTATGAAAACCAGATATATGCCGTTTATGTAAGTTGTATACAGGGTGTCAATTTGAAAACTTTCAATGCGAATATCTCTGAAAGTAAAGGAGTTAGAAAAGCGCAATTTGGTACAAATGTTATACAGGTAGGGGGAACTAGAACCACCATATTTTGGTTATGGGGTGAGTGACCCCTTGGGCCCCATTCACCCTAACCCCAAAATTTTAAATGGCATCACCCCTTTTGTGATCCCTTAAATTAAACGTTTTTTCGAGTAGTATTCACCAGTACAAGAATTTTTTTTTAAATTTAATACAGGGCCGAACAAAAAAGTATAATTAAAATAAAATAAATTCTATGAATTGCTATTTTATTTAATTGGATTCTTATAATTCATTCCATTTTGGGCTACAAAAAAGGATTATAAAATTTCTCCAAATACTCGAACCAGTGGGTCAGGTTTCAACAAATAACAATCACCTATTGCAGTCAGGTGTGTTAGATTGTACGTCAAATTCAAAAACGATCGAAGTGAAATAATTTCAGACAAATTCACTATTTTCTTTTTTATCCGGTATTAGACATGGTTTACAGTATGGCTGAAAGAATTGCGATTTAGACACCTGACTGAAATAGCTGATTGTTATTTGTTGAAACCTGACCCACTGCTTCGAGTATATGGAGCAAAAAATTTTATTATCCTTTTTTGTAGCCCAAAATGGAATGAATTATAAGAATCCAATTAAATAAAATAGCAATTCATAGAATTTATTTTATTTTAATTATACTTTTTTGTTCGGCCCTGTATTAAATAAAAAAAAATCTTGTATTGGTGAATACTACTCGAAAAAACGTTTAATTTAAGGGATCACAAAAGGGGTGATGCCATTTAAAATTTTGGGGTTAGGGTGAATGGGGCCCAAGGGGTCACTCACCCCATAACCAAAATATGGTGGTTCTAGTTCCCCCTATCTGTATAACATTTGTACCAAATTGCGCTTTTCTAACTCTTTTATTTTCACAGATATTCGCATTGAAAGTTTTCAAAATGACACCCTGTATATTCATTTTACAGATATGACTCTTAGCAAAAATAAATCGTAGATCGTGTACAGAAGCAAATGAACACATCTTTATAATTTAAAAATAATTGGCATTTACACTGCAATAAGTTGTCAGCTAAATCTAAATCGATATGATCTACAATTAAACTACTTACAAATATATTAGAGTATATCAATATACTAATGATTTATTTATAAATCACATATGTATTACGATACTTATAGCTAAGCAGAGAAGATATTTTTAGCGAAAGAAGGCACTAAGAACTATTTTCAATTTAAAATATCAAGACCCGTGTAGAGGTCATTTCGGCGAAGCTTTTATTATTACCTAAGTATTCTTTGAAAATGACTGTTAGTCGAAATTAGTCGGAATTAAATAAATAAATAATTAAATTGAAACAAACCAAGTGATTATACTTTATTAATTTTTAATAATACAAATATTCAATAATGTTTCATCAAGTGATCAATGATAAACAAACCAAAAATAAACCTAAGTTCTATTCGACAGAGTTAAAAAAAAGTATTACAAAAAATAAGTGACTTCCAACATTATTATTAAATTATATGAATATTGTGGGTGGCGTGTACTCTTTGATAAAAGTTTTGAACATTATAGTGCACTCGCTGAAGCATAAAGTGAACTGACATTTTAAATTTGCGGCAAATTCTAAAAATTCACTGAATATATGGTGAAAATCCTCCATACTTTTTGGCCGTTGTAAAGCAACAATTTAATCAACAAATTTGACTCAACTCAAAACAACACAAAAAAGCAGTGGCTATCCTCGGACCCTCGTTCGAATCAAATCATAGCTACAGTAAGTGAATGTGTCGAAGAAAATCCTTCCACATCAATTAGTTATCGCAGTTAATAATTTAGCATTTCCAGAAGCTCTTTTCAAAGAATTTTGAGGAACGATTTGCATGCTAGCAAGGATCAGTTGATGCAAGTTTGAAAGTCCGCAAATTGAGTTTTGAAAAATCAAGTTGATTAAAATTTGGCGAGAAAACATTAGCGATGAAAAACTTTCGATTTGTTGCGGATTTTGGGATAGAAGATTGATTGGACCTTATTTTTCCGAAAATAAAAAAGAAAGCCTCATTACCATCAATAAATTCGATAGCCTATCAATTTTTTATTGCATGAAATTGATGGTATGGATGTGGAAGATATGTGGTTTCAACAAGAAGGTGCAACATGTTGCACTGCCAATGGAACTGTGCAGTAAAACAATATTTAATGATCGTAATATCTCTCAACCAGATGGTATTAATTCATGTGACTTGACAATTTTAGACTTCTTTCTTTGGGGGTTTCTTAAGGATAATTTGTAACTTTACAAACCACAAACAGTTGATATTTTTAAAGAAGAAATTGGATGCAACATTTCCAGTTCCCAGTAAATTTGTCGACATTCAAACAAATTCAAGAGGGGATGCTACCAGGGCCGTTGCTGTCATTTATCAGAAGGTTTGTTTTATACGTAACCTCTTCGTCTCTACTTTTATGTAATACAGAAACATGATCAAATGTATTTTATCAAAAAAATTCAATGTTAGCTCATTTTGGAACACCCTTTGCATGTATGACATATCTCATATGCATATTGATGTGTATACCTTCAACACTTCGCGATGGCTTTGTAGTCTCACCATAATCGATGATAAGCGTAGTAATTTAATATACAGGGTATTCAATTTAAGTGAAGACATTGTAATATCTCAAAAACTACATATCGAATTTAAAAAAATTATAATTAAAATTTGTTCGCCTCGGAGGGGGACATCTAATGATATGAAACTCGAACTACCTCAACCCCCTAGGGGGTAGGGGGTGATAAATAGAAAAGTTAAATAAGAACCCCCATTTTTTTTGTACGGATTGGAATACTGCGGGAAAAAATAAGAAAGTTTTATCTGAAATTATTTCTTTTTTGTATTCGTGACGACGCTATAACACAGCCCCGCAAAAAAAAGCATAGTGAGTCGAGTTTCGTATCATTAGATGCCCCCCTCCGACGCGAACAAATTTTAATTATATTTTTTTTTTATTCGATGTCTAGTTTTCGAGATATTTCAATGTCTTCACTTAAATTGAACACCCTGTATAAAACCACATATAACTGCATGTATTTTCCTGCTTCCCGGATTGCGTTAAAAAAAATCATAATTTGAAAATCTACACTGGTGGAGAAAAAATGAAACACTTGAAATTCGTGAAATTTCGACTATGTTCAAACCGCCATAACTCGGCGTATTTTCAATCGATTTTGATGAATCTTTGAGCGCGAAAAACTTTAAAGTGTCTTCTTTAAAGTCATGCATGCGAACTTAAGCATAACCCCTTCCGCTCCCCTCTAGCACCCCTGTTAAAAAATGTTTTCAGGAAACCATGTCCCACTTTGACGATGTCTATGGAGTTGGAAAAATGTTGTCGACTCGATCCACCACAAAGGCATTAAAATTTGATAAATTCCCTATACAGGACTCGAAGAACGAAGGTCCTAAGACGGTGTTAAGGGTGTTTGAGGTGTTTCACACATAACTCAGCGACTTTTTAACCTAATTTAAAGATTCTTTCGGGAAAAAATCTCATTTTGGCCCTACTTTAAGCAAGAATTGGAGAAATTGTTCAAAAAGGGATCATTCTAAACTGAGTTTACTCCCTTCAAGTAGAGCCAAAATGGGATTTTTTCATCAAATTTGGTTGAAAAGTCACTGAGTTATGTGCGAAAAACCTCAAAATGCTCTTTGAGTCCTGCATAGGGAATTGATCAAATTTTAATGCCTTTATGGGGGATCGAGTCGACAAAATTTTTCCAACTCTGTACACATTGGACATAGTTTCCAGAAAAAACTTTTTTTCTTCACGGGGGCGCTAGAGGAGGCGGCAGGGCTTACGCCTAATTTCGCAAGCATGACTTTAAACAAGATATTTTAAAGTTTTTCGCCCTTAAAGATTCATCGAAATCGATTGAAAATACGCCGAGCTATGGCGGTTTAAAAATGGTCCAAATTTCACGAATTTCAAGTGTTTCATTTATTTTCCTTCAGTATATTTACTAGCAATGTGCTACCGGAGAAATTTTTTTTTGAAAATTAAACTATGTTGATAACTTGTAAAATACCGAAGGGTATGTCACTCAAGAGACTGAAGTAAATGACTTGTTGCAACTTCTTTTTTTGGCTAATACCATGAGTTACATTAAATTTTACAATATGTAGTTCATATGTAACAAATTATTGCATTCAATCAAGTTAATATTCCCACTCCTATACGTCTCCATCTTAGTTATTTTGATTGAAGAACGTCTTCCATTTCTAATAGTAAAATTGTCCAAAAATCCCTAAGATTATCAAACGCAAATATCCTAATACTGCCATTAAATCCCACCATCCATAACATTCAATTTGCTTTCATCATCTATCACAGACTGATGCGACAAGACTGATATATCTAAACAGAAAGACCTTTGATAAATCAACAATGATAAATTAATTTAATAAAAGCTAAACTCCATCTTAAGAATAACAATAATTTTATTAAAGGTGGATGTACATAGAAACCAGAACTGAAGTTGAAACCAGCACAGAATGCATTTATGTACTTAAATAAAGAAACAAAAAAAATCTACGAAAAGCAAACAAGAACTAAATTAAATACACTCAAACCACTACATTTCTTATAATTATATCTGGATTCCGTTTAATTCTCTCTGCAACATTCTTAATTCGATTTCTCAGCTCTTCACACGTGTTTAAATGTGTAGTATAAGCTAATGCTTCATGTGGCCCCACAATGAATCATTCACATGGGTTAAGATAAGAAGACCTATGAGCCACAAAACTGTTCCTTTCCTTTCAATATACCTCCGCTGAAAGTTAGCCACGTTCTGACCTCACGAGGGAAATGGAAAGGGGCCCCAATATGAAGGTATCATATATCTCGTCTGGCAATCAGAGGTATTCAATTTACTAGGTGGTTGCTTAGAAACTCTAAATATGACCTCTTACCACCTCATTTAAACGAGATGGTAAGAAGTATGGCCTTACCAACTTGTTGCCAACTGTATCTTCCACACATCAAAGCTAAATCAGTATTAATAATGTCTTAATCTGATTGCATTTCGGTTCTCACCGGAGCAGATGTGCGTATTGTGAGCGTTGAAAATACCATCACTAGTAGAGAATACTTCATCCGTTGTCAGTAGCCTTTGAACTCTTTGCTGCATAAATTTTCACTCGTTTCAAAATTTCTCAAGTGCAATTCTGTCAGTTGGCATTAGAAGTGTAAAAATTAGGTGGGTATAGGTGGTTTATAATTCGCGTCGTTGTTCAGCTTAATACATACAGATTTTTAAGTAGTCTGTTTTGTGGACCGATGTGACACAACTTGCTTGAATTTGGTGGTTCTAATTGTAATCCCATATGGTGCAAAGAGTTATTAAAATTTGAACTCGAGCATCCACTCACAACATCTAAACCGTTGAGGTGGATCTACAGGTTTCATTGCCTGGATGCTTTGGGCATAGCACTGATGTAATTTAATGTTTGCCAAACCGTAAACGGTGAAACTACTACATGGTAGGCCAATTTCCTAACGCTAATTTCCGGATTTTCTTCTACCTGGTTCAATGTTTGGTATATGAAACGCGTTCACTGTTCTCGCGACCATAGTCACTAGTCTTACAAGGGAATACGCCATTTTCTTGAAGTCACTCAGCAGCAGGGGCGGCTCGTTATGTAGAGCCAAGGAGCCATGGCACTACCTGTAGTTCAAATCTTAGCAAGAATTTTTAATTAATTCTTAAAATTCTTTTTGTTTTCCTTGTGTATTGTTTGATGGTGAGGTTACGTGGTCGAAGATTTAGTGCATGTCTGGGACAAAATGTAAACGCACGATAAATCGAAAGTACGCATAAATCATATTTTCAGCTTGTTTGAATTCGGCTGTTTTAAATTATGAACCTTTACTTTACAACTCAAAATATTCTTGGACTATGAAGATTAATCGTTCTTTCTTTCTTCGAAAAAAGAAACCAGGGCCTCCCCATATTGTAAAAGTACCCTCAACATGTTCTACGAGCCGCTACTGAGAGTTATATTAACCAATTGAATTGTTTATTTGAATTATTCAACATGTATCTCCTAAATCTAAAGTTGTCGAAACTTCAAGCACAAAAGAGGTGAAGCAACAAATGGATCCTAACAAAATTAATCGTTTTATTTAAATTCTTTTTTAAATTAGTTTCATTTTTTGGACAATTTAATCGAAAGAAAAGAAAAACATGTTACTAATAAAAAAAAAATTGGAAAATTATTTTGAACATAGAGTGATTTTTGAGACTAATTTAAAACATTTTCTTGCTAAAGTATTCTGCATTTTTTATTATTAAGAGTGTTTTTTAGATTTTTTTCTGTCTAAATTTTTGATCATTTGGCCTAAATGTTCTTTATTTTGACCTAAATTTTCAATTTCATTCTTAAAATTTTCAACTATTTGGTCCGCATTTTTTATTTTTCCCGACGAATTTCTAATTTTTCAATTTTTGACCTGTATTTTCGATATTTTTGGTCAAAATATTTGATTTTTTGGCCTAGATATCCTTTATTTTGACCTATATTTAGAATTTCATTGTTTAAATTTTCGACTTTTTGACCCGCATTTTTGGTTTTCACGCCGAATTTTTAGTTTTTTACATTTTTGACTTGTATTTTCGATTCTTTTGGGTCTAAATTTTTGATCTGTTGACCTAAATATTCTTTATTTTGACTTTAATTTTTGATTTAATTGTTAAACATTTTTTTTTGTCTCTATTTTTGATTTTTCGATTTGAAGATTTTTGACCTGTATTTTCGCTTTTTTTTTGGTCTTTTGCTCTAAATATTCTTTATTTTGCCTTTTTGAAATCTTATATTTTTTAATGTGCATTTATTATCTTTAGGCCCAAAATTTCAATGTACTGTCTAAATTTTCGACTTTCTGGCCAACATTATAGATTTTTGTTATTTTTTAAAATCTTTTGACCTACATTTTTCTTTATTTTGACCTAACTTTTCGATTTTATTGTTAAAATTTTTGACATTGTAGAATTTTTTTATCTTCTGCCCTAAATTTTTCTTTGTTTTTTTCTTATTTGTCTGTTAAAACTTTTCTTTACTTGGTCCACCATTTTTATTTTTAGATTTTTGGTCTCAACTTTTATCGTATATTTTAGATTTTTTGTCTATTTTTTATCCTATATTTTACATTTGTTAACTTATACTATTGATTTCATTTCGTAAGTTTTTTTATTTTTTGTTATTATTTTAGAATTTCTGGTCAGAAACTTATTTTTGGCGGCTGAAAGTGGCAAATTATTTTGCCTCTTTCCACCAGGTTTTTGATTTCTTTGTCTGCGTTTTTTATATTCAGATCAGGATTCTTGATTCTTTGGCCCATATTTTAGATTTCTTTATTTTCGATTTTCTGTACTTTTTTTTATTTTGACCAAAATATTTGAATGGTTTCTTGAAATTTTCGATTTTTTTTGTCTGCAATTTTACCTTTACCCTCGTTTTGTCTAATTTGTCACCGTTTTAGGCTATATTGTAGATTTTTTTATTTTTTGGTCTAAATATTCTTTATTTTGACAAAAATATTCGATTGGTTTGTAGAAATTTTGGATTTTTTATCTGCATTTTTTATCTTTGCGCCTGAGCTTTCGATGTTTTGTCTGAATTTTCTTCTTTTTAGGCCCTATTGTAGATTCTTACTTTTTTGGCCTATATTTTGTATTTTCGATTATTTTGGATTCCATTTTTGGTCTTTTGGCCGAAATTTTCTTTATTTCGACTTAAATTTTCGATTCATTTGTTAAAAATTTTGATTTTTTATTTTTGTTCTATATTTTAGATTTTCTTAACTTGCATTATTGATTTTATTGTGCGAATATTTGTTTTCAAATTTCTCTTATTTTAAGCTAAAAAGAGTTATTTTTAGGGCTTAAAATGGCAAATAATTTTTCTTTTGCTTGTATTTTCAATTTTTTTGGTCTGCATTTTTATTTTTAAACCAGGATTTTTTATTTTTTGGCCGATATTTTAGATCTTCGGCTGTTTTGTTCCAAATGTTTGATTTTGAGGCCAAATTATTCTATTGGTCTGTTCTTTGTTTCTTTAAAAACGAATTGTATAAATGGCTCTACCATCAACACGTTCCACGAGCCGCCACTGCTGGACAGTGGCAATAAATGTGCAGTGGTCAGGAAATCTTCTATGAGGAAATGCCTCCTGGTTGGATGTTGGATGCCGTACTGTAGCCATTTCATTTTAAGTTATGACAACTTCACACAGTTTAATATACTCTATCTGCTCATAGATCAAACTTTTTGACATCTTAAGTGACAAAAATCCCACTAGGTTGCCAAAAAACTCTCGCTACAGAAGGTAGTACTTACGAAACTTAATTTATTACGAAAATCGCACTCAAGAAACTTACCATGAAGGTGACTAGTTGGTTCGTCTCTTCATTTAGAACGTTCTCTATGGGGAAAATCAAGAACAATAACAATAACAAACTGTCAATAATGTGTCTATTGGTGACGTTGTGCATGAATATACTGGAAGTATACCGGTACCAACCTAACTTGCTGCAAAATTACATTTTTCTGATAGCCGTGTTGGTACTTTTTATTTTCTAGTGTTTGTCACTAAAAATGTCAAAAAAGTCTAATCTATGAGTAGATGGAGAATAGCATAAGTGATCTTTAATTATTCAAATCAAATTCAAATTTATTTTCGCTTCCAAATTTACAAGCACAACCATTAATTTTATAATACATCAATTATATTGCCTGGTAACTAGAATTACATTTAACTTAGTAAAGCACAAGCAATTTTGATCAAAATTTGTGTTATCTGAATTTCAAAAATCAATAGACTTTTATTATATTATTTTTCGCCGGTGCGATTATCTCTTTGTCTAGAAGAATTAATTCTGAATTAATTTCTTAGGAAAATAATATGCAGGGCACGTGTCATGATTGATCTCAAGAAACCGAGCACGCCCCCTGTTCCGGCACCGAACCTCACTCGACTCAACCCTAACCTTTATTATCGGCCACTCCCCCCAACACAAAATGCAAACGTCTAATCTTTTATTATTATTAATATATTTTGTCCTTTTTCACAAGTATGAAAACTTTGATGAAAATAAATGCATTTAGACATACTGTATATGCCTACGTACAGGAAGCCTTTACTTCCACGATGTAATCTTGTTTGTATTTCGGAACATCCAACCCCACTGAGAATATTAAATTGCTCGTACTCCAATATTTTATATACGTTCACGTAACACAATTTAAATTATGATGTTCCCCTGTATATTGCGATTTTCCAGCCGATGAATTGTGAAATTTAGTTTTGGTTATTTTGGGGCCCAATCACTGACGGAGTAGGGCGGAGCACAAAGTAATCATTTTTTGATTATGTACTTCACGGCTGTACTATTATTGCTTTTCACATGAGAGGAATTCGACATGTGATTGCTGAAAGATTTCCGAACAATCATATTTAGTGCTCGTGGACTATATAAGGACGAAGGTCTTTTTAAAAGTGAGAGCCGTTAAAAATTAACATAGCTAACGTTAATTCAAAATTTTAATGCCACATTTTCGCAATTTTTCGACGGAATCCCCATCTCGATTGAGGCATTCTTCCGAACGGGGGATGAGTTTGACAATCCGCTCATCACAGAAGTCGGCCGTCAGTTGGTTTATACTTTCCTTTGTTCGATCTCGAAATATTCTTCGTACGACTTGTTACAAACCTTTTGCACAAAATAGCTGAGACAGTCAAGGACTTTTAAAAATTAATGAGGACAATTATAATATAGTTTATTCACAGAATATACAGGGTGAGTTTTTTTCGATGTTTAGTACGGGGATCTCGGAAACTATAGGAGGTAGAGAAAATAAAATAAGCACTGTAACATTTTTTTAAATATCTAGTTACATATTTTATAAGTGTCATATTTTATTGGGCTCGTAAAACTGCAATTCTTTCCAGATTTAATACTCTCTCTATCTCCGCTAGTTTCCAAGATACCCATTCTAAACATCGATAAAAACTCACCTTATGTAATTAGAAACGTTTTATGTATTCTTGACTGAATTTCCTTTTTGTATTTTTTTTTCCATTTCTATAGCAATCATTTTACCTCTCCCGGTTGGGCCTGATAAACATTTTCTCAGCAGATAAAGGTGATACGTGTCAGATGCCAACATCTGTTTGCATCCGGTTTCCGTCTAAAAATTCCTTCAGGTTTGTAAAGAACTGATAGTCGGAAGGTGCTAGAAGGTAGATGGTCGGGAGATTCCTGTTTAAACCTCTTTAGCAACGCTTGTGTCTCGGCAGAAGTTAGGGGTGGGCATTATCGTGGAGAAACCATTCTCCACCAGTAAGCAAGCCTCGCCTACGGTTTTGTATTGCACGCCAAGCATCTTCAGTATTTCATAATTTATTTCTCCATCACGTAGATAATCAATCAGCAAAACGCCTTTCTTGTCTCAGAAGACGGTTGCCATTACTTTCAGAGTGTAAAACGCCTGCTTAGACGTAATTAGACAAATGGCATGATGAAAAACAATTGCTACTAATTTAAAAAAAATCCATGTTGACTCCTTAAAATCCCATAAAAATCTGGAAACTAAGATTAGATTGTTCGGTTGTATTAAATAAAGTTAATTTGATTCTAGAACTTTATATATAAAAAAAAAACAATTGCTACTGATTAACAATTTACTGCATTATCTTAAATTTCTATATACTTCTGGCAATGTGGGCTAGAGTTTTAGAGTGTATTGATAAAGTTAATTTATAGGCTGTAAATTTCTACAGTTCATTAATAAATGGTGATGTGGCTATCATGTTACTTTCTCCGACTTGATGGTATCATTTGTATTTATGCTTTCATGGTTTATTTTCAATTTAAATCATATTTTAAATGTACATCGAGCGTTTTGTAGACTGGGATGAAACTGACGTTTAAGACGTCAAAATTATGACAGATGGAAAAATTATAGTTTAAATTCAAAAATTCAGTTCACTCAAAAACTAAAGAGATTTCGAAAAAAACTTATTCTTTATGTTGTTCATTTTGGCATTCTCTACAATTATTATCAACATAAATTTGCTGTAACTAATACAGTTTCATATTTATAAACCAAAAAAGAGAATAAAATAATACATTTTTTTCTCGAATAAAAATGATTTTATGAAAAATGTTTTCAAAAGATGTTCATTTCTTTGTTGTTTTCAATGTTTGTTTAAATGTGTTTGTGATATTTTTCATATTTAAGAAAATATTGGCAAAAAGCTTCCGGTATACGAAATTTTACCAAAAGCTTTTCAGTTCTTCCGATTATCAGATAAGACGTATGTTCAGATGGAACGTTTGCTACTAATATTCAAAAAGTTCAAAATTTCCTTAAACTTTAATTGATTGAGACTTTTTAATGAAGTTATCATCATCGAAATTGGCACTTCTGAGACGGAAGACATGGGCACCCGGGCATAATTTTATCTAAAAGATAGGTTAGTTTTATAGTAATAAACGTCACACATTTTAACCGAACTTCAAGAGTGAAAACCTTTTTTACTTTCTCCGTTACGAAGTACGAGAAAGTATTGTGATCGTGATTTTTTTTTTCAAATTTTTTTTTTACGGAAATATCCGTTTTGGGGTTCCTAGATGCCATTTTAACAATTTCTGGATAAAACATTTTTGTGTCTGTGTGTGTGTCTGTCTGTCTGTGCGCGCTGTATCTCAAGAACCAATGGAGCAATTAATATGAAACTTTGAACATATGTCTTATTTGATAATCGGAAGAACTGTAAAGCTTTTGGTAAAATTTTGTACACCGGAAGTGGGCGTGTACCTTAACAGTTTTTAGTTTTTACCAATATTTTCTTAAATATGAAAAATATCACAAAAACATTTAAACAAACTTTGAAGACAACAAACAAATGAACATCTTTTGCTTGAAAACATTTTTCATAAAATAATTTTTATTCGAGAATTTTTTTTTTTTTTTTAATTTTTGGTTTATAATTATAAAACGATAATAGTTACAGCAAATGTATGTTAATAATAATTGTAGAGAATGTCAAAATGAACAACTTATAAAGAATAAGTTTTTTTTCGAAATCCTTTTAGTTTTTGAGTAAATTGAGTTTTTGAATTTGAAGTATAATTTTGCCA
This sequence comes from Ocypus olens, assembly GCA_910593695.2. NCBI lineage: Eukaryota > Metazoa > Arthropoda > Insecta > Coleoptera > Staphylinidae > Ocypus > Ocypus olens. The sequence goes on along the minus strand of OU343054.1, from coordinate 10,831,980 downwards.
TCTTTCATAATTTTGACGTTTTAAACGTCAGTTTCATCCGAGTTTACACAACGCTCGATGTAGATTTAAAATATGATTTAAATGGAAAATAAACCATGAAAACGTAAATATAAATGGCTGTGATACCATCAAATCGGAGAAAGTAACATGATGGCCACATCACCATTTTTTTAGATGAAATTGTGTGCACTCTTAGTAAATTATGAATTGTCAAAATGAAATTTATTGTATCTATTGTGGGTCAATTCACCAAATGACGACCCAAAAAAAAGTGGCATGTTCTCGGAATCGGTCCGTACTGTGTTTTGTGATGGTATTTTTAATAAGAATACTTAAGGCCATATTATATGCACATTTTATTCGGTTGTGTCCGATATATAGAGGATTTAATTTTCAGAAAAATCGCAAATTCAAAGTTTTCAACAAAATATATCTCTGCGTAGGCTCATGCTACTATAAAAATTTGTGGATAAAACCTAATGACAATGAATTGAACTTTTCAGAAAAAAATAGTAGAACGTGTTAAGTCCACAAGGCGTAGGCTCGTCACACAAAATTAAACGTAACACGTCCTCATATGTTTCAATAGGGTAACGACTATTTTCTGTTAGAGTTCTGACAATATGACTCATTAAACAGATGTGAAAAGAAAGCTTTTGAAGATTTTATACCAATAAGAGATCAAGTGTATTTTATTCGAAGAAGTTGATAAGAGACTTCTGTTTAGCGTGTAGACGAATTAAGTAACAGCTATTGTCTATTTTTTGCAAAAATCGACTCTTGCGAAAAAAAAAACAAGCGAAATATGATGATACCTCTCATTATCTATTTAAAATCCTGATGATATATGGACACACATGTTGTGTGTGCACCAGCCGCATCAACAAAACTACAGTTTTTTTTGTACGTGGCATTTCTGACCGTCTAATTCTTCATAGACACAAAGTCTTTCTTGCCGAACATTGGAGAAAAAATTTTGTCATCTTCATAAAACTGCAGGATTTCCAACTTGATTTCATCCGATAATCCAGGTTTACCTGAAATATTGCATTTTTACATTAGTAAATCAGTGATATTGTGTTTAAAGACATTATGAATGAAAAAGAGAAATTTGAAAATAAATAGTCACCTTTTCTTTGTGAAATGGGCAAGCCAGATGTTCGTAATTTAACAGCTAATTTTTATGTGAAATCCACTTCTTTGGTAATAATGCGAGTGGTCTCATCTTATATTCAAATGTAGTTTCAGGATTGTGACACATATTTTTAATGTTTACGAATATCTTGTCCAAACCTTCACGGAAGAGATAAGGAAGACTTCGGTCCTTCGTATCATCAATGCGTAACATTGTTTGCACAGAATGGGCAACTTTGTCCATTTTTGCATCCAAATACTGTCGGTTGTATTGAGTCCGACTCGGCAGTGGAGATTGTCCCAGAAAATGTAGCTCAGTATTGATGCTTTCAACGTTGGTAAGAATCTCTATAAAATCCTCATCCTTCTCTGAAGAAGTTGAATCATCAGTAGCCGGGGTGGCATGTTCACTTGTGTCCATATCGTCGTCATCCACATGGGATGTTGATGTCAACGTATGAAGCACAATAATTTTTACTTTCTCCGTTACGAAGTACGAGAAAGTATTGTGATCGTGATTTTTTAAAAAAAATTTTTTTTTGCGGAAATATCCGTTCTGGGGTCCCTAGATACCATTTCAACAATTTCTGGATTTTTTTTTGTGTCTGTGTGTGTGTCTGTGTGTGTGTGTCTGTGTGTGTGTGTCTGTCTGTGTGCGCTGTATCTCAAAAACTAACAAAGCAATTGATATGAAACTTTGAACATACGTCTTATTTGATAATCTGAAGAACCGAAAAGCTTTTGGTAAAATTTCGTACACCGGAAGTGGGTGTTTACCTTAACTGTTTTTTGTTTTTTTCCAATATTTTCTTAAATATGAAAAATATCACAAAATTTTTTAAACAAACATTAAAGACAACAAAGAAATGAATATCTTTTGCTTGAAAATATTTTTCATAAAATCATTGCTATTCGAGAAAAAAATTTATTAATTTTTTTAAATTTTTGGTTTATAATTATGAAACGATAATAGTTACAGCAAATTTATGTGAATAATAATTGTAGAAAATTACAAGATGAATAATTTCTAAAGAATAAGTTTTTTTCGAAATCCCTTTAGTTTTTGAGTAAACTGAGTTTTTGAATTTGAAGTATAATTTTTCCATCTTTTATAATTTTGACGTTTTAAACGTCACTTTCATCCGAGTTTACGCAACGCTCGATGTACATTTAAAATATGATTTCAATTGAAAATAAACCCATGAAAACGTAAATATAAAGTCGGAGAAAGTAACATGATGGCCACATCACCATTTTTTTCTGAGAAGTTCAATTCATTGTCATTAGGTTTTGTCCAGAAATTTTCATCGTAGCATGAGCCTATGCAGAGATATATTTTGTTGAAAACTTAAAATAAAATCCTATATATCTCGGAAACAACCGAATCAAATATGAAACGAATATGGCTTTAAATAAGCTTATTAAAAATACTATCACGAAACACAGTACGGACCAATTCCGAGAACATGCCACTTTTTTTGGGTCGTCATTTTGTGAAATGCCCTCTATATATACTTATATTAACACCAATAAATAGATATAAGTATTAGCAAAGTATTTTCTCCTGATATTATCTCTTAAATTTCCATTACATCTGAAGATAAGCAAAATCTATTTGTTAACATATTTGGTGGCCGCGCCGGGCACGGCAATCTTTTATTTGCAAGAAATAGTGAAGAAAACAATTAAGATTATTGAGAAATATTTATAAATAATTCCATATATTTTATTTATATATTGGCTGTGTTTTTTAATTTTAATTTTGTCATGTATTTCATTCTAATATTGAAAGGATTATATTTTTAGACATTTAGGCATTTTGTTAATTTTTGCAATTTTTAGAAATTAAAATGTATTTCCTAATTTAGGGCCACAAAGGCCTAGTGGATAGAGTTCCTGTTTCTGGGCCCTATTGGTGTGGTTTCGAATCCCGTCCGTGTGTCAATTTTCGAACGAAGTACATTTATGTGAATATATTATAAATTAATAAAAGCGTTAGTAGTCGTATGACGGCAATGTTTCATATCATCCATGCTTCCTCAACCTTCATTCCCGTCAACCTTTCTTCCCTGAAAATAGAGATTAAAAATAACTTTTGATTATAATAGTTATTTATTATACGAATGTGGAATGTACGTAATTCGTCCGCAAAAAAAGTAATTTTCTAAAGGGACTAATGATTAATTTCACATGAGTATAATTTAACATTTTATTCAAAATCGTCTGTGATTGCATTAAATGTTGAAATAATGTTTATTAATTTTTGACAAGAAATTTGGACGTACGTGGTGTCAATTTTAAAAATCTAACGACGGATCTAATCATTCCGTGAGTCCGAAATATTCTCTCACTAGTGGGTAATGAACAACATTACTTCCCTCAAATGACCGCAGTAATTCGCTTATTATACCCGATTTTGGATAATGTTTATTTAAGGGTCTAAATATTAGTTTTTATTTATAAAGAAATTTCTAAAATTTCCCATTCTTCTGGTATTGACTTGTTAAAATACGGGATTTATAATAATTTCGTGGCTTAAAAAAATTACTAATTAAATATAATACGAATTCTATGAATAGAGATTGCAAATTACTATCGAATACATTTTAGTATTGGTATCAGACGCATACAAATTACCACTAAACATTTGTCCACAGAAGCATCTAAATAAACATCTTCAATATGTAAATTGGCCCGATCTACTTCTCCGTCCCAAACAAGTGCACCAATTAATTACGAAGCTGACACCTCCTGCCGGACGGATTGGAGCGTCTCGTCAAGAAACTTTCAAAATTTAATCAATTTCAGAGGCGAACTTCCCCCGCTCGATCCCGTCTGCGGCCAACTGAAATTAATCCAAATCCTAATCAGATTAATTGATCTGCATTGTAGCATAATCCCCTTTTATACGTTACACACAATGTGTACACGACCTCTCGTGGCCATTCGTCCGAAGATATCGCGGAAAAAAGCGGTCGGATTAAACATATATAAGTCTGCCTCCGCCAGATGTATCATTCCTGGCCACGGTCTAACGGAGGATGAAATTGAAGTCGTGGACAATATCCCGCTCATAATAGATTTTATTTATACTAGAAGTTAATCTCGTAAGTCGGATTAGAGTAAAGTTGCAGACATGTTTCTTACTCTTTACAAATGTAGCTACACTGCATTAACCCAATAATGCTTGAATTTTTATTTCCCAAAGAAAATTTTTGTTTGATTCCTATTTTATTTCCATAATAATTGAAGGTTCCACTAAAAAGTGCAACTATCGGTATGCATGTGTACTAATTACGAGTGTTATCGATATCTTTATGCTTTTTAATTATTGCATTTTAAATCGCTATGAGTATATGAATCGATTATTACCGCATATAGTCAGTTTTTTTTTGTAATAGAATGTATAATACATTAATCAATTAAAAAATCGCCTTTATTAATCTTTTATAGACGAATGTATGAATCGAGCACTACTATTCATAATCTTCAAAGAAGTTTTCTTAAGTATAATTACAAATTAATAAACGACATAATCACATAAAGAGTTAAAATTACAGCTAAACACTCGAAATAACGTACAAAATATTAATAAATTTGTAATGTATTTATATAAAAAGTTATTAATGTGGTTGTCAAGGATACATCAGTCAGTTTGTACGATGATATGTTTGCCGGTGCATTGAAAATAAGTTAATAAAGTTATTCAGTTCGAGTAAGTTCTTTTAATTAACTTTACCAAGTTCCTTTGCCAGGTACGAGATATTACAAAATTAATTAATCCTTTAACCTGATTTTAATTTATATTACCAATAATTTTATTCATTTATTAATTTGTACATTTCTCTACAGAAAAATATCCAATTAAGGGGAAACAATAAAATTTAGATACGTATGAAAATAATACTATTATTTACGCTTAATATTTGATGAAAACGTACATAAACATGGACAAAATATAATGTTATATACTGAATAATACTATTTGCCTTCCCTTTCAAATCGCTTGAAACTTTCCCCTTTAAGTTGGCTGTAGTTTTTCCGGCGATATTTTCCAGCATGAATTATTTATAGCAGTTTCGCATCGCATATCAAGTATCGGGATCGGTATTAATGTTTACTTGTATTTTTATCTTTATTTAATAAAAAATACATCCACTCCATAATTTGTACACGACCAAGATAAGAAAATGTTAGTGTTTACAGAGCCAGTTCTAAAAGGATACTTGTCCTTCCTGAGAATAAGATATTATGTGCTATAGCCCCTTAAATGAAGGCCCCATTCAATTTTAGGTCGTCCTCTAGACCCAAAATACTAAACCGATTCTCCCTAAAGATTGCTGCCCTTTAGGAGGACTTTTATGTACTTAAAATGTAATTTCGGTTCTTCTAGAGATCATTAGGGTTTAAATTAAATTCTTGTTGATGGTGTACCATCGAAAGGTCCATTAATTGGATCGGTCAATTTCATGATATTTTTGATACATGAGAGATACACATACTTATTAATATTTTATTTTATACTTTAATGAATTATTATTAATGTACTAAATATAATTCTTATAATTGTTTACATACTCTATATCAGAGCCCTGCAGGAGTAGGTTTTTGAAAGCCCGGCCCGGCCCTTCTCGATAGTGAACATTTTAAACCCGCCCCAACCCAGCCTGATGAAAAGAAAATGTACTGCGGGCCCGGCCCGGAGTTTAATATTCAAAGCCCGGCCCGACCCGGTCCGACTAAGTTTGAATTATTTAAAATTTTTATTACATAATTTCTAAAAAAGTTCCATAACCAAATCAAATAATATTCTTTCAATATTTATTATTTCTCCGAAATTGAAAAAGAAAAAAGAAACATTTTTTTTTCAATTCACGTAGTTGTTTCTTTCCAGAGTTCATAATAAATTTCAATTTATCCAAGCCTGGCCTGGTCTAAATTATCCATCGGTAGGTCCGGCCCGGCCTAGCCCGGAGATTGAAAAGTAAAGATCGGCCCGGCCCATGCAGGCCTCTGCTCTATATGATTATTTTTTTCTAACAAAATGAAATATCAAAAATTAATTAATTATGCAATTTATATATTTTTAACGTCGCACAGTGAGCAGAATAAACATTTTTCTGGACAAAATACTGAAACTTGTCCAATTAAGGTTGTGATTACAGAAAAAATAATATAAAAATTATAATTAAGCGATGGCAATAGAAATGGACCGAGTAAAATTCTGAAACTTATGAAACTGGGCCAAATTAAGTTCGTTATCTAGGAAATTTTTCTTTTTTAATCTATTTGATAAACTGGAGTGAATTTAAGGGGATAGAAATTGAAATGGTCGTGTAGAATTCTTAAACTTAGGATTCGTATGGTATTTGACCTACGAATTAACAAAAAAAAAGTGAAAAATATTTCATATAGAATTAACTTTCAAATTAATGGAAAATTAGTTAACAAAACGTTCTCACAGGGTGGAAACTAAAAGAACTTCTGTAGAAATACTTCCACGAATAATTAAAACAAGACCGGAATTAAGTTTAAAAATATTTAATCGGATTTCTGAGTTAAGTATATTTTTAAATGTCACTTATTAGTCTCAAGTAAAATACACATAATTAATAAATTTAATTAGAAACAACCTCACTTGTTGCAGAAAGCATTAAATAAATTCAATAAAACGAAATGTAGCCTGAATATACAGGGTGTCAATTTGAAAACTTTCAATGCGAATATCTGTGAAAATAAAAGAGTTAGAAAAGCGCAATTTGGTACAAATGTTATACAGGTAGGGGGAACTAGAACCACCATATTTTGGTTATGGGGTGAGTGACCCCTTGGGCCCCATTCACCCTAACCCCAAAATTTTAAATGGCATCACCCCTTTTGTGATCCCTTAAATTAAACGTTTTTTCGAGTAGTATTCACCAGTACAAGAATTTTTTTAAAAATTTAATACAGTGGCGAACAAAAAAGTATAATTAAAATAAAATAAATTCTATGAATTGCTATTTAATTTAATTGGATTCTTATAATTTATTCCATTTTGGGCTACAAAAAAGGATAATAAAATTTTTTGCTCCAAATACTCGAAGCAGTGGGTCAGGTCAACAAATAACAATCAGCTATTTCAGTCAGGTGTCTAAATCGCAATTCTTTCAGCCATACTGTAAACCATGTCTAATACAGAATAAAAAAGAAAATAGTGAATTCGTCTCAAATTATTTCACTTCGATCGTTTTTGAATTTGACGTACAATCTAACACACCTGACTGCAATAGGTGATTATTTGTTGAAACCTGACCCACTGGTTCGAGTATTTGGAGAAAAAAAAAATTATTATCCTTTTTTGTAGCCCAAAATGGAATGAATTATAAGAATCCAATTAAATAAAATAGCAATTCATAGAAACAGAATTTATTTTATTTTAATTATACTTTTTTGTTCGGCCCTGTATTAAATTAAAAAAAAATCTTGTACTGGTGAATACTACTCGAAAAAAACGGTTAATTTAAGGGATCACAAAAGGGGTGATGCCATTTAAAATTTTGGGGTTAGGGTGAATGGGGCCCAAGGGGTCACTCACCCCATAACCAAAATATGGTGGTTCTAGTTCCCCTTACCTATATAACATTTGTACCAAATTGCGCTTTTCTAACTCCTTTATTTTCAGAGGTATTCGCATTGAAAGTTTTCAAATTGACACCCTGTATGAATATTCGACCTGTTCGTAACTATGCAAGTTATTTGTTAGTAGTCTTACTAAGACTACTAACAAATAACTTATTGAAACAACTACTTCCCTGGCTAATGCCACGCCGGATATTGAATGATACAAAAGAAATTTGCATGTTATAACTAGTACTACTAAAGTTCAAGTCAAATAATCGAATCAACGATTAATAACAATTAATTAAGGTTTTATCGAATTTATTTAAAGTGACGGATGTAGAAAAAAATTGGATGACACTCGAGAGTAAAGCAACTTTTTCTCGATGCCTCGCTTGCCTTCGGCTCCAGCGGCAATCTTTCCTGCTCGTGAAAAAAAGTATTGCTTTACTCACTTGTTGCATAAATAACTAATTTCAAACATAAATAATACCTCTCATTACATAACAAAACGTAAAAATTAATTAAAAAAATATTTTTAGTATTTAAACATAAACATTGCATTTGCAACATTTTGAGAAAATAATAACGTCAACTCCTAAGAAAAAAATTAAAAAAAACACGATGCAAAAGTCGCTACATAAAGAGATATGTTGTTTTAAACATACGATGAAGATCTACATCGTTATGCACTTAAGGGTTAATCATTCTATATATTATTAATTTTGCCTGTGGCGCCATTAGTTGTCGAAAAATAATAACAACTCTAAGTAACTGGAAATTGGAGAATTCTCAAAAAATAAAGTGGATGAAAAATGCAATCAATTGAAAATCATTACCACTTATCCGATACTTCAAAATCAAAATTAAAACACTAGGTATTTGTTGAATGTGGTTCTTGTTTATCACGTGGTGAAACATTTTTAATATGAAAGGTTATGAAATGAGGCATTTGGTTCCTTCCAAGATAATGATGTTAAAATCGAAACTGGTCGGAATAAATAGCAAGAATTGTGAAACCAACCAAGTGCCTCATTTCAAGAACCTTTAATTGAAACACTAATTCTACCTATCAATACAAAAGAGTTGGATGCATTTTTTATTTGTTTTAAATGAAAAAATGTTCATGAGTTGATCAAATATGTCATTGAATATTTAAGTTACAAATATGAAATAAACAAAAAATAGACAAAATGTCCGTTTTTTTAAACTTTTGCCTGTCGGCAGAAAAGTTAACATAGATATGGGCAATTTTACAAAAAATGGTAAAAACACTTTAAAAAGTTGAAATATCGATTTTTCAAGATGCCGCGGCATGATATAAATATACTGATACATATTTTAGTAGATTTTTACGGGATAAAAATGATGCAAATGTCAAAACCGGGTACAAGAGGGTAAGTTTAAAATCGATTTAAACACTTTTTTTAGGGTCTAAATGACCCTGAATAGCCTTGGAAAAAATTGGTCAAATAGGTATTTGAGCATACTATTTCATGATTTTTTAAGTATTTGTCATTCACTTTTTTGTCAGTCAAAAAATTATATTTGATAGAAACACTTTTAAACCCCCAGAGCGGGCGGAGGGGGTTCTCGGACCACTGACCATGGGAACTTTTTTTTCTACACCCCAAAATACCCTCTCCTCGGGTAAATTCAAAAAACCTAGGGATAGGGGCATTTTGACTATCATACACTTTAAGCCCCAAATTGACTGCATTATTAATTTTGCAGTAACTACCGTAGGATTTAGCAAACCTAACGGATCGAATATACGTGCCAATTCTGATAAAATTACCTTTTTCGGGATACGCTGATCTATGGGTCGTAAAACTTTAAATTGAAAGCAATCAGTGTTAGCATCCCAAAGTATCCCTAAGATCTTAATGATTTCATTTTTATCCAAACAAATCAAGTTATTATTTGAATTTGGAATATTTTCTAGGTGACACTGACAATTTGAGATCCATTTATTCAGAACAAATCCATGTTTACCCAATAATAGTAGATTATATTACTGGGTATTCAAGTGGTCCTTTTCATATTGAGCGAAGCATTGAGGCCTGCAATCTGTGATGTATGCTATTTTTTTCAAGCGTGTCTACACTGACTTTTCCAAGGCCTTTGATCGAGTCAACCATACAATTTTGTTACAGAAGTTAGAGGCCTTGGGATTCGGAGAGATGGTATTATCTTGGTTTAAAAGTTTTTTGATGCATCGTAGGCAATTTGTGAAAATTTCAAACTACCGTTCACGTTCGGTCGAGGTCACTTCGGTCGTACCTCAAGGTTCGCATTGTGGTCCTATTCTATTTCTTTTATTTGTAAACGACCTTGGGGCATATTTAACCCATTGTAATTTTCTCCTATTTGCGGATGATTTAAAATTATTCACTTCCATAAAATCTCAAAATGATGTATCGCATTTGCAGACAGATCTTAATAATTTGCTTCAGTGGTGCAATATTAACAAGTTATTTTTAAACTATAATAAATGTTTATGTTTCTCATTTAATCGCGGTAGAGTAATTTCTAATAATTATTTCTTTGATGGTTACAAATTAATCAATGTTAGCGAAGTTAAAGATCTTGGGATCCTACATGATTCTCGTTTAACATTTCATAATCATGTCAATAAAATACGCAATAAGGCGCTCCAAGTTCTTGGCTTCGTATTCAGATTCTCTCAAAATTTCAGTATTAATACATTAAAACTGTTATACGTAGGCTTAGTTAGGCCTCATTTAGAATACGCTAGTCAGATTTGGACTCCATTCTATAACAATTCATCAATTAAATTAGAAAGCGTCCAAAGCAAATTTCGTCAAATGGTTTCCTGCAGGCGCGGCATTTCAAGGGAACATTATAATTATTTTTAAAGTTACAAAATTTAATGCAAAGAAGAATATTTCTAGATTTATGTTTTGGTTTCAAACTTATTAATGGCCTTTTGGACTGCCCTGATTTGCTTGAAACCATTGATTTCAATGCCCCGTCCGGAATAACTACACGATCAAAACATTTATTTCGCCAAAAATTTCATTCAACCAACTTTGGCCTATGCAATCCCCTATGTAGAATACTACGATTTCTTAATATTCTGCTGGATAAATATAATCATATTGTTATATTCAACATTCATCTATCATCTTTTAAATGTCTACTGAGACGCGTTAACTTGTCAATTTGTGATCCCTGATGTACCAAACTGTTATTTATGTATCGCTATTGCAGTCTCTTTAATCTAGTTTTAGTTCTATGATTTGTTTTTGTCCTTCATTGTAATTAAAATAAGATTAATGTTCAGTGTAAATGGAGTTATCCGTTAATAAACAAATAAATAAATAAATAAATATTTATAATACATACACGGCATAAAATGTTGCATTATATGAGGTTGTGTCCAACGTAAGTATGGCGCATATGCGTTCCACAGAAAGACAGCTGACAAGTTATCTACATTACCGACCTGATATATTTGAATAATTTTAATGAAAAAAAGATTTATATATTTGCATTAGTAAGTTTTTTTGATTTTTTGTGACATTAGTAATGACAACGTAACACGGCACAACATTTAAATAGCGTTAATGTACGAGTTAAATTATGAAAAATAGCTGATGGCATTAACGTTAAAATTTGGTATTAATTTGGCGAAGGTTTTTATTTCATTTTTTTTACTAGTGCAATTATGACCTACGACAATATCGAGCTTTCACTTCTATAAAGCGATGATTTAATTACGTTTGAAGAAAAAAATATAATATTGTTACCGATTTGATTTAATTGATCCAGATTGTCAGAACTTATCAACAAATCATCCACATAAAAATTATTTAAAATATTATCACATGCTTCGGGGTAGGCAATGTGGTTAACTGTACCAATCTCACGAAGGCAACGAGTTGCTAAGTATGAAGCAGGTGTCGTGCCGTATGTAACTGTTTAGTTCATACGTTTTTAACAATTTATCAGGATTAAAATGCCACACAATTCTTTGGAACATTTGCTTGGACATCTTGACAATGTCAGCAGATAAAACAAACGTATGATTTCGAAATCTGATGAAAATAGAAAATAAATCAGCCCTTTAACTAATAAATCGTTAAGCGAATTGCCATTTGATGTTTTTGCTGAGGCATCAAACACAACTCTAAGTTTAGTGCTGAGGCTTTCCTCTTTAACTACGGTATGATGAGGTAAATAATAATGATTTATATAATGATCCGGACACTCCACTTCCCGCATATGACCTAATCTTTAAAATTCCTCCATAAAATTGCAATATTCGATTTTTAAATGATTATTTTTTGTAAGTCTATTTTCTAAACCCTTGAACCGTTTAACCGCCATTGATCTAGATTCGCCGAATTCTAAATTAAGATTCATTTTGAATGGCAATGAAACAATAAAACGGCCATCGAACGAGTAAAACGAAGGGTGTCCGTAAAGTTGTTCAATCAATGTGTTGGACAATATATTATTCGACGGAAAATTGTTCGATTGTTTGCTAAGTTAGTAGTCGTCTCATATTGCCATTGCCGGGCAATTTACAAATCATTCCATCGGAAATTGTAGACGTTATATTGTTCAGTAAAAAAAAACACGATTTTGCACGGTGTTCATGAAAAAAGTGTTTGAAACTATTTAGCCTACTGATTAATTACAATCCCACTTTAAAAAGACTCAGTAGTTATAACCTCGGTAGTGTCTACAAAAATGACCGTGTTGCAACAAAGTTAATGCCAAAATCAACACTGATTTCAATGTTGTTGAAGATAATATTCCTACAAAAGAAAGAGAAACTCTGTGCATACGAGATATTTATTATATGATAAAACTGGTGAAAAATCAGAAGATACAGTCTAAAATAAACATTTCATACCAATTTTTTATGTAACACTGGATGAGCGAAATAAAAAGTAGATTCGTAGAACTTGATAAGCTTCTAATGGCAGTTTCCAGTGCCGAGAAAGAAAACATTGATTCAGATAAAGTAACATTCTCGTAAGATTTTTGGGTATAAAACTTCCATCCTCAAAAGAGATTATAGTGACTAACAGATTTACATATAAACCCCAAAAGAGAGAAAAGCAGTTTTCGATATCATTTTTCAGCAACGAGCTGCATTCACCGAAACGTTTAATTTATTGGTGACTGCCATAGCTTTTGGCTGTAGCAAAGCGACTTACAAGGCTATTTTCTCTGTATCAGTAAGGATTAATCGTTCACAGCGACACTATGTACAACCAACGAATGTCCAATTGGATCATTTTTGCATAAGAACACAATTGTATAAAAATCTTAAACTCTGATTAACTTTTGAGAACGTTTTTTCAACCGACGATTAACTTTTCTAATTCATAACATTTTTTGTATGGACAATTATCATAAATATGTGAGTAAATAAAAAGTTACCATGACAACGAACAAATTGTTGATATTACCGGTAGTAAATTTAATAGATATAATGAAAGCAATTAGTATGATGCTAAGGAAAACAACGTTACAATCAATTTGCAAAATAGTCGCAATTACATTATAACTAAATATATTAATTTGGAAGATTAAAAAAATATCTCTAATTTCCATATTTATCTGCTGGAATCAATTTATTGAAATATAATTGATTCACTGTTAATACAAGAGCAACGAGAATATTTGAAATTTAATTTTAATGATAATAATAGTTAACATTTCAGAATGTATTATTATTATTATTCATTAAAATTTATAAAATATTTCAATATTTAGAGACGTGCAAGAGCATAATTTTCTCCGGAGCGGTGCAGTGACTTCGCCCTCGTCGATATTATTACACGCTCTGCAAATAATTCCTTTTTTGTTTATTTGGGCCGCATCAGTCAAATGGGAATATTCCGGCGACAAAATTTAACAGATGTCTTCATCAAGGTGCACGGGAAAAGAAGAAGATATTACGAGATGAAAACGCGGATGTAATAAATGGTGGCGTATTTACACTTGTCTCATCTCCGCCGACGCCCTTAGGGCTTAAGGAGGATGTATGGGGAGAGCCCAACTCAATTTAAAAATGCAGAAGTGGGTACTTTATTAAACTGAACAACAACAACAACAAAAATAACTGAGTTATATCGGCCCTGGCAAGGCTAACCTTGTTATTTACATTAATGGGATGGAAAAAACGCATTAGCAAAAAATATTTTATCGATCTTTTTTTTTACATAGAGTTTTAAATCACAGGGTTAATGTTAGAGGTGCAATTTTTATCAAAAAGTATAGGGGGTTATTAAAGGTGCTGCCGTCGAGTTTAATAATCCACAACAATAAGAATGATAACACGAGTTGATATATGTTTATATTTTTAATTTTTTTAAATATTCAAATCCAAGCCTATTTTGCATAGAATTTAATTTGCCTTTATTTTACTTACGTGCGTCGTTCAGTTTTGGTAACTAAATGAACTGTACGATTTGTGTAATAGTTTCTCAAATAAACCCCAGATTCGAGTTTTTGAATTTAATTTTAATTTAAAAGGCACAATTGAATTAGGAGTATTTCGCCTAAGCTAAAAAATATAGATTGACTTCTCTTAAGTTCAGAAATTTCAAAATAAACTTGCGTGCATAGAAATCGGCCCACTGTAAACTTTTGACTTTGACTATTTATTTTTTTTAGCAACTATCCTTCAGATCAAATAAATATATGCCGTTCGAAAGGCAATTTAATATGCTTTAATATGAGCTAAGTTTACCAAGAGTGCTTATCGTTTATAATAGTTTCTATTAAAGAAATTGCTAAAGTCAAAAGTTTATAGTGGGCCGATTTCTATGCATGCAAGTTTATATTGTATCCTTATGAATTTATTGTAACTGTACATACAGAAATATTCATTCATGTAACTGTCTAATGAAGAAAAAAACTGTATGTCGTTACAAATGCGCTTCAACTTTATTGCCCACTTCATTAAATACAGTTGTGCAGTGTAATGGATATTTGTTTCGCTTCCAAATATTCTTAAAAATCACACAAACTTTCAAGTACTTCGAAAAAATTGTTTCGCGCTTTCATTTAAATTCATGAAATATTTTTCGAGAAGCCTTTATTAAAATTCTTCACTTGTAATTCAGTTTTCCGTTGTGATTTTAAAGAATAAAAGCATTACGTCCGCCCCATTCGAATGTAAACATAGCACCGCGTCGCGAACATCTCGAATTTCAAAAATCTCCCCCTGTTCTACCCACCTATAATATTTACTATCTCATAAATTTAACCCTCGTACACCTAGTGCGCCAGACTTTTCCGCGAATATTTATAAATCATGGGAAAAGTTTTTTTTTTCCTGAACGCCCCATGCCCTTACACACGACGCACTCGAACCCTGGGAAAAGATTAATATCAGAACAAAAAATGTGTATTTTGTTTTACAAGATTGTGAAATCATGAATTGATTTATTGTTCACCAATAATACCTACTTATATCGTTCTGTTTAAGATTTATGGATGGCTTAGAAAAGAAGGGTACAAAAAAAGTTAAATATACCGAAATTATGTTTTCTAGCATGTGATGTATTTTACTTAAGTATATTATTAAAACACAAACATGTTTCAGATTAATTAAATATGTATAACATTTAACTATATTGAAACGTTAAGTAACTTTAGATATTAAAACAACTAATTACTTTAGTAAAGCTTATACAAGTTTACGCATCATTAAATTATATATTTAATCTATTAATAATTACAAATTGGTACATACTTTTATATGATTAATTACACACATGAATCCTTTATAAAAATTAATTTATAATAAAAACAATTACCTGCTGAATTAAGTGATTACTTTCCAAAGTAGTCGATTACTACACATTGTGTTCTGCTTTTCTTTGTAAGAACTCCTCGAACATCACTTAAGATTTCGCTTTGATTAAATTCCCGGCAATTCCTGCAAGTTCATTTCCTTTAGTAATTTTTAATAGTGCACCCTGCCACGTATAGTTTATCAAAGCAACCTTTAAATACAGTAGATTGAATCCAGGCTGAGCTGAGATATAGAGAGCGTGAGGGGCCGAGTTTTTATTAAATTAAAATCGATCCTCGACGGAATTCAACTTAATTTCGTAATAAAGTTTTAATACCCGTTAAATGCATTAAATGAAATTACACATAAAGTCGGGTTCTTTTAGCTTTTACTTCTTTTAGCCCGGGCAGCTATTGCGAGCACCGGAGTGACAAGTGGGCTCGGCACCATTAACTAATCTAGGGTCGGAGCTTCCCTCTCCACTCACTCCAGCGAGCTGCAATAAAGTATCATCTTATACTGAAATACTTAATCTTCTAACGAGTTTCATTTAGTTCAACGCCGACCTTTAAACTGATATTTAACAACAAGAAAAAATACCGCTTCAAACGTCAATGCGGTCTGGCGCTTTTTAAATTGCGCGGTTTGCTCGTGCAATAAATCTACGCTCCCAATTCGCAGCTTTTTCGACTTTTATAGTATAAGGCAGCTGGTAAAATTAAGCACTCGTTCATTCTTCAACTTCGAAACTCACGTCAAAGAACTTCTGTGTGTGTCCAGAAGTAAATTTAGTAGACACCTCGTGTAACAGATATATTGCTGTACTACCCCATACAGAATGGCTAGATTGTACAAATATTACTTAAAAATTGCGTTGCAAGATTGAAATATTGCAGAATAGTTGTGAAATGATGCTGCAAGAACGATGGCCGCCTTCCGCAAATTGCATTGCAAGATATATCGCAATTGTCCAGAATATACATTTTTTTTCTAGTCCGTTATAAAATTTACAGTTTTTGTCATTAATTTGCGTTCATAAAATATGTGCTTTCAAAAAGAGTGAATGTGCCGTAACAGCTCATTTTTTTCGGTTTTGCGTGAAAAAAGTGGCGTAGCGGTTCATTTTTTAACGCATAAAAATTGTTTGCGCAAAGTGTGTCATGAACGCTTCGCTTATGTTAGAGTATTACTGAGCACTCAAGACGTGTGGTTTGTGCAGAGTGAGAGAGTATTCGGAGAATGCAAGAGAATGCGACAGCAAATCTCCGGAGCCTATTGAATTTAAGATAAGACACGCGCTTGGTATAACTCTAACCAGTTCCATTGACAAACGTCAAAAATTCGTTTCCGATCAAGAAAACATTATATTTTCTTTATTTAAAAGTTGTATTATTACTTTCCTAATCATGAAAGAATGTATTACTTTACTTACATGTTGCATAAATAACTATTTTCCACCTCCAATATAATATTTACAGTTTTTTTTTCGTTTCATTTTTTTTTAAATTATCCTATTATGTTAACATGCCAATAACTCCTTATAAACGAGTTGTGTTAAAATACCTTTAACAGCACTAGTGTTGTTAAGAAATTCTTAATAACGCTAGTGTAATATTTCGTAATGCAAAAAGCTTTATAACGTTACTTATATCTTATACTATTATTTTATTGTATAAAGTTAGCATGCCAATAACTCCTTAGCAACGGGTTATGAATTTCTTAACAACAGTAGTGTTGTTATGAATTGAACCACCAATTGAAAGAACGGAATAAACGCCAATTTTTGACGTATCCACTTTTTCACTCGTTTGAAATCAATAGACGTAGCGCTGCAATATAAGTTCGAAGAAAGACGTAAGGCTGTTCGTCCCGCAACGAATACTTTTTCAGGGGTGCAAAGTTGAGACGGCAAGTCATGGCCGGACCCAACAAATCATATATACATCTCTTAAAAATCCTATTGCGACGCCGTTCTCACAGAAAAATAAGGATCGTACCGTATTAACGCATTGGCCGTGCACGCGTCATATAATTCATATAAGCTGCAGGAACTCGCACACTCGTCTCTCTTTACACAAAATAAACCTTTTAAACACCGGTTTAATGTAATTATTAATAATTTTCATGAAATTACTTAAACGTTTTACTGAAATAGTTTTATGTCACAATTTATACACAATTTTTTTTTGTACTATTAATTTTAACTCTAAAGAAGTAGTGTTCTTACATTCCTATTTGATCTTATTACAATATACTTTAAAAACTAACTAAAACTTCAGCCTTGTAGCAATTGTTATATTATTTTATAGTTATCAAATTCGTAGTTTTAAAATTAGCATAAGCATTGTTCCTGTGCGATTATTTCAGAAACTATAGAAGGGGTGTTTTCTTATTCTGACTAAATCTTGAAATAGAAGTTTGAAAAAGTTTAAGTATGTGGTAAATGTTTTTCTATTCTTGTTTTGCCTCTGAAGAAAACGGATCTTGAGAATGACGATTTGCTCTATTATTGGGAGATTATTTTCAAATCTGGTCAAGAAGCATTTGGAAATTTTGGTAGAATCCTAAAGTAGAATATATTTTGAGTAAATTTGGAAAGTTTCAAGTATGTGACAATTGTTTTTCCATTGTTGTTTTGCTTGCGAAAAGACGCATGTTCTTAATGAAGATTTTTTTCTCGGGTGAAAGAGAGAGACAATACATTTATTGAGATACTTTTACAAATGACCTCAACAAGCTATTGACCAGAGGTCTTTTAGCCTCTCTGGTGAATATTTCAAATATTAGTGAAGCATTTCTACATTTTTTCGGAATCGCAAATGTATTTTGGGTAAATTTAAATATTTTCAAGGATATCGCAAATGTTTTTATACGTCTGCGTTGCCTCAGAAAAAGCTCATCTTCAGAATAACGATTTGGTTTGTTCTCGGGGAGTTATTTTAAAATTTAGTGGAATACATTTTGAGTCATTTTGGATAGTTTCAAGTACGTGATATATTTTTTTTTGAGAAGGATGTGGATGGAACTGCGGGTTAGGGAGAGTGATTCTGCCACAACCGTTGCTTTGTGGATATATTAGAAATTATATAAACAATGAAACACAAATTACAACAACTACGGTCCCGAGCGAATATTCCACGGCCCCGAAATCTTTCGCCCGGGCTGGGATTCGAACCCACATGGCACGCGGTGCAACCGGTACAATCGTTCACCTGTACCCAATACACAAACGTCATAATTGTTTTTCTATTTTTGTTGTACCTCTGAAGAGGTGCGTCTTTAGAATGATAATTTTCTCTGATCTCAAGGGATTATTTTTAAATAAAATAATTAACGTCGAGGGGTATTTTTTGCAGAATCGTCTAGTATATTTTGAGTAAATTTAGAAAGTTGCAGATTTGTACCAATTGTTTTTATTTATTTTTTCAATTCAAGGAATTTGTAAATTGAAAATTGGTTTCGTGGTATTATTTCAAAATTTATATAAACGGATGTTTAGGTATTTGCACTGAATCTTAAAGCAAAATGATTGTTTTTAAAGTTTAGTATTCGTAGCAATTGTTTTTATTTTATTGTTCGCTTCATGAAAATCGTAATTTTGAACATGAGCATAAGAGCATTCTCTTGCGATTCTGTCAAATCTAGAGCAACATGGAAGTATCAACTAATGAATATATTTTTATAGGTTTCCAAAAGAGCTCGTCCGCAGTTTCGTTTAGCTCTTCACTAGAGGAAAAATATTGTCCCCGCCAATCTTTTTTGCGCTTTTAAAGTAATAGTCTCTTGCTCCGGACTGTAGGGTGGATGTCTCATTTCTAGACAGCTACAATCGCTGATTACTTCTTCGACTTTTCGAGCTTCATGTACTCTGTAATTGTCATGAAGCAGAATAATTTTCTGTCCTCGATTATTCGATCTGTTAAACGGTATAGCTGCTTTTAAATGGGTAATTATATCTTTATATACCGGATGACCCAGGGATCTCTGAAAGCCCCATAATTTGTTTGCTATTTGAGATACCCACTTCTATTTTTATAAACTGGTAATTTTTTTTTTAATGGAAGGTGATCAAAATGAGAAGCTGATAAAAATAGTATACTAAGGGTCTGTTATAGACGGTTGGTCAGTTATGGGCAATTTTGAGGCAAAAACGTGTACACATTGAAAAAATTGCAGAAGCGTTCCTAGCAAAGGTAGCGTCATTTTTTATACACTAGATAATTTTCCACATCATTAATAATAATACACATTGCCTTTGGTCGTTTATTGTTCATACTACTATACAGGCTGCCAACATAAGCAAAACAATGGATAACTATTTTTCTTCAAATGGAACACTCTATATATGCTACCACCAATGCATCGCATTTTTGATGATATGCAGTTTATATAATGGAATATTAGACAAAAACACACATATTTTTTAAATATGTAGAATGGGTGCGGGTGGCAGTTTATGAAAAACAGAAGTCGATATCTCAAAGAGCAAATGAGTTATGGGGCTTTTACGGATCGGTATATCTGCAGTACTTTTCTTTACATGTTCAACCAACAAGATTTCTTCAGCGTCTCAAAAGATTGCAGCTGTCAGTGTTCTTGATAAAAATTATGTCCTTGCATTCTTTGGTTCACATTTTCTTGCTTGGTTGAAGGATCCCACATTTCATCACCAGTTGAAATTTTCGAGAAGAAGTACTCTTTTATTTATTTATTTATTTATTTATTTATTTATTAACGGGAATTCCCTTTATACATATAATATATATACAAAAATTATAAAATATTTGCTTAAATCTAAACTTAAAACTATTGTATATCACAGAGGTATATAGTGTGTACAAATCATACATAATTGAATTTTCAAAAAACAAAATATTGTAGATAACAATAGTATAATAAAATTGAAAAGAAAATAGTAGTGCAAAGATAATAATTAATCAATTCAAATTCAAATATAAGGCCTTTTTAAAACTGACAAAAGAGGAATTGAATAATTGAAACCAAGGCAAGTTACATAAATTATTTGCAGAGCTCATCATTCTATGCAATGCGTTGTTGTTGGTAAAGTTGGTGCGAGTCAACTGCACTTTAAACAGAGGTCTATTTCTGGTGATAACTGTACTAGCTGGCACATAAAAATGAATCTTTTCTAGTAAACTACTACAGTCAATGGTATTATTTAAAATTTTATGTAAAAGTCCCAGATCGTTTACAGTTCTGCGTTTTTCTAACGAACATATGTTCAAATCATATAGTACTTGATCATATTCACCTCTAACGTGTCTTTTCCCCATTTTGAATTGAGCGCCTCTTAAGAATTTCAATTGGATTCGTTCAATTTGTTTAATGTCTCCTAACAAATAAGGAGACCAAATAGGAGATGCATACTCCAAAGTTGGACGAAGGAGAGAACAATACAGAGTCTTAAGAGACAATATTCCAAGAGGCATAGATGACCGCCATATGTAACCCCACAACCTGCGACTCTTGCTACATAAATAGTTAATGTGATCCTTAAAACTTAATTTTGAATCAAAAATCACTCCCAGGTCTTTTATGGAAGTGACACGTTGCAATTCGCAGTTATTAATCAGGTAATTGTTATTAATAATATGTTTACTGCGAGAGAAAGATATAATTGAACACTTACTTAAATTAAGAAAAAGTCTATTATTGTCACACCAGTCTATTAAACCATTAATATCTCTCTGAATTTCAATGCAGTCACCTATGTTCTTTATCACCTTGTACAATTTAAGATCATCAGCGAATAACAAGAAATTACAATGTTTTATGTGTTTTGATATGTCATTAATGAATAGTAAGAACAAAATTGGGCCACAGTGGGACCCTTGCGGAACACCCGAAACTACAGAAATTTCATCCGATATAAAATTATTAACTCGCACATATTGTACCCTATTATTCAAAAATGACGATATCCACCGAATTATACCGTTATTTAGACCCAACTGAACCAATTTCAACAATAAAGTCCTATGATTTACACGATCAAACGCTTTGGAGAAATCAGTGTATATACTATCGACTTGATAATGATTCTCCAAAGCGTTTGACAAGTATGTTCGGTACTCCATTAAATTAGTTACCGTTGACCGCCCTGGCATAAATCCATGTTGCTCCACTGAAATTATGTTATTACACATTTTCCCGATTTTACCAGCAACAAAGCTGTCCAAAAGTTTAGGTAAGACGGACTGAATACAGACACCTCGGTAATTATCCACATTATCCCGTGCCCCCGCTTTAAAAATGGGCGTAAGATAGCTAGATTTCCACAGGTCGGGTACAAATCCCGATTTCAGGGACTGGGAAAACAAACAGAATACTGGTCTAGCCAATGAACAAACACACTTTCTTAAAATTATACTAGGTAAGCCATCTGGTCCAATTGAACACGATTCACGCAATCCCGCTAATGCATCGAAAGTCTCCTCCAAAGTAATATCCAACTCAAAATTTTGTATTGATCCTTCCATATCCAGCAAAATATCGTCCGGCGCCTGAAGATCATCATCAGAGTCTTTAACGTACACTGATGAAAAGTATTCCGCAAACATGTCTACTATTTCCTTGCCCGAGTTAGCACTCCTGTCATTATATTTCATTGTACTGGGAAGTCCATTTTCCTTCTTGGTTTCTCTTACATACTTCCAGAAATGCTTGGGATTATTTCTAATGGAGTACTCAGTTTTATTTAAATACTCTTTATACAAATTATTACTTAAAACTTTACATTCCATACGTATGTTACTAAATGTTATATAGTCTTCGTAGTTGTGTGATAATTTATATTTTTTATGGGAAGTTTTCTTTCTTCTAATGCGATCGATTAAGTCCCCATTGAACCAACAAGGAAACGTTCTGTGTCCGCTTTTTATTATTTTTGAAGGTATAAATAGTTCCATGCCTTCCTTTATGACTGTGTAGAATTGGTCTACAATGTTATTTAAATCATCGCCATTTAAAATCAGATTCCAATTCACCAGGGAGTAATATGTATTCAAATTAATATAATCACCCTGATAAAACATATACATTGTTTCTTCAGTGTGTATTGTCTTGAATGGCACTATATTTATAATTTCAAAGTTATAAGCAACATGGTGATGGCTTTCATTGGAAATAGCATCTTGGGCTTTCTGAACCCTTAACGAGGGCAAATGAGTGAATATTAAGTCAAGAAATACACCATTATTATTGGGAATGGTATTTATTTGAGTTAAATTTAAAAATTCAAATGCTTCCAAAACAGTTTGAGCTTGTGATGATAATTGATCAATGGGTGCTAAGCCATTGTTGTTACTTCCCCAATCTATATTGGGTAAATTATAATCCCCGCATATTAGAAAATAATGATTATTAAATTTATTACATAAATTCTCTATGGTTGCACAATGACGCATATATAAGTTATTATCAGAAGCAGGTGGGATATAAATGCTGCCAACAACATAATTAGTATTATCGAAAGTAACAGACACAAATACTTGTTCAATTGAAATTTCTTCTATTGTTATCGCACGTGATGTAATGTTTTTATTTATTGCTATCAGAACACCCCCTCCACCTTTTTTATTGCTAGTATTAGGATTACGATCGCACCGGAAGATGTTGAAACTCGACCACTTTAATTCAGTATTTTTTACATCATCTACAAGCCATGTTTCCGTTAAAATAATAACATCATAAACACTACAATTAACATTTAACATAATATCATTAATCTTAGTTTTCATGCCACCCACATTCTGATAATAAATATTTAAGAGTTTTTTGCATTGCGATTTTCAATGGGCATAGATGAAGCTACATGCGGAACCAAATATGGAATGTTGTTACGATACTTGATGATCCAGTTAGCGTCACCATTATCCTTTTTAGCCTGAAGATCCTGGAATATTTCCTTCGCGTGCTGCCTTTGTTTGAAGGTTAAATCGGCTTTGAAGTGATTTTTCCGATTATTGATGAATTTATTAGATTGTAATATCTTTCTGGTCATTTCTTCATCATTTAGTGAAATTTTTATCGGTCTCTGGGAGTTTTCTTTAAATTTACCAATTCTCATAACCTTTTTTGGCTTGTTGTTAATGCCCAAATTAGTTAGTATTTTTTCAATATTTTTCCTATCTTCAGCGGTTGCAGCGTCAATTGACTCTGCTATCGGTTCCGTCTGATTGAACAAGAGTACATTGGTTTTCCGTCTATTCCTTTCTTCCATTTCAGATAGAACTTCTTCAAATTGCACACTGTCTTGTGTAGAAGCCTCATTAAGCAAGTCCTTGGATCGAGCACCCTCAAGTTTGGCCAAACGACATTCAATGTCCACGAATCTTTTTTCTATAGAGAGTTTCAGGTCTGATATTATTTCCTTGATGTCGCCATTCAATTTACTGATTTGGTGATGTATTGCCGACAATGTTATAGGTGAACAATCATTTTCAGGATCATTTGGATGAGAGGCATTTGATTCACAATTACTACAATTCCATTTAGTATTATATTTTATGATAAACGACATTTCCGCTTCATCGAGCTTAGAGCATTTGATGTGAATATATTTCCCGCATTTATTACATTTTATGGATGGCGTATTGGGCGTAACTCCCTTATCACACACACCGCATTTGTTTGGCATTCTTAAAATTTTTTCGAGGTTTATTAAATTGAATTTAAAATATATATTTTCTATGGAATATACTGTTATTGAAATTAATTCACTAATATTAATTTATTGTATTTTATTGAAATTAATTTGTTTTATTTTATTTTGCAAAGGGGATACACAAAGGACACTCTCTTCACACCACCCGGCCTATCGTGGTGACTAACAGACAAACAAATACAGGAAAAGTAGGCCACGGCAGGTTAAATAATTGAACAGAAGGTCGAGATGGGATTAAATATAAAATAAAATATAACTTCTAACAGAATTTAATTTAATGCGAACGATTTCGAAAAGAAACTGCTAACTTTTTGTGCAGCAAAAATACGCGGCCACACTCGATAAAAAAAAAATCCAAGAGCATTAATAGTGTGGCCCGGAGATTCAGTTAAAATAACAAATTGTGGGTGATTCGAGCAAAGTACAGATAATGTGTTTTCACAGTAACATTCGCCCTACCTTAGATTGTGTATTCACCAAATTTCATTAATTTTCACAAAGTATTTCCAAAGGAAAACAGCAAAATTTGAGGAGGTGGTCGTTGCACACTACACACTACACACTACACAATTAGACCGCTTCTTCATACACAATTTTTTTTCTTAGATGGGAAATTTAGAAATTCAAAGTGTAGATATTTTATTCATGCTCAAATCTTCATCTTCCGATCTGCCATTTTTTTTAAGTGTTTGTTTTCCGGCTTCTACAGGCGTCAATCATCTTTACATGATTATCTTTTGGTCTATTTCCCGCTTTTGTTAAGATTTTTATCTTTTTTATCTGTGTTTAAGCTCATTTTTATTTTGTTACATTTAAACCTCTGCAGAAATTGCATTGATTTCTACGTAACGACTAATTAAATTGAACGTAGTCGATCACAGTAAGTTGACAGCAAACAGTAGCGATTATTATATGTCATTTTCATAGCTAGGTAGATTACATAACAATCTCCCTTTGCAAATTTCTTCCAATTAATGACACAGAAGGAATGTGATATCGATTTTTTTTTTAAATAAAGTTAGATTTAAAAAAGAAAATAATTCTATAGTTGATAGTGCACTGATTTGGGAAATTATACGCTTTTAAAGGAAATTTAAGGATAATTATACTTCTGCACTAAGAGAGAAGTCCCTTAAGAGCTTTACCGCAAAAATCGAAATTACCTAAATGTGAGAACGCATAAATAGCGCATAATTCTCTAATTTTACTGGTTACTTTGGATTAAGTGGGGGGCCAGCTGGGCAGACGTATTTCGGCAACTTTAACGTGCCATTATCAAATATACCGTAAATTAAAATACGATTTTACAAGTATATACACTGGTGAAAAAAATGAAACACAACCATTTTCAAACCGCCATAACTCGGCGTATTTTCAATCGATTTTGAATCATTGAGGGCGAGAAACTTTGAAGCGTCTTCTTTAAAGTCATGCATGCAAACTTAAGCGTAACCCCTTCCGCCCTCTCTAGCACCCCAGTAAAAAAAAAAATATTTTCAGGAAATCATGTCCAACTTTGACGATGTCTGTGGAGTTGGAAAAATTTTGTCGACTCGATCCACCACAAAGGCATTAAAATTTGATTAATTTCCTATGCAGGACTCAAAAAACGAAGTTTCTACGACGATTTGGCACCAAGTTATGGGTGTTTAAAAAAAGTGCATTTTGAAGTTTTTCGCTCATAACTCAACGACTTTTCAACCAAATTTGATGATTCTTACAAGGAAAAATCTCATAATTGAGATGAGTAGGACAGAAAAACTTTTTTCTTCACAGGTTACGCTTAATATAAGTTTTTCGCCCTCAAAGATTCAAAGATTCTTTGTGAATATCAAGTGATTCTAGTAAACCCATTTTACGACCTTTATCGGCAAAATGCACGACCGAAAGTACATTTTCTCTAAAAGAATGTTTTCGTAAAGTTGCCGAAACTATAGAATAAACAACATTATTTTTTGTTTATTAATTTTGAATGAGATTAACTGCACATCCATTTTGGATCGCAATTTAAATGATTTTTCCACGTCCGTTATAAAATGTATAGTTTTTTTCATTAATTTGGGATCATAAAATATGTGATTCCAGAACCCTACAAACAGCGTGAAAAAAAGTACCATAACGGTTCATTTTTTTACGCTTTTGGGTGAAAAAAAGTGCCGTAGCGGTTTATTTTTTAACGCTACTATAAAATTGTTCGCGCAAAGTGTGTCATGAACGCTTCGCAACACGCCGCGAGTTCCGCCGATAAATGTCAAACTTTCGTTTCCGATCAAGAAAACTTGATGATTGTTATTTTCTTCATTTAAAAAAAGTATTATTACTTATAGAAAATGATTAAGGTTTTATCCAATTTATTTAAAGTTACGGATGTAGAAAACATTTTGTATGAAACTCGAGAGTGAAGCAACTTTTTTTCACTTGTAGGAATTGCCGCACTCGCCTTCGGCTCGTGTGGGAATCTTTCCTACTCGTGAAAAAAAGTACTACTTTACTCACTTGTTGCATAAATAACTATTATTTCATTCGTATCTACAGCCAAAGGGATATAAATAGTTCGATGCTCTATGAAATGATAAATAGTTTGAAGGTTTTCTTTATAAACAGTTATTAGAAATATTTAAATAGTAAGGCTCTATTTTCATCAGTACATCGGATGATATTTTTTCAGTAATAATTGAGGTTATCTCTGAAACGGCTTGTCGCATCATGATAAATGATTAAATTTATCGGTTAGAGGCTTAAACGTTATATTTAGACGATGTCTTTTCTGACAACTAATTTTTTACAACAGCATTGTATAATATTGTAAGTTATATTGCTAGGCATAAAATAGGTATTTTTCATGTTGAGCTCAGTGTTTTCAATCTAAACAAAACATGAGAAGATACTTTAATGCCGGGTGATGTCGTACACGTATTTCTAAAGCCTGGTACACACGTCAGGTTTTTTACGTAGAAGATGTTGCGTGCACACATATTTCTTAAATCTGCGCTGAAACCACGGTAGGTACCGCAGAACACATGAAAATAAATAGTACAGGACGACAAATATAAGTTGGCCAGACGCGCAGATAGCAAGCGAAAGCTCTCTTTCTACAGCCGGCCGAGTACAGTCTCTGTAATAAGCAAGCAAATATTCTTCGCGGGCGCTATTCATTCTATCGGGCGCTCTCCTCCACATAATTAATGCACTGTCACTTTTGAAAATGAATGTACCAGGCGCGCGAACTCTTCACGAAATCTATCGAGAGCGCCCTGATAAATTTTGTAACTACTTTCGTATAAGTGTATAATCATTTAACGGGCTTGCTGGGAGGATAACTGAGAAGATTAGGTCACAAAGCACAGACATGAGACAAGCTATACCTCCAATGGAATGTCCACGCAAATATTTTTTTTTGTTTTGTTGCTGTAGGCCTCATTCGCAACAATCCAAATTTCAGGGTAATTTCTTACTTCCCCTATAAAAAAATGCAATATCTCAATATTCAGAGCTATATCTATTTGCGTTCTGCGTCAAGTCGTTGCAAAATGATTATTTTATTTTAAAAATAATTCCATAACCAAAGTAAAAACCTACTTGAGCACACTCTTTTAATTCATTGGAGCACCCGTTCCACAATATGCCCTCTTATTAAACTTATATCTATAATAATATACTATTTCAATAATGTTGTTTTATTACTTCCATTTCAGAACTTCTGAGTCTTACGGCAACACAATTAATTAATTACGACAAAAAACTCTTTTTGATATAAGAAAAACGTGATCGTAGAAACGCACCTTTCATCAAAATTAAATTTTTATTTGAACAATATGGAAGTGAGACAAATTTAACGTCTGAAAGGTTCCCTATTAATAATATAATCACATTCATTCGAAGCTGAAAGCATCCGCATTAGGGAATGAAAGGTGAAAAGCTCTTTTTAAATTTACGCAGTAACATCTAATTATAGCTCGCGATAATTAAAAAAAGCTCCCGTCCGCGACCTGCACTTGCGTTGGTATTCCACTAGCCGGAAAACGTAAATTTTCCCTCGGAGCCGCACTGTGCAATTTTAAATGTGCACGCTTTTTCTAATTGAAATCATAATTAACTTCAAGGCCTTTAAAGTCAAGACGTGAAATTACTGTGGGAGGGCAGTTTATCAATGTAAAAACATGCGCTTTCGTAGGAATGATTGCCTCTGGTAAATTAGCGTGTGTCCACTCGAGCTCATACATGTCATCATAAATAAATGAACTAAGAAAATGAGAAGAGTTAATTGGGGGAGTAACTTCAGTTTACTATTCACTAATTAAAAAAAAAAATGTTTATAGCAGTAAGAATTTATATTGTATAATACGATGTGTTTACATGTTACTTATTATGCCGCCTTAGAATTTACCTTCTGAGGTTTCATAATTATTGACAATGGACCATTTACTTTATCGAGTCGTTAGAACGACAATTTCTCATGACTCGAAAATAATATAATAATACTTTTCCAATTTCATACTACATTTCATAAATGCTTTTTTTTATGTAAGATTGTGAAAATATTTTTTCTTACAGCTTTTTCAAAATGATATTAAATAATCTATATTTGTAAACACTTACCTAATTTTCTGTGTCTGAATAAAGATCTCAAAAAAAGCTCATGGACACATTATTAACGAAAGACCCACTCAAAATTCAAATTCCCACCAATACCTCCTTATGAATTTCTCAAAACCCTAAAGGACGGATCGGACTAAACAAGTCATCCCCAGACGAACGGACACGCAATACTTCAGATTCAATCATTCATGCTTACTAACCCTTTTTTTGCAATTTTATGTGTTATTATTGTTTGGTATTGTACTGGGCTGAATGACCTCTGGTCAATTGCCTGTTGAGGTCATTTGTAAAAGTGTCTCAATAAATGTATTCTCTCTCTCTAATCTATATTATGGAATTTGTGCCACATTTTATTTCCATGAAAAAAATGGCTGTAAAGAGAATCACAAATTCTGCGAAAGTTGTATTTGAAAAAAAATCATCAAACACTAGTGACGTCACAATAATAAACCAAAATTGACCTGTCGAGCGATTTTTTTGAAAACATTTAATAGAGTAATTATGAATTTTGTGCGAAACTTAATCACAATATTTTCCATCTCTTGTTTCTGGATCAAATGAGTAGTATTCTTCAAAAAAAGTAACTGTAGGGAGAATTAAGAGCTCTACAAAAATTGTTAAATAGAAAATGAATTATGACGTCACACGTCAAACTCTGGTGATGTCACAATGTTTTTGAGCGCACCTTAAAGAGCGCTATAATGAACAAAAATCGACCTATTTGACCGACTTTTTTTTAGATTTAATAAAGAAATGATGAATTTTGTACCCAACTTTATCACCACTCTGTATACCAGAATGTAATAATGTGTATTCATAGAAAGTGTTACAAGTGGATAATACAAATAATTTCTTTAATTAAGGATTTATGCAAATATTAATTAAATTATTCCTTTGTTACAGGTGAGTCCAAAATTATTTCTAATCTAACTGGTAAGTTTAATTTGAAAATCAATTTAAGTAATTCTAAAGAAGTTACAATCATTTTTGAGTTTTGTGTGCAATTAGGTGTGTAGAGATGAATAATTTAAGTGGGATGTATTTATCTCAGCGGGGCTTACGAATGAAATAATTACATCTCGAAGGTGATTTTCAGCATCTCAAGAAGAAATATGAGAAAACTCAATTTGAAAAATATTTCAATAATCTGCATGATTTTTCTTATGATAACTTATGGGTTATTAGAATCGGATATGAATAGCGAAGTTTCAGATGCATTTTTGCAAAAATATCCATTTCATAACAGATTTTACTATATACTAATGGACAGCTGTTCCCCCTCCATTTCCCATATGATCACTGCTCCAAAAGTTGTCCACGAGCTGGAGCCCGATATAAGTCCCGCGCCGGAGCCGAAAATGGAGAGTAATTTAAAAACCGGAAAGCAAAAAAAAATATATTTCTCGATGTATTCATCAGTAACGTGGAGAATGCAAATGCGAGCATATTTCGGCAACTCGGGTCCACTTTCCTGCCTGTTCTTTCCAAGCAAAGCATCAACCCATAATTTTCGAAGTTCCGGATTTGATGGAAATCTAATACAGAATTTTAGGTTATAAGTCAAAAGTCAACTGACGTTTACATCAGCTGACGAGTATTATAACCGCATTGGCATATACGTGGACGTATTGCAGGCTTTCGCATGGCAATATTTTGACATAGTGTGAATATTTGACAATATAAATGTTTATATATTCAAAGGTGTGAATAAATTGCAGGGTATCACAATATGCAATGCGAGCTCATAGAGTCCTATGTCATAGACACAAAATAGCTACCAATTTACTAACATACCGCAACCATTTAGGGTCCCGCCGAGCCACCGTTGCTTGGAGACACACATGAAGTTGGCGCTAGCAGTCCATAAGTATATAGTCGAAGCATAACAGTAGTCTGATATGTCATATAATTCAGAAAAACACTTGTTATGTTCCATGATTTTATTTTCAGTTTCCTGACATGTGTTTCGATCTGTACAGATCGAAACACGTGTCAGGAAAATAAGATCATGGAATATAACAAGTGTTTTTCTTCACCACATTTATACATTCGGTTCCATCAAGACAGTAGCGCAACCAGCATTAACTATAAAATAAAATTTATAAAATAAAAAAAAACACCTAAAATTAAAACAAAAACCTTGAAACTTCTGGCTCAAACGTTAAAAAATTTAATTCGCAAAAATAAAAGGCAAAAAAATTAAACAAAAAAAACTCGAAAATATTAGCCAACAAATCAAAAATTGTCTTATAAAAATCAATCATTCAGGTTGGAAAATCGAAAATTTAGACCGAAAATCGAAAACTTGTGCCTAAAAATGAGCAATTAAAATATGAACAAAAAAAAAATGAAATTATTGGCCAAAGATCTAAGCATTGGCCAAAATCAAATTGAGACAATAAAGTTAAAAATCAAATAATTGGTTAAAATAATTCCCTCGCAATTATATTTTTCCAATTTTAAGTAAATGTCAAATTTTAACTTGAAACTATCAACGCCTCGATTAAAATAAAAAATTTAAAAAAAGCAATAACCTAAAATTCAAATAAAGAAATAAACCAGAAAATTTAAAATCTAATATAAAGTCTCTAAAATTAACGTTTTCGCATTGAAATTAATCATTCGTGTTACAAAATCCATTGGCCAAAAAATCTAAAATTCAGGCCAAACAGTACAAAAATTTTGGCCAAAATAAAGAATACTAAGGCCCAAAAATAAAAAGTTTGAAGCAAAAAAATTGGAAGATCAAAAATATAGGCCAAAATCAGAAATCTAAGTCCAAAAATTTAGAACAAGAAATAAGGGAATTAAGTAGTTGGTTAAATAGTTCCCTCTCGACTATATTTTTCTAAGTAAATGTTAAAATGTTCACTTTAAACAAAAAATGAACCCGGAAATTAAAACCAAAAAGCACATTATCTAACATTAAAATAAAAACCTTGCAAAAACTACAGGGCAAAAAATTAAAAATTCGGGTCTAAATATATCAAATCTTTGTTGCAAAAGCCCAAATACAGTTCTTTAATAAATAAAAACTTGAAAATACTGGCCAAAAAAATAAAAACTTCGTGCATCAAAATCAATAATTTGGGTTACAAAATCTAAAGCATAGGCAATAAAAACAAAAATTTAGACCGTAAATCGAAAGTTCAAGCTTGAAAATGAAAAATGCAGAACAAGAAAATCTCAAATTAAAACAAATAAATCGAAAATTTACGCCAAAATAGAGAATATATAGGGCAAAAAAAAATAAGAATTTGAGACAACCTCACTTTTTGCGGAAGCATTAAATAAATTTAATAAAAACAAAAAAAAATAGACCGAAAAATCGAAAATAGAGGCCAAAGATCTGAAACACTGGCAAAACAATGAAAAATCTGGGTCTAACCATAAAAACAGTGATGGCGATCATGTTATTTTCTCAGATTTGTTGATATAATAGTTATTTATATTTATATTGCAGAATCGGTTGATACTGATGTTTGAAACGTCAAAATTATGAAAGTTGAAAATGACAAATTCTTATAATCTTTACCGTCAGTTTACTCGAAACATAATGATATTTTGAAAAAAAAACAGTTCGTTCAATTCCGCCTTCGCTACAATTATTATTAAGACAAATTTCATGTAACAGAAAGCATTTCATAATTATAGATTAAAAATAGGAAAAAGTTCAATATTTCTTTCTTTCGAAAAACAATCATTTCGTGGACAATATTTTTAAACAGAATGTGTTTTGTTGTCTTTAATATAAGTTTAAAAAATTTTGTAATAAACTGAAGCAAAAAAAAATGAAACGCTTTAAATTCGTGAAATTTCGACCATTTTCAAACTGCCATAACTCGGTGTGTTTTCAATCGATTTTGACGAATCTTTGAGGGAAAGAAACTTTGAAGTGTCTTTTTAAAGTCACGCTTGCGCGATACTAAACGTAACCTCTTCCGCCCCCTCTAGCGCTTTTGTGAAAAAAATAAGTTTTTTTCTGGAAACTCAAATTGGAATGATACCTTTTCGAACCCTTCAACCCCAACAAGAAAAACACTTTTTTGGGCAAAAAAAAACGTCCAACTTTGGCAACGTGTACCGAGTTGGAAAAAATGTGTCGACTTGATCCACCAAAAGGGCATTGAAATGTGTTCAATTACCTGCGCAGGACTCAAATAACGAAGTTCCTACGACGATTTGGCACAAAGTTATGGGTGTTTGAAAAAAAGCGAATTTTATGGCTTTTTGACTCATAAGTCTGAAGTTTTTCGACGAAATTGTTTTCATTTTTATAAATGAACTTTTCTCTGCATATTTTTTGAGGTATGCATGAAAATTCATTGTTTGCGCGAAATCACGAATTTCGCATTTTGTACCTCAGAACTCCATTAACAAAAAAACTTTATTTTAGGTCCAAAAAGACTCACTTTAACGATCTCTGTAGGGTCAGAAAAAAATGTGGGCCTAACTCACCACCATTCGTCCATTTTTCCATCGTCCAATAAAAACAAATAAATTACACTGACAGAAAAAAATGAAACGCTTGAAATTTGTAAAAATTTAGGTAATTTTAGAATGGCCATAACTTGACTTCTATCCAACCGATTTCGAAGATCTTTTGAGAAATCAAAAGCAAGATGTGTCCTCTTTGAGAGGGTTTAACCCCCACTCAAAGAGAGGGCTCTAAGCCCCTCCAAACAAAAAAATAAAAAGACCACAAAATGGACTTTTTTTCAAACACCCATAACTTTGTGAAAAATCGCCGTAGGAACTTCGTTTTTGAGTCCTGCTCAGGTAATTGAACACATTACAATGCCTTTTTGGAGGATCGAGTCGACACATTTTTTCCAAATCGGTACACATTGCCAAAGTCGGACGTTTTTCTTGCCCAAAAACGTGTTTTTCTTGTTCAGGGGTTGAAGGGTTAGAAAAGGGATCATTCCAATCTGAGTTTACCCTATTAAAGTAGGGCCAAAATGAAATTTTTTGCCCTAAGAATGATCAAATTTGGTTGAAAAGTCGTTATGTGCGAAAAACCTCAAAATGCACTTTTTTTTCGAACACCCATAACTTGGTGCCAAATCGTCGTAGGAACTTCGTTCTTTGAGTCCTGCATAGGGAATTGATACGTTTTAATGCCTTTATGGCGAATCGAGTCGACAAAATTTTTCCAACTCCATAGACATCGTCAAAGTTGGACATGGTTTCCCGAAAAAAAAATGTTTTCCACAGGGGTGCTAGAGGGGGGCGAAAGGGGTTACGCTTAAGTTCGCATGCATGACTTTGAAGAAGACACTTCAGTGTTTTTGCCGTCAAAGATTCATCAAAAGCGATTGAAAATATGCCGAGTTATGGCGGTCGAAATTTCACGAATTTGAAGTGTTTCATTTTTTTTCCTCCAGTGTATTTTTCATATTTAAAAAATTATTAGAAAAAAACCAAAAAGCAGCCAGAAGAACTAAAAAGTTTCTGGTAAAATTTCGTATACCGAAAGTATTTTCTTAATATGAACAATATTACAAAACATTTAAACAAATATTGAAGATTACCCAGGGGTCGCGCCAATTTTTTACCCAAATTGGGGGTCGAAAATAAAAATAGTTTGCGCACCACTGAAATATCACACCAAGATCCCTCATTTTAGACACGTGGCGTAATTAATTATTGTTTGTTTGTTCGTAAATAAACCCAATATTAGTTCGGGCCCTGCAAAACGTTATTAAAACACACTTATCCGTGTGTAAGTAGAGTTTATCTCTGTCAAACCAAATAGCTAGTCTATCTAGATTTTCTTGAATGATGGCGCAATTAGCAATATTATTTATTATCCTACAAAATTCTGTCAAACCACTTTTCAAGAGCTTGGTGACGGTTCCTGGCCCTATCTCACGAATGGCTTGCCTTAAGGGCCTGGATCGTTAAAGGACTGTTCGCATAACATCAGTCCTTCGCGGAACCCAAAAAACAAGTCTAGCGGCCTCATATCGCATTTCCGAGGTGGCCAATTAACATCGCCGAGACGGCTGATAACACGATTACCGAACTTAGCGCGTAAAAGATTGATTGTGACATGGGCTCTATTGTCGCGCCATCCTGCTGAAACCATGGATCGTCCAAGTCCATGTCTTCAATTTCCGGCCACAAAAAATCGTTTATCATGCCTCTGTAGCGCCAGCGTTTCCAGCAGAATTTTCAAATAAAAATGGGCCAATGATGCAACCACTCCAAAATCTGCACCAAACTGTCACTCTCTGAGGATGCATTGGCTTCTTGACGAACATGCGAGTCTTTTCCGATCCTCAGATGAGGCAGTTTTCCTTGTTAACATAGCCGCCGAAATTTTGGCCAAAAATTCTTTTTAATTTGGGCTCCACAGCATTGGCTTTGGAAATAAGTTTACATAATTTCCCAACGTTGTTCAAGCGTAAAGCGGTTCATTTCGTTCCGCTGAGATATGATACTGACATTCTGTCAAGATTTCGAGCGGGAAAGAGCCGTCACTGTCAAAATAACATATATTTCAAAAACAAACCAATATTTGGCCCATCCGTTATTTTTACGCTTGTGAAAATAGCGACCACTGAACGAACGAGTTTGCTGTTCATCAGAAATTCTGTCAACCCGTTTGTAGCTTAAACTTTTGTCTGATGATGTCGTCCATAGCTATCTATAGATATTTCACCTTTATCAACATGATTGACACGATCCAATATCATAGTGGGAACTGCAATTATGACAATGACTAATAAACCCAAGCAGTTTCTAGAAAAAAAGGAAACTCAATAAAGGAGAATGTGCATTTTCAGTTAATAGAGATCCAAAATGGACTTCATGGCAGTATATAATATAAATGGTACTATTGAGCAACTGTCATAGCGCTAAGTTTGTAAATATGAAGCGAAAAGATTAATGCGGAACTACAAGCGCTATATAAGATCTTGTCAATCAGATAAGCAGGGTTTATGTTATCAGTCAGAGGTCCTCTAAGAGATGGATACAGGTAATCTTCCGAATGCTTATCGCTTTATACAGGTTGTTTAAGAAAGAAATCTAAGTCGCCTATAATTTGAAATTGGCATATGTATTACATATGAGCATTTCAATTCATAGGCGACTGCGATTGATTTATTTTAAAAAAACGCCGTACCTATAAGTGTTGAGTTCAGCTTTGCAAGTTGTTGCATGCAATTCCAGTTATGTTTAGTTGAAAATTCAGGTCAGGAAACTTTATGCCTGCTCCTGATTTCAACTTTTAGTAAAAGACGGCTGGTCAGTTTAATGATTAGAAAGAAAAAAAAACGATTTTTAGGTCTTTGGACCGCTTTAAACTGAACAAAAGCTCCAAATCGAACCCTTACAAGGTTCCTTCTTTTTAATCGGGAGAACGAGAAAAATCGATAGCTGTTTTCAGATTTTGTCTGGTTATAATAATTAAAAAGTTGGCTAGCCCGATAACTAGAAAGAAAAATGGTGATGTAGCCATCATGTTACTTTCTCCGACTTGATGGTATCATTTATATTTACGCTTTCATAGTTTATTTTCAATTTAAATGTACATCGGACGTTTTGTAGACTCGGATGAAACTGACGTTTAAAACGTCAAAATTATGAAAGACGGAACAATTATACTTCAAATTCAAAACTCATTTTACTCAAAAACTAAGGAGATTTCGAAAAATACTTATTATTTATAAGTTGTTCATTTTGGCATGCATCCTCTACAGTTATTATCAACATAAATTTGCTGTAACTATTATAGTTTCATAATTATAAACCAAAAATGAAAAAAAAAATTTCTCGAATAACAATGATTTTATGAAAAATATTTTCAAATAAAATAAGCTCATTTCTTGTTGTCTTCAATATTTGTTAAAATACTTTTGTGATATTTTTCATATTTAAGAAAATATTGACAAAAAACAAAAAAAAAACAGTTAAGGTAAACACCCACTTCCGGTAAACAATTTTACCAAAAGCTTTTCAGTTCTTCAGATTATCAAATAAGACGTATGTTCAAAGTTTCATATCAATTGCTGTATTAGTTTTTGAGATACAGCGCGCACAGACACATATACACCCAGCCACACACACACAGACACAATTTTTTTTCCAGAAATTGTTGAAATGGCATCTAGGGA
The DNA here is from genome assembly GCA_910593695.2 of Ocypus olens. Lineage (NCBI taxonomy): Eukaryota > Metazoa > Arthropoda > Insecta > Coleoptera > Staphylinidae > Ocypus > Ocypus olens. The sequence continues at coordinate 10,795,055 of OU343054.1, read as the reverse complement.
CCCCAAAACGGATATTACCGTAAGAAAAAAATTTTGGAGAAAAAATCACGATCACAATACTTTCTCGTACTTCGTAACGGAGAAAGTAAAAATTTCGAATTTTCGAACTTCGAACCGCTGTAGCGACTAACCGAAAACACCGAATCGAGCGCGATTTGCAAATCTGTATTTTTCGTATGCAATTTGGTTGAATTCAACAAAAACTTGAAATTTTGAAAATTTTGAGCAAACCCAAAAAAAGGGGCCGCGGTGGTCTAGTGGGTAGAGGTCCGGCCTCTGGACCCCGTTGGTACGGGTTCGAGTCCCATCCGGACGGTCACTTTTTCAGCACGAAAAATGGCCGTACGGGTCCCTGGGTGTCTAGTGTTTGTCCCCATTTCATTTAAATATGAATTATTACTATATATCGGTTGTGGCTGAATGCCCTTGCTGGCTAAGCCAAGTCCCCATCATCCTCGATTCCCTAACCCGAACTCCTGTCAATCATCTTTCCTTAAAAAAAAAAAAACCCAAAAAAATTCGAAAATGTTTAAAAATACACATATAAATTATTTCATATTTTATTTAAAAAGTATTTAAAAAATGCTAAAAGCAGTCGCTTTGTATGTAACACAAGCGCAATTAAGTAATTGATTAGAATTAAGAAATTTGAATTTAAATAAAACAACTCTAATAAAGCCGCAACGTAATTAAGTATGGAATAAAGGTAATTCCACCTTCATTTCAAACTTTGCCCTATCTCCTCCATTATTATTAAACATTCAGCGCGTACCGCGAAAAAGGTAAATTGAAGAAAATTGCTAAGAAGAAATCCCTCCGCAAATATTATTATTAATTACGGGACTGATTCCAAGGGGGAATTCACCCCTTAGTCTGACGAATTAAACCTTTTGCGCAATAATATTTTCGATAAAATGGAAAAGGCGAATTGAATTATGGATGCCGACGAGCCGGCCATCCTAAATTGGGTTAATTTATACTAAATGAGATAGAAACCTTTCAGCAGTTCGGGGGAAGCCCTCGAGAGCGTTTTTAATAAATTGCCAATTATATAGCGTACCCGTTTTTATAATTAGCGAATGGTGGAGATGATGGGTCATAGAGCGTATACGTTACATGCATACAAGTCCGACTCATAAAAATATGAATATACGAAGCCATCAGTCATTTCCTTAATGTATCTGTCATGTTTACATAGGGGCGTGTTGGGTGGTGTAATAAATAATAAATGCAGTAAATTTACTGGGGCATACGACGTAGAATCTCAAGCTCGCTCAATTCAGTTAGAGATTTTTCTTTGGAAATCCTTCTATATAAATACTCTTATGTCTTAAAAAAAAGATTTATATTCAAAATATATGATGTATCCAAAATGATTTATTAAAGTAAAAAAGACCGTTAGAAATGTTTGTCAACTTCTGTTATATGCAAAATTATTACCAATCCATCTAAACATAAAACTTGTTTATTTATATTTATTCTCTTTCATTTTATTCATTAATTTAATTGTAAACGTAACAACGTTATTATTATTTAATTAACAAACTTTACTCCATTGCAGAATATTGAGTTTTGTATCTAAAATTATTTATGCTGAAATGGATTCAATAAACATTGTCCCTGTCCGGGCGTCAATTTATTCGGACTCTTCTGTCTAGAGTAGTTTCAGCCAAGATATTCTTCAATTATACAGGGTGCGGCATTTATTCTAGACACCGGAGATATTATGAAAACGAAGATTCCAAGAAATTTTTTTTACAAATAAAATGTGTTTGGCTTGAAGGGGTTTTCAAGGTCATTTTAAGGTGAACTTGTGATTTTTAAATGAAAACCTATAATTTTTATCAGGGCGTCAAAATCTACGAATTAAAGCAAATAACTTTTATTAATCACATTTTTTTCCGAGGCTTACTTTTTGCAAAATTTAATTTTTAAATAAAATCTGTGGCTGATTACAAAAATTATTTCCGTGGAAATATGTGAAGACTACTCCAAATAAATTATTTAAAATTGTTTATAGGGTGTTTCTTAACATAAATGTATAATAAAGTCAAGCATAACTAGCGCCAAACGACATTTAGGAATTTGTAGGAAAATTAAAATTGCAAACAAATAATTATAAAATATTTATTGGATATCCCTTAATACGATACTTTTTTTTTAAATATATGCGGGATTAACATTTTGTTGAGATTGGTCATAATTCGGATGATGGTGGAGATATCAAAATCCGTGTCTAGAAAGTTGTGGCCAACTTCTCGTCGTTGAGAGATACCACTATTTTCTTCATAACGAATTACCAATATTAAAAAAAATTAAAAATAAATTAAAATTTAAAAAAGTAAGCGCTGAAGAGAAAAATTTTAGATTAAAGTTAATAACTCTGATCGGTAGATTCGTATTCCTTAATAAAAAATACAGGTTTCTATTTAAAAATAACAAGTTGACCTTGAAATGACTTTGGAAACCTGCTTAGAATTAAAAATTCCTATACTTGCTACATTTATCCCTTCATGTTAAATACATTTTATTTGAAACATTTTTTCCTCCGAAACTTTGTTTCCATAATATTTTGGGAGTCCAGGATAAATGCCGCAACCTGTATATGGGGTGCTCAGAAGAGAAATGGACCAAGTCCATAAAATTCTTTGCTAAGTCATCAAGTTTTAAAGAGGTTTTTACTTTATTAATTTGCAACAAAATGTAGACAAAAATTACAAACAAATTCGCTAATTATAAACATCATACTTTATTATCGTATAGCAAAAAGTTGACAATTCAAAATAAAAATTATTTTTATTCACAAATAAGGTAAAGAAAGTGGACTTAAACGATTGCTACTCTGAAGGAAGTTAATTTCCTCTATTCATAGAAAGACTCATCATCTTCATCATTGTTATCTTCTGTATTGTGAAAGCGATTTTGTCTTGTTTTGGATGCGATAGGTAGGTTTTTGAAATATTTATGGTATATTGGCGGTATATAGGGCAGTAAATCCATCATGTGTTATTTTTTGAGTCTGTCACAATTCGCCTTGTTGGATACAATTGCTCTTGTTCTGTATTAAGTGAAGTTCCTGGTCGACCACGCACAGTTTTACTAAGATTTACTTCATCAAAATCAACTGCTTCGATTAAAGTCTTTTTAAATTTGAATGAAGTCGGCGATGTCTTCTCAAATCTTAACCAACGGATATTCAGCTAACTGAATGCGTATCCATCAACAGTTTTTTTTTTAGATTCTGTATTGCTGATTCCAAGTTTTTTGTAGAAAAAAATCTTCTCTTTTCAATTCAAAATTTTGGATCCTGCTTTCTAACAGTCTGTGCAATATCCATCCAGTGTTGAGGGGAGTAAATAAGTGTATTCTTGCGACTTGTCTCTTGAATAACGCCAAAATCTGCCTCATTTGGTAAATACAAGTGTCCTGAATTTATGATCTATAGTTTCGACAGCCATTCGAGGATCTTGCACTAATTTGAGTAAAGACATTGATAATTTAATGTTCCTGTTCTGACCGGTGCAAGAATCAGAGTACAAAACAATATGTTTATGTCTTGGAGCATTTTGTTGTAAATGCTTTACAAGACATGATGCTGCATCTTGAGATCCACGCCCACCTTCGGCTTCGTCGTACATATACATGAATCCCGTTTGTTCATTAGAAGAATGGATTCCTAGATTATAAACATATAGATTGTTTTTTATAGTATGCTACTGATGTAGATAGCTTGGGAAACGGAAGCGCGAATGTTGCCACGTACTTTTCATCGCAAGCAGTCATTTGATCCTCATGAAGACATGTTCGTGCTTGTTCGGCTTTAGCGAGGTGTAATGTTTTTTCTGTTACTAGAGCCTTCTTCTTGGTTTTATCCTGCTCTGCAGCTATTTTCATCTGCAGTTGGTCACATATTCGGCATGTATCTTTTGCTGGAGGTTTAAAACTTAAATTGAATTTTGTATTAAATACATGGTAATAAAATTTTTTCTTCATTGCATCAATTTCCTCGGCGACACATTGTTCGGTGTACAATTCGTACATTTTACTTATACGAGGATCGTTCAATAAGTAATGCCCCATATTTTTTTTCTCCACAATGAGAAAAAACTGAAAGTTGGACTTGTAGGTACTTCAAGCTCAGCGTTTCTCTTCCCGCTGGACGAAGTTTCAAATCATTCTAACAGATGGCAGAGCTGTAGTGAATTTTCAAAATAGCGTCTGTTAGTGATCCACGTTACAAACAGCGAGCAATGATTGAGTTCCTGATTGCAGAGAAAGAAACTGTGGGAAATATCCATATACGTTTGTGTGCAGTGTATGGAGATGGTGCTGTCGATAGGAGCACTATCGGGAGGTGGGCAAAGAGAGTTAAGGCATCAGAAAGTCCAACAACTCAACTCCAAGATCTGCCACGTTCCGGGCGTCCTGTCAGTGCTACCACTCCAGACATGGTGAGGCGCGTGGATGTCATTATTCGTACGGACCGCCGCATCACAGTGCAACAATTGGCCTCACAGCTGTCAGCAGTGGAAGTGTGTGTACAATGATCGAGATTCTAGGATATTCAAAAGTTTGTGAAAAATGGGTCCCAAGAAGTCTCACAACAGAACACAGGATGCACACTTAAAAGAACAACTATGTCAGCTGATTTGTTGGCGAGGTTTGATGCTGTTTCTGTCCCGGATTGTGACAGGTGGTGAAATTTGGGTGCACCACTTTGAGCCGGAAACCAAAAGACAGTCAATGGAATGGCATCCTCAGTCACCAAGAATGAAAAAATTCAAGTCAACTCCCTCTGCTGGAAAAGTTATGGTTACTATTTTTTTTGGGACAGTGAAGGGGTCATTCTTGTTGATGTGATGCCAAGAGGGACAACCATTAATTCCGAAGAATACGTGAAGACCTTGGACAAACTCAAGAAACGTTTCCGGCGTGTTAGGCATGACACGAATCCGGCTGAAATCTTGATCCTGCACGATAATGCACGCCCGCACACAAGTCTCAGAACCCGGGAACACCTCACCAAATTGGCTTGGACAACATTGCCCCATCCACCATACAGCCCAGATCTGGCACCGTCAGACTTCCATCTCGTCGGACCTCTTAAAGAAGGTCTGCGTGGAAGACACTTCGATGATGATGAGAGCGTAATTCAAGCGGTGAAAACATGGCTTCGCGTAGAGGTCAAGACTTGGCACCGGCAGGGAATACAGGCACTTGTTTCACGCTGGCGTAAGACCGTACAAGTTGATGGAGGCTATGTTGAAAAATAGTACGTGTAGAAGAAACATGTAGCTATATTGTCACCAAAATTTAACACTTTTAAATAAATAGTTTCTAAAAAAAAATATGGGGCATTACTTATTGAACGACCCTCGTAGTTAAATTTTCATTCAAATATTGTTTCTTGGGATTATCTTTACTTTGGTACGCGGGAAATGAATTAATACGCTTCACAATTTTTAAATCGTCTAGCTTTTTTCTAGAATTCATGCCACGTTGATCAGTCACCGCAATCATTTCGTCTTAGAGATACACCAATACAGTCTACCGGTACTAATTTGCAACGTTTCTGCAAAATATTTCTTGCACACACGGTGATCTACTCTAAAAGCATATTCAAAGTACGCATGCTTTTCCGGATGTAAGCCATCTCTAACACGTTTTCTTTTGACTGTGTTGACTTTTACTAGTCCTCTGATAAACACATTTTGCCGGGAATAGTCAGCCAGTTTCCAAAAAGATTCAAAAATGACTCTTCGTTGATGCTCTGCAAATTTTTGGACGCAGCCCTGCCTGCAATTACAGGGGTTATTGGAAAAGGCTTTAGATTTTGTAATATAGTCTTGTCCAGTATTTCGGCGATGCTTTCGTATATTTACTTTCCAAGTAGACTTCTTAACTTTTTTAGACTCTATAGGCTCTGTCGCAGTTTGTGCAGTTGGCTCATATAAAGTGTTGCTTCTTATCTTATTTATCGGAAGTTGATCATCATCTGTAATAACAAACATTTTTCGTTCTATTGTAGGATAACATATAAATTTAGTAACCGACACATGAACATAAAAATTACAATTATATTACTTACTATCGGAAGTACTATTTGTACTATTTTTATAGTCCGATCCACTTGATTGATAAGGTTCTTGAGATGATGTTGACGAATTCATTGTTGAAAATATAAACATGCAGATTTTATAGGTTAGGACAAACTGGACATAAATCCACTATTACACTGAATTGGACATAAGCCATTACGACACTGAACGACATAAGCTTTTTGTCAGTGCACAAGGAGGACGACTCGATAAACAGCATACGAAATAAATTTGTGACTTTAATCATTTCTCTACTGAACGTAGAACGTACTAATGTGTACTGTGAGTGTGTTATCGACGAAATTTTGAAAAATGGACTTGAGCCACTACTCTTCCGAGCACCCCATATGTTGATTAACAAAATATAACAACATGATTAATTAATTTCTCACTTAACCCGTGGTGAAACATAATTATATATTTGATTAATTAATTAAAACACTTGGTTTTGTTTCACTGATTTGTGATCAGTGAAACAAAACCAAGTGTTTTAATTAATCAAAAATATAACAACTTTTATTACATGCATTAAGGTATAAATCATTTTCTACAACACAATATTATTATTATTATTATAAGCAACACAGAAGTTTATCCCATTAATTTACAATAATTGTTATTCATTATATAAATGTGTTTATTATAAAATGAGCTCCAGGATAAACTGTCCTTCATGCTTGGCAAGTGGTTTTTTCAATAACAACGACATCGAGGACAAACTCAATCCCTCATTTGGAAGACTCGCCATTAGAGATCGGTAGCTCTTGAGGGAGTTAACTGAAAGAGTCGAGTCAGTGAAGTTAGTCGGGTAGCTCATGGCTCAGAGCATAATAATAATAATAATAATAATAATAATAATAATATTTATTTCCCAACAGATATCAAGATCCATTAACAGGGTAATATAATAGCAGTTGAAGTTACAAATGAAATAAAATAAAATTAAATACAGATGCATATATAAGTGAAACATTGCATTACGCATTATAATAATTACAGAACTTTATGGAATCAGTGAAGTTACATTATTTTTAAAATATATAAAGCTAGGGTGAAAAATATCCGCCTGGTGTTGAACTTCATGGTAACATTTATACATTTTAAAAAGGGGCGAGTGATAGTGATGAATTGAATGAGGTACTATAAATGAAAATGTGTCAGGGTTGCGTGAACTTAGTCTAGGAACATGAAATTTAAGTCTTTCAGTAAACATTTGATTATCAACTCTGCCATTGACAAGCTTATATAAATTGCAAATTAAAAGAAACCTATGTTTGTTTGCTATTGACCATAGATTAAATTCAAGTAGTAGGCTGGTGTACGATACAGCTCTGTCCGGGCAAACACCATGCTTCTTGAAAGATAAATACTTTAAGAATTTTTTCTGCACACCCTCGAGCAAGCTAATTAAATTCAATAGGTATGGCGACCATACTACAGAGCAGTACATCAGTTTACTATTAATGTATGAATCATAAAGTGTAATAAGCGTGTCAATATTATAAAATTGTTTACAGTTCCTTAGAATAAAACCTAGCAGTCGATAGCACTCGTTAATTAACTTGTGAATATGACATTTAAAGTTTAACTTAGAGTCAAATGTTACACCTAGGTCCTTGAATTCAGAAACTCTCTGCAAAATAGACTGATCAATATAATAATCACTAAGGATGGTATTAAATTTCCTTGAGTAAGTAAGCACACAACACTTTTTTATGTTAATTTTAAGTCCATTCTCACTACACCAAGCATGTAATTTATTTAAGTCCTCTTGAAGAAGTCGGCTGTCAGATACGCTGTTGATTTTCCTGTATAGTTTGATATCGTCCGCATACAGTAATACTTCAGATGAAACGGCACTACACACGTTATTAATAAATAGAAGAAACAACAGTGGTCCTAGGTTGGATCCTTGAGGTACCCCAGCAACTGCTTCATACGGAAAAGATTGGGCGCCTCCATGCTCCACAATCTGTGAGCGGTCCCTCAAATAAGAGTCAATGACGTTAATGATATTACCGGCTATATTGAAATCGTTCAGCTTTGATACCAGCATTGCATGTGGCATATTGTCAAATGCTTTACTCAGATCAGTGTAAATTACATCGGTTTGGCACTGCATATCCAGATTTTCAGAGATGATCTGCGTAAAGTTCATTAAGTTCGTTGCTGTAGAACGGCCAGTCATGAAACCATGTTGTTTGATGGTAATGGAATTTTGAACCTTGAAAAATATATGTCTGCTCAATATGCATTCAAATATTTTAGAAAAATTGCTCAAGAGAGCAATAGGCCTATAGTTCATGATCTGATTACGTTCACCAGTTTTATGAACAGGCACAATTTTAACTCTTTTCCAGGTCCGAGGAAAGATGCCATTTTTAAGTATCCGATTAAAAATATAAGTTAGAGGTTGACACAAGACATAGCAGCAATCTTTTAGTAAGAAAGATGGTATATTATCCAATCCAGCTGTCATCTTAGGTTTAAGCCGTTTTAGTTGTTGTAAGACGTCATCTTCGGAAATCGAAAACAAACCCATTGTTTCAGGGACCACAGGGCTTGTAGCATTGTAATTACGGGTAGTCGGTGGATATGACGATTTAAAGTGATTGGCAAATGCATTGACAATATCAATGGCTCTAGAGTAATTCACGTTCTCAGTTTTCATATTACCAGGGATGCGGGTGGTATTTTTCATGGCGTGGATGTAATTCCAAAATTTAGTTGGTTCAGTTTTTAATTTACTCTCAGCGGAGCGTATATACTGGTCACGTTTTAATTTTAAATTACGTTTAACGAGTCTACGTGAGTCTTTATATTCCCTGCGATGGCTTTCATTTTTTGACCGTAAATATTTAGATCGAAGATTCTCTTTTTTTTTAATGTCACGAACCAATTCAAAATCAAACCATGGCGGAGTGTCATTTTTGAGATTACGTAATTTGAATTTGGGGACATTCGCATCAAGAGCAGTGTATAATTTAGAGTATAAAAAATCACAAGCTTCATCTACATCATCAATGTTGTATAAGTTATCCCAATGTATATTACCAATGTCCTTGTAGAGTTTTGTAAAGTTAGCTTTTCTAAAGTTATATCTGTGTTCGTGTAGTACTTCAAATTTTGGAACCTCTATAGATCCTAAAGAGAGGCTTAAAAGCAGTGAAGGGTGGTGTTGATCCTCAGCTACTAGTGGCTCAAGGTCTCTTTGCAGTTCACAATTTAGATGACTGGAGACAATAGACAGATCTAATATTCTGTTCAGATTGTTCGGGATTTTATTGCATTGCCTCAAATCATGAAATGTTAAAAAATTATTCAACGCTGTTATGGAATTTGTATGTATGTTACTCTGCAGACTATGGTTATATTCTGCTATATTAAAATCTCCCATAATCAACACATTATCATATTGAGTAACAATAGGATCCAGTACTTCAAAAAATGTATTCAAAATATCGATGTGAGCTTTTGGAATATAGGTGCAAATAAGCAATATTGTCTTAGCATTGTAAGTTAATTTTACGGCTACCGTATCAATGGAGTCATGTATCGGGGGTAAAGGTATATGATCTGAAGAAAGATTATTTTTTATGGCAAGTACAACTCCTCCACCTATCTTGTTTAATCTGTCTTGACGATACACATTATATGAGTTAGGGAATAGTTCTGAATTATTAACACCAGTAGTAAGCCAGCTCTCCGTAATAAAGATGATATCATGATTTGAAGCACAGGTATTATCATAAAATTCAGTAGTTTTAGAATTTAGGCCTCTAACATTCTGATAGAAAGCCGAAATTACACCACTGTTAGCAATTTGTTGGGAAATTAATAGTTTTTTTGAGTTGGAGTTCGAGATGCGATACAAGGTTGATTGTTAACGTACCGTATGTAGAGAGATGGGTCGTTTCGAGATTTTAAGTCATCTAATAATTTTTTAAATTCGTTTCTTTGAGTTAGGGTTCTGTCAGGCTGAACTCTAAAAGTCTGAGGAAGCGACTTTTTATGTTTTAAAACTTTTATTGCATCCTCACGCTGCGAAAAAATAACCTTAACCGGTCGGACACGATCTCCCTTCTTACCCAAACGGAAAAAGTTATTGATTTTGGCGGAGGGAACCACCGAAGCAAAAATAGTTTTTAGAGTAGATTCATCACTAGCTTTTTGATTTTCGAAAACTTGTTCAGTTTCAGGAATATTAAATACAATGATATTGTTTTCCCTATTTTTTCGGTCTTCCAACTCGCGGACCAGAGACATTTCAGGTGAGGTTAGTGAATCAGGTTTGGATTCAAGCAAACTAATCCTACCAGATAGATTATTCACCAATTGTCTGAGTTCCTTGTTCTCAGATTGCAAGATTTCTATATTAGATAGGATTTTCCGCATCTCGGTTATTTCCAAGCGCTGATTTTCCATACCAGTAACTAGAGTTTTTACTGAATTTTGCAAATCCTTAATCGTGGAAGATAGATCAAGTAATAGTTTCTGGTTATCACATTTAACATTATCGCTTTTCTCTAATTTACACGAACAGCAAAGGAATTCGTCATCATTTATAAATATTCCATTCAAATTGACACCACAACTAGTGTGGTACGTTACACTGCAACGAACGCAATCAACGCGCGCTTTATCGACAGTCTTTTTGCATTTTTTACAGTTGGGTTTGTCGTCCATTATAAAATTATTATTAGTATTGTATAAAGGAAATTGCAGACAGGGTTACTTTTCTTCACGCCAATGGGCCTATAATGGCGACTTTAAAAACACACAAACAGGGCCACGGAAGGGTAGAACTGAGTATACAAAGGAAAACAATACTACGATCAAAATTGCACCGAAGAAAAATAATATAAAAATAAAATCTAATTATTTTTGTTATTGCAAATTACAATTTACTGTTATACTTATTTTAAATTAATTCAAATAAGGTCGGCACAGCTGATCAGTGTTTTATATGGGATTTACTCGAAATATGGCAAAAACTGACCATAATAAAAACGTATATCTTACTTTTGAAAATAGCCCGTATTGTCATCTGCCTTAAGACCGTCACGGTGTTTTAATACTTAATTTGCTACTTACTTGTGAAAGAGAGGAGATTAGGAAATAACAAGTTACTCAACTGATGTGGAGTGACTTCAGATGGCATTGTACCAAGAATAACGTTTCACTTTGCACTGAGATAAGAGTTATTAAGGATAATTAACAACAACTGATAAACACGTCCTCACGCGGACGCAATGTTTAAGTATTGATGTATGGTTTGAAAGATTTTGTGTCTCTTTATTTACGGGAAACTTTATTTATGAAAGTGACGAGCTTTTTTTAGATCTTCTTTAAATGAAGTGATCCGATGAGTCGTCTCTTGAAAAAGAATTAAATGATGTAGTGGAACATTTGAAAATTTTCAAAAGCGAGGACCTTTTTTTAGCTATTCACTAGTGCATCTAGGGAACATATAGAGAACATTTTAAAACATCGACTATTTATTTAGCTCTCCACTTTATGGGTTACATATTCAATTGGAATATTTTTGAAAAAGAGCACCCTTTTTCAGTTCTTTTTACTTTTTCAAATTACAATTATATTCTCAGCGGAGTCTTGACCTGACTCTCAGAGTCGACTATTTTCACTAATTATAAGTCAGACCTTGTGAAGCAGATCTCAAAAAGAGTCACTTTACCCATCTCTAGTGGAGTTAGTAAGAGATCCAGGAATGTTGTAAGATCTCTCCTTGATATTCGGCCTGATTACGACGTATTTTCTTCTACAAATTTTCTTTGTGAAGAAAAAAAAATCATGTTAAGTGGGGATGTCCTCTCGGTCCACGAATAATGATCGCGACACGTGCACCGTTCCGCGTGAAGGAAATAATGGACCGTTTCCGCGGCCCCGGCTTATTTACTTCGTTACAGCTCTGAATAAAGAGACATTAAGGGATGCAGTGTGATAAAAATAAACAACACTTGAAAATGATCTGCGAAGATCAAAACTATAATTGGTCATGATTAAACATTGTGTTTGTATGTCATCTAATGAAATAGTGGTCTAAAACGTTGAATGTGGTTTCATTTTGAATTTCCTAAAAATATCCAAGTTTTTGAACAAATAATTTTATATTAAAAAAAAAAACCTAGAAACGTCAGCACCATAGTTTAATTTTTTTCTTCTCTTTCTATAGCTATCATGATGAAATTAATATTTATCGTAGGACTTAGATTAAATAATCTGTCATTCATGAATGCTTTCTTGTAAATTCATTAAAAAATACAGTTAACAAAAAACAAATGTAATTAAGACTAAAAATTAAGTCTTACCAAGACTATAAACAAATAACTTATTGAAGCCACTACTTCCCTTACTAGTACCAGGCCGGATATTGAATAATACAAAAAAAAATTTGCTTGTTATTACTATCGTATGTTCATTAAAAAAAACCTTAAGTGTGCCGTGATTTTTTTTTTTAAGGGAAGAACGATTGACGGAAATTTGGGTTGGGGAATTATGGATGATATGGGACATTGGCTTAGACAGCGCAGGTCATTCAGCCACAACCGATTATTTATAATATATAATTCATATTAAATGAAAATAGACATCCACAAACACCCGTGCCCTCGCCGGGATTTGAACCCAATACCCTCCGCATTAGTTCTGGCGCGCTAACGCACGCGGCTAGTGGGCCGTTTTTCCCCGTGATTTTTTAATTTAAAAAAATGTAAGTTGGCACACATGTTAGGAATTGACATACAAAACGTCAGATCGTTCTAAAAGTCACAATTATTCCATGACCACAATGGTTTACAGCAACCAGCAAAAAAGTTTCTAGTTGAAAGTTATTTCCGAAATGAGACTAAAGTGGACTGAAATTAGGTGTATTCATTCGATGCACCTATCGCAGAGTTTCGGAAACGTTCTCATTATTTATGATGAATTTAAAAATACCTTATCACGATCTGTTGTATTATTTCATGGAACGGGTAGTATTCACCATAAACCAGTAAGTGGTAGACCTGTCAAACGTACTCAGGATGCTATTAACACAGCCCAAGGAATTTTGGAAGGTGAACCTACGTCTTCTCTGCGTCGTTTATCACAGCAAATTAATTTATCGGTGGAAACATGCCGCAAGTAACATAACCTCAATATGTGTTACCAACTTAAATTTTTAAAAATAAAAAGTCATGTCACACGAGGTTTTTTTTTAATGAAGATACTTTAAATAAATCACATTGGTTTAAGATCGTTTATTTCTTCTTACAGGACTGACTTGAAAATTAAAATAAATTGAATTCGAAAACTTTAAACCATAAAACTGCACCATAAAATATATAAAAATTAGGTAAAATAAAAAGACATCTGCAGACGCGTTTGTTTACGATTCAAGTTTATTAAATTACGTAAATAACGTAAACGCGTTTTATCTCAGTGCAGCTTCCCCTTTGAATTGAATGTAAAAATACAATTTTAGAGAATGAAATACAATTACATGAACGTGAACAACTCGTGCACAACTGAGGAGATTATGCATTATTTGAACCCGTTTCTATTACTTGGAGGATAAGTGATTAGTAACTATTTTATGACAAATTCAATCATATGCATAAAACATTAGTTTTTACTTATAATAAAAGTATTCAGTAAAAGTAAATTCATTAAAGTAAAAGCTAAAAGTAGAATTCACTTACATTTGTATGCATAATCTTTAATAACTCCTATTAGTAAATACTGGCAAATTTTCCAGTCAATACTTTTCCTAAAATTATAAGTCACCTATGGTACGTTTGACGTTTAAGCATTCAAACATTTTCAAAAAATTTAACAAATAGCGAGTTACAAAGATTTGTTTTATTAAATACCGCAACAAGAACATGTCTAAACTTTAACGACCTATACTAATTTGAACATATTTCAATATTGTAAATTACATATGTATTAATTGTTTATAAATAACATATTAGGCTTACTAATTTTGTTTGAGTGCAATCGAGTGCACCAAAAGCACATGGGAAATTGTACCTTTCTGGTTGCAAATTGGTTTTTACACGAATTTATCTTGACTGTCAATTGTTCTGCAAACCATACTCTCATGAGTGCCACCATCTTCTCCAACGTTTTTGATGAATTTATTTATTTATTTATTTATTATTGGTGTTTTAACATACCTTTTACACAGGTCGACAATACATACATTTGATAACTTACAATCTAGAAGCAAAGAAAAAAAGAACATTCGATTAACTGAATATCACTTTGAAAGAATTCGCTGTAATTGTACGGCGCAAGTTTTATTAACAAATTTTTAATAGTTGTTTTAAATGTTTTAAAAGGTAATATTTTTTATAGATGGTCTTCATTTATTATAAAAACTTGGCTCGTAATAATTTACACTTACGCGTGACTTCGTAAGACGCAATTTATAATACAGATCTAAAAATCCGGATCCCCATGTACTGCAAAATATTTTGATGTTCTATTTTGGATACAAAAACAATTTTCCTCAAAATTACTGCTTTAAGATTCAGTTAAAATCTGCAAACATTTTTCATTAGATGTCAAAATAATCGTAAGAGAAATAAAGTTTAAATAAATCGAAAATTTCTCGAGCGTTAAAAAATGTATAAAAACAATTGCTAAAAACTTGAAACTTTGCAATTTTCCTTTAAACTACTTCTGCTTTGAGATTCAGTTAAAATCTGCAAACATTTTTCACTAAATTTCAAAATAATCGCAAGAGAAATAAAGTTTTTATTAATCAAAAATTGCGAATTTCTTAAGCGTTCAAAAATTATAGAGAAACAATTGCCAAAAACTTGAAACCTGGCAAATTTGCTCAAAATTACTTCTGCTTTAAGACTCCGTTCAAATCTGCAAACACTTTTCACTAGAATTCAAAATAATCGCAAGAGTACTAAAGTTTTTATAAATCAAAAATTGCGAATTTCTTGAGCGTTAAAAAATTAGGGGAAAACAATTGCTAAAAACTTGAAACTTTTCAAATTTTCTCTAAATTACTTCTGCTTTAAGATTCAGTTAAAATTTTCAAACATTTTTCACTAGATTTCAAAATAATCGCAAGGGAACTAGAGTTTTAATAAATTAAAAATTACGAAATTCTCGAGCCCAAAAAATATAGAAAAACAATTGCTAAAAATTAAAACCGTCCAAATTTCCTCTAAATTACTTCTGCTTTAAGATTTACTTCATATCTGCAAACACTTATCACTATAATTCAAAATAATCGCAAGAGAACTAAAGTTTTTATAAATCAAAAATTGCGAATTTCTTGAGCGTATAAAAATTATATAAAAACAACTGCTAAAAACTTATCACTTTGCAAATATCCTCTAAATTACTTCTGCTTTGAGATTCAGTTGAAATCTGCAAACATTTTTCACTAGATTTCAAAATAATCCCAAGAGAACTAAAGTTTTTTATAAATCAAAAATTGCGAATTTCTCAAGCGTTAAAAAATATACAAAAACAATTGGAAAAAACTTAAAACTTTGCAAATTTCCTCAAAATTACTTCTGCTTTAAGATTTAGTTCAAATCTGCAAACATTTTTCACTAGATTTCAAAATAATCGCAAGAGAACTAAAGTTTTTATAAATTAAAATTTGCGAATTTCTTGAGCATTCAAAACATACAGAAAAACAATTGCTAAACTTAATACTTTGCAAATTTCCTGTAAATTACTTCTGCTTTAACATTCAGTTCAAATCTACAAACATTTTTCACCAGATTTCAAAATAATCGCAAGAGAACTAAAGTTTTTATAAATCAAAAATTGCGAATTTCTCGAGCGTTAAAAAAATGTACAAAAACAATTGCAAAAAACTTGAAACCTTGCAAATTTCCTCCAAATTACTTCTGCTTTAAGATTTAGTTCAAATCTGCAAACATTTTCCATTTGAATTTAAAATAATCGCAAGAGAAATAAAGTTTTCATAAATCAAAAATTGCGAATTTCTCAAGCGTTAAAAAAATGTACAAAAACAATTGCTAAAAACTTAAAACTTTTTTAATTTCTTCTAAACTACTTTTGCTTTAAAATTAGCAAACATTTTTCACTGGATTTCAAAATAATCGCAAGAGAACTAAAGTTTTTATAAATAAAAAATTGCGAATTTTCCGAGCGTTAAGAAAATATACAAAAACAATGACTAGAAACTTGAAACTTATCCTCAAAATTGATTCTGCTTTAGTATCTAGATAAAATATGCAAACGTTCATTCATTCACTAGATTTTAAAATAATCACAAGAGAACTAAAGTTATTGTAAATAAAAAATAGCGAATTTCTCGAGTCCTCTTTTCCAAAAATAATCGGGCTAAATATTTTACATTAATTTCTTCAAAACAAATCATTGCACAAGCTTATTTTCAATTTTCATGGCTTATGATCTTATGTTGAGGAGGAACGATTTGGTAAAAAGCAATTTTCTGAAATTCAGAAACAAACGTTGGCAAGTCAAGCCTCTCAAATGTCATCTTGAAAAAAATGGTAGTATTTACAGTAATTCGTAAGTAAATGCTTGTCTTTATGCAATACGATACAAGCTTTTGTTGGAAAATCCAGTAAAGCCTTCATATATTATATTCTTTATTTTTTTAAATTATATTCTTTATTTACGGAGACCACTTTACATTAAATTTATAATTGCTTAAAACTAACACTTTAAAAACTGTTATTTAAACAATACACAAGTATATACAATAAATATATCTAAATAATTAAAATATACAAACAATTTCAAATGGTGTTATCCGTAATACGACACTAGAATAAAATTCTTCGTAGGTTATGTTTGAAGCGCCGAATAGACGAGTCGATAAAATCAACATTTACATGTAGCACCTTGGTGTTTAAAATTACTCTGTTTAGAGAGCTGTTGAGAGTTGCATTTGTGCGTCTCCATCTGAATGTAAAAGAGATTTCTCCCTGGTGTAGTACTGGGACACATGGATATTTAAAAGTAATCATACTAGCATATACTAGATGACAAAAGTTTTAACTAATAAGTATATACTAACATTTATGCATATAATTGTTAGTATATACTAACAAATTCCTGGTAAAATCATTTACTTATTTTTATGCATATGAGCCATTGTGTCGAATATCTTTGCTAAATATCGAAAAACTGCAATATATTTTCTACCAGCATCTAGGTTGCATAACTTCCCCAGTAACGGAATACATAACATCAGTTGTAGATTTGCCACTTTGGAATTCAAATTGATGCCTGTGTCAAATATTGTGTTTTTCAAAGAATTGAATCACACGATCCTTTTTTAAAAATTTTTCCAAAATTGTTTATAACACTATTTGGTCTATAGTTACAAATTTTAATTTTATATCCATCTTTAAAGATTGGGGTATGGATTAAGGATTTGAATTATGGAGGAACTGTATTGGGTTGAAAAATTAAATTAATGATATGTTTCAGTGGTTGTAACATATGCAAGTGATTATTTTTTGTAATTTTATTTATTAATCCATCAATAGATTTATACCTGCTCTGCAAAGACACCCGGAATAAGATGTGACAACGGACTTTGACTCCTTGTTAGTTGAGTCTTAGAAGATGGTTCTTAATGACCGTTCGATAACATATGCCATTAACCATTTTTGTGTTGCCAACGTGCAATCATTCGCTGTTATTGCTTAACAGTTTATAGTAGATGAAACCACTAAGCATATAAGATATAGTCCTGCTGATTCAAAGAGGCAATTGGGGCGGCCCCCGTTGATGTAGTGGGTAGAGGCGAGCGCTTGTGCCTGCATCCCGGGCGGAAGATTTTTCGTCGATCGAGAAGTATTCGTTCGGGTCTGTGGTTGTCGTATATGTCTGACTTTATTCATTTCTTCATTTATTCCATTATTCATACAAATATATCATACAAAATTACAGCCGTGTGTGACTGAATGGCTCAGCCTAAGTTAAAAAAAGGCAATTGAGGTGATTACCAAGGGCCTCCATCATAAGTGATTGGTATTTGCATATATTCCGCTCACAGATATTTAAAACCTTCCCTGCTAGCAGTTGCTGAAATATTTATAATCAGTGGTTCTTTAAAGGTTTAGGGTCACTTTGAAAATAAATATGTATGCACCCAACACCACATGTACATCGATTGAAAAACTCAGGAATTCGTGACTCACTAATGCTCAGATGCGGTAGGTCCTTCCGACCCTGCAGTAATCACCTTAGCTGGTTTCTTAAAACAACGGGACTATATTAACACGTCATTTCATTTTATATTTATTACCTTCTTATTGGAATATATTTCCAACATTAAAATATTTGTTTCCCGCCATAAAACTGATAAATTGTGAAAAAGATTTAATTTATGTAAAAGCGTATGACCCGGCCAACCATTTGCAAAAATGATCATACCCAGTGGACCTCTCCATTAATGCGTTATTAATTTAGGCAATAATTTGCAAATGGACCGATTGCAAATGAATGCGTGATATATTGTTTTTTGCTGTGACACCAACGTGCGAATTATTGCTTTCATATTCAAATCGAAATGAAATATTTTTTTCAGCTATTAATTCATATTATTACATTAAGTTACAGATAGTACTGATTTTAACTGATTGATACCAGAGGCATTTAATCGTGCACATCTTGAAATCTAAAGTTTTTTACGACACTATAGGAACCTGATCAGTAGCGCACAATTAAACAAGCTGTAAACTAGAATAATATAATTTTTTTCGCAAACAGGAGAGGAAGTCGATTTCTCAGCCGTCGAAATCGAGAGACAAATAACATTTCTCGTCCTATTGAAACAAGTAACCATTTTACTCCCTACGGAAAGAAGTAATTTCTCTCCCTGGGAGGTTCCATTATTCATTTTAACTGCCACGGCCAGTGTTGCCAGATTGGGGTTTCTTTTTACCCCAAAATGGGGGTAAATTATTGCTTTGAGGTGTACTTTGTTAAACTTTAATCAATGGGGTATTTTTTGGGGTGGGAATTTTATGCGAGGGGTATTTTTGGGGAAATAAGTATGAATAAACATATTATTACATTTGCTAGAAATTATCATTAACAATAGTGCACAACTATAAAGAAGTCAGTAATTTTCCTCAGCGATGAGGAAAACCCTGTGACATCATTTATGGAACTTATTCTAGGGATTCTATTATTGCCGTTTTCGTAATTTTGTGACCCCCAATGAGATGCTGCACTTTCACTTAAAAAAATATGTATGTGCCGAAAAGAAGATGAAAATATTGCCGATGAAGATTAATAATAAATTTTCTATTTATACTACTTTAATTTTGTATGTAAGTTTCTAATAAATCCCTACTGTATTTACGTTCTATTTTAAAATTTTATTATTTTTGAGAGGGACAGCGGCGTAAGTTTGGGGAATTTTTATTAAACATTTGGGGAAAATTAAAAATTACTACTGGTAATACTCGTTGCCCGTAAATAAATTATTATATTAAATATTCAATATTTTTGTTTACATTTTTTATCGTTAGGCCTGGATTTTGATTTTTTTTACGTTTTTTGTTTGGTATAAATTTCTGATCTTTTAAACTATTTTTTCTTCATTTTTGTCTAAATTTTCGATTTGTTTGTTGAAATTTTCGATTTGTTTGTTGAAATTTTCGATTTTTTGTCGGCAATTTTTATTTTTAGCCCCGCATTTGTTATTTTTTGCCTTATATTTCAACCTGAATTATTCATTTTTATGCGCGATATTTTAGAGTTTTTGATTTTTTGCGCTTTTCTGGTTTTGAGCTAGATTTATTTTTGGGACTGAAAATAGAAAATTATTTTTCTTTTGATTGATTTTTCAATTTTTTGGTCTGCATGTTTTTTTTAGGCCAGGAATTACATATTTTTGCTTATATTTTAGATGTTTGGTCTGCATTTTTGATTTCTTCGTTCTAATATTTAGAGTTTTTGGCCAAAATATTTTGATTTTGGTCAATTTTTTTTTTAATGGTCTGTTGACATTTTTGTTTTTTGTCTACATTTTTCATTTTTCGATTTTGTTAGTTTTTTTTTGCATCTTACTCATTAATTTGAACAAGCGAATTTTTGTTTGGTCTACACTCTAAATGTTTATTATTATTTTTTGATATTTATGGGCGATTTTTTTTTGTTTTGAGGGTATTTTCGAGTTTTCCTACGTAAGTTTTTGATTGATTGCCCTTCATTTTCGATTTTTTTAAACCTGAATTATTGTTTCTATGGGCGATTTTTTTAAATTACTTTCAAGATCAGAGTTCCGGCAATTTATTTTGGGATAAAGTTATTTTGGGTGCTGAAAATGGCAAATTACTTTTCTTTTGCATGAATTTTTAATTTCTTAGTCTACATTTTTTATTTTTTACATCAGGATATTTGATTTATTTAAGATGTTTGGTCTGAGTTTTTTATTTCTTTGTTCCAAATTTTAGAGTATTTAGTTAAAATTTTCGTTTTTTTCTGATCTGCATTTTTATTTTTGCCGAGAGTCTAAATTTTCGATTTTTTGCCTATATCTTAGTTGTTTTAACCTTAACTATTAATTTTAACGAGCGAATTTTTGATTGGTCTATATTTTTAACTTGAATTGTTGATTTTTGTGTGCAAAATTTTGGCCGGTATTTTCGGGTTATTTTGACAAAATTTTTGATTTTTTGCCCTTCATTTTAGATATTTTAAGCTGAATAATTGTTTATATGGCCGAATTTTTTTAATTATTTTTGAATTTAGAGTTTCGACAATTTACTTTGAGGTAATTTATTTATTTTTCATTTGCTTGAATTTTCAATTTTTAGTCCGCATTTTAAGTTTTTAGACCAGGGTTTTTGATTCTTTTGGCTTATATTTTAGATGTTTTTCGCATTTAAACTAAAATTTTCGAATATTTAGTTGAAATTTTCCTAATTTTTTCAATTTTTTTTACCAATGTTTTTAGTTCTGTTACCTTGATTATTAATTTTAATGAACTAATTTTTTATCGGTTTTTAATTTAAATAAATTGTTGATTTTTATGAGCGAATGTTCGATTTTTCCAGTTTTTGTTTTTTTTTTATCCTATAATTTAGATTTTTCAGACTGAATTTTTGATATTTTTACTTGTATTAATTTTTGGTTATATTTGAATTTTTTTGTTTTAATGTTTTTAATTTAATTATAGTGGTTGTTTTAAGATGAAACAAATGTACTTTGATCTTTAGCCAGAAAATACAGTCTGCGCGATTTGTGTTTGAGGAATTACTAAATTTTTAAATATTCCGATTCGATTTTTGATTTTTTTTTTGAAAATTTTTAAAATCAAAAGATTATTTTTGTAGCCAATTTAGTTTTTTTAGTAATTTTTAAATATAATACTTTGGCCCGGAATGAAACTGATCACCCGGTATAACTGGAACTGTTGGAAATTATGAAAAAAATACGAACAATTTGAAGTAGTTAATTAGTGACGCTTTCCGAAAAATAAGTAATTATTTTAATTATTCGGAGGATACCACATTAAATATTTTTCTAATTTTTTAAAGGGCCTTTTTATACTACCTACATATTTTCGGAAAACTTTTTTTTGTGCAAATTCCGAAAACTTATCAGCGCGCCTTCTCTAATCCCAGTGTTGCCAGATTGGGGGGTTTTCCCTAAAATGGGGGTAAAAAAAACTTCAATCGGTGGGGTATTTTTTGGGGTGGGTATTTTATGCGAGGGGTATTTTTGGGGGGTTTTTTTATGAAATATTTGGGGAAAATTAAAAATTACTCCTGGCAACACTGGCCACGGCTGACAGCGTCTTTTTCTAGGTTAGGTTTTAGAAACGAACATTTAACTTTTAAAATACCCTGTTTGTAAAAAAATACTATACAGGGTGTCTCGTTTCGAGTCCGCCAAAAAAAAAACAAGCAGCAGATAATGTT
This sequence comes from Ocypus olens, assembly GCA_910593695.2. Taxonomy (NCBI): domain Eukaryota; kingdom Metazoa; phylum Arthropoda; class Insecta; order Coleoptera; family Staphylinidae; genus Ocypus; species Ocypus olens. The sequence continues at coordinate 10,773,043 of OU343054.1, read as the reverse complement.
ATTCCGAACAGAAAAGTTCAAATAAACATGTGTCCGATTTCTTACCGTTATCAAGATAAATTATCTTGAAGATTTTTCTATCGTAAAAAAAACTTAAAAATTTTTACTATAAATTTATTAGATCTTTAAGAGTATTTATCTCGATAACGGTAAAAAATCGGCCCTATGTTTAAGCGAACTTTTCTGTTCAGAATACCATTATCCACTTTTTTTTTCGTTGGCACACTCGAAACGAGACACCCTGTATATACCTCTGGTGAAAATTCTATTTTTCCCTCAGGAAAAATCACGCATTTCTCTCTCTTAATATATATAATTTACTATATTACTAACCATTTTCTCCAAATCTGTGACTAACATCATTCTTGGGTGGAGACTTTAAAGTAGGAGTATTTAATTTTTTTTAGCCACAATTACATTCCTCGCAAATACTGCGACGAATATTGAATAATAATATAATAATCTATATGTATTGCATATTTTATCATCTGAAAAGAAATTAAATTTTTTTCGACTCGAGAAGCTGCTATTGCGCAAAAAATATTTTTTAAGATTAATCCTAATTAAAGTAACAACCACATATTTATTTCAAAAAGATATTAATGTTAATGAATGTTAAAATTATATTGTTAATGATAACTAACGTTTCGGATCCTGACCTGCTGAATTTAAATATCCCAAATTAAGTAATTAATTATAATTAATTAACTCTGTTATTTTACTGACGTAAACTTTCAATTACCTCAGCTCTGCAATACTTCTTCTAATTTATTAATGCTAATGAGGCAGAAACGAAAACACGGCTATTACACCGGAACGTGCATATAAGTCTCATTACAAGAGTGGAAGAAATAATTGCAAAGTTACACAACAATTTTCACAATGCTCGATATTTTTCCTTCCCTCTCTCATTTTCGCCTCCATTTAGATCTGAAACTTCGCGGCGGTAAGTTTCAAGTATTGTAATTAGCGGAGAACTTTGGAAGGTGTAATAACATATTTCAAGCAACAGTTTTGCGAGACTATTAAAATAATTAAAATTCAGTGACAAAGTTATAATTACACTTTTATAGGCGTGGGTGGGACAATGATGCATAACTCACGATTTCCAGAATCCAAAGATTATCCATTAATTACATTAAGCCTTATTATAACTTGGGGCTGGATATAATTATTCAACCCCGATTAGTCGTGGTTTAGTTTGTTGTAATTTCAAGTTTTCACTTCTCCATTCTAAGTGGGATTAAATTTATAGGGTGTATACCATGAATTGATATAATCGCGTTATTGAATATTAAATATAATTTTGTATATTGTCATCATCTTTTAATTGTTGAATAAGTTTCTTGAATTAGAAATGGTAGATTAAATTTCAAGCGAGAGAAATGCGTTATTTTTCCTGTGGTGCAAATTTGTGTGCCGATGGCGAAAGTCCGTGGGATACAACGTACCGAGGCAAAAATTACATTCCCCGTATATAGGGTGTATATAAATTGGCGGATAATCTACAGGTGACAATATTCTTCCAAAAATTCTAAGCAGCTTATCTTAGTTCTAAAATGTTGTACCATGCTTCCTGAGTCTTCACGAGATCCTCAAAGTTTGAACATCCAGTCGTTAAATATGCGTTATTATTCGAAATTAATTTACTGAAATCCCTCCAATTTTCGTCGTATGACTAGTTTGAAAATTATTTGCCGGTGTGTGCTATCTTTCTTTCTCAAATATGTATTTTTAACACTTCTTGATTAGATTATTTTCATAAAAAATACGTTCGGCAACGTGACACCAGCTTATGTCACTTTTGACACAAATCATTCATTCAAACTTGCTATTTCCAAGTTTGTGACAATTCTGCTTTTCTCATTATTATCAGTTTGTATCAGTGCCCGCATTTCAGTGTATTTGTGTTTGTGTTATTTTCGTTTTGTTTTGTTAAATTACAACGGACTTTTTTATATATACAAACATCTTTATTTAAGAATTGATACAAATATATATACATACATATAAAAAATTATGGTTTTCCGCAATTCTTAATTGGCTATCGACCGGAGGTCTTTCAGCCAGTCTTCTTCAGTCTGTACGTCTCTGTCAGTTATGATTAATGTGATGAAAAGATGAAATGAATTGAAATATGGTGGTATCTGCGGACTTTTTTATTTACTCATAATCTGTTGTACCTTGCATATACGTTTGTAAATAAACCCCGCTCTATCTATCTGTCAGTGGCGGCTTTTGAAACATGTGGATGGTAGAGCCACTTTTACAATTTATTAGATCGGATGATACTGGCGTTTGAAACGTCAAAATTATGAAATATTGAGAAGACAAATTATACAAATTAAATACCGTCAAAAAAAAATTAAAAAATTGCACATAAAAATCAATCACACACGTTAAAAATCTAAAGTATAGACAAATAAAAAATACGCTCTTAATTAAAGTAAAAAACTAAAATATCCGCCCAAAAGATCCAAAATTTAGGCAAATTTCGAAAATTCGCGGTTAAAAAAATGTAGAAAACTTTAACAAAATAATCAAAAAAAAATTGGAACGAAAAAATGAAAAATACAGGCCACAGATCTAAAATATAGGCTAAAAAAATAAAAAATGCTGGTCTAAAAATAAAAAATTCAAACCAAAAAATTGAAAAATCAAGGAAAACGAAAATAACTCGCAATTTTCAGCCCCCAAAATAACTCTTTAACTCAAAATAAGTTGCCGACCAGAAATCCGAAAACCTCAGTTACTGGAAGTCCCACAACAAAATTTTATAGACCAATAGTGTTCAGAATGGTCTGTCTTGAAAAAAAAAAAATTTAATCGCTTTTAGTCAAAAAGTAACTAAAAAGCTAAAAAAAGTTAAAAAAACGCATAAAATATAATAATTCTAGTTAAAAAATCTAAAATTATGGGCAAGAAATCAAAAACCATCAAAAAAAACTTGAAAAAAATAAAAAAAATCGCGTATAAAAATCAATCATTTAGGTTAAAAAAATCTAAAATATAGGATAAAAAATTCAAAACTTCGACCAAAACTTCGATCTTAAAAATCAAAATTGCGGACCAAAAAATCGAAAATTTTAACAAGCAAATCGAAAATTTAGAAAAAAAGGCAGAAAGATTAAAAATTTAGACCAAAATATCAAAATCCGGACTTAACAATAAAAAATGAAAACAATTTTTAGCACTCGGGGTTATTAGCCCCAAAAAACATAGGAACAAACTCAAAATTTGCTCTATAGCGAAGGAAATTTGCACCCGACGATTTGAAAAATTTAAAAAATTTATTACTTGAAGGTTTCGGTTCAAATAAACTTCAATTATTCTAAAATTTACAACGACATGCTCTTGCAGAAAACAAGGAAATAAATTCAAAATTTGCTCTGTAGGAAGGAAATTTGCACTCAATGTTTTGAAAAATTATAAAAAAATTATCACTTGTAGAATTAGCTCGAAAATTACGAAAACTATGCAGAAAGAGTGTACTTTTCATTACTTGTAAAAATATTTGCAATATTGCTACTAAAAACAACAGCAATTGACTCAAAACTGCACTGGAGGGAACGGAAACTGCACTCAATGTTTTGAAAAATCGTAAAAAAATAATCACTTGCAGAATTAGCTATTAATTAAGGTGGAAAACTGAAATACAAGCACAAAAAATCGAAAATTTAGACAAATATCAAAAATTCGCGGTTAAAAAAATGCAGACCAAAAATCCAAAAATTTCAACAACAAAAAAATCAAAAAGTTTAACCAAAATGAAGAATGTTTCGGGCAAAAACTCTAAAATTTGGAACGAATAAATGAAAAATATAGGTCAAATATCTACAATATAGGCCAAAAAAATAAAAAATGCTGTTCTAAAAATAAAAAATGCAAACCAAAAAATTGAAAAATCAAGGAAAAAAAATGTAGCTTAAAATTAGTTGCCGACCAGAAACTCGAAAACAGTACTCAGAAAGTAACCAAAAAGTAACAAAATTTGCTCATAAGAAATAAAATAATGTAATAAAAGTTACAAAATTTAAAATTAAGGGCTAGAAATTAGAAATAAAAAAGTTGCGTATAAAAAGCAATCATTTAGGTTGAAAAAATCTAAAATATAGGATAAAAAATATAAAACTCGATCCTTAAAATCAAAATTGTGGACCAAAAATCTGAAAATTTTAACAAAAAAATTGAAAATTTAGAAGAAATTTTTTTTTTGGAAATTTGTAAAGACACATTATTCAAAATTAGCCTGTGAAAATTTCAACCATCTGTTGCAATAAATGTGGAATTCCTATGCAAATTTCTGAAAAATGCGCTGTATTGGTCATCAGAATTTGCTTTTTAGTGCAACCATTTTTGTTGTGGTAAACTTGCGATTTTTTTTTGTAAATTTGTAAAGACACATTATTCCGAATTATTTTGTCAACATTTCAGCCATCTGTAGCAATTGTAGAATTACCATGTAAATTTCTAACAAATCCGCTTTTTTTAATCAAAATTTGCTTTTCTAGTGCAACCATTTTTGTTGTGGTAAACTTGTAATTATTTTTTGAAGAAATTTATAAAGGGACATTATTCAAAATTGGCCTGTCAAAATTTCAACCAGTTTTTGAAAGAAATGTGGTATTCTCAAATGAATTTCTGAAAAATTTGCCTTTTTGGTGATCAAAATTTGCCTTTTAGTGAAACCATTTTTATTGTGGTAAACTTGCGATTGCTTTCTTTGGAAATTTGTAAAAACACATTATTCAGAAATAGTCTCTCAAAATTTTAACCATATGTTGAAATTAATGTGGAACTTTCAAGCGGTGTTTAACATTTAAAAAGTTTTTTTAAGAATCAGTTAGAAATTCTTGCGCTGAGCTTGAGTCTACAGGTAGTGCCATGGCTCCATGGCTCTATATAACGAGCCGCCCCTGCTGTCTGTTACCTTCTACTCTGACCCAGCCCAAATAATCATGAGATTAAAGTAAGGGCAGCCCGTGAATGCTATGTTGCCAAATGTACATTTCTTTTAAATGGCTCCATGAGGCATAGTAGAACATTTTTTTAAATTTTTTCTATTCAGAATTTTAGGAAGAACATCGCCACCTGTACTAATATACTATTTTCTCACAAAAAAAAAAAAAATAGTTATTTAGTTTAATTTTGAAGTTACTCCTGTAGGTGTAGAACGATTTTAAACCAATGTTATTTATCCAGTAGTACTATCAATAACATGCACATTTCTGTTGTATCATTCAATATCCGGCGTGGCACTAGCCAGGGAAGTAGTTGTTTCAAAAAGTCATTCATTTGTAGTCTTAATAAGACTTAATTTTGCAGAGTTACGAACAGGTTGAATGTTTATATATTCAGGTTACTTTCGCCTTTATTGAATTTATTTAATGCTTCTGCAACAAGTGGGTTTGTCTCAAATTTAATCTGATTTCAATATTATTTACAATTAGTAATTGCTGAAGTGCATTATTTTCTACAAGACGTTTGCAACTAGTATGAGACTTTCTTAAACAAACCATCCCAAAATTTTAAGAGGTCAGTAGTTCTTCGCTCTTCGTACCATTTAGTAGGTGGAGATTCATGTTGTGTTCGTAGTCCCAATTGCTACATTCCATTTTATCAACGACAGACTTTCCACGTGGACAAACTTTTAAAATTTGCTTGTTGGATGAACTCATCTGCTATCATATAATTAACACCATACATAATTTCGAATTTTCAAAACCCATCTAGAATCGGAGATGATGATGATTATTATTATTATCATCGATATCTACTTCTCCCTTCCAGAGCGTCATGCAAGGTATTTCAAGGCAATTACTTATCTCTTCAAACCTCCGCCTACAATCATAAGTCCAACAACAGCAGCTTCGTTTAATCCAAAATTTTTGTTTTCCAAGACAGGATCTATTGAAGACAAATTTGTATCCACATTGGACATTTTGCATTTAACCCTTAACGGGCACACTTCGATATAATAACGTAACGGGCACCAGGACGACTTTGAAGCTGTGTATCTCCGTCATTATTTAAATTAAACGTTAGAAAAAATTAAACAACCACTTAGGACATATTTAAATGCAAGTTAATGGATAAACAATCCAAAAACAATATTGAAAAATTTTGAAAAAATTTGAGTTTTTTTACTAAAAATTGACTAAAAAAACCTTTTGATATTTTTGACCAAAAATTTTATGTCATCATGCTGAAATATAGCAATTTCAAGTTAACCCCTAGGTATTTCAGCACCCCAGACGAAAAAAAAAGTAATTTAAACATTCAAAATCTATAAAAGCGATCCGGATATTTACGGACAGTGGACCAATGTAACTTTCTCATGCGATACATACTAGAAATAATTTAGTTCAGCCCCATGTGTCAAATTTCTGAGCGTGGGGTAATTTTTGTGATGTTAAATTAGCGAAATAAATATCCTTTTTCAAAGAGACATCCACAGCATTATTTTCCTTGATTTAATTATATTCATAAAAAAAAAATTGACTTAAAATTATCAAAAAATCAAAGTTTTGGTTTTGGTTGCTTTCAAAAGATTAGCCTATTCGTGTTTGTAAATGCAATTGTTGTTCGTTTCACGTGCGTTGGATTATAAATTAGACATGAACATTTGTTTGCTAGAAATTCAAATTCTCTGCAAAATTTGGTCTGCTAAAGTTGATTGAATTTCGTCAAATTTCATAGTGTAAAAAAATTTAAATTAATTATAGCTTTCATTATCAAAATTTTCTGTAATATCATTTTTTAATGATTATAACTTACAAATTCAATTATATTTAAACCCGAAATACACCAAAATGGTTTTTCTTTTACCGAGTAATCGCCCTCGAAGATAATTTTTTTTATGTGAAATCATCACTTTCTCGATTCAGTGAAAATAATTCGAAAACTAGGTAAGGTTTTTTTTGGATTTTTGGATTTTGATTGATTTTCAAACAACTTTTCTGTGGTCGTTTGCCAAAGACAGATATGTCCACTAAAAATGATTTTTTTGTTTTTTGCAAAATTGGTTTTTTTGCAGTTGGTTTGAGAGGGTAAGCGAAAGTAGACTATTATACAAATTTCAATTTTAAAATCAAACCCGAAATTTCTTAAATTATGATTTTCTCTATAACATGGAAATTTGTTTTTGCTCTTTTGAAAAATAGCAAAAAAAACGGTCTCAGATTTAATTCTCAATTATCGTCGCTCTTGAACTTACTTTTCCATTTAAAAGCATCATACTAAAAATTAAACCAAAATAACTCGAAGACAAGAAAAGGGCGTATTTTTTATTTATTTTTTATTTTCAAAGAACATTAAATTCCCAATTTTCATGCCAAATTCAGCGATGTTCTATTGAGAATTTGGTGGAATCGCGATCCTAGTTATTTCTTGATTTAAAAAAAATCTTCATCACACTTGTACAATTAATTGAAGATAATTCTAATACTAGCGAAGGTATGTGTGTATTTGAATTTTTATTAGTTTCCAAAGATCATTGAATTGTTAATTTGCGTAGTAAATTTAGTCATGTTCTGCTAAAGGAATTTTAAGCATATATTAAATTTTTTGTTCTTCAAATAATTTCCAACGAACAATAAATTGTCAGTTTTGTTACCAAATTCGGTCATGTTCTTCCAAAAGAATTTTAAGCAAACCAGGAAATATGTATATTCGATGATTTCCTGTTTACAAAATTATAAATATAATGGTATTTATATTATTTTTAAATAAATAATGAAGAAGATTCTCAGCATACAGTTGAATCAAAAGTGTTTTTACAAATACCATTAAAGGAAATACGTATTTGTGTATTCCAAATGATTTCCAAAGAACAATAAATTCTCAGGTTTGGTACTACTTATTAAGTCAATATAACTCGAAAACTAAGAAAGATTTCGATTCATTTTCAAAGAACATTCAATTTTTAATCTGCGTGCCAAAGGACCTCGCAGTTTTTGGCTTTCAGTCAATCTCCTTGAAACCAACTGAAAAATATTCACCAAGTCATTACGATCAAAGGTCTCCATGGTCGCAACAGCCGAAGATCTCAAAATCTTAAGCAATAATCGAAAAAATCGACATATAAATCTTGACTGTGGTACCTATGGTAATGTAATGTATTTTTGTTATGTAGTTTGTTTAAAGTGGCAACGTGAAATATAGGAATTTGAATTTGAATTTAAAAAAAACAATAAATAATATTAAGCACAGCTGAACTGATAAGAGATAAATCTCGAAACGCGATAGCTAACGACTTGACAAAATTTTGGATCAGTTTAAATGTATCATAGAAAACCTGTTACTTTCTCGTGAACTATATATTTGTAACACATGAGAAAATGTGACTTTGTTTCCATGGTGTAATGGGAAAGAATAAACAATAATCAAATTCATAAATCTGTACATGAAGTTTTTGTGTAGCGCCCGATTTTACTAACATAAATCAAAGCTGAACTCACGAGAGATAAACCTTTTTTTTTTAAACTAAAAAGGAAGGATGTTTGATGGAATTGCTGGTTAAGGAGGGTGAATGACTATGAGGGAATTGGCGTAAGCGATTTTCCGTTCGGTCACTAATATATACGGTGCGCGCCTAAAGTATGGAATATAGTCAGTAAAATCGAAATAAAATATTTTTCGAAAAAAATCCTCGAACACGTCGATTTTCTTTTATAAAAATACACATTTTTGCATGAAAGTCGATTTTCAGTCGTCATTTGTTTTTGAGTAATGACATCATCCATTTTCTTTTTAAATGGCAACCCCCTATTTTTGTTCTTGATTTTGAGAGATCTTTTAATTGTCGAACTGGCAGTATAAAAATATTGCCATCTTACATAAGACATTTTTCGAGTAAATGACAATTGAAGGTGGGAACTTGATATCTAGAGTTTTTGCAAAATGAACTTGTCCCATCGCTTTTTTTCCAAACAAAAATGATCTTGACCTTCCATACATACAATATGGTTTCAGCAAGACGGCGCAACCACGCACTATGCGCATTTTTTTGACAATTGCATTACGAATAGGTGGATTGGCAGGCGATGACCGATAGAATAGCCCACGAAAGAGATGAATACACAGAATTAGCCTGGAAAATATTCAAGAATTTCTACATGTTCGAAAACAAACAAAAAAACAAAAACAAAAAAACGCGCATAGTGGGGGCATGCGCCGTCTTGCTAAAACCATGTTGTATTATATGGAAGGTCAAGATCAATATTGTTTGGAAAATTTGCTACAAGCGCTGGAATAAGGTCATTTTGAAAAAATTCTAAATATTGGGTTCTTACCTTCAATTGTTATTTTCTCGAAAAATTTCTTATGTAAGATGGCAACATTTTTATATTTCCACTTCGACAATGAAAAAATCTCTCAAAATCAAGAATACAAATAGGGGGTTTCCATTTAAAAACAAAATGGATGACGACATTACTCAAAAACAAATGACGACTGAAAATTGACTTTCATGCAAAAATGTGTATTTTTATAAAAGGAAATCGACGTGTTCCAGGATTTTTTCCAAAAATATTTTATTTCGATTTTACTGACTATATTCCATACTTTAGGCGCGCACTGTATATATATAAGTTTTTGAAGATTTCATTTTTAATAATAATTTGGGACATACACTACACATCCATAGACCCGCACGGCCACTTCTTCGTTATGAAAAAGTGACCGCACGGATGGGATTCGAACCCACGACCACGAGGTCTAGAAGCAGGAACGCTACTCACTAGGCCACCACGGCCCCTAGAGATAAATCTTGAAACGCGTCTATGGATGTCCGATGGCTTGACAAGTTTTTAGAGTAGATAATTTAAGTTTACATTTAGAAAACCTGTTGGTTCGATGGTGAAAACTATTTGCAACACACACAAGTTCCTCTGAAAATTTGCAGCTTTTTAGCAACGCTGCAAAATTTACGGTGTTGCTATTTAAATTTACCAAAACTCTTAATTTCGTGCTTGAAAACAACGATAATTCCGGCGACTTGAAAAAAATATAAAAACAATTGCCATCGACTTGAAATTTCACAAATTTATTCAGAATTAATATTCGGTAAAAATTTGTAGAACTCTAACCCCGAAATTTCGAGATAATAATTTATATACATTCATCGTTCAACATTCATCATGTCTATGCATATATCGATTTTTTTAGTATCAGGCACAGAACTGATTTTTGCGCGAGAACTTGAGATCTTCGGCTGTTGCGACCATGGCGACTTTTGATCGTAATGACTAATATTTTTCAGTTGGTTTCAAGGAGATTGACTGAAAACCATTTCCCTATCAAAAACTGCTGGGTCCTTTGGTGATATTACACCGAGGTAATTTTGAGCAATCGCCCTCGTTGTTAGTTTTTGATGTAAAATCATCACTTTCAATAATCAAGTAAAATAACTCGCAAAATACGGAAGGCGTATTTATGGATGTTTATGATATATTTCCACAGAACATTAAATTCTCAATTTGCATGCCAAATTCAGCAATTAGGGAATTTGGCGCAATCGTCCTTGAAGTTAATTTTTGATGTAAAATAATCATACTTTTACAATTGAGTCAAAATAATTTTAAAGTTAGGGAAAGCATATTTTTAATTTTTTATTGATTTCCAAAGTAAATGTAATAAAGACGAAAAATAGCCTAAATATATGATTTCCAAAGAACATTAAATTGTCAATGTGCATGGGAAATTCGGTCATGTTCCTCCAAATTAAATTATATTACGATAATATAACACTCAGTTCAAATATAAACATAGAACAACTTCTAGCATATTCACTAACCGTTACAGTTTAAAGTCACTGATATTAAAAAGTAGCAATCACAGCTAGCAACGTGATTGCAAAGTAGCAGATTTGCCCATCTGTAACTTGAGGTATACACAGCTTATAGGGAATAGGTTTGAAATGTACAGTGCGCGCCTAAAATGTGAAACCTATTCAGTAAAACCCAAATAAAATATTTTTGGAAAAAATCCTGGACAGGTCGATTTTCTTTTATAAAAATACACATTTTTCCATGAAAGTTGACAAGCCCTGTCATAATTAAATAAGAAGTTGATATTTTTGTCAAGAAAACGTCCCGAAAGTAACAAAAATCGTTCCGAAAGTATAGAAATCGTTCCGAAAGTGAAACAAGCCGAGCGATAACTATTGGTTGAGGGGTACAGCGGTCGGGCCATGTATTCAGCGAGATATGAACGAACTATCACAAAAAATATATTCCCTGGAAAATAACCCATTGAAAATAACATGTAAAAAAAAAATTCTTTTCTATTTCATCGCTGTGCTCACCATTTCAGAGGCGCATACTATGTACATTCTTTAAATTCCATAGCTCTCTGTATTTCTCAAATAGACTATAGATTTAAAAAATGTGCCCTTTTCAAAGGAATATTTTTATTTTGGTATTGCAATCGCGATTTTTTTCTATTGCCGAGTATACATGGATTCATTTAATTTGACTGAAAATTTGTATAAAGCAATACTTTTTAATGTTATACAAGATTGTTAAAAAAATACAAAGGCACAATTTGAATTGTTTAAAGGTGCACAATAAAAAACTATCACTCATAATTATGTATTCTAGTTATTCGTCATCTGCTACAAAAACAAACTTACATTAAAAAGAAAATACGGCGATGAGGATTTGAATTGTTTACACTTGGTAAAATGATTGGAAGGAATGGATGTAGCGCTATATTTGAAAATAATACAAGTACCCAAGATTTTTTAATGGTTAGTAAAAACTACTCTACGCAAGACAGTCCGGCAGAATTAAAGAAATGCATTTTGTTTTGCAAACGATTAGAAGAATCGCTATTGCATCTCGAATTATTTTTACCTAGAATAAAAAGCAGCGACTTGGGAAAAGAATAATCTAGGGGGGTCGTGTTTTCGATTTTCTATAGCAAAACCAAAAGTACCCTGAAAATGCAACACTTTTGCTTATGACTAATATCCGCGCATCTTGAAAGATCATATTCATATTATTACGATTTGATTGTGTTACTGTGATGGGCCACTAGATACAACCGTAATTTATATGACTGACTGGAGACACGATTGGCAAGGGTTTGGCGAGCGGGAGGTCATGATGAAGAAGGAACCAGGGGATGCGAGCGAGGCAAATGAAAGCAATTCCACAGTATAGTTCCTATGCAGTAGTCTCACTCAAGCAAATTAGAGTTTTCAGATTTTCTTTGCGCATGTTACTGCGCAGCCATTTAAACCCAGACATTTAACAACCACATGTGAATTATGAACATAACCCTGTTTTTGGTCCTCATACGCAAGTGTTTCTACATGCGACTAAAGATCGCAAAATCAATAGATAAAATAGGTACTTACTTTAAAATATTATTCAGTCCACTTAAATGTCTTAAACTATAAAATAAGTTATTTGATGTCTGTGTTCAGTTTTTTTCTTTAAGTGAAGAGTCATTGTAAAATTTGTTATCTCTGTATTCTTGTCATTTGAATTTAATAAGTCTGAGGATGTACTTAGGAAGGGGATATTTATAAAATATCTTTCTGACTTTAGGAGTGTGAAGATTTAGAAAGGGAGGCATTAAAATGGGATATAATGGTAGGGTTTATATTTTAAAGGTTTCGAAGAAAAGATGCATATATGTCGTCAGTAACCTTGTCTGTTACATTTCTGGTAAAGATAAATGAATTCAGGAGGGGGTAACGTAGGTTGGGAATTTAGGTGGAAATCAAATTGGATCGATAAATGATCGGAACCAGAAATTATTCAAATCGCCTTCAGTGAACTTAAAACTTTCACTGTCACAATCCTGTACATCGTAACAGAGAAACTAAACATTTTAACATTATTTTCATGATTGTACATATACATATATGTATTTTTATACAAATATACTAAAACTGCAGAATTGACAAAAATTGCATTGTAAATATGTTTTCTTAAATATGTGTGACATTCAGCTAATTAATTGTATCCGTCAATAATTTCTGAATTCAGTTCGTGTTATGTGACTCCCTAAAGAGACAATTCCGTATCTGCCGTAAAACATTCGAGAAATTATTGTGGCAATACAGCCTTTATAGTTATTTAGTTATTCAAAAAAATACATACCAGAAGTACGTGATGGTCTTATAATATTTTCAATAAAACATTATTTAAATAAAAATGTTATTTAAGAAGGTAATGAAAAGACATTTCAGATACCTTCCACAGGTACACGCTACATATCTATGTATGTCATATTCCCCATGTTACCAATAACAAACGCCATGAACAAGTTAATCGAGCCGTTTTATTCAATATCCCGGCATAAAATTTATTACGAATTAAACCGAAAGATAAAACAGACGGAAGCCTCGGAGAACGAATGGACGCGGAGGCGCCAAAACAACTTTAATAGCAGAATGCCTGCGGAAAAAAGGGGAAATAGCACTTCTGAGGCTAATGCAACTGGATTAATATTACTTGGGGAGCGATCAGCACTATCAGTTCCTAAAACTCCATATTGAATGTGAGGGCGTCCCATCCCTTGAAATAACAATACAATCGCGAGGGGATCTTTTGGAATTGAACAAGTTTGCACTCTATCCTCGCGTTGGGGGCCATTTGAATAAAATACCGCGGCGAATATTTAATTGGAATGGCTGCACTTAAATTAGTGATTAATTTAAATTAGGGTAATTAAGGAATTTGCCAAGTTTCAATACCGACGTGAAAATTTACTAATTAAATGTTATGTGAGTTATAGAGCACTTCTATTTAAATTTTCTTTCATTTCTATGAAACACCATTTTATATCTCATTAAAAATTGAATTCTCCCTTTTAATAAAAACCTTCCCTTGATTTATAAAATATTTCATGAGTGGCTAATTACCTTCTGGTCTTTCAGGTAAATAAACTATTTGCTACGCTGCAGATGGCGGCTGGCGGTGTGACTAATGGTACGGCCAGTGGAAATAGATATTGGCCAAGACAGTAAAAATGGTCAATGCTGAAGAGTTGATGGGAATTAAAAGATAAAAAATATCAAAAACCTAGTACCATTATTATTCAATGATTGTAGATTTTATAAAGCTATTTTATGTTGTTTACTCGTGGTAAACCGGATAAATGGTTGCGAACCTGTTAAAATTTCTTAACACGTTCGCGACCAAATTTAAACGTTAGTAACTTGTAAACGATTTCCGTGGATATTTAATAAATCGCGATTACGAATGATTAACATATAAATATGTTATAAACATTATTAAGCGACAAATTAATCAATCATTTAAATTGAGTGAGTGAATAATGATGTATGGAGATTAAAAACTAATCTAATTTCAAGAACAAAAAAAAGGTTATTACCACTTTAAACGTAGCTTCGAGTAGACAGGCGAAGAAAAATTAAGGGACGGGGCAGACAATGCGTGGAAAGTTAAAAAGATGGATGTGACACAAATAGAAACCCGAACGAGATTTGTTGCTTTGGGTTTGGAAGGAATTACGGAAAAAGAGTGCGCATTGTGGCGGGAAAAGCGGGACCGGCGGTGAATTCATGCGTTGGCTTTTATGATTTTTATATCTTGTAAAGGGGCGGGGGTTCGTTTAATGGAAAATAAGTGCTTGTCGTTTGTATAATAAAAGGAGAAAAGAAGGAGAAAAGTTCGCTTAGGACGCAAAGTTCTCCACTGTTGACATAATCGTTACGACAATTACTTTACTTTTTACTTGGAGTGTAAACATTGATCTTAAAGAAATTAGCATCTTCTTGGAAATTACATTATATTTGAGTTCAGTCGTGCTGGAGAATAATACTTCGTTTTTTTGTAATTTAATACTCTGATTAAAAATTCAGGATTTATTTTGAGGAGGCCGTTTATTAATTCTGTTTTTTTTTTATAATTGATGTATTTAATTAGGTGAGTAGCCATAATTTTAATTGTTTTTCTCCAATTAAAAAAAAGTAGAATTATTATTTACATTGATTTATTAAAATAAATATTAATTATAAATTACTATGCAGATGTTACGTTCACTTTCCCAAGTATAAGTTGTGTTGTTAATTGCATACTGATAGTGCCCCGTTGTTTTTGAGATTAAGTTGTAACTACTATAGTTTCACAGGCATGCGAAATGGGTTTTGTTGAATTTCATGACTAAATTCGAAGATAAAGTACACTGCTCGAGGCAATCTTAATAATTATAATAAGCTTATATTCATTTACCTGATCATTTTCCATGAACAAGAAAGAATTTAAACACATTAAAAGGTAAAATATGACATAATGGCCAGGAAAACAGTAAAAATCTTTACCTATCATTAATCATTTTGTACCAACGAATAAACAATTGTTTTCACCAAGTTTCACATCAATCGTATTATTCTTTCTGGGTGGTACTTTTCATATGAAAATGGGTGTATAAATGAGTTGACGATTGCACATTCTAGAAAATGGTAGAATAGTTTCAACCACCATCGTCGTGATTTCCACGCTATATGTCCAGAAGCCAGATTCTTATCGTCAGCAAGATCGTTTTTCGGAAAATTCTTCCGGTTCGTACAAATAGTTCCACAGTCATATAATAGTATATTGTATAACGAGCATGGAATGACATACATTTCTCGCGAGTATGAAGTTTGCAGCATGAGCCGAAAGGCGAATGCTGCAATTCATAAGAGCGAGAAATAGTCATTCCATGCGAGTTGTACACTATGCTTTACCTACGAAAACTTTGTTAAGCTTCATTGTGATAGTTAAAGTAATTAGAAACCGAGAGCGGACAATTCGTATGCGATAACTTTTATCAGAGGCACCTGCTTAACGTTACCGTGGAAACAAATGTTAGTCAAAAACCAAGCCGCCAGCCGCAACATTATTTATGGTTCAAATCATTTATCGAGTTTATACATTCTTAGTGTTTAAAAGTATATATAAATAGTATGAAGACAAACATCTAAAACAACAAATTTGCCAAGGGACTACAACTAACGCCCCATGTATGTAGAAGAGGCGAAGCAAACATCTTTAAATTCACTCCGTCATTTTGACACATTGAAGGTTAGGCTTCATGCGTGACAGTGCAGTGTTGGAATATATTCTAGCACAGATAATCGATGCGAGAATGAAATGCGTGAGCAATGCACTACATATACTAACCATTAAGAAGCATGTAATGAGCATATATCCAAGTTGTCGTAGGTAAATACCTTTCCATAGGCTTGTTCAACATTGTAAAACTCGTGAATAAGTTATCGAAGAAGATGCAGTATTTTTTTTCTTTGAATGACCTTGTAAGTTCGAGAACAACTTGCTCAGCGAGAGGACCGTCTTCATCACTCTCTTTTCCCTTCATATACGGAGAATTGCAGAAGGTACCTTGTCTTAGCACAAGCTATAGCCCGGACTTTAAAACCTCTCTTTATTGGTTTCAGAGGCATATACGGGGCTCTTAGTTTAACACTGAACATATTATTATTAACGCCTATGTTCAATCATAAAATAATCACAGGAACGCATAGCATTTAAATAAATTAGAAACAACCTTACTTGTTGCAGAAAGCATTAAATAAATTCAATAAAGCGAAATATAGCCTGAATATATGAATATTCAACCTGTTCGTAACTCTGCAACCAAAATTAAGTCTTACTAAGACTATAAACAAATAACTTATTGAAACAACTACTTCCCTGGCTAGTGCCACGCTGGATATTAAACGATACAATAGAAATTTGCATGTTATTACTGGTACTACTACTAGATAAATAATGTTAGTTTAAGTTAGTTTATTTCTACGTACAAGACTAACTTGAAAATTATTCTAAAATTAACTTTGAAAACTTTAAACTGTAAATGTTATGATTCAGATTAATATTGATTTTGTACCATATTTCGCATGTTCCTTAGACGCTGATCAAAATGATATTAGGTAAAA
Source organism: Ocypus olens (assembly GCA_910593695.2). NCBI lineage: Eukaryota > Metazoa > Arthropoda > Insecta > Coleoptera > Staphylinidae > Ocypus > Ocypus olens. Next base: position 10,756,125 of record OU343054.1, on the reverse strand, counting down.
TCGATCTCTTATGGACGGATCCACTTGAGAAAAAATAGCTTTGCATTATTTTGCGTATTTTGACACCATGTATACTGCAGTGTTTCTCAACCTTTTTTTTGCAAAATAAAATAATCTGTACTGCAAAGACAACAGAATGTTTATTGAGTGATTAATTACAAATTAATTATAAGCATACATTTAATACGAAATTTGAGCTTGATGTTTTTTTGATAATTTCGTTGCCACTCTAGTTTCGTCATCTACTTTTAAAAGTCTCGATCTTTTTTTCGTTATTTAGTTAATGCTGAAAATTTGAATTCGAACAAATAAGATGTAGAAAATTGTAATAATGTATTAATTGACTCTTCCGAATGTTTTGAAATTAAATCTCGATTATTACAAACCGAAATTAGTTCTTCCTCTTCATTCAAAGTTAATTTAAATACAGACGTATCCGTTATCACAAATGGATTACGAACCCTATCTTTTTTTATATAAATTTGGGAAGTATTGAATAATTCTCTCCTCTGGTGTTGTCAAATGGTCAATAACAATTTTATGAATAGTTTTATAGGAGTCTTTTGGAACTGACTCAAACTTTTCCAAATTACCTTCCTGTGCTTTTTTCTTCCATAAAGTTATTTTTTTTAATCCCACCAGTTTGTCTGTTGAATTTAATGTATTTTATTTTGGCCCTTGCATACTTGGATTTATGTTACTAAAAATAATAACAAAAATATAAGATAAGTAAGCCAGTTTAGCACACCATATTTTATTCTCCAACAAATGAACAAAATGATCATTTTTATCTTGTTCGAAAAATATTTTCATTTCGGTTTTTAATTCAAGAACACGAGATAGAACTTTTCCTCTGGATAACCACCTTACTTCTATGTGTCCTATTTAGCTTACATAGTTTGGCATAAATTACTAAATAAGCGACTTTTTAATGGTCTTGATATGATATAATTAACCATTTTAACACATTGTTCCTGCACTATTTTCAATTCAGATTTCAGATATTTTGTAATGAGTGTTTCTCGACGCAAAAAAACAATGGGTAACATATATCTGCATTCAGTTCTTTCACATGTGCCACAAATCCTTTTATATGTCCAGTCATAGCTGGAGCACCATCTGTACAAATGCCAATACATAAATTCCACGAAACATGAATTTCTTGTAAATATGAATTAATTACATCGAAAATATGTTTTCCAGTTGTAAAATCAAATAACTCACGACAACATAAAAATTGATTAATAATATCGTTTTTGTGAATGAATCGAACGAATGCAATTAATTGTGCCTTTCCCGTAATGTCTGTTGTTTCGTCTATTTATAGAGCAGTTTGAATTTGCAAGAGTTTTTGAAGTATTTTCTTCAATATTTCGCGACTTCTTTAATTCTGCGATGAATAGTGTCATTTGAAAGTGGTATCTTATAAATATCAATACCTGCTGATTCACCAATAATTATTTGTACAATTTTGTTATGAGCTGGTAATAAAATTTCTTCAGCCAAATTATGACGTTTGAATTTAACTGCAATTAATTCAGCTAATTCATAAGAGGCTACCTGAGCTTTTTTAGACATATCAAATTGTTTTTTTAAAACCTGTACTTGTTTGGATTTTGCAGATAATGATTTTTGAAAATTGCTTTTGTCCTTTGATGCAAGCCAAGGATGGTTAGTCAATAAGTGACAAGTGATTTTGCTTGGCACCATTGCACTATTTGATAATTTACAACCACATACCACACACTCGGGAACAATTATATCAACCCCTAAAATTTAGGGATTTATGAGTGTTGCGAGCATGAACCCGTTATTAGGGCCTAGATGTAATCTAGTCATAATTAGAGTGAGGATTTTATGTATTATAAAATGCTGAAATATGCATATAAATAATATAAATACAGGGTCAACAAAAGACCATTCATTCAGTAATAATTGCGGCATAACTTATTACCTTTTTTTATGCCGCGTTCCGGTTCAAATAAATTGCTGTATAAAAGTACATCTAAACAAATTTTGTTGCATGCATTTATAAAATTTGGCGGCATACTTCAAGAATTTTGCACACAAAAGTACCGCTGCACAGTGGTTGAGAATCACTGATATTGATTTGTAAACAAAAAAAGGATCAAAACCGGTTTCTTAATGATGTATAAAATGTTCTATTGCAAAAAATTTCGCTACCTTTATTAGAAAAGCTTCTGCAATTTACTCAATGTGCACATGTTTTTGCCACAAAATTCTTCGTAACTATCCAACCGTCCATAATATACCCATACATACCACTTTGATCAGCATCTAAAATGTCTTTTGAAACAAGATATAAAATATCAGGTTCTCCATTAAAAAGAAACATAATAGTGCTCTATTATTACTATTACTGCATATAGGCATACATATTTTTAAATTAAACAGAAAAGGTGTAGATACCAGTTACTGTAAACTAATGGAAACAAAGTTTAGGAGAATTGAAAAATTATTATGGATTACCACGTAGTAACGATAGCAACCATCCTCTTCGTTGAGGTTTAGAAGCTTTTAAAAAACCTGGTTCACCGGGTTTATTAAAAAAATTAACAACAATTAAAAAAATATATAAATGTGATCGACTTTTATAAAATCATAAATTTTTAAATAGTGACTTGATTATAATTCAAATTTACATTTTTCTAAAATCCACATTTAGGAGAAAATAACGAGAATCACACGATTTGTCTAAAAGTACAGACTCTTTTAAAATGATTGGACGAAACAATAATTATCTTACTGCGATTGATTTAACCGAAGCAAAATATAGTTACGTTTCAAACGTGAAACTGTGGCTATTAAGTAATATTCTCATTTTTACCTTTTATAATTAATTAGAAACGAAATATATCTAGAATTGCGCATTTTGTATACAATGTTCTTATTTATATTCTGAAGCCATTACTTGCACGTAATGAAGGTGGATATTTATAGTTTTATGATTTGCGAGCACTAAAAACGAGCTCGAACCTCATTATCGCCGTCCAGCAACGATTTAATATCGCGATCGATTTCACCTAAACCGTTTTATATTTTAGATTGAGATCTCATTCTAGAAGTTAGAAGTAATGAAATGCAAGAATATAAGTATGCCTTTTAATGCACTTATAACTAAACTGAATTGTAGTGAATTTGTTATGATATTAGCATTAGTTGTAGTTAAAACATAGTTTGATTATGGATTAAAACGTATCGTATGTTCAAAAAAAAACCTCACGTATGCCATGATTTTTTAAAATTAAGTTGGCACACATGTTAGGAATTGACATACAAAACGTCAGATTGTTCTAAAAGTCACAATTATTCCGTGATCACAATGGTTTACAGCAACCAGCAAAAACGTTTCTAGTTGAAAGTAATTTCCGAAATGGGACTAAAGTGGACGGTGTATTCATTCGACGCACCTATGGCAGAGTTTCAGAAAGAATTTCCTAACATTCTCTTTGTTTATGATGAATTTAAAAATACCTTTTCACGATCTTTTGTATTATTTCATGAAACGGGTAGTATTCTCCGTAAACCAGGAAGTGGTAGACCAGTCCAACGTACTTAAGATGCTATTAACACAGCCCAAAAATTTTGGAAGGTAAACTTAAAATTTTGAAAAATAAAAAAATCATGACACACTTGAGGTTTCTTTTAAATGAACATACTTTAGTAACGCTCGCAACCATAACCTTCATCAATTGTTACCAGTTTACACCAAAATATCTATATTATATATGTAGGAATATGAACAGAAAGACCACAGGGTAGATAGTGCTTTTTTAGATGGTACCGCGTTTCAGTTATAAATTATGTTATATGTTATAATAATGTAAACAAAAATCTGTAAATAAAAATATTTGTATTTAGAGGGTGTTCCATCTAAGAAGCATCTGGCGCTTTCCAACGTTATCTTTAGACTTTGAATTTGAATTTGAATTGCCGGACATTTAATATACTTCATCTAAGCTTCAAAATGTCGAATTTGAAATAATCGGATTTTGTTTCGTTTCATAGTTATACCATTTATTTCTGGAACTTTAATTACAAGCAATCTAATTTTTTACTTGAAATTTAATCCGATTTTAATACTTCTAACAGCAAGCGATAATAAATAAACAAAATAATTTTTTATACTAATTTAGTGCATTTTAAATCTTAAATTCGTTAGTGGCTGAATGGTTAAACCTATGCCAAAAAACAAAAAAAACAAAAATAAATAAATCTTAATATTAAATACACACCTGTACCCACCCGCTGCCATCAAATTTTAAGATTACTTATCCTTCAAAATAATGCAATCTTGATTGCATACCAAACTTGAACTCGTGCGCTAATAAATGTTCATATGAAACTTGTTTGTAATATACTTTTATTTCACACAGTACGCCTAAATAATAATATTACTCCCGAAGACAAATTTACGACCTGAGCCGCGAAGCGGCGAGTGAGTAAATATCAGAGGGAATTATAGCCGTTATTGCGAGTTGTATACTCTACTTTATCTAATAATTAATAGATTCTTGATTTTTATCTATCTGAAAACTGTTATAGAGACAACACGGAACGGTGAGAATGATTTCGTTTGATAAATGACGACTGAAGAGCAAACTTGTTTATTGTTACCATAGTTATTGATAATTGCAAAGTATTTTGTTTCAAGCGCCAAATTTTCATTGGTTCGCAGCAGTGAATACTGAAATCAAAATTCCCTCTTGCCCATTAATCCCTGTAGAAATTAAAAAAAAAGACCTTTATTGGCATATCTAACAATAATTACACTTATCCTTACAACTATATCCTTATTATTTTCGCGCTCTCTCTCCTACATTCTTTTTCCATAAGAAGCATCTGGCGTTTTCCAATGTTATCTTCAGACTTACGAATTTGAACTATAGCCCAATATATAAGTATACAATCCCTGTGGAAATAATGAATAGCATTATTTACCCGAATAAAATATTCGCATTATTGGTTGGTCGTAGATAGACATTGAATTTGACAAATTTGCAAGAAATACGAATTTAGTAAAACCTATTTTCCACCCCCTTTTTAGGAAAGCAAATGCAAATTATTTTTATAAGGCACATTTATGGCCAAGCCATAAATTAAGGCACCCCAATTACAAAACCCGTAATACCTTTGCGGTTAATGGAGCATGATCCCTATAATTAAATAAGTATCTAGATTCGCTTATCGGAATTTTCTCACCCGCAGAAAGTACGGCCCAGGATTAGAACGTAGATTTTCCGATTTCCATAAGTCCTTTATCGGCGGAACACAAGCGCTCGACGGAAAATTCTTGCGGCCGCGAAAACGAAAGTGGCGATGAAACACGGTAGGACGCAAATAGTTTCGGAAGTATTTGCATCATCGTGGTCTGTTTGTGGACTATTTTCATTCGACATAAATATGAACCTAATCTCGGCGAGCTTACTGCTGAAAACCAAGGAAAAACTTGGGAAACAAGGGGAAAAACTATCGCCGCGATTTGCATAATTTAATAACGGTGGAAAGCATTTCGTGCGCGCAAAACCGGGAATAAATTACAATCCAGCCGCAACGTTAACTGTGCTCATTTTAACAATTGGAATGCTGAAATATAAGACCACCCTATTTAAGTATTAAATTGTACAATCTACTATAAATAGGAATATGCGAAGAACTTGTATGCAATATTAATCCATTTTACGACGTTCCAATAAAACTACTTCTTACCTGGCAGCCTTTTAGCCGAACCATAGCTAATTCGGTGGATCCTGGGTTTGAATCCTGGCGAGGATACGTCCGTTTCATTTGCCCATGCCAATATCCCATGTCATCCATAATTTCCCAACCCAACATCCCGTTAATCATCCAACTATTTATTACTTAAAATAAAAACACATGCATGTTTTGCTGTGATGCATTTTATTAATCTAACAGTCTAAACCATATATGCGTGCGGCTCTTAGTGTGTCAACTTGAGACATATAATCACAAATTTAGAACCAAAGAAGAATTGAGAAGTTTTCAAGACAGGTGCACTATAATCCGTTTTTCGTGAAATTTAGAACAAAGCCCATAGGATATGTAATTAATCTGTATCTGTAATGAAAGAGTGTACCAACTTTGATAAAGACAATTTCGACAAGAGCAAGTAAATCAAAACATTCTGCACAACAACAGATATTTACCAGAGAGGCTTCAGAGTCAACATGCTATGTAAAATCGAGTTACGTAGTAGCCATAAAACATCGAAGCCATATTCAGATGGTGAAATGGGTAAGAAATGTGTGGAGAGTGAGGTTCAAATTCTTTATTCAGAAAAGAAAAAGGATTTATCAAAAATAAACCTTCCTCATCAAACCATTTCTTGACGTAGATATTGGAAAACATTGCAGATGATTTTGGAAAATCAGAGTTCATATTTTATGTTCTAGCATTGGATGAAAGCACAGATATGATAGGTTGGGCAGTACCTATCATATCTGTGCTATCATTCAATGCTAGAACATAAAATATGTGGCGTTTTTTATCAGAGGTGTTTATGTCCATTTAAATAAAACAGAAGACTAAGCGGTACGGTGTCCACTTAAGGATACCATTAAGTCTCGAGATTTGTTAGAGGCAGTTATGGCAACATTGAATTACTTTTCTTTAAAACTTAACAACGTGTGGTACTTCAGAAGATTTGATAAAATTTATTGAAAATGTGGCCCGCAAACTTGCTTATACCACGGCTGAATTTTCATTCTATTATTAATCATAAGAATTAATGAGTCAGTTAAAATTAACTATGTCGTGAAGGAGCTCACAAAATTAGTGAATTATGAGGCTAAATCACAGTCAGTTTTAAGAATATCGCAAATCTTTGGATTCAGACTATGATGAAGTTACTTTTTATGCAGAAGTAAGATCGACCCGTGCCAAAATATTTAAAAGCGTGTTTGATTTGAACTGGCAAGACATTAATGAGAATTTAATGCAATAGTACCTTGTACCAGTAAAAGACTTTGACAGGCGCAATGCATCCATGCGAAAATCTTCCATCCTATAGTCATGAAATAATATTGCTCCTCATATACACCGTGTCCAAGATAAGAATGCACAGCATGGGGATCTTGAAAACAGTAAAAGATACAGGATGGCTTAAATTAGGAAAAAGTTGCACTATTCAGAGTATGTTTACATGCCGATCGCAGAAATTCAATTTTCGGATTTTTTATTTTTCCATGTTTTATATTTATTTTAAAAGATATTAAAAAACTAATAGCACTTTGTCATTGCCACATTTTTTTTATCCGACGTTTCATCTCAGAGAAATCATCATTAACTTCATTTTTTATTTGGCCACAAAAGTAGGAGCACCTTGTATACGGTAGCATTTTTTATTACAAATTTAACGATGTATCACACATTATGCTTATAAAGCCAACAAACAGAGAAAAATAAATTTTAATATTTTATAGGTTCTTAATCTAGTGGGCGTTCAAAGATTATTACAAGTGTTCAAATAAGTTTCCATTATTTTCAAGACACGAGTATGCTCTTTGTACAGTTGAATTTAAAACTTTGTCTAACATTTCTGAGGAGATTGTGTTAACTGCTGCTACAACCGATGCCAATAATTGTTCTTCATTTTCAAGAGTCATACACTTGAATTTTTACATAACCCCACAGGAAAAAGTCGAACGGGCTCAAATCTGGTGATCGGGCTGACCAAGCTACTTCACTGTGAGTTCCAATTCATTTTTCAGGAAACCTCTGCGACAAATATTCCCGTTCAATTAGTCTTGTCGATATTTCAGGATTTTCAACAACGGCTAGTAGAAGAGTATTTTTAAAATGAACCGTTTTTTACCAAATGTCTAAACATGGATTTCTCAGGTTGTCTTCGTTTAGGATAATTATCAGAATACATCTGCTCAGCAGCTACACAATTTCTGTGACACAAGTGAAATATTGCAATTGTTCCAATGCATACAATTTAAACGCCTACTAGATTAAGAACCTACAAAATATTAAAATTTATTTTTCTCTGTTTTTTGGCTTTACAAACATAATGTGTGATACATCGTTAAATTTGTAATAAAAAATGCTACCGTACACAAGGTGTTTCTACTTTTCTAACCATACAGAAAAATGAAGTTGATAATGATTTCTCGGAGATGAAATTTGGATCAAAAATTTGAAGACGTTATTTTGTAGAGCTTAAAAAGTGGCAATGACAAAGTGCCATTAGTTTTTAATATCTTTTAAAATAAATACAAAAATAAAAAATCGAAAAAATTGCATTCGGCATGTAAACATACTCTAAATAGTGAAACTTTTTCCTAATTTAAGCCACGCTGTATCTTTTACCATTTTCAAGATCCGCATGCTGTGCATTCTTATCTTGGACACGGTGTATACCAGGCATTGCAAAATATAAATGCAAGAGTTAAAATGTTCATATCACGAAAAACCTGTTTACAATCGTCTCGATATTTGATGGGTAACTTACGAGTGAGTCGACTCTTAGAAAGGAATCATTAGTCATATAACAGTCAACTCTTTCAAGTCCACTCTTTACAATGAGTTGACTCACAAAAAAGAGACATTTTGCCCGCCTCTAGTTTGAAGACAAATAGTAGGTTTGCGACTTTGCGTTTCTGGTTAATATAATTAGCCATCTAAATGACGATAATCCTCTTCCGTAACGGAAAGATAAAATAATTAATGAAATGCAAGATCTTATTTTAGCACTCCAAATGAAACTTGAGCTTTGGAGACAGCAGTTAGAAACAAATAATTTCTGCCACTTTCCTACATTGTCAAAGCAACCAAAAGCCGCACAGGCGATGGCGAATAAATACGCTTCTCTGATTTCTTACTAAAAACTAAAATTTGGAAACCGATTTCAAGATTTAAAAACATCGTGAGCGTTTTCTTTTTTTTCTGCATTTGCATCGCCATTCTCCTCAGACGTAAATTCATTACAAGGAAGAACTTTACAAATGGAAAGTTGTAAAATGCGTCGCGAAGGATAAATAAATCAGGTTGTTTTAGAAGAGTTTAACAAAATATATTTAGACAAAGAAATTTATCCCGCATTTGATATGTGTTTGGACAGTTAGATAAAGCACATCAAATCACAAGTGAGAACATGAATTATTGATGCTCATATGTTGCGCATTTGTCTGACATTTTATTCCAACACAACTGGAACATTCGTACTTTGCAATGAAATAAAATTATTATCACTTTCTAAATAAATAACTAAATCCGGCGGTCTTATTAGGGCACTCTTTATACGTAAATACTAATGAGGGATTAAATGCTAGGAATCTGCACTCTATTCATTTCAATAGAATTTGTTATAGGATGTCTTACTAGAGGATACTGTGAAATGCCTTTACCGATCTCTAGTTAGACCGGTTCTTGAATACTGTAGTATACGATACTCATACACTATTTGATATATGAACAAAATTAAGGCACTACAAAGAAAATCCTACGGCACTAATAACCATCAATAGAAAAATTCATTTTATCACAAATAATTATGGCAACCCAAATTTTTTTCTTGGAAATTTCTTATGCTTAGATCACCTATTCTAAGTAAAGTTAATAAAGGACATTTCTTATGCTTAGATCGATCACCCAAGCAACATTAAAAAGTGGAAATTTGTATATCACTAAATTGGTCAAATTTGACATTGCAGTTTTTGAAGTACATTTATTGAAGTTGTTTGACATAACTTTTATTAAATAAATTAGAAACGATCTTACTTGTTGCAGAAAGCATTAAATAAATTAAATAAATTCAATAAAACGAAAAATAGGCTGAATATATGCTATTTTTCGTTTTATTGAATTTATATAACTTTTATTACTAATTCTTTGCAATCCTCGCCATTTATGCATTTGATGTCAAGAACCCAGTCCTTCAATATACGACGATTGTCCCGAAAATACGTATAAAAAATTCGGGGCGACCCGGTGGTCCCCCCTCACTATGCAATCCCCTCAACGCTCAGTTCGAGCCAGAATGCTCTGCGAGTAAGTAGGAGTTTACGTCTGCTTGTTGAAAGTAACCCTTTTTTTACCTGCCGTCGGCATGGAGCTCTCACTGATTGAGGAACGGCGCATTAACATCAAGTTTCTTGCAAAGCTAGGCAATAATGGCCGTGAGATTTTTGAGTGTTTGAAACAAGTTCACGGAGACAATTATCTGAAGGAACCTACCCTCAACAAGTAGTTAAAAAGGTTCAGGGAAGGCCGAGAATACGCGAAAGATGACCTTCGCTCAGGACGCCCCTCTACATCGAGTTCTGAGGGAAATGTTGAACGAATTCGGGTTTATGTGTGATAGCTGAGGATCTGTCAGTCCCCAAAACAATCGTCCACGAAATTCTGACTGAAAAACTTAAAATGAAAAAATTGTGCGCGAAAATCGCTCCGAAGCTCTTGACTCCAGAACAGACAGCAAGGAGGGGTGCTTGCTGTGAGGATTGGTTGGCAATAGATGAAAGGGAGGACTTTCTCCACCGTGTCATCACTGGAGACGAGTCTTGGTTCTACGAATTCGATGTGGAGTTGAAATCTCAAAGCAAGGAGTGGAAGCAAGCAGGGGAACCGAGAACAAACAAGTCGCGAAAAACAAAGTCCAATGTGAAAACAATGTTTAGTTTTCTTTGATTCTAAGGGTATTTGTCTCTCCCGACCAGACAGTGAACGGAAATTTCTATGTTGAAGTTTTGAGACGTCTCAGAGCTCGTCTGGCCCGAGTTCTACCGGATTTGGCAGAAGGGGGCAGGTGGATCCTTCATCACAACAACGCGCCTGCTCACACGTCTCTCGTTGTGCGTGACTTTTTGGCCAGAAGCTCAATCACCGTGACAGAACACCCATCTTATTCACCCGATTTAGCCCCTTGCGACTTCTTCCTGTTCCCAAAATGCAAAATGGTGCTTCGGGGGTGGCACTTGGGGGATGTGGAAGCCATCACGGCAACTGAAGAGCTCACAACTGATGACTTTCAGCGATCTTATCAACAGTGGAAACGGCATTGGCGGAAGTGCATCTTGTCTCAGGGGGAGTACTTTAAAGGAGACCATTTGAAATACCTGAATAATTGTAAAATAAAGTTATTATTCCACTTTTATACGTATTTTCCGGACAAAGCTCGTATCTCCCAATTTATCCCTTACGATAGACTTAACGAGTTCATATTGATTTTCTTGGCAAAAGCTTTTAAAATGTACCCAGACAAATGTTTTGCTTTTCCTGGTATTTTTCGGCACAATGTGTTCTACCTTTTTATCAATTTTTTGTAGAGAATCTTTCGTGAAACATGACATTTCTCAAATATTACGCAAGTGTTTTTTTTTGTTGTTACTGGGATTCATAATGCAAATTAATAATTTTGGGCAAAATATGTCATTAAGATTTTCTTACCGAATCTGCAGTCCAGCATCAATAAATCAATTTTTTGAACGTAAACGAACCGGAACGTTCTTGAAATGCACTCTAAAAATTTTCCGGAATGAATTGATGCTTTTCGGAGATTTATTGAATTTAAAGAATTATCGAGTGAACTACAGATGAATTATTCTCAAAACCTTACGCGGCTGGATGATGGAAGAGCGGTGGCGGACTCTAAGGCTCTGTACAATATTACCACAAGAAAATTGGCTGCCCAGAGCTTCCGTCCTTGTTGCCTTTCAATGTCTCATCTAGGATCATTTGTCATACTACCATTTTGAATGCTCCTAGATTTCGTATGGACTAAGTAATTCTTCCATTGCAAGCATTGAACAGTGGAAGGACTAAGTTTTTTTTTGTTGCGCTTTTTTTGTTATGTGTAAGGAAAAGTCCCGTTAATGATAATAAGTAAACAAAAAGTACTATGCCAAAAAATACCTAAATTTCAAAGGTTGCAATTGTTTCCTTCTCTCTTCCTACGTCTGATACATATAAGGTGAATGTGCCGAAATACAATGGGACCACCGAAAAAGGCAAGTATTTTGGCAGACAGCCGAGATTGCTGATTGCTATCGTGTATCAGGAAAATAAAGGGATTACAAGAGCGAGAAAGAAGGATGGAGCGCAAGAAGGAATTGTAAGTTAATTACCAATTTGATACGAAGTTAATAGGTAATGTTGCCAACATTAGTCCACAGAGTTGCATCAAAAGTGGTTCAGGATGGCACGGAATTGCTTAGTAATGCTCCATCTTCATCTTATGAATCATATTTTTAATTGATTGAAGAGGCACTCAGGAGTTGAAAATTCATATTTTTAATAAAAATCTTCATACGGATTTACTCTCAAGACGCTTAGGTGACATATGATCCAGTCAGACTCACTTCATTCCTGCTAAAGATCATTGAACAAATTGCGGCCAACGGCATCAGGAGCAGCGCTCGAAATCTAAGGATAAATCCACTCCGCGGGCAGCAATTTGCTTATCAACCTGACAAATTTACTGTGCAGGCCTACACAACCCTAAAACAGGCATAGATGCATCACTTCAACACAGGGAGATTACACAAGGAATTTTTATGGATATTAAGGGTGCGTTCGACAACACAACCTTCAAAACTGTGGAAAAGAGTCCATCAAAATGGCATTGATGTATCCACAATTAGATGAAACAAGGCCATTCTTGAAAACCCCAAGATCACTGCTATCAAGAAGGGCATTGATGCATCCTTAATTAGATGGACCAAGGCCATACTTGAAAGCCCAAAGATCACGGTACTATCGTCGTTGCTCTAGCGCATCGTGGTAGATGACCTCCTGATGACCTTAGTAGATAGGAGGGGCCTTCAAAATGGCATTGGTGTATCCACAATTAGATGAAACAAGGCCATATTTGAAAACCCTAAGATCACTGCTATCATAAAGGGCATTGATGTATCCTTAATTAGATGGATCAAGGCCATACTTGAAAACCCAAAGATCACGGTACTATCGTCCTTGCTCTAGCGCATCGTGGTAGACGACCTCCTGATGACCTTAGTAGATAGGAGTTTTAGTAAGCAAAGCTACGCCGGCAAAATAGCAGTTGTTATAAGGGGTAAATATGGCCACATTATATCGTCGCTAGCCCAAGATGCCCTTAACACCAAAGTGAAATAGTGTTCGAGGGAAGGCTTTAATGTCAACCCGGACAAAACTGTGGTTGTATTTATTATTAATCACAGAAAACTTAACATCAAAGGGCATTGGTGCATCCATAATTAGATGGACCAAAGCCATACTTGAAAACCCAAAGATCACGGTACTATAGTCCTTGCTCTAGCGCATCGTGGTAGATGACCTCCTGATGACCTTAGTAGATAAGAGTTTCAGTACGTTACAAGGGGTAAATGTGGCCATATTATATCATCGCTAGCCCAAGATGCCCTTAACAGCAAAACAAAATGGTGTTCGAGGAAAGGCTTCAATATCAATCCGGACAAAACTGTGGTTTTATTTTGTATTAATCACAGAAAACTTAACATCAAAGCTTCCAAAGTAAAAGGACAAAAAATTGCGCTGTCCGACCAAGTGAACTGTTTGGACCAAGTATTTGACAGAAAATATCTGGAAAAACGATCCGCCAAGCAACAGCGACACTTTGGATATGCCGCAGACTCTTTGGGAAATTATGGGGACTAAGACCTAAAATAATATACTGGCTGTACATTAAGGCCAATTACACATGGCTCACTAATATAGTGGACCAAAACAAAATAAGTAAGCGCACAAAAGAAGCTTCAAACTCTTCAAAAGTTGGCCTGACTTGTTATTACGGGAGCTGCACCTACTACTCCCTCTACACGAATGGAAGCTTTACTCAACCTACTTCCTTTGTATAAGCAAGTCAGAAAAGAAGGTCCAATGAGCGCACTAAGACTGGACTATCATATATCTCAGAAATTTGTGACCATGATAAACCAGAGTTTCTACAAACACCATCGGTTGTAGTGCTGATCAAATTTAACTTCAACTGTCAGATAAAATCACTTAATAGCTTAAGGGAGTACTGAAAGTAGCCAAAACAGTGTGAATCGAGTCAAAAAACTGAAACTTAACTATGTATTCTGGTATACACATGCAACCAAAAGAGCGGAGGGTACCGGCAGAGGCATATATGGGCCTAAATATAGGGAATTCGTTCCTATCGGACAACTTTCGCTTTTTTTGGTGTTGGCTCATCCTTTCTTTTCCACACCATACTCTGTCTCTTGGATTCGGGGGTCCAGTGATGGATCCACGTCTCGTCTCCGGTCACTATTCGGTCGAATAAACCGTCTCATTTGACGAAAAATTGCTGAAATTGCAATGCAGCGTCAACTCTCTGCTCTTTGTGCTGTTATGTAAGCAGGCGTGTAATCCACTTTGCACGCACTTTCGACAAACACAGATCGTCAGAAATGATCCTGTGAAGTGATGCACGGCTTATTTCGACATTCGGAGACAGTTCCAAAAGAATTTCATTAAGCGTTAGGCGCCCATCGGTGTCAATAATCCTTCGAAAATCACTGACAACAGTCGAGGTGCGAGAAGTGGAGGGGCGACCGCTTCGTTGTTCATCGTGTAATGTTTATCTTCCTTCATTGAATGATTTGCACCAACGAGAAACCATAGGCCTTGACATAACGTCTTCACCATAAACACTGCACAACTCGCGATGAATTTCAGTAGCATTTTTATTTTTTGCCGTCAAAAACCGAATAACAGCACGAACTTCGCAATTGGCGGTAGGAACAAGTGTAGTCTCCATAGTGGCTGGAGCCTGACTGCCATATCGATCGTCGCACGTGCATAAGAAATTTACAGTGCTGCCACTACACCCAGAGGCAAATTCCCTGAGACTCCCGGATTTTTCCCGCCAACCACACGGATAAAAAAATAGTGTAACTTAATTATGAGACGATCCTCGTATGTTACAGGTTGAAACAATAACCTTAGAGATATTTGTTCAGGTATTCATGAAAAATGGCTACAAAGGAGTAATTCCAAGACTAGTTGGAATTGCAACCAAGCTCTGAATCAAGTGGCTAAGGGCAACAAGCTCACTTTAATACGCTAGTATAGAAGGAACCGAACATGCCGATGTAACTTGCAAAGGAAGGAGTTTCGACTACGATAATTGGACGGAAGGAGTCGTGTGGCCTTTCGAAAAAACATAAGAAAGAGGTCCAAGAATAGGAGAACAAGTGCAAGATAGTTTGCTGGAAAAATGCATCTGGTCAAAAACAGTCCAAAATGTTTATTGACTTCTCACTGTAACTGTTATAATAAAAGTCACCGGTCTCCTTACAGGACATTTCTAAGTGTAATCATCTTCACAAAGTGGGTAACCGGACAACATTACTTATAAGTTTTGTGGATTGGCAGAAGAAACGTCCGAACACATTCTATGCGAGTATGTAGCATTAGCTACTACCAGACTGACTCTAATCGTAAAAATGGCGATAACGCCAGAACGGATTAGAGCATTGTCTCCTAAGAAATTAACAGACGCCACCAAGAAAGTTAAATTCCTGGGAAACTTCTAGCAATAGTGTAATTAGTACAAAATACCTAACCAGGTTGTAGTGCTGCAATCCAATCTACTCTCAAATTTAGATTTTCAAGAAATTACGACTGGTATGGCATTTTGTCAGATGAGTGAATAAGTGAGGAAGACAATTTTAATTAGCATCATTTGATTTTTCCACCCGATGCGGTTAATTGAGCCACTAATTTCCCATTGCACTATCGCGACGCGAACGCAAATTAAATGTAATCACCGTGGAATCCCTTAATGGCGCCATAAAACGAAGTGGTCCTAAAATTGCACCATTTAAGTTCGCCCGTCAAGTCTAATGTTTCCATATTGATTCCATTTATATGTTAATAACAGCGCGACGGGAAAATTTGTGTACAGACTTCATTTACGACGACCAAGGAAGTTTCCCGCAAATTGTTTCCCGTTTCCCATGAATATTCATAATGCTTGGGGAAAAAAACGTAACAAGGTGTCAAATTGTTCACCGCGTGGGATTAGTCTTATATTAATAAATTTATTTTCTAATCAACGTGTCTTGAGATGAAGGAGTTGGGATAAGCCAAACAAATATTTTAACGTTTTAGCTAAATTGATTAGCTGTTAAAATCGTATATTAGTATTTATGCAAAATTTGAAACTCAAAATTTTCTATTATTCAATATCGTCTTCTCTTAATTTAATACATTTATATCAAAGAACCTCTTTGAAGAAAGAAATCTTTCTCTGCAAGTCAACCCTTTACAACAACGTCCTTTCTGAATCGTTTTCTGTGAGTTGAAGATTTTATAGTCCGATGAAGTCAGATCTGGCGAATGGGTGGAATATTAAAGCGATTCAAACCTTAGATTACGAATGGTATTCCATCGATCTATTGGTCTAACGAAATCTGCAATTTGTCTACAGGCATATTCTCCTGCAACAACAGCAAAAAATTGCTTAGCACTCTGAGTCTTATTTCCACTAGTTATACGTATTTAAATATTGAACTTATTTGTAACTTTATGAAATTAAGTTTTACAAAGACTAAAAGCAAATAGCTTACTGAAACATTGATTTTGGTCGTTTTGCGATTTAATTTTGCAGAGTTATGAATATGTATATATTCAAACTACTTTTCGTCTTTATTTATTTTATACTACTGGAACAAGTAACTTGGGAGGGGACGTGTGAAATATCTATGGCCCCCTACAACTCGTAACACGGTTTTGACTTCGGATGCTATAACCGAAGTTTAAATTTAAATGAAATAATTAAATTAAATTTAGAAATCATTAGATAACCCGTTGATGGGTTCAATCTACCACACTTGCAAAACACTGACTATTTTACTCAAGGTCCAATGATTCAATTTTTTTCTTTCATAATAAGAATGCGAGTATAGCTCATACATCTTCTAAACATGTTTTGTGTAGTCTGTTTTCAGATTATTGGCAGAGATCGACGACTTTGCTTGCGGTATATGTATAAAACAAAACAAAAAATACTATCGATAGCGTCTGAAAATCTGGTCGGACCATTCCCAACGAACATGTTCGTCCCTTTCCTACATTTAAAAAAGGCGCGGCTCGCGATAAAACAAAAATCATTATTCAACAGGGCACCGATAGGAATAGCCATAATTCTGCCGGCTGACATGGAGGTGGTGGCTATAAATTAAATACAGGCGAGGGTCTTGTCGGTGGTGCAGAACGGGTCGTGTTTTCTAGGGGTGGCTCCATGACAGCTATCGGCCCGAATCTACATCATATATTGATTGAGAATTAAATTCCAGAGTAGCTCACATGCACTCGTACAGATTAATTCGATTCATCAACAGGCGGCAAGTTAAGGACATAAATAATTCACCCTTGGCATCAGCCATCGGAAAAATTACATTAGGTATTGTTATTTTTCTATGCAGGAAAATATTGTACTGACTTAAAATATCCCCATAAGTTACATGAATATGTATTTGCGCTATTTTGATGGAGGCCCCAAATCCCTGTTATTAAATGCGACATGGAAATATGCGATAGTATGAAAGAGATACAAAATATTGCCAAATATCTAAAATAGCGTGATCCAAACACAAAATTAGTTAACGCACAATTCATTTTTGGCTGGCTCTCGGCAATTGCCTTAACTAAGGATACATACATTACTTTGCATTATCGACTTTATCCAGATTTTTCTAAATCCTTTTTATATGAAACTCATACTGAACTGTAAATGAAAATAACATTTTGGGGTAGTAACAAATATACCCTATGGTATATTTTATTAATACTCTTTCAAAGTTGTGAATGCGACTGCTTATTTAAGGTTGCCATTCTGGATAATCGATGTGTAATGAGTTATGGTAAATTACGATTGCCCGAAAACCTTCGTTTCTGCGGGATTATCGATGTTGGCTGTGTAATCCTTACCAAATGTTGACCTCAAAATCTCAAGCTCGAAGAAAAAGAAAAAGAAATGCAACGCTTGGTATAAACTATTTGGTATTGTTACAAAGATTCAGTGCGAGATAAATGAATTTTAAACTAAAGGGTGTTTCTTAAGAGCTTGAGAACTTTAAATATTAATACAAGACAGAAATATTGTTGGAATTATTAATTATTATTATAATCTGTAAAATAATTTCATGGCATTTATTTTTTAAATATGATTTCGGGCATATGTCCGCCGCGGCTACGAGTTACATGGCCCATTCGATCAGTCCAATTTCTCACTACTTTTTCCAATAAATCTGGCCGTATGGCGTCAATGGTGGCTTGAATATTGGCTTCCAATGCTTCAAGAGTTGCTGGTTTGTTAGCATAAACCAACGACTTAACATAGCCCCATAAAAATTAATCGAGAGGCGTCAAGTCGCACGAACGAGGGGGCCAGTTAACAGGACCACTTCTGGAAATAAAGTTGTCACCAAATTGATTTTGCAATAAATTTATGGCTAAGCGCGCTGTATGGCAAGTTGCTCCGTCTTGTTGGAACCAAATGTTATCGATGTTTAGCTGATTAATTTTTCTAAACAAAAAATCAGTCAACTTGGCTCGTTTTTTATAAGCACGTAAGCCAACATCCTTACGTAAAATTTTTCACGCAGTCGAAGGACAAAGGCCAACAAGTTGAGAACGGCGACGAATCGACATTTTGGCGTCTTCTTCAATATTTCGCGCTACAGCAGCAATATTCTCTTCGGTTCGCACATTTCTTTGTCCTGCTGATGGTTTTTAATCGAGAAGAGTAAAATTAGTGCGAAAACGATCAATAACTGCACGAATTGCTTGCTCACTAGGCGGATTATGTTGACCGTAAAATGGACGAAGTGCTCTATGAACTTCGCGAACAGATTTATTTTTTTGAAAGTAAATTTCTACAATTTGGAAGCGTTGTTGTGACGTTAAACGATTCATGATGAATTGCCTAACCTTACTGAACAGAAATGTCAACACAGTTTGACATTCTCATTGAGTATAGATAGACAACTACCATCGAAACTTCTCATGCAGCTGAAAAAACACCCTTTAGTAAGATTTCTAAAAAACTTTATCCCTAATAAATTATTCAATTTAGCATTCTCTACAATTATTGTTAATGTAAATTTGATGTAACTTTTATGGTTTCATAATTGTAGACAAAAAACTACAAACTATAGTTTTTTTTTTGTTTTAGTCAAAAAGTTAATGAGCAAAATTTGTTAACAAAAGGTGTCTTTTTGTAGCCTTCGAAATTTGTAAAAATATTTTTGTAATATTTTTTATATGTACAAAATGATCGGAAAACCAAAAAACGGTAAAAGTAAACAAACCAACAGATTTTCTTTCGATTTTCAAATAAGGCTTATGCTAAAAATGTTGTGTTAATTCCGGTATTCATTTTTGAGGTGCAGCAGACACAGAACACAGCCAGACACAAACACAGGCACAGGTGCAACTTTTTTTCCAGAAATCATATAAATCGCCTCTAGGGACATCAAAACGGTTATCTCATTAAAAAAATGTTCACGATCACAATAACTTCGGATTGGAGAAAGTAAAAATGGTGATGCCATCATGTTACTTCTTTCGAGTTGATGGTATAAAAGTTATTTATTATTTACCTTAGAGTAGACCTTTATGTACCAAAGAAAGGAAAACAACTTTTTTTTTTATCCAAACTGGTTCTCAAAAAAAAAATCAATCTAATAAAATATAAAAAGGAAGCCCACAAAAATTGGAAACTTTCTTCCAATATTTTAGATTACAAGTCCTTTGAAAATTGTAGAAGACTGTGTCAAACTGAAACTCTACGTTATACTATACGTGTAGATAGTATTTAGACAATATTGAACAATCTATTCCCTACAATATTAAAGCTTTCGTGTCCTTCGTTCATCAAAAGAATGAATCAAAATTATGTCCCACAACGAAGATAGTGCTTCGACAGCTCAATACATTTCAAACCTATTCACAACTTACTTCTCCTTCATTTATCCGTAATAGCCTTAGATTTTGAGCCTGATAAATTAACTTTTTTGTGAGTCGACTAATCGTGAAGAGTCGACTGAAAAGAGTCGATTCTTGAAGCTACTCATGACTCCGTTGAAAAATTAAAAAGTGTCACTTAACTCTCGACTCATTTCTAAAAGTCGACTCTTTTAATAGACTAACTCATGAGTTACCCATCTCTAACATCAACGAATCTAAGCATATTTATAAGTAAAGATCAAGTATTACACGAACACACAAAATCATCACTTGTCCAGGCCCTGATTACACCTGCCTGAAAATCAGCCCTGGTATCATTTCTGCTGACTGTTATACAAAATGTCGTCCTAAATCCGAATATGACCCTCGATTTTTGATCACCCATCATTTTTGGGGGAGCTGCCCTCCCCCCTCTATTTAATCACTTTTCGATCATTTGGAAGAATCAAGAGAATTATTTTAACATTTATATTTCTTCTGAAGAACTATAGAAATTAAAAGTTCTAAAACGTGAACTACGGTATCAAGGAGGTTTATTTGGGGGGATTTGCTCACGTAAATTGTAAAAAAAAATCATTAAAAATTATTTATTTTTCAGTTTTTTTTGCAATGTAATTCACTATATATTCCACTACACCAGTTATTTTCACCATCAATAAGTTTTGTTATCTATCTTCCTTGATTCTACTCACATGCTTTTATATTATTTCTTTCTTAAATTGAACCATTATGTGTAAATGTGTCCATATATTTAATTTCAAGTTAGATAGTAAATTAAGTATATTTATGTATGTAAAATGTCTTATTTTTTTAAATTATTTATTTTGTACTATTTGACGTGTGCAAAACAATTGTTACAAACACCAATAAACATTACATCAATTGATAAATGGAAATCTGGCTTCGTTTAGCCGCTGCCGACGTTCAAATTCTGAAAAAATTGACTTATCTCAAAATCTTCAACTCTTTTGAAATTTTTTCTAGATCAAATTTTTTAACGCCAATCGATTTAGCTCGTTCTTCTGACGGAAAAAAGTATACATAAAGGTCTACAATGATTATTCAAAAAAGTAGATTTTTTCGATTTATTCCATTTTCGAGTTTGCGAACGCATCATGGGCTCAAAATTGACATTTATGGTTGCGCAAGAACATTGTATGATGGGTCTTAATGAGATCTTTACAGTGACGCATAGAAACTCCAAATCCAGTCCGTGGTATTTTCAGTAAATCATTTCAAATGCAATTTTTTGGCAAAAGTAACTAGGGGTACCCTTGTGTAGTTTTTCATGTTTTTGTCAAAAATTTGAAATCCATTTTCATTGAATCTAATTTATTTGTGAGGAGCACAAATTTTCAAACCGCGTTCGATTAGCCGCTATGTACGTTCGAAGTCTGAAAAAATCAAAACATGCTATCTTTTTTGCCATTTAAGCTGGCTGAAATTTTATAACGCCAAACGATTTTTCTCATTCTTCTGATGAAAAGAAGGTACACTTTAAAAAGGTCAACTATGAAAAAGTTGATTTTTACGATTGATTCCATTTTTCAGTTTCCCTTGCGAATGCTCCACTGTCTTCAGATCATCATCTAGTTTTGCACAAATACACTTTTTAAAAGATCTTTACAGTGACATGTAGAAACTTCGAATCGAATCAACTTTTTTCACGAAATCATTTCAAATGCAATTTTTGAACAAAGGTAACGGGAAGGGACCCTTGTGTAGTTTTTCATGTTCTCGTCAAAACATTAAAATCGCCAATTTTAATTCAATCTCACGAATTTGCACGTAAGGAACACAGATTTGCAAACGGCGTTCGATTTAGAGTCTACGTTTAGCCGCTACAGCCTTCCAAAAATCTGAAAAATCGATTTTTCTAAAATTTTCACACTGATTGCTTAACTTTTTGCTATTTTAGATGACTAAAATTTTAAAACAGCGATTCTTTATTAGCATTTTAAACAAATATGAAAGTGCCTATTATCTACAGTTGCCATTTCTCGCGGATTTAAAAAAAATGTAAGAAACTGCTATTAACTTTAAGCTTTTTAAATACACTCTAATTAGATTCTGCTTAAATATTCGATAAAGGTGGAGAAACGACTTTAATCTGCATTTCCTCACGCATAAGGGAACTCACACAAAAATATATGTGTAAACTGAAAATCCGTCAATATGACATTAAATAAAAGTGGAACATAGCAATGGCATTAAAATTGAATAAAATTTTAAAAAGCACTATTTTCCTGTGGCCAGATTTGGTGGTTAACGCATGAATGTTTCAAGCCCGATAGCCACCCTCCTGTGTGCGGGCCTAATTGTGTTAATCACTTAATATTACATAAGCTTTATGTTTATGGTGTAGGTGATCCATTACTAAAATGGCCAAGATCGTTATTTAACCAATTTGCAAGAATAATTGGATTCATTTCTAGTACAATATCTGGGGTTCCTCAGGGTTCTCACCTGGGACATCTGCTGTTCTTGATATTCATAAATGATTAATCCCACGCACTCACTTGCCCTCACTTACTATTCGCCGAAGATCTAAAGATATTTCTCCAAATCAACATTATGCATGACAGCTCTATAGTTCAATATAATTTGTTGTTAATGTCAGACAGGTGCACATCTAAAAAAAAAGTATTTATTGTAAGTTGTTCATTTTGGCAGTTTCTACAATTTTTATTCCTAAATATTTGACGTAACTATTAACATTTCAAAAATGATAAAAATATAAAAAATTTAATATTCAAAAATTTTTCACCATCACAGTACTTTCCCTTACTTTGTAATGGGGAAAGTATAAATAGAAGTAATTACAACTGAGATAATCCAAAAATACCTTTAAAAAAATTACAACCTACCTCAAAATCCTTGACATCCTAAACTACGTATGAGTTGCATTTGTTGTATTTTCAAATTAACTTAGGTATCATTCATTAAAGTAAACTTAGAAACTAATAATACAATGTGAGAGACTTTTTCTGAAGAATCCCTTTATTTTATTTTTTTAATTGTTATATCTTACTGTAATTTTTTGTAAATTACTTTTAAATGAAGAATAATTGAAGTTGGTTTTGGATTCGTATTGATGACTCCCCATCATTCGACTGTTCGAATTTAAATATTAAAAGTGACTGTGACATTTAAATGTCAGATTACAACATATTGTACTTGCCTTATTGGTACTTCCTTTGCAATGGTATCTTAGAAGATTAACACTTAAGAACGAGTACAATGATGGGTGTCCGTAAATAAGTCCAGTCAATGTATTGAACAATATATTATTCGACGGAAAATTGTTCAAACGGAAATTCGTTTGTTTAGTTAGTGGTCCTCCTACATTGCCATTGCCGGCTAATTTAATACAAATTTAAACGTCACCCTGACAAGATTCAGTTTCAATATGTCTTTAGTTTAAACGATTAAATGTAAGGTCGAGGGTAAAGTATAGTACTTAACGCGGGTTGCAACGCAATCATGCGCTCATGAAATTACGTTACTCGCCGCTTACAACTTAGTAGTTATGTAATATACTATTATATGTATTTCTGTATAATTACAATAAAAAATGTGTTTTTGCTTTTTTTAGTTTGCTAATTATTTCAGTTGCAGGAAATTTCGTCCAAACTTTTTCCGACAATAGACTTGTCCCTTTCGTTTTTTCTCAACGAATAAATAACACTGTTGTATTAAATTAAATACGTGGAGATAATATATTACAAACTTTCTGGGAATTTATAATTTACCAAAATTTAATCAATCAACGTCAGTGGCCCCAAACAACCGGAATTATCCTCTTGTTGGCCGAACATATTTATACAAAATTAATTTATTTTTCATCCCTTTCTCTCGTCCCATCGTATTTAATTAACCGCATGGCATTATCGATTTAGATTAATTATTATCAATGTAGGCCTAACGGAAATACGAGTATTTACAGTTCAAAATGCCTTTATAAAACAATAGGCGTTTTCGATTATTTTCTTAATAATTAATAGTCAAAATAGACTACAGTGGTAGAGCCAAAATTTAAAATTATTACATAACCAGCGAGTTATGACGAAAAAGATTTGATAATACTTTTTTTCACAAATGGGAGAGAAAGGGGATTTTTCAGCCAACGAAATCGTGAGAGAAATAACATTTCTCTCCCTAGAGAGAGAAGTAATCATTTCTCCTCCTAGTGAGAGAAATAATTATTTCTCTCCCTACGAGTTTCCATTATTTATTTTAACTGTCACGGCTGACAGCGTTTTTTTTTCTAGGTTAGTTTTTAGATACGATCGTTCCACTCTTAAAAAATCCTGTTTGTGAAAAAAATGGTATATACAGGGTGTTTCAGAGCTCTGGGAACGGTCAATCACGTGCTTATTTTTCAAAATTTCGAAAAATGTTTTATACATTTTATTTTTGCCCCAGTGATTGACGTTGGACGATTAAAATCATTTTAATTATTTGCTTGAAGGTTCGAACTATAGAGCCAACCATGATTTCATACAAAAAATTATACAGGGCGATAAGAAAAATGCGGTAAAAAAACCCAACTTATAAAGTTGAATAACTTCGTTTTTTCAAATGGCACACCCTGTATTTAGTAACGTATTCTCAAGTAGAATCCAATTATCTTTCAGATTATAATAGTTATTCCTGATATGATAATCGCCAAATACAAGAAAACTATTGAGATTAGGAACAGGGAACCCTTATACAATCTGAAAGATAATTGGATTCTACTTAAGAATACAGGGTGTGCCATTTGAAAAAACGAGGTTATTTAACTTTATAGGTTCGGTTTTTCAACCGCATTTTTTTATCACCCTGTATAATTTTTGTATGAAATCATGGTTGGCTCTATAGTTCGAACCTTCAACCAAATAATAGAAATGATTTTAATCGTTCACCGTCAATCACTGGGGCAAAAATAAAATTTCACCCAGACCATGCATTTCAACAAATCTTCAAATATTTCCAAAACGGCAAACAATAGGAATAGGGAGTATTGAAATAACTCACCTTTATTTTCTCCATATAATTCAAAAATGACAAAAAATACAGGGTGTTTTATTTAAGAAAACATAAGTTTGGTCTGTAACTTTGTTATAAGACACTCTGTATAAATTTAAATATTTTTAGGGCGTGCACAACTTTTGTATAAAACATTTTTCGAAATTTTGAAAAATAAGCACGTGATTGACCGTTCCCAGAGCTCTGAAACACCCTGTATACCTCGGGAGAGAATGCTATTCTTCCCTCGGTGCGTTGTATCCCTTAGGCTTTTGCCATCGGGATACAAATTTGCACCTCAGGAAAAATCACGCATTTCTCTTCCTTGATATATACTGAAGCCAAAAATGAAACGCTTGAAACACGTGAAATTTTAACCATTTTTAAACCGTCATTACTCGGCGTATTTTCAATCGATTTTGATAAATCTTTGAGAAAGAAAAACTTTGAATTATCTTCTTTAAAGTCATGCAGGCGAATTTAAGCGTAACCCTTTTCGGCCCTCTCTAGCGCCCCTGTGAAAAAACAAGTTTTTTCTGGAAACCATGTCCAAATTTGACAATGTCTATGGAGTGCTAGACAAGGGTGCTAGAGGGGGGTGAAAAGGATCACGCTTAAGTTCACATGCATGATTTTAAAGAAGACACTTCAAAGTTTTTCGCCCTCAAAAATTCATCAAAATGGATTGAAAATACGCCATGGCGAGTCGTGGCGGTTTGAAAATGGTCAAAATTTCACGAATTTCTAGTTGTTTTTTATGTTCTTCCAGAACCCTACCTCCAAATTGTATCCCGAGTGCGCTGCAGTTAACTTTAACCTCACTTTAAAATTTATGAAAAGAACCAAAAAAGGTCGTTTGAGTTCATACCAAAACTTGCTAAAACCGTTAATAATGCGCTTTAGTGGTTAAATAATTGGAGCAGATCAATAAAAAAATTAATTAATATGAACTTATAATGTATTTTAATAAAAGAATATACATATGTATTTGTGTATGTTTTAATTACAATTTTTTTTCACCGGTTCGGATTTTTGACGTCCGGATTATCGACGCTATACTGTATATAAAAAAAATATTAAATGCCAATTAAATAAAACACACTTTTACTTAGTTAATAGCACACTGTTTATTTATTAGTATCACTCACTAATAAATAAACAGTGTGATATTAACTAAGTAAAAGTGTGTTTTATTTAATTAAAAATGTATCACGAAGTAAGTGCCGCCAACCTCAATCAGTTAAAAGCCAATTGTTCCAAAAAATGGTTAAATGTTTTTCATTTGACATTATTATTGTTGTTTAAGTTGCATCGTTATATTAATATAACGAGAATATTATACGATTCGTAATTATAATAAATCGCAAATATTCGAGTTATATGCAAAGCTCTATGGAATCGTCGACGGTGCCGATGCTTTGTAAATCAGATTAATAAATTTTGTCTGACACACAGCTGAGGTCCATTGAAAATATACACCATACATTGTTTGTCGATTCGTAACTGACGTATTATGAGTAATTAGAGCATTTTGGAATACTAGTACTATTGTGATTCTAATAATTATTACAGCATACAATGAATCATGAGACGACCCAAATATTAAAACATGTATAATATGACCAGTGAGCAAAAGTATTAGGGGAATAATTACAGAAAAGTATGTAAGCTTGGTTGAATTAAATTTCTTGGAAAATCGATATATTTATTCGCAAGGGTAACGAGGGATCAGGCGGAAGAAAAAATATGTAAGGGTGAGGGTAAGAGGGTTTCGCTTCGGTTTGAATTTCGCGTGTAATGGGAAATACGATGACCGGCTCAATATCGCTCGTTTATTACCAAGAAATGAGAAAATACGAAAGATATGGTCTTTCAATCTCGCAGATTATTAAATTAGAAAAATTGAAACACCCGGTCTTGATTGCTTCTTGAGCTTCCCCACGATGAGATAACAGAAGGGCGGTCTATACATCCTTATCCTGTAATTATTTCCCCAACACAAGAAGGGAGGTGAAGTCTAAAGTGCATCCTTAGGCACAAAGATAAACTTATATAAAATACAAGCGCCGCAATAATAGCAACAATTGAAGAACTAAATTATCATACGTTCATCCATGATATTTTAGTACTTGAAACTGCAATTTGAATAACAATATATGTGTGTATTATTATTTGTATTGCTCATCTTGTCGTTGCAAGTAATTATATTTTTAACATAAGCTTAACTCAGATTTCCTAATGTACAAGCATGTTTACTCGGAGTTGAAATTAAATCAAACAATTAGATCCTGGCTTTATTTGATAGTAGTCGTAGTATTTGTAAGGCAATATCCCTAACTGGCCTTCCATCGTGAAATCATTTTTCCGAGTGGATTTTGGCTTTTGGAGCAACTATGACTCTCCTAACAGCTGTCGTCCCGGTTGGGTGCAATATCAATCGAAATATTTTGAAGATTTTTGAACAGGTTTAATGTTCATATATTAATAATTTATCAAACTCCTTATTTACTCTTCTATGATGAATATTATTCCCTCATGTGTGTACACCCTGCTGCTATTGTTCTATACACTGTCACCTGCCACATAAGAATAACCGGTTAGAATATTTGTGCCTTAGATTACGTGACTTTTTAATCATCCTATACTTGTATACCACAAATCAAGATGCGGCTATCCTGCTTGAGGGCATATTACTAACTCGTACAATAACTAGTACAGGAAATAAAAATTAATGGTTTTAAATGAAAACCGTTACTTGCAGAAGCTTTGTTTAAATTAAATAAAGTCGAAAAGTAGCTTAAAAATATAAATATTCAACCACTTTGTAATTAGGCCTATTTATGAATTCAGGACACTTTCTTTCTTTATTTAAAGTTTTATTATCTTATACAGATCGAGTAAAGAACGTTTGGCACAGGCGGACTCCATGGGTGCGAGAGCGCTGGAAATAAGAGATACACATTCTTTGGGTGGAAACAGGTACGAAGACGCATACGTAGGGGATGCATCATGCGATTCCACATAACACGGCAATCGGACGCGGCATTTATTAAGTAAATCTCGATAAACGTTAGGAGTATGTCGAACGTAGCGATAGGAACAAAATACGCATAACGTAACATAAGAATTCATGTACAACAATTTTTTCATTTATTTTTTACTAAAGTAAACACAAATATTACTGTACTCGAAAAGTAAATAGAACCTCTTTAAAATTAAAACTTTTAAATAAATTAAACAGAAGTTAAAAGCTAAATTCTCTAGAGGCATGTTTGGCTCGTGTACAGATTTATTAATTAAAGAGTAATACTTACTGCACAGACTGCACGAGTTCACTTTAGAGCATGACAAAATTATTTTTGTTTGTTATCATACTTAGATTAGATGGGCAACAGTGCCCGAGGCGCATGGCCAATAAGGAGCCGCCTATATCCCTCCCAAGAACGCGACTTCGTAGCCGTTTTCACTCAAAGAATGTGTATCTCTTATTTCCAGCGCTTTCGCACCCATGGAACCCGCCTGTGCCAAACATTCCTTACTCGATCTGTATGTATGCAAACTATTGTTTAAGTCTGAATAAATATAACATGCACTTTTTACAAAAAAAAAAATACTTAAATTACATTCTTATGTAGCTCATAGTATTGCAGTTTTCTTTTTCTTGCAGTTTATTAATTAATAATTTTTTTAATTGAAAAATATTTCCTCAGAAAACAAAATACACAGTAGTTTTCACTGTACTGGCCCATTATAAGTATCTCGAGAACGAAGTAATGTATCCTTTAGAAAGTGTATATGTTAACTTTTTTTTTGATGTGAAGAAAGGGGATCTTCATAAACACCCCCATAGCGGGATTCACCTAAAGGGCACGTACCAGCTAAAACCTCTCCTCTTAATAGTTACTATCCCTAGGCCCATGGCCTTTCCGAGTCTGACTGTGGAAGGTCATTAGGTGTTTGGTTGATACTGACAGTATCAATAATTCATTTGTCCGATGACCTCTTTATAAAGACTAAACCTGTTGGTATGGGAAAGCTTGGATTTGTTATTTATAAGTGGCCAAAGTTCATTGTAGGTACCTTGGGCTTTAGTGAGGTTACGTTTGATGTTTTTACCCCAGTAAAGGTGTTTGTAAAAGAGAACGCCCTGAGAACTGAACTTGATCACGCAAATCAATAGGAGATTCAAAACAACTGAATTAGAGAGGCTCGGGGGTGATTATGGGGCGTGCTTTTGTGAATTGTATCGCAACGCTTTTGGATGGATTTTTCGCGATTTTGCACGCGAGTCTTCCCATTCTGCGAATACATCTATAGCTTTTTGAAGAGTTCTCTACACACGATTTCAGGTACGTGAAGTACCCGTACGACCTCTGATTGTCATCTGCGTATTGAGCGGTTATTATCCAGCATGTTACTCACGTAGAAGTTGTAAAGCGTGGGGGAGAGGCATGACCCCTGAGGAACCGCTTCCTTCTTCCTTCTCCCTTTTAGTGGAGAGGGCATTATTGACCTTTGCGCTGAACCGTCCTTGTCGGAGAAAGTCATGGAGTAATCTGATTCAAAGAAAACCCCAGCCGTATATTTCCTGTGCGCAAAGCCGTCAAGATTGAAATCGGTTACACTCACCAGTTGATGAACCCATGCTGGGAATCAGGAATTATTTAATGTTAGTCATTGAACTCCTTTAAACGTTTGAGGACTATTTTCTCAACTATTTTGCCCAGTGTGCAGAGAAGGCTGATAGGCCTGGATTTCTGTAAAGAGGTAGGTGATTTCCAGGCGCAGGGAAAGCAGCCTAACTTCATGGCTACATTACTGATATTTATAATCGCAATCCTACCTTTACGACCGAGTCTTCGGATCAAGGCAGTGGATATGTTATTCTGGCTAGGGGCTTTGTTATTGGGGTGTTTTTTAACACATTGACCGCTTTGTCAGTCACCGGTGACTAACACTGAAGTATTCCAATAGGGCCACGTTAGTTACCGATGACTGACACTGAGTGCCTACTTTAAACTTACTATTTAGCTACAAAATGCATCAAAATGAATTAAATAAGCATATTCTTACTAATTTTATAAAGTAAAACTTAAAAACAAAGAAAACTTTTTTTTTTACATTTTACAAAAAAAACTTGTCGGCAGCCAATGTGTTAATGAGCTCTCTTATCTTAGCTGAGGTAGCTAGGACGATAACCCAATGCGCGCCATCCGTTGCCATGTAATCATTGACCACAGACGAGATTTCGTCTTCGAAATCACTGACGTCGCCATTTTTCGGGTTGAGCGTGAACTGCCGCTCAAGTGATTCGGCAAAGACCTCGGCCTTCTCGATATCTGAGTGGGCAATTCCCCTCACATCGTGAGACACTATGATTTGAGCTCTGGTAATGGCCAAGAATGACTTCTGGGACTTATTAACCTGTGAGATATTTTGCTCCCACTTTTGGTTGCGCAGAGCACGTAGCTTGTCTCTGACATGAAGAGTGAGCCGCCGCTCCTCCTTACGATGGGCTGGGTCACGGGTAGACTGCCATCGACGGCGGGCGGCTCTTCTGTCTCTCACGAGTGTCAGGATTTCCGGCGGAATTTCGAGAGCATCTGTTTCGGTCGAGGTTCTAGCCTCGATGATGCCCCAGCGGCCTGAAGAATGGCAGAGGTTCGACTGGCGACTGCGGCTTCAGCTTCCGACTTTATGGTTAGAGTTTCGGCCTTTTTCGGCACAGCACACAGTCCGTGGATTTAAGAGTACGGAAGGGTCGATGAATTTCCAACGCAATATCCAGGATAAATAGTCTGCCGTTTCTGCTCTGTATTGTTTCTCTTCCAAACGGTGCTTTTGGAATTCAGATTTCCTGCCAAGATGGTAGGCATGTCATCAATGTCGAGATCTGTATCGAGTATAGTACTGGATGTAGAATGATATCTAGATACTATTTTAATCGGACCGTCGCATCGTCGGTAGTACTTAGGACCAAGGCGGTTGACTCGAGATTGACAAGGTTATCTATCGGAAGATGGGAATGGTTAAGCCCCAACTTAATGAAAAAGGTGCATCTGCCTGTATTTTGGAAGCTGAAGTGTTGTTGATATCCAGCGATTTTTGGAACTCAAGTGACACTTAGAAGAGTCTCGCTCACCAGCACAATATGGATTTTGTGCCTGCGAACAAAATTTTCTGGTATTTTGTCGAATAACCCGTTCGTATTCCAGAATTCAATGCGAATGGAATCGTTGGGAGCAACTACTGGTATGCTGTTATACATGTTTACTGCCCCCAGGCCTGCTTGCCGTTAGACGGAACTACTCGTGTCGTGAAAACACCTGGCTGTTATACAATGATCTGTCTAGCAATCTTCTCTTAGTTAGGGAGGATGTTCAGGCAGATAGCAAAGCAGGGGTCACAGTCTTAGAAAGCGTGCTGACGCCTCAGGCCAAGTGCAGGTTCCCCTGCATGAGTCAAGAGACATCTCCGCGGGTAGTACTATGCCCTATCTACGGAGATGTTTGTTCGCCTCTTTGGAAAATATATAAAAGTATATTTAAACAAATATTAAATTCATAAGGCTGGCACCTTAACACTCGGCAGGATTTCGACTTTTCGTCGAGTTGCGGGCGGTATGAGGTTATTACTGACTCTCCCCGTTAACGAACACAACTAGACATACTGCAGGTAAGGGTTGGTGCGAGAAACCAATGGTGAGTCCGGGTGGGCCAGTGGAAACTCGTAGATGTTTGGGATGCCAGTGAAAGCAAGCTGATGTCTGAAAACGAGCCGGTTCTGAAAACCCGTAACCGATTAATGATTTGAGGTGGTTGTGAACTTGAGAGACGTTTTTTTTTAATATTCAACCTCTTCGTAATTAGGTCTATTTATATATTCAAGCTACTTTCCGTCTTTACAGATTTATGATTTTAAAAGTATGCAAACCATTGTTAGTTATGTGTGAATAAATATATCATGCACCTTTTACAAAAATCTTTATGCTTAAAATACATTCTTATCCAGCCCATAGTATTGCATTTTTTTACTTAAAATTTATTAACTAATACATTTTTTAATTGATAAATATTTCCTCAGAAAGAAAATTCACAGTCGTTTTTACAGGGCTGGACTAATATAAGTATCTCGAGAATGGAGTAATATATAAATTTCAGGCAACTTCACTTAATTTAATTTAATTTAAGTAATATATCTTTTGGAATGTGTATGTTAACTTAATAAATCAATCCAAAATATATATTTTTCAGGTGACAGCACTCCCAGTTTACTTTAACGACGGTATTTTAAAAGGGCCACGCTTTTTCACAAATGTGAAACCCGAAAAATTTCTGTATCCTGAAAAAAAAAATGTTGATGTATATTAACCCTTTCGCTGCTACAGACGCATATTTACGATCCGCTTCTACGTACCTGTACTACCATTGCCGCATACATACGTATGTATTTTTCACAAACAATTCGCATACTGTTAATGGATACAGTGCGAATTTTTACAAAAACCTTTATTTTAGTTAATACATACAAATATTACAAAAATGGGGTTTGGCCCCTGGGACTATTTTCCCGATTACAGCGTGGCACGTAATATGTGAACATAGTATACACGAAATCGAAGCACTGAATATTGATAATGCGATTTTTCAAATGGATTCTATCAGGAGTATTACTCGTTATCTTTACCAAATATTTCCAGGTCGCTGGATTGGCACATTTGGTGGAATACATTGGCCTCCACTGTCATTTGATTTATTACCGAATGATTTTTGGGTTGGGGTTATCTAAAATCGAAAATTTATAATAATGTTGTTAAATTGAATACTGAAGAATTAAAATAGAACATACTTACAGCCTGTAATAAGATAAATACTACTTTTCTAGGAAACTGTGGCGAAGCTTTTAGGAATTGTCTGGGTTATTGTTTGGAAGAAAAAGGAGGGCACTTCGAACATCTTGTAAATTGTTTATTATTCATTATTTTTGAAATTGTATTCTTTTGCTTCTTTTGATTATTTTTATGGATAATACTTTTGTATTTTGTATGTATTTTTACTAATATCCAATTTCTTTGTGTAACACGTAGTAACTCCTTCCACGGAGTCCCGGAGATTCAATCAAATTAGTACCTCTATAGGCAACATATAAAGCTTCGCTATATGGATCGTTGCGAACTGTCAAGGGACAATGCGATTGAAGTGTGTTTTCTAAAATTGAACATACGAAATTTTACATGTTCAGAGATAAAAAGTTCGCACTGTATATATAAATAGTCAAAGAGGAAAAGTGGAAAAGAGGAAACGAGGAAGTGACGAATAGAGAAAAGGGGGAAAAGAAGAAAGCATAGCAATAATAATTCAAAGAGCTGAAAGGAACTGACAGGATCAGAGAATAAGGATCAGATAATTAGAGGATAGCAGGAAAATTATATCTGACAAATTCAAAGTAGTTTTTTGCTCGCTCATGCAATTTTTACGCCTACATTAAGGGGACATATACGTTTGGAGCCCCGAAAAAAGGCTTTCTTGATAATTTTTTTTCAAAGCGAAGTGACAAATTATAAAAAAAGAGACTTTTTGCATTATAAAGCACACCTTTTATGCTTCGTATTCACATATTATTAGAAAGATTAAGTTATAAAATCCCCCTCTTTCAGCGTTGTGAATTCAGCTCCGCAAGATATTCTTATTTCCGCGGTTACAATGATTTTTCTTTGCCCGTTAATCTGAAACGTAAAATTTAAACGGTATCTTAAAGGAGAGTGTATTTGTCGTTGACGGATCCGATTTTTTAAATTCGAATTTTCAACAAAATTGCGAACCTTCAAAGTTTGGTGTCGACTTTCAATAAAAAAATCACCTTTGTTTGTTAAAAAAAAAATAGAAGGAATTGAAATTTTCAAAATTGGATCCGTCAACGACAACGGAATTGAATAAGTTTTCAATTAAAAAAACGAATAGGCAGATCGGTTAATCCTTCTTTAAGTTATTATTGTAACCGACTTGAAAACACTGTTTTGAGAAAAACGCGTTTGAAGTTTTAGAACACTTTTACTCTATTGTGAAACTGAATTTATTCAACTTCACGTCATCGACAATTTCTGAAGGAATACAAGGAGCTCTCCTGATCGAGATTTTTGTCCATTTATTGGTTTTTAGCAAGGAGGAGGCTTATGTGGGCCTTCAGAGCCGAATGTTGTGCTCAAATTCCCGCTACTGTATACCGCAGTCGTTGTTTTCTGTGAATTGAGCCGCGTTTTGTACAATCTTCACTCTCATAGTCTTCATTATTTACAATAAAGATGTCCTCAGTTGAACAAACAAATAAAGTAATATAAGTCGGGATTTGAACGACTTCAGTGCTGCTGTTTATTATCTTCGGTGCTATCCTCCTGATCATATTGTTAAAACTGTCTTTGTCAGCTTATTTCCACCTCCAATGCCTTTTCGATTTTTTTTGTATTTCAATCTCAAAAGTAAGTTATATGGTAAATAGGACAAAAGAAACCGTTGTATATGCATCCGACTCTTCTACCTGCGCACCGCTTCAGAAAGGGAAGACACACGCCTCTGCGCTGCCCGATAAAACGAGTTGTAACCCCTTTATTTATTCGAATTTCACAAAACGATTTTTTTTTTAAACCGACAAACGTCCCCTTAATTTGTACTGATATTGGTACTTCATATTACCCATATGAAGTACCAATTACATAAAATTTCAATTATTCAACCATAATGTCTACAAAAAAATCATATTTCTAAGCACGGTTATAGGAAATCAATTTCTACAAATTATAAGGACCCGTATTGTTAATAATTATTTGTGTGTGAGATATTGACTTATTTTTAATGATACTCAGAATTTGCGACTATTTGATTTTTAAGCACGTTCAAGAATCACGAGAATATATTTACCATAGAAACATATATTTGATGCATCAAATATCAAGAATATAAGTAACAGAAATAAATATCCAACAATATGATTGTGGTAAAGTTGCTATTTCCTTCATTTAGATTTTATTGGAGATAGAATAATGGCCGCAATTTATTCCACAAAAAATCACACGCGATAAACACGAATGATAAAAATGGTGTTTCGCCCTAGTTTACAATACGTTTAATTTCCGGAGCACATTTTGATTGATACATCATAATATTTTATTATGAACGATACCGTGAGTTGATTGCGTTCGAAACACACAATTACATTGTATGCGGAATTCAAAAACATTCTCCATTAGCACCAGGCGAAATTAATTGAAATTCTTCGCAATTTAATGAACGAGTGCTCCTTATATGAAAAGACATAAAGCAAATTACACATATAAAAGGGCGTCTGAGTTATTTTACTTCAGTTTTAATATCATTTAATCTCACGGAACGCGCGCAGTTCCACAATTCTATTGAGATATTTACGTAATACTTTATCGCCCTCCCTTTATTCCGTTCCTCTTGCACCCACATTAATCTAGATTAAATTTTCGTAATCGCAACACCAAAGATGAAAATATTTCACATAAATTCAACTTCCAGCTTACTGAAACTTATTGTTTTATGCCGAATAATCCTCCTCTCTTCCGTAAGAAATTAGATAAAGGTAATGAAATATACTAGTTTGAATTGGAAATTCGAGAAATTCCTAGCGGAATCGCGATAACCGTAATAAAGGAATTAAACGCGACTTATAATTAATATCAAGGACTCGGTGAACAGTGTGTGTTAAAAGGTTAAAGGATCTTGTCGAATAATATGCGTTCTTTTATATATTTTCAATGACGTTTTATATTTATTTTTGTATATTAAAATCGCCTTTATACGTTACATAACTTACTTGTTTATTTTGGACAAACAGGATTAGACACTGCTCAAATTTCAGTAATATTCCATCTAATGCGCACGTAATTACGAACGATGTATTTAACCATATGTTATATGATTATTTATTGATAATTCGAAGAATTAATTCGCTCAAAGAATTAATTTTTCGAAAAAGTTCCTTTCGAAGAATTTGGTTTCTGAAAAATTGCTTTAAAAAAATTGTTTTTTTTTTGAGAATTTGCTTTCGAAGAATTTACATACATATCTACGTATTCTAGACGGTCAGCTAAATAGATCATAAACTTGGAGCAACAAGGTCGGCAAGTGAATACGTCGCGGTATAGGGCAACAATAGCTTGAGGAAATTTCCAACAAATAAATTACTGTTATTGGTCTATAAAGCGTTTTACCGCCATTTCGTTTATAGCGCCGAAAACCACAGAAATTGTGCATTCCCACTAATTTTTGTCCAGTTTGACTGGTGAAACACAAATTTATTTAAAAACTTGAATAATAATCCAAGCATTAACCAATTTCTGTAACCGTAGTAAATCCGATTTTCCATCATCGAATCTGATAACGTTAAATAGTACAAAATTTGCCTGTGGTTTGTCGGTGATAAGGAATGATAATTAATGCTTGCATGTATGTTTAAATTTTTTATTTTTTTTTTTCAATAGAATTTGTGCCCCGTTAAATATCCTCACTCAGTTAATTGGAAATAAAAGCCGCATGCTGCGATAATGATGATGCCGCCGTAGTTGATCCATCAAAGCCGTTATCGACGCGCCCAAACAAAACGAAAATGGCCAAAAATAAATGTCGGGGAAAGGGGTGGGAAAGGGGTCGGAATGGATGGTAGGACATTTATATACTTCATATCTGACGGGGCTATCTAACAGTGCATTCGTTTAGCGCAGATTCGGCGGGATAAGCTCAATTTTGTTTCGCTTCAGAATATTAAATTTGAGAGATATGAGCTGCAGCAGTCGCGGCCTGCGGTACATTCGATAGATCTGAATTATTCTGCTCATAATTCG
The DNA here is from genome assembly GCA_910593695.2 of Ocypus olens. NCBI lineage: Eukaryota > Metazoa > Arthropoda > Insecta > Coleoptera > Staphylinidae > Ocypus > Ocypus olens. The sequence goes on along the minus strand of OU343054.1, from coordinate 10,719,290 downwards.
ATCAATTGCCGCAATGGAGGGCATTAGGCGCCAATTAATCGAATCCGCTGCGAGTGGTTTCGTTCGTCTGTGGCCGTGCCTATAAAATTTGTCATTTGGGCTCGAAATGGGCTAAAATTTGCGTACGCTGTTACGTCATGACAATTTAAACCACCATATAGAAGAAATAGTATTATCAAAAAAATCCATTTTGATTAAATATTTTCAAAGCAAAACGAATACAATTATTAAATTCAAAGTCTAAATACCACATAGGTTTTTTTTTCCGTATGAAAAATCTAAAGCGCTTATCTCACTGGAGGGTGGGTTAATGTGAATTATTTAAATGTAATTCCGGCAAACATCCCCCACGCCAGTATTCGAGAAATTTAAATAATATTCCCGATAACGCAGTTTTTCAGTATTTACCATAAAACAAATTCAGCAGAAAATCCCAAACAACTTAAAATTCACCCCCGCGATAAAATTTTACCCTATAAATCGGCACTAGCGGCCGCAGGAAAGATGAACTTTCATCACGCCATGCTCTTATTATGCACCGCACTGATAACGATTATACACGACATAAAGACCTCCCCTTTATTTTCGAAAAGAATGGGAAATAAAAGGTCTGACCTTATTAACGATATTTATGCCCCTATCAACCGAACAATTTCGCCGGCGATTATGTAAATCCCTGGGCTCTTAGGATTTAATTAAAAAAACCTATGAATTCATCCCTGAAGGTAAGCCCTGAAAATTGTATACGTAATTGAGGTGGAAATTGTGAGGGAAAAAATAAGTATTCATTTGCCCGGGATTATTTTAGAGGTGTAATAATTAAATCATCACGTACAGTTGATAAAATGAATTTAAATTGAGTAATAATCTTTGCCTTTTTAATTATTCTTAAGTAGTGAGAACCAATAGCGATCTTCAGTATATCACAGGCAATCTTGATTATTTTGAAATCTACGATATTTTTTTGTAATTTACAACATGAGCCGTACAAATACTAAACTCCCTCTACTCATAGATTACTGAGTAATACCAACACGGCTATGAGAAAAATGTAATTTTGCAGTAAGTTAGGTTGGTACCGGTATACTTCCCAAATATTCATACGCGACGTCACCGATAGACACATTATTAACAGTTTGTTATTGTTATTGTTCTTGATTTCTGCCATGGAGAACGTTTTAAATGATACAACGAATCAATTACACACCTACGCAGTTATATTCTTGGGTGCGATTCTCATAATAAATTAAGTTTCGCAAGCAGTGGCGGCTCGTGGAACATGTTGATGGCAGAGCCACTTATACAATATACCCTCCTAATGCTTTTTTGAACAAAGAAAGAACGATTTATCTTCAAGCTCTCAAAACACATTCCAGATTAAAGAACAGAGCGTAGAGTTAAGAAAATTTATAAAAATTTCCTGCAGTTGAAACAAATATAAAAACAATTGCTATCGACATGAAACTCTTCAAATGCACTCAAAACACATTCTAGATTATGATTATGTCAAAATCCATTCAATGCTTCAACCGTAGATTTTGAATTTTCGTAACGAACCGAACGTAGAGTTAGCGAAATTAGTAAAAATTTCCTGCTGTTGAAAAAAATATAAAAACAATTGCCGTCGACATAAAACTTTTCAGATGCACTCAAAACACAATCTAGATTACGATAATGTCAAAATCCATTCAATGCTATAACCGTAGATTTTGACTTTTCATAACGAACCGAGCGTAGAATTAAGAAAATTTGGAAAAATTTCCTGCTGTTGAAAAAAATATAAAAACAATTACCATCGACTTGAAACCTTTCAAATGCACTTAAAATACATTCCATATTATGATTATGTCAAAACACACTCTAGATTATGATTATGTCAAAATCCATTCAATGCTCCAACCGTAGATTTTGAATTTTCTTAGCGAACCGAGCGTAGAGTTGAGAAAATTTGTAAAAATTTCCTGCTTTTGAAAAAAAATATAAAAACAATTGCCATCAACTTGAAACTTTTCAAATGCATTCAAAACACATTCTAGATTATGACTATGTCAAAATCCATTCAATGCTCCAACCGTAGATTTTGAATTTTCGTAACCAACCGAGCGTAGAGTTAAGAAAATTTGTAAAAATTTCCTGCTGTTGAAAAAAAATATAAAACCAATTGCCATCGACTTGAAACTTTTCAGATGAACTCAAAACACACTCTAGATTATTATTATGTCAAAATCCATGCAATGCTGCAACCGTAGATTTTGAATTTTTGTAACGAACCGAGCGTAGAGTTAAGAAAATTTATAAAAATTCCCTGCTGTTGAAAGAAATATAAAAACAATTGCCATCGATTTGAAACCTTTCAAACGCACTCAAAACACATTCTAGATTATAATTATGTCAAAATCCATTCAATGCTACAACCGTAGATTTTGAATTTTCGTAACGAACCGAGCGTAGAGTTAAGAAAATTTATAAAAATTCCCTGCTGTTGAAAGAAATATAAAAACAATTGCCATCGATTTGAAACCTTTCAAACGCACTCAAAACACATTCTAGATTATAATTATGTCAAAATCCATTCAATGCTATAACCGTAGATTTTGAATTTTCGTAACGAACCGAGCGTTGAGTTAAGAAAATTTGTAAAAATTTCCTGCAGTTGAAAAAAATATAAAAACAATTGCCATCGACTTGAAACCTTTTAAATGCACTCAAAACACATTCTAGATTATGATTATGTCAAAATCCATTCAGTGCTCTAACCGTAGATTTTGAATTTCAGTAACGAACCGAGCGTTGAGTTAAGAAAATTTGTAAAAATTTCCTGCAGTTGAAAAAAATATAAAAACAATTGCCATCGACTTGAAACCTTTTAAATGCACTCAAAACACATTCTAGATTATGATTATGTCAAAATCCATTCAGTGCTCTAACCGTAGATTTTGAATTTCAGTAACGAACCGAGCGTTGAGTTAAGAAAATTTGTAAAAATTTCCTGCAGTTGAAAAAAATTTAAAAATAATTGCCATCGACTTGAAACTTTTCAAATGCACTCAAAACACACTCTAGATTATGATTATATCAAAATCAATTCAATGCTCCAGCCGTAGATTTTGAATTTTCGTAACGAACCGAGCGCAGAGGTAAGAAAATTTGTAAAAATTTCCTGCTGTTGAAAAAAATATAAAAACAATTGCCATCGACTTGAAACCTTTTAAATGCACTCACAACACATTCAAGATTATGATTATGTCAATAACCATCCAGTACTCTAACCGTAGATTTTGAATTTTCGTAACGAACCGAGCGTAGAGTTAAGAACATTTGTAAAAATTTCCTGCTGTTGAAAAAAATATAAAAACAATTGCCATCGACTTTTCAAATGCACTTAAAACACACTCTAGATTATGATTATGTCAAAATCCATTCAATGCTCCAACCGTAGATTTTGAATTTTCTTAGCGAACCGAGCGTAGAGTTGAGAAAATTTGTAAAAATTTCCTGCTTTTGAAAAAAATTTAAAAACAATTGCCATCAACTTGAAACTTTTCAAATGCACTCAAAACACATTCTAGATTATGATTATGTCAAAATCCATTCAATGCTCCAACCGTAGATTTTGAATTTTCGTAACGAACCGAGCGTAGAGTTAAGAAAATTTGTAAAAATTTCCTGCTGTTGAAAAAAAATATAAAAACAATTGCCATCGACTTGAAACTTTTCAGATGAACTCAAAACACACTCTAGATTATTATTATGTCAAAATCCATGCAATGCTACAACCGTAGATTTTGAATTTTTGTAACGAACCGAGCGTAGAGTTAAGAAAATTTATAAAAATTCCCTGCTGTTGAAAGAAATATAAAAACAATTGCCATCGATTTGAAACCTTTCAAACGCACTCAAAACACATTCTAGATTATAATTATGTCAAAATCCATTCAATGCTACAACCGTAGATTTTGAATTTTCGTAACGAACCGAGCGTAGAGTTAAGAAAATTTATAAAAATTCCCTGCTGTTGAAAGAAATATAAAAACAATTGCCATCGATTTGAAACCTTTTTTCAAACGCACTCAAAACACATTCTAGATTATAATTATGTCAAAATCCATTCAATGCTACAACCGTAGATTTTGAATTTTCGTAACGAACCGAGCGTAGAGTTAAGAAAATTTATAAAAATTCCCTGCTGTTGAAAGAAATATAAAAACAATTGCCATCGATTTGAAACCTTTTTTCAAACGCACTCAAAACACATTCTAGATTATAATTATGTCAAAATCCATTCAATGCTACAACCGTAGATTTTGAATTTTCGTAACGAACCGAGCGTAGAGTTAAGAAAATTTATAAAAATTCCCTGCTGTTGAAAGAAATATAAAAACAATTGCCATCGATTTGAAACCTTTCAAACGCACTCAAAACACATTCTAGATTATAATTATGTCAAAATCCATTCAATGCTACAACCGTGGATTTTGAATTTTCGTAACGAACCGAACGTAGAGTTAAGAAAATTTGTAAAAATTTCCTGCTGTTGCAAAAATATAAAAACAATTGCCATCAACTTGAAACTTCTTAAATGCACTCAAAACACGCTCTAGATTATGATTATGTCAAAATCTATTCAATACTCCAACCGTATATTTTGAATTTTCGTAACAAACCGAGCGTAGAGTTAAGAAAATTTGTAAAAATTTCCTGCTGTTGAAAAAAATATAAAACAATTGCCATCGACTTGAAACTCTTCAAATGCACTCAAAACACACTCTAGATTATGATTATGTCAAAATCCATTCAACGCTCCAACCGTAGATTTTGAATTTTCTTAGCGAACCGAGCGTAGAGTTAAGAAAATAAATGTCAGAAAATTTGTAAAAATTTCCTGCTGTTGAAAAAAATATAAAAGCAATTGCCATCGACTTGAAACTCTTCAAATGCACTTAAAACACATTCTAGATTATGATTAAATCAAAATCCATCCAATACTCTAACCGTAGATTTTGAATTTTCGTAACGAACCGAGCGTAGAGTTAAGAAAATTTGTAAAAATTTCCTACAGCTGAAAAAAATATAAAAACCATTGTCATCGACTTTAAACTTTTCAAATGCACTTAAAACACATTCTAGATTATGATTATGTCAAAATCCATTCAATGCTTCAACCGTAGATTTTGAATTTTCGTAACAAACCGAGCGTAGAGGTAAGAAAATTAAAAAAAAAATTCCTGCTGTTGAAAAAAATATAAAAACAATTGCCATCGACTTTAAACTTTTCAACTGCACTCAAAACACAATCTAGATTATGATGTTGTCAAAATCCATTGATAACTCCAACCGTAGATTATGAATTTTCGTAACGAACCTAGCGTAGACTTAAGAAAATTTGTAGAAATTTCCTGCTGTGGAAAAAAATATAGAAACAATTGCCATCGACTTGAAACTTTTCAAATGCACTTAAAACACATTCTAGATTATGATTGATTATGTAAAAATCCACTTAGTCAGTGGCGGCTTGTGGAACATGTTGATGGTAGAGCCACTTATGCAATATACACCCCTACTCCTTTTTTGAAGAAAGAAAGAACGATTTATCTTCCAAGACGAAAGTAACTGGCGAAAAAGTGTTTAAAGAATGAATTAAAAATTCTTGCTCAGCTTGAAACTACAGGTAGTGCCATGGGTCCTTGGCTCTATATAACGAGCCGCCCCTGTTCGCAAGTACTACTTTTTGTGACAAGAGTTGTTTGGCAACCTAGTCAAGGTGTCAAAAAAGTCTGATGTATCAGTAGACGGATGTGTACAAGTTGTAGAGAATCATCTGTTTTAAATAATACTTAATTTATCTACAATCACGTTGGGGAATTATACATTCACTAACCCTTTCGTGGAGGGAGACGGATATATTCGCAATAATAAATTGTACCTCAAAACAGCGACACAAATATTTGCGCAGATATTGTTTATGCATCAAATTCGAAACGAAACGAACGTATTTAAAGTAGAGTTTGTCTAGTATATCTTCCTTTCTATTTCAAAACGTCCAGTTTATCAAACATTTGTATTCAGTTTGTAAATTAAAATAGTGCAGAGTTCTGTTTCGAGCTCCGCCATGAAAGGGTTGATACGTTAAATGATCAAATTAACCGTTTCAAAGTTTCTCAATTCTAAATGATAGATATTATTGATTGAAGCCATTAATTCGTTTTAATTTTGAATTCAATCTCCATTAATTAAATGATAAAGTTTCTCGTTATTTTGTCTATTGTTCATCCAGTGATAATACAAATAATTTCATTTCATTTCATGGTACCATTATGATCTTTGATTTAACAGACTAAGGAATGATGTATCTTTCGCAAAAAATATTTATTGTTGTTTCTGTATTTCAGTATAAAACAAGTTTATTATTAAAGAGAGAATCAAATAACCAGTAATAAATTGTGTCTTGTAACCGTTACACACAATCCAGTCATGGATTTTATACATGTACACTTAAATCTCTATATAGAGTTGCACTTCCTGATATAGAATTTCTCTGCCTGATTTAACGAAGAGTGAATGTAATGTGAAACTTATGGTATTTAGAATTCGGAATAGTTATACTTACAAATAATTGGTATTTGCCAAAAATAGATATTCCTGAATTGAATCTAGGTTTACTGTATGTGTCTATGTATTTCGCAGTCCATATTTTTGTATTGGGTATTAAAATACTGTGCCGGCAAATTATCATTTACCATAAAAAACTTAGGAGGGGTTCTATAAAACATTTCCATTGGTTTAAGTGTAAGAGATACGACAAAAGAATGAATTGATTATTATTATAATTTTATGTGTAGAAACAAGTGACGTTTTGAATTTTTATTCTAGTTTTTGTTTTTGTTAGGTATAGGTGTGGACCATTCAGCCACCAACAAAAATCTATGTTCAAACAAAATTTAACATGTAATTCCGGATCTCTGTTTCTGAGAAATTAACAAAAGCATACTCAGATCTGGATTAGTTTATGAGTGAGATATGTAGCGTTATTTAAATGTTACTGAATAATAATTCGTAATTCCCCATCAATATACAATGTTAATTATAGGGAAATATTATCTGAAACACGATATCAATTAACATGTTAATTATAAAACCAATAAGATATACAAACAAAAAAATAATTATTACTGCACACAACGGAAGTAATTTGATTAATTTACCATGTACATAAATACGCACGTTTAATTTACAAAGGTTAACTAATTACACCTGAAAATTCTTTTGTGTTGTTATTAAAAATATTAATTGAACACAGAACACTAGCATGTAACCTGAACATTTTATTAAAAGAAGAATTAAAATAGATATTTGACTTTTTTCCATTACATAGAAAGCATTTCGACCGCATACCCTAGGAACATATACCGTATGTTTTTTTTATCGTGGGCCATAGGATTATTTCACATGCTAAAAATTATACCTTATGTTAATGTATATTATATCATAAAATTTTGATGGAAATTTTAATTATCAATAAATCAATTATTTTTCTACATGATGCGCTGTATTAGAATAACTTAAACATGTTTTATTCCAGTAAAAAATGAAATTATTTAATATAAATAACTGAGCACAAATAATCAAAGTACCTTGAATTTACGAAATGTCAGATTGATTAGTGAGCAAGTAATCAAACAGATTTTATTCTTGAAAATGTCCATTTATACTATTGAAAAACGGGTGGAATTTGTAACAGCAATTATTAGAGGTTTGTTTAGCAGGGAAATAGTTGTATTTTTTCTACAAGAATTTTTATTATAGAGAAATAGTTGATAACTTTTCTGCAGCGTATTCCGATCGTCCGGTTCCGAGCAAAATCACTTTTTAATGGAATAAAACATGTTTAAATGATTCTAATTAGCGCATCATGTAGAAAAATAACTTATTTATATTATCAATTAAAATTTGCTTCAAAATGATATGATAAAATATACATTTACACGAGGTATAATTTTTAGCATGTAAAATCCTATGGCCCACGATAAAAAAAAACATACTCTATATTTATTAAAGACAATAATTCAGGATCATCAAGTTCAATATGAATGATTTGATGAAGCACTTTCAGTGACCAAAATATTTATAATAATAATAATGATTTATAATTTTAAAGTATATATTCTCTTTAAATCATTGAGCATTAACTCTATGTTAACTAGATTTAGTTTGTTTAGTTAATTTTTATGTTAATTTAAACATGTATTCTGTCGCATTATTGTAAATAGGGTGCCCCCGTTAACAAACAAATTAAAATGAATAAATAAAATTTCTCCGAGATACAAGAGATCTTAGGTTAAAAATTTATAAAAAATCAACTCAAGTTATATTATTATCTCCAAACCTGTGAGATTTTCAAAAATGTTTTGACGAAGGCGACCAAATAACTTTGAGCGGATGAACAACACATAACTTTGATATTTTTAAAAGGTTTATTAACTCTTCGAATAAATCTAAGCATTTAGACAGAAAGACCTTTTTCGATAGACATTTAACAGGCTAACAATAGGATTAAACATTATTGTAAAAATTAACCGGTTAATAAAGATATGATATATGATATATATCTAAGCATTTGCATTGAATGTCTTGTGATGTAGGCTATGGGCTACAGAAATGTATCTTAATATTTACAAGAGATACGACAAAACAATGAATTGATTATTATTACAATTTTATGTGTACAATCAAGTGACGTTTTGAATTTTTATTCTAAGGTTTTTTTTTTGTAGGTATTGGTGTTTCAGCCACGAACAAAAATCTATGTTTTTATATGGTTTTATAAATCGTGTGTACCATTTCATGGGAAAATTTGAATTACTCTATTATTGTATTTAAAAGATCCGAATAAAATTGTAATACCAGTGATTCCCAAAGTGGGCGCCACCGCCCCCTGGTAGGTGCTGCAGCAATTCAGGGGGGCGCTGATGGCGTGTAAACACAGAAAAATTTCCGCAGTTACAAGAAGAACTGATGAAAGTAACTGCAAATGATATAAATAGTTTCATAATTTAAAAGTTCAATGTTTCTGTTTTACACAATTCTTTATTATATTTTGCGAAAAAGGTAGAAACATTAATACATATATATTTCCTATTAATTGCTATAAAAAAAATTCCAGGCTAATTAATTTTTTTTCTGGAAAGGGGGCGGTAGTGCAAAGAAGTTTGGGAACTGCTGGTATATACCATACACACGGTATATGAATACAAAATGTTCCGTCCGGGCGGGGATTCAAACCCAATCGACTTAGTATCTTGTGGGTAGATGCTTGCCCTCATCCACTACACCACCAAGCCGCCCATTCTTAGGTTTAATTATGGAGTTATGGCACATTGTTGCTCGTATGGATCACAATACATATTTTAATATTTTCGCTTTGCGATTTAAATTGCCTCTATATAGTACATTATACCGGGTTGTCTCAGACTACCCATATCAGCCTTTTATTTCGACAAGGCTTGGTCGAATATGACTGGGACAAAAAATATTATTACCAAAGTGAACCCAAGGAATCCACTGATGAATTTATTTTTTACTGGAATAATCCGGAAGTACCCGGAACCGGAAGTAACTTTAAAATTTCAAATGGCAATATAGGTCGAGTATGGTATTAATTGATAGGTCTTTTTAAAAAAACAACTTTTATAAAAAAAAATTTTAATATTTGGCATATTTACGATAATTAAAAAATACCAATTGTATTTTATTCAACAATTCAAATAAGAGCGTGAAAATAAAGAAAATGATAATTAGAACAAGTATTCAATGGTATGGTATGTTCAAATTGCCTTCCTTCTTGATTAATGCATCTTTGTAGCCGATTTCGAACATCGTTGACGGCCCGTAGTATCTCATCTTCACTAAGTGAACGGCAGACATTTCGTATCCCGCCCTTCATATTATCCCTCGTGGTTGGAAGCTCTTTATAGACTAGGTCTTTGATACGTCCCCACAAGAAGAAGTCAAGAGGCGTTATGTCAGGAGAACGAGGTGGCCATGGAAATGGTCCTAGCCTTCTAATCCATCGACCAGGGAAAAGGCGATCAACGGTTTGACGAGAAACTCTTGCGTAATAAGCTGGACAACCATCTTGTTGAAAATACATTGTTAAACGTGTCGCATATCGTCGTGGTATGTCATAAAAATCAAATTGTTCGGGGGAAACAAAAAACTGCGTAACTTTTAACAATATTAGAGAAATTTTTAGTTTAATAACAATAAACTTTGTATTTTTTTTTTAAGTTTTCTTCTAACAAAAATAAGTTGACACACAACCTATTGTGATTTAAATTTTTAAATTTGGCTGTTTTTGCTGACATAGGTCATATTGGTTTAGTAGTTAAAGGTAACAATGAACGCAATAAAGAAAGTTTACAATAAGTTTAAAACGTTTTATTTGGACGTAAGAGAGTTATAAAAGTTTAAAATGTTTTATTTGGATATAAGAGAGTTATAAAAGGAGTGTTAGTCTTTTGGGATTAATTGTTTTAATTCTTGCAGGTAGCCAAATTTGGATGATTCGATAGGGCAAGGTCCTTTGTATAACTTTGGATGTTCAATGTTCACAGCGCGCAGGCAGTTCTTCCCAGTCATTTTCAAAACTAATTTTGTACTTAAAGTACATAAGGTTGTGTACTTTGAGTTTGGTCTTGTAATAATTTGCAGATGCGTTCAAACGGGGCGCCAAGAAAACTGCTTTTGCGTCAACTGTATAGCTTTGTATTTCTTGGCATTTTATAGCTAAAGTTTTATCCTTGTCTTTCTCCGTGCGTGCATCGTTTTTCTTCTTAATGTGTAGTTGGTATGCTTCTTCATTTAGGGTTCCAATTTTGTACATGATGCATTCGTTTCATTGATCTTTTTTGGGAGTGTAAAAATCTAGATTTAGTTTTTTAATTACTTTCTGAAAAGTTGCCCAAGATGCTGACCTTTTATTCTCAGCTTCGCATTTTTCTATGTAGTATAGGTGCATCTCTCTAAAACGTACCCATGTTGGCTCTAGGTCAAGTTTACTGCTTGATGCACGGCAGTAGTGCGATTCTACCTTTGGCAATGAGTATAAAAATTCTTCTAAATTCCCCACGATTGAAGATCGGAAATTTTCGACGTTTTCTCTATTGGCTACACAATCAACTCTTGGCTTATCAATATTCAAACCCCAAGTTTGCAGTGTCTTCGCGCCCAAACATAAGGTGTTGAGAAACATCTGTTTACGCACCTGTTTTTTCACTCTATTATTACCATCCTCGTTTATTGTGAGAAAATAAGTAAATGTTACGTTCTTTCGGGATTCTTGATTGGTGACCTTTCAGTATTATGGACACTTTGATGAAGCATTTTCTCTCAGATAAACCTTTTAAGCGTCCCATGACGGTGATTCCCAAAAACTTGAAAATAGAACCTTGCGCTGTTCTTCATTAATGGTAGCCCACTAAAAATTCTGCCTGGGGCCACCTGGAGTATTCCGCGGTGGATGCCCTTCACATCGGTTGAGTAGATTTCTAGATGATTTTAGTGAGTCCTGTTTATATTTGCCAGATACCTCGTCTTTTCGGAAACCAACGTAGGCTTTCCCGTTTAGGCGCAGCCTTTTCCAATCACTTTTATTTACCTGTACTTTGCGCTTCTTTTTCATTTCTATGTTTCTTGTAAGATACCAAGTTCTTCTTCTGCGTTACTAAGATCCTCGTCGGAGTTGCTAGACCCCAGTTCGGCTTCGTCAGGTTTATAGATTTCACTTGATCCATTACTTTCAGTGCTGGACTCTGTATCCACATTGCCTATAAACTCTATTACAACTTTCTGGTGGCTTGGAACTTCTGCTGCAATTATCAATGTCGAGAGGTTTCTGCTGGAATATCTACTTTCCCATGTGAAGTTTCAGCTGAACCTGCTTTTTCTTGACATTGATTTTCATCAGCATCAAGAGTACTACTGGCCACATGTAACCCTAAAAATAAATAACTACCTCAGTAGCTGATATTGTAAGAAATATTATTTTCGTTTTTTATTTACGAGTACAGCTCATTACGAGGGGTAAATCACTCTTCATTTTGTGTACACTAAAATTCCAAAAATGCCAAGAACATTTCAAAACATGCAAAAACTCCTAGCAAATTAAAGAAACAATCCGAAAAAATCTAAGTGCTTCTACACCAAAATTCCAAAGTGATTTGCCCTTCGGCTCATTAGGAATTCAAGTTCCACGATACAGCTTTACTCCGACGTACTTTCAATAATTCCATAATATAGCCGCTTTGGCTTTTACCGAACTGTATCCGTTTGTTCTCCATTGAACCCAAACAAGATTAAAATGTTCTATGTCAAATTTACTGCAATACCTACAAAGCAAACAATATATAAACCAAAACGTTCTATGTCACAATCAAATGAAATAAATAAAACGTTACCTATTGTTGTTACCCTAAAACAATAAAATATAATGCAGGGAATAATCCTGGCCCAATAGATTTGTAAAAATATAAGTTCAAGATGTGTAAATTTGGGTAAATTTAAAATTAAAGTTAGGTTATTTATCTATTGCTAGAAATTTATCACAATGAACATTATATTAAGTATGGTAAGTAATTGAAAATCAACGTTTGGGAAAACTTTAAACAAAATGAATGCTTACCTTTTGTTTTTCACCACAAATTAATAAAATGATAGCCAAACAACCGAGGCCGAGCAAGAAACACACGAATAGGAAGACATAGAACTTATTAGTGTAGCCAATATTTGCAATGTCAGACATACGCCATATTGAATATGAGCACGCATACAACTTCTGATTGGCCAATCGATATAGAACCTTTTGCATACCATACGACTTATAATGTGCGCATTATTTAATTCTTTGAGTAGCATTAATGGGGTACATTTATCACTATTAAACTCGTATTTGCGTGTTTAATATGCTTATTAAACAAATTAAACACGCACACGCATTTGTGTGTTTAATATGGTTATTAAACACGCTAATTCGCGCTTTAATTCACAGAACGCGATTTATGACAATATTTTGTTTGCCCTGTTTAATGCTGATTTTAATTGTTTTTAATTGTAATTGTGATTACAACTTTAATTTCTATTTTAATTTTGATTTCGGTTTTTTTTAAATTTTTGATTTTGATTTTAATTTTAATTTAATTTTAATTTTCGTGAACAACGTATAGTGTACAATATACTATTAATCACGAAATTCAAATTAACCGATTTTCGATTTTTTTTTTATTTACATAGAACATATTGTGGTTACCACGACGATTTGCGAAAGTCAGTGTTAAGGCTAGAGGAAACATTACGTCTTATTGAAATAATTTTTAATTTTAAGAAAATATTTAGTTGTCTTCAAAAATATTATTTTTAGAAAACGAAAACTTGACTCACGTCTACGTAACCAAACTCTGACTTCATTGATAATTATATTAAAACATTTAGTTGTCAGGATATTTTATACAATAAAAATAGAAAAAAGAAATTTGGCATAGATTATTTTTTAAATGTCACCAAATATGATGGTGACTTAAAAAAAAATATCAGCCAACGCATTTTAGCTAACTGGTATATTATTTAAAAAATAACAGTCTGTCCCAACAAATAATTAGGGCTAGTATTTCGTAATTATAAACTGCTGAATTAAAATGAATTCAATTGTTATTTTTCTTTTTCTCGAAAATCAGTGGTTATGAAGTGCATTAACGATATGTAGATCTCCATTATTCTCAACATTTATGTAAAGATTTTTGTAATGTTTTTTTTTTTATATACCGGGTGACCCAGGGATCTGTAAAAGCCCCATAACTTATTTGCTATTTGAGATATCTACTTCTAGTTTTCTTGAACTGGTACCCACACTTATTCTACATATTTTAAAAATATGTATGTTTTTGTACAGGGTGTCCTAATATACATAACAGAACAAAGTTATGTTTTTTTAAATAGAACACCCTATATTTTATAATTTATTTTCAACCCTCTTGAGAAACTGATAAAAATAGTGTAAGATAGTATAAATCTATTATGGACGGTTGGTTAATTATGGGCAAATTTGTGGCAAAAACATGTACACATTGAAAACATTGCAGAAGCGTTCCTTACAAAGATAGCTTCATTATTTATACACTAAAAAATTTCCCACATCATAAAGAATAATACACATTGGCTTTGGTTCTCTTTTATTTAAAGTGCTATACAGGGTGCCAATACGCAAAACAATGGATAACAATTTTTTTTCAAATGAAACACCCTATGTAAGTTGCCACCAATCTATGGCATTTTAAATAAGCTTTCCAATGATATACAGTTTGTATAACAAAATATTAAGGATTCTTGAGATTTATCAATAAAAACATTTTTGTTTTGTCACCTTCTGATGATTTTTGGATTTTCAGCCAAAACTATGTATTTTCAGGAAAAATTATGAGAGACCAAAGTTGTAGAGCGAAAAACATAGGTCTTTCAACTTTTAAGATAATGCGTGAATTGCCCGCCAGAGCGCGCAAAATCGTGACCGTATATGCATTTTAGCGTTTTCTTTTCAAATTTTTTATTAGTAAATTGCACTTACTTTATTTTCCGCACCCTCTAGCGGAAAAACGGGAATTTAAAATGGCCCATATCGATTGAAAATATTCCGCTCTACAACTCTTAATGCATGCAATTTTTGCCAAAAATGCATAGTTTTCCCTAAAAATGAAAATTGAAAATACATGGATCAATTTTTGCGTTTTTCAATGTTTTTTTATATTTTTAGCGAAAACTATGTATTTTGGGCAAAAATTTCTTCTTTTAAGAGTTGTAGAGCGGAATATTTTGAATCGATGTAGGTTATTTGAATAACTCTATAATTACCCATTTTTCTGCTAGAGGACGTGGAAAATAAAGTATAGAGCAATTAATTAACAAAAAATTTGAGAAAAACGCTAAAATGCATATACGGTCACGATTTTGCGCACTCTGGCGGGCAATGCACGCATTACTGGAAAAGTCTAAAGACCCATATCAATCGAAAAATTTCCGCTCTACAACTTTGGTCTTACTATTTTTTCAGGAAATGCATAGTTTTCTCGGAAAATCCAAAAATGAGCAGGAA
Source organism: Ocypus olens (assembly GCA_910593695.2). NCBI lineage: Eukaryota > Metazoa > Arthropoda > Insecta > Coleoptera > Staphylinidae > Ocypus > Ocypus olens. The sequence continues at coordinate 10,704,154 of OU343054.1, read as the reverse complement.
GTGACAAAAGAAAAATGTTTTTATGGATAAATTTCAAGAATCCTTAATATTTCATTATACAAATTGTACATCATTGGAAAGGTTGTTAAAAATTACATGCATTGGTGGCAAGATATATAGGGTGTTCCATTTGAAAAAAACTAGTTATCCAATATTTTGCGTATGTTGACACCCTGTATAGCAGTATGAACAAAAATGAACGAAAGCCGATTTGTATTATTCTTCATGATGTGAAAAATTCTTTAGTGTATAAAAAATGACGCTAGCTTTGCTAGGTGCGCTTCTGCACTTTTTCAAAGTTTCCTTGTTTTTGCCACAAACTTGCCCATAACTAACCAATCGTCCATAATAGATCCATACTATTTTTATCAGCTTCTCAATAGGGTTGAAAATAAAGTATAATATATAGAGTGTTCCATTTAAAAAAACATACCTTTGTTCTGTATATTGGGACACCTTGTAGAAAAACATACATATTTTAAAAATATGTAGAATAAGTGTGGGTACCAGTTCAAGAAAACTAGAAGTAGATATCTCAAATAGCAAATAAGTTATGGGGCTTTTACAGATCACTGGGTCACCCGGTTGTATAATTATTTTGAGGGAAAACAAAAAACGGTTAAGATTTACTTTTGAAATTTTCAAGTGATTGTCAATGTCTATTGACAATCACTTGACATACAGAAAGAGACACACACACATAACAGACATTATATATGATTTCTTTTATTTCAGCACTTCTATCGCATAGTACTATGTACTCGTATAGCATTTTTTTTCAATGTAACCCTGTATATTTCAATTTATCATAAATTGATACAAACTTGTTTCAACTATATGTAGATCAACAATTTGACTGTATATTTTTCTTGGATTTATCGAATTCATCGGCATTTATAAATTAATAAATAACGGACTCGATATTTAAATGCAGATCCTTCTAAAAAATTTAGTGGTATATTATTTGTGGCTTTTCTAATATAGATTTGATTACTATTGCGACAGAAATATTCCGTTTGAAATTTAAAATCTGTTCTGTGAGAATACATATTTTTTTTTTTAAATGATAACTTTTTTTTTCATATTTTCTAATGTTAATATTCTTTCGCTACAGTGTTACTTCTTCGGGCGAACAAATTTCTTTGCCTAAAGACGCCAAAGTGTGGTGAAACAATTTTAGTGCAAGCAAAAATAAAAAAAAAATGGAAAAACAAACTTACATCATTTAAATATTAATTGGAAAGTACTATTACTATTAATTTTAGAAATGTTTATGTGACAGAATTAGTCTAATTTAATTTGGTCGGATTGTTGAGAGGTGAGCATACTTGTTGATAATTATTTTAACTTTTTAAATTATATAGAAATCGTAGAATCCATTGTTTGATATAACGTTATTATAAGCTGATGGATTATTAGAAATTTTTTGGAATGTTCTAAATGAAATACTAGTTACGGCTGATTAAGTTAAAATTTTGTTTTGTGAATTATAGGCAAATTCTTTATTAGCTAAAATATGCACATCTGATTTGCAATTTATACAAAATGGCTTATCTAAGGTACAATTGCCTTGATGTGATGTGGCTCAATTTTTATTGACTTCATTGTTGGCATTGCATTACTTATTACGTCTGATCTCTCTTCAGAGTGAATAAATCTTAAGTCTTTAACAACTTGCGAATAGATGTATTTCATAAACTTCTTAATTTTCGAGAAACAAAATTCAAAATAAAAAAAAAATGTCATACATAAAATTTACATAAGCAAAAGTTGTAGAGTATATCAAAATAAGAAACGAGTAAAGTACTAGTTTTATTTGGTATTTCACTACTTTTTGAGAAAAAAAAAATCAATAAATAAAAATATCAAGAAACTCTCTTTAATACCATCAAATAAGAGACATTTTGATCCATTTGTCCTGATACAACGCACCTTAAGTACATTAGAATACATTTACCAAATTTTTAGAAGTTCATTCCAAATAATAAATGAGAACAGAAGCAAACTCTGAATAACCTCAAAAAATATCAGGAATATTCGGATCGAAGCAAAATCCTCTATATGCGGTCCTAAATACTGAAGTTTAAACCGTCAACACCAATTATTTTTAAGTTTTATATCTTTAGTGTAAATAAATATATAAAGCTTATTGCAACATAATGGTAATAAACTTTCATTACATTTTAAATAGTTCTGAACTATTAACTATAATTCGCCGTTAAATTCCACTTAAACGCGCACAATTCCCAGCAAACAATGTATTTCACCTTGTAAATGATTTAATTAGCTAATTGTCCGTCATAAATCGTTTCAGATGTAAGAGTGCAAAGCGATGCAAGTGAAATCGTGCATGATATGTTTTATGCTCATTTAATTACTGTTAACATAAAATATGGCTGCATGCATTCATGTACCTCATTATGAGCTGTTCATTGAATTCTCGTAGACGTGCCCAGAATGCAAATAATCCGTTATTAAATGCTCATGATTTAAATGTAACGGAATATTTTGCAACTTGCCGAAGTGTCTGGGGCGAAAGGGACCGGTGCTGAGTTATTACTCTAACGGTCGGACTTTCATAATGGCTGTATGGGTGCGATAATTGTTTTATTGCAGGGTAATTAATTCATTCCCTCTAAGGATAATTAATATTCAGGCTGTATTACAATTCACTAGTGAACTGTACAGTTGTATTGTGTAATTTACGTTCTTTCAAAATCAAAATTCTTACAAAAGCGTGAAATAATATACTCCGTCTCTTTTTCACGCAAGTTCATTAATTATTTTCTTCCAGAAGATAGCTGCAATTTTCACTTTTAACGGAAGGCTTTTATTTCATCATATTATGTATTACACTTAAATTCGCTATACCACAAAAAATCAATATTATTAAAATAAATAGAGCTCATGGAGGATTACCCAGACAGATTTTGAAATTGTATGTTAATTTTGTATTTCCGTAAATGTATTGTCTGATAAAGACGTTGCACATGTATTGAAATGACAGAGTTTAAATTTCTTGCAATAATTTTTCCACGCATTGACTTTTTTAGGTAATTTCACTTTTTCCAGAAATTTAAAGTTTTAGATCATTTGAACACAATGAGCAGTGAGAACTTTAAAATTACTTAAATAATACAGTATATTAGAGTGGTTATAGCATATATGGGGGACTTTCGAAGTATGTGAAAATCAACGGGACAACCCGGATAAAGATAAAAAAGTAGATAAAAAAGTAATAACTAAAAATTTTGAGCTATATCGACCATTTATCGACCAAGTTTGAAAAAAATCCGTTTATTCCCCTTTTTTCATTTACCCCCCCCCCCCCCCCCTGAGGGAACAGAGGATGTTAATACGAATCCAAAACGAATTTATTTATTGAAATCTGACTAAAACTGACTTAGTCGTGAATGTTTTAGTTATATCACACTTGTATATTTCGATGTTTCGTACTTTTTTGGATATTACCAATTAATGTATTTTTATTAAAATTTCTGGTGATACTTCTCGAAGGTTAATAATAAAAACTGCTTTTGTTCCTTGTCATTGGTTAATAGAGTAATAAATTCTTCAATTAATTTGACTTTTCATTCTGAAACGTCATTCACAAGAAAAATTTTGTTGACAATCTCACGGCCGGCAATTGGGACCAAATGATGGGTTCAAATTACAAAGCCCGCACTGATGAATAATATTTAATAATAATTAAATCGTTTACATTGTGACTTAATCCTTCACCAGATGAACGCCATTTCTGTCACTTATTTTACACTTGTGTAAAGCAGATGAGATCCCTTCACTGATAAATGCAGCTTTTCCTGGTTGTGCTTGTGGTTGTGGTTCCATTTCCTGATCCAGATCTGAGGCAGTATTATTATTCAAATCAGCTGAGCTGTTATTACCATTTTCGCAGCCATTTCTTGATCAGATTTTCTCTTCCTTCTAGCACCTTCCAAGCGCTTCAAACGTCACTTTTTCACTTGCACTGTGAAACTTTCAATTCCAATCATTGATCCCGGTCTTCCGCTCTCTCTCTGCATTAATAGAAATTGTTTGTCTTCTTGAATCATCATTGTTTGCAATGCATTTTCAGGAGCAACATCGAACAAATTTTTTTTTCGACAAATTATGTGCTGTAGTGTTTCAAGAAGAGTGCTTATTAAAATTTTGCAATTTTTTTATGACATAACAACACTTTTTTTGATTTTTAGGCCCTATATTTTGGAATTTTTAAACTGAATTATCGATTATTTTGCGCACATTTTATTTTTTTGCGGTATTTTCGAGTTTTTTGGTATAAATTTTTGATTTTTTGTCCTCTATTTTAGATTTTGTCACCTGAATATTGTCCTTTTTGCATGTATATTTTTATTTGGCAATTATTTTCGAGTTTTGGCTCGGAAACTTATTTTAGACAAAACATTTAATTTCGGGGCTACAAATTTTCAATTTTTTTGGCCTGCGTTTTTTATTCTTGATGTTTTGGCTCATATTTAAGATCTTTGGCCTGTTTTACCCATTTTTTACCAATTGTTTTGGCCTAAATATTCTTTATTGTGACCTAAATTTACGATTTGTTTGTTAAAATTTTCGATTATCCTACAATCCTTAAAGTTAAACATATGATCACAGTTTTAACAGTTGGATCTTTACAGATTAAACACAAATCTACGGTTAAAACCCATATTTCGATTCTACTGTCTTGATTGATGAATAAGGCCCCTCATCGATTTGAAACTTTCCAAAACTACTCAAAATTTAATCAAGATTATGTTTTCGTGAAAAAGGTAGATCCACACCAACGTTAAATTTTACATGAATTTTATTTTAATAGCGCGAAAGTATGAAAAATTGTAATAATTTTAAGGGTTTCAAATAAATACAAAAAAAATTGCCATCGATTTAAAACTTTCCAAAATAACTCAAAATACATTCGAAATTATGATTTTGGAATAATCTGGACACACACCAAAACCAAATTTTGTGATACTTTTATTTAAACGCGAGCGAAATTATGGAAAATTGTAATTTATTGAACGCTCTCAAAAAAAATATAAAAAGCAATTGTTGTCGACTTAAAATTTTCTAATATTAGTTAGAAATCATTCGAGATTATTATTATTATGTGAAAATTCAGCAGATTTTGTTATAATTTTATGTAATCAGTTATCATAAAAAATCGTGAAAAATTGTTATAATTTTGGTGGCTTCAAATAAATAAAAACACTTGCCATCAATTTGAAACTTTCCAAAATTACTCAAAAATCATTCAAAATTATGATTTTGGGAAAATCTGGATACACACCTAAACTAACTTTTGTGATACTTCTATTTGAACAGCGCGTGAAATTATGAAAATTGTAATCATTTTAATGCTCTCAAAAAAATACAAAAACAATTGTTGCGGACTCAAAATTTTCTAAAATTACTCAACATTATTATTACGTAAAAAAATACTTCCACACCATCAGCAGATTTTGTGATCATTTTTTGTAATCAGTGCGAAAAATCGAAACAAAATTGTTATAATTATAATAATTAATATAAAAACAACTACCAAAGATTTGAAACTTTTCAAAATAAATCAAAATTCATTGGAAATTATGATTTTGGGAAAATCTGGATACATATCGAAACCAAATTTTATGATACTTTTATTTGAACAGCCCGCGAACATGAAAAATTATAATCATCTCAAAAATATATAAAAAACAATTGTGGTAAACTAAAAATTTTCCAAAATTACTCAAAAATCATATGAGATTATTATTATGCGGAAAACTACTTACACACAATCACCAAATTTTGTCATAATTTCATGTAATCACTGCGAAAAATCGTAAAAAAATGTTATATTTTGTGGCTTGAAATAAATATAAAAATCGATTTGAAACTTTCGTCAATAACTCAAAATTCATTCCACACTAAGATTTTGGAAAAAGCTGGGCACATACGTTAATCAAATTGTGTGATACAATTTTTTGAACAGAGCGCGAAACTATAAAAAATGTATTAATTTTAATGCTCTCAAAAATATATAAAAACAATTGTTTTTCTTTTACTGTAATTTATAATTTTTTGGTCAGCATTTTTTATTTCCAGACCGGAATTTTTGATTTTTTTGGGTCATATTTAAGATCGTTGGTATGTTTTTTCGATTTTTGATTACTTTTTTTTGGACTTTTATGATCATTCGGCCCAAATATTTTTTATTTTGGCCTAAATTTTTGATTTTTTGTTGTCTGTATTTATTATTTTTAAGCTCGAATTTCTTATTTTTGGCCCTATATTTTGATATTTTAACATGAATCATTGGTTATTGTATCTGCATTTTTTTTATTTTTATGCCAAAGATTTCGATTTTTGGTCAAAATTTTTGATTTCTTGGTCCCGATTGTGGATTTTTTTAAAGTATATATTTTAGATTTTAGACCTGTATTTTCGATTTTTTGTTGTCTAAATTCATGATTTTCTGTCCTACATTTCCTTTATTTTGGCAGAAATTTTCGATTTTTTTAGTCTGCATTTTTTAATTTCGGGCCCAAGTTTACGATTTTGGGTCAAAATGTTTGATTTTTGGCCGATTGTTGATTTTTTGGCCTATATTCTACATTTTTCACTTGCATTTTCGACTTTGCGGTCTAAATTTTTCCTTATTTGGCCAGTAATTTCGTTTTCTTGTTCCAAATTTTTGATTTTCATCAAATATTTTCACTCATTTTGAAAGCAACTTTATAATTTCGGGTACACAAATACCACCGAAAACGTCAAACCAGAGGTGTTACTATGCGCCACAGGTCCCAAAAAAAAATACCCCTCTACACTCTTGTGGGCTGTGGCGTAGACTAAAACCTCTGCATTAAAGTGATATTACCAAATGTCAAAAGATAAATACGAGATGGGGTTACCAATTGAAGTGTAGCGTCAGGTTCACGTATAATCTAATTCCAATTTCAATTAAAACATTCATAACTTCGTCAATTTTAGTCCAATTTCAACAAATAAACACGTTTTGGATTCACATTAACATCCTCTATCACATTAACTTTCCTCTATCTACATAATATATAATTTGGCCATTAAGGTGGACCGTTTAATATCAAGGTGGACCAAAATTGTCCAAAATTAAAATAAAGGAAATAAACCGATTTTTTCAAATTTTAGAGGGCTAGGGCTCGGTTACGCGATGTTCGATATGGCTCAAAATTTACAATTGTTAGTTTTTTGTCAATACGAACAAGTTTCCTAGTTGTCCCGTTGATTTTCATATACTTCTAAAATAAGAACCACTCATATAGTATATCTTCCATAACTAAACTAAAGATCAATTATTGATTCTATAGATTATATCAATTAATTAATAAATAATATATCAACGGAATCAAAACTCAGCATATTGCCGAGGTTGTAATCAATCACATTTTTTTGTAAGTGGAACGAAATATAACCCGAATAAATGAATATACAACTTAGTCTTCTGTAAGTAAGCAAGCAAGCAAGGGTATCCTGTTGAAAGTGATATTTATACCGTTAAATAAATAAATAATTGATAAGTTCAAAATTTTTTTAAAGTTTTCCAATCTGTTTAATCTCTTTTGTTTGATGAAACGTTTTCACGAGTAGATCCTTATGGCAAGTTACGTCACGCGACAAAGTATTACCTAATTACTCGCCCCCAGATCGAGCTCATTTGTTTCAATAACGTTCCGCGTTGTCTAGATATTAGTGGACTATTCGAGCTAGTTCCGGGTTACCCGGAGCACTTCGCGGTCAGAGCGCTACGTGTTGCAAATGATGCAAGTAGAGCGCCATCAAAGTACCACCACCATTCTTGATATACCTGTTTGTATTGAAAATGTAACTGCACTACCATTATAACAGAATGTAAAGTTTCAAGCTGTAATGTTATTTTTTGCATTTTCCACACTCATTCACTGTAATTTATATAATTCATAATTTACCACTTCCCTTCTGTGTTATGTCATATTAACAATTTCAGTGCAAATTTTGACGTTATGTAAGTATTTATACGTTTATTATGATTAAGCACAAAGCTTATTAGTCCTCCTCTATTGCAGCTTTGTAATTCCGCAACCACGACAAAACGAGTCTAAAAATAAAATAAACGCGACGAAAAATTTACTGCCACTTTATCACGATCCAGCCACTCCCATCAAAATGAGCACACAAAAACCCAACTATATCATCAACAAAAAGCTCTGGGATACAATGAAGTGCACAAAAAAGTCGTAATAGATTCAAATTCGCGTCTAATGAATGTCGCATTACTTTTTCCCTCCTTTCGCCGCGGCCAATAATTTATGTTTTACATGACATGCCGGCCATATAAATGCGAAATATAATTTATTCAACTTTTACTTTTGAGTCGAAACATAAAACGCACCCTTGCAATTTTTTTGTAATTTATGTTCATGTTTTTATTATCTAATGCGAAGTTGACGGATATATTTTGCGGTATCTGTATAGTGACAGTGGTTTTGGTGAGTTATTTGCAAATTTAATTTTTCAGTGTTATTGAGGGACATAAAAATGCATTGTAGATTTGATACATCGGATCGGGTTGCAATAATTTTTCGACAACTGGCAATAATTCGAACACTGATCACTTTTTTATTTACTTTTGGGGCCGTTCGCTGCCATCCATCAAATTTCGAGCGGCGGGCGCGAAATTAATCATCCTGAAATATGGCGGGTAATATGCACCAGAGCCGAGAAGGGAAAATTCCCGCACAATAACCCAAGGATTCGGAGATTAATGCACTTTGTGGTGGTCGAGAACATTTGTCGAGGAAAAGGTTCGGGTTTTGTCTGGAAGTTTTTCCGGAACAAACAGCAGCACACTTTAATTCTCCGTAATTTTTTAGCTGCGGATAATGCATTTCGTCGGTTCGAATTTAAAATGGTTTCACTACTTTGGTAGTTGTAGACACAGGACGCTGTGCAATTTATTTCTAAATAAAACCGGAATCCGCGAGAGATTTAACCGAGTTAAAGTCTTTGTGATGGAAAAATGCTGTTACTTGTTTGAAGTTGGGAACTTTGTTTTAGTTAACTAACGATCATTTTTTTAATTAAAAACAATTTTAAATCCTGGCAATTTAATACAACACATAGAAAGGTATTAACAAGATTAATAAATTTAATTATTGACAGGAATTACAGGTGCAATATATTAAAATGTGTGTATCTGTAGTCTGCATTGCGTTTTTCTGTCAATAATTAAATTTGAAAGGACTAACGTCTTTCTATCATTACTATAAGTGTTTATAATTAAAATAAATAAATGTAAGTATCCCTCAAGGGTTATTAGATTTATCTCCCATCAGTACAGATTCACTGTTGACTTTTTTATCAATAATATACTGTGTAGTATACTATGTTCTATTTCAACATTACAATGTTCACTTTTTAGCACTGTTTTCAGTTATATATCGGGTGTGTATAAATTGGCGGATAATCTACACGTGGCGAGATTCTTCTTAAAACTGTAATCAGCATATCTTAATTCTAAAATGTTGTACCATGCTTCCCGAGCCTTCACCTCAAAGTTTAAACATCTGGTCGTTTAATAGGCGTTATTATTCGATATTAATTTACAGAAAGCCCTATAATTTCGGGAAAATTACCTGTTTAAAGATAATTTGTCAGTGCGTGCTCCCTCTCTACCTGAAATGTGTATTTTTAACATTTCTTGATTAGCTTATTTTCATAAAAAAAATACACTTGGCAACGTCGACCCCCCAGCAATCTCACTCTTAAATTATGACACTGTAACGACTTCTCGTAATTATCAGTTTGTATTAGCTTCCGCGTTACAGTGTTTTTTGTTTCCGTATTATTCTCGTTTTGTTTTGTTCAATTACAATGGATTTACGTTGACTGAGAAAGGTCCTGTTTTTTTTATTAATTTCATTATTAATTATATATTTTTTTTGATGTGAGGAGATTAGATTTTTCATAGACACCCCTATAGTAGGGTAGTGTTGGATTCGCCGGGATCACGCCTACCAACTAAAACCTCTCTTCATATGCACAGCGTTAATGCTAATCTGACCATTGACCTTTTCTAGCGTATCTGGGATATTCTCAGATACTTGGTAGCTACCGGCAGTCCGAACCCACGTTCCTCGTGGACTACAAGGGGGGGGGGCGGTTGGTGTAGCGCTGTGGTTGCGATACTACTATGCTCCCGGACACTCGGTGTATATGTGTCTAGGTGCAACTGAGAGTTGCACCTAGACACATATACATATACAGGTAGCTAGAAGCTTGGGATGCGTAGAGCATCTGTAGCCTAATGAACATTTCATATAAGTTTACCCTGATCTTAAGGGAACGGAACGGAACCCCGGCTTCTATCTGTCTCCTTGAGGAGAGAGCAGTGTTGAATTTGCTGCAGTACTGTTGCTGTCGCATAAAGGAGTGGATTAGTCTCACCAACTACTCAGGGTATCCGAGAAGGATAAGTTTGTATACCAGGCTGTTAGGCTAGACCTTGCCGAACACCTTGACCTCGTCTAAGAATACTGCAACCGCGTCCTTTTTGTGGGCGAACCCCCCATGTATTTGGTTACTCTCACCAGCTGGTGAGTGCTAGAAAGGCCCGGTCGGAAACCGTGCTGGGAGTCCGGGATGATTTTGTGTTCAATCCGTGAAACCACGGAAGCGTTTGAGAATGATTTTCTCGACAATTTTACATAGAGTGTTGAGAAGGCTAATCGGTACTTTTGAGGAAAAGTAAAAAACTTCGCTTGCTTTAGGATGTTCACTATAGAAGCCAGCTTCCATGTGCTTGGAAAGCACCCTAGCCTTATTAGATATGTTCAGAATGGCTACTCTGGCCTTGCTGCCGATCTTACGGACCATGGCGGTGGTAATGCTGTTATGGCCCGGGGCCTTTTTGAGCAGAAGTATCTTGGTGATGTTATCGACCTCGGTTTTAGTCTCAGAAACAATTGTCTGCTGTTATGTAGGATCTGACAGCGGATGTTACCTTATCCTCAAATTTATCATCATCGCTCGGGTTCAAAGTGAACTGCCGCTCGAGTGAATCGGCGAAAGCTTCAGCCTTTTCAGCATCCGAGCAGGTGAAACCCTCACCATGAATCGCGGCATGACCAGATGGTTTACGTTTTACGACTTTAGTCACGCTCTAGAATTTCTTGATGGAGGCATTGATCTCGAGGATAGTGCGCTCCCAACGCTCGTTGCGCAGCTCACGAAGGCTGTTTGACTCGCAGTACAAGCCTTCGAGCCTTAGTGGGCCACGCCTCCTCGTGAGTGCTATGCCATCTGCTGCGAGCGAACTTACTCTCTTCGATAAGGTCGAGAAAATCGGGCGGGATGTTGAGAGGCTCGGGCTTAGTCGAGACTTTAATGTCAGTGGATTCTTCAGCTACCGTGATGAAGGCGGTGGTGAGGTTCGGGACTGCGGTATTTAGGTCCACTTCTGACTGAATGTTTGGAAGTGGAGAGACGAGTTTGTCGACTTTCGGCCAGAACAGCTTCCAGTCCGTATTCCTGATTACTTGAGAGCGATATTGGTGCCTATTGCAATATGCAATATGACTTAATTGTGATCTGAGTCCAAGTCATTCTCAGTCCAAAGATCTTAAGATCGTGCTCGTCATTTACGTTACATAAAAGAGCTATATCAGGAATATTGGGCCGGAAGCCGCCGGCATGAAAGATGTTAGGCATTCTAAAGCCACCTCCCTTAACTCATGAGGAGAGTTTTCCATGTAGTTGTCTAGGGCTCTACCTTATCTGTTGGTGTCATCATATCATATCATATTTATTTTCACGTAAGCCACCATTTACATATATACATATACATACACACATATGCAGTAGATGTGGTCGTCATAAAGTTTAAAAATTAATACATGCACTACAATACCACACTGCACTTCCAGAGAACGATCTTGCTATTTAGATCTCCTGCCAAGATGTTAGGTATAGGATCGTTAAAGACGATGTCGAGATTATAGTCGAGTAGTAAGAGTCTTGAGAAGAGGTAACCCGAAACTATTTTGAGGGGACCTTCGATGGTGCTAAGGACCAAGGCGACTGCCTCGAGGTCTGACAGCCCATCGATTGGGAGGTGGGAATGGTTGAGTCCCCTTTGGATAAAGATAGCTGTGCCACGCCCCGTGGCATTGTTGGTGAGGTATTGCTGATACCCGTTGATTTTTAGTATCCGGCGAGCACTGAGTAAAGTCTCGCTCACAAACACAGCTTGAATATCGTGCCGCCGAACGAAGTACTCCAACTCCAGTATCTTGTCCGATAGTCCGGCCGCATTCCAAAAGGCTCCTCCTCGATGTTGTTTTCGCGCCATTTTCTGGCGGCGACCTGTTGGGGCTCAAGTCCGGCCTCTCTTTGTGCTTTTTAAGGCGCTTAAGATATCCTTTACTTGGGATTTCCTCGATCCTATTCGGAGTTTTTCTCTGACTGGTCGAGGAGGCGACCGGGTCAGTGGCGTGGTGGATGGCGTACCCACTGGAGGCAGGGGATTTGCCTGGGGCATAAGCCCCGTTTTTGGGCGTCGGAAAAACTCTAGATTTTGCCTGAGGATCTCATTTTTATGGTTGAGTGCAGACAAGCGACGGTCGAATTGAGTCGGTTTAGCGATTGTTTCAGCTCGGTGATGACACTGTTTTGATGTTAAATCATGTCCACGTTAGTGGTGGACGCACCGCTATCGACACTGATGGCGTCTTCCTCCTCGTTGTCAAACGGGAGGTTGTGGATTGGGGAATCTTCTGCACTGGCCATGATGGACGCAGTGCAAAAGGTGGATTTGGGGATAGGTAGGCCTGCATTTACTGCCCCCTGGTCTGCTCGCCGTTAGACGGAATCACGCGTATCTTTTTGGAAAAAACACATAGCCGATATCCCATGATCCCCAGCAATCCCCTTTAATAAGAGGGGTGGGTGTCTGGGAAGCTGGCAAAGCAGAGGTCAAGCGTGCTTACACCCAAGAATTGCGCGCCGGCCCAGGCAAACATGCAACAAGGCTTGTTTCTCCTTCCGACCGCCCACAGTCAGTGCAGTATATTACACGCACTAATTGCGGCGACGTTCACCTCTCTGAAATAAATGCAAATGTATTTCTAAAAATGTTACTAAATCTTAGGAAGGCGTCTTGGATCTGGTCAGACTTTCTTACTTATTGCGGGCGGAGAGGTTATTAACGCTCACCGTCATAAGCTGGGGTGGGCCAGTGGAAACTCGATTTGGTTCAGAACCAGTTCGATATCGAAGGTGAAAGTAAAGAACGCAGAGATCAGGGTGTGAATCTTTTATAGAGACCCCCATAGCGGGGTAGTGTAGGAGTCCCTAGAGGGTATACCAGCTAAAACTCCTCCACTTGTCGCAGTATGGATAGGCGTCCGCTTGATCGGTATTGGTCGGTTTGTTGGAGTTCGGTGGCGGAAGAATTGTCACCGGGACTCAATGTTGTCTTCGATGTGGGCTGTCCAGGAACAAAAACGAAAATTAATTAAGCCTAGACTCTGGTTCCCAAGATCGCCAAGGCGATCTTAGGAATCGCCGTGTATACAATGAGTAGTCTGCCGATCCGTTTGCCGAGCCGAGGGCCTGGAGCATCTCGGTCACGATGTTACCGACCTGGGCGTAGTCGGGCCCCTGGGAGGTCGCGGGTGCCGTCTTCTTCTGCGAAGGTGAACCCCCGCGGTTGCAGCGAAGCTCTTCGTAAGAGGCTTCGGTGTGGTGTCGCTCTTCTTCATTTGGCAAAGAAGCTAGCGCAGCCTCTGTACGATGCAGGATGGGCCTCGGCGCAGTTAGCGCACTTTGCCGGGTCCGTCCTTGGCCTCTCGCATAGGCGCAACAAGTGTGCGCTGGCATACTTGACACACACACAACATAGGAGCATCGAGCCACAGCTCTGCGTGTGCCCTAGCTGCTGACAACGGTAGCATTGTTGCTTGGTTCCGTCGTGATTTTTTCGCTCGATTTTTACATCGAGCCCCAGGACGTTCTTGTCGGCGAGGATGCGGTTTGCATCCACGCCGCCGTCGAGCTGGATCGGTTAGTCCAGTCAGTGGATCCCTCCGGGTCATCCGTTTGACGGAGAGCGTCGGGAATCCCTGTTTTAGAAGATCCTCTGCGATCTGAGCCTCTGTGCAGGTCGGGGCAATGTTTCTAATCACCGCGTTCGTCATCTCTTCCTCTGGGAGTTGGTACGTGTGGTACGTCATACCGTTGCCTTCAAGGACAGTCGTGAGAGTGCGGACCTTGATGGAGTCTGCCTCCATCAAGGCCTTGATGGCCGGCCAGTTAGTGGCCGCTGGCAGGACAACAGGAGGCGGTCTGTGTGCAGCGGGGACGAAGGGAGTTTAGCTGATTAGGACTTCTCAGCCGTGGGTGGGATCGTGGTGCTGCAGTAAGTTTGGATCGCTGCTTTTGCCGCCGGTTATTTGGCCGTTTTTTTGTTGTTACTCCGCCTTTATGGCGGCGGTGAGGGTCACATGGGATAGTGAAATCCTCTCCTTTGTTGTACTTGACCTCGGTGGTGGGGTCAAGTCTTCCTCTTCGGAACCGTCCGTGTCCATGAGGACGGCGTAACTGTTTCCGGTAGGAACAGTCGGCGTTGATGTCGGCGTATTTGGGTTCGCTGGACGTGACAGCGCCTCGATGCATCTCGACATCTGTTCGATTTTGGCCTCTAATTTGGCGTTGGTCACACAAGCTTCCCTGTAATCGCCGGATCTTCTGGCGAGAGTTTTTATGAGGTCTAGCCATAGTTGTTTGTACTCCAGTTCCTCGGTGTCGTGGATCATTGCTGCCTGTGCCTTGGCAAACTTCTCGGCGTAGTCGTTGCTTGCCATTTCTGAGCCGCAAAACGGCTAGTCGATCTCCAGAATTTGTACCGAGTTGGATAAGCGGTTTTGGTCTTGGTTCTGTCCGGTCTGGTTCTGGTGGTTTTGCTGTGCATGTGTTCATCTCGGCGTCTGGTATCGGACTCTACTGACAACTACACTACTATAAAGGGGTATTTAATACCTATGCATTTTATAAGAACTGAAAGTTCAACTTTAAGAGTAGAATTTATGATATTGGCCGTCTTATTTTTTCTTAAAGAATTGCTTCGCAGAATTAAATTTTTAATTAATTTAGATAAGGCGCGGTTATAATTTAAGCATAATCGTGATACGGATTCCACTCGCAGGTAATAAATTTAGTCGTATAAATCTAGTATAATTTATACGATTCCGTAATTAAAATGCGGAATGAGCAGACGCAGTATGAAATATTGGAAACCGGCGAATAGAGAGAGAGCTTGGATAGATCGCTCGGAAGTAATGCGTGGTGTATAACAAATTCGGAATATAATTTTAAAATTGATAAACCGGTGAAATAGTTGTTAGTGTGGGTCGATTGATTTATATGCAGTGATATAACTCATCCAGAAGGCGAAACTCGCGTGTGTAAAATTTGCAGACATATATATCCAGTTATGGCAACTATAAAACATTAACATCGGCCAGCCATAACAATTACACGGCGTTGGGCTCCACAATAGATTGCGTATCTACGGTCAGCAGTGCACGAAGATGGATTTTATTGTTCCGACGTTTCGATGTTTGCCGTTCGCTAGTTTGTGTAACTGACGTTCGTTTCAAAGTAAAATTCTATGGATGTTTGCTGGAACATAAACGGATCTTGAGGTCAAAAGCTCGCCTTACTCTCCTCTTAACCATCCTATCGATTCGCTGTTTATTCTCGCAGACGGAGGCCCTTTATCGGCTTCGCCGGCGACATAATCAGAGTCCAGACTGGCGGATGTTTTATGCACCAAGGACGTTTAATCAACTCATAAAAAGGTACTCTGAGGATCTGGATAATTTTGGTTTTCTATGTCAAGAGCAATTATATTCGGTAAACAAACGTGGAATGTCATACATTGCGTTTTATTTTTTTAATCAATGAAGCATAGGGATTTACATGTTAAAATGTTTATATCTGTTAATGAATTTTCTATTGGAAGCATTAGTTTTTCAGCTCCCTAAATAACTTCGAATAGTTTTTATAATAAAAAGATATAATAATAATAATAATAATGGTTTATTGTGCTTAACAAAAGTTACACTCGTCAATAAAAAATAATGTAATGTGGTTTATATAGACATATAATTTTAACTAAAATTATACGCTAAGGAATCGTCACCGGAAAATGGTGTTAAATCTAACAATAAACTCTTAATACGAAATATTAAAGAAATTGACAAAATTAATTAGGTATGTATGTAATGTTTCCTAAACTTTCGCCTAAGCAAATTAAAGCAGAAAATTTGAAAAGCAATTTGTGACCCGAGTTCGTTTTTTTCGCTCTTGAAGAGTAATGTAAAATGGTGAGCCATTTTTTTTAAATTCCTTTAATGATTAGGAATATACAGCTGAGGAACTGAAAAATATTTGCGACTCAATTTACAAGGGCGTTTAGATTAAGATAAGACAGTGTATAAATTTTCGATTTTTCTTGAATTTTTCGAAACTTGCGACTCGAATTCGTTTATTCGCTGCAAACAAAAGAGCTTGAAGTGTAGAGTAAAATTATGAGCAAATTATCGAAATATCTTTAAATATTCGAAAATTACAACTGAAACTGAAAAAACAATCGCGACTCGAATTTGCTTTATTTCACTGGAAAAAAGAGCTTAAATGGTGAATGTTCCATTTTTTTTTTCAATGGTTTAGCACTTATAACTGAACAACTGAAAAACTATTCAAACTCAAATTCTGTAATAATACGAGCTTGAAGAGTAAAATTAGGTAGTGGAAAATATTTTGATGTCTCCTCAATTGTTCGAAACTTGTAGATGAAAATTTGAAATACAATTGCGATTCCAATTCATTTTTCACAGCAATTACAAGAACATTGAAAGTTGAGTAAGATGGCGAGTTTTCAAAATTTCTTAAAATTTTCGGAACTATACTAAAAACAGTTGAAATCCGATTACGTTTTTTCTGGTAATTAAAAAAAAAATTGGAACCTCTAATGAAAAGGTAAACTATTTTTATAATTCTTTCTTTATTAAAAGATCTTAAAGAGAGAAGTAAGATGGAGATAGAATTTTCTAAATTTTAATAATAATAATAATAATAATCATTTATTTCCCAACAGATTAGAAACCTAGTTACAGGGAAAATACAAAATAAAGCTAAAGTATAACATAAATACCTAAAATTAAAATTAATCTAAAGATAACTACAATAACTTACTAAACTTAAATAGACTTAAATTTGTTGTTTATGCTGGAGGCTTCTACTTCGTTATACATTTTAAATATTATAATGAAACACTTTTAACTTTGTTTTGTATAACTTATATATTTATTTTTGTGACTTAAGTCAAAGTTAAAAGTGTTTTATTAAAATACTTAAATTTGTTGTTTTTTTTTTGTAATTGCAATAGCTTGAAGTGTATACTAAGATAGTGAACAAATTTTAGAAATTTCTTCAATGGTTCGGAATTTCATGCTGAAAAATTGAAATACAATTGCCACTCAAATTCGTTTTTTTTTCGCAGTAAATAAAAAGCTTTAAGTGTTGAGTAAGATGATGAGCGAATTTTCATAATTTCTTCAAATGTTCGGAACTGAAACACTGAAAACAGTTAAAACCCGATTACTATTCTTCTGGTAATTTTCAAAATTACGTCTGGTGAAATGGCAAACTATTTTTCTAATTCTTTCAACTTAATGGTTATTTTTAATTTTTTGAAACGTGAAATGTATGCTCAAAAGTTTTATAATGTAGAACCTTATCCTCACATTTTAGCATTAATTCTTTATTGAAAAAACTTAACTGAACCAATGTTCAAAAATTTTTTCCAATTTTTCGGAACTTATAGCTGAAAAACTGAGAAGTAATTGCAATTCAATTCGTTCTTTATTGTAAGAGCTTGAAGGGTGAAGTAAGATAGTAAACCAATTTTTAAAATTTCTGTAATTGTTCGAAACTTCTTGCTGAAAAACTGAAATATAATTGCGACTCAAATTCGTTTCTTCTCAGTAAATAAAAGATCTGGAAGAGTTGAGTAAGATGGTGAGCGAATATTCAAAATTTCTTAAAATGCTTGGAATTTAAGACAGAAAAACTGTTTATTACAGTAATTTTAAAAATTTTGGAAAAAGTGAGAATGTCAAATTTGTTTTCTAAATTCTTTAATCGAATTAATAGTTATGCTCGAGAATTGTTTGAAAAGGAAATTTATGATTAAAAGTTTTCTAATGCAGAACGTTGTCATCACATTTTAGCAGTTATCACTCTGAATTAATGAAATACGAGGGCAGTTTGATAAGTCAGTGACTTTTTGAATAAAAGAATATTTTTTCGACAAAAAAAAATATTTATTTCTCTATATAATCTCTTTTTAGCTCAATACATTTAGTCCAGCGTTTTTTCATTTTTCTATATACAAACATCTTTATTTACAGAAATTTTACAAAAAAAAAGCAATAATATATAATAAATTTAATTACATAAGTAAATTTCTGCTTAAATGGCTATCGACCTGGAGTCTTTCAGCCTATTGATCAATTTTTTTGTCGCTCAAATGCTCTTCATTATTCTTGATGAAAAGATGATATGAATTGATGAATAGTAATGTTGGGATTTTTAGGTTTTGGGATAATATTTGGGTTGCGGGAAATACATAGGAGATTAATGATGTCAAGGTTATGGATATTAGTGGCGAATTTTTGTGAAAGGTGTTTTAGGCGATGTTCAATGGGGGTTACATTTTTCTATTTCTTCCAAATAACGAGTTCCCGCAAGGGCATCAAAATTGGCGTTGGTTTCAGTGATGACCTCTGCATTCGACCCAAATATCTTATCGCCGAGCCATTTCTGCAGGTTTGGGAACAGGAAATAGTCGTAGAAGGCTAAATCGGGTGAATTTGCTGGATGAGGTAGCAGTTCGTAGCTCAGGTTATGGATTTTTGCCAAGGATACTACACACGTATGCACTCGTGAATTGTCCTGGTAAAGCAACCCTTTCTTCTTTGTCAAATGCGGTCGTTTTTGCTTCAAATCAATGTCGAATCTGTCCAACAGCTCTAAATAGTATTTACCAGTGATCGTTTTACCCTTTTCAAGGTAATCGATCTGAAGGACACCGCGTGCATCCCAGAAAATTGTAGCCATGACCTTGTTGGCCGACAGACCCACCTTGGACTTCTTTGGTGCACTTTCCCCCGGAAAAGTCCAGTGCTTTCACTGTTGTTTAATCTCCGGTGTATTGTGGTGGATTCATGTTTCGCCCACGATTACGAAACGGTGCAAAAGCTTCTTCGGATTGCGGTTGAACATCGCCAAACACTCCTGTGAAATGATCACACGACTGCGCTTATAGTCGACTGTGAGCAATTCATGTAAAATGTGATGTACCCGCTCCACTGAGATGATTACAGCCTCAGCCAGCTCATGCACTTTCATTCTCCGATCGTCCAATATTATTCCATCGACTTTATCGACGATTTCTGGCGTAAAGACCTCTTTTGGTCGACCTGAACGTTCATCTTCAATTGTGCTGGTACGGCCACAACGGAATTCAGTAAACCACTTCTCAACCATTCAAATTAATGGTGCAGAGTCCACATAATATTAATTGAGCCTTTCCTTGGTTCCAGTGACAGTTTTTTTACGCAAAAAATAATGCTTAATGCGCACACGAAATTCACGTTTTCCATTTTCGTCGAAATTCACTGGGTTGTCTGCTTTCAATAGCTACCAAACACAAACTAAATGACGCAGCTTGCTTAAAATTTGACAGAAGTCTATTGACAGATGGTAGTTGACATGAGCAGCATTGCATTTAATGTTACTAGGCAGGAAATTCAAAAAGTCACTGACTTATCAAACTACCCTCGTATTCTCTGAAAGCAGTTTAAATTTAGTTTCTATTTTGTAGACTTAGTAAAACTCAAACTGTAGATCAAGAAATATGGCTTATTTCTTCTTTCTTGGTACAAAGTTCAATATCGCCGCTATTTTTGGAGTTTATGATCGTGTAATTTCAAAATGAAAGTACTTATTCATTTTTAACCATTAACTGGTGACGTGGTACTTGTGCCACACAACTGTTGAGTTTTTAATCATTCGCTAGATGTCTATGGTTACAAATAATAATAAAAACTTCGCGGTGTCTTAGACTCTATTGAAAAGTAGCAGGCTAGCTGGCCGGGCGGACCGACACTTGCTACAGTTTAAAAGTGAATGTTAAATTCAATAGGTCTAACAGAGTCAGGACCACCAGTTAACGGTTAATAAATGGTCTTATTTTCACGATGCTAGAAAGTCTCTATTTACAACGTGTTGGCAATAATTACTTATCGATTGTTTAAATTCTTATGAACCCTCGTTAACCTTCCAGGCGGGGCGTCCTAAATCTTGACACCGTAGCGGGCGCCAGTTCTCAGAGACTTAAGCAAAAAAATAAATCTCCCACATAAAATTTGACTCAATTTTATTTTTTAATTTCAAATAACTAAAATATCACACAAACTCTTTGCTTTCCAAAAGTAAACTAAAGAAAACATTATTAAGGTACTCGGCTAGACAACTCGAAAAAAACAGTTTGCTGAAAATTGACGAACGTTTATTCACGCACCGGTTCTCACAGACTTGGAGCTTTGCCTGGAAGTTTTTTTTTAGTTTTTTTTTTAAGGAAGGATGGTTGACGGGAATTTGGGTTGAGGAAGTGCGGATGATTTGCGAATTGGCTTAAGCATCTAGGCTATTCGGCAACTAACGATATGTAGTTTTTGAGATTTCATTTTTAATAATGAATGGGATATCCATGGACCCGCACAGCCACTTTTTCGTTCCGAAAAAGTGACCGCAGGGATAGGATTCGAACTCATGACCACGAGGCCCGTGAGCAGGAGCTCTACTCACTAGGCCACCGCGGCCCCAGGCCTGGAAGGTCAAAATAAAATAGTTTACTTTTTGTTTTAATTTTATTTCAGTTTGTATGAAAAGCCCAGATGCGACGCATCAATTGCTTACCGTGATGAGCCAGCCCTGACTATAGTACAACAGAGGCACTTTTTTTCTGATTACCTAGATACTGCTGTGATCAGAAAGGTCACTGATAATGTTAAAAAAAGTGGAGGTATTTTTGAATTTGACAAACCAGAAGCTTGATTATCATCAAAATAATAAATACAATAGAAGTAGCGTAATTATTTGTAAAATGCGTTTTGTTATCACCAATACCTGGGATAAGCTTTTCGGTTTTATCGGTGGGCCTGGTTCGGTAATTGGAAAGTCGTGGGCGCCAGAAATAAGAAAAAATATAAATTACTGAAGAGTCTTTGAGCGGATCATCATCCTGTGCGGCCTACAGCAATATTACATGTGATTTTGATCCGGATTTATGGCCTGCAAATATTAATAGTGATCTTGATAATATTTAAGCAATTGCAATTTTAAAGATCCATATCCAAGGATCTGTACAATTGAAGGATCCAATGCAAAAAGTTACTAAGTACTTTTTTGTGTTTTGAGATAAGTGGCGCCATCTATCCAGCGTTTCACGCTCTATCAACTGGTTGAAACAGTTTGACTGTAAAAAATTTCTAAGTACCTCAAAACAGTATGCGGTTATTATGATGGTGTGGCCATTTCAACGCAAGAAGTTACTAAGTTTGAAAAGTGTGTAATTTCAACAGAAAAAGTTTCTAAGTCATCAGCTGATCAGCGGCGTAATGCAACCAATTTTTAACCTCAAAACGGCAATACGTGATCGTGAGTGTTTGTTATCAACGTGCCTTCTAAATTACCTAATAAACAACAGATAATCACGAGGATAATCATGAGTGGTAAGTCATCTCACTGTATTATACTGCTGTTAGTTCAATAACTACTGACATGCTCTAATAAGGGCATCATTTTGCTTCTGGTTTAATATTATAATCTGAATAATGAGAAAAGTAAATGAATTGGCGAGTTAAAGAACAGTACAAGTCCAAAAAATGTAATTTTCAACTGAGATAGCCATTTTGTTCAGTATTTATAGAACTACACAATGAGTGAAAGAATAGTATTATTGAACAATTTATATTTACTAAATGAAACAGTTTTTTTTAATTTCTCAAAATTTCAATATTTGGACTTGAACTGTTCTTGAACTCACCGATTCCAATTTAATACTGGAGATACAGATAAAGAGGCTGACTTTTCGCCTCTGGGAAGCGAATACTTGACAGAGACTTTCTTGACAGATCTGATGTGGAAGGTATGAAAAGAAAAAAAATAGAATAAGAAGAAGTTAACTGAATACAACAAGGGAAAAACTCGCATCGTTCAGGAACCTAAGAATTTGAAAGGAAAACAAACTATCAAGAATAGAATAATCTCACATCTGGACGTCAACTGTGAAGCTGGATCATCAATTTCTGAGCAAGGGCCCTCTGGCTTATTAAAACTGAGTGAACAACAGGCTGCTGGTGACGTTCAAAGTACATCTGACCGCAATCAAGAAAACCAAAGAGACGTCGTAATCAATAGGCAAATTTCTACGCCGCGTGGAAGAAAAAGAAAGTTTGATCCAAAGTCGTGGAAAAGATCTATTCAGCAACGTTCACGTTCAGAATAAAAAATAGTCAGGCGCGAAATTCCAAACTGCCATTGCAGCTTCAAAACAAAATTAGGATTACATGAACAAACTTGGATGTTTAAGAATTTTAAGCTCTATTCACACGATGAGCAAACGCTGCATCTTAAGGGTTGCATAAAACCCTGCAAAGTAAAGGGCCGACCAGCATCCAAAAGAAAGCAGACTAATGAAAAAAGTGCAAAAACCTGAAGAATCTCGAGATATGAGAGGATGTCATACAGAGAGACCCAACAGAATTTCCGTTGAATCCCTAAATCAAGCGGTCTATTTTATTGAAAATCTGCCTGCTAGAGAAACACATTACACAAGATCCGATAGTAAGCTTCGAAAATACCTCGATTCGAATCTCTCAGTATCAGCTCTTCATTGCACTTTCACAAGGAATTTCATCTTTCATATGAAATGTTTAGACGTGTTTTTACAGAAGAATTTAATATAAAGTTCGGCTATCCAAGAAAAGATATTTGCGACAGATGCACCGAATTTATAGTGGCTATTCGAAAAGTTGAAAACGAGAAAAATGATGGGGAAGATAGAAGTTTGAGTATACCAAATGAGGTACATCTTAGACGTGCCAAACACTTCAAAAAAGCCATTTCAGACGCACAGAAGAACACAGTGGGGAACTCTGAAGAGCTTACGATATGCTTCGATTACGAAAAAAACTTACTAACATCCAGGACTAATATTACCTTCATCAGTTATGGGTTCACGTTTTCGGAATTCACTGTCTTAAGACTAACAAAGCTGTAATGTTTACTTACGCAGAGAATATCGCAAAAAAGGGACCAAACGAGGTAATCAACTGCCTTGATAACTAACTCAAAAGAAAGAAAACTCCAGGGCAAACCACTTTGAAGATATACTATGATAACTGTTTTAGTCAAAACAAAAACAAATTTATGTTCATCACTGATCCAGAGATCAGTTATGTGTTAAGAACGTTTTAAAGCACATCGAAGTTTTGTATCCGATACCTGGCCATAGTATGATGCCAGTGGATAGGGACTTCAAGATGGCGATTCCTTAATCCAAATAAAAGACTTCAAGGCTTTGATAAATGCCTATAGCAAAAAAGCATCACAATAATTTCCAAAGCCAGATACGTCGAATTTAACATTGGATCTGGTGCTCAAATGCGAGAAGGCATCATGTCTGGGAATCTGGAATCAATGCCTCTGTACAAAGTAGGAGTGAACAGAAAACTACCTGGGGAGCCAGCATTGACATATGATGGTGAATTTTTGGAAATAAAGCAACTTAAATATCAGAATGTCTTGAATCTTGTTAATCATGTTAGTCATTGGATACTAAATTTTTTCGACGCACCCTCATATATGTCCCCACCAGAAAAGCTCAACCTTCAGAAGATGAGGTGTTGGACTCCGATGCTGATGAATTTGAATAATAGTTCCATGAAAATAGAAATTTAAGTTAAGCAGTTTTTATATTTTGTTCACGTTAGTTCTGTGAGTTATTACTAAAATGCACTGAATTTTGAAAATCAATGTGTTTTTTTTTTCTTTAAACATGTTTCCACTTAATACCGATCATAAAGAGGTATATTTTGACGCCTATGAATAAATAAAGAAGTTGAATAAGGATTTTAAAGAGAAATCCAACACAAGAAGTGGCTAAGTCAAAATTTTGAAAAAATATATGGAGCTTACCAGGAGCCATATTGGAAATTTAAGGTACCTAAAACTGTCCTTTTGTCATAGACAATCTGTATAAAAAATATTAGGTCAATACGAGAATTCATCATATTTAAATTTGCGTTTGAAACCTTTAAAATGGATGATCTTAAAACACGAAAAAAGTACTTAGCAACTTCTTGCATTGGATCCTTCAATTACTCAATCACAGTTTTCGATTAACGACGGTGATTTTTTTAAAATT
The DNA here is from genome assembly GCA_910593695.2 of Ocypus olens. Taxonomy (NCBI): domain Eukaryota; kingdom Metazoa; phylum Arthropoda; class Insecta; order Coleoptera; family Staphylinidae; genus Ocypus; species Ocypus olens. Next base: position 10,679,583 of record OU343054.1, on the reverse strand, counting down.
ATTATCGCGTAGAGGTTGGTGAAACGACCCTTTTCTCTAAGTCAATTCATCGTGAAGAGTCAATTCTTGAAGTGACTCCTGACTCATTTATTATAATAATAAGATTTATTTCCATTTAATATTATACATATTGTTGGAGGATTTTGAAAAAGTTAAAACGTATTTACTCATATCTAAGAGTCGACTCTTTCATGAGTCACCCACATCTATAATCGGCATCTCTTTAATAGAGAAAAAAATATAGAGATCAGCTTCTTTACTTTATTTCAAAAGCTGCTGTCTACACTTTTTGTTGAAAAATTTTCGGTAGTTTATTTGATTTGAGTGAATTATCTGATTAGCAGTATTTGTCAATAACATTGAAAAGACTGGAAAGACTTCGACAATGATTCTAACATGTGTGAAGAGAAAATCGGATTACATAATTTCTTCCGGTTATTAATAATCGACTTTTTTAATATAATTCAAGAAATATTAGTTTTCGTTTCATCACCTATAAAAGGATGGTCAATCATGTGCAAGCATTTACCAGATTTAAAATTACAAGCTGTAAGCAGGCGTGCACCCAGGGGGTGGCTATCAGGCTTGCCAACCCCCCCCCCCTCCCCCAACACCTTAATATACCGAATGTTAACCACCAAACTTGACCATAGCAAAATAGTGCTCTTTGAAATTTAATTTAATTGTTATGCTAGTGCTATATTGCACTTTTATTTAATGTCAATTTCACGATTTTCAATTTATATATATATGTTTGTGTTATATGTTTGAGAAAAATTTCTGGGTACGCGCCTGGCTGTAAGTGCTGCCCGATGGTTCAGCAGAGTCAGTGCAATCAAACCATTACGATAACATTTAATGCGCTGCTGGAAATTTAAGAACATCGTCTGAGTGGAAATGTGCTACAGCTTACAAAGCACATTTGCTTGCTTTGAATATTCTGAAGTATAAATGTATATGGGTAAATCCACAAAAAAATTACAGAATACCCATTTTTTTTTTGCAAAAAAAACTGCCCGTGCCGGTCTTGGACCCGATGAAAATTAAGTTTGGACGTTCAGGAACGTCAGAAAAATGAGGAACCAAAAAAAAAAATAGCTGATGGCATCGGCGGTTCTGTGAAAGCTTTATGTGATCGCGTCGTTCTTTGTGGGGGCAATGTTTTATGTGCTGAAGATGTTATGCGCGTAATCAATGAAGAAAGCCCTAAAGTATCAGCGGTGTTAGTAAAGGAGGAGGACATGCTTCTTATTGATGCACTGTTACCTGAAAACTTGAAATCTGTCCCACAGAGTTCTATTGTACATCAAGTAGTGTGGACGTGTATGCAAAGTGATCATTTATTCTTTCGTTCTCTCTCTTGCTCAGAATGCTGGCAAAGTAACTGCATACATCGAGGTATGGATAAGAGCACAATGATATATGCAAAAAGTGAAATGAAAAAAGATCTCGTGTCAGATAGGAATAGGCCTAAACGGAAGCCCAGAATTTCAAAAGGTTGATTATAAGTTGAAAGTATATTTTTATCAGTGTTGAAAAGCCAGCGGCTATTTGTTGTTATTAAGTAGTTTATATAATTGTTAATGATTTAAAGCAATTAATCAAACTGTTTTACCCCGAAAAACCCCCTCATTACATATAAACCAGGCGATTAAACCCAAAAATCAATTTTTCTCAAGAGATTTTGAAAAATTTTGAAAAATCTCAAAAACACCTCCCATTTTTTTCTTGTTCCTCATTTTTCTGACGCTCCTGAACGTCCAAACTTCCATTTTCATCGGGTCCAAGGCCGGCATGGGCAGTTTTTTTTGCGAAAAAGAAATGGGTATCATGAAATTTTTTTCTGGATTTACCCATATGCTTCATCATAATTTGGTTCGATATTTTGAATGGAGTTTATTTTTGAAGTAAAATGATCAAATCCTGGAAATAAGAGAATTGTTTAGAAAATGAAGGGGGAGGAAAATTCAGTTTTACATGCGGGCACTCATATGACTAACGGCGGGCCTGTTGAGTCGCTGTAGTACTCGGCGAGTACTTGTACAAGTAGAAGTACAAGTTCATCATACATACTACGAATGAGAATCTCATCGGGAAGTGCAAGTAGTTATTCACAAGTTTTTCCTTGGGTCTGTTTACCGACGGCGGTTGGGAAGTACAATTAGAGCATCACGTTAACGAGCGTCTTCGTACACACTCCACGGAATTTGCCAAGAATTAATTAAGGATCGCTCAGTGAGTAGCCGGATTTATTATTTAGACATTCCCGGTCAATTCATTTACAGGAATTGCCAATTCGAATTCATGCAAAATTGTTTTCATTAGTTGTAGAATACTAAAATTAAAACTTAGTATAACATGTCTCCATAATTTTTCTTTTACAAAGCTAAGTTCACTTTCTTAGTACCATAAAATTTTATAGGGTAAAATTTGTTATAAATATAAATTTAAATATATGTAAATGAAGTGCACTTTTAGTTCTTGGTTTGCGAACCACTGATCAAAGCAATCAAATATGTGCAGCGTATTATTAAATTGCTGCGGTGTAAATAACAGTTGTTCAAGTCTCACGTTTATAACATGCAATACACGAGACTTGGTAACATCCAATTTCTCACAAGGTTGACTTCATTTGTTCATGCACGTGAGATAACGGTAGGACACGATTGATCTAAAGTTCATAACAAATATGCACGTGTCCTATTAATGAAAATCACAGTTATCCATTCTAGAGGAGAGGCAGGATACCTATTCTCGTCACTATGTATCATTTCGAAAGTATCCTTATAGATCATTAACTGTACCCTACATGTGCGAGCGTGTCACGTGTAGAGGTCGGCGTAAAGTTCAGAATAACTATTTTATGGAAACCTTACACATAAATCTCGCATTCTTTTATTTCCAATAACTCCTGCACACGTTTCTCACACTCAGGAAAACTTGAAATTACGCTCGCAATTGAACGGATCGAATCGATACCACCAACTAATACATTACGAACCTACGAAAATAGCCCGTCGTAATTATACTGTTGCTATTCCACCTTGACGTCAACACACCTTCGTTATTAAATAGAAATCCGACCTCTAACACTTATAATTAATATCCTATCAGCACTCAAATACAGAGAGGATAATTAGTGAGTAAGTGAGGAATTAATTCGTGCCCGCTTAGATAAATGCGTCAATCAGTTGAATCCAGCAGGAACTGGAGGAGTTTTCTTTTTTAATCAATCCATCAAAACCTTGAGCTCCTGTGCACCGAGACCGAGCAACTCCTGTTAACATTTAATCAAACCGTTGGAAGGGTTCAAGGGCGGAAATCACAACTAATCCGAACGGAATTAGGGCGTTTGAATGGTAGCGAGGAATGAATTTCCTCTTTCGTAGTTCGATGCTTGATTAAAATATTCGCTTCGTAGTTGTTAATTTTTTATTTTCTTTGATGTTGCTACGTTGAACTATAATTATCAGCACATGGATGAATGAAAATATTCCTACTAATACTTGCTTGGGTATTATTTTAAATATTGAAACAGCTTGTTTGGTATTAAAATTTGAACAGGGAAAACTTTTTTTTTTAATTCCGAAACAGACATTAGTATCACATGTTACGCAAATCAAAGTACAGATACATTCTCATATAAAATAATTGATTTTTTAGGTAATAAATGTTTATCGGGCTGAAAAATAACTAGCAAATAATTTAAAACGCATGTAATTGTCATAATCAAATATGTAATATGTTTCTCCATCTCTAAAAAATATTTTTTTAACAAAGATGATTATATTTATAAATGTTTATTGCGTTAATAATAATCTATTTGTCTTTATCGATTTGTCAATATTATTTTAGAAATGTGTGTGTATATCGAAACATCGCGATCATAACTCCAATATCAGCTAAAACAAACCGCAGGTTTAATCGAGCAGTGGGTGGCACTCCTTGCATACATCCCCCACCCCCTCCCTCCTAGAATTCTATCGATTGATAAAATATATCGCTTATTTGAACGCCACTGAAACGTGCTATTCTCTCTCTGCCGGCATTGGAAGTGTGGATACCATTAAAATTTCAGATCGGTGAATCGTATATTTTCGCCATTACAAATGCTGGCCTGGGGCCGCGGTGGTCTAGTGGGTAGAGGTCCGGCCTCTGGAACTCGTTGGTGCGGGTTCGAGTCCCGTCCGGACGGTCACTTTTTCAACACGAAACATGGCCGTACGGATCCCTGGGTGTCTAGTGTTTGTCCCCATTTCATTTAAATATGAATATTATTAATATAAATTGGTTGTGGCTGAATGCCCTAGCTGGTTAAGCCAAGTCCCCATCATCCTCGATTCCTTAACCGGAACTCCTGTCAATCATCTTTCCTTAAAAAAAAAAAAATCTGGCCCTTATATTACAACACAAAACAATTATAAATACATAAACTTTATTCCAACATACATACAAAACATACAAATGTTAGCGAGGGCCATCGACCGAGACCTTCAGCCCTAATAATTATAATAATATAATTTAAAACAAAATATATATTCGCCAATTTATTTATTTATACAGTGTGTATAAAAAGAAATTTAATGTGTAAATCCATATTTACGCAAATTGCAACTTCTATGATTATTGCAGAGAAAAGGTACATGAGTAAGTATATGTTCAGAATTTAAAAATCTAAAATCTACCAAATACCATTTACATTTACTAGATATGCTAACGGAGAGGAGAAGATGTAAAAATTAAATGGTGTTAAATACTTGTAAAAATTATTGAAATAAAAGTTGAAATAATGTTTTATATTTATAACTCATAATTCAACTCAAGTATAAAAATGTGCATTTAAAATAGCCGAGTGAGCAGTTTTGCAGACGGATAAAAAAGTGGATAAAACTTTGTAAGTGGATAAATAGGTCGCAAATCGATAAACAAGTAGATACAAGTTTGCAAGTGAATAAATTTTGTATGCCTTAACCGTGACAACGATCTCAATGATTTGAAATTCATTGAGACAGTTTATTCGTTTATTCGTTAAATGATTTAAACAAATACCACCCGGTGTTATAATTTCTGCAGGGTAAATTTTATTTTAAGCACTCTTCATTTCATCGCAAATTTCTCGAATGTAGTGCGAATGGGCGGCAAAATCGCGCAATTCATTCTCGAAATTTTTATCGACTAGTGCAAAATAAAATTTATCCGAACAAACTCTAAACTCTTGGGGTATTACCCCTAACAAAATCCATTTAGATTTCTTCGATTATAAATTTTAATTAAACGTAATGAAAATCAGTAACCCTTTGTAGCCGGAATGAGTATATTTAACCTTTTAACCCTTTGTTGACTGGTAAATTAAAGGTATAACTATTTTAACTTTTTTTTACTCCAGATGCTTAATACACTTGGCGTCAAAAAAAGCGCCACTCGAAAAATCGCGAAAAATCTCGATTTTCAAACCATCATAACTTGGTTCAATTTGGTCGAAAATGATGAATCTTTTAGTTTGGGAAAGATTAAAGTTTTATCTTTAAGAATGTGTAGTTGATTTTGACCTCAAGTACAACCCACCCCCCGTAACAACGCGATGAAAAAAAAATGTTTTTTTATATAAAAAATTGTCCAACTTTGACAAGCTGTACCGCGCGCAAAAAAATCGGCACAATAGCAGAAAAATTTATTCAATTTCCTTCAAATGCCTTAAAAATTCGAGTCGTTTCGATGATTTGGAGCAAAGTTATGAATTTTTGAAACAAAATGACATTTTTCACTTTTTTGTCCATAACTTGAGTAATTTTGCACCAAAATCGATTAACTTTTGCAGTCTGAACAGTTTCAAATTTTCTCTTTAACGCTATGTGAATTGCTTTGTTCCTAAAACGATTCCACCCCCTGCCACCCCTAAAGGAAGAAAATGTTTTTGAAGTTTAAATGTGCAAATTTTGTTTCTTGTACCGTGTGCAAAAAAGAATCCTAGACTCAATCGGTCAGCACGGCAATAAAGTTCAAGTCGATGCGATGATTTGGCGCGAAGTTACGGAGTTTTGAAAAAAATTACATTTTGCGCCTTTTTGGCCATAACTAGGCGAATTTCGCACGAAACTCCATGGAATTTTGCGATCTAAGAAGTTTTCAACTTTCGTGACTCCCTGAAAACCCCTACAAAAAGTGTTTTGGATTGACAAAAAATGTTAAATTTTTACAACTTGTAAAAATTCCGTTTCGGTCATAACTCGGTCAATTTTGCTCAGAAGCCGATGATTCTTTGCGATCTGAAAAGCATAAGTTTCATTCCACTCTCTGTCATCCCTAGTGCAAAAAAAGGTTTTCGGCAGGGTGATAAAATTTGTTCATTTTAATTGAAATTTCAAACAAAAGACAAGTGAAAAATGTCATTTTTTTCAAAAATTTATAACTTTGCTCCAAATCATCGAAACGACTCGAATTTTTAAGGCATTTGAGGGAAATTGATTAGATTTTTCTGCCATTGTGGTAAAATTTCCCGCCGATTTTTTTTTGCGCGCGGTACAGCTTGTCAAAGTTGGACAATTTTTTACATAAAAAACATTTTTTTCCATCGCGTTATTACGGGGGTGGGTTGGACTTGGGGTCAAAATCAACTACACATTCTTAAAGATAAAACTTGAATCTTTCCCAAACTGAAAAATCCATCGATTTTCAACCAAATTGAACCAAGGTACGACGGTTTGAAAAATCGAGTTTTTTCGAGATTTTTCGAATGGCGCTTTTTTTTGACGCCGAGTGTATATTAAAATAGTGACCTACGATTTTTGTTTCATTTTATAGAAAAGGTTTTCTAAAAAAAATGGGGTGGTACTCACAAGTACCGCCAGGCATCTGGAGGTACAATTCAGTGACAAAATTAAAACTTTTCAAGAGGTATATTTATATATTTATACAAAAGCTTTATTAAAAAAACACATTTTAACATTATTTGTCAAGGTAAAGCAATCCTTGGTGAAAATCCAGAAAACAGTTTTTGGTAGCGTTACAACAAAGTGCTACTTTACATGTAGAGCACTTTGAGAACGGTTTGGAACGAGTGCCTTTTTTGCTACAAACTTCACATCTGCTTAGCTTATCGTCGAAAATAACCCAATGTGCTCCTCTATTAAACAACCTAACCTCGACCGGAATCGAATAACCGTGGCCACGTGTTTTCTTTAGTGACACATTATTGCCAACATCCACAAAGCGTCGTTTGCTAGTTGCACAGCGTTTTCTAGTTATTAGCCCCATGGCAACAGACCTTCTAAATTCTAGAAGGGACACCTTTTCTCTTATATCACAGTAAATGACATAGGCATTAACAAATGCTATATTCAGTAAACCCCAAAACAATCGGTGCCACCACTTTTTTGATCTCTTGTCGACTCCATAGACAGCCCTCAATCTATCTGCGTGGTCTACCCCTCCCATATATTTGTTATAGTCTGCAACTGCTACTGGAGCTGAAATCTGTAGCCTTGTTCCATCTCTTTGGGTACGTTTTACAAAACCCTCTTCACTTCCATGGAAATTACTCGCGAAGTGCACGACTTTATCATCGTGCCATTTCCATATTCCTATATCCATTGAGGAAAAGCGAAAGTCATGTTCTCCGCGCTTTAGATTTTTACCATCACTCATATTAGTGGATAGTCCTTTTTTGTCAGATCTGATTGTTCTGTTTTTAGCTTTTCCAACAAAGATAAGGAGGTAAAGTAATTGTCAAAATATATGATGCAGTATTTCCCCCATTCCTCTTCAGTCAAACTCAAAACTACCCTCTCGCCTAGTCCAAACGCTGAAAATGTCTGATTGACTACCTCATCTTTCCCCTCGTATATTTGAAATTTTTTGATGTAGCCTTTCTGCTCAGATAAGCACCAAAGCTTATAACCACCTTTTATCGGTTTCATAGGTTTGTACTGCTTTAGCGAAGTACGTCCCTTAAAAATTATCATCGATTCGTCTACAGACAACTCTCGGGTGCCATTGTAAGGGTTGCTAAATATTTGATTCAGTGCGTTTATCACAGGTCACAATTTGTATAATTTGTCCTTTTTTATCTCTGGGTATCTGCGCATTATCATTCGCATGCAGGTTGTTTAGAATGGCATCAAATCGATCCCTAGATATAGCAGAGTTTGGTACAATTAGGTCTTTAGATGTTGACTAATAATGTCGCCAATTAGGCACCTTGTGTTACCCCATCATCATATTTATTCGCATTCGAATAGTCGAGTAGTAGAATTATTCGTACTATTCGTATTCGATTCCCAGCCCTAGTTTAAACCGATTGTTCTCTAACAAAACATCAGAATCACGTTTCCTTCCTGTTTTAGATCAGATTTAGCCCCTATTAGGGGGGTTACCGAGGGTTACCTTGAGTCGAAACTCTTTCAAAATAAGTGTTCTTGACTCTGATCTAATTTTGAACATGAATAAATTAATTGACTGGTGACACGTCCAAAAAATACCAGAATATTGTATTCCAGCATTTCTTTATATTTTTTTTATATTTTTAGATTTTAGCATATCCATTTTTTATAACAAGGCCCATATTAGCCTTATAATCTTTCACTAATTTATGGCACTCAATTTCTCCACAAGTTCCGTCCTTTATTTTTCTAAACACTGTTTCATTATTAGTTGGATTATGATAGTTACTCAGAAGCAAAACTGCTTTTCGGTCCTTCCATCTTAGAAATACAAGCCCATCCTTGCTAACTCTCCTGTCACACTGTCCTCTTTCCAACGTAATATCTTTTCTTAGATCCGTCGGTAACCCTTTCCTACCTTTTCTTGCAGTTCCGCAGGCATATATGCAATTTTCCTGAAGACTTTTCTGGAGTGCAAGAGAGTTAAACAAGTTGTCTAAGTATATGTTATGTCAGTTTCTAACTAATTCTTCTGTTAAATACAAAACAATGCGTGTTCCTAATTTTTTTCTGTTGCTTCCGACACTCTCCCCGATTTTTTTTTTCAACCTCCGATGGGCCATACTAGGAAGACGAGTGTATATAAAAGAATGATTTTTATACCAAAAGTTATGTACACTTATGGTTATTTACCGACATAATCACGTAGGAGATTAATGCATTTGTCGTACCTGTGAACGAGCTTTCCAATACCCTCTTCATAAAATGTTGCCGCCAATGAATTTAAATATGTCTTGACGTTCTCTTGACGCTCCTCGTTATACCCGAAAACAAAACAAAAATTGCAACAATGGATGCCAAACTCGCCAAACAAACCAAAAAAGTTCAAACAAACCTTCAACAACCGCAAAGTTATGGCTACCGTGTTTTGGGATGAAAAAGGTGTTGCTTTTGGAGTTCGTGCAGCCAGGGACTACGATTAATGCTGATTATTTCGAAACAATACAAAGTCTGCGAAGAGCCATACAAAAGAAAAGAAGAGCCATGCTGATTTCTGGAGTTGTTTTGATCCATGACAACGCCCGTCCTCACACGGCTACTCTAACCGAACGGCTGCCTGAGCAATTTCAGAGGGATATTTTCGATCACTGGCCTAGCGCCGAGTGACTTCCATATTTTACCTGAACTAAAGAAGTGGCTAGGAGGGTAGCGCTTCCAAAATAACGAGGAGCTTCAAGACAACGCCAAGACACGTTTAAATTGATTGGCGGAAATATTTTATGAAGAGGGTATTGGCAAGCTGGTTCACAGGTACGACAAATGCCTTAATCTCCAAGGTATACAAATAATTGTTTACACTTGTCTTTTTATTATGGACCATCGGAGGTTGAAAAAAACAACCCTCGTATCTGGAATTGGCAGATATACCCAGTTTCATCCCCACTTTATACCGATATTATCGGTTTCATGAGCATGTATTGTTTCATAGAACCTCTTCCCTTAAAGGGAATCATAGATTCGTCGATTGCTTAATTTTTCGATGGTTTGTAGGATGAACGATGTGTCTCTGCCAGCTCAGTCAGTAAGGGTCGAATTTTATATAATTTGTCAAAATTATCTTCATTTGGCTTCGGCTGCACAGAATTGTCATTTAAATATAGGTTCATGAGGAGCATACAAGAACTTATGAAAGCATCTCTAATTTCCTTCCTAGATGACCAGTAATCACGTAAACTTGGAAGGCGTTTTATTCCCATTGGTGGATTTATTCCAAGAAAAACTTTTACTTCGTTGGAATTGGTTGGTACGAAAGAATTATTATTGCCTCCGCTAATCTGGAGAGCCTATAAGTTTGCATGAAAAACTATGTGATTGAAAGGGGGAAAATATACAGAAATATATCGGTTGGGTTATCAATATCCTATGGTATTGCTTGTCAAGGTTCATCGAATATTTTCCGAACAGTAATTGGCCTCACTTGTCCACACATTCCTATTTCTAAACAATTTATGCCTCAGTGAATTTAGATTTATTTCATCATCGCTACAGGGTGTTTCAGAGCTCTAGGAATGGTCAATCACGTGCTTATTTTTCAAAATTTCGAAAAATGTTTTATACAAAAGTTGTGTATAATAGTGAGCTGCACGCCCTAAAAATATTTAAATTTATACAGGGTATCTCATAGCAAAGTTACAGACCAAACTTATGTTTTTTTTAAATAGAACACCCTGTATTTTTTGTCATTTTTGAATTATATGGAGCAAATAAAGGTGAGTTACTTCAATACTTCCTATACCTATTGTTTGCCGTTTTCGAAATATTTGAAGATTTGTTGAAATGCATGGTCTGGGTGAAATTTTATTTTTGCCCCAGTGATTGATGTTGAACGATTAAAATCATTTCTATTATTTGGTTGAAGGTTCGAACTATAGAGCCAACCATGATTTCATACCAAAAATTATACAGGGTGATAAAAAAATGCGGTAGAAAAACCGAACTTATATTAGTTAAAAACAGTTAAAACACACAATGGAATAACGAGACTCTAAAACACCGCGAATAAAGCATAAAGCACGCTTGATTTTTGTAAGAGACGATATTTGCGCAGTGTAGAAACACTAGGCGCCTAGTTAAAAAGTATTTAAAATGTGTCCCACAGCAAGCACACTAGGACACAAAAGTTTAAAGAGTGAACGAAGATTTAAAAGAGTACGTAATAAATCGAAGCTCAGCGAACAAAAAAAAAACGTTTAAGTTTAATTCTAACGTGTAAGACAAATAATAAGAGACGCTCGACTTTATCCCATCTGCAAAATATTTCATTTAGACATCGGATCTCCCTAATGTGGCGGAGCCAGATAAAAACAATGGCAATAACTCTATTGAACGGCGGAATCGTGATGCATAGAAGGCATTTACTCACCGTGGGGAGGTTTTATCATTATTGCTCGACGGAGTTTATAAATGGTAAACTTCTTTAAATGGCCAGAGTAAGCTACGACAATGATCCAAGTTTAGAGCGGCCATATTTCATAAAGTTGGGCTCGTCCCCCTTCGAAACACGATAACGCTGCACTTTTGCCTGCGGAGTAACTGTTGAAGTGGGGCTTGGTTAATTAAAACTATGTTTATTACTATTTCTATAGTGCACAATTCATGCTGGCAGCAAGATTATTTCTTAGAATAAAGATGGTCGCATTATACAGTGCGTTTTTTTTTTCTTTATAAATTCCTGGTAATGGGAATTTCAGTTATGTTTATTTCATACTGTGTAGAACTCTTTTATTTCCCGTACTAATTTCAGTCCGAGTAATGGGATATTACAGCACCAGAACCGGTAATGTGCGTTTCTAGGCAATTTACCGGAAATATCGAAATGTGGTGGTTCGGATATTTTTGAAATTTTAACTGACACTGATACACCGTTCCAATGAAGCACTAGTGATACGATTTTTATAACTTATAACTAGAGAGAGGATTATATGCATTATAAAATGCTGAAATATGTGCATATATATATGCATTTAAAAGTCCGAAAATATGCAACAAATTTAATATGATAAATTTAAATATTTGTGTTTATATAAGTTTTTAATAAAGCAAAGAATATAATCACATACATTTATTAATGTTAATAATAAGAAATAGAAAATGCCATACTTGTAGATGGCTTGATCAATAAGACTACAAGTAACAAATTACTTTTTCAAACTACGTTTCTGTCTAATAATAATAAAAATCTCAAATTATTAGTTTTCTTCAATTCTTTAAATTTATTTTTATTTAGAGATCCGATTAATATGAGAATCCCTTGGACGCCCTACACTATTTCTTTCTCGTTCTACCTCTTGACCATATATAGCATTAAGCATATTTCAAAGTAAGCCGACAAAAACATGTGAACGCTTAAATTCATGTTTATCGCAGGATGAATTGGCAATTAATATGATAACATTTGGCCGGTATTTCCTTGAATGACTAGATGTTGGTTCATGCCCGAAATCGAAAATTGTACGTGTTGCAATGTGCCATGCGACAAAATGTGAAATATTACCATTATATATTAAAATATCCATTAAAAGATTAAATATGCATCAAATGGGTAAATATGCAAAATATGTAAAAATATGCATTTTGCATAAAATTCTCTTTCTACTTATAACTGTGTGTAAACCGGTTACTAAATTAGAAAACAGTTAGTTAAATCGCGGTTTATCGAAAGTACAGTAATAAATAAAATGTGCCTTACACGCCTCGTCCGTAAACACCAAACTCATCCTGTAAAAGGTCACTTCCAGGACTACTGACGTAAATAACTATTTTGGTACACTGCAAGTTCGCATTGTCTTTAACAACTTCTAATAGTTCTTATAATAAAAAAAAATATTAAGAAAAAGAAAAGAAATATTAGACAAGATTTGTTAATAAACCATTATTTATTTTTATTAGTAGGCATGTTTGACGGTCGAAAATCAACAACTGTCATAACTAGAATTGGTTAGACATTTTACACACACTTAAATGTAAAAGTGAATATAGTAAAAACTATAACAGTTTCTATTTGTAACCACCGAAGTAATAGTATATTACATACCTAGTCGGGAAACATTGCATTACAGCTGAGGGAATAGATTGTAATTGCGCGATTGCAATTGTCTAAAGCAGTGTTTCTGAAACTAGAGAGGGCAATGTCCATGGGGAAGGTAAATCAAGTATATAACACATTGTATAACATTAATACAGCAAGTATTTATTACTTTCTCCGTTACGAAGTCCGAGAAAGTATAGTGATCGTGATTTTTGTTTCAAAATTTTTTTTTTACGGAAATATCCGTTTTGGGGTCCCTAGATGCCATTTCAACAATTTCTAGAAAAAAAAATTGTGTGTGTGTGTGTGTGTGTGTGTGTGTGTGTGTGTGTGTGTGTGTGTGTGTGTGTTTGTGTGTGTGTATGTGTGTGTTTGCGTGTGTGTGTGTCTGTGCGCGCTGTATCTCAAAAACTAATAGAGCAATTGATATGAAACTTTGAACATCCGTCTTATTTAATAATCTGAAGAACTGAAAAGCTGTTGCTAAAATTTCGTACACCGGAAGTGGGCGTTTACTTTAACTGTTTTTTGTTTTTTGCCAATATTTTCTTAAATATGAAAAATATCACAAAAACATATAAACAAACTTTGAAGACAACAAAGAAATGAACATCTTTTGCTTGAAAATATTTTTTATAAAATCACTTTTATTCGAAATTTTTTTTTTTTTAATTTTTGGCTTATAATTACAAAACGATAATAGTTACAGCAAATTTATGTTAATAATAATTGTAGAGAATACTAAAATTAACAACTTACAAAGAATAACTTTTTTTCGGAATCCCTTTAGTTTTTGAGTAAACTGAGTTTTTGAATTTGAAGTATAATTTTTCCATCTTTCATAATTTTGACGTTTTAAACGTCAGTTTCATCCGAGTTTACACAACACTCGATGTACATTTAAAATATGATTTAAATTGAAAATAAACCATGAAAGCGGAAATATAAATGATACCATCAAGTCGGAGAAAGTAACATGATGGCCACATCACCATTTTTTTTTCTTGTGTGTTGGGGGTCGTAGAGCTATAAGTTTTAAAAATACTGTCATAAAGCATTACCATATAACGTGTTGTGTACGAGTATTCCATTCAATAATTAAAACGAAATATGTCTAAATAAGATACAGTATTTCCAAATCAATATGGAAGAGAAAGGAATAAACAATACACATTAATTTGCCATCTATGGAAGTTTACGCTTGCATGATAATTAATTAATAATAAATGTACGACGGTAGATGACCTCAAAGCCATGTATCTTACTCCTTTGTTTCATCAAACACTTCCGCGACATTACCACAGCTATAAATTCGTACGGTTATTTGCTTGCCAGTCAGATAAAATACTCAAGTTATACCCAAAACACCACGATATATCTTACAAGGAGCTTTACAATACTGAAATTGCAAATACAAGCATCAAATCAGCTATCAAAAATAATAAGTAAGACAAAACGCTTGATAATTGACGATAATTTGTATATTTGTTACGGCTCAAACACAAAATGGTGTCATTATCGATAATGGCCGGCCAATATTTGTATGGACCAGACAATTTGGCCCATTTCCGAAATTATAATAAAATTTAAATATTTTAATAATGGCTTGTGTGTTCTAGCCAAAATACAAATAATGAATTAAGGATATTCGAATCAGTTTTTATTTTATAACAAAAACAAATACATTCCGAAGTTCAATGCGAATACAATTGAAAGAATGACATTTGTAACAATTTACTAGCTATTATAGGTTGATAAACAAAATCAACATAACTAATCATTAAGATTATTTGTTGCAACAGCAAGTATGGGGTTATAAAAATGCCAAGTGAACTTGAACAAATGTATAGCTACAATTGGCCTCTACGAAAGTCTGTTGGAGGTTTAAGAAACTGGCTGCAAACTTTATATGAAAAACTCACATTTTATCTATAAAAAGCCTTCGAACAAAAAATTGTAAATTCCTTAATTTAGAAAGGAAATTGTGGGAACCCTTCTCAGAGCCGAGAGAAAATATGTGGGACTAGAAAGATCAAAAAGATAAGAGAAAGAGGACAAAACCAATGATGTGCTAAAATACTGTAAGGGTTACTACGAATATTTTACAATAAATTGTGCAGAAAAGTTTGTAACATATTCTAAATCCTGCGAGAATTAATCGGACTACTCCATAAACGCTTCAATTAAGTTTATGAATAAATAAGTTCTCTTTGGTATTTTTGCATTAGTTTTGTAATAAATATTTAAAATATTATATAATTCGCCCCAGTTTATGGTGGGTATTAAAAGTGTTGAAAGAGTGAAAAGTATGTCTGGATAAAAGTGATAAGCAAAAAAAAGTTCTCTTTTTCAAATTTACCCTGAAAATGCAGTGGGGAGCAGACCAATAAAAAAAAGAAGTCGTCACCTCGCAAATTATTTATTTACAGAGTCGACTCATAATGAAAGTGTCGATTAATAACTTAAAAAATTTCATGACTCAAATTGAGGTACAAATCATATTCTTTTAAGAGTTGACTCTTTGAGGCTAGTCATTCATGAGTTGCCCATCTCTACTAGACTAGGTAGGTTTGACATTTTGAATTCCACTCATTTAACGTCCGCTGGCATGATTTCACATGTAATTAATATATATTAACTTAGATGTCGTATATGTGCCAAATCGACCCCTGAAGTCGGCGGCGCCCACTTGGCAGTCAACCTGTTAAAAATAAAACGTTTCATATTGAATTTCAAACTAATGTTATATAGAATATTCTGTGGGCTATAGTCAATCAGTTAGTTATAATTTTTGGATCTCTTTGTAACCGTATTAATTGTTGGGAGATTTTGACGAGTTCGGTAATTGGTTGGTGTCTGGCTGTGAACTCAAATCTTTATATATCCTCTTGTTGAACTCCTTATCCCCTTAAACTTTTCTAATGTGGAATAGACTAGATCAGCGCTCGGCTACTAGGAACGGATTTTTGGTGGCACGCCTCAAAAGTGACAAATATGAAATATATTATAAACCTGTATCGAAATCGTTTAACTGAAGAAACTTCAGAAATGTGCATAAAAAAATTAAAACTTCAAACTATGAACCAAATATTAAAAATATTCAAAGAGGCCCGTATTGTGCATGCATAAAACTGTATAACAGTCTACCTATCAAAATTAAAAAAGCAAAATCGTACATAACCATGAAAAGAATGCTTTATAAAAAACTCATAGAAACAGAACCTTATAACATAGGGGAATTTTACACCAACATGACAACATAAATGTGATTTTTTTTTCTGTTTTTGTTGTTTTTTATTGATATTGCGAATATGTCTTTTTTAATTTTTTGTTATATATTTTTTTAAATATTAATTCTCTTTATCTGTTGACCTGTTTTCGTGTAATTACTGCATGTATATATGTATCATATACAGGGTGTCAATTTGAAAACTTCCAATGCGAATATCTGTGAAAATAAAAGAGTTAGAAAAACGCCATTTGGTGCAAATGTTATACATGTAGGGGGAACTAGAACTGACATATTTTGGTTATGGGGTGAGTGACCCCTTGGGCCCCATTCACCCTAACCCCAAAATTTTAAATGGCATCACCCCTTTTGTGATTCCTTAAATGAAACGTTTTTTTGAGTAGTATTCACCAGCACAAGATTTTTTCTTAAATTTAATACATTCTGTTTGTATGAATTGCTATTTTATTTAATTGGATTCTTATCATTCATTCCATTTTGGGCTACAAAAAAGGATAATAATTTTTTTGCTCCAAATACTCGGAGCAGTGCGTCAGGTTTCAACAAATAACAATCACCTTTCAGTCAGGTGTCTAAATGGCAATTCTTTCAGCCATACTGTAAACCATGTCTAATACCGAAGAAAAAAGAAAATTAAATAGTGAATTCGTCTGAAATTATTTCAATTCGATCGTTTTTGAATTTGACGTACAATCTAACACACCTGACTTCAATAGGTGATTGCTATTTGTTGAAACCTGGCCCACTGTTTCGAGTATTTGGAGAAAAAAAATTATTATCCTTTTTTGTAGCCCAAAATAGAATGCATTATAAGAATCTAATTAAATAAAATAGCAATTCATAGAGTCAGAGATTATTTTATTTTAATTATACTTTTTGTTCGGCCCTGTATTAAATTTAAAAAAAAAATCTTGTGCTGGTGAATACTACTTAAAAAAACGTTTAATTTAAGGAATCACAAAAGGGGTGATGCCATTTAAAATTTTGGGGTTAGAGTGAATGGGGCCCAAGGGGTCACTCACCCCATAACCAAAATATGTCAGTTCTAGTTCCCTCTACATGTATAATATTTGTACCAAATTGCGTTTTTCTAACTCTTTTATTTTCAGAGATATTCGCATTGAAAGTTTTCAAATTGACACCCTGTATGTATCTTGTGAAAACACTGAAAATAAAGCTATTATTATTATTATTATTATTATTATCTCAAAAACTAATACAACAATTAATATGAAACTTTAAACATAAGTCTTATTGGGGAAACCAAAGAATTGAGAAGCTTTTGCTAAAATCCGTACACCGGAAGTGCGTGTTTGACTTTTTAACCATTTTTTGTTTTTTTTTATATTTTTTTAAATATAAAAAAATATTACAAAAACATTTGAACATATATCGAAAACGACAGTAATTCGAGAAAAAAATTATTATTTTTAATTTTTATTTTTTATTTATAATTATGAAAATACAACAAATTTATGTTAATAATAATTATAGAGAATGCCAAAATGAACAACTTATGAATAATAAGTTTTTTTTCTCTTTGGTTTTTGAAAAAACATTGTAGAGATTATTGAAAATTTTTATCATTAGTTTAGTTTATAATTATGAAATGAAAACAGTTACATCAAAATATAAATATTGTTTTCCTATCAGAACACCTACGGACCGGTTTCGACCTTTCATCGACTTTTCAGGTCTCACTACGCTGATTATTATTGGAATATAAATATTCGAAACACCGTTAAAGGTAGAAACAACAAAGTGGCGACATCTATTGCCTTAATTTGGCATCAACCTCATTTTAGTACAACATGCAGGCAATAGATGTCGCCACTTCGTTGTTTCTACCTTTAACGGTGTTTCGAATATTTATATTCCAATAGTATTTTCCGTGTTTAATGTTTGCATTATTATTATTATATTTGCCGCTGTTGACATATCCCTATATCTGAATGCTGAACTTTTAAAGAATACGTTTTTTTCGAAATCTCTTTGGTTTTTGAAGCATAATTTGTCATTTTCATCTTTCATAATTTTGACGTTTCAAACGTCAGTTTTATCCAATTTTACAAAACGCACGATGTACATTTAAAATATGATTTAAATTTAAAATAAACCATGAAAGTGTAAATATAATATCCATTATATCATCAAATTGGAGAAAGTAACATGATAGTCACATTGCCATTTTTTAATGCATTGATAACTCGAACAAGTGAGGCCTTCTCAAGTTTAATTATCATTCATAATATAGACCTATTCACGAATAAGGGCTGTTTACGAACTAAGTTCGGAACATTCAAATAATATTGGTATCTTTTCTACTACCTGATAACCGAGCGGATATTCCCAAGACGTACGATTTCGTCGGCCGTATCTAGAAAACACACACGCGGCCTGCGTAGCTCGGTCTTAGACCGAGCGGTAGAAGGAGAAAGAAATAGTTTACGGCGTCTCTTACTTACCGGTTATTTCATAGGCGGGCACGATTTAGCCTATGGTGGAAAATTGCAACGGGCACTACTTGATTCGGACGGACCAGACATCCCGACCGCCATCTTTGCTGAATAGCTCTATACATTTAAAAATCTAAACATTTTCAAAAACCACCAAAAATAAAACAGGTTTTGTGGTTTTAGCATTTCATGTTTTTTTTATATATATCTTCAATTTTCTGTTTCGCAATTCAAATAATTCAAATAACTCCCTTGAACATTGGATTATTTTCAAAAACCAAAAATATTTCATTAAAATAAAGCCTTTTCGGTTGTTTTAGCGTTTCTTTCGATATTTTCAATTTTCTCTTACTCAACTGTAATAGTTTATTGAAACATTCCAGACTCTCTGAAAAATTTAAATATTTTCATAAAACCAAAACGATTTCCTAAAAATAAAGCCGTTTTTGTGGTTTTAGCGTTACATGTTTTTTACTTTCTCCGTTACGAAGTACGAGAAAGTATTGTGATCGTGATTTTTTTTTCAAAATTTTTTTTTACGGAAATATCCGTTTTGGGGTCCCTAGATGCCATTTCAACAATTTTTGGAAAAAATTTTTTTGTGTCTGTGTGTGTGTGTGTGTGTGTGTGTGTGTCTGTGTGTGTGTCTGTGTGTGTGTGTGTGTGTCTGTGTGCGCTGTATCTCAAAAACTAATAGAGCAATTGATATGAAACTTTGAACATCCATCTTATTTGATAATCTGAAGAACTGAAAAGCTTTTGGTAAAATTTCGTACACCGGAAGTGGGCGTTTACCTTAACTGTTTTTTGTTTTTTGCCAATATTTTCTTAAATATGAAAAATATCACAAAAACATTCAAACAAACTTTGAAGACAACAAAGAAATGAACAGCTTTTGCTTGAAAACATTTTTTATAAAATCATTTTTATTCGAGAAAAAAATTTAATATTATTTTTTTAATTTTTGGTTTATAATTATAAAACGATAATATTTACAGAAAAATTATGTGAATAATAATTGTACAGAATGCCAAAATGAACAACTTCTAAAGAATAAGTTTTTTTCGATATCTCGTTAGTTCTTGAGTAAACCGAGTTTTTGAATTTGAAGTATAATTTTTACATCTTTCATGATTTTGACGTTTTAAACGTCAGTTTCATCCGAGTTTACGCAACGCTCGATGTACATTTAAAATATGATTTCAATTGAAAATAAACCCATGAAAACGTAAATATAAAGTCGGAGAAAGTAACATGATGGCCACATCACCATTTTTTATATATCTTCAATTTCCTGTCCGCAATTCAAATAATTTTTTATAACTCCCTTAAACATTGAATTATGTTCAAAAACCAAAATGATTTCATTAACATAAAGCCTTTTCGGTTGTTTTAGCGTTTCTTTCGATATTTTCAATTTTCTCTTACTCAACTGTAATAGTTTTTTGAAACATTTAACTCACTAAAAAATTGAAACATTTTCAAAAACCAAAATTATTTCCAAAATATATATTTTTTTCTTTTGATATTTCCAATCTTCGCTTCCAGAACTCAAATCATTTTATTTTAAACATTCGCTACTCACTTGAAAAGTGGTGTGCAAGAATAAAACCTTTAAAACCTTATTTTCAGCAGTCATAACTTACCTGAAAATTTAAATATTAAATATTTTTGAAAACAAAATGATTTTTTATCTCAGTTGTTTTCTGTTTTTTAGTATATTTTTCGATTTTCTTAATCAACGCCTTCACAATATAAATTAAAGCTTTTTGAACATTCACAGCTCACTTAAAAATTGGTGCATTTTTGAAACCAAAAATATTTAATTAAAATGATTCTTAATGAATTTATTTATTTTAATTTCTGCATGTTGTATGTTGTCGTTTTATTTAATTAATTAATTTAATTAAATCCCTCAATGTTTCCATAATATAAATCAATTTATTTTAAGCAATTATAACTCTCTTAAAAAAAAAACATAATGATTTTGAGTTCCTAATATTTGCATAATAATTTTTTCGATTTTTTTTGTTATTGACTCTCACAATTTTTCTTGAAAATTCGTAACTTACTTGCAATTGTTGCATTTTCAAAAACAACAATGGTTTTTAAAGAATTAAGATTTCTTAGTTATTTTACGTCGCTTTTTCATATTTTTCGATCTTCTTCGCAGCACACATAAACATTTCTTAATATTTATAACTCATGTATTTTTAAAAACAAAAATATATATTTCTCAGTTGTTTTTTCGTAACTTAATTTCTTTTATAAAACTGATTTCAACTCTGCAAAATGTAGTTTTATTTATTTCGTACGAAGTATGGAAAAATATCAGAAAAAGATTTTCACAGAAAGTTACATGATGGCCACATCACCATTTTTTATGTTGTTTTTGTCTAGCCTGTATTATTAAAGTCAAATCAAAATGCCATATATTTTCTGACTTTATTTTAGTGGCACACTTAGTGTGCGGTACTTTGAATTACGTTTTGTGGCACGCCAATGCATTTGGATTCCGACCGCCGGACTAGATGAATACTTAAAATGGAATAAAATATGTCTTGACATAGGTACTAGTTGCTTATAATCTAAACAATATGTCAAAAGTGGAGCAATACTTGACCGAGGTGTACCCGCTTTGTAGTAATAATTTTATCTTGTCATCATCTTACGTGAATTTCAAGTGTCAACATTTATTGTTAGTTATTAGGATCTTAAAATTACAATAACTCCATAATACTTCAGTTACGAATCAACAAACTTTTTATAAAATGTATTATGTTAATTTTGATAATTATTAGGATCATAATAGCACTATAATTCCATAATGCGTTAAATACTCACAATATGTTAGTTACGAATCAATAAACTATCGTAGATACCATCAATGGTACCTTAGCTACTCATAATATGTTAGTTATGAATTAAAAAACGTTAAATTTTGAGATTTTTATTTTTATGTCAGAAATAATTTACTGATTTGATTTACTTAGCATAATGGCACTGTAATTCCATAATGCGTTAGTTACTCATAATATGTTAGTTACGAATCAATAAACTATCGTAGATACCATCAATGGCACATTAGTTACTCATAATACGATAGTTACAGTGACGGTTCGCGGGTTTTGTTCTGGTACGGCCGAGGAACAAGAAGTGGTAATACAGATAGGTAGGGTCAGTTGCAGAGACAGCTGGCTGCGTGACCGCACCTATCTGTATTACCACCTCTTGTTCCTCGGCCGTACCAGAAAAAAACCCGCGAACCGTCACTGGTTAGTTATGAATTAACAAATATTAATAGAACGAACAAATTTTGAGGTTATTATTTTTATGTCAGAAATAATTTATTGATTTGATTTACTTAGCATCGGCACCATCGATGATACGATAAAACTTTGACTATAACTGAAACATTTGCGATTTATAATAATCTCGGATGTCACCTTAAAACGTATTCGATTATTATGTTATCTTAATAGCTAAAATCATATAGTTGAAAATAAAAATTAAATTACAATTATTAGTTTTATAGGGCACTCCGCAACTTTGGTCATTGGCGAATATTTATTAGTTAGGTTTCGATATATCTTCATATAATTTCATTTCATTCGTACAATTTCCATAAATGAGGGTAATTTCAAGTGACATTTATTATGGGAGTAATTTATTTTACGTAATGATATTGGAATTTTGTCGAAACTGTTCACTTCGGAAATGAACAATAAATATCTGGATCATAAATAACGCCCTTGATCCAATATATCACTACATCCTGTTAGCGGTATTATGTGAAATTTCGTTGTCTATTATGTATCGGAGTTAATTTATGGCGTGGAGAAAAACGCCTCCCAAACATTTCATTGGCGAAAAGTGGTCCCTTTTCAATTGCCCGTCGCCATACAAATAACTTATAAAGGCGTTTGCGATACTAACGACCCGATACTTGCATGGCCGCACATTAAACAATGGTGTGTGAAAATTGAATGCCGCTCTGCCTTCTTGGCTATGGAGGGCCTTATTGCATAATTAGCGGAATGAATAGTAACTGTTTGTAATTAGATATGTTTGTTACAGTGAGCCCGAGCTATGGTTCCGGAGGACCCGTCTTCATAAACCCCGCAAATCAAGCAGCCCCCGCCCCAGCTCCCGCTCAAAACCAGGGTTCTTTAGTTACGCAGACTGTATACGGTTTCCTGGACTTCACGACTACAATAGGCAACACAGTAATGGTGTTCTCGCCTCAGAGCGCCGCAGGTAATTTGTTTAAACAATTTCAAGGGATATTTAATTTATCGCATGCTAAACATGTCGTACAATTTTATTATGCGGACTGTAAATTAGTAAAGGGAGACATAATGGCCGTAAAACAGGTCGTATAATGTGGGATTGCATGTTTCAGATGCCGGAAAGAATAAAGTAAGCGAACCGACAGTAAACGCAGTTATAGACACAAAACCTGTCGCAACGGCTGCGAAAGAATCGCCTTCTGTAATAAAACCCAGCAAAACAGAAAAGAAAGCCGCCGATCCCAGTAAAAAGATATCCTCTGTCGTGCAAGTGCAGGCTAACCCACCTGTAACTCTATCCAGTAAAGTCGAAATTAAAGGTGGCCCATCTACGAAGATTAACATTATTCAAGGAGTTTCCAGCGTGGTACATGTTGCTAGTGCACCGCCAATCATATCCAGCAAGGTTGAAGTTGTACAGGCCCAGTCGACAATGCAAACCCAGCACAATATTATCAGCAAAGTAGAAGTTATAACAGGTGCACCGAAACATAGTCATGTCCCGATAATTTCAAGTCACGTCGAAGTTTATGAAGGCCCGTCGTCTTCTATGGTAACTCCTGCAGCTCCGGTGATAACCAGCGTCGTAGAAATCGTCAATGAAGAGGAACCGGCTTTAATCATCGGGAACAACATCGGCGAACCGGAATACGATTTCTTATCTCGTCAGCCCTCCGAAGTCGTCGAGGAGACCTATAAAGTAATAAACTTGAAACCGAGTTCGAAATTACATTTAAAACCGCGTCCATCAGTCCTGCAGAAAAACAAGGCGCATCCACCAACGAAGCGTGTAGACTCATTACACCCAACGGGATTAGTTACCAAATTGGGGGGAACTGTTGTAAAAGACGGAGCGACGACTGTGCACGAGACCAGCGTTATTGGCACGTATATATCCGGAAAATACGCCCAAGTCCTACAAAGTACATCGCGTGTTCTCGGCGGTAATAAAGGAAAAATCAGTCCGTCTCCGAGTTTAAGGATACTTAAAACGGTGGCACCTAACTTAGGGAAACACAATAAACACAATAGGCATTTGGACCCTACACCTGCCGGGTCTATAAATGAGGAAACTTTATTAGTGGCGGAAGGTCTGAGCAATAACATTAAATCAACGAGGAAACCCTCTCCTTCCGGATCATTCAAACGATTTAAAAACCGACATAGGGAACAAGAGCCGGAAGAAAATGAACCCGCACCACCACCACCACCGCCGCCACCACAGCAGAGTCACAAGAAGGCCAACCGTAACCGACAAAATCAAACTACGCAAAGGCCACACAAGTAAGTATACCACAAATGCAGATACACATACAGCACTAACACTTGTAAATAATACAGACAGAACACACAACACAGGCAAAAATTTGGTCGGAATAAGACTCAAGTATCGACTGTGTCTGTGTCTAGCGAGCAAATTACACCGACCACATCCCCAGGATCTGGTAAACGGTATAATTCCAGAAGGAACAAGCAGGCGCATCGATCAAGCACACCAGCTCCTGAGAGCAACAACAATAACAACAACAACAACAACAACGGGGGATTTACTAGGAGAGGATATAAGCCTAAACTACAAGCTTCATCCGTTGATTCGGCACAATCTAGCTCCAGTCTGTACAAATTCAAATTGAATCGCTCACCTGGCAGGTTTGTAAATGTAGAAGTTTATTCAGATCAAAAGTTAAATTAATCTAATATTTGAATATGAGCTAGGAATTATGGAAAACTAATAAAATATAACAGAACGGTACACAGTGGTTCAGAATTCGAAAAATCTGGACAAAAGTCTAAATCTTAATAAATTTTAACATAAATGGGTACTAATTGCAGAATATAAATGTTAAAATTGAAAAACTCAAAATGGCGGATCCAATATGGCTTACATAAGTGATAAAATTATTATTGTTCGCACTGGAGAAATCCAATATTTTAGAATAACAATGATCCCAGCTCTCCGGCGATTATTTTATAATTTAATCAGGGTATGTAGAAGATATTTTTTGTACCATAAAATGGTATAAATTTTGAGTGAATTTTGAAAATTTTAAGTCGGTAACAATTATTTTAATATTTTTTTGGCAGCACTGAAATAATGCGCAATCTCAGCATTACAATTAACTGATTATTTTAAAATTCAGTTAAGATGTGTTTGAGATTATTTTTAAACCATAAAGAATAATCATTTTTTAGCAAATTTTCAAAATTTCAAGTTTGTGTCATTTGTTTTTACATTTATTTGGCTACACTGGAGAAATTGGAAACTTCAGTATATTAATTTATTCAGTTATCACATGATTATTTCCAAAGTTAGAGAAGGGACTTATTAGATTTTTCTTAAATCATAAAACAGAATCCATTTTGAGCATATTTTTAAAATTTCAAGTTGGTCACAATTGTTTTTACATTTATTTGGCCACACTGAAGAAATTCGCAACTTAACAACAATTTAATGATTATTTTCAAAATTAGTGAAAAACTTCCGTTTTTATTTACTTCTATTACCATGGTTGCGTACAGAATAAACGTGACATGTAAATTACGATTATTTCTATTCTCTCGTATAATTTATAATTTGAATTTTCCATAAATTAAAGTTAATGATAATAAAAAAAATAATGTACCAAATAGTCACCATGGCTGTAAAATAGTTTTTGGCCTTCGGTTTCGAGTCGGTGAGCACTCTTCACCCTCGGGCCAAAACCATAACCATAATTTATACTATACAGGGTGTGTACAAATTGACGGGGAACTATTGTTATCGTAAAAACTTTCCAAACATTTTTTTTGCGTATCCATTTCATCGATTTCGACAATTTTTGTTAAAAAATGTGTGTCTGCCTTTATGTCTTTCTGTCTGTCATATTTATTTTTTGTTTTCTCCTTACAAACTAAGGAACAATATTGTGATCGTAACAAATTTCCAAATATATTTTTTTTGCGGAAATATCTATTTCGTGGATTCAGACAATTTTTGTAGAACATGTGTGTGTCTGCCTTTATGTCTGTCTGCTACATTTATTTTCTACTTTCTCCGTACAAACCACGGGAAAGTATTGTGATCGTAAATAATTTCCAATTTTTTTTTGCGGAAATAGCCAATTCGTTTATTCCAACAATTTTTGTGAAAAACATGTGTCTGTGTGTCTGCCTTTGAGTCTGTCTGTCATATTTATTTTTCCTTTCTCCTTACAAACCAAGGGAAAATATTGAGATCGTAAAAAAATTTCCAAATATTTTTTTTTGCGAAAATATCCTTTTCGTCGATTCCGACAATTTTTGTAAAAAAAAATGTGCATATGCCTTTGTATCTGGCTGTCTGTCATATTTAATTTTTACTTTCTCCATACTAACTACAGGAAACTATTGTGATCGTAAAAAAATCCAAACATTTTTTTTTTTGGCAAAATCCATTACCGTCGATTCCGACAATTTTTGTAAAAAAACGTATCTGTGTGTCTGCCTTTGTGTCTGACTGTCTGTCATATTTATGTTTTACTTTCTCCGTGCAAACTACGAGAAAGTATGGCGATCGAAAAGAATTTCCAAACATGTTTGTTGCGGAATCATCCATTTCGTCGATTCCGACAATTTTTGTTAAAAAGTCTGGGTGAGTGTTTGCCTTTTTGTCTATCTGTCTGTCATTTTTATGTTTTACTTTCTCCGTACAAAGTTCTTTCAAATTCCTTATTTGTATTTTTTTTACTAATTTTACTAGGAGGAGATCTTTCCTCTAAAATGATCAGGGAAGATGATATTCCAATATAAAAAATGGTGATGTGGCCATCATGTTACTTTCTCCGACTTGATGCTATCATAGCCATTTATATTTACGTTTTCATTGTTTATTTTCAATTGAAATCATATTTTAAATGTACATCGAGCATTTCGTAAACTCGGATGAAACTGACGTTTAAAACGTCAAAATTATGAAAGATGTAAAAAATACCCTACAAATTATACTTCATTCAAAAACTCGGTTTACTCAAAAACTAACGAGATTTCGAAAAAGGGACTTATTAGATTTTTCTTAAATCATAAAACAGAATCCATTTTGAGCATATTTTTAAAATTTCAAGTTGGTCACAATTGTTTTTACATTTATTTTGCCACACTGAAGAAATTCGCAACTTTAACAACAATTTAATGATTATTTTCAAAATTAGTGAAAAACTTCCGTTTTTATTTACTTCTATTACCATGGTTGCGTACAGAATAAACGTGACATGTAAATTACGATTATTTCTATTCTCTCGTATAATTTATAATTTGAATTTTCCATAAATTAAAGTTAATGATAATAAAAAAAATAATGTACCAAATAGTCACCATGGCTGTAAAATAGTTTTTGGCCTTCGGTTTCGAGTCGGTGAGCACTCTTCACCCTCGGGCCAAAACCATAACCATAATTTATACTATACAGGGTGTGTACAAATTGACGGGGAACTATTGTTATCGTAAAAACTTTCCAAACATTTTTTTTGCGTATCCATTTCATCGATTTCGACAATTTTTGTTAAAAAATGTGTGTCTGCCTTTATGTCTTTCTGTCTGTCATATTTATTTTTTGTTTTCTCCTTACAAACTAAGGAACAATATTGTGATCGTAACAAATTTCCAAATATATTTTTTTTGCGGAAATATCTATTTCGTGGATTCAGACAATTTTTGTAGAACATGTGTGTGTCTGCCTTTATGTCTGTCTGCTACATTTATTTTCTACTTTCTCCGTACAAACCACGGGAAAGTATTGTGATCGTAAATAATTTCCAATTTTTTTTTGCGGAAATAGCCAATTCGTTTATTCCAACAATTTTTGTGAAAAACATGTGTCTGTGTGTCTGCCTTTGAGTCTGTCTGTCATATTTATTTTTCCTTTCTCCTTACAAACCAAGGGAAAATATTGAGATCGTAAAAAAAATTATCCTTTTCGTCGATTCCGACAATTTTTGTAAAAAAAATGTGCATATGCCTTTGTCTGGCTGTCTGTCATATTTAATTTTTACTTTCTCCTAACTACAGGAAACTATTGTGATCGTAAAAAAATCCAAACATTTTTTTTTTTTGGCAAAATCCATTACCGTCGATTCCAACAATTTTTGTAAAAAAACGTATCTGTGTGTCTGCCTTTGTGTCTGACTGTCTGTCATATTTATGTTTTACTTTCTCCGTGCAAACTACGAGAAAGTATGGCGATCGAAAAGAATTTCCAAACATGTTTGTTGCGGAATCATCCATTTCGTCGATTCCGACAATTTTTGTTAAAAAGTCTGGGTGAGTGTTTGCCTTTTTGTCTATCTGTCTGTCATTTTTATGTTTTACTTTCTCCGTACAAAGTTCTTTCAAATTCCTTATTTGTATTTTTTTTACTAATTTTACTAGGAGGAGATCTTTCCTCTAAAATGATCAGGGAAGATGATATTCCAATATAAAAAATGGTGATGTGGCCATCATGTTACTTTCTCCGACTTGATGCTATCATAGCCATTTATATTTACGTTTTCATTGTTTATTTTCAATTGAAATCATATTTTAAATGTACATCGAGCATTTCGTAAACTCGGATGAAACTGACGTTTAAAACGTCAAAATTATGAAAGATGTAAAAAATACCCTACAAATTATACTTCATTCAAAAACTCGGTTTACTCAAAAACTAACGAGATTTCGAAAAAAACTTATTCTTTATAAGTTGTTCATTTTGGCATTCTCTAGAATTATTATGCATTTAAATTTGCTGTAACTATTATCGTTTTATAATTATAAACCAAAAATTAAAAAAATAATAATATTTTTTTTTCTCGAATAAAAATGATTTTATGAAAAATGTTTTCAAGCAAAAGATGTGCATTTCTTTGTTGTCTTCAAAGTTTGTTTAAATGTTTTTGTGATATTTTTCATATTTAAGAAAATATTGCCAAAAAACAAAAAACAGTTAAGGTAAACGCCCACTTCCGATGTACGAAATTTTACCAAAAGCTTTTCAGTTCTTCAGATTATCAAATAAGATGGATGTATAAAGTTTCATATCAATTGCTTTATTAGTTTTTGAGATACAGCGCACACAGATAGAAAATCCTATGTTCCGTTTTGTTCATCCACACTCTGTATACATATACACATCATAAATACAAGATATTCAATAAAATATAAAGTCAAATTTTTCAACAATATTGCACATCAGCAATAAAAATAATCCTACACTGAAGAATGCAAGTGAATGCAGCTAATTGTTGTTTATCACATTAAAGGGCACTATAATAAATATTTTTATTGCTATAGGAACACAGGCATACACAGGCAAAAAAGTATTTCCATGAATGTTTAAACAAGTTTGAACGCGGATTTCGAGGCATTTTGTAGTGGATACAATCATATTCTTCCATTGTGGCATCCAGTGGAGCTCTCAGGACACGACTATATTGTACTAAACTCAAAATATTGGCTTTCATTTTTCGACTTTTGGCCAGCTTTTTCGAATTCTGAACCACTGTGTGGTATAACTACATTACAAAATTTATCTAGTTGGCTTGTAAATGATTAATATTACAAGCATGAAAATAGAATATCATAAAATATTGCTATTTTCTACTGATTATAATATCAGCTTCAGGATGACACTGTCCCTCGTAGCAAGAGAAATGTTGAAGGAATTTAAATATACAAATATTCTTCTAATCTCCTCCTTATGTTTCCAACATGTATTTCTGATTCTAGAGAAGAATATACAGTACGAGAAATGTATTTTGCAAAATCTTAATTTTACAAATTATGTGCCAAATATATCTGATTGTAAAAAACTTTTATTTATATTGTCGCAAATGTATTCTAACTGATTAAACCTATCGCTTCCAACGGTTTGGGTACTTTAAATTTGCAAAAAATAATAAATTATATGTGAAACAGTTCATTGCTGAGAGTTTACATTACCAAGTGAAAGTGGAATCGTGTCTATAGAGGAAAATTCCATTCTTTTTAGTTTATTTAAAGAAAATATAAACATTCTTCACTTTTACATGTACAGTAAACTCTCGATTATCTCCGGGCAGATTATTCGCGCTTTTTCTTTCCATTAGAGCGGCATCAGTTCCTGAGCATTTATGCTTCAAAATCATTTTCTTGTTAATTTGTGTTCCTTTTCTGATATATCGTGTATTATCTGCGGAATTCGCTTATCCGCAGTTACCGTGCCACCCAATTAAGCGGATAGTCGGAAGTTTATTGTAGTTATTATCAAATTAGTTTTATCTGAAAGCACATGACATGTTCATCATGTTTCCTAGTGTACTTACCTTAATAAGCATTAGTTTAAATTTTCAAGTTGAATATTTTTTTTATTATTTCCTTTAAATTAGTATTTGCACATAGAAATAATATCGATATTAATTTTATAAATCGTAGTACCATTAGAAGTATTATAT
Source organism: Ocypus olens (assembly GCA_910593695.2). Classification (NCBI taxonomy): domain Eukaryota; kingdom Metazoa; phylum Arthropoda; class Insecta; order Coleoptera; family Staphylinidae; genus Ocypus; species Ocypus olens. Next base: position 10,649,201 of record OU343054.1, on the reverse strand, counting down.
CAATAAATATGTTGCACAATTCATCTTTAACTAACATACAGGTACACAACAGATATACTGTGCGGATAAAGAGAGAATGTGGAAAGTATTTGCCTCTCCTCTTTACGTATACATTTTCAAGCACTAATGCACACTATACTGGTATTTTGCATCGTCTATATCAGGTATGTTAAACTAGCGGCTAGTGGGCCACGTCAGAATTTATGTGGCCCGCGATACCCAGGAAATTTATCCCTTAGCAAACAAGCTAGTTCATAACATTCGCAGCCACAGCTGTATAAAATACTTAAATGAGGTTGTTTATGAATTGATATTATATGGTGTATGTGTCGGGAACCTAAAATTGCCTTACTCTATCTTACAAAAATATATCTTTTGGTTGGCCATAACTACTGGTTATATGATAGTATTAAAACTTTTTACTTTGAGGAACCATATATTTGTTTAATACATGCCATTTTCTGAAATTTCAAATTGTTGTAATTCTTTTTTTAACGAATCACATTTTTTTCACTTTACCTAAAAGGTATGAAATGTTTTTTATTTCAAACGGTTTTTGAATACGAATTTGTTTTTATAATTTACGGAAAGAAATACATCAGTCAATTAATTAACTAGTTTAATGTGTATATTTGTATTATATGTTGCTATTGTTAATAATGCAATTTTCCAATGAAGAGTTAATTGATATGATATAGTGTCAAAATATTCACTTTTGAGAAAATTACAAATTTAAATTTTTACAAAGAAATCTTTAAATTACAGCTGAGAAAAATTCCAAGTTTCTGTTGTCAACTTTGGCTTAGACATACAGTGCGAACGTTGGCTGTGGAATGCTCCAAATAAAATGCGGCCAAAATTTTTCGAAACATCAACCTTATTTTTTGAACGCGCATCTTTTCTGATAGTTGTCAATTTTCCATACCCCCAGCCCTTTACGTAATGCCGTCATCGCAATTTTTTTATGGCAACTACCATATTTTTCCAGGGAATCATACAGGGAATCATACATACAGCAATATGCAGTATGGTGATGTTTATTTGATTAGTTAGCGAAACTATTGGAATTTATGAAAGAAACTGATTTATGTAAAATTGAAAACAAAAATTGAGCTGTGGAATTTTTATCAACTTATTTGAATCAGATGAATCGCAATTTGACAGTTTGCTGAAAAGTCATTTCTGTAGTGTTGTTTATTGCCGTTGATCTAGCGAAACATGGTTCGTTACTTAATAGAAAAGCAAAGAATTGAAATTTTAATTATGAGGGGATATGGGGACAAGCAGCGAAGATCTGTATGTGTTTTATTTAATATTAAATATCCCAATCAGAGTCCCATTGTGCGCTCCACAGTAAGCAAAATTGAAAGAAATTTTTCTGAAAGGGGACACTGTAGTAGCGATTTACGACACCACCAATATGTGCCTGAAGAAGTACAATTGATTATGATGTTGGAATTGCAAGATAATCCGCATAAAACTAAGCGAGCGTTGGCTGCTGATAATGAAATCAGTCAATCTTCTGTTGTGAAGTATTTAAGAAAATATCGGTGGCATCCATACAAAGTGACTTTAGCTCACGAGTTGAATGAAGACGATCCTGATCGCAGGATTGAATTTTGCGATAACATGATGGAATGCTGATGCTGATTTTGTAAATCGTATTATCTTTTCTTATGAAGCTACATTTCATCTCAATGGAACGGTTAATAAACAGAATTAAGGAGTTTGCTATAAGAAGTGCACCTCCATATTTGGTAATTGTTGGGAAATTGAAAAAAACTGTTTTTTAATAAAAGTTTTTATTTTAACCCGAAAGATAAAATATCAATCGATGACAAACAGATTTAGTCAATGTTTGAGACTATTTTGAAGTAGATAATTTATAAAAAATAAGAAAAAAAATTGAAAAAAAAGTTGGACCTGCATCTTTCTTGCACCAAACATGTGAAATAATGCTTCTTTACCACCATTGTTGAGAAAAAAAAACAAATTCCCAGCAAAAACTCTTTTATTCGGTTACAACAATCAAACGACTATGGTTTGCCTACTACACAAATACGAAGAAATCAGTAAAAAGAAACAGGTTGGTGTCAAAAAAATTGCATTCAGAAAAAAAAATAAAACATTAAACACACGGGCAAACACATCCTTCATTCATCTACCTGGTCGTCATCGTCCGTTCCAGATGATTCGGGATTCTGGTTCTCTGCCATGGCTGAATCACTTGTGAGGCGGGTGTAAAAAGCTATTTGGTCCATAGGAACGAATCGTGTTGCCAACTGCATTACATCTGCATATTTGATTTTTTTGACAGGTATAGGATTGCAATAGACTGTGATATCAGAAGAAACTGAGAGGTCGCTATCAAGGTCTCTCAAGATTTGAAATAAGTGAAAACTCGGAAGACCAGTAGATATACTGACTTTAATACCATCCAAATGTTCATTGCTGTACTGGAAAATTCGGAATTTCGAAATCTGGAATCTTTGCTTTTCTGCATTTGAGATAACTTTTTTTAAAATGTCCTTCATTGTGACCACGAAAGTTCAGGATCATATTTTGTTTTACCAGAATGGAAATATACTGTTTGTATGATTGTTTAACAAAATCAGCATATTGTTGGGGGCTAAAAACGTAGTCCTTCTTTCTTAAAAACATCTCAATCACTCCAAAGCAGCGATCACAAGGAAGAAAGCTATGTCTTGGCTCAGGACACCGGTGCTCTATCTTGTCAGTAGACCTAGTTTTCACCAGCAAATACAAAAACTGAATCATTACTGAGTTTTTGTTTTGCACAGCAGCATTATCGGAGAAAAGGTATAAAACTTTAACATTTTCAGGGAGTATATTTTTTATGTAGTGTTTCGAAAATGATACTACCCTTTGGCGACTTTCGAGCCGTAGTTTCATCATACGTATAAAAGTGTGCTTGATTTGTCTTACCAGAATGGACGCAGAAGTTGTATGTCCACAACTGGCGTTTGTAGAAAGCTTCCCCAGCAGGAATTTTTGGAAGTGGAAGGTTTTGCTGGAAGTCAAAGGTCAGAACCTCCACTTCGTTGCTATTCTTGCACAATGTGGTTTTCTCCTTCAGCTCCTTGATAAACAAATTGGCCTTAGTTTCATGCAACTTCTTTTTCGCTGCTAAAACTTTTCTTTCATTTTCGTCGATCACATCTTTGAGTTTGTTATGTAAGACATCACATTTTTTGGTGAGCCAAAGCTGTAGTTGAAGTTTTGTTTGAAGTATCGATAGTAGAAGTCATAGGGAACTTTGGGTTTATATTTAGGATTGCTAACACTTTCCGGTTCGTAAAGTTCCAAATAGAGTTGATGCATCTTCTTTTCATTTAGATCCGGAGATAAATAGAATCAACGGGATTTGTTTCTACTATAATGCGATTCACGCCTTGGAAAGCTCTAGATCTGCATGTTCACATTTTTGAGCTTTTCGTTAGATTTTCGGTTGGGCCGATTTGCATGCTTTCCTTTGTTACTAGGTGGTACTGCAATATATCTGTCACGAAAAATTTGACCAATGAGATCTACACGTTTCCTTGATATGCCGTGGATTGAACCAAAAGCATGTCTACAAACTCGTTTGGATGGGTTGCCCAGCCTTATAAAGTATTTGTGGGAACAAGTACGGTCTTGCCTTTCATGAGTCTTCTTTCGAGTTCTTAAAATAGTAGTAGTGTTAATCAACCCTCCCAAATCGGTATTTTGATCTCTGTCGCCTATTTTGTTAAACTTTTCTTGTTTCTTCGTCCATATTCTCAAAACACTTGTACCTGCAGTTGCAGTTCGATTCAGTTGATCTCGGTCCCTTCTGTACTGCTTACCAGTTCGTATACATTTTCCCTTCTGCAATAGCTTTTTTTTCACATTTCTTTTCCAGACAGTGGGGTCGGAACTTTTTATATTGTTGGTTACAGGAACAACTGTGGGCTCTTCCGTGGGCTCCATGTTAATGACAGGTTCAATGTGTTGTTTTTGCACAGAGGTACGTTTCTTCTTTGGATGCTTCCTTCTAGTTGAAGGTCCTGCGACATCACTATTTGAACAACTTTCATCAGAGCTTGTAGGTTCATTTTCTGACTTACTTACTTACATTTTTACACAACGTTGCCGAACAATTAAACCGCGTGAAAACGCACGCCACACTGTAATGATAGCGACTAACAAGTCAAAACAAATCAGCTGCCCTGCCGGTCCAGTGCCGACAGAAGACGACCTTGCATTCCACGAAAATCACCGAACATTCACGATCGTTTTCTTGCACCAAATGTCTGAGGAGGCAGATCCATAAAGACGTATAATTCCTTTATTTATTATCGGATCTGCATCGTTCTTGCACCAGTCAATCCGCCATTTTTTTTTAATATGACATACATTTGCACCCAAAACGGTCTAAATATGGAGCTGCACCCTTTTAGCAGCAAGCTCCTCAATTGTCGGTATTGGGCTCCCCATAATCCACACTGGATGATGGGGGCCCGTACACAATATCCAAAAAAGCTGAATGTTTGGGCAGGCATTGTTGGGAACAGAATTCTAGGACCCTATTTTATTGCAGGAACACTAACAGGTGAAAAGTATTTAAAACTACTCAGAGACCATCTCGTCTGCTCTCGCCGTACTGTACCCAAATCACGATGACCCCGGTGTTCCCAATAATGCTTTATTTTATCAGCAAGACGGAGCACCCGTTCATTACCATGTTACTGTTCGCGATTACTTAAACCATGTTTTTCCTGGGCGCTGGATTGCAAGGCGGGGGCCAATTAAATAGTCAGTACGATCCCCGACCTCATGCCTTTAGATTATTTTTTGTGGGGTTATCTTAGCAGTCAAAATTCCATTGATATCTTGAAAGAAAGAATCCGAAATGAAATTCATTTACCTCTGAGATGCTTCAAAATGTTAGACAGGAATTCATGCATCGACTTGCCTTCTGCCAAGAAGTAAATAGGACTCAATTTGAACACTCAATTTGATAGTTTAATGTTTTTTGAATAGATTTCGAGCGAGCTTGAATTCATAAAGTCTAATTATGTATGCGTTACATACAAAGTTTTATGTTACTTTAAGCATTTTTTAAGTACTTTTTAAATAAAAACTAAAGCAATGTATTTACATACATATATTCCAATCATATTTGCTGCATTTTTGGCCTAAAAACAAACCACCAAAGTTACTATTCTGGTACAGTCTAACATAGAATAATTTTTAGCCTCATTTTTGGATTATATTGTTCAACAAAAACGAGCTTAAACCTTAAATACAAAAAAGCAATTTTTTTGGCTAATTTGACATTATATTTACTGAATTGAAAGATTCAATAATTGAGAATTTTCAGAGTGAATTTTAATTATTTATTTTACCAAATAATAATAATAATATATTTACAGTTATAAAATTGCGAAATATATAGGTATGTGTAGATATTCATCACATCAAAAAAATATCTGAAATACTTTTAGATTTGCCATAGATTTACATGTATAGCAAAGTTTACGATAAGTTGGCATGTGAGAGCATTTTCTATACCATCCTCCGCACAGAATTTATTGGTACGAGTTCTACCTCGTTCGTGCTGCTATTTTTTTCGCGGCTCTGGTTGCTTCGTTTGAGACTATGCTCCGCCCGCCTCATTTGTCGTAAAGCTCATTCTTTTATTACTGGATATACCCTTTATCGGTAAATTGAGATAGTAATTGTAGCTAACATCATCATGATTAAATAAATTATAGATTTTTTTGTAATTGCAGTTGATACTATACAAAGCAACTCTAAGATATTCGAATATTAAACATTCTTTAACTTCACTGAAGACATTGAAATTAATATTTGTTGGATTTTCTATAACAGGTGGCAGTACAAGACTACTGCTAAACCCAGAGTAACCATCAGGAAGCAAAACGACGATGACCAGAACGAGACTGGTGGCACGACACCCAACTCCTTCCAAGATTCATCCCCGGCGTTAAACGATGTCGTTACCCCGCAATCCCGCTCTGACGACGTAGACGGATTGGTTGGTTCTGAATCCGTCGCTGCAATTATCGACGACGAGAGTTCCACTGAAAATAAACTCGACACGCCGTTTCCCTTGGAGACGATCAAGGTGGAAATCTCAACACCCCCGGACTTTAAGGACATCTACTACGAAATTGCCACTATCAAGTCCCCGTACACGTTCCAGGTAATTTGACATTAAATTGTTACAAATGTTTTTATCTCGTGAAAATGCAATGCAATGAAATTTATGTTTGAAATACTCAAAGGCCATAGGAAATTTTGAGATATCGTATGAGCCTCTATAAAAATTGAACTGTAATTAAACACTTTAAATAATAAGTGAATATTAATGGGGTCATTAAAATATAATTTATGTTGTATCTATGGTGCTTATAAGAGTTCAATATAATTTACACTTTGCACTTGCTGATCTTTAGAGGTAATAACTATATTACCCCTAAAGAACAGAATGTGCAACTAACTAAAGTTGGCTTTATTTTATGAATCATTTAATAGTATAATGTACAAGGAGCATATAATGATGGCTATTAATCACGAGAACGAGCCGTAGGCGAGTGGAGCAAATCGTTCGATTGATCAATAGCCATTATATGCGAGTTGTACTCTATACTTTGTTCACGAAAATTAAAATCAAAATTAAAATCAAAATCAAAATCAAAATCAAAATAAAAAAACAAAACAAAAACAAAATCAACATCAAAATTAAAATCGAAATTGAAGTTGCAATTACAATTACAATTGAAGAAAAAAATCAGTATTAAACGGGGTAAACAAAATATTATCATAAATCGCGTTCTGTGAATTAAAGCGCGAATTCGCGTGTTTAATAAGCATATTAAACACGCAAATGCGTAAAAATTAAAAAAAATTAAAAGTGTCTTTTAATTGGCTCGTAAAACTGTAATTTTTGCCCCTTTGACCATTTCTCTATATCTCATAGTTTCCAAGATCCTCATGCTAAACATCGAAAAAAACTCAGCCTGTATTTAAATTGAAAATACCCGGCACATATAATATAACCATATATTCAATTTATAATTTCCATTTATTGAAATATAAATACATTTTATTTGCCGATAATGTATTCAGTGCAAATAAATATTTTATAGGATGTGTGTTGATTATAAAATCCTGAGGGCATATAATTAATTTATATATTTTCTACTATTAAATAGATAGTATTACAAACATTTATATATCATAAATTTACTAGTTAACAGCAATACATGTACAATATTTAATCACTAATGTTCTATATATAAAAAAAGAGAAAAAAAAGAGTATTCAATACATTCATATCTAACAAGGAATCCAACCGAATTGTTCCTCTCCGATTTTAATGAAATTTGGTGGATTTATAGAGGAGGCCAAAATATTCTATATGTAGTTCTTTGTTTCGGCTCAAAAACATGTTTAGGGGTTGAACACGCCCCCAAAAATCAGTCAAATTTTTGGATTTTAGCTGCAACTTCTGAACAAATCATAATAGCGTAAATTTATAAATGTAGAAATTTTCAAAGTGAACAAATTGTATAAATAATGTAAGGATATATCGTATTTTCCGCCAGTGAACATGAAACTTTTTTAGTGGAAAGGTTTTATTTAAAGGAAATGTATGCATATATATTCAGCGTTAAAAAAAAATTATGAAAATATTTTCGGTCATCGTCATTTATGTCTTTATGTATGAATTTTGTTTTTAACGAATATCATTATTGCAGCAAATACAAGCCATACATATTAATACTTTTTTACCTACTCCCACTTTGTAATTGATGAATTACCGAACTGTTTTCACCAATCGTAAGCGACCCATTACGAATATATAGAGCATATATAAATATTAAATGTTGTACATAAATGTGTAACATGTACTATTACCGCTTATGTACCTCGCTATATTATATACTTATTAGCCAATTATAATTAACGTCCGCCGTCCCTCTGCATTCTTCTGTTCGTCTTTAAATATCAAAAGTGACAGTGACATTTAAACGTCAGATTGCAACTTATTGGTTGAAACAATAACCGACACAATAAACTCCTCGACATGCCTTGTGGGTACTTGCTTCGCAATGGTATCTTAACAGATTAACACTTCAGAACGAGTAAACCGATGGGTGTCTTTAAAGTTGTTCAATCAATGTGTTGGACAATATATTATTCGACGGAAAATTGTTCGAATGGAAATTCGTTTGTTTAGTAGTGGTTCTCCTGCATTGCCATTGCCGGCCAAATAAAAATAACGTCAGCCTGACAAGATTCAGTTTCAATATGTCTTTGGTTTAAGAGAATAAATGTAAGGTCGAAGGTAAAGTATAGTACATAACGCGAGTTGTAACGCAATTACGCACTCGTGAAATTACGTTACTCGCCGCTACGCGGCTCGTACGCAATATCTTTCACTTGCGCGTAATTTGCTACTTACAACTCTAGTTCTATAATATACTATTACAGTCCTAAAGTAGTTACTACTAGGGCTGTACAAAACAATCGATTAATCGATCAATAATCGAATAATCGAGTGTTTGATTATTACTCGAAAAAAAAACAATTAATCGATAATTCGAATATTTTATTAATCGATTACTTGATTATTTGATAACAATGATTATTTGTAGATAATGATATGAAAATAGATATTAATTGTACCGAATAAAAAGGCTTTGAATGTTTAAAACACTTGACCAGTTTCGAGGGCATTTTTTGTTAAACTCTTTTTATTTGGTAAAATTAATATCGATTTCATATTAATAATATAATGAGTCACTAATTTTCAATTTTAACTCGATTTCAAAAGTCAACTCTATTATTCCACTCACTTATAACGCATCTCTAATATGAACCACCATTTTCTTTATATTAAAAAAGTTAATTATAAGGGTTTTTTAAATTAATTTAAGGACATAACAATTTTGTATTTAAATAAAACACAGAATAATTGAAATATCGGGCTGAAATTGATTGGAGGTGTAGTACACATGTTAACGCTTTCAGCCCTGGATTTCTAAATATGAAAACAATTTTTTTTTTGTTAATTATTATTGAAGGGGAGCTTCTTAAGACCATAAATACTAAATTTGAACTCATTTGCTTAATTAGTAAAGAAATTAATTAGTGAGGCTTTGTTGAAGTGACATCTAGTGATAAACAGCAAAAATATGGATTGTCATAGTAAGTAGAGACATGTAAATGTTGCGGTGGCAATTGCCACCACCAGGGCCGAAAGGGTTGAAATTATGTATGGGATTCGACGTCGTTCAAATGACCACCACGAGCACGACGGCAATGATCGATTCTTTGGATCCAATTTTCAATCACTCTTTAACACATATCAGCTGGAATGTTGGCAATTTCAGGTTCTATATTGTTCCTGAGCTCCTCTAACGTTGTTGGATTGTTGGCATAAACCTTCGACTTAAGGTAACCCCATAAGAAAAAGTCCAAAGGCGCCAAATCGCATGAGCGTGGTGGCCATTCGACTGGACCATTTCTCGAGATTAAGCGATTACCAAAATTTCCTTTCAATAAATCATTTGTTTGACCAACTGTGTGGCTTGTAGCACCCCATCTTATTGGAATCACATATCGCTGATATCAAGTTCATCCAATTCTGGCCAAAAATAGTCTTCCAACACTGCACGATAGCGAACTCCATTAACCATAACTTGGCGAATATTTTCATCGACAAAAAAATACGGCCCTATCAGACCTCCGGCTTGAAATCCACACCACACGCTCACTTTTTGTGGATGCAATGTAGTCTCATGAAGCACATGTGGGTTTGTTGCTGTCCAAAAACGCATATTTTGCTTATTGACAAAGCCCAAGATACCTTTTCCATTAAAAAACAAAATCGGATAAGTTTAGGCGCTTTAAATAATCCCGAGGTTTCAGTTTTTGGGTTAATTTGATCTTGTAAGGCTGGAGATCTTTACGTAAAATTCGCTATAATGTGGACTGAGAAATTCCCAATTCTTGTGAACGGCGTGGAAACGACTTGTTTGGTTCATTTTGAACTGAAGCTCTTACGGCTGCAATATTTTTAGTACTTCGACTGGTACTGGAACTAGTGAATACGTTGATTCAAATTTATTCACCATCGCATGCACAGCTTATCTAGTGGGACGATTATTGCGACAAAAAATTGGAGTAAGCGCTCTTAAAGTTGCGACTTTCGGTAGTAAATTTTAAGGAGTTTCAAACTTGTATTTTTTTATAAACGCTTTTAAACGAATTATAACGTAAATATTCGGCATTACTCGTAGGTGCGTGCGAGGACCAAAGTGCCGAATAGGCGTGTATTCGGCAGTTTGGGCCTTACTGAGAGGTCTGTGCAAGGACAAAGTGCCGAATGTCCAAACTGCCGATTCGCATTCGGCTCCGACGCCTCGTCTACTTACGATGCGACGTCGCTTGGCATCGTTCGGTACTTTGGGCTTGATCGGTAGATCGGTAGTATGAAATTCGGCACTTTGGGAAAAATGCCGAATCGGCATTCGGCACTTCGTCCCGGACCCTTGATTTTGACATATCATAAAAAAGTTTGTAGGTTATGTTCCATATTATAAAACAAAGTTGTTATGTCCCTATTGAAAAATCCTTTATTTGATTTATGTATTTGATAATTCGATTATTTGACTATGGATTATTTTAACTAAGCAATATTATCGATAAATTAAAATAATCAATAATCTATTATTCATTTCCAAAATCGAAAACACCTATATTGATACGCTCGAAAAATGAGCTTTCAATTGTTTTTCGTGTTCTGGATGCATAACATTACCCTAACCGAGTGGATAACGAAGCGCTCAAAAAAAGAAATCTGACTTCTAAAAGACTGGAGAACTTTTGAGAATATCTCTTGAACGCTTCATAAAATTTTGAAAATTCTTGCTGCACAACGTTGTAACAATTGAATAGATGTCGATACGTCCAAAAAATGAACTTTCAATTGTTCTTTATATTTTTGAGAATGATTTCTAAATGCATTTTCAGATTTTGAATATTGTTGGTGCAAAACATTATCCTAATCGAATATTTAATAATGCGCTTAACAATAAAATTTCAGTTTCAGTTGTTCTTCAGCCTTTCGAGAATAGCTCTTGAACGCCTCCCCAAATTTTAAAAGCGTTTTATGCAAAATGTTTTCCTACTCGAATGGATAGAAATCTACTAAAAAAATTAAATTTTTACTTCAATAAATTGTGCAAATACTTGGTGCCAAATGTTCATCTAATTGGATAGATAACTATCTATCCAATTAGAAGAACATTTTGCTCCAAGTATTTGTTATGCGTTCAGAAAATTTAATTTCACTCTAAATTGTTTTTCAGCATTTTCAGTATTGAGAATATCTTTTGAGCGTTTCACTAAATTTTGAAAATTCTTGTTGCAAAATGTTGTCGAATAGATAAAAATATGCTGAAAATTAAAATTCAACGTTCAATTGTTTTTCAGTTTTATGAGTATATCTATTGAACGCCTTTCCGAATTTAAAAATACGTGGTGCAATTTTTTTTTAAATTAAATAGATAACTATGCGCTCAAAAAATAAAGTTCGAATTTAGTGAATAACATACATTTTGAGAAATTTTAATTTGATTTTTTTTAAATGTGGTTACAATTTAATATTATTGATGATTAAGCGATTATTTGATTAATTGATTATTTATTATATGAAAATGGATATTAATTCTACTGTTTTTGCTAACTATCTTTTTATTTGGTAAAACTAATATCTATTTCATATTACCAGCCTTAATAATTTAAACAACCATTTTATAAATATTAAAAATATGAATTACACTTGATTAATCGATTATTTAATTAATCGTTTATTTGCTAAATTAATTATTTTGATTAATCTATGTTCATAAAAATAATTAATAACCGATTATTAATTTCTATAATCGAACACCCCTAGTCAATACATACATTTTTTTACACCTGTGGGCAGGCTTTGAAATTTTGTACATTTACGAAATTGCGATATCAAGATTTGTTCAGAAGTTATAGCCAAAAAAAAAATAATGGCTAATTTTCGAGGGACGAGTTCACCCCCTAAACATGTTTTTTAACCGAAACAAAAAAAATACGAATCGAATATTTTGGCCCCTCTGCAAATCCACCAAATTTTATTAAAATCGGAGGGGAACACTTGGGTTAGTTCCCTTGTAATCAAAATACTGGAAATATAAATCTGACGTTTAAATCGTCAAAATTATGAAAGATGGAAAAATTATACTTCAAATTCAAAAACTCAGTTCACTCAAAAACTAAAGCGATTTCGAAAAAATAAATTCTTTATAAGTTGTTCATTTCTGTATTCTCTACAATTATTATTAACATAATTTTTTTGTAACTATTATCGTTTCATATTTATAAACCAAAAAATGTAAAAAAGAAAAAAGAAATTTTCTCGAATAACAATGATTTTATGAAAAATATTTTCAAACAAACAGTATTTATTTATTTGTTGTATTCAATATTTTTTTACATGTTTTTGTGATATCTTTCATATTTAGAAAGATATTGGAAAAAAAATAAAAAAACAGTTAAGGTACACACCTACTTCCGGTGTACGAAATTTTACCAAAAGCTTTTCAGTTCTTCGTATTATCAAATAAGACTTATGTTCAAAGTTTCATATTAAGCGCGCACAGCAGACACACACACAGCCACACAGACACAATTTTCTCTACAATTATTATTAACATAAATTTGCTGTAACTATTAGCTTTCATAATTATATACCAAAAATGAAGATTAATATTTTTTTTCTGGAATAACAATGATTTTATGAAAAATATTTTCAAACCAAAGATGTTCATTTCTTTGTTATCCTCAATATTTTCTTAAATGCACACACACATACACACATTCTTTTTTTCAGAAAATGTTGAAATGGCATCTAGGGACCCCAAAATGGATATTTCTTTAAAAAGAAATTTGAAAAAATTGCCACGATTACAATACTTTCTCGTACTTCGTAACGGAGAAAGTAAAAATTGCTTCAGGTTATTTAAAATAAAATTTTACTATGATAGTTCAGCAATCCAATTGCATTATCATATTTTTAACGATATTAAAAAGACCGACGAAATAATACCTGACAATAGCTCAGAGAGACTAACACTTAACACTCTTCTGGTTGTTATGTCTGCACATTTTATTTATAAAATAATTTCGGAATGAAGAACTTCATCTCTATAGAAATGTCGAGAAATTTGAAGAATACTGCACTGAGACTAATTTGTCGCATTTTTGAACAATTTTGAACTGTCTACTATTTAAGTATATTGGGAGATAAATTATGCCACTGCTTAAACATAATTTTACGTAACACTACTTCTCTGCCAACTTCCGTTACATTGCTCGCTCAGATTATATCCTCTACGGCACCCTTACAAAGTTTACATTTAAAATATATAAATATTAAGAATTCAAACAGTTTAAGCATGCGCTCACTATTTTTCATTATTCTCTGGAGTTTTAACAGGAAGTTTATTCCATTACTGCTTTAATTCTAAAATACTTCTACAACTCATCTGTGTTGATTATTCGTTTTCTTCATTTAGACAGAATGATAGTGGAACATAAAACAGTGCGTTTAAAAAGTCCCTCCGCAGCGACCGAGTAGAAAAGTAAGGAAATATTTTTGAATGAAAATCATTATTATATTCACTCAAGTATTTGTTATGTCTAAATCAATATCACACTATACAGAAAATAACGAAAGTGCTGCATAATTGAATTTGTCTAGTCACATTACCTAAGACACGTTGTGAAATCTCCTCTATAATGGATGCAGTGTAAGCGGAGATGGAAGTTCTTAATTCGTCAATCGCTTTTTGTTGTCCTTATAGACATTTCTTTTCGTTGCACCCGAGAAGGAAAACTCAGGTGAGCGTTCATCCCAGAAACCCGTTGAAATTATGCAATTGCCTGAGATTTATTCAAGTAATGAGAGGGAGCACCATCTTGTTGAACTCTTACTATTTTATTCATTTCAAGTTGGATATACAGGGTGTTTCAGAGCTCTGGGAACAGTCAATCACGTGCTTATTTATCAAAATTTTGAAAAATGTTTTATATAAAAGTTGTGCAGAATAGTGATCTGCATGCCCTAAAAATATTTAAATTTATACAGGGTGTCTCATAACAAAGTTACAGACCAAACTTATGTTTTTTTTAAATGGAACACCCTGTATATTTTAGCATTTTTGGATTCCTCGTTACTTGGAGATTAAAATGACTTAGATTTCGGCGATTGAAACCGAAATTGTTTTATTCAGTTGTTTATACAAAAATTTGAACAAAATTGTTAAAGTACTGCCCTAAAACTAATAAAGATAATTCATTCTAATTTAGTGTTAAAGTTTAGTTGAACTTTAGTCTTCAAAATTACTATATCATCCAAAACATAACTTAGCGTATTATACAGGGTGATAGTTATTCGCAAACTGCACAATTTCTTAATTTTTTCAAATGGAACACCCTATATATTTTTTCATAATTTAAAAGTCCATTGAGTAAGCTTTCGTTTCATATAAGGTTTCGTATATCTGAAGTTGATGGTTACTCTAATATTTCAAAATTCATTAGTAATTTGCATGTTTTTTATTATTAGTTTTAAAATCCAGTTACCAATCATTTCAAATAAACAAACAAAAAAATACAGGAGACAGTAATTATTCTATTAGTCTCAAAAATAGATCGAACCATTTAAGTTGTGATCTTTAAGTTTATAATTATGATTTTCAACAAGAAGCATTGGTTGACATGATTTTCATTCTTGGCGAATGTCACAAAAATTGTCTTTTGGCTTCACGAGTGTATGGAAAGCGGTATCCCGAGAGGCGGTGTCCACGACAAGGAGCATTTAGAAGAGTGCAAGAGCGATTTGAGACTACAGGTAACGTTAATTATTTAAAACCTGTGCAAAGCAAACCTGTAATTAACGAAGATAGCGAATTCCTGGTATTGGCATCGATAGTTGAAAACCCTAAATTAAGTTTATCCGAATTAAATAATCAGTTGGATATAAGTCGGCCCTCGGCGCATAGAATTTTGAAGAAACACAAATTTCACCCTTACCACATCCACTTAGAACAACAGCTTGGAGAAGCAGATTTTCCCGCTAAAACTGCATTCTGTAACTGGGCCCTTAATATTCTGGGAAACAATGAACATTTTTTTGATTTTGTGTTGTTTACTGATGAGGCTTCATTTCACAATAATGACAAGGTAAACAGACACAACCTTCATTATTATTCGGACCACAATCCTCATTTCACAAGGACAGTAAATAATCAAAATCGATGGAGCCTGAATGTATGGGGTAGTATTCTAGGAACTCGCGTCATAGGACCACACTTCTTTGAAGGCAGCCTGAATGGAGAAATGTTTGAAGAATTTCTTAAGAATCATTTAGATGAGTACCTACTTGACGTACCACGCAACGTAGTAAGAGATATGTGGATCCAGTTGGATGGTGCACCACCACATTTTGCTCGCAGTGTACGACAATTTTTGAATGACCGTTACCCTAATAAGTGGATAGGTCGCGACGGACCTGTACTATGGTCACCTAGGTCGCCGAACCTCACGAAATTAGATTTTTTTCTATGGGGCTATATCAAGGACATGGTGTTCCGTATACCACCGACTACAGCAGAAGATATGCGAATACGAATTAGGAATGCTTTTTCTGCAGTAACGCCACAAGTTTTAGTTGCAGTTCACAAATCGTTCGTTGAACGTCTCAGAATTTGTTTAAATCAGAATGGTCGAAATTTTGAAAACATGTTGTAAACTTCTTTAAATTGTTATTTTTCATTTTATATACTTATGTTATTAAATTGTTTTCTTATTTTTCATTTTATACACTTATGTTATTAAATTGTTTTGTTATTTAAGTTGATTTATAAGTTTTTACTACAGTTCTCTATCTGTATTGAAACATAATTGTTTGTATAACTTATTGGGAATAATGCATCCAGATTTTGTTGAAATATGGTAGGATACAAGATTTGAATACATGTCTCAAAAACATAAAATACGATTTTGTAGGCAAACACAACGCTTATAAACGGATCCTTCTCAACCGAAACATGCAACTTACGAACGAATTCTGAAATACTCGAGTCACTATCAACTTCAGACATACGAATCCTAATATGAAACGAAAGCTTACTCAATAGACTTTCAAATTATGAAAAAATATATAGGGTGTTCCATTTAAAAAAATGAAGAAATTATGCAGTTTGCGAATGGCTATCACCCTGTATAATACGCTTAGTTACGTTTTGGATGATATAGTAATTTTGAAGACTAAAGTTGAACTAAACTTTACCACTAAATTAGAATGAATTATCTTTATTAGTTTTAGGGAAACACTTTAACAATTTTATTCAAATTTTTGTATAAACAACTGAATAACACAAAAACGGCCCAGTTCCAATCCCCACAACCTAGGTCATGTTAATCTCCAAGTAACGAGGAATCCAAAAATGTTAAAATATACAGGGTGTTCCATTTAAAAAAAAAACATAAGTTTGGTCTGTAACTCTGTTATGAGACACCCTGTATAAATTTAAATATTTTTAGGGCGTGCAGCTCACTATTCTGCACAACTTTTGTATAAAACATTTTTCAAAATTTTGACAAATAAGCACGTGATTGACCGTTCCCAGAGCTCTGAAACACCCTGTATGATTTGGAAACAGTATCGTTCTGAGTTAATGATGGTATTAAAAAATATGGGGCCCATACCCGACGTCTGGATATTGTTATACAAACTCCGATTTTTGCGGGCTGAAGTAGTTCCTCGTAAATAGCATGTGGATTTTCTGTGTACCTCAAATGAATATTTTAAGCTTTTATACATTCTGATAATTGAATCCAAGTTTCATCAGTGGAAAATATTCTATTAAACACGGCAATTCTATTTCGGTGTAAGAAATTTTTGAACCACTCACAATAAAAGCCCATGAACCCTATATTGCATACTGTTCCCAAATGAAACATAATTTTTGTTACGCAAAGTTCTGCTATCTTACGAAATAAATAATTAATAAAATAAATAAAACAGATTCGAAAATTGTAAGAGATCCTCAACAAAATCTATTTTTGAGGAAATCTTTCAGAAGACTTTCTTATTTTTTTCTTTGTTTCTCAACTGGCAGAGCAAACAAGTTCGTACAGCGCACAGAACAAACTAAACAAGCCAATTACAAGTAACTCTAAGGAAATTGAGCAATTTTTAGGAATATTGATTTAGATGGCCTCTTATCAGACAACTTTCCTCAAGCAGGTATTGGAGGTTATGCCTCTAAACAAGATTGAAGAACTCAAACGCTTTCTTAATTTCTTTGATAATTGTGTTGCTGCCATAAATAGTGATAAAATTACGTCAGGACTAAACCAAACAAATGATTAACAAATTTTATAAAAAATATAATTTTGCCTTATTGCTTTAAAGGCAAAAACTTATATTTTTATGTTGAAATAAATGATGCAATAGAGGGTTAATGTGATTGGTTTCAAGTCTTGATCGACTCTCACTTTTTACGCGTAAAGTTATAATAATTTTCGTAAAGCTGCATAGGCGAATCCTATACACATGTCTGTTTCTACTCCAGATTCCTCAAAAACTTGAAATTTGCTACGAAATACGTGTATTTATCGCCAGCTTTAAAAATGTGCTCCACAGTAAAAATATTATTTTCGATGGTTTAACATTTTCACACGAAAACTATAGACTGACTCCGCAGCGCCCGATGCCTTTGCCACTACTCCACAAGGCCACTGCTTAGAGACTTTATGCAATTTGAATAGCGGCTGGCGAACCTTGCAGTAATTTAATATTACATCTACAGGCACTAGAAAATGTAATTATTGAAAGAAAATAATTTGAGTCTGATGATCGCGTGGATTAAATTATTTGTTAGTTACATTGTATTTAAATATGAATTATTAAATATAAGTCGGTCCTGGTTAATTGCTCCAGCAATTTTCCATCATTCGGGGTTCCGCAAAATATAGTTTTTAAATGTTCAGCTCAGCTGAAATTAGTTATGTATTTGAAATACCGAAGTTAGACCACTCTGTATATAAGGTGCTGTAAAAATGGCGAATAAACCAATGGTACGTTGTCGAGGATTACTTCGAGAGTATAGAAAAAATAATGAAAAAAATCGGTATTGCATTTTTTCGAAGATGTAAAGACTTTATTGTAAATTATTTAATTGCTTAAAATCTTTATAACATTAATTATGTACACTCCAGCTCATAAAATATTTTTTCAAAAATACATACTTTCATGCTTGTCAATATTATGAACAATTGATCATTTCAAATACGATAATTTTAATGTTAAATAATTGATTTTCGCATTCAAATAATTCTACTGATGCCAGATTTATTTGCATGGGAAAATCAATTATTTAACATTCAAATTATCGCATTTGAAAATACCAATTGTACATAATATTGACAAGCATGAAAGTATGAAATTTCGAAAAATTTATTTGATGAGCTGGAGTGTACATAATTAATTTTATGCAGATTTTAAGCAATGAAATAATCTACACTAAAGTCTTCACATCTGCGAAAAAATACAATACCGATTTTTTTCATTATTTTTTCCATACTCTCGAAGTAATCCTCGAGAACGTACCGTTGAGTTAATCCGCCATTTTTATAGCACCCAGTATAATGTATCACACCTTGTATATAAAATGTATTTATTGTAGACCAGCGAATGATGTGAGTATTTTCAAGCACCATTATATTATTTTGTAAGCTGGGATCATCCCAAGCAGCTATTGACCCAAGGTCCCGGCCGTGTAATATTGAATGGAAAGTGTGTACATAATTTAACATACCACTAAAGGGGATGCGCGTATTAAACCGAAATGCAATTACTTTTACTGCCAATAAAACTCTAAAAGCAACAAAAGCGACCTATTTGTCTTGATTTATGCGTTTTACATTTTCTTACTGAATAATACATTTTATCGAATATATTTTTTTTTTATATTCTGTTTTGTTTATTTTGTTTTACGTAGGTGGGAAGCGTTAAAAATACGAGGTACATAACAGTGACATCCACATTCGAGAAAAGCTTGGAGCCGGACCCGACAATAGCGCCGACGGCCTCCGAACCTCTAACGGAAAATATCCTAGCCACGACTAGTAACTACGATAAGGATAATAATTTCCTGGACTCGAGCATCGCGACACTTCCACCTATTTATCTTGCGTCGGATATGGAGACGCCTCCCTTGGACACAAAGATCGACACTTTTAGCACAACGCAGACTATGCTCAAGACGCACATTTTACCGGTTATCCGCGGAGGGAATAACACTTCGAGTCAGACCCTAGTGCAGACTTATCTGATCACGAGGCTGGTGACTGCCACGAAGACATTGCCCCCGATGGAGGCTTATCATTTTAATCCGAGCAAGACGCTGAATGAGTTCAACAGCCACCTAGACGAGGCCGGGTCCGAGTTGCATCTCGAGCTCGATTTCGGGGATCAGAACGATCACGAGGACGGCAACGGAAAGCGCGTGCTGCCCGGGGATTTGGATCTCGCCATAATCGGATCGGACTTTGATCTTTCCGACGTGGATAAGTCGAGGTTACCTGAGGGCTTCCTGATGAAGAAGGTGCAGGCGCCGATCACGCCGAAACCGTTCGTGAACGAGCTAGTTTCGACCCCGGCCCTAAGTCCGGAACAACTTCAGCAATTAGCCCTCCTGCGTCTTCTCAATCCAGCAGCTGCGGCTCAGGGGCAAGTGATTACCGCTTCTAAACCGGTAGTTAAAGTGGAAACACTGTATGAGTCTCATGTAATACCCATAGTTAACGGGGGTAACACCTTTTTAAGCACCATATCCAAGATAGTCGGTACACTAACGAAGACAGAGTATGAGTTTGTAACGAGCACACTGCCTGGACTTCCAATTCCTCCGGTCCCTGTCAATCCGCTGTTTCCACAGCAACAACAACAGTTCGCCTTTACATCATCTCCCATAGTTCAAACCACGGTGCTCACACAGACCCAGAGTAAAATATTAAAACTCACATTCGGGGCAAAGACTGCTTACACCACCATCTTCTCTACCAAAGTAGTTCCAACAGTGCTGACTACATACATGACTGGATCCGTCCCAGTTGCACAAACAGCAGCGGCTTTCCCAGGCTTCTTCCCCGCCCCTTACCCCCAGTTTCCTTTTGTGGGGTGACATGTTCCCGAACAAGATTAATGTTTATACATTGAACAATAAATATCCGCCGCTCCGACCACAATGAACTTTATACACGTAAAAGGAGAAAATAGGCGGCTACAAGTGATTCCTACTATTGGCGACGACCTCCAAGTAGCTTCACAGACTGTGCAATAATAGACTTTTAAAACATTAATTTAAGCATACTCATAAGAACATTACATTACCCTCTATGTATATATTATAAAACATAAATCATCACTAGTTTATAGGATTATTATAAAATATTTGTATCATACATGTATAATAAATTATAATAATTTATATCGATGATCCAATTGACATTTATCCAACTGTAGTTTAGATAAGGACGTGTAACGTAATCAGGAATGCGACACTTTCGAGGGTAATAGCTCCCTCCAGTCATCATAATATTAAACTGGAATAGCTCTGGAGCCCATTCCGCCCAATCAATACAACATCGGTTCGTGTCGATAAACAAATATAAAATTCCCGGAAGACATATTGGGGATGTTTTTTTTAAGAGATATAAACGCTTATGCTTTTAAAAATGCGCAACCGTTATTTTACATGGGCGAGTATTTATTATTTATGTTTAACATAAATGTTAATGCATTACAAGTTTGTTTTTTCATGTTTACATGTTTGAATGATATTGATCAATAAGCATTGCGATATAAGAAATATAAAAAAAAATCTTAAAATTAAAAATCCTTCTCGGTTTAATACTGTACAGTTGCATTTTAGCATTGCCTTGAACCTGTCAGTGCTGCAGGCAGTTTAGTAGAAACAGGGGCGTCTTAAGACGGATGTTGTTCTATTCCACGCTTTGCTCAGTCTGACTTATGAGATTCCAGAGATTATATTTTAGGCAGTATTCCAGTTACACGCGGCCAAACTACATTCCCTTTCCACTTCCTCTGAATCAAACAGCCACCACAATGAAATTAAAAGGAAGGAGCCCAGAAAGGTAGGAATTGCGACGATTATATTTTGCTACTTAACCTATAAAAGGAAACGTAATAATTCGCCTATTCCATAAAATATGTCTAATAAGGTAAGTACATCAATTTCAGCAACTTCTCCCAAATTGTGTTCTGTCATCATAAGACACGAGCCTCTAAATATTATACAGGGTGTCTCGTTTCGAGTATACCGAACGAAAACAGGAAGTATATGTCATTCTGAACAGAAAAGTTCAAATGAACATATGTTCGATTTCTTACCGTTATGGAGATAAATATTCTTAAAAAATTTTGAATCATAAAAAAATCTTACAAATTTTCAGTATAAATTTATTAGATTGCTACGAATTTAAACAGAAATATTTAAGCAGGTTAATGTTTATTTTACAACAGTTTATACAAAAATAACAGAACAACCTGTCAATTGCTGTCAGTTACACCAAGTAAAATGACTGTCATTTCTACCATTTTCTGAGCAGTGGCAAACAGCATTTTTAATAATGTGAATACAATAATCAATTCAATTTCATTAGGTCATGAATAAAAGTAATTCAGAGCCGGCTAAAGGAACGATACATTCTTGCTTTTATGTCAGGATTATTTCTAATTTCCTCGGCAACGTTTATTATCCGCTCTTGTAATTGTTCCTTTGTACTTATTGGAATGCCATAAACATGTTGTTTCATGTGTCCATAGCTGTAAGATCTGGAGACCGTGGTGGCCTGGGAAAAGGTCCTACTCATCCAATCCATCTATCAGGAAATTTAATGTTTAGCCAATTTCTGATATTTCTTGCACAATTGGGAGGTGCTCCATCCTGTTGAAACCACATCCTAAGAACCACATTCGCCGTTGTGTAAACGGCAAATCATCTTCAATTTGAAGAAAATTAAGCTAGTCATTCGCAATAATTATTTTTACTATCGAAAAATATTATATACCGGGTGTAACTGAATTTTGGTAGACTCCAAATATCATTTGCATTTTTACTTATATCTTTATTAAATTTAGTATGGTGTTTTTAGGGAATAAAGTGCGTCGACATGTCTACTTTTAATAAAAATTTCACTTCCGGTTTAACCGGAAATGACCATTACTTTTATATTTGAAATGGAACACCCATTATATTTTTACATAATTTTATTCGTCTCTAAATTCTGTATCATAAGTGACCTTTTGTTTATTACTTTTTTGTTTAAATTTTATTTAGATTTGTTTTTTGTTTAAATTTTATTTAAATTGAAACAGAAAACCAACAACTAAAAGGTCACTTACGATACATCTCTAAACGCAGAATTTAGAGACGAATTAAGATATGTAAAAATATACAAGGTGTTCTATTTGAAATAGAAAAGTTAAAGTAACTTCCGGTTAAACCGGAAATGGAATTTATATTCACTTTATTCTCTTAAAACACTATACTAAATTTGACAAAGATATGTGCTAAAATGCAAATGATTTTTGGGGTCTATGATTTGCATTTTTACCAAAAAAAAATATGAAATTTGGTATAATGTTTTTAGGGAATAAAATGTGTCGACATGTTAACAAAAATTCCACTTCCGGTTTGGCCACAACTTTTTTATTTCAAATGGAACAGCCTGTATATTTTTACATAATTTTATTCGTCACTAAATTCTAAGTTCAGTGAAATGTATCATCATAAGTGACCTTTTGGTTATTAGTTTTTTTTTTATTCAATTTATATTTGTTTTTTGTTAAAATTTAATTTAAATTTATCATCATAAGTGACCTTTATTTAAAAATTTAAATTAAATTTAAACAAAATGTTAACAACCAAAAGGTCATTTATGATCCATTTCTGCACTCAAAATTTGAAGACGAATTAAATTATGTAAAAATATATAGGGTGTTCTATTTGAAATAGAAAAGTTATAGTCATTTCCGGTAGTAGAATTTTTATTAAAAGTAGACAAATCTACGCACTTTATTCTCTAAAAACACTATGCTAAATTTCATAAAGATATATCTTGGAATGAAAATGATTTTTAGGGTCTACCAGAATTCAGTTACACCCGGTATACTGAAAAAAAAAATGAAACACTTTAAATTCGTGAAATTTCGACCAATTTTAAACCGTCATAACTCAGTGTATTTTCAATCGATTTTGATAAATCTTGGAGGGCAAAAAACTTTGAAGTGTCTTCTTTAAAGTCATGCATGCGAAACTAAACGTAACCCATTCTGCCCCCCTCTAGCGCACCTGTGAAAAAAAAGTTTTTTTCTGGAAACCATGTCCAACTTCGACGATGTCTATGGAGTTGGAAAAATTTTGTCCACTCGATCCACCATTAAGGCATTAAAATGTGATCAATTCCCTATGCAGGACTCCAAGAACGAAATTCTTACGACGATTTAGCACTAAGTTATGGGTGTTTGAAAAAAAAGTGCATTTTGAGGTTTTTCGCACATAACTCAGTGACTTTTCAACCAAATGTGATGATTTTTTGAAGAAAAAAATCCCATTTTGGCTCTACTTTAAGGGAGTGAACTCAGATTGGAATGATCCCTTTTCGAACCCTTCAACCCCCGAACAAAAAAAACACGTTTTTGGGCAAAAAACACCCAACTTTGGCAACTTGTACCGAGTTGGAAAAAATGTGTCGAGTCGATCCACTAAAAGGGCATTGAAAGAACTCAATTAACAAAAAACTTTATTTTAGGTCAAAAAAAGGCTCACTTTAACGATCTCTATGGGGTCGGAAAAAAATGTGGGCCTAACTCACCACCATTCGTCCAACAAAAACAAACAAATTACACTAACGGAAAAAAAATGAAACACTTGAGATTTATAAAAATTTTAATTTTCAAATGGCCATAACTCGGCTTCTGTCCAACCGATATCGACATCTTTTGAAAAATCAAAAGCAAAATGTGTACTCCTTGATAGGGTCTATCCCCACTCAAAGAAAGGATTCTAGCCTTCTTCAAACGAAAAAATAGAAAAACCACAAAATGTACTTTTTTTCAAACACCCATAACTTGGTGCCAAATCGTCGTAGGAAGTTAGTTTTTTGAGTCCTGCACAGGTAATTGAACACATTTTAATGTCCTTTTGGTGGATCGAATCGACACATTTTGTCCAATCCGGTACACGTTGGCAAATTATGACGTATTTTTGCCCAAAAACGTGTTTTTTTTTTGTTCGGGGTTGAAGGGTTCGAAAAGAGATCATTTTAATCTGAGATTGTAGTAGGGCCAAAATGGGATTTTTTCCCGAAATAATCATCTAATTTGGTTAAAAAGTCGCTGAGTAATGTGCGAAAAACCTCAAAATGCACTTAACACCCATAACTTGGTACCAAATTGTCGGAGTAACTTTTTTTTTCGAGTCTTGCATAGGGAATTGATCAAATTTTAATGCCTTTATGGTAAATTGAGTCGACAAAATGTTTCCAACTCCATAGACATCGTCAAAATTGGACATGGTTTTCTGAAAAAAACATTTTTTTTTTCACAAGGGTGCTAGAGGGGGCGGAAGGAGTTACGCTTAAGTTCGCATGCATGACTTTAAAGAAGACACTTCAAAGTTTTTCGCCCTCAAAGATTCATCAACATCTATTGAAAATACGCCGAGTTATGGCGGTTTGAAAATGGTCGAAATTTCACGAATTTCAAGTGTTTCTTTTTTTTCAGTATATATTCGGAGTCGATGCCGCAAATAATTAACATTACTTAATATTTTCTAATAATTTCTCATAATCCTTTTTTAACGCTAGTTTTTATATTTGACTAATTACTTACTAATCTGACGTGGCACTAGGCAGGGAAGTAGTTGTTTCAATAAGTTATTTGTTTGTAGTCTTAGTAAGACTTAATTTTGCAGTCACGAACAGCCTGAATATTCATATATTCAGGCTATTTTTCGTCTTTATTACATTTAATTATTTATCTTTTTTTTGTACAATATAATTTATAACTATAACTATAGCCCACTTCTCCAGGAAAACCAAAGACCATGGGGGAGGTATGATTCTATCAGATAATACATACATCTGCAAAGAAGAATATAAATTTATCCAATTGTGCGCTGCCAAAAAAAAAAACTGGCATTGTTGTCGTCTATCGACCACTAAGTGGACACATGCATATTTTCCTAGAAAACCTAAGCTGTCTTCTCACAAATATGTACAAAAAATACGACAAAATGATATTATATGGAGATGTCAATATAAACTTCATGCAAAATACAAACGACAAAAAAATGCTCTCCGATATATTCAAGTCGTTTAACTTGGTCAACAACTTGAATGAACCAACAAGAATCCAGATAACTGAGAGGGGAAGATCTGAGTCACAAATAGATCGTCTCCAATCTACCAGTCTCTAAAAGTAGAAACATCAATCTAAATCTCTCCGATCATCTTGCCCAAATAATACATATCGATATGAAACCGGAAATCACTGATGCACCAGAAATAAAAAAAAACCTACGTCACAGAAGGATAAACCAAAACACTCTAGAGCAGTGATTCCCAAAGTGGGCGCCACCGCCCCCTGGTGGGCGCTACATCGATTTAGGGGGGCGCTGATGGCCACAGGTGCATTTGGGGGCCGATGAATAACTGTAAGGGGGTGGTGATAGTATAATAGAAAGAGAAGAAGATTTAGTGGAACGTGCGTTCAGTGCGGTAATCAATTTATTAACAAAAAAAGAGAAACTAATTGCAAATAGTCAATCTTATCATGGTGATTTAAGGTTACTGCTGACGAATTACTAAATTGGTAGCAGCATACCAGGTTCATCCTTCTCATTCGAATATTTAACTTTTTTTGGGTAACATCCTATTCTAGCTTCAATAAATAGTTTCATAATTTCAAAGATAAATGTTTTTAATTTACACCTTTCTTACTATATTTTACGAAAAAGGTAGAAACTTTAATACATATAGGTATATTTCCTATTAATTGCTATTAAAATTTAAAAAAAATAATTTCCAGGGGGCGCCAAGTAATATTTTTTTCTGGAAAGGGGGCGGTAGGACAAAAAAGTTTGGAAACCACTGCTCTAGAGGAATTGGCCAGTCGCCTGATAAATGTAAACTGGGAAAATATTAAAACTAATGAACTGGACTAATCGTTTAATCGGTTCTATGAGGAGTTTAAACATCACTACAACATCGCATGCCCAATTTTCAACTCAGTTATTCACAAAAAAATTAAAAAAATGGGTAAACAACGAAATCCGGCAATCCAGTAAAAACCTTAAACAAACCTTTCGCGACATGAACCATACAATGACCGAGGAAGCCAGGGATAAATATCTCGTCAAAGATAAAGCATCGTAAAATAATAAAACAGACGAAACGAAACTTTTATGACGGTGAAATTTCAAATGCTCAAAACTCGCAAAAAAAATCTGGAACTTGTTAAGGAAGAACTAGGCACCACTAAATCCAGGGAACATATCACGATTATAAATTCAGAGGGACTAGTTTTAGCCGACCAAGTAGCTGAACAATTTGGTGACTACTATTCTAAGATAACATACTTAAAAGTTAAAAACCATTTCAATCAAAATACATCCCACAAATGTACAACCACGAAACATTTTCAATACTCAATGTTCCTGGATCCAACAACGCCCAGTGAAGTTATGCAAGTAATAAATGAAATGAAGAACACAACAAACTCCGGAGTGGATGACATTCCTATAAGGGTTCTGAAAGGAGTGGCCGTGATGATAGCAGACCTCTAAGATATTTAATCAACCAGGCATTTGGTACAGGAAAGTTTCCGAGTATACTCAAAATCTCCAAAGTTCTGCCAATATTAAAAAAAATGATGCAAGACGGAAATGGGAAACTATCGTCCGATATCACTTCTACGTAGCTTCTCAAAAATCATCGAGAAAATTATAGCAAAAAGACTGTGGGATACTTAAATAAATATAACATCATATCGAATCACCAAACGGTTTCCGGGAAAACAAGTCAACACAAACAGCAACATACAACGTCATGGAAGAAATTACCAAACACCTAGATGCAGTGGTCTGTTTTATGACTTTTCGTGCGCTTTCGACACCATCGATAGTAAGTTCGTGCGTGACAAGTTATCTGCCATTGGGGTGCGCGGCAATATAATGGATCCGATTGTGTCATTCCAAGAGTCGACACTGAGTCCACTTCTGTTCATTATAGTCATTAACGACCTACACGAATTTATCACCGATGCTTATCGTCAAAGTTGGACATGTTTTCCAGAAAAAAACTTTATTTTCACAGGGGCGCTAGAAGGGGGCGGAAGGGGTTACGCTTAAGTTCGCATGCAAGACTTTAAAGAAGACACAAGTTTTTCGCTCTCAAAGATTCATCAAAATCGATTGAAAATACGCCGTTTGAAAATGGTTGAAATTTCACGAATTTCAAGTGTTTAATTTTTTTCCACCAGTGTAGATCCAAATGTACGATATAATTTAACTAAGATTAATGTAAAATTGTTTATACTGCTTTTAACCTTATTCTGACGAGCACACCCGTAAATACGCATGTAATTTTATAATTTCTGTTTGTATTATTGCTCTATGTGGCATACGTGTAAAATGAATAAATAAATAAAAAACAATAAACACATACTGTTAAAACGAAAAATAAACTAAATTATGCCGCACATTGCAAATTCGGTTTATATAGCATAATAGTAGCTTCGTTCCAACCCAATATACCAGCATAAAAATATACTGTCAAAGATGAAGCAGCTATTCAACGGAAGCAATCATTTACAATCTGTAAAGGCTTCTACATTCGAAATTATTCCAAAGTTGGGGACATCAGAGAGAAAATTAAGGAGAATTTGGTTCTATACACTATTATATACAACTCAAAGATACAGCGACTGAATATATAGGAACAGTTTATTGATTTGTGCTGAAACCATTAATATCACACGAAAACTTACTGTCTGATTTCAAACATGTATGGCATTTTGTGAACATAATAATTAACATTATATCGGTCTAACTTCTTGCTGTGTCCAGTATTACAGTATGTATATAAGGTTCTGATAAAGCTCACTCATGATTACAAATCTAAACATTCGCTTATTCTTTCTTCCTCCATATTTAAGATATGTTATCTTATAAGTAAACTATGAGTTGGCTTACTTTTCAAGTTTTATGCTGTTAGCTTTCTTCTACCTTGAACGGTACACATAAATTAATAATAAATGCATTTTAGTCCTTGTAAATTATCCTTAATTGAAAGAACCATAGAGGAGTTTAATTAATATTATGCATTGAAATTTTAGAAGTCGATTGGTATCATTGTATAGTGAAATTGCTGAGAAATAGTTTTAGCGGATTAATGGAATGTAATTGAAAAGCAGAAATCAATTTTAGTGTTTGAATAGAGTGATTTATTCGGGAGAAAGAGAGGAAATTAATTTTTAAGCCCATTACTAGAGTTTACGGTAATTATAGCATTTCGTAGGCGAACCATTTGGAATTGAATTTTGCAGCTATTTAATAATTGAGTCCCCCCTTTCTGCATTTTATATTACCTTGCGTCGTTTTGTGCTCGCATGTAGAAGTATTTTTATGCAAACGTATATATCCGAGAAATTCTTGACAAAAAACATTCAGGGAAGCTGGTACGTTTATATTCTGTATATGTGGGCATGTTATGCGAGCTTTTAATTAAAAGAAGCCACGATAGCACTCTGGTAATTGCAGTAGAACTGTTGCACAAATAATTAACAACTGCAAGTTTATGTATGAATGTAATGAGATTTTATAATTTGAGATTAAAATTAAGATCATTTATTATAATACACATACCACATACATTTTCCAAGAGAAAGGAAGAAATAATAGTTACTTGCAGGTGTATGAAGTAAGCTATTACCCACGAAAAGAAAGGTTTCTTTTTAAGTGGGTCATACCTTACTTCCCTCACGTATGCTTGAGAACTTTTTATCTAACAACTCTAATATAAGCAAACATGTAAGAAATTGCTGTAAAAATCAGCTTTTAAATCGGGATGGCTTCAAAAACCGTTTCTATTGTGGTGTTTATAAATTTTAGAAAATATTCTACTTGTTTGTGTAGCAACATGACTAAACGTTGCCGGTAGAAAAAAGTAATTTTCCTTATCTACAAACCTAATAGGTGCTGCCATCTAGGATGTGCATAAATTAAGTAATGAGACTGATTTTCATATTGAATTAAATTTGTATTCTTTCTATTTTAATTCAATATTGTCTTCCTCAAAATAACTTCCTTAAGAAGCCACATAGCGCTGGAGATGGTTCTTCCAATTCTCAACAATGCTGGAACTCGGATAATGAAATAGCCTTTAACTGGTCGGTTACAGTAATTTAAATGTTTTGGAGTGACCCAAAGTGAGAGGAAAAGGAAAAGGTCACAAGAACTCATGTCAGGCAAATAAGAAGGCTGGAGAGCCACAGGAATAGTTTTACTGGCCAATTGGTTTATTGCAATTGCCATTGTCGTGATGCAACACCTTCTTGATGTTTGTTCTCTCACGCATGACCCTTTTTCTAAGTTTTCTCAAAAACCTCTCAGTAAAATCGTTGATTGACCTTAAGGCACAAACTCTTTGTAGACAATTTCAAATTTAATGTTGTATAATTTTAAGTTGTCAAATTAAATCAATCTATTGCACTTTTGACACGCTAATACATATATAAATACAGTGAAAAGTATATAGTTAGAATAATAATACAAATTTGTGGATGTGTTCGTTAAGTTAAATATAAAATTAAAATTAAAAATATAGCCTTGAATGTTAACATTTAATATCATATAAGTTAAAAAAATTATAGCAGTTACAGCACATAAATTATAAAATTTCCTATATAATGTAATTTTAAGTTTTAATTTGTAACAGTTATTATTGAAGGTTGTTGAAATTAGGCATTAGGTTGGTTTCACAATTTTACAATGTATTCCGACTAGTTTCGATTTTTACCTCATTATCTAGGAATATTAAAATTGTAACAGTTATTTTATTCTATTTATCAACAATTTTAGACGACGTCTAATTTGTGATGACTGTGTCCATATATCAATTTACTTAATTTTGTTCAACGATGACCTCTGTAAGCAATCTGTTCAGACACTAATAAATACTTTACTTTTCATGATTTTACATTTTGTCGAACGACACATTGCAACACGTGCAATTTTCGATTTCGGGTATGAACCAACATCTAATCATTCAAGGCAATACCGGCCAAATGTCAATTTAATTGCCAAATCATCCTCCGATACACTGGAATTGATGCGTTCACAAGTTTTTGTCGGTTTATTTTGAAATATACTTAACGTGACATTGGTTCAAGAGGTAGAACGAGAAAGAAATAGTTTAGGGCGTCCAGGGTATTCTCATATTTATTGGATTGCTCCATAAAGAAATTTGAAGGATTGAAGAAAACTAAATTTTCGCAAAATACAATTTGCGATTTTTGTATAATACAATATATGTCGTGGCGTCAGCCAGGAAAGTAGTTGTTTCGAAAAGTTATTTGTTAGTAAATATAACTAATTACACAGCCCCATAAAATCCGAATCCGAGGTCAGAAAAAGGCCTATACCCCTGGAAATAGCCCCAGAGGCCGAAAATGGCCGCTTTGAGGTGTGAATCATGAATATGAAAGGTCAAGATTGCATTCCCAGGCCAAAGCCGAATTCGTGGTCAAAAAAGTTTAGAGCCGACTGGGATTCACCCTCTGAGGCCGGAAAATGGGCCGTGAGTATAGGGGCCGTTTTTTGGCCTCTGGGGCCAATTCCAGGGGTGTAGGCCTTTTTCTGATTTCGGATTCGGATTCGGATTCACCGGTGAAAAATACATAAGAATACACATGTCTGATCTACAGATCCGGACTTTTCTTTTGTGGGGCTGTGTTATCTACAAGTATGTCATTTTTTATTTCTTAATATTAACGTTAATAAATGTATGTGACTTTATTTTTTTTATTAAAAATGTATATAAACAAACTTATGTATTTTTTAATTGACATATTTCTATTTATTACTTGCATATTTCAATATAACAATGCATTTTTGTTCCATATTTCCGAGGTTTTAAATGCATACATATAGGGTGTTTCTAAATTAATGAGAAAGATATTTTAGCAAAAATGAAGGGAGGTCTTTCATATATTTTTTTGTTCAAAACTCCTTCCTCTCCAAGTTACAGCCCTCTAAAGTTAAGGGACAAAATTGTTTTTATTTCATATATCCACTATGGAAGAATTCAGAGGAATGAAATTTGGCAGAAAACTGTTCCTAATAAAATGGCACTTTTTGACGATTTTTTATTTTTATTAACAAAAAATAACCAATCTATGAATGTATGTCAAATGGGTCTAAGCATTATTTTATTTTTTTGTAATCAAACTAATAATTTTAGGAGAAAGTGTCAAGAGATAAAAAAGTTGCAGATTGAATCCCTTTATTTGAATTAACTCCTACGTCGCTCGTGCTTTCAAACTTTTCTGTCGTAATGTAAAAACCTTCAAAACGTTACTTGTATCGTAAATTACTATAACAACTTTTGAATTGTGTCAAAAATAATCTTATTTTAGCAGCATTTTTTAAAATTCATAACTTTTGTTTCAGTCAGAATCTTTGCAAGAAGTAAAAAGTTATAGTTGGTAATTAGATGTAAAAGTTGCTGATAGCTTATTCAGAATAATAACGGAACAGGTTATTTTTTGCAAAGCTGCAAATAATTTTTATTTTAATGTTATCATGCCAATAACTCCTTACTCCTTAGCAACCAGTAACGTTGAGGTACCTTTAACACTAGTGCTGTTAACAAATTCTTAACAACACTGGTGTTGTTATTTGTATCCCAACGCAACTCGTTTCTATGGAGATATTTGCAAACAAACATGATTTCGCTTTTTGGCGATTTTCATTTAACATTTTTTTTTTAATAATAAAAAAAATATAAATAGAATAAAATATAAAATTAGTCAAAATTTCGCCAAATAATACTATTCTGGTTAGTAAATAGATGCTAAAGTATCTGTAAGTATTTGCAACGGATTCATTGCATTACATTTTTTTTTATTTAGTTCGAATTATTACGTTATTGCAGGAACAATTTCGAAAATTCATAGCTTTCGTCAAGTAAATGTTTCTTTTTAGTGAAAAGATGAAAAAACATCTGTTGGAATTTGCAAAACAATAACAACTTTTAATTTATATACAATTTTTTTTTAATTCCAGCTTAAATTTTAACCTTACAGCAAGGTCAAATTTGAAAATGTATTACTTTTGTCGTATTACAATTTTTTTTGGAAAGCTAAACTGTTTTAGTCACTAAATAGATGCAAAAATATTAATACTTGCAATACAATTACGCAACCGTTTCAATTGTTTCCATTTTTTGTTAGTTCTGGCTTTACTAGAGGGACTATTTTGTAAATTCATAACTTTTGTCTGAATTTTTTTTTAAAGGAAGTAACTGTAAACTGGTTATCAAACAGATACAAATGAATTTGCAAAACAATGGCCCAACTGTTTGAATTCCTTTTTAGTAAACTCAGTTTTTAAATTTGCAGTATAATTTTTCCATCTTTCATAATTTTGACGTTTTAAACGTCAGATTCATCCAAGTCTACAAAACGTTCGATGTACATTTAAAATATGATTTAAATTGAAAATAAACCACGAAAGCGTAAATATAAATTGTACCATCATGTCGGAGAAAGTAACGTAATGGCCACATCACCATTTTTGGGAATATCTTTATTATCTCTTGAAAAATGATGCATTTTATTAAAAAAAAAATATTTCTACAAAAAATTCTTGGAATAAATCTTAGAAGTAACGAATGTCAAAATATGCAGCGCATTCTGTATATTTTAAAATGGAAAAGTTACCAAATTTTCATAATCAAATGAACACCCTGTATATTAATATATATATATATATATATATATATAAATAAACTATAGCTTGTTTACACTTAAAAAAATTCGTTTGAAACAATTTTTGAAATTTTTTATGGATGATTATTTAGGTGTTCCGGTAATTTTGACCAACCCTGTAAACTGTTTATATTTAGACCAAAGTGCTGAGTGAAGTAAAATTAAATGTGAAATATCATTTCAGAAATTATTTTAAATAATTTTCTGAAATAATCTTAATTTCAAATCAAGAAAACACTAAAAAACTAAAAAAAAATTGTTACATAAGTGGGCAAAAAATTATAATTGTATTTCTCTTAATTTTAATCTCTACGTAATTGCCCCCAAATTATTATTTTGCTCTTTTAAGCTTTGCCCAAATCACTATTTAATAACAGGCATTCATTTGTGGTTTAAGTAGAAGTATTAAAAAAAATAACAACCCTGAACGAGTTGATGAAGAACTCTGAAATTTTTTGGCAATAGTTGATGTATGTTGATATACAATTGATTCAATATTGAAGGCCAAGTGCCACTTATCTCTAATTATCTCTTTCATATCATTTGAGAGTTTATTTTAGTTTACCTTATTTATCGCATTAGTTTGCAGCGTTTTAGTGCTTGACCTAATTGTTAGTGCCTTAGAAAATGTCGCGAGTGTGAAGACGTGGAAATTTTCATCAAATTACACCATTTGAAAGAGGACGACTTATCGGAATGCATGGGGCTGGTTTAGGATTCCGTGAAATTGGCAGACGTGTTGGTCGACCATACGTTAGTGTAAGTCGAATTTGGAGAGATTGGCAGGAAGAAAGCCTAGAAGCTCGCCGTAGAGGCAGTGGACGTCCCAGAGTGACACAAGAACGAAAAGAACGACTCTTAAGGAGAAGTGCAATTCGAGATCCTGCAGAACTAACACGATCGATTGCAATAAATTGTTAAGAGTAATTGGTCACAAAGTCTCTATAAGTGCCATTTATAGGCGAATATGCTCTTTTGGTTTGAGGTCTAATCGTCCTTATTTTTGGCTCCCTTTAAAAATTCAGCATAAGGCCAGCAGGCTGCAGTGGAGCCAGGACCGACAAGACTGGGATCATCAATTAGTAGAACTTGTCTTCAGCGACGAATCTAGATTTTGTTTATGGCACTCTGATGGAAGTTTAAGGGTTAGACGACCTAGAGGCCAAAGACAAAATGTACAACTTGTTCAACATCCTCACACGGCATTAACTGCTGGTTTAATGGTTTGGGGGGCAATATGCTACGGAGGAAGTACCTCTTCAATATTTATTCCGGGCACATTAAACGCGCGCCGTTGCATTGGTACAGTCTTGGAACCCATTCTACTTCCATTCATACAAGACCATCCAAGAGCAATTTTCCAGCCAGATAATGCACGACCTCATACTGCTAACATAACTAGAGACTTCCTAGAACTAAACGACATTAATCGTTTGCCTTGGTCACCGAGATCACCCGACTTGAACCCCATAGAATATGTCTGGGATATGATGGACAGAACATTGCGTCGTTTACAGCATCCTCCAAACACTTTACATGAACTGCGTCACCAGCTTCAGATAGCCTGGGATGAGCTGACTCAAGATGCATTACACCATCTGATTTCTAGCATGCCCAGAAGAGTTGCTAAATGCTTAAAATACGCGGAGATGTAACGCATTTTTTTTTTATAAATAAATGTTATAATTTTTCTATGAAAATTTAATCAATTGTATACACTAACTATTTATAAGAAATTTCAGAGTTCTGCATCAACTCCTTCAGGGTGGTTCATTTTTTTTGAAACCCAGTATATGTTGTTGTTTTGACTAGCTTACATATCAATAATAATTATTTAACCCTTAGATAACTAGCTGATTTATAATAGTCTTTTGATCTTATTTATGAACATTTCTTATGGCGAATGCGCCGGGATCTTAAAATTAACATCATGCGTTTGGTGTAGGAAAATTCGATTTTTCGGAAATATTTTTATTTTCAGGAATTTCTTACAGAAATATTTTTTATTGTCGCAAATGTTGCGACAAGGTTAATGTTTCGAGTTAATCGAACTTAAATCTATGTCTAAACCAATTTTATTCTGATGAAAGCACCTTATACTCATTCTAAAATTTCATCAAACTTCTAACCGCCCCAATAAAAAGTTATAGTAGTAGGAATGATGAAAGCGTGATCCATCCGAGAGACAATATGAAACTTGGTCGTGCCATATATTCGAGCCACCTCGACGGAAGTTATTCTAACCCTAGGGACCCCCGCGCGGAATGATATCTGCAGGAACATAACTACCTCTCCGCATACTCGCGACCAGATTGTGCAGGAACGGAACGATCCCCATTTTTTATAGGATACCTGTGCTCGCTTGCTAATATTCGATCTTCCCTAATGTTATTTTTATACAGAAGTTAACGTATTCAATTTTGCCGGAATGAGGATGCGTGGAAGTGCATGACGGGATTCGCAAACAATAACTCATCCTATTGATTTTTTAAAATATTCAAGTCGCGGAGCGAACCAGTCCAAGCCGGGAACGTAGGTTAGTGAGTATTAAAGAAGTTTATTTTCAGTTTACGGCGTGCTCCTTTGAAACGCGTTTTCCTATTTTTTTAACTGAACGTTCCTTTGAATAAGTAATCGACTTATATTAGTTTTATATTGTGTTGAAAATATAAAATTTTATTCAAAAAGTGATAACTACTCTCGGGAACGAACAAAACTTCTTAAACCCAACATTCATTCAATGGATAACCCGAAACAGTATCCTTTTTAAAAATAATAATAATCGTATCGCAGAAATGCGTCGTAATTGTAATTGAGTCGTTGTGAAATGTGTCGTTTAATGCATCCATGTGCACTCTCTAGATGTGCACTTTATGGTACATCCAGGCGGTTTAGTATCAATTTAGGCGCATTTTAATGAAAGTTTATTGTAGTGCTGAATACGAAAAACAAAGTTTTGTCATAAATTTAAATTTCAGGTAAAATTCTAGTGCTTCCATTATTTAAGCAAATTTGTGTATTGGTTTACATTGAATATTAAAACTATAAATACGATGTGCACAAAAGTCGATCCCAATAGAACGCAGCGATGTTTACAATTGAAGCCATTGAAAAGGCACACATCAGATTACAGCATCAAACACCTCCTCGCAAACTGCAGACTCTCACAAACCCGCACGATCAATCCGAAATGTCGACCGAAAATAAACATTATTTGTTCAATACCCTGAACGGACTTCCTCCCGTATCCGTGTCGCATTTTAAACGAACATTTTACACGCAACGCTCATTCATTACGTAATTACATGACGATTGTCAGTCAAGACAGGTAATGATGATAAATGCCCGGGAGTGATATTTATACAGCCATTTAAAGAGTTCAAAATGATATATCGGCTCGAGTATTGTTTACGTATTAAAGCACATAAATGGGAGCGGGCTTTAGTGGAACGGAAATAATAAAACGAAAACGTAACATTTCAACGGATAATTGGTTCGAGATTAAATGTCATTTGTTTATTGCGATTTATCTGTTGAATTAATTTCTAGTTGGACTTTATTATAAATACACATGTTTTTTAACACAATTTATAGCGTTAGATTCAAAGATAATTTAGAAACACGCGAATTAAAATATATAAGTAACAGTTATCATGACAGTTGTCAGAGAGAGGCCTAGCGCAGGTTAAAGGTCGGAGGCCAAACTTTTCAAGGGCGTGGGTCCTCGTTAAAAGTATATTTTAATATAAGTGTTTGTTATATGTCCAATAAAAGTCTTAATCAAAATATATCGTTCAGGGGGGACTCGCCGAACTTGTTGCGGAGGGCGGCGATTGCCCCCCTATACGCTACGCCACTAGTGTCAGAATAACAGTGTTCTTAAACCAAATACAGCATCCTCTAGACATACGCACTTGTCTCATTATCTCTGATGAAAAATGAAAAAGGTAAATAATTATCTATATATTTGAAAGAATAAAAAAATAAATTACTTAAGTTTCAATGTAGATACCAAATAGTCAATCCAGATTGTTTATATGAGTCGTATAGTTCCAAAACCGGCCATCTCCAAAACCATAAGAATAACTGAAATTTAATGTTAAATATGTTGGGCGTATAATACATAACACCAAGTTCCAAAAGCAGCATTGTACAGTTAGTTATTAACGTGGGAATATACGACTTATTTCCAAATACGGCCTAATTCATAGAGTAGTCAGTTCCAAAACCGGCCATCTCAATAATTCAGGTTACCTACAAGTGTGTTTGTTTAGCCATATTCTGAGCTGTTATATTTCCCTTTCAGCAATATTTTTATATAGCTTTATTGTGCAGTGACATTATGGAATGTATACCGCAAGTTGTAACCCCTGAAAATGCAAGAAAAAAAAACGTAAACGTTTTTATTTATCATTGGAATGAAAGTAACTTTCATAAAGGTTCGAATGAAATTGCTTCTGCACTCTTCCATAGACTTAATAATACAAAGTTCTGAGGTTAGTTGCCGATGGATGCGGTGGTCAGAACAAAAATTGTATTATGATGACAATGCTTTCAACATGGATGCTTACAAAAGCTCCCAAGGAAATAGAAATGGTATTTCCCATTGTGGGCCACTCGTTCTTACCTGCCGATCGAGTATTCGCCTGCATAGAGAAAGTTATTCGTCGCATTGATGTAATTAGTAGTCCAGAAATATATGAGGAAATCTTTTCAGATCATGGAACTATGTTTTGCCTTGGTACAGATGCTACAGTGGCATTTTAAATTTGCCTCAGCTAAGAAATTTTCTTTAAAGAAAAACAAGGAAAAAAGTTACATATTATTTAAGGAGGAACCCAATTATAGAGTTGCTTTTGGAAGTTACAAAAGTGTTACTAAAAGCGACAAATCATTAAGACTATCCAGAAGGCATTCAAGAAGGGTTACATATTATTTAAGGAGGAACCCAATTATAGAGTTGCTTTTGGAAGTTACAAAAGTGTTACTAAAAGCGACAAATCATTAAGACTATCCAGAAGGCATTCAAGAAGGGGTTAACATAAATCATCTTAAACTAAATGACGTTGATAAGCTTCTAGCCAAACATTTTGGCACAGACTGGAAAACAATAAAGGACCTAAAATACTTTAAAAATGTCTTACAATAACCACCAGATGTTGAGGATGTTGCAGAAGAGCAACTTAATAATGTTTGCCAAGTAAATGATAGAATGGAAGAAGTTACAAATCTCCAAATATAATTATAATTTATTATGTATTTCAAAAATAAATATTAAACTAATTTTGACCATAAAACATGCTAAATTTATTAACATGCTTAAAATTTATATGTCAAAAATTTCCATAACCGGCCATATACAAGGGTTAGTTTCAAAACCGGCCATCTATAAAATTCTAAAATCTATAAATAATAACATAATGAATTTTTATTTCTAGCAGTATTGCTATTACTTTTCACTGACAGATATCTGCTGAATGCACTAAAAGTATATTTCAATATTTTCATGCAAGAATGTGTACAACGTTTTTCCATTTTCTGGAAAATCTTTTATGTTGGAGATGGCCGGTTTTGGAACTATACGACTCATATGAAGGAATATATCTGCAACCGAATGAACAATTTCAGTATGCAAAATAATACTTCAGTAGTAAACGATTATATTTATTTGGATTAGTTTCAGAACTACAAAGTTAGTGTAGTACATATTTTGATCATCGAGCAGGCTCAAAAGTGTAGTGTATTGTAGACTGACTCAAAGAACAATCGATCCAAGGAAAGTCTAATTATCGGCCAAATCAATAAAAGGTCCTATTTATTTTAGACATAAAATTATAGTTTAGGTTAAAGAAATAATCGCTAACATACATGCTTTGAAATTTTAAATTCTTCATCTAAAAGTTCAAACCACGGTTTTAAGAAGCACGGCAGCATCAGTTACTACCTCACCCAAGTTTTTACTGGATAGGGCTGCTTTGTCTCCTATTAACATGGATAGATGTTTTAGATATAAGAAGAAGAAAATGGCAAGAAAATGACAGATCTGAACACATCGCCATGGAATGCTGTAGATAGCAGGCAAAAATAAAGGATGGATAGAAGAAGGCAAAGAAATTGCAGCTGGAAATCTATTATAGCTAGTCTGGAAATAAATATACCCGGAACTGCATAAAACACATTATAAGCAACATCAGAATAGAAAAAATGGTGATGTGGCCATCATGTTACTTTCTCCGATTTGATGGTCTCATAGCCAGTTATATTTACGTTTTCACGGTTTATTTTCAATTGAAATCATATTTTAAATGTACATCGAGCGTTGCGTAAACTCGGGTGAATCTGACGTTTAAAACGTCAAAATTATGAAAGATGGAAAAATTACACTTCAAATTAAAAAACTCAGTTTACTCAAAAACTAACGAGATTTCGAAAAAAACTTATTCTTTAGAAGTTGTTCATTTTAGCATTGTCTACAATTATTATTGACATAAATTTGCTGTAACTATTAACGTTTCATAATTATAAACCAATAATTAAAAAAATAATAATAAATTTTTTTCTCGAATAGCAATGATTTTATGAAAAATATTTTCAAGCAAAAGATGTTCATTTATTTGTTGTCTTCAATGTTTGTTTAAATATTTTTGTGATATTTTTCATATTTAAGAAAATATTGGCAAAAAACAAAAAACAGTTAAGGTAAACGCCCACTTCCGGTGTACGAAATTTTACCAAAAGCTTTTCAGTTCTTCGGATTATCAAATAAGACGTATGTTTAAAGTTTTATATCAATTGCTCTATTAGTTTTTGAGATACAGCGCACACAGACAGAAACACACATACACACACACACACACACACACACAGACACACACACACAGACACACACACACACACACAGACACAAAAAAATTGTTTCCAGAAATTGTTGAAATGGCATCTAGGGACCCCAAAACGGATATTTCCGTAAAAAAAATTTTTGGAAAAAAAATCACGATCACAATACTTTCTCGTACTTCGTAACGGAGAAAGTAAAAATAAAGGGAATAAAGAGCAGACAAGAAAAATAAGCTGAAGAAATGGCTCCCGTGAAGTAATACCTTTAAGTAATTCCGCTGGAAACATCGTTAAAACGTCAAATTCTTCATCTAAAGCTAGATATCGTATAATTTTACATCTCAAGCTGAAAAACCTGACGAAAGGATTACCTTAAAAATGCAAATAAACAAATCTACAACATAGGAGTCTACTATGTAACATGTTATTAAGTTGTAATTTTTGCTTAAAAATATTTAAATTAAATCAGTTCTTTTCATTTGTAAATTTACATTTTGGTACTAATACCACCTAAATTCCATGGAGCACTAAATAACAGACACTCTTAATGAAATCGACTTCAAAATATATCTGACAAAACTCACCAATTCATGCCGTCAAAGCTTCACCCATCACGTTCTAATAAACAATATGTCCGATTAAGAACAATGCAGTACAATGAGGGATTCTGGTTAAAACATTTTTTCGATTCAATTTAATTAGCAACTACCACGTAGTAACGCTCGCAACCATCCTCTGAAAAAGAAGAACAATTACATTATTACCATGGCGGGCGGGATTTAAAGCTAATTTGGTTCACTTTTGATGTTTAATGGAGGACCTTTAGCCAATTCTTACCATGGTGATAACTCAAAAATAAGGATTTTTTATTTGTGTTACTTTAAAAATATGCATGCGATATTTAAAACAAACGATTTAGGTTTATAATGTTGCCTAAAGCATTCCGCCACACACTTCATGTAAACTAAGGCAATATTTCGTCTTTATTCAATTATTTTAATGCACCTGCAACAAATGGGTAATTTCAATTATATACAACCTGGTCCTTACCCCGAATGGTGAGCGGTTCCAGCTGTCATGGTGGGTGGTGGTGCTTTTGATGGTGGGCGGTAGGGGTTTTGTCCGAATGAAAATTTCCAAATAAACCTTCAATTTCTTACGACATAAGTGCATTTATTAGCTCATGAGGCATTAGTTAAAATTTGGAAAAGGAGAAGCAAAAAGAAGAAAGAATGCACATGTTCAAATTTAGAAAGCGAGTAGTATAAAATGATAGACAACTGAGCGGTAGCTATAAAAAGGTTGACTACCCCCTGTATACGTCGTCCAATGAATTCTAGAATAACCGAGCATCTGGATCCGGATTATTCCGATTGGAGGGCAGAGAGGTCCTCTGCACGTAGGCCTTAATGGACCCTTTGTACGTCCTCCCATCTGAGTCCTCACTTCCCGGTGAGCCAACCCTCGGCACTGGCGAACGCTAGAACTGCACCAAGCGGGACTCTTTGGATGTCTGTTGTTTGTAGACATCCCTCTCCTATTATGAATTGTCTTATTGAGGAGATGGCCATACACTCCAAGAGTACGTGTTCAGCAGTCTCCTCTTCAGCTTCACACCCTCTACAAATGAGACTGGGGCAAACGCCCATTCTATTTAGGTACGTTTTTAGGTCACAGTGTCCAGTCAAAAGTCCCACGATTATTAATGGGTTCCCCTGGACAGTTGCAGGCAGTATCTGGCAGTTTTGCGGTGCATCGAA
Organism: Ocypus olens; assembly: GCA_910593695.2. Classification (NCBI taxonomy): domain Eukaryota; kingdom Metazoa; phylum Arthropoda; class Insecta; order Coleoptera; family Staphylinidae; genus Ocypus; species Ocypus olens. The sequence goes on along the minus strand of OU343054.1, from coordinate 10,607,408 downwards.
ACGAAGTATTTCACCACCCGGCAGCCACCCTGCAGTCAGTCCGCAAATTGGTCGTCTGGAAGCCTTTCTTGCCAGCGCATCTGCTATCTTGTTCCCTTTACTTTTATCGTGTCCTTTTACCCAGCACAATGTGACCTTCTTATCGTTTATCACTTTCTCCAAGGCTACGCAGCATTCCAACGTTAGCGCTGAGATGATTTTGCAGTTTTTAATTGCTGATATTGCTGATCTGCAGTCTGTGATTATACACACATCGGAAAAGTCTAGGGATATTTTTATAAAACCATTAAAATGAACTGTATATTATTTATATTGTACATTTAACGCAATTATCAGTTAGAATACTCAAGGCAGACTATTTCTTATAATACCTGAAAAAGAAACAAAAACAAACAAACAAAACAAACAGAGAAAACTGGATGAATAAGATATTGTGAAAAATCAATTCTTCGAATTTAGGCGTTCAACGATGCTTTGATTACTCACTACGTCGAAAATACTGTGTTTCGGAATGGAACGACAACAGTTGAGTTTAGAAGTAATGAATCGAGCGGGAGGCCTTCAAGCTGGCATAAAACAAATCGAATTGGCTGAGAGGATAGGTGTTCCCGAAAGTGTCATTAGTCGGTTATGGCGGCGTTTTAGGGAAACAGGAAGTCCGGCCGAACAACATCCAGGACGTGGACTTTCTACAACACCTGCTCAGGATAGATATCTGGTTTTAACAGCTAGAAGACATTCTACTATCACGGCACCTGAATTGGTTGCCGAGTTACAGAGGGCAGATAACGCAATCATGCTGTAAGAAATCGTCTTCATGAAGCCAGTCTTCATTCTAGACGGCCTCTCAGAAATCCACCTCTGTCTAGAGGCAATCGCGGAGCAAGATTAGACTGGTGTCGAGATTTTCCAAAGTGGGATGAACATGATTGGGCGAACGTGTTGTTTACTGATAAGTCTAGATTTGGATTTCATCCAGATTCTCGTCGAATAAGAGTTTGGAGGCGATTCGGAAATGAGGAACGTTTGAGAAACGTCCAGGAGGTATACACTTACAGAGGTGGTACTGTAATGGTATGGGGCGGAATAATTCTGAGATCATTTTCCCAAATGGAGCTCAGCAATATTTGGACTATATTCTTCTACCTATTGTGCGTCCATTTGCCGGTGGTGTTGGAGAAAACTTCCATCTCATGCTCGACCGCACGTCGCACGTATTGTGATGAACTGGTTGACTGGCGAGACAATACAAGTATTGCCCTGGCCAGCACAATCTCCGGACCTAAACCCCAATGAGCATGTGTGGGACATGCTTAAAAAAAGAATCAATCCGCATATGGTCAACATTCATAAGGCCTTTAGATTTAGGGAGCTTTTGACCGCAGAATGGGCACTTTTACCCCATACTCTGTATTCAAATGCTTCCTCGAGAATTGTCCGTATAGTTAAAAAGTTATATATTGTTAATTTTGGTATTTCTTGGAAATGACTAGTTCTTGAAAACAAATGTTTACCTTATTTTATAACATTGACAATAAAGATTAGTAAGTCTATATGTTTAGGTATAAATATATTTAGAAATAAATTTTTTAACCAAAATATCTACACGTAGAAAAATATACCCAGACTTTTCCGATGTGTGTATGTTCAGTTTTACCTTTGATATTTCTATCAGCGATTTCTCCTGCTGCATGTAGTATACCTACGAGTTCCATTTTAGTGAGGGTACTGATACACCGAGTGCAGTACTCTTTTTCATGGATAGGTTTTCGTAGTATATGCCAACTCCGCACCCGTTTTCGTTAACAACCCATTCGTATAAATATGGATGTTATCCTGTTTGCTGCCTTTGCCTGAGTATGTGCTCCAGGTTTACTTCGAGCTTCCTGTTAAATATGCCTTTTCGAGGGATTGTGTCTACTGGCATTTCAATCTTTGGGTTCCATTTCATGGTACCCTCCAGAATTTTTCCGTGCTCACCTCCTCCATTGTTTACGAGTCATATATTTGCTACTCGTTATCTAATGGCCGCTGCTGCTGCTCGCTTTTGTCTAGCGGGGGCTTCTATTGTTGCTATTGGTGCTGTTATCATACCTCCCACGACGCTCAGAAAGGCATTCCCAGGAGTTTGACAGCAGTTTTTAGGGTGGTTCTGGGCCACCATATTATTGATGCATATGCCAACATTGGTGGCACAATGGCTGTGTAGCTGCAAAGAAACACCTTGGTAGATAGTTCCCATGCTTTCCCCACAGCTCGTTTGCACTGCCAGAGGCTATGCATGATTTGCTAGATCCCTCTTCTAGGTGGCTATTCCATTTCAGTTTGTCATCCAGGAATACCCCCAGAAATTCAACTCCACCTAAGCAGTAAAACAACTTTTTTTTGCAAAAATGCTTCTTTATTCAACAAAATACTCTCCTTAGGCGGCGATACAATCTCTCCAAAGTTTTCTTACTTTCCGATGCCGCCATTGTACAACAATTTATCTTTGGCTTCAAAATAGGCTTCAGTTTCTGTGATGACTTCCTCGTCTGAGCCAAATCTCTTGCCACGGAGCATCATTTTGATTTCGGAAGAGAGGTGGTAATCGCTTGGGGCCAGATCTGTACTGTATGGAGGGTGCGGAAGCAATTCAAAGCCTGATTTATACATTTTTGCCGACGTTTCCAGTAACTCGTGACACGATGCATTGTCTTGGTAAAACAATTTTTTTTTCCTTGGCCAAATGTGACCTATTTTTGGCGATATCGGTCTACAAACGTTCCAATAACCCAATATAATAGTCGCTGTTGATTCGCTGTTGTTTTTCCATGTTCAAGGTAGCCAATAAAAAGTATCACCGGCTGCTCGCCACTCAGATGATTGTCGATTTAATTCTGGAGTGAATTGGTGGAGCTACGTTTCATCCATAGTGATGTACCGATGCAAAAATTTAGTCTTATTTTTCTTGAACCAAGAAACAGCGCTCTGAATCATCAATTCGTTGTTTTGTTTTGGTGTGAGCAAACGCGACACCCATTTGGAAAACAGTTTTTTCATGCCCTGATGTTCGTGTATAATAGTGAAAACACTACCTTTTGGTAACTTTGAGGGCTCAGCTATATCTTCCAACTTCACTTTGCGATTGCCCATAATGATTTTCGGGTTTTTTTCGATGTTTTCAGGATCGACAGCCTCATTTGGACGACCAGAATGTTCAACATCACCGGTGTCTTTACGACCACGTTTAAAAGTTCGAGTAACACTTTCGAAGCCATTGCTCAGCTTGAACGGTATTTTTCCCATTAAAAAATAATGATAAATCCACACACGAAATTGCTTTGAATCCATTGTTTTAGAAAGAACAAAAGTAGTGCCACTTAAACCACTGTAACTTCTAAAGTAAATATCGGATATTGTGAAACTTTAAAATATATCTTTTGAAGGTTGGCACTATTAAAATATCAGGTGGATATTTCGTTAGAGACACAGGTCGAAATGCTGAATCTAGCTGAACATTTCGCTATAAAGCGTCTTAGTCTAATTAAAATTGTTCGTAGTCAAAGAAAATTATTTATTATAAATATATGCTATTCAATATTGAATCATTCTTCCCTTCCACCCTCCAGCATCCCCCATTTAAATTTTACTCTAGCCGAAAAAGTGTAACAAATCCAGAAAATAATTTCACCATTAGCATTTTTGTTATACAATTTATATCTAAAAATAGTAACTGAAATATAAACAAACAAAAAAATTGTAAACTTAAAATTTTAGAAAACAAAAATTATATTATCATGTTTTTATTGAATTATAAAATTATTCACAATTCTTCCAGATTGTCGACGACTGAACCGCGTGGCAAATGCCAGTTCCTCCTGGGAGTAATTTTCCACCAGTGGCTTAATTTTCCGTTTTTTTTAGACATCCGTCAATTTAGTTAAAGATTTATACGGACCTCCGGATTTACCACTAGAAGATCCAGGTTGGGGTTCATTTGGTAAACTCTCAGTAGAGAAAACTTCCATTTCGTTTAGCCACTTTGAATATTTATTTTTAAAATTTTAAAATGCTCTATTAGAAGTTTGCCATTTCATTGCCAATTTTGACGTAAAATGTGTTATTTTTTAGTTTCAACGAATGTAAATTTTCAGTGTCCGATTCAATATCAATCTTCATAATGTCAATCACAAAGAAAAAAACTGCTTTATTTTTTTCTTCCAGCGTTTGATGAGCGCGTCAAATGTCGAATACTGTTCTCGGGGAAACGGTTACGCTGCCTAAAAGAATTACTGCTTGCAGACGGGCTAAAACAAGCATGAATTATTACTTGTACGTTAAACTAATTAGTTAATATGTATACAATTTTTGAACACTTGAAATTCGTGAAAATTTGATCATTTTCAAACCGCCTTAACTCGGCGTATTTTCAATAGATTTTGATGAATCTTCAAGGGCTAAAAACTTTGAAGTGTCTTCTTTAAAGTCATGCATACAAACTTAAGCGTAACCCCTTCCGCCCCTCTCTAGCACCCCAGTGAAAAAAAAAGTTTTTTCAGGAAACCATGTCCAACTTTGACGATGTCTATGGAGTTGGAAATATTTTGTCGACTCGATCCACCATAAAATCATTAAAATATGATCAATTCCCTATGCAGGACTCGAAGAACGAAGTTCCTACTACGATTTGGCACCAAGTTATGGATGTTTAAAGAAAACTGCATTTTGAGGTTTTTCGCACATAACTCGACGACTTTTGAACCTAATTTGATGATTCTTTCGGGAAAAAATCTTATTTTGGCCCGATTTTAAGGGGGTAAACTTAGATTGGAATGATCCCTTTTCGAACCCTTCAACCCTTGACCAAAAAAACACGTTTTTGAGCAAAAAAACTTTGGCAACGTGTACCGAGTTGTGTTGACTCGATCCACCAAAAGGACATTGAAATGTGTTCAATTACCTATACAGGACTCAAAAACGAAGTTCCTACGGCAATTTGACACAAAGTTATGGGTGTAAAAAAAGTGCATTTTGTGTTTGTCGTTTTTGACTGGCTGTAACTATAAAACTGTGCATTATTATGGCTTGCGCCTATGACATGTTTTGTTCGGTAGATCATGAACTAGAACATATGTGAAAATGAGTCGATTTTACCGGGAAACAAATCCCATAAGATTAGTGCGGGGTCCTTTAGAAAAATTAAAATGGCAAATTATACTTCAAATTTTAATCATATTTACCGTCAGTTTACTTAAAAACTATCGAGATATCGAAAAAAACTTATAAGTTATTCACTACTGCATTGTCTACAGTTTTTGATATTTTAAATTTGATGTAAGTATTATCGTTTCGTAAGTACAAACCAATAAACCAAATATGACACAAATATTTAATATTTAATTTTTTCAAAAAACCAACATTTCATGAAAAATATTTCCAAACAAAAACTGTTCATTTCGTTGTTGTTTTTAAGATTTGCGTAAATGTTTCTGTTAAATTTTTATATTTAAAAAAATGTCGTCGATAAACCTGGTCGTGTGATCAATTGACCGAGAAGATCTTGCGACTAAACAACTATTTTCTGTGGGGTTTTGTGAAGTCGATGGTTTAGCTCACAAACAGTTCATTAACTTAAAACCAATATTCAGGGAATTATTGCCGAAATTGATCAAATTCTTTTAGACAACATACACCAAAATTTGATTAAAATGATAGGAGTCTGCCAGCGTAACCGCTGCGCCCTCTTGGCCGACATTATATTCCGTATATAAACTCTACAAATCTGTAAAATTTTGGTAATTTAAAATAAATGAAATTGATAAAAATAATTAATTAATTAAATTCGGCAGACACCCTTAAGTTTTTATTATGACTGTAAGTAAAGCCCTAATTATCATTGTAATAACAGTGAATTTTTATAATTGTGTAATAAAAGTAAAGTGAATGCTATCTATATGAATAATATATGCAGATAAAAATTGATTTGCTTTGAAGCGGAAACAATTGATTCAGCTAACATAAATGAATAACAGGTTTAGTACAAGCGAATTCAGAGATTGTATCAAAATAAACGTATTAAAGGATATAGGTAGACAAGCACGAAGCATTTAATGACTTGTTAATAACGTCGAGTTTTTGCTACAAAACGTGTGTGCGCGTATGTATAAACACCGCCCTTTATTGAGTCTGGGTTTTGCAGGGACAAAAAGACCCGGTCACGTCTGCAATAAAATTGAATTTGTGAGCGAATCAAAGGGATCAAGTGGCGTAAAAAAATTAATAGCCACATAAAGACCAGGGGAATGTATAGGGCCGGCTCATTGATACCGCGTCCCTCTGGAAATATATAAACCATTTTAATGTCGACGTGAGGAATGGGCGCTTTCCGCGCGATGAATATGCAGAACCAAAAAATGGAGATTAATAGATAAAAATTGTTTATTAGACTTGTTCGCATGGCGCTGACACAATAATTGCCAGTTACGAGGGTCGAATATTAAACGGGGACCGACCCCTGCCTGTTACAACATTAAGCGTGTATGCCGGAATTAAAATGACTTTTCAAACTACCCTAATCGTCCAATTATATAATTTTCATTTAGTCCCAGGGCTGCGCTCTCTTAATTCGCTTAATGCGAAACACACTCGCCTAGGTGAACTTTCCCTTTTATCCCCCTAACCTAATAAATTACACCACGAAATGAAATGCTAGATGAATGGCGTCTCTAATACAATTATTTATCATTACTGAGAAGGGTTTAAAGGTTAATGGTTTACTAATTGTTGTAACTCATCGGACTATAGAAATATTATTAATGTGATGGATGACATTTTAAGAACTACAGTTAAGAACCGTTGTTATACGGTCTGTTTCAAAAAGGAATTATTTTGATTGTGTAATTTATACTGTATTTCAAAAAGAAATTAATCGCAGTAGCATATGAATCATCATGTCTCTGATTAAACATTCATATGATATTGTTGGTGTTGTAATCCATGATTACTGGGTAATATGTAAATGGTAATGAAATGACGTACGTCCCAGTATTTGTTAATAAATACTGGGACGTACGTCATTTCATTACCATTCATATGATAGTTGTCAGTCGGGCAGTTTACTTCAAAAATGTTAACAAAGCTGTGCAAAAAAATCGTTAATCAAAGACATGCGCAGATCAATTAATAGGCGATTGCGATTTTTTTCTTGTTGAAACAATAGTATTAAATTGTTAAATTTGCCCTGGTTACACAACCTACATTCACGTCAGTATTCATTTTCTAGCCAATTTTTATGCAAATTGAAAGAGATTGTTCTTTAAGTCATTTACTGCAAATTCCTAATCTAGACTATCTAGTTATTAAAAAAATGTTACTTATAATTACAAAAAAGTGTGTGTAATTACTATTTATTTGTAACTATTAAATAAAGCTTCTGTTTTGAAATTGCAGGGCACTATTTTAGTTATGTGATATTTTTCACGAAATAAGAAAACACTTTTACAGAAATATATGTAACAAATTTTATTACCGAGATGTTGAAGGTTAAAATATTAACACTAAAACATTCAAAGTGGCCTCCGTTCTGTTGAATGCGCCATTCAGCACGATGAATCCATTTTCTGGCAAGCCTTATAGCATCATGATAGTCCTTGTTGATAAAATGTAACACCAATTTAATCATGGTGATGGTCGCTTGATAATGACAGTAAAACTTAGAAACTTAAGTCGTGATATGTATGCATATGTAATATTTGTACATATATCAAATAAATTGTGGTAAAAAACATAGTAAGTGTTTTATTCAGTGCTTCTAACACTAATTTGGTCAGATATTTAGCCACTTATAAATGTTTACTGGTAAGTGTCATAAATATGGTAAATTGTAGTGAATTATTTACACCGTATTAATTTAACTAATAAAATTTAAATCCTGATAATAATATTTGATTAGATAATTATTAGCCGGGGGCTTTGATGTAGATTACAGAAGACTGTACGGCCACGTCCAATTTACTATATGGTGGATGCGCCGGGATTGTAATTACGGATTACAACACGATCATGTTACCTGCTAATGGAGCGAAGGAAAAGCCCTTCAAGTCGTTTTTGTTATCTTTCTCGTTATCATGAATATCCTAACAAGCTTGTTTTATTAACGGCCCGTTGCGAATATAAAAATAATTTTAATGGAGTATTTTACCATGTATAAAACTGGTGGACCTATTAACTTGATTAAGCCTAATGCTGGTGGTAAATAAAAATATTTATTTGAAACTACCTTAACCTTCGGATAAACTTACATTATTAGGATTATTTCGTAAAGAAATATACATTTTATTAATTTATTTTCCAAACCGTTTTGGATTAATTTCCAACACGGGCGTTCAATATTATGACATTTGTCATTTTCTAAGATCATAGGATAGGCGCTTCCACATTAACTGAAATAGCCAGTAACAAAATGAACGACAGAAAAAAACATATTCGCAAACACCAATCAAGACCCAAAATACAAAATCGAAAGCATGGTGTTTGTTGGCGGACGATTTGGTGTTCTTTTGATTCGAGGGAACACGTCCGCTGTTTATGCTGCTCACGCGAAATTTGTGACAACTTGTTTTAGATGTTCGATCCGCGTGAATAAAATTGTCACACTTGTGTTTAAATAAAGTAGACTTTTTGCAATACAAATAGTATATTGAGCACAACGTAATTTACAATACAAAAGATCGAGAGGAACTGACTAAATATTTACAAATGTACAAAAATTAAAGATATTTACAATAAGTGAGGGCGCATTGGTGGTGGTAAATTGTAAGGGAAGGCTAGATATCGCGGTTCCTTTTCTTGGAATACAAATTTTCCTAATTTGCCAAATTCCAAGAATGCAAGATGGTCATCATCCTGGCGCAAAACCGATTACCAGTAATCCAACAAACTAACGAACGCACGCACCGCCCATTTGTCGTATTATTTAATATGAGGCGCTCAATGGGAGTACCATTAGAAAATATGCAAAATTAAGGAAGATTGTATAGTGGTACATCCCAAGAGTAATAAAAATTAAATTATAAAGCAAATTACATTTTGCATCGCAAGCAGTGTTTACAGTTATCAACGCACAAATTTGGACCAATCCATTCAAGTATTATCATCAAAAAAATGAAAAACTACGAATTTCAATTATCCACGTTGTATCCCTAGGGAAAAAGCCTTAGGAAAAATCACTCATTTCTCCACTTTGATATACCGAGATCGCACATTAAAATTAAATGGACTTCTAATTCATATATTCTAATCAAATTTTTAGTATCTATGTAATTGAGTTGGCTCTTTCCAATGAAAATATTTTCAAAATTATGCGACTTCCGGTTGTACCGGAGGTCAACACCAACTTCCTCAGTTTTCGAGATATTTGGTTTTTCTGAATCTGGTGCTTTTTCATTACTCACTTTAAAAATACGTACCTCCGAACAAATATAAATCGAAGGGTTGTTGTGTTGGCTATAAAAGCCAATACCCGAAGGTAGACGGTGGTGATTTATTTTTGGTATTAAAAAAGACAGAATGTTAAAAATTTCATACCACATTAAGTCAACTTGAAACCTTTCAATCTCGATCTTTTTAAATTGAACACCCTGTATATTTTTACATATTCTGACGCTGAATTAAATTCGTTGATGTATACCAGTATTCCCTGTATCTATATTTTTTAGTGTTCAAGGTATTAGCATATTTGTAAAAATAAGTCAATGTTCTATTTAATAGAAAAACAATAGGACTGTAATTCATCAAGCGAGCCTGGAAAACGATTTTGAGGTTGAACTTAATGAGCTTCTTGATTTTCAACAAATGTGGTATCAACATGACGGCGCACCAGCTCACTTCAATGGTTGCATGCACATTTTTATGAACGATAGATTGGTGGCGGGGGTTACTTGACCAAGTTACAATTAGATTAAATGAAATTGATCAAGATGGTGTAATTATAGAACTTGATTACGATTAAATTGTTTGCTAATATCATACTTGCATTCGAGTTCAAAAAAGACAACTCTTATAGGAAATACATATTTTTTTGACATAACCATTTGTGTTCTGGTTATTTTTCTGTAACAAATCTGTTGCACAACCGTCAAAAAAGGATGACAATGACACATTAGAATGCCTTTTTTGTTTCGACCTCACAGTTTTGACAAAAAGCTACATTTTCATGCAAAACAAAAAACACCTAATAAAAATATAACAGGACATTTAAAAAAATCATTCCTTCGTTTTAGCTTATAATATGATTCTAAGACAACTGTTTTTTTTCTAGGTCTGCTTGATAAAGGGTATAGCCGAAGAAGTTAGTCAAAAGTGCCCCCAAAGCAAATCAATAATTGTAATGACTGGATGAAAGATAATTAAAAATGCCGTTGATTGCTCGAAATTTCAGCCTCCTGAAGCAGTTTGTTGTCGAGATATGATGAATTTTACGTTTTATTTTTGTTTCTCCTTTTCTATGGCACGAATTAAGCTGAAACCACGTCCACCCAAAATAAAACAAAAAATACATCTGGCAGTATTTTTTTCAATTTTTTTGGCGCTAAATTCAAATAGAAAAATGAAGCTAAAGTTTTCAAAATTCATTTTTGCAGTGAAGGTATTCGAGGACTGTCTCTGTAAATGTGTTTTACCAAATTCTATAACATCCATGTTTTTCAGAATTTTAAACAGTGTGGAAGATAGTTAAAATAATTAAAAACCACTTTTACCACCTTAAAAATTTGAATTTCGCGCCAAAATTGTCATAAAAACATTATTTTTGTGAAGTGTATCTCTCTAATTAAAAAAAAGATAATCATTTCACAAAAATAACTTTTTTTATCACAATTTTGGCGCGAAATTTAAATTTTTAAGGTGGTAAAAGTTGTTTTTAATTATTTCAACTATCTTCCACACTGTTTAAAATTCTGAAAAAAATGTATTTTATATAATTTGGTAAAACACATTTACAGAAGAAAAAAAACTGAGACAGTCCTCGAATACCTTCACAGCAAAAATTAATTTTGAAAACTTTAGCTTCATTTTTCTATTTGAATTTAGCGCCAAAAAAATTGAAAAAAATACTGCGAGATGTATTTTTTTTTTGTTTTGGGTAGACGTGGTTTTAGCTTGATTCGTGCCATAGAAAACGAGAAAAAAATAAAACGTATAATTCACGTTTTCAGTCATATATTGACAACGAATTGCTTCAGGAGGTTGAAATTTCGAGCAATCAACGGCATTTTTAATTATCTTTCATCCAGTCATCACGATTATTGATTTGCTTTGGGGGCACTTTTGACTATCTCATTCGGCTATACCCTTTAATTCCCATTCGATTCCACAGAATATTGACGTATTTTGACAAACATATTAACATCTTGAAAATGAAAATAAATAGGTTTAGGGAATGCTGGTATAGATCAATGCATATTTGAATTATGCGTCAGAATATGTAAAAATTTACAGAGAATTCTATTTAAAAAAATCAACATTTTATGGTTTCAAATTGACTACATGTGGTAAGTTTTCAACACAATGTATTTTAGAATTCCAAAAATAATACCACTGGGTACTTTCGGCTATTGGCTTTTTATGGCCAACATTATAACTCTTAGATTTTATTTTGTTCCGAGATACGTATTTTTAAAGTGAATTGTGAAAAAGCGCCAAATTAAAGAAAAATGTCATATTTCGAAAACTGTTAAATTTAGTGGTTATGTTCTTTTATGATTTTTTCCCAGAATTCTGTGAAGAATTCAAATTTGCAATAAAAAATAGCATTCTGTTTAAAATAAGGAAGTTGGTATGGACGTCCGGTATAACCGGAAGTCGTAAAATGTTTTCATTGGAAAGAGCACACTCGATTACATAAATACGGAAAATCTCATTACAAAACATCAATTAAAAGTACAAATACTTTTAATGTGCGGTCTCGGTGGGACGTCCTGTATAATATATTCGATTATTCAAAACCATTAATGGAAAAATTTTAAAAATCTGGTCATCCGTTCAAGAATTATTCGCCAAAAAGACTAAACAAATAAACATCAAGTTGTTTTTCAAAGCCATTTACTTTTACATATAGTAGAAGACATTGCGGGGAAGGTTTTTAAAATCTAACAATTCTTTAAAAAGTTACGGTAAATGTACTGCAAAAAAGCCAAATTCAAATGTCTGTTTTATCTTTTCAATATACAGGGTCCTGCAATAGTGCGTCGGGCTTTCCAAGCTCCAACCTCTCATTGTTGTGCTCTACATTGTTTTCCATTTAGTTTTGGATTATGTTACAGTGTTGCCAATTTACATTTTTTTTTCTCCAAATATCATGCACAAGCAAGCTTAACTTTAATAATCGTTTTTTTGAAGTTAAGAATAAGTTTTAGAAAAATCTCAGTGTGGTTAATAAGCAACGTTTTGGTAATGAGAAATTTGAATTTAGTAATACAGTGTGTTCAGAGAAAAATTCCAAACTGCAAATTTCAAAGCGATATGACCCATTTTTGTTAAATAAAATGCCCCCTATTTTATTAGGAAAGCTCGACACACTGTTGCAAGACGCTGTATATGCAATAATTGCAATACATTATTGCTAATCTGGAATTATCTAAATCTGTTAATCCGTTCAGCAGCATCCTGAAAAGAATTGAAAGTCGAAATTTATTTTTTCATCCTTTATTCCTCGAAAAATTTTCAAAATCTGGTCAACCGGTCATCAAATATCCTCAGAAACCCGGAAAGAAATCAAAGTTGATTTTTTTTCATCTTATATTTATCTATTTGATGACTACAACTGTTTTTATAATTTTCGAAAAATTATCAAAATCTGGTCATCCAGTCAGCAGTTAGCGTCATAAAACCGAGTCGAATTTTGTTTTTCATATTAGATTTATTTATTTGATGAGTAGAACTCTTTGTTAGAAAAATGATCAAAATCAAGTCATCCAGTCAGTGTATATCCTCAAACCGGGAATTGATTGAAACACGAAAATTTTATTTATCTAGTTGGTGAGTAGAATTGTTTGCTAGAAGAATTTTCAAAATCTGGTGAACTGGTCAGTGGATATCTTCAAAAAACCGGAAAACAATTGAAAGCCGAATTTAGATTTCCATCTTATATTTATCTATTTGATGAGTGGAACTGTTTGCTTGTAGAATTTTATTTCTTCATTTTTTATTTATCTATTTGATGAATTTGGTCATCCATCGAGCAGATTTTCTTAAAACAACGGAAAAAATTGAGAGTAGAATTTAATTTTTTCATCTTGTAAGCCATAGAATTTTGTTTCTGAGTAGGCCATGCTTAAGAGAGAGAAATATAGCCATGTCTGAGATTAATTCATTTTTAATTTCTCTATTACGAAGTACGAGGAAGTATTGTGATCGTGATTTTTTTTCCAAAAATGTTTTTTACGGAAATATCCGTTTTGGGGTCCCTAGATGCCATTTCAACAATTTCTGGAAACAAAATTTTTGTGCCTGTGTGTGTGTGTGTGTCTGCTGTGTGTGTGTCTGTATGTGTCTGTGTCTAACTGTGTGTGTGTCTGTCTCTGTGCACTGTATCTCAAAAACTAATAGAGCAATTGATATGAAACTTTTAACATACGTCTTATTTGATAATCCGAAGAACTGAAAAGCTTTTGGTAAAATTTCGTACACCGGAAGTGGGTGTTTACCTTAACTGTTTTTTGTTTTTGCCAATATTTTCTTAAATATGAAAAATATTACAAAAACTTCTAAACAAACATTAGAGACAACAAAGAAATGAACATCTTTTGCATAAAAATATTTTTCATAAAATCATTGTTATTCGAGAAAAAAAAAATATGATTTTTTTTTAAATTCATGGTTTATAATTATAAAACGATAATAGCTAGAGTAAATTTATGTTAATAATAATTGTAGAGAATGCTAAAATAAACAACTTATAAAGAATAAGTTTTTTTTTAATCCATTTAGTTTTTGAGTAAAATGAGTTTTTGAATTTGGAGTATAATTTTTCCATCTTTCATAATTTTTTTTTTAAACGTCAGTTTCATCCGGGTTTGCACAACGTTCGATTACATTTAAAATATGATTTCAATTGAAAATAAACCATAAAAGCGTAAATATAAATGATACGATGAAGTCGGAGAAAGTAACATGATGGCCACATCACCATTTTTTTTAATCTAATTCAATTGAACTAATCAAGTCTCATGACGTAATAATATGCGACATTCCTTATTTATCCCACAGCCAACTCTGAAACAAAATTTGGTGGCTCACACGATATTGATGAGTAAAACTGTTTATTTGTAGATTATTTAAAATCTTATTATCAGCTCAAAAGTTATCTTGAAAAAAACCGAAAAACCAATGCAGACGAATTTCAATTATTAGCTCTTTATGTATATTCTCGATAATTTAAAATCGTTGGTGGAAGTGTTGACAAAATCTGGTAATTCGTTGAAGAATTTTCTTTAAAAAATTTATTTACGGCTATCATGTTACTCTTCCAAGATGGCCAGATTTCCTGAATTAATTCGTAGGTTTTGAAGAAATGTTGGTATAAAATAGATTTTTTTAATATATTGGATGTTATTGTTTTTTTTAACAGGTAGGATATCGAAAATACTAATTTCGTGTAAGTTGTTCATTTTTACATTCTCAATATTTTTTAAAATATAAATTTGACGTCATTGCATAATTAGAGGCTAAAAAAGTCTAAATGTTTCCATTTTAAATGTTTTTCCAAAAAAATGGTGATGTGGCCATCATGTTACTTTCTCCGAGCTGATGGCATCATTCATATCTACGCTTTCATAGTTTATTTTCCATTGAAATAATATTTTAAATGTACATCAAGCGTTGTGTAAACTCGGATGAAACTGATGTTTAAAACGTCAAAATTATGAAATATGGAAATATTTTACTTCAAATTAAAAAACTCAGTTTACTCAAAAACTAAAGAGATTTCGAAAAAAAATTTTTCTTTATAAGTTGTTTATTTTAGCATTCTCTAAAATTATTATTAACATAAATTTGCTGTAACTATTATCGTTTTATAATTATAAACCAAAAATTAAAAAAATAATAATAATTTTTTTTCTCGAATAAAAATTATTTTATGAAAAATGTTTTCAAGCAAAAGATGTTCATTTCTTTGTTGTCTTAAAAGTTTGTTTAAATGTTTTTGTGATATTTTTCATATTTAAGAAACTATTGGCAAAAACCAAAAACAGTTAAGGTAAACGCCCACTACGAAATTTTACCAAACGCTTTTCAGTTCTTCAGATGAGCAAATAAGACGGATGTTTAAAGTTTCATATCAATTGCTCTATTAGTTCTTGAGATACAGCGCGCAGAGACAGAGACACACACACACACATACACACACAAACACACACACACACACAAACACACACACACACAAACACACACACACACAAACACAAAAAAAAATTCCAGAAATTGTTGAAATGGCATCTAGGGATATTTCCTTATGAACGAGTTTTTTACAGTATTTTTTTCTATTTTTCCCCTTTTATTCAATTTCTAAATTAAAAAATCGCCCATACATTTTTATAAAATTGTATGGTGGTTGGTAACACTAATAATTTGACATTTTAATTTGAAATTAATTTGCGATTTCAACACATAACCTCAAAACTATCTCGCCGAAAATTTAGCACAGGTAGACACTAGGGATGGGCGATTTTTCACGTATCTGTGATTTTTCACTGGTATTGAAAAATCACAGGTCGTTACTGTTACTAATAGGCGAATTTCACTGCTACTCAAAATCGCTGTTATTTAAAATCATTGTTACTTAAAATGACCGCTTCTTAAAATCACTGCTACTTAAAATCACTGCTGCTTAATATCACTGCTACTTGAAATCACTGTTACTTAAAATCACAGCTAATTTAAATCACTGCTACTTTAAACCACTGCTACTTAAAAAAATCGCTGCTATTTAAACTGTGACAAACTGTGATTGCCACTAAAACTGTGACTGTTACTTAAAACATAATTGTAAGAAGACAGTACAAGGAGGCATTTCTAATTGTTATTTAATATTCATTACTTTATTCTCCCATTTGTGCAGGGTATTGTATTTAAATTTTGAACAGATATTTAATAAAAAATTATGTACTAACAATTATTAATTCATTAATTGAGATTTTATAAAAACGAAAAAATTATCTTGCCCGGCATGGAATTGAACCACAAACTCGCTGTGATCGAAAGTAATGAGTCCGATGACTTAATAAACCCAAAATGTCTCAAAATTCATTTTAATTCAAGATTCAGTGCAAATATCTAAACATACATTTTAAAATAATACCTCGAAACTAATTTTGAAATTGCAAATTTCATGAACTGAAAAAAAAAAATAAAAGCAATTTACCAAACTGCGAAAATCACCAAATGCTCCTTATTCAAGTGCTCAAAAAATTAAAACAAAAATTTTCAAAAATCCATATCTCCATTCAAAATTGTTGAATTTATAAAAACCTAATCAATTTTGAATAAACGATTCTTCGACCATTAAAGATATTGTTTTAAGGAATTTCTTCTACGCGTTTTATATTTTTTTCTGCGATGTTTTCATTCAAGTGCTCAAAAAATTATAACGAAAATCCTCAAAAATTCATATTTCTATTGAAAATTTTTGAATTTACAAAAACCAAATTGATTTTGAATTAGCTATACTTCAGCCATTGAGGATGATTTTTTATGGAATTTTGTCTGCGCGTTTTATATTTTTTCTGCGATGTTTTCATTCAAGTGCTCAAAAAAATAAAACTAAAATTTTCAAAAATCCATATCTCCATTTAAAATTGTTGAATTTATAAAAACCAAATCAATTTTGAATAAACGATTCTTCGACCATTGAAGATATTGTTTTTAGGAATTTTTTCTACGCGTTTTATATTTTTTTCTGCGATGTTTTCATTCAAGTGCTCAAAAAAATAAAACTAAAATTTTCAAAAATTCATATCTCCATTAAAAGTTGTTGAATTAACAAAAACCAAACTGATTTTGAATTAGCGCTTCGACCATTGAGAATATTTTTTTTTTTAGATGTTTTAATTCAAATGCTCAAAAAATTAAAACGAAAATCTTCAAAAATCCATATCTCTATTGAAAATTGTTGGATTTACAAAAACTGAATCGATTTTAAATTAGCGATACTTCGGCCATTGATGATGATTTCATATGGAATTTTGCCTGCATTTTTATATTTTTTTGCGATGTTTTTGAAAGGATTTTTGAGAATTTTCTGTATGGAAAATGTTGAATTTACAAAAACCAAATTGATTTCGAATAAGCGGTAGTTCGGCCATTGAGGATAATTTTTTTATGGAATTTTGCGTGCACGTTTAATTTTTTTTTCTGCGATGTTTTTGGCCCAGTGCTCAAAAAATTCAAACGAAATTTTTCAAAAAACCATATCTCTTTCGGTTAATGCTTTTATTTCAAAATAATCCTTCGAAAGATGCGTTTTTTCAGAGGTAAAACCAAAATAGGAAAACATTTGCCACATACCTAAAACTTTACAACCTCTTAAATTTACTGGACAAACATTCTGATTTTTTTCGATCTCCAAATACTTCTCGAATTTTGAACTGAATCAAGGATAGTCGTATATTTATTTGGTATAGCAGATAATGTAGCCAAAATATGACCTTCGATCACAGGTATATCAAAAGGAACACTATTTATGTGACCGGGTGGACAAATATTAGCAGAATCATATCCAAAACATTTTTGAGAAACCATTAACAATTACTAACCGTGATCACAGTCACATTTTAAAATCATTGATATTAGAAAGTAGCAATCACAGGTAGCAACGAGATTCAAAAGTAGCAGTTTCGCACATCTCTAGTAGACACCTCTGAATTTCAACGGTGCCAACCTTGAAAAATTGATATTAGTGCACTGAGCGAGCCCTTAATGAACCCATATGAGTGTGTTAATGACTCCGTTTTAGACGCAAAATAGAAAAAGAAAATAGTGTTTCCCCGTGCGATAACTGAGGACGGGTTTCAATATCATTAAATGTCATCAGCTCAGTATAGACGCTGACAGGAAAACGATTGTTCAGCCTGGATCCATTAAGATAGATACATTACAGAGGCAAAATCTATTGCCTGAACGTTGCACACATTCCTTAATTAAGTGAAGCAATCCTGCGATAATAAGAAACCGTCAACTAGAGACAATTAACACCTTTTGCACAATAGTCAATTAGAAACATGCGCATTTCAATTCATAGCCACCTGCGATTAACTACTTTTGTAACACCGTAATAAATGTAGGGATTTTATTATGAGAAAACTAATATTTATTTTGATGTAGCAGTGTATTCACGCGGATTATTAACTTGAAAACAATTTGATATTTATTAGTTTTAAGCAGTTTTCCCTTCCGGACTGGATGGTTGCAGTTCGTACAAACTAAACTATATATACCTACATAGAACATCTCTAAAACTAAATCCGCTCTGCAATTCACATGTTACTTAGTGAAATGTTGTTTTGCCAAATACGTACGAATGCCAATAACATTAAAGCTGCAGACTTTACAAACCATGTGGCAAAGCTACGGCCACCGAGTACATTTAAATTCGTAAGTAAATGTTTCCGACGTGTACGAATGGAAAACAATAACTAATTGAGTAACAATAACAGGATAACGCGGAGCGTAGAGAGTTAATTTTAGATGAAATTAGATACTCTAAGTTAGTTAAAAGGAATCAAGTGTAATGTGTTTATGCGCTGGGGAATTGCGGCAAGCCTTATCCCCACAAGAATCGAGACTGTGTATTGTACGGTGCTCTCATAAGATAAGGGAGGGAAACTTTCAGTGGCCCCAGAACAAATAGGTATAGACAATAGTTACCAAAAAAGCGCTGGTAATCTAAGGCGACACATAAGGGGAATCCGGGAATTTACGGTAGAAAGCGGCAGCGCTGCTTATAAATTGTTGAGATAATTACAACGATCTATCGAGCTAATGGTCTTTTGGGCCTATGATTGTGTATTAAATACGTGCTCGTAACTGAGATTATTACATCAGAGATTCACTCCTCCCGCCGAAGCATTATTAATTGCACCTGAATCGTGGCGTTCATCCATACAATTACAGACCGGGATAACGATGTGTGAATACACAATTACTGATAAGGTGTTATAGCTGATGATCTAATTTGCAAAATATACATATATTCAACTATATAATTTGGGCCCACTATTACGTAGAAAATGGAAATATTTTAAAATGCTCAATTAACATTTTCAATTGAAATATTAATCGTGGTCTTTTGTTTTATAGTAAAATTTTATAACAAGGATTTTTAGAAATATTTATATATATATATATATTATGTAAATGAAAATGTACAAATGTAGTTAGTACATAGGAGATTCCGTAAATATAGAAAGTTAATAGGTATTAATACTAGGTTCCCCATAATAGGCTACCCATTTTAATTTTTGAATTAATTTTTTTTTTCAGTTAACAAAACAAACTTTTTATTATATGTGGTAAGTAAAACACGTGTGTTGAGAATTTTCACAAATTTTAATGTCGAAACACTGCGACATATGTTTCGCCACACAGTGGCTTCATCAGGCAGATGATAAATGGTAATACAACGTTACAATTGCGACTTAAATACTATATTGTTAGGGGGTGGGGAAGTTAGAGGGTGTTTAACGGGTTAGGAAACATTTACAAGTTAAGCGGTTATAAAAGATTTTATAAGAGTTTATAGGTTTAACAAAGGTGAATTATTTACATCGGTTTGATCATTAAGTAGCACACCGCGTTTATTATATTTATTAATTTCTAATTGTTCTAATAGGTTTAATTTTTGACTTTTATCGCACGTGTGTAAAATTTTGAAATTGTTGTTGAAACTATGGCTATTGTCTATTAAATGGTTGGCGTATGTTGACGTAGTTTTTTGGTTGATGAAGCTCTTTTGGTGTTCAGCAATTCGATCTTCAAAGCTGCGGCCTGTTTGTCCGACATACACCATGGGGCAATCACTACACTCTAACAAGTAGACTCCCGATTTTTTATTTTTGACATTTTTGTCTTTGGCATTATTTATGAATTTATGTAGTGTGTTGTTAGTTCTAAAGGCTACTGAAATATTGTGTGTTTTTAATTCATTTTTTATTGCGTCAGAAGGGGGGCCAATATAAGTTAATGAATGATAATTAATTTCTGGTTTACTATTATTTGAAGGGAAAATTAAGTTGGTTATTTTTTGTTTTTGTTTTTTATTTAAAATATTCATTATTAAGTTTTTGGGGAAGCCATTGTTATCTGCAATTTTTAAAATACGGTTTAATTCGATCTGAAAATTAGATTTTGACAAAGGAATGCTAAATAGTCTGTTAATAAATGAGTTATATGCTGCTAGTTTATGAGGCATGGGATGGAAGGATTTAAAGTGGATGGTGGTATCTGTATGAGTGGGTTTGTGAAAAATATTAAATTCCAGTTTATTGTTTTTATGGGAAATAGATAGGTCTAGGAAATTAATCGTTTTGTCAACTTCAACTTCCAACGTAAATTTTATATTGTTGTGTATATCGTTTAGATATGCTAAGAAAATATTGAGCTGTCTAGTTGTTCCTTGGAAGCAAACCAAGATGTCATCCACATATCTAACCCAATATAAACATTTATTAAATAGAGGATGTTTACTAATTTTGTTTTCTAAATTATCTAGGAAAATTTCGGCGAGTAATGGACTTAAGGGATTACCCATTGCTAAACCATTTGGCTGACTGTAGAAGGAGTTGTCGATTATCGTTGCCGTATTTTAAAAATTGCAGATAACAATGGCTTCCCCAAAAACTTAATAATGAATATTTTAAATAAAAAACAAAAACAAAAAATAACCAACTTAATTTTCCCTTCAAATAATAGTAAACCAGAAATTAATTATCATTCATTAACTTATATTGGCCCCCCTTCTGACGCAATAAAAAATGAATTAAAAACACACAATATTTCAGTAGCCTTTAGAACTAACAACACACTACATAAATTCATAAATAATGCCAAAGACAAAAATGTCAAAAATAAAAAATCGGGAGTCTACTTGTTAGAGTGTAGTGATTGCCCCATGGTGTATGTCGGACAAACAGGCCGCAGCTTTGAAGATCGAATTGCTGAACACCAAAAGAGCTTCATCAACCAAAAAACTACGTCAACATACGCCAACCATTTAATAGACAATAGCCATAGTTTCAACAACAATTTCAAAATTTTACACACGTGCGATAAAAGTCAAAAATTAAACCTATTAGAACAATTAGAAATTAATAAATATAATAAACGCGGTGTGCTACTTAATGATCAAACCGATGTAAATAATTCACCTTTGTTAAACCTATAAACTCTTATAAAATCTTTTATAACCGCTTAACTTGTAAATGTTTCCTAACCCGTTAAACACCCTCTAACTTCCCCACCCCCTAACAATATAGTATTTAAGTCGCAATTGTAACGTTGTATTACCATTTATCATCTGCCTGATGAAGCCACTGTGTGGCGAAACATATGTCGCAGTGTTTCGACATTAAAATTTGTGAAAATTCTCAACACACGTGTTTTACTTACCACATACATTATGGAATTTCACCAAGTAACAGCCTCATCAATCCAATAAACTTTTTATTATACTAAATTACAGCTAACTCTTTGGGATTTATGATAACATAAATATTTGGCTAATTGAATTCTAACTTTTAAAAATCACGTCGTCTAAATGACCTCCACCAACTTCAACACATTAGATAAAAAGTGGTTCATTACACGGCGTAGCAAACCTTTGTCTATTCCTTCAACTTCTTCACGAATTTTGACTTTGAGTTCCTCGATTGTACCTGGACGACTCTCAAACACTCTGGCTTTTAAATATCCCCACAGGAAAAAATCGGGTGCCGTTAAGTCGGGGGACCTCGAAGACCAAGGCAAATTTCCGAATCGAGAAATGAGTCGGCCATTAAACGTTTCTCGCAGAACCCGCATTGAGTTTCTGGCGGTATGAGCAGTTGCCCCATCTTGTTGGAATAGTAAGGCATTGTTTAGTAATCCTCGTCTATTTAATTCTGGAATGAGGAATGTCTCTAGCATGTTTACGTAGCGCTCGGATGTTACTGTTACAGCGCGGTTATTTTCATCCTCAAAAAAATATGGACCAATAATACCAAAAGATCCTACTCCACACCACACAACAACTTTTGGATTATGGACGTTCTGTGTAAAGATTTCACGAGGATTTTCATTTGACCAGTATCTAAAATTCTGTTTATTAACCATGTCGTTCAAATAAAAATTTACTTCGTCGCTCATTAAGAGACTATGAATTGCTCCTTGATGTAAATTCAAAAATTCTTGACAAAATGCTAACCTTGCTTTTTTATCTTGATTTATAAGTTGCTGTGCCATTTGGTATTTATAGGGATGGAATTTTAAATCTCTTTGAAGAATTCGATCTAAGCTTCCCTTTGATATTTCTAGGATAAGGGTTTGTCGATTAGCAGACCTTTTAGAACTTCTCGTAAACGCAATTCTAACTCGTTCAATATTTTTTGGTGTACGAACTGTTCTCCGACGTCCAGGCTTCTTCAACTTTTGTACAGAACCATTTTCACGCCAATGACGAACCCATAACTTAAC
The DNA here is from genome assembly GCA_910593695.2 of Ocypus olens. NCBI lineage: Eukaryota > Metazoa > Arthropoda > Insecta > Coleoptera > Staphylinidae > Ocypus > Ocypus olens. The sequence goes on along the minus strand of OU343054.1, from coordinate 10,584,704 downwards.
AGTTTTACGATTTGGCGCGTGACCTCTATTGTTGTTATTAAACTGACGCCGGAATGCACGCCTAACTTCTTCTATCGAATTGCTTCTTATGTAAGTTTCTATACAAAACACACGTTGTTGGACTGAGTAATCCATGAAAGTTAAATAATTATGATGAAAACTAACAAACTTCTCGTAGAAAAATAACGTTTCACAAAATTATTAATATAAAACTTATTTGTGACAGGTGCCTACTTGATCAATAATTAACTTAAATCCCAAAGACTACAGAACATAATCCCACAGAGATAAACTTATTTAGTTATCTCGAAGGGAATTAATTAATACAATAGAATGGGTAGTCTATTATTAACCCTGTATAACAAGAAAATTATATGATTCGTAAAAACATGCGAGATTATTATAAATCGCAAATATTAGAGTTATATTCTAAGCTTTATAGTGACTTTAACGGTGCCGATGCTATTTAAATCAAATTAATGAATTATACCTGACATGTAAAAATAATAACCTTACAATTGACACGTTCTTATTAACTTTTCTTAATTCGTATCTAATGTATTATGAGTAACTAACACATTATGAAATTGTAGTACTTGTATAATACTAACGATTAGCATAAAATAAACAGAATAGATGATAATACGATAGGTTAAATTCAATAGACTATATCCCGCCAAACGTAGCATGCCGAAATTCGAATGAATTAGAACCATCAGATTCTATATATACGTTTCTGATTTTAAAATTTTGTTTGATCCGTTTAAAAATGTAATATTCAAACCGGCACGACACGCCCGCGATGGCAGTATATGTCATTCTATTTTGTTGTAATATTTTGTTGGGATATAGTCTGATAAATTGCTCTCGTGCATTGTAAATTATCCCAAGTTTGCAATCTTTCGACAAACTCAGTCGCATTGTTTTAGGCAACAGCCCCTCGCCCTTCCGGGCTCGGGACTGTTGCCAAACAATACGACTTCGTTTGTCGAAATCGCACAAACTTGTTACCGATAATTTCCAATGCACTTGTGCAATTACTGTTGACAACACGATTGCATTCCGGCAATTTTAATAATTTTATGTAAGTGTTAGGGAATCTATTAAACAGCTTAAATATTTGACAAAAACATCATTCGTGTAATTTCATAGCGATGAATGTCGAGCTGTGTGAAGTTCTACCTTCATTTGGATTAATTATTAAATCAACTTCAGTACCAGAAAATGTAACTGTTTGGAGAATGTATTTTCGAACATAAGATGAGAATTGTCGGTTTATCCACCAGACTCTGAATTATCGGATCATATTGGATTTAAATTAAGTAAGAACAGAGATTGTAAGGCCGTTTACAGAAATGGGGAAAATAAAATTTTATAATTTGCTCTATGATACTAACATTTCTTTGTTAATCTAACAAGTCTCAATATTGAACAATAATCTGATAAATCAATTATTGTCATCGAGTAGCAGATGTAGCAGATTCTAGTAGCAATAAAATATGTTTTCTTCAAACATTTATTACCGAATACGTGACGTTAAAGTAGAAAGCTATTGCAGGGATTACCGGCGGCACTAAAAGTACTACGGACGGCATTAGAAGTACTATTAATACCTCATATTGCTACATTCAAAGTATTTTAGCCAATGAAATGCAAGAAAATTACCAGTACAATGTCCAATCAAACTGATAATAATAATAATAATATTGTTTTATTTGTTAACTCAAACTCAAATACAATGCAGCAAAATAATAAACGTTAAATTAAAAAGAATTAACGAAAACGAATCTAGATCAGCTTAGATATCAGAAAAAAAAAATCTGATATAGCTGTTACTGCCCCTAGATCGTAATAACCCAAAGGTATAGTGCGGTATGCACTCAAGTTACTTAAATAATAACAACATATCTAAATAAGGTATACAAGTAAGATATAAAAAAATAAAATAATATTCAACGTTACAATGTTAAATGTTAAATAGAAAATACCATGCTCGCAATAGAAATTAATTAAATTCATTTTGCTCTATTAATAACTTGTTCTTTAAATATTGTTTGAAGGAATACAATGTGGAATCTACAAAGTTAAATTTATTATAATACAGTGCAACTGTGTAACTGAAGCCTCTTTTAAATAACTCCGTTCTGTGAGAAGGTAAAGTTAGAGTATCTTTACGACGAATATTTATATTGTGAATATCTGTACGAAAACTTAACTTATTACATAGATATGGAGGAGACTTTGCCCATACAATTTTATAAAATTGACAAGCAGTGTGCAATGTTCTGCGGCGCTTCATTGTAAGCCAGTTCAACTCAGAAATCTTATGGCGAATAGTTTGTCTTCTACGAATACCAAAAATTAAACGTGCGCATGAATTTTGAATTCTTTGAATTCGAGATTGACAACGTTGATCTAGGCAGGTGTCATATACAGTGTCACAAAAGACAAAATTAGATGATAAAAATAAACTAGTAGTGACAAGTTGTTTAGAGGTTTTAGTTGGTAGGCGCGAATCCAACACTACCACACCACAGAGGTGTCTAAGAAGATCTCCTCGCATTAAAAAAAAAAGTTGTTGTTGAGGTCCTTAACCTTTTTATTGCTCGAAAGCTCTGCATCAGAACATACCGACTCGCCACAAAAACTATCACTTCTACTCCTAACAGAATAATATACTTACGTTAAATGATTCCCTAAAGCAGATTGAAGCAACTCACGCTTTAATGAATAAAGCAAGCTCAAGGTTGCCAAATCTAAGACCAACATTATTACATTATAAAAGAAAACAATAGTCTAGCTCTAAAAATTAAGAAGATCGCTGCAAAGTAGGCTTTTATAAATGCATCTAATGACAGTCCAAAATCACTATGGTCTCTAATTCAAACAAAGAAAACGAAACGTGATGAGAACTGTGATACTGCACCTAGCGATTTTAATATATTTTTAGTTCCATATCCGAACAACTTTGATTAAATATGCCGTCATGAAATGTTAATCCCATGTAACTTTTAAATGGGTTTTCTGGACAAAATTTATTTCAAATTTCAGTCAGTCCCATAGAGGTAAGAAAAGTAGATAGTTCTTTAAAGTGCCCATAAGCTCGTGATACCTATGGTATGCCGTCAAGTTTATTTATAGAAATTTATGCATTAAGGGAGATATGGAATGTTTTTCTCCCGAGGTTGACAGGGTTACAAACCGAGGGCCTCTAGCCCGAGGTTTATAAGTCAACCGAGGGTTGAATAATAACATGAATATCTCCCGTGGTGCCTACAATATTTTATTTTTTAGTTAAATATTAGTACTTCGTAAAAATATTCAGTATATGGATCTGCAATACGTATTTGCATGGTTGCTATGAGTTTGTTTTAAATCAAACCGCCCGCATTACATGAACTGACATTTATTTAATTGAAGACGTCAGGGGAAAAAGGATGAGGGTCCACTTTTTATGAAAATTGAGCTGGCTGTGAATTTGTATAGTTCAACCCCTACAGCATACTGTGGATTACGTCAAAAACGCAAAAAGGATGAATGTGCCATGATATGAAGCAATGAAATTACGGGGTTTAGGCAAGAAAGATGAGGGTGCCAGTGAGTGTGAGCTAAAAGGATAAGGGTCCACATAGTTGGCTGGTGCTGACTACAGAGTGCTCTGCGTTCAGTTCAGCCAACTGTTGATTGTTTACTGTTTTGATACAATGTGCTCTACAGTTTCAAGCTAGTGTTCGCTTATTCGCTGAATCGTGTGTGGTTTATAACGCTGTAATTAAAATGTCTAGTGATGAAGAAGTTACAACCTTTGAAAAGAGTTCGAAGAAAAGGAAATCTTTTGGCCGCATGCAAGAAGTAATGAAAAAGTTGAGGTTAAGCAGCCATGAAACTGGACCAGACTGCAAGTGCCTAAAATTAGAGTGTTTTAAAAACATAAGTGTTAGTGAGAGAAATGATATTATTTCAAAGTTTAACCAAATTGATTCACATGAAAAACAGTCTATGTATCTTTGTGGATTGATCCGGTGCTCCCCTGTCTTGCGCCATCGGCCTAAAAAACCAGAATCAGAAGCTTATTTTCACACATTTTCGTATTCATACAAAGTGAGAGTGGTAAGGCATGAAGTGGTTTGTGAAATCCCTGTATGTTACAAATCGTTTATATCACTTCATGGCATTACCGCTAAAAGGCTGCAAAACTTACAAAAAAGTCTAAAAACAACAGGCTCAGCACCATTGGACATGCGAGGAAAGCACAATTCGAGACCTAACAAACTTCCTGACGATGTTGTAACTTTTGCAATCGATCATATTCAATCCTTTAAAAGTAGGAAGTCTCACTATGGCTTAGCAAAGTCTAAAAAGCACTACTTACCTGAGGAACTGAATGTTAGTAAAATGTTTTCTCTGTACAAGAAAGCTTTTCCAAACAATAAAATGTCACTGGAGAAATACAGTGAAATATTTAACACAAAGTTTAATTTGTCTTTTGGTTATCCAAGGTGTGACACCTGTAGTACCTGTGACGAATTTACAGTGAAAATAGAGTCATTTCAACTGAATCTAAGCCTACCTACTATTCCTCAAAATGAAACTTCTGAACTGAAAATATTATTACAACAACGAGAATTGCACTTGAGGCAAGCAGAATGTTTTTACAAACTTAAGAAAAAAGCTAGGCTTGGCTCCCAAAAAGACGAGACCAAAGAAGCAATAGCCATGGACTTCCAAAAAAACCTGCCTCTACCTAACACTAGCACAAACGATGTTTACTACCGAAGGCAGTTATCATTCTACATGTTTAACATACACCAACTATCAAACTCTGAATCGATTTTCTACACCTATGCTCAAATCTACGGTAAGAAAGGAGGTGAGGTTTGTTCCATGCTGTGGGATTTCATTTTTAACCACCTTGACCCTCTAGTAAAAGAACTTACTATTTTTTGTGACTCGTGTAGTGGTCAGAATAAAAACTACGCGATGTTTCGAATGCTCCACTACATTGTACACTCCAGCAAAAGACTAGAGACAATAGAAATGGTATTTCCAATTAGAGGACATTCTTTTTTAGAATGTGACAAGAACATGGGTTTAGTTAACCAAAAATCTGTCTGTGAACTTCCTTCAGAGTGGAACGAAGTCCTTCAAAATTCCAGATCTAAATCAGCACCATTTAAAGTCATTCCTTGTGACAATCAAGAAATCTTCAGGTCGTGGACCACCTTCCTTTCCCCTCTGTATGCGAGAATGTGTCCCTTCAAAACACGACCAGTGCGGAAACTGAAGATCGTCCGTCACCACTCTCGAATGATCTTACATCGACGAACCTACAATGGCATGTACGGAGAAAGTGTTGTGATTAAACCCAAGAGGAAACAAGTATCTCTACCAGAAGGCAGCTTTCATCTTCCAGGACTAGCCTATGACGGACTTATACCTATCCCAAAAGCAAAGTTTGAAGATATTCAGCACTTGAAAAAGTTCTGTTCTGAAAAGACCCGAACATTTTATGAAGCACTCCCTCATTTGTAAAGCTTTCTGTGTATTTTTACTAGCTTAAAATGTTAGTTTCAGATCAACTTTACAAGTACACACAATGACTTTTTTTTCGTATTATTTGTGACATTAATTAATTAGTGTGTCATTTTATGTACTACATTAATGTATAAAAACACAAAAACATAATGTACATGTACCAGATAAGATACTGGATAAAATGACATCAAACTCATTGCGGTTTCTTATTTTATAAAAAAGTTATTTCCTTTTGAACTTTAAAAAGCATTTATCTCAAAACTATGTTCTCTGGACCCTCATCGTTTTTCCCCTTACGTCTTCAATTTGATTTGACGTTAATGCTTTAACATCAAACGTACGGTTGTGAATAAAATAGTGAACAAACTTGGGAAAAATTTTTAATTCCTGTCTCGCTATAAAGTTGGTCGTGAGCAGACGCAAGATTGTCAATCTTCAATCATCATCTTGGGCGGAGAATTTGGAAATTGTACATTCTATTTGTCAGGTAAACACGAACAGACCTCATAACTCCCTCTGGAGATATAACTCACAACTCCCGAGGGGTGTTACGAGTACGTTTTTATGCCTTGTATCCATGACGATAATAGTAAATATCATACTACAAAAAAAAACTACAAAAAAGAATAGATATTTATGCATCAAGGGAGATATGGAATGCTTTTTCCCAAGGTTGATAGGGTCACAAACTGAGGGCCTCTGGCCCGAGGGGTTTGTAAGTCAACCGAGGACGAAGAACATGAATATCTCCCGCGGTGCATACAATATTTTATTTTTTAGTAATTCGTAAAAATATTCAGTATATCTATCTGCAATATGTATTTGTATGGTTGCTATGAGTTTGTTTTAAATCAAACCTCCCGCATTTCATGAACTGACGTTTATTTATTTTGATTCGATTTGACGTTAATGCTTTAACAACAAACGTACAGTTGTGAATAAAATAGTGAACAAACCTGGGAGAAAAGTTTAATTCCTGTCTCGCTATAAAGTTGGTCGTGAGCAGACGCAAGATTGTCTATCTTCAACCATCATCTTTAGCGGATAATTTGGAAATTGTACATACTATTTGTCAGATAAACAGGAGCAGACCTCATATCTCCCAAGGGAGATATAACTCATATCTCCCGTGGGAGTTATGTGTACGCTTTCATGCCTTGTATCCCCGACGACAATAGTAAATATCATACTACTCAAAAATAAATATGTTATTGATGTGATGATGCTGCCTCTCAAAAAATAATTAATGTTTCCATAGAGTCCGTTACTTTTCCAATTTTCTTTAAGGTTGGTTTTATGGTACCAATTCTAAAAACAGGCAATGTATTGAAGACCTTTTCCATTTTTACCAATAATCTCGAAGGTCTTAGAACAACCTTTTCAATACATTTTAGTGAGAGTCTGGCTATACTGCTTTGCAGTCAGTTTGGTTTCCGCAAAGGTCTATCCATCATCGGCGAAATCAGTGCCATGGTAGAAGAAATTCTGAAAGAATTCAATTAGAGATCATACACTCTAGCATCTTTTACTGCGTGCCTCATGATATCCTTTTGTAGAAAGTGTACGCTACAATTTTTATTCAATAACTTGTCGACTCGTTAACTTCTACCAGCAAAATGGCGACCGGTAATGTCCATTTTTCAGTAAGTGAGAGTGAATTCAACAGCTCAAATTCAGTTATTGATATCGATCACGAATGAGATTATTGACAAAAGCTTATAAGTTGCGAAAAACAAATATGCAGTACATATGAAGTTTCAAATTGTCAAAACTGCTCGTCCGCCGCGTTACCATTCTCCTTGCAATGATTTTTCTTTATCAGATCCACGGTGTCGTCCACGGTCGTTTCTGCAATAGCTGATGCGATGGCCTTGGTACTCCATCATTCTGCATACTCTGATAACCTCTTCCAAGGTGACATTTTCTTTTTCTGGCAATCGATGACTAATTTTATCACATTGCAGACCGCATGTTAAAATGCTCTTTACCAACTCGCTCAATTCACAGAATAATGCCAAACTTCTAAGTTCGGTAATATACTGCTCCATTGATTCGCCTATTTTTTGCTTCCGGGTGAACAGCTTGAATCTTTCGTACTCGACGCTTTTGTGAGGTTTAAGGGGGGATTCGCCCATATTGAGATCGAAAATATCATTTTTTTTACGGAATCTTATACTGTAAGGTCTTAAGAATATGTGTGGTGGATTTCAAATCGAAATTCGTAAAATTGCCGAAGTTTTGAGTCATAAACTGACACAGCGCGCAGGTAACAAATTCGGGGCGCGCGCCAACTATTCTGGTCCCGTACTTAAACGACCAACAAGTCCACAAAAGTTTGTGATTTACAGGAAGGACTTTCAAAGGTCAAATTTAATATAGTGTTGTGTTAGAAGAATCGGCAGTCTTCTGTTGATCTCCGAGTGAAACAGACGCTAATTCGGAAGAGCCATGGATAGAAAATATTCGAGAGAAACTCATAAACGTGCTGACAGACCAAAAAAAAAATTACTGGGAATATACATACTCGGAAGACAGAAACTACGTTTGCGAGTACGTCTGCTGAAAAAATATCAACATCAAGAGACGAGGAAATTTTAACAAAGCCGGGACATGGTTATCGAATTATTTCTTTCTTGGCTGTGTTTGTTGAAATTTGTCAATTCGTCATTTGTAATGAGTGTAAATCTCATATGCAGTTCGGTGAATGCAGTGCTCGTGGTTTGGGATACAAAATATCAATGCAGTGTAAGTGTTCTCTACGGTACATAAATTCCTACCCTATGATTGATAACAAATCGTGGGAAATAAACAGAAGAATTGTATTAGTCATGAGAATGTTAGTAGTAGGCATAGAGGGTATAAATTTGTTTTGTGGCCTCATGGATCCACCTCAAGGAATTGGTACAACTATGTACTATGCTGCTCTAGAAAACATTTACCGTGGATCAAAAGCTGTATTCAATATTCTGACCTAAAAAGCATCTGAAGAGGGGAAAGTAGAAAGTAAAAAATAGTGAGCACGGAAATCCAGTTGCAGATATCTGGTGATAGAACTTGGAAGAAGAGGGGCTTAAGTTAATTGTTTGGGGTCGCAACTCTCATTGGGAAATATACAAGTAAAGTAATCGATGTTGTGGTAAAATCTTCCTATTGCCATGCTTGTAAACTTGGGAAATCAAAAGCCGGCACTGAGGAATATGGATCAAAGAACACGAGGGCGAGTGTCCTGCAAATCTTCAAGGGTCAGCTGGGGAAATAGAGGTGGATTCAATAAAAGAAATGTTTCGCCGATCGTGGGAACGGTTTCAAGTGAGGTATGGTAAATACATTGGCAACGGTGATGCAAAAGCATTCAAAATCTTGTTGGATGATAATCGATATGGCGATGACTTCAAGGTAAAAAAATATATTGAGAAGCGTATGGAGAAAACAAAAACTAAATAACTTCGAGCAAGAGGAAAATTGGCAGACAAATCGATTAAAAAAATACCGATTTTCTACGGGTTAGGCATTAGGCGACATCCAACCTCTATCATAAGATTTCGACGAAAAAATCCCCAAACTGTCCAGTGCGAGCACAAAATTGGTGCAAATGGCGCAAAGCCGAAGCTTCAAATACCCTCAACGAATTCAATCATGAACGGTTACTGCATAAAGATGTTGAAAATGCTGTAAAGCCAATTTACGAAAATGTGTCATCGAGAGAATTGTTAGAAAGAAAATAACAACGAGAGTCTCAATATTTGGCGACTCGCCCCCAAACATCCTCACTGCGGCGCAAAACCCATAGAAATCGCAGTTTATTTAGCAGCTGGTATTTTTAATGACGGATTCTATCCAGTCCTCAAAACAATGGCAACGATAGGAATCGTTGTTGGCGAGCAAGCGACGATATTCTCCAAAGCGCGGGACGAACAGCGACTGAAGAGATCGGTGAGACGGAGCCTTGAGGCTACAAAGGAAGCTCGAACAAAGCGCCGAATGAGGAAATGGCTGAACATTCGTTTTTTGAACAAGAGGAAGGAACCCTTTATAGTCCTGGTATAGAAGATTAGCAGAGAAATTCCGTAAGTACTTCATAAATAGTACTTGAAACTTCAAACACGTTTTTCTCGCAATAGATTTTTGGCGATTGATTGGCATGATATCTAAAAAAGGATTGGCGCGATCAGCATCAAATTTTTACTGCATTTCGACCAAAGATTCCTTTATCGTATGGTGAACCCAAAAAGCAATACGTTATTTATTTTTTTTTATTGCGAAGAAACAGATCAATTTTTTTGCGAAATTAATGATTTTATTTTAACAAGTCGCCATTTCCTTCAATCTTGTTTTTGTTTTATCATACTACACCTACTATATAAAGTAAAACGCTATTCGATGTTTGTTGTTAAGAATAACTGGAGGAAAATAAACATGCCAACCATCGATGGAGGGACTTCGCGCGGCATCAAGATCAAGGATGGATAGCAGCCGTGTTTCTGCAGGAAACTTCTTGAAAAACATTATGTAATTACCTGAGTAAACAACAAATATGTGTGCAAAACTCGAATTTAATCCACTAAATAGTTTCACCAATAAAAAATATCAAAGAAAAGCCATATTTTTTGCTTAATACAGGCGAATCCCCCCTTAAAGTGGTCTTTAAATTTTTTCATTAGTATTTCCAATTTACTCTTCTCTTCCTCTTTAAAAGTAAATGTATTGTAGATTCGAAAACCTTCTTCTCCAATGAAGTATAGGATTTGCACGTATTGGGTAGATTCTTCTTTATTCGCATACTCTGTCGCGGGTAAGTAATTTAAAAAACGTACTTTCCAATACTTGAAATTTTCGGAATTTTTTTCTTCCATTATCATGGGAGCAATTCCTCTCCCGTCCATTGCAATTATTTATCTTCTCCCAAGCACCATCGTTCTGTTTCTATTCTACGTTCTTTTTTAAACCGACTACGACATATTATGTGATTAATTATAACCACTCGTTTCGAGATACATTTATTAACTGAGCCCCAGTACAAGAAAATATATGGGTCATTCCATATCATATTTGAAAAGTAAAATTGCCTTGAATATGTTTTTTCAGTACAAGATACAAAAATAATTGACACGTATTTTTTTTTATTTTAACGTGATACGTGAAATTTCAGATTGTTGATTTTTTTAAATTTTCGCAGTCGGAAAAATCAAACTTACTTTGAATGCTTCGAGTTCATAAACAGTTTTATAATGATAATAAAGATAATAAACTTTATTGCCCAACAGTTACCAATTACAGGACAATACAAATATGTAAGTAATAAGAGAAGAAAAAAGGTATATAGAAAAATGAAATTTTCAGAGAAAGTCCATAATTTCTCAAGCTATGCATTAGGCAGTCAATCGGCATATTTCTTTTTTCTATTTATGCAATAGTTTCAAACAAATATACTTCTTGAAAAATAGTTTTTTGTCGTATCAAAATTTTGATCACAGTCCATTAAATTTTTTATAAAAAATTTGGAGTGGACACTTGAGTAGTTCTTAAGATACGATTATTTATAACATGCCCCCAGCGCGTCATAACACGCCATTCATTCAGAGTACGAAATTGAAATTGAAATTTGAGAAATTCAACAACGTCAAAAATCCAAAAACACACTCTTTAGCGAGTGTGTTAATTTGCAAATTTGTGTTGTTACAAGAGGAACCATCGCTCAAGAAATAATTGGAATTCAGCACGGGCATAAAATTTGATTAAACATAGAAAAACAATGAAACGAAATGTATGCCATAAGGATATACATTTATTACAATCCTACAAATTATACGAATATTATACTAATAATTACATTTGAGAATACTCTTTGAACTACGTGACATTTACCTTACAAGTTTTGTACTTAAACTACTATAAGTTCCGTTTTAAAGAGCCTTTGTTTTTGAGAAGCTGACATTTTGTGTAAAGGCAAATCGCCGTATGAACTTTGTTACTTGTGTCCTGCGTAGGAAATTGATCAAATTTGAATGCCTCTATGGTGGATCGAGTCGACAATTTTTTTTCCAAAAATGAAAATGATCGAAATTTCACGAATTTCAAGTGACCTGTGTGGTTTTATCTTTAATGTGAATACGATAATGGTAATAGCATATTTTAATAAGTGATTTATTCCTATTTTGTAAGCCAAATAATCCTCATGTCTCTTGTGACAGGATAAAGATGATAATCCGATATGTCGTAGCAGATATATGTAATATTTACGTCTTCCGTTTGTAAATTCCAGATAAGGACATTTTATAATGATGTGGTGTCTGCTGTGGATGGGGTGGCGTATTCCATAAGAACCTCCCCTTTTTATGGGGATCGTCTATGCAAAAGGGGCAATTGTCCTGTTTGAACATGCACTTTATGATGCACCTAAAATATTTATGGAAATAATATGCTGTCCAGGCGCGGCTCGACGTGATGCTATTATTTATGGCGTGTTTTATGTCGGGGCTGTTTATCCTTTAAATATCTTGTATCTAATACACTATCATTATACACCAAACCCTGTTTATCAATAATAATAATAATATTTGACGGAATCACCTTTTACAATGCATTTTCAATTCATCATTACATAACGAAAGGTTACCAACAGTCTAATAATTATGTTAACAAATATTATTTAATAACAATCTGCCATCCCAAATTAAAATCCATTGAAAATATAGTAAATCAACTCATTCTTACTTGTGGTTACGTCCACAATCAATTAATAACTTTAATGAATCATTAAAAATACATTCATTTACCAATAGGTTGGTCAATGAAGGTAAGTTCATCTTGGTGACTGTAGGATAAAAATACTTTTGTGTAGTATGATGTGGATATTATCGAAACATTATTTTTTTAACTGATATTGTGAATACAAGACCTTGATGTAATTGATTACCGTCCTGGATAGTTTATCCTAGATAAGGCGCTATCTCATTATTCTGTTTAGTTAGTATTTTTCCAGAATGTAGGATTTGGTGATAATCCCCGTGAAATGGCCAATAACTTTCCTCAGCCTCCATATGGAGAATTTTAAAATCTGAACTGTATGCCGTGAAAAACTGTAAATCTTCTACGATTAAGAATAATAACTGCTATTGCGGTGTATTGCAAAGAATAAATGAAATCATATGTTTGAGAAAGTATGTTGAGGCTTATAACGAACACGTGTTCCCATTACGTCCGGCCGTTATGGTCACACTCTATTCTCGATACTTATATTAGAATATTACAAATAATAGTTATATACAGACACAGGTACTTATATTAGAATTAATCACAATTATTTTTTTTTTAAGATTTCAGTATGTCGTCATTCTGGTGACACATAAATCGGTGTAATAATAAATTTGAACATAAGCGTGGATTTACCTGGAATTTAAAAGTAAATATTATACATACTCATATCTTATCGTAAATATTGCAACAAAAAAATAATAGAGATAATTTCACAATCTTAGATACCTCTACGGTTTTTATTATGCTATTAATTCTGTTCTAGAGATATATTAAAATTTAAACTATTTAAATTAAGAACTAAAATTAGAATTAAGAACTAAAATTAAAATTAAAAACTCTTACTTCTTTCACAAGCATTATTAATTAAATTAAATTATTATTAATTAAATAAAGACGAAAAGTAGCCTGAATATATGAATATTTAACATGTTCATAACTCTAAAAAATTTAGTCTTACAAAGACTGAAAACAAATAACTCATTGAAACAGGGTAGTAGTAGTTGAACACATGCAAAAATCATCTTTAACAAAAGTCTTACTATTTTGATAATGTTGTGTAGAATATAAGAAATGTTTTGTATTTTCAAATTCGTATTTAATTCTATAATGTATACAGGGTGTAGTGGAACAAAATGGAATATAGGGTTTTCAATGTTAATTTTTTTATATTGGAAAATTATCTTCCCTGATCATTTAGTGTAAACAAGTAAACATTTTTTTGTAGAGTAAAAATTTCTGCATGCAGTCATGCTGTTATTTATTTTTTTTGCATTCATAAACACCAAAAAAAAAAGAAATGTTCACAAAAATAATGGTTGCCATGAAATTAAAAAAAATGGTGGGCAGTAGATCTGTTGGGTTTTCATAAATGAAAAGAGAAATAATAGCGTAAATCTTGAAATGAAAAACTGCCACCACTTCACAATTTGCACTTTTTCTTGAATACAATACATTTTTAATGAAAAAAACTTGTAAACAGTTATGAAGTATTCAATCAATTTGACAGAAGCCAACAGACTAATAGCGCATTATTTTGTTTTTTTCATGACAACCATAATTTTCGTTAAAATTATCATTTTTATTTTATTATTTTTTTGGGTTTTTACAAACGCAAAGAAAATAGATAATAGCATGACTGCATGCAAAATTTGTCTTTACAAAAAATGTATTAACATGTTTCCTGTAAAATGATCAGGGAAGCTAATATTCAAATATAAAGAAATTAACATTGTAAATCCTGTTCTGTTTTGACCATCTACACTAGGGTGGAGTGAAAAAATTGTTTTTTTTTTCAAACTTGTACTTGTGCGGAAAAGTTGCCTTTTGGGACACACATGAAGTCCCCAAAATTTGGGTTTGACCGGATTATATTTTGAGGGTCCCCAACTGCCTTAAAGTTTCGCCGCTTTTGCCGAAAACGGTATAGTTTTTCAGAAATTTTCCCGAAAATATGTTTTTTTCATGTGTTTGTAATAGTGCACAACAGCATCACTTTTAGTCACTTATTAACAAAAAAAAATTGGTTGGTCTAGGATTACGTTTTGAGGGTCCCCCAACTATCGAAAAACTAGTAATTTTCGACTAAAAAAAGGAATATTTCAGGGTTTTTCAGAAACCTTACACTCAGTTTGTACTGTGAGAATAAGTAACTATGAAAGTATAATACACATTACAAAAGATATTTTTATTACTCATAGTATACAACTGGTAATAATCGCTAATGACGTATCCTTAAAATTTTAACAAAGTACAATTAACACTAATAAACAATTAAACAATAAACAATCTTAGTTTTATGAAATGACAAACTTATGATTAACGATGCTGAATTGCTGAATGCTGATAAATATTACATAATACATACAATAAATCCAGTAAACATCAACAAAAAATGTGACAAGTATCATGTTATTCCTTTTGAAATTGTGTTTTTGTATTAAAATGCGGCATTACACTTCTTGATTCTAACCTCACCCGAATGAACCCATCTCGTGCTTCTGCTCCACAAACTGCGGATACTGCGTCGGTAACTAATTTTACGCATCTCTTAACTGATTGGGTATGACATGGTAGTTTTTGGTATTCCATTGCCAAGATATCATCAAATTCATCATCAATTTCATCATCATTACCACTGCGGAGTCTGACAACACTGTCTTTAATGTCATCATCAGAAACATCAAATAGTAGTGGACGAGCTGTTATAGTATTGTTCTGCCAGTCAATAAGGTCTTCGTAACTCTCTGCCTTGAAGTTGAGAATAGGCACCTGAAACTGTCGGATTTGATTACGTAAAATCTTTCGTGCTTTAAATTCCGACGAAGTCCCAATTCTCGGATGGCCACTCTTCCATGACATATCATTGCCTGCACAATGTTTTCCGCATGTCCAAAATATCAATTTCGTTGGATAACCGGATCAACAACTTCCTTTAGTTC
Organism: Ocypus olens; assembly: GCA_910593695.2. Classification (NCBI taxonomy): domain Eukaryota; kingdom Metazoa; phylum Arthropoda; class Insecta; order Coleoptera; family Staphylinidae; genus Ocypus; species Ocypus olens. The sequence goes on along the minus strand of OU343054.1, from coordinate 10,569,474 downwards.
ATCACTTAGGTAGCGGGAAAGGTTTATTGTTCTTCACAAATGACTTGCACCTTTTGTGAATAACGGTTTGGTTTTAATCCAAGACCACATGGGAGCATAAACTTTCACAACATAAGTTGCCAACTCTTTCAGCTCTTTAGATGGGTTAAGTGTTGCCACATACAGTGTGTAAATTGATGAGGTTTCCTATAGGGAAAACTTTTTTAATGAGTTTTCGGAGAAACACTTATTCTTTATAAACATTTTTGCTTGCATCGAAACGCCTTACAGTTATAGAAAAATCCAGTAATCACTTAAGATAAGATCGAAAACTTGAAACTATGTCAAATTTTTTATTTTAAATCTAAGTTCGAATATTACATCAGCATCGGGTTACCCATGAATATCTCGTTAAACAACGACATTTACTGACAGGACATTTACTGAGATAGCGAGCTTAATATGAAAACAATGTTAGAGCAGCGAATTTACCTGGTGAAATGCTATGATCTCTTATAAATATAAAATACAGTTATTTAATGCGAAATACCCGAATGTACGTGTAAGTAGAACAGCTTTAATGAAATTAGTTAAAAAGTTCAATGAAACGGGATCCGTTGCCGACAAAAAGAAGCCTCGCAAATCATACAATGATGATGATGGTGTGACTATTATTATACTATTATTAATCAGTTGCGGAACATCCTACGAGTTCTTTACGCCAGCGAACAACTGAACTCAAGTCATACATTACTGCAAACAATTATAAAGCGAATAAAATTTATCCATATAAAGCTAGATTCAGGCACACCTTAGAAATTGCAGATCCCGCGTTTAGACTCGAGTTTTGTTTATGCGTTGGTGAGAACACTATGGAACATCACCTATTTTATCAAAATTTAATGTTTAGTGACGAAGCAACGTTTTCGACAAATGGTACTGTTTCCTCGCAAAATTGTAGATATTGGTCAAAGGATAATCCCAATTTTAGAATTAACGCCCGAAATCAGCGATATCAAAAAGTCAATGTTTGGTGTGGAATGTTGTTCAACAGAATCATTGGACCCTATTTTTTTAATGGAAATTTAAATCAATATAATTACTTAGAAATGCTTCAGAATTTTTTATTGTCATCACTTGAGCAAGAGGAATTGCGACGCATCTATTTCCAACAAGATGGGTGTTCAGCTCATGGTACCATGATTGTTAAAGATTTCTTAATTTTACATTTATATGTGGAATAACTGTACAATTCAAAATTCAAATTCAAATTCAAATTCAAATTCAAAATTCAAATTCAAATTCAAATTCAAATTCAATTTATTGGTGCTAATAGATATACATATCTTTACACAAGTCAAAACATAGCATATGAAAACACACATAAAGGTTTCACATGTAGACACAGTATATAAAAAGAAAAAAAAATCCAAAAACATAAGTGGATATACAAGTTTAAAACGTAAGTAATAAATAAGTTGATCAATGAAATAATCTCTACACATGGTGATAATATAGATACATTGCAGAAGTCAATAAATACAATTGTAGAAAGTTTACGCATAAGATGCAAGCCCGTTGCCATGTTTACGAAAGTTTTCCATGGAAACACTAAATTCACCAACAGAGTACAATGGATTATTAATTAGAAATTGTTTTAACTTAGGTTTTAGTTTCTTTATTTCAAGTGATTTTAACTCATTTGGAAGCTGGTTATAAAGTTTACTACCGAAATATGTACAATTCCTTGATCTTGCCAGTCGGTGGTAGTTTGTGTAAATGTTTTTTCTATTTCTGGTGTTGTAGTCATGAAGTTCGCCGTGTTCGATTAGTGAATCACTGTTCTGCTTTACATATAGAATAGCGTTTAGTATGTAAAGATATGGCAGTGTTAGAACTTTCATTCGCGTAAAGGAAGACTTGCAGTCTGCAGTGTATGGCAACCCTGCTAATATCCTAATAGCCTTTCTTTGAAGACCAAAAAGTCGGGCCATAGCAGCAGAATGTCCCCAACTTAATATTGCGTATTCAAGATGGGACTGAATTAAAGTATAGTATACAGTTCTCAATGCTTCCCGCGGAATGTTTACCGACAAACTTCCTAGAAGATATATATTTTTACTCAGCTTACTTGACAGATATTCCACGTGGTGGTCCCATTGTAAGCGTGTATCAATGTGAACTCCAAGGAACTTGCAGTGTGACTCAGTAGTTATTGCGTGGGGTTTAAGAGTAATCATTAAATTTACTGTTTTATCAACATTTAACTTCAGACCATTGGACTCAATCCAATAGCTTGCCTTTTCTTGCATATTTGAATTTGAGAGTAGTACGTCATGTATGGATTTAGATCGTGATATCAAGGTGGTGTCATCAGCAAAAAGAATTACTTCATGTGTGCTGTCACTGTTTAGGAATTTAGGAAGATCATTGATGTATAATAAAAATAATAGTGGACCCAAGACTGAACCTTGAGGTACACCACTATTAATATTCAATATCTTCGATTTCGCACCTGCTAATTTCACGAATTGACTTCGGTTCTCTAAATAGGAACCTAATAGTTTGCAGCTACTTTCATGAAAATTGTAGAATTTTAATTTTTCCAGAAGGATAGTATGAGACACGGAGTCAAAAGCTTTGCTTAGATCGAGAAAGGTAGCGTAACAAAATTCTCCTCTCTCTAAGCAATCTTGAGCTTGGTTTGTGAATTCAAGGATAGCATTTGCTGTCGATTTACCCTTCTGGAATCCAAATTGGTCAGGTGTTAATATGTTGTTTTCCGTTAAGTGGGCATAAATTTGCTTATAAAGAACTTTTTCCAGCACTTTAGCAACTATCGGTATAATTGATATAGGCCGATAGTTAGTTGGATCCGTAGCATCTCCTTTCTTGTGGATAGGAGTTACAGAAGCTATTTTAAGAGAGTCAGGAAAAATGCCTTCTTCTATGCATTTATTTATAATTTTTGTTAATGGAATGTATATTTTATTTATAGATAACTTTAATATTTCAGAGCTTAAACCATAGACATCTTTCGCCTTGCTTAATTTCAATGAGGCAATCGCATCCCGAACTTCTATAAAGCTTGCTTTGCGAAATTTAAACGTATTAGGTTTTACGTAGTTATTGGGGAGAATATTAATTGCTTCTTCATGAGAAAAAACGTCAGGAGTTGCTCCTATATTGACAAAAAAATTATTTAGCGCGTCGACGTCTAAATCATTATTTGGCATTTCATTATTATTCTTTTTCCTAAAGTTATTAATTAGCCGCCACATTTCACGGCATCGATTCGTAGCATTGTGTGTAAGACTTCTAAATGCTGATATTTTTTTGGTGTTTATTGATTTATGGTATTCTCGTTTTAATTGATCTCTTTGAACCTGTATATTATTTGAGTGGAGAGTTTTGGTGAGAGCATTTAAGAGATTTAGGGACTCTCTCATGAGTCTGAGTTCATTGTCAAACCACTGCAATGGCGGCTTTGAACATTGAGTAATTAATTTAATGGGAAATGATTCCTCATATGTTGATGTAAGATGTGATAAAAACATATCTATTAAATGATTGTATTAAAAATAACATGTTTTTATTCAGAAAATAATAAGATAAATAGAAATCCGCTCGTACGCATTTGCAAGTGGTGCAAACACTGGGATCTAGCTATAAATTATACCATACTTAATTGTATGGTACCTGTTACATCAATTTCGTTAAAATAAATGAAAATTTAACTGACGAACGTCCAAACTAAACTTCAAAACAAAGCTGTAGGTTATGTTGTAATTTACCGGCATATTAATTCATGCAATACGCAGACGTATTCACAATATGTTAGCCTTAATTTTCTATATCGAATTAATTTCTATGGGCCTAAATTATTCAATATGCTACCACATAGAATAAAAAGTCTACCATGTAAAAAATTTAAAGCCACATTAAAACAATTTTTTATTAGAAACGCATTCTACAGTATGCAGGAGATATTATCAAGTAACCTGCGAGATTTGTGATATATTTTTATACTCATATGTATACGGTTTTAATATGTTTTGTACTGTTCAGTATTTGATTTTATCTATTTACTTAATAATGTGATTATTTTATATTTATTTATATATGTATTTTATTGTTTGTTATATACCTAAGTTTTATCTTTTTAACAATTATTTTATTTTGTAACTATTTACGTATTTTACTTATTTTTATATTTATATTTTATTTGTCTATGCTGTTACTGCACTTTATGCCTTTAATCTGTTTTTATACTTTTAATACTATTTATTTAAATCTTAATGTATCAAATTGACCGGTGTAACTATAATTGAATTGGCACCAAATATATATATTATTATTATTATTATTATTATATTATATGTTGTTACTAACTTCCCGTTTGTTTTTAACGTTACTGTTATAACTCACAGTTTTAACGTGAAAATTAACATCTATGTTAAAATCAACTAAAGAATAGCATTTGTGTTTAAATTTTTAGCGTCGCTGTTATAAATTTATTTTTAACAGTGGTGTTAATTTTAACGACGTCAATAGCGAATAAGGCCGAATGTCAGGTAAAGTGAGTGGGGGTGGCTGAAGATGGCCCAGTCTTCTGTCAATTATATCCCATACGTGGTCAATAGGTGACAGGTCTGGAGAACGAGAAGGCCATGGAAGTAAATCAACATTAGCTAGTTCCAGGAATTTCACAGTAACCCTAGCTGTATGTGGCTTTGCATTATCCTGTTGGAAAATGGGGTTTTCCAACCTTCTCAGATAGGACATTAATGTTGGTTCTAGAACTGCGTTAATGTAGCGATTTGCATTTAATGTTCCTGGAATGAAAACTAGAGGAAACTTACTTCCATAACCGATCGCTCGCCATACCATCACTGTGCGTGTAAGAGCTATATGGCGTTCCACTGCAAACTGTAAATTTCCTCGTTCTCCTCGGCGACGTCTAAACATTTTACGACCATCGTGGGCATACAAACAAAATCTCGATTAATCGCTAAAGTTAACCTGCTTCCAGTGATCGACCCATTGTAGTCTCTCATTGCACCATTCCAGACGGCACCTCTTATGGCGAGGAGTTTAAGGCAAACAAAGAAAAGGACGGTACGACTTGAGACCAAATGATCGAATTCTCCGGTAAACTGTTCGAACGGAGATTCCTAGGTGAGTTAAACCTCTCCAGATATCTCCAAAGGCTCTTGTTGTTGAAAATCGATCCCGAACAGCGATGATCCGAAGAGCTCGATCTTTACGTTCTGTAGTATTTCTAGGGCGCCCAGGTCGTAATCTCCGCCATTGTGCCTGTCTCTCGGTGCATCTACGCCAACATATATTTTACTGACACTTATGCGAATTCGTTGGGCAATATCACGAATTGACAAACCTCCTTCTCCAAGCCTGCGTTCAAAATCGCTTAATTGTTGAAATACGCCACGCTGACGAACTCGGGGCATCTTTTGATTGAAATGGGGAACCAATTAACTGATTTGACGATAAAATTGTAATGTCACTGCTCAATTAATTTAACAAAATAACACTAAAATTTCTTTTATTGTTTATACTCCAAGGTAAATTTATCAAAAAGTTATCATGATTTTTTGTTGAAATTATAATAATTTCTTAGTGGTATAATCTGAAATTTTTATAAAAATTGAGCTACGAATTCTTGGTATTATTTTACTTATGGCGGCCAGTATATATTGGTGTACAAAGTCAATAAATGCAATGAATTAAAAAACTAATGGGTATTTTGTCACGGCCGGCGACATTTGTAAGTTTTAGACTTAATGTTGTATTAAACACCTCCTCTTTGCTAATGAAAAAAAAAACATTATAAGGCTCTGTTGGAGTAGTGTTCTTGTTTGCAATTAATTTCTTCATTACTATTTTCATATATTGATGAAAAAATCGGCAAATAAGTTGACCATATCCTCACAGGTATTAGCAGTAGCTTTGTTATACCGGGTGCGCAGAAAGTCCGGCAACCCCTCGCGAAGGGATGAGGGGTTGAAGGATGGTTTAGTATCCAAAGAATTCGTAACTCGTAACGAAGCAACTTTTGTACCAAACTTTTTTTTTGAAAACCTACCCCCGGGGAAATATGGACCCGTGGCCGCACTTTCTGCGCACCCGGTATATCATACTACTTGGTATAACAAATCTTTGTTGCGGGTCCCTAATATATCGGCAGAAATATTTTGGATCAGTTTTCATTTTGTATTCATATATCTTACATAATCACTTGCACTCTGTTCTGAGGTTAAAAAAATCGACGTAATCTTCTGGATGTCCCTATTTTTATATTTAATGTAATAACAATAGCAAAAATATTTGTAGTGGGCACTCTATAAGGATTTATAAACATGGGTAATTTTAAGTGTAAGCATTTTTCAGTGTGAGCAATTATCCTTGTACGTTATGTTGTGTGTGGAGAATGTGAGCAATTCCGTGTGAGGAGTTTTGGTGTGAACGATTTTCGTCGGACGCAGTTTTCTGTAGGCATTTTTCGGGTGAGAGTTTTTCCTGTGCGGATATGTCTGGTCATAAGTAAAACATGAGAAAAATTAGTTTAATAAAATGTTGTCACATAATTCGCGCCTCATACTGCGAAGTTAGTACATTTATTTTAGCCCATAATGTTAACATGCCAATTAATCCGTAGCAACGAGTTACGTTAAGGCACTAGTGTTGTTAAGAAATTCTTAACACTAGTGTTATTAAATGTGCATATCTTAACGCAACTCGTCGCTAAGGAGATAGGGGCACACAAACATGATTTCGCTTTTTGACGGTTTTCATTAAAAAAAAAATCAAATCTAAAAAAATAGGAATGAGTTAAAATAAACCTTGTTACAACATACATAACGTTATTCGTTTTTACTTTAGTCGAGACTTTAAAAGCACCCGCTCCTAACGTCTCTCATTATTTCAAAGTAATTTCTCTAGTAATGTAAAAACCTTCATAACCTTACATCGTAAATTACTATTATACCATCTACGTAAATAAATTTGTAACTTCAATAACGAAATATATATGTCTCATATTATTTTTTTTTTAAACGCATTATTTACCTGTCCTATTAATTAAGCACATGAATGGGCAAAGTGTTTTAGAAAAAGGATTCCAAGTTAAGTATATGGAGGTCGCTGCAGTATTCCAGTCACACCTCTAAACTACTTTTCTTTGTATTAGTGCGGACTTTTTCTCGTTAAGCCGTAATTAAAATAAATCTACACCGGAAATACGTGGGGCTTCTGTGAGAAAACTGCCAAGCACTTCTACTATTGTTCCCCGGCAGAACTTTTTAAATGGTTTCGAAAATGGCGGCGGCGGCAAATGATAAACCCGAAGTAATTAAGTAAATAAAGTGATTTGTTTTGGATTTCCACAATCTCATCAGCCCTACAAGCTATTCAGCAACCGCTTTTTCGATTGACAATGGAATTAAACCTATTGATTGGAAAAGTTCATCCTTAAACGGCCGCCGAGCGATGCCGCATTTCGAATTGCTCTCACCTATAATTAGGTTGCGAAGATAACGCAATCTAATCGAAAATCAAACAAGATAAGAGGTTGTAATTAACGTTATTCAGTCGTGAAAAGACTTTCGTGCGGTGCGGATAATTTCGTTTTGTTCGGTAAAAATCAGTGAAAATGGTTGGAAAAGGTGCCGGTCAATTGGAAAAATTGAGTGACCAAATCGATGTCCTCAAATACGTCATTCCCATCTTCAACGTCATAGTTTTGGTGAGTGATTTTTTTGATCAAATATGGGATGGCTCATCAATTGCGCCACATGCCTGTATTCATTTCTTTAGAAAAAAAAAGAATGGTAATATAGCTATATATTTTCTAGTACGTGTATTTATTAGCGTAAGAATAATTACTAAATAATTTAGTAATTAAGTATTAATTAGCATAAATATTATAACCACTCAATAATTAACAGTAATAATATTACAATTTTAAAACGCAATATATATTTGACAATATATGATTTATAATCGATAATGTTATCATATATGCTCAATTATAATATTTCTATATAATTTGGTATAACGACTCTAGCTGTGCTAATTATGCAAAAATAAGGAAATTTCAAGCTATCGTAAAAAGAATCAAAGGAATAATATTAACTTTAGTGATCCTTTATTAAATAATCATAAATATGATTCCATAATGAAGGATAAACGGAAAATAAAACCTATTTCTAAAATTATTTTCTAAAATGTTTGACTCATATTTTCCTAAAATCCGCGAAAGTACAAATTGCCGTTCAAATAAAAAATGTAATTTCCCGCAACCCAAATATTATCCCAAAACCTAAAAATCCCAACATTACTATTCATCAATTCATATCATCTTTTCATCAAGAATAATGAAGAGCATTTGAGCGACAAAAAAGTTGATCAATAGGCTGAAAGACTCCAGGTCGATAGCCATTTAAGCAGAAATTTACTTATGTAACTAAATTTATTATATATTATTGCTTTTTTTTTTGTAAAATTTCTGTAAATAAAGATGTTTGTATATATAAAAAATGTATACATCTGTCGAAATTAGAACTTTTAAAAAAGAGTTAGATGCAGCTGTATAATATAAGACATGTACCATACTTTATACAAGCTTATAAGTTCTCAAAAATCTTAATGATAATTTATGACATGAAGCAAAATCAAATAGTTTAAGAAATAGCTTCTTAGACTCTTATTATCTATCTATTGTTACTAAAACATACATCATACAAGTAGCCCTTGGATGGTCGGCGCCCTGCTGCGAAGTTTTTTTGTAACAATAAAAATGATTAATATATTATATTGTTATTCATAATTTTATTTAATATAAATCTTTATACAGTACCTAGAATACGATATGATTTATAAAGTAATTAATTTTGTGAAATTTTATGTTAATGGCAATTGATTTCATATTTTTCACAGAAATTATTGCATTTTTCCACAATTTTACGCTCCGTTCAAATGAGATAATCTCAAAGTTTGGGGATGGGGTCTATAGATTTTTTATAGAATCGTAATTTAAAATTAATCTTGAATACATTTGTATAATTTCAAGTCGGAGGTATTTGTTTTTATATTTTTGTCGCGTTACTAAGATTATTATATTTCTCCTCCTCAATTTCGCGCTCTGTTCAAATAGAATTATTTTGAAATTTAGATATGAAGTACTAACAATTTATTATGGAATCGTAATCTCGAATAAAGTTTGAATAGTTTTCTGAAACTTAAAGTTGATGGTTATTGTTTTTATATTTTTTAAAAGTCGGCGAAATTATTATTTTCTTCTACAATTTCACGTTCTGTTCGAACGATTTAGGGATTTTGTTTACAAATTTTTGTAGAATCGTAATGCCTAATTCATTGAATAGATTTGTGTAATTTCAAGTCGATGTCAATTGTTTTTTTTAAATTTTTGTCAAGTCACTAAAATTATTGAATTTCTCCACAATTTCACGTTCTGTTCAAATAAAATTGTTTCCATATTTGATTATGATGCACTCTGTTCGAATGGGATTATGTTGAAATTTAGGAATAGGGTGTTCAGAGTTTTTTTGTAAAATCATAGTTCCGAATAAATTGTGAATACATTTGTGAAATTTCAAGTCAATGGCAATTGTTTTTATATTTTTTCAAGTGGTCAAAATTATTGTGTTTTTCCATAATTGTACGCTCTATTCGAATGACAATATTTTAAAGTTTACGGATAAGGTGTTTACAGATTTTTATAGATTATTGTAGTCCCGAATTAATGTTAAATAGATTTGTCAAATTTCAAGTCGATTGCAATAGTTTTCATATTTTTTTAGGACGCCTATATTATTGCATATTTTTCTTCTTAATTTTACGCTTTATTCGAACGGGATTTTGTCAAAATTTAGGGATAGGGTGTTACAAATTAATTTTTGCGCAATTCTGCGCTCTGTTCGAATAAGATTATCTTAAAGTTTACTGATGGGGTGTTTAGAAATTTTTATTGTAGCATAATTCCGGATAAATTTTAAACAGATTTGTGAAATTTTAAGTCGATGGAAATTGTTTTAATATTTTTTCAAGTGGTCAAAATTATTGTTTTTTTCATAGTTGTACGCTCTGTTCGAATGAGAATATTTCAAAGTTTAGGGATGAGCTCTTTACAGATTTTTACCGATTATTGTAGTCCCGAATTAATCCTGAATAGATTTGTCAAATTTCAAGTCGATTGCAATAGTTTTAATATTTTTTTAGGACACCGAAATTATTGCATTTTTTGCTTCTTAATTTTACGCTCTATTTGAATGGGATTTTGCCAACATTTAGGGACCGGGTGTTCACAGAATATTATATAATCATAATCACAAATGAAGCTATTGTTTTTATATTTTTTTTCAAGTCGTCGAAATGATTATATTTTTTTCTAAATTCTACGCTCTGTTCGAATGAGATTATATCAAAGTTTACTGATGGGGTGTTTTAAGATTTTTATAGTAGCAATTTTCTGGATAAATTTTGAACAAATTTGTGAAATTTTAAGTCGTTGGCAATTGTTTTTATATTCTTTTCAAGTCGTCGAAATGATTGTATTTTTTTTTTCTAAATTCTAAGGTCTGTTCGAAAGAGATGATCTCAAAGTTCACTGATGGGGTGTTCAGAGATTTTTATAGTAGCGATTTTCTGGATCAATTTTGAACAAATTTGTGAAATTTTAAGTAGTTGGCAATTGTTTTTATATTTTTTTCAAGTCGTCGAAATGATTGTATTTTTTTCTAAATTTTACGCTCTGTTCGAATGATTTTCTGGATCAATTTTGAACAAATTTGTGAAATTTTAAGTCGTTGGCAATTGTTTTTATATTTTTTTCAAGTCGTCGAAATGATTGTATTTTTTTCTAAATTCTAGGCTCTATTCGAATGAGGTTATCTCAAAGTTTACTGAAGGGGTGTTCAGAGATTTTTATAGTAGCGATTTTCTGGATCAATTTTGAACAAATTTGTGAAATTTTAAGTCGTTGGCAATTGTTTTTATATTTTTTTCAAGTCGTCGAATTGATTATATTTTTTTCTAAATTCTACGTTCTGTTCAAATGAGATTATCTCAAAGTTTACTGATGGGGTGTTTAGAGATTTTTGTAGTAGCGATTTTCTGGATAAATTTGGAATATATTTGTGAAATTTTAAGTCGATGGCAATTGTTTTTATATTTTTTTGAATATTTTCCACAATTTAGCGCCCTGTTTGAATGGAATTCTGTCATAATTATGGTATGGGATGCTTTCAGTTTTTAATAAAAACGCAACCCTGAATAAATTTTGAATAGATTAGAGAAATTAAAAATCAAAATGGAAACTGTTTTTATATTTTCTCCAAGTCATTGGAATTATCGAATTTTTCGACAATTCCAGGCGATTACCTCGAAAGATTGGGATGTGGTGTTTACAGATTTGTATAGAATCATAATCCCAAATGAGTTTTAAATAAATTTGTGAAACAGTCGGGTCATATGTGACATGAATTTCGAGAAACCATCTGGGTCCTATTTTATTTAATTGCAAAATTGCTTATAAGAAACACCATACATTTGATTTAAAAAATGATGATTTTTGGATGATCACTAAACTCCAATTTGATTTCAATATAAACTAAGCCTATCAAATTTCAAATTGATATCCTTTATAATGAACAAACTGTAGGGATGAGCCTCATTTGTGTCACCCCCTTTATAAGTCATTATAGAATAAATTCAGTAAAATCGAAATAAAATATTTGGGAGAAAATCCTCGAACAGGTCGATTATCCTTGATAAAAATACACATTTTTGCATAAAAGTCGATTTTCATTCATTCATTTCCGAGTAATAACGTCAACCATAAGACAACCCCCTATTTTTGTTCTTGATTTTGAAAGCTCTTTTCGTTGTCGAACGGACAGTATAAAAATTCCATCTTACATAAGACGTTTTTCGAGTAAATGACAATTGAAGTTGAGAACCTGAAATTTAGAATTTCTGCAAAATGGCCCTGTTCCCTTCCTTGCAGCAATTTGTTCAAACAAAAATGATCTTGACCTTCCGTATAATACAATATGTTTTCAGCGAGATGGCGCACTTACGCACTACGCACGTTTTTTGATAATTTGCTTTTGGTAGATTGGCAGACGAGGACTGATAGAATGGCCCTCAAGATCGAAAGATCTTACATCCCTTGATTACTTTTTATGGTGTCGAAGGTTTAAGTCAACAGACCATAACATTTAGTGGAACCAGAACATTGCATAAGAGACGAAATGCGCAAAATTCGCCCGGAAAGTATTCGAAATGTTCAAGAATTTCTACATGGGCTTGCGCATTGTCAAGAAGTCGATAGATGACAGTTTTAACACTCAATTTAATAATAGCATTTACTTAGCAAAGGAGTTTATTTTGTGTTGACAATTAAATTTATGATTTCAATTGTCATTTACTCTAAAAATGTCTTATGTAAGATGGCAACATTTTTATGCTAGAAATTAGACACTAAAGATCTTTCAAATTTACGAACAAAAATAGGGAATTGTCATTTAAAAAAAAAATATTGCTCGAAAAAAAAAATTATTGTTTAAAATCGAATCTCATGCAAAAATGTGTATTTTTATCAAAGAAAATAGACCTGTTCGAGGATTTTCTCCCAGAATATTTTTTTTCGGTTTTACTGAATTTATTCCATGCTTTAGGCACGCACTGTTTATCCAGAGCATATATTTATTTCTCATGGATTAAAATATAATTCAAACGCATGAAAATTATATTTATTTAAAAATTTGTTAATCTCCACTAGAAACTTTGAACAAACTGCTGCATGTTTAAATTATATTATCAAAATATTCACTGCGCACATAAGTATTAATAAACATTCTCTAACACTCATACAGCTAAATATTAAGTGCTTTTATGTAATTGATAAATGTTTCAGATAATATTCCACAACGTAATACCAAGCACATCGTTAAGCAATAATGAATTCTAGCTTGTTGTTTGGATTTATGTAAATTAAACTTCTAAAATATTCCACTTATTAATTCATATGAATTTAATGTTTAATCCTTGCAACTAAATTAAACAAAGTAAATTTAATTATTTCTGCGATTTAGTTTATTTATAATTAAATTTAAGGAGCAAGTTAGCTGGTGTGCAAATATTTATTTAGTCATTTTACAAACAGTAACGTAATTAAATTACTAAACTGTTATGATTAGTTTTACCACTAAATGTGTAGTACAGTGTGTTTCAAAAGGGAATTTATCGCAATTATTGGGATTGTTATTATTGGATAAAGGGGTTAATAATAATGTACATGTAAATGCAGTTCCGTTAATAAATAAATAAAGTGCTTGGGGGAGTTAGTGTTTTGTGTAGAATTTTATTAGTAAGATTTAGAAGATATTTGTGTTGTTGAATAGTGTTAATTTTATGATCAATTTGTATTCATGGGGGTATTTTTCAATCGATAGGCGAGACTACTAAAGCGAATTTATATTTGTAGTGATAGAGGGAGTCATAAGGGATGCTGGTTGAACTAGTGATTCAGTAGTAATTAAATTACCAAACTGTTATGATTTATAAAACTTTGTTTTACCACTAGTACGTTGTGCTTCAAAGAGAAATTAATCGCAGTCGCCTATGAATTGGAATGTACATGTCTTTGATTAAGCATACGTAGTTGTCATTCAAAACTGTTGACCACTGTCCAAAAAATCAGCGACATGCGCATTTCTATTCATTGGCGACAGCGATTAGTTTCTTTTTGAAAGTTATTGTATCACAGTTTTAAATTATATCCAAAATGTATCACTGTCGTGATCATTTTTATTATAATTTTAAAATTAAAGATTCAAAAATAAAAACGATTATAAAGAAATTGTATCAATTGGTAATGGTTTGCCATTCTTCTGAGCTAACTTATAAAATCACTTATTCTACGATGATTATTACTAAATTTTATAAATTCTTATATATAACCTATCAAACTGCAATGGCATATAACATATTTTACCTCAGAATTAGCGTAAATAGACATAAAATATAAAGCGAGCAACGGCGGCTCGTGGATGTTCGGCGGTGAGGCAACGGAAGAAAATTTGACTGTAAAAGCAATGGAATATTTGCTTCCTCTATTAGAGTAAGTAGTCGAGCACGAGCGGCATCGTTGTCTTCGCCTCGCTTACGGAAATCCACGAGCCGCCGCTGAATGCGAGACCTTAATCACCTATATATTGGTACTTGTATCTAACCTAGCTACTTAACTTACCGCCCTCGATTATAATTTTCTAATTTTAGATCTCAACTAAATATTATTCATTCTAGTTCGTAATGATTTAACGCCACGACAATTCTCCGGTGACACTACCCTTATTTATTATTTCAGTGGACCCTAAACTTTCCCATCCCGGACTAATATTATTTATAATTTATTTTAATTCTCCGTTTGTCTTGTGTAAATGGTTTAATAAATAGAAAATTAATTAATAGAAAAATGTGGCCATACGTTACGTTTAAAATATCAATTAAATTGGTTATTTAGATCGAGTGTACGTAAAAATGAATGAGATAAACATCTTAATCTTTTAAAATTGTTTTTGTTCTTCACAGTTATTTTTAATGTAAGTTTGATTAAACTGTTCAACATATTCCAATTGATAAAATTGTCAATTTTTCTCTAAAATCAAGAAGTCATGACAAATTATGTTTATTAAGTTTTTTTTAAGTACCTCAAAACGGATAACAAGAACAAATTTCCATGATCACAATTATTTGTAACGAAGAAAGTAAAATCAAGAAAACGTTAAGGCAGTTGTACCTTCGCTGCAGTTACATTAGAAAAATCCATCAGGAGCCATTTAAAATAAATGCACATTTGGCAGCATCGCATTCGCGGGCTGCCCTGTTCTTTAATTAATCTCATGATTAATTATGTGGATTGGCTCAGAGTAGAAGAGTAATCATGGGAGAGCGGTGTTTATTTACAGACGTAGATGCAAAGTCTGGATTGTCGTAGTTGAGTGCCCTTCCCCACAATGGAGCAATGCAGTTCAATTTTTTCTATGTGATCGAACGTCGTGTGCTCAGGGAAGCAACGTTGATGACGAAAGTTGTGATTCGAATATCTTTATCAAACGTCGAAGTCCACACAGAGGAACAGCTAACTGTTGAATACTGATGGAGGGATCTTCTTTCATTGCACTTAGAACTTGTTCTTCTAGTTGTACTGTGTGCTCCTGCAAATCAATTTTTAATGTGAGTCAAACTTCGAAATCCACAGAAAGGAACAGCTAATTGTCGAATACGGATGAAGGGAGCTTCTTTCACTTAGAACTTGTTCTTCTATAGCAATATATCAATACAATATTAATGCGAAGTTTGGGTATAATTTTAAGTGTAAATTTTCTCAAACTGCGGTGTCATTGAAGACATCACCGTTATTAGTGAATTTTCAATCACTAAACAAAATCTATACTTTAAATCGGCTACAGAAGTTTATCTGTCATCAGATTATTATCATTTTTTGTTTTAACGTGGAAAGCCCAAAAGCTTTATATTTCTCTATGACAAACGGATTTCTCATCTAATCATATTTCGACATGTCATAGTATTTAAAATAAAACGAGAATTGCTTTAATAGATTGGTCAAGTGATTATTAATAAAAAAAAAACACCTTTATTGGCAAACACATAGTTACATAACTACATTTCTACTTCATATGATAGCTCTCCTGCACTCCTTTTCACTCCCCAATTTCTGCAGCATCTTTACCCCGGCCACATCCTCTTTCATCCATTCCGCTGCCCTCTTATTCCTTTTCCTCCCATCCATTCCTCATTCACTCCCTCACATTCCTCCGCCAGATACCTCCAAGTATCCCTCCCCCCATCACACATTATACATCTCGTATACTTCCTCTCTCTCCTGATCCACACCTAGCCCTAGCCAGGGTCACCCTTTCTTCTCTACTCCATCCGTCCTCGTCCAAGTACTTCGGCCTCCTTCCATGCATCTGCTAACTCCCATACATGTCATTGTATTCGCTTCTCTCAATACATCCCTGTTTCTCCTGCACTTCCACTTCTTTCTCCCTTTCTCTCACCCAAGTTGCCACATTCACCCCTCTCTCCAACCATGCTCACTTTCACTTCCGACAGTCCTACTCTCTCATACATCTTTCTTCGTTCTTTTCTCCATTTACACATTTACACCCCCCCCCCTACACTCACGCACGTCCTCCATACCGCCTTGACCAATCTCTCTTCTCCTAGCTCCCATAACCTCATATCGTACCTGGCCATTCTCTCCATTGCCTCACATCCTTAATTTCCTCTGTTTCTCTCCTGAAGCAGTATGTAACCGGGCGTTGACCTTTCCACTCCCAACATACACTTCAGAAACCACAACTGCTCCCTCAACACACACTTATACCCCTTCGGCCCCCATACTTCCACTCCATACATTAAAATTGACTTCACAGACGCATCTCACACTTTATATGCCATGAAATTATTCCCCATCCATTCTCCCCATTTTTTCCACGCGATACCCCAAGCTTTTCTAGCCTTTCCCTATGCTCATCCTAAATGCTCCTCATATCACCCTGTCCCTTTAAACATAAACCCCAAATACCTAAATCTTTTTACCCCCTTAATCACCTCTTCCTTCTGCTTTAACTCTATCACAGTCCCCTCTCTTCCCTTATTCCTGAATACCATCCATTTTATCTTCCCCACATTCACGCACAGTCCTCTCTTATCCATATACCTCTCCGCTCGCCTCAACATATCTTTCAACCCTCCCCAATCTCTCGCCATCAATACCATATCATCGGCATTCGCCAGCATCCACACCTGATTCTTCCCGCTTATCCTATCCTCATCACCTCCTCCAGTTCACTTAGATATAAGTTGAATAATATAAGACTTAACGGGCATCTCTGTCTCAATCCCACCAACGTGCTGAACCTCTGCGACACATCCACTCCCACTTTTGCCACCACCCAAGTTTGCTTACACACTCCTCTTATTCACTCTACCATACTCTTACTCACTCCTTTTCTTCTCACACATTCTAACAACCTCTCCCTCGGCACTGAGTCGTAAGCCGCTTTTAAATCCAGAAACACCGCATACATGCTTCCCTTCTCTTTCGGCACCCTCTCAACCATTCCTGCCAAGGTAAAGATCTGCTCCCTTGTCCCCCTCCCCCTCCTAAATCCCCCCTGCGTCTCCGGTATTAACCCCTTTTCCTTCACCTCTTCTTCCAACCGCCATCATGGCTATCTTATTTGGTTTAATATCTCCCTGAATCAATCAATTTTTTTCTCGAAAAGGGCTGAATGGTGCGCCCTATTACTTGCACCTATTACACTCCTAGTTATGACCTACACGTGTGCCAAAGATGGATGAAATTGATGAGTCACACATCTGATAAGTCAATCATTAAGTCCGGGATTGTTCATTTTACGCTGTCACCGTAACGCGTCACGAATCGTAGCCCGTAGTCGTGGTCACAACTTCGGTGGCGGTCGCGGTTGTGGTGGGTAGCGTTTCGAAGCGGTCGCTGCTTTTTGCGTCCGAACGAGCTGCTGCGCTTTGGACGACTGGTGCGGCGTCTTTAGAAGACAGGCAGTCGCAGGTGGGCCGGAGGGTGTCTCTTCCTTAGGCATCGTCTTCGGGTAGGGGTGTGTGGCGGGAATTCACGCCTCCGATTGTGAGGCCCCGGTGTGTCCATCTTCGGGCAAGCAAATATCTGGGCAGCTGCGGTTATCCAAGGAAGCAGCGTCAGAGCACGTACAAGTGCTAGCGTAGCAGCTGGTTTTAGGGTGGCCACGTAATCACACGGCCCCGGTGTCTCCATCGGTGGTGGAAGCTGGGTCACCTGGATAGACCGGAGAATCCTCGGCGTGGTTTTCACCGCGGTTGGTAGCTACCGCAACGATAAGGCGTTTCACTGCAATGAGCACTAGTTGTCCTTCCCTGTAGTGATGGAGGGCATCTGAAAGCGGGGCTGATGCCGTCATGGTTGCTAACGCATGCGCTGGTTTTGCCATGGACATGGGAATCGGGCGTTCCCAGCTACCTTCTCCCGTGGCGTCTGTTGCCGTCTCTATCCTGACTGCACTAAGATCTGGCAAAGTTCTGTTTTTTTTCTGAAGGAGTTGTTTAGAAGCGTTGGGTTTTCTTGAGAGAGTTGTTGAGAATGGTGCAATCTATTCTTTTTTTGTGTAATAAATTTAAGACTTGTTGTTAACTCAGAGAATTTTATTCACATGATTACACTCCCATTCAAAGTTAAGTCTAAAACTTTAAACAAGTGCTAGTGTGTATGTGCTAACCCAGCGAAGGAACCGGAAACAGAAAACTTCAACTCTTAGGTCGTAGCCATAGAGCAACAAAGGTCTATGGTAGAGTTTTTTTTTTGTGCTGCAACTACCGGATCATCAGAGCTAAGCCAGAGGTTAACAGGGAAAACTTTATTTTATTTACCAAAGGTGTGTTCCCGTTACAATGGGCGCACCGCCTGGCCCCATGTTACAATTGGCATCCGACACCCTGTTACATACGAGCAGAAATTTGAAGAACAAAAAACTGAGGAGGGGTAGAATGAAGAAGAAAGTACTGCAGAACAACAATATGAATCTAATTCTTAACATAGGTATATAAAACTTGTATTATTTTTTTAATAGAAAAAGCGAATTAAAATCATTTGGTTTCTTTTCTTAGATGAAATTAATATTAAAATCAAGTCTAATAAATTTTCAAAAAACTTATTTAAATTTGCAGTCTTTGTTTGCACAAGACATCCATAACTGTCATATGTAGAAATAAACCAAAAAATGTACTGATTTTACAACTATGTTATAATCTGGAGAGTTTTATTGTATTACCAGAACTTTACAAATTGTTATACTTTAAATTCTAATAATCTTTACCGTCAATTTACTCAACAACTAATAGCATTCTCTACAATTATTATTAATATAAATTTGGTATTTGTTGAATTTGGTTCTCGTTTATCACGTGGTGAAACATTTTTAATATTACTGGTTGTTGAAATTAGGCACTTGGTAGGTTTCACAAATTTTATACTTTTTATTCCGACTAGTTTCGATTGTTACATCATTATCTAGGAATGAATACAGGGGAAAAATAGTTTCGCTTATATATTAAAATTGTCCATTCAGGTAATTAGGGCGGTCATTATTGGAGAACTCCAGATGTCATCATTTTCATTTACGACGTGTTTTCCCCGCTTTAGCGCTTTGTTGATCTCTAATCCTTCTCGGAGATTTAAATGCAAAATTAATATCTTTCGACGTTAAAAGCCTGTTCACATCAATACCAGTAAAAGAACTAAAAATTATCCTAAAAAAACATATCAACAAGTCAGATAACCCAGAAGCAAATAAAAAAGAAATCACAGAACTAATTCACCTTTGCCTTAAACAAAATTATTTCGAATTTAATGATATTATTTACACGCAAACTGACGGTCTACCAATGGGCTCCCCACTTTCACCATTACTTTCAGAAATCTTCATGTCAGAATTTGAAAATAATCTATTAAATAAAACTGAGTCTAAACATATCCACTACTGGGCAAGATATGTAGACGATATATTCTGCATTTGGACAGGAACAACTAGACAATTAAATATATTCGAAACTTTCTTAAATTCAATCGATAATAACATCCAATTTACGTCAGAAATAGAAGACAACAATTCAATCAACTTCCTAGATTTAACCATAACCAAATTAAATAACAAATTACAGTTTAAGATATATAGAAAAGAAACTTTCACTGATACCATCATTCCCGAAGATTCAAATCACCCCAATCAGATCAAACTTAGTACTTTTCATTCATACCTCCATAGACTAATTAATATCCCTCAAAATAAAGAAAATTATTTCAAAGAACTATCAGTCATAAAAACAATAGCTAAGAATAACGGCTACAACACAAAAATAATAGATAAATTACTAAAAAAGAAAAAACAGACACAACTATTAAAATATTTTTATCCACCGCAACAAGAACAAAAAACCAAAAATTGGGTCAAATTAGAATATGTAAATGATCTGTCAAATAAAATAAAAAATTGTGTAACTGGGAACGAATTTAACATTATATGTACAAACTCCACCAATATCGGCAAACTTTTGATAAATAATAAACCAACCATAGAAAAATCCAAAAAATGCGGCATATACGAAATCGAATGTGGGGATTGTGATGCAACGTATATTGGCCAAACCGGAAGAACATTTAGTATAAGACTAAAAGAACATAGAAAAGCCATACTAGACAATAAAGGCACCACCGGTTTTACCAAACATTGCATCACAAATAACCACTTCTTCGAAGAAAATAATTTTAAAATATTACATACAGGTAATAAGGGCCGAAATTTAAATCTCCGAGAAGGATTAGAGATCAACAAAGCGCTAAAGCGGGGAAAACACGTCGTAAATGAAAATGATGACATCTGGAGTTCTCCAATAATGACCGCCCTAATTACCTGAATGGACAATTTTAATATATAAGCGAAACTATTTTTCCCCTGTATTCATTCCTAGATAATGATGTAACAATCGAAACTAGTCGGAATAAAAAGTATAAAATTTGTGAAACCTACCAAGTGCCTAATTTCAACAACCAGTAATAAATTTGGTATATTATCATTTCAAATTTATAGACCAAATATGACGAAAATGCTCAATAAATGTTTCGAACAATACAATCATTTTATGAAAAATATTTTTAAACAAAAGGTGTTTATTGATTTGTTATCTTCAATTTTTATTTAAATGTTTTTGTAATATTCTTCGGAGATAATACCAGAAGAGGTCGGATAAATTTTATTTTGTACCAGTCATTGAATCATTAAAATTTCGACAATTCATTGAGCTGGAAAATTTGGCCAAAGATGGGAGTTAGAGAGATTCACACAAGTGCCTTTAAATAAAGTTAGTTACTAAACCTTTATTAAAGACCAGGTTCCATACAGGGTTTTAAAGGGCAATTGACTAAAGTCTTTCAGCCCGTTTATCAATACATTCCGAACACCTTACATTTATTAATTTGCGATACATTTGGTTTTAGTACCTCAGCTTAGTTTTAATTGTTTGACGTGTTAGTAAAACAAACAAAAAAAACTCATCAATATAAATATCTATCCTTATTCTTTAGCATTTGTAAATAATTATAAGGTGTGTGTTCTGGAAATTTTAATTTCCTAGACCGGTTATTGATAGGAGTTATGATTTTTTCAAGGTTATCGATTTCAACATTATTGGCGACCTTCATGTATAATTTCAAATTTCAGTAATCTATCGTTGAAAAGTTGAAACACATGTTTCTTGGTAGAGCAGTTCACAGACCACGCTGAATACATTGTTGGGGTCATTCTCCGCATATTGAAAAAGTGTTTTTCTATTTTGCGTCTAAAACGGAGTCATTATCGCACTCATATGGGTTCGTTAAGGGCTCGCTCAGTGCGGTAATATGAATTTTTCAAGGTTGGCGCCGTTGAAATTCAGAGCCGTCAACCTGTGCTAAATTCTCGGTGAGATAGTTTTCAGGTTATGTGATGTATGGAAATCGCAAACCAATTTCAAATTGAAATGTTAATTATCAGTGTTACCAACCACTACACAATTTTCTAAATATGAATGGGCGATTTTTTAATTTAGAAATGGAATAAAATAGAAAAAATACTGTAAAAAACTCGTTCATAAGGCCTTTTTTCGCACTTGTCCATTAGAAAACTCCTAGCTATGCTCGTCGTTTTCTAAACTTGGACGCGTGCGAAAAAATCGCCCTTATTAAATTTTTTTTTAATATAATATTAAAGTCCTGAGAAGGGCAATAAGAGCCATGCTGGGAATGGAATAGAGAGACGATGTTAAGCAGAAATTTATTCAACTCAAATTCCATCATTGTATATCATAGAAAGTATAAGATATATAACTAGTAATGTAAACATATATAGCCACCATTTCGACAATCACTTATGTGACACTAGAAATAAAAATAATATAATAACCAATCGCTGTGGACTGCGAAAAACCCAAAATGCAATAAAAAACATTGATTGGCAAAATTTAAAAGATTCTGATATTTAAAGCCTTCTATTCTTCTGAAGAATGTATCAATGGTTATGCTGTTTATATGCATATTTATTGTATATTACTGTTTATTTATTTTAATATGTTGTATTTGTAATTTTATGTATTAAATTAATGATTCACTCATTTATCCTGCTGACGTAAAATATTGATTTATAATGTTATTACTTATTTGCACACAAAATATATATTCTATTCTATTCTAATTAAAAAAAACATGTGTGATTGTCGGTATCACACACGTTTTATTTATTTCCTATAGAGTTCCCACTTTTATCAAAATATAAATAATACTTTTAAAGTGATTAAAACAGACAATTTAAAACGCTTGATTTATTTCGTTCGTTTTACTTACCTATAACGCGTTTCCATTTATCAAAGGTAACGGGGGAAGTGACATTGGAGAAAAATAATTACTTCCACTTTGTAATTGCCTTTGTAACGTGTGAAATATTTACGCGCTACTTAATAATGCAAATGGATTCTTAGGGAGCTTGCATGTTATGAGTTAATAAAAAAAAGACCGGGGTTATTTTTGATATTGATCCAGATTAATCTTTTGAAGAAGGCAATGCTCACGGCATGCTCAGTCTTGTCTAATTTGCAGTTGCGCTGCTATCGCATTTCGCGAGGAAAACAGGGCAACTTTTGGGGTCGTACACACAGAGGAAATTCCGACGGGCTTGGATGAAAACGCGGAAAACTCAAAATTAATTTGCATTCGCTGCCTCGTCTGCTGTATTTATGAATATTTATAAATTCCGAGTTGTTTTTTTTCCATTTTTATAAGTGACGCTTGTCCCGCAGGGCTTAGGAGGTTGTCGCAAACATGTGAACGAGAACCACATACCCTACATAATTTAGTTCGTCTGTATCATTATAAAATTAAAAATAACGATATTATCTGTTTTGGTCTCAATAATTGACTGTATCCAACAGTAAATTTAAAATATGCACGTAAATTATGTATGTAATAATCGAATTACAGTGGTCATTTTAGCCATGTAATGTTGCCCCTGGCGAGAGAATAACTTGGACTCACGGAATACATAGATGTTTCATAGGATTTTTGAAATATTTCAAATTGACACCACGTATGTCAAAATTGCTCGTCAAAATTTTATAAACATTATTTCAAAATTTAATGCAATTACGGACGGTTTTGGATAACATTTTATATTATACTCATGTGGAATTCCTCATTAGTCCCTTAAGAAAATGACTTTGAAACTCTTTCTTGCGAGACTAATTACGTACATTCCACATTCGTATAATATATAACTATTATTTAGTTCTTCAAGCAATAAACGTCTTGTCTTGTATAAGTGAATATTATTATCTCAAATGCCTTACCACCGGCAAAGACATCACAGTGGCGCCGAAGACAATTCTAGCGACAGCAAGTTGGTTAATTCA
The DNA here is from genome assembly GCA_910593695.2 of Ocypus olens. Classification (NCBI taxonomy): domain Eukaryota; kingdom Metazoa; phylum Arthropoda; class Insecta; order Coleoptera; family Staphylinidae; genus Ocypus; species Ocypus olens. The sequence goes on along the minus strand of OU343054.1, from coordinate 10,545,918 downwards.
GGATAATTACCGGTGCAGTAGTTCTTATTTCAAACTAAATAAAATAAACTTTTTCTTGCGGGACTAATTACGTACATTCCACATTCGTATAATAAATAACTATTAAGGAAGAGAAGCGTTTTTAGATTAGTTGATATATTTGATTGTTATCTATGCCATTTCCGATATACTTTAATTGCTGCCTTCAGTTAAAATGTTTTGTTTTGTTGTAGTTTTTTTAATTTTTAATAGCTATTCCGTGTAGTGAAATATATATTTGGTCATAAAGATAATCTATAATTATTATAAACTTTAGTATAGCAACGAATAGTATATTGATATCATTAATAGTGACAAACATGAAGTTTTAGCAAGAAGTAAGTAAGTAAGTCATAAAATTATACGATAATTTCATTTTCAAGATGATTACTTCAGTCCCATATCCTTAAGACTTAGCAGGGAGACGGAAGGGAAGGATTAAAATACCTTACAAAGGATAATAGAATCGAATATATACGAGATCCCCTTGTTAGAATATGTGCTCGAGTGTGTAGAAATTCCATTCCTTTCGGGTTAATTGCAGAAGATAAGACGGTCTACGGAAGTTCCAGCGCAGTCGTATTATAATAATGGTCGGTATGAGAATAATATGCGCTTCGAGTTACAAAAAAGAACCAAACTATTATCCATAAAGTTGCGACGAGTTGCCGTTTGCAAAGATAGAGGAAAAGCGATTAGGGAAAGTGATTTCCTCCCATTGAACTGAAAATACGCTAGTCGTAGACAGTGTAATATTTCAAAAGCATTTACAATTACCGTCTCGGGTCGGTCGGCTTAAGACAAAGCCACGGATATGCGGTGGGTTCCAAGTTAGGGCTCGACTGCTTTAATTTGACAAGCCAGAGCTGCCACAAGTAACGCATACTCCTAACGTTGCTCTCTCAGCCATCAATACCAGAAAATTTAGATAAATTGACGTCGGCAAACTCAGCCTGCCTGCTTATTTTAATTAAAGCGAATTCAATTCAAAGCTGTATAGGTTTGGGCGTTTCAACTGGGCGCTTGGAAGTAATACTCTGAAATCATTATCGAGGGTAAATAAAATTTAATTATAAATTCTAAAGGGTATGATGTATTTTACGCTATTTCTTTTAATGCACGATAATCTATTTATAGATTTGTGTTATGAAATTACGATTATATAAAGCCCTATGCATGAAAATATATAGGTACCTTTAAGTTAAACAAGAGCATAAGTTTATTGTTGAAGAGTTAATTTAGAGTTTATTAAGGCATTCGCCTCACCATTCAATGATGCCGTCAGGTGCGGGACGAGTATTTAAAGTAACTAGGAAGTCTATGTTTGAATCACTTTTATTTCTGACGTGCGCGAAAAGCTATACGCGCCGGCTATCTAGACGTTGAGCAGTCTTTATCAACAAAGCAGCATGGATTTGTTAAAGGAAAATCAACCGTCACTAATTTATGTAGATTTACAACAGCCGTCTCTGGAGCATTGGACAGTCGGCATCAGGTAGATGTTTTATATACAGACTTGTCAAAAGCCTTTGACACCGTTCGACATGATTTGTTAATAAAAAAAACTCCATACTTTTGGCCTGAGTGACTATCTAGTGAAACTCATAAAATGTTACTTAACAAACAGAATTAATTACGTGGAATATAAAGGTTTCCGATCGCATACATTTATCTCTTCCAGTGGTGTACCTCAAGGGTCAAACTTGGGCCCCTTACTATTTTTATTATTTTTCAATGATGTCGGTAATTGTTTTAACTCTGATTATTTAATGTATGCCGATGATCTTAAATTATTTAGAGTCATAAATACCGCTAATGACTGCTTGGCATTACAACAGGACCTTGTTAAATTTAATGATTGGTGTATCAAAAATGGGCTCATGTTAAATATAGATAAGTGCAAACAAATGACCTATAGTAGGAAACATACAAATATTAATTTCGATTACAACGTAAATCACACAAATCTTCAAAAAGTTACCTGTTTCAAAGACCTTGGTATTTATTTTGATTGCAAATTAACATTTAATGATCACATTAATTAAATAACTAGTTTTAGTTACAAACTATTGGGATTTTTAATCAGAAACACCAAATTATTTAAAACTACAGAGCCGTTAATAAACTTCTATTACGCTTACATTCGCAGTCGCTTGGAATACTGCTCGGTTGTATGGAACCCGCACTACACTGTTCATATCTCAGAAATTGAAAAAGTTCAGAGAAAATTTCTAAAATCACTCTACTATAGGAAATACCAGATATATCCTACACAGGGTTATCCATCAGAACTGTTGGAACGTGAGTTTGGTATCGTTTCACTGCAACACCGGCGCATTTTAGCTCAAATTATGTTTTTATATAAGTTAATTCACCACAAAATCAATGACTCATTACTGTTATCCTTGTTGAACTTCTATATACCCCGCCAAAACGGTAGACTACAACAAACTTTTTATATAAGTTCAACAAGTACATATCATCACTTGAACTCGCCGATTTTGTCAAACTGCAATGCAGTGAATATGTATTGTAAACACATAGATATATTTAATGCATGCGGAGAGCGGAGATTAGTGAGTGAATTAATAAGTAAAATAACTGAAATTTAAGTGTGTTCTGTGTTTGTGTATTTGCATATGTATACATCTATACAAATATACATATAATGTGTATCATTACTTATGTATGTATTATAGTTTCTTTCTTTTTTTTTCTTTAATTTGTCCTGTAACTGGCCTTCGTGGCTGTTGGGTAATAAACAATAAATAAATAAATAAATAAATAAATAAATAAATAAATAAATAAATAAATAAATAAATAAATAAATAAATAAATAAATAAATAAATAAATAAGAATTGTTTTTTTTATGAAAATAAGTTAGGGCGCTCCTTGGCGGAACGGTTTGGATCCTGTTTTTGGTGTGGGCGCTTTGGATTCGAGCCTCACACCGGGCGGTTAAATTTTATTTACAAAAATTTGCCGTGGATTTTGTGGTTGACCCATTCATTATGAATTAAAATTATAACAAAACATTCTGTACCATCTATAAAAGGGCTATCAAACTGATGGTCGTTCCACTCATTCATTATTTGTTGGATAAACATGGCGAGCGGGAGTAAGGTTCCCGAAGAAATGTCTAACGCGAAGCACTGTAAGTGTGGTGTAATAGCCCTTACAGGACGTAAATGTGATAGGTGCGGTACTGTGTATCATGCTGGTTGTTTAAAGAGAGTTAAGAGATATAATCCGATAAATTCACATGCTGTGAACCAGATAACCTAAATATTTGTGCAACGGAATGTTCCACACCAACTTCTCCCAATGTTGGCGATATATTTGTCTACCTGCGGGAAGAAAATAACCTGCTGAGGAAATTGGTCAAGGAAATGGAAGAGAAAAATTTGGTGCTGCAGGAAAATATAATATACAGGGTGTTTCAGAGCTCTGGGATCGGTCAATCACGTGCTTATTTGTCAAAATTTTGAAAAATGTTTTATATAAAAGTTGTGCAGAATAGTGAGCTGCACGCCCTAAAAATATTTAAATTTATACAGGGTGTCTCATAACAAAGTTACAGACCAAACTTATGTTTTTTTTTATGGAACACCCTGTATATTTTAACGTTTTTGGATTCCTCGTTACTTGGAGATTAACATGACCTAAGCTGTGGGGATTGAAACTGGGCCGTTTTTGTGTTATTCAGTTGTTTATACAAAAATTTGAACAAAATTGTTAAAGTGCTTCCCTAAAACTAATAAAGATAATTCATTCTAATTTAATGGTAAAGTTTAGTTGAACTTTAGTCTTCAAAATAACTATATCATCCAAAACGTAACTCAGCGTATTATACAGGGTGATAGCCATTCGCAAACTGCACAATTTCTTCATTTTTTTAAATGAATATACAGTGTGTATCAGCCAAATGGAATAAATTCGATAATAAATAAATGGAGGCGTGTTCGAAAAAACGCTCGGATACGTCGATTAGTATTCATAGTTGCGCATTTTTTTCAATACAAACTTTTTATACAGGGTGTATCATGTAACAGAGGCCAATACCAACTTTCTTATTTTAAATGCAACACCCTGTATATTATTCAATTTTTGGATTGTTCAGAAAATTCCAGACATATTTCATGTACCATGTCCTATACCTATCTTCAACTGTTTAGGAAACAAACACACACACACAGACATATTTTTTTTCCAGAAATTCTTGAAATGGCATCTAGCGACCCTAAAACGGATATTTTCGTAAAAAAAAATTGAAAAATTTTTCACGATCACAAGAGTTTCTCGTACTACGTAACGGAGAAAGTAAAAAATAATATCATTTGATTACAGAAATTCGCTGCAATACACTCAAAAACTAAAAAGTAAAAAAAAAACAGTTGAAGATAGGTATAGGACATGGTACATGAAATATGTCTGGAATTTTCTGAACAATCCAAAAATTGAATAATATATAAGGTGTTGCATTTGAAATAAGAAAGTTGGTATTGGCCTCTGCTACATGACATACCCTGTATAAAAAGTTAGTATTGAAAAAAATGCGCAACTAAGAATACTAATCGACATATCCGAGCGTTTTGTCGAACGCCTCCATTTATTTATTATCGAATTTATTCCATTTGGCTGATACACACTGTATATATATTTTTTCATAATTTGAAAGTCTATTGAGTAAGCTTTCGTTTCATATTAAGTTTCGTATGTCTGAAGTTGATAGTGACTCGAGTATTTCAGAATTCGTTCGTAAGTTGCATGTTTCGGTTGAGAAGGATCCGTTTATATGCGTTGTGTTTGCCTACAAAATCGTATTTTATGTTTGTGAGACATGTATTCAAATCTTGTATCCTACCATATTTCAACAAAATCTGGATGCATTATTCCCAATAAGTTATACAAACAATTATGTTTCAATACAGATAGAGAACTATAGTAAAAACTTATAAATCAACTTAAATAACAAAACAATTTAATAACATAAGTATATAAAATGAAAAATAACAAAACAATTTAATAACATGAGTATATAAAATGAAAAATAACAATTTGAAGAGGTTTACAACATGTTTTCAAAATTTCGACCATTCTGATTTAAACAAATTCTGAGACGTTCAACGAACGATTTGTGAACTGCAACTAAAACTTTTGGCGTTACTGCAGAAAAAGCATTGCTAATTCGTATTCGCATATCTTCTGCTGTAGTCGGTGTTATACAGAACACCATGTCTTTGATATAGCCCCATAGAAAAAAATCTAATTTCCTGAGGTCCGGCGACCTAGGTGGCCATAGCACAGGTCCGCCGCGACCTATCCACTTATTAGGGTAATGGTCATTCAAAAATTGTCGTACACTGCAAGCAAAATGTGGTGGTGCACCATCCAACTGGAATCATCTAAATGATTCCTAAGAAATTCTTCAAACATTTCTCCATTCAGGCTGCCTTCAAAGAAGTGTGGTCCTATGACACGAGTTCCTAGAATACCACCCCATACATTCAGGCTCCATCGATTTTGATTATTTACTGTCCTTGTGAAATGAGGATTGTGGTCCGAATAATAATGAAGGTTGTGTCTGTTTACCTTGCCATTATTGTGAAATGGAGCCTCATCAGTAAACAACACAAAATCAAAAAAATTGTTCATTGTTTCCCAGAATATTAAGGGCCCAATTACAGAATGCAGTTCTAGCGGGAAAATCTGCTTCTCCAAGCTGTTGTTTTAAGTGGATGTGGTAAGGGTGAAATTTGTGTTTCTTCAAAATTCTATGCGCTGAGGGCCGACTAATATCCAACTGATTATTTAATTCGGATAAACTTAATTTAGGGTTTTCAACTATCGATGCCAATACCAGGAATTCGCTATCTTCGTTAATTACAGGTTTGCTTTGCACAGGTTTTGAATAATTAACGTTACCTGTAGTCTCAAATCGCTCTTGCACTCTTCTGAATGCTCCTTGTCTTGGACACCGCCTCTCGGGTTACCGCTGTCTATACACTCGTGAAGCCAAAAGACAATTTTTGTGACATTCGCCAAAAATGAAAATCATGTCAACCAATTCTTCTTGTGAAAAATTCATAATTATAAACTAAGATCACAACTTAAATGGTTCGATCTATTTTTGAAACTAATATAATAATTACTGTCACCTGTATTTTTTTGTTTGTTTATTTGAAATGATTGGTAACTAGATTTTAAAACTAATAATAAAAAACATGCAAATTACCAATGAATTTTGAAATATTAGAGTAACCATCAACTTCAGATATACGAAACCTTATATGAAACGAAAGCTTACTCAATGGACTTTTAAATTATGAAAAAATATATAGAGTGTTCCATTTGAAAAAATTAAGAAATTGTGCAGTTTGCGAGTAACTATCACCCTGTATAATACGCTGAGTTATGTTTTGGATGATATAGTAATTTTGAAGACTAAAGTTCAACTAAACTTTACCACTAAATTAGAATGAATTATCTTTATTAGTTTCAGGGCAGTACTTTAACAATTTTGTTCAAATTTTTGTATAAACAACTGAATAACACAAAAACGGCTCGGTTTCATCGCCGAAACCTAAGTCATTGTAATCTCCAAGTAACGAGGAATCCAAAAATGCTAAAATATACAGGGTGTTCCATTTAAAAAACATAAGTTTGGTCTGTAACTTTGTTATGAGACACCCTGTATAAATTTAAATATTTTTAGGGCATGCATGCACTATTCTGCACAATTTTTATATAAAACATTTTTCAAAATTTTGACAAATAAGTACGTGATTGACCGTTCCCAGAGCTCTGAAACACCCTGTATATTAAGAAGGAATTAAATCAATTACGTAAAGTTGCTGCTGTTAATACTGTGCGGCCTTTACCTAACGTGAACGCAAAACTGCCTATTGTTACTAATAATAATAGTGATCATCGATTAAAAGACGTAACAATAAAAGTGAAAACGTAAATGTAACCACGCATACAATTAAAATTTCTCCCAATGAGAAGTAATTCGCTCAAAGGAGGCCTCACTGTTTACAGTTGGCAATTCTGGAGCCGGGGCAACGAACTCTCTTATCACAGTTGATATGGACGCATCTCAGCTACAAGAAGAACGGAAAGGTGATTTAGTGGATGACCGTGACTTTAAAAATGTAAACAATCGGAAAAGGAGACCGCAGAAAAATAATGCGATATACGGCACCTCAGGAAAATCTAACCTTAAATGTGCGTCGCTTTATAAACATTTTCATGTATTTTATTTGCATCCGGATACCGCTGTAACTGATATTGAAAGTTTTCTTGCTTTAAATAAAATTTCTAATGCCAAAATAGAGAAATTGCAATCGAGAAGACTTACTGAATATTGTTCTTATAAAATATCTGTGCCTGAACAATTTTCAGATATTATGCAAAGGGCCAATGTATGGCCTGAAGGGGATAGGGTTAATCGTTTTTTCATCGCATAGTGAATCAAAAGGTGAACTCCTAACAGCGGAAAAAATGTGAATAATTATGGAAATTGTAATGTACTTTCTCTTAATATACAATCAATTAAAAGTAAAGTACATGATGTTGAATCTCAGTGCGTCATTGAAGGGTACGATGTTTTATGTTTAACTGAGCACTGGCTAAATCCTGCGGAAGCAAGCATGTTGTCTATTGACGGATTTTCTAATCATCATATCGATATACCGAAGCCCCAGTAGCAATTTTAATCTATTTTTAGATAACTTAAACGTAGTTCTATGACAAATCAATGTGTTGGATAATAATGTAATGATATCTGGTGATTTTAATGTAAACTTTTTAACCAATAATGCCAATTTGATATATTTATGTGATTTACTAAATAGTTATGGGTTATTCCATACAGTAAACTTTCCTACCGGAATGAATGCATCTATCGATAATGTTTTTATTAACTTTAATGTGACTTTGTGCTTAGTTAAACCAGTTAGTATTTATTTTTCTGATCATGGTGGCATTAGTCTAAGTATTAATTATATGAATAAAAAATTTAAACCAAATAAGCAAATGATTCGTCCTATCACAATGGGTGGGAAATATCAACAATAGATTACAACAATGTGAAATGTGGGATTTTGAAACTGGTTTGAACGTAAGTGAGGCATGGGATAAATTAAATGAAATCCTTTTAGCCCATTTTAATAATACGTTTCCTCTTAAATATATCCCTAGTTCAGCTAATAAATTATCAGTACAGTGGTTTACACCGAAATTAAAGGAACTGAGGCAAACTCCGCAGTTGGTGGACGAAGGTTGTGGAAAATATAACAATCTTTACCTCTTAAGACTCAGAATGCAACTTAAACATGATTATAGAAATGCCATTAAACAATCAAAAAATGGTGATGTGGCCATCATGTTACTTTCTCCGACTTGATGGTATCATAGCCATTTATATAATCATATTTTAAATGTACATCAAGCGTTGTGTAAACTCGGATGAAACTGACGTTTAAAACGTCAAAATTATAAAAGATGGAAAAATTATACTTCAAATTCAAAAACTCTATTTACTCAAAAACTAAAGGTATTTCGAAAAAAACTTATTCTTTAGAAATTGTTCATTTTGTAATTTTCTACAATTATTATTCACATAAATTTGCTGTAACCATTATCGTTTCATAATTATAAACCAAAAATTTTAAAAAAATTAATAAATTTTTTTCTCGAATAGCAATGATTTTATGAAAAATATTTTCAAGCAAAAGATATTAATTTCTTTGTTGTCTTTAATGTTTGTTTAAAAATTTTTGTGGTATTTTTCATATTTAAGAAAATATTGGCAAAAAACAAAAAACAGTTAAGGTAAACACCCACTTCCGGTGTACGAAATTTTACCAAAAGCTTTTCAGTTCTTCAGATTATCAAATAAGACGTATGTTCAAAGTTTCATATCAATTGCTCTGTTAGTTTTTGAGATACAGCGCACACAGCAGACACACACAGCCACACACACAGACACACACACAGCCACAAAAAAAAAATTTCCAGAAATTGTTGAAATGGTATCTAGGGACCCCAAAACGGATATTTCCGCAAAAAAAATTTTTGAAAAAAAATCACGATCACAATACTTTCTCGTACTTCGTAGCGGAGAAAGTAAAAAGGGAGGAAAACACTAATGGCAAATTACGAATCAATGACAGGAAATCAGTATTTTCGAAATTAAATTGTCTATTTTGCATTGGCAATTTTATTTAAAAATACTATAAATCATAATATTATCTTTTTACTTTCTCCATTACGAAGTACAAGAAAGTATTGTGATCGTAATTTAAAAAAAAAATCACGATCACAATACTTTCTCGTACTTCGTAACGGAGAAAGTAAAAATTAGTGCAAATGCTAATTTTGTTCGTACATCGAGTAACCCGAACAAGGCAATGTGGAAACCTATTAATATGAAAAGAACTGCAATTACCGAAAATAAATTGTGTGATTTAACAGCTAATGAATTCAATATTTATTTTACAAATATTGCTGATACTATTATTGAATCAATTAACAACTACGATATGAATTTAGATATATATATATAATTCCACCGGAATTAATTGTAATGCTTCGAAATTCTCCTTTGCAAATGTTTCATGTGTGACTGTGCGTGATGCAGTTAATAGTTTTAAACCTACTAATAGTAGGGACATATATGGATTATCTATGAATGTAATAAAATCTGTATTAGATGGCATTATTGTCCCTTTAACCAGATTAATAAATCTTATTATTTCAAATAATACCTTCCTGGATATCTTAAAGATAGCGAAAATTATACCTGTTCATAAAAATGATGATATAAATTATTGTAATAACCATAGACCCATAGCATTACTTCCTATTTGTTCCAAAATAACTGAGAAAATAATGTTTGATCGAATTGTAGATTTCTTTGATGCCAATACTCTGTTCAATGCTCATCAGTATGGGTTCAGAAAAGGAATGTCCACTGTGAATGCTATGTTGGATTTGACTGACAAAATCATTCAATGTTTTGAAAGGGGGGAATATGCTGTTGCAACATTCATTGACCTCACGAAGGCATTTGACTGTGTCACGCATAGGAATCTAATTGGAAAGTTAAAACTATATAATTTTGATGATAACAGCTGTCAATTAATTACAAGCTACCTGGAGAAAAGAAAGCAAGTAGTTCATTTTAACAATACTTTTTCGGATTGTCTACCGGTTGAATATGGTATCCCGCAAGGATCCACGTTAGGGCCATTACTTTTCCTTATATATATTAATGGTTTTCCTGATTACATTAAAGAAACTAATGTTGTTCAATTTGCTGATGACACAACGTTGAACCTTAGAAGAAGCCAAGGTATTAAATAATACAGCGATAACTAAAGCAGCAGAGTGGTTTGCATGCAACAAGTTAAGTTTAAATGTTGAAAAAACTGTCACCTACATATTTACACTAAATAAGTCAGGGGATATTAGTCACTCGCCGAATGTAAAATTTCTAGGATTAGTTATTGATCATACATTGCTGTGGGATGGGCATAGCGATGAGTTAGCTAAGAAATTAAACAAAACTTTATACCTTTTAAGAAACCTATAACCTTCCAACAGCAATGGTTAGATCGGCTTACTTCTCATTTTTTCAGTCACACCTACAGTATGGCATAACTATGTGGGGTCATTCAAGTATAAGACACCGCTTATTTAAACTGCAGAGACGAGCTGTCAGAATAATTTCTGGCATTGGCTTTCGTGATGAATGCAAATCAAAGTTTATTGAACTTGGTTTACTAACGGTGCCATGCCTATACATTTTAGAGTGCTTGATGTTTATTAAGAAAAATGTCAATAGTTACATAAAACATATTGGCATACATGATTACAGCACTAGACATATGGATAACATTCGTCCACTTAATCTCAGAATTAGTAGATCTCAGACAGGCATAAATTATTACGCAATCCATTGGTACAACATTCTGCCACATGAGTTTCGTAAACTATCTGTGAAACAGTTTAAAATTAAGATAAAAAGCATATTATTAACATATGCCTTCTATAGTTGGGATGAGTTCCTGTCCTTTGATTTTATCTCTTTGTGATGTGTAATATTCTTAATTCTCAATTTTTATCATTTTTAAATTAATTTTAATTTGTTCCAGATATACTTACAGTATTTTTTGATGTATCTTATTACCAGCTTTATTCTGTGAACTGTATTGTGTAACCTCTCAAATTATTGGATGTGCCTATTTACCTACTGTTTGTTATTTAATTACTGGTAATGGTTATAATTTTAATATGTTTTTTAGTTTAAATTTTATTTTACAATATTTTAGTATTTCAATAATTTAGTTTTATGTATCATATATCATGAATAATTTTTTATTTCTTTGTTTGTTTTTATGTTCTCATCTTTGTATTCATCTGACTTGTGTAACACTAATGTGAAAAGCACCAATAAAATTATTATTATTATTATTTGTGTTGAGAGATTTTAAACTGAATTGAGAACTGTATTCAATAAAAGTAAACCAATTTAATTTAATCACTTACCAACATTCCATCTTCATAACTAATAATTAAAATCAATTTCCAATAATTTTCCACAATCTGCACACTAAAACACCTTAAAATACACTCCCCGGTAGATAAACTGCCCGACTTTCAATGAAAACAGGTGTTTTGCATCTTTGTCTATCTTGTGTGCAGATTGAAATGAATTTGATTCGAATCGGCGCTGCGTAGATAAGCACTGATAACAGGTGAAGAAAGAATGCGGTTTTGCGATATCTCCACCGGACGTGAATTGCCCCGGGCCAAAAGTCAGATGATAAGGCTGTTAGCACCTGACGAAATTTTCCAGTTCCGTGCGCGAGTTCGGTGTTACAAGAGTTTAATAATGTGGTGGAGTATTGTTTTCGGATTGAAATTTTTAAAGGATGGATGAGGGACAATTGTCTTATTTATAGACATTATTTGATGAAGGTAAGTGCACTGAACTTAGTAATTGGAAATGTTCTCGAATAATTAATAATGGAACAAGAGTCATTTTACTCAAGAACCAAAGAGAATTCGAAAAAATCTTATTATTTATAAGTTGTTCATTTCGGCATTCTCTACAATCATTATTAAACAAAGGATGTTCCTTTCTTTGTCATCTTCAAGATTTCTTCAAATGTTTTTGCAATATTTTTCATAATTTAAAAATTATCGAAGAAAAACCAAAAACGGTTAGGGTAAACACCCACTTCAGGTGTACGAAATTTTACCAAAATCTTTTCAGTTCTTGGGATTATGAAATAAGGCTTATGTTCAAAGTTATATATATATATATATATATATATATATATATGTATTCATTTAGTAGTTTTTGAGATACAGCGCGCACAGGCAGACACATACATCTTAATAGGAAATGGTAATGTTACTTTCTCCAAATTAATTGTAATGAGGCTACAGTTATTTATTTTATTTTATTATTTAATTATTGTTTTAAATGGTGCGCTTATGGAATGTATATATTTATTTGAAGCTGCAGATTACCTAAATATGTATTAGATCATAATATGTTAATATTATATTTCTCATAATTATCTTTTCTGATTAAAAAAAATGGTGATGTGGCCATCATGTTACTTTCTCCAACTTGATGGTTTAATTTATATTTACGCTTTCATGGTATATTTTCAATTTAGATCATATTTTAAATGTACATCGAGCGTTTTGTTGACTCGGATCAAACTGATGTTTAACACGTCAAAATTATGAAAGATGGAAAATTATACTTCAAATTCAATAACTCAGTTTACTCTAAAACTAAAGCGATTTAGAAAAAAACTTATTTTTTTAAGTTGTTCATTTTGGCATTTTCTACAATTATTATATAAATTTGCTGTAACTATTATGGTTTCATAATTATAAATCAAAAATTAAAAAAAAAACAATAAGTTTTTTTAAAAGTCCGTTTCGAACAATTTACTTCGTAAGATGTTTATTCGAAACACTGCATTTTGAAAAATGTACTTTCCAAAGACTCCATTTCGAAGAATTGACTTTCTAAATTGTGTCTTCGAAATACTGCATTTCGAAGAATTTACTTCCGAAAAACATTTGTTAAAAATAGCACGTGATTGACCCTTCACAGAGTGTTGTAACCCCCTGTATAATTAAAATTCGAAGAACCTCTTTTTCTAAAAATTGGCCATGAGACGAATTGGTTTTCGAAAAATATACTTTTGAAAATGTGTTTTTGAAAAGTTTAATTTCGAAGAACGTACTTTCGAAAAACTGCAATTCGAATAGTTCACTTTGTAAATTGCGCTTTAGAAGAATTTACTTTCGAAAATTCATTTCAAAGAATTTCCTTTCGCAAGAGGTTTTTCCAAAGAATTTACTTTCAAGAAACTCAATTACGAAACGTTTACTTTTTAACATGTGTTTTCGAAACATTTACTTTCCCAAAATTGTTTCAGACAAAAAAGTAACCTAACCTAATCTTACCCAACCTAACCTAACCTATTTTCAGTTAGGTTAGATTAGCTTATTTAAAAAACGATTAAATTTAAGAAAAATCACTCGGTATGTTTCATCTATTAAATTCTTTATTTCGAGTAGTTTGGGCTGCAAGCCATTTTGAAGGAATGTGCTGAAACTAATCGGAATAAATAATTTAATAAGTGAAACATATCAAGTGATTTTTCTTAAATTTAATCGTTTTTATTACTTTCTCTGTTTTGGGGTCCCTAGATGTCATTTCAACAATTTCCGGAAGAAATGTTTTGTGTCTGTGTGTGTGTGTGTGAGAGTTTGACTGTGTGTGCCTGTGTGTGTATCTGCCTGTGCGCGCTGTATCTCAAAAACTAATTGAGCAATTGATACGACACTTTGAACATAAATCTTATTTAATAATCCGAAGAACTGAAAAGCTTTTGGTAAAATTTTGTTCACTGGAAGTGCGTGTTTACCTTAACTGTGTTTTGTTTTTTTCAGATATTTTCTTAAATATGAAAAATATCCCTAAAACATTTAAACACATATTGAAGACAATAAAGAAATTAACATCTTTGGTTTGAAAATATTTTTCATAAAATCATTTTTATTCGAGAAAAAAAATTATTAATTTGTATTTTATTTTTGGTTTATAGTTATCAAACGATAAAAGTAACAGCAAATTTATGTTAATACTAATTGTAGAGAATGCCAAAATGAACAACTTATAAGGAATAAGTTTTTTCGAAATCTCTTTAGTTTTTGAGTAAACTGAGTTTTTGAATCTGAAGTAAAATTTTTCCATCTTACATAATTTTGACGTTTTAAACGTCACTTTCATCCGAGTCTACAAAACGTTCCATGTACATTTAAAATATGATTTAAATTAAAAATAAACCATAAAAGCGTAAATATAAATGGCAAGTCAGAGAAAGTAACATGATGGCCACATCGCCATTTTTACTTTCTCCGTTAAGAAGTACGAGAACGAATTGTGATCGTGATTTTTTTTTCAAAAATTTTTTTTACGGAAATATCCGTTTTGGGGTCCCTGGATGCCATTTCAACAATTTCTGGAAAAAAAAAATCTGTATGTGTCTGCTGGGCGCGCTGTATCTCAAAAACTAATAGAGCAATTAATATGAAACTTTGAACATTCGTCTTATTTAATAATGTGAAGAACTGAAAAGCTTTGGTTAAAATTTCGTGCACCGGAAATTGGTGTTTACCTTAACTGTTTTTTTTCTTTTTTGTCAATATTTTCAAATAAAAAAATATCACAAAAACATTTTACCAAACAATAAATACAACAAAGAAATAAACATCTTTTGCTTGAAAACATTTTTCATAAAATCAGTTTTATTCGAGAAATTTTTTATTTTTTTATTTTTGGTTTATAATTATGATAATAGTTACAGCAAATATATGTTGATAATAATTGTAGAGAATGCTAAAATGAACAATTTTAAAACAATAAGTTTTTTTTCGAAATCCCTTTTGTTTTTGAGTAAACTGAGTTTTTGAATCTGAAGTATAATTTTTCCATAATTTTGACGTTTTAAAAGTCAGTTTCATCCGAGTTTACACAGCGCTCGATGTACATTTAAAATATGATTTCAATTGAAAATAAACCATGAAAATATAGAATAAAACACTTTTTTACTTTGTTTGTATAACACTTATTTGTTTATTTTGTTTGACGGCAACTCAGCTTGCCATTATCAAAACTAAAGCTGAGTTGCCGAAACTGCAGTCAAACAAAATAAACAAATAAGTGTTATACAAACAAAGTAAAAAAGTGTTTTATTCTATATAAAAAGCATGTATAACGAAGTAGAAGCTTCCTACATAACAAAACCATGAAAACGTAAATATAAATGGCTATGATACCATCAAGTCGGAGAAAGTAACATGATAACAGCTGATAACGCAATTCAGTAAGATAGGACTAAGATAACAAGGAAAACACTAAGATAAATAGTTAGGAAATAGAAAGATTAAAATAGAGGACCAGGAATTTGAGAAAGTAGAACAATTTAAATAACTAGTAGTAAGTGATGGAAACTGAAATGAAGGAAAGAATTATAATAGCAAACAGACCATTCCTCAAAATTCCAACAACGAAATCCTTAAAAGATCTAGAAAGAAGATTTATAGCATAATATTAAAACCAACAGCAGAAATAATGACCGTAACAAATAAACTAGAGCAAGGGTCTCCGAACTACGACCAGCAACCTCAACGAATCCGGCCCGCGACAAGCAGCTATATTTTCCGTAAATGTCACATTTTAAAATTCTACAACAATTTTTTGAAATTAGTTATAAAATTGAATATATCTTGGCCCACTAGGTTATGAAGAATTGTATATATGGCCCGCGATGGAGAAAGTTTGGAGACCCTTGAATCAGAGGATAGCTTGAGAATTATAGAAAGAGTGATTTTAAAAACACTACTAGAGCAAACAGAAGTAAATGAAAATGTATTTGGAATAATAATGCACTTATAACTGCTACAAAAAAATGATATAGAAGACATGGTTGCATGAATTAAGAAACAACGAGCGAAATGGTTGGGACATGTATGGAGTAAGCAAACTTAAGAACGCATTTAGTGTTAAGATAGGAACCAGGAAGCACTAAAAAGACGAGGTAGACTGAGATCCAAATAGCTGCTAGAAGTGGAAGATAGAAGGAAATGGCAAAAACAGAAAATTATTGAAAATGATTTGAAAGTCTATTTCTACGTTTTTACCGCATATATAGAATTAATCAAAACGTTATTAGCAGAGTCAATAAAAAAACATGCTACTATTGAACATCACTCATTATCGCATTTATTCCACAATATTCCAGCAACTATCTCTTTGTAAATTTTTAGTCAACTATAAAAATAAATTACCCCAACATTATTTGCCATTCAAGGCTAAAGCCTACTTAGTATACTGGTACTTCCGCCTCTGGGCTGTGCTCATATGACAAGTATACTGCAAAATCGATAAACTAACAACTCCAGTAATCCATAGGCGTTGAAATTTATTAGAGTCCAATAAACGAAGACGACGACGGGACAGGCAAAGCGGACAAAAGAAAGGCAACCACTGATGTATTTATAAGTGTTACTCGGTTGAACTGCCGCTGCCACATGTTCCAGTGGTGCAATTAAAGGAGCATCAGGCCTAAAGGAAGCAAAACAACGACTGATAACCGAGAGCGTTCGCTAAAACTACATTTCCTGCGGCGATAAGGTCCCCGTCTCCGCCACCGTCATCGGACATTGACGGTGCGCGCCTTTAATGTCGCCATTATCATGTTCGAATTTGAAATGCGCACATCGGCGCGGGTGCCGAGAACATTAGGGCATTGGAGCAGTTAAGCGTGTGCCGATGGCGCGGATCTAATGCGCCACTGTCATTGACATCGTTTGTAAAATTTGCGCAATTATCGAATGTACAAACGCACGAGTTCTGTCACGAAACATGTTTTGCAAATGGACGAGGCGCGTAACGCGCGAGTTGGCGTTTATTTAAATTAGCCTAATTCAAACCGAATTATTTTGTGAATGTTGCTGAATGTTTAATAAATAGGTGACAATATGGCTGTGATGTTATCTGGATAAGTCAGTAGCTGTATTATACTGTGCGAAATGTCCCATCAATTGAATGTAATTCGTAGTTCGTGCAAATCGTTACCGACAAAACCATTCGCATGGCAATAACTTTAATACCAAGTAAACTATTACATTGATTAATTTAAACAGTATGTGAAAAACCATTATTTGTTATCATATAAAACTGAAATATAAATTAATCCTTAGCTAACGAGCTAGCTTATATTATATTATCAGTCAACTAAAATTAGGTCTTTTATAAACTGATCTGATGATGTAGGCACCGGGAACCTTAAATCTATGTCATGCACTCGTTATATGAGAATCCGATCATACAAAAATATTTTTACTGTCGCAATTACGTCGACCTACAATCTTACGGGAATATTTTTTTGTTGGAAACTTAGGTAAGACCTTATAATTCCTTGTATTGGTACATTTAACAAAGCCTTCTTACGGATGTTCTAAAAATTATTCTTCTGCTACTCACGCTATTAATTGAAAAGATTAATTTCCATTACAGATTTTGACGATACTGATTAAAATAATGGCAGTATTTGTACATTTGTTAAAGTCGTATGTATATTTGAATTAAAGACTAGAATTTTAATAAAGAAATAATAAATTTAGTAAATATACAGGTTTCTACGCATTCCTTATTATTTGTGACAAATAAAATTCTGATAACTCCAACCCGGTGTCGTAATATTATCAGTATTTATTCAAGATAAAAATAAATCCTTATCATCACTGATAATTTCATAAGCGCAGAAATACCATCAAATGTCTCTAAATAAAAAATAATATCGCAGAGAATTAATACCCAGTAAAAGCGTATTATTAAAAATTTGCCCTGACATAAAAAAATCCCATTGAACCGCTGCCTAAGATTTACGCGCGTTCATAAAAGGAACCGATAATTCCAGCGGGTTAATATAGTGACTTTATGGGCAACACTTGACATTTTAGGGCGGCATAAAAGTTGCCTTTCGTATGTGGTCCCCAGAGATCGGATCAATAAACATATTAGTCCGAAGTGCGCCACCCGCGTCCAAATTATTATTAAATCAAGGGTTAACGGGTAATTGTGTTTTTATTTCTCTTATTACTATTTTTATTGGCCATTTCCGACTAAATATACGAGTAATATTCGTTTCGATTCGAGATGAGCTGAATAATTATTTTAATCCAAAATCAGGTGTGATAAGCGAATTTGAGGGAAATAATGTTGTCCATTGGCCACTAGTGAGAGAAATTCGGAGTCACGGAATACATATATCTTTCGTTAGATTTATGAAATAATTCAAAGTGAAAAGTACGTCAAAATTTCTTGTCAAAATCAAAACAGACGATTTTGGATAAAATGTTATACTGATGTGGAATTACTCATAAGTTATATTTTTCTTTCGAGACTACTTACGTACATTCCAACGAGGCCGAGATTACTAGAAATCGCAAATATTCGAGCTATATTCAAAGCTTTATCGTATCAACAGTACCGATGCTACGTAAATAAAATCAATAAATTATATCTGACATATAAAAATAATAACCCCAAAATTTGTACGTTCTTATTAACGTGTGTTGATTCGTAACTAATAATAATAATAATAATAACCAAACTTTATTTCAAAGAGATGTTAACAAAACAAACAATGTTATTCGGAACATAAATGAAACTGTGTCAGAAAAATAAGAAATAATAACTAAAATTATAACAAATTGTAAAAAATCAATGAACACAAACTTAAGTGAAGCGCATATTATCAAAGAAAGCTTTAAGGGAATATATTTCCGCATCCAACAGTAAACGAAATACAGCGGTCTTATATGTACTAAATGAATTTAGATCTTGTATATTCCTTGGTAGAGTATTGTACATTTTAATGCATCTGTAAAATGCATTCCGTTCGGTCGTTGTTAATTTATGTACAGGATACGTTATATTATTTGACCTTGTCTCGTATATATTGCTTTTATTTTTAGGCGGAAATTTAGATCTGTTTTTGAAAATAAATTTTAAACATTCATAAATAAATAAACCATAAATCGTAAGTATTCCATTCTCCTTGAATACTCCTTTACAGGATTCTCTGTATGTTAAACCAAAAATTGAACGTATACATCGTTTTTGTAATTTAAAAATATTTTCTATGTGGCTACTATTCCCCCAAAAAATGATTCCAAATCTTACGATTGATTCAAAACAGGAATAGTAAATTACCTTTAGTGACGCTTTATTGAGATATTTTTTTAGAGTGTTCACTAAATAACATATCTTCACTGCTATCGAGGACAAGTGTTCTACATGCGAGCGCCAATCTAACTACTCATCAATAACTACACCCAAGAATTTAACGTTAGAACTTAACTTGATTTTTTTATTGGATAGTTCGATAAATTCAGGGGAATTAATTTGTGACTGTTTTGTTCTGAATAGAACGACATTAGTTTTGTCTTTGTTAAGTCTCAGCATATTTGAGGCAAACCATTCCTCAATTTTAACAAATATATTATTCGACATTGACACAAGTTCTGGATATAACTCAGTAGAGACTAATAAATTTGTATCGTCTGCGTAATTAGTTATACAACATTTTGTGTCCAACCTTAACTGATGTAAGTCGTTTATATAGATTATAAAAAGAATAGGTCCTACTATGCTACCTTGAGGTATTCCTACATTACCGCTATTCCCAATATTAGATTTAAACTGCTTTCCACCTTCCTCTATGATAACCCTTTGCTGTCTATTTGACAAATACGATTCGAACCATTTTAATGTGTTCCCCCTTACCCCATATTTCTCCATCTTTAGTAACAATATGTTATGGTCTATTGTGTCGTATGCTTTAGATAAATCTAAAAACATACCCAGTGCAAGCTCCTTGTTTTCAAAAGCATCGTTTATTTGCTTAGTGAATTGAAATATAGCCGTATCGATCGATCTTCCTTTAAGATATGCATGTTGACTATCACTAAAAATTCCCGAATTATTAAGAAATTTAATTAGCCTATCGCAAATTGCAAGCTCGGACAATTTTGAATATGATGGTAGTAGACTTATAGGCCTGTAGTCATTCATATTCTGCGAGTCTCCTTTTTTAAATATAGGCCTGATAAGCGCTAATTTCAATTTGTCAGGAAATATTCCGAATTTAAAGGAGTTGCTAATTATATGGGCCAATACTTGCGAAATTAACTCGATGCTTAATTTAACAAGATTCTTTGAAATTTCGTCATCTCCGCTACTGTATTTGTTTCTGAGTTTCTTTGAAATACCTATTAATTCTGATGGCGTTATTGAATGAAGGAACATTGATTTATTATTATGTTCTATGTGATTATGTTGTTCTCTTATATTTAGATTTTCGGATCTTCCCCGTAAATTATTTTGTATCAAAAATTGGTTATACATTTCGGCTACACTATTTGGCTGTCCTTTTATTGTTTTTTTCTCAGTCGATTTATTGCTAATTTCCTTGAAAATACCCCACATGCATTTTATTTTGTTGTCAGATGATTGGATTTTATTGTCACATGTTCGATATCGTGATAGTCTTAATAGTTTGTCGTATTCTTTTTTTTTACAGGTGTATAATTGCTTACAATTTTCGCTATAATGCGAGAGTACATAGAGTATATCTAATTCTTGTTTACAGTCTTTTATTTTCGGATCTGTATACAATTTTGGTTTATTCCTTTTTGCGACACAAGTCATGGGAAAACTTTGATTAAATATTATATTAAATTCTAAACTGAAAAAATTCCACTATTTGTTTACATCCTTTACTTCCGCATTATATACAGATTCCCAACTGCATTGACTTAACCTAGACATGAACTCTTTTTTATTGGTTTCGTTGAATACTCGTCGGTATTGGCGCTCACACATACTTTGATTAATATTCAAACAAAGCATGCATGGCCTAGATGGTCAGAAACATGCAGATTTATTAATTCTGATTTATACTCACCTTCATAGTTGGTAATAATATTATCTAGACCAGCGCTGTCCAACTGGCGGCCCGCGGGCCGCATCCGGCCCGCGAAGCTTTTTTACGGCCCGCGAGTTATAGTAAACTGTACATCAAATTTTGACTGACCCATTCATTGCATCTAGTGAAGCAACTGGAATACAAGTGTTCAAACATTTGGATTAAGAAAAATATCAAAAAATGAGAGATTTTGGACTTCAAATCATTTCTAAGTTCGGAAGTACATATAACTATCTGCGAACGTGCATTCTCTGACATGAAATATATAAAATCAAAATTTAGAAACAGCTTGAAAGACTCCACTCTTGAAAATATAATTAGAGTTGCCACAACAAATATTTATATGGACATAGGCCACAATGCTCCCATTAAATAGCTTAGGCTTAATAATATTCTAATTTCATTGTGTTTTTATTATTTCTTGTTATGTATTATTTTTAAGAATAACATTGTTTTGTCCGTTACTATGTGATAATTCATTTTAACATTAAATATAAGGCAATATTTATTATGCAAAAATATAAACTTTATTGTCGAAAATATGTTATTATCTTTGACTTTATTTTTTTCATATAAATAAAATAACTTTTGAGTTGACATGAACTGACTTTTTATTTACCTAACCTTTTCGGCCCTCGAAATATTTGCTAAAGAAAAAATGGCCCGCTGGCTAAGAGAAGTTGGACAGCGCTGATCTAGACTATATCCCGCCAAACGTAGCATGTCGAAATTCGAATGAATTAGAACGAATCAGATTCTATATAACTTCTGTTTTCAGAAAACATATCATGTAGAGTTCGAATGAGGCTTTGTGATTGGTTCTCTACTCGGATTATGTTTCAGCACATGATTGGTTTAAAGAAAAATAATGTCAAACGTAAAACGTCAATTTGCGGATAGAACGCTATTAAAATTAGTGAAAACTCCGCATTGGAAGTGTTTCTCTTAAAGTAATTCAAGAAAAAGGGAAAGAGACCCAAGCAAAAAGTTTGAGCGGAGTCACTAACATGACCTGCACTCGGGAAGTCATTTCTACAATATTGGAAAACAGGGTTCATAACGTGCGAAACGCGTACTGTAAAGAAAATGTAAACTCCATATGGAATACCAGTGCTAAGTTAGTGCAAGAGAAATACGTTTCTGATTTTCAAATTTTGTTTGATCCGTTTAAAAATGTAAAATTCAAACCGGCACTACACGTCCGTGATGACAGTAAATGTCATTCTATTTTGTTGTAATATTTTTGTTGGGATATAGTCTGATAAATTGCTCTCGTGCATTGTAAATTATCGCAAGTTTGCACTCTTTCGATAAACTCAGTCGCATTGTTTTAGGCAACAGCCAAACAATACGACTTCGTTTGTCGAAACCGCACAAACTTGTTACCGATAATTTCCAATGCACTTGTGCAATTACTGTTGACAACTTTTACAATTTTCAGTCACCCTAGTATATTCACTTATTGTTGTACGCAGACCAAAACATTCTAGAATAGTTAAGAATTGTATTTTGTCTTCATTGTCATTCTTTAATTCAATTTTAAAATCGCCACACAAAAAAATGATCTTCTCTTCTTGGACTATCCTCGACAGCAGACCCTCAATTTGGCGGTAAAATATCACTTTATTTTGATTTGGTGGACGATATATGGAAATAATAATGGCTGTTTTTTTACCAATATTAAATTCACCTGCCGCGCACTCTATTTCATTGCATATTGAGAAATTATTTAGTTTATTTCGCGGTTTACCGGACTTTCCTTCGCGACAAAAAATTGCTGAACCCCCGTGCGCACCACGCAATCTGCAAAAGGCAGATACTAGTCTAAAACCGTTCACTGAAAAAGTATCAATTTCTTCATATGATTTCCAATGTTCAGTTACACAAATTATATTACAGTCCTGATTTTCTTCAACCGCTATGTTAATATTATCCACACAATTTCCTATCGATCGCACGTTCTGATGTATTATGGCATATTTTAGTCATTTACTGTCATTGGTTACATACTTGTTTTTAGATGTTTTCGTGTTGAAATTAAATCTCCGAATTTCAATACCCGTGGGCCACGAAGATGGATTCATTAATACATCGAGATGCTCAAAGTCAGCTCCTATTTTAAAGGCTCTGTTCTGCCCTTTCGACTCCAGGCTGTCAATTGATTTTATTTTAATTCCACCATGGTTTTCACGTAAATATTCTGCGATCATGTGGTCCGTTAACGTCTCTGCACATTTTCCGATATACCGGGTGACCCAGCGATCTGTAAAAGCCCCATAACTTATTTGCTATTTGAAATATCGACTTCTAGTTTTCTTGAACTGGTACCCACACTTATTCTGCATATTTTAAAAATATGTATCTTTTTATACAGGGTGTCCCAATATACATAACAGACCAAAGTTATGTTTTTTTAAATGGAACACCCTATATTTTGTACTTTATTTTCAACCCTCTTGAGAAGTTGATAAAAATAGTATAAGATAGTATGGGTCTATTATGGACGATTGATTAGTTATGCGCAAATTTGTGGCAAAAACAAGGACACATTGAAAAAGTTTCAGAAGCGCTCCTAGCAATGCTAGCGTCGTTTTTTATACACTAAAGAATTTTCCACATTATGAAGAATAATACAAATCGGCTTTGGTTCTTTTTTGTTCATACTGCTATACAGGGTGTCAACATACGCAAAATAATGCATAACTATTTTTTTTCAAATGGAACACCCTATATATCTTGCCCCCAATGCATGGAATTTTTAATAAGCTTTTCAATTTTGTACAATTTGTAATGAAATTTTAAAGATTCTTAAGATTTATCCATAAAAATATTTTTCTTTTGTTACCTCCTGCTTATTTTTGGATTTTCAGCCAAAACTATGCATTTTCTGAAAAAATAATATGAGACCAAAGTTGTAGAGCGTAAAATTTTCGATCGATATAGGTCTTTCGACTTTTCCAATAATGCGTGCATTGCCCGCCAGAGTGCGTAAAATCGTGACCGTATATGCATTTTAGCGTTTTTCTCAAATTTTTTGTTAATTAGTTGTACTCTACTTTATATTCCACGTCCTCTAGCAGAAAAACGGGTAAATATAGAATTATTTAAATGACCTACATCGATTGAAAATATTCCGCTCTACAATTCTTAAAAGAAGCAATTTTTGCCTAAAATGCATAGTTTGCGCTAAAAATGCAAAAAACCATTGAAAAACGCAAAAATTGATATATACATTTTCAATTTGCGTTTTTAGGGAAAACTATGCATTTTTGGTAAAAATTGCTTCTAATAAGAGTTGTAGAGCGGAATATTTTCAATCGATATGGGCCATTTTAATTTTCCTATAATTTCCAGTTTTTCCGCTAGAGGGCGCTGAAAATAAAGTATAGTGCAATTTATTAATAAAAAATTTGAAAAGCATATACGGTCACGATTTTGCGCGCTCTGGCTGGCAATGCACGCATTATCTTAAAAGTTAAAAGACCTATGTCGATCGGAAATTTTTCACTCTACAACTTTGGCCTCTTATAATTTTTCCTGAAAATGCATAGTTTTGACTGAAAATTCAAAAATCAGCAGAAGGTGACAAAAGAAATATGTTTTTATTGATAGATCTCAAGAATCCTTAATATTTTGTTATACAAACTGTACATCATTAGAAAGCTTATTAAAAATGCCATAGATTGATGGCAACTTATATAGGGTGTTCCATTTGAAAAAAAATAGTTATCCATTGTTTTGCGTATGTTGACACCCAGTATAGCACTATGAATAAAAGAGAACAAAAGCCGATGTGAATTATTCTTTATGATATGGGAAATTTTCTAGTGTATAAATAATGATGCTATCTTTGCTAGGAACGCTTCTGCAATGTTTTCAATGTGTACATGTTTTTGCCACAAATTTGCCCATAACTAACCAACCGTCCATAATAGACCCATGGTATCTTATACTATTTTTATCAGCTTCTCAAGAGGGTTGAAAATAAAGTATAAAATATAGGGTGTTCTATTTAAAAAAACATAACTTTGTTCTGTTATGTATATTGGGACACCCTGTACAAAAACATACATATTTTTAAAATATGTAGAATAAGTATCGGTACCAGTTCAAGAAAACTAGAAGTCGATATCTCAAATAGCAAATAAATTATGGGGCTTTTACAGATCGCTGGGTCACCCGGTATATCCATGCATTCTTCTCAGTTGCTTTGAATCCGTCAGCCGTCTTAACTTTTGAGGTACCAATCAGTGATTTTTTGAATTTTGGTTTCTTATATTCCACTGCGGTCCATTCTGATTTTTTTTTCATTTACCGATTCATTATTAATGTTAATTATTTCATTTAACTTATCTCTGGTTTGTTTCTCAAGTACTAAGTAACTAAATAACTAAGGTAACTAAGGTCCATTGATGATATAGACGAAACAATAGCTTGTTGATTCGTAACTAACGTAATATAAAATAATAGTATTGTTATGATCCTTATAATTATCAATAAATGTTTAGCATAAAATCAACATAACAGATGATGGGATAAAATATATAATTGCTTTAAAATAAATAGTGTGTGAAACTGAATAAGTTGAAGATAAAATACATTACTTCTTCCATCGCATCTGGAAGCATTGTAAAAATTGCTGCATTGCATTCTAAAAAGGTGAATGGCCGTCCCCTTTTTCGATTTGCACATCATTGACGAAGCGAACAGTGGGCATACGGTTCAGCCTTTGTGGAATTACGTGAAATTGTTATCATAAACATCTGAGGCGATGCCGTGCGGTGCGTGACGAGAATACTTTTGAGGATATGACATAAGATCCAAAGCACTTGACCGCCAATGCCGCCGTCCCCAGACACAACGGCACTTAATAAAACGCGTCTAAGATGCACATTAGACATTAGTTTAGAAGGTTGGAGGCGGCATTGGCGTCTTCGGAGAGCACTCATCTTAAAATGCGATATCGGTGCAGTAGACTGTGATGGAGGGTAACGAAGTGAGCAATGAGTCGTGCGCTCATGGGGGTGGAGGTGGGGGAGGTCGCTTTATATCCAATTCGACGATCGATGAAACTGAAGCTGGACGACGGCGCTGGTGGCGGATGGAGGATGGAGGATGGAGGATGGTGGCGGCACACATCATGCATAATGCGACAAATAACTGGCACAGCCTGGGCTAGCCGTTTGCAAGGGTGTATCACCTTGGCCCGAATAGTTTTCAGTGAAATCACCTTCAATACTAGCATCCTAATTTTATTCAGTACAAGAACGGTTGACAACAGAATTTTTGCTGGTAATTAAGGAATACCCTTGTAGAGGCAGGTCACAAATGTCACTTTGATATAATAATCATATTATAGATTCAACTAATACGGATCTAATTTTTTTTGTTAGTTATTAATTTTATTAGCTATGTTTTTCTTTTTTTTTTTTGCTGCACACTTTGTATATCCCAGTATTGGTCTTCCGTTTGGGCAATAAATGAATATTATTATTATTATTATTATTATTATCTAATAAAAAAAAACTCTTCTCTTTAATTATAATTTATAAAAAAAAAATATAAGCATTAATCAAGTTACACAAATTTCCATTACAATTTACTAAGAAAATTCTTATTCCACATTTTATAGTTTGGTTTTTAAGGGTATAGAGTGGCCCTGGCATTTAGAGTTATATTTTATTTATGGTAGCCTTTATGGATTACTGTATTTTTACTTTCTCCGTTACGAAGTACGAGAAAGTATTGTGATCGTGATTTAAAAAAAAAAAATTTTTACGGAAATATCCGTTTTGGGGTCCCTAGATGTCATTTCAACAATTTCTGGAAAAAAAATTGTGTCTGTGTGTGTGTGTCTGTCTGTGTGTATGTGTGTCTGACTGTGTGCGCTGTATCTCAAAAACTAATAAAGCAATTGATATGAAACTTTGAACATACGTCTTATTTAATAATCCGAAGAAGTCAAAAGCTTTTGGTAAAATTTCGTACACCGGAAGTGGGTGTTTACCCTAACTGTTTCTTGTTTTTTGCCAATATTTTCTTGAATATGAAAAATATCACAAAAACATTTAAACGAATATTGAAAACAAAAAATAAATGAGTTAATTTTGTTTGAAAACATTTTTCATAAAATCATTGTTATTCAAGAAAAATATTTTTTTTTTCATTTTTGGTTTATAATTATGAAACGATAATAGTTACAGCAAATTTAATTTAATAATAATTGTAGAGAATGCCAAAATAAACATGTTATAAAGAATAAGTTTCTGTTGAAATCTCTTTAATTTTTGAGTTAACTGAGTTTTTAAATTTGAAGTATAATTTTTCCATCGTTCATAATTTTGACGTTTTAAACGTCACTTTCATCCGAGTCTACAAAACGCTCGATGTACATTTAAAACATGATTTGAATTGAAAATAAACCATGAAAGCGTAAATATAAATAATACCATCAAGTCGGAGAAAGTAACATAATGGCCACATCATCATTTTTTTTTAATTCCTAACTTCCGAACGCGTTATTTAATGTTGCTATTTTAAATACTGAAATATAGCAAATTTAGTGTGTTTGAAAAAGTATTAAGAGATAATCATGCCGAGTCTATGAAAATTGCCAAAATCCGAAATTTTCCAAATTCAAAGTCAACAAACTCTCGTTTTCAGTTTTAAAAAACTGCTAAGGTGTTAGGCGCATTTTTTACTATGATATTTTATATGTTAAAAGTAGACAATTCAGGGTGTTTAAAAAAAATATATAAAGAAATATACATATCATTCAAAGAAAGTTGCCAAAATCTGTTGTAATCCAAGTTGAAACTCAATAAACAGCGTTTTTAATTTTGAAAAATTCCGTAAGTTCCAAACGCGTTATGCAATTTTGCAATTTTAAATGCTAAAATATATCAAATTTAGTGTGTTCGAAAAAAGTATTCAAAAGATAATCATGTCGAGTCTATGAAAATTGCCAAAATCTAAAATTTTCCAAATTCAAAGTCAACAAACCCTCGTTTTCAGTTTTTTAAAACTTCTAAGGTGTTAAACGCATTTTTTTATTATGATATTTTATATGTTAAAACTAGACAATTCAGGATGACTTAAAAAAATATAAAGAAATATACAGATCGTTTCAAAGGAAGTTGCCAAAATCCGTTGTTTTCCAATTTAAAAGTCAACAAAATCGCGTTTTTGATTTTGAAAAATTCCGAAATTTCCGAACGCGTTAATTCATTTTGCTATTTTAAATGCCAAAATATATCAAATTTAGTGTGTTTGAAAAAAGTATTAAGAGATAATCATGTCGGCTCTATGAAAATTTGCCAAAATCAGAAATTCAACAAACTCTCGTTTTCAGTTTTTAAAAACTGTTAAGCTGCTGAACGCATTTTTTTGATTTAATATTTTATATGTTAAAAGTAGTCTATTCGGAGTGTTTTAAGTTGTATTAAAAATATCCATGTGGAGACAATAGAAATTGCCAAAATCCAAAAATTTTCAAGTTCAAAATCAACAAAATCAACAAAATCAAGTTTTCGAGAGAAAGGCAATTTATTCAGACACTTTTACAAATGACCTCAACAGGCAACTTTGACCAGATGTCTTTCAGCCTTTCAAGTTTTTGATTTTGGTAAATTTTTTAACTTATGAGCGCGTTATTTTATTTTTATGGTTTAATTTTCAAAATTTAGAGAATTAAAAAAAAAGTCTAAATTCGGAAATTTACATTTTTTTGATCTTAGCAAAGTTTGGTTTTAATCTAATAATAAACTTAAGTCACATCATTATTTTTTTTCTATGCGATTTGAGCCATCTCTGATGACAGGTATTTAAAATGCATTCGTTCCCAACATGAAATTTTGTTTGTCTCGGTTCTTGTAAGTCTCACAAAAAAATTAATGAGTAAAGAGTGTACAGAATGGTCTCCTAGACTTAAAAACAAAAATAAATTTTTGAAGAAAAATTGAATTTAATCGTTTTTCGTCATTTCCGGTCGATGTAAGAACGATCCACATAAAAATAAATTTAGCTTGTCTCAGTTTCTGTTAGTCTCACAAATAATTTTCATGAACAAATAGTGTTTAGAATGGTCTCCTAGACTTGAAAAAAAGCCATCATCATCATCATACCTGGTTATCATTCAAAGATGCCGCTGTACTTGTATTATCTTGTATGTCTTATTTGCCAATAAGACCGCAGTGTGGACGTTGGTAGGATTTTATTTAGTAATATGTTACTTCTACAGTTTGTACAAACTTGTTGATCTCCTTTCTTGCAAATCATTTTCATGTGTATGTTGTCCCATATTTTTAGCAAATCCAAATTTTTGAAAGAATAAATATGCGCTTTTGTGGTTCTTCATCTCCATACTTTATCAGTTCTATAAATATTCCATCCTTTTTTGGAGCTGGGTAACTCATGAGTGAGTCGCCCCATATCTCTTTTTCCCATTATAACTTTTTAAAAATCATTTCCTTGATTTATTCTTATGTGGTATTTATTATTACATTATTGTTTTAGTGTTTTTTAAGTCATTAGATTAGGCAAATTTTATGAAATATTATTTTCTCTACAATACTTATTTATACACTTAACTATATTGTCTATATTTATGTTTGCTATTTTCTCTATATACAGTACACGCCTAAAGTATGGAATATATTCAGTAAAACCAAAATAAAATATTTTTAGAAAAAATCCTCGAACAGGTCGATTTTCTTTGATAAAAATACACATTTTAGCATAAAAGTCGATTTTCAGTCGTCATTTGTTTTTGAGTCATTTATTTTGTTTTTAAATGGAAACCCCCTATTTTTAGTCTTAATTTTAAAAGATCTTTTCATTACCGAACTGGAAGTTTAAAAATATTGCCATCGTATATTAGAAATTTTTTTAGTAAATGGCAATAGAAGGTGAGAACTTGATATTTAGAGTTTTTGCAAAATGACCTTGTCAAGTCTATGAGAGAAAATAACTTCGTCAACAGGGAAGCCTACGTACTGGCCATGGGATAGAAATAAAATACCGGACGTGATTGACATTTGTGTAACGAAACTACAGGGCATTTGCAGGAGGAACAAAACCTTGACTTTTCCTCAGACCTTTCTCCAATAATGGTCTCCTTAAATCGCTCAAGCATTGAGAAACCTATATCGGCAAAACTCTTTAACTAAAAAACTCTCACTTTGAACTATTTAGGAAATGTTTAGAAAACATAATAGAAATCAAAACTGCACTAAAAACTACAGAAGAAATTGATAATGCTGTAGAGAATTTTACACGTGCAATACAAAAAGCGGCCTGGGGTTCCACTTCAGAGACGAAGAACACCAGGAAAATTAACACAAGAAGCAATTTCTGAAAAAAGAAAACTACGGAAGGCCTGGACGGAAACAAGATCTCAAGAAAAAAAAATCCAGTTTTTGAAACCTCCACACCAGCTAGCATTTTCCATTAATACAATAAAGATTAAACAACTACAAAACACTATCAAAAATAATTTGAATCCCAAAAAAGCTCCAGGTTTCGAAGCGACATCACATACTAGAATTACCATATAAATAGAACAGACATTTGTAATTAATATAATAATAACACTAGCCAACAAAATTGGACCTTTTCTCTGTCCTTGGGACTAGACCGGAATTTTTTGATTGTTTGGGTATAACAAAGTACCGAAATCGCGATGAAATCCCCGAGACTTTGGTTTTGAGGTTAGGATTCGCAAAAAAATTATTTTTTTACTTCTTTCACTATAACTTTGGAACAACGCAAGATAATTTGAATCTGGAAATACTGCTTGAAAGCGTATAAACAGGGCTACATTTGGTATATAAATGACCTTGGTAGCGTAATCAAAACGCCCATAAAAAAAATCCGTAAAAAAATCGCTTATTTTGAAACATTTTTGCGATTTCAATCGATTATAAAAAAAAACGACGCTAGATAGCTCAGATCAGTTTCGCTGACCTGAAAGCTTATTAAATGGGCTACAATTTCTGTATGGCACACCTCTGTGACTTAATGAGAAGTCTCTCTCAGCATTTAAAATCTGTCGTATGCATTGGAATGCCTATTAAAAGGGCACACCTCTCTTACGTGATCAGAAGTTTTGTAAACATTAATTTGTGTTTGAAACAATCACGAAAACTGCATTTTTTCGAATTTATTTTTCATTATTCATCAATATTTTTGAATAACATTTACAAATGTCTTGCCAAAAAACGTACAAAATATCTCGAGTGAACGTGTATTTAAAAGAGAATTAAAACACTTCCTAGTCGGAAAAGAGTACTACTCTATAGAGGAATATATCAATTGTAAATAATTTTATTTTCCTTTTCTGTGACGCGTTCAAACAGCTGTGGTTTGTGATTTTTTTCTGTAATATTCTTATTATTGTATCATGTGCCATAACTATTTTTGAATAAAGTGTGTTATAGCATTTAGAAATCAGTCTAAAAAATATAAAAATGCATACGACAGATTTTAAATGCGTTGTGGAATTTTATAGTTGAAGGGGAAAAAGGCCGAATAAATTGCAAATTTCGCGATTTTTTCAAACAAATCCCATTATTTCCAAGACTTCTCATTAAGTCACAGAGATGTGCCATACAGAAATTGTAGCCCATTTAATAAGCTTTCAGGTCAGCGAAACTGATCTGAGATATCAAGCGTCGTCTTTTTTTTTTATAATCGATTGAAATCGGAAAAATGTTTCAAAATACGCGATTTTTGCGGTTTTTTTACGGATTTATTTTTTTATTAGGGTTTTGATTACGCTACCAATTTATATACCAAATGTAGCCCTGTTTATACGCTTTCAAGCAGTATTTTCAGATTCAAATTAACTTGCGTTGTTCCAAAGTTATAGTGAAAAAAGTAAAAAAAGAGGTTTTTTGCGAATCTTAACCTCAAAACCAAAGTCCATGGGGTTTCATCGCGATTTCGGTACTTTGTTACACCCAAGCAATCGAAAAATTCCTGTCTAGTCCCAAGGACAAAATGGCTGTTGGCTAGTGTAATAATTTATTAAAAACTATTAGTTAAAGTTTTAATGTAGACCTTAACCTCATGCCAAATTTAAAATTTTGGTTGAAGGAGAAGTCGCCAGAAAGCTATACTAATTTTCTATATTATTAGCTCATACTTAACCTGAGTTGCTAGCAGTAATTCTTCCTTAAAACAGACTTTATTACTCGAGTAATCCAAGATATACTGCATTTTAGTTGGATGTATGAATTCTTATCAAAATGACGTTATCTGTGAAAGCATCGCCCCACCTTGGGGAATATGTAGGATGTTTACATATACTACGAAAAACTATGCGATGCCAATACAATGCAGCAAATGTATGGAGTCACGCGAGACATCTAAGTGCACATCACTTCTGCACGAGATGTGTAAGAGCAGTAACGAAGTAGCTCACACTGCGTGGAGTACCAAATATAAAAAGAAAGCAATGTAACAGATTCCAGGAATTTCCATTACAAATATGCTGCAAACGAATCAAGACATTTACACTCTTATCATTGATACTTACATCACAAAATTTAATTGGATCGATGAGGCTGTTACTTGTTGAAACTCCATGGTATCATTTAATAAAACACTAACACAGTGTATGGTTTCAAATTAATTTTATTGTTCTACGACAATTGTTTCACCACATGGTGGCTTCATCAGGTAGATGAAAAATTAAGGTTTTACATTTTACAATTACAAAATTTAATGGTAACAAACTGATCGCAAGGATATTAAAAAAAATAGCTTAAGTTAGATTTTGAAATCAACTTCACTCGAATTTATTATATAGTATATTCCTAAAAAGTTACCGAAGAGATCAATGTTATAAATCTGAAAACTGCTTAAGAAATACTACTTGTGAATAAATTTTATAATCAGAAATAATATTCAAGGCGAAAAAATGCTAAAGAAGTTCAAACATTACACTTATTAGATATTTCTTAAATTTCGTTCCCATTTAACGCATGCTGGAACATTGTGTAATATTGGAACATAATTGTAGCAGAACTTTTTTTTTACATTTTTAACGATAACATGGTTGCCAGGAAATTTGACGAGATAAGTTGCTCCGATAACAGTCGGCAAGACAAGCAATTTTCTCTGAGCAGTCAAACTGACAAAAGGAAATCTCTCGCTGAAAAAATATCGGACCTAGAAAAAGTTCAAGACAAATAAACGGATGCGCAATAGATTTTATTAAAGCTTATGTAAAGCTTGTAACGTTTATTTGAAATCAGTCGATCCAAGGGGCGGCCGGAGCAGCTTGGCTACCCCGAGGGCGCCTCTGGGTTTTAGTCTGAGATTCTCAAAATTCATACTTGTGTAAAGTATATACTATTGGCTGCATTATTTTCCAGTTTTCGTGTTGTTACTTTGGCTTCGCTTTTTGAAACATTTTTTTCATTTTTGAAGATTTTTATTTTGAAGATTTTGATTTTGAAGATTTTGATTTTGAAGTTTTTGATTTTGATTTTAAAGATTTTGATTTTGAAGACATTGATTTTGAAGATTTTGATTTTTAAGATTTTGATTTTGAAGACATTGATTTTGAGCATTTGACTGCATTTCGCGTGATATTCTCTTGCGAAAACTTTACTGCTACAACTTTATGCCTTCCAGCTGCAGACTTATCAACTCGTATCTTACTGATCGGTGTCAAATGGTGCTGGTTGGAGATCGAAACTCAGAGTATATGCCAATAAACAATGCCGTTCTCCAAGGGTCAATTCTTGGCCCATTGCTGTTCTTAATTTACATTAATGACCTTCCAAACATACAATGATTCATCGGTTATACTATATGCCGATGATACTACTATTAAATCAACGTCTTGTAACTTACAGACAGTAATGGACCGGGGTACAGGAAAACAAAATCACGCTTAAATGGCTGACTTCAAACAAGCTAACTTTAAATAAAAGTAAAACGGTGAATCACGTTTTCCCTTAAGACATCTGTTCCACTCCAAGCAACTCGTTCTAAGTTTATTAGCATATGCGTTGATTCACGGTTGTCCTGGAACGAACATGGTAACATTCTTGCCACTAAGATCTATAAAAGTGTGTACTTATTGAGAAGACTCAACAGTTTACTCCCTCAGATAGTTCTTCGTACAGATTATTTTGCTTTATGCCAGTCCCACATTTCATACTGCATCTTAACTTGGGGACATTCTGGAATCAGTGGGAGAATATTTAGGTAGCAAAGAAGAGCTATTAGAGCCATATGTAATTTACCATATAGAGATGATTGTAAATCTAATTTAATCTCTTTAAAAATTATTACTTTTATTTAAATTTATACAGGGTGTCTCATAACAAAGTTACAGACCAAACTTATGTTTTTTTTTTTTAAATAGAACACCCTGTATTTTTTGTCATTTTTGAATTATATGGAGCAAATAAAGGTGAGTTACTTTAATACTCCCTATACCTATTGTTTGCCGTTTTCGAAATATTTGAAGATTTGTTGAAATGCATGGTCTGGATGAAATTTTATTTTTTCTCCAGTGATTGACATTGAACGATTAAAATCATTTCTATTATTTGGTTGAAGGTTCGAACTATAGAGCCAACCATGATTTCATACAAAAAATTATATTGGGTGATAAAAAAAATGCGGTAGAAAAACCCAACTTATAAAGTTGAATAACTTCGTTTTTTCAAATGGCACACCCTGTATTTAGTAACGTATTATCAAGTAGAATCCAATTATCTTTCAAATTATAATAATTATTCCAAATAATCTCAATAGTTTTCTTGTATCGCCGAATACAAGAAAACTATTGAGATTAGGAACAGGGAATCTTTACCCAATCTGAAAGATAATTGGGTTCTACTTAAGAATCCGTTACTAAATTTACTAAAATTGAAGTTTTAAAAGACATTCTAAACAAAACAAAGACATTCTAAACAAAACAATTTCATGGGAACTTCTTAAAAAGAGTAGATTTTGAGAAAATATCTAATTCTGTCTAATAAAATGACGAAGAAGTTTCTGTAGAAATAATTTGAAAGCAATTTTTTCATAATTTAAGAGAGTTAATTTTGTTTAAAAAAAAAACAAGAAAATATGTTTGAAAAAAAAGAATTTGCGAGTGATTTTTACGGAATTGATGTCCGTTAATATTGAATAAAAATAAACGCTAAAAGCGTACAAAACTATTTCAAAAATAACGTATTCTTCTCAAACTTACAAAAAATTTATTCTGAAAACTATTTTATCTAAGGTGTGTTAAAAATAATTCTAAACTAAACAAAGCAACTTAAAAAAAACAATAGTCTTTGTGATAATGTCTAATTCTGTCTATAAAAAATTACAAAAGAAATATTTCTGAAAGATTAATTTGGAAGCAAATTTTGTTTGACGTTGATTTTCTCAAAATTTAAGGAAATAAATATTGAATGCCAATTTTCTTAAAAAAACAACGCTAAAAAGAGTACACAAATATTTTTGAAAGAAAATTTTGTGCTAAAAATAATTTAAAAGCAACTTCTTCAAAAACAGCAGATTAATTATTTATTTATATTTAGCAAGACTTAAGGTCCAAATTACAATTAAAACTAAATAATATTAAGACTAATGTATTAACATATTACTTCTCAATAATAACTCAAATACATGATGAGTATAAAGGCAGAACAAAACTAAATTAGGAATAATTGTTTAAGTTCTGAAAGAGGTTTTTTGAAAATATCTTACTTAATTCTAGAAACAAAGTGTATTGACGAACCTAGCCCTAGAGTTTAAGGGCTAAATTCGTTATACAGTGCGCGCCTAAAGTATGGAATAAATTCAGTAAAACCGAAATAAAATATTTTTAGAAAAAAAATGATGGCATTATTTTTATTCTGCCAGTTCAACAATGAAAAAATCGATCAAAATCAGGAACAATAATTGGGGGTTGTCATTTAAAAACAAAATGGATGACGTCATTACTCAAAAGCAAATGACGACTGAAAATCGACTTTTATGCAAAAATGTGTACTTTTATTAAAGAAAATCGACCTGTTGAAGGATTTTTTCTAAAAATATTTTATTTCAGTTTTACTGAATTTATTTCATACTTTAGGCACGCACTGTATATGCGCGATAGTCGATGCATAGGAGGATTTAAAATGTAATTTTTTTTTGATGTCATACGTAAAAGTGCGTATATGGACGAAATTATGAGAAATAATTTGGTAGCAGTTTTTTTCATAATTTGAGATAGTTAATATTAAATTAGCCAAAACTCAAACAATTTAAAATTTTTTAAAAGTATAATTTTAAATTTCGTCCTTTAGATGCTGTGATGCTTAATAATGAAACTGTTAGATTTTTTTGACATAATTCAAGATTTATATATTTTTTTCTCAGCTTCCTCTTTTATATGGAATGCTTTAAAAAAACATATACAAAATTTAATTTTAAAACCTCTAAGGCCCACTTGCACTATTGTAACTAAGCTATGCTTAAAACAATCTTAAAATTTAAGCAAGATTTAAGTGGGTATTTTGCTTGTTCCATACTTTAAGCACAGCTTAAGCAAGACTTTAAATAAGTCGTCGTAATGGACTGCTTAAAATTTAAGTCTGCAAACATTACCTTCAATTCGTTCCGTCGGCGGTCCCTTGTGACAGATATTTATGCACAATTAATTATTTTCTATAACACGATTCCTAGTATATTTAACATGGCCCTTGAAGAACTAAACTTTGGTGTAGGCGATATTTTAGACCTCATGAAAATGATTAATTTTCAAAATACTGGCTGATAATAACATAACCTCACTTTTTACGCACCAACATTTCTTTACGCGCGCATTTGCCTTCTAAAATATTTAATTAAGCATTGAATTCTGAATAATTATGAAACGTTTTCACTATTTCTCTGTTCGTACAACAACGCAGTTGGCGTAAAAAGGCTCTAAAAACGATTTATGGATGAAAAAACACGGTGAATTTCATGGTTAGAGATTTGAGCGGTAGGCCAGCAGTGTCGTTTTGAACGCGAAAGCTGAACTCCGCCTTTATCCTCGATTTACATTATTAATTCTATCATATTGTAACTATTTTTATACGGAAATAAAGACTTATAGTTATTAGTTAACAATATGTTTTCCCATCTTAGGACTTTATTTTTGAACATTCAATTAGATTTGAAGTTTATGAGCTGAATGTATTATCTTAAAATTATTATTATTAAAAAACTGGTTATGTATAATACTTAATAAATCACTGACGCAGTGTAAGGATTCCAATTGTTTCGATTGTTCTACGATCAAGTTTGTTTAATAAAAGAAATTCCGCTCCAGAACAAAATAAAATACAGTCAGTGCGTTCGGCCAATACCCTTCCTCCGTCTATCAATCATAAAAAGATTTCATTTGTAAAGTAGAAAAAGCGACTGTCCCGAGTCCATCCAATATTGCATCCGAACCGATGCTAGTGCTGACGCTGACGCTGGTCGCTCAAGCTTCAAGATTGAGTGGACCAAGTTTTTTAATACGGAAGTCATGACGCCCGGGTCCATATTTTATCTGCATTTAATACATTATGTTACCCTTCTCAAAAACATTCTCTCCCGGTTATCAGCATGAAAAATTATATTTTCCCGCACCTACTCTTTTCTACTCTTTTTTGTTGATAGATTTTTTTCCTGGCCCGTTCCTTTCTGACCGCATCCATCACTGGCCTGCGTAACGTGTTGTAATAAATTAAGGTTATTGGGTCTCGATTTGTTCATTATTTGGATTGAAGGCGATAAGCTCACATGATCTTTTTTACGACTCCATAATTTACGTAAATAAAACCGACAGTTCCCAGCCCGAACTATACTTCATTTTGTCAAAGTAAAAAAGTGAAGTGATTTTTTAACTTTCTTCAGAGTTTATTTAACCTACATGAATTACATAAATGAACTGGAATAAAATATTTCTTATCCTACACTATGCGAAAGTTCGAAAAATAAGTTCACTGGTTGTACCGTCAAGATGGCGCATTCGTATATCTGTCATTGCGACTGTTGTATTTTCAATTTCAATGTGGTAATTACTGGTAATAACTGTTTTTATCATCATTTTCGAGGCGAGGCTATTATAAAATAAAAAGCGCATATCCCAGCAAACCAATTTCACAAGGTAGTCACCAGAGGGCACATTCGTATATCTGTTGTTGCGGCTATTATATTTTCAATTTAAATTTGATAATTTACTGGAATATCATGTAAACGCAAGTGGTGAATTCTATGTATCATGTGTATACTAGGAAATTGTTTTCTGGCATATTGGCTCTAATAATCTCAAATCAATGTGCTGACTAGAATTTACATTAAAAAAAAGTTTTATATAAACTATATCTAATTCGGGAAACACTGAATAAAACACTTACTATGCTTTTTACCACAATTTAGATTAATTAATAAAAATAATTATTTAATAAATTGTGGTAAAAAACATAGTAAGTGTTTTATTCAGTGTTTCTATAATGAATTACCACGTAGTAACGGTCGCAACCATCACCATGATTATATCTAATTCAATTAACAGATGTGTTAAGAAGTAACTAAGAAGTAAACAGAGAGATTGGAGTGTAAATATGAAACATTTATCATTAGTTTACCTTCTTGCGTTATTCCCAAGATTACCGTTTTAATCTAAATCATATGAACTATCAATATGCTGCGGTTATGAAGAAGTTAACTTTGGTTGGAAAACAGCTGAAAACGCACTAATAATAAATAACGAAACTATTAAATTACCACAAAGAAATGCAAGTAATTTTTGTGACGCAATAAACTTCATCTATAATAAAATTTTAGTGGGCAGTCAAATCAAACTCGATGATCCTCAAGGGTGCGGATATGGGATATAGAAGATTCCATGCATTCTGCAATATAGGGGAAGCTTAGCACCCCATATAAACATGCATTGAGCAATATTACATTTGGGGCTCTTATACACGTAAAACGGGGAATTCAGAGGGCTGTTAGTGGGCAGCAAAAGCCGGAAAAGTATGGTGTACGCAAGTGTTTCGCAATTTATGACGGCTGTCCGCACGAGGAGCCATTATATCTTCCACAATCGTGTTATTACCAGTAAGTGGACATGAAAAAATGCCAGCCCTCCACTTTCCTGCTGTTCTTTTTTTATTTGGTGGAAACCAACACGATTTTTGTTAATTTTAACGTTTATATAAAAAATTAAGAATATATACGTTGGAAAAATGCAATTACTGTACCGCAGATAGTTTCTACTTCTACTTTAAAAAGGCGATTTTCCCAGCGACTAAGGCCCACTTGCACCATTGTAATTAAGCCACGCTTAAAGCATTCTTAAAATTTAAGCAACATTTAAGTGAGTATTTTGCTTGCACCATACTTTAAGCACAGCTTAAGCAAGACTTTAAATAAGTCGTCGTCATGGACCGCTTAAAATTTAAGTCTGCATACATAACCTTCAATTCGTTCCGTCAATGGTCCCTTGTGATAGATATTTATGCACAATAAATTATTTTCAATAACAAGACTCATAGTATATTTAAAATGGCACTTGAAGAATTAAACTTTGAAGTGGATGATATTTTTGAAGACGATTTAGTCCTCATGGATATTATTAATTTCAGTTATCCACTACCACTAGTTTGGAACAGAGCTGATCATTATCATGATTTGGACGAACTATCGTTCTTTCGGTGTTTTCGTGTCCGCAAATAAACTTTGTTAAAATTACTTGGCCTGACTTAAAATACTGGCTAATAATGACATAACCTCTCTTTTTTACGCACCGAGATTTCTTTACGTGCGCATTTTCTTTCAAAAATATTTAATTAAGCATTGAATTCTTAATAATTATGGCGAGTTTCAGTATTTCCCTGTTCGTACAGCACCGCTGTTCGCGTAAAAAGACTTGCACGCACTTTATGTCAAAATAAGCTGAGAAAAGGACATGAGAGGACACCCATGTCGCCAACGTTAAAAAGTGAAAATCGCAAGATCTTGCGATGTTGCAAAACTTTGAGCTTGCTTACTAAAGCAATTGTATTAATTCCTATGGTGCATGGCGCTTCCCTTTAAGCATGACTTAAAATATAAGCTCTGGTGCAAGTGGGCCTTAATCCCACTAAAGTGTTCACGACCTAAGAATTTTCACTGGGACTATTCATCCCTCACTCTCTTTTGGATGGGGGGGGGCTCAGCTGGTGTATTGCTGGACCCGGTGAGATCGTTCCTATGATTCGTTTCATGGATCCCTTCTGACTACGGTTTCCTGCCATTCCTTTCTTTGATATTATCTCTTCTCCTCTTTCGCATTGACCTTGAATGTGAACCTCTCGCCAACTCCCCTGTTCCCCCCCAACTCCACGAATAGTGATCTAAAGGTTTGGAGCGTCAATGTAAGCTCAGATTTTTGTCTCACAGCCCTTAACCTTGCACACCGGAACATAGTGTGCACAGACAATCTTATAGAGCGGTGGTTCCCAACCTGGCGGCTCCCCAAGTGGGCGATTTGGGTTATCAGGGGGGCAATGAATAAGTGAGAGCGATTTGGGGAAGATTGGTATTCAACTCAACCCCCTCCTGCCATCACAACACACTTGCCATTGACCTACATTCGTCTTCAGCCTTCACTGGCCTCTGTGTGCCTTACTCTCAGATTTTGTGCGTTTGTTTTGAAGTGTAGAAGTTCAAGCACAATGGATTCAAAAAAGAAGTATCGTCAATACTCAGCTGAGTATTAAAAAATCGGTTTTATCGCGTGACCGAAAATGTGCAGTTTCCACTTTGTCTTTTGTGCGCTAATACATTTACTAGTAATGAAGCCATGAAGTCTTCGCAAATGAGATCATTTATGAAGAGTATACGGTGATAAAGTGAGTAAAGAACTTAGTTATTTTTGACACCCCAAAGCTGTTTAACGGCCTAATGTGAGTGTACTATTTAAAAAACGAGGAACCAAACTTGACAAAGGTTTTCTTGTCTTTATTGATCGCTAAATGTGGTTAACCTCACACAATTGGCGAAACTCTTCTTTTACCGGTTACCAAAAAAATGGTTGATATAATGCTAGGTGAGGGTCCTAGTAATAAGATAAGTCAATCGGTTCCTTTGAGCAACAATACTGTTTCCAGAGGAATTGAAAAATGGCCACGGACGTTGAATCCAAACTCCACAAAGTAAATTTGTATTGCAGATTGATCTGTGATTGATAAAAAAGTAATTCTATTAGCTTATATGAGGTTTATCAATGAACAAAGGGAAATTACCGAGGAAATGTTGTTTGCTAGAACTTTGATCACTGATACGAAAGGATCGTCGATTTTTAAAGTTGTGCAAAATTATTTTGAGGAAAAACCTTAAGAAAGGAGTTCCAGAGGTCATCACTATTCACTGTCTCATTCGTCGTCAACACTTAGCTGCGAAAAAAATTAATGGCATCCTGCATGAAACCCTACAACTGGTTATTACTGGTGTTAACAAGATCAAAGCAAATTCCCTCAATGACCGTCTGTTCTGATAACTTTGCCATGAAAATGATGAGGAATTCGACACGGTTACTGAGTATCATGACACGTTTGATCCTGTTTTAAGTGAGAATTAGAAGCAACGCATGTTGTAACTTGCGTACCTTATAAATATTTTTGAAAAAAATGAATGAAGTCAATATAAGGCTTCAAGGAAACGAGACGAAATTTATCAAGGCCAAAGGAAATATTTCATCATTCATCGCCAAGTTTGATATTCACAAGGTAAATATTGGCCGTAAAGAGCTGATTCAGTTTACGACCCCTAAAAAGTGTTCAGATAACGAGATTTCCGAACTCTCAGAAGACAAAATCATAACTTTTACTGATCACCTTGACCGTATTGAATTCTAAATCCATTCTCGTTTGAAGCTGTGGATAAGCTTGATAACTCTTTGCAGACGGATTTCTAGATCTGAAGTATGACTGTGGGGCGAAAATCATTTTGAAGCAGAGCGGTTACGAGTTTGCATGAAGCTTAAGGACACTTATCCACAACTGCGGGGAAAAACTTCTTATCTTGTTCCTATCACTATTTTTGGTTGAAAAAGGATATGGTTCTGTTGTTCAGCTGCTCACAAAACGAAGAAATAAGTTGGACATTTGCTTCAAAGTAGACTTGCGCCTGAACTTGACAAACATAAAGCCGTATATTCAAGCTTTAACTGAAATCCACCAAGCACAGGGCAGCCATTGTAAAGGTAAAATAAGACAATATCAAAGTTTTCAAACTTATATTTAACTTCCTTAATTTTTCCAGATTCCAATTTAAAAATAAAAACATGTACCCCTGTTTTATTTAAATACACGTCAATGATCTCACTTAGGTATTTCACTTCTTTGTTCTTAAAAAAAATCTGTAAAAAATCTATTTTATCACACTTAACCGGATAAAACTGATTTGGTTGTTTTTACATACGGTAATAACATTGTTTAAAATAATAAATTTGCTTTAAATTACTTCTTCCGCTACCGACAACGTAAATACGCATTGCATGCATGGTTACAGGTACCGTAAGTGGCTGATAACATTCGTGGTGTTTGTTGTCCTTGACGACGGAACTTAATTTTTACTTACGGACCTAGGGAAATAATAAACAGAAACGTAACGCTCCAACATATAGGCGAGCAACACATTTTCGTCTATACCCACAGAATCGGCATCCTTTTTACATAACCACTGCTTAAAAAGAGTCGTAACAGGACACATACCTTTTTATATTTTGTCGGTAACACATTCTAACACGCAATATTCGCAGCTTCGTTTGCATCCGTGTCCGCAAAAACTGTCACTGGATTGACACAAACAAACAAAATTCGACATAGTTTTCTCCGTTGCTGGGTTGCCATAGGACGCATAGAACGCATAGGTGACTATAAAAATTTGAATCCCAAAAGTTACAAGCCGTATTTTAGAATATTTTCTGATCATTTTTAAGTATTATATTTCCGGTAGCGGAAAAAAATTAATAAGCAACATGATGACAATTAACATTTTCGGCAGGCGATGAGCCTCGGCTCCGCCTCGGTTCGTATTCGTCTACCTCAAATGTTAATACGTCCTTACGTTCCTTGTTGCTTAAATAACTATTAAATTAAAATTAGGCATACAATGAAAATGAAAAGGGGGCGATAGGTCTAAGTCAACCTCCAGAAAGGGGCAATGGGCCGCGAAAGGTTGGGAACTACTGCTGTAGAGGTACGCCCTTAATCATCCATACCCTTAGAGCATCTGGGAGAGGTGTTGTCCAACTGCCAGCTAGCACTTTTTGACTCACAGCTGAAGACCCTAGGGATCAATGCAACCATCCATCTTCCATTATTTGATTGCTTCCAACGCTCCTGCCACGCTCCTATGAGTGGAGCCCTTATCG
This sequence comes from Ocypus olens, assembly GCA_910593695.2. Taxonomy (NCBI): domain Eukaryota; kingdom Metazoa; phylum Arthropoda; class Insecta; order Coleoptera; family Staphylinidae; genus Ocypus; species Ocypus olens. Next base: position 10,502,408 of record OU343054.1, on the reverse strand, counting down.
CCCTCCTGATAAAACTTCTATGAGCATGTGGGTCCCTCTTGGTCTCTTGGTAGAGCTGCACCTGCTCGGGTCTCATGGGCGCATACCGACAATGACAAGCGCTGTTTCGGTGCTCAAACTGGTCATTTAGATGGCAGCTTTTCTTTGGACCATGAAGAGTTGGTTCCTGTTACATTAGAGTAAGAAAATACGTAAACCGACTGTAAACAAACAAACAATTATAAATGCGATAAAATAATGCACATTGCTCAATTGTAATAAAAATGGCATGGTGCTGTTCACACCTCGATCCCCGTACATTACCAAATTTGTCAGCAATCAACGTTTGATCTCTGGTGGCCCTCCTACATAAGGCATAAGATAGCCCAGCCTCCGATACGTATCGCCTGCCCTGACAGTCGCTCCAAAGGAACTTACCTAGACCAGGGTCACCTCCAGACACCTCCAGCATCTGAAAGGGCACTTTCTCGATCCTATACATGCCTGAAAAGGGAAAAGGGCTCGGTCGTATTCGCCGTGACCAGGTCCGTCCTACATTACATTCCGCAGGGTGGGGCCCAGCACCGAGCCCTGTAACCCCGCTGACCCCGATACTTTCTTGCCCTCCTGTGTGGCTTGCCGTTACCCAACTGTAGCTTTCGACGAACATTCGTAACTCCAAGCCCCACTTCCGTTATCCTTAGCGCGTCTAGTGCATCCTGGCATTTTAACGTGTTAAATGCGTTTCGGAAGGAAACTGTAATGAGGGTGCGTAGCTGTCCTCCAGGTTCCATATTTCACCTACTCTTCTATGGCCATGATTGCCCAGAGTGCGCCCGCTATAGAGCAGACACTTCTGAATAAAAACTGACTCTTGGCCAGTCCCCCTATTTCAGTGATGGCGAACCTTTTGAGCTCGGTGTGCCAAATTTTAAGAAATCGAAACATAATTTTTGTGGCGTGTCACACACATCACAAAAGTAAATACTAAAAAAATAGAAATATTTATAATCTTTGTACTCATTAATTATAATTTTGTTAATTAATAATTATTGTTAACGTAAGTAATAATATTATTATTAAAAACCAACTCTGGCCGTTATGAAAGACTAATATTTGAATTATGATTTTTTTTACAAAAATGAGCTAGCGAGCACTGACATATGACACGTGTCATAGGTTCGCCATCACTGCTCTATCTCATGGAGTAGCCTGAATCCAAACTGGCTCTCCCAAAGATGGGCCCTTTGCCCTCTGCCTGTTATATCGGTTTATTTCCATTTCTTAAGAAAACAATGTCGGCCTTCGCCCACCTTGCGGCGAACTCTTCCTCAGGCGAACTGCGAATTCTTTTACGAATGGTTCAGGCTGGACCATTTCAGCCAAAATTATCGCTTCTATAGACATGCCGTTCTTTTTCCTACTCATATTCGTGGCCGTCGCCACGACCTCTTGATACCTCGGGTATCACAGGTGAAACCTCTTCTTCTACCACCTTTGACCTTCACTATACTGTCGTCTCCTGCTCCGGAAACAGATCTCTGATTATTATGTACCCGGGTATTCTTCGCGATGTAGTAGCCCTTGCCAAAGGGGTCAGGCTCTAGCTCGTCACAGAAGGCCCACTTACAGCTCTGACTTTTTATAATGGCTCCTTTTAGCGTTTTCTTGGTCGCTGAAAGATCCGCTTTGGTCCCTTCTTCATCACCCAAACTGTCCAGCCTTCTCTGCGATCTCTCGTCCCTCTCGAATCCTGGATAGGGGAGATCCTCTTCCACGACTTCGCGTCGTCATTATCTCCCTGACTCAGTCAGGACAGGGCTGCTAGGAGCTCGTTTGATGTGTTTAGATCAGCTCAGGTACTGATCAAGAACAACGCCCAGGTATTTGATGTCGTGTTTAGTGGGGATAGGATCTCCAGAGTACGTGAGCTCGGGTATTTGTCGTTTGGAGCGTGGATGCGCGAATTGCATAGCCACGCTCTTGTCTGAATTTATCGCAATGCGCCATTTATCGGCCCATTCTTCGAAGGTGTCAATCGCCTTTTGCTTTGTTCTCTCTACAATGTTTTTACCCCGAGTAGTTCTTATACTACCTCTGACTAGAAGCGCGGTGTCGTCCGCGTATTGAGCGGTTACGACTGGTGATAAGTCGGGAATATCACTAACGAAGATGTATAGTGTGGGGGAGAGGCTGAACTTCTGGGGGACACCGGCTTCTATCGGTCTTTGTGAGGAAAGGACGTTTTTGAATTTAGCACAGAACATTCGGTTTTGTAGGAAGTCGTGAATAATTCTAGTCAGATACTCGGGTTAGTCTAGTGTTATCATTTTATAGACAAGACCTAAGGACCTAACCTTGTCGAACGCCTTGGCTACATCGAAGGATACCGCGGTCGTGTTTCTGTCGAAGGTGTTGAGACCTTCAGGTATGTATTCGGTGACTCTCAACGATTGATGTGTTGATGAGAGTCTCGCTCGAAATCTGTGTTGGGAGTCGGGAATTACGTGGTGTTCTTTGGTATGTTCGCGAAGCCGAATTAGAATAATTCTTTCAATTATTTTTTCAAGGAAGCTTAGCAAGCTGATTGGTCTATAGTTTTGTGGGAATGTGGGTGATTTCCCTGGCTTGAGGATGTTATTGATTGCGGCAAGTTTCCATGAGTTTGGGAAATAGCCGAGCCTCATCGAAGTATTTGCTATATTGACAATAGCAACTCTTCCTTAGGTCCGAAGTTTCTGATCATGGAATTGGAAATGCCGTCGTGGCCTGGAGCTGTTCTGTTTTTGAGGGATTTGATAATTTCATCGGCCTCTTTGGGACTAGTTGGTTTGATTAACCAGCTGTCGTTATTGTCTATGTAGTTGCTGACCGCATTATCTACCTCCAATTCAAATCGTCATCCTCGTTGGGATTTAGCGTGAACTGTCGTTCCAGCGAGGTAGCAAATGCTTCTGCCTTATCAGCTACTGTATAGGCAAGACTTCTCTCTCCATGAATTGTCGCGTTGTTCAGGGGCTTGTGTCTGAGCGCCTTGGACATACTCCAGAATCTGTTTCTCTCATTGTCTATGGACTCGATGGTCTGGGTCCAGCGTTAATTTTTAATTTCACGCAGCGTGTCTCTGACAACTGTTGAGAGTCAGTGCCACTCTGTATGATCTTCGATGTGCCGGTTACGTTGCCACCCGTTGCGGATCATTTTTCAGGATTGCCAAGAGATCAGGTGGTAATTTGAGAGGTTCGATCTGAGTAGTGATTCTGCTGGAAGTGGCTTTTTCCACCGAACTTAGTATTGTAGTGGTAATGTGTTCTACGGCGGTACCTAGGTCAGCTTTTGTGTGGATGGTAAGAAGCGGGGTGATGCCTGTTTCCACCATTTTTCTATATTTGCGCCAGTCAGTGCACTTTTGGAGAAAGCTGCTTTCCGACCGCCAGATCCAGGATCGCTGAGTTGTGGTCGGAGCCCAGATCGCTCTTTGACCAGGTGTCGTGATCATAGTATATGTTGCTTAGAGAGCAATATCGAGAATATCCGGCCTGTTGTGATAGTGTGGTGGGCCGAATAGTGCATGGGGCTGTCTGGGCCCGCTACTGTGATATCTCGTGTGGTATTGTCGAGATATTCTCGTGGTATTCTTCTATTTTTATTTGCTAGTCTGCTTTTCTGGACTGGGCTTTTGGCGTTGAAGTCACCTGCCGCGATGGTTGGCATATCGTCATTAAAGAGGATGTCGAGATCCTTCTCAAGAATGAGAGTGCTTGGTGATTGGTACACCCATATTATTTTATGCTGACCTGCTGATGTGTTTAGCACCAAGGCGGTTGCTTTAAGGTTTGTGAGTCCGACTATGGGGAGATGCGAGTAATCGAGATTGCTCATTATGTATATAGCTGTTCCCCGGTCCGTGTTGTTGTCTCTATTGGAGTGGTATTGGGAGTAGCCATTGATTGTTGGTTTGCGACCGACTCCGAGCAGGGTTTCGCTCACCAGCACTACATGGATGTTGTGCTCGTGAACAAAGTTCTCTAGCTCAAAAATCTTTTAGTTTAACCCGTTTGTGTTCCAGTGTACAACGCGAACGAAATCTATAGCTGGAGGAGGTTGGGTGGTGTTATACATTATGGGTTTGTTTTAGTCATTCTCGTAGTAAGGGCGGTGAAATTACCCACGGGCCATGACGGTAGTGACTGCTGCCGCGATTATTGATTTGTCGTTGTCAGTTTTGGCCGCAGCGATTATGCGGGCCATTGTCTCGCTCATAAGAGCGAGGTTGGGAGTGCCGGCCGATGCTTTTGACGGGGGGCTGGGGTGTGGTTTGTTTGTCGCGTTGGTGTTTTTGCCAGGGTGGTGGCGTAGGAGGTGCCCTCTTTGTGAGAGCATCGTTTTGTGAGGTTGTCGTCGTGTTTGTTGTAGTTGTGGGGGCAGTGAGATGTTTATTTAGACTGAGGTATTCAGAACATTGCCTAAAGCTGGCTGGGTGAGGCCCCTGATAGTTCGCGAAGGTAGCGTCCTGATCTCTGGGACGGGTGCATTCAGTGGTCGGGTGGTTTGCGCCGCACCTGACGCATTTAAATGCAGCCCGACAGTTAGACTGGGTGTGGCCTCAGCGCTGACACCGGTGGCATTGTGAACTGCCCGCGGCTCTGCGCTTGGGCTCCACCCAGACGTGAAGTCCTGCGACATTTGTCAGGTCGAATATTTTCCGACCTTCGTCTGTTTTATCTACCTGTACGTAGACCATTTCAAAAGGGCCCTTTCGGCCAGTCATCCTGCTTATTTTTGAGACAGGGATGTTCTTGTCTCTGAGGCTGTTCTTAATGTCTTCAAGTGATGTTTTGACAGCAATTGGTCGGATGACTGCTTTAAGAGTCTTTTCTTCTTCCAGTTTGAACTGTTTGAACTGTTTGAATTTTGATGCCATCAGATGTTGTGATGGCATGGGTGATCTGTATTTTGATAGTGTGAAGGTGTTTTGAGATGGCTGTCCAGTTGTTTTTAGTTCTTAAAATGATAGGTGGTGGTCGTTTACATTTAGTTGTTGTGGCTGTGGTGGCCGTGTCCATATTGTCTGTACGGTTGGCGCTTGTCGGAGTCAAGCAACTCGGGCCCGGAACAATCTGTCTTTTTTCTGTCTGAGCCCTGGGGGCTGTGGGTTTGGGAAGTGGGGGATAGTCTGCTCTTGAAATAGAGGCAGACGTGGTGGATTTTTTGGCCTGGTCGGCGTTGGAGATACTTGACGTTGCCGAGCATTTTTTTAGGTTTGGGGTCTTGACTAGGCTGGCTAGTCTCCCCGTGGTGGATTATCTCTACGATGGGGTCGATATGGTGCGGCACCGGCGTGGCCCTGTCATTTAAGTGAATGAGAAGGAACTTGAAGAGCTCCATTTCAAGGGAGGCATTCTTTTTGTTCGCTTCGTCGAGGAGTTGACGAACTTGTGCGAGTTCGGAGGTCAAATTGTCTATTTGGGTGGCTGTGCATTGCGTCATTGCAATCAGTTTGTCTAATTTGGTATTGTCGCTGACGCTAAAGTCGCTGTCGGAGTAGGCGTCCATGTTCTCTTCGATGTTTGGCATGGACAGGCCGACCTGGGTCTCTGCCCCGTCCATGGTGATTTTTATGGGATTTTTTAGCAAGACGCTGTTATGGCTGATAGTGTCACGATTCGGACGTGTAAGCACAGGCGGGCCCGATCGGTAGTTGGATGGGTGGCCGCCCGGCAATTTTGGATTTTGGGTGGTATGGGTAGATTTGAGTTTAGTGCCCCAGGTCTGCCTGTTGTTTAGACGGTACCGCGCGTACCCCCTCGGGGTGCCGCTGCAGATCCTCCAGCTATTCCCTTTTTATCGGAAATGTCCGGAAAGGATAGCAAGCTACAGCTTGCTGTTTATACAGGCGTGATGACACTCTCCGACCCCGTGCCGGCCCAGACAGACACGGAGCAAGTGTTGTTTCTCGTTCCCGCCCTCCGGCCAGAGCAGTAGTTTTACGCCCTAGCTACGGAGACGTTCTCCTCTCTGAAAAATATACAAGGGTATATCTAATACTGTTGTTCATTATTAGGATGGCTCCTTATCTCTGGCCAGGCTTTTGCTCGAGTTGCGGGCAGAGAGGCTATTGTCACCGAACACGACTAGGCGTGCACCAGGTAAGGGTGTAGCAAATTATAATCGGTAAGCCGGGGTCGGGCCTATAGAAATTTTGAATGAAAGCTCTGCAAAGGCGGGAGTTTATAATGCACCGCCGCGTCGCATTTGTAGGTTTTGAAATGAGTGGGCCATGATTCGTTTAAGTTTCCAAATGAATGTCAGGCATTTGCTGTCACTTCTGTCATGGAAGACCACTACAGTATATATTTCTGAAAGGATAGAAGAAGTTCCATTTGTAGTCAAGAAGGTGATTCAAGCACAAGTTATTCAGAGAAAATGTACTTCATCTTATCCATAAAATTACTTAAAAATATTACTCACGAAGATATGTGAGAGTACCAAATTACTTGTACCGTTTTTTTTCTGCCCACTGTGTATAACTGTACCATCAATCTGGGAATAGATGCCGACGGTGAGCTGGGCCGATCAATAAAATCAACAAAACTGATTTAAATGTAGACTCTCTGCTTATTATTAAGGAATGGGACCTTAGATTCATTGAGTTTTGAAGGATTTATCAATAAAATAATTCTCAATTTAGATGCAGAATTTTCGCTAATTTTTAATGAACCAAAATGAAATCTAGATGCAGAAATTTTGCTAATTTTAAATGAACAAAAAAAAAATTTAAATTAATAATTGATAACACAATCCACGCTTAAAGTATGAAGTTACAATTTCCGCAACTGTTAATAATTCTGCAATATTTGGAAAATGCATTTATACCGCCAGCAAATTTGATTATATACATTGCACGCAGTATATGATCGTTTCGTATAAAATTTCTCGATCACGTACACAAATAGTGGAGCATTTTTGCGAATGGCCATTTTCGCGGAAGGGCGGCACGTTCGGAATACGGTCCTAATTTCAATCTCCTTGTAACCAATCTGACAGCCTGCCCTTATCGTTTTTTTTCATTTTTTTTTTCATTTCATCTATGTGAAACAAAATTGGATTTTAGTTGATACATTGATCATTGCACAGTGTTGCATAAAATTTGTGGTTTATCGGTGTAATCGGTTTAGAAGTGGAGCATTGTAATGGGATTGTGAAATGCATTGAAATTTGTTTTATTCGATATAAATGAATTTCGCTGTGTTTTATGATAATTTAGTTTATGGGGAGTCGTTATTGGGGTGCTAGTATATTTAATTTGTTTAGTGCACCGTTCCCGTAATATACTGGCGTGAATAAATTAGTTGACTTTATGAATGCGAAATATTGGTTTTTATCGTATATTCATTTAGTGCGGTTTTCCGGAAAAAGTAATATTAATTAAAATAAAGCCGTTTCGTTATGAAATTATTGCACTAAATCCAGATTGTTATGGTATTTTGAAATTAATAGCAGTAGTTGATACCTGAGATTAGTGACTTTTTTAGGTGCTCTCAGGCCAAGGCCCTGCTTACGCGAAGGGCCTGCCATTATTTGATTAATGCTTCTAAAAATGCGTGATCGTTTTATCAGTAGATCACCTGATGATATTAAGCAAACTATCTAGTGCATATTTTGTAGAGATGAGGAAAACTGCTACTTTTGAATCACGTTGCTACCTGCGATTGCTACTTTCTAATATCAGTGATTTTAAACTGAGACTATGATCACAAAAACAAAATATAAAAAAAGCATGCAAAATTCCATAATAAATCATCCTCAATGGTCGAAATATCACTTATTTAGAATCAATTTGGTTTTTGTATATTCAACAATTTTCAATAGAGATATGGATTTTTTAAAAATTTTGTTTTAATTTTTTGAGCACCTGAACAAACACATCGCAGAAAAAAAAAATTAAAAAACGCAGGCAAAATTCCATAAAAAATCATCCTCAATGGCCGAAGTATCCCTTATTCAAAATCAATTTGGTTTTTGTAAATTCAACAATTTTCAATAGAGATATGGAATTTTGAAAATATTTGTTTTAATTTTTTAAGCACCTGAACAAAAACATCGCCGAAAAAAATATAAAAATACGTAGGAAAAATTCCATAAAAAATCATCCTCAATGGTCGAAGTATTTAAAATCAATTTGGTTTTTCAATAGAGGGATGGATTTTTGAAAATTGTTGTTTTAATTTTTTGAGCACCTGAACAAAAACATCGCAGAAAAATATATGAAAAAAACGCAGAAAAAAATCCATAAAAAATCATCCTCAATGGCCGAAGTATCGCTTATTCAAAATCAATTTGGTTTTTGTATATTCTAATTGAAATTTTTCTTTTAATTTTTTGAGCACCTGAACAAAAACATCGCAGAAAAAAATATTAAAAAACGCAGGAAAAATTCCATTAAAAATCATCCTCTATGGTCGAAGTATCACTTATTCAGAATCAATTTAGTTTTTATAAATGCAACAATTTTCAATATAGATATGAATTTTTGGAAATTGTTGTTTTAATTTTTTGAGCACCTGAAGAAAAACATCGCAGAAAAAAAATATAAAAAACGTGGGAAAAGTTCCATAAAAAATAATCCTCAATGGCCGAAGTATCGCCTATTCAAAATCAATTTTGTTTTTGTAAATTCAATAATTTTCAATAGAGGTATAGATTTTTGAAAATTGTTGTTTTAATTTTTTGAGCACCTGAACAAAAACATCGCAGAAAAAAATATAAAAAACGCAGGCAAAATTCCATAAAAAAATATCCTGAATGGCCGAAGTATCGCTTATTCAAAATCAATTTGGTTTTTGTAAATTCAATAATTTTCAATAGAGATATGGATTTTTGAAAATTTTTATTTTAATTTTCTGATCACGTGAACAAAAACATCGTAGAGAAAAATATAAAAAAACGCTGGAAAAATTCCATAAAAAATATCCTTAATGGTCGAAGTATCACTTATTCAGAATCAATTTGGTTTTTATAAATTCAACAATTTTCAATAGAGATATGAATTTTTGGAAATTGTTGTTTTAATTTTTTGAGCACCTGAAGAAACACATCGCAGAGAAAAATATAAAAATCGTAGGAAAAATTCCATAAAAAATCATCCTCAATGGCCGAAGTATCGCTTATTCAAAATCAATTCGGTTTTTATAAATTTAATAATTTTCAATAAAGATATGACTTTTTGGAAATTGTTGTTTTAATTTTCTGATCACGTGAACAAAAACATCTCAGCAAAAAATATAAAAAACGCAGGAAAAATTCCATAAAAAATCATCCTCAATGACCGAAGTATCGCTTATTCAAACTCAATTTTATTTTTGTAAATTCAATAATTTTCAATAGAGATATGGATTTTTGAAAATTGTTCTTTTAATTTTTTGAGCGCCTGAACAAAAACATTGCAGAAAAAAATATAAAAAACGCAGGAAAAATTACATAAAAAATCATCCATAATGGTCGACGTATCGATTATTCAAAATCAATTTTGTTTTTCTAAATTCGATAATTTTCAATAAAGGTGCGGATTTTTGAAAATTGTTGTTTTAATTTTCTGAGCACCTGAACAAAAACATCGCAGAAAAAAATATAAAAAACTCAGGCAAAATAAATAAAATAAATTATCCTCAATGGCCAAAGTATCGCTTATTCAAAATCAATTTGGTTTTTGTAAATTAAATAATTTTCAATAGAGATATGGATTTTTGAAAATTATTGTTTTAATTTTCTGAGCACCTGAACAAAAACATCGTAGAAAAAAATATTAAAAAACGCAGTAAAAATTCCATAAAAAATCATCCTCAATGGTCGAAGTATCACTTATTCAGAATCAATTTGGTTTTTATAATTTCGGCAATTTTCAATAGAAATATGACTTTTTGGAAACTGTTGTTTTAATTTTTTGAGCACCTAAAGAAAAACATTGCAGAAAAAAATATAAAAAACGTAGGAAAAACTCCATAAAAAATTATCCTCAATGTTTGAAGAACCGCTTATTCAAAATCAATTTGGTTTTTCAATAGTGGAATGGATTTTTGAAAATTGTTGTTTTATTTTTTGAGCACCTGAACAATGACATCGCAGAAAAAAAAATAAAAAACGCAGTAAAAATTACATAAAAATCATCCATAATGGTCGACGTATCGCTTATTCAAAACCAATTTGGTTTTTGTAAATCCAACAATTTTCAATAGAAATATGAATTTTTGGAAATTGTTGTTTTAATTTTTAGAGCACCTGAAGAAAAACATCGCAGAAAAAAATATAAAAAATGTAGGAAAAACTCCATAAAAAATTATCCTCAATGTTTGAAGAACCGCTTATTCAAAATCAATTTGGTTTTTCAATAGAGGTATGGATTTTAAAAAATTGTTGTTTTAATTTTTTGAACACCTGAACAAAAACATCGCAGAAAAAAAATATAAAAAACGCAGGAAAAATTACATAAAAAATTATCCATAATGGTCGACGTACCGCTTATTTTAAACCAAATTGCTTTTTGTAAACCTAGCAATTTTCAATAGAAATGTGAATTTTTGGAAATTGTTGTTTTAATTTTTTGAGCACCTGAAGAAAAACATCGCAGAAAAAAATATAAAGAATGTAGGAAAAATTCTATAAAAAATTATCCTTAATGGTCGAAGTACCGCTTATTCAAAATCAATTTGGTTTTTCAATAGAGGTATGGATTTTTGAAAATTGTTTAAATTTTTTGAGCACCTGAACAAAAGCATCGCAGAAAAAAATAATAAAAAAACGCAGAAAAAATTCAATAAAAAATCATCCTCAATGGCCGAAGTATCGCTTATTCAAAATCAATTTGGTTTTTGTAAATTCAACAATTTTCAATAGAAATATAAATTTTTGGAAATTGTTGTTTTAATTTTTTGAGCACCTGAAGAAAAACATCGCAGAAAAATATATAGAAAACGTAGGTATAATTCTATAAAAAATTATCCTCAATGGCCAAAGTACCGCTTATTCAAAATCAATTTGGTTTTTTTTTAATTCAACGATTTTCAATAGAGATATGGATTTTTGAAGATTTTTGTTTTAATCTTTTGAGGACCTGAACAATGAGGAGAATTTGGAAATTTGAATTGTTTTGTTAATTTTCAGTTAATGAAGTTTGCAATTTAAAAATTAGTTTCGTGGTATTATTTTAAAATGTATATTTTTGATATTCGCACTGAATCTTAAATTAAAATGAATTTTTAGTCATTTTGGGTTTACCATTTGTAGAAATTGTTCTTATATATTTTTCTTTGCCAGTTGATGAAAATCGTAATTTGAACATGAGCATAACCGTAAATGGGAGTAAACAGTATTGAATATGAAATAATATTTAGAAATGCTATTTTCCATTGCCTTCTAACAATCACGTTTTTAGGTAACAATTGTGATTTTAAGGAGCAATCACAGTTTTAGTCACAGTTTAAAGAACAGTGATTTTAAGTAGCTGTGATTTAAAGTAGCAGTGATTTTAAGTGGCAGTGATTTTAAGTAGCGGTGATTTTAAGTATCAGTGATTTTAAGTAGCAGTGATTTCAAGTAGTGATGATTTTAAGTAGCGGTGATTTTAAGTAGCAGTGACTTTAAGTAGCAGTGAAATTCGCCTATTAGTAACAGTAACGACATGTGATTTTTCAATATTAGTGAAAAATCACTGGTACCTGAAATATCGTCCATTCCTAATATTTTGTAATCTAAATGACGCCCGACAGATTAAGAATCGCTGGTTTAAGATAAAATTTTAATTATTGATATTAAACCACTGTATGGTAATATTTTATTTCTCAAAGGAATATCCTACAACTACTTCTATAAATTGTTTTGCTCCTAAAAGTAATAAGACTTTATATAATATATTTTTCCTCGTATATAAACACTACACCACACTATTTTTTTTTAATTTGAATAGCGTTTCTAAAAATAAAACTCCAACAATTAGTCATCTATACCTTATGCACGATACAATTGCAATTTATCAGACATATTTACCTTGTCAACCTTTACTATGCAATTCAAACAATTGTCATGTGTGTGTTCTGTTACATCAGCAACGATTGCATTCGCGATATCCGTTCAGTTCTTTTATATGATGTAAGATGTAATGTTCTGTTTGCGCGAGGCATATTTTGATAAGGGAAGCTTTAATCTGCAAAGTGCTCCCTTTTATGGAACCCCGATAATATAAACAATCAAAGTAATTGAATAAAAGTCCGCCGGTCTTGTTTTCTTTCATCACATCTTCAAACAAATCAAATTTTATTAAAACAACAAAACGCGCCCGGACAAATCCGTCGCAGAACTTTCCAAAGCGAATCTGCTTTTTTCGCCCCTTTACCGCATCCCCATAGTCGCCTCTCGGATAATAAACAACCGAACGATTTCATCAACATGCAAATGCCATTCTAGTTTTGCTGTGTATAATTGGTCGATGAAACCGGATAAAACAAATTAGAGTAGGACGTCGAGAGGAACGATGAGAGCGACTACGTTCAGGAAGTGTTTGGCAAACCAAACACACCGCCACTGGAATAATACACATCGGAAATCCAAACACTAGTGAAACACATTACACCATGTTTTTTTCTAGTCGATAGAGCTATTTAAAGCTATAGCTACGTTGTTTTTTTTTTCAATATACTCTGAAATCAGGATTGGGCTTAGTCGTTATCATAAAAAATTCAAGTGAATTTTCATTTAATCAGCAATTATGGTGAAGATTTGACATTGCCAAATATTCATTTATTTTCTTAAGGATGTGTGCTCCTTTCACAGTTCCTCAAAGATTATTTTTATAATCAATAACTAGCGAGTGCCTGTAAACAATCAAGAAGATAAAATGTTAAAATCGAATTTAAAATTAATCCTTGCAATAAATTATTTCTCCGGTTTCATGTACGTTTATAATACAATTAAAGTGCTGTTTTTTGTCATTTATCGCGTGAGGATATATTTTAAAGCAAAGAAGTATCCTGAAGAGCAGGAAAAAGAGAGATATATAACACAGCAGGATCGCACTCAACATCTAAATTCCCCGAATTCAAAATTTATCGTCGGCGCGCGTTCGGTTAACGCGGGGTCATCACTTCTCGCACACGAGCAGACATGGAACGTCAACCCCCGAGGGCGAAATAGGCACAAGATAAATCGCATACGTCGCCGTTGACATATGACAATGCTGGTCTCTCATCGCACAGTACAGCACAGCCAGGCATAGCATGCGATAAGGTTACGCTGATTGCCGGAGAATTCTGGACGGGCGCCGAGGAATTTCCTTCAACACGACCTCCGACTTTTCCACCCATTTCTCCCCTTTTCACGTCGTGCGTCGGATTTAAAACATCTGGACATGTTCGCATACACAATGTAAACCCACGGAAAAATTCCGCAAAGAATACAAAGGGTGCATTACCGGGCGATGACGAAAATTTGTAAGACCTGATTAAATTGGCTAAGGTGGAGCGAAGCAGCCTGTGAACCCGGAAAATTCTTTATCGGCGTATATTTCCCTAGTTAATGTTTACTCGTTTAATCGACTTTCTAGGAGTTGAGTTATTTTTACGAAACACTTTGAGAAATAAATTTTACGCATCATTAATTGTTAGCTTAATTATTAATAGACCAATATTTGAGGATCGTGAAATTCATGCGAAGATAAACTTATTTAATCAGTATACTTTATAAAGCACAATTTCAGCTCCATAATCAATGACATTCGCGTTCAACATCAACTTTTTTTTTTATTTTGTGCATTTCTGTTCCTAATTCTTTCAGTATTTAGGTAGTTGCCTACGGTGTAATCCGCCGAACCCATCCTAAACATCTGGTTGACCGTACATTTTGAGGCCGTAAAATACTTAAAGAGCCAAAAAGCAATATTTGCACTATTTTTCTAGTGATACGTTATCTTTTATCCATCCCCGGGTGGCTTTCAAGCCCTCGACCTAATACATCGCGCGGACCTGTAGGAGCCACGCTGACCGCAGGTAGAGAATGTAGGCACCAACAGCCGATCGATCCAGACGCGTCTCTACGGCACGTTTACCCTCAGGCAAACTTACTATTGCCGCCACATTCCCTAGTTTTATCAAAATTTACTGTCGATAATTGGATTATTATAATGAAAATAAAAAAAAGGACAAACATTATATACTGAAGGAAAAAAAAACGAAACACTTGAAATTCGTGTAATTTCTACCATTTTCAAACCGCCATAACTCGGCGTATTTTCAATCGATTTTGATGAATCTTTGGTGGCGAAAAACTTTGAAATGTCTTCTTTAAAGTCATGCATGCGAAATTAAGCGTAACCCCTTCCGCCCCCTCTAGCGACCCAGTAAAAAAAAGTTTCTTTCTGGAAACTGTCCAACTTTGACGATGTCTACGAAGTTGTAAAAATTTTGTTGACTCGATCCACCATAAAGGCATTAAAATCTAATCAATTCCCTATGTAGGACTTAAAGAACGAAGTTCCTATGACGATGTGGCACGAAGTTATGGGTGTTTGAAAGAAAGCAAATTTTGTGGTTTTCTTACTCATAAGTCTGAAGTTTTTCGACGAAATTGTTTTCGTTTTCACGAATGAACTTTTCTTTGCATGTTCTTTAAGGTATGCATGAAAATTCATTGTTTGCGCGAAATCACGAATTTCGCAGTTTGTACCTTATTAACAAAAAACTTTTTTTTTTTATTATGTAAAAAAAGACTCACTTTAACGATCTCTGTAGGATCAGAAAAAAATGTTGGCCTAACTCACCACCATTCGTCCATTTTTCAATTCGTCCAATAAAAACAAACAAATTACACTGACGGAAAAAAATTAAACACTTGAAATTTGTAAAAATTTAGGTAATTTTCCATAACTCGATTTCTATCCAACCGATTACGACGATCTTTTGAGAAATCAAAAGCAAAATGTGTCCTCTTTGAGAATGTTTATCCCCCACTCAAAGAGAGGGCTGTATAAAAATGGCCACAAAATGTAGTTTTTCTAAACACCCATAACTTTGTGAAAAATCGCCATAGGAACTTCGTTTTTGAGTCCTGTACAGGTAATTGAACACATTTCAATGCCCTTTTGGTGGATCGAGTCGACACATTTTATCCAACTCGGTACACGTTGCCAAAGTTGGACGTTTTTTTGCCCAAAAACGTGTATTACTTGTTCGGAGGTTGAACGGTTCGAAAAGGGATCATTCCAATCTGAGTTTACCCTATTAAAGTAGAGCCAAAACGAGATTTTTTCCCGTAAGAATCATCAAATTTCGTTGAAAAGTCTCTAAGTTATGTGCGAAAAACCTCAAAATGCACTTTTTTTTAAACACCCATAACTTGGTGCCAAATCGTCGTAGGAACTTCGTTTTTCAAATCTTGCATAGGGAATTGATCAAATTTTAATGCCTTTATCGGCAAAATCGAGTCAAAATTTGTGGATCGAGTCGACAAAAATTTTCCAACTCCATAGACATCGTCAAAGTTGGACATGGTTTCCTGAAAAAACATTTTTTTTACAGGGGTGCTAGAGGGGGCGGAAGGGGTTACGGTTAATTTCGCATGCATGACTTTAAAGAAGACACTTCAAAGTTTTTCGCACTCAAAGATTCATCAAAATCTATTGAAAATACGCCGTGTTATGGCGGTTTGAAAATAGTCGAAATTTCACGAATATCGAGCGTTTAATTTTTTTTTCCTCCAGTATATATACAGGATGTAAGAGATCGTCCCTGCAGTTCTTTTATTATTCAAGAAATCAATTCAAAATTTGTTAGAGTTATACTAAAAGCAAATTTGAGTTTAGTGGTCACCTGGAGGCTTGTATTGTACTTTCAGTTTCACCGGAAGTGACTTTAGTTTTGAAATTTTAAATGGAACAACCACTATACTTTTTATTTTCGGATTAATAAAAATCGCATATACAGGGTGTTTCAAATTCAAGGCTCACCATGGGGATCTCGCTTATTAGAAGACATAGAGGGTATGTTTAAAATTGACACTTTTGTAGAATTTTATGCTGATTAATAATCCGTTGAAAAAAATTAAT
Organism: Ocypus olens; assembly: GCA_910593695.2. Lineage (NCBI taxonomy): Eukaryota > Metazoa > Arthropoda > Insecta > Coleoptera > Staphylinidae > Ocypus > Ocypus olens. The sequence goes on along the minus strand of OU343054.1, from coordinate 10,486,339 downwards.
TAAAATATTTTGTTTTCGAGTTATCTTAAAAAAAAGTGATTTCCTTTTTTTCTTTATATCTACCTCTACCTTATTTGAGGAGATATTAAAAAGACGTTCTTATAGCACTTTTTCATTATCTAAAAGATGGCGTAAGATTTTTCTTTATAACATGTTTCGTTTCTTTTGAACCATCATCAACTTTCCAATTTCTTACGGACACAATATTTATTTGTGATCACCTCTGAATGCTCAATTTTTTGTGATGACAACAATATAACACAACATACCGGGTGACCCAGGGATCTGTAAAAGCCCCATAACTTATTTGCTATTTGAGATATAGACTTCTAGTTTTCTTGAACTGGTACCCACACTTATTCTACATATTTTAAAAATATGTGTGTTTTTGTACAGGGTGTCCCAATATACATAACAGAACAAAGTTATGTTTTTTTAAATGGAACACCCTATATTTTATACTTAATTTTCAACCGTCTTGAGAAACTGATAAAAATAGTATAAGATAGTATGGGTCTATTATGGACGGTTGGTTAGTTATGGGCAAATTTCTGGCAAAAACAAGGAGACATTCAAAAAGTTGCAGAAGCGCTCCTAGCAATGCTAGCGTCGTTTTTTATACACTAAAGAATTTTCCACATCATGAAGAATAATACAAATCGGCTTTAGTTCTTTTTTGTCCATACTGCTATACAGGGTGTCAACATACGCAAAATAATGGATAACTATTTTTTTTCAAATGGAACACCCTATATATCTTGCCACCAATGTATGGAATTTTTAATAAGCTTTCCAATGATGTACAATTTGTATAATGAAATATTAAGGATTCTTAAGATTTATCCATAAAAGCATTTTTCTTTTGTCATCTCCTGTTCATTTTTGGATTTTCAGCCAAAACTATGCATTTTCTGAAAAAATAATAAGAAACCAAAGTTGTAGAGCGGAAAATTTTGGATCGATATAGATCTTTCGACTTTTCCAATAATGCGTGCATTGCCCGCCAGAGCGCGCAAAATCGTGACCATATATGCATTTTAGCGTTTTTCTCAATTTTTTTGTTAATTAATTGCACTATACTTTATTTTCCACGTCCTCTAGCAGAAATACGGGTAATTATAGAATTATTTAAATGACCTACATCGATTGAAAATATTCCGCTCTACAACTCTTAAACGGAGCAATTTTTGCCCAAAATGCATAGTTTTCGCTAAAAATGGAAAAAAAAACATTGAAAACGCAAAAATTGATATATACATTTTCAATTTGCATTTTCAGGGAAAACTATGCATTTTTGGCAAAAATTGCTCCTTTTAAGAGTTGTAGAGCGGAACATTTTTAATCGATATGGGCCATTTTAATTTCCCGTTTTTCCGCTAGAGGGTGCGGAAAATAAAGTATAGTGCAATTTATTAATAAAAAAATTGAAAAGAAAACGCTAAAATGCATATACGGTCACGATTTTGCGCGCTCTGGCGGGCAATGCACGCATTATCTTAAAAGTCGAAAGATCTATATCGATCGATAATTTTCCGCTCTACAACTTTGGTCTCTTATAATTTTTCCTGAAAATTGACAATTTTGGCTGAAAATTCAAAAATCAGCAGAAGGTGACAAAACAAATATGTTTTTATTGATAAATCTTAAGAATTATTAATATTTTGTTATACAAACTGTATATCATTAGAAAGCTTATTAAAAATGCCATAGATTGGTGGCAACATATATAGGGTGTTTCATTTGAAAAAAAATAGTTATCCATTGTTTTGCGTATGTTGACACCCTGTATAGCACTATGAATAAAAGAGAACCAAAGCCGATGTGTATTATTCTTTATGATGTGGAAAATTTTCTAGTGTATAAATAATGATGCTATCTTTGCTAGGAACGCTTCTGAAATGTTTTCAATGTGTACATATTTGTGCCACAAATTTACCCATAACTAACCAACCGTCCATAATAGACCCATACTATCTTATACTATTTCTATCAGCTTCTCAAGAGGGTTGAAAATAAAGTATAAAATATAGGGTGTTCCATTTAAAAAAAACATAACTTTGTTCTGTTATGTATATTGGGACACCCTGTACAAAAACGTACATATTTTTAAAATATGTAGAATAAGTGTCGGTACCAGTTCAAGAAAACTGGAAGTCGATATCTCAAATAGCAAATAAGTTATGAGGCTTTTACAGATCCCTGGGTCACCCGGTATATTTAATTTCATAAATGAACAAATAATCGTTTAAAACTCTTTTATTTTCAATCTATATGTTGTTGTCTATACTTCTTGTTGCAGAAGAAAATGGCGGCCACATACAACATTTACAATAAATGCAATATTTTTAATAAATCCCATTTGCTTTCGCACACACAAGCATTTGTAATTTTAAAATTGCTCAAATGATTGATACAAATATCAATATTTCAAAATATGACTTACTTTTGAAAAACCCTACAGTACCGGACTGAAAGCAAACTTATTTAATTAAAACTGAAATTGCAGACAAAACAAGTTGATACAAATAATTATAAGTGAATTAATTCGAAGATACAAACTAACAGTAGGTAATAATTACATGTTAAAATTAAAATTACAAAAATCATCCCGACTATAAAAAGCGTCTTTCAACAGTAGTTTTTTAAATCATTTTAATGGCAAAACACTGATTGCTTTAAGCAGTTTATTAAGAACTTTAATGTCATAAAAATTTGGCCCATACCTGAAGCGCTGCAGACGTAGTGGAATGGTACACAATTTATCTCTAATCCTCGTATTATGTGCGTGGAATGATTTATTTATGACTCCGATAGTTTACGATATGTTTCCTAACATAAACAAGACACTCGTGGATAAAAATACAGGGAAGTTTTAATATTTTCAGTTCAATAAATTTCCCTCGACAGTTCTCCCGAAACCCAAACTGGACATAATTCTTATTACTTTGCGTTTACATCCAAATGGTCCATGGCTTGATGATAAGTGGCCCCAGACTAAGATCCCATATGATAGCTTAGAGTGTATGAATGAGAAATAAGCAGCTCACATTACATTTATTGAAACATCACGGTTTCTGCAAATAATACTATATTACATAATTAGAGCAAATTACTCGCATGTGAAAGAAATTAGTTACGAGTTGTGTAGCGGCGGGTAAATCAATTTCACGAGTGCGTAATTTCGTTACAACTTGCTTTATGTTCTATACTTTAAATAAGGCTTATTTTCCGGTATTAGTTTTTGAGATAAAGCGCGCACACAGCCACATCCACAGAGAGAGGGGCATTTTTTTCTTTCCGCAAATCCTTGAAATCGCCTCTGGGGAGTTCAAAATATTTCCGTAAAAGAAAATTTGAAATCAAAATTACAGTTACAATACTTTCCCGTACTTCCAAAATTAATATGACGTTGTAGATCATACTAGTGGAAATATATGTTACGAAAAAAATAATTTCTTTAAATTAATATGTTATCCACAATGAAGCAAAGAAATACATTAATTTGCTTGAAAATATGTTTAATATACTAATCAGAAAGTGCTAGGAGCGTAAAACGCCTTGTATACATCGCAACTACAATTCCTAAACGTGCCTAAACTTTCCTAATTCACTTTCGGTATAGTTTTCATCTCACGCAACCGAGTCAGTTTGACTGTGGAATTATGGTGGATTCCGATGTTGCCCCGGGGATCGGATCTCCGGGGAATCAGGCTGACAATCGTCGGGAATAGAAGATGATGTCCGGTTCCGGATCCTCGGAAAAGGGCGAATTATAAAAAAAAAACGGAGGAACAAACAAAACGAGTAAACAGGACAACAGCCATGGTCCATTGTTTTATATAAATTTTCACGGGGGGGATTTCGGTCGCAACCCGCCACACCGTAATGTACTTCTCCGGGCCTAATGGTTTGGTTATTTCGTGGGAGTGTAACCCCTGTTTCGCATTTCGTAGTATATCTTAATTCCTTCCTCTGTTCCCCCATTCCTTCTCATTAAGTCAGCTCCTCGTCGCCCGGTCTTGTCGCATTACGCTGAGGTGCAATATCGGCCTAGCGATCTGAGAAACAAATCACCAAAATACATTCCAGCCCGTTGGGAATTTTGCCTGGGTTATTTAAGTTTAACTGAGAAATATTTACGGAACAGAAATAATGTACCGATGTATTTATTACCCCAACCGTAATCATGAAAAATCATCTAACTAAATTTCGTTTAAACTCTACGGAAGTTGAATCTCTATTTACCCTTAACAAAATATGTGACAATTGGTCCAGTAAAATGGTGTTCAAAAAGAGATTGAGGTCGAAAGTTATTTGTGGTTTTAGGGGTGCTGAACACGAATCTGAAGTTGTCTAACCAATTTATGGTTGAGGCCAATATGACAAATCATCAAAAAACCGCCTAATATCAAGGTTCTTTTAGTTTTTGGCTTATAACTTGCAAAGTTTTTTACGCAAAAGGTAATCGTATATTAAAATAAAGACGAAATAATTACCTTCAATTTATTTATTCGTACGAGTTAATGGTTTCCGTTGAAAAAAAGTGAATTTCAAACATTTTCGGAAAATAGCAAAAACATAATTTTTTAAAGCCTTGTCGTTTATAACATTAAAAGTAAGCATTTGCCAATGTACCTCTATTATTATTATTATATTTACAGGTCATATTATAATATTATTATTGTCCGCCAAAAAATGTATACACTCTTTGTCAGACTGTATCATGATATTGATATTGTCGATTTATTTGAATTACCGGTACGTTGTAGTACGATCTTTCACTCAGTAGATGCAGGTACTTTCATCATCACGAGGGAGAAAACAAAATGGCTGGAGCACGCTTTAAGTTCGAGCAGCGAAAATGCATTACCAGGTTTGGTAATGCCGTTCAAGGTGCAGCGTCAGTGGAGGCGGGAGTTTGAAGCAAAACCCCCAACCCGCCTCACAATTAAATGAATTATTGACAAGTTTGAGGCTTTTGTAACGATTTGTAATACTCATAAAGGAATATCGGAAAGACCGCAGACAGCTGTCAAGTCCTGTCTCGTTGGCTCTCTTGTTGGAAAGGTTTGTTACTACTACACAGAAGTCTGTTACGCAATATATACGTAAAAATTAGAGATTATCTTCCGAAACCCGAGCTTATTCCAATTTGAAGTTATTATTTTTATTCCATTGGCCAAAAATAAATGTAAAAACAATAGCAACAATTATGTAACGTTTAAAATATACTCTTAATTGATTATACGTTATAATTCTGATAAAATTTGAAAATTTCCTTTCACTACAGTAAGATTATTATAATTTTGAATAAATAAATATTAAAACAATTGCCACATCGAGGTACCTTTCTAAATACACTCGAAATTGATTATACTTTATAATTCAGGCAAAATTTTAAAATTTTCTATCACTAGAGTTAGAGATACTCACCTAACACTCGAGTGTATTCTAATTTGAAGTTTTTTTTTCCATGGGCAAAACAAATATAAAAACAATTGCCACCATGATGTCACTTTTTAAGTACACTCAACATTGATTTTACTTTATAATTTTGACAAAATAAAAAAAATTTCCCGACATTAGAATTAGAGATAATCGTCCGAAACCGCAGCGTATTGCAAGTTATTTTTTTTTATTCCACTGGCCTAAAAATATGTAAAAACAATTGCTCCATATATGTAACTTTCAAAATGTACTCTTAATTGATTATAAATTATAATTCTGATAAAATTTTCCTTCCTTAGAATTAGAGATAATCACCCGAAACCCGAACGTATTATAATTTAAAGTATTTTTTTATTGGCCTAAAAAAATTTAAAAAAAAAACAGTTTTTGCAACTTGGTAACGTTCAAAATAAAACTTTTAATTGATCATCTATTATATTTCTAACTAAATTTAAAAATTTCGCTTCACTAAAGTTAGAGATTAGCACCCGAAATCCGAGCGTATTATAATTTGAAGTTATTTTTATTTTCCATTGACATAAAAAAATATAAAATCAATTTCCAGACCCTTTATAACTTTTAAAATTTATTCAAAATTGATTATACTTTATAATTTTGAAAAAATTTGAAAATTTCCCATCACTAAAGTTAGAGATAATTACCCAAAATCCAAGCGTGTTATAATATAAAGTTATTTTTTTTCCATTGACATAAAAAAAATATAAAAACAATTGCCACAACTGAGTAACTTATTCAGAAAGTTACTTAGGTGTGACAATTGATTGTATTTAAAATTTCCCGACACTAGAATTGTGGATAATTGCCCGAAACCCGAGCGTATTATAATTTGAAGTTATTTTTTCCATGGGCCAAAAAATAAAATAAAAACAATTTCCATAAGTGGGTAACTTTTGAAATATACTCAAAACTCATTATAATTTATAATTCTGATAAGAATTTGAACATTTCCCTTGACTAATAATTAATCTCCCGAAACCCGAGCGTATTCTAATTTAAAGTTATAATTTTTTTCATTGGCCTAAAGAAATATAAAAACAATTTCCACAACTATGTAACTTTCCAAATATACTCAAAATTGATTGTACATTATAATTTTATCAAAATCTTAAAATATCCCTTCCCCAGATTAAGAAGTCATCACTGAGAAACCGAGCTTATTATAATTTTCTATTTTCCTTCAGTGGAAAAATAAATTTAAAAAACAATTTCCAGAGCTAAGTTACTTTCGAAATATACTCAATATTGATTATACTTTATAGTTCTGCCAAAATTTTGAACTTATCCTTCACTGGATTTAGAGATAACCTCCTGAAATCCGAACATATTCTAATTTAAAGTTACAATTTTGTACCATTAACCTTGGAAATATTTTAAAAAAATATTACAACAAGGTAACTTTCTAAATTTACTCTATATTGTTTAGAAAATATAATTTAAACAGAATTGTTAAATTTTCCTTCACTAGAGTTGGAGATTATCATTTGAACCCCGAGCGTATTCTAATTTGAAGTTACAATTTTGTTCCATTGGCCTAAAAAATATAAAAACAATTGCCACAACTACGTAACTTTCAAAATACACTAAAAATGAATTAGACATTATAATTCTGTTAAAATATTGAAATATCCATTCACAACATTTAGAAAAAAATCTGGCTTCTTATATTTTTAAAATCACAATTTTCTTTCACTGGAAAAAAAAAATAAAAACAATTGCCACCGCTAGATAAGTTTCGAAATATATTTAAAATTGATTACACTTTGCAATTCTGACAAAATTAAAAAATGTCTCTTCATTAGAGGTAGAGATAAGCACTTGAAACCCGAGCGTATTCAAATTTGAAGTTGCAATTTAGTTCCAATGACTTAAAAAACCTTAAAAAACAATAAAAACAATTGCCACAACTAGGTAACTTTCAAAATACATTCAAGATTGATTGTACTTGATAATTCTGACAAAACTTTAAAATTTCTCTTCACTAGAGTTAGAGTTAACCATCAAAAGCCCGAGCGTATTTGAATTTGAACTTACAACTTGGTTCCTTTGACAAATTAAAAATGATTGCCACAACTACATAACCTTTGAAATATACTCTAAATTAATTATACATTATAATTCTCACTAAATTTTAAAATGGTTCTTCACCAGAGTTAGAGATAATCATCAGAAGACCGACCGACCGTATTTGAATTTGAAGTTATAATCTTGTTTCTTTGACATAGTAAAAATATAAAAACAATTGCCGCAACTTCATAACTTTTGAAATATACTCTAATTTGATGATAAATTATAATTCTGACAAAATTTTAAAAAAAATCCCTTCATTAGAGGTAGAGATAAGCACACGAAATACGACCGTATTCAAATTTGAAGTTACAATTTGGTTCCATTGACTTCAAAAAATAAAAACAATTGCCACAACTAGGTAACTTTCAAAATACACTCACGATTGATTGTACTGTATAATTCTGACAAAACTTTAAAATTTCTCTTCACTAGAGTTAGAGATAACCACTAGAAACCCGAGCGTATTCCAATTTGAAGTTACTTTTATTCCATTGGCTTAAAACAATATAAAAACAATTGCCACAACTAGATAACTTTGCAGATATACTCAAAATTGATTTTTAAATTACACTTCTATCAAAATCCCAAAATATCCCTTCTCTAGATTTAAAAGTAACCACTGTAAAACCGAGCTTATTATAATTTAAAATTTCAATTTTCCTTCATTGAAAAAAAAAATTTAACAATTGCCACAACTTTCACAAAAACGCTCAAAATTAATTATACTTTACGGTTTTGATAACATGTTTCAATTTTCCATCATTAAAGTTAATTAGTTATTAGAGATAACCACCTGAAACCCGAGTGTATTATAATTTGAAGAATTTTTTTTTACTATTGGCAAAAAAATATAAAAAACAATTACCACAACCAGGTAACTTTCAAAATATACGCAAAATTGATCATAATTTATAATTCTGATAAATTTTGAAAATTCACCTTTATTAGAATTAGAGATAATTACCCGAAACTTTAGCGTGAGTTTGAAGTTATTTTTTTCCATGGGTCCAAAAAAAAACATAAAACCAATTAATCACAATTACGTAACTTTCTAAATATACTCAAAAATATCTAGCGTATTATAATTTGAAGTTATTTTTTTCAATGGGTCAAAAAAAAAACATAAAAACAATTAGCCACAACTAGGTCACTTTCTAAGTATACTCAAAATTGATTGTACTTTAAAATTTTGACAAAATTAAAAAAATATCTAGAGTATTATAATTTGAAGTTATTTTTTCCATGGGTCAAGAAAACCTAAAAAGAATTAGCCACAACAAGGTAACTTTCTGAATATACCCAAAATTAATTGTATCTAAAAATTATCTAGAGTACTAAAAATTTAAGTTATTTTTTTCCATGGGTCAAAAAAATACAGAAAAACAATTAGCCACAACTAGGTAACTTTCTAAGTATACTCAAAATTGATTGTACTTTAAAATTTTGACAAAATTAAAGAATTTCCTGACACTGGAATTAGAGAAAAAAATTACCCGAAATATTTATTTTTTTAACATTCATGACGAAAAATTGAAATAGTTTCAAAAACCAAAACGATTTCTAAAAAATTATGCCGTTTTCGTGATTTTGGCGTTTCTTATGCTATTTTTTTATTCCTTTAATTCCCTGTTTAATTTAAATAATTTCTTTTTGAACATTCATTACCTTAAATATTGAATTATTTTCAAAAACATAAATGATTTTGCAAAAACAAAGCCTTTTCGGTTAATTGTGCGTTTCTTTTCTTTCAATTTCCTCTTACTCAACTATAATAGTTTTCAGAAACATTCATTGCTCACTTAAAAATTGAAACATTTTCAAAAACCAAAAATATACCCCAAAAATGTTTTATGTTTCCAATCTTCGCTTCCACAACTCAAATAATTTTATTTTAAACATTCATTACTTACATAAAAAGAGGTGTATTTTCAAGAGAAATAATAAATTGGCAAAAATAAAACTTCAGATGATTTAATTTTTACAGCATTTGATTTCATTTATTCAATTTTTTTTTTTCAACATTCATACCTTACTTGAAAATTGTAATATTTTTAAAAACCAAAATGATTTTAGATATAATATAACCATCTCAGTTTTTGTTAGTTTTTGCACAATTTTATTTCGGTTTCTCGTATATATTTACGATGTTCTTAATCAAGTCTTAAATTAAAGCTTTTTAAACATTCACAGATCACATTTTTTTTAAACTAAAAATAATTCTTAAAGAATAAAGACGGATTTATTGTGTTTAATTTTTGCATTGTTGTATATTGGCGTTTTATTTAAATTTTTTACCTCAATAGTTCCATAATATGAATCAATCCATTTAGACGATTATAACCCTTAAAAAAAAATTATGATTTTGACTTCCTAATGTTTGCACAATTTTATTTCAGGCTATCGACCATGGATATTTCTGCCCTGGATTTCATCTTTTTTCGATTTTTTATGTCAACTGTTTCACAATTTTTCTTAAACATTCGTAACTTACTTAACAATTGTTGTGTTTTCAACACCAACAATGGTATTTCAAGAATTAAGACTTCTTAGTTGTTTTATGTCGGCTTTTCATAATTTTTTTTCGATCTTTTTCACAACACACATACACATTTCTTAACATTTATAACTCACCTAAAAATTTATATATTTTTAAAAACAAAATTATATCCCTCTCGGTTGTTTTTTCATAACAAAATGGAACTTTATTGATTTCGTACGACGTACGATAACATCGATAAATACGAAAAATATCAGAAAAATATTTTCGGGGAGAGTAACATGATGGTCACATCGCCATTTCTTATGTTGTTTTTATGTAGCCTGTATTATTATAGTCAAATAAAAATGTCTTAATAAACCATAGATTTTTTGGCTTTATTTTAGTGTCCGGTACTTTGAATGACCTGTTTTGTGGCACGCCAATGCATTTGGGTTGCCGACCGCTGGACTAATGCAATAAATCGACTTTTGAATTGAGTGCTTTATACTATTTTTATTTTATCCTATATCATGTCAATGACTCCTTAGCAACGAGTAACGTTAAGGTACCTATAACAACACTAGTGTTAAGAAATTCTTAACAACACTAGTGTTGTTATATTATCTTAACGCAACTCGTTGCTATGGAAGTATTGGTAAACAAACATGACTTCGCTTTTCGATATAAGAACTTGAATGTACATATATTTATATAGTTATTGAATAAACATTCACAGATCACATTTTTTTAAACTAAAAATGATTCTTAAAGAATAAAGACCTCTTACGTCGCTCGTGTTTTCAAACTTTTCTCTCGTAATGTAAAAACCTTCATAACGTTACTTGTATGGTAAATTACTATTATGTGTCGAGCCTCTTTTTGCCCATTTTAAATGCAAGCATGAACATTTAGAATTTTTTTATTGTAGTTTCGTCTGTATTAAAAGATTTAAATACTATTTTTCTACTCCCACCTCTAAAATGCCATTTATTGCATATGTTTCCATGATGCTAAGTGATTCTTTAAATACACCTTGACAAACTGTGACATTGTGCGTTTTAGTCATGGACTGAAGTTAGCTCCAGATTTTTAAATCGCTAAAATCAATTGAAACTCAAAATCAAGTTAGTTGTCACTAGACTGCGGATAATATGCAACCTTTTTATGCTTTGCAAAAAGAAGTCCAAATAGTAACTGAAACTTATTTTGTTAACTGTAGATTTTATTTCTAATAGCATATATACCGGGTGACCCACGGATCTGTAAAAGCCCCATAACTTATTTGTTATTTGAGATATCGACTTCTAGTTTTCTTGAACTGGTACCCACACTTACTCTACATATTTTAAAAATATGTATGTTTTTGTACAGGGTGTCCCAATATACATAACAGAACAAAGTTATGTTTTTTTTTAATGGAACACCCTATATTTTATACTTTATTTTCAACCCTCTTGAGAAGCTGATAAAAATAGTATAAGATAGTATGTGTCTATTATGGACGGTTGGTTAGTTATGGGCAAATTTGTGGCAAAAACATGTGCACATTGAAAACATTATAGAAGCGATCTTAGCAAAGATAGCATCATTATTTATACACTAGAAAATTTCCCACATCATAAAGAATAATACACATCGGCTTTGGTTCTCTTTTATTTATAGTGCTATACAGGGTGTCAACATACGCAAAACAATGGATAACTATTTTTTTTCAAATGGAACACCCTATATAAGTTGCCACCATTCTATGGCATTTTGAATAAGCTTTCCAATGATATACAGTTTGTATAACAAAATATTAAGGATTCTTGAGATTTATCAATAACAACATATTTCTTTTGCCACCTTCTGCTGCTTTTTGGATTTTCAGCCAAAACTATGCATTTTCAGGAAAAATTATAAGGGACCAAAGTTGTAGAGCGAAAAATTTTCGATCGATATGGGTTTTTCAACTTTTAAGATAATGCGTGCATTGCCCGCCAGAGCGCGCAAAATCGTGACCGTATATGTATTTTAGCGTTTTCTTTTCAAATTTTTTATTAATAAATTGCACTATACTTTATTTTCCGCTCCCTCTAGCGGAAAAACGGGAAATTGTAGGGAAATTGAAATGGCCCATGTCGATTGAAAATGTTCCGCTCTACAACTCTTAATAGAAACAATTTTTGACAAAAATGCATAGTTTTCCCTAAAAATGCAAATTGAAAATGTATGTATCAATTTTTGCGTTTTTCAATGTTTTTTTGCATTTTTAGCAAAAACTATGCATTTTGGGCAAAAATTGCTTCTTTTAAGAGTTGTAGAGCGGAATATTTTTAATCGATGTAGGTAATTTGAATAATTCTATAATTACCCGTTTTTCTGCTAGAGGACGTGGAAAATAATGTATAGTGCAATTAATTAACAAAAAATTTGAGAAAAACTCTAAAATGCATATACGGTCACGATTTTGCGCACTCTGGCGGGCAATGCACGCATTATTGAAAAAGTCTAAAGACCTATATCGATCGAAAATTTTCCGCTCAACAAGTTTGGTCTCTTATTATTTTTTCAGAAAATGCATAGTTTTGGCTGAAAATCCAAAAATGAGCAGGAGGTGACAAAAGAAAAATGTTTTTTATGGATAAATCTTAAGAATCCTTAATATTTTGTTATACAAATTGTACATCATTGAAAAGCTTATTAAGAATTCCATGCATTGGTGGCAAGATATATAGGGTGTTCCATTTGAAAAAAAATAGTTATCCAATATTTTGGGTATGTTGACACCCTGTATAGCAGTATGAACAAAGAAGAACCAAAGCCCATTTGTATTATTCTTCATGATGTGGAAAATTCTTTAGTGTATAAAAAATGACGCTAGCTTTGCTAGGAGCGCTTCTGCAATTTTTTCAATGTGTCCTTGTTTTTGCCACAAATTTGCCCATAACTAACCAACCGTCCATAATAGACCTATACTATCTTATACTATCTTTATCAGCTTCTCAAGAGGATTGAAAATAAAGTATAAAATACACGGTGTTCCATGTAAAAAAACATAACTTTTTTCTGTTATGTATATTGGGACACCCTGTACAAAAACATACATATTTTTAAAATATGTAGAATAAGTGTGGGTACCAGTTCAAGAAAACTAGAAGTCGATATCTCAAATAGCAAATAAGTTATGGGGCTTGTACCGATCCCTGGGTCACCCGGTATATGCAAATAATATGCAAAAAATATGCAAAAAATATGCCAAAAAAATCCACAAAATATTCACAAAAATGCATAAGACATACAATAAACATGAATAATAATACAAATAACATTTTCAAAATATTTGGTCGGGTCCGTGGTTGTTGTATACGTCTTACATTATTCATTTCTTCATTTATTCATATTTAATTTATATATACACTCATGATAATGATGGCTAATGGCGAGTGCCAAGGCCAGGCGTAAAAGCCGAAAACAAAAAAAAAAAAGCTTGCAATTCGTTAATCAAATTTTATCGCATGCAGCCAAATCTTGCTGTACTTCGAAAAACTAATTATATTGTGTCACTGCAAACAACAACAAAAATTAAGTAAAAATTAACAAAATCTGCAATATGCAAAAAATATGCAATATGCAAAATATGCAAAAATTTTATAACATATTTCGATCGAGACTAATATGAAACAACCTTTTATAATAAAATTAACATTGTAATTCAATTAATTACAAATATGCAATTGCATATAATCCGCAGTCTAGTTGTCACTTATCAACAATCTGTCAAAATAAAAAGTAAATAAATGAAACAAAAAATACTTACAACTTCAATCAAATAAATAATACACAACATCAAAGAAATTTAGGAGAATCAATGATTTTCTTTAGCAATTGCCACGTAACTGTTAATGTAGGTACATTTACCCAAGTAGACTGATTTAATAATATTGTACTATTGCTATGTTCATTTAAGATAATAAAATAATTTAAAAATTTTACCAATTTTGTCATAGAAAAAGTATAGTATGCAATTCGTGTTATAAACTTCTCTACATACTCGTTATTAAACACTCGCTCCGCTACGTCCCGCCCGTGCCTAATTAACTCCTGACAAAGGTGCCGTTTATAATACTTGTTGCATAATATACTATTTTATAGATCGTGCAAATCGCTTGACAATTTTAACGTTAGATTCCTCAAGGCTACCAAAATAAATTACAGCAAAGCTTGTACAGCACTTGAACCAATCAGACTTTACGATACGACTTTCGCGTGCTGTAATAATCGCTTTATTATAGACACGATATATACAAATATAATTTCGATTCCAATGTAATCGGAGTAGGCTGAAAAAAATTAATAACCGGAGCAGATATATTATTAGATATGAAACTTTATTATTTATATATCTCATATCACGCGCCGGCATGATATCTGAGACATTCATTCGATATATTTTTTGCGCCTCGTATATCTTTATATGAAACATGTGCGTATTCTTTAACAATAATATTAAGCTCTTATTTTCTTTTCACATAATAAATCCCGATATTTTCCAATTTTATTATATTTCACATCACAAGAAAAAAGTACATTTCTAGTTGCTAAAGGTTTTATCGAGGAGAAAAGAAAAATAAGTAAACGAGATTTGGTTCTCGGATGAATGCATAGATTGAGCTTAGGATAAGTTTGGGGAGGGAGCAGGTTTGCTACATTGTCGAGCGGATTGGACCGATTGCTGACGTAATTGCTGTTGGAAGTAATAAAGTGCGGTCATCGGGACCAAATGAGGCGAGCTATCGCGACATCGGAAGAAAGATGTGAAGTGCTGCTATATCCATCAGTGTTCAAATCTAATTATCCGACGGTGTGCACGTCGAATATTCTACGTTTCCTGTAAAACGTCTTGTCAGAATGCATTTAATTGGGCACACTTCAATTTTACAAATTAATCAGAAATATTAATTAGTGGAAAATATTAAGATGAATTTTATTTGTATTGATTGCAATTAATATACTTACGACAAAAGCTAAAATACCACAAAAATAACATATAATTCTGAATAAGATCTTATTTTTAAATCAGCTTTTTTTTAATATAAACCGATATTTGTAGGTATCAATTTAATTTTTTTGGGTTTTCCGGATTAGGACATTTAATAGCAGGAAAATATCTAAAAATGTATAAATCGCTAAAATACAATTCTAAAAAAAATTAAATTAAATTTACAAAACGTCATTTTTTCAGCAGAAATTGTATTTTTCAAATTAGACGTGTTTTCATGCATGATAGTTATTTACATTTTAAAATGAAACAATGTATTATTATCTCTAGAGGCCCATTAGATTCGGACGAGCAATATAACGTAAATTGTCGCGTATGTAGCGTAATATAAGGTAGGTCCCCTCATATTTTTATATACAGGGGCTTTTTTTAAACTCAGAACATATGATTGTTAATGTCTATGTTCTATGTTATAATAATCACATCAACGCATTTCAATGTATTGACAATGTAGGCAACCATACTCACACTCAGTTTTATTTAATTGTCAAAATTGTGTTATTAATAAAAATGTATTACACCACCGAAGAAAGAATACAGATAATTAATTGGTACAAGAGTGGAAACAGCATTCGACGTGTTAGAGATTTGTTTTCGGTTGAGTATCCGAGCAGACAAGTTCCATCCATCTCAACAATTTGTAATATTGTTCATCATTTTGACAATACTGGCTGCGTGAGTTATTTTCACATTAAAAGGGCTAAAGGAAATCACATTTTAACGGAAGAGATGACACTCAACATTTTATGTTACGTAGAGCAGAACCCCACATCGGTAAGAGTTATCGCAGCATAGTTTCAAATAAGTTCAGCTTCCGTTTACAAGACATTAAAAGAATTTAAATACAATGCTTAAAAGTTTTCAAATCATCAGCAACTATCAAATGAGGACAAATGCAAACGAACAGAATTCTGTGAAACCGTAATTTAATTAATAATGATCAAGAAATTTTACACAGAATAATATTTACTGATAAGGCATCATTTTCCTTAAATGGTGAAGTTTATCCACCAAATTATAGGTTCTTCATTCCTTATCGATACCCATTCCTTACACCCATTCCTTCACTTTTTAGATTTTGGGCGTGCAATAATCCTCGCTTACAAAATTTGACGCACACACAATACAATGCGAGATTTAATGTGTGGGCTGGACTAATTAATGATACCCTTATTGGTCCTTTTTTTATTAATGGAAATCTAAACATTTATGTTTACTTAGATTTTCTGCGAACTCGTATAATGCCAGAAATTCATGCACTTAACATTGCTGCTTCTTATAATCGCATGGATGGAGCGCCTCCACATTCTACATTGCCATTAATAATTATTTAAGTCAATTATTTCCTGATCGCTGGATAGGTAGATTTGGTCAAATACCTTGGCCACCCCGGTCGCTTGATTTGTCTCCAAACGACTTTCTTTTGCGGGGGTATCTAAAAAGCAATGTTTATAATAACATTATTATAAACAATACTTCAGAGTTAGAAGATCGTATAATTACTCTTTGCGATGAATTAAGAAGAAATCCGCAATACATTAGAAATGATATTCGAGGATTTTATAATCGACTTGGCTACTGCTTAGAACGTGAAGGTGGTCATTTTGAATATTTATCATAATTACTTACGATTTATCGATGTTTGTTTCATTAACCTCACTTTATTCGTAATAATTTTAAGCTTTTACTGTACTGTGACAGGTCGACGGGGCCGAGAGAAGAAGAAGAAGAAGCATTCACTCTCACTTTTGTGTACTTGGTTGCCTACATTGTCAATACAATGCGTTGATGTGATTATTATAACATAGAACGTAGACATTGACAATCATATGTTCCGAGTTAAAAAAAAGACCCTGTATGATGGAATTGCTTAACATCGGTCGGGCTACACAGCGCTTCTTCAACCCGATTTCCAATTATAATCATCCTTTCTTAAAAAAAACTTGCACTTTATTTCCTTTCTTCTTTTAACCTCCCAAGACTACTTCAAGAAGTTTCACTCTTGCATTGCGATCAAGACACTTAAATCGCCATTACTATGAATATTAAAAAGAAAGCAGTTTCAATAAAAAAAAAAACATAAAATCTAATAACAAATTAAGGTGCAAGCATTAATTCTAAATTCTAAATCAGGATAAAATTTTCTAGGAGTCGGGATTTACTCTGCAAGAATTGAAAAGGCAAATCACACATGTCTGATCTTAATGATTTTTTGTTTACCCAATGTTCAAATACTCTGAGTTTTAAAACAATTTAAAACAATTTGCACCAAATGCTCTTGCAAGCTAATTTAAAAAAAAATTCCTTAAGGTTTTCCGAAAACGCACTGAAGAATGATATTATTTTTTGTCATATTCTAAATATAGGTAACTGTAAAACGAAAGAAATTTCCAAAAAGAGGTTATCACCGATTTTATTGATTTTTGCATTAATAAATGTTCCAGATTTACTTAGCTATAAAATAAAATATAAAAAACAAAATTAGCTTGCATTTGTTTCTCCGCAATTTTGGACTTACCTTTGCTGCTTTGAAAATGCACACTTTCTACTAAATTTCCTTAATTTTCCTGAAAACCACCATTTTTTTTTAAAGAAATGTTCTAAACAGTAAGGTATACAATAAAACAGAAAATCAAGCAATAGATTACCACTAGTTTTTTTCACAATTTTAGAATAAACATCGCAACTTTCAGAATTCTCACTTTCGACTAACTTTCCTTAATTTTGCTGAAACACCCTCTGTGATTTTGAATATTTTTTTAGAAATCATTCTTTGGTATACTCACAATCAGCTACAAAATAAAATTCAAAAATCGGCAATAAGGGATTAACAGATTTCGCCACAATCATTTTATTAAACATGCTACTCTAAAGTTGCACAATTTTGAGAGAATTTCGTAGATTTTCCCAAAACCTCCTTGTGAATTTTATTATATTTTTAGAAATATTCCAGAAATTCTTAGATATAAAATAAAACAGAGAAAAAACGCAAAAGGTTATCATTAATAATAATAATAATAATAATAATATTTATTTCCAATAAGGAATGTTACTTTCATGGGTTGGTCAAGAAGTTTAGTTTCTTCGTAATTTTAGACTAAGAACTGCTGTTTTAGAAATGTGCACCTCTTTTTGCTTTTATTATTTTTTTAAGAAATATTTGAGACATACTTGGCTATAAAACAAAACAGAAAAACTTCACAATAGGTTACATTAGTTTCTCCACAATTTTAGATTTAACATCGCTGCTTTAAAAATGCACAATTTTGACTAAATTTCCTTAATATTGCTGACAACCCGTAGCGGATTTTATTTTTTTTAAGAAATGTTCTGAACATTATAAATATAAAAACAATAGAAACATAAGCAATAGGTTACCACTGCTTTTTCCACAATCTTAGATAAACATCGATGTCTTAAAATGAACACTTTCGTCTGAATTTCCTAAATTTTCTTGAAACCTTTCTAGATTGTATTTTTAAATATAATATTCCTACATACATAGCTACAAAATAAAGCAAAAAAATCGGCAATAGGTTATCAGGTTTTTCTACAATTATTTTATAAATCATCGCTGCTTTAAAATTTTATTATATTTTAAAGAAATATTCTACATGCTTAGATATGCACCAATAAAACAGAAAAAAATGCAATTGTTTATCATTAGTGTCTCCGTAATTTTAGATCAATAACCGCTGTTTTAAAAATGTGCACTTTCGTCGAAATTTTGTTTTAAAAGAAATATTATAGACATTCTCAGCTATAAAATAAAATAGAAAAACCAGCAATGGGTTACACTTGTTTCTCCACAATTTTAGATTTAACTGCGTTGCTTTCGAAATGTGCAAGAACTATTTTTTTAAGGAAATGTTCTAGATATACATAAAATAAATAGAAAAACCAGCAATGGGTTACGCCCAGATTTTTTGCAATTTTAGATTAAACATCGCTGCTTAAAAAACGTACTTTCCACTAAATTTTTAAGATTTTCTAAAAAAACCCTTTATGAGTTTTACTATTTTTTAAAGAACAGCTATAAAATAAAACAGTACAACAAACAATAAGTTATCACTAGTTATCACTTAATTTTCGATAATTGGGCGAAATAATCCTCCGAGAATAGGGAACTGTCAAAAATCGACAAAAATAACAACAATAATATGAAACAATCAATATTGTTTCCCCGACTTTCGACAACTGCTGTTTCGATATTATTAGATCTCATTAGATCAGTATATTGGTGACATCAGGTGGCAGAGAAGTGGTTATTTGCTACGGAGTTGTAAACCTCCAAGTACCCTTTAAAATAGATATACCATAAAGGCGACACCTAATGGTGGGTTGTGAGTAAATTCTTGGTGGGTTGGTATACACCATGTCCAAGATAAGAATGCACAGCATGGGGATCTTGAAAACGATAAAAGATACAGAGTGGAAAGAAAGTATGTTTACATGCCGATCGCAGAAATTCATTATTGTTTATCGTTTTTGAAATTTTCAAAAAATGCAATTTTTCGGATTTTTTATTTTTCCAATTTTTGTACCTATTTTAAAAAGTACTAAAAAACTAATGTCACTTTGTCACTTTTTAAGCTCTACAAAATGGCGTCTTCAAATTTATTATCCGATGTTTCATCTCCGAGAAATCATCATCAACTTCATTTTTTTATATGGCCACAAAAGTAGAAAGACCTTGTATAGTGTAGCATGTTTTATTACAAATTTAACGATGTGTTACACATTATGCTTCTAAAACCAAAAAACAGAGAAAAATAAATTTTAATATTTTGTAGGTTCTCAATCTAGTGGCTGGTTTCAGCAAGATGCTGCCCCGGCACATAACTCAAGAAATGTACTGGAATATTTGTCGCAGAGGTTTCCTGAATCATTGGAACTCACAGTGAAATAGCTTGGCCAGCCCGATCACCAGATTTCAGCCCAGACTGTTTTCTGTGGGGTTTGTCTAAAAAATGAAGTGTATGACTCAACTTTTGAAAATAAAGTACAATTATTAGCATCGGTTATAGCAGCAGTGAACACAATCTCCTCAGAAATATTAGACAATGTTTTAAATTCTGCAAAGAGCATACTTGTGTCTAGAAAATAATGGGAACTTTATTTCTAACGCTTACTAGATTGAGAACCTACAAAATATTAAAATTTATTTTTCTCAATTTTTTTGCTTTAGAAGTATAAAGTGTGATACAGCGTTAAATTTCTAACAAAAAATGCTACCGTATACAAGGTGTTTCTACCTTTGTGGCCATATAAAAAAAATGAAGTTCATGATGATTTCTCGGAGATGAAACATCGGATAAAAAATTTGAAGACTTCATTTTGTAGAGCTTAAAATGTGACAATGACAAAGTACCATTAGTTTTTAATATCTAAATACAAAAATTGGAAAAATCAAAAATCCGAAAAATTGCTTTTTATGGAAATTTCGAAAACTATAAAGAATCATGAATTTCTGCGATTGGCTGTACACATACTCTGTATAGTGCAACTTTTTCCTAATTTAAGCCACCCTGTATCCTTTTGTACCCTTTTCAAGATCTTCATGCTGTGCATTCTTATCTTGAACACGGTGTATTGTTGTACTTTTAACATTTTAAAATTAAAATTCATAACTACATCTTACATAAAAGTAAAATAAATATGAAAAAAAAATGTGGGTGTAAAAGTTTCTATTAAGAGATGTCTGTGGATGGTGATAACTTTATGGTGGCTGTAAGGGGTCTAGGCCTTTTATGCCAAGAACCTATTACGCTTGTTAGGCCACCCAACATAGCGTTATCGGGTATGAAGTGATTTACTGATCGAGAATATGTATATGAAAATTTGAAACACGTATCTGTTTGTCGCCAATCGGATACTTCGGTGCGAGCGATACTATCAACTGGTTGTGGTACAAGTTGTGGTATTTGTTAGGCAAACTGGCCGCTGCTTCTGCAGTATAGATTTCGCCTGTTACTTCAGAGGACCGCCCCGTCACTCTGAAGTGCCAATAGTTGTATCCCAATGGTAAATGGTTCATATTATAATTATTCCTAATTTTATTATTTCTTACATTTATTTCACATATTTGCGCTTCTTGGGAAGGGCTATGACATCGGTAACCAGTTAAGCTTTTGAATAACAATGTAAATATTAATACATTTTTGTCAGATTTGGCGAACCCCACTGATAAAACATATTTATTCTCTTATTCAAAAGCTTAACTGGTTATCGATCTCACGGTCACATTATAAACAAGTTTGGAAACCCCAGGTCTAAGACGTTGCACAAATTTCTCTAATTAGGTGGAGTGATCCACCGATAATAGCGAATAATCAACAAGCGACAATTAAATCAATATTATTGTGAAACATTCAATATTGTTAGTGGATTACTCCACTTAATTAGGAAAATTTGTGCGGACAATAGATGTCGCCTTTATATTTTACGGAAAGTTTTCGTAACTTTACTCCTGAATTTATCTGCTACTAGTTCTATATATCGTATAATATTATAACAACTTTTTAATTTTATAGTTTGAAAATCCTTTGATGTTATTGTAACTTAACATGATATGATCAGAATATAAATGTAATATTAATATTGCTCAGGCGTGGTTTATTAAAATCACTTAGACATATTTGTGTGGGTGGTTTAGCGAGAGAGCCTAGTCTGTACACGCTAAATCTTTTCCATAAACATGTGCAGCTTTGAACAGATAAGCGGATTTGCGTAGGGCATTAACATATATTATATAAAAATATTGACTTACCGAGATGAATCAACTAAATGCTTAATTTTCAAACCTAATAATATAGATCATGATGAATTTTTGAATATATGTATATACCGTGTGTTCGATAAAAAAAACGCCCAACGCCATAACTGTTACTTATTGTCCGATTTGAATGAACTAAAAAATAAAGTCAATGGCTGTTTAAATACTATAAAATGACGATAATTGTATATTTTTTTCAAAATTAACTTCATTGTTAAATGATAGTCAACTTTAAATTTTGAAATGGCTGCATATACTTTTCTAATTTTATAATATCAGACATTATTTTTCTGAATCCAATTATGCCCATTATGTTGGTTTGAAGTTAATATTTATGCCAGAAAAAATAATAATAAATCTTGTTCACATGATTTTTTTGGTAAAAAATGTAGTGTGCTTTGAAAAAAAAATCGAATCGACAAATGTCATTTATTGTGTAAGTAATGTCAACCATTTGTTATTAGTGTGTGTTTCAGACATAATCATGTACAATAACAAATTAACGGGCACATTACAAATGTATTTTCAATGTAATAGAAATCAAAGAGCTGCGGCACGAATTTATCATCTACGGTTTCCAGAGCGGCGAATACCAGAACCTAAATTTAGAAGGTTAGAAGGAAATTTGAGGCGATATGGAGCCTTTAAAAAACCGAGAGAGTGGATCGACAATTTCGTGGACTTGCAGAGTTAGACGTTCTACTTAGTGTTTACAATAATTACAGAACATCTAAATCGCAAGTGAATTAACACTTGCACTACTTATTTATTCTATTCTACATTGAATTGTAACATAGGTACTTATTTATTGGGTCCTTATTATTATTATTATTCATGTTTGACATAACCTTACAACAAATGACATTTGTAATTTTTTTTCCAGGGCACGCTAATTATAATTTTTGAAAAATATAATTTTAAATGGAAGATTTATTTTAATTTTTTTCGACCAAAATATTGAACGAAAAACAACATACTGGGCATTGTTGGATTCAGAAAAATAATGTTTAATGTAATAAAATTAAACCATTATAGGCAGCCATTTAAAAGAATTAAGTTCGTCATCATTTGACAATGAAGTTATTATTGAAAAAAATCAATATTGATGTGATTTGTTAGTATTTAAACAACCATTGACTTTGGTTTCTAGTTCATTCAAATCGGTCAATAAATAACAGAGTCGTTTGGGCGTTTTTTATCGAACACACGGTATACCGGGTGACTCGGGGATATGTAAAAGCCCCATAACTTATTTGTTATTTGAGATATCGGCTTCTACTTCGAGTAGCCACACCGATTCTACATATTTTAAAAATATGTATGTTTTTGTACAGGATGCCCCAGTACAAATAACAGAACAAAGTTATGTTTTTTTTTTTAATGGGACACTCCTTATTCTATACTATATTTTTAATCCTCTTGAGAAGCTGATAAAAATAGTATAAGATACTATGGTTGTATTATGGACGGTTGGTTAGTTATGGGCTATTTTGTGGCAAAAACGTGTACACATTGAAAAATTGCAGAAGCCTTTCAAGCAAAATAGCGTAATTTATTATTTATATTTTATACACTAAAGAATTTTCTACATCATGAAGAATAATACACATTGACTTTGGTTCTTTTTTGCTCATACTGCTATACAGGGTGTCAACATACGCAAAACAATGTATAACTTTTTTTTTTAATGGAACACCCTATATACCGGGTGTGGCACTTAAGACGCCTCGGACCATAGCTCCTTTACGATAAAAGCTATCGAAAAAAATCTAAGAACAAAGTGGTGCATAGTTACCGTCGCTATGTTTTAAAAATATTTCTAATCATCAGTGGCGTGCCGTACTCCAGTGGCGTACCAAACTTATGTTTTTTTAAATGGAATGCCCTATTTTTTATTGCAGATTTAGAAAGTGCTCGACGAGTACTTATTTTTTTATCTAACATGTTATACCCTTCACTTTAGCGGTTTCGCTGTTATAACCCCTTCTTTCAAAATTGCGCCCCATTTTTGAGACTTTTTGTAGAGAAACTAATTGACGCCGGCGCCTAAATTTTGAATTGAGGTACAGGTTAAGACCTCGTATACCTTCACATAATTTTTTTTCGGGTAATTTATGGAAAAAAAATAATTTTTGATTGATCTTCGTATGTTGTCATTTTTTCCGAAAATTTCAAATGGCACCCCCCTAAAAAAATTACGGCGTTGTACAGCCAAAACTCTAAATTTTTCATTGGTGTAAAAAAAATTACACATTGCATAACAAAATTTCGGAGAAAAAAGGAATTTCATCGCAAATGTCGGGAAACGTTTTCCGTTCCCAAGTGTGCCATGAGAAAACAAAAGATTGGTAATTGTCAAAGTAAATTATTAGACGTCAGTAGCAGCCATAAGTCATTTTTGATAAACGTTCTAAAAATGTTCCGAACTCAAGAGGAAATGGTTGACATGATATGTTTTTCCTTCAATTTAGGCTAATGAAGTAGTAACTGATGAAGACTCCGGTGACGAGGAAAATGTAGTTATGGATCTTCCTGGCAATGTATTAAAATAATTGATGCAGGTACAGATAATAACAGTGAAGATGAAACTCCCTCATCATACTTTATAAATTATAAAAAGAAGCAAAGAAATTATGAATGGATACACAGCTATATCACAAATAAGTTAAAAATCTGGCATGAGCCATATGTACCTAATAATAATTTGAAAAGTATGTAAAATGTTAACTGATTATAGTAATCTTTATGCATAACAAGAGTAAAGGAGATGAAATTATTTTTTGGTATACTTGTTTACAGTGGTTATTCTACTGTCTCACGATGCTTGTACTGGGAAAATGGTTCTGATGCTAATCACAAAATAGTATGTGAAGCAATTTCAAGAAATCTTTTTAATTTTATAATGCAAAACCTGCATTGTAGTGATAATACAACAAAATAATGTTGCCAATAAATTTGCAAAAGTTGACCTATTATTAGACATTTCAAACAATAAATTTCTCTCACTTGTACCTCTCAAGGAATACCACAATATAGATGAGTCAATGTTACCTTATTTTGGGGACATGGTTCTAAACAGTTCATCAAAGTTAAACCCATTAGATGGGGATACAAGTTCTGGATAGCTACTTCTAAAACAGGATATATAGAATGGTTTCAACCAAGTACAATTCTATCAGCAAAATATAAAGATTTACGATTGGGTGAAAGTGTTGTGTTGACATTTGTTGATAAAATTATTGAAGAAAAATATCCTTTATATGTTGACAATTTTTTTACATCTTGGGATTTACTTCTGTTACTTAGAGATAGGCTACCGATACTGTGAGAGACAACAGAATACCTGTATTTACAATTAGAAATGGGAAACAAATACAGAAAGAGCAAAGGACAAACTTTGAGCATACCTGAGAAAATAATGAAAACATCATAGTCTGCAGATGAAATGACAATAATATAGTTACTATAGCTTCTAGTTCGGATACCGTACTGCCAACATGTAATGTGCCTCGAGAACATTTCTGTACCTCAACCTAATTTAATAAAAAAAGTACAATCAAAATATGGTAGGTATAGAGCGGTCGGACCAAAACATTTGTCTTTATAGTATGAGTGTTAGATGCAAAAAAAAATTACTTCCCTATAATCAGCCATTGCTTAGATATGGGAATTCATATGCATGGCAACTTCAACGTGAATGTGGTGGAAAGCTCGACCAACTTACCTTTCGTAGATCCTTGCTATGAGTATTTTAGAGGAAACCAAGAAAATAAGAAAACGAGGACGGCCAAGTGTACAACCCATTGAAAATTCCCGATTTGATGGAAAATATAACCTCATTATACCGGGTCTTTCGTGTTTCAGCCCGTACACCCCAAATATCTCGCGAAATACAAATCGGATTAACATACAAAAAAATACGTCTAATTTTTTTTTGAGTTCTATAGTGGTGTGAAATGTAAACCACCCCCTCCCCCTTGAGGCGGGGTGAGGGGTAACTTTGAAATCTTAAATAGGTACCCCTATTTCTTATTGCCGATTTCGATTCTATTTTTAAATATATTAGGTTTTTATTCGAAACATTTTTTTCGATTAGAAAAAAATTTTTTAAAAATAATATTTATTTTTAATTTAAAAAAATCCAGTTTGTTACAAACATTCATGCATCCCCACAATAGAAGATAATAGAATGAAATTTGATAATCAAATTCATTTTTATTCGTTTCTAGGATTTTTTTTACAATGAATACTTACCTTTATCTCAGAATCGCACACAAAAACTTACTATTGATATAAAATTACCATTGACTTCAATCAACGACTAATTTAAAAGAAGACTACGAGAAAATATCATATCTTTCATTTGATGCGAGAAGTAGATTTAATTCAATAAATGTTTTTGCCGAATATAGCGCTCATCGAAATTTTTTTTCGGATAAATACCTAATATTTTTTGGCATAAAATCCAAATCTGCAATAAAAAATGGTGATGTGGCCATCATGTTACTTTCTCCGATCATATCATCATTTATATTTACAGTTTCATGATTTATTTTCTATTTAAATTGTATTTTAGAAGTACATCGTTTTCGGATGAAACTGACGTTTAAAACGTCAAATTTATGGAAGAAAAATTATGCTTCAAATTCAAAAACTTAGTTTACTCAAAAACTAAAGAGATTTCGAAAAAAACTTATTCTTTATAAGTTGTTCATTTTGGCATTATCTACAATTATTAAACATAATAAGTTACAATAGCTGTAACCATTATCGTTTTATGATTATAATTTATAATTATATTTTATGATTTTATGAAAAATGTTTTCAAACAAAATAATCTCATTTCTTTATTGTCTTCAATATTTGTTTTAATGTTTTTGTGATATTTTTCATATTTAAGAAAATATTGGCAAAAAACAAAAAACAGTTAAGGTAAACACCCACTTGAACGAAATTTTACCAAAAGCTTTTCAGTTCTTCGGATTATCAAATAAGACGTATGTTCAAAGTTTCATATCAATTGCTCTATTAGTTTTTGAAATACAGCGCGCACAGACACACGCACACAGCCACACACACACAGACACAATTTTTTTTTTCCAGAAATTGTTGAAATGGCATCTAGGGACCCCAAAACGGATATTTCCGTAAAAAAAATTTTTGAAAAAAAAATCACGATCACAAAAATAAAAATAGGGGTTCCTATTTAAGATTTCAAAGTTACTCCCCTTCTTGCCTCAGGGGAGAGGGGGACGGTTTACATTTTACATCACATGATAGAGCCTAAAAAATACATTTTTTTTTATCTCAATCCGGGTGGTCTAAAACACGGAAATATAGGAAACTCAAATTAGATGCGCTTTATGTTCAAGTTCAATTTAAGTGCCATAAGTGCAATGTAGGTTTGCATCCAAAAAACTGCTTTTTTGAATATCATGCCCCATAATTCAATTTGAGCTTTGCCTCTGCATCGAGTTCTATAATTTAATGCTATATTTGAATAAATCTATATTTAGTTACTTTTAAGATATTATTACACCCTATTATGCCACTGTCCTTTATAAAGAGTGGTCTATATCTGGTAAGCTATGGAACTTACAAAAAAATTCCTATAAGAAATTATTCACTCAAACAAATCATAAAACAACAAAACATAATTAATTTCATTTCAAAATTAATTTGGGAGAATCTGGGTTAAATGTATGTTGTGTTAAATTGCAGTTATCACAAACAATTGAGCATTAAGATGTGATAAAAAAATATGGCGTCCATAAGAAATATGAAAATTGATGATGATTCAAAAGAAAGAAACATGTTACAAAGAAAAATCTAATGGCATCTATTAGATAATAAAAAAATGGCACAAAAATGTCTTTACCGTTTCTAAATATCACCTCAAATAACGAATAAAAGGAAATAAGGAAAAAAGTTTTTGGTACTTAACTCGAAAATAAAATAATTTAATTAATTCTTTCAATGGATTACACTACCCAACACACGTTTAAGTGCCTGCGTTTTTTATCTCTTTCTAGGTAATTTCAGGGTGCAGAATCCAAAATAGCCAAACTTGGTATATCAGATCTGGTTTTTGAAATACGCTATATTGGCCTATTTTATAATAAAATAATCTTATTTTTTAACATACGTACATTTTACGTTATTACTATTACTATTTGTTAACTGCCTGTTGAAAATCGATAAAAAAATACAAAGTAAGGTACTATTTCACAAAGAAGCTAAATATACATTGATTACTTATCACTTAAAAATGTTCTTTTATACCACTTTTTAGCATAGAGTTTACCAAGAGTCTCGCTGAAGATTCCAGCATTAATCGGCCAGCATGTAGCAAACCCATCTTCCTTGATAATAATCTTTCACAGTTTTTATATCTTGATGGAATCTTTCCGCCTGTTCTTTACCAAAATCACCTAAGTTTTCTGGAAACTGAGAGTGAACTTTTATGCTCATATTAAAACCGAGAATAAGAAAGTTGGAAAGCACATGTTTAACTAATTCTAATAAAATTTGCAATACTTGAACAAATGAACACCAAGCGTTAGATTCAATCTTGTTCATTAATGTTACTTAAATGTTCCGGCTTTCAATTTTTCTGTGCGAGTACCAGGAAACAAAGTTTATCTCGATTTAAAGCCTTCACATTTTTTTTCATAAGCCCCAACATAATATGCAATACATTCAATAATATAAGTTATCTTGACGTGTTTCCATGTTTATGCTGTACTAATTATATGTTTATATTGTTACTGTACGTACACCGGAAATAAATTATATTATTATTATTATTATGCAATGGTGGAAATATAATTTTCTCTCTCGCAACCAAAGGTTCGTTGATTACGTTTTGTCTTCCTGGAACCATGACATTTCCTAAGGTCCAATTTCTATTATCCCAGTGCTGTCCCAAAAACATAAAAAGCAAGAGCAAATCTACTTTGCTATCCAAGGAGGTAAACTTCCCCATTTTAAGATCATCACAAATTACCCACTGATGTTCTTCATACTTAAAAATTTTCAAGACTAGTGATATTGGTCTCATATTCCTCTTTCATTTTAATAGAATGATCAATGGGTATTAAGCCATATTTGTTACCGTTGTGTAAAAGGACGCATTTCAATCTACGTTTTGAACTGTAAATAGAAGGCGCCAGTCATCTGGTCAGTATTTTGATATACCCATTTTATCTACGAGTCTTCTTATATTGTAACAGAATGCCTTATTTTCCTTAGAGAAAAAGGCAGCATATCTTCCTCTGTTTTACGATAAAGTGTTATATTAGTACCTGGATAAAGTAGATTATTTTGATTTAATCTTGAAGCAAGTAATTCTGAAAACTCGTTTGAAAGGCTCAGGTTTCTAATGAGATCATTCAGAAAGTCAGGTTTTCTATTTGCTTTGCAAGTGTATCCGCTACACACATAACATAACATAAAACGTCTGGATGATCCACACAGCTGCGTCTGCTCGCAGATTCCATTTTTTAAAAACCATAGTACTAAAAAAATGCACAAATGATACAACTTCACCTTCACATGAACTCAATAGCAAACTGAATCGGGTACTGCAGAGTGAATATGGGCGGGCATTAATTATTTTGTGGAAGGAGTATCAGGCTTCAACGGTTAAGGGTAATACCGTGTAAAACTAGGTAATTAGATTCTAATTTTAGATACAAAATTTTAATTATGTCCTCAGAGTTCATTATAATTATGATAATAATAGTTTTATATTTAAGATGATAAATCAATATCATAATAATAAGAAAATAATATAATAATAATAATAATAATAAAATAATTTCATTATGATGATATTAATAAAATCATTATTTTATTATTATTTTTGCCTTTTATCAAAAATAAATGAATTAGTCTGTATTTCAAAAACTAAAGTTGCCAAGAAAAAAGCGAGGTATTTTTGGAATACAACAAAAATATCCAAAATCGTTTTTGCTTTTCCGGCACCGAATCAAAAATTTTATTTTGTTGGGCTGTTATTAATAATCATAAAATTCTGCAAAATTACCAAATTTAAACTTACCATCTATCTCTTCTAATAAGCGAGATCTCCATGGTGAGCTTTGAATTCGAAACACCCTGTGTATAATATTAATGATTGAACTATTTTCAAGCATTTTATTATTTTTTCAATAATCACAGTAATTTATTATTATGAATACAAAAACTAAATACGGGAAATGTTAACAGTAGTAATTTATATTTGTTATTTAATACTTCTTTATATACCTATACATATAAATTCAATTACCACTAGTTTTAATTAAAATATGAAATAGACTGATAATTTAATTATTATTTTATATAAATATGAATTTCATCATGGCATACATTCTATAAATATATTACAGTTTTTACCTAGTTGTATTGGTTATTAAATATTATGTATTAATTATGATTTGTTTGTACATATTATGTTTACTACTTTATTCTCGTATTGCTATTATATTTTATTTGAATATTGCAAATTGCAGTGAATATTTTCAAATTTTTATTCCTTATTTCAATTTATCCAATATAAATGAAATGACCACGTTCTTACAATTCTTAAAGTAGATAATATAGCTTAGCTTCATTTGCTAATCAAAGCACGAAAAATAATTGTTTTCGTGAAAATAATGGAATTCCAAATATAAATTAAAAAATATATTTTTAGGTAATTCATACAATTAGAAAAGTAATTGTTAGAGTGACTCCTGTGTGTCTGGCTGAGTGTCTCATGTGTATCTGGCTGAGTGTCTCCTGTATGTCTGGCTGAGTGTCTCCTGTGTGTCTGGCTGAGTGTCTGTGAAACTTACCGTGGGCGCTGTCTCTTAAAAAATAATTAAGATTTTTAGACGAAACTTTAAACTTAAGCTTTATTTGAAAACTAGAAGAACTAGAAAGGTTTTCGTAAAATTTCTAAAATCGACAGTGGGTCCAACGAATGACAAATCTTTGATGAGTTATATTCTAAAATATAATTTAAACGAATGCAATTGCGGCTTACACGATATACACGAAAAATAATCCTGTTCATCAAAAAACGTCAAAATATCAAAGCTACGAATTGATTAAAGTAGAGACATAGCTGTTGGAAAACTAATTTAATCTATGGGCGGAATAACGGGCCAATCGTTCTGGTATCAAATATAAACTGGATAAATCATGTCACATTTTTAGAGAAATGTTACATTTATAAGTCAATTTCTAAAAAGCTGTGCTTGGATGTAACCTCCCAATTTGCGATGAATATTTAAAACGTAACACTGTTGTGCAAATTAATTTGTTTATCTATCATCCAGTCACTACAAATGTTTAATAATGTCTACATTAGTTAGTATTAATATTAGTAACTGGGATGATGGATATCATTGAGACTACAGGCAGATAATTAAATGTGAACTTAAATACTTGTTTAATTTCTAAGGATAAAATTATAAATTTCTGATTTTTCTGAAAATCATATTTGCGTCACATTTATAGGAAAAAGGGTACAATCTAGGAAGGTAAAGTAGAACTTCGTGGTTTCTAGCGAATTTCCAGTGCATGTGAAAAATATGTAATTTACATCTCCCTCTTTAACACAAATTAAAAGACGCTCTTCTATGAGGAACATTTTATGTAATTATTTTGGAATCATCCGTGGTTGATTTGTACTTTCTTTGTACGAAGTACGGGAAAATATTTTGATCAACTAAACAATATAAAAATTGGGACTTTGAGGTCCCTAAAGATGATTCTCGTAACTTTTAGAAAAATATTTAATTCGAAAATGACGTTTTGAAAATGTTTAAAAGGTTCTTCATAAAGATGATTTATTTAAAATCTATGGTCCAAAAATTAACCTAATTAATAAAAAGCTTTCTTTCTTAAGTACCTTTTATAAATAAAATGTTCCTTAAAATAAGGTAAAGTCAGATTTTTCACTGATGAAGGCAATTTATTGAAAAATTTAGATCCAAAATAGTTCTCAGACATTCTTGTTTTGTCTACTTTATTTTATTTTATGGGATAACCTTTTGTTGTGGTTATGAACCTCATCACGAATTGAATATTGTGACATATTTGATTGTATGTATATAAGTGTATTGAAGATATATATGCATGGAAATGTCAGAATGCTAAGTTCAATCAATTTAAGTTTAACACTATCTTTGTATTTAATTGTATATAGACTGAAAAGTCGCCCAGTCTGGTGAGAGTGATCCCAGATTAGCAGCATAATATATTATAGAATAAAACAGGCTCTAATAGGGTGTCCACAAAACTCTAGGGTCATGTTACGCATATTTCTCAGGAGGTGAAGATGTTTGCTTAGTTTGTTGCTTATATAATTCATATTCTATTTCCACGATAGGTTAGAATTAGAATTAGAATTTTAGCGTGATGGTATTTGGGTTATAAATATTCGTAAGTGTGAACCACAGGGTTTCACTAGTGGCATTATTTAGGACAAGCTTTTTTCCATGAACCAACTTTGGGCTTTTGGCTGTGTGTTTTCCATCACGATTTGTAATGAAATAGGATCTGTGCTTTTGTTGACAAGAGTAGTGTCATCGGCAAATAGTACTATTCCAATGTTTTGCATGAAGAAGGGCAAGTCGTTCATACATATTGCGAAAAGTAGATATCCTCCACCCTGAAGGTAGTAATTTTAAACGAAAGCACTTGTCTCCTATTTGATCTAATATTACAATTAGTTTGATTTGTGTTAAGGGTAGTAACGTTTTTTTACATCCCATATAGCCTTAGGCAAGTAATTGTGTAACTCAATTTGCTGGTTGTACGCACGCTTCTTGGCTGCTTTAACTTTGATAGCGTTTTTCAATTACTAGTACTTGGTTCTCACACTAGGGTCTTTGTCATATGCCTCCCTTAAGAATTTAAGCTCTGACCTTATTGTTTTAAGCTCATTCTTAATCCAAAATTGTTGTGCTATTTTTGTACTGCGTTTGTAGATTTTTGTATCCTATATGAATATTTTCATCAATGCTTTTCAATTTTTTTATTAATATCTAAATTTTTGCATGTTATAATATTAAAATCATTATTTTTCACCTATTTCACCTGCTTCACCTATTTTAACAATAATATTAAAGGTAGAAACGCCAAAGTGGCAGAATTTATACACAATCTGAGTGATTTTTTCATCATCAGCAAGGCCATCTTCTGGCAGATTTTACATCTAACATACACATGCGCAAATGAAGGCTATAGAGATACCGTTCAGAACATAAGTTACAGGAAAAATTGTAATTTCCTATGAACAAATATTTAAATCTTGTTTCATTAGATAATATCAATATCGAATTCCATGATTTTTTTAAATATTGCATTTTAATTGGATTAATTGTTTGTGGCGTAATTTAGTTTCATCAGTCTATATACGTAATCCAATATTTTTTTTATTATTTAATTACAGATGGTAGCAACGGCAGTGTTTGTTCTTTGCATGTGGCTACGTTTTGAACCTGGATTGGCAGATTGGATAAAAGAGCTTGAACTACAAAGTTTCTACGCCGGTCTCTACGTACTTATAATTACGTCAATCATCATGATGTTATCAGCATCTCTGGGATGCTTTAGTGCTTGCTCGGAAAATAACATCTTTATCTTACTGGTAAGTTATTTTATTAACTGGCATTTGATTTATTAATGTGATCGAAAAATATAGAAATGTATTAATATTCATGTTAATCAGAAGTTTGAATTTCAACTTTAATCCATTATCGCTTACGAAATTACAAGCGCAATTATTAAATGGTTGATATCGGGTGTGTATAAATTGGCGGATAATCTACACGTGACGATATTCTTCCGGAAATTCTGAGCAGTATATCTTCATTCTAAAATGTTGTACCAGAATGTATCCCAATGAACAGTTATAAGAATTTCTTACGTTCCATTTTCTCCGTTTAAGTAACTGATTCTAGAATTTATAATGGCGCTAACATTTTCTATCCAATAAAATGTTAAGTATAAGATTCAAATTTAATAGTAAATTAGCATAGAAACGCCACTAAAGCAACATCTGCTATCTAAAACGTTTTACTAATTTGGAAAGTGGAAAAAACGACAGGGAAGCAAGCAATTACGTTTACATTGTAATAATTGTCGCTTGTCAAATGTTTCCAATAATTGTTGTTGCTAAACTCCAGAGAAATTAGTGCAACATTTTAAACAGTAGATGATGTCTTAATGGGGTTTCTATCGCAGCGGTTGATTGAATTGTTAATATATTTAAAGTGAATGTTCGTTCCTCCGAAAAGACCCTATTAGGCTGATGATGCCAACGTAGGTCGAAATTGGTGCATAATTAGTATTAGTGAAGGAAAAAAATGAAACACTTGAAATTCGTGAAATTTCGACCATTTTCCATCCGCCTTCACTCGGTATATTTTCAATAGATTTTGATGAGTCTTTGAAGGCGAAAAACTTTGAAGCATGCGAACTTAAGCGTAACCCATTCCGACCCCCTCCAGCACCCTTGTAAAAAAAAATGTTTTTTCAGGAAACCATGTCCAACTTTGATGATGTCTACGGAGTTGGGAAAATTTTGTCGACTCGATTCATCATAAAGGCATTCAAATTTGATCAATTCACTATGCAGAACTGAAAGAATGAAGTTCCTTCGATGATTTGGCACCAAGTTATGAGTGTTTGAAAAAAGTGAATTTTGAGGTTTTTTGCACATAACTCGGCGACTTTTCAACCAAATTGGATGATTCTTTCGGGAAAAAATCCTATTTTGGCTCTAAGGTAGTAAACTCAGATTGGAATTATCCCTTTCTGAACCCTTCAACTCCCGAACAAAAAAAAAACACGGTTTTGGGCAAAAACGTTGACAACGCGTACTGCGTTGGAAAAAATGTGTTGACTCGGTCCATCAAAAGGGCATTGAGATGTGTTCAAATTACCTGCGCAGGACTCAAATAACGAAATTCCTACGACGATTTGGCACAAAGTTATAGGTGTTTAAGAAAAGTGCATTTTTTCGTTTGGAGGGGCGTAGAGCCCTCTCTTTGAGTGGGGGATAAACTCTCTCAAAGAGGATTTGATTTCGAAAGATCGTCGAAATCGGTTGGATAGAAGCTGAGTTATGTGGCCATTTGAAAATTACCTAAATTTTTACAAATCTCAAGTGTTTCTTTTTTTCCGTCAGTGTAATTTATTTGTTTTTATTAGACGAATGGAAAAATGGACGAATGGTGATGAGTTAAGCCCACATTTTTTCTGACCCTACAGAGATCGTTAAAGTGAGCCTCTTTTGACCTAAAATTAAGTTTTTCGTTAATGGAGTCTTAAGGTACAAAATGCGATATTCATGATTTCGCGCAAATAATAAATTTTCAAGCATACCTCAAAGAACATCAAAGAAAATTTCATTCCTGAAAACGAAAACAATTTCGTCGAAAAACTTCGGACTTATGAGTCAAAAAACCACAAAATTCATTTTTTTCAAACACCCATAACTTTGTGCCAAATCGTCGTAGGAACTTCGTTTTTGAGTCCTGCACAAGTAATTGAACACATTTCAATGCCCTTTTGGTGGATCGAGTCGACACATTTTTTCCAACTTGGTACACAAAGTTGGACGATTTTTTGCCCAAAAACGTGTCTTTTTGTTCGCGGGTAGAAGGGTTCGAAAAGGGATCATTCCAATCTGAGTTTACCCCCTTAAATTAGAGCCAAAATGGGATTTTTTCTCGAGAGAATCATCAAGTTTGGTTGAAAAGTCACTGAGTTATGTGCGAAAAACTTGCACTATTTTTTGAAACATCTATAACTTGGTACCAAATCGTCGTAGGAACTTCGTTCTTTGAGTTCTGCATAGGAAATTGATCAAATCTTAATACCTTTATGGTGGATTGAGTCGACAAAATTTTTTCAACTCCGTATACATCGTCAAAGTTGGACATGGTTTTCTGAAAAAAACATTTCTTTTTCACAGTGGTCCTACAGGGGGAGCAAGGGGTTACGCTTAAGTTCGCATGCATGACTTTAAAGAACACACTTCAAAGTTTTTCGCCCTAAAAGATTCATCAAAATCGATTGAAATTTTGCCGAGTTATGGCGGTTTGAAAATGGTCGAAATTTCACGAATTTCAAGTGTTTCATTTTTTTTCCTTCAATATATTTAGAGTGAATTTTCGTTCCTCCGCAACTACCCTACTAGACTGACGATGCCAACGTAGATCGAAATTGGTGCGCAAATGTCGGGAAACAATAACTAACGTTTACTATTATAATTATTATACCTCATTTAATAACCAGGCGGACTAAATGCGAAAGTCATATTTACACTATAAAAAGTCACCAGAAAAGTAACCAGACATGTTTTGGCGGTAAAAATAAAATTATTTCAAATTCTTTTATCCATAACATTCATTCAACAATTATATCAACATATAAATTAATTCTAGGCAAACTTTCTTGATTATATAGTCAATGATATAGTATATAATATTAAAATAAGTACGAGACCCTCTTAAGAATTTAGGGGCACACTGAAAAAGTCAAGTTGTACATATATTTATTTACATATAAAGTGGATTGAAGTATTAGGTATATTTTAAAAATACATATGATTCTGTAAAAGGTTTGAAATATAAATACTAGATTGTCGTGAAATAGAATTTTATTAAATTAAATCAATTTGCTATTTAAAAACGTATTTTTTTTTTCGGCGTTATGCCTGGCTTTGGTGCTGTGACCATTAGCCATCATCCATATTATATTTGTATAAGTTATAAATTAGATGAATAAATGAACAAATGAATAATGAAAGACGTATACAAACAACCACGGACCCGAACGAATACTTCTCGACAGAAAAGTCTTTCGTCCAGGCTGGGAATCGAACCCACACGGCCGCGGTGCAATCGGCACAAGCGCTCGCCTGTACCCACTACACCAACGGGCCGCCCCTAAAAACGTATAATAACTTACTTAAAATAAATCTATTTCATTAATGTATATAATGTTTAACGGGACTTCTTTGGCAAGTCATCTCTATTCTTTAATTCAATTAATATTTAATTCAATGTAGCAATTTCATTTTTAAAGAAAAATTCTCCGCACACAAAATTTTTGCTGCTTTCATTGTAGATATCTTCGGTCGCTGGAAGTCCTTCAAAACGTTTAGGACTTGTTACTGCCCCAATCTCCGTACACTCCCTAATTGTGTGAAACTCCATACTTCTAGCCAATCCTAAATATAATATAAGTTTATGATTTGATTCCATATTGTAATAACTTGCGCCACACTTACCTAATGAATCGACAATTTTGTATACGACGGCAGTAGGTTTTAAAGCCACTTGCATTAAAGTTTTATATAAGATAATTTTAGATTGTTTTTCCTCGAGCGTTAATGCTCCAACATCCAAGCATTTCCGTTTCTTGGGGGGCGAAAATGACACCAAACTTGTGCCGGCATATATCCATAGTTAAAAATAAAATAACTATTTCCAAGAAAATCGCGGGATAAGAAGATTCCATTCTTACACAATCAACGGAAGAAATAACTGACTAAAAACACAGAAACTGAGCCGAAACGCGTGGAAACGGTGGGACACAAGGAACAGCGAGCGATCAGCTGATCATAACAACGGCCATTACTGTTTTATGCAATTTGGGCCTGTGTAAAAACGGCGCCCCTTTGACCAATCACAACAACGTATTTTGGCGGCAATAATTTGATTTAGTCCGCCTGGTTATTAAATGAGGTATAGTATATATTTGTGAGGAAACAATAATTAATATTGACCTTTTATTTTATGAAAAATAATATTTTTCCAAATAACAAACCACCTAGTAGAAATTTAAAATTATTTTAATACATGATGAATGCTATTTTTAAGTTGTTATATTATAAAAAATGAAATAAAATAGGGATAGCACGAACTAGTGAGTGCGAATGTGGAGCAAGTCAGGGTGACCTGAACCATATGTTGTTCTCATGCAGGTTATATAGTCTACCAAGAACCACATTAATGAAAAATCTGTCTACATTGAATATTACACCTCCTTTAAATACCGTGCATCTTTTATCTATAATATCTAACTCAAAAATTATCGAATACATTAGGTTCTTTAAAGATCCAATCTCAAAATATAACAATTATCATTTCTTTGTTGCATTCCTCTTGTATCACATACTTTCCGTGGTTGAGGTTTGTGCGTTACGTTGAAGTCGTTATGAAAGACTTATCCTAATCTCCAAGGCAAAAAAAAAAATGAAATCTTCATGTATGTCTCAGTTTCTCTCGATTGATTAATATGCCTTCGGCTATTCCATTATGAAAGTTAGCGTCAGCAATCATAATATTTAAACAACAGAAACTTCATAAATCCAAGATAATCTCACTCACAATTATAACATTTGTAAGACGGATTAATTAAGAATGAAATTCCGCGGTTCACCAGCCAATTTTCAGAAATATCTTACGAGTAGTATAACTGTTTATTGTACTCGAGATACATCGATATACAACAGGCCATCGACCGAGGTCTTTCAGCCATATCTTACGATTTTTACGTATTACACATTAAAAATTGTGCCTCCTGTTTCTGCAAATAATGATGTTATTGTAAATATAATATTTGATCTGCCTAATGTGCTAAGACCTGAAGAACATAAAGCTTTTGCATGCACAATTATATGTTGAAGAAACCGATGTATCCGAAATGTTTCACTTCGAACAAGGTGTTCCGCAAGTTTCTCCACTACCACTATGTTAACAGGGTGTCCCACGAGGTAGTAGGCATCAAATATCTCGAAAACGGTTAGTACTACGAAAATGAAATTTGGTAGCTTTAATTGGTTTGAAATGATGCCCCTTTCTTAATTCATGGACTTGATTTAAGTTTCTCAGTTGTCGAAAAAATGATATCAACTTCAGAATTTCAAATGGACAAAGGACACCTTGTATATTTATATATTTTTGAAAAGGTGATTGAAAGACAAATATAGCGATACCATATTATTTTAATATTAATGTTACAAAAACAAAACAAAAAACCATTTTATAAAAACAACGAACAAAGATAACAAACCTGTTGATGTCATTTGTCCAGAAATGGAGACACGGAAATGAAATCTATGTATTCAGAAACGGCCATCATTTCAAACCATTTAAAGCCACCAAATTTCATTTTTGTACTACTAACCGTTTTCGAGATATCGCCTATCTACTACCTCGTGGGACACCCAATGGGCTCAAGGCATTTCTATGCAGAGTTTTTTAGCTGCGATTAGTCAAAGATGAAAAAATCAGGATGGAAAAAATGTTTTAGATGAAAGTTGAACGGTTAGGAAGGGTACATACAGTATGGACCTATAGTAGTGACCTCGTTTTGATGTGACATCTACGTACGCTCCGGTGATAGTCAAAGTTAGCGCAGTATCTCAAAAACTAGTGCAGGAATTAATATGAAACTTCAATCACAAGTCTTATTTGATAATACCAAGAACTGAAATGCCTACAAAATATTTAAACAAATATTTTTTGTTTGAAAATATTTTGTATAAAAGAAAAAAAGAAAAAGATTTCAGGCCTTTACTGCCAATTAAAATCAAACACTCATAAATTATTACAGCCCAAAAACCAAACCAAGTGTTAAAATATTTGTACATGCTAGAATAATAAAAAAAAACAATGGCATATAATTACCATTATTAATGATACACGATATAAAATGTAATATGCCGTTCCTAGAGGAATAAATTAATATTTTTTTTACACAAATAATTTGATTTTTGGTAAAACCCTAATTAATAACAGCAGAACAGCGAACAGAGAAGTGATATAAAATAAATTGTGAAGGAAATTTATATTGGCCAAGAATAAAACCAATATTTAATAAAACAATACATCAAAGGTTCTGCGACAAATTGTATTGATTTCAATTATATTTATTTCAACGAGTTGAAAATTTCAGGTAATAAAGGGTGTAATTTAAATCTGACGAAGGGCGTGGAAATAAATAAAGCAATTAAATGGGGTAAGCTTGTCGTAAACGACAATGAGGAGATTGCGAATTCCCCGATTTAAACCTCCTTTATTAACTGCTTGTTCCTATTTGTACCTATATACTGTATACAGGGTGTATTTGAAATAACGAACAGGCATTTAAGGGCACATACACAAAATATTTGTGAACCCATTTCCGTCAAAATTTATTCGAAATTTTTTATTTTTTTTTCCTATTTTTTCGAAGTTTTTTAAACGTTTTGAGAACCGATGCTTTTCTCATTTAATTAGGTCTGCATGGAATGTGTGTTTGTTTATTTAAAACGCGAGATACGATTTCTTGCCTCCGAAATTTGAAATGTTATCGCAACGTTTTTTTTTTTTTTTAAAGATAAACAGTCCTCAAGTTCATTGACGCTTAAAGAGCACTCAGATATTTCCTACGCGCTTGTTGTAGTTCGATATCTAAAGCCAATGCCGTTTAAAAATTTGGTCACATTACCACTGCCCCCAAACATGTTGCGTATTTTCACTCATTAACTTTATTAATTAATTGCGGGCTTTTTGTTACAGTTATAAACAAAATAATAGCGAATATTGTTTAAAAATAATATAATCTCTTTGTGGTTACGAGCCTGTTCGTTATTTCAAATACACCGTGTATATACAGGGTGTTTCAAATTCGAGGCAATTCGGAATTTTTTGACCTGCGCGGATCCTTGGCAGACCTCAAAAATTTATTTCGTCGCCAATTTTTATTAAAATTTCAATCAAATAATTATACGATATTTATTGAAAATCCCTTAATACGATACGTTTTTTTTTTAATTAAATGCGGGACTAAATAACATTATGTTGGAAATGGTCATTATTCGGATGATGGTGGAGGTGTCAAACTCCATGGCTGGAAAGTTGTGGCCAACTTCTCGTCGGTGAGAAATACCACTATTTTCTTCGTAACTAATTACCAATACTAACAAAGTATAAAATATATATATTTTTTTTTTTAATTTAAAAAAATAAATTTCATTTAGTCTAATTCGTCGATTCGTAGAGATAACGATATTCCTTAATAAAAATTTTAGGTTTCCATTTAAAAATAACAAGTTCACTTTGAAATGTCCTTGAAAACCTACTTATAATTAAAAATATATGACTTCTGCATCAGCCCAATCATGTTATATACATTTTTTTCTCCGAATCTTCGTTTTCATAATATTTTGGGTGTCCACCCTGTATACGATATTCTCTATAACACTTACGAATCTAATCAATTATAACGGTTTCTGGAGATGAAATAAAATTTGTCGCGTTAGAATAAAACGCAGATATTTTTTTTTATAATCATCCGATGTAATTAGTTTGAGTGGTTTGCAATTGCGGAGTATAGAAATCTCTTTGAAGTAATGACAGAAGCGAATAAAAACCGTCTCCAAGCGGAATCTTTCTGTTGTTGTCATATATAGCGAACGTTTCCCTTGTTTTGCGCTCCCTTGGCTTCACTTTGTTGGAACATGAGGATTCCGCCGCAAATTAGAATATTTCTGAATACAATTGCAATACTGCGGTTTGAAATGTAGCAGGACTCAAGATGACGTTCTAGACACTTAAATTAGGTATCTCATTTCATTCACTAAAAGTTCCATAGAGATAACGATGTTTCGGTCTCACAATAGTTATACAGCGCATATCCGAACTGCACCGTACTATTTTAGGAATGTGTTTTCCAGCACAAAATAAACAAACAAGTTAATAGTAATAATGATAAGTTTATTTCAGTAAAGACAGAATAAAGAATGTACAATCATTAAACATACACCTATAAAAGATGAATCTCGTGCGCAGGGAAAGGTTACAATAAGGGTTTCAGAAACATAAGACTTGATTTTTTGCTTGCAGAGTAACGAACAGGTTGAATATTCATATATTCAGGCTACATTTCGTTTTCTTGTATTTATCTAATACTTTCTGCAACAAGTAAAGTTGTTTCTAATTTGTTTCAGAAACAATTTTACACCCATCTTTTAAATTCATTTATTACCGAGATTTTTAAGGTTAAATGTAAATATATAATATTCAGATGTTAAACAAGTAGCCGAAGATATTAAAAGTTACGAAACAGTTACATATTATTTATTTATTTAACAACTATACAATGTTTAAGATAATAATAACACTAATGTTTTATAAAATACGTCCAATAACTGCAAATTACTAATCTGTAACTAGTTAGGTGCGGTTTTATGTGAGTCAATACAGAAATTATCACCATCACATGACATTGGTGTACAAACCGTGGGTCACTAGAAAATATTTGTGGGTCCCCAGATTCAAAGAAATTTATTTGAGAATAAAAAATAAAAGGCTCTTCTTTAAGTATCAGCTATAGGTCAAAGAGTGAAATTAATTTATATTGTTGAGGATAGGACTTTTGTTAAGATTTTCCCGTTTTTTTCAACAATTTCTAGAAAATATAGTAACGTGGTCATAATGTAATTTTCTCCTACTTAATTTTTGTGCTATTTTTCATGTTTACAGTTTTTGCAATGTAATTATTGTTAATGCATATTTTATGTAACTATTATAATTATAAACCTAAAATATCGAAATTATTCAGTTTCTTTTTTCTCGAAAATCAAGTAGTTTGTTGGAAAAAATAAAAATAATAATTATTATAATAAATGTTTATTGTACTTAATACATACATACTAACTACAATAACCATCGACCGAAGTCCTTCAACCAAATTATAAATATTTATTAACAAAAGATGTTTTATTTATCTTTAAGATTCGCTAAAGTATTTTTTTTAATATCTTTCCGATATCGAAAGAAAAAACAAGAAACTGGTAAGGTAACATCCATTTACACGAAATCCCTCCAAAAGCTTTTTGCTTCTTCGAATTGTAAAATAAATCTTATATTCAAATGCTCATTTGAAAATATTTAGTAGCAGACACGCGGACATTTTTCAAAAAGGTCGAAATGGAAATGAGAGCAGATATAAAACATAGAAAAGTTACATCTTAATTTTAGCTGAAAAAATCATTCTTTTGATTTGAAAAAATTACGAATATTTGGAAAAATCAAGAACGTTAGAAGGGCCTGGAAGTAAAAGGATTTAAGTGCACTTTTTCAAAAAGTGAACTAAGTGCGGTATGCTGCACCTTAAAGGTATCTCTAGCATGTTTTTATACATTTAATTAAAATAACTGTCGCAAAATATCATTTGAAACTTGGAATTTTCATTATTAAAGGAAATTTCAAAGTAATATTCGAAGAAAATCAAAGTCGATTATATTAAAACCATAAAAAAGTGCACTTTAACCGTTTCACTTCTAAATTAAACATTCAGTCAAATATTTGAAAATTAAGTATTTCCTTTAGCGGTGTACTGGGTACAGGCGAGCACTTGTGCCGGTTGCACCGCGTGCCGTGTGGGTTCGAATCCCACACCGGGCGAAAGATTTTTCGGGGATCGAGAAGTATTCGCTCGGGTCCATAGTTGTTGTATACGTCTGACATTATTCATTTGTTCATTTTTTCATCTCAAATTGCATACATATGTAACC
This sequence comes from Ocypus olens, assembly GCA_910593695.2. Taxonomy (NCBI): domain Eukaryota; kingdom Metazoa; phylum Arthropoda; class Insecta; order Coleoptera; family Staphylinidae; genus Ocypus; species Ocypus olens. The sequence goes on along the minus strand of OU343054.1, from coordinate 10,442,940 downwards.
CGGTCGTGACTGAATGGCTCATAAAAAAAAGTATTTCCTTAAATATAATTAAATTTAATAAAATTATTAACACGCAAATTTCTTTTTTATCATTCAATATCCGGAGTGGCACACCAGCCAGGGAAGTAGTTGTTTCAATAAGGCTTTTAGTCTTTGTAAGAGTTACGAAGAGGTTGAATATTCACATATTCAGGCTATATTTCGTTTTAATAAATTTATTAAATGCTTCTGCAACAAGTGAGGTTGCCTAAAATTTATTTATTAAATGTAATTCCCGCTGACTATATTTTCTCGGTAAATATCAAAGTAGATTCATTCTGCCCCTATAATTTCGACATACCGACTATCTAAACTGTCTGCGATTGCAACATTCTCTTACCGGTTACTCTAATTACATAATATGTTTCTTTTCTAACATATTAATTTGTTAACATATTTTAAAATCTAAACTAAATATTATTTATTACGTAATGTCTGAACTTATCTTGAGTATTATATTTTATACATACTTACTAATTACATGTCAGCGAGAAATAAGCAAACTTTGACTACTATTATTATTGTAATATTTTTATATCAAATTGTAATAATAGATTATTATTATTATTATTATTTAAATTAAAACCCACTAAAACAAAATTTAAAACATTTAAAAAATTTAAAAAAAGTTAGAATTTTAAAAAATTTAAAAAGTTTACGGAAATTAAAACGAAACCCCTGAAAAAAATTTTCTTACAAAAATAAGGGGTAAAACTGTCAAAATTTAAACCAAAAAAATTCGAAAATATTAGCCTAAATAATCAATAATTCAGGCTAAAAATCCAACAATGTAGACCAAAAATCGAAATCTTGCGCCCGAAAATGAGAAATCGAAAATTTCAACAAGCAAATCAACAAGAACATTTTAGCCAAAATAAAGAATATTTAGGCCCAGCAATAAAAAAATTAACCAAAAAAATGAGATTACAGGCCATAGATCTAAAACATATGCCTAAATCAAATTCAGACAATTAAGTCAGAAATGAAATAATTGGTTCAATTAATTCCCTCACGACCATATTTTTTTAAATAAAAGTCAAAATTGAATTTGAAAATTTAAAGCAACATTTAAATTAAAATAAAAACTACAATTTTAGGTAAGTAACCTAAAATTAAAATAAAAAACCTTGTTGAAACTAGAAAAAATTAAAGTTCGGGTCTAAATTAAAAAAAATGGTGATGTGGCCATCATGTTACTTTCTCCGACTAGATGGTATCATTTATATTTACGGTTTCATTTATTTATTTATTAATTTATTTATTTACAAACAGCCATGCTTTATTTTCAATTTAAATAATATTTTAAATGTACATCAAGGATTTTGTAGAGTCGGATAAAACTGAAGTTTAAAACGTCAAAATTATGAAAGATAGAAAAATTATACTTCAAATTCAAAAACTCAGTATACTCAAAAAAAGAGATTTCGAAAAAAAAACTTATTCTTTATAACTTGATCACTTTGGCATTCTCTACATAAATTTGCTGTAACTGTTATACTTCTATAATTATAAACCAAACATTAAAAAAAAATTCTCAAATAATGATTTTATAAAAAATATTTTCAAACAAAAGATACATATTTCTTTATTGTCTTCAATATTTGTGTAAATGTTTTTGTGATATTTTCCATATTTAAAAAAATATTGGAAAAAAAACAAAAAACAGTTAAGGCAAACATCGGTGTACGATATTTTCCCAAAAGCTTTTCAGTTCTTCGGATTATCAAATAAGACTTATGTTCAAAGTTTCATATATCAATTGCTCTATGAGGGTTTTTGAGATAAAGCGCGTACACACACACACAAACACACCCACGCACATCGTGTCTGATAGACACAAAAAAAAATTCCAGAAATTTTTGAAACGGCAAATGGACCCCAAAACGGATACTTCCGTAAAAAAAAATTTGAAAAAATTTTCACGATCAATACTTTCTCGTACTTCGTAACGCAGAAAGTGAAAAAAATAATGGTTGCAAAATCTAAAATACTGGCCACAAAAATTGCGCATGAAAATAAATAATTCATGGTACAATATCTGAGATGTAGGCAAAAAAATCTAAAATACAGGCCAAAAAAATTTGAGATATAGGTAAAAAATAAAAAAACCAGATCAAAAATCGAAAACATAGGACTAGAATTTGGACCTATGAAATTGAAAATATAATCCAAAGATCTAAAATATAGGCCAAAATCAAAAATCCAGCTCTAAAAATAAAATATTCACGCTAAAAAATTAAGTAGTTGGTTAAAATAATTCTCACCGCTATATTTCTCTTAGTTAATGTCAAATTTTAACTTGAAACAAGAATTAACGCCAAAATTAAAATTAAAAAAGTAAAATTAAGTAAATAATATAAAATTAGGTAGAAAATACAAGCCAAAAAAATTAAAAATTCAGGTCACGATATAAAGATGTAGGTTGCAAAATCTAAAATACAGCTCTTTAAATAAAAACTCGAAAATACCAGTCAGAAAATCAAAAAATCGATAATTCAGGTTACAAAATTTAAAACTGCCAAAAAACAAAAATTTAAACCAAAAATCGAAAATTCGGGTTTTTTTGTCCATATGGCCTGATCAAGACGGTTAAGATAAGAAAGAGGCACAGTCTTCACGTTTCGGGGTCTTTCATAACGACTTCAATGTAACCCACAAAGCTCAACCACAGAAAGTATGTCATCAAGAGAAATGCAACAAAGAAAGGGTAATTGTAATTCGTTACCAGCGGCGGCTCTTGGATTTCTGTAGCTAGGGCAAAGACAAAGATGTCGCTCGTGCCGCACTAATTACTCTTATAGAGGAAGTAAATATTTCGTTGCTGTTTCGGTCAAATTTTCTTCCGTTGCCCCGCCGTCGAACATCCACGAGCCGCCACTGGTGTTTACCTTAACCGTTTTTTGTTTCTTTTCAATGAGATTTCAAATATGCAAAATATTACAAAGAATTTAAACAAATATTGAAAAAGACTTAAAAGTTAACATCTTTGTTTAAAAATATTTTTCATAAAATCATTATTTTTCGAGAAAAGAAATCATTTTTATTTTGAATTTTGGTCATAATTATTAAACGATTTTTAAACAGTTACATCAAATTTATTTAAATAGCAATTGTCGAAAATACTAAAATGAACAACTAATAAAGAATAAGTTTTTTTAATCTCTCTAGTTTTTGAATAAACTGACGGTAAACATTATTAGAATTTAAAGGATAATTTGTCATTTTTGTAATTTTGACTTGCGCAAATCGCTCGATTTACATTTAAAATATTATTTAAATTAAAAATAAAGATCGAAAGTATAAATATAATTAATTGTTATAACATCCAAATCTGAGAAAGTGACATGATGGCCACATCACCATTTTTTCAAATTTTCATTAAAAATATCAAACGAGCAATAATTAAAATTGTACTTCTTAAGTAAATAACCTAAAATTAAAATAAAAACCTTGCTGAAAATACGGGCCAAAAAAATTTTAAATTCCGGCCTAGATATAAAACATGTAGGCTGCAAAATCTAAAGTACAGTACGACTATATTTTTGTAAGTAAATATCAAATTTTAACTTGAAACAAAAAATTAACGCTTTAATTAAAATTGTAAATAATCTAAAATCATGTGGAATATACAGTCCAAAAAATCAAAAATTTCGGTCTCTCTATAAAGATGTAAGTTGCAAAATCTAAAATACAGTTAAACTCGAAAATACCTGTAAAAAAAATCAAAAATTCGCACATAGAAATCAAAAATTTAGATTACAAAATTTAAAACATTGACAAAAAAAACAAAAATTCAGACCAAAAATAGAAAATTCTGGCCCAAAACTGAAAAATGCAGTTCAAAAAAATTCGAAATAATTTAAAAATTTAAGTCAAAATAAAAAGAAATCTATTGAAGGCAAAAAATTTAAAAAAATGTGTATCAAATAAACGAATATACACGCCAAATATCTAAATTATTGTCAAAAAGGTGAAAAATCTAGGACTAGGCCATTACTCATTTTTATTATTGAGTAATGGTCATCAAGTCACTTTGTCCGATTTGATGATATAATAGTTATTTATATTTATACTGCAGAATTTGGATGACGCTTGAAACGTCAAAATTGTGACAGTTGGAAATGACAAATTATACTTCAGATTCTAATAATCTTTTCCGCCCGTTTACTCGAAATCTGATGATATTTATACGTTGTTTAATTCGATATCCTCTACAAGTATTATTATTAAGTTTGGTGTAACAGAAATTTACATTTCATAATTACAGACCAAAAATAAAAAAAATATTCATTTTTTTTCGAAGAACAATAGTTTTGTGAACCAAAGATCTTCATTTTTCTGGTTGCTTCGCATATTTTTTTATAATACATTAAAAAAATATATAAAAAAAAAACATAAAGCAATGTGAAGAACTGAAAATATTTTGGCCAAAGTTCGTACACCGAAAGTGAGTTTTTAATGTAAAAAAATATTACAGAACATTTAAACAAAAATTAAGGATAACAACGAAATGAACATCTTTTGTTTAAATAATGTTTTTAATATTTTTACTTTCTCCGTTACGAAGTACGAGAAAGTATTGTGATTTTTTTTTCAATTTTTATTTTACGGAAATATCCGTTTTGGGTTCCCTAGATGCCATTTCAACAATTTCAGGAAAATAAAATATTGTGTCTGTGTGTGTGATGGTATGTGTGTTGTGTGTGTGCCTGGCTGTGTGCGCTGTATCTCAAAAACTAATAGAGCAATTGATATGAAACTTTGAACATACGTCTTTGATAATCTGAAGAACTGAAAAGCTTTTGGTAAAATTTCGTACACCTTAACTGTTTTTTTTTTGTTTTTTGCCAATATTTTCTTAAATATGAAAAATATCACAGAAACATTTAAACAAACATTGAAGACAGCAAAAAAATGAACATCTTTTCCTTGAAAATATTTTTCATAAAATAATTATTATACCAGACAAACAATTTTTTTTTTCAATTTTTGGTTTATAATTATGAAACTATAATAGTTACAGCAAATTTGTGTGAATAATAATTGTAGAGAATTCCAAAATGAACAACTTCTAAAGAATAAGTTTTTTCGAAATCTCGTTAGTTTTTGAGTAAACGGAGTTTTTGAATTTGAAGTATAATTTTTCCATGTTTCATAATTTTGACGTTTTAAACGTCAGTTTCATCCGAGTTTACACAACGCTCGGTATACATTTAAAATATGGTTTCAATTGAAAATAAACCATGAAATCGTAAATATTAATGGTTGTGATACCATCAATTCGGAGAAAGTAACATGATGGCCACATCACCATTTTTTTAATAACAGAAACATAAGCGCAAATCCTTCCAATAATGTCACTTAAACTACGTTAACGTTAAGTAATGTCTACCCAGCGGTCGCAACAAAATTTTACACAAGATGGGGGCTCGAAAATGAAAATAGTTTGCGCAACACTGTCATGGGAGACATTACAAATTTATTGACTTTTGCAGAACAAACAGACTTGCAGTTAATTCATGACAAGTTACATAAAAAGTGTGGTGCTGATGTTCTGAGATACCGTGAAAATTGTTCTACTCAAAGGGCACCAAATTGCACAATGTTTGATGCCGGTGACAGACGTCTTAGGGAAACGTATGATAAATCCTTGATGAGTAAACGCTGTTCAATAAATGTTTGGAGGAACTGCAAACGTTGAAGAAGAAATACTCATTGCTGTTCAATTAACACTTATTAGTATTAGCAGCCGAATAATGTTACTCAATCGACATGCGCATTTCAAATTACAGGCGACTGCGGTTAACTCCTTTTAAAAAGACACTGCCCTAATTGTGTTTTATGTTTAATCAGTAAAGTTATTTGAGATTTTCTATAAATATTAATAATATCATTTAATTGTTTATTATTTTAAGAGTTTATTTAGTAAACATTAAATACTGTTTCTCCATCAGAAACACCTACAGACCGGTTCCTACAGACCGGTTAGGTGCTGATGGGGAAACGGAGATTACTATTGGAATATAAGTATTCCAAACACCATTAAAGGTAGAAACGCCAAAGTGGCGTTCAGTACAGCATTCAGACAATAGATTCCGCCACTAAGTTTATTTAGTGTTTTTTTTTTGTATGCACATATCCTATATACGCTTATTAAAAATTGTATTTTATAAGCTTTATTTGCAAGAAGAATGCTTTTCTAATTTGTTTGTCCCTGTATATTTGGGTTTTAACCACGATTATGCTTTTCAGTATAAATATATCCTAATAAATAATTTGAACGTAAAATTATATATTTGTAGGTTCTGAATTACCCTCATAAACACAGGCTTTGCTTTAATTCACCCTTTAAATATATCAGCAAATTCGCAGCGCTTGGGGTGCTTGAAGGGGCAGACTTTCGGAGTTTCGGAAATATACCTGCAGGGCGCCTCGTGCGTGGTTCTCCTTTCTCTGCAAAATTATCTCGCACACGCTTCGGGTCTATTTTATTATTTGCATCTGGAGCGTGATCGTTTAACATCGTCAGATTCTTGCCTCGGGGCCAGTTTCTGGTACTGCTATATCCACGTATACAGAGGGAGCAGCCGAAAGAATATCAGAGCCCTACGTGACACGTCCGCATCGAATTAATTTATTCGCGGTGAACCGTTTACACAAACGACAAACGTGGGCTTGTAAATCCGCCAAAGCGTTGATGATTAAAATAAACGTCCCTCGAAATGTCAAAATGAGAAATTCATTTAGCGGCGATGTGTTTGAAATATTAAATAATTGTGCGATTGTTCTGGTGCAAATCGGTATTTTGTGATTCATTTATCATCATGTTTTAAGTGCAATGCAGTGTATTATTTAGAAATTAAAGATTTTGTTTAAAAACTTAATTTGTCATTGATTGGCTGTAAAACTATTTGTTACTAAGTTATATTGACCTTGATTTTTTACTTTCTCCGTACCAAGTACGATTTTTTTTACTTTTTCCGTTACGAAGTACAGGGGCAGTGGTGAAAATTCCAAATATTTTTAACTGTTTTGAGATCCGATTTCAATTATTATCTATATCTGAAAAAAAAGTGTCTGGCAGTTTGTGTGTATTTATGTCTGCCTGAGCGCGCTCCATCTTAGAAACCAATATAATAATTAACATGAAACTTTGAAGAGCTTTTGGTATAATATCGTACACCGGAAGTGGGTACTGGGGAACTTCATGTCAAATGCCTGTGTTGCCAGTAGGTAAGTAAAGGAGCTTTTTCTTTTATTTTTGTAAGGCAATCATCCGTACAACTAAGCAGGATGTCAAAAGTAAAATTGTGTAAACAGGGAAGCAGAAGAAGCCCAGCGATAACAGTTGGTACTAGAGATGGGCAAAACTGCTACTTTTGAATATCACGTTGCTACCTGTGATTGCTACTTTCTAATACCAGTGATTTTAAACTGTGATCACGGCTAGTAAACGTCGTAACACCTTCTGAAATTGTTAATGATTTCTCAAAAATGTTTTTGATATGATTGTGCTAATATTTGTCCACCTGGTCACGCAAATAGTGTTCCTTTTGATATTATACCTGTGATTGAAGGTAATATTTTGCTTATATTATATGCTATACCAAATAAATATACGACTATCCTTGATTCAGTTCAAAATTCGAAAAGTATTTAGAGATAAAGAGAAAAAAATATAAAACGCGTAGAAAAAATTCCTTAAAACAATATCCTCAATGGTCGAATGATAATTTATTCAAAATTTATTTGGTTTTTGTAAATTCGACAATTTTTAATGGAGATATAAATTTTTGAAAATTTAATTTTATTTTTTTTGAGCACTTGAACAAAATCATCCCTGAAAAAATATAAAACGCGCAGACAAAATTCCACAAAAAATCATCCTCGATGGCCGAAGTACAGCTAATTCAAAATCAATTTGGTTTTTGCAAATTCAACAATTTTCAATAGAGATATGGATTTTTTAAGATTTTCATTTTAATTTTTTGAGCACTTGAATGAAAACGTCACAGAAAAAAAATAAAACGCGCAGACAAAATTCCATAAAAAATCATCCTCAATGTCCAAAGTATAGCTGATTCAAAATTAATTTGGTTTTTGTAAATTCAACAATATTTAATGGAAATATGAATTTTTGAAAATTTTAATCTTATTTTTTTTGAGCACTTGAATAAACACATCGCAGAAAAAATATAAAACGCCCAGACAAAATTCCATAAAAAATCATCCTCAATGGCCGAAGCATAGCTAATTCAAAATAAATTTGGGTTTTGTAAATTGAACAATTTTCAATAGAGATATGGATTTTTGAAGATTTTTGCTTTAATTTTTTGAGCACTTGAATCAAAACATCGCAGAAAAAATATAAAACGCGTTGAAAAAATTCCATAAGACAATATCCTCAATGGTCAAAGAATCGTTTATTAAAAATTAATTTGGTTTTTGTAAATTCAGCAGTTTTTAATGGTTATATAGATTTTTGAAAATTTTAATTTTATTTTTTGAGCACCTGAATGAAAACATCGCAGAAAAAATATAAAACGCGCAGACAAAATTCCATAAAAAATCATCCTCAACGGCCGAAGAATAGCTTATTCAAAATCAATTTGGTTTTTGTAAATTCAACAATTTTCAATAGAGATATGGATTTTTGAAGATTTTTGTTTTAATTTTCTGAGCACTTGAATGAAAACGTCGCAGTAAAAATAAAAAACGCGCAGAAAAATTTCGTAAGACAATACCCTCAATGGTCGAAGAATTGCTTATTCAAAATTAATTTGATTTTTGTAAATTTAACAATTTTTAATGGAGATATGAATTTTTGAAAATTTTAATTTTATTTTTTTGAGCACTTGAATCAAAACATCGCAGAAAAAATATAAAACGCGCAGACAAAATTCCATAAAAAATCATCCTCAATGGCCGAAGTATAGCTTATTCAAAATCAATTTGGTTTTTGTAAATTCAACAATTTTTAATAGAGACATGGATTCTTGAAAATTTTAATTTAATTTTTTTGAGCACTTGAATGAAAACATCGCAGAAAAAATATAAAACGCGTTGAAAAAATTCCGCAAGACAATATCCTCAATGGTCGAAGATTCGCTTATTCAAAATTAATTTGGTTTTTGTAAATTCAACAGTTTTTAATAGAGATATGGATTTTTTGAAAATTTTCATTTTATTTTTTTGGGCACTTGTATGAAAACATCGTAGAAAAAATATAAAACGCGCAGACAAAATTCCATAAAAAATCATCCTCAATGGCCGAACTTTAGCTAATTCAAAATCAATTGGGTTTTTGTAAATTGAACCATTTTCAATAGAGATATGGATTTTTGAAGATTTTTGTTTTAATTTTTTGAGCACTTGAATGAAAACATCGCAGAAAAAAATATAAAACGCGTAGAAAAAATTCCTTAAAACAATATCCTCGATGGTTGAAGAATCGTATATTTAAAATAAATTTGGTTTTTGTAAATTCAACAATTTTTAATGGAGATATGAATTTTTGAAAATTTTCAAAATTTTATTTTTTGAGCACTTGAATAAACGCATAGCAGAAAAAATAAAAAACGCCCAGACAAAATTCCATAAAAAATCATCATCAACGGCCGAAGTATAGCTTATTCAGAATCAATTTGGTTTTTGTAAATTCAACAATTTTCAATAGAGACATGGATTTTTGAAGATTTTTATTTTAATTTTTTGAGCACTTGAATGAAAACATCGCAGAAAAAATATAAAACGCGCTGTAAAAATTCCTTAAGGCAATACGCTCAATGGTTGATGAATCGCTTATTCAAAATTAATTTGGTTTTTGTAAATTCAACAATTTTTAATGGAGATATGGATTTTAGAAAATTTTAATTTTATGTTTTTGAGCACTTGAATGAAAACATAGCAGAAAAAATATAAAACGCGTAGAAAGAATTCCGTAAAACAATATCCTCGATGGTAGAAGTATAGCTTATTCAAAATTAATTTGGTTTTTGTAAATTCAACAATTTTTAATGGAGATATGAATTTTTGAAAATTTGAATTTAATTTTTTTGAGCACTTGAATAAAAACAACGCAGAAAAAATATAAAATTCCATAAAAAAATCATTCACAATGGCCGAAGTATAGCTAATTTTAAATTAATTTGGTTTTTGTAAATTAAACAATTTTCAATAGAGATATGGATTTTTGAATATTTTCGTTTTAATTTTTTGGGCACTTGAATGAAAACATCGCAGAAAAAAATATAAAACGTGTAGAAAAAATTCCTTAAAACAATATCCTCAATGACCGAAGAATCGCTTATTCAAAATTAATTTGATTTTTGTAAATTCAACAATTTTTGAAAATTTTAGTTTTAATTTTTTTACTGTGACTCATCACTTTCGATCACAACGAGTTTGTGGTTTAATTCCATGCCGGGCAGGATAATTTTTTCGTTTTTGTAAAATCTCAATTAATTAATTAATAATTGTTAGTACATAAGTTGTAATTTATTTCATTTTATATGGTATACTATGGCATTTTATAAATATTTGTTTTTCTTATTGAATATTTATTCAAAATTTAAATACAATACCCTGTAAAAATGTGAGAATAAAGTAATGAATATTAAATAACATTTAGAAATGCCACCTTGACTACAATTATGTGTTAAGTAACAGACACAGTTTAAGTAGCAATCACAGTTGTCACAGTTTAAATAGCCGTGATTTAAAGTAGCAGTGATTTTAAGTAACAGTGATATTAAGTAGCAGTGATTTTAAGTAGCATTTATTTTAAGTAGCAGTGATTTTAAGTAACAGTGATTTTAAGTAACAGTGATTTTAAGTAACAGTGATTTCAAGTAGCAGTGAAATTTGCCCATTAGTAACAGTAACGACCTGTAATTTTTCAATACCAGTGAAAAATCACAGATACGTGAAATATCGCCCATCCCTAGTTGGTACTGGAGATGGGCGAATTGACTCTTTTATTGTGAGTCGACTCGCGGAAAAGAATCGGCTCTTAGAAGTAATAAAGTATCTCAGGAGAACAGTGATGAACAAACAAATAAAATAAAATGGTTGCTACTTACAAAAATTTATATTTTACTCAAAAACTGTTTTCATGAGTCGACTCTTTGAGTCTACTCACTCATGAATTACTCATCTCAGTTGTAATGCCGAGAACTGCTGCAGCCCGTGCATCATGTCCTTCAACGGAAGGCATCCGCAGAAGCAGCGATACGCAGGGCAGTACAATTCTCCGCCTCAGAACTCCTAAGATGACCCAGCCTTTGGATCCTGGTGTCTCGTGTTATTTCGTTTAGATAGGATAATTAGGGTCTGGTCAGAAATATTCGAATAATAAAAAAAGACTAGATGGTGCACCGCGAATTATTAAGCAATGAGCTCATTCAGTTCCGAAAGCAAGATTTAATTGAAATGATCATTTCTAAAGGTGACAAATAACTGATCTGCTGGCGAGTCTTTTGAATCCTCCCAAAAATCAACGTAAGGACCAGAAAGGACACCCAAGTCTGAGGAAATCTATTACCTATAAAGTGAACTCCAAATAACAAACAAGCTGGTGGATTAACTTAATGCACGGATTGCCAATCAACTGATCTGCTGAAGGATAGCAGACATGATTCCCAGGTCAATAAACTCAAAACATTTTCTATTCAGAATTTCAGGAAGAATATCGCCAAGTGTAGATTATCCGCTAATTTATACACACCCCATGTAACCATTACAAAATACTTTTTCTAATCATATCGAAAAATTTGTACATCTCTGCTACGTTTCGAATTAAGAAAGTTGTCTTTTACTGTGGGGAAAACTCTTTCTCCACGAGTTACCGAGCAATGAGACCACAAGATTTGACTTTTCTTCTCGGGTAGGTTTATATTCTCAAAAATTAATTGACATTAATTAATTTATCATCGAATCTGTGTTTCTATAAAATATAATTATTACGTTATTCTTTAATACGATTAGAAAAATCATCTCGTGATAACTAGCCATGTCCACTCGCCTTTGGCTAGTGTCGCAAAATGCATCCATGTGGAAATGACCAACTTTCTCACTCGTTGAACAATATACTATTTTATGATTATTAAATATTGCAATTTGATAGCATAATAGTCGCATTACTATCAGATACACGCCTGTCTAGTTTAGAAATATTTAAATGCTTGGTAAAAACATAACTAATTTGGATCAGTTGATTACAAGCGACAACACATAATTTGGTTTTCTTTACATTTCAGCATTTTAAATTCAGCATTGGCATAAATTATCGATAGCGTATCTCCAGGCACAGCTGTTGCATTTTAAATCCCAAACAGGCTCGCATTGATACAATTTCACAAAAATTCACCCCGGACTATTTAAAATTCCATATAACCGTTATTACGAGTCGGCGTTTGAATATTTCGGTGCGTGTGTGTGTATGTGTGGATGTGTGTGACGTTCAGCAAACAATAATTAATTAATGTCATGCATTATGTGCCAAAGGCACTCCGACGTTATATGACTGTGAGCTAATATCGCTCATTATTCCCAACGGCGTTAAATGTTGGCCCTGCGCTGAAATAACATTCCCTTATGGCCACACATCACAAGCTCTATAACCCCCACATCCCAACCATCCACCATCAACCATCCGCGAGATTACATTCTTTCCGAAGGAAACCCCTCACGAACGTCATATCTCGTAATAAGAAGTAATTTAACTGAAGGGGCAATAAGGATGTGGGTTACACTGCGGCTCGAGTATATAGGTAATGGTATAATGGCGCGGCGACACTAACTGTCTTGTAGTTATAGTGAAATGTGAAAACTGCCAGCTAATGGAAAGCTCTTGGACTCGCTCACGGAGAAAATAACACGCCCGGATAACTATTATTCGACTCAAACATAAAACCGTTCACATTGTCTACATTGTGTGTATTATATGGTTCAATTGTTGACTTGTGCAAGGAAAACTCTACTAACAGTATTATGCTTGGAATATAAATCGCCAGCGTAACAGACTAATTCATTCTCATATACGTTTTGCTTGGATTTATGTCCTTCAATAGAAACAAATTAATTAAATGATCTTAATCAAAGAACTAAAATTATAATTTAAATAATTTGATGGCTGGGTTAAGGGGGTATTTCGGTAAATTACACTGAAAAATGGTCAATTTTGTGATTTTCTCTTTGTGGAAATTAAACAAGATTTAAATCATCTGCGGATTGTATTGTACTTTCATGATTTTTCGCGCATGATTGGCGGGGGAAACTCAGCCCGAACGGTTGATCAGAAATAAAAAAAATCACCTTCTACAACATATCACAAGTATTACTCAATTCTTTAATATGATTAAAAAAATTATAGTGTGACAATAACAAAGTGCGTCATTGCAGTTTTGCGTATTTTCTCCGATGCATCGGTCCAACAAATCAAGTGCCTCGTAAATGAGTTTGATGGCCATAAGTCTGATATTGCTTCAGGAGAGAGAGTAGGCTTGTGGCGATAAGAGTTCATTGAATCATTCGAATGACGACAATCATTCATTCTATTATCTAATTAATCGATTATCTTGAAATCTTATATTTATAATTCGAATGATCACTTGGATGAGCAATCGAATGATTATTTGAATGATTTACTCGAGTGATCAGTACTCGAATAAATTATGCGAAACCTAGCTTAGTATTGGGATAATTTTTATGAGCATTCGAATAATAAAAAAAATATCGAATTTTAATGTGTTGACCAAAATATAAAATAAAAGTAGTTAATTTTGTTTTTCTATAAGTCTGCGATATGAAACAAAATATATGAATGCCACCTAGATGCAAGAATAATTTTTGAGAAAGAAATGTTTTTTTTTTCCAATAATTTTTTGTATGCAGAATTGCGCCCTGAATCCGAAAATATAGAAATACACAGGGTATTTCATTTAAAATTTCAGCATTCATGTTACTTTTGGTAAAGGTGCAATTAAAGTTTTCGGATGACTACTAAACTTTCTAGTATAACTTTTAGATTAACTATACAGGGTGTCCCGTTTCGAGTGTGCCAAACAAAAACGCGAAGTAGACAATGTTATCCTGAATAGAAAAGTTCTAATAAACATGTGTCCGATTTCGTACTGTTTTCGAAATAAATAATCTTAAAGATGTTTGGATCGACAAAAAATCTTACAAATGTATAAGATTGCCATGAATTTAAACAAAAATATTTGAGCAGGTTCATGTATATTTTACAAATATTTATACAAAAATAATAGAGCAACCTGTCAGTTTCACCAAGTAAAATTACTGTCATTTTACACCATTTTCCGAGAAGTGACAAACATTTTTAACCCGCGAGAACCCGAGCACGGTCGAACAGATTTATCTTTTATCAGATCATTAATTTAAATTTATAAAACGATGTAATTGCTTTTTGAGTTTAATATTATATTCCGTGATTGCTAAATACAGTGCAACGTACGTATTTTTAAAGTGAGACAAAAACATATTTTACAAAGTAAATACCCGGTCAATTTGACCGTGACGCGGATTCTCGCGGGTTAGTAATATGAATACAATAATCAATTAAATTTTATTAAGTCATAAACAAAAGTAATTCAAAGAGAAAGAAAAAAAAACGGCATTAAAGTAAATGTTCAAATTGCGCTCCATGTGCACTAATGCAACAATTACATTTCCGGTTAAAGGAACGATACAGTCTTGTCATATAACCACACACTACATCAGCATATTTACAATTACACGAGATCATAATTAACTGGTGAAGCAAATAAGTTTTGTATAGATAAACAAACCAAACATTAACCTGTTTAAATATTTTGGTTTAAATTCACGACAACCTAATAAATTTATACTGAAAATTTGTAAGATCGAAAAATCTTTAAGATTATTTATCTCGATAACGGTAAGAAATCGGACACATGTTTGTTTGAACTTTTCTGTTCAGAATAACATTATCTACTTCGCGTTTTCGTTTGGCACACTCGAAACGAGACACCCTGTATTAATAAATAACTGTTTCTTCTTCAAAATTTCTCTTTAGTTATTTCACTGTTATTATTATTATTGGAATTTTTTTATTATAAATATTATTATTACTATTATTATATCGATATATTACAGGAAAATCAAATTTCGCAGAATTCAGTGCGTTCTTATTTTTACTTTCTCAATGAAGTACGTGAAAGTACTGTGATCGTGAAAATTAAAAAAATATTACAGAAATATCCGTTTTGGGGTCCCTAGATTCTGTTTCAACAATTTCTGGAATAATTTTTTTTTTGTGTCTGTGTGTCTGTGCGTCTGTGCGTCTGTGCATCTGTGCGTCTGTGCGTCTGTGCGTCTGTGTGCGCTGTATCTCAAAAACTAATACAGCAAATAACATGAAACTTTGAACATGGTTCTTATTTGACAATCCAAAGAACTGTAAAGCTTTTGTTAAAATTCCGTAGGCCGGAAATGGGTGTTTACCTTAACAGTTTTTTGTTTTTTTTCAATAATTTTTTAAATATTTAAAATATTACAAAAACATTCAAATAAATATTGAAGACAACTAAGAAATGAACATCTTTTGTTTGAAAATATTTTTCATAAAATCCATTTTATTCAAGAAAAGAAATTATAAATATTTTTTTTTATTTATAATTATGAAACGATAATAGCTACATCAAATATATGTTAATAATAATAATTGTAGAGAATTCCAAAAATAATAACTTATAAAGAATAAGTTTTTTTCGAAATTTCTTTAGTTTTTGAGTAAACTGAGTTTTTGAAGTATAATGTTTCCATCTTTCATAATTTTGACGATTTAACTTTAGTTTCATCCGATTCTACAAAACGCTTGATGTACATTTAAAATATGATTTGCATCGAAAATGAACCATGAAAGCGTAAATATAAATGATACCATCAAGTCGGAGAAAGCAACATGATGGCCACATCATTTTTTTTACGAAAATATCCTAGATGCTATTTCAACAATTTCTGGACAAAAAAATGTGTCTGTGTGTATGTATCCCAAAAACTACTAGAGCAATTGATATGAAATTTTGAACATACGTCTTATTTTATAATCCGAAGAGCTGAAAAGCTTTTGGAAAAAATTTCCTACACCAGAAGTGGGTGTTTACCTTAACTGTTTTGTTTTTTCCATTTTTTTTTTAAATATGAAAAATATTACAAAAACATTTAAACAAATTTTGGAGACAACAAGAAAATGAACATCTTTTGTTTGGAAATATTTTGCTTCAAATTTGTATTAATTTTGTCATTGTTGGTTTATAATAAGGAAACGGTGATAGTTATATCAGATTGCCGAAATAAACAACTATATTGCACTCTTTTAAAGTTCGTTTTTAAAACTGCCAAACACGCATGGTTCGATTATTAATTGGTTGAGAACATTTCCAATTACTGAGCTCTGTGCACTTACCTTCATCAACTAATGTATATAAGACGCAGTGGCGGTTCGTGGAACATGTTGATGGTAGAGCCACTTATACAATATACTCCCCTTCCCCCCTCCTTTTTTTAAGAAAGAAAGAACGATTTAGCTTCCTAGACCAAAGTAACTAGCAAAAGTGTTTTAAAAATTCCTGCTGAGCTAGAAACTACAGGTAGTGCCATGGCTCCGCGGCTCTATATAACGAACTGTCCCTGCTTAATTTGATAAAAAGATGATTTGCAAATCTTGTTTAATTTTTGTAGAATTTCGTCGACACGTTTTATATATTTTATTTTAAATTTTCACTTGAGTAGTACACAATTCTAAACCTAAAATTTTTAAAAATTCACAACTCGCGAAATAATTGGCGGATTTTGAAATACTCTATTTAGTTTGGTAAAACGATGATTTACAAATCTAATTTAATTTTTGTAGAATTTCGTTGACACGTTTTATATATTTTATTTTAAATTTTCACTTGAGTAGTACACAATTCGAAAACTAAAATTTTCAAAAATTAACAACTCGCGAAGTAATTGGTGGATTTTCAAAAACTGCACTTAATTTGATAAAACAATGATTTGTAAATCTTGTTTAATTTTTGTAGAATTTAGTCGACACGTTTCACATTTTTTTTATTTTTTTTTTTCGAGTATCACACAATTGGAAATCTAAAATTTTCAAAAATTCACAACACGCAAAATAATCGGTGGATTTTTAAATACACTATTTAGTTTGATGAAACAATGATTTTAAAATCCAGTTTAATTTTTATAGAATTTAGTCGACACGTTTTGGATTTTGTCTATTTGTTTTCGAGTATTGCACAATTCTACACAGTGCAAGAATTTCTTGATTGTAACCTCCTATTAGAATGATACTATTTCAGGTTTTCAGGTTCAAACTATTTTATTTTTTAGCTGAAAATTGAAATTACTACCGTATTTTTTTACAGAAAAACTCATATTTTGCGGAATTTTTTTTCACATGTAAAGTTGCAGGTTTCGAAAACTATTCATATATTCTTGTAACTACAGGTTCAAAATGTATCCCAGATTATAATTTTTTGTTTTTTGTCAATTTAACATTAATTGGCCGAAGTTCAAAGGCGTGGGGTGTACCACACCCCGAATGACTATTACGGCATTTTTCGGAGATGTGACTATTAAGGGTTAAAAAAATTGTTTATAACTTAAATTTAAGGGTCGGGTAATTTTTTGTTAGAAATAAATTTTGAAAAAAATGTATTCAAACTGTCGTGATTAATAGTATTGACTGAATTATGTACATTTTGGTGTTTTGTTCCTTTTACACAGTTTTACTTCGCAAAATCCAAGATTTTGATGTACCGGGTGGGCAAAATTCGATTGTTAAAAGATAAACAACTGAGATATTTTAATATAACGAAAATGGAAAAAAATTACTTTTTGGCTATAACTCGAAAACAAAAGAAGATAAATTTAGTTTTTCTCGAAAAAAGAGATCCAGGATGCGGCATCCGTTTTTCTCTATCTATTATAGTTAACGAGATCCCCTATACAAACATCAAATTTTGCTCACCCTGTCCACTGTTTTGTGGGGAACCTATCTACAATGTAAAACAAGGGATAGGTAGTTATTTGTGTGTCTTATTTGCAAAAAGCAGTGGCATCTTTTTTTTACTTTTAATTTAAGAGTTATGACAACATTTTGAATATAACGGTTTTTTCTCGTTAATTTACACTATTTTTTATTATTCATGTTATATCAATACAAAGCTGATTTAATGTTTTATTCAATGACAAAAATATACAGAGGGTTTCATTAAAAAAATGTAGCTTTGTGTCATAACTTTTCAATTAAATGTCAAAATTAAAAAAAAAACTGTATTTTGCGAAGAAGACCTCACAAATAACTATTTAACTTTTTTGCATATTTTACAGTTATTGGGAACATTTTATTTTAAAATTGCCAAATATTGAAAAACGGCCGATGTCTTCCACACTAATCAAGTTAGCCAAGATCTCTTATTGCTATTGTAATTATTTCAGAAAAAGAGGTCATAACGTATATAACAGATTTTTTCTAACTCTTAACGACATAGCCTACAAAAACATCGAACTTGGGCCACCCGGTACAAGGATTCAAAACAATTAATGTTTATTAAAATAATTTTTTAAACATATGTTAAAGTTAATTTTATTTGTCCAAGCCATTCTTTCCAATCGTAAATTATTTAAGGCTTCTTAATACTGTATTAAGTAAACAATTTATTTGTTCTATAATTACGTATAAGCAATTTACGATAAACAAAAGCAACTGCTCTAGGTGAGGCTCGAACTCACAACCCCGGCATCGCTCACGACTACTGCCTTATAAGTACCGTGCGCTAACCAATTGCGCCACTAGAGCTGTGTTTGTCGATAGGAAACAGAATACTATAATAACATTTATGTTAAGTTTATTATCACAAATATTGAATATATAGGGTGGGGCAACGCATACGACGCGGTCATTTTAGGGAAAACCGTGTAACTTCGTGTTATTATTTTCTAGTGGATAGACGTAGGATCGTTGTACGCACAATTTTAAATTATTATCCGATATACAGGGTGTCCCATAAAAAAAGATCCTCATCAAAGTTATGTTTTTTAAATAGAACACCCTGCATTTTTTGTTCTTTTTGAATTCCAGGGAACAAATAAACGCGTCACTTTAATATTCCCTATACATATCGTTTACCATTTTCGAAATATTTACAAATTTGTTGAAATGCATGGTACAGATGAAGTATTATATTTGGCCCAGTGATTGACGTTAAACCATAACATTTTTTTTTAAATTTGGTTGGAGGTTTGAACTAGAGCGTCAGCCATGATTTGATATAAAAAAATATACAGGCTTATAAAAAATATAGGGTGCAATATCCTAACTTATAAAGTTGAATAACTTCGTTTTTTCAAATGATTGTATTAGGGACTTTTAAATTATGAAATATTATAGAGGGTCTTCCATTTAAAAAAATGAAGACATTATGCAGTTTGCGAACGGATATCATCCTGTATAATACGTTGAGTTATGTTTTGGATGATAATGTAATTTTGAAGACTAAAGTTCAAATAAACTTTATCACTAATTTAGAATTAATTATCTTTATTGGTTGCAGGGGAGCACTTTAAAAATTTTGTTCACATTTTTACATAAACAACTAAAGAACACGTAAACGGCACGGTTGCAATCTCCACAACCTGTCATTTTAAACCCCAGTCAACAAGCAAACTAAAAATGCTAAAATATACAGGGTGTTCCATATAAAAAAAAACAAGCGTGTTCTGTAACTGTGTTATTAGATTAGACACCCTCTATAAATTTAAATAATTTTAGGACGTGAGGCTCACTATTCTGCACAACTTTTGCATTAAACATTTTTCGAAATTTTGCCAAATATATACGTGATTTGCCGTTTTCAGAGCTCTGAAACACCCTGTATATACCCAGCACAAGTTTGGTGTCATTTTCGCCCCCCAAAAAAACGGAAATGATTGGATATTGGAGCGGGGCCTGCCGAAAGTGCCGAATGCCAAAAGTGCCGAATCGGTATTTTGCCCAAAGTGCCGAATTTCATACTACCGACCATGCCCAAAGTGCCGAACGACGCCAAGCAACGTCGCATCGTTCGTAAACAAGGCGTCGGAGCCGAATGCGAATTGGCACTTTGGTCAATTGACAAAACGTCTTTGCACGCACCCACGAGTAAGGCCCAAAATGCCGAATGCACACCCTCATGTATGTTCGTAATTTGCAAAATAATTTTCGGAGAATGTTTTTTTTTAAATTTAAAATAAAACAAATTGTATTTTTGTTTTAGACGTTTTTAAACGTATTATTACATAAATATTCGGCATTTTGGACCTCTTAGGTGCGTGCAAGGACGTTGTGCCGAATCGGCGGGCATTCGACAGTTTGGGCCTTACTGATAAATCGGTGGACAAAGTGCCGAATATCCAAACTGCCGATTTGCATTCGGGTCCGACGCCTTGTTTTCGAACGATGCGACGTCGCTTGGCGTCATTCGGCACTTTGGGCATGGTCGGCAGTATGAAATTCGGCACTTTGGGCCAAAAACCGATTCGGCACTTTGGGCATTCGGCACTTTGTCCCGGACCCATTGGAGCATTAACACTTGTGGAAAAATAAGCCAAAATTATCTTATATAAAGTTTTAATACAAGGGTCTTCATAACCTACACTATATCGTACACAAAAATTGTCGATTCATTAGGTCAGTTTGGTGTTGATTTTAAAGCTGAAGTCAATTTTTTCAAAAACAAAATGGTGGATCCAAAATGGCGGACCACTTATGTGAAAAATGATAGGGTTCCAACGAAATTCAGTGTATGGTGTTTTTTGAGGCTGTTGATTTTAAAACAAAGTCAATTTTTTCAGAAACAAAATGGTGGATTTAAATGGCGGACCACTTATTTAAAAAAACATAGGATTCCAAGGAAATTCAGTATGTGATGATTTTTGAGGTCGCTGATTCCAAAACTGAAGTCAAATTTTTCAAAATCGAAATGCCGGATCTAAAATGGCGGACTACTAATATGAAAAATGATAGGGTTCCAACGAAATTCGGTATATGGCGGTTTCTGAGGCCACTGAATTTAAAACTGAAGTCAAATTTTCCAAAAAAAACAAAATGGCGGACTACTGAGGAATGATGAGGTTCCCACGAAATTTAGTATAGGGTGGTTTTTGAGGTCGCTGATTCCGAAACTGAAGTCAAATTTTCCAAAAACAAATTGGCGGATCCAAAATGGCAGACCAGTTATGTGAGAAATGATGGAGTTCGAACGAAATTCAGAATATGATGGTTTTGGAGGTCGCTGGTTCCAAAAATAGCGTATATCTCCACACAAGTGCATACAGGGTTGGGATTAAGTATGAAACCAAGTAAAAATCTTTAAAACAAAAAAAGCTAAATTTATAAAATTTTGCAGGCAAGTAAAATGACACAAAACGCATCTGATGCCATATTTTTTGTTACTACTGTACTTCCGGTTTCACCGGAAATACTCTCAACTTTTTTAGTTTAAATGGGACACCCTGTATATTTTTACGACGCATGTCTTTCATGGCTACATTCCCTACGTTTAATATGTTTTAAACATTCTAATATATAAAGAGATGGCAGAGTTTATATATTTAGTTTTGAGAATGCCTCTCTACAATTGGCTCTGTAACTTAACCCGGCAACGATTCGAACTGCACGTCGCTGCAATCTGAATATATAGCCCATATACCATATGCGATTGGCAGTAAGCAAAGTATACTTTTCAGACTACGTCAGTATCTGTTGTACTAGCTAAGTTTTTTAGCAAGAAAATGTTAGATGATAATTTGTTAGCTAGTAGTTCCCCGTGTATTGTCCATTTTAGGTAAATCAATGTATACGACTAGAAATTTGGTATCGGCGATTTCACTTCCACGCTGTTGTTTCGTAAAAATAAGTTCTTGGGTTTTATCCACATTTAGGCATAATTTGTTACCAGAAACCAGTTACTAGCAGCATCGGTAACACATTTATGAGTTGTAGTAGTGGTTGACCAAATCCTACTAGTTGAGTTAATGGTGGTATCATCGGCAAATAATACCACACTATCCGAATCTATACAATGCTTTATATAAATTAATTATATAAATTAAGAACAAGATGGGTCCAAGGACTGACCCCTACGGCATAAGAAATTCAGACATCTTGTTGTTGCAGAATACAGCCTGTTTTCTATTTCACAAGTAAGAGCTAATCAATTGGCAGCTGTAAGGGTGTATATTGTACGTATAAAGTTTACGAATTAAAATTACGTGCGAGATACAATCGAACGCTTTCGTTAGATCAAAGAAGGAGCTAGTGGAGTGCTGACCACTCTCAAAGCAATCAATAGTCCAGTCTAGAAACTCAGTTATGGCATTAATAGTAGATAAGCTTTGCCTAAACCTGGATTGGTTATTGCTTAAAATGTTAAATGTTTCCAGGTGTTTTATTAACTGTTTTTTCAATAATAATTCAAAAATTTTAGAGATTATAGGCAGTAGGCCTATATTGGCCTGTAATTGGACGGATTATTAGGATCGCCCTTTTTAAAAACCGGGATGATTTTCGCCACTTTTAGGACATCGGGAAATACTTTTTCAGAAGTATTTATAAGTTTTGTTAAGGTACACAAAATTCGCTTCTTCGCTAATTTAATCATATCCCCATGAATGCCATAAATGTCAAAAGATTTGTTAGGTTTAAGAGCAAGGATGGTATCGCGAACTTCATCGATTGTGACCTAGCGGAAATTAATAATAATACGAGTGCTCGTAACACTATTCATATTACTACGCATTAAATTTACTGGGTCAATGTTCGATGATGGTGAAGAGTAAATCAAATTTTTAGGAATACTAATAAAAAAGTTATTAAAATCCTTAGCTGTAATATCGTGATTGCTACAAGATTGATGATTAGGTTGTTTTTTTTTTACAATATCGCCTCTAGCTTTCTGGGAATTTATGTGATTTTTGATGTAATTATTATTAGATTCCCTAATAGCTGCCTCTATAGAAAATGTAGATTTGTTTCCATAGTTATTTCTTAATCTACGAAGTTCAGAATCTTGTGCTTGTACGCAAACATCGTTCATAAAGCAAAGTGTTTCCCGCATGGCCGCTATTTGCTCTGCAGGTAGTAACAGGAAACGCTTTGATTGAACTTTCAGATATAAGTTTATTAAACTTATCAAATTTTTAATGGGCGTCTAGAGTGAAATCATCAAGAAATTGCCAGCTTGATTTATCTAAAAAGTTAATAAAAATAAATTTTCCTGGTTCAGACATGGGTCTGCTGGTCGTAGCTAAATGTTGTTTTAGTGAAGTGGTGACATTATCCATACAGACCGAAATTCCTGGATGATCAGAAATTCCTGTATCCGCTGTTAAAAGAGCTATTTTAGATTAGTTAAAATTAAAAAAAAAATATTATCTAGGCAGTTCAGATCTTTAGTAGGAGAAGTGAAGTCAGATTTGAGTCCAAAACTACTTAGAAAATTGAGCAATACATGTTTGTTTAGTTCTTCACCATTAAACCGAACATTTAAATCGCCCGTTAGTAGAACATCTTTTTCAGAAAAGTCTACTGAGCTCAAGGCAGTCCACAGAACGTCCAAAAATACATTAAAATTACCCATAGGCGATCGGTAAACAGTTATGATAAAACAGTTAGATTCTCGGACATATATACCGGTAAGTTCGCAGTCACGTTCTACAGAGAATTTGCTGATATCAAGAGGGGAACATAGGTTATGATTTTTTGCAAGAATCATAACACCGCCATGTTTTAAGTTTTTAAGTTTTATCGCGAGAACTGCGATATTACCTTAAAGTTACCAATAGTAACCTCTGCTACATGTAATGACAGCTAGTGTTCACATATACAAATTACTGAATACTTATTGTCACTATCCAGCAAGAATAATTCTAATTATTTCTAAATTTATTTCTAATACATTGCATATTCAAGTGTAAAATATTAATTACATTATGTATTATGTTATTTTGTATTGATTCCTTTGGATATGGAATAAAAAACGTTCAATGAGAACACCGTTAGGCCATATCGCAGGAATTTTGATTGCCTCTAATTGGTTGGATTGGATGGAACAGTTACCTTAAAAGAACTATAGTCTTTGGGATGCTTTGACTCCAAGTTCGTACAGGTAGCAAGCGGTATATTGTTTTATTTTTTAAGTGAGCATAGCATATTTTCTTCGGTGTTCGGATCCAGACGATAGATATGAAGGTGAGCTTATCTCTCGTTACCTTGAACACATAGTATGTTTTGGCTTCCAGTTCCTTGAATTTTTTCTTTGGGCTTCTTCTTTACGGTTGGAATTTTCTTCCATTCAAGCATGTTTTTAAAACCAGATTTATTATCTGTTTTCTTATAGTTATCTGCGTCCGTTGTTGTTTCGGCAAGTGCATTGCTATTATTGCTAATCACGCTTGCAATATTAGGGCTGCTGGCAGAATCGAATGCGGTCCTTGTTCGTAAAATAGACTTGTCTTCCGTGGTGCAAGTGGGGCTGCATACAGTTGTTATCGGAACGCTTGAAATCTTTAATTGTTTAATTCGGATGGCGGCAAAACGCTGTTTCTAACCTGCAATCGGAGATCGGTGTTTTCGGCTTCGAGTCTCGAATTTTCCTTTAGAAGGAGTTTATTATTGATTGATAATTGTTTTACCAGTTCCTTCAGGTAAGTGTAAGCTTCCTGTTTAAATTCGGTGACGTCCTTTTCCATTACCTTCTGGTGTTCGATGTTGTCGGTGGGTTTATTTTCCTTGCAGCAAATCACCTCAATCTCGGACACTTTCTTCATATGTCTACGTTTCCTATTATTGAAACTGCCTTTATGAAAGTGGTTTTCACATTTTGTACAGTTTAAAATTTTATTAGCACTGACTATTATGGCTTTACAAATAGAACACAACTTATCGTGGGCCATTTTGCCTTGATTAAATGGATTGAATTTTGCATCTTACTTCCTCAAAGCTGTAACCGTGGAGATACGTATTAAATTCGTCCTTCATAAGATTTGGGTCTAGCATGAAGACGTGTAGGTATTTAAGTTCATAGCTCATTGGTCGTTGATAACACTTGTGTAATGAATAAAATGCACCTGCCTCTCTGTTTTTTTAATTTGCGAAGCCAGTTAAGCTAATATTTCTGATAAGTATTGGTACAAATGTTGTTAAAACATCAAAATAATATACTTTATCCAAAATCGTGTGCAATAAGCGAATTACTGTGGTCATTTGAAGGAAGTAATGTTGTCTATTACCCACTAGTTAGAGAATAACTCGGAGTCGGAAAATAATTAGATGCTTCGTAAGATTTTTAAATAATTCAAATTGACACCACGCACGTCAAAATTTATTTTCAAAATTTTATAAATATTATTTCAATTTGCAATTACATGCGATTTTGGATAAGGTGTTATATTACACTCATGTGGAATTACTCATTAGTCCCTTAAGCAAATTACCCATTCTCCACTCGTTCAATAAATAACCATAATTTTACTATGGAAACCAATCGTAGGACAAATAAATCATATTTTAATTCGATATATAAAACGATGAAAATATTTACTGCAATATTTAACGTGAGTCCTAAAACTCTTGGAATCCAATCCTGCCATGAATTTGAAAAGGCAGGTCATTTCTTAATTCACACACATAAAATTAAATAAATTATCAAATGTCATTTTTAAGAAGCTGTCAGTTGTTGTTAATGTAAATTCATAACCATGAATTATTTGTAATGGTCTTGAGGTTATGTCGCATTGTTTTTAGTGTTAAGTTCAACAATTTCATTAGTTATAAATAAAACGCCTTCTCATAAATTTAACACTGATTTATTTTATAGTGTTGTGAATTATAAAATTAACTAAGAAGAACAAACATTACAACAGATGTTGAATGTGTTGTCCATTTTCACGAATGCACAAATTAATTCGGCGTTTTATGTTATCGAACACATTTTGTAATACTGTGTTGTCTATCTCTTCACATTTTCTTATTACATTGTTTCGCAGATCTTCTACTGTATGCATTGAACTGCTGAATACTGAATTTTTTAAATATGGAAAAAAAGTCTAGAGGAATTAGATCACAAGAACGTGGTGGAAATCAGTCTTTGCTTATAAGCCTGTCGTCGAAGAATTCAGGAAGATCATTTAATGTTTCATGGGGAATGTGCGGTCCAGCAGAATCTTGTTGGAAGAAGCCATTTTGGAGTTCATCATCATGAAGTTCGTTCATAAATTGTTGCAAAATAGTGGCTCTATAAGTGGCAGCGTTTAAATTACCGTCGAAAAATATTGGACCGATAATTCTTCAACTTTGATTGGATGCAGTGGGGTCTCTCTAAAAAAATGTGAGTTGTCAACACTCCACATGCCCATGTTTTGGGAATTAATGTATCCGTTTAGATAAAACTAGGCTTCATCAGTGTAAAATGTTAAATTTAACACGTCGTTCATATTTTCATTGAACCACCGACAGTAGGCCACTCTTTTATTAAAATCGAGTGATAAAAGTTCTTGGTACATTTGCAACTTAAATGGTTTCATGTAAAGATCTTGACGAATAATCCTGTGAGTGGTAGTACGACTTAAATTCAACTGTTGAGCTGGTCTCCTAATTGAAGTGGTAGGTTCGTCTTGGACTGCATTTCTGATGTTGTTTATAATATTCTCATTATTAATACGAGGCCTTCCACTTCTTTATTTGTTGTTAATGTTACCAGTACTTCGAAAGCAATCAACTGATCGTAATACCTGCCTTCTAAATTGATTCCTATTAAATGCAGCGATAGGAAACCGTTGCCTAAATTCTTAAATGTACGGGTCTATAACTTTCGACAATAAAAGTTTTCTGCTCTTTTGTAAACATTTTTAAATTAAATAAATTAAGTAAGACCGGTATAAATTTATATTAACTACTGACAGCCACTTAAAAATGACATTTGATAATTTGTTTAATTTTATGTGTGTGAATTAAGAAATGACCTGCCTCTTCAAATTCATGGCAGGAGTGGATTCCAAGAGTTTTGCGACTCACGTTATTTTATTGCGCAATACATACATAGATCATGGGTGTGAATTCTCCTAATAAATGTTTGTTATGAATGAAACTTATATATTCATACAACAATGCAGACTTGTGGAATTTAAATGCATTAGTGTGAAGTATAAGATATAATTACTTGAAATATTTTCCGGTTCGGTTCGCTTCAGATCAATCTTGGCATAGAATGTGAGTTAGATTAAGCGTTATATATTTCCTCCATTTCACACTGTCTTGCTCACTGGCATATCTTATCGAATCTCCTGTTTCCTATACATTGAATAAGTAATATGACTGCCATTATCCGTAAGGTCTAAGTGTCTAATCAAGAGCTAAGCATTTGTTATTAAAAGTGATTATGTAATTTTCTCCTAAGGAGAAGATGAGTTGAATGTGCAGAGTTTACGTAGTGCCGCGTCTTTGCCGCGGCTGAGTGGGAATCGTTGTAGCACGATGGGCTTTCCCACAACGACAGAACAATACACTTTTCTCGACAACTTTAGTTCTCCATCGAGCGATGCCGCTCCCAAATGAGCATCTAAAAACTTTAACTGTATTTTCCAGTAGGAAGTTACCACAGTAAAAATAAATTACAATTTGCTGCGGCCACCAGGACATTAATTATACATAACAAATTATACCGGTTATAAATTAGCGGCAATTCCGGGAGATATTGCCCAGTGAAATAATACCGGCAGGAATCTGTATAGTATCCGGAATGGTAATAATGAAATAGGTAACCGTGCACACATACATATAAACATCCCCCAATTCACACAAACACTTAGTACAGGAATTGAATATCTCGCTATGTCCCGGATAAGCTTTTGTTGTCGTTCTATCCAGGGAAATATTAAAGGTCGTTACACCGGCGATATCTTGTTAGAAGACTAATAACAAGTGATCATTAATAATCGAGTATGATTCTTTAAATTTTCAGGGAATAAAAGCATGAAAGTAACACCTCATAAAAATAATATTTAATAAAATAGTACTATTCAACCCTCTGAAGTAACAAGCCTAGCAACACGCATACACAAATCTATACGGTCTGTTGGGAAAATTGCTTAGCAAATACCATTACTCAAGGTACTAGTGGTACAGTTTGCCTATCTGGCCATCGATTTCGAGATCCTTCAGCCGTGTAGATTGGGAAATGTTGGCACTTGAGTCGTGATTTTTAAATATATTCATAGTTTTCGTATGTATTTGTCGTGAAAACTTGAGTATTTTTAATCCAGTTTAATTATCGATTATCACGTAGCAACGTTGGTTGACTTATTTGTTTAACCTGAATTGTATTGTACTGCCATTACAGTTTCAAGTAATTAGTCGACGAATTCAATATTATGTCGATAAAAATGTTTACTTTAATGGCACTGCCGTGAGCCATTCAGACCTTAAATGTTAAGTTTTTTACCCTTCAGTAATTCAGAAATTTTCTGCAATGCATGATATTACCGAGATCAATATTTCAATACATAAATTTCAAAACAATAAAATAGCGAAAGACAACCGCCTTTGACGGCCTTAATTGAATTTGAAATTCATACAGCGTTTTAGCAAATACATTATGAGTACAAGATAAATAACAAAAGTTGGCTTCGGTTATAGGTAATAATTTCAATAATTTAAGTGAAACGCTTTCCGCTTAAGAAAGTTATCGTGTTTCAGCGCGGAACTTTAGAAACTCAAATGGCCAGACCTGAATAATGACGGCAACTATTTTCAAATTTCTGTCACTAATTAACGTGCGAAGTTCTCTGAACGCTTTGTCGAGATAATTGATTTCACCTTTGATATTAAATTATAATTAAAGGCATTAAAATGATTAAGTTGCAAAAGCGGCTTAGGTGTGTTAAGTAGAGTTAGAGGGGGATGGCGTACGAGCCTAGGAATCGAAAAGGGTTCACCAGGACCCCACGGCGGGTTACCTTTGCGTGGATTTCAGGCTGGAGCATTTAATTGCAACCGCCGTTTTCAAAGCATCTCAAACTTCAAAGTGAAAAACATTTTCGTTAATCGATTGCCGCCGACGCTGACGCCGACGCCTCGCCACTTAAACCTAACCCCCGAAAGGTTGCGCGAAGCATGTTTTGAGACAAAAACCGGAGGTGTGAATTATTCTGGTACTTGTTGAAGACGGTAGTTTCTGTGAATAATATGTTTGTGCTGTTAAATAATTAAGAAGGAAATTACTCGTTACGTCTATTTTTAAAATACTTAAGCTGTTTCGTGGAATTAAAACTTCTTTCTTGGAAGTTTTTCTTAATTATTGTATTTAATTTATTATTATTAATAATAATAATAATAATAATAATAACATACTTTAAACTTTATGTAGTTGCATATATTACAATGTTAAATGAAATACATTGTATGGAAATCTAATATTTCATTAAGTTAATTATTAAATAAAACATGTAAAAAGTACAATAACCATTACTTTAACGTACACGTGTAAAATACGGGATTGATTAGTGTTGAATATTATGGTGGTATTCATAATTATTTGAGGAGAAACAAAAATTATTGATGGATATTTGTTTTATAATCAATTTTAATTTTAATCCTAGAATACTAATATGATTTCAATATACGTGGTTACTAATACGTGGTAAGATGTACGGCGCCAATAAAAATCTTCAATAAAAAGAAAAGTTTATTCAAAAAATGTATAAAAAAAAATGGTGATGTGGCCATCATGTTACTTTCTCCGACTTGATGGTATCATTTATATTTACGCTTTCATGGTTTATTTTCAATTTAAATCATATTTTAAGTGTTTCGTAGACTCGGATAAAACTGACGTTTAAAACGTCAAAATTATGAAAGAAGGAAAACTTATACTTCAAATTGAAAAACTCAGTTTACTCAAAAACTAAAGAGATTTCGAAAAAAACTTATTCTTCATAAATTGGTTATTTTGGCATTCTCTACAATTATTATTAATATAAATTTGTGTTAATTATTAGCGTTTCATAATTGTATATCAAAAATGAAAAAAAAATTAATACATTTTTTTTCTCGATTTTATGAAAAATATTTTTAAACCAAAGATGTTCATTTCTTTGTTGTCTTCAATGTTTGTTTGAATGTTTTTGTGATATTTTTCATATTTAAGAAAATATTGGAAAAAAAAAACAAAAAACAGTTAAGGTAAGCACCCACTTCCTGTGTACGAAATTTTACCAAAAGCTTTTCAGTTCTTCGGATTATCAAATAAAACTTATGTTCAATGTTTCATATCAATTGGTCTATTAGTTTTTGAGATACTGCGCGCACAGACACACACACACACACACACACACACACATACACACACACAGACACACACACAGGCGCACACACACACACAGGCGCACACACACACAGACACAAAACATTTTTTTCCAGAAATTGTTGAAATGGCATCTGGGGACCCCAAAACGGATATTTCCGTAAAAAAAAAATTGAAAAAAAAATTGACTAAAAATCTAAAATATCCGATAAAAAATTTGGGCATAAAAATAAAAATGGTGGACCAAGGAAAGAATTTTAACAGACAAATAAAGAAAATTTTGACAATCAATTCGAAAAGTTAGGTAAGATTAAATAAATGAAATGAAATGAAATGAAATGAAATGAAATGAAATGAAATGAAATGAAATGAAATGAAATGAAATGAAATGAAATGAAAAATAAAGAAACATTAAGGTCAAAAGATTAAAAAAAAAAAATAAAACTTTGTAAGAAAGTCAAAAATTTAGACATTGCATAGAAAATTCGGTCCTAAAGATAATGATAATTTCAACAAACAAACTCGAAAATACTGGAAAAAATAAAAAAAATCTCGCATATAAATCAATAATTTAGGTTATAGATATTTTAATCAAAATCAAATCAAATATTTGGAACTAGAATTAAAATTTCGGCCCGAAAAATAAAAAAATGCGGACCAAAGAATAAAAACTAAATCGAAAATTTAGGTCAAAATAAAGAATAATAATTATTCTTTATTTTGACCTAAATTCATTCTAATTATTAGAGATTTATTTATTTACGGGAATTTCCCTTTATAATACACAAAATATCTCTAAAAATATTACAAATCTGAGAAAATCGTACAAAAGATCAAAACTTTAGACAAAAAAAAATCGAAAATACAAAGATAAAATATTTTGACCAAAAATATCGAAAATACAGGTCAAAAATTTAAAAATGAAAAATTCGTCGGGAAAAATAAAAAATACAGACTAAAGAGTAGAACATTTTACCAATTAAATCGAAAATTTAGGTGAACATAAATAATGTTTGGGCCAAATAATCAAAAATTTAGGCAAACAAAATCGAATATACAGGTCAAAAATCAAAAATACGGACCAAAAAAATCGAAAATTTTAACAATTAAATAGAAAATTTATGTCAAAATAAAGAATATTTAGGTTAAAAGATCAAAAATCTAAAACATAAAAATACGGACCAAAAAATGTCGAAAATTTAAACAATTAAATCGCAAATTTAGGTCAAATTGAAGGATATTGAGGACAAAAGATAAAATATTGTGACCAAAAATATAGAAAATATAGATCAAAAATTTAAAAATTTGTCGGGAAAAATAAAAAATGCGGACCAAACAGTCCAAAAACTTTACGAATTAAATCGAAAATTTAGGTCAAAATAAAAACTATTTAGGCCAAATGATAAAAAATTTAGACAAAAAAAAATCGAAAATACAGGCGTAATAATAAAAAATGGTGA
This sequence comes from Ocypus olens, assembly GCA_910593695.2. Lineage (NCBI taxonomy): Eukaryota > Metazoa > Arthropoda > Insecta > Coleoptera > Staphylinidae > Ocypus > Ocypus olens. Next base: position 10,411,049 of record OU343054.1, on the reverse strand, counting down.
TGTGGCCATCATGTTACTTTCTCTGACTTTATATTTACGTTTTCATGGGTTTATTTTCAATTGAAATCATATTTTAAATGTACATCGAGCGTTGCGTAAACTCGGATAAAACTGACGTTTAAAACGTCAAAATCATGAAATATGGAAAAATTATACTTCAAATTCAAAAACTCGGTTTACTCAAAAACTAAATAGATTTCGAAAAAAACGTATTCTGTGGAAGTTTATTTTGGCAATTTCTACAATTATTATTAACATAAATTTGCTGTAACTATTATCGTTTCATAATTATAAACCAAAAATTAAAAAAAAATAATAATTTTTTTTCTCGAATAGTTAATTTCTTTGTTGTCTTCGATGTTTGTTTAAGTGTTTTTGTGATATTTTTCATATTTAAGAAAATATTGGCAAAAAACAAAAAACAGTTAAGGTAAACACCCATTTCCGGTGTACGAAATTTTACTAAAAGCTTTTCAGTTCTTCGGATTATCAAATAAGACGTATGTTCAAAGTTTCATATCAATTGCTCTATTAGTTTTTGAGATACAGCGCACACACACACACACACACACACACACACAGTCTGTAGATAATGCAACAATTAGTGGTCATACGTCTAATTAACTCTGGCAGTAAAAACAAGTTGTACGCTTTATTTCTTGATACATCGGTTCTTGACAAGAAATGAAAAAAATACTTATCTATAATTCGGTGTATTGTTTGGTCTGTCCTTTTGGCTCCAGCCATAAAATGAATAATATTTCTAGTAGTAGTTATCACGGATGTTTTTGGAAATTTGGCTGACCACTTCAAATCGTAGTTTTTTTCGATTCAGCGTTATCTGCGCTTCTTTCGCACTGCAATTTGCTTGTGGAGAGTAGAATCTCTGTCATTTTCTAAAGTTGCTATTAAGGAATTTGCTCCAGCAGTAACAATCAACTCGTCATCTGAATCTAATTCGTCTTCCGAGAATATTTTCTCTGCTTGTAGCGTATTTTCCGTTTCCTACTAACTTCAAATGGATCTGGATCAGACTCCTCCCCGTTCATAATCCTTTGAATTTCATCCTCTCATGCTTTTTGAGATAATCTTTATTTGGAGGACACGTTTACTGCCAAAATTATAGCCCAAATAAATATTATGAGCCTAATTTATGAAATTTACTGAATCCAAAAAGTCACGAAAAATAATATACCCCGGCGAAATTAGAGCAAACAAGGAAATTCACAGTTAGACAAAGACTAAACATGAAGGAACTGAACAGAACAGGCGCCTGCTGCAACCGGATATTGCCGCTAAAAGGCGATCATCGTAAAGGATATATACCAACGGTTAAGATTATCAAAATGGCCCTATCCCCATGGTCAGTGGGCCGAGAACCCCCTCCGCCCTCTCTGGGGGTTAAAAAATGGGTTTTTATAAAGATTATTTTTTTACTGACGAACTAGTGAATGTAAATTCTTGAACAAAATCATGAAAATAGTCTACCCAAATACCTATTTGACCAATTTTTCCCAAGGCCATTCAATGTCATTTAGACTCTTAAAAAAATCAATAGTTTTTAAATCGATTTTTAACCTACGGCGGCCCTATGTACCCGGTTTTTGACATTTGCAATATTTTAACCCCATAAAAATATACTAAAATACACATCAAGACATGTTTATATAATGCCGCGGCATCCTGAAAAAATCACCTTTTCAACTTTTTAAGGGTTTTTACTATTTTTCATGGAATTGCTCATATATATATGTCAAAATTTTCTGGCAACAGGCGGAAAGCTTTTTAAAAAAATGGTTAATATTTTAACTGGTGATACATGTTTTTATAAATAACAGTACACTTCTTACATTGTTTGGCTTTAATAATTTTGTTATTAAGTTCAAATGCGTTAATTATTGAAGAAGTTATGAATTTTTAAATTTCACAGGGATGTATTAATTGTCCGTTAAAGTGAGCTTGAAGTTAAAAATAAAACAAAAATATGTAGACTGGTAATACATTTTATTAATAATACCAGTTAAATTCTTACATTCAATTCAAATACACTAATTAACAAAAAAAAATAATTTTTGAAGTTAATGCGGACGTAACCCGACCAGGATTTTCAAAAATTGCAAAAAAATATTTAGACAAGTGATACATTTTTTTATTAACAACAGTCAACTTCTCGCACTCTTTCGCTTTAAAAATATTCTTATTTCGTTAAAATTCGTTAATTAATAAAAAAGATATGAATTTTTGAAGTTGGTGTGGACGCAACCCGACCAGGATTTTCAAAAATTGCAAAAAAATATTTAGACAAGTGATACGTGATACATTTTTTTATTAACAACAGCCAACTTCTCGCACTCTTTCGCTTTAAAAATATTGTAAATTCGTTAAAATTCGTTAATTAATAAAAAAGATTTTTTTTTTAAGTTGATGCGGACGCAACCCGACCAGGATTTTCAAAAATTGCAAAAAAATATTTAGACAAGTGATACATTTTTTTATTAACAACAGCCAACTTCTCGCACTCTTTCGCTTTAAAAATATTCTAAATTCGTTAAAATTTGTTAATTAATAAAAAAAAAATGAATTTTTGAAGTTAATGCGGACGTAACCCGACCAGGATTTTCAAAAATTGCAAAAAAATATTTAGACAAGTGATACATTTTTTTATTAACAACAGCCAACTTCTCGCACTCTTTTGCTTTAAAAATATTCTAAATTCGTTAAAATTCGTTAATTAATAAAAAAGATATGAATTTTTGAAGTTGATGCGGACGCAACCCGACCAAGATTTTCAAAAATTGCAAAAAAATATTTAGACAAGTGATACATTTTTTTATTAACAACAGTCAACTTCTCGCACTCTTTCGCTTTAAAAATATTCTTATTTCGTTAAAATTCGTGAATTAATAAAAAAAACATATGAATTTTTGAAGTTGATGCGGACGCAACCCGACCAGAATTTTCAAAAATTGCAAAAACATATTTAGAAAAGCGATACATTTTTTTATTAACAACAGCCAACTTCTCGCACTCTTTCGCTTTAAAAATATTCTTATTTCGTTCAAATTCGTTAATTAATAAAAAAGATATGAATTTTTGAAGTTGGTGCGGACGCAACCCGACCAGGATTTTCAAAAATTGCAAAAAAATATTTAGACAAGTGATACATTTTTTTATTAACAACAGCCAACTTCTCGCACTCTTTCGCTTTAAAAATATTCTTATTTCGTTAAAATTCATAAATTAATAAAAAAGCATATGAATTTTTGAAGTTGATGCGGACGCAACCCGACCAGGATTTTCAAAAATTGCAAAAAAATATTTAAACAAGTGATACATTTGTTATTAACAACAGCCAACTTCTAGCACTCTTTCGCTTTAAAAATATTCTTATTTCGTTAAAATTCGTTAATTAATAAAAAAGATATGAATTTTTGAAGTTGATGCGTACGCAACCCGACCAGGATTTTCAAAAATTGCAAAAAAATATTTAGACAAGTGATACATTTTTTTATTAACAACAGCCAACTTCTCGCACTTTTTCGCTTTAAAAATATTCTAAATTCGTTAAAATTTGTTAATTAATAAAAAAAAAATGAATTTTTGAAGTTAATGCGGACGTAACCCGACCAGGATTTTCAAAAATTGCAAAAAAATATTTAGACAAGTGATACATTTTTTTATTAACAACAGCCAACTTCTCGCACTCTTTTGCTTTAAAAATATTCTAAATTCGTTAAAATTCGTTAATTAATAAAAAAGATATGAATTTTTGAAGTTGATGCGTACGCAACCCGACCAGGATTTTCAAAAATTGCAAAAAAATATTTAGACAAGTGATACATTTTTTTATTAACAACAGCCAACTTCTCGCACTTTTTCGCTTTAAAAATATTCTAAATTCGTTAAAATTTGTTAATTAATAAAAAAAAAATGAATTTTTGAAGTTAATGCGGACGTAACCCGACCAGGATTTTCAAAAATTGCAAAAAAATATTTAGACAAGTGATACATTTTTTTATTAACAACAGCCAACTTCTCGCACTCTTTTGCTTTAAAAATATTCTAAATTCGTTAAAATTCGTTAATTAATAAAAAAGATATGAATTTTTTAAGTTGATGCGGACGCAACCCGACCAGGATTTTCGAAAATTGCAAAAAAATATTTAGACAAGTGATATATTTTTTTATTAACAACAGCCAACTTCTCGCACTCTTTCGCTTTAAAAATATTCTTATTTCGTTAAAATTCGTAAATTAATAAAAAAACATATGAATTTTTGAAGTTGATGCGGACGCAACCCGACCAGGATTTTCAAAAATTGTAAAAAAATATTTAGACAAGTGATACATTTTTTTATTAACAACAGCCAACTTCTCGCACTCTTTCGCTTTAAAAATATTCTTATTTCGTTAAAATTCATAAATTAATAAAAAAGCATATGAATTTTTGAAGTTGATGCGGACGCAACCCGACCAGGATTTTCAAAAATTGTAAAAAAATATTTAGACAAGTGATACATTTGTTATTAACAACAGCCAACTTCTAGCACTCTTTCGCTTTAAAAATATTATAATTTCATTAAAATTCGTTAATTAATCAAAAAGATATGAATTTATTTTGGTTTTTATTTTATCTTTGTAACTTAAATATTCGCTGAGATATCACATTTTGAAATTTTTGGAGCATTTCGTTTCAGGCATCAAAACATTGAAAAAATTTGTTTTTTCACTAAAGAATCACCAATTACTGTTTTACAAGGCGTTTTTATCGAAAATAAATTAATTTAAACAATTTACAGAAATGTTTTTTGTACTGTTATTTTTAGCAAATAACACGTTACGATTATTTCTGAAAAACTGTGAACAAAAATTACGGCGTTCTATTTGATAAGAATGACCGGACCTGTTGACCGAAAATATTGACATATAAGGGTAATTCCACAAACAATGGTAAAAACACTTTAAAAAGTTAACAAAATGGATTTTTTAAGATGCTGTGGCATAATCTAAGTATGTCTTGACGCATATTTTAGTAGATTTTTACGACGTAAAAATGGTGCAAATGTCAAAAACCGGGTACAAGGGGGCAGTGTAGGTTAAAAATTGATTTAAACACTTTTGTATTTTTTTACGTCTAAATGACCTTGAATGGTCTTGGGAGAAAATGGTCAAATAGGTATTTGGGAAGACTATTTTCATGATTTTTTTCAGAAGTTTTCATTTACTGGTTCGTCGGAAAAAAATGTTTATGAAAACCCATTTTTTAACCCCCTAAGAGGGCAGAGGGGGTTCTCGGGCCACTAATAATGGGAACCTTGTTTTTATACCCGAAAACACCCTCTTGTTGGGTAAATTTAAAAATCTAGGGATAGGGGCATTTTGACTATCTTAACCGTAGGTACCCTTTTACGACATATTAGTATACTAGGGTTAATTAACACGTAACACTTAATGAACATAAATAGTTTTGGATAAAATGCAGTCTTTTTACTTCCTTTATATAAAATGCGTAATGGATTATTTTTGTGAAATATTAAGAATTCAAAATTTCAACAAAAATATCTTATTTTAGGTTTCCCGAGACAATTCCGACAGTTTTTGAAAAATATGTGATAGTCAATTCCTAGGTGCTGTATCACAAAACCGACTAGATTTTCAAATATAACTTTAAACTTTTCTTGAAAATATAAAAAGCTTTTGATAAAATTTTGTACACAGAAAGTGTTACCTAAACCGATTTTTTTCAAATTTATTTTCAATCATCCAGATCGTATTAGGGTTCCTTGTTCCTAATCTCAATAGTTTTTTTTGTATTCGGCGATTTTCATATCGGGATTATTATTATAATCTGAAAGATAATTGGATATTGAATACTTTACAAATACAGTGCCATTTGTAAAAACGAAGTTTGCTTTAACCTTGCGTGGCTTCTAAAGTAGGGGTTTTCAGACTTTGTGACTAATTGAGACTTTTAATATGCATGGTCTGAGGAATGTTTTCCCAAAGTTTGGTGAAATTTGACCAAAACCCATTTTTCATATAAATCGTGCGGGGTCCTTTCTGATCGGCGCTATAGTTCGAATCTTCAACCAAACAATATAAATTATTGTAATGGTTCAACGTCAATCACAGGGGCAAATATAAAATTTCACGTGTACCATTCATTTTCACAAATCTTTAAATATTTAGAAAACGGTAAACAATAGGTGTAGGGAATATTAAAGTACCTCACATTTATTTGTTCCCTAGAATTCAAAAATGATAAAAAGTACAGCGTGTTGCATTAAAAAAAAAAAATAGATTTGGATCTTTTTTATGGGACACCCTGTATAACTGGTTAAAGCTTTTCTTTCTCGAGTAATAAATTTTGCAATTTTCATATCTTTGGTCATTTTGTATATAGGGGTTTTATTGTCACGTTAGATATATCAACTGTTTTGCTTAGAAATCAGATATACATTACTAATGAACGGATTTGGTAATTTTAAACTTTTTGTCGAGTCATTAATTTTCCACAAATATTCAAACCGCTGAAAGATATTTTTATTAATTCAGAATTCGATATTTTAAATATAGTGGTTTTGTTTTCAGATGAGGTGTGTGAATCCTAGTGTTGGAAAATTTAAGTTCCATTACTACTGGGTCGGCTTTGGTATTTTCATATCTTTTTAATTGATTGTACCATTTTTCAAACTACTACACGTATTTATAAGTGAATTGTGTGTATTTTTATAAAAAAAATGTATCCTTTACAATACAAGACTTTGATTTTACCTGCTCATTTAGGACTCGAAAGTATGCATTTATGCGGTGAAAAAGTCTAGTTCTCAGGGGTGATACCAGATGGCGTATTCATATATCTATAATATTTTCAACTTCAATGTGATAATTTACAGGAAATTATCATGAACAGAAGTAGTGAAGTAGTAATAAGGTGAAAGAGGTAATCTGCAACTACCGGCTCCACTAAAACTACTAATAATACTAATAATTACTGGCGCCTCGCCTAGCCATTGCTTCTGTCGGCCTGAATAACCTTAACTTTCACGTTTTAGTACATAAATAACTATTGTTGTAAAACATGAGGGGCCTCAAAACAGTATTGCTCCTAGGGACCAAAAATATCTTAATCCACCTCTGGTTATAACATATATCGACATTTAGGGAGGGAGATCGTTATTGGGGTAATGCAAAAACTTCTCAGATTTGATCGCTTTGTTTGCTTCCAAGCTATCCACGTTTATATAACTTGTATTTTTTAACCGATATTTTATATGAAAAATGTACTATTTTTAACTAAGATTTTTATATTTACATTGTATCTCCCAATATCTTAAAGAATGGAGGCCTGTTAATGTTTAGTACGAATTTTAAAATTCATGTAAATGGCAATTTTTAACGATAATTTCATGTAAATTTAGTAACTGTGGAGATTTCCTTTGAAACTTTCCCAAAAAAAGGTGGGCGAGCTCCGCTCATTCGAATCAAACACGAAAATTAACAAACCGTGCGCTGTTTTACGGTCTCCATCATCAAACGCGGAAAAAAGGGATACTTAAAACTGTTAACGTAAACGGCGCCGACACTGGAGTGTTTTAAAATCCCCAAGGCATCTAATGTTATTTTTCGTGAATCATAAAAGCTCTCCCCGCTCGGAAATTAAATTATTGACTCGTCGGCGAGAGAGGAAACATGATACGAAGTTGGAGGGAGAACAGTCCTCTGCCAACATATCGACATGCTATTATGCCGTGCCACAAGTTAATTACGAGAGCGTCCAACAAGAGAGTCTCTGTCACTTATATTGTTGCTGTTAAGGAGTCATGTTGTTAAGAAAAGCTTGTGCACTGAAGCATCTCACTATACATTCCCCTGATTACTTCGGTTTATTAGATAACGTTCCCCAGACATCTAAGACATCTAGGACGCCACTTAGGAAACGTTCCCATCCCCAAAAACCCGAACTAACTAACTGCGGCCAGAGTTTTTAAATGGGACAGGCACTAATTGCTCGGGAATTATTCATCCCCTATTAATTATCCCTATCTCGGAGGAAGCCTGGGAAATATTTTTAGTGAAGATAATTCATGCAGAATTTTATACTTTTTATATCCAATTGTTTTTATATTTTAATGTAGTCCATTAGCAATAGATAATGTAAGTTCTCGGTGATTTACCGTATTATTGATGTTAAAATGTTAATGAAATTGATTATAAAAAATAAATGAATGTGGTATCATTTTAAATTTATAATTTTATCAGATGCAATTAACATTCTTATTCATTTGGCAAGCTAGAATGAACCAGTAGACATATTGGCCCCCGAATACAATAACATTGTCACCAAAGAGTTAAAGTGTTTAATATTGTTTATGGTGGAGACTTCTACTTCGTTATACATGTTATAAATATAATAAAAAACACTTTTACTGTGTTGGTATAACACAAATTTTTATTGTTGACTAAAGTTTCGGCAACTCAACTTGCCATTATCGAAACATAAAATACTTTTATGTTAACAAAGTAAAAGTGTTTAATTTCATAATAAGCATAGCATTGAATTTAAAAATATTTGAGTAACTTTGCAAAGATTTAACGAGTGAACCTCATCAACTACTCCTTCACAGTGAAGTCTGGTGGTTATCGTGAGGTAAAATCTTGACACGTTTTTGAGAACTGAGAGATAAGATAAGGTTATTTCTCACGAAGAAGCAATTTTATCTTCACAATCGCTTGAACAATTTTTCAAGGATATATGAGTTGTTATTTTTGAAAGAAGAACAAGGTCACTTGTGCATATATTTATTTATTTATTTATTTACTTATTTACGGAAGGCCATTACAAATTAAAATACAAAAATATATATATAGTTAAAATGATAAAAATGAAATAAAAAAATTTAAAACATTTTAAAAGCACGTGTACAACTAAACCTATCAATAATTAAAACTAAAAATCACAGATATAAGTATCAAAATGAACAGATTACTCGTAATTGCGCAGTAGTAAGCGTAGTTTATTAATGCTTAAATTGCAAAAGTCAGCATTAAATCGATTGCAATTACGAGCAATTCTTGCAATGCCAAAGTGCCCAGCATAATCAGTTCTAAAACATTTCTCTTCAAAAAAGCGAAAAGAACGCAACTATATCTAAAGTCATGCATGCGAACTTAATCGTAACCCCTTCCGCCCCCTCTAGCGCCCCTGTGAAAAAAAGTTTTTTTTTCTGGAAACCATGTCCAACTTTGAGGATGTCTACGGAGTTGGAAAATTTTTGTCGACTCGATCCACCATAAATGCATTAGAATTTGATCAATTCCCTATGCAGGACCCAACGAACAAAGTTTTGGCACCAAGTTATGAGTGTATGAAAACAAGTGTATTTGCATCCTGAAAGAAATCCCATATCACGTTCAACGGTTACTAAAACATTACAACGTTTTAATGCAACTGGGATAGTCAAAAATTTGCCAAAAACTGGAAGACCGCATACCGCAACGAACGATGGTATTAGACAAAACATTGCAATTGATTTATAGGAATCACCTCAAACTTCAACAACAAATTTGGCACTGAACCATGGTATAAGTCGACATTCTGTAGGGAAAATATTGAAAATTGAAAAGTATCATCCGTATAAGATACAATTGATTCAAGAATTTTCAGACGATGATTTTGATCGACGGATGGAGTTTTGCAAAAGACTGATGGAATGTAATGACGACGAAGATTTTACAGCTAATGTAGTGTTTTCCGATGAGGCAACTTTTTGTTTAAATGGAACAGTTAACCGCCATAACTCAAGATATTGATCAAATGAGAATTCTTGGAGCACATACCCAGTATCCACCAAAGTTGAAAGTTTGGTTGGGAATTGTCGAAAATTGGCTTATGGGTCCATTTTTTATAGACGGAAACTTGAATGGTGACAATTATTTAGATTTACTGAATAACCAAATTATTTCTGCAATTAAACAGAATGGGCAGTTACCACAAAATGTTTGGTTTCAACAAGATGGAGAGCGTCCCCACTATGATTGATGGTTTGTGGAGGGCGACCAAATGGTCGCAGCACTTAGACCATACGTTGGTCCTTTGTGCCGCCTCCTGGGCCCTACTCCTCAAGCCAACCTAAACTTCTTGTGAAGTCAAGTAGTTGGCCGTGTGGAGTGTTGCCCAGTTGTGACCAATCTGGCCACTCCTCTCCGAAAACGGACCACCTAAGTTGTTTGAGTGACTCGCATTCACACATGATGTGTCTTAGTGTCTCCTCTTCTTGCTCGCATTTCCGACATAGGGGGTCTTTTACCACCCCTATGTTGTGGAGGTGCTTTTTTAGTTTGCAGTGCCCAGTAAGTGTACCGACTAGCAACCGCAAGCTACTTCTTGGTAATTCAATGTATTTCCTGCTCAGCTTCGGTATTGGTGAGTGGATGAATTTTTTGGCGACCACATATTTGTCAGTCTGTAGCCATTCCTTTTTGTGTTCTTCAAGAGAGTTTCCTTTAAGTATTTGGGAGACAGTGAGTGGTGCCAGTGGCAAAGCCTTAGAGCCTTCCCTTTTCAGGGCAGCCCTTTTGGCAAGCCTATCGGCCCGGTCGTTCCCTTCATTATTTGAATGTCCCTTAATCCAGGAGATTGTGACTCTGTTGGTTGCGGCGAGTTTGTCTAAGGCTTGCTTGCACTCCAATATTATACTGCTGGCCACCCTCGGTCTCGAAAGCGCAGCTATGCTTGATTTGCTGTCAGTGAGGAACAAAATGGATTTGTTCGAGACTGCCAGTTCCGATAGTTTCCGAGCACCTTCAAGTATCCCGAAAAGTTCCGTTTGAGTGATCGTCGCATTCCTACCTAGGGGGATGCTAAGACTGAGGTCAGGTTCCTGGCAATAGATGCCTGCCCCTGCGCCTTCATGGTTCTTGGCCCCGTCGGTATAGACGGTGATTTCTGGTTTGTCATTAATCTGATCTTTTATTTCGTATTGCCGTTTAAACAGGTGTCTCGGTGGGACACTGTCGAGGGATTCTTTGAGTTCAGGCATGGTTAACCCCGCCTCTCTCAATATTTTCCCGTGTCTCACACCGTTTGCTGTCGGGCTCCACGTGCCATTTGCCTTTAGTCTTAAGGCTGTGCTTACTGCCACCTCCTTTACATGTATGTGAAGGGGCGTCAGGTTCAGTAGAGTTTCGATTGCAGCCGTGGGTGTTGTGCGCATTGCGCCCGTCATGGCCAGGCACGCCAATCGTTGTAGATGGTTTAGCTTCTTCCTGGTTACCGATTGGTCTGTTCTCGGCCACCAGGTTATCGCTCCGTATGTCAGAGCTGGTCTGACAATTGCAGTGTAGAGCCACCGGGCCACCTTTGGTTTGAAGCCCCAGGTTGGTCCTAGCGCGCCCCTACACTGCCAGAAGATGACACATGCTTTTTTCAGCTTGTGTTCTAGGTGGTTCTTCCAGTTAAGCTTGGAGTCCAGTATAATACCGAGGTATTTCGCCTCGTCTGCCAAGCATAGCTGGTTGTTGAAAAGTTTGGGAAGTCTACCTGTGTTGATCTTCCTTTTTCTTGTGAATAGTACTAACTCTGTCTTCTTGGGGTTAACCGAGAGAGACGTTTTTTCGCACCAATCCTCTATGATTTTGAGGGCATTCTGCATAAGGCTAGACAGAATGCTCTCGTGTTTTCCGATAAGTAGGATTACCACGTCATCTGCGTAACCCACAGCATGGTATCCTGCGTTGTTCAGTTGCCGTAGTAGGCCGTCCGCAACGACGTTCCACAGAAGCGGGGATAGCACCCCGCCCTGTGGACATCCTTTTGTGGCAGCTACTGTTTGGCTTTCTTTACCTATTGAGGCAGTTACAGTTCTATTCCTTAGCATGGCCCCGACCCATCCAATGATGGTTGTGGGGACCGCGTGTTTGTTTAGACCCTGTTCTATGTTGGCGTAGGAGACTTTGTCAAAAGCCCCCTCGATATCTATGAAGGCTCCTAGGGCTGACTGTTTGTTAGCCAGCGATCCTTCAATCCTGCATACCACATGATGAAGGGCCGACTCAGTCGATTTGCCTGGCCTGTAGGCGTGTTGGCTTGGGTGCAGTTTGCTGTTCAAGCAGCACTGCTCCCTGATGTAGTTGTCGCACAGCCTCTCTAGGGTTTTCAGAAGAAAAGACGTGAGGCTGATTGGTCTGAACGATTTGACTGCCGTGTAGTCAGTTTTGCCTGATTTGGGAATAAAAATCACTCTGGCTTCCCTCCATAGTCTCGGTACGTACTGCATTGCAATACATGCCCGAAACAGTCTGCACAGTAGCGGCAGTAAGTGCTCCAAGCCCCACTGTAGTAGGGCAGGATACACACCGTCCGGTCCTGGCGATTTGAAAGGGGAGAATGATCTTATTGCCCATTCTATTTTGCTTTCTGTGACGATTTCCATGCTCATGTTCCAGTCCTCCGCTGTAGGGAGATATTCTGGGTCATTTTGATGGTTTGCATCAGAACCGCTTTTGGAGTCAGGGAAGTGTGACTTCAGAAGCAGACTTAGGGATTCTCGGAGGTCAGCAGTATAGGTGCCGTCCTCCTTTTTGAAGATGCCTGGCTGTGCACTACGGCACCCAGATAGTATTTTCCTGGTGCGGGCTGTTTCCGATACGGAGTTAATGCCCTCACAGAAGTTATGCCATGAGGCCCTTTGGTTTCTCCTGAGGGTCATTTTAAAGTCCCTCTGGGTTCTCTTGAATGTGGCCCAGTCCTCCTCAAGTCGGGAGTTCTTGGCTTTGTTAAAGGCTTTGCGAGAGTCTGACCTTTTTTGGTCGAGCTCTGGACACCACCAGGGAGGTTTGGCAGATGTGCCTGCCTTCCTGGCGGGGCAGGCCTCGTGGAAAGAGTCTATAAGGCTGGTCTGTAATTTCAGAGACAGTCTCTCAACCGCCTCGCTGTTTACAGGGTCCTGCCTGAAGACGTCCTCTTCTAGATGTTTGGATAGGCAGTTGTTGAACAGTTCGGTATCCGTTCTTCTTGGGTTTCGAACCAGGATTCGTTCCACGGTCGTAACTCCTATACTGAAGCAGATCCATCTATGATCCGAGAATGACACGTCTTGGTGGACGCGCCAGTTCTCTATCTGCTTTGCTGTGTTCGCATTTGCGAGGGTGATGTCTATGACCTCTTGTCTAGTGGGGGTCACGAAGGTGGGTTCGCGACCCCTGTTCACTATCTCTAGGGTCGTAGTTGAGAGGTACTCTAGAAGAGATTCTCCTCTGTGGTTGGTGTCGCTGCTGCCCCACACTATGTGGTGGGCATTGGCGTCGCACCCTATTATCAGATCTAATTTGCCGTCCTCACAGTGTTTAATGAGTGCCGCCATCTCCTTTGTGGGAGGAGGGGCCTCACTGTCGTACGGAAGGTAAGCTGATGCCAGGATCAGGGTCCTGCCCTCAGCACCCTCCACACTGACCACTGCAAGGTCCGGTGAGCTTAGTTGTGGTAGGAACACGCACTGCACATTCTTAGGAGTGTAGATACATGTTCTTGGCTTAGTGGAGTGAAAATAATTCACCTTACCTTTTAGAGTGCCCATACCGGCAACCCTTTCGCTTGTTAGCCAGGGTTCCTGTATGAGGGCTATGTTATCCTCGTGGTTGTGTAGATGTTGGCACAAGTGCGCCACAGCCATCTTGCAATGTCGGAGGTTAATTTGTATGATATTGAGTTTGCCTGTAATGGTTAAGTCAATTTCTTGGTTGTGTGGTTAGTACTTAATTGCTAATAAGCAAAAAGAGACTTACCTTTCTGTATTTCCCGGTCCGTCCTGGTCTGGCCTCGGACTTGGGGTTCTAGTTTTGGGAAGCATCCTGGACTGCTGCGGTCTCCATGGGAGGGTCCTCAACGGTCTGCGGGGTGTCTTCCTTTTCCTCTGGCTGCTTCAGGTGAAGGGTCACTTTCCCCAGGCCATACCATAGTTGGCATTTGCCTTGGGGGTGCTTGCCCTTCAGCAGCTCGATTTCTTGAAGTGGTATCCCGAACACCACCAGGATGCCATCTTCTTTTTTCTCGTGGTGGAAAATGCACCACTTGGCTGTTTGGGCCTCTCTGTTCTGGACGCCCAGACAGGTCAAGGCTTCATCCTTGTCCTGTGCATTGGGCAGCCAGGCTGAAGCTTTTACTAGCCTGGGCAGGCTGTCAACCTGCACCACTGCCAGTTCGGCTCCCACCCAGAGAGGTCCAAGTCCGTTGACCGTTTCCTCGAGCCATCTCAAGGAATCGGTGTCCGCGCAGGTGATACGCAGTATCTCCCCCAAGTAGGACCACCTGGAGAAGTGTGGCGCGACCGTGCTGGCCGGGTCCACTCCCCGGATTGCCCTCATGAGGGAGTCGCGTACCAGCTTCTCCTGTTCCTCCTTTAGTTTACCTAGGAGGTTGCTTTTGTCGACGATGGCCATCTGCAGGTGTCTGTTGATGGCCTCCGTGTATGACTTGGGCTTTGAGGTTGCGTCTCTGGGTTTCTTCCTGGGGTTGAGCCCAGGCGACTTCCCAGAGTCGTCCGACCGGTTTCGCTTCTTTGTGGGGGGGACGGTCTGCTTGACCTTTCCCGGCAAAGGGCCTTGTTTGGTAGAAGGCCCCTTTTTGGGGATCGGTCTGCTGCCGTCGCCCCCTTTGGTATTGGTTTGGGGGGGGAAGCTGCTGTGACTTGTGCCACTCGTCCCTGGCTGCCCTTTTTGGGGGCTTGCCTTGGAGCTCGTGGTGGCCCGTTCCACAGTGGAGGCTTTCTTGCCAGCCCCCTTCAGCTTCTTCCTCCTTTTCTTTTCAGCCCCGCAGAGCTGTTTCCTCACCCTCACGCGAGGCGCCGCCCCAGTGTCCTTGTCAGGGACAGCCAGTTGGCCGGCCCTGAGCAGGGGGGACTGGTGCAGTGCACTCGCGATATGGTGGCTGAGTGTTGGTGGTGGGCCACCCGAAGGCGAGCCCACCAGGGTTGTTGTTTTTGGGCAGTCGATGGATGACGGTCGGTGGGTGCCCGCCCGAGCACACCCGTCTCCGACCGGAACTGGAGTTCCGAGCTCCTGCTCCGTAAGCTTGACATTGGTGGTGTCCATTCATAGAAGTATTTGGTTTGTTCGGGTGTCCTTCCCTAGAAGGGTTGCCTTCACTGCGGCTGGGAGCCCCTTCTGCCCCATGTTGCGTGCTGCTTAGTCAGATCCATCACCTACGTCCTTCCCAGCATGGGTGGCCCTGCCGGGAGCTGACGCTCCCGCTGGTGTAGCACTTAGGATCATCTGGATACGCAAGCCCCCCCACCACGTCAAGGTGAGCACACACGGAGGAGGTCCCCACTATGATCGACGGGTTAGGGATTTTTTGGATGCGAATTTATTTTCCAAATCGAAGGATTGGAAGTAGAGGATTCATAGAGTGACCTGCTCGTTCTCCGGACGTTAACCCGTTAGATTTTTTTCTTTGGGGTTATTTAAAATCACATGATTATGTTAGACGACAAACATGCTTGCAGGAATTGAGACAACGTATTATTGATTAATGCGAACTAACACGTGGAGAAGTGTTGAAAAGAGAGACTCACGAATTTATTAATAGGCTTGCATATTGTCGGGAGGCGAGCATTTTGAAAATTTGAAGTGATTTTGTTTAAATCACTTTGTTTAAATTATTATTCATCCAAGAATTAATAACTTCAGTGCCTAAAAGTAGTTCTATGCCAAGTTTCCTGTACCATTTTATCCCTTTTCGGAGAGTTGTGGCATACGAAGCCATTTGATCCGATAAGTTTATGCCAGCCTTCCCTTTGTTGTACGCTACAGCAGTCAAAGGTTTTTTTTTCTGTGACGCGTCTAGATTTACGTTTTGTGCTGGCTCAGTTTGGCTGTTTGAAGGATGTGAAGATGAGGAACTTGCAGTGTTTTGGATATTAGGATCATGTACCTGATTCACCCCAGAAATAGATGGTTGCGGTTCGGTATCTTCTGCATCTGCTATATGATCGTTATTAGCGGATTTCTGTTGAATGTTTTTGGAGTGTACTGGTACCATTATAGGCACATGTTTTGTTGATAGTACACATCTCAAGTGTCTCTCTACTTTATTATTACGATACCTTTTTTACCCTATCGTGATACAATTTCACCTCTTTTAATTTTTGGTATAATAACTTCTTTGGGCATATGTTTCTTATTTGCCCTGAGTTGGCTAGTTTGTAGCTAGTGTAAAAATTATCCACACATAAGGTTCTACCTTCGGTCAAAAGGTCTCTACAAAGATCTAAACAAACATTCTTGGCAAATCCGACTTCAGCTTGTCCCGTTGCAGATTTCCCAGAATAATTTTTTAGCGCCCATGTGTACCCATCCACGGAGCACAATTTAAACAATTTTATGCCGTAGCGATGTGCTTTGTTAGGTATGTACTCTCTAAATATCAGACGCCCTCTCCAAAGTTCTAGAGTTTGTCTATGACTATATCTTCACTAGGATAAAATCATTCTTGAAATTTTCTTTGCAAGATATCAACAGGGCTGAATTTTACCAAGACGTTGGCCTCTCTGAATTGTTTCGTTATTATTGAAATGTAACATACTTAGTAATAATTGATATCTATTTCTTGGCATAGTTGCACGTGGAATGTCTAGCCGGTAAATGCCTTGTCTAGCCCAATAATCTCTCAAAGAATTTAGCCTAACTAAACTCATCCATCGTAAAAATGTCTTTATTTCTGCTGCATCAGTTGATATCTAATTACTAATGCGAGCATATTTACTTTTCCTTTGTGATGCTATAGCCTGCTGCACAAATCTATTACTTTCAGTGACAATGAGATCTATAACCTCGTCATCCACGATTAGAAAAAATTTGGAAGGGGAGAGATGCTATCTGGTAGATCTCTTTACAGTCCTTGGGGATCAATGAACTGAAACACTTTATGCTTTCCAACATATTCACTCGAAACAGAATCCGCTGTTGCTTCCTCAACTTGTTCCTGACCACCCTCTGCAATTTCTTCCATGGCTAATTCCTGAAGATCATTTTCGATACATCGCTCATCATTATCATCGATTTCATTGTCAGATAATTCTTGTGAGACTAGTGGGGAATTATCAGGCTCCCATCCTGAATCTAGGAAAGAGTCATCTGAATCATATTCAGGGCTATAAGCATAAAGTCAACAAAGTGCTGAACTAATCTAAGACCGTGAGTTTGTTTATCATGGCCATGCCTTATCTAAATAATTTTTATACATATGGTAGATGTAAACTGTTCTAATGAAACTTTAATCTTCAAAATCTACAACAAAAGATAAAATATCTCATACTTATCTTACAGAAAACTTTCTTGACAGGCGACGTCATTCATAAATGTATGACACCGAAAAATTACCAAAAAGTCTCAAAATTAAAAAAAGTATACAAAAACATAAACCACAAACATATTAATGTGTTTGCATTAATTGAAGAACGGGAGAACACTCCTTGGCTCCTGGTGTAATTTTTTTTTTACATTTGATACTCAATGTGTCAAAAGTTTTTGAAAAAGTGATCAAACTTTAGGAACACAATGTTAGATGCTATACGATTTAAAAAAAAACTATTTTGATCAAAAATTAATTACTCGAAACAGGTAGAAAATTTTCAAAAATCGCTGTAGGCTTTTGTAGGATCTTTTAAAATGAACAGGACGGTAAAAATAAACCGAGGCCGATGCCTCATCGATGCCGGCGCAAAATTTGGTCCGATATACGTGGAATTTTTATTTTTGGAAAAAAAATGCAAATAGCCGTTTTGATTTCCTTTCTCTTCAAGAAGAAATTGACCATGGATTGCCAAAATTTGATACATTTTGGATTTTGGTGTTTACATTTTTCTTATGCGTTTAGCAGATGTAGGATGTAGGACTAGTGTGGGAGGTTAAAGTTTTTTTTTTAACATGCATGATCTGGATTACTTGCATGATCAACTCTGATCAGTCTCGATTATTCAAATGTAAGTGATTTAGACATTACTTGGGGAATTATACAGGGAGTTTTCGTGGTTGCCGTCTTAATGGCGGATAAACATACGCAGAAGTTGGCCAGACGGTAAGGGTGGCAATAGAGAAAGGAGAATGTTAATGATTATGAGAGTGATTCATGGATAACGATACAAAATACCAAGTGGCCCTTGTTATAACCGAATATTGATTTCTTCGAGAAATTTATTAATTGCTTTTAGGATGTTAAAGTTGTTTGCGTTGATCCATTCCTTGTAGTCATATATTTGTAGAAGTGGTTGTATTTTCCGGTTCAGTTTAAGCCTTGCTGCTTCAAAAAGTGGACACAAATGGAATACATATATGATATAAATATTGCATTGGCATAAAGTTGATGATATAACTCCAATACGGTGTAAATATTCATTATTTGCACATTATGGCCAAATTTTATTCTTACAATTGCTGTTATTAGTTTTGAACCAAGGAATTTTTTTTAAGTGGGTATATAAATGTATGTAATGCTTTCCCTTTTGATGGAAGGAGAGAGTTAATTCATCGTTCTACTTGAAACATTTTTGTATTTCAAAAATTTGTAATTTTTTTTTTTATTTTTCATGAAAAGTGAATCCTTAGCAAGTTGATCTGCTACTTCTTTTCCATAGACGCCAGTGTGACCTTTAATCCAAATGAATGATATATTTTTGCATCTATTAGTATTAATTTCATGGATATCTTTTAGTAATAACAGAAGACTGGTATCGGATATGTCTTCTCTTTGAAGTTCTTGCAATATTGATTTACAATCGAACACGATTAAAATTTTCCACTAATTTCTATTTGTTTATTAACATCTTTAACGGCACCTTTAATACCAAATAATTCAGCGCAGTATATAGATGCCATATCAGAGAGTCTGTATTTCTCGACGTGTTGATCGTTTTCGTTATACATGTAATGCACATCCACATAAACCTGCTTAATTTTTTGGTCTATTAATGTAAATTACTTCCTTCTCTAAGAAATAATTTACAATATTTTGGAAATGAGCTTTTGCAAGGATTGGGTTTTCGTGATAATTCGGAAATAAGATTTTGGGCTTTGGAATGTAATATAAAACGTTGAATACAGGGGATATATCTGAGAATCACGAGTTGATCAAATTCCTTAAGATCAATGTATGATAAGCCAAGTATGGGAGCCTTTCTCTTTTTCCAGTATTTATGGGTCAATAGTGTAATAGAAAAATTATGAATATTTTTAATACGGGTGGAATCTGTTGTTAATTTCTTAATTATATATCTATCACTCAATTGCTCCCTTATTCCTTGAAGACTTTGTTCCAAAGTCTTTGCTAATAGGGCATTTGCGGGTGTAGATAGTATAGCACCGACGACCAGCTGCAATGCTTTGTACTGGAGGCAGTCCAATAGTTTTAATAGTTTATTTGAATCAGCCATACTCAATTCGCGATCTTATTAGATTTTTATATAGGGTTAACATGATTGTCGGATGTGAGCCCCGCGAACAATGTGCTATGCTGCGAATAATGTTTAAAGACTTTTCACTTGACGTAATAATGTTATTTATATGCAGATTCCATGTTAGTTTCCTGTCTAAAATGTAGTCTAAGCATCTAACGTTGCCATGAATTGGAAATTGAACCCCTTGCACGATTTTCACGAGTCACGAGTGATGAAAATTTTAGGCCAAACATGGATGTCACGTTTTCCTAAAGCCTGATCGTGAGTTTGGTAAAAGCCTGTTAGGTTCAATCCACCACACTAGTCTTGCTTTAACGTTTTGAAAATACAAGAAGCGAGAGCAATAGGTTTGTACCATTATTTGGGTCTTTGCCAGATTTTAAGATTGGTACAATGTTAACATTATTCCATTTATGCATCCGCGCATCACCTTTTAATAATGCGTTAAACATTGTTAACAATATTTATTTAGCATTTATAGGTAAGTGTATAAACATATCGTATGTTCATTAAAAAAAATGTGCCATGATTTTTTATTTTGCAAAATTTAAGTTGGTAACACATATTGAGGTTATGTTACTTGCGGCATGTTCCTACCGATAAATTGATTTGCTGTGATAAAAGGCGCAGAGAAGTCATAGGTTCATCTTAAAAAAATTCTTGAGCTGTGTTAATAGTATCCCAAGTACGTTTGACTGGTCTACCACTTCCTAGTTTACGGATAATACTACCCGTTTCATGAAATAATATAACAGATCGTGATAAGGTATTTCTAAATTCTTCATAAATAATAGGAACGTTAGTATATTCTTCCTTAGTTAGTATATTTTTTGTTATTGTGAGATATTTAAAGGTTTGCATTTTAACAAATTTAAAAATATCGGTAAGCACTAATATACATATTTTTGGTATTTTGTGGCATTAGATAATGAATGTTTATTATCCAATGGTGTTTTTACTGCAGGCCAAATTTTAACAAATAATAATACAGGTTTTATTATACATAAATGGACTTGCCTCACTTTCAAAATTAGTGAATTATTGTAATCGTTAAAGGGATACTATTTCATTTGTATCAGCATTTTTTTAATAATGAAAACAAAATACTATTTAATTTTATATAAATATTTATTCCTTTGATAAGTGAAATAAAACCATGAAAACAGTTTTCAAATATTACAGTAGGAAATATAACATAACAAAAAACAATTCATTTTTATTAAGAATTTCAATGAAATTATACATATTCGTTTATGAATTTTACTTAGGATTTAACATTTTAAAATATGCATGACGAATAGGAGGTATATATGGTAATAAATCTAGCATGTCCTCATATTTATCAAATGTAATGGATCTACTTTTTTCATACAAAGAAGGTAATTTGATTTTTTCCGAAATTACTTGGTTTACCTCATTGTAGTGATAAATCAATAATTTTCAATTCAGCATGTCGTTTCATCGAAATTTTGTATAACATTTTGTATGGTGCATTCTTTGTCAATCTGATCCAGCATATACTTAACCAATTCAGAGTTTCTCCATCGATGTTTTTCTTTCTTTCTAAAACCGCTTCCTCCAAAAGTTGGGTTGAAACAACATTTTCGCGTTTCATTTTATGTACTAAAAATGTATTATGTTTTCGACAATGCCGTATTACTTGTATATCTCCTAGATGATATACAAGGAATTAGTTTTCCGGCCATTTCTACCACTCCAAAATCGCGATCGTTTGATAAGAACGAATGTCATAACAATAAAAAACTGTGATCAATGATATTTATTTTATTGCCACTGGACTGAACAATTTTCATCCACATTAAGGCCAATTTTATGTTTCTATTTTGGCCAGTGCACATATCACCATAAGCTATAGTATGCTCTTGGGTTGTCACATTCTGTAAGTGCTTCCAATAGCTACTTCTTTCCTCTGGATGAGTTTATTATTCCAAACATACATATTAACTCGATAATTATGAAAATTGGAAGCCTTGATTCAATACATGGATATTCGGCTTATAATACTTCTTCTTCCAAAGACTTTCTAGCCAGTTCGGCATTTATCAAGTGAATTTCATGTTGTTTTATCAGATTCTGTTGCTCTTGGATACTACAAGAATTTTTAATGTTCATACTAAGCAAATCGCATTATTCTAAATTCTGCAGTAATATATTCGTTTAAAAATACCTAAGATGGACTTGCCCCACTTTCAAAATAAACACATTTACAATACCGTGAATGGCTAAAACTTCTACCTCCCAAAAATTAGGGAATCTCTTTTTTTATTACTATAAATTGTTTACAGATAAAAAGATTATACTAAGTTTTATATATTATTATCATTATCTTCATTTTTTTCAAAAATGGACTTTCAAAATAAAATAATTTATTTAAAAAACTATAATCCGCATAATTTATATCAATCAGTTATGATTGATTAATCGTGATGAAAAATCTCATCTGGGTGTACGCTGTACTCTGTTTTGTATGTGAATAAATATTTGAAAGAGATTGAATTACAGTATTTACTTGTATATTTTAAAGTCAGAAATATTCATTCTTTTAACTTCCATATTTATTATGCACGATAAATTAATAATTCAGAGGCAATTATTGCACGTTACACGAAAACAGCAAAACATGATACAACGATATAAATCGAGGGCTCTTCTCGTACAAACATTCAGTATTCAATTTAGACACACACACACAACAATTTCAATTTGTTCGTGGAACGAAATTAGGCCGCCCCTCGCTAAATTCAATTCGAAAACAAGCCATTAATAATATTCCGGTTTCTAGTTTAGGCGTCCCGTGTTCCTCGAGATCTGCTCTTGCGATGGCTCTATATCTGTATAGATGAGATGTGGGGCGCTGGCTGTGTCTATGGCTGCATGTGTCTGCTTGTATCTGTGTATATTCGAGAACCGCAATTGCCGCTCGGTTCAGGAACAATATTTGGTTTAGAAATCCCGTGTATGAATTTTGAGGGATAATGCCTTCAGTTAAATGTACGCATGTGATATTCATGTGAACGACGAACGTGTCTCTGTTTACGTTGCTCAATGTCTCGGGTGTGAAAGCGAGAAGATATCGCCCGTGATACAATAAATTATGGAATGTGAGAGGTTCATGTTAAATTTATCGATCGCCAGTTTCCTACTACATGTCCCTGTTGTTCGGTTTAATATGGTAATGCTACATAAATTATATGAGAACATTTATATGTGTTGTTTTCAAAGGATTAATTATAATCGACGATCCATGAAAGCATTTAGTTATGTTAACCAGTTGACTTGTCGTCAACTCAGGCCCCTGAAAATCGACTTTTTTGTTTGAAACTATTGCGTTTTAGTTAGTGCCACAAAAATTAGAGCTAGCAAACGGTTGCGATTTTTTAATGTTTTACATGATTCAGATTCCTCAGAGATAGTGCCACCTAGCGCCACCAATTTAGAAGCCAGCGCTCTAGAAAATAAAAAAAAAACCCGAGGGTTGCCTTTGAATTCATATTTTTCTACTCAAATTGGCTGGAAATAATAGCTTATAGCTGGCGTCAGTCATGAACAATTTTTTTTCGTCAAAGAAATCAGATGAAATACTCGTATCCAAATTTGGATGCAAGAGCTTTCAGATCCTGAATGCGTATACTGAATTCCTGCGTGTGTTAAATGGTTAATGTGTAGCGCAATTGTTTTTTTTTTCAAAAAGTCGAATTTCGAAGGCTAAGTTAAAGGAGACTCTGTTAACACATCTAAATAATTTCAGAATGATATTAAAATTCTCATGAGAAAATCATGAAAACGGCACCGAATTTTTAAATATCGGGGTTTTTATTTTTAAACAACTAAAAAGTAATAAAACCAGTAGAGGTTATGAACCTTGTTAAGACCAAATTTGTCATAAAAGAGATCACAGTGGGATGTATTACTTTTTCTTGATAAATTTATCTCAAAAACGAAATTTCGTATGAGAAAACTAATATTATGTTTTTGAACAGCTTTAAAAAATAATCTTTATTATTGTCAAGGCACACTTGGTTGTGTTTCAAAGTGAATGATTACTCTTCAATTATTTAAAATCATCAAATAACTTCTATAGCAGTCAGTTCAGTGACAAGTGTGATAAAAATAAAATGACAAATTTAGGTCCGTATTTAAGAAAAAATAAGTTCGTGTGTAAGAATAAAATTATTTTCATTAAGAACTTACGAAAGTGCTCTGGGTTTTCTAAATGAACCAGTAATAAAGTCTTAAAAATAAACACAAAATTTATTTTTTCAAATTTTTTAATATCTCCGGAATTAGTTACAATATTTTAAATTTATTCAATTTTCAATTCAATTCAATTCAATTTATTCATGTTTTAACAATAGTTTTACACAAGTCAATAAGATACGCTAAGAGATATTAATACAGTTAAAATATAATACATTACTATAAGGACAGAACAACAATCACATTTATACATAAAATACATTAATAAATAGTAAATATTGTATACATATAAGTTAAAATGGTGTAAAAGTAAAATATAGGATAAATAAATCAGTCAATAAATAATAGCTATGTATAAATAAAACAGTCCATAAATAAAACAAAACAGTATATAAATAAAAACAGTGTATAAATAAAATTGAAACTGTGAATAAAACAGTGAGTATAAAATATAATCAATGCAAAATTAGTATAGTAAACAAATAAAATCAGTAAGGTCAATCAAGCACTTATAAAATAACACCTTAAAATTAAGATATAAATGTATTTACAGGGAATTATACATCTACCAAAGTAGTTCAGTAGCCGTCAGAGAGCAGAAAGTTTTTATTTAATAGATATTGTATAATTATCAGCCATACATTCCTCGATACTATAGAAGGCTTTTGACAGTAAATAAGATTTGACAGTGGATTTAAATTGATGCAATTTCAATTGTTTTACTGGTTCTGGAAGTTTATTACATATTTTGGGTCCATAATAGTTAGTACCCGTTTGGGATTTAGATAGGCGAGAACGGTGAGGATAAATATTTGTATTTGCTCTTGTATTGTGGGTGTGCACCTCATTATGATGGAGGTATGAGTTAATATTTTCTCGTATGTGTAAGAGACATTCAAGAACATAAATAGAAGGCAGAGTCATGATACCCAAACGGATGAATTCATTTCTGCAATCTTCTTGATAGCCTAAATCAGTGATTATTCGTATAGCTCTCCGCTGCAAACTAAATAATCTGTTGGTTATTGCTGAATGTCCCCAGGTCAAAATTCCATATGTCAAGTACGACTGACACAGAGAAAAATATGTCGTACGTATAGCCGACCTTGGCAGAAAGTTTTTGAGCTGCCTTAGCAGATAGATATGTCGACATACCTTATTTGCAGTTTCATCGCCGTGCAATCGCCAGTTTAATTTACTGTCAAGATGTATTCCTAAAAATTTTGCAGTTTCGTGAGTTGTTGGCGGTTTTAATGAAAAGGTCACATTTTTTGTTTTGTCCTCATTGACTGTGAGTTTGTTGGCAGAAAACCATTTTAATGCATTCGTTTGATTCACCCTATTTTGCTCTAATGCGGTGGTTAAATCTGTCGATTTATTTAAAAGCGTTGTATCGTCCGCATATAAGAAAAAGGTAGGGTCTTTATTTGTTATTGTAAGGTCATTTATATATATCAAAAAAAGTAAAGGCCCGAGGATCGATCCTTGCGGTACCCCATAATTTATGTCTCTTCGATCAGATTTTAAATTATTGACCATGACCATTTGTTGTCTTTCAGTCAGATATGAGTTTATTAATCGACAACTACTAGGATGAAGATTATAAAAATATAATTTACGTAGAAGAGTGCAATGGCAGACACAGTCAAAGGCCTTACTGAGGTCAAGAAAAGATGTAACATTTTTAACAAATCATTCAGCATTATTAAATAACTCCTTATCTCTTATACTGGGTGCGGCAGGGAAACTTCCTGATTTGAATTGGGCGCCAATGAGCGAGACGTGGTCAGAAAAGGGTAGGAAGGATCTCATACGATAGAGGGGGTCTTTAAGTTTTGTTACTGCTCAAGCCAGTTGCCGTCATGCATTGGACAAAGGAGGAGCGTGCGTTCGCCGTCGAGGCCTACTTTTCCAAAGGCCGTTCAGTGGTCACCACGCGACGTACTCATTTTGCCCAGTCGAACAGCGACCCTCCTTTCCCCGCAATTCTATTCATGAATTTGTTGGGGCAAGTAATAATCACTACTGGCTCATAAAAATGTCAGGGCGTTCTCCGGCACGGGTCTCGCTATCCATTTCAAAAGCAGGTAGAACCTTTTTGGGAGATATCATTCAACGCACAAATTAATTACTGAACCTTAATATTTAGTTATCTCAAAATACAAGAAAAAACAACTATAGGTTATGTGTCTCCCCGTTACTTGTTAATACCATTTATTAGTGTTACAATTATTTTCCCGGTAAGACATTGACGGAAAAAACACAAGTTTTTCCAAATTAAACATATCTTATAAATATCAAATTAAATTTTGGAAAAGATTTGGATGGTAACAATTTTTTTGCAAATTTGTATATAAACAAATATTTTAATTTGAATGTCTTCCAAAATTTTGGAAATTGTAAGATAGAATTTCCAAAATATAAACATTTCAGTTGATGGAACATTTAAGTCGGTGCCAAATTCGATAGATGCCATGCAGTTATTTACTGTACACATTGTCCATGAGAAAATGGTGTTTTTTTTTATTTTTTTCATTAAAAAACTATTTTTTTATTATAATGAAATTAACTGTACATTCAATAATTTCTTTTAATGCTGTTAGGCATTCCCTACTATATACGCGTTAATGAGAGACAAGATACAAGAAAGTTATTTGCTTTAAAAACAATATTGGGGGTAAGAATATTATATAAAAATAATAAATATCCAGAACTATGCAATATATGGGACAATCTTGTATTAATTATTGAATAAAATAGAAAGGAATGCGCCAAATTTTTACAATAGTTTTGTTTCGTTAATTAATATAAAAAAAAATCCCACATGTTACAAATTTTCTGAAACTTCAAGTCGACGGCAATTGTTTTTAGATTTTTTATAAGAAATTATTGATTTTATCTTCAATTTTAAGCTCTATTTTGATTACCTCGAAACTTAGGCACGGGGTTTTACAGATTTTGCTAGAATTGTAACTGCAAATTAATTTTGAATAGATTTGTTGAAAAAATGTTTCTTGTCGTAGCAATGTAACAATAAATGCTAAAAAAATATTAATTGTCGCCTATATGCTCAGGAAAAAGTTCATACAGTTATTCAAAACAGAGATTTTAATATATAATTAATAAATTATTTTATTTGCAAAGACATTTAATCGATAAAAATAATATTTTCTCATACCAGATTTACATTCCTTCCTTCAGTGACTTTTTACGATTTAAATTACGTTCATAAAATGGACATAAATGGATATGTTGTATATGTTGCACTTTAAAATACAGTGTGTATCAGCCAAATGGAATAAATTCGATAATAAATAAATAGGGGCGTGTTCGACAAAACGTTCGGATACGTCGATTAGTATTTTTAGTTGTGCATTTTTTTCAGCAAAAACTTTTTATACAGGGTGTGTCATGTAGCAGAGGCCAATACCAACTTTCTTATTTTAAATGCAACACCCTATACATTATTCAATTTTTGGATTGTTCAGAAAATTCTAGATATATTTCATGTACCATGTCCTATACCTATCTTCAACTGTTTTTTTACTTATTAGTTTTTGAATGTATTGTAGCAAATTTCTGTAATCATATAATATTCTTTTTTACTTTCTCCGTTACGAAGTACGAGAAACTATTGTGATCGTGAAACGTTTTTAAATTTTTTTTACGGAAATATCCGTTTTAGGGTCCCTAGATGCCATTTCAACAATTTCTGGAAAAAAAAATGTGTCTGTGTGTGTTTGTTTCTGAAACAGTTGAAGATAGGTATAGGACATGGTACATGAAATATGTCTAGAATTTTCTGAACAATCCAAAAATTAAATAATAAACAGGTTGTTGCATTTAAAATAAGAAAGTTGGTATTGGCCTCTGTTACATGACACATCCTGTATAAAAAGTTTTTGTTGGAAAAAATGCGAAACTAAAAATACCAATCGACGTATCCGATCGTTTTTTCGAATACGCCCCCATTTATTTATTATCGAATTTATTCCATTTGGCTGATACACACTGTATGCTCCAATTATGCATCTAATGTTAATTTCTTGGTTTATTTTATCCATTCTCATTTTACTGTAAATGTGTAAACGGGATGTGACGCATTCATTGGAACGAATTTCTTTTAAAATTTAAAGGAATGGTCAAAAACAGGTAGAAAACTTGGGGTGTGACGAATGCTAACATCTGAGAAATATGAAAAAAAATGTGGCATGGCTCCTACTTCTATACATATTTAAAAATAGTTTTTTTAATATTGCTATTTAAATTAATAACGTTCTATAAGTTTCTTTGCGGTTTCAATCTGAATTTCAATGTGACGCCACTAGAGAAATAAGTGATATATTTTCCATTTTTTATTACGTCTATTTTCTCAATAATACTTTATTCATACATTGCTTATAAATATTAATATAGAAATAAATACCAAGCAATAATAATAACGTAATTTCTGCATGATCACTGTTCACTTTTTTATTACATTTTTTTAAACCAACCATCCTAGTAATGGCAAGCCATTGTGGCCAAATTTTAATAGTTTTATTTTGTATTTTCCAGATCAACCTCGAATAGCTCGTTCATGGGAATAAAAAAATTAAATAATACTTAATACGATAATGTAATTTTAAATAAATATTTTAAAGTATAATTGAATGTTTTTAATCGGCAAGCGCATGGTTAAGACGTTTGCGATGTTTTTTTGAGAAGTGGCACTTCGAAACTTATTGTTGTTGATATTGTCTTTTTTAACAATTTCACTCTGGTCGTAATTTCTGGTTCAGATTAAAGAAACATTTAAGGTCCATCTCATTAAATTAAACCAATTTCACATTCGCAAATCAATCAATAGAAAATAAACATTCTTTTGGTGAGATACTCAAGTTAATTTATTATACCGAAAAAAAGGCTTTTGAAATACACAAAGCGAAGTAAATCCAGAGTTTCCCATAATTAATAACCAAATTTATTTGGTGTTATCCTCATTATTTAATTTGGCAGTAATTATTCTAAAATTCAAAAAGGATTTTCAATTAAACGCATAATTTTCATGCGAGTAATTTGTATATGTATAATTATAGATCGTATTGCCTAGAATTGTTAGTAGTTTATTCACTACCTGATAAAAACGGCTAGGGCATAGTCATAAATTTAAATTTCTTCACGGTTAGATCTTGAAAAGGATCACTAATGGTTGGTAGTAAACAAACCGCAACCATTGTTAATTTTATGAATAGGACCGTAGCGGGGGAAGCCATGCGCCCGGTCCATTGGGCAAAATGAGCAAGTCCTGGTCACCACCCAACGAGCCTTCCGAACTCGGTTCAAAATTCATCCTATGGGCCCCGTTCCTGGCCGGCAATTAATCGTTTCGTGGGTGGACGCATTCAGGGACAGTGGGAGTGTGGCAAAAAAGGGCCTGCAGGTAAACGGACTTCCAGAACACCAGAAAACGTCGACAGGGTGAGGCTGTCGTTTTTGCGCTCTCCCCAGCGTTCGGCGCGCAAAGAGGCAGGTGCTCTGGGAATTTCTCATCGCAGTGTGAGACGAATTCTTCACAAAGAACTCAATTTTCATCCCTACAAACTTGCTGTGGTGCAAGAGCTTAGTAACTTGCCTCACGACGCTCTCGTGTTTTTCAGTAATGAGGCCCATTTACACCTTTCCGGCTGCATAAACAAACAAAGCATGCGTTATTGGAGTGGTGCCAATCCCCGTGAACTTCATGTGAATGTGTTACTGTGTGGTGTACATTGTCGAGAGTTGGGACAATTGGGCCTTACTTTTTCGAGGAAGAAGAACACACTGTTACTATGAACGCAGTTCGCTACAGAGAAATGATTGAGGCATTTTTTCACCCAAAACTTGAAGAAATTGAACTTGGGGACGTATGGTTCCAGCAGGACGGAGCCACGGCACACACAGCGGGAACTTCAATGGAACTTTTGAGGCAACACTTCCATGAGCGCCTAATCTCCTTGAGGGGTGACGTACTGTGGCCGGCGCGCTCCCCCGATTTGGCTCTCTGTGACTTCTTTTTATGGGAATATCTTAAATCCATTGTTTACAATGACAAATAACGAACCCTGCAACACTGAAAGGACAACATTCGCCAAGCCATCGCCAACATTCCCGTCGATATGCTCGAAAGAGTGGAGCGAAACTTCAAAAAACGGGTGGATCAGTTTATCGCTAATGAGGGCCGCCATTTGTCCGATGGAATTTTTAAAACCACTTGAAACAAAAATTCAGGATGTGTACAATACGATAAAAAAAATTAAATCGATATGTGAAATACTTTTCCTTTTATCGACCTCTCAAATCAGCAAGATCCCTGCCGCACACTGTAGTTACCCAGATACTAATGCTAATCTATGAAATTTGTAACACCATATATATTAAGTAATACAAGAGTTAGCGCTTATTAAAAATGAACAAATCATTCAGGCTCTCACTATGTAACAAAATATTGAAGCAAATAGAATGGTGGAACTAATTAGTAAATCCATTGATCTACTTTATGAAGGACTAAATTTGGGTATAAATATGGATTCGTCATTTTTGATTAGCAATAATTGTTGACATTTCTTTAGCATTGAAGATATTCCCCGATATTTTTGTGTCTTCATTGATTGGTATTTTATTCGCATTCAATCTTAAATGGTTTATATACGAGGTATGGCAGAAAAGTAATGATACTGATTTTTTTGCCAACATTTTATTTTATTTTTATATACCAATGTTAACTCCCCCAAAGTAGATCCTTTACATTGACAACATCGTTATTTCAAGTCTTCATAGCAGTGCTGGAATCGCCAGCAGGTCCTCGGTTAGGCTTATTTCGATGTTATCGGTAGTACCAAGATGACATCCCTTTTAGTGGATTTTAATCCTGGAGATCCTAAAGAAATATCACATGAACTGAGATCAGGCGAGTAGAGAGGCCGGGGAACCAGAGGAATGTCCTTTATAATCAAAAACTGATTGACCGCGGTGGCCATGTGACAAAGGTTGATGTTGACATGGGGTCTGCAATGTCCTTTTTGACCAAAATCACTCTTTTTGAGTCTTTCAATGACTATACAAATATTGGTTGACGGATTGTTCTGAAGGCACAAATTCTTTGTGAACGATACCCCTACTGTAAAAAAACAAATGAGCATTGATTGGCTCTTTTGTGTTTTCTTCGGTTGAGGAGATTTGCCACTATGATGTTTTTTTTGGGATCGTATTCTTAAATCAATGATTCATGATTCATCGCCAGTGATCACACGACTGAAGAAACCTGGGTCATTTTCGATTTTGTCAAGTATCACATTATTCAGATTGCCTTTCTATTCACTCGTTATATTTTTTGGTATCATCTTGGCACACACTATTCTCATGATCAAATCTTGAGTCAAAATCAGACGACGGCCTGACATCACAAAAGGCCATGCTCGTTCCACGTTTTCCTTACTTTTCGAACTTGAAGGCCACGCTGAGGGAGGTTCGCCTTCTACTATTTTTTGACCCTCTAGTCACCGAAAAACCTGTGCTCTTGATAAGAAATATTCTCCATAGTCTCGTTTACAGATTCTCCAGCTTTACACAATATTTGATGGCACACCGCTGCTCCTAATTTTGCTGTTTGCGTAACCACAACAAAAATAACACAGGGAGTACTAGAAAGAGAGACAACAGAGAAAGAACGGTTGGTTGAGAAGATACAAGGCATACGGGCAGCATTTTCGAATGAGGCTGGAATTGAGAAGAACCGTTAAATATGGAGCTGGAAGAGTGGGTAAAAAACAAAGATGTAGTGGGGCTGGTTGAAACGTGGGTGGAAGAAGATAAGTAGGATAAGCAGAAGAATAGGCTACTGGCTGGTTTCAGGTGAAAGTGTATGGGGGCAATGAGAGAAAAGATAAAGGGTAGGGCCAAAGGGGGAATCATACCGGGAGTCCGTACTGAAATAATGGAATTGGAAGAGCTCCAGTTATATGGGGAGATGGAAGGAATAATGGAAAGAACGTGCAGAAAGGTTGACAAAATTGAAGGATCCTAATTATATCCAACCAACAAAGAGGAAAATAATTTACAGAGTACAAGAAGGAATTGGATATGCAGGAAATTGGATCATTGTGGGGGATTGGAATGTACGAGTGGGAAACAAGAACCTCATCCGTTTTAATAGGAATAGGCAACAACGAAGCAACATAAAAGCTAAAGATACAAGGCGCAAGATCTGAGCTATAAGGTGGATGAGGCAAAATGTCATGAAACTCAAGCAGATTTGTCAGTGTGTTAACATATCGTTCGAAGTTGCCAGTACAGCCGCTTTCCAAAAATTCAATGTGAACGATGCCATCGCAATCCCAGAAAACGGTAATCATGATTTTTCCGAATGCGTGACATCCCTTTCAGCAGGATTTGCGTTATTCACAATCCTTCACGATCTTGCGCCTTGTGATTTTTTCCTCTTTCCGAAGCTTAAGGAACATCTCAAGGGAAAGTGTTTCTCCTCGGATGCAGAGATGGTAATGGAGGTGAGGAAATGCTGCCGTGGGAAATCTTAGGACTTTTTCCGTGACGGACATGCAAAACTACCACTACGCACGTTGGCGTAAATTTACTGCTATCAATGGGGATTATATGGAAAAGTTAATACATCAGTGCATAGAGGACAGTTTATACTATTATTTCACATTTATATATAAAGGATATATCCACTACTAATAAAGTTATAGCTATGGAGGCATTAATTTTCAATACGCCCTCGTATAATCATTAATAAATATAGGGAAGAATGGTCAAAGTGGGCCAACGAAAAAAAATTTAGGGAAATTAAATAGGTGCACTGAAGGTGATTGGGGAGGAGATATGAATTATGTAGGGCCGAGAGAAAGCTCAGTTATAGTCTACATTCTGGGTAGTGAAGAAATTAGAGACGAAGTGATACAATTTGAAGTAGAAGATAGGTGGGGCTCAGATCACGTCCCCATGATGGTGCAGATAGGGCTCGTGGAGGGATCAGGAAGGGACTCAGTTACAAAACGGGAGTTGAGATGTCGAAAACAACATATGCAGAAAGGGTTGTATTCGTTGGTGAATTTGAGAGAAGCAGTAAAAACTGCTATAACAAAAAAATATACACAGGCAGGAAGCAGTGAGAATGTCTTTGTTTGACGACAGATGTAGGGAGGCCAAATGGTGTATAAGGAACGCAATAAAAAAGTGGCGAAAGGGAAGAGGTGGAGGATGCGAAACAATCATTCAATGAGGTGTGCCATAAGAGGAAGGAGGGGTGGGTAAAATAAGAAACAAAGAAAGTGGGCGAGCTAACAAATGAAGCACAAATGTGGAAATATATTAAAGAGGAAGGAAAATCAAGATGAATAAATGGGTGGAGCAAAATAAAAGGAATACATTGAGCCCGCTACTATTTAACCTGTACATAGCGGATATGGAAATAGTCTTGCAATTGAAGCAGGCAGAAGGAATAGTATTGAGAAGGATGAAATAATGGAGCCTTGCTTATGCAGACAATGTAGTGATTATGTCGAAAACATTCAACGGTATAAATGAAATGATGGAAAGGATGGAGAGATATGTCGCAAAAAGAAGTTTGAGAGTGAACGTGAGTAAGACTAAATGGATGGTATAGAATAATGCGGGTGGTAGAAGATATATTGAAGAGCATCATTGGTTGAGGGAGACAATTGAGCAAGTTAGAAAGATTATATAAAGTTCATCCGTTGAGAGCTGACGGTGACTCAGCGTGGGGTGAAAACCGCCCTCGTTGACCTCCAGCTAGCTCATGGAGTCGGTGTCGCTATGAGAACAGCACAAGAAACAAGGGATAAGGACAGAGGTAGAAAAATTCTTATAGGCGTGATAGGAATCGCTAATTATTTACACACAAAAATATTCAAAGTTCAAGAATAAAAATATATACACGCGGGAACAAAAAAAGTCAGTAAAAAGTTAAGAAAATCATGTCACAAAAAGAAACAGTCATGAAAAAGAATAGTCACTGGCACAACACTTAAAGTTGGCGAGAGGCAATAGAGGCCGACGACATCGCGGATGGATGAACGGCGGCAACGGCAGCGGCGGCGTCGGAAGCGGCGGCATCGGAATCGGCGGCGACGGCAGCGGCGGCGACGGTGGCGGCTGAATCAACGGCTGTGTGGCGTCGTTAGATCGGCGGCTATGGTGACGTAGGCGGTTACGGCGGCGTCGGGGATCGACGGCGTTTCGGCTCAGCATGGCAGCGACTTGGGCGTTCTGACTGTTGTGTTGTGACTGATGATGAATGATCCGAGTCGACTGATTGTTGAATTCTCTCTGAGTGTTGAAAAATGACTGATGTCTTGAGAGCGCTCCATGGCCTTTTACTGAGTCCGCGATGCATGTATACGATCGATATTAATGTAGGGTGCAGAGGTATGGGGGGTATATGCACAAGAAAGGGTGGAAAGACCGCAACTGTAATATTGAAAGTGGGTACTGAGGGTTGGCAGATCAACACCAAACTATATACTATTGCAGAAAAGCTATAGAATGTCAGTGGTTGACAGCGAGTGTGGTAGTAAAATTTGAACGAAAAATGTTATGTATGGGTAGCGAAAGACTATTGAAAGAAATATGTAGGGCAACACAGAGAGAATAGATGGTGGAAGGAGTGGATACCAGAAAGAGAGAAATTGTATATAAAGGCAGGATGATCGATAAGGGGTATAGACGAGGGGATAGCATGGGGCAGGAGGTAGAAATTGAGGTGGGAAGAGATTACGGGAAGTAAAACTGCAGATACGCCAGGAAGCGATTGTGAGAAGTAGCTATATCCCAAAATATAAAGAGTTGTAGGTGTTTAACAGATTACCGCGCTACTTAAGTCATAGGTTTATGGGAGAGGAAAAGTTGTTGCTGGAGCGGTTTAGATGAAGTGAAAAGAAGTGAAGTGTGTGTACTGTGGGGAAAACAAGGGTGTATGGAAATGGCAAGTAGAGGAGAGAACAAGAGAGAGTAACTGGAAGGAATGTTTAAGAGAGAATGGCGTGGGAATGGAAGTGTGCCAGAAATTAATGAGCAGTAAGACAGGAAAGTGTAGCTAACGGCAAACAAGCTTTTAAATGAGATAAATAAAAAAGACGCTATTTGTGTAATGTAAAATGTAATAGAAACACTGAATAAAACACTTACTATTTTTAAAAAACATTGTAAGTGTTTTATTCAGTGTTTCTATAATGAATTACCACGTAGTAACGGTCGCAACCATCACCATGATTAAAATGTAATCATGTAAATATGCCAAATAAAAGTTGCATCTATCTACAAAAACAAGCTCTTGTCTACCGGCATGTTATTAAGGCTCTTGGAGCGTACCTCTAAATTCATTTAAAACATTATTCACAAACGGATAAAGACTTAAAAGTGAAATTTTGAATTCACTTCTATAAATATATTCTAGAGAGTAGCACGGATTTATTTTTTTATAATAATGTTTATAAACAATTTTAATAATAATATTGCTGTAATTTAGAAAAAAAAAATCCGTCGTACCCTGGGGTAATTTATTTAAAATTTATTATTTAAATAATATTTTTTCATATTTTCGAAACTGTATCCGAAATTTGAATAATAAGATATTCATTTTAATACTCTGTCGTGGAGGCGTTCCCAAGGCGGTTTCTCGCTGTAACTTTAGCCGCGTTATCTAAATTACATAGTGGTGTTACTAAACACCTCTACTAAATACCTCTTTCGTGGGAGAGGGATTAACGACTCATACAAAAACAGTTGTGTGGAATTATTATATAAAATGTATTTATAATTAAAATTTCTTCTCTTTGGTCCTGACAACCGGCTATCTACCCGAGGGCTTTTCGTCGATTTCTGCGTATTTCATTGAAATATTTTAGATGAGCCTGTAATGTACTACAAAATTAAGAAATGAAATGAATAATTTGTATCTCGTGCATTAATGCAAAAATTATGTTTAGATTATGGCGGTGACGAACAGATTGGGTCAATTAGATTATGATACTTTCATGGGCCCACTGTAGCAGGTCATGTTTTCACTGAAAACCCGACAATTAACAAATGTACTTTCAAGGTTAATTAAAAATTAAAAATTAAAAATAAAAAAAAAAATTTTAATTTTAAATTTTAAATTTTAAATTTT
The DNA here is from genome assembly GCA_910593695.2 of Ocypus olens. NCBI lineage: Eukaryota > Metazoa > Arthropoda > Insecta > Coleoptera > Staphylinidae > Ocypus > Ocypus olens. The sequence goes on along the minus strand of OU343054.1, from coordinate 10,375,214 downwards.
AAATTTTAAATTTTAAATTTTAAATTTTAAATTTTAAATTTTAAATTTTAAATTTTAAATTTTAAATTTTAAATTTTAAATTTTAAATTTTAAATTTTAAATTTTAAATTTTAAATTTTAAATTTTAAATTTTAAATTTTAAATTTTAAATTTTAAATTTTAAATTTTAAATTTTAAATTTTAAATTTTAAATTTTAAATTTTAAATTTTAAATTTTAAATTTTAAATTTTAAATTTTAAATTTTAAATTTTAAATTTCTATCTCATTCTTACGAGAAGTTTCAGGCAGATTTCAAGATGCATTTTTGAGGTTAAAATTTAAAAAAACTAAAAGAGATAAGTGTACAAAAGTTCCCACAAAATATGTTGCAATTTAAACGAGGAATCCAAAATTATAATAATATATAGGGTGTTCCATTTAAAATAACAAATTTGGTGCTAGAGAGTTAAAAATATTTCACATGAGGAGAACTGATCTAATCTTGTGTTGAGCGACAATCCTGTAAACTTTTAACAAACGGTTTAGCGTAGACACCTTGATATACTATCTACTATTATTGTTCACTTTGAAAAGTAGGCCATGATGGTATCACATGTAGACGCCAATAATGTAGAATACTTCAATTGTTTTCAAATTTATTGGTGGGAAAAGAGTAAATTTTTCAAACGTAGGCAATACGAAACACGATGTAAAAAAAATGTTTCTTTTTCAGAACAAATAATGATACAATGAAATTAAATAGGAATAATCATTACTACCAAAATCAGGGACAACTTAATATAACAGAAGGGTGATCTTGATATTTTATTATTCATACTCATTGAGGAATTTTCGTAGAAAATTAATTTAAAATGAAGATTTTTTGCGTGTTTTTTTTTTAATATAGAATTCCAGAGATACAGAGATATGAAATAACAAAATGGTAAAACTTTTAAAATACTTTTTCCTTACTCACATGTCACTAGAATGAATAGACTCTATAAAAGGTAGAAATCACGTATTAGATAAATCAATTTCCCTAACTTCTCTTCTGAAATACAAATTAAATATGTTCTTTTTTACTTTCTCCTTTACGAAGTACGAGAAAGTATTGTGATCGTGATTTTTTTTTCAAATTTTTTTTTTACGGAAATATCCGTTTTGGGGTCCCTAGATGCCATTTCAACAATTTCTGGAATTTTTTTTGTCTCTGTGTGTGTCTGTGTGTGGCTGTGTGCGCTGTATCTCAAAAACTAATAGTAATTGATATGAAACTTTGAACATATTTGAACTTATTTGATAATCTGAAGAACTGAAAAGCTTTTGGTAAAATTTCGTAAACCGGAAGTGGGTGTTTACCTTAACTGTTTTTTGTTTTTTGCCAATATTTACTTAAATATAAAAAATGTTACAAGAACATTTAAACAAACATCGAAGAAATGAACATCTTTTGCTTGAAAATATTTTTCATAAAATCATTGCTATTCGAGAAAAAAAATTATGAATTTTTTAAAATTTTTGGTTTATAATTATGAAACGATAATAGTTACCGCAAATTTAAACAAACAACTTCTAAAAAATAAGTTTTTTTCGAAATCTCGTTAGTTTTTGAGTAAACCTAGTTTTTGTATTTGAAGTATAATTTTTCCATCTTTCATGATTTTGACGTTTTAAACGTCAGTTTCATCCGAGTTTACGCAACGCTCGATGTACATACATTTAAAATATGATTTCAATTGAAAATAAACCCATGAAAACGTAAATATAAAGTCGGAGAAAGTAACATGATGGCCACATCACATTTTTTTTATTTAAAAAACGATTAAATTTAAGAAAAATCACTTGATATGTTTCACTTATTAAATTATTAATTCCGACTACTTTCGGCTCCAAGCCATTTTCATGGAATGTACATATCAAGTTATTTTTTTACATTTAATCGTTTTTTAAATATTAAATCATGTTTTGTCAAGTGATCAATGAGAATCAAGTTTAAAAATAAATATGGTTATTTTTTAAGTGAAAAAGAGTAAGGTATACCGTCATTATATAAATATGTTTTTTTTAATTTACGTCTAAAACGGAGTCATTAACGCACTCATATGGGTTCGTTAATGGCTCGCCGAGTGCTTTAATAATTTTTTTTAAGGTTGGCACCGTTCAAATTCAGAGCCGTCAACCTGTGCTAAATTTTTGGCGAGATAGTTTTGAGGGTATGTGATGTGTGGAAATCGCAAACTGATTTCAAATTGTAATGTCAATTATTAGTGCTACCAACCACCATACAATTTTCTAAATATTTATGGTCGATTTTTTAATTTATAAATGGAATAAAAGGGGCAAAATAGAAAAATACTGTAAAAAACTCGATCATAAGGCCTTTTCTTTGCACTTATCGAACTCGTTTTTATCATCATTACTTTCTCCGATTTATCTATAGATATTTTTCATATTTATCGATTTTATACAAAAACTGGTGAGATTTCGTAAAATAATAATTACTTATAAATCGTTAATTTGGGCGTTTTTTTAAATTGTTTATTAAAATTTCATGCAACTATTACAATTTCATAATTGTACCAAAACAAAATGTTATATTTTTTTGTTTATTCGGAAATTAGTTAATTAAAATATTTATTAATTTGTTCATTTTTACTTTGTGTTCAACTTTTGTTAAAATATTTTTGTAATATTTTTCATATTTAGAAAAATATTGGAAATAACCAAAAACTTCCTTAAAAAAATTATACGTCAATCTTGCAAAAAATAACAAGAATAGTGAATTCATCATCGAAGGCAACACTACGGAAATACTCAGAACAAGCGCGCTTGGAGCTGAGATTTTTCAATAATGAATTTACATAAATCTCTCGTCACTTCAGATAAGGCGGTCCCTCCCTTTTACAGACATACACAAGATTCTAATAGTCAGTCAAGTCAAATAAGTATAACAGTGCTGAGCGCCAAAATTTCATTCAAGTGGCTGGTCCACTCTTGACGACCACATCATTGTCTCGCTACATTAATATCACATATGGTGCTCTTCTAGGGGTTTCGCGGGTTAGATGCAAGAGCAAGGGGTTGGTTTGTTTACATTTCTATTTCTTCGTCGGTATCCAATGCCCTTAACGCACGAGGTTGACATTTTGACTGAACGTTCAATAGTCCCGCAGTGTTGTCAGATCGCTTTTAGTGTTGCCAGTCTCGATTATTTTCCGCCATACCTCGTAGATTGGTAGCGATATATGTTCTGTAGTATTACAAATTCGTAATAATTCGTGACTATGAAAGTTGCACGTCTGATGCTCTAATCAGAAGCAAATATGTACCTCTAACATAAGTATTCATTTCATATCTTTCACCATCCCAGATTATTATAATTTAAATAACTTGACTGTATATACAAATGTAGTTTCATTCGGGGGAAACTAAAGGAAAAGGATGAAGAATAGTGATTAATTAAAGTGAAATGCACGATATACCACAGGCACACCTAGATAGGAGCGCCTATCTTTTCCTCACACATTCCATTACTTACTTTTATTTGGTGAGTTTCTTTGTTATCAGTTTGCTCATAAACTCGAGATTAATTTATCATTAGCAACGTTGTGACATACACAGGTGGCGTTATTTACTTTTGCCGGCCTTTATCTGATCTGATAAGTTACACGCCAATATAATAAAGCTACAGTCCGCAATGACCAACATCATAATGCTTTAAATATATTTTAATGATACGCCATAAGTCTACTCGTTAGGTGTAATGAGCTTTAGAGTAGGTAATGAAATAATTTAGATATTACTCTATTTATAGAATAATGAACGTGCGGCGATATGGGAGCTTGTAATTACATTTTTCCTTTCTAAGTATTATTGCAGATCCATCTGCGATTAAACATTACTTACTGGTTAATTATGAAATTAATAATGAATACGTTGCAGTAGTGCGGTTTACCATATTCGGTATCTGATCAAAGTTCAGTAGCAATGAATTATGGTATATTTAAACACACATTTTATAAGGCAGTTTTCCGTCGCATGCGTTTACAATTAAGAGAAAAGAATTTTTCTTACAATAATTCTCTTATTTTGCATTTTATGTCTAAATACAAATAATTTAATTTGCAATAGACCTGTTTTATTAACGATTATTTGAATGTCGCTAAAATTTATTCGCGGTTAATCATGGTTTTCTTGTGCTACAAAATAAAATAGTAGGTTTATTATACCAATAGTCACCACAAAAATCATTGCAATTTTAAATTATTGTATACGTAAATATTTATCTAATTATGTTTGACATTTGAAAACAGTGCATTCTCCCTTTGAATTTCGTATATTCACGTAGAGATGATGCGAGTCACCGGAAGCCGAAGCAGCATCCTAGATAAACTAAAATCTAATTCAATTCGGCGTCTCGCAGAGCACCACTCTTGTAGCATCGAGCACAGTATGCAGCATTCGGAATTTTTGCGATATTAAATTCCAAACGTACGGGGAACATGATACATTTCAAGTATAGTAAGTAATGTGTGGCCTTTTAGGGAGGAAATTTTCATATAATAGCAATTACAGGGTTGCACACCGAGTTGAAGAGCGGTCTGGCGGCACTGGCGCTCCCTCGTACCGCCATTAATCAGAATCATATTCATGACATTTAATGCTAACTAATTTGTGTAACGCGTTTTACTCTCATTGTGAAACGTACGGATGATGTGATATATGACGGGACCAGGACTCGTATTCGTGTCAGATTTATCCTCCTGTACTTAAAAATTTTAAATGGTTTTACATGGAATTCCTAAAAAATACTGTAGGACGGTTACAACCGCTAAAAATGTGCAAATATTAAGCAGTTTTTGATTGCTATGAATTATCTATCTGGTATCCTAGAAACTAATCTAATAATCTTAAAACCTATAAAAAAATGGTGATGTGGCCATCATGTTACTTTCTCCGACTTGATGGTATCATAGTCATTTATATTTACGTTTTCATGGTTTATTTAAATCATATTTTAAATGTACATCGAGCGTTGTATAAACTCGGATGATAATTACATTTAAAACGTCAAAATTATGAAAAATGGAAAAATATACTTCAAATTGAAAAACTCGGTTTACTCAAAAACTAACGAGATTTCGAAAAAATCTTATTCTTTAGAAGTTGTTCATTTAAATTTGCTGTAACTATTATCGTTTCATAATTATAAACAAAAAATAAAAAAAAAATAATCAATTTCTTTCTCGAATAGCATGATTTTATGAAAAATATTTTCAAGCAAAAGATGTTCATTTCTTTGTTGTCTTCAAAGTTTGTTTAAATGTTCTTGTGATATTTTTCATATTTAAGAAGATATTGGCAAATAACAAAAAACAGTTAAGGTAAACACCCACTTCCGGTGTACGAAATTTTACCAAAAGCTTTTCAGTTCTTCGGATTATCAAATAAGACGTATGTTCCAAGTTTCATATCAATTGCTCTATTAGTTTTTGCGATAGCACAGACACACACAGACTCAATTTTTTTTTCCAGAAATTGTTGAAATGGCATCTAGGGATCCTAAAACGGATATTTCCGTAAAAAAAATTTTTGAAAAAAAATTACGATCACAATACTTTCTTGTACTTCGTAACGGAGAAAGTAATTATACGAGCATTTAATGCTTTTTTTGTTAGTTGAACCTTATACTTATAAATAACAATTTAAATGAAATTGAATAGAGTATACACACGTTATATCCTTGATATTTCGACTCATATATAAAAATGTTCATTCAAAGTAGTCGAGTAAGCGGTTTTTAAAGTGGATAGAAAGGTAAAAAAAGTTTGTAAGTGGGTGTAAAGGTGTATAAAAGTTTGCAAGCGTACAAAAAGGTAGATAAAAGTTTTAAAGTGGATAAAATCTATTTACTTTCACCATGACAATGATCTGAACCATTTTAAATCATACAGGGTGTTTCTAAATTGATGCGAAAGATTTTATAGGGTGATTTTTTCAGCAAAAATTAAGGGAGATCTTTCATACAAATTTTGTTCAAAAGCCTCTCCAAATTACAGCCCCCTAAAGTTAAGGGGGGAAAATTGTGTTTATTTCATATATCCACTATGGAAGATTATAGAAGAATGACATTTGTCAGATAACTGCTCTTCATAAAATGGTTTTAATTTTACATCAAGTTTCTTTAAAATAAAAAAGAAAAATAACATGAAGGTGTAGCACTGAATGCCGCCGATTTCATTTAAGCAATACCGCTTGAAGTGATTGCAGTTACCAAAGAAAAGTGTTTAAGTACGCTGGTCCTACAGACAATATAGGTGGAGAAATCATTTTTGTGTACAGATCGGCAAACATAACTTGCCGCTGCGCAGTGGCAAAATTGTGTGCGGTACCTTCGAAGGGCGCTCTCGATAGATTTCGTGAAGAGTTCCCGCGCCTGGTACATTTATTTTCAAAAGTGACAGTGCAATGGTTTTCCAAAGTAAATTAGCTCGTGACCGTGCTCTTGCCAGTCAATCTCGTGAGATAATTCTCGTGCATAATTAATTAATTATGTGGAGGAGAGCGCCCTATTGAGTTTTAAATAAATAGCGCACGCGACGAATATGTGCTTACTTATTACAGAGACTGTACTCGGCCGGCAGTAGAGAGAGAGAGAGAGAGAGAGAGAGAGAGCTTTCACTTCCTCTCTGCGCGTCTGGCCAACTTACATTTGCGGTCCTGTATATATGTTTAGAGATCCCCAAGCCATGATTATCAAATGTTTCTCGAATGGTTTGAGAAATATTTAATCAATCTTTTAAATCAAAATAAATGAATATTCATATACATAAAAAACGTAAACTTTAAGAACTTCTAATAAAAGATATCTCTTTAACGAACCTTCGCGATTTTGCAAAACAGCACAGATCTGCATCGACGACATTATCACCAACAGACATTTTGGTATCTTAAAGCAAGTTATATATACCACCGTATCAGAGCATCTAGCTCAATCTATTAAATACAATTTTCTAAATCACCCCAAACCGGCAGTTTATAAAAGCAGAAAATTCCGCAATATTGAAATTTCCGAACAAGATAATTTTCGAAGAAGTAATAATAAAATGAAGGGATAAGCCTCCACCTATTGTGCGCTGATGTGCTGAGGACAACCCTAAGACCGTTTTCGCAGAACAGTTAGTGGAACTGTGCAGCTGCTACGGCAACACGAAAGACGGTCGATCCGCCTCCCGCTGCCTGCGTACGTGACCAAATCAGCTGGAACCCAAATTGTTCTCGGAAGGGCAATTTGACGGTTCGAACACGTGCGCCGATCTCGATGCCTCCGTCGCACCCTACCACCACCACCACCCGCAACTCAGAGAAGAGTAGGGCGTGGATCCCGTAAAAGGCCATGGAGCGCTCTCAAGATGACTCGGTCAAAATTTAATAACCTGAGAGAACTCAGAATGCAAGTCATCACTCAGAATTGCAGATCAGATCATTCAATCTACTACAATCAGTCAGCCAACACCACCGACCGAACATCAATGACGCTACGCCGCCACCGCTGCCACCGCTGCCACCGCTGCCGTCGCTGCCATTGCTTCTTTGCCGCCGCCTTTTTTGCCGCCGCCGCTTCCTTCGCCGCCCTTCCTTCGCCACCGCTACCTTTGTCAACGGTTCCGTCGCCGTCGCTGCCATTGCTCCGCGAACTCGTCGGGCATCTTCGTGCTTCGCGAACTTTAAGTGAAGTGCAAGTGATTATTGTTTTCGTGACTATTTTTCGTGACTTTATTTTATTGACTTTCGTGTGTACATATTTTTTAAACATTTGACTATTTTTTTGTATATTTTGACGTGTCTAAATAATTAGCGATTGTTATCGCGCCTATCAGACTTTTTATACGTGCCCCATCCTTGCTGTTTCATAGCGACCCGAATCTTACGAGATAGCTGGAGGTCAAAAAGGGCGGGAAATTTTTAAGAAGACTTATTACAATTGAATGTCACTACAATAATAAGATGGCGGAAAGTGATTCACTTGTGTTTGCCGAGATCGGTAAACTAAAAAAAGCCGACATAATTGAGTTATTTATTCACCATAAACTTCCCGAACAATGTAATAGTGATGTTTTAATCGAATACAATAACAAAGTGCGAGACAAAATCCAAGAGTGTACTAATACCGTGTGTGTCAGATCCAGATGTGAGGCAGTCCATTTGGGCAGCGAAGTGCTACTGTTGAAACAACTCATCAATCATTTGGAAGGAAGAATCAACACACAAGAGGATTTGATTTGCCAGTTAAAGGTTATAAACAATAAATCTAAGAAGAAAGAAAATTCAGTGGATGCCGTAAAACAACTGGTGCCATCTGAAGCGGATCGAGATAAATACAACTCAATAGCGAAGAAGACTGCAATTCACAATTCGACTGTTGAGGATTTGAAAGAGCGTGAGGCTCCATTCAGCTCTCCTGCACCGTCAATTGGATCTGTAGATAACCAGGGAACTTGCACGGATAAAAACAAAATAAAATCAATTGAGCGGAAAATAACCCTAAATCGTGGCAATCGCAAATCTACATCAACGCAAGACAACGAAATTAATAATGTAAATAACAAAATTAAGACGTACTCATCAATCAAGGGTAAAAAACCAATCATCGGTTCAAATAACACAATTACCAATATTAAAACCATTGCCAAATTAAGATATCTACATGTATATAGATTACATAATCAAACAACTGCCTCTGATCTAAAAACTTTTCTGCAACAATCTGCTCCTAATATTAAATTTAATTGTGAATCCTTAAATTCAACTGAAAAATCGTGCTCTTTTAAAGTATCTTTTCCCATCGAACACGTTAAATCTGTTTATGAGTCAAATATATGGCCTGCTGGTGCAGCAATTAATAGATTTAGATTCCGAAAGGATCCAAATTATACCAACACGGCCTCAAGTCAGCTGGATACGTAACAAGGGAATGTGGGGTAACTATTTTTCATTTAAATATTAGAAGTGTACCCAATAAAGTTGACGACTTAGAGTTTCTTTTAGAATCACTAAATTTTCCTGAAGTCATCTGCTTATCTGAAACATGCACTCATATGGAAATTAATGAAATAAAATTAAAATCGTATGTTCTGGTCGACTACCACTATAGGCAAGATGATAGAGGGTGCGACGTCGCAATATTTTTAAAAAATAATTTAAATTTTGAAATAAAGAAAATTAAAAATTGTAATAAACGGATGTTTTATTCAAATATGCTAGTGCTAAGTTCTATTTAAATGATAATGCCATAAATGTAAGATGTTTATATAGATCTCCTCATGCAGACATGATCTATTTTAAAAATAACTTTGATATTTTTTTGAGTAATTTCTCTAATTTTAATAACCCGTGTTTTGTATGCGGCGATTTTAATGTTAATTTTGACAAGGAGTTTTTAGGTAGATAAGCTAAGGATATTATTAATGCGAGTGCAATAAATGGTCTCAAGAGCTGTATTAAAGAATATACGCGTATCTGTGGAAATTCCCCACCTTAACCCGTGTATAATCTATTCCGATATTTCTGACCATTTTCCTCAAACGGTTACGTATCAAAAAGAAATAAGTAAAAGGTTGCATAATAAACCATATTTCAAACGCTCGTATCATAATACTCATAATATTAATAAATTTCAATTAACGATTCAAAATAAAGATTGGAATTTTGATGATTCCAAAAGCCATGAAATAAATTTTACACATTTTTATAATAGATTCTTGGACATTTTTGATACCTGTTTTCCTCTGGAAATTCATAAACTAAACTCAAAACGCAAGAAAGTAGGAAAGCCCTGGATAAGCGACAAAATTAAAAATCAAGAGATCTTTCTGCGTGATAATCAAACTTTACAAATAAACAAATGATAAAAAATTACTAGAACGGTATAAACAAATGAAAAATGAACATAAACAAAATATAGTTACCGCAAAGATAAGTTACTATGATAGTGTACTGCTCAACTCAAATAATAAGTCAAAAGCAGCCTGCTCTATCATTGATGAGGAAAGAAATAAGACCTCGATGGATAGTTCAACTAGTAGGTTTACAGATACTCAGGGTAAAATAATAGAAAAACATGACATTCCACGTGTTTTTAATGATTATTTCACTGAATCTGTGCTTACTGTAACTAATAATATGACAAACATTAAGCATAAAAGCTCCTCTTACATACAAAACCCTTTATTTCTTTCCCCAATGTCAGTTGATGAAATCGCAACAATTATAAAGACAGTTTCTATTAAGCGATCATCTGGTTATGATCATATACCATGTAATATTTTACTGCATGTTTTGGACAGTATTAAATATCCCTTAACCTATTTAATCAATCGTTCTTTTCAAGATGGTACTTTTCCTAAGGAACTAAAAATATCAATCATAGTCCCAATTCATAAGAAAAACGACAAAAGCAGCATCACTAATTGTACGGCAGTGGCTCTATTATCAGTTTTTTCGAAAATTTATGAAAAGTCATTCTTTAACAGATTGACATCATTTATTAATAAAGAAAATATTTTATCTAACAATCAATTCGGTTTTCGTAAAGGACTTCCAACATCTGATGCAATTCTGTCCTTATATAATTATATCAGAAATATTGAAGCTAGACATGAAACCGCATGTGTTTACTTCAACCTAACACGCGCATTTGACACAATTAATCACCAGCTTCTCTTGGATAAACTATTTGATCAAGGCATAAGAGGCCAAGCACTTGGCTGGTTGATCTCATATTTAGATGGCCGATCTCAAATGGTTAAACTTTCTTTAAACGGTGATACACTATTATCAGAGGCAAATAGGGTCCATACAGGTGTTCCTCAGGGTAGTACTCTAGGTCCACTGCTTTTCATTTTATTTTTAAATGACATAAACTAATCCATATCCAATAGTTTCATTACATTATTTGCCGATGATGCATCTGCCTCAGTGATCGGTAAAAATAATTCAGAACTGGCTCAATCAACCAGGTTGGTTGTATTAGAGATGCAAGCAGCATAATGGTTTGGCCTTGAATGATATAAAAACGAATATGCTTTTGTTTTCACCAACTTATATAGATCACAGTCTACTAGTGCACGTGAACAACAAGTCATTAAAACAAAGTAATTCCGTCAATTTCTTGGGTCTTCTCATTGACTCGAATTTGAAATGGAATGCGCATGTTGATAGTATCTCTAAAAAAATGTCAAAACATGGTTTTGTCATCTGGCAAATGCGAAAATTTATTACAATTGATGTTTTAAAAACATACTATTTTGCTCATGTCCATTCAGTATTAAGTTACGGCATAATGTGCTGGGGAAATTCTGCCCTCGTTAATAATATCCTTATTTTGCAAAAGAAAATAATAAGGTCAATGACTTTTCAACATCCTAAAGCCTCCTGGCGTGAACTTTTCAAAACATTGAAAATTTTAACAGTTGTATCGTTGTATATTTTTAATTGTGTATGTTATGTCAAGCGAAACTCAGATAAATTTGATAAACGTAGACAATTGAGTAACTATAATTTCAGGCAAACTTTTAATATATTGATTCCTAATCATACTTTATCTATGACTGCAAAGGGTCCTAATATTATATCAATTAATTTATATAATAAATAACCTATCTCAATTAAATCAATTCCAAGTTGTAAATTATTCAATAAGAAAGTGAAATCCCTCTTATTACAATATTCATTTTATTCAATCACTGAGTTTCTCGCCTGCGACTTTTAAAATATGTGTATCATTTGTTATTACTATGTGACTTATATACCTAGTGTATTTTGCTCTTAATTTGTATTTGCATTATATTTTATTTATTTTTTTAAATTTTAACATATCCCATGCTATATTTTAGTCTAACGGAAATAAAGATTATTATTATTATTATTATTATTATTATTATTAATTACATTCAATTTTTTTCTTGATTTCTCAAATGCTAGAGCAAATATGTCCATGCAGCGCACAAAAAAAACTAAACAAACCAATTACAAGTAACTCTAAGGAAATGAAGCAATTCATAAGAATATTGATTTGGATGTCTCTCATCAGACAGCGGCCTCAAGCAAATAAAGGCTGGCTTAAACCGGAATAATTAAAATTGCGGATGTTATGCCTCTAAACAGGTTGAAGAACTCATTTCTTTGATAATTGTGTTGCTGCCAAAAATACTGATAAAATTACATCAGTACCAAACCAAATAAAAGATGTCAAGATACAATTTTGGTCAATGGCCTTCCCACACAGATTTGCAAAAAACAACTGCAAAGGAAAATCTAGCATAATATGCCTCAATAAACAAAATAATTGTTTTCAAAATATTCGTACCACCTTTTTTTACTTTCTCCGTTACGAAGTACGAGAAAGTATTGTGATCGTGATAGTTTTTTCAAAACAAAATTTAACGGAAATATCCGTTTTGGGGTCCTTAAATGCCATTTCAACAATTTCTGAAAAAAAAAAAATTATGTCTGTGTGTGTGTGTGTGTGTGTGTGTGTGTGTGTGTGTCTGTGCGCGCTGTGTTTCAAAAAGAAATAGAGCCATTGATATCAAACTTTGAACATCCGTCTTATTTGATAATCTGAAGAATTGAAAAGCTTTTGGTAAAATTTCGTACACCGGAAGTGGGTGTTTACCTTAACTGTTTTTTGACAATATTTTCTTAAATGAACATCTGTTGCTTGAAAACATTTTTCATAAAATCATTTTTATTCGAGAAAAAAATTATTATTATTTTATTTAATTTTTCATTTATAATTATAAAACGATAACAGTTACAGCAAATGTATGTTAATAATAATTGTAGAGAATGCTAAAATGAACAACTTATAAAGAATAAGTTTTTTTTCTAAATCCCTTTAGTTTTTGAGTAAACTGAGTTTTTGAATTTAAAGTATAATTTTTGCATGTTTACATGCATAATTTTGACGTTTAAAACGTCAGTTTCATCCGAGTTTTCAAAACGCTCGATGTACATTTAAGATATTTCAATTGAAAATAAACCATGAAAACGTAAATATAAATGGCTATGATACCATCAAGTCGGAGAAAGTAACATGATGGCCAGATCACCATTTTTTTAATATCAATAACAAACAAATTTTATAAAAATATAATTTTCCCTTATTCCTTAACCATTTAATGTAAAAACTTATATTTTTATGTTTAAATATATCATGCAATATAGGGTTAATAGGGAGCATACGAAGTTCAGAAGAACAAATAAAAACAGCGACATCGTCTCTAGCGGATATTGCCAAACAAATAGTTCAAACTGCAAAAACCGAAGAAAATGGCAATGACGTAACCTATAATTGTGTTTTTAATTTTTATTCCAAATATAGTAACTGTTCTTGAGTATTTTTTTTTTCATATTAAGTTTCATTGTTATAATTGAAAGAAATATTGTTTATAAAAGTTGTTGCTCTTACATTATGAATGATTCAATAAAAAATATTTTTCCGCTACCGACAACGTAAATACCCATTGCATCCATGGTTATAGGTACCGTAAGTGGCTGATAACATTCGTGGTGTTTGTTGTCCTTGACGACGGAACTTATTTTTTTACTTACGGCAGGCGACGTGCCTCGGCTCCGCCTCGGCTCGTATTTGCCTACCTCAAATGTTAATACGTCCTTACGTTCCTTGTTGCTTAAATAACTGTTATAAATATAAGACGACCTTTTCAAATAGAGAATATTATTTTTTTTTATGTAATATCTCTTGAAGTCTTGCATTTTTAGACAATTCTAGTGACAAATCAAGCATTAATAATCAAAGATTAATGCGTGGTATTTGGTCTCGTTTGAATTGTTAAAATGCAAGCCTTCTCGACAAATTAGTAAAAAAAATAATAGCTATTTGAAAAGGTCTTGTTATATTACTGTTCATGATTTCCCACCTACGACAAACCACAGATCAGTTTCGGACTATTAGCACTTTACAATTGCCAACTCACCTGATTATTTTTAGAGCAGACTCTCACTTCTGTTTTGGAAAAGTAATTTAATTCCGATGTTTATTATAAATGATTCTTGATTTGAATAGATAATTATAATAATATAATGTTAGACGATTTATATTCGTAAATATTTGATTACACACAAGTATAAATACCGTGTGTTCGTTCTCAAACGCGAACATAGGGTTTTAACATGGTATTAGACGTTTTTGTAGATTCTTGCTCGCCATCTTATTTTACAAAAGAGCTAATGGTATCAAAAGAAAGTGAAAAATATTGTGCACCCAACGACACTAATAACAAGATTAAAAAAAATGATTTTTACCGTAAAATACTAATTTACAATTTGATAGTTTTTAAAATATGAGTTGCTTTGATTTTAAAATGCTATCGCATTTTGACGTTTAATGTTATGTTTCGGTTTATTTACGAAAAAATGAATAATTATACTAACGAAGAAAGAGTTTTTATGGTAAATATGGTATGGTTTAAAACGAGATCTATACCATCTGCAAGTACTATACAAGAATAAGTACAAAAATTTGAAAGACTTTACTAAGAATATTTCGCTAGAATCAGAGGGTGGTGAGTTTTATTATTATTATTTTGGTTATTACTATTATTATTATTGAAGAGTTTTAAAATTACAATCATATCATAGGAAATCGACAAACAGTTGACCACACAGAAGAGCATGTTTTGTCGATGATAAATGCAGACCCAACATACACCATGAGACAAATTTCTCTTGAAAGTGGTTTATGTAAGTCGCGGGTATGGAAGATATTAAAGAAATATAAATATCATCCCTATAAACCGCCATGTCATCAAGAGATTTTTCATGTTGACGAAGAAAGCAGGAGTACATTTTGTTATGAAATGTAAGTGCGCGCTAACAATGATGGATACTTTCTATCGTCGATTTCCTTCACAGACGAGTTTACTTTTACCCTTAATAATGAATCCAATGTTCAAAACCCCAGGTTAAATATGTCAACCAGAACTCAGTATCCTCAAAAACTTAATATCTGGGCTGGGATTTTGAATCATAATATTATCGGTCCATTTGAAATTAAAGGAAACTTAAATTCAGAAACTTATTTAGATCTTTTAGTCACAAAGGTTGGACTTGCAATGGAAGAAGTTGCAAGTGAAAATCAGGAGATTTGGTTCCTACAAGATTCATTTCCAAATCATTGGATTGGTAGAGGTGGTACTATAAATTGGCCAGCCAGATCTCCAGATTTGTCACCTTGCGACTTCTT
This sequence comes from Ocypus olens, assembly GCA_910593695.2. NCBI lineage: Eukaryota > Metazoa > Arthropoda > Insecta > Coleoptera > Staphylinidae > Ocypus > Ocypus olens. The sequence continues at coordinate 10,359,966 of OU343054.1, read as the reverse complement.
CTTGTGGGGACACGTTAAAAGCAAAATTTACAAAAGATTCCACTCGGATATTAATTCTCTGGGAGAAGCAAAAGTTACTGAATATGCGTTAATTACTAACAGGCAGTTAGCTAATGTACGAAATAGTTATTACAACAGACTAGGGTATTGCTTAGCTCAAAATGGGGGGTTATTTGAATATTTACTTTAATTTGTTTTTCCTTACTGCTATTTTTAATAAAAATCATATGAAGCCCTTATTACTTAATATTTATATATTCTTAGCTTATAATTGTCAAAAGCTTAAGAATTGAATACACATGTTAATTTCCTATGTTCGACTTTGAGAGTGGACACCCGGTATATTTCGTTCCTTAATTTTAATTACTCTATTATAAGAGTAATCCAGAATTTCGTGTAATACCGTACAAAGGGTTGTATTTGAAAAGGAATTGTTTGTGACATCCGCAATCGAAACGTCAAATTTTAATTAAAGCAGGACGTGGATATCGACATGAGTTCCCGATTAATTATCAGGGAAGCTTATTAATATTGTATATCAAAGTGTATTTAGTTTGACGATATATCCAGCTTATCTTATATACGAACACATAGATAGGTGTATGTATATGTATAATATATAGAAGCCTTAATGAGTATATGCGGTTTGTGCTTTATGCAGACTACAATGGGGCTATGTACCCTGTCAAATAGACGAAACATATTTGGCAGAACATTTGTCGACGTAACGTGTGCAGGGCTGTAGGGCGTGTATGTGCCCAGTGGCTGCTCTTGACAATTGTTATATAAATGCGGGCTCCAAAGATAGATGGGTGTTTAGACCATCGATCATTCAGCCTGATCTGGGACTGATTGGGCCCACGATGGTTAGAGCTATGATTTATAAACGGCCGTTATGTCCGAAGGCGTCGAAGAATGCATCTGACCGCTCAATATGTTACCTTACATGATGTAATACTAAACGTACAAAAAATATTTATCGCCCGGAAAATTCGAATGCATCAATCAAACCTGCATCTAACCTGTCAACCCTTACTAAAAAGAAAAATACAGTTTAACCACGGGATTAACTCGACTTGACTTTAATTAATCTTCTAAATCAATATTTGCATTAATTTTAAATCATCGTGGCCAACATGCAGGAGGGAAAATTTCTCATAATTACATTCTTCTTCATAAATTCAAGTCCATCCGGGAGAAAATAATGATGCAAATTAGCGGCCAAATTCACAATTAGCAGGATATTCATTATTCTGGTCGTGAACCCGGCATCCGGATTGGATTTACTAGGGGCTTTGGCCCGCTTGATATGAGCCGGACTCATTTGACCCACAGAAATATTCACTACCCAAATCCAATTTACATTTAATCCTTAAATTTTACAGAATATATTATGTACTTCTTGAACGGGATTAGTTCGATGTAATTAATGTTGGCAGAGAGATATGTGCAAATATTATTGTAAATTAAAATATTATTAAACTGAATTGAAAAATTCACTGTGCCTTAACCACAACTAATTACTGTAAAAAATATATAACAGATGAGAAGACCGGTGTATAAATTAAAACAAAATTGCATATTTGACAGGGTTATTTATAGGTTTAATGTGATTAACGTTTTGATGCTGTTATATCAGCATGACTTCTACTTGTACCAGCTAATATGCAATACTTCGATATCAATGCAGCAAACTTCGAAAAGTATACTTTTAAGTGTGTATTCATTTCTTTAAATTTAGCATAGGCTTCTATCATGTTGCACAGAACTAATCTCTTATGTTCCTTTACTTACGATTTCATCAAGCGTCTTGCCTGGTTTGGATTTCGGAGAAGAAAGAATTCCTTTTTGTTTAGCAATTTTTTTGCCACTGTAATCATGTGTTTAGATGCATAAAAAATGGTGTTGTGGCCATCATGTCACTTTCTCCGACGTATCATTTGTATTTACGTTTTCATGGTTTATTTTCTATTTAAATCATATTTTAAATGTACATCGAGCGTTTTGTAGACTCGTATGAAACTGACGTTTAAAACGTCAAAATTCTAAGATGGAAAAAATATACTTCAAATTCAAAAACTCAGTTTACTCAAAAACTAAAGATATTTCGAAAAAAAACTTATTCTTTATAAGTTGTTCATTTTGGCATTCTCTACAATTATTAATCAAAATTTGCTGTAACTATTATCGTTTTATAATTATAAACCAAAAATTAAAAAAATAATAATAAATTTTTTTCTCGAATAACAATGATTTTATGAAAAATGTTTTTTCACAAAATTAGCTCATTTCTTTGTTGTCTTCAATATTTGTTTAAATGTTTTTGTGATATTTTACATATTTAAAAAAATATTGTCAAAAAACAAAAAACAGTTTAGGTAAACATCCACTTCCGGTGTACGAAATTTTACCAAAAGCTTTTCAGTTCTTTGGATTATCAAATAAGACGTATGTTCAAAGTTTCTTACCAATTACTCGATTAGTTTTTTAGATCCAGCGCGCACAGGTAGACAGACAGACACAGACACACACAGCACACAAATTTTTTTTTCCAGAAATTGTTGAAATGGCATCTAGGGACCCCAAAACGGATATTTCAGTAAAAATCATTTTTGAAAGAAAAATCACGATCACAATACTTTCTCGTACTTCCTAACGGAGAAAGTAAAATGATTCCGAATTTTTCGATAAGATAAGTCTGGGAAGATGGTCAAGTTTCTCAATCGTAACTGCTTATTTTTTTCTGTCTTTTTAAACTCTTCTTCCAGTTTTGGTACAACACAAGTTTCTATATCGTTAGCTACTATGTCGATTATTGCAAATGTGAGCAAAAAATTAAAATATGCATACTTGATTCACTAATTTATGTGTTACGCATTTTCCGTTTTACCTATTTCCCATGTAAACATACCTGTAAACGTACCCGTCATGTTTGGCCGCTGCGTCACGCTGTCATACTCTTTTAAATATATATTTTTTTAAATATAGAGCCCGTTTGAGTACCATTTTTTTAATTTTTACTGTTTCTTTACAATTGAAGTGGGAATACGTTGGTATTTTTTCAAAATTTTAAATTGGTGAGTTGATGATGAAAAATGCTAATGAAATTTATAAACAAATTAATAATAATTTATTATTGTTAAACACACATTTTAAATAAACCACTACATAGAATAACTAAAGATCTTCAAAGTTGACCTCTTGAATTTTTTTTGTACGACTAATGGGTTTGACGATATAGTTGTTTGAATGTTCGCACGACCGACGTTTTTCGTGATTTCTTGCAATTTACAACCGCGCATATCTTCTCCAAATCTCATTTTTTTTCGCGTATCATTACTTCCTTCATTTCACAGGTAGAATGCGTCTGCAAAATCGGAATCATCGATTAAAATTCAGTGTCCGGTTTGACGTAGAATGAGCGAGATATGACTTTATCAACGTTTGTGCAACTCTCCTAATGCCAAACTAGAATAGTTTTTTTTATGGCGCTGACAACTAGGTCATTGGGATAGTTTAAGCGTTTATTATGATATATTGTGTGGAAAGCCTTTAAGCCTCTCTCAGTTCGCTCGCTCGGCCATAAAACGTCTCGTCCAAGAAAGTGCTATATTGTGGACTTTTCCATTTTTAAACCAATTATAGTTTTCTTGTTTCCAGTCAGGATTTGGTATTAAAAACAAGCTATAAGTTTTTTATGGTATTTCCTTATTTACCTAATAATGTTTTAAATAATAACAGGACAGGGGCTCACATTTTTTAAATTAGGAACAAGCCACTTATTTTCTGTACATTTGCGGCTTCCACCTTGATAAGTTTTACTAAAGATTGGGTTATATTCAATACGGCTAGTAAAACTACCATCATCTTTTATATCATCTTTAAAATAATGGATAATAGCAGAAACACTTTCAGCTCCACGCCACACCAATTCAAAAGATGCAATCCGAAAAAAAAATAATTTAAAGGCCATTTGTCAATTTTTCAGAATGGCCATTGATGCATCTGTCGAAAGAGCAACAGAGCTTTCCTTTCTTTTTTCGGGAATGCTTTTGCAATAGCCTTCTTTTACCATTGCCAGCGGCTCTTGCCACTTTTAAGTCTTCAAATGGTTTAGTGCGTTTATTATAATTTAAAATATAATTCTTGAATGCTTTTCGCAGTTGAGTTCCACATAACCGTAATTGTATACTCAGTAACATGGAAATCGCAACACCAAGAAGGAGTACGATTTTATACCAAACTTGCCAGAAACGTTTAATCATTAAAAGGTATGAATTGGTTAAAATTTTAAAGAAAAATAAGGAAAGAACAAAATAAAAAAATATTTTTTTAATTAATAATTTATTGGTCCCCCTATTGGTTACACACTGACCCACTCTTTGTGGCATCAATTCTAGCAGATTGTCGATTTCCTCTTTAGGTATGTGTCCCAAGAAACCTATATTTTCTGCTGTAGAGCTTGCAGCGTCTGCGGAGGATGCAGCAAGTTGGTCTTCTCCCCATAACGTCCCAAATATGTTTGATGAGCGAAAGATCGGGTGATAGGGCTGGTCATTACAAAAGGTTGACATTGTCCTCTGCAGATCACTCCATAAAATATTTTGCAAAATGGGGAAGGGCATTATCCTGCTGGAAAATTGGATCTTCCAAATGCTGAAGAATTGAAAGAATATGGGGTTCTACCACTTCATCCACATATCGCTGGGCGTTCATGTTCCCTCGAATAAATACCAAATGAGACCCACTCCCGTAAGTTAAAGCACAACATATCATAGTTCGCCAAGTCTTCGTCTGACCCTTATACGGCCATCATGCATCCCCAAACAGAAACAGGATTCATCACTAAACACTATCCTGTGCGACTCTAGGTTTCAGTACAGTCCCAACCTACACCACTCCAAACGTTGCCATCTTTGTTGAGCCGTTAGAGGTAACATCAAATGTGGTCGATAGGACTGCAAATCGCAAGCACGGATTCTGCGGTAAACCGTTCTAACACTTACAGGATGATCTTCGTTATCTAACCATTCATCGGCAATTGATCTGTTACTGGAGAATCGGTCTTGCCATAAGTCGAAAATGACGGTCCTGCACATCATTTATAATAATAATAATAATAATAATAATAAATTGTATTTATTGCGAGAAAAAAAAAAGTACAAGAAATATCATGGCAGAGTAGGCGAAGTTCAGTGAGGTAGTAACCTCTTACTGCTCTTCCACTTAACCTACTAATTTACTAAACTAAAACTAACACTAAATTAAATTACATTAAATGTACTATTTATGTACTCTTTCGCTCCCTGTTTCTCTTCTGCGACGTTCCTGACCCTTCCTAGTCTTTGCCTGCTGGCAGCGGATGATGGTGGATTGGTTCCGGTTCAAGCGATTTGCAATTTCTCTGAATCAAAAATCACCTTGGCGCAAACCAACAATACGACCTTTGTCAAATTCGCTTAATTGGAGGTAATTTCCACGTTGGCTCACTCTAGGCATCACCACCTCTAACTCAACCTCAAAACAAACGATCACAAGTGACAACAATAAAGAGCTTAGCGAAATCTCGCAAAACGTACACCTGACACAATTGTTAGAAAAAACTGTTTAATAAATCATGATCACTTGATCCCAATGAACGAAATTTTAATCAATTAATACTTTTTAATAGCTAAACGTTTCTGGCACGTTTTTTCAAAATATTCCTACATCTCCTTAGTGTTGGGACTTCCATGTCACTGAGTATATTTCCTTATAGTCATCTCCGTTCTCCTATCGCATATTCCATGCCCAATTCTTTAAAATTTCACTTCATTTGGGGTTGCTTTCTGCAATGACCGCCATGATTTTGTATTTATTGGATACGTAGTTTTTAACAATTTCGTCAATTTCTGCCGTTAATGTTTCTCAGTGCCATTTTTTACTTTATAACAAATGTCAAAGTGATACCACCGACTACTATTTAGTAGTACTTTATGTCGCAGAAAGAAATAGCCGGCTATTGCAGATATTGATTTCAATAGACGCCGTAATCGTATCAAATTATGACATATCAACAATGAATTTTAACAGATAAAATAATTAATCAATAATAAAGCTACAATTAATGTTTCGTTCATGACTTTATCTTGCCGTAATAATCCCATGAAAATAATATTACTCGATTACATACACAATTTTTGGAATATCATAGTTTGAATATTAACTCATGTAAATTAAGTAATTCGCTAAATCACTCTTTCTTAAAAATAACAACATGCAACTCAGTGATTGATAGATTACTACAGCGAAAGGCCAACTATCTAAACATTATATATTACAAACAGGGTCATGTTATCAAATGAAGGAGTACAGTTTTCCTGAAAATTATGTAGTCAACGGTAATTGAAAACGTAATCTGTATTTATAATCAGCGTTGGTGTGTTGACTCATCGAAAACCATGTTACCTATATTACCTAGTCTAATTACATTATAAAAAATGTGAGGAAGAAATAGTTTGTTGTATGTCTTGTGGTAAAAGTTTTGTGCATGATAGCAAATTTTTCCGGTATCACTCGATTAGGATTGGTTGAATAGTATATTGTATAATGAGCATGGAATGACATACATTTCTCGCGAGTATGAAGTTTGCAGCATGAGCCGAAAGGCGAATGCTGCAATTCATAAGAGCGAGAAATAGTCATTCCATGCGAGTTGTACACTATGCTTTACCTACGACAACTTTATTGAGCTTCATTGAGATAGTTAAGATAATTAAAAACCGAGAGCGGACAATTCGTACGCGATAACTTTTATCAGAGACACTTAACTGCTTAACGTTACCGCAGAAATAAATGTCAGTCAAAAAGTAAGCCGCCAGCCGCAATATTATTTATGGTTCATATCATTTCTCAAGTTTATACATTCTTAGTGTTTAAAAGTATATATAAATAGTATGGAGACAAACATCGAAAACAACAAATTTGCCGAGGTACTACAACTAACCTCCCATGTATGAAGAAGCGGCGAAGCAAACATCTTTAAATCTACTCCGTCATTTTGACACATTGAAGGTTAGGCTTCACGCGTGACAGTGCAGTGTTGGAATATATTCTCGCACAGATAATCGATGCGAGAATGAAATACGTGAGCAATGCACTACATATACTAATCATTAACAAGCATGTAATAAGCAAATATCCAAGTTGTCGTAGGTAAAAACTATTGCATGCTTATCTTACAATTAGTGCTATCTCTGACGATATCCACGCTTTGATAGCGGAGGCTTATGATTTCAGGTTGGGCTGTGACTTAGGAAGTACCCAGTACTTTTAGGACAGAGTACGATGTACTGTGGTACGTCTTATAATGACTATCTATGCCCTACTGGCAGTCTATGGCCATTATTGTCACAGAAACATATCTAATATATTGCTAGATATAATTAGACGATTTAAATTAGGATGGGAATAATCGAGATACGATAATCGAATTAGTCGAATATTAAAATATTTCGATATAACCGATTATTACATCGTTTATTAAATCGATTAGTAAATCGCATATTTAATCGAATATTTTATCGATTAATCTATCTTTTATTTAATCGATTATTATATTGATCATTTACACTAGAAATTGACACGTCACCTCGTAATAGTATATTATGTAACAAGAGTTGTAAATAGCAAATTACCCGCAAGTGAAAAAAAATTTCACGAGCCCGTAATTGCTTTACAACTCGCGTTATGTACTATACTTTATCTACGACCACATTCATCGTAATTTATATTTGATTCTCCAGTCCATAAATGTTCCTTAAGCATTTTTGTATCGCGAGGCTTAGTAGGGAGAAACTTGTTGGCCGCTTAATCACTTTAGTTGTTGCTGTTACTGGACATTATTTATCTTGCAAGAATTGAAAAGAGTTTCATTAACAATGGTTACATACCTCATTATTTGGTACTTCTAGAATTAATTATATTTAAATGATAATGTACGGAATAGCGAAGTGGCAGCTTCGATGTGCGTGATGTGACGTTTAACAATCACGGACTACTATGTTTAATAACAACGAACAAACGCGCAACTCTCAACCAATCAAAAAATCGTAAACGAAACGCACATGTGTGTTATGATAACACGCGCGTACCTTTCATTTACAAGCGGGCTGTAACATACTTGAGTGTTTTGATGTAATTACGCAGTCCGCGCATTGTACGATAATGGGCATTTACAGTAGTGGTCGTAGATAATTTTTTTTATGCAGACGCATTTTTTGGATGCGTTGCAACTCGGCATAAGCCTAAATCTTCTCTAAAATAGTGACACAACGTTATATTTTCCGAAATTAGAACCAAATCTTATTAAACTTTACAAAAATCGCGAACCTAAAAAGTTCTGAAGAACTTTAGATTTTTTGGCTTTTTTGTTGTGTAAGTTTATACTATTTCTCTTTCATGAATCCCATTATATTTTTCGTATGAATTTTGGGAGCGTATTGTTTTCGTGATATTTTCGAATTCAAAATTTTAACGAAAACATCTATTGTGAAGTTTCTATAGACGATTCTGACCATTTTTGAAAAATGTATGTATGTGTGTTATCTGTCTGAGCGTGTATCAAAAATGTATATTTTCAAATAAAACTTTATTAGAGAATCCTAAGAAATGAAAATCTTTTGGTGAAATTCGAAAACTAGAATTGAATGCTTAAAGTGATAAACCCTACTTTCTTCGTACACAGTACGGGCAATTTTGAGGCCCCCAGACACGGTTCCAACAATTTTTGGAAAAAAATGTTCTGTCTGTGTCTGTGAGTATATGTTGGCAACTTTCTTATATTTGATATATATATATATATATATATATATATATATATATATATATATATATATATATATATATATTGATTAACAATACACTAATTTCCTTTTGGCTTTAAAATTATCAAAATCAAATTTTGGCAATTTCCGTTCACTTGATATGAATATTTCTGCATATTGTTTTAAAATACACTAAATTTGATACATTTTGATACTTGAATGATCAAAATCAAATAACGCATTCGTTATTTAAGCAATTTTCCACAATAAAAAGTTTGAAGAGAGTTTTAATTTGGAAAATTTCAATTTTTGTTCACTTGAGGTGAATATTGTTTAACACGTTTAAAATATAGTAAATTTGATACATGATGACATTTCATTTATTAGAATCAAAGAGATCTTTCTGAAGTTAACCAGTTTTTCTAAATTAAAAACCTGGTTTTGTTAACTTTGAAATTTCAGATTTTGGCAATTTTTATTTACTGGATATGAATATTTCTTAAAATTGTTTCAAAATACACTTAACTCGATACTTTTTGGCATTGAAATTACGATTTCGGTAGTTATGCAGTTTTTGAAAATCTAAACCGCGGTTTTTTGACTTCGAACTTTGAAAATTTAGGATTTTGACAATTCTGGTTTATTCGATACAAATAAATTTTTATCCATTCTGGCATTTAATTTATCAAAATAAAGTTCCGCTTTCTAAAGCTAAGGAGTTTTTCAAAATTAAAACAATGATTCTGTTGGCTTTTAATTTTGAAAATTCCGGGTTTTTGCAATTTTAGTTTGTTTGACTATTAGTAATTTACGTAACAAGTTCCGAAAGTGATATTTTACGGGATGAGTAGAAAGTTTCCAGGACGAACCGTAGGCGAGTCATGGAATCCTGCGAGTCCCGTAAAATCACTTTTGGAACGAGTTACGTACAATATTTTTTCTGCAGCCGTTTTGTATGTTAAAAAATGGTGATGTGGTCATCATGTTACTTTCTCCGACTTGATGGTATCATTTATATTTACGCTTTCATGGTTTATTTTCAATTTAAATCATATTTTAAATGTACATCGAGCGTTTTGTAGACTCGGATGAAACTGACGTTTAAAACGTCAAAATTATGAAAGATGGAAAAATTATACTTCAAATCCAAAAACTCGGTTTACTCAAAAACTAACGAGATTTCGAAAAAAAACTTATTCTTTAGAAGTTGTTCATTCTTTACAATTATTATTTACATAAATTTGCTATAACTATTATCGTTTCATAATTAAAAACCAAAAATTAAAAAAAAAAATAATAATTTTTTTCTCGAATAACAATAATTTTATGAAAAATATTTTCAAACAAAACATGTCCATTTCTTTGTTCTCTTCAATGTTTGTTTAAATGTTTTTGTAATATTTTTAATAATTAAGAAAATATTGGCAAAAAACAAAAAGCAGTTAAGGTAAACACCCATTTCCGGTGTACGAAATTTTACCAAAAGCTTTTCAGTTCTTCGTATTATCAAATAAGACGTATGTTCAAAGATTCATATCAATTGCTCTATTAGTTTTTGAGATACAGCGCACAGAGACACAAACACACACACAGACACAAAAAAAAATTCCCAGAAATTGTTGAAATGGCATCAAGGGACCCCAAAACGGATATTTCCGTAAAAAAAAAATTTGAAAAAAAAATCACGATCACAATACTTTCTCGTACTTCGTAACGGAGAAAGTAAAAAGCAAAAGTACACACGAATGTTATATGACAAGCGCTGTTATAATTAAATACAAAGTTGATGTTATTTTCAAGGCCGTCCACATGGTTACCCAAAATCGTCCCGAAAGTAAAAAAAATCGTCCTGAAAGTAAAGAAATCGTTCCGAAAGTAAAAAAAGAATCGTTCCGAAAGTAAAAAAAGAATCGTTCCGAAAGTAAAAAAAGAATCGTTCCGAAAGTAAAAAAAGAATCGTTCCGAAAGTAAAAAAAGAATCGTTCCGAAAGTAAAAAAAGAATCGTTCCGAAAGTAAAAAACATAGTCCCTAAAATAGCTATTTTCGATACGATTTGTGTAAAGTAGTACTTTTGATTTAATCATTCATACCGAAAGTTTTATTTTCGGGACGGCAGCAGAAAAAATATTTCTCAATACTTTTTTAAACTTTAACAAAATTCTCTACATTTTAAAATATAAATCATTAAAATAAAAAATGGCGATGTGGCCATCATGTTACTTTCTCCGGCTTCATGGTATCATAGCCATTTATATTTACATTTTCATGGTTTATTGAAATCATATTTTAAATGTACATCGAGCGTTGCGTAAACTGGGATGAAACTGACGTTTAAAACGTCAAAATGATAAACATGGAAAAATTATACTTCAAATTCAAAAACTCGGTTTACTCAAAAACTAACGAGATTTCGAAAAAAACTTATTATTTAGAAGTTGTTCATTTTGGCATTCTCTACAATTATTATTCATATAAATTTGCTGTAACTATTATAGTTTCATAATTATAAACCAAAAATTAGAAAAATATTAATTAATTTTTTTTTCGAATAGCAATGATTTTATGAAAAATATTTTCAAGCAAAAGATGTTCATTTCTTTGTCATATTTAAAGTTTGTTTAAATATTTTTGTGATATTTTTCATATTTAAGAAAATATTGGCAAAAAACAAAAAAACAGTTAAGGTAAACACCCACTTCTGGTGTACGAAATTTTACCAAAAGCTTTTCAGTTCTTCAGATTATCAAGTAAGACATATGTTCAAAGTTTCATATCAATTTCTCTATTAGTTTTTGAGATACAGCGCACACAGCAGACACACACACACACACACACACACACACACAGACAGACAGACAGACACACACACACACACACAGACACAAAAAAAAAAATTCCAGAAATTGTTGAAATGGCATCTAGGGACCCCAAAACGGATATTTCTGTAAAAAAAATTTTTGGAAAAAAAATCACGATCACAATACTTTCTCGTACTTCGTAACGGAGAAAGTAAAAACGCATCTAACACCTTAGCCGTTTCTTTTTAAATAAAACACGCCATTTTATTGACTTTGGAGTTAGAAAACTTACAATTTAGTCAAATTTGATTTATTTGAGAAAATAATTTCTTGGTGATTTTATTAAAGAAACTTAATTTGATACATTTTAATAAAACAAGTATGTCGGCAGTACCAAACATTGAATTATTTAAATACTCGAAACCGAAAACATTAATAAAAAAATCCCATAATTTTGGGACAAAGCAAAGGAAGGTCATTTTTGAAACGAACGAAAACCATTGTTTTCTATTTATTTAAATTTGATGGATGGTTAAGGTGTTTCGTTTTGATTTCATATCCTGATAAAAAAATATCCTAGCTGTTCCAATTTTTAGAGTTGTTGACATTTTCATGTCTTAAAATTTAGAGAAATGTTTTTGATTTTTGATTATTTTGATTTTATTAACAAAGGTGCTCTGCTTGTTACAGTTTTTTACATTTGAGAATTTTCTTTGTAAAACAAACCGCCTGGGCTTTAAATTGACGTTTTAGAAACTTGCACAGGTAAAGAAATGTTCATTTGAAATTAATGTGAAACGTAATCATTTCCAAGCCGAAAACCTCCAAAATTTTGATGTGTGCAAATAGTCGAACGCTCTTGCTTCAAAAACCATTAAAAATTTTCAAATATAACTTTAAACATAAGCCTGTTTACAACACCGGAAGTGGGATTTCACCTTCATTTAATTTTTTCAACATTTTCTTACAAATTCCGATTACACCATCAATTCGAAAAAAGTTATATGATGATCACTTAATTTTTTGGATAGTTAAAATAATTGTTATTTTGGTTCCTTTAATTTTTTCTTTTTTCTTTTGGTCTAAGTCTTACCAATACCAAACTAAACCAAACCTATTTTATTTAAGGGATTACCATGTAATTTTAAGCTATTAAAAATGAAAGTGGTCGAATTAAGAAGTGGACCCGACAAAGTGGGCGTTTGGTCCAAAAAGGTTGAGAAACTCTGGCATAAAGGGATATCAATGCACGATTGGCTAGGACTAGCAGCCAGTCAGTAGCTATTATGGAACAGGACATGCTAAATGTTATTCTGCTTGTTCATACAGTTTAACATTTTTTATAAGCTCCTATATTGGCCGACTAGACCTATTCCAGAAGTTTGAGCAACTTTTTAGAATTAGAAACCTTAACTACACAATAAAATATTAAGTGAGCTCTGATCATTATCAATGCGCCTTCCATAAGGGCGAATAAAATCAGTGTGTGTCTAATTATAGTACTTGATGAGATAAGAAAATTAGCGACCGGAAACCAAACATAACATTCTATGATTTTTATGTTTCTCTTCAAGAAAATAAGGCAAATAAATTGTGTACCTTTTTTTCTTAAAAAAATTTTAAAATCAAATTCTTTGTAATGCAATAATAAACATTGTCTCGTGTGAAGAAACTGCTATGGTCATATATTTAGTCAAACCTAAAGTATTTAAACCAATTTTATTATCCGAGTATTTGGATTGTATCGTATATCTGCCAATTTAAAATAGCTAAAAGAATATACACGAGAACATATGGGTCTGGATAAATGCACAGAAAGTGGCATGTAATATATTCAATCCATAAAAGCATCTAATTTATCACTGTGGCGACTTCGCTTCACGCAAGTTCTCATGATAATTCTCTCCGTAATGGATCAGTTCGTTAGCCCCACTTGCAGACACACCCCAGGACACACCTGATACAGATCTCGAATTCGCACTCCGAGGGGACTTTCCAAGGAAACTAGGGACTGCAAGATATGAATTCAAATAAATGTCCCCCAAGTCGTCGTCGATATTAAAAAAGGGAGGTTATTGCCTTCAAAATAAATTTACATAATTATGAGATCAGACGCCTTGTGAGTTACGGCGGTATCACCGAGGTCAAATACATTTCTAAAATAATAAACACCTTGAATTACATTGAACATTGATTTTATTATTAGAAACATGCGCATTAAGTTTAAATGATTCCTGATATAGTTATTGAGGAAATTTAAGTATAAATAAATAGCTAAGGTGTGTTTCAATGAGTTAAATATGTTATTCAAGGTGATTATAAAGTAATGCATAAAATTCATAAGACTATGAATGTGTCACATTTGTGCCTAATTATCGTGACCAAAATAACATTGTTCGATTTAACCAGGGCACATTTTGGATGGTGTTTATGAGGATCAAACTTACAGCACTAGCAAAATGTCCCGAAAATAAAATATGCAGATGTGTTGTCACAAAATCATTTGCGGCTATTTAATTTCTCTAAAAAAAGGTGCAACAACAATGATAACGTGGAATGGACAATGTTTTATAATATATTTTTAAGCCAAACTTAAGGAGGACCAAACTTGACAAGAAATGGAGCGTTAATAACCATATTTTTTGTTCTTCAGCTGATGAAAATCCAAGAGCTATTTAAAATTTGGACATCAAAGAACGTTTTCAGTTAAAATATGACTAGTGATTTTAAACCCATTACCTGTTATTAGACAGATATTTGAATGTTCGTGAACCAGAAAAATTGCAAAGCTATAATCTGGGGTAATATAACAAGTGCTATGATTATTATCGGTGATAGCACCAGTCTTATCTTAATGTGCAAGAAAACCGTCAGGCAGAAATCATTAATTTAATACAAAAAGGAGCAATACAAATGGAAATATGGAAGAGCAAGGTAAGAAAGTTACAGTTATTGAACCAGAAAGTACTGAAAATCTAATACAGTTTACCAAAATTGTGCCTTCAATGTTCAAAATGTTCAAAATATGTATTGTAATAATTAAAATTAAATGTTCAGTTTCGTATTATTATTTTATTTGTTATATCCTCTCTATTTAAATTTAACTCGTTTAGAGCAATATGAAAATTGCAATTTTTGAATTGTCATCAAGATTATAAAATTGTATTCGGTGTATTCTCTCATTAAATAAACTCGTGGTATGATTAATAACCGATGATATTTAGTCGTTAAAACCCAAGCAGCACATTCAATTCGTGCTTCGCACTCGTTGAATCTACAGCTCGGTTTCAACTCCAAAATATCATCGGTAATAATTATAGCACTCGTTGTATTACGGCTGAAAATACCCCCGTTCAAAACACTTAGAATGTGACATTTTTTTAGTGGTAACTATTTGTACGTGTATTCTTTCATTTTGCACTTATTGTGTGAAAACTTAATTCGTAAGTGTCATTATTAAATTGACGTATCAGAAAAGGTTTACCAAAATAAACGTATTATAAGTATCAAAAATAAAGAATATGGTAATAAGAAATGAAATATCTTTATTAAAGGTGGGTGCAGTTTCATTGTTTTACCAAACTCAATGTATATGTTTGGATTTGAATAAGTCCCTACATAATTAATATACACAAGTAATTTTTATAACAGTCATTACTATTCCGTACCAGATTTTTATAATATTTGAAATATCTGGAAAAGAACAAAGATCTGTTGGAATTAAAGACAAAAAAGAAACAGAATTGACGATTAAAATTTCAGAGGAATCGCTACATGCTAAAGCTGCAAAAAGTAAAAACGTTCAAGTGATTCTTAGTACTAGGTGATTTAAAAGAATTATGAAAAATCCATGTTGAAATCATTTTCATCGTCATTGCCAGTATCATCACTAGTATGATCATCAGAATCACTATCATTTGAATTAATATTAATGATATGTTCTTTAGTTTCTAATTTGTCCAAAAATGTTTGTCGTTCCCAAGCGGAAAACTTTTTCGGTATGTTTAACATAATGTTCCCAGTGTTTAACTAAAATTTGATTTATAACATTTTTCCAAGTTGCTAACACTTCACTAGAAGAAAATGATGTTGTTTTTGAAATCATTTGGTCGTATTTTCTTTTACATTCCAATCATACCATTTCAATGGCATTGAAGTTACAATGATATGGTGGTAACCTTAAGACACAATATCCATGTTGGTGTGCATAGAAGTCCCAACGGTACGATTTCTTTGGCAATGCATTACTAGACAATATTTTCCAAATTTCACCTTTCATTGCTTTATCAGAATATACAATTTTTTTTTATTTAACCATTTCATCATTTTTTTCTTTATCCAGCTTTTTCGGGGGATTTCTTCCTATGATAACAAAAACTGTATATTATGAATACTTAAATAAGATATATGAAAACTAAATTCCTTCAAGCATATTGTGGTAACTTACATTATCCATTATAATAAGTGACGGTTCCGGCAGATTTGGTATAAATTGATTTTTAAACCAATGTTCAAAATTTTCTTGATTCATATTGTCGTGGTAGCCACCCGATTTTGTATCAGCCTTGAAAATTAAAGATGGCCTGTCAATAAATCTTTTTCCATTCCCAGCGTGTACAATAATATATCTGCATCCTTCCCCCGTTTTTTTTAATTGCAGTTTTCGCTGAACCATCTTGCCATGTCTTTTTACTTATTGTGCCTTTGCTAAATATCCAGGTTTCGACTAAAAACTGAATTGTATACGTGTGTTTCTTTATGTTTATTGTATTCACGTAAAAATGTTGTTCTTTTTAGATAAATTGACGGTCGTTCCATCAAAACTGGCCTGTTGCAATTCTTTTTAAATTTAAAATCTTTTATTCAGCATCAATTGGTCGTCTTTCTTTTTACAGAGATTTCTCTGAAATTTTCAATATTTTGGCTGTCACTTCTGTCTCTTCTTTTCGAGAATTTCAACAAATTATTATGGATTTCTAGGTATACCAAAATATTCAGTATGATCCGTTTGGTTTTGTCGTTAAATTTTTTCATTTTGGAATGAACAACATCAGGCAGTTGTTATTTTTGACGTTTTAATTTACAAAATTTGACGTAATTTTTATATACGATATTCCGAAAATTTGGTGTTTTTTCTCATACAACATGAATAAGATAGAAAGAGAAAACAAATTACCTGGGGTATTTCCACGAGTATACAATATTCCAATAAATATCTAACACCACATGTTAACTGATTCTGCAACAGGTATGCTCTAATTTAATAAAACCTGATGAGGGAAAAATATATAAAAGGCAATGAGGGAGATATTCAACGCAATTTGTCTAGAAAAAAAAAATTCAAATGCCCCCTGTTAGCTGCAATATCCTGTTCGAGCCGACGTCAGTAGTTTTGCATGACATTTTCAAACAATTTGCGACTAATTGCACGTACTTCTTCTCAAAAGGTATTCTTTAAATATGGAATATCAAAACTCCAGAGGTAAAAATATAGGACGTTCAAGTCTAGCGATCTTGCAAGTCAGAATACATTCTCCAAATCTCGAAATTAATTTATTCGAAAACATCCGTTTCAAGACAAGAAACCTTTGTCCAGATGTATGGTCTGTTACACTCTTGCTGAAAGTAGAAATGCTTTCATCTCTGACGACTAGTTTGGGCCATGTTTCAAGCATGAAAATGTAACCTTCAGATTTAAATGTTGCACTCCTGGAAACCATATGAACACCACACCACATGGTTACCCTTTCCTTGCGCAGTGATTTTTCATGTAACTGTATTTTTTTAGGGTACTTATTAAACGAAAACTGCCAAACCCGACAAGATTCCCGATACGTTATACTGCTCAACATTCAGCAAAAAAATCTTGGTAAAAACATTCACAGTATCTACTATAAAATTATCGGGCATATCCTTGCGCGATAATTTACACATTAACCCTTAATTAACCTGCTAGTTTATAAAGGTTGCAACCATCGCTTTACAGACAACTAAACTGAGCTGTGTGAAAATATTTTTGTCACGAATTCGGCGACTTTTCTTTGATGCGACTAGAGGAGATCTCCATAGACACCCTGTAGTGGGGTAGTGTTGAATTCGCCAGGTTCGCGCATACCAACTTAAACCCCTCGTCTTTTAGTTTGGTGCTTGTGCCAGTCATAGATCAAGGTCTTTTCTGGTTTGTCGTTTGAATTGACTCGTTAAGTGGAGAAGAGTAACCGGCACTACCAAACCGCGGCCCTCAGGGAGGCAACATTCGGCGACATTCAATTTTGCTGCGAATATGTTTTGTTGTCGCGAATATGGCGGTATTCGTAAGTTAAGACAAAGGGTTAAGACAAAAACACTACAGTAACTGAAGCGGGGTTTTAGCCGCGTAATAACAGCAGTTTAGTTTGTTTGCACTACTACCTTGTAAAACATGCACTTCATCCGGCGTAAGAAAAAATTAACTGCTTTTTTTTGTCTTGATTCAAAATCTGCAAAAAGTTGTTCTAGCTTCTCGCTCTCCTTGTTGCATCTCTTAGACAACTGAAATATTGAAAGTATGCATGTGTAAATCCTGATGTAAAGCTTGCAACAGACTGGTAATTAACTAATTCCAGCTGTTGTAGCTACCAGAGCGGTGGACACCGGTTTATTACTTCTCTAAAAAGTTCAATATTTCCTGTTGTTCTCACTGTCTGAACTGTGAATGGATAATACGAGCAAATAAAACATTTCTAAACTGGTTGAGAGCCACAGGAATCGCAAGAATTCGCATCTGCGCCTTGAATATGGTACCAATATTACGATTTTGGAACTCGTTGGCAAGACGACACATTCTTCTGATAGAGGAATTCTTTAGGTAGTTCGTAGGGCAAACTGGCGTTGAAAATGGGAATCCGGCGGGGTGTTCTAGATAAGCCATTAAAGGGCAACAATAGCAAAAAAGGAAGAAAACACTAATGGAAAATTGCGATTAAATGACAGGAAATCGTATTTTCGAAATCAAACTATCTATTTTGCATTGGCAATTTTATTTAAAAATACTATAAATCATAATATTATCGAATTTGTTTATAAGAAAGAATTACTAAAAATATATTCAGAACTCATGGAACTCTCTTTTTTTTTTCTTTCGCCCTTTGAAATATTAAAAAAAAACATTCATAGTTCTGAGTCCTGATTTGACTTATGGGTCGTACTGAAAGAGTTCTAAAGAAAACTTATATAACTCATTTCCATTAAATGACAGTAAATCAATATTTTCGAAATTAAATTATTTGTTTTGACTTAACAACTTTATTTAAAAATGCTAACAAAAAGGTTCGTCACATTTCAAAAATGAATATTTATAAATTAAGATAGAGTGACATCTTAAAATGTTCATAATAATATAAAGTTTTGATTATAAGTAATTATACGTGTTCAATGTGTCCTTCTCCTACTGCAAGGCACGCATCTAGCCTGTAATCGAATTCCTCGCAAACCTGCTGAAGCACATCTGGAGTCACTTCATGAATGGCGGCTGTTATCCCAGTGGCGACGGTAAGGATTCGGGGGCCCCACCGCAAAAAAAATCTTGGGGCCACCCTTCGTCAAAAAATAAAAAAAAATAGTCCATCCAAGTCTAATTTCCGCGTTCGTTCATGTTCTATTATTCTAAGTAAAGCCAAAGCACTCAGTTTAAGTTTACTCGTTGTACCACGCAAGTAACTTTTAATAAGTTTGAGTTTTGAGAAGGATCTCTCTGCACTAGCGGATGTAACCGGTAATGTAAGAAATAATTGAAATAATGAAAACACGTCTGGTAGACTGCTGAAGATGCACCTGTTATCTGTCGCGAAGAAATAATTTTTTAGTGCCTGCCTCTACCGAAACCATTTATTTCGGCCATAAAAATCGGGCCGAAACTACGATTTAGCGTATCTAGGGCCGAAAAAATAATATGCATAATCTAGACAACCTTCCGCGGAATATGAGTAGGCTATGCAAAAATCTGACAGTGACAGTTCAATGGTGCGCGATATAAAATTTCCTGAAACACTGTTTTTACTTAAGGCAGGCGAAAAAATATCGAGTGTAACTCGCGCCAAAATGCTTTAGCAACTTTTCACTTTTAGCAACCCTCGCTCGCTTTGCTCGCTCGTGTTGCTAAAAGCGGCGGGTTGCTAAAGCCTATTTTCGGCCCTTGATACACTAATACTATTTCGGCCCTAGATACGCTAAATCGTAGTTTCGGCCCGATTTTTATGGCGGAAATAAATGGTTTCGGTAGAGGCAGGCGAAAAAAGCCTTTAGCAGTCGCGCCGCTATGATAGAAATAAAATAAAAAACAAATATTATTATTATTGTAACAGTAACGTCGCGCTTCGTTGTTTACAATCATCACAAAAATAAATTCAGTAATACGTGATCGATTTTTAATATATAATTGCATGGCCCCGGGCCCCTAGATGCTCCCCCCCACCGCGACGCTGGGTCTGCGGGGGCCTTATCGCCGCCACTGTGTTATCCGAGTTGTCAGCTAGTCCAGATTGGCCGGTAATAGTGGCACGAAAACACGGCCTTTCACGTCTTCCAAAAAGAAATCACCAAACAGTGAGGTCTGGAGATCGAGGTAGCCAGGAGGAAAGTGCTAAATCTGAACCCCCTTTTCACCGTTCCATCGATTGGGAAGCTGCTCATTGAGGTATCTTCTCACTATTAAGTGCCAATGTGGTGGCGCCCCACCTTGTTTTCTAAATAAGAAAACAATCAGTTTTGAAAAATCTGTAGGTAGGAATGAGCCGTAACGGTGAGAAATAATTACTGAACCCATTCATTAGATATAGAAAATGCACTCAGAACTAATGGAACTCTCCTTTTTTCCATGCGGACATGACAATTTTTTTTGTATCTATAGTTCTAGGAGTTAAGATTTGACTTATGGGTTATGCTCAAGACTAGAAATCGGTTTTATCGAAATTTAATTAGGTATTTTGTATAAGTAATTTTATTTAAAAATGTTATAAATCGTAGTTTTAAGAATTACTGAAAATATATTCAGAACTTATGGAACTCTATATTTTTTTTCTTTTCGGCCTTTGAAATATAAAAAAAATCATAATTGTATGCATCCTGATTTGACCTTTGGATTGTACTAAAGGACTTCTGGAGAAAACTCTAAGCTAAAGCTAATAAGCTAATAACAAATTGCAATTAAATGATTGGTAATCGGTATTTTCGAAATTAAATTGTTTATTTTGACTCTCCTGAAAAATTTACTTTCTTAAGTTTAGTTTAGGTACACTTTTCTTCAAAACTATAAAAGCTATCAACACGAGTTTTTTTGTTATAAAGCTGGTATCGATAACCTCAAGTGTGGCTGAGAAAATTTTTATATGTTGAGTCGCAATTTTTTTTTTAATAAAAAGAACTCATTCATGTTTTGCTTCACGTCATAATTCTGAATTCAATTGAAATGTTTTTAATTCCTCAGTGTAAATGCTTACTTTGAAGGTAAGAACATGTGTGCAAAATTTCAGAGAAATCGGTTCGGTATTTTTCTAGAAAAGTGTACCTACATTTTTTAATGGAAAACTTTTATAAACATTTATACAAATATTAGAGTTACTTCCTTAGGACAATCTTAGGTAAGTTCTGCAGAGTATTTAAAACTTTCGTTATTTTAATTTGATTTTCCTTGCCCTTGATGTATTCTAGAGGTCTCAGCCGTTAAGTTGGATCGATCTGTGTTATTAGATCAGAGCATTTTTGCTTCACGTGATAAATAAGGACTTCGTTTCTTTTTTGTGTAATATGAAACTACACTGCAATGGTTATAAAAACCAAATGATGTATTTTACTATCTGGTAAAAGAACCGTAGATATTTCAATTTTATTTTTACGGAAAGTTCCCACATATGTGAACTTTCTTTTGTAGGATTTTTTTTTTGCTAGCGGAATTTGAGAACTTGTTATCTCCAGTAACAATTCTATTTGTACCCACCACCGATATAACTACTCTACACAAAATTTCCTTAGCCCAGTTATCGAAGTAGAAAACTTCTAAGTTTACTGCATGCCCAGTCTTGCAATACATTAAGGCAAATACCTCTAAAGGTTAAGAGTAGCCCATCATGTCTCAAATATTCCGCTACCAATGGGATTTTCCAGCCATCATGGCATTTTAGGATAATGAAATCGCCACCATTATTTGCCAAATGAGGTGCTGACGATCGTAGAAAATATTGGCCACAAAATTTATCAGGATGGTCAAGTTTTAGGTATCTAGTAATAATTTTTAGCATGCGCCAATTTTATTAATTAAAATAGTACTGCGCAATGCCCCCACCCCCGATTGTGTCTTATTTGAGCAGGTCTTAATCTGAAATATTTTTTTATCAGATTGTTCCAAAAGTTGTTGGTGATTGTTGGTAATGAAATTTGGTTTTCGAAACGGTTACAAAAAGTAAATTATTCTTGTAATTGAGATCGTTTATTGCCATTATTATTCAGGTACTCAAGTTTCTTAATTACAGCCTGAAAATACGTTTTATTTTATCCTATAATGTTATTATGCCAATAACTCCTTAGCAACGAGTTACGTTAAGGTACCTTTAACAACACTAGTGTGGTTATATTAATCTTAAGGCAACTCGTTGATATTGGCATACAAACATTATTTCGCCTATGGCGGTTTTCATTAAACATTTTTCTTATTAAAAAAAATAGAAATAGGATAAAATAAACCGACACACGTAACGTTTTGTTTTTACATTACTCGAGAATTTAAAAGCATTTTTTTCTTTTTTCTAATATATGAAACATCTTTATTGACAGACATATTTTTTTTAAATTAATTTTTACATATTACATTTATGATGAACTGTCAAGGGCTATCGACCATAGCTCTTTCTGCCCGTTTCTGTCAGTCTTGTCTCGTCCGTTATTCGCTAGTCTGTTGTATGAAATGATGAAATGATGAAATGAATTGATGAAGTGTTTGAATAGGAAATTTGTGTTTTGGTGGGATATTGGGGTATACAATATTGGTTAAGGGTCTGGAAATTAATCGGGTTTTTTGAAAACTTTTCAGCAAGGAATAGTGTGCGTTCCTGCAGAGGGATTATATTTGTGGTGGTATATAGGACTTCGTTTGCTGGGTTGAATAAAGGATTGGTGGGGTGGCGGATTTTGCTTAGGATTCGAAGGGCAGCGCGTTCAGCAACATGGAAGTTGTTAAGTGTGGGTGGGCGTGATTGTGAGAACAGGATTGAACCATAATCAAGCAGGGGGCGACCTTTTTTCTTATTTTTCTTGAAATATTTCTTATGTAAAGGTAATCAAGTTTTATGTCATTGAAAAGAGAAAAAAAAAACTCTATTAAATGAGAATAATAAAGATGTGCCTTATCATTGAAAAAAAATGTAAGTGTTTTTCGTTGCGCTTTTATTTATAGCAAAAAATAAAATTGATATATCCAAGGTGGTAGATAGCCAAGTGTTAAATAAATTATATTTAAAAGTTTTTTCTCTAAAGTGGATATTTACTGAGCTATGCGGGATATTCCATACTTTTCGGACACCCTGTATAGTGGATAATAAGAGCAATTTAAAAATATTAATAGACTCCGGTAGTACACGATCATTTATAAATCCTAAACTAGCGTACCAATTATTCCGTGAAAATATTAAGCGGAATCCTTTCGACGTGATCAGCGCACATGGCGCATCTCTTGGTGAAGAAAGTACCACTTTCTCATTTAGGGATTTATTTAAAAATAATTTCGCCTTAAAATTGAATTTCTTATTATTTGATTTTCATGGTTCATTCGATATCCTACTTGGAATCGATAACATGTCTTAATTAAAATCATGTATTGATCTTGAACGTAATTTATTAATTACACCTAATTGTGAAATTGCAATTTTTCACGGCGAAACAAATTATAAAAATTTGTCTGTCCCTCGGTTCACTAAACGCATATTAGTGCCTGCAAGGAGTCAACAAATTATTCAGGTCGAAGTTGATAACGTACAGAATGGTACTGTTATTATTCCGTGTATGAAACTTGAGCATAAAAATATCGAGGTACCGGAATGCCTTAGGGAAGTTAATAATAAAGCCCTTTGTTTAATTATTAGTAAATCTGACGCTTAAACAGATGTCAACCTGGTGCGCCCGGTTATTGTAAAATGCATCAGAAAATATGATGTCATTCCTTACACTCAGCACGAGATTATTAAAGGGAAATCGTTTAATAAAAAACGTTATAATAATAATAATTTAAATGTATTTAGCGCAAATAAAACTAATTTCGATATGTCCATAATTGTGAAAACAATTTATTAAATTTTGGCGAACCGAAAGAATGCGAATATTCAATGTTAGAAATCAAGAGAAATCACTTAGAAAAAATACCAACAACTAATCAATTCCTTGATGTCTTCATTAAAGAAGAAACCTTAAAAATCACCTGCCCGGACCAAGAGGAGTCACGGAAACTATAAGGGATAGTCATTTTAAAAATGGAAAAATGTGGAATCGTATACAAGGACTATAAAATTCCACTTCAAGTAGTGACATTTGGGAGTCCCATCATAATTAGTAAACCACCGAAGTGTTCCTTTAATTTTGGGAATAATTAGTGTTGCCAGTCTCAGAAATACGGAAAGCAAGTTCGTTAATGGTGATCCTCTGATCTTCAAACAATATTCTCTCAACTTTTTCGACAATTCTATCTGAAACTGAAGGCCTTTCGCTACTGTCTTCATCGTGAATTTCCGTGCACTGAATTCTCTGCACCATTTGCGAACATGTTGAACAGATATGCAATTTTCCCCATAAACTTCGATTAACTGACGATGAATATCAATATGTGAAATCCGTTTTGCACTTAAAAAACGTATCACAGCGCGAATTTCGCATCTGGCGGTAACAGCGATTGGGAGCTCCATTTTCGAAGGCCGGCAGTGGCGGGAGAGGTGAGAATAGAGAGGGAGATTTGACAGTGTAGGACATTGTTTTACATTACTCGCAGCACGTCGCATTATTTCTCAGCAGCATAGCGAACATTAATTTACGAATCCCCATTTCTCAGGGAATCCCCATTTTTCAACGATTTTTGGCAATTTTGAATTTTGTCGATTATAGTGTCGTCTGTCACGAATACAAAAAAAAAATCAGATAAAACTTTTTTATTTTTTCCCAGAGTATTCAAATCCGTACAAAAAAATGGGGTTCCTATTTAATTTTTCTATTTCCCTCCACGTACCCCCTAGGGGGTTGAGGGTAGTGGGTCGAGTTTCATATCATTAGATTTCCCCCTCCGAGGCTAACAAATTTTAGTTATATTTTTTTTTTATTCGATGTGTAGTTTTCGAGATATTTCAATGTCTTCACTTAAATTGAACACCCCGTATATATATAAACATATATTTTTAGGAATAATATCAATGTAAAATTCTCTGAAGTACTTATACAAAAATGTTGTTTATTTACATGGCAGCAGAATTTCTTGGTCGATTGTTAGACAAAGTCTGGCGATTACCAATACTACTTCTACAAATGATTCGTATTTCCGAAATTATAAAACAGATTAAGAATAAGAGCTAGTTATTGGAAACGTATAATTAAAACTGTTATCTAACACAATCTTAAAGTTGGAATATCGAGGCTTCTTCGAGTAAATAGGAAGGCGGATTTTTCCAGGTAAATGTACGTAGTTCGTATGAGTCGCCGCGTCGACGTTGGCTTCTTTGTCGTCATTGCAGGCCATCCAATTACACTAAAAGATGTTGACATTTCCCGTGGGACAAGCAGAATCCCAGAGTTGGTCACGCGAACCTCATCTATCTATAGTTTGTGTGCGCCCCAAGTAAAATGTCCGATAAGTAAGTAGGAGGAATGTCCTCCATCTTATTGCTCTATTTGCTCGTCGCACCTGCCGCTCCCTTCTTTTTATGTTTACAGACGGTCTTATGACTCCAACTAATATCCTGTAGTGTGATAAGGTTTGAGATATTACTATATAAGTTTAGGTGTCATATATAAAGAATTACCACTTCTAACTAAAATATAAAATGTATATTTTTAGAAAATATTATTTGACTATTTATTTCGAGTACATTTGTTAATTTAACCTTTAACTTTTATCGGATGTGAAAGGTTTCGGTGGTTTTACGATACCTTCCTCTCAGTTTTTATCTCTGATCATATTTCAAAACTTCTTAGTCGAAACGTATTTTTTTCTAATTATTCTTGTTCCAATGGAACAGCCTGAATATGTAAATATTCAACAACAATCAATTATCAGCGGTTAAAGCATTTTTAAGAATATTTATTTTAACTTTAAAATAATTCATTTTTAGAACAGAAACTTGACAATAAACTACGGTGTGTTTCAAAAAGAAATTAACCGCAGTCGCTTATTAACTGAAATGCGTATGTCTCTAGTTTCGCATGATTAATTCCAGAAAAAAGAAAAAATAAATTAATCAACTACGCATGCCTCTGATTAAACATTCGTCGTTGTCATTTAGACAGCTAACGTCAAAAATTTTGAGCCATGCATTTGAAGACGTCAGGAGAAAAATGATGAGGGTCCAGATAACATAGTTTTGAGATAAACGCTTTTTAAAGTTCAAAAGGAAATAACTTTATTATAAAATAAGAAACCCCAATGAGTTTGATGTCATTTTATCCAGTCATTTACTACATTAATGTACATTAATGTAGTACATAAAATGACACACTAATTAATTAATGTCACAAATAATACGAAAAAAAAGTCATTGTGTGTACTTCTAAAGTTGATCTGAAACTAACATTCTAAGCTAGTAAAAATACACAGAAAGCTTTACAAATGAGGGAGTGCTTCATAAAATGTTCGGGCCTTTTCAGACCAGAACTTTTTCAAGTGCTGAATATCTTCAAACTTTGCTTTTGGGATAGGTATAAGTCCGTCATATGCTAGTCCTGGAAGATGAAAGCTGCCTTCTGGCAGAGATACTTGTTTCCTCTTGGGTTTAATCACAACACTTTCTTCGTACATGCCATTGTAGGTTCGTCGATGTAAGATTATTCGAGAGTGGTGACGGACGATCTTCAGTTTCCGCACTGGTCGTGTTTTGAAGGGACACATTCTCGCATACAGAGGGGAAAGGAAGGTGGTCCACGACCTGAAGATTTCTTGATTGTCACAAGGAATGACTTTAAATGGTGCTGGTTTAGATCTGGAATTTTGAAGGACTTCGTTCCACTCTGAAGAAAGTTCACAGACAGATTTTTGGTTAAATAAACCCATGTTCTTGTCACATTCTAAAAAAGAATGTCCTCTAATTGGAAATACCATTTCTATTGTCTCTAGTCTTTTGCTGGAGTGTACAATGTAGTGGAGCATTCGAAACACCGCGTAGTTTTTATTCTGACCACTACACGAGTCACAAAAAATAGTAAGTTCTTTTACTTGAGGGTCAAGGTGGTTAAAAATGAAATCCCACAGCATGGAACAAACCTCATCTCCTCCTTTCTTACCGTAGATTTGAGCATAGGTGTAGAAAATCGATTCAGAGTTTGATAGTTGGTGTATGTTAAACATGTAGAATGATAACTGCCTTCGGTAGTAAACATCGTTTGTGCTAATGTTAGGCAGAGGCAGGTTTTTTTGGAAGTCCATGGCTATTGCTTCTTTGGTCTCGTCTTTTTGGGAGCCAAGCCTAGCTTTTTTCTTAAGTTTGTAAAAACATTCTGCTTGCCTCAAGTGCAATTCTCGTTGTTGTAATAATATTTTCAGTTCAGAAGTTTCATTTTGAGGAATAGTAGGTAGGCTTAGATTCAGTTGAAATGACTCTATTTTCACTGTAAATTTTCGTCACAAGTACTACAGGTGTCACACCTTGGATAACCAAAAGACAAATTAAACTTTGTGTTAAATATTTCTCTGTATTTCTCCAGTGACATTTTATTGTTTGGAAAAGCTTTCTTGTACAGAAAAAACATTTTACTAACATTCAGTTCCTCAGGTAAGTAGTGCTTTTTAGACTTTGCTAAGCCATAGTGAGACTTCCTACTTTTAAAGGATTGAATATGATCGATTGCAGAAGTTACAACATCGTCAGGAAGTTTGTTAGGTCTCGAATTGTGCTTTCCTCGCATGTCCAATGGTGCTGAGCCTGTTGTTTTTAGACTTTTTTGTAAGTTTTGCAGCCTTTTGGCGGTAATGCCATGAAGTGATATAAACGATTTGTAACATACAGGGATTTCACAAACCACTTCATGCCTAACCACTCTCACTTTGTATGAATACGAAAATGTGTGAAAATCAGCTTCTGATTCTGGTTTTCTAGGCCGATGGCGCGAGACAGGGGAGCACCAGATCAATCCACAAAGATACATACACTGTTTTTCATGTGAATCAATTTGGTTAAACTTTGAAATAATATCATTTCTCTCACTAACACTTATGTTTTTAAAACACTCTAATTTTAGGCACTTGCAGTCTGGTCCAGTTTCATGGCTGCTTAACCTCAACTTTTTCATTACTTCTTGCATGCGGCCAAAAGATTTCCTTTTCTTCGAACTCTTTTCAAAGGTTGTAACTTCTTCATCACTAGACATTTTAATTACTGCGTTATAAACCACACACGATTCAGCGAATAAGCGAACACTAGCTTGAAACTGTAGAGCACATTGTATCAAAACAGTAAACAATCAACAGCTGGCTGAACTGAACGCAGAGCACTCTGTAGTAAGCATCAGCCAACTATGTGGACCCTTATCCTTTTAGCTCACATTCACTGGCACCCTCATCTTTCTTGCCTAAACCCCGTAATTTCATTGCTTCATATCATGGCACATTCATCCTTTTTGCGTTTTTGACGTAATCCACAGTATGCTGTAGGGGTTGAACTATACAAATTCACAGCCAGCTCAATTTTCATAAAAAGTGGACCCTCATCCTTTTTCCCCTACGTCTTCATTTATTTCTGCAACGCACTGTATACTACAATTCACCTTTCCTTGGGGAAAAGTTATTTATTCTAAAGTCTCGTAATAAAAAAAAATATATGTACGTTGAGAAATAATTTATAATTAATCTCTAAAGCTGTTAACGTTACGTTCTACTTTCTATTAATTTTTATGCTTTTTTAATCAAATTAAATCAATTCTGCGTGGGTGTAAAATAGCCACTGACAAGAAAATAATGCGATTACATGCTATTTTCAGTGACACAAATTGCGTGACGCTGATGAATTACTTTCAATCCAGATTTCCATCAAATAAAAACAATTTCATTTCGATAGTTTCATATGATAACTTTAACGACAGCATTATTATTAACGTTTATTTACCTTTTTATATTTTGATAAGGTGCCTAAAAGTAATGAAATGAATTCATGAATACTAATATAGACCGGGCACAAAATGGCGAGTGTTTGGCGTTATAGCGTTCGCATGTCGAAAGTTTTGCGTTGGCTTTTACGCTGTTGATGGCAAATAAACGTAAACTGAGAATTTACGGCCCAATATAAACTTAATTTTACATAATTATTGCTTAATATGTTGCTTTACGATAATCGAAACCGGCGAATGTGCAAAATTACGACGTCACAAATGCGCTACTAATTGGGGATTTATACGAGACCCGAAGTTTCGGCCTAATGGCTGCAATAATTCTGGCCAGAGGTTTCCGATGCATAAAAATTAGTTTCTGGGTCATGGAGGGAATGCTATTTTTACGAAATAAAGTGCTTTTCGTTATGTGCTAGTAGTTCACCACTACAAAATAATGAAGGTATTGGATGTATAATGAGTATATCAAAGGATTTATATTTATATTACACATTTAAGCATTAAAACAGATCCTATAGAGGGGTACACTTGATTATAAAATATTTTTATATGGATTGGTCAACAAAGCATTTAATTTTATTTGATATAATTAATAACTATTATATTGGGTGTGTATAGATTGCAGGATAATCTGCACGCGGCAATATTCTACATAAAATTCTGAATTGAAAATGTCGACGCAAAAATGTTGTATCAAGCCGCATTTGCCACTAGGAGCCGTTTAATAGAAATGTACAATTGGCAACATCGCTCCCCATATACCTGTTTTATGTAGTCGTTCATAAATTCGATAAACATTTGTAGAAGGATGCCTTCGATTTTTAAAACTTATTCGATACTGTAGTTTTGACATATGTGCGTTTCCAATACAGAAACCGTACATCGCGGACATGCCGGCGTTCTCATTAAACGATAATCCATTATAATTAAACAAAACAAAACGAAATTAACACAGAAATAGAAAAACCCTGAAACGCAAGAACCAATACTGATAATAATAAGGAACTGATAATAACGAAGAAAGCAGAATTCGTTACTGTGCCAAAATTTGAGAGTAACATAAGCGGGAGTCAACGTTGGCGTGTGTATTTTTTTATGAAAATAAGCTAATTAACCCATTTACGGCCATTGATGCGTATACGCATCACACTTAAAATATATATTTTTAAAGTATTCAAATTAGAGCAAATACAGACATACATACATAAATAATGTTCTATAAGGACAAGAACACCAAATAAAAAATAAATATTATGTAAACCATTAAGTATGTAAGAAATTTAAAATTATGAAATTAGCTAAAATTAGATACGTGACAGTGTATTACTATATATTTTTTTTAAATAGTGGCTTGTCGATTTTTTTTTGTCATGATAATTGTAGCAACCTAATATAAGAGTATATGTATATGAAATTAGAAAATATTTGAAAATGTGATTAAAAAGTAGCATCTATACTTGAGTGATTCGTATATGCATCAATGGTTGAAACGGTAAAATTCAGAATTTTTACATATCAGAACCTGTCGCGACCGACGGTATTGTTTCGTCGTTAGTTATTTCTGCACTTGCATTTTGACTGTGCTGCGTTATGATTGTATTGTGAGATTATGTATTTAAACGTGTAATAATGCCAAAATGTCTCACGCATGGAGAATTAAAGTTGGTCTAGAAGAAGTACTGAACGAATTGAAAGCTGATCAAGGCAAAATAAAATCATTTTTAGAAAATCTAGAAAGTAATTTTTATTTTTAAACTTATGCAGACAATGTACATGCATTTTATTTACTACATGAAGAAGTCAAATTAACTGATCAGTTTTTTGAAGAAGATTGTGAAATGTCAAAATATATTTAGAAGTTGTTATCGGCGCTCAGTTTATCTACGCGTCTTAACAAACGCGTAATTATCTTAATTTCGCATTTTATGAGCTAACCATTGCTCCTTTTCAATATTAACGTAAGTTCCGCATTATTGAAATTTCCAAACGAGATAATTTTCGACGAAGTACAGCTGCCAGTAACAATACAATGAAGGAATAAGAATCCACCGCTGTGCATCTTCACATCGAGGACAACATTAGACCCTTTTCGCAGAACAATTTGTAAAAAATACAGCTGTCAGTGTCGATCCGCCTCTTGTTGCGTGCGTACGTGCCGAAATCGACTCTAGATTAGATTAGATTAGACGGGGTCGATTAGCTGTGGTGAGCCTTACAGCACTGCGACCTGTTTAGATCTTTTGTACTAGTACCCTACTGCTATTTGATTCCCAGAAATTCAACTTCCCTGACAAGGTCAATTAACTTTCTGGGAGGTAATGCCCTGATCCGTTCTAGCGTTACCGCCATACCTCCGGTTAGGGCCTGCCTAGTGGTAGCTCGAGCTACACACTCGCATAATATGTGTTCGTCCATTTCTTCTGCCGATTCACATAATCTGCATGTGGTGTCATCCACTTTGCCCATATTGTGAAGATGGTACTTCACTGGGCAGTGTCCTGTGAGGAGACCGGTGATTAGTCTGATCTCGGTTTTAGTGAGGCGTAAGAGCTGTTTGGCTCTATTTGGCGAGAAGTCAATAAACATTTTGGATTGCCTTTGACCTGGTGCATTTTTCCAATAGTCAATTTTGCACTTTTTTCCCATTCTTGAATCACGCCTTTTTTATGTGCTTTCGGTAGCCCACAGGTCGGTTTTGGTCCAATGATGGTAGTTGAGGCTCCTTCCTTAGCAAGTATATCGGCATGCTCATTGCCTTTTATGCTTGCGTGGCCGGGTACCCACATTAGGGTGAGCTTATTGCCCTTTGCC
This sequence comes from Ocypus olens, assembly GCA_910593695.2. Classification (NCBI taxonomy): domain Eukaryota; kingdom Metazoa; phylum Arthropoda; class Insecta; order Coleoptera; family Staphylinidae; genus Ocypus; species Ocypus olens. Next base: position 10,328,233 of record OU343054.1, on the reverse strand, counting down.
AGTTGGTTCAGAGCCTGTTTACAGTTCCAAGTAGTCTTGGAATTAAAGCTGTACGCTTTAAGGCTCTTTAGGGCAGTCTGGCTATCCGTGATTAGATATATGCGTGCCCCTTTGTAGCCCTTTTTTGTGCACACCTGAGCACATCTTTCTAAAGCTATTATTTCAGCCTGTAAGACAGAAGGGCCATGTCAGAGGGGAACTGATTCCCTATGCTTAGGCCCATATATGCCTATGCCGGTGCCCACCTCTGTCTTCGATGCATCTGTGTACCAGAGTACAGAGTTATGTTTTAGTTCTGTGACTAGTTTCAGACTGTTTTGGCGACTATCAATAGTCACATCAAATCTTGATTCGAAGTCATAATTGATCGGCATTATATCCGATGGTGTTTGTAAGAACTCGCTTGTGACGAGGTCCAGAATTTCTGAGTGTCCGGTTCTGTGGCCTGTACTGGTCCAGTTTAGTTTCAGTGCACTCATTAGACCTTCCTTTCTGATTTGTTCGTGCAAAGGAAGTAGGTCTAGTAAAGCTTCCATTGCTGTAGAGGGAGTGCTATGTGCAGCTCCCGTGATGCCAAGACAGGCCAGTCTTTAAAGAACTTGGAGCTTCTTTTGTGCCGTTACTTGTTTTATTTTGGTCCACCATATTAGTGAGCCATATGTGATAATGGGTCTGACCACCATGATGTACAACCAGTGTATCATTTTAGGTTTCAGCCCCCATGATCTGCCAAAGAGCCGGCGGCCTATCCAGAGTGCCGCCGTTGCTTTGCTGATCGTTTTTTCCAGATGCGCGTTCCAGTTAAGCTTCCTATCAAGCACTAAGCCTAAATATTTCACTTGGTCGGAAAGCGCAATTTCTTGTCCTTTTACTTTGGGAGCTTTGATTGAAAGTTTCCTGCGATTAGTAAAAGGTATAATCACAGTTTTGTTCGGGTTGACATTGAAACCCTCCCTCAGACACCATTTTGTTATGGTGTTAAGGGCCTCTTGGACTAGGGACGATACGATGCTATCGTATTTACCCCTTATGACGACCGCAATGTCGTCGGCGTAGCCTTGCGTACTATAGCCCTTATCTGCCAGGGTCGTGAGGAGCTCATCCACCACGATGCACCGGAGCAAGGGTGATAGAACCCCGCCTTGCGGGCACCCTTTCGCCGTGGTTACCGTTTCAGACTCACTCCCCATACCTGCCGTGATTTTACAGTTTTTAAGTACAGCTTTTATCCATCTGATAGTGGGTATATCAATGCCCTTCCCGATGGCTCCCTTTTCCACGGTTTTGAAGGTCGTATTGTCAAACGCCCCTTCAATATCCACGAAAATACCTAGTGCAATCTCCTTGTATTGAAGCGATGCCTCTATGCCTGTTGTAAGGCTGTGTAAGGCATCTATAGTAGATTTGCCAGGTTGATAGGCAAATTTTTGCCTATGTAGCGGGTTCGCTTTTAGGGCGCCGCACCTAATATCGTTGTCCAAGATTTTCTCCATAATTTTGAGGAGGAAAGAGGTGAGGCTGATTATGCGGTAGGACTTAGCCTCATCAGGTGGCCTACGGCCCGCTTTGGGGATGAAAATCGCCCTGGCCTCCTTCCATTCCATTGGAATATAGCCCAGCGTGAAGCTGGCTTTGTATATTGCTTGCAGCTATGGGGCTAGTATGTCTAGCCCATATTGCAGCAATGCAGGAAATATGCCATCTGGCCCTGGAGTTTTGTAGGGTTTGAAGCTTTTGACTGCCCATTCAATTTTTCCTCTAGTAATTAGTTTACCAGCCTTTCTTTTGCTCTCTCTGGTTGGTAGGAATGTGCTTCCTTCCGTAGATTGAGCAGTTGTTGCGAGTGAGTCCACAGATGTTGAGCCCGGAAAGTGTGTCTTCAGGAGCACACTGAGACTTTCTTTGAGGCTCTCTGCATGACTCCCATCAGGTTTTTTAATTAAACCAATGGCATTGGAGTGGTCTTTCGATAGGACCTTTTGGAGTCTTGCTGTCGGGGCTGTGTCATTCACTCCCTCACAGGAAGCTCTCCAAGTTTTCCTTTTCGACTTCCTCAGCTCCTTGTTGTATTCTGATAGTGCCTGTCTGTAGGCATCCCAGTTGCCCGTCTTCTTTGCACTATTGAAGGTTTTTCTGGTTTGCGTCTTCAGGCGGTCTAAATCCTTATTCCACCAGGGCACATCTCTTGAATGAGATCTCCTCTTATGTAGACAGCTGGATTCGTATGCCTTTAAGATGCAATTTTTAAGGAGAGCCGCAGCTATTTCCAGCTCCCCTGTAGTTTGGATGTCGAGGCATAGATCTTCGGTTCCTAGACCTAGGCACTCTCTGTAGAGGCCCCAGTCTGTGTTCCTCGGATTCCTGCACTCTAAAACATCTTTCTTAGTGACCTCAATATCAAACCCAATCTGCTGATGGTTTGATAAAGAGGGTTCTGCTAGAACTTGCCAATTTTTAATTGTACATGTTGTGAAGGCATCAGCTAGGGTGATATCTAGTACCTCCTGTCTGATTGCATTCACAAAGGTAGGCTCGCTACCTCTATTAACAATGTCTAGATTGTTAGAGATAATAAATTCAAGTAGATCCTTACCTCTACTATTGGTGTCCGTGCTGCCCCATAGGATGTTGTGTGCGTTGGCATCACAGCATAGGAGTAGGTGTTTATTGCCTTTCCTACACCATTCCACAAGTCTTCTTACCTCCTCTGGTGGTGGTGTATCCTTGTCACCCGGAAAGTAGGCTGAGGCCATAACTATGTGCCTTTTTCCTTTCTTCGTTGGGACCTCTACTAGCACAGCCGCGAGGTCCCCTGTGGTAAATTCTGGAATGTAAGTAAAATTAATGTCCTTTCTGAGCATGAGGACTGCTCTTGGTTTAGTGCAGTCTGCTTTGTATACTAACCTGCAACTTTATTTAGGTAGATCCCTTACCTGCCCGTTGTTAATCCAGGGCTTTTGTAAGAAGCCTATCCCAAATGGATTTCTTGAACCTCCAGTGCACGGCACTTGTTGCCGCTTTGGAGTGGTGGAGGTTCAGTTGTAGGCAGCGTATGCCCGCCATTGAGATGCCTAGACCCCAGAGGCACCAGCCTTTGGCTCATTGGCCTTGGGCTTTTTGCCTTTCAGGGTATTGATCGACTCTCACTTGAATTGTTCTTGGAAGCGCAAATTGCCAGTTCGAATACGTTCGCTGACCTCGATGCTCCCGTTGCACCCTACCACCACCACCCGCAACCCGGAGCAGAGTAAGGCGTGGACTCTATAAAAGGCCATGGAGCACTCTGCAGAGAGGAGATCCTCCAAGACAAGGGAGATAATTCAACAATCAGTCGACTCAGATCATTCAGTGCAATATTCGACTTAGTCAGTCACAGTCACACACGACAGTCGACGAAGACCGCCTTCACCGATGCCGCCGACGTCACCATAGACGCCAATCTAATGCCGCCGCTTCCGTCGCCGCCGCTTACGTTATCGCCGCTGCCGCTTCCTTCGCCGCTGCTGACGTTGCCGCCGGTCACCCATCCGTGGACTCTCCCGGCATCCCAGTGCAGCACGTAGATTAAGTGTCGCTGACACTTGTTTCGTGACTTTATTTTATTGACTTGAACATTGAACATTTCTGTAAATAATATTCTGTGTGTAAATAACAGCGATTGTTATCGGGCCAATAAGACTTTTTTTCTATCTGCGCCCCATCTTTGTGTTTTCTTGTGCTGTTTCATAGCGACACCGACTCCTTGAGCAAGCTGGAGGTCATCTAGGGTGGTTTTCAGCCCGCACGGCGAACCCCCGCTTCAAAGTATAAAGAGAAATATGAATTTATCACATAATGGCAAACTAGTCAAAAGCGACAAATTTACTAAGCCCCAAACATTACTAACCTGTTGAATAAAATATTGAGGCACTTTGGTATGTTTTCGGTTCCAAGTTATGGTGTCTTTGTTTGTCTAGTGAATAAATTTACCGATTTATTCCTTACGGTGGTACTTCTGAAGAAATACGTCTATTAGCTTTAAGAGGCCAAGTTGTCCTCGATTTATTATCAGTTATTGAAGAGAAACACGTTTTTGGGCAAAAAAAACGTCCAACTTTGGCAATGAAATCATGAATATCGCATTTTGTACCTTTCTATCTCCATTAACAAAAAAGTTTATTTCAGTTCAAAAAAGGCTCACTTTAACGATCTCTGTAGCGTCGAAAAAAAATATGGGCCTAACTCACAACTATTCGTCTATTTTTCCATTCGTCCAATAAAAACAAACAAATTACACTGACGGAAAAAAATGAAACACTTTTCAAATGGCCATAACTCGGCTTCTATCCAACCGATTTCGACGATCTTATGAGAAATCAAAAGCAAAATGTACTCCACTCAAAGAGAAGGCTCTACGCCCCTCCAGCCGAAACCAAAAAATGCACTTTTTTAAAACGTCCCTAACTTTGTGCCAAATCGCCGTAGGAACTTCGTTTTTAAGTCCTGCACAGGTAATTAAACAAATTTCAATGCCCTTTTAGTGGATCGATTCGACACATTTTATCCAACTCGGTACACGTTGCCAAAGTTGGACGAAGTGTTCAAAATATACGTTTCAGATAAAAAAATCTACCACACACTGCCAAATAATCTTCAAACTACTTATGTGGTGCTTAAAGTTTTAAGAAGAATATCGCAACGTATAGATTATCCGCCAATTTATACACACGCAATAAAATATATATATAACTGAAATGCACAGGCTTTTATAATACAACATTTATTGTGGATTGATTTGAATGATTTCTTTTAATTCAAGCTCTAGATTTCCAAATGTGTCGTCACTGATTTGTATATTTTTAAATTGTTAATTTGATATTAAAATCGCGACATACAAGCAGCAAGATTATCTGTTAGCAGATTAACGATTTTCACAAAATATTTAAATATGGCACCAGCAAGATGGCGTTCCTGTTCACAATGCTAGAAATGTTATCACTTACTTAAATAGCCGTTTTTATAACGAATTAATACGACAAAAATACTGACGACTCCACGCTTCTTACCTCATATTTGTGAAGCAAAACAAGGTTTATGGAACTAACATAAATTAAAAAGGTATTAAAGAACTTTTAGAAGAAGTTTTAGAGACGTAAATCGCAACACATCGCTATAAGTAACGGACGTTATGGGTGAAACGCTGCCAATTGCTAAAAACGGTCAGAATTTTAAGCATTTTTATAATTCAATGTTTTAGTACTTTGTTGTTTTATTTTTTGTTTTGTTGCATTTGTTTTAAACCCTTTTTTGACCTGCATTTGTTTTTATGAAATAACTTGTTTTAAATTTAAATATTTACCTTCGTAATCTGGTTGTTATACATAGTTGAAAAAAGGGAGAAAAAATTTATTAGTAGCCCATAAATCAAACATGGCAGCCATTTAAAATAAGAAAGTTTAATATCTAGGAAACCGCCATCTTGAATTTTATTTTAATTTAAATCTTTATTTTTCTCAATCAAACCATGTAATTTTGTTTTCAAACTTTTCTCGTTATCTTTAATAATTATGAAGATATTTGATTTGTTTTTTTTTAGATTTATTTTAATAATTTCTAAACTAGTAAAAACTTAAAAAAAAAAACATTTTAATCTGAAGCAGCATACAAAAGTGCCCAACATTGCCTATTCAACCAGATCTCCAGCTTTAAGAATTAGAATAATCCTTCACTATGGAATCCTGACTCTACGACGGTCTAACAATAAGAGACGAGAAAATTGCCAAAAAGGTGCATAACCTAATATCAGCAAATAAATGCTCTCGGTATTCAAAAAATGAAAAACTGAAAAGTTTGGACACAACTGAAAATCCAAATTTACAGAACACATCAAAACCATAATGACTCTGTCACTGATGTTAAATTGACTGACAACCTAAGTTTCGCCAATGCATTTGCAAAATATTTTGACGTTTTAATGAGACAATCAATCAGGGACTTCCCTTCTAGGCAATATCAACCTATAGTTCTTATCCTCTTACACAATTCCCATTCCAACGTCCCATTTCAAATAAAACTCTAGGGGTGGATTTACAGTACATTTTTTAATTCGAAATTAAGTTAATCGCGCAATCAATTTAATAGCGCTATCAAATCAATTGCAGTTTACAGATAGTCTTTTGTCGAAATTAACAACGCTATTAATTAATTTCAATTAAGTCGATTTTAATCGCGGTTGGTACAGCGCGAGCGTTAGCGGCTAACTTCACGCCGTTTAACATAGCCTATAAATTAAATAGTGTTTGACTATGGCATACATGTATTAGTCTATATGCGCCTTCTGAACTTACGGTCAAGCAGCTGTTGTCTCTCTCTCGCCAATGGGTGTGTACCAGGAATAAGTGCGCATGTGTTGATTGTATGGCGGTCGATGGTGCTTAAACAATCAGCTGTTCTCAGCTGTCGCGTTTGCTTTTGTAAAAGGTTTTATAAAATTATAGAAATTAATCAAGATGTTCGTTAATGCGGGAAAATGTTTATACATGTTGGAACAATATGTTCCTGTGTAGTTTTTGGCGTTTATTTTTATTTTTTACTGCGCTCTTTGCAACATGAAATAATATAATTTTGATGTAGGTGGTAATTATTAATTTAATTAACTGGACCTTATCATTGTCCAAGAACGTTTGTTCAGAGATATGCTGTGCCATAACGTTTGTATTGAATGCAAGTTTGCACTGGCCATATACTATAGTATAGTATAGTATTGCACAGTTTTAGATTAATTTGTTTGATTTTGACGATGTCATTAAAATTTTCTCTAATTATCTTCTCCACTGTTAAATAAATTTGAATAACATCTTGTGATGGTATGAAATAGGTTCCTCTACTTTTTATTTTAATTGATGTTGCTTTTTTGTTTTACGGAATCCTACACAGCCAAAGAATGTTTTGTCTTACATGCTCGCCTTATACATATCTACATACATTGTTGACGCCTGTACTAACATTATTCTTACTTACTTATACTTACCTTTTATTTATTGATAATTTACCAAATTTGTGTTGTTGATAAGTTTTTCTTTTCAATTTCACTTTAATAAGGGACTTAATTGAGGAAGCGCCTTCAATTAAGTTAACGTCAAATTAAACAAAAAGTTAATGGCAATCAAATGCTAATCGAGCTTCTGAAAACCGATTTTTTGTTTAATCACCATCAAATCGGACTTAATAACGCTGTTAACTTAATCGCGATTAACTATTTGATTTCATGTTGATTGGGATTGGTTGGCATGGCACAGCGAATATTAATCGCAATCAAATAGTTAATTGCAATCAAATATTTGATTTTCTTTCTGTAAACTCACCCTAGGTATATTTGCCGTGTTATTAGAAGATTAAATTTAGAAGACCATTAGATTAATAAACTCAGAGTGGGGAAACTCAGCTCTTAGATATGAGAAAATCTCTTATCTTGCTTTTAAAATCTTTGACTTAGATATTGGTTTTAACTAGAGATATGCAAAATGACTTTATTTTCTGTTTAAGATGCTCTGACTCAATGGAAAGAGTCGACTCGGAGAGTCAGATCATGCCGAATTAATGACAAGACAATATAATTTAAAACTATTTGAAAAAATAAAATGGATCTGTGAATTAAAGTGAAGAGCTAAAAAAATGTTCTTACTTTCAAAATGTTTCCAATATGTACCGTACACAATGTGGACAACTAGAAAAACTTCTTCCAAATATACATTATACAGTGAGTCATGACTCAAAATAACCTTCATATGTTCTATCGATACTTAGCTACCCGACTTACTTCACTTGTTTGACTCTTTGAGTTGGCTCATTCAAAAGCTATCATCTCTAATTTTAACATGATTACAATTTTGGATGATATAACGTGCCACCAATATTTTTCACCTAGTTGAAAAAGGCGCCATCACCGTATGCATCCATAAAAGTCGTTCTGAAGATACTAAAGTATCTAGCTATCACCCTATGGTACTGCTTTCAGTCCTGCGAACAGATCGTGATAAGGTATTTTTAAATTCATCATAAACAATGAGAACGTTAGGAAATTCTTCCTGAAACTTTGCCATAGGTGCGTCGAATACACCCAATTTCCGTCCACTTTAGTCCCATTTCGGAACCAAATTTCAACTAGAAACGTTTTTTGCTAGTTATCCGTTACCACGGAATAATTACGACTTTTAGAAAGATCTGACGTTTTGTTTATCAGTTCCTAATACTGTGTGGCAACTTATTTTTTTTTTAATAAAAAATCATAGCACACTTGAGTTTTTTGTTAATGAACATACGATATAAGAGTAGGCATGTAAGATCTGTTACTGCTGATATAATAATAGCCATGATAATGTTATATAGAAATTAGGTTAATAGTCTAAATTTTTAAGTATCTCCTCGTATCAACAACTTATATTACAATTTGTTGGTAGAATATTCAGGGAAGCCCTTAAACTTTAATTAATTAAATTTTAATTGGCGAACGCCCTGTAATAATTATAAATGGTGCAGGTGTCGGGTGCTTCGATTCACACCATTAATATATAATTAACTTCATTGAAGTGATCTAATTACTGCGGTGCACTTATTAATCAGTAATATTAGATCAGATCACGGTAAACCGAAACGTCATTAGACTAATAGATAATGATTGGACACAACTGTGCAAGCCGGTGCACAATTCCACAGACATCAATAACTAACAATTAATTGTGATAATTAATCACGTGCCACAAACCTATCAACTAACGTAGAATTAAATACTACTTCGACCTGTATCTTCGTTAAAGCGGCAGCGGGTAATGCATTAATAGGTAATAGCTTGTACTTACTGCTATTTAGCAAATTGCTACTAAAAAAATAGTTACAGAACGATTAAATACGTAATTGTAGAGGCGTTGAATTCGTGACACATTTTGAATAATTCAAGTAAAACAATTAAGGGGGGATTCTCGTGTAACCAGTTCAAAAAATCGATTTTTTTTTGTGACATAAATCGATACCTACTTATAAGGATAATTTACTGCTAAAGTTTTAAATCAATATCTCGTTTCTAATCGGAATTATAAAGAAATTTAAAGCTGGGCGTCGAGCAGCAAATTGAAAGTGCGAGAGCGGGCACTCAATTAAGAAACCTTTAAAAACAGAAAAGCTTGGCGGAAAGGAGAAGCACTAAACACTAACAAAATATTATGGTCTGGCGATTCGGTGGCATCCAGATTTCATCGATTATTTCGTCCAACATAAAATACGCTTATTTCATTGGTTCAAATATGTTTTCGATTTCGTGCTTCGGCTCTTTATTGGGTCCTGTGTTTTCGTTTTTGTATTTCACTTGGCTATTGGCTGTTTCAGTCAATATGAAAGCATCGCATGTAGCTTTGATCATACGAAATGTCAATGTCATCATTTACATAAACGTGTAAAAGTGTTTAAAATGAATCCAAAACGGTTTGGAGAATTTAGTTTAAGTGAAATGAAAAACAATCTGGAAGCACATACGCCCCAAAATACCGTGCGGTTAAAAAAATGCGTATGGAAACAGTTTTCTGAATTTTGCAAAGAACGTAATCACTGCCTTGAAGAAAATACATCAAATGAACAACTTGCTGATATACTCACTGATTGGGCTTTCAATATGCGAAAAATGGATGGAACTGAGTACAAGGATATGGTAATCAAAACGATTTGGAATAATGCAACAATAAAAAAATATTAATAAATTATTAAAATAAATGTATATTTGTTACGAAATAATCTTAACAAATACAACTCGTGGAAATAACGATTGTCGCAAATTCATTCTCTTTTTAGAAATAAATTATGATGCTTTAGGAAAGCAACATAATTTATTTCTCAAAATCGAATGAATTTGTGTTTCGACAATCATTAATACACTCGTTGTATTACTTGCGAAAATATGCAAAAAGCTTTGTGGGCGACATTTAAGCATTTGTGCTCAACGAACGAATATCCGCTGCATGAATACTGTCCGTCTGGACAGGGCAGTTGGTGCAAATGGCAGGTTGCAAAAGTCACTGGGAAAATGAAAGATTTTAATCACCCAGCTACACTTAATTAATTAAAGTTATTTATGAAGATTTACCAAAACCAGAGTTGTTGGAGAGATGTTTGGGAGGGCGCACCCAAAACGCAAATGAAAGTATGAACTCAACCATTTGGTGTTTAGCACTCGGGAATAAAAACCGTTGAAATCGGGGCTTATATTGCCGTGAGCTTATTCAATGAGGACTATTTTGCCATTTTAAAGATGATGGATGTGCTGGAGCTAAAAATTGGACCACAATCTAAAAAAATGGTGATGTGGCCATCATGTTACTTTCTCCGACTTGATGGTATCATTTATATTTACGTTTTCATGGTTCATTTTCAATTGAAATCATATTTTAAATGTACATCGAGCGTTGCGTAAACTTGGATGAAACTGACGTTTAAAACGTCAAAATTATGAAACGGAAAAAATATACTTCAAATTCAAAAACTCGGTTTACTCAAAAACTAACGAGATTTCGAAAAAAACTTATTCTTTAGAAATTGTTCATTTTGCTATTCTCTACAATTATTATTCACACAAATTTGCTGTAACTATCATCGTTTCATAATTATAAACCAAAAGTTAAAAAAAATGAATAAATTTTTTTCTCGAATAGCAATGATTTTATGAAAAATATTTTCAAGCAAAAGATGTTCATTTCTTTGTTGTCTTCAATGTTTGTTTAAATGTTTTTGTGTTTTTCATATTTAAGAAAATATTGGCAAAAAACAAAAAACAGTTAAGGTAAACACCCACTTCCGGTGTACGAAATTTTACCAAAAGCTTTTCAGTTCTTCAGATTATCAAATAAGACGTATGTTGAAAGTTTCATATCAATTGCTCTGTTAGTTTTTGAGATACAGCGCACACAGACAGACACACACACACACACACACACACACACACACAGACACAAAAAATTTTTTTCCAGAAATTGTTGAAATGGCATCTAGGGACCCCAAAACGGATATTTCCGTAAAAAAAATTTTGAAAAAAAAATCACGATCACAATACTTTCTCGTACTTCGTAACGGAGAAAGTAAAAAATATGCTGATTCATATGATGCCGCGCGAATCAAGCGCTCAGGGCGAGTCAGCCTCAGCAGCAGCAAGGAAGTTCATGCGGCTCGTAGACTACAGCAAATAGAACAACAGCAGTTTTTCTGAGGAATCGGAAGGCTTACTATATCGCCTTAAATTTTCGATTAGCTAAAAGTAACTGTAAGCATCTAAAAACTAATGTTTTTCTCGAACTAAAACTTTAAACCCGTTTTTCTCAAAACAAATAACGGATAACTCAAAAACTACTTAACCTATCATATTCACCCGACGTGTGCTCATAAAAAATTGTATTCTTCAGCGATTGTACGTGTTATAATAACAATATTTTTAATTTAAATTAGTTTATTAGCTTGAGCAAAATGGTTTTTTTATGGCAAAAATCGTATTCTTTATTTTGATAACCTACAATTTTATCAATTTCAACTTTTTTACATCTATTATTTATCCAAATTTTCTATATTCACTTGTTACAGACTACTACAGCCGGAGCTAGACGTTCTGCCATTTGGTACCAGCATTGCTAAAGCTGTTGAAGGCTCGCATCTATATCTATACATTTAACCATAATATTTGGTGTTAAAAAAATGTCTGCTATTTCAAGCATCTATTTCATCATATAAGAAAGTGCAATTTAATGTTCACATTAATATTGTTATATTTGCCGTCGCTGGCAATGTCCATATCTTGTCGGTGTTAAAGCCTCCCGGATTTGATTCAGTACAGCATTCAGGCAATAGATTCCGCCACTTTGGCGTTTCTAGCTGCAATTAATTTTATTAAACAGTTTTTTGAATAAAAAGTTCTTAAAAATCACCCTTATTTTAGCCATTTACACGAGAATCCCCCGTTAACTTTGTTCGTAGTCTTAATAAGATTTAATGTTGCAGAGTCTCAAACAGGTTGAATATTCATATATTCAGGTTATTTTTCGTCTTTATTACAATTAACTTTGTTATTATCACTGTTTATTTCACTTTTTGTAACCGCCGTTTCGGCAACTTCATTCTAAACTACAAGTATTTTAAATTACTACAACAAATAACTACGCGTTTAGCTTACACTGATTTCATTTAAAGCAGATGTATCTTTAAGTTTACTATCTCTTTTTATCCAACTATTTTAACGGAATAGAGTGAAAACATATTTTTTTAGATAATTCAACTCGCGTATAAAAATGTGTATTTAAAACGGCGAACAAAAAAAATTGCAGGTGAATAAAATAGTAGATTGTTCGACAAGTTTTGAAAGCTTTGTTTGGCATGCGAGTTTTGTATGCGACTTTTGCATGCGAGTACCAGTATACAATGTAGCTTTCAAAACATGTTGAACATTGCTTTTCCTACGACCAAACATTTTCTTAAGTATGCTTCAATCATAATTTTTCTCGAATTTACCCGCGTCTATCTCAATTAAATAAGTTCAATCTCAAAACATTTTCAACTTCTAATCTAAATTTGCTTGTTACTATTTTAAAATCAATTAATAAATAATTAATTGTTCTTCGTCACAACTCATTTTATTTAATTGATTTGGACACATTTTTTCAAGTTTGAGGATTTCACTTTCAAACTTGATTTGAAAATTCAATTTTCAAGCATGATATTACTTGTCAAAATTGACAAATATTCAATTGACAACTTTCAATGCAAAGTTATTACGACGATATATCTGTTTTCGGGAGCGGTCGTAGGAAAAATTATTTACCTTCACCATACGACGATCTTTATATTAACAATTTTAGTAAACAGCTAACTTCATTTAAACAGTCGATTCATGTCAGTTCTGAAACCCCTGCTGTGAAATATAATTACAAACCGTTTCGGACACGCTTCCTTTTTTTTACGATTGTTATCCCGATCCATATACTAGTTAAGTAAATAATATCATTTCAATTATACATTTAGTTACGTACATTTGAAATTAATGCCAGTGACAGCTGAACCCGTGATTTGGTATTTCGGCCTAGTGGCATGAGATGTTGCGAGCGTACGGTTAGCGCTGCCAAGAGTAACTCACAAATCACACCCGTTGCGTGAATTGTAGAATTGCATTGAATTTCATATCCATCTTGTTCTTTCATGTTCTAATAGTATGAAATAAACATTTATATACGAGGGTTATTTTTAAAGTGAGAAACGTTTGTAGATCCTATCCGCGCATAGCCTTGCCCGAAGTTTTTTTACTGACAAATGGCTTCTCTAAACATTCGACTATGTTGTCGGTCAGTCTCAAGTCTTTAAATGGGGTAGACGATGTTTTCTGACAATTCAAGATTAGTTATGTCCATTACTAATCCCGCCGATTGCAAAGTACATGTTGTGAGTAATTTTAAATGCAAAAAATAATCGTGTTGGCCAAAATATGATCGAAAATGTGGCCAAAATATGAAGATGTTATCCGAATTATATGAAAATTAGTATATCGGGCTTTTTGAGGTCGCTGATTAGGAATCTGAAATAAAAAAATTGAAAAACAAAATGGCGGATCCAATATGGCTGACAAAAATTTGAAAAATTGTCATATTTTCATGAAAATTCGGATATTGGATTATATCACCAATTAAGAATATAAAAAGAGAATGGAGGATCCAATATAGTGGACAAAAATGATAAAAATTGTTACACTATCATAAAATTTTGGATATAGGGTTTTTCGTAGTCGCTGTTTAGGAATCGGAAATTAAAAGTTCGGTAAACAAAATGTCGGACATGGATTATGAACATTATATTTTTTTAATAAAATTTTGGGTAAAAGGATTTTTGAGGCCACTGCGTGAGAATCTGAACTTAAAATTTTACAGAAACAAAGTGGCGGATCCCTTATAATAAAGTAATTATTTGAAGTAGAACTAATAACGATCAGTTATTCTTAATATTTTAATTTAAAAAAAAAACAATTTTATAAGAAAATACATCAAAATTCTTAAGCTCATTTAATTTCATAGGAAAACGTGGGAATCACTACCACTTATTGAATGATTGCCGTCACTATCCTCGAAGTAACTCACAATTGGTATCTTAAGTAAAGCCAAAACGTCGTTTTCAAATGACACTGCTTTTGTCTTTGGAAACTTTCTTAGGCTTGTGAGGAAAGGGTCTGATGTGCGCGGCTCTCTATCTTCCGAAATTTTGTCCTCATATTTTATTTATAAAATTGTCAAATATTTTAACTCGATATAACTAAACGGTTTCAACAAGTTACTTTCGAAGATATTGCCTTTTATAGAGCTTAAACATTATCGTTAGTTATTATATTTGTAATTAACACTACCAAAGTTCAATAGAATAAAGAATTTGGTGCAGGATATAATTTTTTGACTAACAATATTACGGTGTCTGACCGTAAGCACACTGAATGTCGAACTCTGCTCATAAAATTTATCGTATTTTTGTAAGCGACGGATTTCGCTCTTTCTACTTTTGCTTAAGGATTGATAGATATTTTATCTTTATTTTCACAAAGTTTCAACATGGTGCTAAATGATGCATTTTTTTATATCACGATATAGATGGTTAACTGTTGAGTTCTGTAAATCTAACTTTTATAGTATATACTTAAAACTTTCTAATATACTTTTTATTATGAATAAAACTACACACATATGATATAATCATTTTCATGATTAAAAATTGTTTCAAAGCAAAATCAGTTACATCATTTAGAAGGTTTTAATCCAACCATTCTTTACTTCGTATCACGTATACATTTGAACTCACTTATCTTCGTGATACAATTGGATTTCATCAAACTATTACTACAACATATTACTTTGAGCCTTTTAAAAAAAATATATTGTACACGCGAACTAAAAATTTCACTTTTTTTTTTTTCCTATTTTGACCAGGTTTAGAGATTTTTGAAACACTGTGCGTCCTGGCAAAATCTGTTACCAAGTAGCGTATGGGTAAGATGTGATGAATAATGGGAAAGTCCAAAAGTGGTCTCGTTTACACAATGGTTACAGAACAATCATCCATGACGAGCCGTCTAATCGTGATAACGGACGAACTGAAAGCAACTGTTGATGCAAACATTCGACAAAACAGGCGCTTTGCCATTGATGAACTTCATAAGATTTTCCAAATGTTTCCCGATATGTTATCTGTGACATTGTGACATTGTCAGTATACACTTATGCAACTGGCGGCCGACTTCTATGACGAGAGGATTTTCAAACTCATCTCCCGTTCGGGAAAATAACTTTATCTGGTCGATTTTTTGTCAAAAAATAGCGTAATGATGATAGTTATTGGAGAAATTAGAAAATTGAAGAAACTTTGGTCCTATTTATTTTTAAACTAGAACGGTTCTTACTTAAAAAATGACCCTCGAATTAGTGTATTTGGCGTCTTCCTTTTATGTGTGTCGGGAATAAGTGCACCGGTGATTAAACGATCAGCTCTTCTTTAATATGGACGCGAACATTCTTATTGGTCTCGTCGTTGCTCGGAATCAACGCAAGCGTCAAGGAAACGCACACGCCTGCCCATCCGTTTTTATTGGCTTGACTTGCACAAGCGTTGTATCTAGTATAAGTATGTGGAAATTAAAGACGTAAATGTATATCCAGGCGTAATCACGATGAATTTGTGGGGCCTAACTTCATGCCGCCTATATACAGGATCCTGCATTTCACCTCCCGTCTTCTATAGCTGCTTTACCAATCAAGTTAGAATTTTAAAATTTTGCAGAATAAATTTGCATCCATTTTAGGAAAATGTTTTTGATTATACAGGGTGACCCAAAAAAGTGTGACGTCATGAAGATATATTTTTTTAGATTACATGCTGTATATTTTATTGCTTATTTGGATACCTTTTATGGTTGCCTACATACTCCTATATTTTTATTGAAATCCATTCAGGGAAATCAGCAAAAAAAAAAAATCAGTTCTGTGCCATTAGTTTAAAAAATTTAATAAAAATAGTGCCTTGTTAATAAAATCATACAAGGTACTTATTAAATAAGGTCTGATAGTCCCGTTAACCAAGTTTGATTGATATGAATTATACAGGGTGTCCAAAATTAAAAAACTTTAAAGCACTTTATTTTTCTTATTTTAAATTGGAGCCCCTGTACATTTTCATGTCATTCCATGCGGTATTAAAAACAACCATTTTTTCTTAGGGCAACTCTATCCCAATTCCTAACGCATTAGAAGTTATTTGCAGAAGGTTTCCATGACAAAATATAATTCTTGAGTACTGAGCTTAAGCTAACAATGCTTTTAACTTTTACATTACTAAAAATAGTCAAAATAGTCTTGCCACTTTGATAAATTTCAATGTTAATAAATTGTTTTTAAAACCCACCTTCGATTTTATTCAATAAAATGGCTTAGAATGGTTGATAAAACGAGTTTTGCGCAAATAACTTTTAATGCGTTAGGAATTTCGATAGGGTTGTAATAAGGAAAAATGTTTGTTTTTAATTCCGCATGGAATGATGAAAACATCTTCAGGGGCTCCAATTTAAAATAAGAAAAATAAGGTGCTTTGAAGTTTGGAAAGTTTGACACTAAATTTTTGACACCCTGTATAATTCACATCTATCAAACCGGGTTACCGGGACTATCAGACCTTATTTAATAAGTACCTTGTATGCTTTTATTAACGGGGCACTGTTTTTATTTTTTATTTATTTTTTAAACCAATAGTGCAAAATAGGTTTTTTTTGCTGTTTTCACTTAATGGATTTCAATTAAATTAAAGGAGTATATAGGCAACCATAAAAGGTTACCAAATAAGCAATAAAATATATAGAATGTAATCCAAAAAAATATGTTTATTATAAATAAACAATGTTCTTTTACCCATTGTACTTTTAACCCCTTAACGTCCAAGGCCATTTTAAGAAATTAAAATGTTTCAAAATTTTGTTTATACTCCTGATATTACATATTACGTAGTATTCAATTTGCAGAAAAAAAAGCTTCGTATCAAATGAGTAGCAACGGCCAAGAAAAATCTATTTTTATCATTACAACATTTTACAAGGATTACAAATGAAAAGATACAAAACAATTTTTGTTAAACATAAATAAATGTTACACTTTCATCCCTCCGAAATATAAGGTATCCTCCGAAATATATAATAATCTCAATTCATAACTCACAATTACATACTCAACAACGATCATACACTCAATAATGTTACTTTACTTCCCACCATACACCCACCTTTCACGCATAAACATATAAGAAGGATTGAAGCATCTCTGTCGATCTTGGCCAATGACCACAACCATCTCTTCTTACAGTAAAACCTGGAATGGGTTTGGTTGGTTCTCTGTGTTTTTTCTTTTCATGTTCTGCGTCGACTGCATTTGCAGAATTGCGAGGCCTACCTCGTTGTTTGCCTTCGGGGCATAAAGCAACGGCCACTTCACTTCTAAAATATAACGAATCTACTTGGTCTTTTATGGATATTCCTTGCGTTTTACAGTCTTTTGTATACAATAGCCAACTGGATATCAGGCACTTATCGATAAAATGGAAGAAGAATCTAAGGTAATATTTTTTAGATCGAATAGAAATCCTATGGTAGCCAATGAGTCCATCTAAAAGATCAACTCTTCCCATAAATTGATTGTACGTTTGGATCATGCCAAGACAATCAATTTCCACAGACTATTTTGTCTTTCTATCGAACCTTTTAACTCTTGATAATGGATGTGAAGCTCCAAATGTGGTAGCTAATGCAACACCACGATTATCAAACCACTTCAGTACACGGAGTACGATACCATCGATGATTGTTGTTTTTGTTCAAAACATGCTCTGAGAGACTTCCAAGAGACTTCATAGTGCGATCCGATGAAAACATAAGTCCTGCGAATTTATTGATCGGTATAGTGCCCAGTGCACCTATACCAAACTTTCCAAGTTCTATGAACAGTTCTGGCGATGAAAACCAGTTATTGAAATATAATAGATGATTAGAATTTGGCGGTATAGCTTCCGAATGTTTCCGCTGTGCTTTATATCTGGAAACTTAGATAACGGCTGTATGTTTCCAGTATATATTTCTTTTCTTCCCATCTGTTACGAGACATAACATCTGCTACTTTTTCAACACTTTTATTCGCAGCCCAATACATTCTGATACGAGGAAGACCTTAAATAGACATATACCGGGTGACCCACGGATCTGTAAAAGCCCTATAACTTATTTGCTATTTGAGATAAGGACTTCTAGTTTTCTTGAACTGGTACCCACACTTATTCTACATATTTTGAAAATATGTATGCTTTTGTACAGGGTGTCCCAATATACATAACAGAACAAAGTTATGTTTTTTTTTTAATAGAACACCCTATATTTTATACTTTATTTTCAACCATCTTAAGAAGCTGATAAAAATAGTATAAGATAGTATGGGTCTATTATGCACGGTTAACTAGTTATGGGCAAATTTGTGGCAAAAATATGTACACATTGAAAACACTGCAGAAGCGTTTCTAGCAAAGATAGCGTCATTATTTATACACTAAAAAAATTCCCACATCATAAAGAATAATACACATCGGCTTTGGTTCTCTTTTATTCTAGTGCTATACAGGGTGTCAACATACGCAAAACAATGGATAACAATTTTTGTTTTAATGGAACACCCTATATAAGTTGCCACCAATCTATGGTATTTTTAATAAGCTTTCCAATGATATACAGTTTCTAGAACAAAATATTAAGGTTTTTTGAGATTTGTCAATAAACACATATTTCTTTTGCCACCTTCCGCTGATTTTTGGATTTTCAGCCAAAACTATGCATTTTCAGGAAAAATTATTGAGGTCAAAATTGTAGAGCGAAAAATTTCCGATCGACGTAGATCTTTCAACTTTTAGGAAAATGCGTGCATTGCCTGCCAGAGCGCGCAAAATCGTGACCGTACATGCATTTTGGCGTTTTCTTTTCAAATTTTTTATTAATAAATTGCACAATACTTTATTTTCCGCACCCTCTAGCGGAATAACTGGAAATTATAGGGAAATTAAAATGGCCCATATTGATTGAAAATGTTCCGCTCTACAACTCTTAATAGAAGCAATTTTTGCCCAAAATGCATAGTTTTCCCTTAAAATGCAAATTGAAAATGTATGTTTCAATTTTTGCGTTTTTCAATGGTTTTTTGCATTTTTAGCGAAAACTATGCATTTTGGGCAAAAATTGCTTCTTTTAATAGCTGTAGAGAGGAATATTTTCAATCGAGGTAGGTCATTTGAATAATTCTATAATTACTCGTTTTTCTGCTAGACGACTTGGAAAATAAAGTATAGTGCAATTAATTGACAAAAAAAATGAGAAAAACGCTAAAATGCATATACGGTCACGATTTTGCGCACTCTGGCGGCCAATGCACGCATTATTGGAAAAGCTAAAAGACCCATATCGATCGAAAATTTTTCGCTCTATAACTTTGGTCTCTTATAATTTTTTCAGAAAATGCATAGCTTTGGCAGAAAATCCAAAAATGAGCAGGAGGTGACAGAAGAAAAATGTTTTTTATGGATAAATCTCAAGAATCCTTAATATTTCATTATACAAATTGTACATCATTGGAAAGCTTATTAAAAATTCCATGCGCAGGTGGCAAGATATATAGGGTGTTCCATTTGAAAAAAATAGTTATCCATTATTTTGCGTATGTTGACACTCTGTATATCAGTATGAACAAAAGAGAACCAAAGCCGATTTGTACTATTTGTATGATGTGAAAAATTCTTTAGTGTATAAAAAATGACGTTAGCATTGCTAGGAGCGCCTAGGAGTGTCCTTGTTTTTGCCACAAATTTGCCTATAACTAACCAATCGTCCATAATGGACCCATACTATCTTATAATATTTTAATCAGCTTCTCAAGAGGGTTGAAAATAAAATATAAAATATAGGGTGTTCTATTAAAAAAAACATAACTTTGTTCAGTTATGTATATTGGGACACCCTGTACAAAAACATACATATTTTTAAAATATGTAGAATAAGTGTGGGTACCAGTTCAAGAAAACTAGAAATCGATATCTCAAATAGCAAATAAGTTATGGGGCTTTTACAGCTCCCTGGGTCACCCGGTATATGCAACTTCCAATAAATTGTTCCAATTTATGTCTATTAGTTGCCAATGGTTTATTGGGATTTTTTGCACTGCAAACAAATTTGATTGTTCAACTATATTTTCCAGCAGCTGCCCATGATAAAAATTTCTGAAATAATGGATCGAAGAATTTACTTCATCGTATTCGTAAACATTTGTAAATTTTGGTATTGGTTTTTCTACACTCTCGCAAACATCCTGCCAAACCAAATGTCCTTTTTTCCCAACGATAGAAACTGTTTGCGAAATTTCTTCCGGCATATCTTCTTCATCATGATCTGATGAATAAACCTCACACCTACTTTCTTTGTCATTTCACGGCTGATCTTCATTACTTTCGTCTAGCATACTATCATCATTATCTTCTTGAGGAATAATAATGCCCCGGCGCAGACGTCGCTCCATACTTTCGTAGCTGAAACAGTAACAAAAACCTCATCTACAAATTTAGATCAATATGCCCATTGTTACAATTTTGTTACGAAGGGCATGGCCACACTAATATGTCTACAGACATGGGTGGGGCAGACATCGAAAAAGGAGGATTCAAACTACACATACAGCTCTCGGGCGTACGGCTATGGGGGATTATGGGTATAGTTGCCCGATAGATATAAGGCGTTTATGGCCTAATACCGTTTTACCGCCTTAATAAGTTTAGGGCCATAATATCGTAAAACCGAATCCATAAATATTCTCGGGCTGGTCAGGACCGCATTTTGGAATTTTCTCTATACAATTGCGTTGTAATGGAGTTAAAACGGCCCCTTAATAAAAAATACCGAAACCGGGCATGGGACAGCGTTAGGAGGATGCGTTGCGGACCATTTATTGGGGGCTAGGAATGAGAGTTTGCGGTCGGTCCTTGATAAAAATTATTGAAAGTTAAATACCGTACAAGGCCATAAATGCCTTATAATTTTCGGTTAACTATAAATCTTCTGTAGAAGCATCTATCTCGTAATTACATAATCACGCCTCGTATATTATACATTGTGTTTTGAATTTTTGTTCTGGTTTCTTATTTTTTTCATTGTTTATTTTATTTTGTCTAAATCGGCAAGCGTTTTCACTTTTATTTTGATATGTGTATCAGTTTTTCCGATAAATCTGTTTCCGTCTCTGGTTCATAAGTATTTTTAATTGTGTTTTTTTTTATTCTTTGGCTTGTTATAATAGACTATTGGTTAGTGAGGTTAGTTGTTCGTTAATAAATATTTCATGTTTTTTCCCTCTAAAGCGGAATACGCTTTAAAAGAAAAGAAAAGGTAATTGTTTCTTTTGATTTAAGTTGTACCATAATAGGACTATTTTCCTCATTCTCTTCTCTTCTGTAGAAGGAAATAATTTGATCTGTTTCGATTTTTGTATTATTTTTGGCACTACTTCTCTAGTATTCTAATTTTTTGTTATTTTTTCATTCTCCTTATTATGATTTTATCTTATATTTTTCTGTTTTTTTTTTCTATTGCGTGCGCTCAATTGTTTATGTTGTTATTTGCTCTTCTAGTTGTCCATTTTGTTTTTACTGCCTTTTAGTAGTTTTTTCAATTCTTTATTTTCTTCTTGAATTCCCTCGTATTTTCACTCATGAAGTCGACAATCTTTTGCAGTTCTTTTATAATTTTTAGAATTCCACTGTTCCTTATATTCTCTTCGCTTTCACTGGAGGAGATTTTTTTCCAGTTTATTCGGCTACTATAATTTTGTTTATTATTCTCGAAGGAATTAAAAATTAACTGATTATTAAGTTTTTTGTAATTTTTTAATACACTTCATGTGGGAACCATTACTTCAGGTCACCAAATTTAACACCGAAATATGAATAATATACTTTCTTTACAAAATCGGCAAGATTATCAAGTATTCCACTAAAATGATTAAGTTCTCAAAGTGATAGTTGTATTATTTAATTTAAAATTTCATAGTCATAGACAAATCATGAATCATGTTTTTTTTATAGAAAGTACTGATAGACAAAATTAAATTCTACTTCGGTAGACGCATTTATACTGGTGTCTCGGGATAACGCCTTGGGCATAAATTTTAAATTTCATTTGGGGTGTCTAGCATTTATCTCAGATGAAATGAAACCAGAAATGAGGAACGAAGTAACTGACCGAGGTATGATTTCATTACGACAAAATGGCTTCCAAGTCTCGGTTGGGAAGTCAAACGCCGAGGGGTTTTAAAATAAATCGGCCTGTAAAGGGTGACGAGGGCGAAATAAAGTAAACAGGGGTTTCTTATATTATTATTATGATGGCTCGAATGGGCTCCAAGAGAATCTGAGTAAAGGGAATGGAAGGCCACATTTTCTTATATATTAAGAAGTAAAGTGGGGATTTTACAATGGCAAATGTTGATAAGTGATTTCATAATTTCTTAAATTATCATAGTAATAACAATAAAAAAGTAAGAATCCTAAAGGTGGTTTTAGTATATGTGCATTCTTATTAATTTCTGATATTAGCTATACAATTATCTGTCAAAGTCTTTAATTTTTCTAAGACAAGGCGGATCGATAATTAAAACAAATATGCATATATGACATTCTTAAATTGATTGCATAAAAAATGATAATCTAGTCTGCAAAAAATATTATAAAATCTAATTTAATTTAAAATATATATTAAGTTTGGTATTTTATTAAGTAAACGTTTCAAATGCACTATTATTAAATCTGTGAAAGCAACACTTATAAATCCAATAAACCAATTAGGTTTAATAATTGGACACGGATCCGCATTGGGTTTGAAAAATTGCGTTTGGAATTACATTTCGCTGCTGAATTCCAATGTATATTTTTATGCTGGACGAAATTGTAAACGCAATGTAACAATCCGCATTAATACCCCAGTTCATTATTATTTCGTATTGGTTATTGGATAGGTCGCATCGCTTTTAATCCTTCCAGCCCACGGGATAAATCCGAATTGAAAAATAATTTTGTCCTAATTGAATGTTATTTAATCCTATATACTCTCCATGTAATATATAGTTTTCTATTCTCTTTAGCTCGGGGGGTATATAGGTCAAATTCAATGTTTCTATTTGGGATATATTAGTATACATGCCAAATAAATACGGGGTTTAATTTATGTTGGATTGATAGCTGGCGTTCAAATTCAGGTGTGAAATTTAACTGGAACCGCAGTTCCAATTTATATTGGAATTGTTATACAGTATGTACATTTTCAAAACCAAACAAAGAAATCGTATGGCGTTCATCATTTCTTTCGCTGTCTATTGTGGGTTCAAGGAGTAACATTTTTCTAAAAACAAATCAATTCAAAATTGACTCGAATTGCAGGTTTTTATTTTATACTGTAAAATTTGCTAAGCAAAAAAAAAACTACAAAGTATAACCAAAACGATTTTTCCAGTTGAAACTTCAATGGGTGGATGGTATAGAATGTTTCTTGACAAAATCTATGTCTGAAACCCGTTTTTGCTTTTCACGTCTAGGCTTTTCAGAAATCAATTTATTATTACTTAATGTTTATCAAAACTTGGTGAAATCAGTGAAAAATCACGAACATCAGGTTCAGTCCAGAACGCTTTATTATTCTATTTTAATGTAACGGAAAACGTAAATGCTTAAAATTTTGTTGTGTTTGGTATCTCCAATTTGAAAAAAAAAGAGCGGTAGAAGGACGATGTTATTCTTGTTATTCTATTTGTAATCAATCAAGAGCGTGGGTTTCTGTGTAACTTGGACTGCCATGTTGGCTTTTACTGTTCCTACGAAATGGCATGAGCCATCTAACCATTTAGATGATTATTGTTTTTTGTTAAAAAAAACTACATGGTTTTATAAGCGTTAGTAAACCTAAATATTTTCTTGATAATTACGTGGAAACTCGAAAAACAACGTTAATATGTGCCACGGTGTGTTTAAATGCGATTATTTTAAAGTTTAAAGAGAAGATAACTACAGTTTTTTTTTTATAGAAACATAAAGTAAAATTAATTCTGAGAATATTTTATAAGTTTGTGGCAGTTGTTTTTGATTTATTTTTGATTAACTTAAAAATTTCGCAACACTTAATTATTGATCATTCTGCACCCAGCGCAATTCTGTAAATCAAAAACATGTTTTTCGCTCCTAAGAAAAGTAAAAAATTACAACTCGCCTGAATAAGGCCCCGTTCTTAAGATCCAACGGAAATTGAGAAAAAAAATCGTGTTTTTGAAATGATTGATTAAATTAGATGGTTTCATGTTTAATTTTGAAAAACTTGTGTCAAATGCGCCGAGCGTTAAAAAATTATAAAAACAATTGCCACAATTTGAAAAACTTCCAAATACACTCAAAATTAATTCTAGTTGCCTCACATAAAATCTAAAACAATTCTTCCTATTTTTTAACAAATCGCACGAGAATCGTGAATATGTTATCTGAAAGCACAAAATTTGCCAAGCGTTAAAAAAATATAAAAATAATTGCCACAACCTGGAAAATTTCCAAATTCACTCAAAATTAATTCTAGTTTATGCCTCTGATAAAATCTAACAATGATTCTTACTAATTCTTAAACAAATCGTACGAGAACTATGCTTATGTCATCTGAAAGCAAAAAATTCCGGACCGTAAGCTCTTGCCTTCTTTGGCACGACAAAGGAAGGATGGTACAATTGTCTTGTTTACCACAACACTCAGCGTGAACTCAAATTTATTGCGTAGTAGAAAGAATTGTTGTGAGATCCGTATCTCCGGCATAAACTAGAATTAATTTTGAGTGAATTTGGAAATTTTCTCGATTGTGGCAGTTGTTTTTGCATTTTTTTATCGCTCGGCGAATTTTGTTCTGTCAGATGATATAAGTAAGCGCAGTTCTCGTGCAATTCGTTAAAAAATTGGGAAGGATTGTTGTGTGATTTTATTTAAGGCATAAACTAGAATGAATTTTGAGTGAATCTGAAAATTTTCCAGGTTGTGGAATTTATTTTTGTATACTTATTTTAACGCACGGTGAATTTTGTTCTATTAGATAACATAAGCACAGTTCTCGTGCGATTGGTTAAAAAATAGGAAGAATTGTAGTGTAACTTTATCTTATCTGAGGCATAAACTTGAATTAATTTTGAGTGAATTTGGAAATTTTCCAGGTTGTGGCAATTGTGTTTATATTTTTTTTAACGCTCAGCGAATTTTATTCCTCAAACTCCAGTTATGTCGATGAATTACGGCAATTGTTGGAGGATGAAGACGAAGGAGACCCCTCACAGACTGAAGACTTGGGGGAAGAGAATGACATTGATTCTGAGGATGAAGTTAAAGAATGTGTTCTCAATTCAGATACTGAGCGATCTGGCGATGAGATAGATAAAAAAACAGTGGAAAACTTTTATGTGGGAAAGAAAAAAAAGGCGACGTCGGGGGTCTCACAATATTTGCATTCACCTTCCAGGAGTCGAAGGAAATGTAAAGAATGCTAAAACTGCATTTGAATGTTAGAATAATTTATTTAATGACGATATCTTGGAATTGATTGTCAAATACACAAACCAATACATTGATTCCATCAACGATCAATTTGCCAGAGAGAGAGAGGGAGAGAGAGAGAGAGAGAGAGAGAGAGAGAGAGATAGAGAGAGAGAGAGAGATCAGACCCAATGACATAATTGAAATAGGCTTATTATATCTAGCAGGAGCATATAGAGTGAATCGCCATGGTTTGGAAGAACTTTGGGGGTGAGAAGGTGATGGCATCGAAAAATTCAGTCTCGTTATCAATCTCAAAGGGTTCAAGACAAAGCCCAAAGAAAAGAATATGACCGCCTGGCCCGAGTCCGAGAAGTTTTTTTTTCCTGGGGAGAACCTCACTGTAAACGAAATGCTTCTGGGTTTTTGAGCAAATACGGCATAAAATTGTTTATCCTTCTTGCCCGGGTGGTTTACCCAGTCAATTTGTAAATTTATACTGGGCGACGGCCACCAGGACCTTTCTGTCTCAGTAACAAACTAAGTAACGTAGTAAGGAGAATGGCTGAGCCTGTGTTTGGATCTGGTCGGAATATAATGGCGGATATTTGGTTTAGTGACTTTGATCTCATCGATGATTTAACCCTTAATAGTCACATCTCCGAAAAATGACGTAATAGTCATTCGGGGTGTGGTATACCCCACGCCTTTGAACTTCCGTCAATTAATGTTAAATTGACAAAAAAACAAAAAATAACAATCAGAGATACATTTTGAACCTCTAGTTACAAAAATATGTGAATAGTTTTCAAAACCTGCAACTTTACATGTGAAAAAAAAATGTTGAAAAAAAAAAATCCGCAAAATATGAGTTTTTGCAAAAAATACGGTAGTAATTTCAATTTTCAGCTAACTTCGCTTCTTCTGAAACAAATATCGCAGCGCTTTTGATTTGGTAATCTCGGAATAATCCACAGAGAAGAAAATGCTCAGAATTTTTTTCTGGCACAATGATCACACGGGGTGTCGTACACCCCACAATTTTTCACGAGTTGACTCAAACAGGTACCACATTAACACTGACGCGTGAGCTCAAATAATACCTATTGGGGTCCACAATAGAAGGTTCAAACTATCTGTAGATGGAGTAACATGTCCCGTTTACTTTCAATTTCAGGACCTCATTCAACGTCTAAAAAAGGCTGGGGTGTATCACACCCCTAGTGACTATTAAAGGTTAAAAACAAAAAAGTTTTCTTAAGTTGGAACTGTTATAAATAAAGACAGTTGCTAACGGCTTTTGTAAACGCTAATGGGACAAAAGCAAACACCAGTATGTTTGGCTTCTGCGACGACAAAGTTTTGGTTTCCTACATCCCGCGCAAAAGAAAAAAATGTTATCCTTGTATCAACCTTATATGATGATGACAACATTGATCCTCAATCTGGAGAGTAAATTAAACCAGAGGTTATCACCTTTTACAATTTGACCAAGAGTGGTGTTGACACAGCAGATCAACTTTGCTCTACTTACAGTGTAAGCCGAAATACCAAGCGGTGGCCAATGGTGATATTCTTTGCATATTGAATAAAGTGTTGGAAATATTATAAAATGTACAGTTATGAATTGAAAATAGAAAAATATAAGCTTTAAATAAGATTTAATTTATCAGTGGGCACATAAGGTAGACATTGAAGTCATAGAAATCAGTATCGGTTTCATAATTATTTTTTTTTTAACGGGGAATTTTCAATTGATTCAGCATTTTATTCAGTTTTACTGTATTCCTAAAATATTTTGTAAAGTGTAATAAAATGGATTTGTTATTGAAAATTACGGTGTATTTGTGTATGCAAATCAAAGGTGCTTTGAATTTTAATTTTAATAGGACATTCACGCCAAAAAAAACAGATGTTTTGGATAATAAATGCGGATGGTTATTTTTACGACTACATAACAAACATACATTTTCGAAATTTCTAACTATTCTAAAAATTCTTAAATTTGAAAAAAAAGACTGGTGGATATTTTTCATTTTTCTTTTTTATTGATAGCCCCAACATTGCGGTGTAATAGTGGAAGACCACTTCATTCATATGGCTGCCCCGGCTGGCTTTGCAGTAGCCCATTCTGTCGACCCAATTTTTCATGACATTTTCGATGGTGTGGCCCTTAATGGCTGCAATGGCGACTTCAATCTCGTGCTTTAGATCGTCAGTCGTCTCTAGATGGTTGGAGTAGCACTTATCCTTGAGGCTCCCCAAATAAAAAAATTGTCCAACGCACAGTCGAACGTACCGGGCAAAAGTTCGACTGTAACGTTGGCTGTGTGGCACGTGGCACCACCTATTTCTAATTTTTCAACTTGTTAGTGTGTGCCTTAATATATTAAGTAATTAATTAAAAAGTTGACATTTTCTTATTGGTTAATTAATTAATACAAAGCCATGAGCAAGAATAATTGGTTAATAAAACGGTTGCCTAATGGTAGTATATGCTAACGAAATCTCAGCTGTTTTTTAAGAAATATCTTAAAGTGATTTTGAACGAATTATAAAAACGGTAACTTCAAAAATAATTGAGTATTAAAATAAAATAACCTCTTTCTGATGAAAGGAGTTGTTTGGAAGTTTCATATTGCACTGCTAATCTGGAAATTTTGGACTCTATAAAATATGTAAATTGAATGTTCTGGTAAAGAAATCATTGAAAGTTGAACAGTACTGTGAAAATATTTTAAGTAAGAAGATGGAAGTTATTTGCTCACTAAAATTAACAAATGCTACTGAACCTAATTTTCCAATAATAAGTGTTAAATATATGTTTTATGAAATATATTTGCAATACACTTCTGCAAGTCAATATTCTTTTATGGTCCTTTGGTCCCAAAAATTATTAAGGTTTTTCCAATACTTCGAAAAACATTTTTTTAATAAGTTGCTCATTTAGGAATGCCATTTAATTCGTTATCTTCGTCAATTGTAAAAGTGTTTCTGTAAAATGTATTGCATTAAAAAAAATCGGGAAAAAACGTCCATGAACGTATCTCTTTGTTTATATCGAAATTCTTTCTTTCTAAATAATTTAGAGATGGCGCCGATGAATGGTGGTATTCATTTTCTCTACCTTTTCACATTGAAAGAGGGCAACATACTCTCGCACCCCGGCGGCAACATACTTTGGCGC
Source organism: Ocypus olens (assembly GCA_910593695.2). NCBI lineage: Eukaryota > Metazoa > Arthropoda > Insecta > Coleoptera > Staphylinidae > Ocypus > Ocypus olens. The sequence continues at coordinate 10,299,402 of OU343054.1, read as the reverse complement.
GGCCCTGGCGGTAACACTCACTCTGTGAAAAAAAAAGTTGATTAAATAAAGACGATAAGTAACCTGAACAAATAATTGTTCAACATGTTCCTAAATCTGCAAAATTAAGCCTTACAAAGACTAAACACAAAACTCATTGAAACAACTACTATAATACTTCTGTTGATTGCATTGGTTTAAGATAATTTCTCTATGTACAAAGACTAACTTGAGTGATTTCGATTTAACTCAATAATCAAATAAATCTTAAAGAAGCAATAAAAGAAGAGTAATAAAATTATACAATCTACAAAATTATTAATTAATAATTTACATGTTTGCATTGTGAAATTTCCGAGTTATTTAGTTTAAAATATTCTGGAAATTCCTTTGACAATGTCAGAAAAATATTTTCCCCCCTTATACTAGCACTTTTAGCTAGCAATGAATAAATTATGTGACGATGTTATGTTAATATTTAATCAACAACAGAAGCAAGTAATGACATTTAAAAACATTTATTCTGGAAATGTATAATAATTTAACATTGGAAGCCGTGGGGATTTTGCGCAATTTTACAAAATAATTACGGAACTGCGTGCTTAATTTAATATCATTGAGCGACTTAATTCCCAGGCACATTTAATGTATTATTTTGTTTAATTCGGAAATTCAATTCATCCCTGTAAGGGTGAATGCTATTGGGATTTACGTTATATAAGCGTGAATGATATTTTAATATTTTTTTATAATTTTATTATTGTCCGAAATTATTTCGTAAATTGCGTCTATTTAATACAGGTGTATTGATTATAAGGTAAAGTAAGTATAATAATTAAAATATACTCGTGGACTCCGAAGTAAATGTTTTATCGTAAGAAACCTATTTTGTTTTTCTTTACTTTGTTTTCTTCTATTTATTTAGGCTGCACAGCGGGGGGTCCTCCCTCTTTCGGTGGTTGTTCTAGCGTGAGGATGCGGTGGTACGAGCGACGGTGGCGCAAGCGGAGAGGGTAGTACGGAGCGTTTTGGTACTAACAGCGGGCGCTTCGTACGTACCCCGTTACAATCTCCCCTTCAGGACCCTTATGACGTCCCGGCCGAGGGTCCTGGATTCTTCTTTGGTCTTCCTCTCTTTCTGATTGGATATGTGGGATCCTTCTTCTTCTTCGGCACATTTTCTTAAGGCTATGACGTGATAGGTGGCCAGTGGGACTGCAAGATTTTCTCTTGAGGCTTTGCTAAGGGTATACGATGTTATCCAAACTAGGTCTTCTGGCGCGTAGATTTCTGCTTCTGACCGTTTTTTGTCGGCCTGTGTTTTTCTTTCATCTTGAAGTTTTTCGTGTTTCTCTTTTGCCGTTTCGAATGTCGAGACTAGATCTCTTGGCCTGGATGTGATATCTGGCAGATAAATGTCCGTCTTCATTATCTCCCTTAGATCGTGTTGGACATCGAACGGGGTTCGTAGCTCTCTCCCGAAGGTGAGGTAGGCTGGAGATAATCCTATTGAAGCACAGTAGGTTGTATTAATCTCGAACTGGGTCGCTGGGAGTTTGTTTGGCCAGTCTGTGTGTTTGGTTCCAACCTGAATAGCGAGTTGTGCCTTCAGGTCCCTGTTTCTTCTCCCACTAGATTGGCGGCTGGGTGGTACACCGGGGTGAATTTATGGTCGACGTCTAGCCAGCGCGTGATCTGCTGCATTATCGAGCTTACGAACTGGGTGCCGCTGTCGCTGATAATTGTCCTCGGAATTCCATGTCGCATGAATACTTCTTCCACGAGGGTGGTTCCGCAGGCAAAGGCTGTTGCGGCTTCTAGGAGGAATAGCTCTACCCATCTCGAGGCGGTGTCCTCTATGATAAATATCCATTTCTCCTTCTTGGAACCCTCTGGAAGTGGTCCGAACAGGTCGATTGCCAGCACCACAAATCTTCGGTTCATCGTTGGTATTTGAAGGAGTCCTTGCGGCTTCTGGTTTGACGCCTTGTACTTCTGGCACCCTTGGCACTGCTTGACGTACTCCGCGACGTCGTATCGGATTCCAGGCCAGTAGTTGTTCCTTAATATTTTCCACAGGGTTCTTTCGACACCACAGTAGCTTGCAACTGGATCGTCCTGAAATTTCTTGAGTAATTCCTTTCTTTGTGTTTTTGGTATGGTGAGGTATGGTTCGTCCGTCTCATCGTACGAGGAGGATCCCTTCATTTATAATGTACCCTCGCGCGATCCGTTGGCCTAGTTGTTCTGGGCTGTCCGCTTAGAAAATGTTGGTTATTTTTTTGATCTCTTCGTCATCCTGTTGTACTTCACGGAGCTCGGTCATTGTTTTGGCTGGCAGATCAATACTGATAAGAGCGGCTGGCAGTTCGTCTTTAGGCGGCCTTGACAGGAAGTCGGCTATCAGATTGGCTTTCCCAGGTGTATATTCAACCTTGAGGTGAAAGGGTTGCAGCTTTAGGGCCCATCTTGCGAGTCGTCCGCTGGGTAATCTTAGTGACATTAGCCACTTCAGGGCTAAGTTAAGACCGTCGTGGGGCTATCCTCTATGTAACCCCGGAACCGTTTAACTGCCCAAACTACGGCAAGCGCTTCCCTCTCCGTGCGTGGTGCCGTAATTTATTTCGGCCTGGGTGAGGAGGCGGCTGGCGTATTCTACTGGCCTTTCCTTTCCCTCTCCCTGCATCAAAGCTGCTCCTATGGCATATGAGCTGGCATCGGTCCTTAATATGTAGGGCTGGTCGGGCTTTGCCTGCTGCAGGATCGGCGAGGAGATGAGCGCCTGTTTCAGCGTGGAATACGCCTCTTCTTGCTGCTTCCAAAATTCCCATGGTGTACTTGTCTGCGTTAGAATGCTTAATGGTTTGGCAATTCTTGCGAAGTCCTTGATAAATTTTCTATACCAGCTGTAGGCTTGCAGGATGCTCTACAACTATTTTATGTATGCCGGCCGGTTTGCGATGGCCGCCACCTTTTTCGGATTGGGTTCTATTCCACTTTTGCTGATTACGTGCTCTAGGTAGAGAACCTTTTCGCAGCAGAAGCGGCTCTCTTCTTTCTGTTGATCCTCAGGTTCATTTGTTCAAACCTCTGGAACAGCTGTCTCAAGTCCTCTTAATGGTCTTCAACCGATGCTGATAAGATGATGACATCATCCAGGCACACCAACATCCAGATAGATTGTAGGCCTGCCTTTACTCGGTCCATCAATCTTTGGAACGTAGCGGGCGCGTTTCGTAACCCGAATGGCATCCTGGTAAACCGGAATAGGCCGAACGGGGCGATGAAGGCCGTTTTGTCCCAGTCCTTCCTCCGTACCTTCACCTGGTGGTAATCTGCCTTGAGATCCATAGTGGAGAATATTTCCGCTCCGCTCGTGGAGTGGAGGAGATCGTCAATCCTTGGGAGTGGATAGCTATCCGGCTTCGTAATAATGTTCAGCTTTCTGTAATCGATACAGAGTCGGAATTGTCCACCGGGTTTAGGGATCAGCACTACTGGAGCGGCGCAAGCGCGCTCGCACTCTTCTATGATACCTTCTTGCAACAAATTCTTCAGTTCTGCCTCTAGCTGCTCCGTTTTCGGGAGAGACAGTCTGTATGGTGGCTGGGCGACGGGAGGTGGTCTCGGGTATTGATTATGTGTTCCGTGGCTTCTGTGAGGGGTCCGCCCTTATTGAAGATGTCCCGGAACTCCTCCAGGAGGTTGTTGATTTTTTCTTGTTCTTCCGGGGACAAATCGGCAGCCTCTACCTCGGGATCCAGGAGAATCTCCTGTAGGTTTAAAGTAGCCTTCTGGAGATCCCATTCTTCCTCGATCTGAACGATGGCTTCTTGGAACATAAAATCAAAGGAATCGATTTCTGATTTGTATAACAGGAAAAACTTCTCCGTCTTGCTGGGGGTCCTTGGTATAGGGGAAATGACCGGTTTGACGAGGGTCATCTTTTATATTTGTGGAACATGGAGAGGTTCATGTTCTCTACTTCCCGTGGTAGGTTCCTTTTTCGTTTGGCGGGATACTCCTCCTTTTGTGCAAAGAGGTGTTTTTCAGGCTTATCCCAAAATGACCAGGTTATGTTTTGGAAGTTTAAAGTGATCCCCGCGTCCTCCATGAAGTCGATCCCCAGGAGTGTATTAGAATTCGGGGTGTTACGGATGTAAGTGAGGGTGATTCGAATCCTTCGCTCTTGGAGGGTGACATCCACTCTGGCGTATACTGCCGTCTTCACTTTGCTAGACCCGTCCGCCAAGGTGAGATTCACGGGTTCTTCCTGGAACTTCGTTCCCTGCTTCCGAAGTTCCTCATAGAGTTGATCGCTCGCAAGGCTGGTGCGAGCGCCGGTGTCCAAGAAGGCCGTTCCGGGTGTTCCTAAAATTTCTATGGTCAGCAGTTTCTTTTGATGTACCCTGGGGTTTGGTATCCGTAGCAGCGTAACTCCTTTTTCTCCTGGAATGTCGTGGATTTGGATTGCTTCTTCTTCTTTCGGCATTCCTTCAGAGAGTGCCCAAAGATTTTGCAAAAAGAGACTTCACCCTCTCCTTGACCTCTGGGCGATCTGGTTTCTTTTCTTGTAGGTGGGCCTCGATCGGACCTGGTTCAATAGTTCTCTGAAGCTGTTGACTGACGGCCTGGATCTCTTAATTTGAATTTTAAGAGACCGTATAGCATATTTAGCTGGGTAGGCTCCGGGAATTTTTGCTCCAGCTGGGCCACCTGCGACCTCTTCTTCATTATGAAGTCGCCTGTATCCTCGTCGGATTGTTGCGATGTGGAGAACGTTTCCATGTAAATTTGTAGGCCGGTTGTGTTGGTACATATTCGTCCCGTATTGCTTGTTTTGGCTGCTCCCAGGTGCGGATGTCGTCCTTAGTCCCGGTCCACCAGGTGTTGGCAGGTCCCTCCAGCAATAATCTCAAGCCTTGGACGGCATTTTTGTCGGAGATATCTTCGTTTTGCTTGAAGAAGATGAAATCTTTTACCACCTGGATTTCGAGTCCCTTTGAAACGAGCATGCATTGCATGAAGTGTTTTCGCTGCGGTTGGATGGCGCTTATGAGTTGTTCTAGCTGCTCCTGTGTAAGGGCCTTCCTTCCGGTCGACTGGCTCCTTGTTCCTTGAATTCGGCAATCTTCGTATACGATGCGGTGCGAGGAACTGTCCACACAAGGGATCGGCTTTCTCGGGAGGGTTTAACAAAGAGCGTTGCTAAAAGCAGCTTCTGACCACACAAGGGCTCGGACAACTGTTCGAGCTAAGAGTTTGTAGAACTCTTCTGGTATATTGGGGGGCAGCTGTTTATATAGGCTGCACAGTAGGCGGTCCTCCCTTATGCGGTGGTACGGGTGACGGTGGCGCAAGTGGAGAGGGTAGTACGGAGCATTTTGGTACTAACAGCGGGCGCTTCGTACGTACGCCGTTACAGTCTGCTTTAAATTCCACGCGCCACTCCAATCACGGCGGATACAACACAATTTTGGAACTGCCGCAAACTTTCTTCATGTTTTCTCCCTTGGGTTATCTTGAATGGGAGTATGATGTTTTCAAACTTCTTCTTTAGTACCTCCAAAGGAAAAATCACAGATCCGTAAATCTGTTGACCCGTTGCGTCGACCACACCTTATCACCCAGCAGACCAGACCTTCGGGAAACATTTGCCTAACACATCGAGTGAATACCATGCTATTTGAGTTGTAACTCCATCCCATTAGAACCACTCGGCCTTAGATGGTGATACTCGTGCATGCATGATTGTGTGTATATCTATTTACGAACATATCTGTGCATTATTTTGTAAAAGCTCGTAATTTATTTTACATATTCTTGAAACTGCAATTCTCTGGTGTATCTTAATTTAATGTTAATGAAATTTTAATTATAAAGATTTATTTTTCTTATTGTATTGGTTCACTCATTTTACCTTTTGAAATTAGTGATGATGTAAAACGATTCTATTATTATTAACTGATGTATCGATTAATGTATATATTGTAAGTATGACTATTCGTGATATGTATTTTTCTTTCTTTTATTTCTCTACATAATATTCTTTCAATTAATATTTTAAAACTGACTTCTGTACTACATTTGTGATGTACTATTCACTTAAGAAATATATGAGCCAATCACTCCAAATTAGGAAACTGCATCACCATTAATTTTGGCGGCCAAGTTGCATAAATTTAGCATATTCACAGCTCAACTGAGGTAAACTGTGTTTTATCGCTACTCATGATTCGGGCAAGCATTTGCCTGCATTTGTTGTGCGGCTCTTTCCGTATCTAAAATCGTCTTAGTAACTGGACTTTTACTAAGACGTAAACGTAACACTTTTAACATTGTTATACTACTATATTTATAATTTGTAAGTATAGCCATTAATTTACAAATATAAATTATGTTATTATGAAATATATTTCATGTAACTGGCATTGACATGATAATTCCTGACTGTATTATATTTGGAATGTTTTGTAGCGCAAATGCATATTATGATAAAAAATATTCATATTTAAATTAACGTGTACAATATTTCCGATAGGTATATTTTAAATGCTATTGCTGGATCTATTGATCGGTATTAATGTTATTTCAGTAAAATGAAATATAAATTAAACTTGTTTTCATAAAATATGGGGTTGCTGTTTTTAAGCAATAATGTAATGAAATTTTGTTACAAATTAAACCAAATATTGAATATTAATTTAAAATATTTTTAAAATGATTACATGTGGCTCGGCAATATTCAATAAAAATATTTGCTGGAACACACTAAAAATAACATTGAGCCACTTCTCGATAACTATCCATATTTTGGTACCTATTTATTATTATTAATTTACATGTAGTATTTAGTTTTGTTATACCATCTGTTGTCATTCAATGAAAATATTTGTAGGGAATGATTACCTTCGTATTCGATGCTGAAATATAATATTTTGTTTTCAATTAATTACTTATAGAAACGAAATTATTTTTATGGATTTCAGTGGTGAATTAAAAATCTTACATGTTGGGGATAATATTAGCGAAAGGATAGAATATAATAACATAAGTTTGGTGATATATTAGAGCTTACTAATCAAGTTGACACACTCTCCTCGGCTTTCAGGATGGAAATAGAATGCTATCCGTGTACAATATTATTTTGCACGAAATATACATTACACGGTATTCTGTACAAGGTGCGTAAATTACGGGCTGCCCTGTGGTGTACATTACATAAATTTTATTCCAACGCTCTTAAATAATTAAATTGCAAATTTCGAAAAGAGCTCGTGTATAGTTCTTTTTTTGCAAAATAGTCTTTTTTGTTTTGTTTTCAGGAATAGTAGTGTGCGAATTAATGTGAACAATACATTTTCTAAACAAATTAGAAACAACTTTACTTGTTGCAGAAAGCATTAGATAAATACAAGAAAGCGAAATGTAGCCTGAATATATGAATATTCAATTAATCTGCAAGCAAAAAATTAAGTCTTACTAAGACTATAAACAAATAACTTATTGAAACAACTACTTCCCTGGCTAGTGCCACGCCGGATATTGAATGATACAAAAGAAATTTGCATGTTATTTCTAGTACTACTAGATAATAACATTGGTTTAAGATCGTTTATTTCTACATACAAGACTAACTTAGAAAATTATTCTAAAATGAAATGTGAAACTTTAAACTGTAAATGTTATTATTAAAATGAAAAAACCAGAAAACATTTTGACAAGGACATTTTGACAAGGACAAGGACATTTACAGTTTAAAGTTTCACATTTCATTTTAGAAGTTTCAAGTTGCTTGTGGAGTCACAATTCATGATTTGGCAGTACGTAGAAGACTTCTGGAATCGGGAAGAATGACAATCCGACCGTAGAAAAAATAACTGCTCCAATGATGAAAAAGAGGCTTCTTCGGGCTAAGAAATATGAAATAGACTACAGACGTTGTTTTTGGTGCTGGGCAAGCGGTCATGATACATCAGGAAATCACGCAAAGACAATCTTAGAACCGCTCATATTGATCAAACAGTGAAACATCTCCCGAAAAAGATTTTTTGGGGTTGTTTCTCCTACATGGGACCTGGATCTCCTGTGTGAATCATGAATAATGATGTGACAAGTACAAAGAGTTACTGGATCGAATGATATGGAAAAAGCTGTTCCTAATGGTGGGGCAATTTTCCACCAAGATTCAGCTTCGTGCCACAAATCAAAGGAAATGATAAAATATTTTAAAGAGAGTAATATTAGTTGTCTCGCTAGGCCTGGAAATTAAGCAAATTTAGGTCCAATAGAGAATTTGTGGGTTATTTGTAAAAGCTAGACTTCGACAAGTGGATTGTGCAACGAAGTAGGAAATTGGGGTATGGCTCCGATTGGAAAACTTCAAGAAACTGGTCGATTCTATGCCAAATAAAATACAGCAGATAATTTCTGAAATTGGGTGATATATTCCTAGAATAAACAATATGTAATTATACTTAATTCCAATAGTAATTTCTTCCCTCATTAACAACTAACTACACTGATGCGACCTGAAAGGTCGAAACCAGTCTTTAGGTGTTCTGCGCGGGGGGGGGGGGGGGAAACAATATTTAATGTTTACCATATGACTTCGTCATGGAGCCATCTCTTTGGATGACTTCATGGAACTGTATAAGGTCATAAGCAAGTAGCAGTTTCAAGCGGCGTTGCTGTAGAATTGAGTGATGAGAATGCCTATTTAGAATAGTGACGGTTTGGAAAAACGTATTTTGACATTTAATTGACACTTAATTTAAAGTCCAGTCTATGCTTGAGATGGGCGAAATGACTCTTTTTTGTGAGTCGACTCATTGTAAAGATTGGACTTACAATACATGATTCCTGACTATAAAAAAAAGTAAAAAGGTATGCCTGGAAAAAAGTTATGAGCAAAAAGAAACTCAATTCGAAATTTTTCCCATTCACTCCCAACACGTAGTGGAGAGCAAAACAGGTCCTTATTTTACAAATTTTACAATTTACCCCGAAAATATAGTAAAATTTCTGGACTCCTCAACTCATTAATAAGAGTCGAATCTTTTAATAGACTCACCCATCTCAAGTCTATGTATCATAAGAAAATATTGGCCTCTGCAACCAGCTGTAAGATATTACTTTTTTTACTTATTTTTGGAAATTAGTGAATCCAGCAGTTCGCAAAGCCCTCGGTATAATAATGTTTATTTTTGTGTCAGGTTATTTTTTATTCATCTTCAACCCTGAATAGTCAGGTGGTCTAATGCTGTCCCCTTTATTGATAACAAATTAATTTTTAACCTATCAAAAACGTAAGGTTGTTTTCCAAACATTCCAACTATTTATGGAAGCTGAATGTCGAGGAAAATTAAATTTTTATCCTATCGAAAATGAATGATTGTTTTTCAAATATTTCTACTATTTATTGAAGCTAGTCGTTGTGGAAGTTTTTTTATTGAAAACATTAAGCTCTATTTGTTTAATGTTCATCCTATCAGTATCTTACCAATAGACATCAATGTCTACCGAAGGAAGTAAAATTTACGGTGTACCACAACGAACAATATTGGATCCGCTGTTATTTCTGATTATTATAAACGATCTTCCAGATAATGTTAAGTGTGTTATGCAAATGACACTACATGTTTAAATCAATCGGCCGATATTCCTAAACATTAACAACTTGAATCTGAAAGTACTGGAACGGTTTAATAAAAATGGTCTCTGAATGGTGAAAAAAAACGTGATGCAGAGTACTGATGTCTCAAACCATTTTTCTGCCAAATTTCAGGGTATGCATTTAGGCTATATGCTAAATACCATATAAATTATATCTCCAGAAAATTATGTTCTGCTATTTTTCATGCAACAAATTCCTTGCCTCAACCTACCCTAAAATCCGCCTTTGTGCCAAATCGTCGTAGGGAACTGCGTTATTTGAGTCCTGCGCAGGTAATTGAACACATTTCAATGCCCTTTTGGTGGATCGAGTCGACACATTTTTTCCAACTTGGTACACGTTGCCAAAGTTGGACGTTTTTTTTTCCAAAAACGTGTTTTTTTGTTCGCGGGTTGAAGGGTTTGAAATGGGATCATTCCAATCTGAGTTTAACCCCTTAAAGTAGAGACAAAATAGGATTTTTTCCCGAAAGAATCATCAAGTTTGGTTGAAAAGTCACTGAGTTATGCACTTTTTTCAAACACCCATAACTTGGTGCCAAATCGTCAAAGGAACTTTGTTCTTCGAGTCCTGCATAGAGAATTGATCAAATTTTAATGCCTCTATGGTTGATCGAGTCGAGAAAAATTTTCCAACTCCATAGACATCGTCAAAGTTGCACATGGTTTTCTGAAAAATCTTTTTTTTTCACAGGGGCTCTAGAGGGTGGTGGAAGGGATTACGCTTAAGTTCGCATGCATGACTTAAAGACACTTCAAAGTTTTTCGCTCTCAAAAATTCATCAAAATCGATTGAAAATACGCAGCGCTTTGAAAATGGTCGAAATTTCACGAATTTCAAGTGTTTCATTTTTTTTCCACCAGCGTAGTTCAATATTCAGTATAATCTGTATCAGCTGCAAACGTCTGCATTCTTACAAATGTCTGGTAATTCCAACACCGATTCTTCAATAAATATTTTTTTTATTAGTTATTTTAATATAAAAAAAAGTCTTGAATATCTCTGAGATTTTATGATTTAAAGAGGAACTGGTAGGTTTAAAGAAAGATACGATGTTAGGGAACAAAATACATGTATATTAGAACCCTACGAGAATAAAAAATAAAATATAATATTTATTTATTTATTTATATACGGGAATCCCCATTTTACAAAAGAATGAATACATTATAAGATATAATAGTAACCTAAATTTAAACTTAAAATTAAAAACTAAAATAAAATAAATCAATCATACATATGAATGCTAAATGATAATAATAACACAAATCGCAATTTATCTGAAAACTGAAAAATAACAAAGTTAAGTCCGAAGCATATTCATGGAAAGTGATTTCTTAAATACTTGTTTACTCGAATCAAACAAATGAAACCACTCATATTTGTTCAAATCATTAGCCAACCTCAACATACGACTCACCGAATTATAATGAGAGTAGTTTGTTGCGTATGTGTCAATATAAAATAAATTTTTATTTCTTAACACCAGTGAGAAACTAGAAAAATGAATATTAATATCAGAAAGCAATGATTAACAATTAATGTGATTGTTAAGCAATCCGTGAAGAAAACAAAGATCCGCCACATTACGACGATCACTAAGAGTCTGAATTCTAAAAGATTTCATAATGGAGTCATAACTACCTGGGACATGGCGTATACCTAGTTTATATTCCTGATTACGTAAAAATTTATGTTGTAACGATTCGATTCGGTTTATATCCATCGCTAAATACGGTGACCACACTGGAGATGCATATTCTAAGTGACACCTTGTCAATGTACAATATAAGAGTTTTAGACATTCAGGGTTTAGCTCCTTTGAAATGTGCCAAACAAAGCCCCATAGCCCTGAAGCCCTATCACAAATTCCATTAATATGGCTCTTAAATGACAGGCGGCTATCAAATAACACTCCAAGATCCTTCACAGAGTACACACATTTCAAAGGAGATAAATTGATGACCTAATCAACATGTAATGGGCGCACACTTCTTGAAAATGAAATTGAAACACATTTATTGCAAAAAATAATTTCTTAACATCACACCATAGAGCAACACGATGCAAATCCTCTTGCAACAATTTACAGTCCTCAACGCACCTTATGATCCTATACAATTTCATATCATCCGCATATAACAGATATTCACTGGACTGAATAACTTCCACTAAGTCATTTATGAATAATATAAATAGGATTGGTCCAATATGTGAACCTTGCGGAACACCAGAGCTAACAGTTATTGGTTCAGATATGAAATTATGAATTCTAACATTTTGAATGCGATTGGTAAGAAATGACTCGAGCCATGATGAAGGATTTATCCTGGAGCCCAATAAACGTAATTTTTGCAGAAAGACAGCTTGACTGACTCTGTCAAACACCTTCGAAAAATCCGTATATATAGTATTTTTTATTTAAAAAAAAAACGTATAAGTGGCCGGTATTATCCCCAAAGCATGGGGTAATATCGGCCTATCAATTACTCACAGAAATCGCATACATATTCTTTCTTCTTTTCTCCGTCCGTACATTTTATGTGAGCCCATTTCGAACAACGCACACATCTTAACCATAGTTCCTGATTTTTTTCCAAATTCTCTGCAAATGTCCTCTGTAACGTCGGCGTCTGACTTTTCTTCTTCCTCATCACAGTTATGATAAGTCACCCTCGTGTTCTTTCTGAACTTTTCTTTTTGTTGTACGGTGTTATTATATTCACCAAAACGTTGTCATTATGTTTACCGAAAACTTGTCTTTTTACTCTTTTTTGTTTTGCAGGTTCTCTTTCTTCTAGAATGTCTTTCATCTGAGTAGACGTAAATATTTGAGAGTTGTTGTTAAATCCAGAACATCCAGGAACTGGTATTATTTCTCCAAATGATAGCTTCTGTCCTATTATATTTTCGTTTGCGTCTACCTCCATTTTTTGTTCTCCTGTATCTTTTTCCCGTTCATCTTTTCTTTTCACTGCTATTTGTTCACTTCTGGGAATCGACTCATTTAAGTTTGTAGGTTGAATGTTTTCAGCAGGGGTAAAATCTTGTTCGCTGAACACATCAGGGTTTACAGGAAATATTCCAATTACCTCAAAACCTTTAGTAGCTTTTTCGATAGTTGCAACTCTACCGAAGGCTTTGTTGAACAATTCAGCGACGATATTGGGTGTTATTTTTTCTCCTGGGTTATTTTTCATAAACTTCATCACATTCTGAATGATATGCTGACTTTAAAGGACCATAAAACGTAACATCGAGTGGTTGAACTCGGTGAGATGTATGTGGTGGAATCGTCAGAACAATAATTCCTCTTTCTTTGCAAAAATTGTAGCAGTGACTGCAGTGGTTATCTACTAATAGCAGAACTGGATCTTCTTTTAAAATTTTAACACAATCCTGAAAGTGCTTTAACCATTCAATGAATAAATCTTCGGTTATCCATTCATTATCTGAGCAGCGATATATAGCGCCTGGAGGTTCGTTATTCTTCAAGTGATCAGCCATTCTTTTCCTGGCATAAATGAACATTGGACGAACGTAAATTCCAAACGTAAATTCCAAACGAGCTAAATGCGCACATAACAGTAGTGTTTTTTCCTCTCTCCCAACTAGTTAAAAAAACCCACTCTTTTTTGAACTTTTTCAGCATAGATTTTGTTTGGACGCTGTACCGTTGTAATGCCGGTTTCATTAGCATTAAATATTTTTGCTGGAGAAAATTTATATTTGTCCATTACAGTGTTAAGGTTTACAAAAAAAAAATCAAATTTCTTCTTTGTTGAAAGCCGTCACACGATTTATGCTGGTTGATTCCGGTTTCCTCAGTGAAATTTGCGGATTGCGCCGTAAAAATCCCTCTTACCAATCACGACACGTAGAGCCTTTTTTCTTGTTAAACCGATTTTCCAAATTATTGGATTTGGCAAAAGTGTAGGCGCTTTGCTGAATCTGTGCCGGTGTAATTCCAAAGAAAAGCTTGGCAAGAGTAATTATTTGCTCCGATAATTGACGCTCCTGTGCTTCAGTAATTACTGGGCGTCGTCCCAATTGAGGCTTAGATACTCTGCCTTCTCTACGTCGACCTTGAAGAGTGGCTCTTAGAATGTCAAAAGTTTTTAAAACTTCCCGTTAAGAGCGCCCATTTTCTATTGCTGCCAAAGCTGCCTGCAACGTCTCGGAAGTCCAAGAAGCTCTGTTACTTTTCCGTATATAGGTCCGCGGCATCTGAAAACAACCAAACGTTTAAAAAAATGGGAAACAAAATTATATGAGGTAATACCGATATTACACACACAATGGTGGCCGGAATTACCCGTTTTCAATCGAAACTGCAAGAAAATGCGCAAAAAATTCGGGAAAAATAAAGCGCCTTCCAGGCAGTTTGTGGTTGAATTTGTGAAGCGTGTGCGTGAAAGTGGCTCGTTAGTGGACAAAGCAACGCGTTCCTGTGCTCGCCCAGTGCGCTCAATCGAAAATATTGCTGCTGTTGCCGAAAGTGTGAGTGACAATCCATCAACATCAACTCGACACCGCTCGCAGAAATTGAACATTTCTCGCACATCCCTTCAAAGAATTTTGACGAAATACCTCGGTTTAAAGCCGTACAAAATTCAATTGGTGCAAGAGCTGAAGCCGCACGACCATCCGATGCGATTTCGGTTCGCCCAATGGGCTGAAGAACGCTTGATAGAGCATTTTTATCGAAAAATCATCTTTTCAGATGAAGATCATTTTCACCTCGGTGCCACATTTGGGGCTCAGAAAATCCACACATAATCATGGAAAAGTCACTGCATCCACAACGAGTGACTGTTTGGTGCGGTATGTGGTCCGGCAGCATCATTGGTCCGTTTTTCTTAGAAAACGAAGCAGCAGCCGCCGTAACCGTCAATGGTGAGCGCTATCGCGGCATGTTTTAATTTTTTTTCTTTCCCCGAATAGAAGAGGAAGACATCGGCGGCATTTGGTTCCAGCAGGACGGCGCCACGTGCCACACAGCCAACGTTACAGTCGAACTTGTGCGCGGTACGTTCGAAAATCGCATAATTAGCCGAAACGGCGATGTCAACTGGCCGCCTCGCAGCTGCGATTTGACCCCGTTGGACAATTTTTTGTGAGGAACCGTCAAGGATAAGTGCTACGCCAACCATCCAGAGACCATTTACAACCTAAAGCACGAGATTGAAGTCGCCATTGCAGCCATTGAGGGCCAAACCATCGAAAATGTCATAAAAAAATGGGTCGACAGAATGGGCTACTGCAAAGCCATATGAATAAAATGGTCTTTCACTATTAAACCGCAATGTCGGAGCTATTCAATAAAAAAGAAATTATTGAAAAATATCCACCCGTCTTTTTTTATAGGAATTTTAAAATGCAACTTTTTCGTGGGACAACCTATAGGAACAAAATGCCTACATTTATGTGGGCTTTGAGTAAACTGAGCGAAAGGAGACAGAATATAGTTCATTTATATACGTACAAATAATTTTTACAACTTACCGTTGTTGAAATATGCAATCTTGAATACACACTTTTCTTATACAGCACGTGCTGTTTGGAAAATTTCTATATCAAGAGTACATAACTTGCACTAGCACTGCCGGAACCATACTAACCGTTCGTTTGGTTGATATGCGTGATTAGAGATATCAGCCCCTCCAAAAATTTTATTAGGGCGTGAGAAATAGGCCTACCGGAATTACCCCGAGGGCCGATATTCCCTCAGTTTACCCAAAGTATTGTTTATGGTCTTCCATGACCTATAGAAGCGACAGATAATGTCACAGATTAATCAGAAGACAAAAACAAATCGTGCCTCTCTAATTCTAATTTTGATAACTACAAATGCGACGCGGCGGTATATTATAAGCCCCCTTCTTTGCGGAGCGTTTATTAATGTGAAATATCCTTGATTCAAAATCTTTTAACAAGGTGCTGTTCATTATTTTTGCAATCTGCAAAGTGTAAGCATTTTGTTTTCCAAAGCTGTGTTTAATGCGTTAATTATTATTTAAAATATGAACATTTCCAATTTTTACCTTTTTTTACCCACCAGTGGCGGCTCGTTAGGGGAGGCAGGTGAGGTATTACCTCACCATTAATTTTCTATATTATAAAATTTATTGAATACATTTCTTCCGTGTTGGCTTTAATATTGATAATTAATTATACAGTGTTTAAAATTGGTTGTATTAACGGAATGTTCCCGATTTTTAATGATTAGAATTAGCGAGCCCTCCCAGACCGGACTTGAGGCAAATGCAAACCAACGCAATCGGTATTTATGCAACTTAATATGCCTCCATTCAGTTTACATATATCGCATTCGTTGTAATGTGCAGATTTATTTGGATATCGGAGGCGAGCCTCGGAGGCTTCTCATTTGTCGGAAATCACCCGCGTGGTAGAGAGAGAGAAAACTCGCGGCACTCGCCTTTGTCAGCTGGGTTGAGATAGCTTCACAACAACCCCTGGAACGAAAATATACTTATTAGTTGGTATGTGAACTTGCAAATCGCATCATTTAATTTTTGGTTACCGTTCTCGTTGCTGTTTCCGAGTTTCACTCTGCTGTCCGTTGATCAACGTAAGTTATCAAAAGTAATCTTATAATTATTCATCAGTAAATAGAATTTATTCCTATATTAGAATGGATGACGGAAATAGCACTGTAACTCTCACTGTGGGAAATTGTAAAGATATCGTAAATTTCTTGCTTAAAAATCCATTTAGCCGGTTGTCGTACGATGATAAATTTATATAAAAGGTATGAAAAGGCCTTGCTCTGATCTTAGTTTATTATTAATTCAAAAACATCGATCCTTCAAGTGCATGATTTTACAAATGTGGTCGACAATTAGAAATAAATTATTTTGTTGGCCTTGCATAATGTTTTCAAATAGCAATGAGTCAATATGGCAAAAAACAGGTTATGACGATTAAAAAAAAAGGCCGTTCTATTGATAAGCATTCCAACATTAAAGATCATATATCATCAAATTGTAAATTTCATATTTTAGATAAACAAAATGAAGTTAATGTTTTAACTACGGCTCGGAAAATTGAAATCTAAACGTATAACAACGTGAAGGAAAATAGGGAGATTTTAAAAAGATGTGTAGATAATATTAAATCTGTGCCTTACCAAACTAAAAGTTGACGAGCCGCCACTATTATCCATTGTATTTGTATTTGTATTTATTAGTTTCATTCAAGTGCTTACAAAAATATAAATCTAAATATGTACATACAAATTATTCACAAGTAATTTCTATCGCACTTGAATTGGGTAGCATTCATCTTAGATGATCTTCCACACGTACCCAAAGACAATAGTAAACTTTTATTCCGAACATAGCTCTAGTGGCGCAATTGGTTAGCGCACGGTACTTATAAGGCAGTAGTCGTGAGCGATGCCGGGGTTGTGAGTTCGAGCCTCACCTAGAGCAATTGCTTTTGATGAATATGTATTAATAAAAATCAAGAGACTAAGATAATTCACTAATATCAATTATTATATGATCATTCAAACATCGTAATAAAATATTTATATGGAGTCACCGCCTATTTCCAATCATTTCCACTGTTAACTGTCTGAATGGCAATTATTTATTTAAGTTGCAAGTGTTTACATAATACATTAGTGGAAAATAAACCAAATGTGACCAAATTAGAATTAATACGATATTCCCGGTTTTGGTTAACCATATCATTATCTTACTTATTGCTTGATGCATTTCCATTAATAATTCTTTAGAACTTTTATAATGTAATACATATTAGCGCTAATGGTGCTTTGCATTAAATGTAATTATTAAATCGATATTGATTACATGTAGATTACGATAATATAATAATATATGAAACACGAATAAAATACACTGAATCCACTAAAAAATAAATTATTTTATGCATACTTTTATACTGATATTTACATATTGTATCAAATTAACGTTAATGTGGACCTAAATAATTTATTTAGTGACCATTAGCTTTTATGTGACTAATAAAGCCATTCAGATTTATACCGCTTCTATATATGTATATATTCCTAATTGCAATTTGTCTTGAACGAAGGCTGCAGACAAATAATTTATTTTTACTTTTTGTAATGTTTTATCGCTTTTATCGATTTATAATAATTTATATTTTAGTAATTTAATATTGACATTTTGATTATATATTGTTCCCAACTTATCATTCTGCCCTTTTATTGGTTATCTCACGATATACGTGTTTTACTAGTATATTTAATTATGTAATTATCCACCCTTATGCATTAATTTGTGGCCTGTGTAAACTCTTTTATAACACCAATAAAACATTATTAATATTAGTATTATTATTATTAAAAGTTAATTTCATAAAAAATAAGTTCTGTTCGCAACTCTTCATACTTCTTCATAATTAGCCTTACTAACATTATACAGTACATTTTTTTTATGGTGGGCCATAGGATTTTACATGCTAAAAATTATACCTTGTGTTAATATATATTTTATCATAAAATTTTGAAGGAAATTTTAGTTAGTAATAAATAAATTATTTTTCTACATGATGCGCTACATTAGAATAACTTAAACATGTTTTATTCCAATAAAAAATGAAATTATTTAATATCAATAACTGAGCAAAAATAATCAATGTACCTTGAATTTCCGAAATGTCAGATTGATTAGTGAGGCAAGTAATCAAACGAATTTATACTAAATTTATACTAAAACTGTTTATACTGTTGAGGAATGGGTGGAATTTGTAACGGCAATTATAAGAGGTTTGTCCAGCAGGGAAATATTTGTATTTTTCTACAAGAAGTCAGGGAATTTTTATTTTAGGGAAGTAGTTGACAACTTTTCTGCAGCGTATCCCCACGTCCGGTTCTGAGTAAAAGCACTTTTTATTGGAATAAAACATGTTTAATTTATTCTAATTAAGCGCATCATGTAGAAAAATAATTGATTTATATTACTAACTAAAATTAGCTTCAAAATTATATGATAAAATATACATTAACACAAGGTATAATTTTTAGCACGTAAAATCCTATGGCTCACGATAAAAAAAAAACATACGGTATATACTGTTTGCAGTTACGAACAGGTTGTATATTTATACATTCAGGCTACTCTTTTTTTAATAGATCACTTAACATATGGTAGTATTTTTTTTTTTAATTGTACATATTTCCAATGGTGTCCATGGCTAGAAAATAGAGCAGAAGATCGTATCCCCGATCACGTGCAGAAACTGGTTAAAATGATGGGTTTTAAACTGGCACGTTAACATGGATAAAAATGCCTGGTAAATATATGATAAAATATGTAAATGGTTGGTATTTAATATAATATTCATTGTTTTGATATTTACATATTGGTAGATTAACAACGCCCCATATTTAATTTTAAACACATTAACGTACTTGCTAACCCGGCGCATTCACGATTATTCTCTTTTATAGATTTTATACATATTTGTTTAAAAAAAAATTATTTCTGGTAGTTTCATGTTTTATGGATGGTTTTAAAGTCGGCGATATTCTTCATATTCAACATAATATTGCGTCCGACTGCGTTAAATATCATATAATAGTCGGAAAACTTTATTTACCTACTCCCACTTTGTAATTGATGAATTACCGAACTGTTTTCACCAATCGTAAGCGACCCATTACGTATATAGAGCATATATAAATGTTAAATGTGCTACATAAATGTGTAACATGTACTATTACCACTTATGTACCTCGCTATATTATATACTTATTAGCCAATTACAATTAACGTCCGCCGAGTCCCCTGCATTCGTCTGTTCGTCCTTAAATATTAAGACTGACAGTGACATTTAAACGTCAGATTGCAACTTATTGGTTAACAGAATAACCGACACAATAAACTCCATGCTATGCCTTATTGGTACTTTCACCGCAATGGTATCTTAGTAGATTAACACTTCAGAGTGAGTACAACGATCCGTATCCCTAAATTTGTTCAATAAATATATTGGACAATATATTATTCGACGGAAAATTGTTCGAACGGTAATTCGTTTGCTTAGTTGGTAGTCGTCCTACATTGCCATTACCGGCTAATTTAATACAAATTTAAACGTCACCCTGACAAGATTCAGTTTCAATATTTCTTTAGTTTAAGCGAATAAATGTACGGTCGAAGGTAAAGCATAGTACATATCGCGAGTTGTTACGCAATTACGCGCTCGTGAAATTACGTTACTCACCGCTACGCGGCTCGTACGCAATATCTTTCCCTTGCGCGTAATTTGCTACTTACAACTCTAGTTATGTAATATACTATTAATTTACTGTTTAAAAATGCTTGCATTTTATCTATGGTACAGGCATCAGGCACCAGAACTGAATCCATGTTTTTCGAAATATCATATTAGTATATGTAATATAAAGAATAACACATTAAAAATCCTATGTTCCGTTTTGTTCGTATACACCCTGTATAAGACCAGTTCTAGATATTCTTTAAACAATTCTATAACCGGATGCAATAACTGTTTGCGATGTACATGGATGAAAAATAGTTTATGTTAAGTTTGGGAAGCCGAACCATGACTAACAAATAGGTCGAATAATTTTAATTCGAATGACAAAAAGCTGTAGAAATAGTCTTATATGTTGTAATTATGAACAAGAATGTTAGCGTTAACAGCGATGTTATTTGCTAACATCCATAGATGTTATGAATATACGATGCATACACAATGTCTGTCAACTAACATCGATTAATAATAACATTTTCGATGTTAAACAACACTCGTGGTTCGTGTTTTTTGTCAACAAAAATCTCAAATGGATAGTAATATTCCAATATTAATATATATGATTTACGAAACATTTTATTTCTTATTAATCATCTATTACAATATACATGAAGTTGGTCGCGCTGTAGACGTTGCACTGTTGCCAATTTGTGTATATCGGGTTGTTCCGAATACTGTTTTTAACAGCGCTGTTCAATTTTACATAACATTGCAATGTTAATAATACCTATGTTAATAACATCGCTGTTAATAACAGTTATTCAAAATAACACTAATTCTAATACAAATATCAGTGTAGAAGTTAAATTAATCAACATCACTATGAATAAAATCTTACGACAGCAGTAGGTATGGGGGGATTTAGACGACCTTGCATGACCTTCAGCGTGACCGTGTGTATGAAGTTGCCTAACGTTCAGGTGCGAAGTAGCCCAGGCGGGAGTACTACCTGTTTCTAAATTACAGCTACCTGTTTTTGAATATCAACTACCTGTTTCTAAATAACTGCCACCTGTTTTTGAATAACAGATAGCTTTAATTTAGAAACAGGTAGCAGTTATTTGGAAACAGATAGCTGTAATTTAGAAATTGGTAGCACTCCCGCCCGGGCTACTTCGCCCCTGAACGTTAGGCAACTTCATACACACGGTCACGCTGAAGGTCATGCAAGGTCACCTAAATCGCCCCCATACCTACTGACAGCCGTTTTTGTGATTTCAATTTTTCAAAAACGGCGAGTTTTGAGAAAATCCTTAGTCTTTATAAACCATTAATTTTATATTCTCTGTAGTTATTGTTAATGTAAATTTTATATAACTATACTGGTGGAAAAAAATGAAACACTTTAAATTCGTGAAATTTCGACCATTTTCAAACCGCCATAACTCGGCGTAATTTCAATAGATTTTAATGAATCTTTGAGGGCGAAAAACTTTGAAGTGTTTTCCTTAAAGTCATTCATGCGAACTTAAGCGCAACCCCTTCCGCCCCCTCTAGCACCCCTGTAAAAAAAATGTTTTTTTCAGGAAACCATGTCCAACTTTGATGATGTCTATGAAGTTGGAAAAATTTTGTCAACACGATCCAACCTAAAGGCATATATTAAATTTATAATTATGAATACAAAATATCAAAATCTTTAAATATTAATATTTTCTTTTTTTTTGACTTGGGCTTAGCCATTTATTCACACACAGCTATTATTTTTGTATTATTTTTTTTGTATGAATAATGGAAATAAATAAACAAATGAATAATGTAAGACATATACAACAACCACGGACCCAAGCGAATACTTCTCGATTTCCTAAAAATCTTCCGCCCGGGATGGGAATCGAACCCACACAGCCCCGGTAATATTTTCTTGAGAAAATCAAAGAGTTTACGAAAAATTTTGATTAAGGCAAGATATTCAGTTTTTGTCGTCATTAACATTTGCTTATGTTTAAAATTCTCTTATTATGACGTTTTCGAGAGAATTTCCAAATAAATTTATTGACAGAAATACAGGCATTTCAATCGACACTATAGCCAACTTCGTTATTATTGGAGCTACAAATTCAGTTAAATAGGCAAACTAGTCATAGTTTTTCCTCAGAAAAATACAAACTGCAAACTGTTTACTAGCAAAACTTTGACATTTTAATTTTAATGGGGATTAACAAAACAAACTAATTTTGTTATAACAGCCGCCTTGACGAATTTGAAAAATCATCAATTGCTTTGTCATTTCTGACTTTGGGATAAAAGGTCTTAGCATAATTTTTGTTCACAATTAAATTTTCTATCAAATGAGAATATTGTATATCTCATTTGACAAATAAAACTTTATAACATAAGATAA
Source organism: Ocypus olens (assembly GCA_910593695.2). Lineage (NCBI taxonomy): Eukaryota > Metazoa > Arthropoda > Insecta > Coleoptera > Staphylinidae > Ocypus > Ocypus olens. Next base: position 10,277,110 of record OU343054.1, on the reverse strand, counting down.
TATGGCACCATATTCTATTGATGATTTTGAAACTTCAAACGGCAATTAACATTGGTAACGACTTTACTTAGACGTTATTCTAAGTTTCTATCTTGTGTTATATTTTACATATGTATTTTAATTTAATGTTTTGTATTTTATAGCATGATGGACTATGGAATAAAGACAATTTATTATTATTATTATTATTATTGTTATTATTATTATTAGTATTATTAATCAGTGGAAAAAATACTCCTAATTTACCTATTTCACTGAATTTGTAGCTTAAATAATAACGAAGTTAGTAATAGTGCCGACTTTAGTTTAAAAAGCCTGTATATAATAATTTGATATACCAGGTGTTCGATAAAAACGCCGAACGCTATAACTGTGTTATTTATTGAACGATTTGAACGCATTAAAAAACAAAGTCAATTGCCTTTTAATTACTGTAAAATGACGGTAATTATAATTTTTTTCAAAATCAACTTCATTTATTTATTTATTTATTTACTCGTATTTAAAAAACGGAACATCTCCAATTTGTAACTATTGTATAAACTTAAATATAATCTAAAACTACCTTAACCTTAAAACGTGTACGTATGTACACACAAAATTAAAAATATCGCAACAATTATACACATGATGGTTATCTGTTCATCAACCATGTAAAAAAAATCGTAAAAACGCTACAAGTTGGTAGAACACGTCAAAATAGAGTAGCAGTAGATGTTTTTTAAACTTAGAAATGTTTGATGCAAAGAGATCAAAATCACGAAATGCAAAGTTTTTTATTAGCAAATCGCATAAATCTAGGAAGTGGGCTACTGTAGGCGTACACTGAATCATGAAAGTTCAATCTGAATAGTTTCATCTGTCTAGTAACGGCACCATGCGGCTGAAACCATAAATTAAGTTGTGACAACAGAAAGAGGAAATCAAATTGACTGGATACAATTTTATAGAGTGTGCATAGATCCGCAACGCAACTTCTAATACGAAGATCTTGAGAGTTACGATTTACAAGGCCAGATCTATTAGCTAAGGTTCTTAAAAAGCGTTTCTCAACTGACTCAAGTTTGTTAATTAAATAACCTTGATAACCAGATTTGGGAAGCGTATTCTAAATTTGGTTTAACCAGAGTGCAGTATAGGGTTTTATATGAGTTTAACGATAACTCTTTGGAGTTTCTATTAATAAATCCTAATCATTTAGAGGCATTTAGAGTAATAGTTAAGACGTGACTCTTGAAAGAGAGAGAGATGTATCGAAAACAACTCCCAGATCTTTAATCTCACCTGATCTGGTCAGATCGATGAGGTTCAACTTGTAATCGTGTGTAATTGTATTTCTAACTTTACAAAATTTACACACCAGATACACACCCTGTCCAAATCTTCTTGAAGCTTATTCCAATCAGAAATAGTATTAACTGGAGTAGACATCTTCAAGTCGTCGGCGTATAAAAGAAACTGGCTATGTTGAACTGCTCTAAAGATATCGTTAATGAAGAAATTGAATAGAATTGGATCGATTCCTTGAGGCACACCAGATGTTACAAGAATATCACGAGATATACAATTATCAATTTTGACGCATTGTGATCTATCCGATAAGTAACTTATAATCCATTGAACGATACTATCATTGAAATGTAAAGCCTCCAGATTTTTAATCAGAATGATATGGTCCACTCTATCAAATGCCTTTGAAAAGTCTGTATAGATAGTGAGTAAATGGATCTCGACTCAAAGCGTGTCAATAGCAAACATCTGAAACTCCAAAAGGTTAGAGGGGGTGGACCTACCAGGTTGAAAGCCGTGCTGTTGTTCAATAATAACTCCCTTAGCTAGCCACTGCAACTGCTTAGCCAATATACTATCAAGCATTTTAGGAATACATGATTGAATTGCCAAATAATAGCCAACTTTAAATTTTTAAATGGCTGCATATACTTTTCTTATTTTATAATATTGGACTTATAAATTATGCCCGATATGTTGTTGATTTATTGTAAAGTAAAGTCAACCATTTGTTATTAGTCCGTTTTTCAAGGTTAAACGAAGGTCAACTTTTATTTTTCAAACGGAACTCCCTATTTTTTATTGTGGGATCGTATTCTACGGGAAAAAATACAATTTTTTTGTGGGAAACGTTTTTTTTTAATGCTTTTTTAAAGAGTTTTTTCACGAATTTTGTCCGTCATGTTGTTTGAAATCTCAGATGAATCCAGGCTGTGATTCACGCATCACCCTCGGTATTGACGTCACCCGATGTGCACCATGTGGAAGTTGGTGATGAGACTGCACATCATTGGCCCTGAAAAGGGCCGATGGTTTTAGTGGCTGGAGGTTCGATCTCGTTCTTAGATTAAATGCTCGATCAAGTGTCCATCCTCGTCAATGCACTTCTGTATCCGCTGGCGAAAGTTTACTTGAATATGTCAAAGGGTTTGGATAAAAATTGCTCGAAATGCAGCCCTCTCAATCCTCTCCTTCCTGTTCTGTACTGTTGTCATACTAATTAATTGAAAAGTTTGAATATTGATGAAACTTAATGCCATCAGACGTCGCGTGGAACACCTGACTGGCTCGTTGTGTTGCTTTGATGCTGATGCTGAGGGTAATGCATGAATCGCAGCCTGAATTCATCTGAGATTTCAAACAACATGACAGACAAAATTCGTAAAAACAAAACTCTTAAAAAAAAGCATTTTCAAAAAAAAAAGTTTCCTACAAAAAGTTTGCTTTATTTCTCGTAGAATACGATCCCGCAATAAAAAATAGGAGGTTCTGTTTGAAGAATGAAAGTTGACCGTCGTTTGACTTTGAAAATTAATTCCAAAGTCATTTTAAAGATCACCAGCATATGTCCCCCTTCAAACTCTACAACTTAACTTAACTGAAATTTTTTTACCATGTTGCTCAGGTTTCGAGATATTTGGGGTGGCAATTTAAAATGGGACACCCTATATACAAATTGAAAGCATTACGTGTAAGTTTTGAAAGCAGAAATCATATTGTTAATGACATGCTTCTTCACAAACTTATATCTGGTTACACTTTTATAATAAAAATAAGTCATTTGTTAACCCTTTGGCCTACTTTCCTTACGTCCGAATGCGTGCACTTTTAATAGCGCTCTAGCCGCGACGCACGTGTACCGATTCAACCTATGCAGACGCGACAGAATAGCAGCAGAAACCAGTCCTGCTGAGGACCGGCGTGCCCAATTGTATGCGCACAAATTCATGCTTTTTCATGGCACAACTGAAAACGTAAAATATGGACTTCAAAAAATTCTGTTTCGTAAGAAAATGCATTCATTGTGCAGCACTACTAACGCTAGCGTTGTGCCAGGAGTTAAGCTCATGCTCGATTTGATTAGCCCAAGCGACCCGCCACGAGATATGCTCGTGGTCGTTGTGTTTGGCCCAAACATTTAAACACGAGGAGTACTCGTGGTTGTAGGTCAAAGGGTTAAAATTAAACATTATAATACAATCTATGATAGATTTAATATTATGATTGGAATTATTATAATTCACACCTTTGGTAATTATCAAGCCATTTTTGGCCACCAATCACAGCCTATGGGATGGCACTAGGGACAACTAGACCGCGGTAAAAACCGAATGTTCTAATGTTCTAATTCTGCAGTATATAAGTTAAGCTTTTAAAATTCATACTTACTTCAATGGATTTCAGTCATTTATGCCTATGATTTTTATATTTTTAGATTTATTTCATATTTCTGCCAAAACGTACCACATATTGAAACAATTTCATTTATTTCAGTTCATTGCCAGCCAAGTTATCTGCTTCATCGGCGGACTATCTGGAGCTTCGGTTCTTCTGGACTACAGTACCCACAACTCCAGGATTGAGCCTAAGATAAGAGAGAGCATGCGGCGCCTTATCATTAATTCCCACCACCAAGAGTCCAGGAGTACACTAGCCGTCATTCAGGAAAATGTAAGTGAAACAAGTGTACCTTTAAACCTACAAATATAATCGTAAAGTTTAACAAGTAAATCTTGTATATTTTGCATATAAAACTATGTGATATTGATAGAAAATGTATTATTGCCCGTTAGTCACAGTGAACATTTAAGATGGCGGACAGCGAAAATGCTGTTCTTGATAAAAAGGACGTTAGTTATAAGTACTGCAATGACAAACAGTGCAAAAGTGTAGTCTGTATAAAGTGTGGCCACTCGTACCATCGTGGGTGCTACAGAAAATACAGCAAAGCAACAATAATTGATGAAACTCGCATTATCTGCTGCGGAGCAGAGGTTAGTGCATTCGAGCTGCTACAAGAAGAAATTAAAGGCCTAAAGAGGGAAGTAGAACTTCTAACAAAAATTATATTAGAGAAAGAAGATAAAGAAGAAGCCCTAAAGGTGAATATAAAATTACTAAACGAAAAGTTAACCCTATTAAATGGAGGACAAATAAATACCATTCCTCAGAAGACGGACATCATTATAAATCCGATCACTAACGACATCTCTGAGACGATAACGAAACCACAAATTAAAATAAACTTCGATCTCTCTCTGTAAATGAATCGGAGAAACCAACCAAACATGTGTTAACCTCTAAGAAACAGGAACGCAAAATGAAGGAAATTATAAACCTAGCAACAGATGGCAACAATCAAGTCGTGGATAACCCAAATATAAACACAGGGGCCTACATTGCAAACATTCAAAACAAAGATAAATGGCAGGATGCAAAGAAGAGAAACGATAAGCGATCCAAAACCATTTTTGGTACATCATCGGAATCCGGACTTAAAGGAGCAACAAGATATTTTCATTACCACGTCAAAAACTTGGACCCTAAAACAACCGAGCCAGAAATAATTCAGCACTTATCCTCAAAAGGTGTAAAACAAACAAAATGCGAAAAAATGCAGTCAAAATATCCCGATGACTACGCATCATATAAAATATCAGTGCCGTCCGAATACGCAGAGAAGATTGTGGACCCCAGCGTATGGCCAGCTCACGTAGGAATTCGCCGTTTTTTAGTCCACCTCGCGAATCGATCACAGGCAAAAACATAACTCTCCAAAGAAATGTAAATACACAAATGCAGTTTATAGGTATCATACATAACATAAGATCCATTAATAATAAGACCCTCAAAATTCAGTCAATGTTAAAAGAACACCCAGAATGTCAAATATTCGCAGCTACCGAACATTGGCAACCATCCGAATTTTTAAAATTAAATAATATTAAACGTTTTTTTTATTTAAAGGTTTTAAACTCGCTACAAGTTTTTTACGGCCACATTGCAATACCAAACAAACCTCCTACGGTGGTGTAGCAATATACACTAAATGTCAATTCGTCTTTAGCATAAGAAAAGATATTAATATGCTAGGGACTATATCATGTTTTGAATGCGCTGGAATTCAATGGAATTCAAACAATGTGAAATATGTATGTACAGCTGTATATAGAGCTCCAGACTCAAACACATATTTATTTTTTATTCAATTCGAAAAGCTTCTTACATTACTATTAAATTTAAACTGTAAGTTTTTCATCGTCGGTGATTTTAATATAAACACTCAAACTGAAAATACACTAAGTAATAGATTTAGAAATATAATAAACTCATTTAATATAAAAATCACCATTGACAATTACACCCGAGTGTCAATGACGTCTGGGACTACTATAGACAACATTTTAACGAACTTACAGGAAAACTATAAATCTGATGTATTCGACACACATATCTCTGACCATCGCGCCCAAATCATATACTTTGAACAAAATTGTAACAAACGTAAGGTAACTAAATACAAACTTATTCGCATCTACAATGAACAAAACTTCAAACGGTTCAACTCAATTTTAAATAAGATAAACTGGAATGTTCTATTAGATACAGATAACATAAATGATGCATGGGAAATATTTAGTAATACATTTAAATTACACTTTAATAACTGTTTCCCAAAAAAGAGGGTACAGGACAATAAAAATAAAAACAAAACAGCTACAAGTGACACATCTGAACTCAAAAACTGCAAAGAAACCCTAGACATATTGTCAATACTTATGTTCAAAAATCCAGAGCTTAAGGACCTATATAATAAACAAAATAATCTATATAACAATCTATTAACGGCTTCTAGAAAAAACGTAAATTTACAAAAAATTCAAACAAGCGATAATATCGGTAAAACATCATGGGACATCATAAACCAGCATACAAATGCAAATACGAGCAAACTGGAAAAGCTCCCAGTTGGAGATTCAATTATCGTCGCTGATAAGTTTAATAGTTACTTTGTAAACTCGATACAAGCTCTTGTAAATACATTGCCAGTCTCTAGTCATAATTCAAGCATAAAATTTAATACAGAAACGTTGTATCTTCGCCCAGCAACAGAGAGTGAGGTTTACAATATTGTGTGTAACTTAAAAAATAAATGTAGTGCTGGTCATGATGAAATAAATTCACGAGTACTGAAATCATGCATCCTAGAAAACAGTATTGCCCATATTTAAAAAAGACGACCCGGAATGCTATGAAAACTACAGGCCAATCAGTATACTGAGTATTTTCTCAAAAAATTTTGAATTAATAATTACAAATCGCATCATTGGTTTTTTGGATAGACACAATATTTTAAACTGTGCTCAACATGGATTTCGTAAAAACAAAGGAATAAATACAGCTATATTTCACTTAATTTCACAGATCACTAACTATCTTGAAGATAAACAACTAGTTTTGGCTACATACGTAGACCTATCTAAGGCATTTGATAGCATAAACCATAACATATTACTTGATAAACTGTGGAGGTACGGTGTTAGAGGTGCTGGGCATAACCTCATAAAATCATACCTATCAGGTAGATATCAGGTTGTTACTATCAAAGGCGAAACATCTAAACCTTTGCTAATAAAAAACGGGGTGCCCCAGGGCAGCGTTATAGGACCACTGCTGTTTTTAATTTATTCAAACGATTTATTAAAAACAGTTGACACAAATGAATGTACCTTAATTAGTTACGCCGACGATACGACTAAACTGGTTAAAGGAAAAAGCTTATCCGATGTAATCCAGATCGCAAATACGAACTATTGCAAATTAAAGTTATGGTTCCAAGAAAACAGTCTTTTTCTAAATGTTAAGAAATCGGAAGTGATGTTCTTTAAAACAGTTAGGTCAAGTATCCGACAGAAATTAATCTAGATAATGACAAAATCTATGTTAAGGATAGCGTCAAACTATTGGGGATTGTGCTAGACACAAATCTAAATTTCAAACAACATATTGAACGTCTTGTAAGCTCACTAAATAAAATAATTTACATGTTACGCTTGCTTAAACAATTCATAAATGCAGAGGGGTTACTGTTAGTATACCACGCTAAATTTGAATCATTAATGCGTTTCGGTATTATGTTTTACGCAAGTAGTAGCAGTTTTGATAGAGTCTTCAAATGCCAAAAACAGGCTATTAGAATTATACAAAATTTAAAATATCGTCAGTCTTGTCGCAATTAATTTAAGAAAAATTGTATACTAACCGCAACAGCACTCTACATTTACGAAACTCTCATATTCCATTTTAACAATAGGCTAATATTTGATGAATTCTCGCAAAAACATTCATATAACACAAGACATGTTAAAAACTATGCATTACCAGTGCACAGGCTCAGCGTTTACTCCAAAAGCACACTGTACACTGCTATGAAATTATTTAATCAACTGCCTATGGAATATAAAAATATAACCAATATTAAATTATTTAAAAGCGCCCTATTTACTTATTTATGTAACATTGAACCATATTGTGTAGATGATTTTCTTAATTATTAACTGTTCTTCTATATTTAGATTGTAGTAAATTGTACTCTTGACCTTTTTCGTATTTTGTACAACGATGTATGTATAATTTAGGAAATAAATGTATTATTATTATTATTATTAAGTATACGACATAGATATGAAATGATTTTTTTTATTGAGATACTAAAATCATGTATAAATTGATAACCATGGTTATGATGAAGCCACTGTATGGCGAAACATATGTCGCAGTGTTCGACATTAAAAATTTGTGAAAATTCTCAACACACGTGTTTTACTTACCACATATAAATTGATAACAATATGTGATGAAATTGACCCATTAGAAATCATATACAGTATACGAAAGAATTTAATTGTGTCTTAAATGTGTATAATTTTCATGTATGTTACTGATGATATTGATCGTACACTATCCAGGATTGTAGTAACTTGTCGCTCAAAATTTTCATAATAATAGAATTTCATCGGACTGCAAATAATTAGCCGGCCCAAATGGTTTCAGCTGCTTGTCATATTTACATTTTCATGTCTCCCTTCGAAACGTTAACATTTGATTTCCGCGAGATATATAAATCATTTAGAGCTCAGGGATTCGGCAGAGCGGCAGCGGCAGCGCGTGGTCCTGTTGGTGCGTGATGGATCCTAAAGGATTAAACAACTGCGGTCGCATATACAGGAGCACGTGATAAATTTGCATTATGCAAACGATGCAATAAATAAACGCACGTATACAGTGCAGCTGGTCACAGCAATTTGTAGACGTCGCAATGGCATTTACAAGATTCTTATTAAATGAAGTATTCACAATTTGCATAAGATGAAATGTGAATATGCACCCTTATTTCTATTCTAGGCCAAAATGGCTTGAAATAAATGTTTGCAGTTAAGTTAGAATTTGTGGTTAAATATGTTAAACATAACAAAGAAAATTTACTTCTCTGTAGGGTAACAATCGTATATTTGTTGAATAAAACAATCAAGCAAGGATCAAGGAACTGAACTGAAAATGCAAACCTTCATGCATTAAATTTATTTTATAAATGATCATTACAAGGATGTAGAATAGTTATTTATGCAACAAGTGAGTAAAGTAATACTTTTTTTACGAGTAGGCAATTCCCACAAGTGAAAGAAAGTTGCTTTACTCTCGAGTATCATACAATATTTTTCTACGTCCGTAACTTTAATGCATTATTACCTATTTTTTTTTGCATGAATAATTTAAAGTTAAAATCAGACTCTAAATCACCAGAATATTTTAAGACGAAATTTACCAGGTTATGAATTTTTAAATTTTAAGGTAAATTATATTTTACTTAAATTAAAAAATGGTGATGTGGCCATCATGTTACTTTCTCCGACTTTATATTTACGTTTTCATGGGTTTACTTTCAATTGGAATCATATTTTAAATGTACATCGAGCGTTGCGTAAACTCGGATGAAACTGACGTTTAAAACGTCAAAATTATGAATGATGGAAAAATTATACTTCAAATTCAAAATCTAGGTTTACTCGAAAACTAACGAGATTTCGAAAAAAACTTATTCCTTAGAAGTTGTTAATTTTAGCATTCTCTACAATTATTATTCATTAAAAATTGCTGTAACTATTATCGTTTCATAATTATAAACCAAAAATTTAAAAAAATTAATAAATTTTTTTCTCGAATAGCAATGATTTTATGAAAAATATTTTCAAGCAAAAGCTATTCATTTCTTTGTTGTCTTCGATGTTTGTTTAAATGTTTTTGTGATATTTTTTATATTTAAGAAAATATTGGCAAAAAACAAAAAACACTTAAGGTAAACACCCACTTCCGGTGTACTAAATTTTACCAAAAGCTTTTCAGTTCTTCGGATTATCAAATAAGACATATGTTCAAAGTTTCATATCAATTGCTCTATTGGTTTTTGAGATACAGCGCACACAGACAGACACACACACACACACACAGACACACACACACACACAGACACACACATACACGTCCCTACATATTTGTGGCACCGCATGATATATCCCCATTTGTGGCGCTTTTGTTAAGATACTGTCGTTCCGCTGCGTTTCTTTCCATTATTTCTGAATATGTGGTTAATTTTACGATACCCTCCATATAACAAAAGTTATTGCAAAAAAATCAAATGTGCCACAAATATTATGAAACGTGAAAAGTTAACACATGGTGTCACAAATATGACTGGTATCAATTTATGGTGCCACTAATATTGCATGCCATGAAAATGTGTGTAAGTGTGTGAAAAGCAATGTTGCCGTGGAGATGTGACCGTCTTATAATTTGCAAAGAAAGTCCTTGTCACGCATTTTCTTGCCCGCGCAACGCTTCCAATAGATAATAAAATAAAAATGTAATACCAAATAAATAAATAAATAAAATATAAGTAATTAAATGAATTAAAATAAAACATAAAGATTCAGATTCAAGATTTTTAACATTAAGCACAATATTGCAATTTGTATCTTATATACCGGGTGTAACTGAATTCTGGTAGACCCCAAATATCATTTGCATGTTTATATATATAAATATATATATATGTATATATATATATATATATATACAGGGTGTGGCACTTAAGACGCCTCGGATCATAGCTCCTTTACGATAAAAGCTATCGAAAAAAATCTAAGAACAAAGTGGTGCATAGTTACCGTCGCTATGTTTCAAAAATATTTCTAATCATCAGTGGCGTGCCGTACTCCAGTGGCGTACCAAACTTATGTTTTTTTAAATGGAATGCCCTATTTTTTATTGCAGATTTGGAAAGTGCTCGACGAGTACTTATTTTTTTATCTAACATGTTATACCCTTCACTTTAGCGGTTTCGCTGTTATAACCCTTTCTTTCAAAATTGCGCCCCATTTTTGAGATTTTTTGTAGAGAAACTAATTGACGCCGGCGCCTAAATTTTGAATTGAGGTACAGGTTAAGACCTCGTGTACCTTCACATAATTTTTTTTTCGGGTAATTTATGGAAAAAAAATAATTTTTTATTGATCTTCGCATGTTGTCATTTTTTCCGAAAATTTCAAATGGCACCCCCCTAAAAAAATTACGGCGTTGTACAGCCAAAACTCTAAATTTTTCATTGGTGTAAAAAAAATTACACATTGCATAACAAAATTTCGGAGAAAAAAGGAATTTCATCGCAAATGTCGGGAAACGTTTTCCATATGAAGTATTTTAAAATCAAAGTCAACTTGATAATTTTTTTATTAAATAAAGATCTATACTATAGATATGCATTACCATTAAATATAGTGTAAACTCTACTTATTTCACTCATTTGTATTATTGTAACAATTAAAAATAAGATGTTTCTCTTAATTATCTACAACGAATGATTTTCTTTTATCACTTACAAAATTTCGATATATTGAAAAACTTCTGTTTACTTAAAAAAATATACTTCTATGAATTATAGTATTAACATAAATGGTTCATTTATTAAGGATTATAAGTTATTTAAAAGATTCATGAATGTATTTATAATTTATCAGGTTACTTTTAAAAGTTATATGTTTTGTGTATAAAATTTACTATGTAGCGGCAAGTATCGCTACAAACGACTATAAAAACCACAACTATAGAGATAATGAGAAATACTATTTAGAATTTGAATATACTCGAAGGATAAATAAAATATGAATTATGTTGTATAATATGTTTCGCTAACAACGCCTACCATTTTCAAACATGAAAATAAAACAAGCATTTCTCATCCGGTTCAATTTGAATATATTACCATGTTATACAAAACAAAGTGAAAAGTGTTTTATTATATTATTCAACATGTATAAAGAAGTGGAAGTCTCCAGAATAAACAATATGAATGATATTGGTTTGAACCGGATTTTGAAATGAGTCGTCTGTCCTCTTTTCTAGGAATTCCTTTTAAAAATTTAAAGGGACGCTTGGTACCTGCTTTCGACTGCTGAGACGAACAATGCCGACATCTGGATATTATAAATGTTTGAAAATACAACTTTCCTAGTACTATAAACACTAAAAATGCAGTTTCAATATAAAGATTTAACGTGAATAATATTTAAATCTAGAATTATTTTATCTTGAATATAATCCTCATTTATAAATCGTGAAGTATCTTCGTGAGGAAAAATTTCCGTTTTCAGTTGTTTTAAGCTCTTGTAGTTTTTTAAACCTTTTTTCCCTTTTAATTTAAAAGGTAGACAAATATTATTTTTCTTACAGTTTTTTACAATTAAACGTTTAAAAGTCACGTGAATTTTCAATTTAAAATAGTATCAAATTCAAGATAAATTAAATTTATAATTTTCATATTCAATGCCGAAAACGAAACACTGGTAATGTCATGAAATCAATTTGTCAGTGTCAATTTTATCATAAGGGCTAACGTATGTTTGTAATTTCCTTACCATGTTCAAAAATTGAATTTGAACATCCCATCATTTTTTCAAAATATTAATAACCCCCAAAATGTTTCCACATGTAAAGTGTATTGCCTTTGGCAAATCAATCTCATTACGCTAATGAGAGTTTTGTTTTTGAAAATAAATATGAAAATGTCTGTATTAACTTTCAAATTAAGGAAATAAAAATAATATCCACAAATTGAAGCAATGACTTTTTTTGTTAATACAATTTGAAAGATAAACCACTCAAAGCTACGCTATGAACTAGATTTAGACTCCTTATTTATATGTTTTTTTAAATTTATAACCATCACAAAGTTTCGGCTCAGAACGAAATCGAAGTCAAAAAATGGTAGTTGAAGAGGCCAAAAACGGAAATAATCACGTTAATATTACATAATTATGCATATTAGCAAACTCTTGTCTGTTATCCTTTTAAAATACTTTTGTATGTAACCACAGAAAACAATAATTTATAAATATTGGTTACTGGATAATAAAGGAACTTAGCACAGGAGAAAAACGAGAATGATTTCTTATGTACTTACCCTTCGGATTTAAATAATTATAAACAGCGGAGCATGACAATACAATTTTTCCGAAATTATCTCTCCAATAACCTAAATAGGCCCCCATAAATATTTTTGGGTCCCACACGACAAGGATTTGTACGATGAAACCATAAATTTATATAATATCTATAAAAAAACGAGTATTAAACCATACCCTTTGAACTAATAATTTAACCTAATTTTATTGTACAAACATTTTAAGTTTGGGTTTATGATCAAAATGTGCCTTATAAACTAATTGAAAAATGGTAAAATAAATATTTTAGAATAAGCATAGCTTTAGAATATGCATGGCTTAATTAAATAACCTTGACAAAAAGTGATTTTTTATGTTTGTGCTTGACATGCTCCAAGATTTCTGTTGGGACAATAAAAATAGTCTCTTGATGTTTTAAATGTATGAAAGCTCACAACTTTTACAGCAAACTTTTGTAATAGGATTAAAATTATTGGCCTTTTTGAAACTATTGTTACATCCAGTTATTTTAGGTAGGTTGATAATACTAATTATGTTACAACCGTCTTTAGTGCGGTTTATACATTTAAAACTTTTCTGGTATAAAAAATATAACAGAATATGCGAAAATGTTTTAAAGCTATATTTTGAGTAATTGTACTTGAATTGCCTCGTCAGCTATCGGGTGAAATATAATGGGTGATTGAAATTCGAGGGCGAGTATGGGGATATAGCTTATTATAGGAAATAGAGGGTAGGTTTAAATTCGACACTTTTGCAGAATTTTATGTTGATTAATAATCTGCTTTAACATTTAAATTATTTTAACGGTTTCTCTGCAGTTTGGAAAGAAGTGTAAATCGTAATTTCGTAAAAACGTTCCTACGGCATCTTTTTACGTCTTATCAAATGGCGAACGATTTTTATCTACAGGGTTAGTTTTTGTTTTTTTACACTTAGCTTTCGTTTTCATTGTGGGCACAATTTATGATATATACATATTTAAATCAGATTTTTTTAGCTGATTTCAGTGATGTGACACACGGGCATATCCGTTGCAATTTTATTTCAGTATTATGATTATTACAAGTATCATCTAGTACGAATCGAGCTAAGAGTCAATTGCCCATTGAATTTATGTGATTTGAATTCAATAACTGGCACAAAACGGTAAATAATTTTAATTGTATCAAATATTTTAATTAAATACAATTTCAATTTGTTTTTCTAAATTTACATATTTTGCTAATAAATGTCTTTCGAACATTGTAATTTAGTCAAATTATAGGTTTAGATGATATATTATTAATAGATTATGCTTTTAGGGGGTATGTTATAATATGCCGTGTATTTTATTACCACGGCCGTTAAGATTTTGCAAATTAACTTTTGGACCATATTTTAACATATGAAAATATTTGCTTAAAATCCATATTAAAATTTTATCTTTTTACAGCGAACTGATTGTTCTTATAATTAGAACATTTTTATAACAGACAATAGATTGTAATTCATAGGTTTTTGCTTAATTTTTAGGAAAATGACATTGACATGAATTACATTTTCTCGTATTTCGGTTATCAAAGTTAACATATCAACAGTTAAATAATTAAATTTTAATATAGTACCACTTAAAACTTAATATGAAAACTTTAAAAGTTCACAGTAAAAAATACACTACATATCAATTCATCTTATAAGTTGTGCTTATGTTGGTATCAATATATTTAATTTTTTTTTTGCATTGTAATAAATGATGTTAGTTTGCAGCTTCTCAACCATCCCATTTGAAAATTAATTTTAGGAAAAAAGTTATTCTTTATAAAAAGTTCTGCATGGTCCAAAACCTAAAATGCAACCATCAGCTGTCAAATTTTTTTGGTCATATACGGAGTTTGTGTGAAAATATGAATTTTGTTCCAGAATAAAGTACCTTTATTTTTGACAATATCAAGAACTGTTATAAAGAAAAGTTATTTAGAATTGAAAACTGGGTTCAATCATACAGTCATGTATACCTGTTGCTAAAAATAAGATTTTGTAATTTTTCTTTTTCTCTACAGTGATACATGCACATTGATATTTCAAATGTTGAAATGACAGTGACAGGTCTGTCATTAAACATCAGATATTATTTAAACATTATAAATGAATAGTAATTCCGGTGACATTGAGTTTGGAGAAAAAATAGAAATTGTATTAATTGTGATTGAAAATTATAAAACGTATCGGGAAGCAGCTGAAATATATTATAACAAACATCCAGATAAAAATGTACACAATACTACAGTAATGAATATTTATTTCGTTAGTTAGTTAGGGTTGAAGGTCATTCCATCATCGACAATTTTGGGAACTCACTGTACCATTTGAATTAAATGAAGCTTCATCTTCAAACATGATTATTCTAACCCAAAATGGATGCTCTTCTAACTCTCCTTGGATAAGAGAACAAAAATTGAAACCACTAACATAATCTCTAGGTTTTAATGTGGTTTATATGGGTGGAATTTGTGTGCTTTCAAAATATTTGCCATCATATCTTTACCCTTTTGCGCAGCTAATATTTAATATATTCTATTGTAGATAACATTACATTTAAAGTCCTCACTTTAAAGTCCTCAGTTATCGACGTTTGTTATTTAATTTATTTTTAACATATCCATATGTTTTAATTATTTTCATTTCAAAATATTAATTATTGTATGTACATTTGTGTCTGGATGTTTCTTATTAAATATTTCAGCTGCTTCCCGATACGTTTTATAATTTTAACTCACAATTAACACAATTTATATTTTTTTTACTTCGCAAATTTAGCATATCTTACTATGTTTATAATATTAGGCAAATTATTCTAAAATTTATGAATTCAAATTAAATTTTAAAATGAAAAAAAAAAGATTTGTCATTATGTTGTTCTGTCTAACTTTTCTCTATTACACACACAATTTACGGCACAAAAGGATTATCAAATACAGGTTTAATACCGTAAATTATGCATTATTCATTATTCGAAGAAAAATCAGTTTACTTTTGAAAATCAAAACCAATACATTTTTTATTAAATATTATATTGGTATTCATTATTTATTTCCGGCGATTTAGCTGAAAAAATATCTCAGATTTATAGCTCAGGCAAATATAAGTTTATAAAATCATCGAACGTTACTTGAAATAGTATAATTTAGGCTATTATTTAACCACCAATTTTTAATTTAGTAAATGTTATATACAATTTAAAATTGTTCGAAAAACTCTAAACTAGTTAAGTCATGAGTAAACAAACGGTAGAAAAAACCACTTACGATTCCGCCATATTAGTAACGTCAAGCCCTGATTTACAAAGTTTTTGCTTTGAAAAACTTATTTTAGGATACACTCGTCATTTGAAAGTTTCGGTTCTCATTTAAAAAATAATTATGTCCGAAACTGACACACTTATTTGTCGAAACTATGTAGTCAGAAAAAAGTCGATAGAGTTATTCGAAATAAGGATTTGAATGTAGATGTAAGTCATATTTTTTTTAGATTTACAATATCTCCTTACTTTAGTAAGTTTTCAATTTATAAACGTCACATAAATGGACATTTCGGGTATTTCACACGTTCAAATATTCGCAAATTATGTATCTAATGTTCATTTCATGGTTTATTTTATCCATTCGCTGTTTTGGGCAGCAAAAAATAATGAATTCCTTAATAGCATAAAAATTAAAAGATAATAGTTTGATTTTTACCAACATTATTTTTTGTAGTAAGTTATTATTATTGATTGGTATTTATTTCTATATTAAAATCTATAAGAAATGTATGAATAAAGTTTTATTGAGAAAATGGACGTAATAAAAAAATCGAAGATTTATTTC
Source organism: Ocypus olens (assembly GCA_910593695.2). Classification (NCBI taxonomy): domain Eukaryota; kingdom Metazoa; phylum Arthropoda; class Insecta; order Coleoptera; family Staphylinidae; genus Ocypus; species Ocypus olens. The sequence continues at coordinate 10,260,456 of OU343054.1, read as the reverse complement.
TCTAGCGTGCATTACAATAGCCATTGAAATTCAGTTTGAAAGAGCAAGAAATTTACAGAAAGTTATTAATTTAAATAGCAATAATAAAAGTCTATTTTTAAATATGTATAGAAGTAGGAGCCAGGCCTCAAATATTTATCTTTCGCAGATGTTAGCATTCGTCACCCCCAAGTGTTCTACCTGTTTTGGACCGTCCCTTTAAATTTTAAAAGGAATTCGTCGAATGAATGCGTCACATCCCAATATCCGGTCCAAACTAACACACAATAGCAATTAACACATAACAACATTTACACATTTACAGTAAAATGAGAATGGATCAAATAAACCAAGAAATTAATATTAGACACATAATTGGAGCTTATTTGACAGTGCAGCATATACAAAATATCCATTTATGTGAGTTTTATGAACGTAATTTAATTAAAAAATCACTGAACTAATTGTAAGGAAGGAATGTAAATCTGGTATGAGAAAATGTTATTTTCATCAATTAAATGTGGTTGCAAATACAATAACATTTTCAAAAAAAAATCGACTAAATAAGCGGTCAGGGTTTTGCGTAATGACTTTACTTTTATTTTATTTACCGAATCCGAAAATGATTTGTATACAAGTTCTTTGGAATTTAATAATGCGTTTAGTGATGATGTTGGATATTCGTTGGAACTTATCGTTTTGTTGCTAGGACAACGCACTGTTGCTTTTATTTTCAAAACGAAATTACTCAAAAAATTTCTAATAATGCAACTTAAAAAAAATTACTAGAGAAAAATCTCCATAAAGAATAAAAAAGTGTATTGTTATAGCAACAAAATAATCAACTTTAGTTTGATGCAATACTGAATTTGGTAAATAATTTAAAAAAAAATGTTATTATGCGACAAATTTTAGACACGCAGCGCTTATTTTAGTCAAATTAACTTGAAAAATGCCTTAGGCGAGGGTATAATAGTATACTCTGTAACTAGGTTAAAATGGAAATTCGATGCGAGTGGACTAGCATCAGAATTTCCATTCTTACCTAGTAGTAGACTATACTTTCTCCTCGACCAGATAAAATAGACTAATACAATAATTATTGTATTAGTATATTAATTATAATTAACACAAAGAACTTACGTTTTATTATCGCGTTTGTGGTTATGTTTATAGTTTTTTGACAATTGTGATATCCAAGGCTAATTGTTTTATTCGAAACGGTGTGAGAATATTCATTCCATTAGTTATTATGGAATGAATTACATGCAAAACGCATAAGTGCATTTTATTTTGATCCATAACAAGAGTGAGAATGTGTACGTTCTATGATCAAAATTGATTTCAGAATGCTTAAATTCTACAGTGGTCGTGGAGAAAAAATAGTATTGTATTGTAGTTAAAAATGCTCTATCTAAAAAGTAAACAACAAGGTAGGTTGTTATTTGAAAATAACAATATTTTTGCCATTCAAATGAAAAAATGAAATGAAATATGTCTCTCCTATAAACTTTATAAATTTACTAAAAATTAATTATAATTATTAATCCATAGAAACCTGCAAACACCCCATCCGCAAGTTGTGGGATAAATCCATGAGAATAAAGTATAAGTTCTTGAAAATCTGTAATAATTTAAGTGAAAAAATGTAATAATAATTACCATCGATTTGAAAATTTACTCAAAATTCATTCCGGATTGTATTTTAAGAAAATTATTAACAATCTATTTATAGATTTTCAATTGATGACAAGCGCGGTAACTCGTGTGAAATCCCAAATATTTTAATTTTATTTTTTCACTCTTGAGTAACAAGTTACAATACACGTTTTTTGTTGTGCTATTGCCTTTTTTTGCCATCTGTATGGGAAGCAGGAGTTTGCATAAACATATAAATACAATGTAAATCGCCAATGTACATTGCTGAATTTTCTATTCGATACAGAAACCAAATTAGAATGAGTTACATTTTAATTGTTGTCAGAATAAAGACAGCACTCTCATACTATTCAAAGCAATTATGGTGAAAAATCTAATCGCTCATATTTTCTTTGGTTTTTATCAACTTTTCCTAATATTTTGCAAACAAACATGTAAGTATATGAACCAACCTAAATATTCCAGCGTTCATGAACATATATTTAGGGAGATGCATTTCAAACGAACTTCTTACTTATTGTTAGACAATTTTGAAACAATAAATATTATTTTTAAGAAGTAAACATATTTTTAAAACAGTTTGTTTGATTATTGTCTTTAGATTGTCACTAAAAATTCTTAGGGGTCAATCAAATCAACCAATTTAATTTGAAAAGGTCTCTGACAAAATTTATCTATTTTCGTTTTTTTACCTATGTTGTAGTATATTCAGAGAGTTGAAAACAGCTATGCATTAATTTTTCAGATGTTCAGTTTTTTTTGTGAACAGCCATTTTGTATTGGTGGGTCAGCCTATTTTGCATTTTGTAGAGATTTACGTTAAACTCTGTAGCTCCTCGGTTTTTGGAGATATTTGGTTCAAAAAGAAACCATGTTAAAGAACATAAAATGTACAATTTTTTCTGTTAAGTATATATATATATATATATATATATATATATATATATATATATATATATATATAGGCCTATACTAAATTGTAAATTAGCAGAAAATAGGTAAATGTTAACGTTTCCAAAATAAAAAGCTTCTCTTTAAAAATTAAAAGTGTTAAAGATAAAACGAAGACTCAAATTCATTTTTTGTGGATATAGTGTCTATAGTATACTACTTCCCTAAAAAGTATCAGGCCAGAGAGTTACATCCTTTTTTAAAGGGTCTTCAAATATTGCAATTTTCCTAAAATCAGGTATTTTCGATCTGAAATATCTCGGAAGGGACACACTTTAAAAACCCAATATTTTCACAAAACGTTCTTTAATGGTGTTATACTAAGTGGTTAAAATTTCATCACTGAGACTTTATTAGCTTTTTGGTTAGAAATTTAAAAAATAGCTAAAACTTCTGGAAAATAAAAAAAAATTAGCGACTATCATTGGTTGATTTGACATGGATTGACCGTTAGATATACAGCACGTTTTTTATCGTGGGCCATAGGATTTTACATGCTAAAACTTTTACCTTGTGTTAATGTATATTTTATCATATAATTTTGAAGCAAATTTTTGTTAGTAATATAAATCAATTATTTTTCTATATGATGGGATTAATTAGAATTATTTAAACATGTTTTATTCCATTAAAAAAATATTTTTTTTTAATATAAGTGTCGACTCAAGTACCTGTTCCCCGTACATGTTCAGGTAATGATATTTATTAATATTGTTTAGTGCTATTTCAAAATTAATCATAAACTATTTGTATCCTTAATATGATGTATAATGCTCTAGTGCAGAGAAAGGAGCAGTGTTGAAGTTTTTTGCAACGCACATAAAAAGAAATACTGTACCAGGAAAAGTAAACTGCATACAATGTATGAATAGCAATTCTATATTATCTTCACGCGGTTGGACTGACATTAAATTTTGTGTTAAAAATCATATAGATAAAATTAAAAATTCAAAGAAAGTGGGAAAATTTTGTTAATTGAATACGAAATAAATTATATTACATGCACTTTTTATATACATATAAAGATTGTAATAATATTTGTATCATTTTATCATCCCGAACCCGTTTAAACTTTAAAACAGAATCCAATAAATTAATATAAATAAATGCTATTTAATTTGGTGAATTTGCATAATTTATGCATAATTTTAACTGTAATTCAAGTAAAGTGGGAACAAAAAAATCAATTTAAGTTGGGTATTAATTGTCAAGAACAATAATAATTTAGACAATTACAAGAAATTCCGTGCATTTTTAACATTTAATTGTACATTTTATTTCTCTGTTTGCAATTTTATGTTTCATAAATAATTCAATTTTTATTTATTTATTAATAATTACTGTTATTAATTTAATTAATTTCTCTACTCACAATTTCTTATTTCATTAATATTTTAATATTTCAATATTTATTTATTAATAATTTATGTTATTTATTTAATTGAAATATTTATGAATGGACACTGCAAGTCCTAACGCCAACTGTAAATCTATTTCCAACCCGAGAATTGAGCAAACAATGCGATCCCCTCGGTAGGTATGTGGGATAGGTCGGCAACGCAGCATATTTTGTTCCAGGTGGCGCTACCAACAAGGGTTGTCACAATTTGGTGTGTAGCACACATGATCGGTACCCATGATGTGGCGTCATACACACAATTATTTTTAAGGTATCATAACTTTCGTGAGAATGATTTTAGAGAATTTTCGTATAGATAACTGAAATAATCTGATCTTCTTTAACATTGGTACTAAATGTCGTAAGTGTGACATATGAAGCAATGGAGAAATAGCCGAATGTACTTGTGGCACGGAGGGTAAGGTGCCACAAGAACGCGCCTCCGCCACAATTCAGGATGTAGCACACACAAAGTGCCACAAATATGTGGGGACATACACACACACACACACACAGACACAAAAAAAAAATCCAGAAATTGTTGAAATGGCATCTAGGGACCCCAAAACGGATATTTCCGTAAAAAAAATTTTTGAAAAAAAAATCACGATCACAATACTTTCTCGTACTTCGTAACGGAGAAAGTAAAAATTATATAACATCTTTACTTACGGAATAATAAAACAACAATAAAATATAATAACCAACAAGAAGTTAGCCATAAATTTCCAGCAATATTTCCCGGCACATCCACCAAAAGTGCACCACGAATATTTAATTTTTTGTGTATAGTGCTTTCTGCAAGTATATTTAACAATTCAAAACTGTAAAAACTGTCCACGGTGTTACTTATATTTTTTTATTAAACAAAAATCCGTGGCTGGTACATAAGTCAAAAAGTGCGCGAAAAAGTGTTGAATTTTATTTAACAATTATTTAAACTGTCAAAAAACCGTGCACGGCTAGTTCTTTGGATTATCAAATAAGACTTAGGTTCAAAGTTTGATACCAATTGCTCTATTAGTTTTTGAGATACAGCACGCACAGACACAGAGACTCACAGAAACACATTTTTTTTCAGAAATCTTTGATTCGCTTCTTGGGACCTTAAAACTGATATTTCCACAAAAAAAATTGAAAAATCTTTCACGATCACAATACTTTCTCGTAATTCGTAACGAAGAAAGTAAAAAGGGTCGCAATGTACATGATCACGTTTAACCTTCATGTGAATACTGTAAAATGCTAAAGACGAGCCAATGGTTCCTATAGTGCAAATTTTTCCTTCGTATGGGTGTGGAACAATATCAAAGTTTATGCAGCTAGTTCTTATACAGGGTGTTGACTTGGCGGACGCAACATAGGAAATCGCATGTTAATTTTGAAGTGTTTAAATATTGGCTCCCCTATTTATTTTAGAGACAAAATGTATTTAACTTTTTTGTAGAGGGAAAAATTCTGAATTTATTAATGTTCACATTTAACACGTTATGTTTCTCTAAGTTGAAATGGGAAGTCTGTTGGTCGGTCGGGAAGAGTCTTTGTCTCCTTTTGGTATTGTTGTTATTTTGCGATATTCCAGATATTTGGAAAATAGCCGTTGGCACAGATGCTGTTTATGAGTCTGGTTAGTCGGTCTAGTGGTTTGTCCTGTAGTATTTTGAGGGCTCTGTTTGGGATGTCGTTGGGGCCGGGTGGTTTCTTGGATGCTATACGATGTATTTTATTTTTACTATTTGAAGGTCGATGCGAGGTGGGGCCTCGGTCGGGTGGTTTTGGATTTTGCTGTTGAATCTCAGGATGTTTCGGGTCCCCGCTTTGCTTCTTCCTGATGGGTTGCTTCTTTGGCTTCCCCAGATATGATGTTTGGCGTTCAGGTCGCCGCCTATAATGGTGTTTGATTTTGAGATTAGGGCCTTGAAGTCGTCTTCGTCGATGTTTCTTGGTTTTGCGTATATAAATATGATGGTTGTTGTGATTTGGTTGATTGATGTTTCGATGCCGACTGCTTCGATTGTGGTGTTGTGGTAAATTTTCTCCACAGAAATGTTGGTGCGATAATATGTAAGTTATCGCCACTCCTCCTTTTGGTGCACCTGCACTGTTTTTCCCGACGGAGGAGAATCCTAGGATTCTTGACACCGGGCCGGGTTTGAGGTGGGTTTCAGTGAAAAGAAGAATGGCGATCTCGTTTTCTTCAAAGAAAATTTGTAGTTCTTCTATTTTGTTTTTGATGCCGTCCGCGTTCCACGTCGTGATCCTCATGTATGGGGTTTGGGGGGCGTTGTCAGCCATTGCAGACCGCTGGGTTTGGCACCAAATGAGTCAGCATCTCTTGTACAATTTTTCTGATCAGTTCTTCTGGGACTGTGTTATTACAGATGTTTAATTGAAGTGGTTTTAACAGTAGCTGCAAAAGTTTTGTCCTCCTGGATTTTAGATTTTTCCAGTTCCTTGATCCTGGCTTCCTCTTTTGATTTTGCGATATTAAGCGGATGGTGACTGCATGACGATGAGTATACTACGTAATTGCCGTTGCAGTTTGTGCATGTCAACGTCTTTTCTTTTTTTCTCCTTTTGCGGGCGGGTAAATGTGGGATGGTTTTCCGCACAAAACGTGCATGTAAAGGGGGCGGTGCATCTAAACTGCATGTGACTGCATTGCTGACAGCGGGAGCACTGGCTCCTGGATATTGGTTTTCATTTGGGTTCCATTTTTACTCGGTGGTCCAGAAGGTTGGTGCGAACGAAAATTTTCTTCCGTTCGGTTGTTTTAGGTGCGTAAACCAGGATAAGTAGGTAATCTCTGGCGTTTTCATTCTTTTGACGGAGTTGAAGCTGACTTCCTTTTCGGACAGCGCGGCTGCTACTTCTTCTTCTATATAGACCGTTGGTATTCCACTGATTACTTTTATTTCTTTTAGTAATTGGATTGTCTTCAGGTAGTCGTCGCTGGTAGCGGTAAAAATATAGATCTTCTCTGTCTAGTGCGTGTATTGAATGACCTGTAAATCGTTTACTTTTAAGGTGGATTGGACCATCTTAATTTTATCTTTCTCGGTGAAGTAGATCGGCGGGGGGCTCTTGGTCTTGGTCTCTGCGGGTATGGCTTCGGTGGTGGAGTTATGCTAAATTATGGGGATCCTCAGTACGGATTCAGTAGTAGTAAACTCTGTGGTGATTGGAGTCACTGTGGGACTCGCTTGAGACTAGGGTCGTTCCTTGGTGGAGAAGGGGTTCTAGAGTCCGTTTCATGAATTTTTGCGTTGGACTTGTTAACGGATTTTTCCGCTTGTAGGTTACTGTCTTGAACTCGGGCTCACCTTCATTCCACAGCTGGTCCCTTTGTTGTTCTAGGGTGCTAATGACTTTCAACTGATTGGCCAAGATTGATTTGGCGCTCCGTAGTACCCATGCTAATGTGTTCATCTTCTCGGACTTGGTGCTTTTGTTCATGCGCAAGAACTGCGTACTTAGTTCCATAGAATTCGAGTCGGAATCTACCTCTATTTGATCTTCGATGTGCGGGTTTTCCGGGGCTGCCGGTTCGCTGAGACATTAGGACGTGCTTTCACTATCGCTATGTGGTTTCGTATGTGCGGGTATGACAGCGAATGTTTATGAATTTAAAGTCGGGAAAAGTTTTATTTTGGAGAAATGTTGTCAAATGATTGGAGGGAACGACAGCTTAAATTTTATCCAATCAATTAGCTAACTGTAGTCCTTGGTACCAAAATTTATTAATGAATGCATAAACGTTATTTCTTGTTTTCAGTATTCTCCTGTAACCCAACTCTCGTATGTGTTATCTCTCATCCACTATCACTGTCAGCGTTTTCTCAAAATCACGATCAACGATTCTTTTAATGTTGTCTGACAAATTTCTCGTTATTTGTATGACCTTATAGATATGCTTATAACGGTAATTTCATTACTGATACCTTTTAACCCGCCAATGGTGACCTACTGGTCTGTGAGACCGGGTGTATCGAATAACTTAATTCTCCGTTATTGTTTTTTTGTTGCAATTTCGAGTAGCCGCCGCATTGCAGACCTTAAATTGATTAAATATCTTTGTTTCATTTTCAAAGAAAAAAAAACATGAAGTATTAGTAACACGTTTCGAAAAATCTTCAGTTGAAAACCCTGGTGCGTGAGACCGGCGTCACCATTAAATTTACGTCATCAATGGCGGGTTAACGTCGATATGGTTGCCAAGTACCTTCAGTTCGTTAGGACTCTTAGTAAATGAACAATCATTGCACATGTCAACCATTGAGAATGACTAAAATGTCCAAGATTGGAGCCCAGCATCTTTTCTGAATTTCAATGTTTAAAAGGTACTGTTGGTTTTTACTGGGATCAGTTTTTGTTGTATTGATTTCTTCACATCCGATTGTTTCAAAATATACTAATGTTTGCCAATTTTCCCCCAGAATGACGGTGATCAAGTCACCTCTACGACCAAGTATACAAATCAAATCAAATCAAATTTACTTTTGTTTCCAAATAAAAAGCCCAAAATTTTATTCAATATTAGTGCTAACGCTAAAGCTATTATACGTATTAAATATTAGGAATTATATAGAACCTTAATCAAGCAAATATCTAAAGGGCAGCTCGTTAAAATAAAGTAACCAAATAAACAACTACAACGGCACTGAATTTTGACCTCGTTGTTGCGAATTCCATCATTGTTTTACCCTTTGTTCGTCGAAATCATTCCTTTTCCGTTATTTTAGGATGCACTAACTAGGCTGTATTAGTTCCAGTGCCCACTATATTGCCCACCAGACTTACGACTTACGTGTTAATTTTAATTGTTCTGTGATACAATTATTCTTGAACGATACGTTTATCTTTTCCACCATCCAAATATCCATTGTTACTGTTTGTACTACCGTGTCTCATGTCTTCTGTTTTTCTTAACTTATGATACTTTTGCCGACCACTAGCGATGAATCTTTTTCAGAGACATTTCCAAGATAATACAAAACACTAGAAACGCTAGCAGCAGTGGCTTTGACAGATAATCCAAATATATTGCTAATCAATTGCATCATCATTTAAGCAACTGACAGTGTAACTATGTGTACCTAGTTCTATGTAACTAAAAGTCTTTGGTCATTTGTTGCGCTAATGTATTGGAGTCAGTAAATTTAATTATTATTATTACATTTAGTGTCTTAATTCACTTGTGTAGATTATGTACAGCTTCTAGTATATTTTAAATCTTCTGCACAAAGTGGCGTGTGGTTTAATTATGTCAGGTACCATTCCATCCGAATCGGGACTAATTTAAATACCAGCAGACATAATGTTATTAACAGATATTCCACATTTAATCCTTAATCGCCGAAAGTAAATGCAACGTTGTTTTAGTCGCCCTTAAAACAAAGTAGTCTCACCAGCTAGCAACAATTTCGTTTAATCCCCGTAAAGCGCTAGAAAGTTAGAAAATTACATAGGGCATTTGTCCGAGCAATAACAATTTACGTGTTTTCAATTAAGACAGTAATGCGGATTTGACCGTTAGGACTCCATTAAAATTTAACCGGCGAAATAACGGCGCCACTTTCAGGTGGTCATTAAATCGAGATTTAGGATTGACATTAGTGTCCCTTCCTCGAGAATTCAGTTACAGAACCGAGCACCGACATTTAGCGAGTATAATTTTAGTTATTCGGAAAATGGGATGAAGGGGAAATAATAATAATAATAATAATAAATTATCTGGTTTCCAACAAAAACATACACAAATATACTTAATGTAGAAAATAGCGCCAACAGGAAAAATATTGAACATGTATATTCAAATTTAATTCTTAAAAACCATATGGCTCCATAATTTGAAATATTTTAATTTGGTTTTTGAAACTGTTAATATTTTTTATCCAAAATCGGGTCTAATAAGCGAATTACTGCGGTTATTTGAGGGGTGTAATGTTGTTCATTTTCCCCTAGTGAGAGAATACACAGACTCACGGACTTACGGAAGACTTAGATCCTTCGTAAGATTTTTGAAATATTTCAAATTGTTAAAATTTCTTGTCAAAATTTTATAAGGTGGCTGAATGGTCAAACCTATGCCAAAAAAAAATTATAAACATTATTTCAATATTTAACGCAACTACAGACGATTTTGGATAAAATGTTATATTATACTCATGTGGAATTACTCATTAGTCCCTTAAGAAAATTACCCGTTCGCTCTTCGAGCTCACGTGTAAATTTTTTCTTGTGGGACTAATCGTACATTCCACATTCGTATAATAAATAACCATTCCATTTGTAAGTCTCATGACAAAAGGTTGTAAAATTGCATTTGTGTTTTAAACATTTTTCAGTGAACGTATATTTATGGATGGGGATGCAAAATCATGTTAACGTCGTGTACTGTGATCGTGCAAGGTTTAATTATCAATAAATAAATTATTTTGTTTCCTAACGAATAGCAAACTTATTTCCATATCTCTTACGGCTTTTAAAATCAGCATAATATGCTATTTCAGCATATTGCAATTGACACTAATTAGCAATATATTTTAAAGAACGGAGCACGAAGTCGCTAAAATGTAATTTAGGGAGTGTAGAAGCAATATGATTTTTTTAAATAAATATTCTGATTTATAATTAGGCCGTTATTATCAAATCACCTAGATACTAGTTGCAGTGCTTCCGCTACGTTATGGCATAACAGAATCTTTGATGAAAAGAATACATTATTATTAAAAAAAAAACATTGAATGTGATGAGTGAACTTTCACATATTTTTTCAAAGCGAAGAATAACGCTTGACACTGCCACTTTCATTTCTTGCTCCACGTTGATCTCTGAACGATATTTGCTCTTTATTACAGCTAAAGCTGAATATCCGGCTTCGCATAAATAGGATGTTGCAAAGGGGGTTCAAATCGTTAAGGTGGTTTATAATTTTCGTCGACCAAAAAATCATTTCTTTTTTACTTTTTATTAATGCTTAACATCTCAGCAATATACTCTCAAAATTGCAGGTCAAAATTCCCAAAGTACAAGAAGAAAAGAGCGCTCGAAAGTCGGTCTAGAAAAAAAGCGTGCGTACATTCTAAAGTCGCCTTGCTGTTGTTTGTTTGATTGTTTACATTTGAATAGATAGTTATATGTATGTGTGTGTGGAATGCATTTTTTTCAGTCAATATCGAAATTTTGTAGAGTGCATTATTTATTTCGTAAAATGGCTTCGCCACGCGGTTATTCGATTTCTACTACTCATAAAGGATTTCCTGAGAATGTAATTAGAAAAAGTAGAGTTAAAAAAAGGAAATTTACTTCTCTGGCAAATGAAAAGGCAATGGGAAAAAAGGCTAGAATATCAGAACCCGTTGTGAAAACTCGAGACCTCACAGGAAAATAATGAAAGAAATTTTTCTCTTTTATGAACGGCTATCCAGACAAATTCTCACTTTGTCGAAGCCATTCGGAAGGCGGCATGGACTTATTTTGATCACAACGAGATGAGTTCCTTTCACTCAAACCACCACTGAGTCCAGAGGTTCAGGAACTTGTCCGACCTGTGTACGAAAACTTCACAGACGAAGAACTGCTCACGAGATGTTTTGGCAGAAACACACAAAATAGTAATGAAAGAATAATTTAATATGGTGCATCGCGCCCAAACACCTGAAACATGGAGCTTAAACCGTGGGACCTCTTGCAGTGGAATTCGTCGAAAAGAGAGACCAGTTACGAATCAAGCGTGCGGAAGTACAGGCTTCGAGTACTTCGAAGGAGGCACGAATTGCCCGTAAAAAAACATAAACGAGAACAGTAAGAAGCTTTTGAGGAGACTTATGGACTTCTATCCGGTCCAGGAATTGACGATCAGGATGGCAGAGGTACATTTCTCAACAAATTTTACTTTTAACCGTGTAAATTTTGAAAAAAAAGAAACTTTAAATGCGTTTTTCTCAAAACACGGTTTTTCAAAACGGTTGCCACTTTCCTGAAAAACGAAAAGAGATACGCTTCTCAAACTTTTTTATGGTGTTCACAAGTTCAAAATCTAGTGCGTGAACCTATAAAAAGTGGTTATATATTATATATGTATATGTATATACCGGGTGTGGCACTTAAGACGCCTCGGACCATAGCTCCTTTACGATAAAAGCTATCGAAAAAAATCTAAGAACAAAGTGGTGCATAGTTACCGTCGCTATGTTTCAAAAATATTTTTAATCATCAGTGGCGTGCCGTACTCCAGTGGCGTACCAAACTTATGTTTTTTTAAATGGAATGCCCTATTTTTTATTGCAGATTTGGAAAGTGCTCGACGAGTACTTATTTTTTTATCTAACATGTTATACCCTTCACTTTAGCGGTTTCGCTGTTATAACCCCTTCTTTCAAAATTGCGCCCCATTTTTGAGATTTTTTTGTAGAGAAACTAATTGACGTCGGCGCCTAAATTTTGAATTGAGGTACAGGTTAAGACCTCGTATACCTTCACATAATTTTTTTTCGGGTAATTTATGGAAAAAAAATAATTTTTGATTGATCTTCGCATGTTGTCATTTTTTCCGAAAATTTAAAATGGCACCCCCCTAAAAAAATTACGGCGTTGTACAGCCAAAACTCTAAATTTTTCATTGGTGTAAAAAAAATTACACATTCCATAACAAAATTTCGGAGAAAAAAAGGAATTTCATCGCAAATGTCGGGAAACGTTTTCCGTTCCCAAGTGTGCCATGAGAAAACAAAAGATTGGTAATTGTCAAAGTAAATTATTAGACGTCAGTAGCAGCCATAAGTCATTTTTGATAAACGTTCTAAAAATGTTCCGAACTCAAGAGGAAATGGTTGACATGATATTTATTCTTGGAGAATGTAACAAGAATTGTTTCTTGGCATCACGAGTGTACGCTGCGAGATATCCGCACAGGGCACATCCAAATGAACGTGCGTTTCAAAAAGTGTTGGAGAGATTTACTACTACGGGAAGTGTGAAACGGCCAAGGAGAGTTAGAAAGAAGGCAGTTATTACCGAAAATAATGAACTGCAGGTTCTGGAGGCAGTTATTGAAGATCCTCATACCAGTATCCGTGATATTAGTAGGAATCACGATATTTAAACGTGATCCGTACATCGTGTTCTTAAAAAGTACAAATTCCATCCATTTAAGATTCAACTGCACCAAGAATTGCAACCTCAAGATTTTCATGTGAGGCAAAATTTCTGCATGTGGGCTATCAACAAAATTGAGCAGGAGCAATCATTTCTTATGCGCGTATTATTTTCTGATGAAGCAACATTCCATAGAAATGGGCATGTCAATCGCCACAACTACCATTATTACGCCGATGAAAACCCACAAGCCATGCGAATGATAAACCACCAGCAAAGATAATCGCTGAATGTTTGGGGAGGCATACTTGGAGAACACCTTTTGGGTCCTTATTTCATCGAGGGGCACCTGAACGGCAACAGTTATTTGAGGTTCCTTCGCGACGACTTGGATGATCTCTTGGAAAATGTCCCTCTAGCCTCTCTTCGACAGATAGTTTTCCAGCACGGTGGAGCTCCTGCACATAATAGCTGTGTCGTTCGGGAATTTCTCGATGAAACGTTTCCGGACTCCTGGATTGGTCGTGGGGGTCCTGTGAGGTGGCCGCCAAGATTACCAGACCTCACACCTTGACTTCTTCCTTTGGGGCCATATCAAAGACAAGGTTTACAGGACGGTACCAACTACTGTCGAGGATATGAGGGAGAGAATCCGCGCGGCTTTCCGCGGTATATCACCAGAAGTCCTTAGGGCAGTGTCTAGAGCCAGTGAGTCGAAGTTGCGGTTATGCCTCTAGCAGGAAGGTCGTCATTTCGAACATTTAGTTTTCTTTATCTGCATTTTTCATATCATGTTGAATAAATAGGTACATACTATTATGTTGACCGTATTTGTGTATTTGTTTTCTCATGGCACACTTGGGAATGGAAAACGTTTCCCGACATTTGCGATGAAATTCCTTTTTTCTCCGAAATTTTGTTATGCAATCTGTTTTTTTTTTACATCAATGAAAAATTTAGAGTTTTGGCTGTACAACGCCGTAATTTTTTTAGGGGGGTGCCATTTGAAATTTTCGGAAAAAATGACAACATGCGAAGATCAATCAAAAATTATTTTTTTGCCATAAATTACCCGAAAAAAAATTATGTGAAGGTATACGAGGTCTTAACCTGTACCTCAATTCAAAATTTAGGCGCCGGCGTCAATTAGTTTCTCTACAAAAAAATCTCAAAAATGGGGCGCAATTTTGAAAGAAGGGGTTATAATAGCGAAACCGCTAAAGTGAAGGGTATAACATGTTAGATAAAAAAATAAGTACTCGTCGAGCACTTTCCAAATCTGCAATAAAAAATAGGGCATTCCATTTAAAAAAACATAAGTTTGGTACGCCACTGGAGTACGGCACGCCACTGATAATTAGAAATATTTTTAAAACATAGCGACGGTAACTATGCACCACTTTGTTCTTAGATTTTTTTCGATAGCTTTTATCGTAAAGGAGCTATGGTCCGAGGCGTCTTAAGTGCCACACCCGGTATATACTGGGCGTTTCAGACCACCCGTACACCCCAAATATCTCGCGAAATACAAATCGGATTGACATAAAAAAAAAATACGTCTGAATTTATTTCTTGAGGTCTATCATGTTGTGTGAAATGTAAACCACCACACTTTGAAATCTTAAATAGGTACTTCTATTTTTTATTGAAGATTTGTATTCTACTCTAAGATATATTAGGTTTTTATTCGATTTTTTTTTTCAATTAACAAAAAAATGTTTGTTTGTTTTTACAAAAATTCATACATCACCACAATAGAAAAAAATGGAATAGAATTTGATATTCAAATTCATTTTTATTCGTTTCTGCGATTTTTTCTACAAAGAATACTTTTACCTTTATCCCAGATATCGCACACTAAACTTATTGATGACATAAAATTACAAATGACTTCAATTAACGCCTTATTTAAAAGATGACTACGAAAAAAAATTCATAATTTGTTATTTTATGCGAGAAATAAATTTAATTCAATAAATATTATTTGCCGCTCATCGAAAAACATTATTCGGATAAAAACCTAATATTTCTTAGCATAGAATCCAAATCTGCACTTAAAAATAGGGGTTCCGTTTAAGATTTCAAAATTACCCCCACCGCAGTGGGGAGGGGAGACGGTTCACACTTCACACCACACGATAGAGCTCAAAAAACATTTTTGAACGTATTCTTTTTATCTTAATCCGATTTGTATTTCACGAGATATTTGGGGTGTACGGGTGGTCTGAAACACCCTATATTTGCTACTATTTATGTCTAAAAAAATGGTGCTTTTTGTACACCTTTTTAAAACCGCCGCCATTGTTTTTGTATTGACATTTTTCTCATCATGGTGGTTCACGCACTAAATAAATATGTCTTCTTTCATAATCCGTTGAAATTTTTTCTTCCAGTATATACAAGTCGAGATATCGAGGCAACGATAATAATATCTAGTATTGATATAGAAATTTGAAACTCCATTAAAAAAAAAATCGTAAGTATAAGGATGACTCAATAAAAAAAAAATGTATGTTTTCAATAAACTCGCAGTTAAAGAAATGCTCGATTTTGTTGAAAAAAATTGGAAACCTCCCTCAAAGCTTTTAAACTTAGAGTTGGATATTCATTTTTCGCGGTTACCCAAAACTCCACCAAATCGGAAGAAGCGAATTTTGTTTTAAGGCAGTTGTCGCAAGAGACTTCAATAAGACTCTCTTCTTCTTGTGAAGTAAATTCTGGTAGCGATTGCGCATGGAAAGGATCTTGGATCCATACAAAATTCTCAACATTTTCTTCCTGAAAGTATTTTGCAAACCATTCTGTGAGTTTCTGAAGGTGTTGCGTGAAAAGGGACAGCAAGTCTTGAGAGATAACGAGCTCATTAGCGGCTGAGAATTTATGCAATTCTGGAAAACAATCTTGACCGCCATCTTTATTAATGTTTCTTGTCCACAACTGCAATTTTTTCCTAAATGCTGCAATTTTCTCTAATAGTTTCAATATGTGTATGTTTTTGCCTTGCAGAAACAGATTCAAGGCATTAAGTTTGTCAAATAAATCATACAAATATGCCTGTTTTCGCCAAAAGTAGGGATCGTTAAAGTATCTAGAGCTTACAATAACCTTCTTCTTGCAGAAAAATGTAAATTTCTTGATGTAGCTCCAATGTGCGGAATATGACGTCTCCACGTGAAAGCCCTCGTGCACTGCAGTAATATAGCAGGGCAGTGTATTCAGCTCCCATGTCCATACAAAGAATTTTAAAAAGTCTGGTTTTTAGCGGCCAAGTTTTTATGTAGTTAACTACGTCTATGATGCGTTCCATAGCCAAATTCAATTCACAAATCATTGACTTCGATGCAAGTGTTTCCCTATGAATGATGCAATAGGTCCACATAGCCTGCGGTGATTCACTGCGAATAAGCGCTTTATCTTAACAATTCAAATGCTTACAATTCCTCTCACAGTAAACTAACTAAAGCGGTCTACGGCGGCTTATATATTGCAAATGAGCGTTCGCAAAAATTCAGTCGAATGCGAGCTTCTGAAAATTCTGGAAACATACTCTGCTCTCTCGCGCTCGATTATCAGCGGATGCGGCGTTGCCAAACGTAACTCAAACTCTGCCTTGCGGGAACAGGAGCCCATCGGGGCGCCCCTGTTTACTCTCCACGGCGCGGCGCACACTTTGGGAACCAAATTCTTGATTTCAGGAATTATGGTTGCAGTTCTCTTTTATCTACATAATACTTAAGTAGTTTTAAGTCGCAAATTAAGATATTCTTCGGATGCACTTATATTAATTTCAGAGAATTTGCAGTTAGCGCAACACTTGCCCGGCGCCATGTTTAACAAGTTTATATGTAATAGCGCACCTGAAATCGGATATTAGTTGTTAACAAACAATCATTTCTGATGGGAATATTAAATTTACATAGACTTTAAACTTGTTTAATCAAAAGATTTAATTAATTTTATAATACGAGTGCACTTTGCGAATTTTCGCCATGTAAGGAACTTTTTCAACACTCATACTTCTTCATTGCGTGAACTTTAAGCTCAAGGACGGGTTTGCAAGCGCTATTTATTCCAACATAGAATCGACGCATGCATTTAATTTTTACTCATGATGGTAGTATATTTGTTTAGGCTTATTGTTAGGCTAATCCTCGATATCTATCACGTGACTCTTCTAGCGTGTAAGTTTGAGTGGTTTATGTGTTTGTTTAATCGAGCTTGTTACCTTATAGTGTCGTACTAATTACTCTAAAGAGCTGTTCATTATTACAGACCCACTATCCTTAAGTACCTGTTCAGGGTGCTTGAAGATTGTAATTATTGATTCTGAAATGTAACCTAATTCTTAAGATAGGATGCATGCAATTTTGGAAAATTTAGCTAGTACGGGAGCGCGGCTCTTATGGACTTGCAGCGAACATTCAGGAGGCAACGAGGGGTGATGGTCGACTGTAAATTCCGTTTATAAACATATCGCTATTTCTCTCGTAATCGTTGCTTTCAACTTCTGTACGCCCCTGCCGAGCCACAGTGTGGGGAAACTTGAGAAATGTGGCAGGATCTAAAATAAGGCAAAAATTAAGTCGCTTATTAAAAAAATTATAAAGACGGATTCATGTTCCCTACACTTGTAAATTCCTAATCCTAAATGATTTAGTCATAAATCTGAACCATCGTGGCGTGTTTAGGCCTTAAGGTCGTCTGTTTTTATAACTAATGATTTTCATACGAAAATTGCACTAGATGCTTATTATTATCAAGCTTAGGATTTTATGCAAAATACATATTGTTTAATTTTGGGAATATCACTGTAACTTTTAGTATCTGGACGAATTTCGCCAAAATAAAGCATATGGCGTAATAAAAAATTGCATAAAATGCATATTTATTAGTATTTTTGCATTTAGAGCATATTTTTTTCATTATGTGCATAAAATGCATATTTTCGCTCTTTTTACCTATTGTGAATAAGTAAGCAAAATTCGTAAACTCTACGTGACCCGCCCTAGAAAATTGTATACGTGCACTTGCTGACGCATTTACCAGGTTCCAACCACCGGATGTAATAAACTAAACTAAAAGAAATAATAAACTGTTTTTTATATTTTATTAGACGTAATAAAAATCAAGCAGAAATATTTCACAGGCTCAAGGCCTCCCTTGAGCGTGTGAAATATGTTTACGGTTAGCGGCTAGGGCGCGGAGTCTCCTTTGTACCGCTCGTAAAATTAAGTTTTATGGGTATATTGGGTTTTTAAAGGTTCTAGATAGTTCCTAATTTTATCAGATGTTTTGGCTTTCACTTGAACCTTTACGCAAAATTTAAAACACTTCATTTGCTGTTCAAGTATCGTGAAAGCAAGTGCGAATATGCCGAAAGTGAAAAGTGGGCTTGTATCCGCGTGGATAAAAAAATATTCAGAACTAGTTTTGCATTACAACAATGGGGAAGTGTTCTGCAAAGCTTGTGGAAAAGTGGTAAGCATCTTATAATTTTTTTTTAATTTTGTAATTTTGCTAATGTTGTGCTTAAATCTATTATGGTCAAATATTTTATGCTTACCATTAAATGGTAAATAATGAAATAAAACTAGAAAAATGAAAATCTTTAAATTAATTGAGAATAATGAAAAAGTTCGACTGGAAGTGGGGTTTTTAAGAAATTAATCATTAATAAATCAATATCTTATTGCTATTAAAGTAGCTACATTTAGTTAACAAAAATATTGTTTGTTTAAGGTCGCTTGTGAAAAAAAGTCTCAAGTAGAGCAACATGTGATAACTACAAAGCATCAAGCAAAATCCAGGGAAATGAGAGATACTAAAGTTTCACAAACTTCTCTGCAACAATCGCTAAGGGCCTCCTCTTCAAAAACATCGGAACAAGAACATTTTAATATTCAATTATGTGACGCGTTAATAAGTGCCAATATTCCATTGAACAAGTTGCAAAATAACAAATTTAAAAAATTTTTAGAAACTTTTTGTAACAAAAATATACCACATGAAAGTACGGTACGGAAAAATTAGGTAACTCCATTGTACAATAATGTTATCGCTGAAATCAAAAGACACGTCGAAAATAATTTATTTTATATTATTGTTGACGAAACGACTGATGTTTCTGGTAGATATATAGTGAATTTATTGATAGGTGTCTTAAGTGAAACAATTGAACCAACATCTTTTTTAATTGCTACAAAACAGCTACAAAAAACAAATAGTTTAGAAATTATTCGCTTTATAAATCAAGAATTGATGACATTTTTTCTCCAGAGATAATTCCCACTGAAAATATTCTTCTGCTTGTTACTGATGCAGCCGCATACATGATAAAAGCGGGAACAAATTTAAAAATAATTTACAAAAATCTTACGCATGTAACATGCTTAGCACATGCTTTAAATAGAGTTGCCGAGCAAGTTAGATACCAATTTCCATTAATAAATTCTTTAGTCAATAATGTAAAACAAATATTTGTTAAGGCACCACTTCGAGTTCAGTTATATAAAGAACGTTTACCCAATGTTGCATTGCCTCCTCAGCCAATAATAACCCGATGGGGTACGTGGTTAGACGCAGTTAACTTTTATGCTGACAACTACGACAACATAAAAAATGTTATATTAGAATTTGAAACTACCTCTGATTCTATAACAAAATGTAGAAATTTATTTGAAAAACGAGAAATAAAAGAACAATTATCATTTATTAAAGCGCATTTTAGTTTTTTAAGTATTTCTATAAAAGAATTAGAAAAAATACAAATGCCATTGATAGATGCTATTAATATTGTGAATAGATGCGAATCCAAATTAAAAGTTGTTCCGGGTGGGGCGGGAAACACTATATTAAAGAAGTTCCACAATGTTATTTCTAAAAATGATGGATATCAGGCACTAGTTGCCATTTCTACAATTTTATCAGGGGGACAAAATGGAATACAAAATCATTTTGTTAATAATATATTAAATCCTCAACAAATAGCTTCGCTAAAATTTGCACCCATAACGTCAGTGGATGTCGAGAGAAGCTTTTCAGCGTTTAAAGAATTATTATCCGACAGGCGACACAAATTTACTGTCGAAAATTTAGAGAAGCACTCGATAATTAAATATTATTCTACTGTTACTGAATCGAAATAATAATAATTTTTTGTATATATGTAGACTTTGTATATATGTAGATGTAATAATCTGTTAAGAAATAAATATATTATTATTACATTATTATTATTATTAGATACTAAGCACTTACGTAAATGAAAATTTATTGTTTATAGTTATGTATGGACAGTAAAAGTTTTTCGGTTTTATACTCCTTCGTCTCCTAAATAGAATCTCATTTATTTTCACTGAATTGTTTAATAGATAAGAAAGAATATTTTTGCATATTTTGCATATTTTTGAATATATTTGCATATTTTTGCATATTTTCTTTAAAATTTTTGCATAAATATGTGCATATTTTCAACAATTTTGATGCATAAAAATCCGAAGTCTAATTATTATTAATGAATCTAATATCAATTACAATGGAATGAAAATATGATTTAATGTCAGTAATTACAAAAATAATGGCTGATAAAGTCACTTAAATTAATTTTATCATTTATGGTTTTGTCAATAATATTTTTAATGTTCAAGTTCCTGGCACTTGACCAGAGCCGGATTAACCATAAAGCAATGTTACAGTTGCCAAGGGGCGCCGCACAGTGGCACATCGAAATATCTAAAAAACTAAGTGTTAGAAAAAATGTATCAGATAAAAGTTGTACGGTTTAAAAACATCTCTTTACTGATATTATTAGTTTGAGCTCGAGTGGTGTCGCCAGGGTCAATGCAAGGTCACCTTGATTTTTTTTAATGAAATGACCTATTTTTTGCATATTTTATAGATCTTTTCGAGACCTTTTTAAAATACTATAATTTTATTAATTTTGACTTCGCCGTTTTAAAGTTATTGTGATTTTTATTCTTCAATGTTTAGTCAACAAAAACTGGTAGGTTAAAATTTGCATAATGTATTTATAAAATACATTTTAATTATTTCCGTTGTCAGATTTAATAACTCCTAATGAATTTTCCTCTAGGAAGAGTCAAGGCATAGTTTAACCCTTTCAGTCCTGGATGTTTTCGGATGTCTAGATTTTTTTTGTACCGTATATTATTTATTACTATCTCAAATACCTCTATACAAAATTTTGTTCAATTTGATACGAAACTAGGGAGTGGTGGCAATCCACCACCGGGTGTAGATGACTTAAATTTAAAGACACTAATATTTCGCAAGTGATCTTTATTTATTACACAGCTATTGTGAATTCATATGAAAACGTTTGAAGCAGTTTCTATGTTTGTTGATGCAGAGTGATAAATGACATTTTTCACACTTGATGCGGGAACGACCTCCACACGTCTCTAACTTGCAGCGCTGCTCATGTTCATCTAGATGGGCTGGCCAATGCCCAATACTATCGAATCTCATATCAATCACAGGAAGTGATTGCGGATTCAGATGCTTCTTCTTGGTATTATTTGTGGAGAGGGGGCTAGAAGTCGAAGGTCGGCCGCGTTTTGGAGTACTGACAATAGAACAACCTAAGAAGGCCAATCCCACAATTGAGTAAATTGCAACAAGTCCATGAAAAATTAATTCCCTTTCATTCTAGTGTCACGTGTATATTCTAGCCACGAATTACACACTGTTAGATTGAAGTAGTGAAACATAACTCTGAGCGTCCATTTGCGAGATCTTATAAAGGTACGGTAGAGCTATAAGAAAAACAGTCTTGTCCACACCACCGATTAAAGTATAATACATACGAACAATTGACGGTCACTTGACATTCACATAGTCTCTTGTTTTCTTATCACATCGTCTCACGTAATCCTCAGGTTTAATACCAATAAAGTTTGAAGCCATATTGACGACTTTATTGTAATACCATCGATGTGATTGTCACTAGTGATTAATACATCGCTACTGCCACGGCCAAGTTTTTGAAGTTGTTTCTCTGTTTTTAGCGGAAAATTTTGAAGCCTGTTTGTCCGAATAGTTCTTGCAGCAAAAATTACATTTCGCAAAAGTTCTTGAAGTAATACTAATGATGTAAAATAGTTATCACAATAGAGCTTGTGTCCATTATAATAAGGTATTATATTCGAAAGATGAATTACAAGTCCATTTGCAGCCGAATATATTTCCTGTGTATCTTCAGGAAATGTAGAGGAGCCTTGGTAGATAACGGAGCGATATACCGGGTGTCTCAGACCACCTGTACCAGCCTTTTATTTCGACAACGCTTGGTCGAATGTGACTGGAACAAAAAAATTATTACTAAAGTGAACCCAAGGAATCCACTGATGAATTTATTTTTTACCGGAATAATCCGGAAGTACCCGGAACCGGAAGTAACTTTAAAATTTCAAATGGCAACATAGGTATTAATTGATAGGTCTTTTCAGAAGAAGCAACTTTTATTAAAATGTTTTTTTAATATGTCAGTCTAATATATCAGTGGATTCCTTGGGTTCGCTTTGGTAATAAAATTTGTTGTCCCAGTCACATTCGACCAAGTGTTGTCGAAATAAAGGGCTGATACGGGTGGTCTGAGACATCCGGTATAATACCAGAGGCGCCACACAACATGAATAATTTCACACCCCAGGGATTGGGCTTTCCTCTCATATACTGGGCTTTGAACGGTATTAACGATTCGTTTATACATAAGTTTTCCTCAAGAAACAATTCTTAGCATTGCGGCCGCTGTGACCTAGTGAGTGCCGTTCCTGCTTCTGAGCCTCGTGGTCGTGGGTTCGAATCCCATCCATGCGGTCACTTTTTCAGAACGAAGAAGTGGCCTTGCGGGTCCATGGATGTGTAGTGTATGTCCCATTTATTATTAAAATTGAAATCTTCAAAACTGATATACGTTAGTGGCCGAACAGCAAATCGCTTACGCCAATTCCCTTATAGTCATTCACTCTCCTTAACCCGCAATTATATCAAACATCCTTCCTTTTTACAATAAAAAAAAATTCTTCGCATCGATTTTCAAATGCTGCAATATGTGAGCGCACCTTTTAAAGCTTGTCAACTTTATTATATTCAGCGTTGATATCAGTAATGTGTAGAATATTTCGTAGCTATTCAAATCTATTACGAGATATTTGCAGATCTTCGATAAATTTTATTCTTGTGGCGGGTGTCCAGTACATCCGCAATCTAGGAAAGCGAATTATACCCATGAGTATGTGCCAGGCAACATATTTCTTTATTTCATGCTCTTTGGTATTTATAATTTTCCCATCTTTATGAATTGCGTACTTATTAGTTTTTTCGGCCAATTCCCGATATATATCGTCCGCGAAGTATTTGGTGTAATGTAGCAATGGGTTTTTTCGTTCTCCTTATTGTTTGGCGCTGAATAATCCGTATTAGGGGGTGAAAATGATGTTCTGATCCACGAAACGCGTTCCGCATGCGACTTCCCTTTTGAATTCGCTAGCCCAGACTTGATTATTGAAAGAGGTACATCACCTTCTGGGTCATAGTCGTCACCATCTGAAGAATCATGTATCGGGACCTCAATGTAATTCAACATCCGAATCAGGGATTGAACTAATTGCGGCATGTGCTTCTCTCAGGGTAACTACCTTCGCTATGCTCTTTATATTTATATAGAATTGCATGGGAGGAATGCCATCCTATAGAAAAAAAACAATATCCACATTTTTTCCAGGAACACCTCATAGTGGCAATTCCTTACAGTAATTTGAAAGTGTCATAACGGAGAATCTAAGCATGTAGAGTCGCAAAAAACATCATGTATTACTTGCGCAACATTGTACTTTACTTTTCAGTTTTAATTTATTTGAATTTATTTGAATTTTTGAAATAATTAGTACTAAGCTAGCACGTTGCTTGGCTCGGCGCGATTCAGCCTTGCACGCGTGAATAAATGCGTCCTAAACAACACTCAAAGGGGAACCACCGACGGATAATGTGTAAAAATGAGAGAGAAAAGACTGACCGAACCGACCTCTAGCGGAAAAAGTTGAAATACGCTCTGATATCGGTAAAATATATTTCTGAATATGATGGTGGCAATTGCCACCGCAAGGGGCGAAAGGGTTAACGTAAGTTATATGTTTATTAAGTAATTAAAAAAACTTCGCATTTGTTCAAGATTTGTCCTATACAGGAAAGCTTTAACAATTTTCTTCAAATTTTTGTATAGACAACTGAATAACACAAAAACTGCACGGTTTCAATCGATGCAAACTAGATCATTTTTACATGATTTTTATGGAAACCTTTTCATCAGTCCAGAGATCAGAAGTTACTTGCAACTTCATTGTGGCGAAAGGATCCGTCTACCCAGTTGACAATCATGATGTACAATCTTCTAAAATACAAGCTTACAGACAGGATCAGGAGAATTACAGTAGTAACTTTTCTATAGATGCTCGACCAGTGAGGACCACTATAACCTCACTTGCAGGAGAAGCTGGACTGCCGGCAAGAGCCACAAAGAAACCGCTCAAGGTGTAAGTTTTGTAACACCGCGGAGGAATTCCAGAAAAGAAAGAAAGCGGACAAACCACAGCCCGTCGAGAAGAGGCTCCTGGGACTCCGGTGCTACAGGTACTAGTTGCCAGGTGTTATTAAGAGAAACTGTCTAAATTGTTCGAAATCCAAAGCGGCAGCATCACCACCAGTAGTGGTAATTTATGTGTATAGATCAGGGGTGGCCAAACTACGGGCGACTCATGTTTTAAATTATAGGCGGCGGTCTACCAACATCGAATGTGTTAATTGATCATAAGAGAAGTAGTAAGTTAAAGACAAAATAACTTTTTTACATATCGCACAGTGTTGTCAAGTAAGCAGAAAATCGGCTAGATCTGACGGATTTTGAATTGCGGATGTTGTGATGTGAATTTCGAGAGAAACGTGGAATATATAATTTTTAGAGACCTCCCGCGTAAGGGTGTTATGTTCGCGGAGTTTTCTGTTGGACACAACAAGCGATGGTCGGAAAGTATGGTAAAAAGGACTCACCTGTAGTCCCGCGGACGGCGGATGCTGCTCGTAGAGTATGATGATCAGCAAGTTGCCCCGGGCCCGGTACTCGTATTAGATATTAACAATTAAGGTAATTAACATTAGCGTTTTAGAACATGTTTGTTGATTTCACTGGCGATTTCGCGAATACACTCTCGTCTCTGTGCCTACAGGGAATTAGGAGGGAATGACAAAAGTGGGGTAAATGAAAAACACACTTGTGTCTCCAACGGA
The DNA here is from genome assembly GCA_910593695.2 of Ocypus olens. Classification (NCBI taxonomy): domain Eukaryota; kingdom Metazoa; phylum Arthropoda; class Insecta; order Coleoptera; family Staphylinidae; genus Ocypus; species Ocypus olens. The sequence continues at coordinate 10,235,066 of OU343054.1, read as the reverse complement.
ATTAGGTGTAAACACCGAACAGCGGAATAATTTTTGTTTTAGAACTGGCAGATTTTCTTGTGGAATTATGTTGGATTTTTGAAAAAACAAGCCTAATTTAATTTAAATTTAACCTTTATTTTCAAAAGATATAAGAGTAAAGTTAATTCTAAAGGCAGATGTTTTGTGATTATTATAATTTTTTTCAAAAATTCACAAACCCAAAAATGAACATATTTTCAAAAATCAAAGCTAGTTTTAAAGGTAGTCGTTGTGTAAATATATTAAAATATTGGAGGAACTCAATTTTGTTTTGTTTGTGTTCGAAAACATAAAATATTAATTTTCAAAAACTCACGCAAAAATGACTCATTTTCGAAAATCATAGTTAATTTTAAAGATAAATCTATTATGATTCTACACACACCGGCAAAATTAAAGGAACGCAAATAAATTCGATATATTTTTCTCCGTGCAACTTTTTCGTGGCAATTTCAGCGGCATCTCGTACAGCCAAGTTAAACTAACTAATTGCAGTTCCTTTTTCAAAGCTATGTGCAATTGTAAAACCTCTTAAAAAAATAAAACAAAAAGTAGCGTTTTTGCAATAGAAAAATTATACACTTTGACTTGTTTTAAACATGTAATATAAATAAGAAAAATTGATGATAGTAAATAAAAAAAAAACAAATTCGAACGATAACTCATTAAAATATACGAACTTTTATCCAGAGAAAATACGCGTTTCAAATGTAAGGCAACACTTAACACATTGCAATACAACTTAAAGAGGTATCAAATGTTTTTTGATAAATGTTTCAAAAAATAACATATGGTAGTAGGAAATGCGACGCCATCTCGACCGAGCCAGTAAAAAAAATTCATGAATAAAATTAAATATTGTATCCGTTCCTTTAATTTTGCCGGTGTGTGTATTATCGTTTTTAAGGAATTCAATCATAACAGTATTAATTTTTCTTTCTATTTTTTTCATTATTCAAATATTCGACAATTAAAAAAAAATCAAAAATTCATAAAACGCAAAAATTGACACATTTTCAAAAATCAAAGTAGTCATTTTGTGGATATCTTAAAATATTTAAGGAGCTCAATTTGGTTTTGTTTAAGAGTTCGACAACTTAAAATATTAATTTTGATTAATGAAAACACTTTGTTTCACTATTTGTATTTGTCTCTCCGACCTTTGGTCATTCTCAAGGAGATATGTTCATAAAATTAATACGGACTGGTATTTGTACATATTAATTTTCAAAAATTCGCAACTCGTAAAAATTGACTCATTTTCAAAAATTGTTGTCAATTTTAAAGATAAATGTATTATGCTTGCCTTAGAATTTTTAAGGATTTCCGTCATATAAGTATTAATTTTTTTTTCTGTTTTTCTCTGTTCAAATATTCAGCAACTTAAAAAAAATATTTTGAAAAAATTCATAAATCGCGCAAAAATTGACGCATTTTCAAAAATCATGGGCAATTTTAAACATAAATGTATTATGATTGCCTTACGAGTTTTAAAGGAATTCAGTCTTATCAGTATTAATTCTTTTTTCTATGTTTTCTTTGTTCAAATATTCGGCAACTTAAAATAATATTTTTTAAGTAATTTACAGCTCACGCAAAAATTGACACATTTTCAAAAATCTTGGTTTATTCTAAATGCAGTTGTTATGTGAATATATTATAAACTTAAATTTTCGAGAAATTCTATTAAATCAGTATATTTTTTTTGATTTTTTTGTCAAGTGTTCGACAACTTGAATAGTTAAAATTTTAAAAATAATATTTAAAAAAAATCATAACATCCTAAAATGAACACGTACAAAGCAGCATCGCTTGGTGGGGATTTTCAAACGCGTTTTTCTCAGAACAGTGTTTTTTAAATTGGTAGAAGTGACTACGCGCAGACGGATTCAGCAATCGATCTGAAATTATTCCCAAATACTATAAGGACATACCGCAAGGTTATGTAGCGTAAATTAAAAAAATACATATTTATTGATTTTATATTGCAAAAAAACGAGCCCCAAAAAAGTCAAAAAAATGAACTTTTTTTCCAAACAAGCGTAATTTTGATGTTTTTCCGAATTTTTAAATTCCATGCTACATAACACTGGCAAATGTAATAAACTTTAACACATTATGTCGTTTTTGATTTCACACTATTTTTGTGGACCGAGGAACTTCCACCAGTGTGACATCGACGATGTGACAACATAATTAATTTTTAACTGATTGAGGTTGGTGGCACTTACTTCGTGATACATTTTTAATTAAATAAAACACACTTTAAAACAGTGTGATATTAACTAAGTAAAAGTGTGTTTTATTTAATTAATTTTTATATAAAACTATAAAAAAAATCACAATTTGTACTTAAAGGCTTATTAAATTTTTGGGAAAAACATTCAAGTTTAAAACTTTATTAATCGTCTCAAAAAAAAATACCGAAAATCACCTTTTTTTCAGGCCTGTAAAGTAGAAAGTTATCGCGTTCGAATTATCCGCTATCAGTTTTTAATTATCCTTTCACAATAAACCTCAACAATATTGTCGATTGTCGTAGGTAAAGCATAGTGTACCAAAATGACTATTTCTCGATCGTACGAACCTTTGTTTTTTATTCAAAATAATTGTAAAGTTATTTTTAAATATCTCGTTAAATATTCTACAGAAACTATTGAGTATGGTACCAAATTATTTAGCTTAAAAAGACATTTTTGTCACAACAATTAAAAGGACTGATAGAAGTGACAGATTCAGCAGAAAACAAAAACAAATCAAGGCCTAATTTTGATACCTACAAATGTGACGCGGCGGTGCATTATAAACTCCTATTTCTACAGAGCCTTCATTAATGTGAAATATCTTCGATAAGAAAATACGTTCATTAGTATTGAAAATATGAATATTTAAAATCTGTACCGTTTTTTTTGGCTCACTGTATATTTGTACAATGTATGGTTAACATACAAGGAAGTAATTTAATTGAATAGAATCACCCGTACATGTTTAATGTTATGGTAAATAATAAATTGAAAATAGCTTTATCTAATTCAATAATAAAATATTCATCGCATTTAAGAAAGGAAAGTCCTTTTAAGTAACGTGTCGCGTAACAGCGATATTTACAAAAAAAATTATTTGCTTTATATTTGAACGCGGCACGATCAAATATCTTTGAATTGGAGAGCTTTATAGGAAACTTGGCGATATTTTCGCTTCGTTCTTTTCCTCCCGCTGTCGTGCACATGGGGGAGAAGCGGGACTGCCATATAATACCGAAAAGAACCAATATTTATCTTCGGCTTACGCAGCAGCTGAAAGTGTGTGATATACCGGAAGAGCTAGTTTACTCGAGCTAAAACTGCTCCTAGTCTATACTAAATGAAATGAAGGGTATATCATATTTTTCCCCTTACTTCGACAGTTTTTTAGGGGAAATTGCCCGATCCGCCTTCGTCTGATTGACGTTGAGATATTTGGGATGGGAAATAACTAAATAATTCATTTATGGTATGTCATGGAACTGCGAGATCTAGGACGGATGCACGTCGTGCAACCTGTCCGCCCGCACCTCCATGCAAATGTAATGGATTAACGTTCTAGCTCGCAACTTGTTTTTTTTGCCATCACATGGCGTCCGGGTTATGGTTATCCAAATGTAACCCAATTCAGGTCTGCAGCAAGTTTACTTCTCAAATAATGTACGACATATACTTCTCGTTATCTAACAAGTGTGAATACAGTTTCCATTATTTTAACAATGAAAATGTGCAGGGTTTTCTAGGGCCTGATGTGGATTGTTAATAGCATTTTATATAATCTAAAAAGTAATTAAGGATTTTAATGAAGGAAATTATCCTCTTTATAACAGTCATATGTATCTGGACAGGTTTAATTTTCAACGGCCCACCAGTTTATATCTGACAATTTGCAAAAACTAATCTATTCAAGGTCTAAAAAAAATAAAAAATGCGGGTTTGAATAATAGGGACAATCAAATATTATCAGGCAAGTACGTATTGTTCTTCTCAATAGCTTCCTGAGAATATTAAACATTTCTTACCAACACTAACTGTATTTTGTGGATTCGATTATTAACAGATTTAAAATCTATAAAATTAGACGTCCTTCAATTTGACTGGATTACAATTATGTCTTTCTTAAAATCAGAGATATATTTATTTATTTAATGCAGATGATGATCTTATGGAGAAGTACGCGATGAACTACAAGTGCAGAGAATTGTAAGCAATATGACAGAGGATAATAACCAGGGACTAAAAAACGAGAAATATTTCTGTCCGGAGTGAAACGAAATTTTCGTTTTCTAGAATTGAAAATAAATAACGGTTATTACAGTTTATAACCATATTTAAATTTAATACCATATAAATCTGATTATCTTAGTAATATATTCTTCAGATTTATTTAAAATGTGTTATTTTTAGTGAAAAATTATAAAAAAAAACAATTGGAATCGACTTAAAACTTCTCAAATTTGCTTATAAAGAATGCCAAATAACGTTTCTGTGAAAACGTTTACCATTACATCTCAAAATTTTGGAATAATCTAATGTGAACAGAGCGTTGAGTTTAAAAAAAAACTATTTAGAGACTTGAGAAAAATATAAAAACAATTGCAATCGACGTGAAACTTCTCAATTTTTTGTAGAATGAATGCAAAACTTCGATTCTGTTAAAACCTTTTACACTTCATCCCTAAATTTTGGAATAATTTTATGAAAGCAGAACGTGAAGTTCAGAAAAATCGTAATAATTTTAATGAATTGGAAAAAACATAAAAACAATTGTCATCGACTTGAAACTTCTCATATTTACTTAGAATTAATGCTAAATTATGTTTCTGTGAAAACTATTAACACTTTATACCTTAAATTTGGAATAATTTAATGTGAACAGAGCGTGAAGTTTTTAAAAATGGAATAATTTTAGTGACTTGAAAAAAAGATAAAAATAATTGCCGACGACTTGAAACTACGTGAATTTCCTTATCATGAATGCCAAATTACGTTTCTATGAAAAATATTAACATTTTGTTCCTAACTTTTGGAATAATTGAATAACAGAGCGTGAAGTTTTGAAAAAAAAACATAATTTTAGTGACCTGAAGCAATATAGAAACAATTGCCATCGACTTGAAACTTCTCAAATTTGTTTATGATGAATGCCAAATTACATTTTGATGAAAACTATTAACATTTTATCACTAAATTTTGGAATAAATTAATGATAGCAAAGCATGAAGTTTTGAAAAATCCAATAATTTTGGAGACTTTGAAAAAATATAAAAAGAATTGCCATCGAGTTGAAACTTCTTAAATTTGCTTATGATGAATGCCAAATTACATTTCTATGAAATATATTACCATGTTATAAATAAACTCTTTGGAATCATTTAATGAGAGCAGAGCGTGAAGTTTTGAAAAAATGTAATAATTTTAGAGACTTTGAAAAAATATAAAAACAATCGCCATTGACTTGAAACTTCTTCAATTTGCTTATGATGAATGCCGAATTACATTTTTATGAAAACTATTATTATTTTATCACTAAAGTTTGGAATAATTTAATGTGAGCAGAGAGTGAGGTTTTGCAAAAATACAATAACCTTAGAGACTTTGCAAAAATATAAGAACAATTGCCATCGAGTTGAAACTTCTTAAATTTGCTCATGAGGAATGTAAAATTACATTTCTATGAAAACTATTAACTTTTTATCACTAAATTTTGGAATAATTTAATGTGAACAGAGCGTGAGATTTTGAAAAAATGCAATAATCTTAGAGACTTTGAAAAAATATAAAAACAATCGCCATCGACTTGAAACTTCTTAAATTTGCTTATGATGAATGCCAAATTACATTTATATAAAAACTATTAACATTTTATCACTAAATTTTGGAATAATTTAATGTGAGCAGAGCGTGAAGTTTTGAAAAATTGTAATAATTTTGGAGACTTTGAAAAAATATAAAAACAATCGCCATCGAGTTGAAACTTCTTAAATTTGCTTATGATGAATGCAAAATTATAGTTCTATAAAAACTATTAACATTTTATCACTAAACTTTGGAATAAATTAATGAGAGCAAAGCGTGAAGTTTTGAAAAAAAGCAATAATTTAAGAGACTTTGAAAAAATATAAAAACAATCTCCATCGACTTAAAACTTCTTAAATTTACTTATGATGATTGCCAAATTACATTTCTATGAAAACTATTAACATTTTATCACTAAATTTTGGAATAATTTAATGTGAGCAGAGCGTGAAGTTTTGAAAAAGTGTAATAATTTTGGAGACTTTGAAAAAATATAAAAAACAATCGCCATCGACAAAACTTCTTACATTTATTTATGATGAATGCCAAATTACATTTCTATGAAATGTATTAACATTTTATCACTAATTTTTGGAATAATTTAATGTGAGCATAGCGTGAACTTTGAAACAATGTAATAATTTTAGAGACTTCAAAAAAATATAAAAACAATCACCATCGACTTGAAACTTCTTAAATTTGCTTATGATGAATGCTAAATTACATTTCTATGAAATATATTAACATTTTATTACTAAATTTTGGAATCATTTAATGAGAGCAGAGCGTGAAGTTTTGAAAAATGTAATAATTTTAGAGAATTTGGAAAATTATAAAAATAAAAGCCATCGACTTGAACCTTCTTTAATATGCTTATGATTAATGCAAAATTACAGTTCTGTGAAAACTAATAACATTTTATCACTGAATTTTGGAATAATTTAATGTGAGCAGAGCGTGAGGTTTTAAAAAATGCAATAATCTTAGAGACTTTGAAAAAATTTAAAAACAATCACCATCGACTTGAAACTTCTTAAATTTGCTTATGATGAATGCCAAATTACATTTATATGACAACTGTTAACGTTTTATCACTAAATTTTGGAATCATTTAATGAGAGGAGAGCGTGAGGTTTTGAAAAATGCAATAATCTTGGAGACTTTGAAAAAATATAAAAACAATCGCCATCGACTTGAAACTTCTTAAATTTACTTATATTGAATGCCAAATTACATTTCTATGAAATATATTAACATTTTATCAGTAAATTTTGGAATAATTTAATGTGAACAGAGCGTGAAGTTTTGAAAAAATGTAATAATTTTAGAGATTTCGAAAAAATATCAAAACAATCGCCATTGACTTAAAACTTCTTAAATTTGCTTATGATGAATGCCAAATTACATTTCTATGAAATATATTAACATTTTATCACTAAATTTTGGAATAATTTAATATGAGCAGACCATGAAGTTTTGAAAAAATGTAATAATTTTAGAAAATTTGGAAAAATTTAAAAATAAAAGCTATTGACTTGAAACTTCTTAAATTTGCTTATGAAGAATGCCAAATTACATTTCTATGAAAACTATTAACATTTTATCCCTAAAATTTAGAATAATTTAATGAGAGCAGAGCGTGAAGTTTTGAAAAATGTAATAATTTTAGAGATTTTGAAAAAATATAAAAACAATCGCTACCAACTTGAAATTTCTTAAATTTGCCTAAAAAGAATGCTAAATAATGTTTCTATAAAAGTATTAACTTTTCATTTCTACCTTTTTGAATAATTTAATGCGAAGAGAAAGTTATGTTTAAAAAAAAGGAATTAAATAAGTAACATGTAATTGACTTTAAATATAAATAAAATTGTTAAAATATTAACACACAATCAATAGACACTCAAATCAATTTTAATTGTAGGTAAGGCATACATTTCTTGGGTAAAAATCTCAATTTGTATAATTAAATTAAAACTGAAAATTAAATTGTGAAACGATTATTTTTAAGTAGACTTGACGATAAACTTCATAAATGTGAAAGCATGTTAAATGGACTGTACTCAGAAAAGAATAACTAAAAGAGGGAGAGAAGAGAACCGGGGATTTCCCCTAAGCCTGAGATAAGCTGCAACCTGCAATAAGACTTCTTTAACTTTCAAAGTGTTTTAAAAACCGTTAATAGATAATTATTTATTTCGTTTTCGATGTTGCACAAAAGAAATTAATTCCGTTTTCATTTCCGTTTTCATTCGTGTAAATATTTTGGTTAATTTTGTTATTTCGTTTTCGTCCCTCGTAATAACACAAGAGTTTAGAATTTGGCCGAATAAATTTTATTTTGCACGAGTCATTGAACCGATACAAATTTCAAGAATGAATTGAGATAATAACATGTTTGCCTAATCCCAATTCATTCGAGAAAATTGCGAAAATCAAAAATGCTAAAAGTAAGAGTGGTATTTCTTCAGATATTTTAATGAATAGGCAAAACTATATATAATTTGAAATCTTTCAAATCGCTGTCATGGTGAATGTAAATAAAGTTTATCCACTTGCAAACTTTTTATCCCCCTGCAAACTTGCCGCTTACTCGGCTATATTAAATACATATATTTACACAAATTAAATTAACGCAGTAAAGTGTGGGCGGTGAATATTCTTAAATTCGTGTCATAAGACGGATAGAGGATGCAAAATAATTATTCTTAAACATATCCATGTTTATTTTTATAACTACAAGACTATGCAGAATATTCTTAGAGAAATATGAATATAAAAAGTTATTTTTATTTATTAGAATAGGTGGTGGTCAAAGTCACCCTATTATGAAAAAGTTAGATCAAGATCCACTTGCAATGATCGCAGTGGATGTAGTTTGGCTGGTACTTTGATACATAATTATGTACTTCAGTAAAATGACGTTCACGTTACACAAATATTTTAAACACTTGAATTAAATATAAATGATGTTGATATTCTCGCCATGACAAGTGGTAAGAGAAGTTTACATGTTGAATTAAATATTTATTTAGTGAAACAAAATGTTCCAAAGGTAATCATATAAATTCTTATTTTAACGAGATACTTGTAGAGACTAGCAGTTCTCTTATTGGTATCAGAGAATCGATATATCGTTAAGAAGGCATGAATAAGTGATGCCGATGGTTCAATGGATCGAATCATAATATTTTTAAGTAATAAGATGGAGTGGGGTAAGTACATAAACGGGGCAAGTGCATAAACTCATAATATGAGAGATATTTCGATATCTAATATATAATCATCTACTCAAACTTAATGTCATCCTATGCACGTAGATGTCGCTGAATGAATGAGGGAAATCCCCGATTTATGCGGATCAGTTCGAAAGCAGCATATGCAAAGAGCACGTCTAGTTTGAGCGTATCAAAAATCAGTTGCAGTTTTTAAAGAAATTGTGTGCTGTGGTATTATTTTTGGTAAGTATTAAAAAATAATGTTTATATTTTACTTTAAATAAATAATTTCCGTCGTATTATTAAAATTTATTGAGAAAAACATTAGTGTGATCTTTCGTCCTAAATATTGAGACAAGGGGCAAGTGCATAGCGTGTGGTAGGGCAAGAGCATATGTGCTGTGCACATGCCCCAGAAAATATTCTGCCTGATTATTTCTTGTTTTACATCTCTGAATAATATACTTATAGTAATTTGCTACGTTTATTAGTTAATTAACTTTCTTTTTAAGAAAGGAGTCATGGTTCGTAATTACGTTAGAAAAACGAACAGAGGAGATTATTCAAAAGAAACGTTTGAAGAAGCTCTTGAAGAAATAAAAGCAGGCGCCATAAATACGTACCAAGCCAGCAAGAAATACAGCATACCTTATCCCACAAAAAGATGTCATTTAAATAGAAGACGTGGGACAAAATCAAAATCATTTGACAGAAGCACTGCTATACCAATCCAATATGAAAAACGACTAATCGAAGGACTGTTAAAAATAGAAAAGTATGGGATTGGGTTATCCAGAAAAGAGGTTGGGCGATTCGTAAATGAGAATAAATTTAAAACTCCATTTAAAAACGGGGTCGCTGGAGAGGACTGGTTTTTGAGATTCGCAAAGAGGCATAACTGATCAATAAAAAAAACCTCAAAGCGTAGAAATCGCTAAAAAAATATATGCAATCCCTGTACAATGGACAAATATTTTACATTATTAGAAAATACTATAAAAGAGCTAAGCATAGACGACAAACCGATGAGAATTTGGAATTTGGATGAAACTAGTTTTTGTACCGATCCTGCAAAAACAAAGGTAGTTGGCGGTAAAAATGTTCCTTGCACTCGCACTATCAGTGCTCCTGGAAGGGAAAATATCACAGTTTTGATGGCTGCTTCAGCTTCTGGAGATAAAGTTCCACCATTCATGATTTTTAAAGGTTAAAATATCTGGGATCAATGGCAGGCATCAGAAAATAGTGGATATCCTGGAACCACTTATGCTGCAACTAATAAAGGTTGGATGGAGGCATTTTCAAAAAAGTTTCTTAAAAACAATAGGCACTGACCGGCCTGTCTTATTAATATTCGATGGTCATGCTACTCACTTGACCATCAGATTGATAGAGATAGTTTCTCAAGAAAATGTAACAATTCTTAAATTACCGCCTCATACCAGTCATGTTCTACAACCATTGGATTTAAGCGTTTTTAAACCGTTAGTTAAGTTAGTAAAGTGGCAAAGTCATAATATCGGTGTTAGGCTTCCAAAAAAATAATTTTCTAAAATGATAGGAGAGGTTTGGTGAGATTTGGACCCAAACGTAACTATGAATGGTTTTAGAAAAGCTGGCAACTATCCATTGTCGAGGAATGTTGTTCCAGATTCAATATATAACGCAATTGTCCTGAAACAGTGAAATAACGCGAAAACAGCAGAAAAGGATAATTCTCCACAAATAGCTAAAGACCCAATGATAGCTTTAATTGAAGAATCTACTTTGCACCCACCTATAATATTAGAAATTGCTCCTCAAGATTTAGTGGACGTAGTGCTTGATTATGTTGATGAACCACCCGAAAAAACAATCAAGAATTGAAGAAACATCTTCAGTAATATTAACGCAATCTTCTAGAGAATCTGGCTCATCATTGATACCGCAAAAAATGAAAACGTTTGAAGAACTTCTTTTGGATACCATAAAAGCAAATGCGCCCAATCGTGCGCTTAGAAAAAAGAGAGGTGCGAGAGGAGAGGAAGTTATCACATCAGAAGAGGTGAAGTGCAGAATGGTTGCCGAAAAAACGTGCAAGGAAAATGATAATACTGTATTAGAAGAAATTGCCACTTCCTCAAAGGATCATACTACTAATTTATGTTCGAACTGCAAGTGCGATTTTCGGCAATACATTAAGAAGAAAGACGATCCAGTGCGTAACTTGTACGCAGTGGGTATGTGGAATATGCAACAAAGGCTCCAAAAAACGACGATATGAATGTGAACGTTGTCTGGATTAGGATTAATACAATTGTTCAAAAATACAACTTTTTAACATTTAACATTGTACAATTTCTATTAAAATCAGGACTTTATTTCACTAATTCCTTTGTATTTATTTATGTATTTTGTTTATTTGCTTTACTCCAAAATGAAACAAAATATTTGAATGCGGTAAAAAGCATTTTAAAGCAAACATTTAAATAGCGATGCTCTTGTCTCCTGGCATATGATATAAGGTTTCAAATCGGTTTTAATAGTCGGTTGTGCACTTGCCCCATTTTTGGGGCAAGTGCGCAGTTTTTGGATTTTTTACAATTTTCTTAAAAAATCCAACATTGGCTGAAACGTTTTGGGTAATGAAACCACTATCGGTGATTCGGCCGAGTAATGAACAGCTTTCTTAATCAAAAACGATTCGTTAACGTTTATATTATTTAATAAGATGCGGAAAACATAATTATTAAATCCGTGCTAAAATGTTTTAATGTGCAAAGTAAGCATACATCTCAATATTACTGAATGGTTACTTTTCAAATGTTTGTGTAGAACTCTAGAAGGATCGCTTTTTGACAGGGAACAATCTGGATTTAAATTGATTTACAATACATTATTCCTATATTATTAGTGCTATCTCGAGTCTGTTAGAATATCATAGCTGCCGGTGATGGATTACCTTATTACTTCGCGACAAGTTGTTTGTATCGTTTATACAGTCCGCTGCATGTGATTTTTAATTTGTCACTCAACTTCCAATCTATTGGAGAAATGGCTTAATTAAACCCTTTATAGAAAACAGGAGAAAATCCGATATTATAATCTGTCAAGCAATTTTCTTTACAACAATGATTCCATAATTATGTAAACAGAGAGTGCACATTTGATTTGTAATTAGCAGCATCTTTTTTTTAAGCTACAATGGAGATATATTACAAAGCAATTGATCACTTTATGCAAATGATTAAATACATTTTAGAAAAATGAAACTTTTAACCTGAATATGCAAACTATTCAATCTGTTCGTAAATCTGCACAATTTATCATACTCAAATTTGTGAACAAACTGATTAAAACAACTTCTTTCTATAAATATACTGGCCGCCATAAGTAACAGAACACCAAGAATTCGCCGCTTAATTTTTATGAAAATTTCAGATAATACGTAAATAATCCACACTAAGAAATGATTAAAATTTCAACAAAAAATCATGGTAACTTGTTGGTCAATCTACCTTGGAGTATAAAAAATTAAAGAAATGTTATTGTTATTTTAGTAAATTAACTGAGCAGTCACATTACAATGTTATCGTGCAAATCAGTTAATTGGTTCCCATTTAAATCAAAATATGCCCCGAAGGACCGTCAGGATGATCCTAGGGACCTCTGAAGTCACGATAGTGGCGTGGTCCGTCGGTCCTTTTGCGGTGGAGAGAGCTGCCAGTATCTCCGCTAATTAGATACGTTGCTGAAGAAATCGCTTATTTTTGATGTGTGGTAAAAGATTTCTCTTTTATAGACACCCCCGTAGCGTTGTGCTGGGGTTCCTAAAGGGTATACCAGCTAAAACTCCTCCACTTGTCGCTGTGCGGATAGACGTCCTCTTGGTGCTGTCCCGTGTGCTGCCTCGTCTCGGTGTGGGTTCGGAGATGGAGTTCGGTGGCGGAAAAAATGCCGCCGGGACTCGTATTGGAGTTCGGTGGCGGAATAATAGCCACCAGGACTCATTGTTGTCCTCGCCGCGGACTGTCCTGAAGCAAAAAAGGGGATGAATGTTGCCTAAACTCTGATTCCTAAGATCGCCAGGACCAACTCAAAATGGCTAAAATAATTCCTATTGCTAAGAAAGCAAATATTGATGAACCCCAATTGCCATTTTTCCTACATTTTCTTAAATTTGGGAATATACATATACCGGCAAAGTTAAATGAACGAATATAATATTTAATTTTATTTATTAAATTTCTTATTTTTTCTAGTTAGGCCTAGACGTCGTCGCATTGCCCACTACCTTATGTCATTTTTTGAAACCTTTGTCAAAACTTGCGACTTGTAATTACATGTTGACATCTCTTTAAGTTGTATTGTATTGTGTTAAGTGTTGCCTTACATTTGAAACGCGTATTTTCTCTGGAACAAATGACGTATTTTTTTAATAAGTTATCGTTCGAATTTGTTCTTTTTTATTAACTATCGTCAATTTTTTTTATTTATTACATGTTTAGAACAACTCAAAGTGCTTAATTCTTCTATTGCAAAAACGCTGCTTTTTGTTTTATTTTGTTAAGAGGCTTCATAATTGCACATAGCTTTGCAAATGGAACTGCAATTAGTTAGTTTAACTTGGTTGTACGAGATGCCGCTGAAATTGCAACAAAAAAAAGTGCGCGTAGAAAAAAATATCGAATTTATCTGCGTTCCTTTAATTTTGCCGGTGTGTGTATAATGAAGTCTGTATGACTTAGCTGCCTATAAAAACACAAACTACTCAGTATGGCTTCAGATCCGGAAATTATGCAACTTCTGCTGTTGTCGCCCTACTTGATAAGGTCTCAGAAACACTGGATAATAAAGGCTAGATAGGTTTGAAGTGCTGCGATCTATCTAAAGCTTTTGATACTATTGGCCACGATGTCTTGCTTCATAAATTATTTTTTTACGGAATCAGATGAGTAGCTCTCAAACTTATGGAATCATATTTCACTTAGCGAACACAATTTAAAGACTGGAAAAAAATGTTATATACAACATGGGGCTCCGTAAGGATCCATTTTAGGACCGTTGCTCGTCCTCATTTATATCAATGACTTACCAGCTAACTTACGAAAGGTACAACTCTACCTTTATGCAGACGATACGTCTTTCTCGGTTCAAGGAAAAAGGAACTAACCACACAAAATAACAAGGCACATGGAGCCATTAGATAGCAGGCTGCAACATGAAGGAAAAATTCAACAAATATGATTCAATGATAGAGGACACAACAATTAGATATATTTCCTGGGAATTATGATAAATAGACCAAATTTAACTGGTCATCACATGTAAAGGGTGGGCCATCGCAAGGAATCTTTTTAAAATCTTATTACAACACAAACGGCTAGATGGAATTTCATGATCTTGCATTCATTTTGTAGCCAAGAGTATCCGGTTATACATGGAATATGACATCAGTCAAATGGCTGCCACGGCTGGCCTTACAATAGTCCATTCTCTCGACCCAATTTTTCAGAACTTTTTCCAATGTCTGCGGCTCATCTCAGCAATAGCATTTTTGAAATTGACTCAATCGTTGCTGGATCGTTGGCATAACAACGTTCTTCAACGACACCCCAGAGATAAAAGTCCATGGACGTCAAATCGCAACTCCTTGCTGGCCAATTCACATCTCCACGACGGCTGATTACAGGATTTTCGAACTTTGACCGCAATAAGTCGATAGTTTCGTTGCTAGTGTGGTATGTCGCCCCATCTTGTTGGAACCAGATGTTGTCCATATCCAAACCAGCACTTTGCTCCCAAAAAGTTTGCTATCATGGTCCTATAACGGTTTTCGATGACCGTTTCGTCAGATTCAAAGAAAAATGGGCCGATGATGCCGCCGGGTTCGGGATGCATTGGCTGTTCAACGATCACGTGTGGGTTTTTCGATGCCCAAATCCTGCAGTTTTGCTTGTTTACATAGCCTTCGAGGTGAAAATGCGCTTTATCGGAAAAGATCATTTTTCGCCAAAATTCATCATCGGCTTCCAGCTGCTCTAAGGCCCAATTAGCGAAGTTGTATGGTCAACTCTCTTTAACTGCTGTGTTATTTGGACCTTATAGGCGAATAAACCGATGTATTAATGCAAAATACGCCTCATGGTAGTGCAACTAATGTTCAATTGCTGAGACCGATGACGAGTCGATGTTTCGGGTTGGCTTGCACACTACGGACTACAGCAGCAATATTTTCGGGTGTACGAACCGGACGAGCATGTGGAGCTTTAGTACGATCCACCAGCATACCAGTTTCGCGAATTTTGTGCACAAATTTCTTCAGAACACTTGCATTTGGTGCATATTCGCGACCGAATTTTGTATGCAATTTTCGCACTGATTCTCCAATACACGAATTACATTCAAAGTAAATTTTTAACATTTCCCAACGTTCAACACGCATATAGCGTGCCATTTCGTTAACCGGATGTTAAAATCACATGTCAAAAATCACAAGAGTAAAAATAAAGTGGTAGTTCAAAAAGATTCCAAATCGTCGCAGGAACTTCATTATTTGAGTCCTGCGCAGGTAATTGAACACATTTCAATGCCCTTTTGGTGGATCGAGTCGATACATTTCTTCCAACTCGGTACACGTTGCCAAAGTTGGACGTTTTTTTGCCCAAAAACGTGTGTTTTTTTGTTCGGTGGTTGAAGGATTTGAAAAGGGATCATTCCAATCTGAGTTTACCCCTTTAAAGTAGAGCTAAAATGGGATTTTTTCCCGAAAGTATCATCAAATTTGGTTGAAAATTCAATGAGTTATGTGCGAAAAACCTCAAAATGCACTTTTTTCAAACACCCATAACTTAGTACCAAATCGTCAAATGATCAAATTTTAATGCCTTTATGGTCATGAAAATACGCCGAGTTATGGCGATTTGAAAATGGTCGAAATTTCACGAATGTCAAGTGTTTCATTTTTTTTCCCGCCAGTGTATATACACAAGTTGGGTTACTTATGTGCAATACAATCAGAATGATAATTGTTCAAAATATTTATTATTGTTCATCAGCATTATCTGCGATTTCGCAGAGATTTGTTTTTTAATGTAAATATTTTACGCACTACAAAAATTTACTCAACAAACATTTATAAATCAAAATTCATGTTATATTAACTGATGTACCAAAAGACGTGTGTTTTCTAATGCTCTACTGATTTATACAGTGGTAATACAATCAATATTGTTATTCCAACAAATATAATATGAAAAGAGATGTAATTGTTGGGCAATTTTTAAAAGACAGGAGTCATTCCGAGGTCTTTTTGACATTACTGTAAAATAACCGGTACGCAAATCTAATGTTTAGTCGTAGAATGAACCAAATAAAAGATATAGGCGTCTTATAAATAGTACTACAATTGATATAAAACTGATTTAGGATAGTTTTTTTTTTTTGGTAATGACAATTATTTTAGTAAAGGAATCTAGAGCTGAAAATGAATCGATGTATTCTGAAAATCCCATATTTCGGATAAGATTAATTATTTTTATCACTAAGTGAAACCTATTGTGCCCAGGATAATGGTATCAACTGGGAGTGATAACAATAATCGGTGTAAATGACTGCGTGCCCGCGTCTCATTTTCATATCCATTAAACGACCCCAGGGCCAGCGGTGATTGATTCATCCCCTCATATTTCCTGATTTGCCAACCCGAATTCTGTGCCACGCACTGCACGTCTGTGACACACACACCCTTCGTCCAGCTGTCCGAGGGTGAAATATCAAATGTCTCCACAGCACGTAATCTTACAATAATGCTAATTAATGGTGGTGCCCTGCCGTAATTAAATTGCCCCTGGTGTTCCAGCCTGAATTTTTCATTACGTTGAAAATTTAATGGCCACGAAAAACTCCACGCACTCCACGCCGGCCAAGTTAAATAGTAAATAATTCCGGGGCCCGCATATTAATTTTCGGTCGGGGATTAATTAGGGGATAATGTGTTGAGGTCATGAAACCCGTTCAATTTCAATTTAATCGCCTACATATATTAAGTCCACACGAAGGTGGTGATTAATTTTTGCTATCCGTAGAAACGGGCTGAAATATTTAAATAGAGACAAGCATGGAGAATTATTGGGCATAAAAAATACTCCTAAATTAAACACGCCCCGCTGATTTATCTTTAAAAATTATTCACGCGCGCTTTTTGTGTAAATTCATGAGTTTATCCGCTGATTTTTTTGCAATTTTGCAATTACAAAATGATAAATCTCTGACGCAATCTAATGCGAGTATTTAAAAAGGCGCTTAAACCAATAGTTCCACCCACAATGTCAAATTATACATTATGTGCATGTGTAGAAACAAGGGGAACCATTCATTACCAGAAATGCGTGTTTTTATCGCCTGAATTTAATTTGTAAATGTCTTGCACTGGGTGAAATACTGTAAGAGTTTTTGTGTTGAGCCGTGGCGGAAGCGCTCCCATTTTTTATTGATGCTCACAATTCCTGACACAAATTGAGTTAAAGGGAAATAATTACTTTTTAATGTAGCCGTAGGTAGATGAATGCTTTAACAATTCTGAATAATGTATGCGATACCATTAGTTTACTAATACATGTTGAAAACCGATAATAAAGTATTCGAATGAATATCAATTTCAACGAATAAATGGAAACGTTAACTTATAATGTATCAACTAATTTATATAATTTTAATGATTTTAATATTTTAATACAACCGTTATCGACGTTGGACTAGAATATTAATACCGTTTAAAATTTTAATTGAATTAATAGGTCATGAGTAAAGCAGGGACAAATATGCACAAAAAAAGGTGAAAATATGCACATATATCGATGGTGTAGCGCACAAATGTTGGAAGTGTTGTTAGTGAAATTTATTAAAATATTTACATTTTAAGTTTGTAACAGAAATAAATGTAGAAATTCATTCATTATGGTACAACATACCAAACATAAAAATGAAAAATACATTATTTGTATTAACATATGAGCCGTTTATTTTGAAAGTGGGGTAAGTCCATTTTTGAAAAAAATGAAGATAATGATAATTATATATAAAACTTAGTATAATCTTTTTATCTGTAAACAATTTATAGTAATAAAAAATGAAATTCCCTAATTTTTGGGAGGTAGAAGTTTTAGCTATTAACGGTATTGTAAATGCGTTTATTTTGAAAGTGGTGCAAGTCCATCTTAGGTTAAAATTATTTTTAAACGAATATATTACGGCAGAATTTAGAATAATGCGATTTGCTAAGTATGAACATTAAAAATTCTTGTAATATCCAAGAGCAACAGAATCTGATAAAACAACATAAAATTAACTTGATAAATGCCAAACTGGCTAGAAAATCTTTGGAAGAAGAAGTATTATAAGCGGAATATCTATGTATTGAATCAAGGCTTCCAATTTTCATAATTATCGAGTTAATATGTATGTTTGGGATTAAACTTTAGCACCCAGAGGAAAGAAGTAGCATCTTGCTATTGGAAGCACTTACAGAATGTGACAACCCAAGAGCACACTATAGCTTATAGTGATATGTGCACTGGCCAAAATAGAAACATAAAATTGGCCTTAATGTGGATGAAAATTTTTCAGTCCAGTGACAATGAAATAAATATCATTGATCACAATTTTTTATTGTTAGGACATTCATTTTTCGCGATTTTGGTGTGGTAGAAATGGTCGGAAAACTAATTCCTTGTATATCCTCTAGAAGATATACAAGTAATACGGCATTGTCGAAAACATAATACATTTTTATTACATGAAATGAAACGCGAAAATTTTGTTTCAACCCAACCTTTGGAGGAAGCGGTTTTAAAAAGAGAGAAAAACATCCATGGAGAAACTCTGAATTGGTTAAGTATATGCTGGATCAGATTGACAAAGAATGCACCATAAAAAATATACAAAATTTCGATGAAACGACATGCTGAATTTAAAATGATTGATTTATCACTACAACGAGGTAAACCAAGTAATTTCGGAAAAATCAAATTACTTTCTTTGTATGAAAAAAGTAGATCCATTACATTTGACAAATATGAGACATAATAGATTTATTGCCATGTATACCTCCCATTCGTCATGCATATTTTAAAATGTTAAATCCTAAGTCAAATTCATAAACGAATATGTATAATTTCATTGAAATTCTTAATAAAAATCAATTGTTTTTTGTTATGTTATATTTCCTACTGTAATATTTAAAAACTGTTTTCTTTGTTTTATTTCACTTTTTATCAAAGGAATAAATATTTATATAAAATTAAATAGTATTTTGTTTTCATTATTTAAAAAACGCTGATACAAATGAAATAGTATCCCTATAACAACTACAATAATTCATTAATTTTGAAAGTGAGGCAAGTCCATTTACGTATAATAAAACCTTTATTATTATTCTTTATTATTTAGCCAGCACTAAAAACACTATTGGATAATAAACATACATTATCTAATGCCACAAAATACCAAAAATATGTGTATTAGAGCTTACCGATATTTTTAAATTTGTTAAAATGCAAACCTTTAAATATCTCACAATAACAAAAACTGGACTTGCCCCACTTTCAAAATAAACGGCTCATATACGAAAATATTTTTAAAAAGTTTATTATTCAACTTTAAAATTAAAAATATTGATTATTAAATATTTTTCCAAAATTTGGAAGAGCGCCTCCTATCGCTTAAGATGTTTTTGTGAAGAAAAACTTCGTTCCACACCAACGGAAGTTATTGGAGCACATTTAAAACATGCAGCCATTGAAGGATCCAATTCAAGAGGTAGATTTTTGTCAAATTATTCTTCCAAATATTTAGAGACGTGCCTTGTTCTTCTTTTTTTACAATTTGATGTGGACACCTGTCATGTTTAAGTACTGCCAATCGTGACAACTAAAATTTTATCACAAATAGTTTAGCAATAAGCAAAAACTGTAAAATAGAAAATCTCATTATTAAATTATTTTTGATTTAACAAAAGGTCGATTATTAAAGCAAAGTAGAAAAACGTTTTTATAGAATATTTTCAAATTGTCCAGATTCCTTGCAAAGAACCACGAGCATCCGAATTTCCATTCTAACTGAGTCTGAGACTATACTTTCTCCACGACTACTGGGATGTTTTAGATTCCTTCATCGGATACACTTGAATTGTTCATTTTAAATGAATCCGCACTTCATAAATACACGGAATTACAAATAAATTTATTTAGAATATTCATTCTGTAACTGGTTATCGAATGAAATGTAGACAAAACGCATAGAATTTTAGAATGTGTGAATGTGTACTTCCTATTATTACAATGTGGTGGTCGTGAAAAAATAATATTTCTGGGATTACCTCTCCTCGAT
Source organism: Ocypus olens (assembly GCA_910593695.2). Classification (NCBI taxonomy): domain Eukaryota; kingdom Metazoa; phylum Arthropoda; class Insecta; order Coleoptera; family Staphylinidae; genus Ocypus; species Ocypus olens. Next base: position 10,214,638 of record OU343054.1, on the reverse strand, counting down.
CCAATAATTAACTATTTTTACTGTTTGCATGAATTTTAAATATATTTTTATTCCATATTATATACTTTAATTAAAAAGCTATAATTTTTTAGTTGAAAAAATGCGATCACTAAATATGATCAAAAATGCAATAGGGTGGGCCGAAAAAAATAATTATTTTTTTCGAAGTTGTAATCGCGCGGAAAAGTTGCGAATTAGGGAGACAAATGAAAAAATAAACAATATAAAAACCGGTTCACATCTTCGGGTCGCGCACAGGCCCTAAAATTTTACAAAATATGTAAAAACGTCATTATTGCAATTATTTTGTAATTTGTTATTCTAGTTGTTTTTGTAATGTAATAGTTTTAAACGTCTTCAACTGGAGCCTAAAAACATTGTATTTTAATTTGGTTTCGATCAGCTGATATCTTTCGGTCGCGCATAAGCCTCAAAATCTGCCAAAATATTGAAAAAGTCACATATTTACGCATTTTTTGGTATCTGATAAATAATTAATACATAATTGTAATAGCCGTATTGGTTTTTCAAACGACCTGATAATGAGATACAACAAAAAACTGTTAAGTTCAGCCTATGTTTTCCGGTCGCGCAATGGCTTAGAATCTCTCGTGCACAGAGGGCAGGCAGCAATGCACGGAACGTCACTCGCCTGGCTCCGGCAAACGACCTTGACGCTCCCCTCCACCTCTCCGTATTCCACAGAACACCAACCTGTCCCCTTCCATATTTTTGTCAATCTGCGTCTGCCATTTGTGATTGTGGTGCATTTAGTTCGCTCTCCCTGTTTTCGTTCTGCAACTCTTGGTTTTTTGTGTGTTTTGTGTTATGACATTTCTGTGTGACTGTAATTTAACGGTAACGTTATCGCTGTACCGAAGAAAGTAATCACAAGACAGGTATTTGATTGTTCTATTCTTGGCACTCCTAAAGATTTGTCATCAAACAAAATGCCAACTGGTGAGAATGTTATTCGCAGTTGTTCACAGGAGAGGTATAACTTGGCAATTTAAATTAATAATAAGAGCGCCAGTTTTAAAAAGTTGCCAGTACAGTAACTAACAAAGTAATCAGCAGATATGAAAAAGCTTCTATCCCTACGGTAACAGATAAGAGAATCGCGCAACTTATAACTGTGTTGCATGACAAGTATTACAGCCTGAGAAAATCATATACACGAGACAAAAACAAAGCTTCTTTTAAAAAGCAAATTGATGAATTTAAGCAGAAGTGCTCACTTCTTTTTGACGTAGTAGCATGCAAATGCCTTATTGTTGTTGAATGCACTTGCAAAAAACACCAGATTTGTGCCAGTGCAAAGTAACCATTGATTGTAGCTGTGAAAAATCAAGAAAAATACCACAATTCAGCTATGATTTGTTTACTCACTGCGACTACACGGAATAGGAAAAATTGGAGCGATAGACATAAGTGAAACAAACAAGCGTAACAAAGCATTGGAAAGGAAGTTACGTGATAGTAATTTATATGCAGAAGACGTTTCAAAACCCTCATGCTCATATTTCAATTCTGGAGCAATTGAAGATAAAGGACTTTGTCTTCCTAGTACGGACACGGACACTACGGACAGTGATAGCGACCAAGATTATAAAGTTGAAACAAAAAAGTCTTCTAAACCTGTTTGGCAGATAAGAGTTCAGTTAAAATCGACTGCAATACTAAGCAACCGTTATAGTGTTTCCGATCGGGCAACTACGGCTATCGCATCCAGTGTTTTGCACGACTTTGGCGTTATTACCGATTCATATTCGTCCCATGTTATAGATAAAAACAAAATACGAAGGGAACCCGACTCACTCTACGTCGGCCATGTTACGCCAAATTCTGGAAGATCTGAAGATATTGTCAAGTCTCTAATTTCTTACCTGCCTGAGCGTGGTATTTCTCTTGACAATTTAATTGTCATCGGATGTGATGGTACTGCTGTTAATGCAGGTTGGAAAACCGGTCTGATTCGCAGAGTTGAACTATATTTAAGGAAAACTTTACAATGGGCAATTTGCTTCTTGCATTTCAATGAGCTGCCGTTCCGTCATATGTTCTTGCACCTAGATGGCAAGACAATGGGGCCTAGTACTTCTAAAGGGGCAATCGCTGAAAAGTTAGTTGACTATGAAAAACTGCCGGTGGTTAACTTCCAGAGTTTTGATTGTCAGATCCCAGAAGTAGACAGAAACGTGCTTTGTAAAGATCAGCAATATCTATTTGATATTTCCGTTGCAATAAAATCAGTATCCTGTAAAGAAGATTTGGCTGTTTGAGATCCTAGGCACTTATCACATTCTAGGTGGTTGACAAAAGCAAATAGAACGCTCAGATTGTACATAAGTGAAGAAAGCCCCACACCTGAACTTCAAGAACTAGTTTTGTTTATATTGAAAGCATACATGCCAATGTGGTTTAGTATCAAAAGAAGTCAACTCTTTACAGACGGCCAGAAAATTGTTTACCAAGCAATACAATCTACCAGGTATTTGCCAAAACCTTTGCTTGATGTTGTCGACCCTCTGATCGAACGTAATGTTTTTTTTTGCCACCCTGAACACTTACTGTTAGCCATGACGCAAGATGACAAGAAACACATAAGAGAGCTCGGACTTCGAAGAATTCTAAAGGCAAGGCAGGTAGATGCTAGAAGGAAAACCATACGAAAATGTATGCTGCCAAAAATTAACTTCATTGCACAAGAATACTCAGGAATGATCAACTTGATCTACTGTGAATTATCTTCTCCCCCATTGTTGGCAGAAATTAGTGATGAGGAGATTAAACCACACATCGAAAGTGACTCAATCCCTGACTGGAACATTACTTTCAAGAAATTCCCAGTTCACACGCAGGCTGTTGAATGCTGTGCAAATCTCGTCACGGAAGCCTCAAGAAAGGTCTGTGGAGCTGAATCTCGAGACGGATTTATAAGAACCACTCTGCTGTCCAGATCATCTATGCCTAACTTCACCAGCAAAACAGACTTCAAAATCCCTTCGGCTGCAACATAGAAAAGAGGGCTAATAGACATATTCAACTAACATGTACTATTTTTTCAGAACTCGGTTTTTTGTTAAAGTTGCCTATGTTTACTTTTAAAACTATACAGTCACTATAATAATTAAGCTTTCTAAATATAAAACAAGTCAAAAAGAACCATGCCCGTTGTTATTGTTATCATTCATCTTGTCATAGATCTACCTATCCTTTTTAGGCACCGTTTGTCTGTGGCATTGGGGTCATTGCGCGACCGGATGTTGTTGATTTAATCACTCCATAATAAAATACTATATTCTTATGTTCTAAAATAAAAATACTTGAGATATTACGTTAAAATAAAAGTAAATTAAAGACTTTAAAAAAATACATAAAAATGTGAAATTTTCAATATTTTTGATACAATGTTTTTAGGCTCTAGTCAAAAACATTTTAAACTATTACATTACAAAAACAGTTAAAATAAAGAATTTAAAAAATAATCGCAATAATGACGTTTTTCATTAAAAAAAATTCACTTATTTGTCTTCCTAATTCGCAACTTTTCCGCGCTATTACAACTTTGAAAAACAATGATTGGTTAATTTAATTAAATTTCGTTTGGTTTGATTTGTCTACATCTGTAGAAGTTTTTGCAACATCGCTCATAGGAGCTTTTTAATGTAATTCAAATATATCTGGTGCCGGTTCTAAAAAGATAAAAAGATATTTTATAAAAACAGTACGTGAATAAAAGAATTATAGGCAGTATACAATTTCTTCTTTTTTTCCTGTTGAATGGCTATCGACCCGCGGTCTTTCAGCCTTAAGATATTTTATTTTGGCGTGGTTCGTTAAATTATAAACCATCGATATGCAATTATTGGCAAGACATCAAAAAAAGAGACTTTTTGGCATCGTGTTTAGAAATGGGCGATGCTGATCATGAATACTAGTTCAGTCAAATCGAGGAAAAAGAGATAAACTGAGTTTATTAGATTTAAAACCACTTAGTTTTTAAATATGGACATTTTCTCGTGTCACTGAATTTTTGAAAAATTGAGGTCGAAGGCCAAACTTTTTTTTACAAAACGTGAAAACATTCATTCTTTATTAATTCTTTCAAAACGTGTTTAGTTTTTTAAACTCCAAAATGTTTTTTTTTTAACAAATCAATCTGTGAGGTCATTTTCTGAGTAATTATGAATTAACAAAAAAAACGCTTATTTGAAATTCCACAAAAATTACGCTAAATTCCAAATTATAATTTCTTTCAAAATCACATGTTATTTTAAACATAGCGATTTTTAAGAAAGTATTTTTCTATGCGACGATTTTTAAATGTACTGAATTTTGAAAATACGCTTGAGCAATTTAACAATTTTCCAAATGATAAAATTTTATAAAAATTAAAACCAGTTGAAATATTATTTTAAACTATACACTGAAAAATACACCGATATTTTAAATTGAGCTGTACATTTACATAAAATGATTTCTTAAGTTTGCGGAGAAAGGCGTAGTTATAAAATAATAATAATAATAATAAATTGCTTTATTCAAATAATTTCAAACACAAATAGATATTTGATAATAATTTGGAAACACGTTTTAAAAAAAAACACTTAATTTTTATAGATTCGGAATTTTTTGGGAAGGTGATTTTGAGAATAATTTGTCAAATAAAGATTTCGTAATCATCGGAAATTGATGAGGAGTCTAATAAGATGCTGAAAGAATTTTCAATATCTACCTATTCTTTGCAGCGATACAGTGGAAAATTTGAAAAACGATTTTGTTTTCGCTCTCGCCTTTCTTATGAATGTATTCAGGTGGATGAATTGAGAGATACGAAAAAGATCTGAAAAACAATTTCGACTCGAATTCGTTGTGAAGATTGTGAATGAATTTTCGAAATTTGGTTAATTTTTTTATAAAATTGCTTCAAAATTTGAAACTCAATCGCGACTCAAATTCGGTTTTTCACTGTAAATAATAAGTAATCTAATTTACGAAAGTTCTTAAATTGTTTCAAACTTGCGGCTCGAATTAGTTGTGTTTGTAGCAATTTAAACCGCTTGAATATTTCAAAAGGTTTATTTATTATTAGTTATTTATTTTGTCATTCTCTAAAATTTTTGTTTATACAGATTGTCTACGCTAAACCGTTCGTTAAAAGTTTACGGGGTTGCCGTAAACGGTTGAATCATTTCTCCTCATCTGAAATATTTTCAACTTTCTATAACTTCCGGTCCCACCGGAAGTCGCACCAAATTTGTTATTTTTAATGGTAAACTCTGCATATGATTATATTTTTGGATTCCTCGTTTAAATTGCAACATATTTTGTAGGAACATTTGTACACTTATTTCTTCTAATTTTCAAGAAAATTCATAATTTCTAAAATTTCCCTCTAAAAAGGAGGTTGAAATTTGCAATTTCTCCTAAGAATAAGATGGAAATATGATTTATATCTATAATTGTACCTAGAAGATGCCTCTGTGAGTAAAATAATGGGAAACTGCCAATTTGGAACCGGAAGCGATAGAAAGTTGAAACAATTTCACATGAGGGGAACTGATTCAACCGTGTTAAGCTACGCGCACACTTGTCGGAATCGAACGGACGGCACGCAACGGATAAAATTGCTTAACACAGTTGTAAACGAGTCAACGCACATTTATCGGTACGGCATGCGTTGACTCGTTTACAAGTGTGTTAAGCAATTTTAGCCGATGCGTGCCGTCCGTACGACAAGTGTGCGCGTAACTTAACGAGGATTTTTTTCAAATGTTTAATACAACAGCAACCCCGTATACCTTTAACGAGCTGTTTAGCGAAGACGCCCTGTTTATGAATGGAGTAATATCATTTCACAATTACGTCATAATTTTATTATTTCTAAAATCAAGTAGTTTATGAAATACATTTATCAACTATCAAAACAAGATAGTGCAGTTTTTATTTCAAGATTTTTGTAAAATTTTCTAAAAAAAAAAATGGAAAAATATCAAAAACGTTGAAGGTAGTCAAAAGCAGCTTAATGTTAAAAATTTGAGACGAAATCTCCTAAAAGATATAAATGATATTCTTGAAATTAATGCAGAAATTGACGAAGCGATGTCTCAAGAAATAAAGCATATAACTTGTTTTTGCTGCCAGAGTCAATTAAAACGTATGGCAATTAATTGCTGACGTGCAATATACAGTTAGCACCCTGTAGTATGCTGTAAATAATGTACATCAAACTGAATAAATATGCTTTTCTGGTATAATGTTTATATTGTGCAAGCAATGTAAAATAAATACCTATTTATACATTTTGTTTTATTATTTATTAGTAACCACGTATATTGAAATTATATTAGTATTCTAGGGATGTTAGCAAGGCAGTGCAATCAAATTCATGAATTATATAAACATAGCCTGAAATTGTATTAATCAACGCCAAATGATCACGATCAGATAATATTTTTATTTATGTTTTCTTATACTACCAGTAAATAAATATTCAAGAGTTATTTAACCTTATCGCAGTCTTATGAAAAATAAAACCTCTAAATTATATCTCAATTACCATCGCGTTCGAAATTTACAACGCAAACATCCACCGAACAATCTGAGCTCGCGTAAAATTTAAACAAGGCTTCGATAAAATTAAGCACCCCTTAAATTTTTCCTATCTTATCAAATTATAACTTTTTTTAGTCACGCCGCCCCGTCTAAGTAGATTATGACGCAGATAGTATTTTGTATGCCCTTAGGAGCGCTCAGCCATCATTAATGGGCGAACTTAATTTATTCACCCTTCCGATGTTGACACAAAAAGAGAGGACCAAACACGAACATCGCACATATAAACGGCAATACCAGTGGAGATGGTGTTTATTTTCCGGATTTGAAATATCAAATGATGTACTCCGGTCGGCAATAACTGGCAGAAAAAAAAACTCCAATTTAGTTTTTTTGAGGTGGGCGACATCGATTTTTATTTTGAACAAAAGGGGAACACGGTCGGTTCACGTAATTTAACAGAAAGCAAATATGGGCAGCCGTGCAGAAATGCTTATTGAAAGAGGCTTAAATTTATTAGAAGGGGTCGCGATTTTTACAAGCCCTCGAATTCCTGTTTCCCATTCAGAGCGACTAATGACTCACATGCTGCAGCCTTTCAGGTCCTTCTTATATGCGTAGTGTATCTGCAAAAGCTGAGTCTAAAATATAACCGACGGCTTCTTTTGTACCCACACGTAAATCCTTAATCGGTTTAATAGGTTTCCAATATTCAAAGTACATAACAATGGGATAATTGCGCCTGGATTTTTATTTAAAACAATTAAAAACATTTAAGTAATATCGTCGTCAAACAACTTTTTCAGATTTTAAGGATATCTGTTATATTTTTTTTTAGATTTAAATAAATTGAGAATAACAAAACAAAATTTAAAAATAATCATACATGCGTTGAGAAAAGATGTGCCTGGTACATGTATGATATAATTAATGTTATTTCATAAATTAATAGAATATAATCCACTATAATAAACACTTTTCCAATTAGTACAATCTTAATAATATGAGATCAAATTAAATGGAAAAACTGGAAAATATCAATGCATTATCATTAACCCAAATCGATGGAAATTCAAACTGTAAATATTTTCTTAATAAGGGTAAAGTACCTTATTTACGAAAATTTGTGCAGTATGAAAAACATTATTTTTTCCTCCCATTTTTGCGCGTTCTATACCGATCCCTAATGACTCGCATGCTACTTCCGTTCAAGTTCTTTTCCCATACATATATACCTTCGAAGAGATGTAAAGGGTGATTTCGCCGTGAGCATAGCCCCGATTCCAGATGGATCATTACCGGAACGAAAAGATGTAGGAGTATCTTAAGTTTATTTCGTTCGTATGAAATGCGCGATTTTTTTCCCGGTTGCGCGCTTTTATACACGGAGAGCTTTTTGTGCGAACGAGCGTAATTTGAGCGCGGATATTGCGAGGGAAGTAAAAAAAATGTACCTCCACCATACGCATATGGAAGATACAAATGATGATTCACTCTTCTTCCCCTTGGAGATACTACCATTCTTACTAACGACGCACCTTTGCGATGATATTTGAATTAAAATGTACACCCATTTTTGTGTGCTATGTACAGACAAATAAAAATAACGATATATAAGAAATGGGGATATAATATGATTTAAGTTTTTGTTAAATTGGGAACTCGTATATTAAGGACAGAATATCCACAGAAAATGCAATCAATTTCACAAAACTATTACTCTTATTTTTAATGTTGATTTTTCTCTGGATGAAAGAAAATCTGCTTTTGATAAGTAATGGGTTATGAATGAAATGATTCAAAAAATTTTACATAAGGGCGCTTATTTTGATTTTGCAAAATTAACTTCCATTTCAGAGATAGGCGACTTTCTATTTTCAAATAAGTTTTCTCAAATATATGCTGACAGAAATCCAAAGATATCCTACTTGTTGGCTTTGGTGTAATATTCATCATAGAGAAAATATTTTTAATTAACATAAAGTTGTTTTTTTAAGAAGTTTTTCAATCGTCCCGTGGAAAACAATCGGAACACAAATAACAGTACATGCCATATAAATTAAGGTGTGTCAGAAATAACTCAAGTGATGGCTAACAATATTAGCAATCGACTGACTGACATGTTGCAAGTGTATTTTGTATGCAATAAAAAATGTAATTAAGCAGTGCACCTGTACGTGAAATATTTTTTTTTAAATAGGACCTAGAAAATTTAAGACTTTAAAAATATTTAAGAAACTGCGGTGCTTTTAAGAAATTAAAAAGAGAGCAACAAATATTTCGTGGAAATATTGAATCAGACGTGTTCCATAGTGATTCAATAACATCTATTCGGATAATTTCTCATAACACTAATTCATCAAAACGAACTGTAAAAAACAATATTCAAGAACCAGCAATTTTGCCATTTTTATTTAAATATTACCCAAAGACATTTGGACATTTGAATACACTTTAAAAATAAAAGCTTTTATAATAAAAGCATCTGTAATTAAGCTTTGATTCATAAGTTGCTACATTTGTGTTAAAAAATAACGTAGGTGATGGAAATGTTTGAACTTGTTGATTTATAACGACTAAAATACACGTTCAATTTATTTGTTCTCTCAAAGAAGAATAATTTTTAATCCATGGCAACCGCTCCATTGCTACCTCGGATTTCCACTGGATTTATGCTTGAGCTGTCCCCACATATCCATCGACATTGGGTACAAAAAATCTATTTGTTTCCTAGAAAATCATTTTTGAAGACTTGTGACTCAATTAGGAATATGAGGTGTTGTATTCTTGGTGCTCGATTTATTGAGCTATTTTTCATAGATGGGTAACCTAAATCAAGAAAATTGCCATCAACTGTTGACTGAAAATGTTAAACATGTTTTAGACCAGTGCCTCTTGCAGAATTCAACAAGATGGGGCAACTCCGCATAACGCCAGCAGAAATATCGACTGGTTAAACGAAAATTTGGCGACAACTGGCTCGAAACAAATGGTCTAGTTCGGTGGCCTGAGCATTCCCCCGATCTTACAGCACTCGAATTTTCATAGTGTTTCTCAACGAGAGCGATATCGCCCCCTGGTGGGCGAACGACGTCTAAATTGGGCATTTATCTGACAATCCCTATTTGTGGGACGATGCTCATTTTGTGGGGGCGAAACATTTTTAATACCAGCCTGCAAAGATGGCTCAAATCGCCTAAAAAATTTATCAATGTGACTTAAGATTATGTCTCTCGAAATTAGAACCAAATGTTATTAAGCTTTTTTAAGATAAAAAAAAGTTTCAAATTTGCCAAGTTGCGTTGATGACATGAAATGTTTTTAATATTTGCAAAAAACACAACATTTGCTACATTTTGAAAATTAAACCATCAAAATCAAATAACGCGTTCGTAAGTTAAATAATTTATCAAAATCGAAAACTTAATTTTGTTGATTTTTAACTTGACAAATTTCGGATTTTGGCAATTTCCATTGTCTCGACATGAATATTTTTAGTACCACTTAAAACTCACTGAATGCTCTACCTTTCAACATACATCATAATAAAAAAAATGCGTTTAACAACTCGGCAATTTTTAAAAATTAAAAGCGAGCGCTTATTGACTTTGAACAAAATTTCGCATTTTCATTGACTCGGCATGATTATTTCTTACTATTTTTGTAAACACATTAAATTCGCTACATTTTGTCATTTAAATCATCAAAATAAAATACCGCGATTGCAAGATAAACAATTTTTTTAATCAAAAACTTGATTTTGAGCTCGAAAAAAATTCGGATTATGTCAATTTTCGTACTTTGACATGAATATGTTTTTATGATTCGTTAAAACACACTAAATTCTCTATAGTTTAGCATATTTATATTATCATAATCAAAACTGCTTTTAACACCCCTGCAATTTTTAAAAATCAAAAACGCGAATGCCTTTGAACTTGGAGGATTTTGGCAGTTTTTGTTAATTTATTATTAATATTTCTTATTACTTTTTAAAATAAAATCAATTCTCTACGTTTTAACAAATAAATCATCATAAATAAAACACGTTCAATGCCTCAGGAATTTTTTTTAATCGAAAACGCGAATTTGTTATGAATATTTCTTAATACCTTTTAAAATAAAATCAATAATTTAACAAATAAATTAGCATAATTAAAACACGTTTAATACCATACCATTTTTTTAAATCAAAAACGCGATTTTTTTTCCTATGAACTTGGAAAATTTCAAATTTTGGTAATTCTCATTGATTTGTCATGAATATAATGCTTTTTTAAATCACACTAAATTATTTTTGTTCATTCAAATTTGTCTTTTAGTGCAGCCATATAATAATACAGAGTATATAAAAACAATATCAAAAATGACAATGTTTAAACATGAGTGACTCTATTGAGGTTCAATTTTGGAAGCTAAAACATCAATATTAGGTTCATAGTTTAAAGTTTTTAATTTTATACACGTTTCTGAATTTTCTTCTGTTAATCAATTTCGATACAATTTTATAATACATTTCATAATCGTCACCTTCGAGGCATGCCACCAAAATCCTTTTGCGTGCCCTCTAATGGCACGCATGCCATAGTTACCGAGCGCTGACCTAGTCAATGTGAATCTCGTTGTGGAAACCAATACTTCGAACTAAGAATTTTAATAATTGAAATTCCTTCATCAATTCCTAATAACTATCATCGAGGAGGTTCCATTGCCTCATTTTGTCGTTCATTGATATGGTAAAGCTAACCGTTCACGAATTAATAACTCCCTTAACAACTGTCTTCACTTTATCCTGCCCTTTACCCTAATTCATTCTGCATGTGTTCCTTGCATACATCCTACCCTATGCCCCTATTGACGACAAAATTTTAATCAAGGCATCAATCTAAGACCATGTTAATATCATTGGAGACTTCAATGTTAATGAAACGAACATTTTACCTGAAACCAATTATGTTCGACTCCTACATCCTACTGACTCATCTGTACCTCGAATTTTCGTCACTTAATCCAATCGATCACTCTCATCCCAGACCTATGTTCTGATGACCTATTCATCTAATTTCACTTAAGACACCTCAATCCTAACCAAGATATTTTAAATTCATTTGACACTGATGGTAAGATTAATCAGTTTAATTCTATACTTGCAGAGTCCATTAAGGGCCAAATTACTCCCAAAAGTAAAAAATAAAAACCAATTTTATAAAAATTTTCTTTCTAAATACATCTTCCAACTGTTAAAATTTAAGCGACAGTTATATCGTGGCATTAAATTAAACGATGACATATTTTAAAAATATTTTTTAAGTAGAAATATAAGGAAGCTAACTGTTGAGTACAAAATAGACTAATAGAAAGAATCTTGCAAGGAAATGAATCACCTTCAAGGTAAAAAATTTTGAACGAAAATAAAAAAAAAAATACAAATTACAAAAAACCGGGATATATCAATAATATTAGAAACCCGACAGACAATTTAATTCTGATTGACGACAAGACAGTTTCTAAAACACCCGCAGGATATTTTCATAACATTCTTAAATTTCTTAACAACGCCAATTTTAAAAATAATTTTCACAAGACAGTTAATGATGGGTTTGAATCATTTGACACTAACTCCTATCCACCCCCAACCGATGATTCATTTGACGATGCAGAATATTTTGCAGAGATACATTCTGGTAGAAATCCATCCCCTTGTTACAACAACATCCCACGTCTAATCCTAAATAAACTACCCGATCAAGTGCACCAAATTATCCTCAAGATACTTAATTACAGCTATACAAACCAATTAATTCCTCTACAATGGAAAAAAGAAATGATAGTATGCATCCTTAATCTCGATAACAATCCTTCTTATGTCGCATTGAAATACAATGCAACCTTCATCGATGATCACCAATTTGGTTTCCTTTCCAAAAATCTTTTTCCTCTTCTCATCTCTATTCTCCAAACAAATCATCTCAAATTTCGCACAATCGCTGCGACATTATTGGTTATTAAAAAAGCCTTTGACCCGGTGTGGCATTGAGGTCTGCTTTACAAATGTTAACTTTTTCATTTACCGCATTACCTAAGACTTTTATTCTATAAATTTCTCTCAAATCATTCTCCCAAATTAAAACCCCACCATTTGAACTAGAACAAAAATCCACACTTTCTCAAATTTGTACAACAAATTTTGCCACAAAATTTTTAACTTCGATCCTTCATACTTTAATCCTGTACTCTACCCTCTTCAATGGACTGATGATACAGCACTGAATATCATTCACCTATCCTTCAAACCGCTCTCATTTCCTTTCAAACATTACTTGTTGCCCTCCACATTTGACATCTTGAAATAAATCGGATCCAAACTCTTCATCTTATATCACAAAATCACTGCTCAATCACCTAATATTCAAATCCATAATACCGAGATTTTACATTTCTATACCTGTCCTTATGTTGGTAGCAAAATCAAGGCAAGGGCGCGACTTTTTGTGCGCTCACATTTAAGAATGGGATCACAAGGAAACCCGCTATGAATATTTATAAATCGATATGCCACCCTTAGCTAGATTGTGGTTCAATCCCCTTCACCTAACGTCGTCCCACTACTCTCCAACACCTAGTTGCATAAAGATTCCTAAATGACGTGAGTTGTCTGAATTTAATTATTCCTTTACGTTAGTAATTGAAATAATGGCAAATGTCCTTCCATGCGGCTGCTTGTTCCTTCAGCAAGTGGCCTTCTATGTCACTGAAGTAACCAAATGTATTTTCAAGTAAGCATCCTTTCGTTCACAATATTACACCTGTAATAATGATTGTGTATTTCAGAATTGTATTGTAATATATTTAAAATCTCCTTTTCAGTTCCTCTCACGGTATTATCCATATACATTTAAATGAAGCCTCGAAAAGTGACGACCTGGTCTGTAATACCAAAGTAGATATCATGAATATTTGAATTTATAGCAATTTAGTATTCTAGCAGAAACTAGATATATTGGCCTATTTTATTATTCATTATGTTTTTGCACCAGAAGTATTTCATTTGAAACATCCTTTTAATCTACTTTGTCAAATGGCACATTAGTAGTGTGATGTGGAGATAAGAGCTAAATTATTGTTTTGTGGGTGGTGATTAAAACAAAATCGTTAGTTAGTAAAATTAATACCGCCAAACAAGTTATTAACTAAAAAATATTTGATTAATTAATTTCTCACTTAACCCGTGGTGAAACATTATTAAACCGAGTGTCTGGGATAAGGGGCGAACATTGGGATTTAACATGTAAAATTAAATATGCATAATTTTTAGCTCTCCTATTCATTTTGGGGAAAAATCGAAAGGGAATATTTTTTAGAGAATTCAAAATTGAATCGATTATTTGGAAAAGGGCACAAACGACATTTTCGGCCATTTTCGTTTTATATTATTTTTCAACAAGTTTATTGAAGACGCAGCGTTTGGTGCGAAAAGGGAACAAATTATCACGCTAGAAACGCTCAAACATATACCCGCTCCACTGCGTTTGGTTCGAAAAAGTTACATGCGACGCACATGTGACCTTTTCGAAATAATCAAGCATGTGTTTTGTCACATCATAGCGCTGGTTCTCGCTGTCAGATTTCAGTTAGAATTTGACTGTCATTGAATCGGGTGTGAATTTTGGTGTTTGCAAAGATTAATAACAGATAAAGATTTTAAGCGAAGTGAGTGAGTTAAGTGGAAGCGAATCTGATGGTAATAATTTACCAAAACGCAAGAAAGGAGTTTTGAATACGGAAAACTATAAATCAAATGTTATAAAAAGGGCCAAATTGAAAGGAATTGAACATCTTAATCATGTTAGGAAAGTCATTAGTGCTAGAATAACAGGTCCGGACTCCAGGTAGAAGTTTTGAAATTATAAAACATTAAGTATTTTTGACTTTTTTTTGGGTTTTTGTAGGTGCCAAATGAAATGTTTTAGTAACTTCAGTGAAGACCAAAGGAAGAATTTTATAGATCGGGTAAATAGTTTTGATGACAAAGATGCACAAGATACATTTCTTCAAAGTCTCATCGAAAGTTGTTCCATCAAGAGAAAAAGTAAAGTTTCTGTCACCGAAAAACCCAAACCCAAGGCCGTTACATCATATCTGCTTAGAAGGGCAACGCATTAAGGTGTGCAAACAGGCGTTTGTTAGTTTACATGGGATTACAATCTTCAGTCTAAAAAGTTAGACGTCTCAGTTTACTATCAGCATCCGATACCACACCAAAAGATAGACGTGGGAAAGAAGTAGGATCAAGACATAATGCTGTTTCTGGAGAAATTTGTACCAAGATAAAAGAGTTTATCGAAAAATTCGATGTTAAAGAAGTCCACTACTCCAATACTATAACCAAAAAATACTTACCGGCTACACTTAATGTGAAAGTTATGCACAAGATGTTTATTGATGAAAATTTAGACCTAAAAGGAAAAGTAAAGTACGACTTTTTCTTAAAGTTTTTCCATGAAAATTTTAATTTGAGATTTGGTAGGCCGCAAGTAGATGTGTGTTCATACTGTGAGGAATACGGACAAAAGTTGAGAGATCCCAATCTAAACGATAACGCCAAGCGTGTTGCTGCTGCTTCACTTGTAGTTCATAAACGAAGAGCAAAAAAGTTCTTCTCAAAAAAAATTGAGATAAAAGAACTTTGCGCTGAGAAAGATAATGTCATGGGTCTAGTATTCGACTACATGCAGAATTTGCCGTTACCAAATATTCCTGTACAAGAATTTTTTTATCTGCGACAGCTGTGGGTATATGAATTTTGCATCCAAAACTTGAAGACTGGAAAGGCAACATTCTATTCATACCACGAAGAGCAAGCATTAAAAGGCCCGAATGAAGGATGTACATTTTTAAATATGTACATTAATGAGCATGTTGATAAAAGTATAGATGAGCTCTACATATTTTCTGACGGTTGCCCGGGACAAAACAAAAATCATACTGTGGTAAGATTTTTAATGACGTTGGCGGCAAACAATAGGTTTAAGAAAATTATACACTATTTCCCCCTGAGAGGACATTCATTCAACGATTGTGATAGAGACTTTGGAACTGTCAAAAGAAAAATAAGAAGAGTCGATAGAATCTATACTCATCAAGAATATATGGAGCTCATCAAAAAGGCATCTGTATCCGGAAAATTTGATGTGAAAGAAATACAAAATTCTCAAATAATAGACTATAAAAAATGGTGGCCAACACACTATAAAAAAAACTACCGAGTCTATTGAAACACAAAAAAGGAAAGTTCCTAGAGATCAAAGAGTACATTTTCAGATTTCACATTACAATCACTTTAGATATGATTCAACAAATCCTGGAGTGCTTATTGTTTCCGAATATATAGATGGGCTCACCTCGTTCTCTTTTCAACTAGCAAAGCCTGCTGGGTCCAGGACTAATCTTCCTGCTGGGGAAGCGTATAAAGCCTATACTGACAAGGTTCCAATCAATAAAAAAAAAGTTGATAATTTGAAATCCTTAATCCAGTATATTCCCGAGGAAAACAAAGAATTTTACACTATGGTATTTGCCTGGCCAACAGGAGTTTCTGAAGAAATTCCTGAAGAAGACTTTTAATACCTATTGATATAAATCCTATTTTGCTTTTATAAACTTACTTAAGTTCTACCTATTATGTAAAAATATATTTTCTTTAATAAATAATGTAAATTGCCTTTATTTTTATGTTTCATTCTGAATAAGTTTGGAAAAGGGCACAAATGCAATAAATATAAAATAATTTTTATAATATAAAATTTTCAAATATCCACGAAAAATTACTTTGAATTGGCTTATTCGAATACCAGCGAACATACAATAACATGTATATGACTTTATGTATATGAACATTTAAATGAAAAAGTTTTTTCTTCCTACTGTAAAATTTACTCTGAAGTAGATGTGTCCTTTTCCAAATAACCGATTCAATTGTAAATGTATCATCCATTTAATTTACGTTTGTACTGGAATCCACCTCAGAAATAATAAAAATAAGTTTAACCATTAACCAATTAATAAAAACCCTTGCCATGACTTTGACTAATGTCATGTTAGGGTGAGAATAATTTTGCTGGTCAAATATCAATTCACGCATTGTAATTACTATGAACAATAATCTGACTTATTCCAATGAAGAGAGCGTATTCATTATCAAAACATTTTGCAGTGGCGTCAATTTACTCAGAGTTCGTGACATTACATGCAAACGGAATAAAAGAAACAACGATGAATTTGAAGAAACAGTTTTGGGTTTGATAAATGCCGAACCAACAACTAGCATACGATGCATTGCTAGTGAGTTCTCTGTACAGAAAATTCCGAAGAAGCATGGTTATCATTCCTACAAGGATAAATACCATGAGGAGATACTGCTAGTGCATGATGAAACTAGGCATGTATTCTGTGAAATAATGCAGGATTGATCAAATACAGACCGAAACTTTTTGCAGATGAATGTTAGTTTACACTTAACAACGAACCCAACGTTATTGTTCTTAGTAAGTAGAATGCGTGAATTGATATCTGACTAGCTAAATTATTTTCACTATGACATGACATTTGTCAAACTCATGGCAATGGTTTTTATTAAATGGTACATTGTTCAATTTATTTTTATTATTTCTGATGTGTATTCTGGTACAAACGTAAATTAAATCGATGATACATTTACAATTTTTAATTCTCTAAAAAATATTCCTTTACGATTTTTCTCTAAAATTAATAGGGGAGCTAATAATTACACGTATTTAATTTTACATGTTAAATCCCTAAGTTCACTCCTTATCCTTGACACTCGGTACTATAATTTTGATTAATAAAATAGTGAAACAAAACCTGGTATTTTAATTAATAAAAAAATATATATATTTGATATTTCATCATGGTATCAATAATTTTAAGAAAATTCCCATTTCTCCAAACTTAAATCCCCTATTTAATCAGATTTTAGCATGATTATTAATCTATTAATTCTTCAAATGCAGACGACATAAAAAACAAATCGGAGCGGCCAGGGCCCATAAATATCACATAATATGCAAAGAATATTAACGATTATTTCTGGTAGCGTATTAGCAAGCAGCTCCTATATTTAAATGTTAACTGTTAACATTACAACGCAACGGTGCACTTCACAGAGAACAATGTCCGGAGGATTTATGTGTTTATGCCATTGCATCGATCCTTGGGGATGAGGTAGGGGGTTTTTGTTATGACAGCTATTCCAAATAAATACATATACAATGTTAGTGACATCTCCTTTGACGCTTTAGACTGCGAAATAATTTAAGTTAATATTTTAGTCAAAACAGCACTAATTTGCTTTTCTTTGTTAGTTATTCCCCTCGCCGCGCCTGCTTATTGACATGTTAAATTAAATTATTTAATTTACGCACATTAGATTACAGTCCAATATTCATGTACGAATTTTTGGATTTATAATATTGATATTCATTTAATTAGAATCTTAACAACTCTAAACTTTTTAATCATGATGGTGGTTGCGACCATAAATTGTGGTAAAGAAACATAGTAAGTGTTTTATTCAGTGATTATCTAAACTTTTTGTTTAAAATTAGTATATTATACTAATAACACAAAATAGGCAAATCCCTTGATTCTTTATTATTGAAGATCTCAATTAGAAATTTAGTAGCGTTATATAAATAGCAAATTGAAGTTTAGTGGTCATACAAAAACTTTAGTTGCTCTTTCGGTTTTACCGGAAGTGAGTGAAATTTTAAATGTAACACCCTGCAAATTGTTTCATTTTGAAATTCAGAAAGTTAGCAGTCCCAAATCAAATAATCCTTATCGATGAGAAGTTTTTTTATCGTTGTTTTAAATAGCTTAGTTGGTAAGCATCTTATACTGGCAGGGAGCTTATTAAAAACTTGATACTTCATCCCCCAATGCCTAGGACCATTTCTAGACTTTACTAGTATCGAATTATTTATGTATAGTTTTTCTCTATGTCTGGTTTCGTATGCATGTATGAATGTTATGATATAATACTGGCCAAAATGATTCGTAACATAGAGAAGACACTCCAAAATTACTGGGATGACAGTCATTACACCCAACATTTTGATTAGATGTTTGCATTCATCGCCATATTTGACGCCTGAAATAATTCTTATAGCTCGATGCTGTAGTGCAAATATACGATGCCCACCAGCAGAATACCCCCAAGCACATTGCGCTATGTAGCATAAAATTCTGCTTTTAAAATTTGCGCCGAGAATTATATTTCTTAATACGAATATATTCCTGCATAATCTGGTGACTAGGGTATCAGTGTTTTGAATCCAAGTAGAAGAAGAATCGATGACAAGTCCCAAGAACCTAGCTTCACTCGAAAAGACAATAATATCGAGTCACACCTCTTTAATGTCTTGGAAAGATTTAATTGTGGTTGGTTAGCATCAACCCATTCTTTAGATTATTTTAGTGCCTTATTGTTAAGCTGAAAAATTTGATCAAGTCGTTTACTATTGTTAATTAAAGTGATGTCATCTGCCTCCAGGATAATCTGTACATTCTTAACATAGTTGGGAGAATTGTTAATATACATTAAGAAAAAAACGTGATGACAGATGGGTCCCCGGGGCATCCCATGTTCTAGCGCGCACTTTGAAGAAATCGTACACCAACTTTTACTGCTTGATATATCCCTTCCAGATACGATTTTATCAGTTTGCAACTTATATCAGAAAACCCGTACGAAGATATTTTTTATTAATAAATCTTGGTTGAAGCAATCGAATGCCTTTGTCAGGTCAGAAAATATGATCATAAATTCTTCCGTCCTCAAATATTGTTTGTGGGTTCTAAGATAGTATTAGTAGTCAAAACTCATTTCCTGCACCCAGATTAATGATCATTTAGTGTATTAATATATTAAAAAAAAGACAAAATTTGATACATTCTAGTATTTTGGGGAAAACTGGTATAATAAAAATTGGTCTATAGTTAGAAGGATCTGATCTGTCTCTTTTTTTTAACATTAAATATATTAAATGGTTTGCAGTGTATCAACTCCTTAGATAAATGTTTGCCAATAATACAATGTTTTTTTTATGTTTAAAATGAATAATTGTTGATAATGCTGAACCTAAAATATCAAGACAGAAGAGGTCACCGACCTATGAAAATAAGCAGAAAATAAGTTGCCAAATCTTTAGACAACATTTGGAAACAATAGCATTTGTAACTTTAAATGAAACAGTTTATTTGTTAATATCACACTTCAGTTTCAGTTTTGTGACTCGAGTTTCGATCATAAGCGGATCATTTTCAAACTTAAAGTTGATCGAAACTCGAGTCACTAAAAAATTAAGTGTGATATTAACAAAGAAACTGTTTTATTTAAGGTTAAAAAATGTATCAATAAGTTAACTCCTCAACCATCAATTGAATCATTGTTTTTTTGTTGTGCATTCACAAAAATGATATAGCAATCTTAAACGATTGTTATTTGCAAAAATGTTGTCACAGTTATTAAAGACGTTGCAAAAATAAAACTGTTCACTTTTTAACTATAATATCAATATAGTACGCTATGAAATGTGAATAAAAAATTTGAATAAAACTAATTCGATTGTAATTTGAGAATTTCTTTGATTTCCACAAAATTATTTGGATAAATCAAAGCTAAGCGTTGTAAAACATAATAATTTCTTAAACATTGAAGTAACATCGAATGAAGCAAGAAAAAAACGAAACCTGCATTCCTATAGTTACCTAGTTCTAGAAAAATTAAAAAGTTTCGAAATACTCTTCAAATTATATGGTGTAAATTATCGTTGTGAATAATTTATCTTTTTAGGCAGGGGCGGCTCGTTATATAGAGCCAAGGAGCCATGGCACTACCCTTTCTAGTTCTAGAAAAATAAAAAAGTTTCGAAATACTCTTTAAATTATATGGTGTAAATTATCGTTGTGAATAATTTATCTTTTTAGGCAGGGGCGGCTCGTTATATAGAGCCAAGGAGCCATGGCACTACCTGTAGTTTCAAGCTCAGCAGGAATTTTTAATTAATTCTTAAAACACTTTTTCGCCAGTTACTTTGGTCAAGGAAGATAAATCGATCTATTTTTCTTCAAAAAAGGAGGAGGGGTGTGGCGTTTATTGTATAAGTAGCTCTACCGTCAACATGTTCCACGAGCCGCCACTGGTTATAATTGTTCTTTGTCAAGCATGCTATTTTAATTGGGTTCAAAATTGAGCATTTTCTAAAATATATAAAAAAATAGTAGAAATTGTTTAAAAAATCTGAAATAATTCTACATAACTCCCACATTATTATAGTTTAAGAATACAATCAACTTTTTAAATTCCTACCATTTTTTTATGGGTTATTACTGTTCGTTGTTAAACATGCATTTTTTAATTACGTTCAAAATTGAGCATTTTCTAAAACAAATAAAAAATAGTAGAAATTGTTTAAAAATTCTGAAATAATTCTACACAACTCGAAAATCATTATATTTTAAGAAAATAAATCAACTTCTTAAATTTCAGCATTTTTTTTAATGGGTTATAACTGTTCGTTGATAAACATGCATTTTTTAATAGCGTCCAAAATTGAGCATTTTCTGAAACAAATAAAAAATAGTAGAAATTGTTTAAAAATTCTGAAAACATTCTACACAACTCCAAAATCATTATATTTTAAGAACATAATCAACTTCTTAAGATCCCCGTGAAGTATATAATTACCAGTGTTTCTAACGTTCTACATCTTATCTCGACCTCCATGTTAAAATTCGACCAATTTTTATCTGCCCCGGGCGATTGAAGATTATCAAAATATTCGTATTCTTTTCTTCGCTCTTAACGAGATTAAATTCGAATCACCAATCCACGGCGCACCTGTTGATAGCAATTCAGTTTGTACATCGCGGTCGCAAAAAACGTTTGTTCTGTTTCGGAATTTTGATTTTTCGAAAGTTTTAATGCCCGTTGTGTTATGATACATCTTTAGGATTTGTTTGTGTTGGTATTTGTGTTTTTCGCTCTATTCCGCCCCATCAATCCGAGGGAAGCAAAGAACCATCATCTACGTGATATCATAACCGCCAAAACTCCTCGAAAGGATTTTCCTTTTTTGCAAGTTTTGATTTTCTTGCATTTCTTTCTCTTGATGAAAGTGAAATAAAGTATTGTTTCAGTAGCTTATGACAATTTCAAGTGTCCCGCAATTGCGTTTAAAATTGTGCATTTTCTGAAATTAATTAAAAATAGTAGAAATTGTTTAAAAATTCTGAAATAATTCCATACAACTCCCAAACTACTATATTCTAAGAATATAATCAACTTCTTCAATTCCAGCTATTGTTTATTGGGTTATAATTGTTCATGGTTAAACATGCATTTTTTAATTGCGTTCAAAATTAAGCATTTTTTTAATAAATAAAAATAGTGGAAATTGTCTAAAAACTTTGAAATAATTCTCTACAACTACCAAACTATTAAGATTTGAGAATAAAATCAAGTTCGTAGTTAAGCATGCATTTTTTAATTGCATTCAAAATTGAGCATTTTCTAAAATAAATAAAATATAGTAGAAATTGTTTAAAAATTTTGAAGTAATTCCATATTAAATTATTATGTTTTGAGTATATAATTAACTTCTTAAATTCCAGCTTTTGTTTACTGGGTTATAACTGTTCTTGGTTAAACGTGGATTTTTTTAATACGTTAAAAATTGGGCATTTTCTAAAATAAATAAAAAATAGTATAAATTGTTTGAAAATTCTAAAATAATTCCATACAAATACCAAATTATTATGTTTTGAGAATATAATCAACTTCTTAAATTTCAATAATTATTTAATGGGTTATAAATGTTCCTGGTTAAATGTGAATTTTTCTAATGTGTTCAAAATTGGGCATTTTCTAAAATAAATAAAAAATAGTAGAAATGTTTTAAAAATTCTGAAATAATTCCATACAACTCCCAAATTATTATTTTTTAAGAATATAATCATCTTCTTGAATTCCAATAATTTTTGAATGGTTTATAACTGTTCGTAGTTAAACATGCATGTTTTAATTGCGTTTAAAATTGAGCATTTTCTAAAATTAATAAAAAAAACTAGTAGGAATTCTTTAAGCATTCTGAAATAATTCTATACAACTTTCTTATTATTATATTTAAGAAATTTAATCAACTTCATAAATTCCAATATTTTTTTAACGGGTTATAACTGTTCGAAGTTAAACATGCATTTTTTTGTTTGCTTTCAAAATTGGGCATTTTCTAAAATAAATAAAAAATAGTATAAATTGTTTGAAAATTCTAAAATAATTCCATACAAATACCAAATTATTATGTTTTGAGAATATAATCAACTTCTTAAATTTCAATAATTATTTAATGGGTTATAAATGTTCCTGGTTAAATGTGAATTTTTTTAATGTGTTCAAAATTGGGCATTTTCTAAAATAAATAAAAAATAGTAGAAATGTTTTAAAAATTCTGAAATAATTCCATACAACTCCCAAACTATTATTTTTTAAGAATACAATCATCTTCTTGAATTCCAATAATTTTTGAATGGTTTATAACTGTTCGTAGTTAAACATGCATTTTTTAATTGCGTTTAAAATTGAGCATTTTCTAAAATTAATAAAAAAAAACTAGTAGGAATTCTTTAAGCATTCTGAAATAATTCTATACAACTTTCTTATTATTATATTTAAGAAATTTAATCAACTTCATAAATTCCAATATTTTTTTAACGGGTTATAACTGTTCGAAGTTAAACATGCATTTTTTTGTTTGCTTTCAAAATTGAGCATTTTCTAAAATAAATAAAAAATAGTAGGAATTGTTTAAAAATTCTGAAATAATTCTATACAACTCCCAAATTATTGTATTTTAAGAATATAATCATCTTCTTGAATTCCAATAGTTTTTGAATGGGTTATAACTGTTCGTAGTTAAACATGCATTTTTTAATTCCGTTTCAAATTGAGCATTTTCTAAAATTAATAAAAAATAGTAGGAATTGTTTAAGTATTTTGAAATAATTCTATACAACTTTCTTAACGTTATATTTGAGGAATGAAATCAACTTTTTAAATTCCAATAATTTTTTAACGGGTTATAACTGTTCGTAGTTAAACATGCATTTTTTTGGTTGCGTTTAAAATTGAGCATTTTCTAAAATAAATTAAAAAAACAGCAGTAATTGTTTAAACAATCTGAAATAATTCTATATAACTTCCAAATTATTATATTTGAAGAATATAATCATCTTCTTAAATTCCAATAATTTTTTAATGTGTTATAACTGTTCGTTGTTAAACATGATTTCTTAATTGCGTTCAAAATTGGGCATTTTCTAAAATATATAAAAAATTGTAGAAATTATTTAAAAATTCTTAAATAATTCTATACAACTTGAAAATAATTAAAGTTTTAGATTATAAGCAACTTCTTAAATTCCAATCATTTTTAATGGGTTATAGAGGCGGCTCGTTGTATAGAGCCAAGGATGCATTACACTACCTCTAGTTTCAAGCTCAACAAGAATTTTTAAATCTTAAAACACTTTTTTGCCAGTTAGTTTGGTCTGGGACAGGCATGTCAAACTCGTTTATCATCAAGGGCCACATCAAGTATTACACACAAACCGCGGGCCGCATTACCAAAAAAAAAAACTACAATTGAAACCAAACAAAAAATAATTATTTTTACCTTGTATATAATTTTTTTAAATTTAATATTTGATACCAACCTTGCCGGGCCGCAGACAACTTGTAAGCAGGCCGCGTGTTTGACATGCCTGGTCTAGGAAGATAAATCGTTCTTTCTTTCTGCAAAAAGAGGGGGGGGGGGAGATATATTGTATAAGTGGCTCTACCATCAACATGTTCCACGACTTGACACTGTTTTTAGGTAAGATCATTAACTGAAAGTACTGATAACTTTGTTTTTGTAAATACCACGTAACTAAAATATGATAATATAAAGCTATTTTTAGTACAAGTGAGGAAAGTGTATCATTTTATCACGACTCTGAAAATTGGGCGCTTGAACTGCACCACTAAACCCGTTTTTTTAATTTTTTATTTACACAAACAAAAATAATTTTTATTGTTGCTACGTTTTAAAATCATTAAAATATAACTATTTATTTTTCAACTCTTAGTTACAACATATACTCTTACGCATGTATTTTATGCGAAAAATATGCCAGCAACACATTTTGGGGTGTAAACTTGCGTGCATAGAAATCGGCCCACTGTAAACTTTTGACTTTAACTATTTTTTTCTTAGAAACTATTATAAACGATAAGTACTCTTGATAAATTTTAACTCATATTAAAGCAAATTAAATTGTATTTCTGACGGCATATAATTTTTTCGGATCTGATGGATAGTTGCTAAAAAAAATAGTTAATTCTATGCACGCAAGTTTGTATGTTTTAGCTTATTCTGTTTCATACAAGGCATAGTTTTGAAGTTCATAGAAATGTCTCGACTTATAAGGCCGCAAGTCATGCGATGCAGATTGTACAGTGTGAGCAAAATTCGACGTTTCTGTGGAGGATCTCGATTACTATAATGGAGAAGCACGGACGGCGCATCCTCGATCTCTTTAATCGCTTTCGAGTTATAGCCAAAAAGTATTTTTTTTTCCATTTTGAATATATTGTTTCAGTATTAGTTGTTTATCAGTTAACAATAATGGCAATTATATCTTGTTGGGGCACTTTTTGAAAAGAATAAAATAAGCTTCTCAGAATTACTATGAAAGTTTTAGCATAAAGTTATGTAAATAAAACACACTTTTACTTATTGTTAGTTAATATCACACTGTTTATTTATTAGTGACTGCAGTTTCGATCAAATAATGATCATTATCAAACTATAAGTGAAACTTCAGTCACTAATAAATAAACAGTGAGATATTAACTAAGTAAAAGTGTGTTTCATTTCATTAAAATGTATCACGAAGTAAGTGCCGCACAGTGGGACGGGACTATTCTAGCACGACAATAGTCAAATGGACCGTTTTTTTTAAATAAAAGTAAGATCCTATGTTTTTCGGCTGCTGATTTCCAATGTGAGTGTACTTTTTTAATTTGCGCCCATCTAAAGGCTATAATTCGGAAAATACACCTAAAAATTTACATTTTTTTATGAAGGTTTTCAAATAATAATGACTTAAATTTTATTTAGCAAATAATGTAACCATAATAAATTTAAACTTTTAATTCATGTTTTATTTTATAATTCAACAAAAAATGTTTTCCTCAAATCTAGATTTATTTTAAAGGTTAAAGTCTCTTAAAATAAAACTAACTTCTGTAGCTAAAAAGTGTTTACTTTCAATGCTTTAAATCGTTTTTTTTTTCTTTTTAATAGAAGCACACAAAGGATCGCCTCGGCATCGATCGAATACGGAGAGTTACAGATTAGTGTCCAAATATCGAAATATAGGACATTTAGGAGGACACTATTCAAGGGAGGGTGGAACATACAAAAGGGCGTTAATTTTGTAAATTTACGAAATTACGCTATCATAATTTGTTGAGAAGTTATACTCGAAAAACAAAAATATAGCTGATTTTTTTAAGGGGTGAGTTAAGAGGTGAAACATGATTTTTAGTCGAGAAAAAAAATGTGTATCAAATATTTTGGGCCCCTCTACAAATCCACTAAATTTCATTAAAATCGGAGTGCAGCACATGGGTTACTTCCCTTGCTAGTACATAACTTTGCAAGTTATTGTAAGTTATCGCAAGTTATCGCAGCTGGAACATGCTAAGAATCATGTGAAAATGTCTGAAGAAAAATGACATGGAAGCCGTTTTTCGGCAAAATTCGACAATTTTGTTGTACAAGCCAAAATATATCCAAATTTATGATAAAATTAACGATGAAATCAAAAAATTATAACGGCAAATAAGAACAACTGAAAAAATACTTATCACTAAAAAAACACGTGTTATCATGTACTAATTGCACAAAAAAAAATCCCAATTATTTATATGCACATTTACTAACTGTTTTCTGCATTTGAATATGTACAAATACGCTCCTTCATATCAACGCGTAAGTAAGTATTCGGCAAGGCGAGTATAGTCATTGTCGCATTTCACAGCAAGTGTATCTGCGACAGGTGACTTCTAACCGTTATTTTGATTGAAGAAGTGTTATAGCAAGAGATTTTCAGCTTTAATTTTTTTTTGGGAGTACAAATTTTTTGACTTTTGTCGCGCTAGAATAGTCATCCGTCCCAGTATGTGCCGCCACCCTCAATCCATAAAGTTATGTTTTTTATATTTTATATTTTATAAATTAATGTAGTGTGAGCACGGTTCTTGCTAATATTAATAAGTAACAACATTAAAATATTGAGTATTGAATATTGTAAAATGTAGTAACTAGTGATTTAATCAAGTCAAATGGCTTGAAAAATAGAATTTATTCACGAAAATGGAAAAAAAATATTTAACTGCCTCAAATTGTCACAACGAACAAAACATGAACGCTAATAATTGTACAGAGAATACAATTACTGCATATTTTACGTCCTCTATTATATCAGCGACAAAATTATGTTCGCAAGGCATAAAATATGTCAGCTATGGCAACAAAAAAATTCCGTTGCGTGGGGTGCGCAGCAGGAATTTGGCTTGTTAGGAGCAGCTAAATTTCGGGTTAATTACGCACCACGCCCGGCGTTTCATACGTCCCAAATTTGTAATTCACATTTTCCACATGAACTCCCTGCCTGAAATAATTTCCCTCCTTATAAAATTTGTTTAAACGCAACAACAAAATACACATTTAAAACATGCCCTGATTTGAATGCTCGATTGGTTTGAGAGTTTTGGACAGAATATATGCCAATAATACATGCTTTACAATACAATACTATACAATACAGTACTATACAATACTATACTACACAATACAATACTATACAATACAATTTATTTATACAGCTGGTTGGTGCATTTAATACAAATGGATCGGCCATATAATAGCACAATAGAATTCGTGAGATAATTCAGAATAAAATCTATAAATTATAAGTTCTAAACATGGTGATTTGTGTGTTAATTACTTTGCAGTAGATCACTTAATTAAAAAATAAAACAATAAATAGAATTCGCGACTAACATTTATTTTTAACTTGTTTTAAATTTTTTGCTTTGCATTTTCAGGAAATTTATAACACTGCCAGCATTTATAGAGGATTTTCTAAATTGTTCAGTGGCGAATTGTGTTATGTGAATATTTGTGCTGTCGAGTGTAGTTGTGTACATTAATTCCTATTTATTTCGAGTGAATCTTTGATGTTGTGAATGTGAGTAAGTAATTTATAAATACAAATTGATGGTGTTGTCATAATGATTTTATTTTGAAAGGCCATTCTACAGGAATCGCCGTATTTTTTATCAAAAATTAATCTTATACTTCGTTTCTCGACTATGAATGCACTAGTATGTGCAGTTGATTGTTCCCTCACCAGTTTTGCCATACGTACGATAATTACAGTACTTGTACGGTATTCTTAGTGAAAGTACGGTATACGGTCCAAATGTTAAAACCGTACACAAATGTACGGTAATTTTCACTCTGTATAAAAGTATTTTTACCACGTTTTTAATTCGATAAATTTATCGCGCGGTAGCAGTGGCCGTTCTATTAAGAGCGTTGGGAGTAGTGGAGAGAATAGAATTGTGAGAGGTACAACATCCATCATTTGCAAATTCGCCAATTTCTCCCCGAGTTATGAATTTTTGAATTTTTTTTTTTGTAAGTTGAATAAATTTAGAGAATATAAATACTCAAATGCTCCAAATTTTTAATATATCCACAAGATTTAACATAAATTTTGATTTTTGAGTTATAAATGTTTTTAAATGAATTTTTAAGTGGTCAAATATTTTTACAAGGAAAAACTAGAAAAAAAATCATATCGATACGATTAATTTCCTTAAAAACTCTGATGAAATCATAATACATTTACCTTTAAAATTAACCTTGATTTTTGAAATTGAGTCGATTTTTGCGCGAGTTATTAATTTTTGAAAATTAATATTTTGGCTAAAAAATAAATACTGATAGAATACTAATTCCTCAAAAATGTTGATATCTTTACAAAACATTTACCTTTAAAACTAACTAACTCTGCCAATTTCTGCGTGTTATGAATTTTTGAAAATTGGTCGAAATATTTGAACAAAGAAAAAATAGAAAAATAAAATAAAATCGATATAATTGAATTCTTTAAAAAGTCCGATGCTATCATTATTTATTTTTTGAAAATGTGTTCTTTTTTGGGTTTTAAATTGTCGTTTTTGGCAGTTGAAATTGTCATTTTTGGCAGTTAAAAATTGTCATTTTTATCAGTTAAAATGGTCGTTGCTGACACTTTTGCCCTTTTTTGCAGTTGAAAATCGTCATTTTTGGCAGCTTAAAATGGTCGTTTCCGACACTTGAAAGTTGGCGTTTCTGGCAGTTGAAAATTGGTCTTTTTGCCAGTTGAAAATTGCCATTTTTAGCAGTTGAAAATTGTCATTTTTGGCAGTTAAAAAATGTCACTTTTGGCAGTTATTAATTGTCACTTTTGGCAGTTAAAAATGGTCGTTGCCGACACTTGAAAATTTGCCTTTTTGGCAGTTCAAAATTGTCATTTTTGGCAGTTAAAAATCGGCGTTTTCGACACTTGAAAATTTGCCATTTGGAAGTTGAAAATTGGCTCTTTTGGCAGTTGAAAATTTTCATTTTTGGCAGCTTAAAATAGTCGTTTCCGACACTTGAAAATGGGCCTATTTTGCAGTTGAAAATTGGCCTTTTTGGCAGTAGACATTGTCAGTTTTGGCAGTTAAAATTGTCATTTTTGGCAGTTGAAAATTGTCATTTTTGGCAGTTAACAATGGTCGTTTCCGACACTTGAAAATTAGCTTTTTTGGCGGTTAAAAATTGTCATTTTTGGCAGTTAAAAATTGTCATTTTTGGCAGTTAAAAATGGTCGTTTCCGACACTTGAAAATTGGCCTTTTTGGCAGTTGAAAATTGGCATTTTTGGCAGTTGAAAATTGTCATTTTTGGCAGTTGAAAATTGTCATTTTTGGCAGTTGAAAATTGTCATTTTTGGCAGTCAAAAATGGTCATTTCCGACACTTGATTTATTACATGATATGCCAGAATTTATCAAAAATAAATAAAAATTGTATATTCACAAAACATCTGAATTATCTTTAGTTTTTTAAAATGCATGAGTGATAAATGTTTAAAAATGATGTTTTTTTAATTTGTCGAATATTTGAACAAAGAAAAAATAGAAAAAAAATACTGATATTATTGAATTCCTTAAAACGTTTAATGCAGTCATAATATGTTTACCTTTAAAATTAACTTTGAGTTTTGAAAATGCGTGTTATGAATTTTTGAAAATTAATATTTAAAGTTGTCAAAGACTTGAATAAGAAAACATTTTTTTAATACAGTCACAAAACTTTAAAGGCCTTTAAATCTTACTGTAATTTTTCCGTAAGTTATGAATTTTTGAAAATTAACGTTTTAAGTTGTCGAACAAAAAAAAAACTGATATAGAATTTCTCAAAAATTTTAGTAAGTATATTCACAAAACATCTGCCTTTAGAATCAACTTAGACTTTTAAAAATGTGGCAATTTTTTCGTGAGATTAATTTTTGAAAATTAATATTTAAAGTTGTTGAAGACAAAAAATCGATTTTTTTTTCATATATTCACAAAACATCTATTTAATTTAATTTATTTAATATGCCAATAACAATGGGTTTATACAAGTCAATATACATAATATAAATAAGTGGTTTCAATAAATAAAAGAAAATATAAGTCATAACAGATATATAAAAAAAGTTAAACTTACAGGGTGTAGAAATATGCAAAAGATGCGTTCAGAAAGATAACTGTAACATGAATAAATAATAAATGTATCTTCCTTTAAAACTAACCTTAATTTTTGAAAATGAGTCACTTTTTTCAATTTTTAAAAAACATAGCGCTATGATTGAATTCCATAAAAAAACTCTGATGCAATCATAATACATGTACCTTTAAAATTAATCTTGATTTTTGAAACTTAGTCAATACTTGTGTTAGTTATGAATTTTTAAAAATTAATGTTTTAAGTTGTTGAACACTTAAACAAAACCAAAATAGAAAGGTCTGATATGATTAGAGTTCCTTAAATATTTTAGAATATTCACAGAACATCTACCTTTATTTTTCGAAAATGTTTTAATTTTTCCGTGAGTTATTTTTTTTTTAAATTAATGTTAGTGCTTTTTCTCTTGTAAAATATACATTTCGAAAATAAAGTTCAAATTTAAATTTAATTACGGTAGCCGCTAAAACGAAAATTACTCCGCAACACTGCCTATGGGAAGTATTAAAATCTATCTCGCCCCGATAGTTAACATTATATTAGCATATAGGACCATCTAGCGTCGATTAATGTAACAAATTCGTAGAAAAATGTGTAAATAATTCAATAGAACGAGATTTGAATAAAACGTTTTTTATGTGATATTTTCGGTAAAAAAAAAAAAAATAGAAAACCTTCGCTTCACCTCTGAAATCGTAAGTTTACATCATCATAAGTGTGTATTTCTCGTAGTCCACACCCTAATAAATTATCACATTTAACATGTTTGTACGGTAATTTATTAATAAGTACGGCAATTCAGAGTACGCGGGTACGGTAATTCGTTTTCGAACGTGTGGCAACACTGCCCCCCACTGTAATGCTGTAGTTTCGGTGTAATTGCACCAGTCTATAATAAACCGATTTAAAACCACCATCATCTGGTAAATGTTTCAATCGGCAGAACGCAGAAAATTCCTTGTTTAATTTTTACACAAGGATATTAATGTGTGTAGCCCATGATATATTATTGTCAATTTTTAAGCCCAAGAATATTGTGAATTCGCTAACTGGGATGGTGTTATAATAGTAATTATATATACTGGTGGTTTTGATCGAACTTTGTAAAATTCAACAACGCAAATAGTTTTGGAGTAATTGATAACTAAATTATTTCTAGCGGCTTGGTGGTATAGTGAGCGCGAGTATCTGCCCGCCGGACAAAACATTTTTCTGATCGAGAAATATTTGTCGTTGTATTTGTCTTTCACCATTCATTTAATTTCATGTATAATACAACCGTAAAAATAAAGATACTCGTCATTGGCTGAACGGCCAACCGCTTACGTGAAAAAATCAATTTCACCATTGCATAAATTGTTTATTATACTAATAAGTTTAGTGTTGCATATATCACTATCAGATCCACTCGAATATACAAACGTGTAAATTAGTCTTGTACGTTGGCAGATCATTAATTAACAATATAAATATGCTTCGTTTTTCACGAGTATAATGTTAGCAATAGAACGTGCAATTAATTTAAAAAATTAATATCTCCAAGAAAATTAAAGTAAATCGACTTTAATTTCGAAGAGTTATGAACAGATTGAACAGATGATTGTTTGTTGTCTTGTAATTGGGACATGTTTCCTGTTGGGCAATAAACGTCTATTATTATTATTATTATTATGACAGGTTGAATAATCATATATTCAGGTTACTTTTCATGTTTATTTAATTTAAACATAAGCTAATTATGAATACCATTACAAAATGTGGACTTGTTAAAATATTTTGATTTAATGCCAGACTACATGGTAATTACATATATGCAGACGGATTAAAATCTACCGAAAATTTACATTTATGATAACAATAGACAAATTAAACGAAGCAATTACAAACACTGTAAGCACGTTTCACCGCAGTGCACAATTTTAGAGGTAAAAGGTGTGATCAGAATTAACACACTGCGCGCTATCCACTTTCAAATTATCACCAACTTTAACAGCTAACACCACCATAAACGCAGCAGGGGAAACATATATTGCTGCAATAACTGGACAAACCGGAACATTATATCAATGTTTCCTCTAATTATTTTCAAATAAATATTCGGTTTTGTGCTGACAATAAAGTTATGACCCTTGTTTTTGATTGACGGGGTGCACATGCATTGGATTTATTTTTTATATGCGATAGATATTTAGATATGATACTAAGCAATTTCCTGGAAATCTAATCATTTCCTAACTTCGTATACAGTAATAGTTATTTGTTTGACAAGTCAGGATTTACTGACGCGGCTGGAGTGTTACCGCCGAGTGAGCTGTGAATCCAGCCAAATCAGTAAAGCTGCTTTATTGCCGTGTTAAACATATAACTTTTTTGGATTGTTTAGAATAAATCAACAATAACTTGCCACGCTATGATTTATAATATTTTTAATTTTATCAACATATATTAGGTGCCTATGTGAAAATATTAAACAAAAATTGATTTTTACTTTAGACATTGTGGTGCACGCATTTTGCCAGCGTGTGCGCTATCATTTATAATAATAAACAGTGCTTCAGGTGAGTTATTCACTCAATTAGAGATTAGAAAAGCGGAATATAGAAATCTACTTATCAACACAATTTCGTAAGTGACATGTAACGAATACTTCGATCTGACGGGCTATAAACTCTGATCTGATTGGCGAAACATAATTTCATAGGGCGTGATCTCATCTGATAGGAGCATTACTTTAAAAGCCTAGTCATTTGAAGGGATTTTTAAAACCTAATGAGTAAAAGTGACACTGCACGGCCTACCAGCTCACTAAAATCTTACATTATACAAGGTGTTACAAATTTGATGCATTAACGTTGCTATCTCGATAACTATAAGAGATAGAGAGTTGGTTAAAATAAGACAAAGTTGCGCATTTGAATGCTGAATGATTTTTAAAAGGAAAGTAAAAATATTCTGACTAATTCAGTAAAAACCGAAAAAGAAAAAAAAGTTTTTATTAATAATAATAAATCAACCCCTCCCATGTCTTGGTAGTATAAGTTGGTTGATTGCCTTCTATATATTTCTTTTTTTTTCTTTGGGCTATCTTTTGCACACTCCATTCGTAAAACAGATGTTGTTCAAATTAGTTGATATGGTGACTTGGCTGTTATCATTCCAATTCGTTAGGGTTATGTTACTGGTTGTATTTTTCAGAATATGTTCAGTGCCTCTTTTTTCTTTTTTAAAATCTTTCGAATGAGCCTTCTCAATAGGATCAGATCGTATTGTACGAATAATGTTGATATCATTATTTTTCAGCTCTTGTAATAATGAAAATGTATTAAAAAATTGTCTAAAAATAGTATAGTTTTCAGGTAAATAACCAACACAAAGTTTCTCTGTAACACTTGTCCCTAAACTTTTACCTTCTATTTTATCTCCTTTTCCACAACAAGGATTAAACTTTCAAATATAACCTTCGGATTTTGTCAAACACCAAAATTTGAAACGATTTCTAATAGGGTTTCCCTTAATAAGCAGTTTCATACTATGTGGGCCAAAATACGGTTCCATGGCCTCATCCAATGAAAAAGATCTGCCAGAGGTTGTCAAAGGGGGGTCGCCGCGTGGGGCTCTCGTCGACCTCCAGCTAGCTTTTGGAGTCGGTGTTGCTATGAAACAGCTCAAGAACATAAGGATGGGGTGGAGGCAGAGAAAGTCTTATAGGTGCGATAACAATCGCTATTATTTACACACGGAAAATTTTACAAAAAATGTTCAAAGTTCAATCACACGCAAAAGTTCAATCACACGAAAAAATGTACAACAAAAATAATGTTCAAAGTTCAAGAAAACAAAATATATACACGAAAGTCAATAAAATAAAGTCACGAAAAATAAACAGTCACTAAAATAATAGTCATCAACACTCAATGTTCATGAAGCACTGGAATGTCCGAAAAATACAGCGGCGGCGGCGAAGGAGGCTGCGAAGAAGGCGGCGCGACGAAGAAGGCTGCGGCGGCGGTGAAGAAGGCTGCGGCTGCGGCATGGCGTTGTTAATGTTCGGACAGTGGTGCTCGCTGACTGGTTGTTGTAGATGTTCTGAAGTCTGAGTGATGAAGGATTCTGAGTCATCGATTGATGAATCTGAGTCTAATGATTGTCAAAAAATGACTGATCTGTTGAGAGCGCTCCATGGCCTTTTACGGGGTCCACGCCCTACTCTTCTCCGGGTTGCGGGTGGTGGTGGTGGTGGTGGTAGGGTGTGAAGGGAGGGTCAAAGTCGGCACACGTGTTCAAACCGGCAAATTGGTCTTCTAAGAACAATTTGGGTTCGAGTAGATTTCGTCACGTACGCAGGCAAGTGGGGGGGGGGGGATCAACAGTCAACAGTCCATTGTGTGGGCACTGGCAGCTGCACATTTCCACTAATAGTTCTGTGAAATGTCCTAACGACGTCCTCGATGGGAAGATGCACAGCGCTGGAGGATTATCCCTTCATTGTGTTGTTACTGGCAACTTAACTTCTTCGAAAATTATCTCGTTTGGAAATTTCAATAATGCGGAATTTACGTTAATATTGAAAAGGAGCAATAGTTAGCTCATAAAATGCAAATTAAGATAATTACGCATTTCTTAAGACGCGTAGATAAACTGAGCGTCGATAACAAACGGCCCCGGAAAACGAGATAATTTTGAAGTGCGTAGAAAGTGTGTACATATGATAGAGCTGCCTGTTGGAGTCGTTGTCGTGGGTAAGTCATCACGAAAGTGGATCCTTCCGAGGTTGAGATGTGAGGGAATTCGATCTTCCCACACCGAATCCAAATTCCATTGGGAACTGCCTTTGGGCGTCTTTGAAAGGCAGCACTGGCTGCTCTTGACGCTGGTCAGGACACTGGTCCTTGGGGAGATCCTTCCTCGGTGCGAGGGGATTAGATCATCTCGACACCGGATGGCAGCATCACTGGTCCTTGGAGAACCCTTCGAGGGTGAGGTGTGAAGAGATTCGGACATCCCACATCGGATCTGGTCATCACTGGATGCCTGAGGTGGCCGCATGCTAGGAGCAGTCACGTCTGATCCGGCTGGAGATGAGCTTTCATCCTGAGGTACACTGGAACGGCGGGTACCAAGACGTTCGATCTGTCTCTCTAGTCCTTGGGGCGAATCGGACGCCGGGGAGGCTGATGCTGGAGATGGTCTCGTAGAAGATGTTGATATCAACAATCGGTTTGATGGGCGCCACTGCATGTGTTCCCGCATGCAGGCGGGTAGTTGTCGGTGTTGTACTGGACGGTGATGATTCCGAGGCCTTGGTGATTTGGAACCTTTTCCAAGTAGATACAGCTTGTTGGGGGCGGCGTCACAACGGGTACCTTGGTGGTGCCTGCGTGTCGTCAGGTGGAGGTGGATTGTATGGGTCGTTGTTCATGCGCACCGAACCGTTCATGAGAGCAGTCACACAAAACTATTGCGTCTTTTCGCGGGACACTAATACTAAGTCTAAATTGTGATAGGTCGCGGTCGCGGTAACGGTCACTCGGCGTTTACGATTCGCGGGCCCGTAATCGTAATGGTTGTCGCGATTAAGGTTGATCGCGTTCCGAAGACGGGGTGGCCGCTGGTTGCAGCGTCCGAAAAAGCTGCGGCGTCTTCACCAGATACGACGCTTGTGCTGGCTTTTGCCGATTACGTCAGGAGGGCGGCGTCTGTGGATGTCGTAGCGTCGTGGGTGGACGGACTGCCATGGATCGTCCAGAGGGCAGCGTCGGGTGACGTTTGCGCGTCTTCGAACGCGGCGCATGTGGCTGTCGGTTTGGACCTGTGGGCGGCTTCTTCAGGCGTCGTCAGCTGGGAAGGGCATCAGGCGGAGCTGTGGGCTCTCAGATAACGCTGGAGGTTTGGCCATACGGCCCCGGTGCGGCCCTCTTTATTAGCGGCATGATCAGCTGCGTCGTCTTGGCGATGTGGCCACGTGGTGGCACGGCCCCGGAAATTCTTCGTCTGGTGGAGGCTGAGCTGCTAAAGGCGGTGTCGGTGGCGTCACGATGGTGAGGGCTGTGGTGGGGACGGTCTTTGTTACAATGGCTGGTGGCTGAACAAACGACGTCATATGCTCAGCGATTGGCAGCAGCGTTGGTAACGGCACGCTGGTCGTTGGCGGCAACAATGAGATGGTCCGCGGCGAGGGGCGTCACTTCCTCGTATTTCAGCTCGTCAATTATCCCGTTGGAGCTGGTGCACACCCGCAATGGTGGTGCTAGCGTTTTTGGTGGTGAAGATGTTCCTGTTGAAACCCCTCAGATGCGCGGTGAACTTCGTACCGCTGGTATCGTATTTCGGCGCGCTGGCGTCGTATTTCATCTATGGATTGCATCTGTTGGCTTCTGCTTCTGCCCGGATCAGAAGAATTTCCATCCCGAATTGGAGGCGACGCATCTGCTCTTCGAACCATAGCAGTTCAAACGCCATCGCTCCGGTGATCTCCATCTCTGCATCTCCTAGTCCTTGTAGCCATCGTCTTTGGGTCGTGGGCGTAGACTCGGCCCCATGTTGGGCGCCACTTGTCACAGGGGGGTTACAGTGCGGGGTGCAAAAAACGCCCTCGATGACCTTCAGCTAGCTCATGAAGTCAGCGTCGCTATGAAACAGCACAAGAACACAAGGATGGGGTGGAGGCGAAGAAAGTCTTATAGGCGCGATAACAATCGCTGTTCTTTACATAAGTAAAATTATTATGTGTATAAGTTCAAAAATATATACACATAAAAAAAAGTTAAGAAAATAATGTCACAAAAAGAAACAGCCACGAAAAAGGTATAGTCACCAGCACAACACTTAAACGTTTGTGAAGCACGGCATCTCCCCGACGAGTTCGCGGATTGCTAACCGACGGCTTAGCGGCAACGACATCGACGGCGACGGCAGCTGCGGTGACAGCGGCGTCGGAAGCGGCGGCATCGGAAGCCGCGGCGTCGGAAGCGGTGCCATCGGAAGCGGTAGATCGACAGCGTTTCGGTGACGAGCGTTCTGACTGTTGTGTTGTGACGAATGATGTAAGTCAAATGAATGTTGAAATATGTGCTCTCAGGTTGTCGAATTCTGACTGTTTGTGTTTCGTCTGATTGTCTGGGGAGCGCTACATGACCTTTTACGGAGCCTCCACCCTACTCTTCTTCGAGTTGCGGGTGGTCGTGGTGGTGGTAGGGTGTGACGGGAGCGTCGAGGTCGGTGCACGTGTTCGAACCTGCAAATTATTCTTTCAAGAACAATTTGGGTTCGAGTCGATTTCGTCACGTACACAGGCAGCTGGGGGGCGGATCAACATTCCATTGTGTTGGCTCTGGCAGCTGCACATTTCCAATAATAGTTCTGCGAAATGTCCTAACGACGTCCTCAATGGAAAGATGCACAGCGCTGGGGTACTTCTTCCAAAATGATCACCTTTGGAGATTGCAATAATGCGGAATTTATGTTAATATTGAAAAGGAGCAATGGTTAGCTCATAAAATGCAAAT
The DNA here is from genome assembly GCA_910593695.2 of Ocypus olens. Lineage (NCBI taxonomy): Eukaryota > Metazoa > Arthropoda > Insecta > Coleoptera > Staphylinidae > Ocypus > Ocypus olens. The sequence continues at coordinate 10,176,623 of OU343054.1, read as the reverse complement.
TAAGATAATTATGTATTTGTTAAGACGCGTAGATATACTAAGCGCCGATAACTAACAAGATTCAGGTAACTCTTGAGAAACTTTGTTTATTTGGTCTAATAATGGTTGAACTTTATAAACTATGTTGCTGGTGTCAATTATATTGTTGTCGTTAAATTGTAGGTAGCGATGTATAGACTCAAATCTATCTGGTGATATACTGTTACTAGATTATAATCAGTTTTAGTTTCCCAAAACATTCGTCTAAATGGTACTTTGCAATACCCAGACAATACTAGAGTGCTAAGATAGATGTACATTTGTCTAGTAAAGATCGTAAAATCTTGTTTCCCTTGAAAGCTGCATACTTCTGGGTTTTGATTGCAAATATATTGGACAAACTCTTAGGGAAAGAACATGATTAAGTCTACATTTAACTTTTCATCTCTAATTTTTGTCATATTATCTGGTTCTAATGTTTTCTCGATCTTAGTGTTTTCATGGCCTATACATTGCGTTTCTCTCCAACCAAATCCTTTTCTCCTTTAGGCCGCTTTTCTGTTTCACACGTTTTTCCTTTGGCATATGATACTTGTTTAATTTAAATATTTTTGCGCTACCGTTCTATATTACTATGCTTACTGTGTGTGCATTTAGTCACGTTCGAATGGCTTTCCCGGACTAATTTCGGTTGCTGGGAAACTCACAAAATAACAAGCCTGTTCTGAATCATGACAGTTCAGTACCGTTATAGGCTAGTTAAAAGAGCGGGGATTTTTAATTATAAAAGTCGTTTTGAACAATTTTTTTTACTATTTTTACTTTCTCCGTTACGAAGTACGAGAAAGTATTGTGATCGTGATTTTTTTTCAAAATATCCACACACACAGTGCATTCAAACAGGTCTCGAGAATTAAAAATTTTCTCGACCTGTTAGAGAGCACTTACCGAACTTGTGTCGTAATATACTATTTGGCTAGTGGAACATTATCTTCATCACTTGAAGCCAGGGCCGATCCTACCGGGGGGCTAGAGCGTGCATGGCACACGGGCGGCGGTTACGGGGGCGGCGAAATCGGTGAAGCCCGTGGAACGTAGAACAACGCCGCTGACCAATCTGTAAAATTTAGTCCGATCTCCCCGAAATAGTCACCTGGACCCCTGCCTGAAGTGTTTCCGATTTATAAATGGGTTATGATTTTGCCAAAGAAGCGTCGCAAAGCATCTGAAGTTTGTATAAGAAAAGAAAAACTGCAGATGTTCAATTATGAGGCATGCGATGAAAATGTTTTGGATCCTAGAGAAAAATTTAGAATTCACTTTTATTTTGAAATTTTTGACATCGCTATTAATTTGATATCCGAACGTTTTGAACTGTTAGAAAATTGCTGCTTCTTGTTTTTTGCTGGTATTTCATTCTTCAGAGTGCAAATATATAAGAAAATGTTGTATGAATTTAGATATTAAATTACAGGTAACCGGAAGCGGAAAGATTTAGATGGAATGGAACTCCTAAAAGAATTGTTATCTTTTACAGAACTATTTCCTAATTATTCCCAAGTAAAATCATTAGAAATTTTAAATCATTTAATTAGCCAAGACAGTTCTTTGATTTCCAAATTTCAGTATTAGTCTAAGAATATTTTTAACAATAGCGATAACTGTGGTTTCCGGCGAAAGGAGTTTTTCCAAATTAAAATTAATTAAAAATTATTTACGGTCTACTATATCACAAGAGCGATTTGCTAATTTAGCCATCATTTTTATGGAAAATGAGATCGGTGAAACATTAGATATTTCAAATGTTATTGATGAATTTGCACCAAAATAATCGCGAGCAGTTTTGTTTTAGAATTTAGATCAAGGCTAAGTAGCGTTCGAATAGACGATGTTCTTGCTACTGAACTGAAGGTTTGATCATAATCTACTCCTCTTCTTTTCGAAAAAGCTTTGATCACCAATCGGCGTTTGTTTTTACTTTGTGGTGTCGTTGTAGGTGTCTGATTCCTCGAAGGTCGTCGGGGTGAGTCTCACCTGCATGCTCTTCTTTATTGACTTCCAGCATTTCTGAGATTGTTCAACTACTGTCACTGGGTTTTCAGAATTCTATTTCTTCGTTAGATCAGTAAGTTTCGAGTCTTCAGCTTCGTTGCTTCTTAGGGTTATAATAACCCCGTTTTCCACCATTTTTTTTATCGCAGATGACGTCCTTGGATCTGTAGAGCTTGTTGTCCTCTCCACTATATATACTGCAGCCGTCTTCGTTATCATAGCCGATGAGAATTCCTTTAGTGGACTTCGGATCCATTTTCCACCTTTGCTCCTTCGATAAGAATATACATGAATACAACAATTTGAACCAATGTTTCAAACCTGGTTTCCTACCATACGACAACTCGAAATATCATGTTCCTGGGGCGTGGGTAGGCCCTACTCTGTTAAGGATGTAGGTACCTGTTCGTATCATCTCAGCCCAAGGTGTCTGAGGAATGTTTCCATCCTCGTGCATCATTTCTCTACCAGTTTCCACCACCGTACGATTTTTATTCTCACTGGACCCGTTTTGTTCCTGAGTAGAGGGCATTATAAGACGTTGAATAATACCTTGATTGTGTTGTCGAACTCCCAGCCATTATCACTCAGCAGCTCCCGACTGTTTCTGCCTCAGCTAGGAACTGGTTCAGTTTTCGGATTTTTTCCGCAGAAAATAAACTACTGAATTTTGTGTAATTGACCTTGAAAAGCACAAAATATCAATATCAAGACCTCGATTCTTGAAATGGACCGCAAACATTCGTGTGAATTCGCTCGCCAGGTGCCGTTGTTCTGGACCTCGTGCCGAACGGTAGGCGATTATCGTAAATGCAACCTTCAAACACTATGCATTTCTACTTTTATATCAAGCTCCCCACTCAGTAGCGATTTCACATGGCGCTTCTGCTGATGTTCGAATCGACCAACAACTGCAGCACGTTTCCCTTACTAGCTGCATTGACCTCATCTGAAAAACTTCTCACGGACAGTCCTCCATGACGAGTGTCCTCCAATTGTTGGACCTGACTTCAGACTATGAAGACTATGGAAGATGGTCTTAGTAACTATCCTGGACTGCAAGCATGGAGCACAGATTCCTCTTGATTTCGGGTAAACATCAAATATCAGCCAAGGTAATTTTGTATCATTTTTCTTGGATTGCTACCTCAACTTCTACTTCACTTATTCCAATGCCTTTAATTTTCTCACCATTTGCTGTGATCACTGGGTGTTAAGTTGTAAAAGCCTCGAACGTTCTAAAGCAAATTTGATCATTTTGATCATTGTCATCCCTGCATCTCGAGTATCATATTTGTGTCGAATTCCGGTTTACTAGGCTTCGGAGGACAGTAATCCATTTCCTGCACACTTTAACCATGTGATTGGGTTGCATAGTCGCATCGACTGAACTTCGTTACTGTGATGACTTCTTCGACGATTGCAGATGAGATCTTCCTGCTTGGTGGATCCAGCTCCCTTGGTCCTTAAGGCCCTTTTATACGAACATCGTTGATTGATTAAGTTATTAACCGTTCTATTACTTTTTGCCCTCAGCAACCAGCTGGGTTTAATAGAAAAATACTTCTCGGCAATGTATCCAGAATTTTACAAAGAAAAAATACGTCTGGCAGTCCCGGATTACTTGCAGATTCTTTAGTCATTTTTTTCAATTCAGATCAATCATATTTCAAATTTGAAATATCTGTATATGCTCTGATATAATATTTTTCTGCTTTTCGAATTGAAAAATAGAATCCTCTAGTTCCAAGAAATGTTTTTACTGCACGCGAGGGGGCGGCCAACTCATGATTTGCACGCGGGCGGCCAAGGGTCTAGGATCGGCCCTGCTTGAAGCAAGACTTTCTTGTATACCTAGATTATTTCCAGTTCCAAGTGAAATGTCATCCATATCGCTTGAATCATGACTTGCTGTGGTATATCTACATTATTTCTGGTTTCTCCTTTTATTTGCACCACCTGCCTTTCTTCATTATTTACTGTAATGACCTGCATTTGCTGTTTTAGGACACCTTTACCAATATCGCGGATGATATGTGCACCCTCGTCATCACTCAGAGCATCATCCAAATCACTGTCGTCACAGACGCAAATCAATCCTGTTACAATCATTTATTTGGCTAAACGTCTCATCGCCAGAGTTTAGTTCTTCTAAATAGTTCAAAAGTTTTTTTGCACATCTGGGATCAGAAGGATTATACAATTTTTTTTCTGAAAAAAAGTGAAACAGTACCTATATATTCTTATAGCTCCCAATTTTTTTTTATAAAATTATAATGTTTGTTATAGTTACTGAAAAACGTTGCTTGTACTGTTTAGAAAGAAAGTCAAGTATCAGAAAACACCAACAATACTTTTAAAGGTAAAAAACATAACACAACCTCACCTTAAGCTCATATTTTATACACACACAGCGTGACTTAAAAATACACTCTAACCTCCGTATGATAAATCATACGATTTGCTCTAATGCGTTAAACATTAATATTGATAAAGTAAATTTTTACAGAACTGTAAAAAGTGACGTTATAGAGGCCTTGAAGTATATTTTTACAGATCCGTAAAAAAGTGACATTTTACAAATTTATTTATTTAACGGAAGCATTTCATACAGAAGAAAATATAAATTATTCAAATATTAATAAAAAATCAAATATACAATTTAGAACTCTACAAGAGAGATTAAAATATATCAGTACTCGACGTAAAATCTTACGGTCGCAAAACAGTTCTTTTTATCACAAGCGATTAAAAAAAAAACATTTTGCACGTATGGCCATTGCTTAATTATTAATATATGATGGTCTACTTTTGCAAAATTAATTATGAATAAAAAGAGGTAGCTTAATTTTATATTTTCTGCAATAATCATGTAAAATGTAGACCATGACAAGAAGTCAAGTTACATGTTTTATATTTTATTTCCACGTTATATAAATCATTGTTTTGTACCTTTTACATATTTTTTGTCACCAATAAATCTTTGTATATTTTTAGGTCGGTTGTTGCGGAGCAGATGGTCCAGCAGATTATTCCTCATTGAATCAGCCGCTTCCAAGCCAGTGCAGGGACACGGTCACTGGAAATCCATTTTTCCACGGATGCGTCAGCGAGCTAACATGGTTCTTCGAGGAAAAAACCAGCTGGATTTCGGGCCTGGTTTTGACCCTTTGTTTAATGCACGTGAGTACGAAAAACTTGCATCTGAAATCTGATCGGCAGCATCACGTCCGCGAACTAAACACTAAAAAATACGACCGCCATTTCCTTGATTTCTTTGTTAGTCCCGGATTTATGTTCGACTTTATCTTTAAGCTACACAATCCTTGCAAACTTTATATACTTTCCAGTGATTAATTGGTGAGGATTAAGAATTGTCCTGGAACTATTCGGGATTGGGAAAAACCAGTGGGGACTGCTCGAGAATTCGAATTATATGCTAGCGAGAGCGCATTCGGGTCGATGTTAAACTAATGCAGCCCTCTTTGTTCCTTTCGACGGTCGCACTTTGTTAAAGAGAAGGATAAAAAATATTTAGCAGGGGGATGAAATATACTCGTGTTGATGGTGGCTAACTCTTCTTTCACTAGCTTAACATTTAATGATTGATGAGTTTTTCTCCTTCCTGAACAGTGTCTGCGCTCTTTTATCCAAACGAGATATTCAAGGAGATTCGTTAATTACCGCGAAATTTTTTTCCCGTAAATGGAAATAAATTATTTGGCGATTCACGAATTTTAATTTAGTTTTTAAACTGCACCGCTTCTTATACAGTACGCGCCTAAAGTATGGAACAAATTAAGTAAGACCGACATAAAATATTTAGGGAAAAAATCCTCGAAGAGATTGATTTACACGGTTTTGCAAGAAAGCCGAATTTCAGTCATCATTTAAGTTTGAGTCATCAAATTTTTAATCACAACGCCCTATTTTTGTTCTTGCTTTTGAGAAATGTTTTCATTGTCGAACTGGCAGTATAAAAATGTTGCCATGTTATATAAGACGTTTTGCGAGTGATGAATTAAGGATGATAACCCGATATTTAGAATTTTTGCAAAATGACATTGTTTCAGCGCTTGCAGCAATTTTTCCAAACAAACAACAATGATCTTGATCTTTCATATAATACAATATGGTTTGAGCAAAATCCGCGTTCTTTTGACAATTGGGTGAATTGGCAGGCGAAAACCGATAAAAAATATTCAAAATGTTCAAAAATTTCTACATGGGTTTGCGTATTGTCAAGAAGTCGATGGATGGCAGCTCGAACACTTAATTTAATAATTGCATTTGCTTGGCAAAGGAGTTTTTATTTACTTTGTGTTTACAATTCAATTTATGGCTTTTCACATTTAATTGTCATTTACTCGAAAAAATTTTGATGTAAGGTGGCAACATTTTTATACCATCAGTTCGACAATGAAAATATCTCTCAAATTAATTAACCCTTTAAAGACCAAATAGTTTTTTTTCGGCAGAGTAATGGAGCACCGCTCAGTGCTTAGCTGGAATGCTGGCATATACCGGCCATTTTTTTGGAAAAATTAAATTTATTATTTATTATGAACTGAAATTGCAATACAGGGTTAGTCAAAATTACACCTGAATGATTCTTCAACCGTAAGAAATTTCAAAAAAATGTTCAAACTTAAGTTTCCTAGATATATTAAACTATAGTTTAAATATATGTTTAGTATACAGGGTGTTCATTTTATTAAAGAAAATGGTAACTTTTCCATTTTCAGTGCATCATTTTTCATTTATAAGCAATTAATACATAGTCCCAAACTTTAAATGAAGAATATTTTCTCACATACATACACATTTACAGAATTACCCAGCATGCAAGACGTGTGGAGGTAAAGTTTGCGCAAACTGAGAAATTATTCAGAGACAAATGGTCGCTGCATCTCGAATGCTTGATACAAATATATTAACTCTTTAAGCTGTTTGGTGTGAATGTCGTTATTAGAAGTCATTATATACAGGGTGTCCGAAAAATATGGAATATCCCGTATAGCTCAGTAAATATCCACTTTAAAGAAAAAAAGTTTTAAATAGAACTTATTTAACACTTAGTTATCTACCACCTTGGATATATCAATTTTATTTTTTGCTATAAACAAAAGCGCAACGAATAACACTTACATTTTTTTAAATGACAAGGCAAATTTTTATTATAGTCATTTGATAGAGTTTTTTTTTTCTCTTTTCAACGACATAAAACTTATAGCTTTTGTCGTATTAGAAATTTCTCGGAAAACCAAACTGCTTTAGATATTAAATAGATGCAAACATATTTGTTAGCACTTGCACAGCAATAACGTAACGGTTTCAATTGTTTCCAGTTTTGTTAATTCTAACCCTACTGCAGGGACAGTTTTGGAAATTCTTAACTTTTGCCTTAGTCAAAATATTTAGGTAAGCATTATTTTTTTAGCAGCTAAAATTTGACCTGATGCAGCGACAATTTTGGAAATTCATAATTTTTATCTTGGAAGCAACACTAGTCAAGTGGAACACGCCGATTTTGATAGGTCTTGAATATGTTATAGTTTGTGTAAAAATAAGGGACACGTATTTGTGTATAGGTGCTCTAACGGCCGTTAAAGGGGTAAAGCACCCTCTTGAAAAAATCTGTTTTTATTTTCCCGAGCGAATATCTTGTATAAATACCAGTCCCTCAATCAATTTTATGTACATATCTCCTTGAAAATGACCAAAGGTCGAAACTAGTCGGAGAGACAAAACCAAGTGTTTTAATTAATCAAAATTAAACTATTTTAGTCAGTAAATGGATGCAAACGTCTCTGTTAGCATTAATTTGTGAAGTAATAGCGAAGGGTTTTAATTTTGATTACAATTTTTACTTTCTCCGTTACGAAGTACGAGAAAGTATTGTGATCGTGATTTTTTTTTCAAAAAATTTTTTTACGGAAATATCCGTTTTGGGGTCCCTAGATGCCATTTCAACAATTTCTGGAAAAAAATTTTTTGTGTCTGTGTGTGTGTGTGTGTGTCTGTGTGTGTGTGTGTCTGTCTGTGTGCGCTGTATCTCAAAAACTAATAGAGCTATTGATATGAAACTTTCAACATACGTCTTATTTGATAATCTGAAGAACTGAAAAGCTTTTGGTAAAATTTCGTACACCGGAAGTGGATGTTTACCTTAACTGTTTTTTGTTTTTTGCCAATATTTTCTTAAATATGAAAAATATCACAAAAACATTTAAACAAACATTGAAGACACCAAAGAAATGAACATCTTTTGCTTGAAAATATTTTTCATAAAATCATTGCTATTCGAGAAAAAAATTTATTAATTTTTTTTTTAACTTTTGGTTTATAATTATGAAACGATGATAGTTACAGCAAATTTGTGTGAATAATAATTGTAGAGAATAGCAAAATAAACAACTTCTTAAGAATAAGTTTTTTTCGAAATCTCGTTAGTTTTTGAGTAAACCGAGTTTTTGAATTTGAAGTATATTTTTTCCGTTTCATAATTTTGACGTTTTAAACGTCAGTTTCATCCAAGTTTACGCAACGCTCGATGTACATTTAAAATATGATTTCAATTGAAAATGAACCATGAAAACGTAAATATAAATGATACCATCAAGTCGGAGAAAGTAACATGATGGCCACATCACCATTTTTTAATTCTAGTAAAAATGTTAACCTCACTGAATATTTTATTCGAATTTTTAGACAATAATTCGACATTTTAAATTTTTTGAACAATATTTGAATTCTGCCTAAAATTTTAACAATACTGCTGGGGCAATTTTGAAAATTCCTAACTTTAATTTTAGTCAAAACTTCTCCGAGAAAGAAAATGTGGTTAGTTAATAGATGCAAACATATAAACAATAATGGGTTCATTCTCTTTTCCATTTTTAAATTCTAACTAGGATTTTACAATTGCGGCAGGGACAATTTTGAAAATCCATATTTATTATTCTAGTATTATTTCTGTAGAGAACTGATCCGATTTGATTAGCTAAAAGTTGCAAAATATACCTGGTAGCAGTTAAAAACAATAACGCAACTATTTCAATGTTTCAATTTGTTTATCTATTTGTTTATTTACAGATAACGGGCAACCCCAAGACTTAAACTAAATCTAGATATAGAAAGCAAACATAAGTAAACAAAACAAGTTAAAAGTAATGCACTAATTTATCATTAAACATAAGGAGATTGCGAAATTAAGTTGAATAATTACAAAATAGGGAATTATTATAGACAGCATAATACACTGGTGAAAAAAATTAAAAACTCTAGAAATTCGTGAAATTTCGACCATTTTCAAACCGCCATAACTTTGAAGTATCTTCTTTAAAATCATGCATGCGAACTTAAGAATAACCCCTTCGGCCCCCCTCTAGCGCCGCTGTAAAAAAAAGATTTTTCTGGAAACTATGTCCAACTTTGACGATGTCTACGGACTTTTTTCGACTCGATCCATCAGGCATCAAAATTTGATCAATTCCCTATGCTGGACTCAAAGAACTAAGTTCCTACGACGATTTGGCACCAAATTATGGGTGTTTGAAAAAAGTGCATTTTGAGGTTTTTCGCACATAACTCAGTGACTTTTCAACCAAATTTAATTATTTTTTCGGGAAAAAATCCCATGTTGGCTTTACTTTAAGGGGGTAAACTCAGATTGGAATGATCCTTTTTCGAACCGCCGAACAAAAAAACACGTTTTTGGGCAAAAAACGTCCAATTTTGGCAACGTGTACCGAGTCGGAAAAAATGTGTCGACTCGATCCACCAAAAGGGCATTGAAATGTATTCAATTACCTGCGCAGGACTCAAATAACAAAGTTCCTACGACAATTTGGCACAAAGCTATGGGTGTTTGAAAAAAGTTAATTTTGTAGTTTTTTTTTTTTTACTCCCGAAGTTTTTCGACGAAATTGTTTTCCTTTTCACGAACGAAATTTTTTTGCACGTTCTTTGAGGTATACACGAAAATTCATTGTTTGCACGAAATCATTAATATCGCATTCGGAAAAAAATGTGGCCCTAACTCACCACCATTCGTCCATTTTCTCATTCGTCCAATAAAAACAAACAAATTACACTGATAGAAAAAAATGAAACACTTGAAATTTGTAAAAATTTAGGTAATTTTCAAGGTGTTACGCTTAAGTTTGCATGCATTAATTTAAAGAAGACTCTTCAAAGTTTGTCGCCCTCAAAAATTCATCAAAATCGATGGAAAATACGCCGAGTTTTGTCGGTTTGAAAATGGTCGCAATTGCACTAATTTCAAGTGTTTAATTTATTTTTTCCTTCAGTATACATAAATACATAAATACTTAAATACCAAACACCAAACATGATCAAATGCTCTTATAATTTGTTTGCATTACAGATAAAATTCTAAATTTTGGAAATTAACTCTGTAGTAAGGCTTATTTTTGAAAATTCATTCATTCACTAGTCATAATTTTATAGGAAAGAAAACTGTTTTTATTGGTCAATAGTTTCTCTTTCCGTTTCTAAAATAATAACGCAACATTTTTAATTTTTTATATTTTTTATTCCTGTTAATTTAAATTCAAATTAAAATTCCTTTATTTCACGTTGCCCCTCATAAATGAAAAAAAAGAAAATAATATTAAGTCATGTATAAAACATAAAATCTAAAATTGATTGATTAGAACACATTAAAAAGTTTGAATATTACAGTAGACACGATTTTGAAGTCTTAAATTTTGTCTGTGTCAATACTTTGTAAAGAACTAAACCGTTTTGGTGAGTAAATAGTTGCAAAAGTTTCCGTTTTCAAATTTCCAAAATAATAATGCAATGGTTATTTTCACAATTTTTTAATTCCGACAAAAATTTTAAACTTTACATTCATAACTTTTATCTTAATCAGTATTTCCTCAAGAAAAAAGCTGTTTTAGTTAGTAAATAGACGCAAAAAGAATCTATTTGCATTTTCATTACAATAATTTGTCGCGTTAAAATTTTTGGAACATTTAATCTCTAGGGATTACTCATAATTTGTATTAACTACTTATAACTCAAAAATGATGCATTTTATAAAAAAAAAATAGTTTTACAAAAAATATTTAGAACTAATTTTAGAATTAAAAAATGTAAATATATACAGGGTGTTCTCTTAAAAAAAGGAAAGGTTATTAAATTTATAAAATGAACACCCTGTATATTAAAAATATATTTAGACGATAGCTTGTTTACACCTAAGAAACTTTTATTTATATAATTCATAATAAAATAAGTATCTAAAAAATTAAATCTGAGCCACTATAGTGGCTCGTGGTATACAGATGCAAAAATATGAAAGCGGCTATAGTAGCTCGTGGTATGCCGATGCAACAAAATGAAAGCCACCATAGTGGCTCATGGTCGTTAAAGAGTTAAGAACAAAAATAGAGAGTTGTCATTTAAAAAAAATGTTTTATTTCGATTGTAAGGAATTTATTCCATACTTTATGCGCACTGTATATTATACATACTAGGCATGTAATTGATTTTCTCATTAATACCATATTAAGGGGGACTTACACCTTGTAGGACAATTTCGGAGCCTATTTTCAAGAATTTATTGTAAAAAGACTAGAGAAGATTTCGATTCCAAACTTTTTTTATGTTATTGTAGATCAATTGAATTTCACACATTTTTTTTACATGTCAATGTTCACTTCGAAGACTTGGAAATGGCATTGACTGTCAGAAGTGAAGGGTCAAAAGGTGTATAGGATTGGGTCAACCCTATTATCTGAAATATAATTTTCAACAAGATTGTTATTTCAGCAAGGTCCCGATCGTTCACTTTTTCAAAATTCCAATTTTTCTCAAAATGGCGGACATTTTTCCAAAAACGTAATTTTTTACTGTTTTTTGTCCTTGAAGCTGTCAATAATCAGCAAAATAGAATTTTTCAAAAATGAACGATCGGGACCTTGACAAGTGTTGATTGTAGATTATAAAAAAAAATTATCGCGATACGTTTAGTTGTTCGCCTGTAATGGTGTATACCAGTTTGAAAAATGTAACTTTTGGGAAAACCCGTTTGAAGTTTTAGAACATTACAACTTACGATTAATCTGCAAAGCCGGGTCCGTACAGTTAGCCTTCCTGATGAAGACGAAATTCACGATGGGTCACGTGCTCTTCTCTTTGTTGAATTATTGCTGGTTTTGCTGACCTTTGACTTGGCACGGTCGATTCGTAACGCGTTTAGTTGAGTGGCGCACTCCTTCACTTGTAGCCCCAATGTGATCCACAAGGTGTCCATTACTTTCAATATTCCCTTCTGTCCTTCATTGAAAGTAATAACAGCCAAATGAGTTGTGATTTCAACCACACTCTTCACGGAATGCAAATGTTTAGGCGCGATAAACCAAATGCAACTATTCAAAGACTCATTGCTGTTTCCAGTGTGAGCTCCTAAATATCAATCTAGCAAATCATCTGACGATAAGTGCTTATGATGATTTTCACAGGATTGGCAAAAAATTTGATTTCACCATCGAATCGACAACTTTCCTACTAAAATATCCAATAAGTGTACATACTCCAAACGATGAAAAACGTACCGTACCGTTTTTTTTGTGAAAAATTGATGACATCATGACACTCTTTGCAAACAACGATTTGAAAGATTGCAGTAAAAACTGAGACAAACTCTAGGATGCAGTAAAAGATTTCAGGTGTGACTGGGGCTTCTAGTAGATGCCTGTTCCTGAGCTTCTGTGCTGATGTGCTAACGTACGTCTTCTTCTTCGACAGTTTTTGGATTCGACGGCTTATGTTTTCAGGGTCGAAACATTCGGTCATTACGTTCACGTGACCATTTACGGCCCATTTCACAATAAAAAAACTCACAAACAAGCATGGACAAGCAGGCGCGATCCAGGAGCGCGCGAATCGGCCATGCGCCGTCATATTTAACACTCGAACTAGAGAGAAATCTTTTACAGGCTCATTTCTAAGATCCTTCAGATTAGAAAAATGGAGAAGAAAAAATCGATTTTGTGAAACCGACAAGGTGTAAGTCGCCCTTAAGTATGATAGAAAATTGAGATGTGTAGTTGCAAAACAAAAACATATACCGAACGTTGCACTAAAACTGAAGACAAAGAGACACCGGCATATAATCTGGCCACGCTACGATGGCATCTGAGGTGATTAACGAAGATTCAGAAGGATCGCTCTCATCAGAAGTGATTGGATATTTTGTTACTTTACAGCCCCAGATGTTTACTCTTTACTTGCTAGCTAGTGGTGAAGTATCGGCTTCTATTAACAGTCGTTCTTAAAAGATAGCAGATAACTTTGAAAATAAATAAGCATGCAACCCAACATCTCATGTTCACTTATTAAAAACCTCGGGCATTCGAGAGGCATAAAGCACCCGCCCAACACACAAATAAGGGTGGCCTAAGTTAGTAATGCTAAGATGCCATCGTAGCGTGACCAGACTATACTTGTCCATTGCAATTTATTTCGCACATCTTGATTTTTAAAGTAAGAGTAAAATATTTTTGATTTACTATTACCTCAAACCATATTTATTATAATTCTATATTCATTGCGGTAGTATGATATAAGAATTTAAAATGGATTTGCGATGAATGCATTAATGAATTCCCCAAACGTAAGTTAAGCATGAACTTGGAAACAGAAAATTGCGACATGCTGTCTATTGCAAATAATAACGCTAAGCAAATAAATAAACTATTCAGCATAATTGAAAACATCAAATTGGAAATTTTAACCTTTAAGCCAGGAAATTTGCACAATGTAAATTTCGTGGTCAATCATAAAAGAATTAAGTCATAGTAAGACAAAAGTACCATCTGAGGTTAATCTTGACCCAAATGATTTAAACAATTTCTTTATAAACTCCACTAAAGATATGTTAGCAAATGTACAAAATAACACAAACTCTCACACCCCTATAGAAAAAAATCAACATTCATGTTTTTCCTTCCAGTGACTGTGAGTGATATTGAAAGCATTATAAAAACTATGCCTAACAAAAAAAGTAGTGGCGTGGATGACATCTCCATGTTCTTGTTAAAAAAATGCATAGATCATATCAGCAAGCCTTTATGTTTTCTAATAAATAAATCGTTAACTAGGGGTATAGTCCCCTAGGATCTCAAGCAGTTTTTGAGCAAGTGAGCAATAGGAAAAGGGCTGAAGAAAGCGGAACTGATACGATGGAGGCGAAAATTGATAAGTTGCTAAGCAAATTTGAGAAATTAGAAGGGAGGTTGGATAAGTATAACGAGCACATAAAGGAACTCAAAAAGGAAATAAGACAGAAAGAGCAAACGTGGGAGGTGGAGAAGAAGAAATTAACCGATAGGATTGTGAGGCTGGAAAATATGGAGGAAATCAGAGAGAAGGGAAATCAGAGAGAAGAAGAAGGAAGAATATAATTTTAAATGGAATAAGTGAGGAAGGGAACGTGGAAGAGGTGGTGAATAAGCTAGCAGAGAGTATGAAAATCGCGATACACTTTGAAGAGGCAGTGAGGCTAGGAGTTAAGAAGGAGGGAAAGAAACGGCCAATTCTAGTTAGATGTGCGAACATGGAGGATAAGCAGCGAATGATGGCAAAGAAGAGTAGCTTAAGGGACGCAAAGAGTACTATTTACATAGATGATGACCTCACGAAGAACGAGAGAGAGATTCAGATTAAAATTAAAAAGACAGCATGGGAAGAAAGAAACCAAGGGAAGAAAGTACAAGTATACTATCAAAAAATACGCGTAGAGAATGAGTGGTGGACCTGGAATACGGAGATGGGGGCTCTGGAGAAGGGGACATGGGGGTCAAAAAACGTGCGCAAGGACCAGGGGAGAGGAGTGGAAGAGGAAGGAAAGCATATAACATACTAGGGGGAGGGAATGTGTCGTTTTGGAACGTCAAGGAGGGGGCAAGAGGAGCAAAAGAATGAGAAGGGATGAGGAAGCAGGAGCAGAGGAGGGGGAAGAGAGGATGAGAAAGCAGGAAGTGAAAAAAAACTGAGGTAGAACGAAAAGAAGGATAGGAAGTGAGGGGGAAGGTTAAGGGGAGCTGTGATGGAAGAGCCAGAGGGGCAGAGGGAAGGCAGGGGTAGAAGTCCAGTGAGAAAGGCAGGTGGCGAGGAGATACAGGTGGGGTAGTGGGGAAAGAAGGGTCGGTAACAATGGGGTTTTTGAACATAGCGGGAATAAAGTCAAAGGGCAAGGAGGGTAGGTGGAAGAAGGACTTTGAGGATTGGGTGGCTGGGAAAGACGTAGTGGGGATAGTAGAGACATGGATGGTGAAGGAGGAATGGGGAGAAGTGAAAAGATGGTTGCCGGGAGGTTTTAAATGGGAGATGAAGGAGGCAACAAGATGTGCGATGAAAGGGAGAGCAAAGGGGGGAATGTTAGTTGGATGGAGAGAGGACAGGAAAGGTGGCAAGATGGAGATTATGGAGGGAGGCGAAGGGCGGATGTGGTTGAAATGGCAACAGGGAAGATACCAGATTGATGTGGGAGTGGTCTACGTTAGTAAAAACTGGGGAGAAATTAAAAGGGAGATAGATAAGAGAGCTGGGGAAGGAGGAAGGTGGATGGTGGGGGGAGACTTCAATGCAACGATAGGTGAGATGGGTGGAGGTATTGGGGAGGACGGGGCGATGAAGAAAAGAAATTCTCAAGATAAGCACATAAATGGAGATGGCAGAAGGATGAGGGAGTGGGCGATGGTGGAGGGATGGGAAATACTAAATGGATGCACAGAAGGGGATTGGGAAGGGAAGAGGACATACATTGGACCAAGGGGATCATCAGTGATTGACTATATAGCAATCAAAGGTATCTCGAGAGAAGAAGTGAGAAGAATGGAGGTGGAGGAAACCATGCGATCGGATCATTTGCCAATAAAAGTGGAGATACGGATGGACAAGGAGGAAGGAGTGGAACAAGAACAGGAAGTTGTGAGAATAGAGAGCGGGATAAGTGCAATTATACATATGAAGAAAAGGTTGGAGAAGGTGCAGTGGAATGAAGTTGTATCAATGGAGGAAATGGAGGAGGTCATACTGGGATGCGGAAGAAGAGTGAAGGGAAAGAAGTTGAATGAGAGTACGTGGTTTGATGAAGAATGTCAGCTGGCAAAGAGGGAAGTGAGGGAGGCAATGAGAGAATGCTTATGGAGTGAAGGGGAAGAGAGGCGGGTGGTGGCAGCTAGAAAAAAGTATGATAGTATATATGAAAGGAAGAAGATACAGGCATTGTAGAGAACATGTGAGGAAATGAGAAAGTGTAATAGTGAAGCAGAAATGTGGAATATCCTGAAAAGAGGTGAAAAGAAGAGGCAGATAGGGGTATCAATACAAGAGTGGTCAGAGAAGTGCAAAGGAAGTAGCGGACGGTCGGAGAGTATAGGGGACGGAGGACTAAGAGGAGTGATGGAGGATTTCTCAGAGGAGGAGGTTGAGAAAGCGTTTGAGGAAGTGAAACGAGGGAAAGCAGCAGGAATGGATGGACTGAAGGCGGAGATGTGGAAGGAGATAGGAAAAGAGGGGAAGGATAAGTTCAGGGAGCTGTTAAATCAAATGTGAAGAGGGGAAGCAGACTTACCTGCATCATGGAGAGTAGGTGTGGTATGCCCAGTTCACAAAGGAGGAGAGCACGATAAGGTGGACAATTATAAAAGGATAACAGTCATGGGCAGTGGCTATAAGATTGCCATGATTGTGGTGAAGAACAGGTTGGAGAAAGAAGTAGAAGAGAAGAGACTGCTACCGGAGACGCAGAGGAGTTTTAGAAAAGGGAGGGGCACAAGAGATCAGATCTTCACCCTGGCAAGGTTGGTTGAAAGAGTAATGGAAGAGAGAGGAAGTGTATATGCAGTGTTCCTGGACCTAAAGGCAGCGTATGATGGTATACCGAGGGAGAGCCTGATAGAGTGTTTGAGAAGGAAAGGGGTGAGTGACGGGATGGTAGAGTGGATAAGAGGAATGTATGAGGAAACGTGGGCGGTAGCGAAAGTGGGAATGAAAGTGTCGGAGAAATTTAGAACGTGGATGGGGGTGAGGCAGGGCTGCCCGCTGTGTCCTTTGCTGTTTAACTTGTATATAAGCGAGTTTGAAGAAGTGTTGAGGAAAGGACAAGCGGGTGGGGTGGTGGTTGGAAGAAACAAGGTATGGATGTTGGCGTATGCGGATGATATGGTGTTAATGGCGAGAGACTGGGAAGGGATGAGGGATATATTGAAGAGAGCGGAGAGGTATATGGATAAGAGAGGGCTGTGTGTGAATGTAGGGAAAACGAAGTGGATGAGATTTGGGAATAAAGGAAGCGAGGGAAGAGTGAGAGAAATAGAGTGGAAGGGTGAGAGAGTGGAGAGGGTTAAGGTGTTCAAATACCTGGGTTTCGTTTTTAAAGGTACGGGAGGGTACGTGGAACACTTAAAATGGATGCAGGGTAAGGCAAGGAAAGCGTGGGATATGGTTTGGGGGAAGTGGGAAAAATGGATGGAAAACAATTTTAGAATGGCATGTAAATTGTGGGACGCATGTGTGAGAACGATCTTAATGTATGGTGTGGAAGTATGGGGGACGAAGGGGTATGAATGTGTAGAAAGAGAGCAACGGTGGTTCTTGAAGCGTATGTTGGGGTGGAAGAGTCCACGCCAGGGTACATACTGCTTCAGGAAACAAATAGAGGGAATATGCAGAGTGTGGCAATGGAGAGAATGGTTAGATATGAGATGAGGTTGTGCGAATTAGAGGAGGAGAGACTGGTGAAAGAGGTGTGGGAAACATGTGTGGGTGTAGGAGAGTACAAATGGAGAATGGAGCGAAAGAGAATGTATGAGAGGGTGGGGTTGTCGGAAGCCAAAGCGAATGATTGGATAAAGAGTGGAAGGAATGCGGCAGCGTGGGTGAAAGAGAAGGAGAAGGAAATGGAAATTCAGGAGAGGCAGGTATGTATCAGGGAGAGTGAGTATAATGATATGTATGAAAGGTGGCAGGTGCATGGGAGGTTGCCGAGATACCTGGGTGAGAAGGGGCTGGGCAGGGATGAAATGGTGACGCTGGCAAGAGCCAGGTGTGGATCAGGAGAGAGAGGGAGGAAAGTATGGATGGGTATAGAGTATGGGAGATGTGTATTGTGTGAATGGGGGACGGATACTTGGAGACATTTGGCAGAGGAGTGCGAGGGTGTATGTGAGGAATGGGTGGGAGGGGGAAAAAGAGTGAACGAATGGATGAGAGAGGACGGAACCGGGGTGAAGACACTGACGAGGTTGGGGTGGGAAAAGGAGAGGAGAAGGAAATGTAGTTAATTTTGGAAGATGTATTTTATTTGTATGCCAATAAAGGTCCTTTTTTTTTTAGTCCCCAAACAACTGAAGTTTGCCATACTAATACCTACCTTTAAAACAGGTGACTACGACTGCGTTGAAAACTATAGACCAATAAGTATTTTACCGACATTTTCAAAACTTTACGAATATGTGGTAGCGAAACAAATTAAAGCCTTTTTGGAAAAATATCATATTTCAGCATGTAATCAGCATGGATTCACTTCAAAGAAAAACATAAACACAGCTCTTTTTGATTTTATTCAATTTATTTTCAAATGTCTGGAAATGGATCAACTTCCTTGTGGGATACTGTTAGACTTATCTAAGGCGCTTGACTGCATTGATCACAAACTACTACTTTAAAATTATACGACTATGGTTTACGTGTCATAGCACATAATTGGTTCAAATCGTATCTGACAGACAGACAGCAAGTAGTTGAAATAATTAAAAATTGAGCCTTAGATATTACAATGGGTGACCCACAGGGAAGTATACTCGGACCATTATTATTTAATATTTTTATGAATGACCTTTTTCAACTTTCGAGTCCAATACTTAAAATTGTAAATTATGCAGATGATACCAATTTGTGTATCAGTGGCAAAACCTTGGAGCACCTTCTAGATAATGGGGAATGCGCCCTACATTTAATAGGAGCATGGTTTCAACAAAACAAATTGATTGTAAACAAAAACAGAAATAAATGTCTATTATTTATAAAGGCTGAAAGCATCACAACACCGTCAAATTTGATATTTGGTGATATTGCCTATGAACTCTCCCAGTCTTCTAAATTTCTTGGGATTTACATAGATGATAAATTAAAATGGAATAACCACATAGAATACTTGATCGAAAAATTAAGTAAAACATGTTATTTATTATGGACTCTAAAAGCCATTTTACCATTTATTACATTAAAAATACTTTACTATGCTAACTTTGAGTCACATGTAAGGTTTGGTATAATACATTGGGGCCAATCATGTAATGTATATAAAATATGTAATATACAAAAACGAGCACTTAGAAATATGCTCGGATTAACTAAGAGCACATCGTGTAGATCTGTTTTTGCTGCAAACAATATACTTACTATTACTGGAATGTACATAATGGGGTGTCTGATTTTCATATGGAAACAGAAGGATTCCTTTTCGGAATATACGCAGGCGCACCAGTATAAAACACGTCGCAAGGCTGATTTCATTTATCCAAAGCATAAGTATGCATTCGCAGAGAAAGGGGTTGGATATACATGTTTGAAATTATACAATAAACTTCCCTTGTATCTAAAAAATGAAAAAAATTTCAAAACTTATAAATCCAACATATTTGAAATGTTGAGAGATATAGAACCATATAATTTAAAGGAATACCTAGAGTATCAGTAGCTATAGGTTCCAGTATATCCGACGCGTATTCTAGTATTAAGTATTGTAAATATTTTTATTGGAATAAAGTTTGTTTATTATTATTATTATCTGTTTTGTCTTTTAGAAATAGTTTTGCATTTCTAAATTATCAGCTCTGCTGTAGTTATATTTAAAATTATGTCATCATTTATAGAAAAAAATGTGGCACGAACTAACTAGATTATAATGCTGTTTTTACACTCAATAAAAATATAATGCAGCAATAAATTAAAAAGAATGGAGATATTTATATTCAGTAGTCCTATAAAAATGGGTCCGATGTAATCGAGTCACACACTTTGCGAACCCCAGTGTCAGTTGACAGTATACCGGAGACAAGTTGACACTATACATTTATATTAACAACACCTGTGCTAGACTGAAAGACGACACGGCTACCTTCCCTCCTCTGGGAAATTGTGAGAGATTTTGGGAACACATTCGAGGGTTTATGTCTTCATTAAGTTACTATAAATGTCAATAAGTCGAAACTTATTACTTCATTTCATTAGGATGTGAGAGGCTTTAAATAAATTATTGTAATTGTTAGTGTGCGGGGGTTTTAATTGAAATTTCAAAACACAACACAACCGCAGCGAATTTTAATTTGCACTCGGTCCCCTTTTATGGCCATCCTGAAAACAAACACGATTTCATTAGCGAGTGTTTGTTCTACTTATATATCAATTTATAAATTGGCTTCATTGATTTAGCATGCTCCGTCGATCCAGCAGACAATATTGTGAGGTAATATCCGTTATATACGCTCCTGGATTCTCTTGATTAAAGCACGTAAAGGATATACATTACCAGGATGCCCGGAATCGTTACGTTGTGATCTTATATACCCTATACCCCCGGTATAATCAACAGAAAATGTCTGTATTTTCTCAATATCTATTGTAAATATTGTTTTGTTTAGCGGCTGCTTGCCTTCGCTATCACGTACTTCCGATAATGACATTCCCTCGGCGATCGAAGCGATGGCCTCAATTAATGCTTTTTCTGGACAATGGCAATTTTATTCATAACCGATAACGCTTTGTTGTAAATCCACTACCATAACAATTTTATTGGAAGGTAAAATGTTTTAAAAGATACCTGATGCAATTGTATTCATATATACAGTGCGTTTTATCACATGTTAAAATTAGTATTCCTGATAACTATTTTAACATGTATTACTTTACGTTTACACTTTCCTGAATAAGTTAGAATAGATTTTATAATGTTAAAAGAAAGATTAAAAAAAAATAACTAAATTAATTGTAGCTGTAGGTATGCGAGATTTTCGCGCAAACATTCAAAGTTGAGGGCCATTGTGTGTAAGTTTAATGTAAAATATATGGATTCCATCTATCTCTTGTATTCTGTATAGTTTAAGTGCCGTTCAACAAAATCATTTAAACATATGCATTTTAGTTTAATCTGCCCATTCACTCACAAAATGAATATTTACATACATTTGAGGCAACCTCGCTTGTTGCAGAAGCATTAAATAAATTTAATACAACGAAATATAGCCTGAATATGTTTCAATAAGTTATTTGTTTATAGTCTTAGGAAGAATTAATTTTGCAGAGTTACGAACATGTTGAATATTTACATATTCAGGCTATATTTCGTTTTATTAAATTTAATCTTTTTCTGTTACTACTTGTAACGTAATTTTTAGCTCTTAAACTTTCAGAGGTTTAATTGACACAGCAGTTGTATTTACTCAGCTCAAATAAATACAAACTAATGTATCTCAATAAATGATTACAATTATTTTTAACTGATCGAAATGCAGCTGCACATTTCTATCCAATTTATATTTCTATTATACAATAAGTTATATAAACCTCTCCAAATTCTTCATGAAATGAAATCAACTTCCCGCTTCATTTCATTAGACTAATCCTATTTATCTAAAGTCCCCCTTTATTGCTCATTGAACATCAAATCAATATTTTCTATTCGAATAGCCACCACCCCACTAGTCGATTCTTCTTTGTGTTTCCCAGATTTCCATTTCTATTTGTGTCTCAAGCTTAGCCGTCGGTCTCGCATGTAACTTTAACACAATGTATATCCCTATTTATCGATTTACGCCACACATTTAAACAGTTGCATACAATTTTATGAATGGTTGGTTCGAAGCTCATGTTATTAATTATAATTTTGTGTATTTGGATTAATTAATTTCAGGTATTATTAAATGTTCGTGTAATTATAGCTTTTGTAAAAGATTTTGTTGTTAGCTCTAACGATTTGACTAATTGTCTCGCTTTGTAATGGAAACCAGGTTCGATTAATTCATTATTATATTCTAATTATAAAAATTATAGCTTGTTGACTACCAACTAATTATTGGGGATTAAACATGAAACAATGGTTTTATCAGAATCATTTGTGCTCAATACAATTATAAGCAACCCGAGTATATATTAATTATTTACTATGTATTTATAGAACAGTAATTAGCATAAACATATTCATAAACTTGTTAGTCTTTTTGGACTTTTCTGGTTTTCCATATTACTTACACTCCGCGGCAAAAGTCTGGGTTCACTAACAATTTTTCCGATTTTTCGTACTGAAAATTTTTGCTTCCAATTAACACCAAATGTTAATATGAATTTATCAAAAAACAAGTTATATATAATCTATAGCCGTACAATTTTTAATATACTTCATTTTTTCCTTCCAACGTGACTTATTCAGATTTTTGGGATTTGGTTAACAATTAAGTTGGCGTTGTCAGGGATTTGTTTATCATGCTTTAATTATTTCTAATACGTATCAGTGTTTGCTGAAATTTAATTTTCTGATCAAAATGCTGATATCTCCAGTAAGATGTGCACAGATAATTGCCCACATTGAAGAAGGACATAGCCAGAGAGAAGCAGGCCGTAGATATGGGGTTTCTCAAAACGGGGTTCGAAGAATTTGGCAGAGGTATGAGGAAGATGGTCTACTAACAGCCAGAGCACGGTCAGGAAGACCAAGAAAAACTAATGGTCAAGATGACCGATTTATGTTGTTACAATCTTTGAGAAATCGCACTGTTACTGGCTCAATTACAGCTAATGAGCTTGCTGCTGTCAGAAATGTCCGCACGTACAGTTCAGCGCCGACTTCGAGAAAATAATCTAAAGGCATATCGGGCTGCCACAGATCCAAAACTTACGGTTCGTCACAAACAAAATCGATTGAATTTTGCTAGAACTTATCAGAACTGGGGGGCTGCCGAGTGGCGACATGTCTTATGGTCTGACGAATCCCGTTTTACCTTGGATGCTCCATACGGTCGTGCTTAGGTATGGAGGAGACCAGGATAAAGATACGCTGCATGTATTATGGCTCCTAGATCCAATTTTTTCGGAGGCTCTGTAATGGTATGGGGAGGGATTTCTGTGGAAGCTCGTACAGAACTCCATATTTATGATAGAGCAGCCCTTAACACAGATACGTACATTAGGGATATTGTAGAAGAACATGTTGTACCATACAGCCACTTTATTGGAGAAAACTTTCGATAAATGCAGGATAATGCTCGCCCACATGTGGCGAACGTTACCCTCCAATATTTAAACGAAGTCGGAATTAGGTGTTTGGATTGGTCGGCTTATTCACCTGATCTGAACCCTATCGAGCACATGTGGGACGGTCGTACGCAGGTATGGAGGAGACCAGTAGAACGATACACTGCATGTACCATGGCTCCTAGATCCAATTTTTTCGGAGGCTCTGTAATGGTATCGGGAGGGAGATCTGTGGAAGCTCGTACAGAACTCCATATTTGTGATAGAGCAGCCCTTAATGCAGATACGTACATTACGGATATTGTAGAGGAACATGTTGTACCATATAGCCACTTTATTGGAGAAAACTTTCGATTAATGCAGGATAATGCTCGCCCACATGTGGCGAACGTTACCCTACAATATTTAAACGAAGTCTGAATTAGGTGTTTGGATTGGTCGGCTTATTCACCTGATCTGAACCCTATCGAGCACGTGTGGGACCAACTGAGAAGAGCCATTCGAACTCGCCCTGATCGCCCTTGGACCTTAAGAGACCTTACAGCATGTTTGGTTGAAGAGTGGGACAGACTGCCGCTGCCGCAAGAACACGTTGCAACGTTGATTAACAGCATGTCTAAACATCGGGAATGTGTTATTAGGGGTCGTGGTGGAAACACCAGATATTGAAAGTTTCGTTCGTACCCATAGTTCCTGTTTTTTACATTTTTTTTTATAAACACTATATTTCTTTAGTATCCTAAAATATAAGTAAATAAAGATTATTTATTAATTTATCATCAAAGGTGGTTTTTCATTTTTATTAATGTAAGTAAATAAAGATTAATTATTAATTTATCATCAAAGGTGGTTTTTGATTTTTGTTTTTTGGCAGAAAAAATTTTCACTACGAAAAATCTGAAAAATTGTGAACCCAGACTTTTATCGCGGAGTATATTATAATACATTTTTTTACATTTTGGAAAAGAGATCTGCAAACGTCTGTAGATCCAAAGGCATTAACGTTTAAAAACAAGCCAGCTTATAACAGTCGCAACCTTCACTTTACAAACATTGAAAATTAACTGATTTTTAATGGATCTTCTGGTGGATGTGCAGGGAACACTAAATCCCATTCAATCTTAAGGGGATATTTTCTGTTGTCGCAAATATGGCGGCATTCGTTGGGTAAGGGTCAAATATTTAATCGTGAGCCGATTAATTCCAATTGCAAGATTTTTTTTAAATAGAGGAAAACACCAACACTGAATTCTGAGCAGCATATTTTAAATGGCTTGAAGCCCTTGTTCTAAATGAAACAAAAAAATCAGTATTGCCCATATGTCTTCACCGACACTCCTGGCCATATTCTGCACGCGGGCTGTTGGTTGGTCAGCTATGGTCTGGGCCAGTGGTGGCGAACCTATGCCATGCGTGCCAAAGGTGGCATGTAAGAAAATTTTGCTGGCACCTGAACGATTTACAAGAAATATTATTTTGTACACTTATAAATTATTCCATTATTACCGTTATCCACGTGACATCATACTCCCACCTTTCCAATCGAGCAATTAAAAATAGAAATACTTGATCAACATCTCTATTAAAATTGATTGACAGTCGTTCGAATATTACTGTTGCAGTTCCTTTACCTCAAACATGAAAAAACGTAGTAAAAAAGTGCACCATTTCTGTGGATTTTGAAATCAAGGAAAAAATTGTTATTCAAAGACACGCCTTTGTCCAGAAACACGGTGAAAGATAGAATCTTGGAAATGGCTAAATTTATAACTCATCAGCAAAAAATAGATATATTCTGGACTCCTCTCTCTCTGACATAACTGGCTCAGCTCGTTTAGCCACTTTTATTTATTACCATGTTGGGAATAATATCAAGAAGAAATGGTCGGCTTAAGAATGAGCCACAACCTCAAAAGTAACAGTTATTTGCAATGCAGTCATAAATGCACACGCATCACGAGAAATAGATGTCTCTAACATCAGTAACGGCTTGCGGGGTGACTCATGGTACGGCCGAGGTAGCAGAGGTGGCAATACAGATATGTAGGGTAGGTTGCAGAGATCTGTATTACTACCTCGGCCGTACCATGAGTCACCCTGCGAGCTTTTTCCGCCCAACATTATTTTTGTAACGACTGATACTGCTCACAACATGACTGGAGGGGAAGTTGGTTTTACCATCTGATTTACCTAACAAATTGGAAATTCAATTCTGGATTTTTTATTGCATCTTGGAGGTTTAATACTTTAGTATTCAGTTCTGAAGATGCTACACTTCTTGTAGAAAATGGGATTGGCAGATGCGGACAAAGCGTGTACATATCACGACATATGTTAAATCTCATCATTAAGAAAAATGGCCGGCCTCCTAGCCGCGTACGTAACAGAGGGTCCTGGGTTCGAATCCCTGCGAGGGCATGGATGTTTAGTGGTTGTCCATTTCATTTGAAAAATAAATTATATATGCAAATCTATTATGGCTGAATGGCGCCTACGTTGCCTAAGCTAACATCCCATATCCTCCATAATTCCCTAACCCGAATTTCCATTAAGCATCTTTCGGTAAATGATGATAATAATAATCATTTTCAACAAATACTAGAAGGTGTTATGGATCCTTGTTACAAAATTCGTCGATTTTTTATCTTAAAATTTTCAGAATTATTAAATGAGGTAAATTCAGTTACGCTGAGGAGGTTGAATTAAAAACTTTGCTGGAATCACGAATTTTAGTTTACAATGCTTCACTTATGTACAACAACGTATGATGGTTAATTCATGGAAAAGTTCTTCAAAGATTACTCCTTTTACATAATGAGAAAATTATTAAAAAATATAATGAATGCTTTTTTTATATTTAAATAATGGACTGTAAGGTATTCACAAAACAGTTATTGTCGTGTTTGATTCAATCAAAGCATGCGAAGCTAAATTAGTTTAATATGGTTTTTCTCTTTGAAACATATAACAAAGGAATGGATTGTGACCTGTTGGCTTGTCCAGTGGTAGCTCTGACGAATTCTGATCCTTTCGAATTTTCTTTTGTTGTAGTAGGAAAGATTCCTGCTACTTAACAATAAAGTCATGCCTAACCAAAGAGGATAGCTTGATACAGACTAAATTCTTCTGAATCTTTCTCGACAAATTGTAGATTACAACGGTAAAATCCCACTAGCGGAATTGTACTTCTTCAATTCAATTTACAACAAAGGATTCTTCCAAAATTTTCAATCGTGACTTTATTTCCTGCATACAAACCTTTTTTCCAATACAAAAAATCTTTGCAGAGCTAGAGCTAGATAAAATTGGCTAAAGATTTATTCGACAATGAAAAAATTTTCTATATATACAAACATCTTTATTAAAAAATTATTACAATTAAATATAACATACATATAATAATTTATGTTTCCGCAATTCTTAATTGGCTATCGACCAGAGGTCTTTCAGCCAGTCTTCTTCAGTCTGTACGTCGCTGTTAGTTATGATGATTGTGACGAAAAGATGAAATGAATTGAAATATGGTGGTATCTGGATGTTTAATCTTAGGAATGATATTGGGGTTACGTGGTAAGCAAAGATGATTTAGGATGTTTCTTTAGTATTTACACAATTCAAGCAATTTTTAGCCAAATTAAAATTTATTTTATATCCAACAACACAACCTCAGCAGAATAAATTTAATTATGAGATTTTTGAGTGACTGAATTTAGAAGATATAATAATGCAATTAATCGATTTTCAATCCAGTTCTCCACGGAAACAAACATTTAGCGATTTGAGAAAAGCCTAAGAAATAATTGTGATCGATTATTACAAAAAAAAATGCAGAAGAGGAAATATGAAACCTTTAGTTTTTTTAAAAAACTAGCGACCATTATTTTATCAATTTTATATTTTATTATACATATGCTTGAGAGCCACTATTTTCGGAAATGAAATTTTAGAAATAATGATGAATCTAGTTGGCTGCTTTAATAAAGGTGATTAAATATAAGCCTGTTTTAAAGTCCTTGTCATTCAATTTGCAGTAGCAATAATCTCATTTATTTGTTATCTATTTTTATACGACGAGTTTTTTGTGACTTATGTTTGTAAGTTTATCTTTATAGAATTTAATTTCACTTTCTTAATAAAATCTTTATTTTTTCACCCATTAAAAAGTGTTCTGTACTGCAGCAACTCGATTAATACCATTTGTAATTTTTTTGGCAAGCGCACATAGAAAGGTTCACCTACACTGGTCTAGGCTACTGGTCTAGGCTAGTTCTTAATATGTTTACTTTAATGACACATTTTCCAAAAAAAAGGAAAATTTCTCGGCACACCTACGCTCTAATCGTGAATGAAGGCATTTTGAAATTAAATAGAGCAAAAAATATTATTAAAATTTGTTTGTAATATTACATCTGTGTAATTAAACAATTCTTACAAATAAAATTAAATGGAAAAATAATTAAATAAATTATTATTATTATTTCCCCATCAGACGGCAAATCACAGACCAGTTATCATTACTGCAGTAGTTAATTTGTTAAATACTTGTAGGAATATCAGTAGCCGTGACATAGTGAACAACTGAAACTTGCCGTACGAAATGCTGTCACCGGTTTTAATTGCAAATGCACGTAACTGAAGTTAACTGATACATAGATCGGAATGAAAATCGTGAAAAAAAAAATCACGTGGAAGCGTGACCGAAACGGATTTGACTTATATTTCACCGCATAGGTATTCAGAACTGACACAAACTGCCCCTGTTCAACTGAAGTTAGCTGTTTACGAAAATTGTTAATATAGAGATCGTTGTCATGGTGAAGGTAAATAAATTTTTAACCACTTGCAATTTTTTTGTCCGCCGTTTTAAATGCACCTTTTATACATAAGTTGAATTATCGGGGGTAATACCACAAGAGGTTTAATTTGGCCGGATAAATTTTATTTTGTTTGCACGAGCCATTGAATCGATACAAATTTATTCAAGAAATTTGCGATGAAATGACGAGTGCTTAAAATAAAATTTATCCTGCGGAAATTATAACCGCGAGTGGTATTTGTGGAGATAATTCAATGAATACAAACTATATTTATATTAGCAATTTAGGTTAATTAAATGTACAATGAGTGAAAGAGCATTGTTTATTTGTGATGGAATTGGTTGAAGCACCAATCGTCAAAGTTGAGTGCTACGGGAATCACGAAATTCGCACCTGCACGCATTTAGTACACATTCCATACATTTCTTACGTTTCTTATATTATATTATAGGTTATAACCTCTCACACAACACACACACACGCGCACACACTACAAGCGGCATGAAGTTGGGAAACCAATAACAGCTGATCGTTAAATGGCCGCTGAACTTATTTCCAACACATATAAAAGAGAAAACGCCAAATACACTGATATATCAATGGTTATGTCATACTATTAGAACACGATAGAACAAGATAGATATTAAATGCAATCAAATTCACGCATTGTGGCAGAGCTACCGTACGTTTGTGACATCTCGCGGCCGAAGTACGAAATGCCGTCGCCGGCTTTAATTGCAAATGCACGTAACTAAAATGTGAACTACTTACTTAATTGATAACTGATACATGGATCGGAATGAAAATCGTAACAAAAATTTCACGTGGAAGCGTGTCTGAAACGGATTTCAATTACATTTCACCGCATATGTACTCAGAACTGACACGAACTACCCCTGTTCAACTGGCTGTTTACGAAAATTATTAATATAGAGATCGTTGTCATGGTGAAGGTAAATAAATTTTTAACCACTTGCAATTTTTTTGTCCGCCGTTTTAAATGCACCTTTTATACATAAGTTGAATTATCGGATAAAATCCCCCAAACAGTTCATGGACAAACAGTAAAATTACAAGTTTTAGTTATTCGCTATGGCATGGCTATGCATATTTTTGCATGTAATTAATGCCATTGAATTTTCAAAATTTTCTCCTCTCCGGCAGCATATCCTTGGTAAATGTAAAGAGAACTTGGTAGATTTTGAAATTCTGTACCATTTCTAATTCTTGTACTTTTTCTATAAAATTATCAAGAAAGCAGCAAAATGCATTACGCTGCTTTGAAATTTTTATGTTCGATTGACACACGGTTAATATACACACATATAAAAATAAATAAATATGTATTGTGTTTGCGAACAAACAAATTGTGATGCTAGTAATAATAACAGATTATGAACTAATTCATTATTAACTCTGACAGCGATATACAGAATAGTGAACACAAAGAAATAAACGATATTCAGTTAATATAATGTATATCTCTGATAGCCATGTCCACTTTTATTTTAGATACATAATCAGCAACATGCAATCTTTTCCAAAAAATATCTCGGTTACAAAATACAAAAAAAAAACTTAAGACATACGTTCATAGAACTTTAGTTTTCTTATTCAGACTGAAACGATGAGAATTGTCTTAAATATCCTAATTATAATTATTTTTATTATATCGACCTTTTAAGTAGGAAATTCAGCTGTAATTAAATTTCTTCGGAAATGTTTATCAAATTTAATTAATTAGAAATAAATTGTAATATGTCGATACAATATGAGAGTGTTATATTTTTAATTTTAATGGGCAACAGCTCAAATTCCTATATTCAGAGGGCATCTGATAAATAATATTATAATATTATTATGAATAAGAAATTATACTAGATATTATTATTTCCAAATAAAAAAACAATTTCGAGTTTGAATGTTTAAAATTCTCGACTGAATTTGGTATCACAAGGAAAATTTTTCTCGAATGTCAGTGGAGAACTGCAGTTTTAACTAAAAAACATTTCATTACATTTATCAATATTTTGTTTTCGCCATAAATATTAAAATTCTTCTTTCTATCTATCTAGATAATTATATTTACAAATATCTATAACTATACAGTGCGCGCCTAAAGTATGGAATATAGTCAGTAAAATCGAAATAAAATATTTTTGGAAAAAATCCGGGAACACGTCGATTTTCTTTTATAAAAATACACATTTTTGCATGAAAGTCAATTTTCAGTCGTCATTTGTTTTCGAGTGATGACGTCATCCATTTTGTTTTTAAATGGAAACCCCCTATTTTCATTCTTGATTTTGAGAGATTTTTTCATTGTCGAACTAGAAGTATAAAAACGTTGCCATCTTACATAAGAAATTTTTCGAGAAAATGAGAACCCTATATTTAGAATTTTTTCAAAATGACCTTATTCCAGCGCTTTCAGGAATTTTTCCATGGTTTCAGCAAGACGGCGCATGCCTCCACTATGCGCGTTTTTTTGTTTTTTTTGTTTTTGTTTTTTTTTTATTTTTGAACATGTAGAAATTCTTCTTGAATATTTTGAATATTTTACGGGCTAATTCTGCGTATTCGGGCTATTCTATCGGTCCTCGCCTGCCAATCTACCTATTTGTAATGTAATTGTCAAAAAAACGCGCATGGTGCGTAGTTGCGCCGTCTTGCTGAAACCATATTGTATATATGGAAGGTCAAAATCATTTTTGTTTGGAAAAAAAAAAGCGCTGGAACAAGTTCATTTTGCAAAATACTCTAGATATCGTTCTCACCTTCAATTGTCATTTACTCGAAAAATTTCTTATGTAAGATGGCAATACTTTTGTACTGCCAGTTCGACAATAAAAGGATCTCTCAAAATCAAGAACAAAAATAGGGGGTTGCCATTTAAAAAGAAAATGGATGACGTCATTATTCAAAAACAAATGATGACTGAAAATCGACTTTCATGCAAAAATGTGTATTTTTATAAAAGAAAATCGACGTGTTCCAGGATTTTTTCGAAAAATATTTTATTTCGATTTTACTGAATATATTCCATACTTTAGGTGTGCACGGTATATTATAAATGCACTTATCTCTGTAATTGACACTTGCTGACATGACAGTGATTTGCTTTCGAAAACAGTTACTGATACGTATAATTATTATTGTTACCACTCACAAGAGTATAAATTCGCATTTCCCGTATTCCTTACAAAATATTCGAGGAAATAATTTGCAATTTCCTTAAATAATTCCTGAAAGCTCGCGAGTAAATTTATTTCGATCACGAAATCTTTATTACTCTCTAATTAGGGGGTTGGGCCTAATAAGGTTTATGTTTTCGACATTGTTATAACGTCGTAAATCAGCAATTTAGTGCAAGGGCTATTTATAAATGGACACATTTAGAAGTTGAGAAAATCCAATTGAATTACAACGTGGTATGACTTTGACCTGATTACCGGGAAGGATTAAATGGCCGTAAATTCTGCAAGTTGAAATGTTATCGGAGAATCACTTTGGAGAAGTGGGTGTATTCAGTCTTGGGTAAAAAAGTTTTGCTAATTGTGTAATATATAAAGTGGGGCAAATTTTCATTACGCTAATATATAACACACTCCGTTAAGCGTTTGCTGAATAGATTCTTAAGATCCTGATCGGCTCTAATAAGTAAATTGAGATGTTTAGAAAATGTAAATTTAATAATTAAAAAAATCACAACAACTAACATCTTTTAGTTGTTTTAAAACAGATTAAACTTTTTAAATCAGTTTAATTATGGATTACCACGTAGTAATGGTCGCTTCGTTAATGACACTTTAACCCTTAGCTAACGAGCTGGTTTGGTTTATAATAGTTACAACCGTCACTTTACAAACAACTAAACTGAGCTCATGTATGAATTGATGTTATGGTGGACGCACCGGGAACTTAGAAATTACATCATGCGATTTTGTGGGAATATTTGTTTGTTGTCGTGGCATTTGTTAGCAAAGAGTAAGATATATGCATTCATAAGCTCTTGATATAATAAATGCACTCATATCTGAAATTCACAATGACTTGAGACCTTGTAGCGTATATTCTAATTTATTATCTATTAACATTGTATAATAGTAGCAACAATGCAAACTATTTGCATAATTATTTTCATGCTCTACAGTTAATATCTATCATTTAAAATTGTTCATTTTCAGAAACTGAATATCGATTGGAAATTGAAATTTTAATTTAAATTGAAATGAAATTATTTATTAATATCTGATGCATAATTTTCGTCTTTATTTAATTTATTTAAAGTCAGGGATATAATTGTAAGGGGTCATCCAAAGTCAGGAAGGCAAAAAATAGGTGATTTTTGGGATTTTTTTTTTCATAAAATATAAAACTTGTTTAAAATTGAGTTGATTTATGAGGTAGTACGTATTTTCATGCATATAACATAAATTTAATAAGAAAAAATATTAGCAATAAAAAACGCAAAAAACAGGTTTCGCGGTGACCACTGCTACTCGAATTTGGATTATCAGAAATCAAAAACAAAAGAAAATGTTTGTAATATATTAAAGTAACTAGTGATTGAACGAACAGTTTGTCGATATATTAATCTAGGACAAAATAGCGGACTTTCACAGTTAAAATTTGGATTTTTCATGAGTTCGTTTTTCGCCAAGAAAAAAGAAACCATACGTCGAAAAAAAAATTCAATCAAGCCTATTATATCTCAAATAAGCGTCCCTAGTTTGAAAAAAATCGCTGCAGTAGTTTTCGAGATCCTCATGGTCATCGTGTTAAAAATTCGGTTTTGAGAAAAACGCGCTTAAAATTTTAATACTCGACTATGCGAATGGAGCGTACTTTGAACGCCTGTAACTTCATCCATTTTAATCGGACTAATTCCAACTTTTGGGGAATATTCTTCAAACGTTGTACTTACTAAAAACGTCAAAACCCAAAAATCGCTTTTTTAAAATTTCCAACTAGGCGTGACTCCGTAATTAGGCATACGACTTTTTAAAACTGTGGTAAAAAGTAAATAGTGTATTAGAATTAATTTTGTTCACGAAAATGTTATAATGTGCCCATTATTTAATTGTATGGGCAGCATTAATGTGGTACATTTAACACTCAATTTTATTAAACACGCATTTGCGTCTTTAATGTGCCTATTAAATACGCACACGCATTTGAGTGTTATTAAACACGCTAATTCGCGCTTTAATTCACAGAACGCGATTTATGATAATATTTTGTTTACCCTGTTTAATACTGATTTTTTTTTTCAATTGTAATTGTAATTACAACTTTAATTTCGATTTTAATTTTGATTTAGATTTTGTTTCAGTTTTTTTTTTATTTCGATTTTGATTTTAATTTTCGTGAACAAAGTATAGTTTACAACTCGCATATAATGGCTATTAATCACGAGAACGATGTTTGCGGAACTAGCCGTAGGCGAGTGGAGCAAATCGTTGCTCGTTGTACAATATACTATTAAAAGGAAACGTTTTACGTATCGCCAGTGGCGGCTCGTGGAACATGTTTATGGTAGAGCTACTTATACAATATACCCTCCCATCTCCTTCTTTGAAGAAAGAAAGAACGATTTATCTTCCTAGACCGAAACAACTGGCGAAAAAGTGTTTTTAAGAATGAATTAAAAATTCTTGCTGAGCTTGAAACTATAGGTAGTGCTATGGTTTCTTGGCTCTACATAACGAGCCGCCTCTGACCTTGATAATTGAATAATTTTGCGGCTGATAATTGTTGATAAATATATTATATTTAGGGATGGGACGATATTTCAAGTACATGTGATTTTTTACTAATGGTAAAAATCACAGGTCGTTACTGTTACGTTAATTAAACAGTGATTGCTACTTTAAACGTGATTGCTACGTAAAATTGTAACTAATACGCAAGATGTGATTGTTAGCGAAAATCCTAATTTTTTGAGATTTTCCACCAATTTTTTAACCGTTTGTTGAAGCCCGTAAATTTTGGCACATTTTGGTTTTTAAATAATCGAGATCACCTGACACGTGTGGGTATTATAAAACTTTAAAAAGTTACTTAATATACGTTTCTAATCTTCAAACTCTCCATGGACTCAGATATCCTGTTTTTGGACATTTTTTACACATTTTGCAAATAAGTTTCTTAACAATTTTTTGAGGATATTTTAGTCAAGATCATCCAACGCGTTTTGGAAGTTATAAACCTCGAACAAATCACCGGTAAAAACTATTTAATAACAAAAATGCAAAAATCATTTATATTTTTTTTTTATGTTTTTTTTTCCGCAGTTTAAAGCTTGCATTATTAAAATTGTCCAACACATTTGGAAGATGCGCCATTTTCAAAAATCGACAAACACCTTTTGCAAAAATTTAACACACAACTGTATCTCGATTTTAACGTTTCAATGATCAAAAGAAATTCTCTAAATTGAGAAAAAAAGGTAAAAAAAAAACAAAATTTGTAATGTTTAACACGTTTGGTCCTTATACGTTTAAAAAAATCAAACATTGAGGTTTCGACTTTTAAAACGGATAACTACTACACTAGAAAATCTTGATTTTCTAATATTTTTTTTTTCTTTTTAGAGATTTTTTTCTGGAAATCGTAAATTTGGCGTTATTCTCCTTATTCAACTTATTTCCAAAGAACTTTCTTCAACCATACAGAATTTTAGGTTAGAATAAAGAATGAGTGGTGGGTCGGTGCTATTTTACGAGGTGAGTAGGCCATATCTTGTTGCCCACGCACCTAGTTTTCTATCAATAAATAAATTAATAAAATCGAAATTTAATAAAAAATAAGAAGAAAAGGTTAACAAAATGTACATAAAATCTTGATTATGATAATTTTATTCTAACCTAAAATTCTGTATGGTTGAAGAAAGTTCTTTGGAAATCATTTGAAAAAATGAAAGTTTAAAAATAATGCGAAACGTATTTTGTGAATCAAAGTGTAACCGATGGAGGTGGGTGGGCCCGATCATATCCATCAATTTATCAACAATAAACAAGAGTTTATATGTGGATATCTAGAATCTTCTCCAACCTCTCTGGGATTTCTGGGTTAAAATAAAGTTGATCCGATATCTGACGGGTGGGCCTTATCCTACAATCCAACTGGTTGCGTCTGTTGGGTGAGCCATATCCTACAATTCAACCTTGTTGCCCACGCACTAAGATTTTCAGCAATAATTAAATGAATCAAAAGAGTATTATGTTTTTTGTGTCTTTCTTACTTTTATGACTGATTTGTACTCGTAAAATCCCGTTCATCATCGATTAATTGGAGGGTGGGACAGGGTCTACC
The DNA here is from genome assembly GCA_910593695.2 of Ocypus olens. Lineage (NCBI taxonomy): Eukaryota > Metazoa > Arthropoda > Insecta > Coleoptera > Staphylinidae > Ocypus > Ocypus olens. The sequence continues at coordinate 10,141,170 of OU343054.1, read as the reverse complement.
CACCGCCTGTGAATTCATTTGAATTCAAACAACACAATCACGTTTTGTATTATTTCGAATCAACTTTTTTAATTAAATTCCCAATTAACTGTTTTAACTATAAAGTTGGTACAGCGGGTAGTGGGGAGTCCTATTCTACAATCCAAACGCTTTATTAATTACTTTATACTCCCATTTTTCTCTAGATTTTAAAGAATCGCCCTAGAACTGCTCCAGGTTACGATTTTTTTAAACTGAAAAAAAAACAAATACTGAACTTCCCAAATGTACTCAAAATTCATTTTACTTTAATATTCGGTGCGAACAACAAAACATACCTTTATATAATTTTTAAAATAATACGACGAAACCAGCACTATAGCAATTTTCAAATTACAAAAAAAAAATAACAACAATACTCTCAAAACTCAAAATATACTGGACGATTCGACGTTAATTTTCATTTAAAAATAATCGCTCGAGAACAGAGCAAACCATTATTCTAAATATGCGCTTTTTCAGAGGCAAAACACAAATGGAAAAAACTTGCAAAAAATTTGTTCCATTTTACGATTCTGCAAAAATCTATTAATACTTCGCGTCTAGATTTTAAAACAACTCCCCGAGAACAGAACAAATCGTTATTTTGAAGATCAGTTTTTTCGGAGACATAGAAAAACATTTGCAACATACTTGAAAATTTTCAAATTTACTCAAAATACATTTCTGCAACAGTCTAGAAATTCTTCTTCACTAATTTTGAAATAATCACAATTTCAAAAGGTGTTACGATGTTTACTAACCGTGATCACAGTTTAAAATCACTGATATAAAAAAGTAGCAATTATTACTCTATTTTTTTTAATCGCCAAAATTGTTACAATTTCTCACAACTCTTTGCAACGATGAAACAAAATTATCGCAAAATCCAGTGTCAAACTGTATATAGTTTTTCACGAAAACGTAATCTTGGTTATATTTTAGGTGATTTCGGATTTCAAACCACCAAAATTATTTAAATTTTTCACAACATACTACTCTCATACAAATGAAATTTACGCAGAATTCAGTGATGGGGGTGTATTTAGATTTTATAAAAACATAATCTCGAATGAATTTTGTGTAATTTTGGAAAGTTTTAAGTCGATGTCTATTGTTTCTCTATTTTTTTTTAATCTCCAAAATTGTTACATTTTTCTCAACTTTTTGTTGCGATTAAACAAAATTATCGCAAAAGTGTACACAAGGTGTGGAATTGGTTTACGCACCATAGGGATTTCTATGTTAAATTCTTAATGTTCAAATATTGGTTCCCCAAATGATTTTAGAGAAAAAGTGTAAATATGTTTCTTGTAAAGAAAAAAATACTTTAAAAGTTAAAAATCACGGATATAAAAAAGTAGCAATCACAGGTAGCAACGTGATTCAAATGTAGCCATTTTGCTCATCTCTGATTATAATTAAAAGTGTTATCGTGTATTATTCACGAATTTATCAATTTATTTCCAAACATAATCATTTGTGTAAATGATGTAAATGACAACAACTGGGGACCGGTTTGGACATACCTTAGTCTCACATCACCACACTATGTCCGTCGTTGACAGAGAAATGAAATTCGACTATGCCCTTATAAACCAATCAAGTAACCGTTAGAACAGAAAAACAATTAGGGCGACATCTATCGCCGAAAATGTTACAACGTTCTGAAATTGTAATATATCGGAGTTAGATAATTGTTTTTTCTATCCCAACGGTTACTTGATTGGTTTATAAGGGGACCTGAATTTAGAATATTTGGTATATTTTAACCACTTTCTACATAACGTGCCATATATGACAAAAAGCAGTTTTCACATATTTTTAGTTTCATTTAGCGGCTAGTGGTAAAAATTTATATTTAGATATATTTTAGAGACTAATAGGGTTGCCTAAAATATCAAGTTTTCATAGGCATCTGGAAACGAAAGATTTTTGCCAGAATTAGCATTTGCGTTATATGTACTGGGAATCGTTAAATCGCAAACTTTGTGGTCTATTTTGTAGGCCGATGTGTCACAGCTTGCTTAAATTTGGTGGTTCAAATTGTAGTCCCGTATGCAGCAAAGAGTTAAATAAAGACAGATTTTTTTTCTATTATGTCATACGAAATAAGGTTCCGTTACTGCATTGCGTTCCAGATATGTCACAACCTGAATTTTTGTAAAAAAAATATTAATTTTTTTAATATTTTTCTCAATTACTGTATCACTAAAGGTATTCATAAATATGTTTGTTTCATTAAAATAAAAATCATGCAGTAAGGGGTTAAATTGATTAATGATGTATTTATAACAATATAAAGAAATGTTTATATCGTGTCAAAAAAAGTTGACTTGTCTGCTTTAAGAATTAGTTAAAAATTCCTGCTAAACTTGAAACTATAGGTAGTGCCATGGCTCCTTGGCTCCATATAACGAGCCGCCCCTGTGTGTTTAATTAAATACACGAAATAGGTTCGTGTAATTACAAAAATGTATATGCTTCGAGCGCCATTTAGAGACATATCTGCCACACCATAGAAACGTTTTATTTTCTAAAATTGGTTTTGAACTCTCTAAACATGTATAGATACCTGTGCAGAATTTTAAAAATATTCAAAATAATAAAAATATTAAAAATATTAAAAATATTAAAAATATTAAAAATATTAAAAATATTAAAAATATTAAAAATATTAAAAATATTAAAAATATTAAAAATATTAAAAATATTAAAGATATTAAAAATATTAAAAATATTAAAAATATTAAAAATATTAAAAATATTAAAAATATTAAAAATATTAAAAATATTAAAAATATTAAAAATATTAAAAATATTTAAAATATTAAAAGTATTAAAAATATTAAAAATATTAAGAATATTACAAATATTAAGAATATTAAAAATATTAAAAATAATAAAAATATTAAAAATATTAAAAATATTAAAAATATTAAAAATAGTGCAGCCACCGATTAAAAAAAAAACACTTGTTGAAATAGTATGCAATGACCCTTTACTTATACATTAAATATTTGATTTTGCATGGATTTATAAAGTAATACGCACGTGATAATATGTTCATAATTCTCTGAAATACTGCGAATTTATCAGTGTAAGCCAAAAACTAAATAACGAAAGATTTACGGGTAACAAAACAATTTTCACATTAAATCCATGATCCTCGGAGCGCAGCATTGTCACACAGATTACGGGATGCAATAATATTTTTTTACAGATCTGCCGGTTTCCAGCATGTACTCCCATATTTTACGACGGAAACGACAAATACTCGCTGTTCCAAATTTGCTACTCCCTTTTCGGACGCGTATCATTACATTAGTCCGGATGCGAACGGCACGATTTAATATCCCGGTTTAATATTTTCGCTTGTGTAAGCTGCGAAAATGCTTGTTTATATTCTCCTACAAAATAGCACCAGATAGGATACTAGCATATAGTTCAGATGTTTGAGAAAAAAGAGGAGTTGACCTACATTCGTAGTGAAACAAACAGATTATATTATCTAGGCAATATACAGGGTGCTTTATCAAAATGAAACATTTCTTTTAAATAAATCATTATTGGTCAAAAAGCAAAATAATCCTTTTGCGTATCACTTGATAGATCCCTCTTGGGTTTCGCTCTGGGGGTGCGGGCATAGAATAGCCTGTCATAAGAGGCGACTAAAGAACATTCCCATTTTCTCTCTTCACAGTCATCAAAGCGATTCGCCGTCGGCTGCAGCAACACAGTTCCCTGCGACAGACCACAGATAATAACGCTTTAGAATTAATTAATTTGTTACAACCCTCTTTAACTGAATTTATTGCGTTCTGAAGCGCTCATATAAGCCTAGCAGTCAAATGTTGCTTTGACAATGGTTCCAAAAGAGTCTTATCTTGTTACCTATTTAACAACGGTCCAGGGGATTAAAATTTAAACCATTTGGAAGCCAAAATTCTTTGAATCAAAACATATCTGCATTATCCCACAATCAGTTGTACACTAAATAGTGCATGTGTGCCGATTCAACAAAAATCCCTCAATTAAGAAAACACCTAGGACGTGATCTCTGGCGAGAAATTGTGTTCTGATAGAACATCTTCGGTGCTTATTGATTTTGGCACCAAAACTAAAAACATATCTTCAAAGAACTTGGTACGATCGGCCACTTCGCTCTTCAACTAGCCACTCGCTTTGTTATGACAGCTTCTCTAATCTTAATTTTGTAAGACTTGTACCGTATCTCCTCTCCTGCAAACGGGCACATTTTCAGTTATTGATAACCGACATTCTCGCCAATTTCCACAAAGATTACACATGATTCTGGAATTCTGGAAAATGAAATCCTAAGTCCTTTGGCTAATTGCCGATAGTCTTGCGTCCGCTCTTATGAATGAATCTGGCTTGTCGGATTAGCGAAGCCTTTCCGAAGCCATAGAATTCAGTAGATTGCCGTAAAGAGTAAATCGAACCGTATCGCGAACGTTATATATCCAGCACGAAGGCTTTCTATTATCGCCACCTTTCAGTTATATTTCACTATTTTTAAACAGCTCAGCCATTTTCCGGATATCTACCTGTTTAACAACGGTCCAAGGCATTGGACATTGGAGGTCAAACATATCTGCATTATCTGACAATCAGTTCTTCACTTCTGCTTTGCACGAAGCGCAACAACGACTTATTGCTTAGGTACAATATGACACGAAATTCAAATTGAAGTTCGTCTAAATTTTGCTGACGCACCCTGTAGTACATAGTGTGAAACTATTAGCAGAATATGTCAGATTGTTTACATTGAAATAGATACCACTGTTCAAAATACTTTATTTGTTTTTTTTTTTAATATGCCAATGTGTAAGGTTTCCTTTAGTAAAGTTTTGAATAATTGTATACTAGGCCAGCAATAGGGATAGTTACCTTTAACTACCCGAAGGCATTTTAAAGTTTAATCAATACATAAGGCATCCAAGCATTATTATAAATAATTACTATGATGAAGTAAAATAATATATTAAGTATCAAGCCATTTTAGTCATTAGTTGTATTCCACGTTATAACGCAGCGCTATAATAAATGAGGCAAAAATTTAAAATAGGCATTAAAATTTAATTCGAAAATTTTTAACAATTGCTAAAGAAATCATTGACCCTATTGACTTTCTTCCATCATTTTTTTTTTCAATTACGGTATAAATTGTCGAATGGGAAAACGATCTGCAGGCACTCCTACATTGCTTCAATACAGCCGAAAGTGACTAAATATGATTCTAAACATAAACAAAACAAAGTTCATGACCAACTCGAAGAAACCCGTCGGATGCAAACTTGAAAGCATACAGCAATTAATGACCACTGATTATTTAGGAGAAGAGATCTCGATCAGTGAATCATAAAATCAGGAAGTGAGAGCACAAACCACCAAACCAGCCAGGATAACGGGTTGTCTGAAGAATATAACATGGAACAATATATCCGTAGAAATGAAGATCCTAATTTACAAAATTGAATCCAACCATTACGTATGCTGCAGAAATGAGGACAGATACCACCAAGACAATATAACTAGCCAAAATAGTAGAAATTAAAGTAGTCAGAACCATGCAGGGAAAAACCTTTGTGATAGAATAACGAGCGAAGACTTAAGAGAAAGAGACCATCTGCAAGTTGGAACAGAACCAGAAGTGGAAGGAACATGCAAACAGGATAACAGATAACCGTTAATTCAAAATAGCTAAGGACGAAAGGCCAATACGAAGGAGAAGCAGAGGAAGACCACTCAAGTGTTGAAAAGAATGCTGAACTTCTGTATCGGAAGAAACGGTGATATGATTCCAAACCACAGGCTGTAAGCCCGTCTAAAGGAAGAGGAAGAACAAATTAACGTTCTTGATGTCAGAAATGCATACTAAATGTGCAGTGTTGATATAGGTACCGGGTTATTTAAAATGAAGGAACAGATTTCAAACATGTATTTCTTTCAAACTACAAAAGATAGAAACAAACGTTCCTGGAAAGAGAAAAGTTCAATTTTTTTGCATTCAATATGACCAGCCTGCGTTACACGACACATAACAAAACGGTGGCTCATTTCTTGCCACACACGAATCAGCTGGTCTCTAGTTATCGAATTCACAACTTCAACAATTTGATGTCTCAGATTTTCACGAGTGTCACAGACAAAAATTACAAGTAGTGAGGTCTGGAGATCTGGGAGGTCACCGGCTTTTGTCGTTTCGGACACGTCCAGGTCCGCAAACTCCCGCTCTAGGCTCGCGATGAAGGCCTGTGGGTCACGTCCAGAAAAGGTTCCTCGGGCTCAGCTCTTCCGGCTGCGCATAGCATTGCTGACGACTTGCTGAAGTGGCTTCGCTTCGGATTCCTTCCACTGCTGGAGTTTTTCGGGTTGGTCTTGGTTGCGGGGGCGGTGACGCATGGATATCGGCTTCCACCTGGACCTCAATAAACTGCAACGGGCTCTGGTTGCAGCAAGTTCCCGGCGAAGCTCTTTTTGCATGCGACGGACTTGGTCGTGGTCGCGTCTGAGGGCTTCACGCTCATGGTCGAAGAGATCGTGGTCTTGCCTAAAGGTTTTGCTCTCGCGGTCAAAAAGCTCTCACTGATGGCTCCGCGTTCTGCTAGTAACTGCTGCAGCTCTTTGTCGCGCTCCATCTGTTCCCGAAGTCGTCGTAATTCTTCGTCTGGCGCCATCCGTCTTTGATGCTCCTCATGCTCACGACGTTGTTGCTCCTCCTGGTTCTGGCGGATGCGAGCTTCTTTTTCTTGGCGGAGGCGGGGCATTCGCTCTTTACATTCTGCCATCTCGTCGTTGATGTCGCTGGTTACCGTCATCGCCGATGAAATGTTTCGTGACAGCGTCGACAACTGGCATTCCGCATCGTGTCTCTGAGGGGATGGTGCTTTTCTGATGGCTATGTCATTGGTGGCATCCACCAGAGTCGTATTAGCTGTTGTGTCTCGGAGGTCCACATTATAATCCCTCGGAGAAAACCCGGAGTGGGCACGTTGCCGCACATCGTGGGTCGACATCTTATTATGTGACTGCTGCGGCCCCGACGAGTTTCCTTAAGGAGTCAATTCAGCAAGTAAAAGATAAAAGAAAAAAACAAAAATTTCTGATCTAACCTGGTAGAAAATTACCGATAAAAAATATTTTGGAAAATTTTGAAGTCTTTTAATTTAATTAAAAAAAATGCAAAGCAAAGAAAACTAAATTGAGTTGGGAGAACGCTTATTAAACAAAAAAAATCCACAAACAAACAACAAATAATAAAACGATAGATGAATTTGTTTATCCGCTGAAAAAAAAATTACAAAAACATACACAATAATGAAATAATAGGAACACACACAATAAACAACTTCTGTGAAAAAAAAATACATAAAAAAACTAATTTAACGTTTGCGAACAATTCAGAACTGTAAAATGAAAAAAAAAATCCTTGCAAAACCAATTTTCTTCAAATTGAAAATTATATACAAAATCAATTGTTGCAAGTCGTGGGTGTGAACAGTAAGAGTCAAATTATTTAAAAGGAATAAGTCACAAATTATAAAAATATAATAATTTAAAAAAAAAGAAAAAAAAAAAATAAGTCACAAAATATTTAAAAAAATTATTTAGAAAAAAATCTAATAGCATTAGGTAGTAGGTACTCATTAGTTAATTGCTACTTGTAGCGGGACACAAGTGCGAATTAACTACTTTAAAAAAATTAATTCAATATAAAATAAGAAAAAGAGAGAAAAAATAAATTAAAATTTATACAGGGTTGCGGATTCTAATAAAGCCCCACGTTGGGCGCCATTTGTTGCGGATTACGATAGTGTGGGGAACCGATGTTTGTGGGCGAATTAACAAAGAATTGCACCTCGTTTTGCTCGTTTCCACACACTAACGCTCTCCAACAACTTTCGGCTGCATGCAGTGACGTGGAGAGCATGAGAAAATATTACAAAAAAAAATAAACTCTACTTACCTTATGCTTGTAAGGATGTATCCGTATTTTGGCGCGACACGAAAAGAGCAAACAAGGTTGCGTGAGAAAAAAAAAAGGTTGATTAAAATCCGAAGTTAATCCTGACTGTGAGAACAAACAAACAAAAAACGACAGACAAAACAACATACAAAAACAACAACAGGAGCAGAACTGCTTGCTGAATTTGAAAATTATGGCGAGGGGCGGCACGGTAGTACTATGGAGTACAAAACTACGAAAGGGCGCGATTAAATTAGTCGACTGTCCACTAGCGAGGACTACTGTCTACTATCTTTTTCGGGATGTCTTCTCCGTAACGTTGGACGTGGTTAAAAATATTAGGCGCGGCACCAGGTTACACGAAGATAGTCACTTGAATCATCTTCAAGTTGAGGAAATAACCAGTTTTGAAGCATGTTTAGATAGGTTAGTTTTCTCCATGGAAAAGAAAGGTCCATAAACTTTGTGTACAGATATGGCACAGATATGGAAGACGTTAATCTTCGATGAATCTTTCTCATGTTCAATAACTGATACAGGTTTTTCACTTGCCCAAATTCTAAAGTTATGGCGATTAACTTCACTGGAAAGATTGATAGTGGATTCAATAATGGACTCTGGTTTTGCTAATTGCAGCCCACAAAATGCCTCAACATGACAAGCAACAGCACCAATTTTTTTATTAGATTAGATTAGATTTATTAGTGCTTTTACATTAGTTTACACAAGTCGACTAAATTAGAGATACAAGTATTACAATAATTATATGCATATAAGTCTAAATGTTATCCATCTATAAGTAAATGGTAAAGATAGAATTAACAGTAATTAATCAGATAATGACACAGTTCAAAATCAATTATAATAAAATATGTAACAATTTGTTAAAAAACTTTTCAAAAATTTAATAAATATAAAAATAAAATCAGTGATAAAAAGAAACACATTAAAATACATCAAAATATTTAAATAAGTTAAAATTATAAAACAGTATATGACAAACAAAAAAATGATACAAACAGAAACATACAATTTAGAGTTAAGACTAAAAATTAAAAATCAATGTTATTTGATATGAACTCTTCTACACCGTAGAAAGCTTGTGAGGTCAGAAAATTCGTGATTTTCTTTTTAAACACCTTCAGTTCAAGATTTTTGACATCATGTGGCAACTTATTAAATAGTTTCGGAGCATAGTACCTCGTTCCATTCTGTGATAACTTCAGTCTACTGTGCACTTGCCTGATATCATCATTTTTACGAGTGCCGTAATCATGATATTTGCTGTTCAGGCTGTATGTTGCCTGATTTTTCTTTGCCCATAACAAGCAATTTAAAATATATTGGCTGGGTAATGTTAAAATCCTTAATTCTACGAATTTTGCTTTACAGTCATCCCTGTAGCTTAATGCTGATATTATTCGCACTGCTCTGCGCTGTAAAGCAAAAATTCTCCTAGCTGCAGCTGAGTGGCCCCATACCAACAAACCATACGAAAGTAATGAATGACAAAGTGCGAAATATGCGGCCATGACAATTTTTGGTGAAAGACAGCGCATCAGATTCCTTAGCAAGTAGATATTTTTAGTGAATCTACTTGCTAAGTCCTCAACGTGGACATCCCATCTGAGTTCTTGGTCAATGTGTAATCCCAGAAACTTAACTGAAGTTGTGGCTAAATGCTCTTCATGTTCCCTCAATGCAAATAACAATCTAGCAGTTTTTGTATCATTCATGCTAAGTTTATTTATTGTAAACCAGGATTTTGACTTTTGCCGCATCTCATGCTCGTTTGTGAACAAATCATCCAGCGATGGATTAGTCAATGAAATGGTAGTATCATCGGCAAATTGAATTACTGCCACTTCATTATCACAGAATGCATCGGGAAAATCATTGACATACATCAAAAACAAGAGAGGGCCCATATGGGAACCTTGTGGTACCCCGCGAGATACTAGTACTTCTTTTGATAACTCCTGTTCATAAATAACCAACTGTTTTCTATTGCTCAAATATGACATAATCATCTGGCGACTTGATGATAACATGTTAAAGCTAAGTAACTTTTCAATCAATATTTGATGTGAGACACAATCAAATGCTTTCGACAGGTCCATAAAGTTAATGAGAACAAATGATTTTTGCTCCAGACCACTTAAAATACCATCAACGAGTTCCACCATGGCGTGAACTGTCGACTTACCCTTGCGAAACCCAAATTGTTTATTTGAAAGCATATTATTCATTTCAAGAAAATCAGATAATTGTTTGTAAAGAACTAGTTCCATTACCTTGGCTATAACTGGTATAATTGAGACCAACCGATAATTATTAGGATCACCAGGATCGCCTTTTTTAAGTATGGGGACACATTTCGATATTTTAAAGCAGTCTGGAAAACAATTTTCTCTAATGCATTGATTAATGAGTTTGGTTAATGGCTGAATTATTACATCTGTTACCGATTTAATGACAACTGGAGATAGCCCATAAATATCTCTGCTATTTTTGTTTTTAATACATGACAACACATCCCTAATTTGAATTGAAGATACCTCTGTAAATTTGAATAAACAATCACTACTTGAGGTCCTTATAGGTGGTATTATGTCAGGAGCTGAAGGTAATTCCTGTACAATTGCATCAATTGCTTTAATAAAGAAGTTATTTAAGTCGTCTGCATTTAAAGTAGTAGATTGAGTCACATTGTGATTGATATTTGACCTTTCCAGATTAATTAAATTCCACATGCGTCTAATATTATTGGGCGATTTTTTAATATATGTGTCATTAGCATGTATTTTTTTCATTTTTATGATATTTTTATAATCTCTAGTGAGATTATGCGGTAGTGGTTGGAACTTCTACCTGGAAAATTGGAATTATGGTTCTACCTTTTGCAGTTTGGAAGAAATATTTGTTTGAAATTTGTTCCTTCATTTTGAATAACCCGGTATTCAACATAAGTTGACCAATTTTCATTAAATTTTCTTTGCGGCAAGCTCTCTAAATATTTTGATAATTTTCATGCTTGTATTTCATTTAGCTATATATTCTATAGATATTCTTTATCTGAATCCGATGGTAAAAATTCTTTAATTTACTAGGGTCTCAACATTTTAGATTCATTACAGTTCATTTTATGGAAATTTGTACTTGTCATATTCTAAAAAAACGTTCAAGCAGAATTAAACCTTCATCTGTGCGCAATCTTCTAAAGTCTGCGGATGCCAAAAAAGAAACACCTCAGATTACAAATGTTTCAAAAATAATATATGCTTTAGAAATGTATGCCATCTGAGGTGCTCTAGCACTAGCACTAAGCATATGAGGAGAGGTTTTAGTTGGAAGGCGTGATCCCGGCGAATTAACACTACTCCACTGTAGGGGTGTCTATGAAAGATGTCCTCTCCTCTCTTCAAAAAAATCTTAGGTGTTTGTTTTTAAGTTAATTGACATCCACAGAATTTAGAAGATTGCTTACAGATGAATGTTTAATACTGCTAGAAAGTTTTTGGAAATATGACAGAAAACAAATTCCGATAAAATGAACTGTTTGAAATAGTTTAAATATTTGTTCGAACTAACTTTTTGTTTCGGTGACAGTAAATTAGCAGTTGTTGATGCTGCTCCTTGTTTAATTTCCGATGGAGTACCTGCGCAAACATCTCCGTTTCGACTGTCCGTTACATTTACATACAGGGCGTCACAAATTCGATGCATTAGCGTTGCTATCTCGGTAACTATAAGAGATAGAGAGTTGGTTAAATGAAGCAAAATTGCGTACTACTGAATTTTTTTTTTAAAGAAAGGACCCCGCAGTATTTCAATGTAAAATAGGTTTCATCGAAATTGTCCCATTTTTTACAGGGATCTAGCTTTTAACATCCTAAACAAACGTCCTTATGGGCGGAACAAAATCCTATGTAAGGATTTTGAGTTATCCGCCAAAGAAGGTCTTATTTCACCGATACTCTAAAATCGTAAAAGCGGAGGGAAAAACGCATACAACGATGTTAATATCATCATGATTCGATTATTTTCGACCAAGAAGTTCTTGTACAAGGTTCAGCAGTCATTGCTGGAAAAAAAAAACGAACCTTCAATTGAGATTCATTCTTTGTAGAGACTGATTTATTGCGCCGGGCGCGTCAGTGAACAAATGCTCCTAATTTTCAAAGTTTTCATTTTTTTTTAAATCTGAAACTGAGCAACTTTGTCGCTGGAAGTTTGTTGACAGACAACTTTCGTCATAGACTTTTTTAAGTAAAACAAAAAGAAAACGTGGATTAAAACAATTTTAACTTCACATTCAATTGGTTTTGTAACTTTTTTTAGAGTGCCCATGATAAACCATTGAGAGAACAGATGGCCCATCGATGGCCATACCTTTTCAGGGCCTTTCCGCCCATGAAATTGATCTTCCGGTCCAAAATACGAGCTTCAATTGAAGTTTTGGTATATTTTTTAAATTGTCCATCATGGACCATCGATAGACCACCATGCCCATCGTTCGGCAAGGGCTGTTCCGAGTTTGAGCGGGGAACAATAAATCATTCTCTACAAAGAATGAACCTCAATTGAAGGTTCGTTTTTTTCCTGAAAATGTTCATGGCCGCCCTACGAGTTGCCTAATGATGACCAGCGTCCCCGGAAATGACTGCTGAGCATTGTATAAGAACTTCTTGGTCCAAAGCCGTCCAAACATGATGATATTAACATCGTTGTATGCGTTCTTTACCCTGTTTTTACGATTTTCGATTATCGGTGAAATGAGACTTTTTTCGGCGAATAACTCAAAATTCTTACATAGGATTTTGTTCCGTCCAAGGACTTTTGTTCAGGATGCCAAAAGCTAGCTCCCTGCAAAAAATGGGACAATTTTGATGAAACCCATTTTACATTGAAATACTGCGGGGCCTTTGAAATATTCCTACTACTTCCAGAGATACTCGATAAAAACCGAAAAAGTCAATTCTGGTTTTTATTTTTTACGACTTTATTACTGGCTATTGACGGAGACGCTTTTGTAAGCTTGAAAATGGTTTCCTGAAAAAAACATTTCTTTTCACAGGGGTGCTAGAGAGGGGCGGAAGGGGTTACGCTTAAGTTTGCATGCATGACTTTAAAGAAGACACTTCAAAGTTTTTCGCCCTTAAAGATTCATCAAAATCGATTGAAAATACGCCGAGTTATGGCGGTTTGAAAATGGTCAAAAATTCACAAATTTCCAGTGTTTAATTTTTTTTCCTCCAGTGTATAAGTAGTAAACATTAAGCATATTGTGTTTTCCTTGTTTAGAAAAGCACACTTTTAAGAGGGCCCTGAATCTAATTTAGCTAATGTAAAAGCTAAGAAATACTTTTCTGTTGCCGTAGTTAAGGTAAACTTTCAAACACACATTTCAGTTTCAACACCTATTCTTCAATTAAAAAAAAAACAACTTCAAATAGCTCCTACAGCAAACAATTTTATGACAAGTATGACACAGCATTAGTTTTGGGAGTTGAAAAGCTACTCAAAAATGAAATAAAAAATCCAGGTCCGTATTTAAATAAAATCAAGATAATGTGGATATCAAAATAACGAAAAAGTTATTTTCTGAAAGAGCTTACAAAAGTGTTTAAAGAAAGTGCTCTTGGGTTTTCAAAATAATCAGTAATATATTCCTAAGAAAATATATAGGTTTTTATCGAATATCTCCGATAGCAATGCTAATGCATCGAATTTGCTATAACATTTTCTTTAATTGATGTTTCCTTCGCTTGCAAAGGCTGCCGATAGTTGTATAGTTAAATTTATTTTTCAACGTCATACCAAGAAGATAATTAAAAAAAAAACAAGCAATGAACAGCTTTAAATCCTTTTTGTTGGAATTGGTCTACTATAAATTACTAAAGAAGACCGTGTCTCAAATCATCTTGCCAACTTCATCCCATGGCTAAATAGTTTCTTAGTCATACCTTATGAAGCTGTATTCAATTAATCATTTTAAAGAGAGGAGTAACAAAAAATGTAAACATGAGAGTTTACTTGTTTCAGTATACACTGATTAATCGAAGTTCTCTGTCATTTAAATCGTTGATTTAATAATGAACCTAATGGCAAATAGAATTTAAAACTGCTCCAACACGGGTATTAAAATAAATTCGGAAAATCCATTTTTTAAACACTGTAAGATCTCTATGATGTACTGGAATCAATTATTCTTTATAACTTGAATTGAAACGACACATGCTTGTCGTTTTGTCTTTTTTTCTGTGCAACTATTTTTTGAAATTGAAATTTTGCTCAGTTGGACCTTATAGATTAGTTCTACTTACAATCGGAATAATAATATGATCTATTCATACATGAAAATTGTAGGGAAGCGCAAAGAAGCATCTCTACGTCAGTCAGGAGAACATAATAACTAAGGGGTAAACTGACCCGGGCACTTAGCCCCAAAAAAATATTAAGACGATTCTGAATTATCTCAAAATTTAGCATGCATTATTGGAAGGGCACACTGAGACCAGATACAGGGCATCGCTATGGAGTTTTAAATTTTAAACCTATTTAATATTTTAATTTAAATCAGATTATCTCACAACCTAGGTAAAGGTTTTGTTCAGATTTTGAGATAATGTTGCAGAATAACATTTTTATAGTAAAATTTGGCAATTTTTGAATCGGTTGTTTGTCGAGTCTCTAGGCAATAAAGAAAAGCGTAACTTACGAATTATTATTATTATTATTATTATTTCTTTATTTTACGGGAATTCCCTTTTTTTTAAATAAAAAATACAAAATTACAAAATATTTAACTAAAATAGAACTTAAAACTAATACTAATACTAATACAACATAACTGTGCCACGACTCTGAGAGATAATTCAATGATTTCCTAACTTATATACACATATACATATAAATCAGTAAAAGTTACAGAGTTAATATTTAAATGTACAGGTCTGTTAAATTCATTATACGCAAGTATTTCGAAAATAACTTTATATCGTTAGTGAAAAAAACAAAATTAGATTTAGGTTGTAAATAATTAACAAATCGCATCATTCTAACTAATGGATCATTATTGCCGTAATTAGTCGTACAAAATGGAAGACGAAATAAATCCATGTTTCTTGTTTGAGCCCCTTCACTGTGAAATCTAAAATTAATACAATTCAAGATATTGTCACAGTCAATGAAGGAATTGACAACTTTAAATAAAAATATAATATCAGCGATAATTCGTCTGTACTGAAGTGGCGGTAAATTTAAGTTAAATCTAAGGCGTTCATAATCTAGTTCACTTAAAGGAATTTTTAATTTGAAAGCTGCCATTCGCAAAAATTTGTTCTGTACTTTGTTTAATTCTTTAATCAAATACACATGATACGGTGACCAGACGCATGAAGCGTACTCCAATCCAGAGCGCACTAATGAACAATAGAGTAGTCTAATTGTATCAATAGAAAAATCTCTACCGATTCTCGAGATAAATCCCAATAGTTTTAAACCTCCGTTTACAATGGATTTAATATGACGAACAAAGGAGAGTTTGCCATCAAAAATAACTCCCAAATCCTTAATCTCTGTAACCTTTTCAAGTACAGCACTATTAATGACATAGTCAAAAGTGATTGAACTGCGACAACGGAAAAAAGACATTGATCTACATTTCTTAATATTCAAGTCCAGACCATTATTATCGCACCAACTAGAGAGGCTATCAATATCAGCTTGTAGATGTTCTGCATCCAGTGGGCCATCCATTCTTTTAAAAAGTTTCAAATCATCGGCGTATAGAAGAACTTCACAGAATTTAAAACAATTTACGATGTCGTTAATAAATAAGTTGAAGAGAACCGGTCCTAAATGGGACCCTTGAGGTACCCCAGAGGTGACCATAATTGTGTTGGACTCATGGTTGTGCAACTTTACACGCTGTACCCGATTAGATAAAAAAATTTTGATCCAATTTACTATTGAAGTGTTAAATCCCAGAATAGTTAGTTTATTGATTAAGATGTTATGCGGAACTCTGTCGAAGGCCTTAGAAAAATCGGTATAAATTGTATCAACTTGAGATTTACTTTCAAAGGCCTTCAACACAAATCCCTCAAAACTTATTAAATTAGTTTCCGTAGAACGACCACTACAAAAACCATGCTGTTTACTAGTAATTACATTTCTACATAACCACTTTAGTTGATGCGACAATATGGAATCTAATAATTTAGGAATCGAAGATTGGTGGCACACCCCCCTATAATTTTCAATATCACTTCTGCATCCAGACTTATAAATAGGGTTAATATAACTAGCTTTCCAAGATTCAGGAACAATTTGTTCCGTAATACTTCTTTGGAACAAAATGGTTATAGGTAGAGTGAGAGTGTAAATACAATTAATTAAAAACAAATTGGGAATGTTATCCGGACCGCATGAAACTGATGGTTTAAGTTCATTAATTGCCTCAAATACCTGCATACTATTTACAGAAAACATATAACAAGAATCAATACTAGAACTAGAAACATTCAGAAAGGAACTATCAATATTATTAATACTATAGGCAGCGGAAAATGATTTGGCAAAGAGATTAACAGTATCCTGAATATTATTGCTATGACAATCCTTTAAATACATATTAACTGGTATACCCTTGATCTCCTTGGATTCCTTAACAAACTCCCAAAACGATTTACTATTAGCTTTAATGTTGTTTTCAACCCTACTAATATGATTATTATACAAATCATTACTTATATGTTTGCACTGACTCCGCAAATTTTGAAATTTAACATAATCATCATAGTTATTTGATTCTTTATATTTAGAGTGCGCTGATTTCTTTAATCTAATTAAATCTATTAATCTCTTTGAAAACCATTTTGGATAAATATTGTTATAATGTACTTTTAATGGAACGTATAAATTAATTACATAATACAGAATGTTGTACAAAACATTTACTGCCTCATTTAAGTGACAACTGACAAATAAATCATTCCACGAGACGGAAGCCAAAAAGTTATTGATTTCCAAATAATTTGCATTCTTAAAATCTAGACGTTCTACATCATCAACGATCGTATCATAGTATGTCTCACAGTTCATTTCTATGTTGTAGGCTACATGATGGTGCGAATTCTCAATTAAAATATCATTGGCTAATGCTACGTTAACACTATCTGCAGAACCAAACACCAGGTCAAGAAACACACCATTAGGATTAGGTATATCATTTAGTTGAGACAAATTATAATAGCTAAATGTTCCTACTATGCACTCTGCTTTATTTGTAGCAGTATTTAGAATATTCACGCCGAGAGAACTGTTGCTCCATGTATCGTAAGGAAGATTATAATCTCCAAAGACCATTAACGAATCAGGATGATAATGCTCTGCTACATGTTCGACAGCGGCGCAGTGTGATTCAAATTTCTCGAAGGAACTCTGAGGCGGCAAATATACAGCCCCCACAACATACATTTTCTTGCCTAACTTGAACCCGATAAAAAGATGCTCCACGTTAACTTGAGGAACTACTAAGCGACGCGCACTAAAACACTTTTTAATCCCAATAAGCACTCCCCCTCCCGAACATTTATCACTGTTTAGCGATGACCTGTCCACTCTAAAAACATCGTAATGGTTAAGTCTTAATTCACTATTTTGTATATCAGATGAGAGCCATGTTTCTAATATAATAAATGAATCATATGAGCCCAGTGTTACATTATTAGAGAAGCTGAGAAGTTTAGTTTTCATGCCACCAACATTATGTAAGTAAAAAGACATATTACTTAGTTTTTTGCTTCCATAGGTTTAGTTTTAATTTTCACAATATTAGGTTTCCGATTGATATATCTAATAGTTATATCATTCTCTCCCTTCTGAGTCCTTAAGGCTAATTCTTCTCTGACTTTAGATAAATGAGCGCGCTCTAATGTTGTCATGTCGCTACGTATCTTGATGTCATGCGGTATATTAGATTTCTGTGCCTTCAGCACATTCCGGGCATCTGTTTTGTCTTTAAACATGAGTTTGATTGGTCTGGGGCGATCTGATGGTCTGCCAAGCCGAATTACCTTAAGAGGTTGAATTTTCAGACCAATGGAAGAAATAATCTCAGTTACTTTCTTCTTGTCATCTTCTAATCTTCCGAAAGCATTATTACTGTTAGGTTCTGCTAAATTGTAAAGTAAAACATTTTTTGCTCTTTCATTTCGATCTTCAATTTCGTCGATAACATCTATTTCGCACCTATTACTCGATATTTTCAATTGATCAATTTCAGCTCTGAGTACTTTATTACTGTTTTCAAGAGAAAGTATTTTATTGTTGAGACCAATAATTTGTTCCTGCATGGATTTTAGCAATTCATCTTTAAATTGCAGCAATTGTCTTGTTAAAACAGAACTAATGGTTTTTTCCACTATATCCTCTATACTGGAATTATCAGTACTCGAAGAGTCTTTGACGTAGCTCAATCCACATTTATTACAATTAAAATCATATCCATCTTCTTTTTTCGCTTCTTCGAGTAAGAAATTAATACGATCTTGAGTTAATGTTAAACAGGAAGCATGGTGCCACTTCTTACAGAGAGTGCATTTTAATGAGGGAACCCTAGGTCCAATGATTTGTGAGCAAATTATACACCAAATCGTCATGATTGATCACAATAAAAGTCGCCTTAACTGTATTAAGTGACAAAACGTAAAAGGACAAAAAATTTGACAGGGTTACTATTCACACCCAGGAGCCTTTCAGGGTGACTCACAAACACGAGACAGGTAGGCTACGGTAGGGATAACATAAGTAAACAAAGGATAATGAATTAATTAATTAATAAGGCATCGGGTAAAACAAATATTCAGCGAGATAAATAAAATCCAAAAAATCGCAAAAATTGCAAAAACGGCGTGATACGATACACATGCGAATGACCTTAACGGTCTATCGAAAATCGCCTTAAATTTATATGCATTAAGGCTAAAATAATAAAAATCAATATCCGTTAATCTGGTGGTTCAATACTTAACTTATTTCGACCACTTGTGCTACTACACTGGCTGCAACTAATGATATCAGTCGGTGCAAATAATAACGCGAAAAAACCACTAAATCAACACTTAAGAGCAGAGCCGATGAGCACACCACACAATATTTATTGACTCTGCACCATTTTAATGGGGTTATCTCAAAACCTAGATAACAAGTTTGTTTAGATTATTATATAGTATTACAGAATAATATATTTGTAGTAAAATGTAGAACATTTTGAATCAGTTGACATTTTTTGTCAATTTTGTAGGCAACAGAGGACACTGTAACTTCAAAAATTAAATACCTGTACTCGATTAAAACTGAATTATTTTAAAATTTAGGTTAGAAGTGTTTACTGATTTTTATATAATATTAAATACGAACATGTTTAGGGTAAATGGTTGTAATTAGTAGCAGTTATTTGCCGATTTTTTGCAGAGAAAAGCGTAACTTCTTCAATTAACTCTAGCGGATTAAACTAGGATTGGAAATATACGTAAGGGGAATGTTTAGATTATTATATAATAACACAGAAGACTATGTTTTGAATCAATTTTGAAAATTTTTATTCCACAGAAATTGTTTTTTTTTTTGCAGCCGTCCCGAAAATAAAACTTTCGGTATGATTTATTAAATCGAAAGTACCACTTTACATAAATCATACCGAAAGTAGTTATTTTCGGAACGATTTTGTTTCACTTTCGGAATGATTTCAATACTTTCGGGACGCTTTTTGTTAATTTCGGGACTGTTTTGCGTATATAAGTAGGCGGCCTTTACAAAAACATCAACTTCGTATTTAATTATGACAGCGCTTGTCATATTAACATTTGTGTATGTTTATGCTTTTTTAACATAAAAAACGGCTTTAGAAAAAATATTGTACGTAACACGTTCCAAAAGTGATTTTACGGGACTCGCAGGATTCCACTCATCCCGTAAAATATCACTTTCGGAACTTGCTACGTAAATTACTATTTACGCGACGAATAAAAGCGGATCGATAAGTAAGAGCGAAAGTAAATACGCAGAATTATTATCAATTCTGCAGAATTGTTATCATATCATGTTTGATTTGATAAAATTTTCAAGTGTAAAATTTGTCTTAATCTAATTTTAGCTTAAAGCAGAAATAGGAAAATACAAACACTTGGACATATTCGATTAATAATAATAACTCGACTAAATTTCAATAAAATCTCAACCAAAACAATAATGTTATTAATAACAGTAATGAAACTCTGTCAAATAATAATAACATAATCTTCAACAAATTCCTCAGCAGAATAAAGTTCTGTGTCCAACAAGAAGCAAATTGTAGCAGTCTTCTTATATTTGCTAAATGAATACAATTCTTGGATTTTACTCGGTAATGTTTTATGAAATTTAATGCACATATAAAATGCGTTTCGTTCAGTTAGTGTTAATGTATGTGTTGGATATATTTTCAAAACAGTTTTGACAAAAATTACAGTTCACTTTTTGTTCTTAACTCAAGTTTTTCTTTATAGGTTTAATACCTGTTTCTTTTTATTTCATAATTATTGTTGTTCCATAAAATAATATCTTTGTATTTGTGGTATGTTTCAAACGAAATGCTGAAAAGCATTTGTTACACGTTGTATGCATTTACTTAATTACGTTTATAATTTTCGACGAATGCCAGAATAATGGCTTCACCAGTACTTGCCGCTTTGCCAATAATACTGCACTTTAGTTCCAGCTGAGAAATGTTTATGAAGGCTGATCTCAAATGTCGGAATGTAATTTAGAATTCGGATTACAATTTAATTTAATTCAGTGCCCTGCAATTGCTTAGTATTTCCAAATGAAGCTTTGTCGTCCAATTTATGCGGACCTGTGAAAAAGGACGAGCGCGCTCACAACGGTGGCCATTGTGCTTAATTGTCACGGAATTTGTTGATTAATTACTTGTGATCTTCTGTTTGCCGAATAAAAAAAAAACCTTTGAGCTTTTGATGGCTCGTTGAAGCTTACTTAATCATTTTCGAATGGAGGTGATTTTATTGTAACTCCGGTGTTTTATTTTCCATTGTGCCGGAGGTTTTGAAACAAACGCATTGATTAAATCTCGACCATTATTTCGTTCTAAATAATCTTTGTTATTAAGGGTTATTCAAATTCATGAAAATTATTTGTATGAATTATTTTTAATTGATTGTTTAATTGATAATAACTAAGAAATATGATATTATTGACAATTGCCTTCACTTACTTTTTAACCTATGAAATCGAATAATGTTGATGACATGATCCAATAAAATTTTAATTACCATGACCACGGTGCATGTTATACTTGACAATACACCCTAGGTAAGTGTTAATCATGGGAATACTTCATGTTGGTATTTTCTAGCAATGCGTTACATTTTCTAAAACATATAAAACGTCAGTTATCGTCGGACTTTTAAAATCGTTGGCTCACTGAATTTGATCTGTTCGTATTTTCGCGTAATGTGTTAGTGCTTACATCAATAATAGTCATTCTAAGGCATTTCTCAAAATCTTGATAAGTTCATTTTCTCTATATTATTGTAGCGCGGATTTATACACGGCTGACACTTGGTGTCACTAAATTTTTTTTTTTTTTTTTAAAGGAAGGATGATTGACGGAAATTTGGGTTGGGGAATTATGGATGATATTGGGACATTGGCTTAGACATCGTAGGTCATTCAGCCACAACCAATTATTTTTAATGTATTATTTATATTAAATGAAAATGGACATCCACAAACATCCATGCCCTCGCCGGGATTCGAACCCAGGACCTTCCGCATTAGTTCTGGCGCGCTAACGCACGCGGCTGTCACTAAATTTAATTTCTCAAATTATGAAGTGTAAACTTTCTGTTCGACCAATTTTCTTTTCGAATCTGTCTGATTTTTTTTTCGTGACTGATTTTTCCTGGGCAATTATTAGCGTCTGCATCACTCTTGCTTGTTGGTTGTAGAAAATTAGCACTCCTGCTACGTAGTCGTTCCGATTTTCGCCGCAACACGCATTAGTGAACCTGATGCTAATATTTGCTGGCAAAATCATAGGCACTCGTTAGATTACTGTTGATAATTTGAGTCTTAGCAAGACTGCAATGAACAAATAAATTATGAATTGAAACAACTACTCCTTTGACTAATGCCACCCCATGCCTTTGAACTTCGGTCAATTAATGTTAAATTGACAAAAAACAAAAAATAACAGTCTGGGATACATTTTGAACCTCTAGTTACAAGA
Organism: Ocypus olens; assembly: GCA_910593695.2. NCBI lineage: Eukaryota > Metazoa > Arthropoda > Insecta > Coleoptera > Staphylinidae > Ocypus > Ocypus olens. Next base: position 10,118,866 of record OU343054.1, on the reverse strand, counting down.
ATATGTAAATAGTTTTTGAAACCTGCAACTTTACATGTGAAAAAAAAACGATGCAAAATAAAGTCCGCAAATATGAGTTTGTTTGCAAAAAATACGGTAGTAATTTCAATTTTAAAATATTGTGTTTTAATTGGGAAATTCGTGTTCTTTTTTTGTCAAATTCAGTACACATTTAATCACTAGTATGGTAGTGTTAATGTGAAAATTTGAGTGCTATCGCATTGTTGTAAATCGAGATATGACAGTAAGTAAATCATACATTCTCGGTTAATTTTAATATCTCCGCACGCCGAGGAATTCCTAATTGTTTTTGCGCTATTTCGCTTTTTATTTTATGAAAACTCGGTCAACGACCGGGATTTAATTATTTGTTTCACACGATATTTTACATTATTGACGGCATTTTTATTTTTATTTGTTAATTGTAATTATAAATAATTCAATCCTATAGTTATTAAGTTTTACGTTTTTACCTCTGTTTTAATTCGCAACCTTACCGAAGCGTACCTTGTTTGTTTATGTGAGTCACCCCTGAAACGCTCCTGGGGTGTGAATTGTGTCCCTGTTGATCTCTATAATCCATCTTAACTTACGATTCGTAAACTTTTTTTTTTGTTATTATAAAATTTTGTTTAGTTACTTATTTATTTGTAAGACTAATAATTTACATAATGAGTATGAAATGCTCCAAATGCAAAAGCCCTATTCAGTCAGGGGTATCATGCACCGATTGTCAAGCAATGTCTCATGCAGGATGTATTATTCGTTACAAAAAGTTTTCAAGTCTGGACAGCAAATGTAGAAATATATCTCAATGCCCTCGGTGTATTAGAAATACACGCTCAACTAATGGAGAGGAGGATGAAGAGGAATGTAACGCATTTGAAGATTCAGTGAATCCTGTTGTTACATTTTATTCCATCAGCGATCGTGACGTAATGATTAATTTGCATTCAGTAATTGTTGAACTAAGAAATGAAAACAGATTACTGCGGGACGAAATTAACATCCTAAAACAGAAATCAGATACTATGGTAGATTTTTTTGTGGATTTTAAGTCAGAACTTCTAGTGGGTACTAAGCAGATTTTCACTGAAATAATGAATAATTTATCACTGGGAAATAATGCAAATGTTTCTCCTCTAATTAAAGAAAAAAATAAGGCGAACGGTGTCCCCAATCTAAACTCAGTGATTGTACATAGTACTGGCCCATTAATAACCGATAGTAGGATCTTACCAACAGCATGATCCTCAAGATTTTCTAACAATAAAAAAAAGTCTTCAAAGTCTTCGGATACAAGAAAGGATACATTGCAACCATCGGTATCACAACATCATGGGTCATCGACTATTTCTGAGATTGGAAGTGGACCACGTACAACTAAATATCATAACCAGACCACTAATTCTCCGGTGGTAGGAACAAATTCAGCAAGTTCACTAGTTGGAGTAGCCGTTGAAAAGAGGGTTTGGTTGCATTTAAATAATTTGCAGCCCAATACAACAACCGCCCAGGTTATTACTCATATTAATAAAAAGCTTGAAGTACCTGATGTCATTTGTAACGCTCTAACTTCGTCTGATGTTTATTGTTCTTTTAAGATTGGTATTAAACAACAATATGTAAATCAATTGCTAAACGGCTCAAGTTGGCCGGTAAACGCAATTATAAAATATTTTGTGCACAAATCTAATAATAAGAAACATTTTAAACGAAATTTCAATAGAAATTCTAATAATACGACTGCCGATGCTTCTACCATGGAAGCAATCCAACCATCTGTCGAGGCTTCTATCGCCGCGTCCAATAATACAACTCCAAAAAACTAAGCATTTACTATCAAAACCTCGGAGGTATGAAATCTAAATTAAGGGATATTAAGCATACTGTAAATTGCTCCTCTTATGATGTTATTATTTTTACAGAGACTTGGCTCGATAATTCCATTGACAATAGTGAACTTGGCTTTAAAAATTTTACAATTTTTAGAATGGATAGATCCCCATTAACTAGCCTCAAATCCAAAGGAGGTGGTGTTCTCATAGCAGTCAATAATAACTTACACTCTGCGATTGTCCCTATTTCACTGGCAAATATCGAACAAGTGTTTGTAAGAATAAATAGGAAATTAATTATTGGTTCAGTATATTGCCTATTGATCATTGATCATTGTGCAGCCATTGATTCTATTAAAACTGATAATCCTTCCGATGAAATATTTATTGGTGGAGATTTCAATCTACCTAATGCTAAATGGACGTATAATTTAAAATCTGTTTTAGCTAGTAATAATACATGTGCACTGGCTGAAATCGTAGGTGAATGTTTTGATTTTCAGAATTTGTATCAACTCAATAATATTCCAAATTCTCGAAATACCTTTTCAGATTTATTTTTTTCTGATATTGCGGAAACTACAGTTAACCTCGCACATGATCCATTACCTAATGATTCAATTCATCATAACCTTTCCAAATTCTCGAAATACCTTTTTAGATTTATTTTTTTCTGATATTGCGGAAACTACAGTTAACCTCGCATATGATCCATTACCTAATGATTCAATTCATCATAACCTTTATGATATATGCATTCCAATAAATTCTACTTATGAAGGGCTTGTTTTCAATGTGACTGAATATGACTTCAGAAGAGCACATTTCGATGAAATTAATAACTTTCTATCGGCCTTTGAGTGGGAAACAATTATTGGTAGTAGTATTGAGGAGAGCACCAGCGCCTTTTATAATATTTAATATTTTATATGTAGCAATAGATAAATATGTTCCAATTTTGAAATACAGACATGGAAAATATCCGAAGTGGTTTAACAACGAGTTGATAAAATTGACCAAAGAAAAGAAATTAGCTCATTTAAAGTTCAAGAACACAAACTGTGTTAATGACTACACTATATTTTCTACTCTTAGAACAAAATGTAAGGATTTAAATGCTACACTATATCATTGCTACATTAAGAAAGTGGAAAATAATATTAAATCTAATCCTAAATTCTTTTGGAACCATGTTAATGAATTTAGGAAAACTACTGGCTTTCCGAAACATATGTTCCTTGATAGCTCTGTAGCAGCTGAATTGCAAGAGTGTTCCGACTTATTTGCTGATTTCTTCTCCTCTGTTTATGTTTCTGATCATGGAATTGGACTCTCCAAAGTAAATAACAAAACTCAGATAGATTTTAGTAACTGGAATATAATTACATTATCAGTTATATTTGAAGAGATTTCAAAACTCAATAGTAGCTGTAAATCTGGTCCGGATGGCATTCCACCACTTTTTTTGAAAAATTGTGTCTATTCATTATCAAAACCTATTTATTTATTATTTAAAATCTCTTTATCAACTGGACATTTTCCTTCTGCATGGAAAAGTAGTTTTATTACACATATTTTTAAGTCAGGAGATAGGAATAATGTAAAAAATTACCGTGGAGTAGCTCTACAATCAACTATTCCCAAATTATTGGATTCTCTTGTTACGTCGCAACTAATTTTTGCTACTAAAAATGCCATTGTGAATGAGCAACACGGATTCTATCAGGGAAAATCAACAATCACTAATTTGCTTACTTTCCAGACGTTTGTACTTGATGCCTTAGAGAAGGGTGACCAGATCGATGCGATATTCACAGACTTCGCTAAGGCATTTGATCATGTTAACCACAGAATTCTTCTTTTTAAACTTCACTGTCTAGGCCTTGGATCATCAATAATTAAGTGATTCGAAAATTATTAATTGAATCGGACTCAATATGTTAACATTAATAATTGTGTTTCAAAAGTAATTGAAGTGAAATCTGTGGTACCACAAGGATCGCATTGCGGACCTATATTATTTTTAATTTTCATTAATGATTTGGTAAATGTCATAAAATATTCCCAAGCTTTATTATTTGCTGACGACCTGAAGATTTTCAAAGTGATTAAAAGTGTAACAGATAGTGAACAACTCCAGTTGGACCTAACAGCAATTAATTTGTGATGTGAATCAAATATATTGAATTTTAATATTAATAAATGCTGTCAAATGATTTTTAGTCATAAACTTCATATTTACAGAAATTGCTACAATATCAATAATTCTCCTCTTAATTGCAGCTCACAAGTTAAAGATCTGGGGGTCCTACTGGACAGTAAACTTTCGTTCAGGGCCCATATAAGGGCTATTTGTTCTAAGGCTGCTCGTACTCTAGGTTTTGTGCAAAGATTTTCCAGAGATTTCGATGCTGACATATTTAAACTTTTATACTCTGCACTGGTAAGGCCACTCTTGGAATATGCATCAGTTATATGGACACCTATTTATAGCAGCATGCAAATGGTAATTGAAAGGATACAAAATAGGTTTCTGAGGCTTTTATGCTATCGTTGTGGTGTTATATATATAACAATAATTCTGATAACTACTTTAATTTACTGTCTCCAAGAGAAAGACGTTTTATCACAGAATTAGTACTTCTTTTTAAACTAACGAATGCCCTAGTCAATTCTAGTTTTCTTTTAAGTAGGTTAAATTTTAATGCAACCTCTGGTCATTTACAAAGAACCCAATTAACATTTAGGCCTGAATTTCACAGCACTAATTATGGAATGAATAGCCCTATATGTAGAATAATGCGATTTTTCAATGTAATATCTAAGTATAATTTAGACTTATTTAGCAATTCGCTGAATAAATTTAAGAGGCAATGTAAACAAATATTGTCTAGTAATAATATTTTAAATGTTAAATCTGCGTTAAATATTTTACTTTTAAGTTGTTACTGTAAAGCACTTTCTGTGCTCATTATGTATATTGTATAGGTATAGCCGTTAATAAAGTTTGATTTGATTTGATTTGATTTGAAATTTTCAGCTAAACAAAAAATAGTTTGAATCTGAAAACCTGAAATAGTATCATTCCAAGTGGAATTAATAAATTTTGGGACCTTTCCTAAAAGTATATTTATTTTCATAATCGAAGGTGGGATTTTTTACGAAAAAATTATTAGTATTTTTCTGATATAAAGTCAATTTAATGTTAAATATGAATATGAAAATATTTTTAAAACTCATATTATGAAGAAAAAAGGCTATTATAATGTAAAAGACAATTATTCGATCCCGAAAGAGCATTCGACGCACATATAAATATGTGCGATGAATGTCGCACATCGACCTCTCGCAACTGCGACATAACATGTGCGACTTTTCGTCGCTTCTTCTGGAACAAATATCGCAGCGCTTTTGTTTCGGCAATCTCGGAATGAAAATGCTCAGAATTATTTTTCTGCCACATTGATCACACGCAATTTTTCACAGGTACCACATTAACACTGACGCGTGAGCTCATATAATACCTATCGGGGTCCACAGTAGAAGGTTCAAACTATCTGTAGATGAAGTAACATGTCCCGTTTACAGTAACATGTCCCGTTTATTTTCAATTTCGCGTACGTATTCAACGTCGAAAAAAGGCTGGGCTCTATCACACCCCCAGTGACTATTAAAGGTTAAAGCATACTTAATAAGCAGAAATAATTAGGTTTTAAGTCATACACTTATATTTGAATAAGCACTTGAATTTAAAATAATAATAAAATTATTTTACTTGATCAGTACATGAGAATTAATATATAAATTTGATATCTGCAAGGTATTTGCGCCATTATTTGTATGTTTGTATACCTGTTACTATTTTCCACAGTTATATTTGATAACACATCATAAAATAAAACGTTCCACTAGATGATCAAGATGAAGTGTATTAATCGTAATATAATACAATCACGTCTCATCATGTGTCACGGAGGGGGCTCGCAGCGCGGGGGTGAAAAACCGCCCTCGATGACTCCCAGCTAGCTCATGGAGTCGGATTGATATAAACACAGCACAAGAACACACAAGGATGGGGCAGAGGTAGAAATAGTTTGATTGGTGCGATAACAATCGCTATTACTTATACACGGAGAAATATACAGGAAAACAGTCAATGTTCAAGAAAATAAAATATACACGGAAGTCAATAAAATAATGTCACGGCACAAAAAAGTATACTAACACTTCACTAAAACGTTTGTGAAGCACGGAGATGCCCGACGAGTTCGCGGATGGATGACCGGCGGCTCGGCAGTAATGGCAGCGGCGGAACGGCAGCGGCGGAATCGGCTGTGGCGGAGTCAATCTTGTTTAATCAGCGCCACTGCATGTGTCCCCGCATGCAGACGAGTGATTATAGGTGGTGGTGTTCTGAGTTGGTGTTGTGGGCGGTTTTGGTTCCGATGCCTTCGTGTATTGTAATGGTTTTCCAGATATCTGCTAGCTGGTCGGGGGCGGCGTCACGACACGTTCCTTGATAGTGCCTGCGTGTTGTCAGACGGACGTGGATTGTTCGGGTGGAAGGGTCACTGTTCATGACACACTGGATCGTTCAAGAGGGCACTTACGCTAGATTTTTGCGTCTATATCGCGGGGCCCTATAACTAAGTCTATTGTCATTGGTCGCGGTCACGCTAACGGTCAATCGTGTCACAATTATCGGGTCCATAATCGTGATGGTGGTCGCGGTCGTCCGGGCATACTACCGTAGGCGATGGCGTCTGCAGATAACGTCAGGAGGGCGGCGTCTATAGACAACGTGGCGTCGTGGATGGACACGGCGTGTCACAATTATCGGGTCCATAATCGTGATGGTGGTTGCGGTCGTCCGGGCATACTACCGTAGGCGATGGCGTCTGCAGATAACGTCAGGAGGGCGGCGTCTATAGACAACGTGGCGTCGTGGATGGACACGGCGTCTTGGATTGTCAAGCTGGACCAATGGGCAGCGCTTTCTCGGGCGACATCTGCTGGCAATAGCATCGGGCGGAGTGATGAGCTTCCATATGTCCTTGGCGGCTTGGCTGTACGGTCCCGGGGTGGCGTTGTGGCTGATGGCGGCTTCGTTCGCTGGCGTCGTTTAGCGAGTAGTTTGGCAAGTAGTTTTGGTAATCTCTGGCTTGCCACTTGGTTGCACGGCCCCAGCGTTTCCTCCTTTGGTGCAGGGTGGGCCAGGGGTATGACAAGAGATATAGAAAACAGAGCATAAGAAATCGAACTTTACGCCGCTAATATTGGATGGCGCCACCATAAAAATCGATGGATTTCTATAAATTATGTTTGTTACTAAAACTAGATGGCGCTTTTCCGGTAAAATGTATCTACATGCTGTGTAATTCCCCGTGTTACTTAAAACGTAGAATGTCCAACAGTGCGGAAATAGAGGACGAATAAAACAATCATTTCTTGTGTTAGCCTCATAGCACAATATGTACAAAATAGATGTGTACATCACTCGATGAAACGTTATTAACAAGGTAAACACAAAGTCACTATGTTTTACTATTTATATTAAGTAGAATAAATATTATATAGGTCATCCGTTGAGAGCTGACGGTGACTCATGCATTTTCGTACTAAGAATTGCTTTGCATTTTATATCTATCTTTTTCTATCATGTACGAAACAGTATGAAATAAAAGGCGAAACGTGTGTCTGCGTGTTAAAGAATAGAGCAGCGTTAACGTAGGTCTAAGCTCACGCATGACTCTTGCATCGCATTGGCACGCTTCATATAAACACACAAAAAACGCGAGCGCTACGTCAAATAACATAACCGTAAAAAGTTTGCGCGAGAATTTTTAAATATCCCGCCAATGAAAATCAACGCGGCACCAAATTTTCTTACGGACATACGTTTGCTTAAATCTTGATTCATGCGATTTTAAGCGGCGAGTCACAGGCAGCTCTCAGCGGCCCGACTATACAACTTGCTCAAGTAGTTTTGTTCACACGAACGTTCTCGAAAGAAAAATGCAGAAAACTTGTGGAACTATAATGTTTAGTTAATATAAATTGTAAAACAAGTAAAACCAAGTGTTTTTGATTACCAATATTTAGCTTGTTTTGGAGTAGTACGAAAGAATACACATCACACGTATCGGTGGTGTGCATGTGTTGATGTTAGTTCACACCGCTATTCACAGATGGCACTTATCGATTCCAATTTATCAACATTCCTTGTCGCTTCCTGTTAATCCATGGGCTGGGCCGGCGTCGGTGGTAGCGCAGTGACGAGGGTCGCTGTTTCAGTGGTGACTTCCTCAAAACAGACCTCGTCGGGTACAGCAGCAGTGGCTATGCAGACTGCTAGGGCTGAGGCCTGAACGAGCGGCATCATCAACGTCGCGATTCTCAGCAGAGCTGGCTCTGAAACGATGGTGAACGAGGCTGTGGCAACTACGCAATGGTCCACAGCTAGGAATGTCACGTCCTCGAAGCAGACCTCGTCAACCATGCTGCTAGTATGCTGCGTGGTAGTATACGAAGGTGGTGTGACTTATGTGGCCAGGATAGCATTGGCAAACTGTTGTCTCAGCAACCAGAGGGATCGCCTTCTCGTATACGGCTTCGGCCGCACATGTAAGGGCGGTGTACACCTGCAGCGGTGCTAGTGGTGACCGTCGAGATTTGGTTGCCGGTGGGTGCTGCCATCATGCTGGTTGAGGACTAGTTTTTAGCGTCGTCTTCGGCAGCACGGTCCTCTGGGAGAACTAGTGTCGTAGTAGGTCCTCTGCGTGCTTCCATGGAGTGGCTGTAGTGTCCACGACCATGGAAAAGCGCTGCTCCGCTTCCCCGTCTATATAGTGGTGGCCCAGGCGAGTTTGTCCCAGGACTTGACTGGAACTGAGCACGTGGTGAAAGCGAAGTTGATTCTCCCGAGGAATCCTTCTCGTCGTCTCCACAGAACCGTGGGAAGTTGACTGCCACGGCATCGGCATGAGCCGAGATGATGGCGTCATACTGGGCGCTGCATCCACCATTGTTCTGGATTGTGTCCCCTTTGGCTCAGGTGGATCTATGTAGTCCGGTTGCCGTGGGGTGACAATGCTGCCGACGTACAGCTTATTCCTGTACCCGTTGTCGATGGCCCGGTTGGTGTGGGTGGCGTGGTTGCAGTTCCTGGATGGAGGTAGATACATTTGAGCTCTGGACGCTGTTCCGTTCCTGTAGACGGCGTCGCAGCCATCGTACAGGCTAGCGTAGTAACGGTCGTCCGCGTTGTTCCTGTTTATTCTCCTCCTGTTCATCGTGAGCACGTTACTCGGCCCCGTCCAGGTGCGGTAACCAGAGCGGCCCCGTTGCGGCCTGACATCACGGGGTCGATCCTGGTGTTCCTCTGCATCGCTGGGTCGTTGTAGCTGTCATCCTGAGGTCGTGAGCTTAGACTCGGCCTCGAGTTGGGCGACACAGGTCACGGGGGGCTCCCAGCGCGGGGGTGAAAAACCGCCGTCGATGACCTTTAGCGGCGGCGGTGGCTGTAGCGGCGCGGCATCGTTAGATCAGCGGGGGCAAAATCGCCCCGGCGTGGCGGCGACTTGGACGTTCTGACTGCAGAACGTCGTATCGAATGTTGCGTTATGACTGATGTTAATCGAATGTTTGAATTGAATGATCTGCCGTTCTGCGGAGTGCTCAATTGGCTTTATGCGGTTCACGCCTTACTCTGCTCCGGGTTGCGGGTAGTGGTGGTGGTAAGGTACGACGGGAGCATCGATGTCGGCGCACGTGTTCGAACCGGCAAATTCCACTTCCGAGAACAATTTGGGTTCAAAACGCTTTTTTCACGTAGGCAGGCAGCTGGAGGCAGATCGACCGTCTTTTACGTTTCCGCAGCAGATGCACATTTCCACTAATGGTTCTGTGAAATGTCCTAATGATGTCCTCGGTACATCGGCGCACAGCAGGTAGAGGCTCACCTCTTCATTGTGCTGTTACTGGCAGCTGTACTTCTTCGAAAATTATCCCGTTTGAAAATTTCAATAATGCGGAAGTTATGTTAATATTGGAAAGGAGCAACGTTTAGCTCATAAAATGAAAATTAAGATAATTACGCATTAGTTAAAAGGCGTAGATAAACTAAGTGCCGATAACACAAGCAATGCTTACATATGTGACAATAAATATGTACTGTTTATCTTTAAATTATAAATAATAGTAATACAATGTATTAATCTTATTTTTCTTCTTTTGCAGGTATTGAACGTAGTGATGTCGATAGTTCTACAGCAAGCAATCAAGAAGGAAAACAACAATTCTAATAATTATAAACATTAGCATAATAGTGTATTATTAAACGAGTGAGAAAGTTGGCCATTGCCACGAGGGTGAAATTTGCAATTCACCCGAGTGGCAATGGCCAACTTGTTTACGAGTTTAATACTATACTTTTTCGCATCATATTAAATAATTACCTAAAGATTTTTCTGTTTGTATTAAATTATAACGAATAATTTTACTATTTAGAAATTGCGGCAGTTCACTCACAAAAAACGAATCGTAACCTAACTAAACTGTTGGGCAATGAAACCGCTATCATTTGATTGGACGTCACCTGTTGGGCAATGAAATTGCTATCATTTGATTGGACGTCACCTGTGGAGAAAGTGATTCGGATGAATAATGGACAACTTTCTCAATCAAAAACGATTTAACAACGTTTATATTATTTAATAAGATGCGAAAAAATTGTGTTATATAGTATCACGGAAAATTCAATATTATAGATTTTATATTATTATTATTGTAAGATATTTCAGAAAAAGTATTATAGTTACTAAATAAGATAAGAAATATGACATTTTATAACTACGTCCAAATGATTATTTGGTAATCTACAAAATTCCAGTATAATATATGTATATAAAAAATATTCGGTATAATATTTGAATTTTGTATGTAGCCTAAATATATTTTTACGTCATTAGTTACTACCGCCACAACAAATTCATTTCCAATACATGAACATACTTATTTATTTATAATATTCACATAATATAAAGACACTTATTAAAATGATTCCAAAAGCAACTATAAAATTAACACAAATTGTTTACAGTATTGACAATGTATTCCTGCAATTTCATATGAAGAATTTTTATAATTGTTTTTTAACTAATTTAGATTTGCATATGTATGTATGAATTTGTTTAATTAATAAATATTTAAAATATCATTTGCAGCATTTAATCAAGTTAATATTTATTCATTTGGAACCCTCACTAATTGCAGATGCCTTAAGGGGTAACACCAATCTAGCGGCCGAAAACAAGCCAAACATTGACAATTTATTCTGGGAGTATGGAAAAAAGATTGGGATTCCTTTTTAGAGGGTTGATTCAGCGCTTATTGAGGTATGAAAAAAAAATTATTATTTTAATGCAGACCCAATCTTTGAAATCGCCGTTTTTTTTAACTTCTAAACGGGAGGACGTAAAGTATAAGACTTCGGACAAAAAAAAAACATGTTTTATTTATAATTTAGATACCATTGGCTATAAAAGTACGTAGGGTTTTTTCTAAATTAAATTTTGTAGAAATGATCGATTTTTTTGGCCAAAAAATAAGCAGTAAATTGTTTATAAAACAAAAACTACACATTAAATGAAAAAAAAAACGGCAACGTATTTCCATTGAGAATCTTATTGTGAAGCAACTGTCAAAATTCAAAATCGATCGATTCGACGGTATTCAAGTAATCTGTCCTCCCAGTTTGAAAAATGTGGTTTCGAGAAAAACGCGTTTAAAGTTTCACGAGCACATAAATCCTTACGGCATTAACTCATTTTGGTGGACTCCTGAGGAACGCTTAGAAATTTGCTCACTGTAGGATCAACTGGATATTATTTATTAGACCTTAAAATATTGTTTAAGCAAAATAAACGAGTTTTCCAAAATCTTGGAGTGGTGTTGTTACCCCTTAAATAAATTTATCCAATAATCGAATTACAGTGGTCATTTGAGCCATGTAATGTTGATCATTACCCCCAGTGAGAGAATAAGTTTCTCTCACCGAATGCATAGATCCTTCAGAGAATTTTTGAAATATTTCAAATTAACATCACGTACGTCAAAATTGATTGTCAACATTTTATAAACATTATTTCAATATTGAATGCAATAACAGACGATTTTGGATGAAATTTTATGTTATATTCATGTGGAATTTCTCATTAGTCCCTTAAGAAAAACACTTTTTCTTGCGGGACTAATTACGTATATTCCACATTCGTATAATAAATAACTAGGAATTTTTTTAAGAATCGAGTGTCACCTTGACACCGCAGCCCAACATTATCATGGAATAGTTCTGAATTGGACTAGTCCTAAGATAGTTTTGGATTTGTACTGTAGTTCCAGATACGTTTAAAGAAGAGTTGAATTTCCAGTGATAAACATTTTTTAAGTTGGAAATTTGAAATATTAAAATTCATATTTCTATTTAATATTGGTTTAATAACAATTATAGATATAACTCATTAAGAGCTGTAGGAAACGCCAAACAGAACTATCCGGATTTAAAAAAAACAATTAATTTAAACAGTTCCAAAGCCAAAAACAATTGAGATTTCCAAGGGTTCTCAGTATGTTGTCCGGATCCTATTATTGATCTCAATTCTTAATTTGTCATTAGAGTTTTATTTAGACGTCAAATCAAAACTAATAGAACTATACAAGAAAAAAAAAATATTTTGAACAATTATTTCGAGGTCCGAAAGAAAAAGAAACTGGGTACTGAGGAGGTGAGTTCTGAACAAATTTTCTGGATCTATTTAATAGGTTCAGTAATTCTTTTAAATAAAGAAATTTAATAGAATCACGATTTATAGCATTATTAAATCAAGTTGTTAATTCAAAGTATATGTTTTATATTAGTTCTATGAGATCTGATTTGACTTATGGGTTGTACTCAAGGAGTTCTAAAGGAAACTCCAATGAAAATTTGTGATCAAATAACAGGAAAGGGTTATTTTCCGAATTACATGGATTTTGAACCAACAACTTTATTTATAAATGCTATAAATCCAGATTTTACCGAATTTGTTTACAAGAATAAAGTAATGAAATTATCAATTAGATCCAACAATGCACTCGGAACTTATGGAACTCCCAATGACATTAAAAAAATATTTAGGTAGTTCCAGATAGTTCTGATTGGTTTTCCACAGTTCTTTATAATCCTTATCTATAATTATTATGAAATATTTTGATTAAGTCATTGTTAAATGAGTAATGAATTTGAATAATTCGAATTTTCAAATTTTTATGTCTGGCAATATAAACACATCTTAACACGTTACGGCGCGCGGTATAGTGCGAGGGCCACGCGTGTTTTGTTCCTGGGGTGTCGTGGTATACATAGAGTACCACACTGCAAACTATTTTATTTTGTGATGTGGTATCGTATAGATGTCACCGAAATTTTGTGAATATACAAATATATGTCAGACATAAACGTCTCAAAAAAGACAAAAAAATTTTTTTTTTGGGGTTTTTGAGACCAGATTTTCTGATACCTCAGACGTGTTAAACGTGTTAAAACTAGTTAAGAACAATTCGGTAAATACTTTGTTCACTGCACTCTTGATGAAACGAAATTGTAATATTAGGTGAATTAAAACACTTCTTTGGTTTCATATTCGTATATTCAGTTTCCTGACACGTGTATTATTACAGTTATTCTTGTAATTCCTTTGAGAATGGTCGTCGAATATAAAACCAAACAAGTGTTTTAATTTGCCTAATAAAAACAATTCGATTACAAATATTGGACTGCATTGTCAACGGCATCCCATTTTTAAAAAATTCCTGACAGCTCAATTTTACAGAACTCTTTTTTAAAAGTTCATAGTACTTCTAGTACATCAAAATGTACTGATAACTATATTCAGAACATTACCCTACATTGGGGTATCAACTTGATACACCTTGATCATATAAACAGTACAAAGGCTCGAAACAAGAAAATTATTGAAATAACTACTTTACTTAATTACTCAGCATGGAATTAGCCAGAAAGTAGATTTTTAATACATTTTTTTGTTCGTTGGTTATTGTAAATTTACGAAGAGGTTGAAATACATTTCAGGTATAATTTGTTTTTAATAATAATAATAATAATTTCCGAATAGGACGAAATTAGTCACTATAAAGTGAAAAATGCGTGATACCAGCAGTATTTTAATTTAACCTCCTTCGTAATTCAATATGTATCACAAAGTAATGGCTTCAACAATCAATCAGGTTTTTAATAAGTTTATATTCATTTTAAGTTAAAAAATGTATTACTTCCAAAAAGCAGAGTCAGCTAAGGTAAGTGCATGTTAAAATATATCTATTTACATTGATATTGTTTCGAGTAAGAAATGATTTGTCAGATGACAAATAATTATCAGTTGTAATATCTCAAGGATATTGATAATAAGAAATAATTTAATTTAATAAGTTTCCTAAAGCACGTTGCTTAATAACAACCCAACGCCGTAGGCGTAAGGTTGTCACTTAAAAGCTTGCGGAAACTTTAATAGTAATGAGTATTTGTCAATGTCTGAGGGAACATTTCTTACAAGTAGATTATTCAACATTATTTATTAAAAATACAATTATTACCAGTTACCAGGCACTCTGTGGCGTCGTTGGTTCTCGAGCATCTTCATTGCCGAACCGTGAATGTGACATTTCGATGTAATGATTACTAATCATATTGAATTATTATGTGTTTATTTTGCTTAAAAACGTCATAATAGCGCAGCGATAAACTCCCATGAGGGGATTTCAGTGTAAGTTTATGTTAATTAGTTGTTTTTGAACACCTGACTAAGAATTAAGCGATTTAATTGGATGCTTATTTCAGCAAGAAATGTTCTATAATATCTGACCATAAAGGGTCAATGAAGGGATAGTTACAGTATATTACAGACGATTTAATCCACCTTTCATTTTTCGAAATTAAAACCCAGCATATGACGTTTTTCGACGAATCAAACAAATTATTTTTACTTACCCCCACTTTGTAATTGATGAATTACCGAACTGTTTTCACTAATCGTAAGCGACGCTTTACGAATATATAGAGTATATATAAATGTTAAATGTTGTATATAAATGTGTAACATGTACTATTACCACTTATGTACCTCGCTATGTTATATACTTATTAGCCAATTACAATTAACGTCCGCCGAGTCCCCTGCGTTCGCCTGTTCGTCTTTAAATATTAAAAGTGACAGTGACATTTAAACGTCAGATTGCAACTTATTGGTTAAAAAAATTACCGACACAATAAACTCCATGCTATGCCTTATTGGTACTTCCATCGTAATGGTATCTTAGTAGATTAACAGAGTGAGTACAACGATCCGTATCCCTAAATTTGTTCAATAAATGTATTGGACAATATATTATTCGACGGAAAATTGTTCGAACGGTAATTCGTTTGCTTAGTTGGTAGTCGTCCTACATTGCCATTACCGGCTAATTTAATACAAATTTAAACGTCACCCTGACAAGATTCAGTTTCAATATTTCTTTAGTTTAAGCTAATAAATGTAAGGTCGAAGGTAAAGCATAGTACATAACGCGAGTTGTGACGCAATTACGCGCTCGTGAAATTACGTTACTCGCCGCTACGCGGCTCGTACGCAATATCTTTCACTTGCGCGTAATTTGCTACTTACAACTCTAGTTATGTAATATACTATAACCAAGCGCAAAAGACATTAATGATACCATTGCATTAAAAGTGAAAGTAATCCAACGTGCTTGTATTCCTTTCACCAGAACTTTCAGACTATCTCTTAAATCAATCCTATTAGCATTCATTGCTTCTAGCCCTAGTGACCTTACGCCAAACTTCTATTTAATTTTTTTTTCTACTCCTTACCATATATTGATTAATTCCCTAACAATAAACTGTACTGCAGCTTAAACAGCGGCAAAGCACTTGGAAAATAATCTTTGAAAATCTGATCCTACGTCATTTGGTAGTACAGGACAAAAATATTTTTATTTACATTTAGATGATTTTCTGCGGCTCACATTGTCCATCCTTCCTCTAGTAAACCAATAATGCTAGCTCTTAATAGCAAATTTAGGGCCACGGGTTTTTTAATAAAAAAATCAATTAACCTACAGTATTTTGACATTTACTAGACACTTATTATCTACTCACCAAAAAAATATTGTCCTATAGTTTCTTGCAACCAACTATACTTGGCATCAAAACTCGTTAAATCCTTGTTTCCCCCTGTATTGACAACACTTTCAAAGAGCATCGAAACAGATTCTCGTCCACTCGTTCGTTTGTTCTTGTGTACTCCGAGCAGCGATTTTTAACCCTTTCAAAATCATGCATGAGCATGATAATAATCATCTTAAAGGATTGGATGAGATAGCGTCAGGTCTGTGCGACTGTTTGATTAAAATTGACCTAAACTAAATTTCTATCATTCGTTTGGTGCAAGGGGACCAACGAGGAAATGTATGGTCAAGGGTATGTTTGCTAAGTGGTTCCATTCCAAAGCACCCGAGTTTGTGATAATAATTAAGATCATGTTTCCCATTGTAGGCCACTCGGCAATGCTACTTAATGAAAGACTGGGATCCTGTCTCTAGTTAAAGGGAAGCATTCCTACAATTTTGACGTTGAACAGACCAAGAGCATTCTGAAGAAAATTTCAAGAAGCCCACGATATAGCTCAGCACTATGAAAATGGTGTTTAACTAATAACATCTGAAAATATTATTGGTCGATTATATGTTGTACCGCTATTTCCTCTCTACCGCCAAAAACGTGCTTTTGCATGCCGCAATTTGCTTTCCCCATGGCCGTTCCTGGGCTGTTGGCCGCCCAAGTGCAAAAATGATATAGTCTTCCTTCATAATTTGATTCATACGAAAATTCAGAATTAGATATTTTCTAATAATCTACTGTATTAAAGAAGTTGGTTTGAAATTATATATCGCACAAAATATGTCTGTACGCCTGTTAGGATTAGTTAAAAAAAAAGTCGGCATACAATATTAACTCCCTCAAATTCCTAAAAAAATCACTTTTCTTAAACAAAATGAACTCTCGATTTAAGAAACAGTTGCTTCTAAATGAATCCTTCAGAAATATTTCCTTTGTTATTTTTTTAAGTCATAATTAGACGTTTTCTCAAAATCTCCTGTTATTTTAAAGTGGCTCTTTTGTTCAGAATTATTTTTAACACGTCTTAGATAAAATAATTTTCAGAATACATTTTTTGTAAGTTTGAGAAGAAAATATTATTTTCGAAATATCTTTGTACGGGGTAGAAACGCCAAAGTGATGGAATCTATTGCCTGAATGCTATACTGAACCAAATCCGAGTGGCTTAACCACCGACAAGATATGGATATTGCCAGCAACGGAAAATATAACAATAATAATGTAAACATTAAATATTGTTTCCCCATCAGAACTTCGTTTTCAATTTGTCGCGGTCCATGGTGGCCAATATTGCCTCTATGGCGTCTCGGAAAAAGTTGATATTGGGATGTCTGGACTTGTTAGTTTGTCTCTCTGCTATGCCCCATACGTAGTAGTCCAGGGGGTTTAGGTCAAGACTGTTTGGAGGCCAGAACTCTTTCGAGAAAAACATGTCGACCTTGTGAGAAAGCCAATTCTGAACTAAATGGCTCGTGTAAGCGGGTGCGCCGTCTTGTTGAAATATATACGACCTCCCATAGGCCACAGTTTTCATCCACGGCTTTACCGCTGTCCTCGGGGCATTTAAATAAACCTCCTTCCTGACTATTTTGCCCTTCTGGAAGAAGTGCGGCGGCATGACATCGCCCTCACTCGATACGACACTCAGGATGTGGATATTGGCCGGAACCTTTGTCTTGCTCACTATAGGGACGTTCTCGGGGTTGTGGGCGAGCCAACGGTCGTTCCTCGGGTTCAAATTTTCTCATAAGAAAATAATTTAATGCGGCCAGCAGCTTCGTGTTTTAAGCAAATTGCAGCGGGAAATTCTTTTGAGCTTGGTGGCCTCGGATAGCATTTGGGAAACTTTCAGGATGTAGGAAGTATATCTCAGATTCTCTTGAGCGATCTAGCGGACGATCGTTTCACTCACCTCCAAGACGGAGGCCAATTTCCGGAGCGAGATCCCCGAATCTTCCAAAATCATGTCTTGGGCTCTTCGAATGATCTCTGGAGTTCTCAAACCCCTCTGAGAGTGCTAATCTCTTTGCAACGTTGTATACCGTCGATTTTGGATACCCGAAAAACTTTATAATTTCGGCCGGCGTTCTTTCGGCGCGAAGGCGTTCTGTAATCGCGGCTCTTCTATTGTACTCCATTGCTTGACGAGTTCGGCCATTTCAAGGTTATGCAAGTGTTACTGACATATGTAGCTAACTTCAGCACCAACTAGAGCTTACCCTTGAATTCTAATATTGCGTGAACTTTAAATTCAATTTTGTCCGCATTCTAACGGCGCACCCTGTATACAGGGTGTTTCAAATTCGATGCTCACCATGGGGATCTCGCTTATTAGAAGAGATAGAGGGTATGTTTATATTTGGTACTTTTTCAGAATTTTATGCTGATTAATAATCCACTGGAAAAAATTACTTAAATTCTTTTGTTTTCGAGTAAAGTTAAAAAAACTGAAAAAGCTGATTTTCGTTTTTTCTTTATATCTCCGTTATTTGAGGAGATATTTAAAAATTGTAAAGATTTTTTTATAGCACTTTTTTTATTATCTAATAGATGGCGTAAGAATTTTCTTTGTAACATGTTTCGTTTCTTTTCAACCATCATCAACTTTCTTATTTCTTACGGACGCGATATTTATTTTCTATCACATCTGAATGCTCATATTGTTGTGATGACAACAATATAACACAACATACATTTAATTTCATAAATCAACACTTTTATTGGAAATCTCTGTAGCGCTTACTAAAAATCATCCGTGCCATGAAATTAAAAACGATTTAAAATCTTAATACCTCTTTGTTTGTCAAACATTATTATTTTGTATGAATAAAAATTCAGAAAAGCGAGATGTTACGTATTTTTTACTCAGTAAACAGAAATGCATAATTTGCTAGACAAAAATATTTACAGATGTATACAGAAAGAACGCAACTGCATGGAACATTTTTTATGCAAAGGAACAATTATTTTGGACGATATAAACGATTCAAAATTAAAAGTTCTTAATAAATAATAGTTATTTAACCAACAAGTGTGTTAATGATGGCGATTAATGATCGAGACATTTTCACGCACGAGCGCTTGCGCGAGTGCGTTAATTGTTGAGATCATTAATTGCCAATTAACACACGAATTGGTTACAAGATTTTTCCGTTGATCGTAACTTAGATCAACATTAGAGATTAGATTAGAGAAAATCCAAACAAAACGAACAAATAAACTTGCTATTAAGCCCGTTGCAGCAATATCGGCAAAACATGCGAATGGCACAGATTCCGAATGATATCTTACCTGTTACTCCTCGCACCAGGAAATAAATTCTACGTAAGTTTTTCGTAAAAATGTGTACTCTTTTCCGGAAGCAAATTTAATGTTGCATTATTTGCAATGGCTAGTACTTTTGGCGGTGTTAATTTAAACTCGACACTATCCATAGTAGCAGACATTCACTCCATACACGCGTTTTATAAATTTGACGTTGCACACTTTGACATTATTGTATAACAAAATCGAAGGCGGTTCGCCGCTAGATTGTTTCGCAAGAGAATTGAATACTTTTGCATTTTCATGTGACACAAATTATAGATCGTTTTCTCGCTATTATTAGTTACTTTTCCAGTAATTATGAGTAATTAGCCACTCATGAATTAGCTATTTAATGCTTAACTAGAAATCGTTCTTTTTTTTAGGAAACATGATTGATAGGAATTCGAGTTACGGAATCGAGGAGGATAGGGAACTGGCTTAGCCAGGTAGGGCATTCAGCCACAATCTATGTATAGTATTTAATAATTTATTTAAGTGAAATGAGGATAAAGACTAAATATATCCAGGGACCCGAACGGCCATTTTTCGTGTTAAAAAAAGTAAAAAAACTGACCCGCCCGGACGGGACTCGAACCCACACCAGCGGGGTCTAGAGGCGGGACCTCTACCCACTAGACCACCGCGGCCCTAGAAATCGTTCATTAATGAAAAATCGTTTATTAATGAAAAATCCTTCATTAATAGGGGTCATTAATAAACGATTTTTGATACATTTGGGTACATTAAAGTTAGACGTTAACCAACGAGCAACGGAAAAATAATATACAATACTAATAACTATAACACAAATATAGAGATTATTAATTATAATTTATGTTCAAATAAAAAACTGGTTTCGGTAATACACAATTGAGCGCGTTTCTTAACATTATTTATTGCCCTATAAACACTTCTTCTGGGAATCGTATTGAAGGCATTCGTAATACCATCTCTGAGTTGTTCAACATTCTCGTAAGTATGACGGTAGACTGTGTTTAATAAAACCCCAGAAAAAATAATCCAAGACACTCAAATCGGGTGATCTAGCTGGCCAAGCTACAATTCCGCCGTTCCCAATCCACTGATTTGGATACATTTGATTTAAATAATTGCGAACATGTCTGGCATTGTGCGCTGGTGCACCATCTTGCTGCCACCAGAACTTCTGAAGTTGAACATTATCCAAATAATTAGAAATGTTTGTTTGAAGAAGATGTAAATATCGTTCACTGGTTAGAGACTCTTCGTACATAATTGGCCCTGTTATATTTTCATCATAAATACCTGCCCAAACATTTACTCCAAAACAATGCTGTGGCCTAACACTTCGGACTTGTCTGGGATTTTCTGTTGTCCAATAATGTTCATTGTTGCGATTAAATACGCCACTATTTGTGAATTTGCATTCATCGTTCCAAATAATGTTTTTTTAAAAAATCATCATCTTCACTACACTTTTGAAGAAACCAATTACAAAATCCAAGACGTCTTAAATTATCACCAGGCACAAGTGTGTGACCCAAATGAATTTTATATGGCTTATAATTGAATGTATTCAAAATTCTCCATACTTGCGTTGGTGGCACATTTAATTCAGCTGCTACTTCGCGGCAAGAGGTTGATGGATTTTGATTTACCTAAAATATGTTTTGTAAGTAAACGTAAAATTAAAGAATTAATATACATTTAGTATTACCATTTCTAAAATATTATTGCTATCTTCTTGGGTAATTTTATTACCATATGCTTTGCGATGTTGAATCAATGATCCAAACTCTCCTAAATTTCTGTCCATCCGGAGAAAAAATGTTAGATGAGGTTGCCTTCTTTCTGGATACATTTGTAAATATTTTTCACTAATACCGTATTTCTATTTACTGAATAAAAAATACGTAACATAACACGCTTTTCAGAATTATCGAACGACATTTTTATTCATAAAGAATAATAATGTTTGACAAACAAAGAGCTATTCAGATGTTTCATTGTTTTTAATTCCATGGCACCATTGATTTTTAGTAAGCGCTACAGAGATTGCCAATAAAAGTGTTTTAGATGATTATATGTTCATTTACGAAATTAAATGTATGTTGTGTTATATTGTTGTCATCACAGAAAATTAAGCATTCATATGTGACAAAAAATAAATATGGAGTCCGTAAGAAATAAGAAAATTGATGATGGTTCAAAAGATACGAAACATGTCGCAACCAAAAATCTTATGCCATCTATCAGATAATAAAAAAAGCCATAAGAATGTCTTTACCATTTTTAAATATCTCCTCAAATAATAAAGATATAAAGAAAAAATGAAATTCAGTTTTTTCAGTTTTTTTGGACTTAACTCTAAAACAAAAGAATGTAAGTATTTTTTTCTAGTGGATTATTCATCAGCATGAAATTCTGCAAAAGTGCCAAATTTAAACATACCCTTTATCTCTTCTAATAAGCGAGATCCCCATGGTGAGCCTCGAATTTGAAACACCCTGTATATATTCTTCTATTTTGACATTATCTTTCGTACAATTCACACATCTGACAAAAGACGTGATTTATTCGACGTGGCTTATAGTTGGGGTACAAACAAGTATAAGAGAAAAATATTAAGTTTTTTTATAGCATTAGACAATTCTGTCATTACAGCTGCTGCTAGTAACTTAATTATTTCTTTTTGAAAATGTAGCCCTAAATAATGTGGCATTTGGCCTTTTTTCTGTTGGATGTTTGTACATTCCGTACATGCTCTGCTATAATTGAATCAAATTTACGAAACATTTCTTTAGCTTTCATTAGGTTTCTATTATTAGAATGACCGAAAAACCAAACACTGACCATTTAAAAATTTAACAATTGCTATTAATACGTTTTGAAGATTTTTATCTATTGTGCAGTTTATTCTTGGAGCATTTGATATGTTGTGCACTGTTCATCTTGCACTGTGTTCCTGGTTAACTTAAGAATATGTTTGCTGAAGAGTTTCCAGCAAAAACAAAATGCAATTCAATTTAATGGAATAAATTAGCAAATTTCTATCACCTTTTTCGCCTTTTTGTAGTTTTATCAAAACATTTTGATGAACATCTATTAGTTTCATCTGAAGGGAAAGTAACATCCAGAAGCTGTGCAGGTCATTACTTTACTGAGTACGATACAAGTCGATGAGTAAATTAATCAGACCAAGTCCCTGCATTGGTCAGCACAAGAGATTTTGAAGGTTCTCTTTCAATACTATCCTCTTCCTCAGGTTTTTCCGTTTTTTAACGAGATAAAGAACACGAGTTTTTGAAGAAGAGACCAAAATGTTTGTCGGAGCTCCACTTTTGTCTTTCTCTTGTTTATAATTTCATTATTTTTCGGCAATAAGCACTAAATTGTCTTTTGGTTTTTCTTTGTAACATCTAAGAGATAAGATTATTTTCTTAATTACCCCAACATTCTTGAATGGATTGTAAATTAAATTACCTCGTTTAAATAACCTATAACTATTAAGTCAGTCTAATCGCATGCACAAAATATAATTATCATTTCCCATCAACGACAAACTACAAGCCGGGTTCAGACTCATCAAAGCAGTCATTGGCAGTTTTGGCGCTAGAGACGAGATGGAGCTAAAATGTTTTAACGACCAATTTCGTTACGTGAGTGGGTCATATCACTCATAGTAATTCCGATTTCTCATCACCCCTAATTTTTAGTGTATTGCTGTATATCCCTAAATTAAATGATCCATGTGTTTGGTTAAGTTTACGTTAGTTAAGGTAGGTTAAGTTAGTATTAAGGGGAAACACCACCGCTGAAAAAATAGGTCATTTTCGTATTTCATTTTCGGCATGAAAACAAGTCAGGAGGGCAAATCATTTTTAGTGGTTTTATTTAGTGATAAACCGGCTTCCAAACTATTTTTTTTTTCGCGCTGGTCGCGGCCACCTTGAGGCCGCTGCATCAGGTGGCGCAGACGTCCTTTTGCGCGAGATCGCCTCACTGCGGGGAGATTCCTGGTCCCCAAGTCATCCTGTAATAGAAATCGGAGCGGAATATTATTATACATAATATTTCGCAACGAAACACGAGAGCTTTTTTGAAAAAGTTGATTTTTACGAAAATGGTGGCCTTCCAAACAAAAAACTTATTGTCAGTCCCACAAATTCGTCACAGAAACGTGCACCAAAAATCGAATTTTCAAAATATCGAAAATCCGGCTCGTATTTCGTTAGGCAATTCAATTTTTTTATACAGTCGGCAAAACCGCATCGAAATCGGATGTAAACTTTTCGAGAATTTTCCCCCGCAGTTTCGAAAAATACTGTTACGAGATAAACGCGTTTGAAGTTTTGGGAAAGTTTAACTTGAGATAACTTTCTCGTATGTTCAGTTTGCACGATGACTATTAGGTATTATATGTTTTCGGCATCGGTGAACCTGAATCGGAGGTCAAATTTGCAAAGTTCAAGATGGCGCATCCAATATGGCGGACCAAAAGAAATTTGTATCAACCAATTTTGACCAAAATTTGGATATAGGGGTTTTCGCGGTCGCCGAACGTGAATTTATTATAAGATTTGTCAAATTCAAGATGGCGGACCAAAAAAAATGTATTTATCAATTTGGAATGTGTCAACTTGTTGTTGACGCAAAAATTGTAGCACGTGGGACTGACCTGAAGCTGCAGAACCTGCCTTATTTGCTTAATGTTGTGAAGTTCATCATTGTAATTGCAAGCAGCAATACCGGCCGCGATGTCTACCACTGACTTCCCAGAATGGACAACTTTTGGAGCTATCTGCCAGAGCGTTGCGTTGAAACTTTCGTTCCCATTTTGCGTAAACCCGCCTAGGTACCTTTCCAGCAAGTCATCCCGGCTCAGTTCTATGCAGACAGGACTGGTGAGCGTCGAAAATCTCCTTCTTCATCGCTGGCTTGTGAAGATATCCCTGAAGTACACCGTCGCTTTCGCCTTCTGCCAGGAGCACCTGACTTTAAGGTCAAGGTGGTGTTCCCCCTTAAGAGCAATAGTACTCAAAATTTTCTTTAAATCAGAAGATACACTTTATATTTTCCGAATTGTGTTATCATACAATGTTCGATTGCCCATCATCGACACTACTGCACTGAGGACTATAGTCCGAAACCGGTCAGTAGTTCATCATTGATGGGAAGTAATAAATAATTAATACTTACGTTATATTTTATTATATATTACATTAGATATACGTCCGAAGTACTTTTCTAATAATTACTGTAAACAAGTAATTGCGTTATTTTCGAATTATAAAATTATTTTTGTTTTAGAAAGAAATTTTGGGACCTAACAACCTTTAATTGGTTGTCAGGCTAGTACTTCTCAGGTATTATTAATGAACTGTAGTTAACGAAAATAAAATATACATGTTTATTTCTTTTATATTTTCGTTAAAAATTGTATTTGTTGGAAAGTCCAGTAATTCAAGCGTTTATTTTCCATTGTTAACTGGTATTAAGTATTCCATGTTATGTTTTATTTAATTAACCTAAATAAATGATTAGTATATAATTCCAGAAATAAAACACCGTATTTCCAGTTGAATAATATTTTCATTCACACAAAAATACCGTACGATTTAAATGAAATTGGGCGATGAAATGAGTTAAATAATTGTGACGACCTAATAAAAACGAATACGCCACCCTTAGGACGAATATAAAAAGGTTGAAACGAGTTTTTCTATAACATTTTTATTACTTCCCAAAAGTAATATAATACATACGATATACGATATCATTATTTCTAAGATGAAACCGAAAGTTTTAGGAGCGAGTAAAGAGTCAAATAGAAAGTTTGAGTGGGACTCGCCCTTAGGTAGTCGTCTAGAATATTTCACCTTCATTTGGAAAAGGGCCTTCCTCGAGTACATCCGTCGACCAGACATATTATTTATTAATATCTGAAGACAAAACTTTTTTGCAATTTACAGCGCTCGTCGGTGGCTACATCAAACTTTTCGTATAGAACAGTTTTTCAATTTCTCCCGTCCGAAACTTGTCCTGAACTTTTACACGTTCTCATAAATAAAATGAATGTATAAATTTATGCGTCCTCATATTTTACAAGTAAACTATACGTCGCAAACTTCATGGCGGAGTATATTTCTGCGGATCTCCCCTAATTTTTATACTTTATCATTCGGGCCCGCAGTAAACGTAAGCTGTGCCGATCCTAATTGAATTTAATCAGGGTGTGGGTTATATATTTTTAATGCTAAACTTCACAGACCAAGAGATCTCCAATTACTTCTCCCATCCAGACCTGTATTCATTGAAACAGCCTTAAAAACTCCGGCGTAACTTTATTAAATCTTTAGAAAACTTGGGATTGAAATGGTCTCGACATTTGTGAAATTGAAACCGAGCGGAATACCAGTTTCTGGAAATATATATTTCTTAAAAGCAGGTAAGTTTGTTTGAACTCTTTCCGGTTATTGCAACTTATAACTCATGTCAATGCGATATTTCATTCGATTGTTCAATAAAACATATATTGCGTTACATATTACTTTTTAGCGTGGAAACAATTTTTTTCCGTAATTTGTATTGAAATTAAATACTTTAGACATTAAAATTTAAATAATAGCCGCACCATAAACATAAAATTAAGAAATAAAAAAATTGTGATGTGGCCATCATGTTACTTTCTCCGATCTTGATTGCATAACAGTTATTTATATTTATACTATGATGGTTTATTTTCATTTTAGATCAGATGATACTGACGTTTAAAACGTCAAAGTTATGAAAGATAAAAATAACAAATTATACTTCCAATTCAAATAATCTTAAATTAGTTTATTAGAAAACCAAATAAATTCTTGAAAAAAGTCCTAAAAATAAATCTTGATAAATCCTGAAAAAAGCCCTGAAAACGATTTCTGAAAACGCCCTGAAAGAGTTCTGGTTATAAAGTTCCAAAGAGAATACCCAAAAAAGTCTTGAATAAAACAGTCTTGAAAAAATCTGATAAAAAGTCCAGAAAAAGAGTCCGCAAAAAAGTGCTCTGACAAAGAAATGTCTTGAAAAACAGGTTCTTGAAAAAGACTTGAAAAAAGTCCCGAAACCAGAGTCGTCATAAAAAAAATCGGAAAAAAGGTCCTAGAAAAAGACCTGATAAAAAAGACTGTAGAAAAATACTGCAAATCAGCTTCAAAAAAGTTCGAAAAAAGGCCTTAAAAAGTCCTGAAAACCCTGTAAAATAGTCCAGAAGAAAAGTCCTAAAAAAAGTCCTGCAAAGAGTCCTTACAAAGGTCCTAAAAAGGTCATGAAAAAAGCCTTAGAAAAGAACTGATGAAAAGCACGAAAAAGTCTTGATAAAATAATCCTGATAAAAAATCCTGAAAAACGTCTTGAAAAAATAATATTGATAAAAACTTCCTGAAAATAAGGTCATAGAAAAAGCTCTGATAAAACGGCCAGAAGAAAAGTGCTGAAATAAATAGGCCAGAATAAAGCCTGTGAAGTCCCAAAAAAGTCCTAAAAAAAATCCTGAAAGAAATTTCTGATAAAGTCCTGCAAAGAGTGCTTACGAAGGTCCAGAGAAAATTCCAGAAAATAGTCCTCACAAAAGCCTTAGCCGAGATCTGATAAAAAGTATTAAAAAAGTCTTGAAAAAATAACCGTGATAAAAAAGGCCCCAAAAAAGGTCCTGAACATAATAGTTTTTTAATAACCTTAAAAAAGGGCCCTGGAAAAAAATTCGAAAAAGTTAAGTTCCGAAACAAAAGTCCTGAAAAAACGCCGTGAAAAAAGGCCTCAAAACAAAAGTTTTGAAAACATTATTCTGCAAAAAAAAATCCCAAAAAAAATCTTGCAAGAAGCCTAAGAAAAGTCCTGAAAAAAGGCATTAAAAAAGTTCCAGAAAAATAATCCAGATTAAAAATCCTGAAAAACGTCGTTAAAAAAGAGTCCTAAAAAAAAGTCTTCAAAAAAGTTCTAAAAAAACTTCCAGTTCTAGATCTGAAAAAGGCATTAAAAAGTCGTGAAAAATAATCCGGATAAAAAAATCCTAAAAAGAAGTCTTAAAAACAAAAAGGTTTTACAATAAAGTCTTGAAAAAAAGTCCCGCAAAATAAGTTCTAGAGAAAGGTTCTAAAAAAAGACCTAAAAGAAGAAATGAAAAAATCCTGAAAATAAGGTCTTACAAAAACGACTTGAAAAAAGTGAGGAAAAAAAGTCCTGAAATTTTGATTTATACTTTCATGGTATTTTTTTTCAATTTAAATGTACATTGAAAGTATTGTAGTATTGGATGATTCTGACATTTAAAACGTCAAAATTATGAAAGATGGAAATGAAAAATGATACTTCAAATTCTAATAATCTTTGCTGACGATTTACTCAAAAAGTAATGAGATTTACAAAAGAAGGTATCCTTTATAAGTTATTAATTTTAGCATCACCTACCATTATTATTAATATAAATTTGATTAACTATTATCGTTTCCTAATTATAAACCAAAAATGATAAAAAAATCGATATTTTTTCATAAAACGTTTGTTTTTTGAAAAAAAACTGAAACAAAAGATGCTCATTTCTTTGTTTCCTTTTGTTACCTTCAAGATTTGCTTAGATGTTTTTGTAATATGTTTCATTTTTAAAAAATTATCGGAGAAAAACAAAAAACGGCTAAGGTTAACGCATACTTGAGGTTTATGAAATTTTACCAAAAGCTTTTCAGTTCTTCAAATTACCAAATAAGGCTTATGTTCAAAGTTCCATGTTAATTCATGTCGTAGTTTTTGAAATACGGCGCGCACAGACTGACAGACATACATCTCAATAGGAATGCATATTGAAAAAATGGTGATATGGCCATCATGTCACTTTCTCCGACTTGATGGTATCATTTATATTTACGCTTCCATGGTTTATTTTCAATTTAAATCATATTTTAAGTGTGCATCGAACGTTTCGTAGACTCGGATAAAACTGACGTTTAAAACGTCAAAATTATGAAAGATTGAAAAATGTACTTAAAATCCAAAAACTCAGTTTACTCAAAAACTAAAGAGATTTCGAAAAAAACTTATTCTTCATAAATTGTTCATTTTGGCATTCTCTACAATTATTATTTACATAAATTTGCTGTAACTATTAGCGTTTCATAATTGTATACCAAAAATGAAAAAAAATTTATAAATTTTTTTCTCGAATAACAATGATTTTATGAAAAATGTTTTCAAACAAAATAATCGCATTTCTTTATTGTCTTCAATATTTGTTTAAATGTTTTTGTGATATTTTTCATATTTAAGAAAATATTGGCAAAAAACAAAAAACAGTTAAGGTAAACACCCACTTCCGGTGTACGAAATTTTACCAAAAGCTTTTCAGTTCTTCGGATTATCAAATAAAACTTACGTTCAAAGTTTCATATCAATTGGTCTATTAGTTTTTGAGATACAGCGCGCACAGACACACACACACACACACACACAGACACACACACACACACACACACACACACAGACACAAAAAAAATTTTTCCAGAAATTGTTGAAATGGCATCTAGGGACCCCAAAACGGATATTTCCGTAAAAAAAATTTTTGAAAAAAAAATCACGATCACAATACTTTCTCGTACTTCGTAACGGAGAAAGTAATTAGTTGCACCACTTACAATCTGAGACGTAGAATAGGCTCTTGCCATGTTCATTTCTTCATAAAAGAAATCTTATAATCGGAATAACAGTAATTGATGTAGAGCCTGGAACGGAGAAATTTGTAAAAGCATAGACGGGCTGGCCAGAATATTCATTCCATTACTTGTTATGGAATGAATTACATGCAAAACGCATAACCGCATAGTGTTTTGTTCTATAACAAGATTGAGAATATGTTCGTTCTGTGATCAAAATTGATTTCAGAATGCTAAAATTCTACAGTGGTCGTGGAGAAAATGTTTTCCAGGCCCGGTCCGGTCAGGCAGTGAATTTTGAGTTCAAATAATTTTGAATTCTCGTAATAATTTGTATTTTAAAATAAAACTTTCAGTATATTTTTAACAATCAATAATTTAAAATCGAAATATTTGTAGGTGTGGTTCGACACATCCCGCATCTGTGTACAACTTCAACCTGAACATTTTTCTAGTGCGGCCAGTGAAGGGCTACAAATCGAAATTGTAAATAAAGAATGATATAACAAAAAAATACGGAATAAGCTACTGATACTGTGTAGACGTGTTTTAAATTGCTTTCCTATATAGGAATTGTATTAATTTTAACAACGATAAAAATACCGAACGAACTTTACGAAATCCTTAGAAAACTTGAAGCAACTCAAAAGGTCTTTTTTTTCTCAATTGGGGCCGAGTAAAATATCAGTTCCAAGTTATATTATTATATTTTTATTTACAGGTGAATCTCTTTGATATATTATTCGATCCCTCTTTTTATATTTCGTCGTATTTATATAATTGTAATATTTCGTTTGATGATGAAAAATTCAGATTGGAATTGCGCCGTAAAACGTACAATATTCGTGCTATAGGCACGATATAAATACACTCAAGATGCAATCTATGTAAGGTGTTATATATAGAAATATTTTGTTATTTATGTTATGTAGGAAAATGTGATGAGTGTATTGCAGAAAATGAAACCACATACACTTATTTATATTTTCTTCAAACTGAGTCAACTTAAATTTGAATCATTATTAATTATTTAAAATTTGGGCTTGGTTAAATGATATTAGTTAATTATACTTTTTGGTACTTGTCAGAAGTATTTACTAAATTCAATTTGATAAACTAATAGCTATAGTACTCATAGCAAGTGATCAGAATTTCTGCACAAAAATATTGTGAGCAGTAAACGTCCAGCGATGATACTCAAGGGCAGAACATGAGCGGTACGCAAAGGCTAATATGAATAAATAAAATTTAAAAAATCTTTATTAAAAAGTTTTTTTTAATTTACAGTAAAATATTTCACCCTACCATGAGGTATAAGATCAAGAAGAAAAAACGTTTCATCATTGCGAGGTATATTTCGTACAATTTTATGAATATTTGTGCCATTTTCTTAGTAAATATTTCGTATTTTAATTTATTGTAAGTTTGATAATGGCACGTTGAAGTTGCCGAAACTGTAGTCACGGAAATAACAAATTTTCAGACGTTATACAAATAAAGCAATAGTGTTTTATTTATTATAAATTTATTATAATAAACTTTTACTTTGTATTTTCAAAACGGCACAATAATCATATAAAATTGCATGAAAAACACCTTACAAAGATCTAATATTTAGATAATTTTGATACCATTAAATATTTTTATGCGCGAAATTTGAACGGAGAACACAGAATACTGACCGCTCGGTAGCAATAGCCATAGAAGTAATTATTACAGTAAGCAGTAGGTATCCTTCCTATGTTAGTAAGTAAAATTATTTCATATTTAAACATTTACATGAAATCCTGCTTAAAATGTTATTAATAAATAACTTAACATATATGATAAGTTCCCCTGTAAAATTATTAGAATATTACATATGTACATATATATGACTAACATTAATATTGGTATTTTGGAGAGATTAAAATAGATTTGCCATTTACAATTATCGACTAATTAAATAATTAATTCATTCCATGTACACTTAGACAGATTCTAATTTGATCATCAATTCTCAATTAATTACATTCCGTTGTATTATCGTGCAATTAAAATCAAATTAATTTTTTTTAATAGAAATTTTTCAAAAAGATTATTACTGCATGATTGTTCATACATACAGCTAAGATTAGCTTCTCTCTTTTATGCAACCCTTCTGCAATAAAAATAAAGTTGGTCGACTATACGTTTTACCGCCATAATGGGCAATAATAATTGGAAATGGACCGATATAAATTTTTCGGGCAATGCCGTTATTTCGGTGGTCGATACTGATATGTATATAGGGAAATCTACGAAAAATGTGCCAGAAAATGACTCAAAAGTGAAGAAAATGAAAAATGGTTTCCACCACCCTGATAGTGGTAAGAAACCCTTCTTTGGCGAACACGTTTTCATTCTTGAAGAAGTAAAAAAACAAGTGTGCGACAGATATGAGAGCATTTTAAGAGAGTCGTAAAAGCAATTTTTCACGTTTTTTTTTTTAGGTTTGGCAACGACCGCTGGATACAATCCCTCTCTGAAGTGAGAGAAGTTTCTCGATTGTTTCGGAAACAAATCTCTTCAAGAAACCCTAAATGGAAACCAGAAAATAATATTTCCCTTCTTTGGCCCCACTTGAATCATTAGAAATTCAAAACGTCGTTCTCTCTAGCTGGACTATGAAGAGTTCTACCATACCGACTGGTGTTAAATGTTTAAATCTTCGATGATATATACCATCCAACATAAACAATCAAACTGTCATTTGCATCAAACGTACATTTGTGGGTCATATCATCATCCATCCTTGTGCACAAAAAGCATTTGAAATAAAAATATTCAAAATGTCAGTCTCAAGAGACGTCCAAGTCAAGGAAAAAGGGTAGTATATGGCCTTGAGACGAGAAAAAGAGGCTCAACGCAGAGCTGCAGAAAAATAAGGATAGCTCGTTACACAATGAAAGCAAAGTGTCAAAATCAAAAGTGACAATTTTAATGTTTAGATTGTATTTCATAATTCACAAGAGAAAGAAAAATCTGAAATTTTTCCTATTGAACAGGGACCTCGATAATATCGACAAGTGGACAATCAGAACCTTTATCCTGAATGTGCCCTGAAAGTTTCCCCGAGATCTTGTTATCGGCGCTTAGTTTACCTACGCGTCTTAACAAATGCGTAATTATCTTAATTTGGATTTTATGAGCTAACCATTGCTCATTTTCAATATTAATATACATTCCGCATTATTGAAATTTCCAAACGAGATCATTTTCGAAGAAGTACAGCTGCCAGTAACTACACAATAAAAATGAGCCTCTACCCGCTGTGCGCCGATTTACCGAGGGCATCGTTAAGACCGTTTTCGCAGAACAACTAGTGAAAATGTGCAGCTGCGAGGATAACACAATGGACTGTTGATCCCCCCCAAGCTGGCTGCGTACGTGACGAAATCGGCTCGAACTCAAATTGTTCTTGGAAGAGCAATTTGCCGGTTCGAACACGTGCGCCGACCTCGGCGCTCCTGTTACACCCTACCACCACCACCACCCGCAACTCGGAGAAGAGTAGGGCATGCCCCGTAAAAGGCTGTGGAGAGCTCCCCAGACAATTAGATGAAATTCAACAATCAGTCAGCCAACACCATCGTCCGAACATCTACGACGCCGCGCCGCCGCCGCCGCCTTCGTATTCTTCGGACGTTCTAGTGCCTCGTGAAAATTGAGTGTTGGTGACTATTGTTTTTGTGACTGTTCTTTTCCGTGACTTTATTTTTATTGACTTTATTGACCGTGTACATATTTTTGAACTTTTTTTTTGTCATTGTAATAACTTTCTTCGTGTGTAAATAATAGCGATTGTTATCGCACCAATCAGACTATTTCTGCCTCCACCCCATCCTTCGTGTTTCTTGTGCTGTGTCTCATAGCTATACCGACTCCAAGAGGTAGCTGGAGGTCAACGAGGGCGGTTTTCGCCCCGCGCTGCAACCCCCCCCCCCCGTGACAATCTGTTGAAATTGAATAGAAAGAACCAATAGACATCAAAGCATAGCCTTCTTCTCGTGCTAGGGAAATGTATTTGTATCGAGAGATTTCGAGCTTGAAATCGCTCATAAAAACAGAGATAAACAGAACGAGATATTGGAGAGCAAAACATCAAAGTGTGGTTGAGAAAAAGAGAAATTTAAACCAACAATTGAGGCGGCAAGTAACAAGAATGTCCAGAAAGATCGCAAGTTACGAAATATTAATTCTTGCTATGAGAAACAATCTCGATCAAATTACTGATACCCATAAGCGTTTGGCCTACAGGAAAACTCTCGCAAATATCACCGAAAACTCCAAGAAAATGCTCGGTTTGAATAAAAGACCCAAAATAAAATCATTAAGAAGGAAAACAGATGTGGTGGAACCGTCTGCTAGAACTCGTAGAAGCCAAGATATGAGGAAGTTGATCGAGTCATTTTTTACATCGGATGAAAATTCTTTAGCCCCTTGAGCTCGAGATAAGAGCTATGCGAAAACACTACATGTTTGATACCATCGACACCTTGTATAAAAAAATTTGTTCAGATCTTTGACTATATACATATAGACTGCTATTCCCCCTCCATTTCCCATATGATCACTGCTCCAAAAGTTGTCTGCGAGCTGGGGCCAGATATAAGTCCCGCCCCGGAGCCGAAAATGGAGCTTAGTTTAAAAACCGGAAAGCAAAAAAAAAATTTCTCGATGTATTCATTAGCAACGTGGAGAATACAAATGCGAGCATATTTCGGCAACTTGGGTCCACTTTCCTGCGTTCTTTACAAGCAAAGCATCAACCCATAATTTGCGAAGTTCCGGATTTGATGGAAATCTAATACAGAATTTTAGGTTATAAGTCAAAAGTCAACTGACGTGTACATCGGCTGACGAGTATTATAAGCGCGTTAGCATATATACGTGGACGCATTGCAGCCTTTCGCATAGCAATATTTTGACATAGTGTGAATATTTGACAATATAAATGTTTATATTTTCAAAGGTGTGAATAAATTGCAGGGTATCACAATATGCAATGCGAGCTCATATAGTCGTATGTCATAGACACAAAATAGCTACCAATTTAGTAACATACCGCAACCACTTAGGGTCCCGCCGCGCCACCGTGGCTTGGAGACACACATAAAGTTGCCGTTAGCAGTCCATAAGTATATAGTCAAAGGTTCGGATAATCATGTATCTGTTTCTTAAACCCTGTTTTACCGACTGAATCCTTTTTGGATTACTCATGAGAACTTCAAACTTCTGCTCCAAAGAATCCACGCCCATAATATCGTCGATACAAAAAATCCTCAGGAATTCATGACTGATTTATGTTGTCATATTAAAAATAAGGATTGTATGTTTAAGTAATGTGTTAATAAGAGTCACAGTCAGAGTCAGTAAGAGTAAGACTTTGAATATGAATTCCAGTGAAAAAACATGGTATTTTTCCAGGATTACGGAGTCTGTCAGTCGTCCAGGGTCAAAAGGGAAAATTTACCATGTGCAGATAACAAAAAAAAGGAAGATTCTTTGCAATACAACAGATTTAGTGGACCAAATCAATACACTGATCTCAAAATTATTTCAACAGGCATTTGTAATAACCCATCAATTCCAGTTTGTTCAAGCAAATTATCGAGCAGTTAAGTGAGATAGATGTATACGTGAGTATAGACACAATTATGAGGGTAAATACTCTAGGGAGATTCAGGGGACGCATTTTGGAGCCCCCAAATCTCAGATAAGTCTGCATAGAGGTGTGTTTCATCACAGAAACGAATTGGGTCAGGTTGAATCCACATCTTTTGTAACGGCGTCCGACTGTTTACGTCATGATTCGGCGTACTTTCAACCAATCTTGACAAAAATTAGATAAATCAAACCCCCAGTATGCAGAATACATTCTCAAAGTGATCAGCCATGCAATGTAAAAATTGAAATAATTTCGCATTATTAAATTTCTATTCTCGGTTTTTCGGATTCCAATATTGCACATGGAATTTCACGACCTCTGGGCATGGAAAAATTGTGGCAAACGGTGTTGGTGGCAATGTTAAATCCATGTGCAATAAAAGCGTATTAGAGGGTTAAGATATTCTTACCGCAGACGATAAAGTCAGGGTTGTTGAAAATGGATCGAGAATTTCTGGATTTGTAGTCAGTCTTTCTGACGTAGAAGGTGGATAAGATTTTGAAGGGAAATCTACCGGCGATCAAGGAAATCACGAAACTCCGCCAAGTTTTCTTTTCAAATTCCCACCCATATGATTTATACTTTCGTCAGCTTAGTTACGTTCGAGATACCAATTTGTCCTCATTACAGTTTGAAGAAAAAGAACATAACCTATTCCAAGTCAGGTTTTCAGGAGCCAATGATAAACGCTTACAATATACATGACTGAGTGATTGTAGTTTTCGCAGAATGGTGTGTAGGAATTGTCCTAAAAATACAAGACAACGCCATCACCATGAAATTCCTAAGACGAGTTGGGAAGGAAATGAGTTGGCCTAAAACTCACAACCTACAGGTTTTACATGACACTCAAATTGTTGGGAAACTTAACGAACCTTTTCAACAAAAGAATCGGATAAATTCAGTCTTTGTATTCGATGATCAAGAATGGGCATTTTCTTGAATTTTGGAAATTTTGTGATTCTACAAAATTTGCCATCACTTCTTCAGGGAAAAAACCTACATTTATTAGCTGATATTGCTGTAACCGACGGTTTTCCACGTTCACTTGTGTCCAAACTGATGTTTAACCGTCAGGATCCTATCGTTACTCCACTCATAGTAGCCCCCGCTGAGATCCCCCCCCCCACAACTCCCGGACCAAATAACATTCAGAAAGTTGCCTTATGCAGAGGGCCTCA
Organism: Ocypus olens; assembly: GCA_910593695.2. NCBI lineage: Eukaryota > Metazoa > Arthropoda > Insecta > Coleoptera > Staphylinidae > Ocypus > Ocypus olens. The sequence continues at coordinate 10,082,954 of OU343054.1, read as the reverse complement.
CCCCCAAACTTATTAACGTTCTGGGCCACGACAAAGTTATAACAGCTCAATCTAACATTAGCACCCTTAACAGGGTTTTTTCACTAGGCTGAAAGACAAAAATTTAGCTGACATTTTGTCGAATGTGATTTACAATATACCTTGTTCGGATTATGATCTCTCCTATGTGGGTCAAACTTCACAGTGGCTCAAGTCACGTTTGGCATAACACAGGTGTGATTACAGACTGGGCAAAAAGTCATGTGCTCTTTCTATTCACTGCAACTCTTCAAACCACAACCCAGACTTCAACAACGTAAAAGTTCTTTGACACGTGTAAATCATATAAGGGCAGATTGTTTCTTCAGAAGAACCGTGGAAACACAATGAATTTCAAATCGGACACAGATCGCTTAAGTAACATTTACTCCTATCTCATAAAATCAACAGCGATTCCTTGATTAACAATTCACATAACTCCCTAATTTCTGCTGCTTGATTTTTGTTGAATTTAGTTAATTGCCTCATTATCAGTAATCAGACTCACTATTTTTTCTTACACCCCAGCAATTTATTGAAACTGTTGTATTCCACTTAAATCAAATTATTGACCAAAAATTACACCGGGTTTGGCCCTTGCAACTCAATCAGTATGGCCCTAAGGCTGAAACGTTTAAAGAGAGGTCAACTGTTGTACGTACAACAAAACTTGCCGAATTAATACGCCTGGTATTCTAAAACTTTTAAACTTTAGAAGATGCGTTATGGTACCGTTCTGTAATGTACCCGAAGAGTAATTGGATTATTTTTCTTTCCAATCGGAAATTTCCATTTGCAAAAGTGAATGGTCCTAGACAATTATTATGCCATAACTTATGAAAAAAAGTTATGATTTACTTTGACTAACAAGGAGACGATCAGATGTGTGACTCGCCGATTTTATCCATCTTTGGCACACGTGTAGGTCATAACTAGGAGTGTAACAGGTGCAAGTAATAGGGCGCACTATTCAGCCGTTTTCGCAAAAAAAATGTTTTTTTTAATTTGTTATTCATGCGTTAACAAACATATACCGACATTTTGGCGCATCGGTAAAACCTCCGATTTGTAGTCGGAAGGTCGAAGGATCGAACCCTATTGTTGAAGTCGGGTTCATTCATTTTCTTTTTATAGTTTTTATAAATCCATGTGTATTTAAATATCTTAATTTTAGAATCGATCCATTTTTTTTTTTCGAAAACGGCTGAATAGTGCGCCCTATTACTTGCACCTGTTACACTCCTAGTCATGACCTACACGTGTGCCAAAGATGGATCAAATCGGTGAGTCACACATCTGATCCTCTGCTTGTAAGACTCTTAACAGATAGATGTGTGGAGCTACGAGTAGTTGTGTCGTAAGTTCGCTGCACTGGCGGAACCAAGTTACTGTTAATAAGATAGGATTCTTAAAATAGTACCTCTTTGCTCCTTGTATTGCTGTTCTAGAGTCCCAGGCGTAATTGCTTGTGCTTTAGTTTTATTTAATGATATTTAATTTGATCTGTTTTGAATTAGTGGTATTGTACTGTACGGGTCGCTATTCAAAGCCACCATAAACAATATTTGAACGAAAATGTCGAATGTGTGTCAGTATTTTGTTGTTCAATATTATTAATAAAGCCCGTTAGAATATGTGTGGCCAAAAATATCGATTCTAAACTACTGATTTTTGAAAATTGACTATATTTCATAATTTGTGTCATGGTAAATAGCTATTTAAGCAAAAATGAAAAATATGCGACTGCCTTCATAGCCAAAAATATCGATTCTAGACTTCAATATATATTTTTAATGGACCATATTGTGCATTTGGTAAAAAAATTATTAAAACAAAAATTAAAAATATGTGTCCTGTTTTATTACCTAATATCATAAAACGAACCCGTTAGAATAATTGTTGCTAAAATGATAGATTCTAATCGCGAAACAATGACTTTTGATTTTTTGAAAATATACCACATTTTATAATCATGGTAAAATATGAAAATTAAATATATTTATACTTATTTTATTATTTAATATTACAAACAATGCCTGCTACATTATGCTACATGATTTCTTGACAAAAATATCGATTGCAACCAGCGCCAAATTGTTTTTTTTTTTTATTGACTTTATTTCATAATTTTTGTCACGGTAAATAATGATTTAAGCGAAAATTAAAAATATGTGTCCATTTACTATTGGTAAGTGGTATAAACAAAACCTATTAGAACATCTGTCGCCAAAAATATCGGTTCCGGACTATGCCCAACAACGACTTTTAATTTGGATTATAGAGATAATATTTCAAAATATCTCCTAGGAGAAAAACTAAGTTAAACAAAAATACAAAAAAAGAGTCCTGTTTTTATTGTATAATGTTATAAACAAAACCCGTTAGAAAATTCGTGGCCAAAAATATCGGTTATAAACCACGCAGTACAATTACTTTTGATTTTTTTTAAATTGCCCATATTTTATAATAGCTAAAAAATTATCTAAACTAAAATGAAAAATATGTGTGTTTTATTATTTATTATAATAAAAGAAACCAGTTCTTTTTCTAACCTTAATTTAGAAAGCAAACAATTATTCCCCCATATTCAAAAACTAAAAATTTACATATCTGTACGAAAGCATAAAGCGTGATCTTCTGGAATCCGCCGAAATTTTCAAACAAGGGAGTAATGCTTTCGTTAATCTGTTGAACGAGCAAACCGATCTAATGTACACGCCACTTTTCAATACACTGTAATTATATAACCCTTTGTACCTGTTTTCGCTTTAATTTATTTGCTACACTTACACTAAATTCTTGACCGTCAAACGGGGGCCTGCCCAAAGTGCCGAATGTCTAAATTGTCGAATCGGTATTTTGCCCAAAGTGCCGAATTGCATACTACGGACCTTGCCCAAAGTGCCGAACGACGCCAAACTACGACGCATCGTTCGTCAATAAGTCGTCGGAGCCGAATGCGAATCGGTACATTGGTCGTTCGACAGAACGTCTTCGCACGCACGAGAACGAGGACGAGTAAGGTCCAAAATGCCGAATGCACGCCCTTACGTATGTTCGTAATGTGCAAAAATAATGTTTGGTAATACAAGTTTATCAATGGAAGGTAGATGGTTTCAGGCTTGGAGAATGTTTTTTTTTATCTGAAATAAAACAAATTGTATTTTTGTTTTAAACGTTTTTAAATGTATTATAACAGAAATATTCGGCATTTTGAGGGGTCGGCACGAGGATAAAGTGCCGAATGTCCAAACTGCCGATCCGCATTCGGGTTTGACGCCTTGTTGACGAACGATGCGACGTCGCTTAGCATCGTTCGCCAGTTTGGGAATGGTCGGTAGTATGAAATTCGGCACTTTGGGCCAAATACCGATTCGGCATTCGGCACTTTGTGCCATACCCATCAAACGTCGAAATTTAAGTCGTGTCATTGTATTAATATCAATGTAAAATTGTATATATCCTACAATAAATAATTGTGGTTTTAAAACATAGGAAGTGTTTTATTCAGTGTTATTATTAGTGATGGGCAATATCGAGTATCTTAAACATCGATCAATCGGTGATCGATCAGTCGATCTTTTGCTCGATCTGCTCTTTCCATTAAAAAATTGTAATTTTAAGACATTTCCGGTTAAACTGAGAGTGATAAAACCTTTGTTTTGGGTTCGTTCGTTCTGGTTCACATACTTATTACTCATCATCGTATATGGTTTCAATTTCAATACAAGCATTCATTCAATTTCGAATGCAAATATTTAAACATTAGAATTGAGGCAGAAGTCGAGAGAATTCTAAACATATTTAATAATTAAATACTTAACCGACCCGGGAAAGTTTTTATATTCGGCCCCCACACTAAACTATTCCTTCTGAAAAAAAAATTATCGAAAACAAATTATGTTCATTATTTAGTCAAAGAAATCACCGGGTTCCGCCTCCATCGGCCCACCAGCCCACCGGAAAATTCCCGGTATCCCTCTTCTCACCTGACCCACAAGGCCACAACTAATAAGAACTAATACAATGCCAGGGCCGCAGAAAATGTTAAATAGAAGCAAAATTAGTTTTAATAATTCAATGAATTAATTAGCAATCAAGTTAGTCTAAACTTAAAGAAATATTTAATTGATCAAATCAAATGAAATTCATAGTGTAATCATACAACGATCGATCCGTGCTCGAACAGATCAAACTACTCAAGCCGCACAATCTGATCAATTACTCGAGCCGATCGATCTGCAAAATATGATCAATCAGCTCGTGCTGCTCGATCTTTTATGTCGTTCGCTCTGCTCGCTTTGATCGAGCGGCTTGAAGATATCGAGCGGCGTAAGGATAACGAGCAGCATACAAAGATCGAGCGGCTTTAAAAGATCGAGCGGCATTGATCGACCTGCGTTGATCGAGTGGCGATGATCGATCAAAAGTTCAAGCAGCGTTGTTCGATCAAAAGATCGAGCTGCTCGATCATCTGCAAATATCGAGTACTCGATCTTTTTTGACCGATCTTACCCATCACTAGTTATTATGGATTATCACGTAATAACGGTCGCAACCATCACCATGATACAATTTTGCATTAAGACCCTGTCTGCATTTCACCTCCAGTCTTAATAGCTCAGTTACTAATTAAATCAGGATTTTGTTATTTTGCAGACTTTACTTGTATCCTAAGGCGTATTTCAGGAAAATATATTTATGCACAGGGTGTCCCAAAAAGTGTGACGCTGTGATGGTATATCTTTTAAGATTACATGCTGTATATTGTATTGCTTATTTGGGTGAATTTTTTACCTCTTGAATTTTATTAAAATCGGTTTAGTGATATCAGCAAAACAAAAATAATTAAACGAGTTTTATGCAATAACTTTTAGGATATGCGATAAGGTTTTTATTACGAAAAAATCCGCGGGGAATGACATACAAATGTACAGTGGCTCCAATTTAAAATAAGAAAAACGTATTGCTTTAAAGTTCTAAAAGTTTGACACTAAATTTTAGGCACCCTGTGTAATTCATGTCAATCAACTTGGTTATCGGGACTGTTAGACCTTATTTAATGAGGCACTATTTTTTATTATTTTATTGTTTTTTTTAAACAATGGTGCAGAACTGATTCGTTTAATTTTTGTTTTTACTGCTATCACTGAAACGATTTCAATAAAATTACGGGAGTCTGTAGGCAGTCATGAAAGGTATTCAAATAAACAATAAAATGCACAGCATGTAATCTACAAAGATATATCATCATGACGTTACAGTTTTTTGGGACATCCTCTATATTCAAAAATATTTTCCTGAAATGCATCCTAAGATGCAAATATATTCTGCAAAATATCAAAATCTCAACCTAATTGGTAAATGAGCTATAGAAGACGGGCAGTGAAAGACCCTGTATATATCCTACCATTGAGTACAGTTTATTTCCACTTTTTTTAGTTTTACATTTTCATATCTTAATGAAAATAATACTAAGATCGTTATTTATAGATATCTTTTGACGTGGGATAGTACAGGCCTCTGAATAGTGACAATGCTCTACAGATCTGCTTCAAATCGAGTTATATTGTACATCTCTCAGTAGGTCAATCAGCTTAAAGGTAGTTTCATGTAAGGTTGACTTTGGAATCCTGACTGTGAATTAAATAAGCCACGATCTAATATCACAAGGTTCAAAATACAAGAATGGATTAAAGATAGACCAGAAAATAGGAAAAATAAAATGATATCAAGTGGGATGTTGGTAGGTACCCATCTGGTGTTCATCCCTTGCGATCAATTCCCATTATCGGTAAAATCACGGCCCTGACAAAATATAAAATAGAACGATCAATTCGTAGTTCATTCTAAGTTTGGTAAAACTGAAATTGAAGATTATTTTTTTTAAGACCAAATTATTTGTTCAGAAATATTTGATTTGTCTTTAGATATTTTAATAACTATTAATTGAATTAGCTTATACATGCAACAAATATACTTTCCCTTTTACTCTATCTCTGGCACTTCTACGCACGCAATGGTAAGCATCAGAGTAACAAAACTAATTAAAAATTTGACTCTCTGATCATGAAAGAACTTTTTTTTTTAAATATGTATTCACAAATAATATGCAATATAGATTTTACACGAAAAAGGAAATATAGCTCATGGCGAATCAAATTAATCATGTGGATGAAATATAACCATTGTAGTTCGAATTATCGCGGTAAAATTTTTAACAGAATTTTTCATTGTGAAAACAAACTGATCCCGACGGGCAATTCCGAGACTATCTAAATAATTGGCCATAAAATATTTTATTCCGTCATTTATACGATGCAATTTCCGATAAATATTTTTCCTACCTAAGGGCGCAGCGCCTGTTTATAGTTTATAGTTACATATTCTACCCACAATAAGGATAATAATATATAATAAAGAAGGAAAACGGCAGGCATTATTCTTTATTGCAGCCGGATAGTAACAATATTAAAGGTCCAACTGTACGCAGACCTGGGATTGTGGGAATTTACCAGCATGGTCGTGGTTTGGACCTGAATTATATGAAAACGAGGGCGGCGCTGGATTTTTTATCGTTAGACAAACATCAGTTTTGCCCAAATCAATACCTTCTCTACCTCTCTGATCGAAGGCCCACTCACCTAGTCGATCCCTCGCGGGATGTTATTTATAGGTGTTGCAAGCAATTTAATGAATTTAAAAGAGAGAGAAAAAATGTTTACCTTTTATTATCTGAAAAAAAACGCTTGTTAGTTCTTCCTCAGTTGGTATTTTCATTTTTCCTTTACTTTTAGGTTTAATATACTGTATTTATAAAAATATTTATGTAGTTTAAGTGGTAAGTAAAACACGTGTGTTGAGAATTTTCACAAATTTTTAATGTCGAAACACTGCGACATATGTTTCGACATTAAAAATTTGTGAAAATTCTCAACACACGTGTTTTACTTACCACTTAAACTACATAAATATTTTTATAAATACAGTATATTAAACCTAAAAGTAAAGGAAAAATGAAAATACCAACTGAGGAAGAACTAACAAGCGTTTTTTTTCAGATAATAAAAGGTAAACATTTTTTCTCTCTCTTTTAAATTCATTAAATTGCTTGCAACACCTATAAATAACATCCCGCGAGGGATCGACTAGGTGAGTGGGCCTTCGATCAGAGAGGTAGAGAAGGTATTGATTTGGGCAAAACTGATGTTTGTCTAACGATAAAAAATCCAGCGCCGCCCTCGTTTTCATATAATTCAGGTCCAAACCACGACCATGCTGGTAAATTCCCACAATCCCAGGTCTGCGTACAGTTGGACCTTTAATATTGTTACTATCCGGCTGCAATAAAGAATAATGCCTGCCGTTTTCCTTCTTTATTATATATTATTATCCTTATTGTGGGTAGAATATGTAACTATAAACTATAAACAGGCGCTGCGCCCTTAGGTAGGAAAAATATTTATCGGAAATTGCATCGTATAAATGACGGAATAAAATATTTTATGGCCAATTATTTAGATAGTCTCGGAATTGCCCGTCGGGATCAGTTTGTTTTCACAATGAAAAATTCTGTTAAAAATTTTACCGCGATAATTCGAACTACAATGGTTATATTTCATCCACATGATTAATTTGATTCGCCATGAGCTATATTTCCTTTTTCGTGTAAAATCTATATTGCATATTATTTGTGAATACATATTTAAAAAAAAAAGTTCTTTCATGATCAGAGAGTCAAATTTTTAATTAGTTTTGTTACTCTGATGCTTACCATTGCGTGCGTAGAAGTGCCAGAGATAGAGTAAAAGGGAAAGTATATTTGTTGCATGTATAAGCTAATTCAATTAATAGTTATTAAAATATCTAAAGACAAATCAAATATTTCTGAACAAATAATTTGGTCTTAAAAAAAATAATCTTCAATTTCAGTTTTACCAAACTTAGAATGAACTACGAATTGATCGTTCTATTTTATATTTTGTCAGGGCCGTGATTTTACCGATAATGGGAATTGATCGCAAGGGATGAACACCAGATGGGTACCTACCAACATCCCACTTGATATCATTTTATTTTTCCTATTTTCTGGTCTATCTTTAATCCATTCTTGTATTTTGAACCTTGTGATATTAGATCGTGGCTTATTTAATTCACAGTCAGGATTCCAAAGTCAACCTTACATGAAACTACCTTTAAGCTGATTGACCTACTGAGAGATGTACAATATAACTCGATTTGAAGCAGATCTGTAGAGCATTGTCACTATTCAGAGGCCTGTACTATCCCACGTCAAAAGATATCTATAAATAACGATCTTAGTATTATTTTCATTAAGATATGAAAATGTAAAACTAAAAAAAGTGGAAATAAACTGTACTCAATGGTAGGATATATACAGGGTCTTTCACTGCCCGTCTTCTATAGCTCATTTACCAATTAGGTTGAGATTTTGATATTTTGCAGAATATATTTGCATCTTAGGATGCATTTCAGGAAAATATTTTTGAATATAGAGGATGTCCCAAAAAACTGTAACGTCATGATGATATATCTTTGTAGATTACATGCTGTGCATTTTATTGTTTATTTGAATACCTTTCATGACTGCCTACAGACTCCCGTAATTTTATTGAAATCGTTTCAGTGATAGCAGTAAAAACAAAAATTAAACGAATCAGTTCTGCACCATTGTTTAAAAAAAACAATAAAATAATAAAAAATAGTGCCTCATTAAATAAGGTCTAACAGTCCCGATAACCAAGTTGATTGACATGAATTACACAGGGTGCCTAAAATTTAGTGTCAAACTTTTAGAACTTTAAAGCAATACGTTTTTCTTATTTTAAATTGGAGCCACTGTACATTTGTATGTCATTCCCCGCGGATTTTTTCGTAATAAAAACCTTATCGCATATCCTAAAAGTTATTGCATAAAACTCGTTTAATTATTTTTGTTTTGCTGATATCACTAAACCGATTTTAATAAAATTCAAGAGGTAAAAAATTCACCCAAATAAGCAATACAATATACAGCATGTAATCTTAAAAGATATACCATCACAGCGTCACACTTTTTGGGACACCCTGTGCATAAATATATTTTCCTGAAATACGCCTTAGGATACAAGTAAAGTCTGCAAAATAACAAAATCCTGATTTAATTAGTAACTGAGCTATTAAGACTGGAGGTGAAATGCAGACAGGGTCTTAATGCAAAATTGTATCATGGTGATGGTTGCGACCGTTATTACGTGATAATCCATAATAACTAGTGATGGGTAAGATCGGTCAAAAAAGATCGAGTACTCGATATTTGCAGATGATCGAGCAGCTCGATCTTTTGATCGAACAACGCTGCTTGAACTTTTGATCGATCATCGCCACTCGATCAACGCAGGTCGATCAATGCCGCTCGATCTTTTAAAGCCGCTCGATCTTTGTATGCTGCTCGTTATCCTTACGCCGCTCGATATCTTCAAGCCGCTCGATCAAAGCGAGCAGAGCGAACGACATAAAAGATCGAGCAGCACGAGCTGATTGATCATATTTTGCAGATCGATCGGCTCGAGTAATTGATCAGATTGTGCGGCTTGAGTAGTTTGATCTGTTCGAGCACGGATCGATCGTTGTATGATTACACTATGAATTTCATTTGATTTGATCAATTAAATATTTCTTTAAGTTTAGACTAACTTGATTGCTAATTAATTCATTGAATTATTAAAACTAATTTTGCTTCTATTTAACATTTTCTGCGGCCCTGGCATTGTATTAGTTCTTATTAGTTGTGGCCTTGTGGGTCAGGTGAGAAGAGGGATACCGGGAATTTTCCGGTGGGCTGGTGGGCCGATGGAGGCGGAACCCGGTGATTTCTTTGACTAAATAATGAACATAATTTGTTTTCGATAATTTTTTTTTCAGAAGGAATAGTTTAGTGTGGGGGCCGAATATAAAAACTTTCCCGGGTCGGTTAAGTATTTAATTATTAAATATGTTTAGAATTCTCTCGACTTCTGCCTCAATTCTAATGTTTAAATATTTGCATTCGAAATTGAATGAATGCTTGTATTGAAATTGAAACCATATACGATGATGAGTAATAAGTATGTGAACCAGAACGAACGAACCCAAAACAAAGGTTTTATCACTCTCAGTTTAACCGGAAATGTCTTAAAATTACAATTTTTTAATGGAAAGAGCAGATCGAGCAAAAGATCGACTGATCGATCACCGATTGATCGATGTTTAAGATACTCGATATTGCCCATCACTAATAATAACACTGAATAAAACACTTCCTATGTTTTAAAACCACAATTATTTATTGTAGGATATATACAATTTTACATTGATATTAATACAATGACACGACTTAAATTTCGACGTTTGATGGGTATGGCACAAAGTGCCGAATGCCGAATCGGTATTTGGCCCAAAGTGCCGAATTTCATACTACCGACCATTCCCAAACTGGCGAACGATGCTAAGCGACGTCGCATCGTTCGTCAACAAGGCGTCAAACCCGAATGCGGATCGGCAGTTTGGACATTCGGCACTTTATCCTCGTGCCGACCCCTCAAAATGCCGAATATTTCTGTTATAATACATTTAAAAACGTTTAAAACAAAAATACAATTTGTTTTATTTCAGATAAAAAAAAACATTCTCCAAGCCTGAAACCATCTACCTTCCATTGATAAACTTGTATTACCAAACATTATTTTTGCACATTACGAACATACGTAAGGGCGTGCATTCGGCATTTTGGACCTTACTCGTCCTCGTTCTCGTGCGTGCGAAGACGTTCTGTCGAACGACCAATGTACCGATTCGCATTCGGCTCCGACGACTTATTGACGAACGATGCGTCGTAGTTTGGCGTCGTTCGGCACTTTGGGCAAGGTCCGTAGTATGCAATTCGGCACTTTGGGCAAAATACCGATTCGACAATTTAGACATTCGGCACTTTGGGCAGGCCCCCGTTTGACGGTCAAGAATTTAGTGTAAGTGTAGCAAATAAATTAAAGCGAAAACAGGTACAAAGGGTTATATAATTACAGTGTATTGAAAAGTGGCGTGTACATTAGATCGGTTTGCTCGTTCAACAGATTAACGAAAGCATTACTCCCTTGTTTGAAAATTTCGGCGGATTCCAGAAGATCACGCTTTATGCTTTCGTACAGATATGTAAATTTTTAGTTTTTGAATATGGGGGAATAATTGTTTGCTTTCTAAATTAAGGTTAGAAAAAGAACTGGTTTCTTTTATAATAATAAATAATAAAACAACGTTTAATATACTGTATTTATAAAAATATTTATGTAGTTTAAGTGGTAAGTAAAACACGTGTGTTGAGAATTTTCACAAATTTTTAATGTCGAAACATATGTCGCAGTGTTTCGACATTAAAAATTTGTGAAAATTCTCAACACACGTGTTTTACTTACCACATATTTTATGGAATTTCACCAAGTAACAGTTTCATCAATCCAATATGTAGTTTAAATTTAATTTAATATTAATAATTATAAATAATTTCTTTTTATTTTGTATTTTTTGGTAATAGTTGAATACGTTAACAAATTTTATTATTATATTTAATTTCAAATTTAACATTCATTTGAAGTAAAATGGATATTACTTAATTGGAAGAAGCAAGAGGCACTTGAAGCATTAGCCAAAATACATTAAAAGAAAACTTTTTCCATTTCCACCTTACCATTATTACTTTGTAGAACTGATATCAGTTGCAAAGTAGAGGTGGCCGATATAACTCTTTTCGGTGAGTTGCCTCAGCGAAAAGAGTAGATTCCGGGAGTCGGCTCATGTCACCCTTGTAAAAAGTGAAAAGTATGGCGGCAAAAAGTGAGCGAAAAAAATTCTCCCTTGAAAAAAAAAATTTACGAGCAACAAATAAAAAAAATTAAATGAGAAAAACGATAGCTTTCGTCTTCTGCAATTTAAGGGTTTCTTAGAAAGACTCATTTTATTGTATTTTTCTACAAGAAGTCAGGGAATGTTTGTTTTATTGAAATAAAAAAAAATGAAAATGATGATTAGTCATAAGGACATGCAATGCCTTTATTACGATTTAGGAAGGGCGAATGACCTTAATTGCCGACACCACTCTGGGATTTTGGAAAACTCGTTTCTTTCTGCTTAAACAATATTTTAGGGTCTTATAAACAATATCCAGTTGGTCCTATAGTGAGAAAATTCCTTAGGGTTCCTCAGGACTCCACCAAAGTGTGCGAGTATTTATGTGCTCGTAAAAATTTTAAACGCGTTTTTCTCGAAACCACTTTTTTCAAACTGGGAGGACAGATTACTTAAATACCATTGTATGGATCGGTTTGAAATTTTAACAGTAGCTCCACAATAACATTCTCAATATTCTCAATGAAAGTACTTAGTCGTTTTTTTTTTATATTTAATGTGTACTTTTTGTTTTATAAACACTACTACTTATTTTTTGGCCAAAAATCAATATATTTTTTCAAACGTGCATCATTTCTACAAAATTTGATTTAGAAAAAACCCCTATGTACTTCCATAGATAATGGTAACTGAATTATAAAAAGGTCGTTTTTTTATCTCATATTTTATAGAAATCCATCCTCCCGTTTAGAAGTTTAAAAACGGCGATTTCAAATATTTGCTCGGTAGTCGCAATTTTGTATTAAAATGAGAATATAACTCATGGCCTACTAGAATGTATTTTGAGTCAATCAGATGCAAGGAAATGCATAGCAGCATGTGTATCACCGCGATGACAAAAAACAAAAGTAGCGGTGATATTTTATTGTGGTCCTGTCAGAATTTTAAACCTCAAAATGGACTAAATTATTGGGATGCAGTTCTAGCAGTGAAATCAGTGAAATCGTGAAAAATACGATGCCCAGAAACACCGCGAGGAATAAAGAGTCGCAGTGCCGACAGTTTACGGAGTCTTTGTGCTGCAAGAAACTGCAAGACGAATTAAAACATTGCAATATGTGAGTTGTCATCAAGATTATAAAAGGTTATTCGTTATATTCTCTCACTAAATATAACTCGTGGTACGATTAATAACCGATGATATTTAGTCGTTGAAACCGAAGCAGCACATTCAACTCGCGCTAGCGCTCGTTGAATCTGCAGCTCGGTTTCAACTCCAAAATATCATCGGTAATAATCATACCACTTGTTGTATTACGGCTGAGAATATAACTGATTTGAAAAAATACAACTCAAATCTGGGACGCAGTTTGGCCGACACTGAAAATACAACTCAAATCTGGGACGCTGATTGGCTGGTACTGAAAATACAACTCAAATTTGGGACGCTGATTGGCTAGCACTGAGAATATAACTGATTTGAAATAATACAACTCAAATCTGGGACGCTGATTGGCTGGCACTGAAAATACAACTCAAATTTGGGAAGCTGATTTATTGGCACTGAAAATACAACTGATCCTTGAAAATACAACTCGAATGTAGAACGCTGATTGGCTAGCGCTAATACAAACTAGACAGTGACAGTGGCTGTCAAAAGGTGCATTCATTACACGAATTTGTGAATTTCCGATACGTTTTTACAAAATGCGACGTTTTTGAAACCGCCTGCGCTACAGTTATAAAAGAAGTGAAAAATTACGTTCCGAACATACAAAACCAAAACAAATTTTATACGTAATTCGTTATATTCTCTAACCGAACGTAACGCGTAAGGAGATTAAAACCATTGCAATTTTATTTTGAGATACACTCGTTATAATCTCAAATGAAAATGCAACGACTGGTGATTTCATTGAAAAAAAATATGCAATGGTATAATCTCCCCACTTGTTATATTATAACTGATAATACAAATGTTTTGTTTCATACCTCAATAACTGTTAATAAACCCTATAAAAGGAAATCCCATTCCTTCTTCCATACTCCCAAAATAAATCGTCAAAATTAGACTTTTCCCGTGCGTTCGACACCATAGATGCTACATTCACAAGGCAGAAGTTATCAGCACTAGGGATTAGAGGAAATATACTTAATTTAATTAGTTCCTTTTTAACAGATAGGCAAATGTATGTAGAAATAGAGCGCAAAAAGTCAAAAACATTCAAAATTAGCGAAGGTGTGGTTCAGGGTTCAACTTTGGGACCATTAATATTCTTATTATTTATCAATGATTTGAACGAATTTGTCACAGATGGGCGCATAATCAATTTCGCCGACGATACTTCAATAGTAGTCTCGGCGCAAACACCGAACGAACTTCTAAATAAAATAAACATCATTCATTCCCAGATCGCGAATGGGTGCAAAAAAAAATTAATTAATACTGAACATGGAAAAAACAGTTAGTGTTCAGTTTTATAATAGGAAAACTCCAGAACAACCAATAACAAATGAGTTGCAAAATACTAAATTTTTAGGAAGTTTTATCGATGCAAAATTGTCGTGGGGTCGCCAAATTGATTACGTGTCCGCAAAGCTGAGCAGCGCTTATTATTCAATATTAAAATTAAAATTCAGCAATTCGAGAAAAACATTGATAAATGTGTATTATGCATTAGCATATCCACACTTAGCATACAATATAATGTCCTGGGGCAGAGCTACCAGCGTCCAACGAATTTGTATTTCTCAAAAGCGCATCATTCGTCTCATTTTCAATTTAAAAAATAGACATTCGTGTCGGGAAATTTTCAAAACCAACAACTTGCTTACAGTAATGGGTATTTTTATTTATAAATGTGCTATATACGCAGCTCAAAATTTAGATAGCCTCACAAAACATTCGAATGTCCACAATCATAACACGCGTCATAAAGATAAACTTCGAATACCAGCCCACAATAGTGAGCTGTACAAAAAGTCTCCCTTGTATTCAAGTATAACCGTGTATAATTTGATCCCTCAACATCTAAAAACGAACGGAAACATAGAGTGCTTCAAAAGAAACCTCAAAAAATTTGTAATCAATAAATCTTACTACACGTTTAACGAATTTTTAGAGGACATGTAACATTAATACAACTTTTAATTTGTACATCATTCTAAATGCTGTTAAATGTATTTACGTGATTTTTTTAAATATTTTTATATATTTATGTATTTATTTTAATCATTTGACGTCTCACATCCGCTCAAATGTTTACCTATTTGTAAATGTTTTTATGTAGTGGCTGTAGTGAATAAAGAATACTTTACTTTACTTTTACTAGACTTGTATTTCGGCCGTTTGAGTGGTGTTACCCCTTAAACCCAAAATTCACTCATTATTCTCAAAAAAGAAAAAATAGCATGTACAATACATGTTACAATTACAAATTTCCAGTTCGTGCTTTGTGAAAATATTCGCAAGCGATATGTAAGAGATTCTATCTATGTTATTAGTATTTTTTTTTGCTTGGAATAACAGTTTTTAATTATTTTTATTCGGGTTACATAACATAACAAATAATGTAACATAAAATATAACATTATGTCATAATAAAATTTTTACTTTACAAATATAAAACCTGGTTTATGTATCTAACAAAATATATTTCCACTGTGGCATTATAGATATAAGGGAAATCATACCTCAGGGACTTTATCACCGTATACGGGTTTTATAGTACGAAGTAGTAACATCTTTTATCATTAAAGAGTTTACATGGTATTTTAAAAATGCTGACCATATAGATGTGAAATTAAATCAAACACGAACATTTCACCGACGAGAAGTTATCCACTACTTTCCAGGCAGAAATTTTGGCGCCTCCACCATCACCCGAATTATGACTAATCTCAATAAAATATTAATTACAGCCGTTAGGGGATAACCCCAGCCCAAATTTGTATACAAACGTATTAAGGGATATCCTGCTAACAATTAATAATAATTCGTTTAAAATTTGCGTCAAAATTCGGGACGGAATAAATTTCTAAAATTAACCTTTATTTTCAACAGTTATACATGACTGTAAAAAAATTTAACTGCTGTTTGACGTTACTTACATTTAAAAAAATTCACTAATATAATACAAACAACAACGAGCTAACAATTTAAACTAATTTATTTATATTGCCCTTCAAAAATAACTGAGTAATTAATTTTCGCGGATACGCGAGAATTCAAATTTCAAAAATTCTAAGAGATAGAGAAGATCCCTTCGAGTTTTTACCAAAAATGTATATGGCAGCATGTAATAGGCGACTTAAAATAATTTGTTTATAGTGCCCTTTGAAAATGGCGAAGTTTTAAATTTTATATCGATCTATGTCCACGGATACGCGAGAATTAAAATTTCAAAAATTCTAAAAGTGCCGTTTGACGCTGGATACCTTCGAGTTTTTGCCAAAAATGTATATAGTAGCAAGTAATGGACGACTTAAAATTATTTATTTATAGTGCCTTTTAAAAATGGCGAAGTTATATATTTTTTAATCGATCTATGTCCACGGATACGCGAGAATTAAAATTTCAAAAATTCTAAAAGTGCCGTTTGGCGCTAGATGCCTTCGAGTTTTTACCAAAAATGTATATGGCAGCATGTAATAAGAGACTTCAAATAATTTGTTTACAGTGCCCTTTAAAAATGGCGAAGATATAAATTTTTAAATCGATCTATATCCACAGATACGCGAGGAATAAAATTAAAAAAAATTCTAAAAGTGCCGTTTGACGCTGGATACCTTCGAGTTTTTACCAAAAATTTATATGGCATCATGTAATGGGCGACTTAAAATGATTTGTTTATAGTGCCTTTTAAAAATGGCGAAGTTATAAATTTTTAAATCGATCTATGTCCACGGATATGCGAGAATTAAAATTTCAAAAATTCTAAAAGTGCCGTTTGGCGCTAGATGCCTTCGAGTTTTTACCAAAAATGTATATGGCAGCATGTAATAAGAGATTTCAAATAATTTGTTTACAGTGCCCTTTAAAAATGGCGAAGTTATAAATTTTTAAATCGATCTATATCCACAGATACGCGAGGAATAAAATTTAAAAAAATTCTAAAAGTGCCGTTTGACGCTGGATACCTTCGAGTTTTTACCAAAAATTTATATGGCATCATGTAATGGGCGACTTAAAATGATTTGTTTATAGTGCCTTTTAAAAATGGCGAAGTTATAAATTTTTAAATCGATCTATGTCTACGGATACGCGCGAATTAAAATTTCAAAAATTCTAAAACTGCCGTTTGGCGCTAGATACCTTCCAGTTTTTACAAAAATGTGTATGCAAGCATGTTATGGGCGACTTAAAATGATTTGGTTATAGTGCCTTTTAAAAATGGCGAAGTTATAAATTTTTAAATCGATCTATGTCTACCGATACGCGCGAATTAAAATTTCAAAAATTCTAAAACTGCTGTTTGGCGCTAGATACCTTCCAGTTTTTACAAAAATGTATATGCAAGCATGTTATGGGCGACTTAAAATGATTTGGTTATAGTGCCTTTTAAAAATGGCGAAGTTATAAATTTTTAAATAGATCTTTGTCTACGGATACGTGCGAATTAAAATTTCAAAAATTCTAAAACTGCCGTTTCGCGCTAGATACCGTCCAGTTTTTACCAAAAATGTATATGGCAGCATGCAATGGGTGACTTAAAATGACTTGTTTACAGTGCCTTTTAAAAATGGCGAAGTTATAATTTTTTTAATAGATCTATGTCCACGGATATGCGAGAATTAAAATTTCAAAAATTCTAAAAGTGCCATTTGGCGCTAGATACCTTCCAGTTTTTACCAAAAATGTATATGCAAGCATGTTATAGGCGACTTAAAATGATTTGTTTATAGTGCCTTTTAAAAATGGCGAAGTTATAAATTTTTAAATCGATCTACGTCTACGGATACGCAAGAATTCAAATCTCAAAAATTCTAAAACTGCCGTTTGGCGCTAGATACCTTCCAGTTTTTACAAAAAATGTATATGGCAACATGTGATGGGCGACTTAAAATGATTTGTTTACAGTGCCTTTTAAAAATGGCGAAGTTATAAATTTTTAAATCGATCTATGTCTACGGATACGCAAGAACTGAAATTTCAAAAATTCTAAAACTGCCGTTTGGCGCTAGATACCTTCCAGTTTTTACCAAAAATGTATATGGAAGCATGTTTTAGGCGACTTAAAATGATTTGTTTATAGTGCCTTTTAAAAATGGCGAAGTTATAAATTTTTAAATCGATCTATGTCTACGGATACGCGGGAATTAAAATTTTAAAAATTCTAAAAGTGCCGTTTGCCGCTAGATACCTTTCAGTTTTCACCAAAAATGTATATGGCAGCATGTGATAGGCGATTTAAAATAATTTATTAATAGTGCCTTTTGAAAATGGCGAAGTTTTAAATTTTTATATCGATCTATGTACACGGATACGCGAGAATTAAAATTTCAAAAATTCTTAAAGTGCCGTTTGGCGCTGGATACGATCGAGTTTTTACCATGCAACATGTAATAGGCAACTTAAAAAATATTTGAATTTCATCAACGATACACTAGTAGGCGGAAGGTATAAAAAGGTTGGCTATCTCTGATCTAGAGAAACTTTTACTAGTTACCTTTGCCAACTCTTTAAAACGTTTTCTTGCATATAAACTGCTGTCGAGCAAATAATTATTTTATTAGATTTCATAATGAATAAGCAATTGCTCCTGAAGAAGATAGTCAATCACGCAGCTATAGAAATTAATTGTAAGTGTGGTATTAATTTATAGGAACGTAATTGCAAATTTGTCTGAAATCCTAACATCAGCTTGAATGATGAAATAGCACGCGATTACATCATTGATGCCTGGTCGGCTTAGGGTTAACTAGTTGTCACCCCATGACTATAAATATTTAGGGTTTCATAAATACATCGCCTTTGTGCCTTTTTCTATCGGTGATGACTCGTTCCCTATCGTGAGGGGTTTAAAACTCTCGAAATTTATAACATATCAAGATATGTATGAAAAAGTTTAAAGCAAATCTATAACAGTAAATATGGTAAAACTATTCTTACTGTACCTAATTCTAATTGTGTTTTAAATAATAATTGTCAGTATAAAAAAAAATAATTGCACAAGAAATATACAAGTAATGAAGTGTCGACATATATGTTATATGGTGTTATTGGTGAAGCGCAAACCCATTAGGGAATATGAGTTTGAAGATGCTTAATCTTAATCACGTATTTTAAAGGTTGTATAGGTACACGAATATGTCATAAATAACAAACACCAGATGCGTTGTCCTGTTTATATAATAGCAGGCATAATGTAAGGGGGCACCGACGGGGAATTATTACAGCAGTTAGCGTGTCTTTTGTTGCTTGAAGGATTAAAATTCTACCGGGACAAGGCCCCGTCTTGACACTTTGCGATAGCCCTTTTCACTCGAAAGGCTCGCATGTCTTAGCCAGGGGGACGTTTACTAGGATCACACGAATACGCCCTTTGTACGAGAAATTTGTTTCAAATCCATTTCGGCGAGACGTAATTAAACGGCTAAATATTTCAGGCGACAATAAACGTTATAGCATGCATAAACCATGTTGCATATTGCTAACTAGTTGATAACTAACTACACGCCTTCTAACAAATTCATCATATGCTGCTGAGTTGTTGCCGAGCGGAACAGTGTTAGCTTAAACGACTTTGCATAAATTACATCCTTTCTCTCACTTATTTGTTGCTCTTTAATTTACATACTAATCAGGAAGCAGTTTTATATTCGCCTCCCGGAGTCGATAATGTTGTCTAGTCGTTTGTTGCCATTCCGATAAAGTTCAACTAATTGGGAATTTAATTGACTCTTAATTACCTCATCGTGCTGTTTTATAGTTTATTAAATGTCAATAGCAGGTTTTATTTCTAATATTGCAAGTAGAATGTCGCATACGTCAACATTTTATGTGTGTATTTGTTTGTCCTCAATATTTCGATCGATAAAGATATCGCGAATAAGGCAAAATTTATTATTCGCCCCCAATCTGAAAATCTCGGCTTGTGAACATCGAGTTTATTCCTTATTTATTTGTAATGATTTATTAGGCGTATCATCGTTTTTTTTTTGTTCGTGACGTGCGTCCGGATTTTTAGTACAACGCGGAATGCAGATGGCCTTTTTGGATAGATGAGAAACACGAGATGAAGATGGATCGAATGTACAGATTGAGATTCAATGCAGTATGTATAGAGGTGCACCCGGATGAAATTCACGGGGACCGGAAATGTACATCGATTGAAAATGACGAATGCCACCAGGGAGAAAGGATGGTGGCAGCTCGACGGTCTACATAATGCGAATTGCATACGTTCCATGGAATCACAAATACTCCTCTAATACAGGTAGGATGATAAATTCATGTCTAGAATATTATTACCTTCTAGTAGAAGATCTTTATAATTACCGAAATGGGTTATTGCACTCGACGCATTTGAACGGTTTCTCCTATTTCTCGAAGAGATAGACTAAGTAGAGCTAACATGTCTAAAGCTAGATTTTCAAGTATAGTTGACCGGTGAAAACCGTATGCCGATGACTCGATTAGTTTAAGAGAAACAGCGCGTTTTTCATTTTTTCGCATTTTCTAAACAGACCTGTAACTTATTTTTGTAAAAACAACTTTATACCGGTGCAAAGGGTGGACAACTTTTTGAATGTTTTCAAGTGATCTAGGGGCCAGAACGTTTTTTCTTTTAATTTTGTGTGAATACGTAGATTTATTGGATGCTTTAGCTTTTCTTGGCGGACATGCAAGTTTACGAAAACATGGACTTTTGTTCTATGTTAGTTTCAAAAATTATTTGGGAATTGAAATTTGGGAAGGGGATGGTTGTATATTCTTTAATAGTGACCCTACTTTGCTTATGGGAAGGATCGACTAGTGAAATAGGAATAAGGATATGGATATACAGTATGCCAATAAAGGTTGCTTTTTTTTTCTTTTTTTTTACTCTGTGTTTAGAATTTTACAAGAAGATGAATTTCAAAATATATTCCTATTTCTATGAAAAATGGTATGATGATCAAAATTTCAGGCGTCATAACTCGAAAAGTACTTGATAAAATAGTACTTACCTCAAGTACAATCTGTCAAAACAAGCTACAAGAATACGTAATAAAACAATAGAAGTTCCAATTAAAAAAATTAAAGTGACCTCTACGTAATCTAAGAAACTTAAGAAAATGATAATACTATTTGATACAATGTTTAATTCTCTACAACTTTTGTGTGATATATTTTTTTCTTACGACCACTCCCGAAAACAGACATATCGTTGCGATACCTTTGCATGGAAAGTTGTCAATTGTAGACTTGTCACATTTGACAAGTAATGTCATGCTTGAAAATTTAATTTTCAAATCGTTTTGAAAGTGAAATCCTCAAACTTCAAAAAATGTGTCAAAATCATTAAAATAAAATGGGTAGTAAAAAAGAAACATCTATTATGTGTTAATCGATTTTAAAATAGTAATAAGCAAACTTAGATTAAAAGTTAAGAATGTTTAGGCAATAATAATTCGCACATATTTAATTGAGATAGACGCGGGTAAATTCGAGAAAAATTATGATTGAAACATACGTAAGAAAATGTTTGGTAGTTGGAAAAGAAGAGTGTTAAACGTGTTTTGAAAGCTATATTGCATGCTCTCGAAGCTTTTAAAACTTGTCAAACAATCTACTATTACAAAATTGTAGGTTTGCCGAAAATTTTAGGCTTAGCTTAATAGTGCTAACTTTATTATTTTTTTATTTTAATTTGAATTTTCAGCATTTCAATTATTCGAGTTGCATTTATTTCACTTTTACTTGCCAACGTTGTCTTTGTTCAGTGTTGCCAGATTGGGTTTTTTTTTCTTTTTGTTTGCATTTTTTATCGTTAGGCCTGGATTTAGATTTTTGACCTGCAGTTTCTGTATAACTGATCATTTTTCTTCATTTTGGTTTAAATTTTCGATTTGTTTGTTAAATTTTTTTGGTCGGCATTTGTTTCTTTTTAGGCCCGAATTTTTGATTTTCTGCAGTTTCTGTATAACTGAATAGTTTTTCTTCATTTTGGTTTAAATTTTCGATTTATTTGTTAAAATTTTCGATTTTTTGGTCGGCACTTGTTTCGTTTTAGGCCTGAATTTTTGATTTTCTGCCCTATATTTCAACCTGAAATATTCACTTTTATGCGTGAATTTTTTGCCGGTATTTTCGAGTTTTTGATTTTTTGTCCTTTATCATTTTTTAAACATTTTCGCGTTTCTGGTTGGCAATTTATTTTGAGCCAGAGTTAATTTTGGGACTGAAAATGGCAACTTATTTTTCTTTTGCTTGATTCTACATATTTTTATTTTTTTAGACCAGAAATTTTATTTTTATTTTTGCTTATAGTTTAGATGTTTGGTCTGCATTTTTGATTTCTTTATTTGTTCTAACTTTTAGAGTTTTTGATTTTGGTCAAACTTTTTTTTAAAGTTTGTTGAAATTTTCTACATTTTTCATTTTTTGTTTTTTAATTTTTTTTTTTAATCTTAATTATTAATTTTAATGATCGAATTTTTGATTGGTCTACACTGTTGTTAATTTTTAGAGCGATTTTTTTTTGTTTTGAGGATATTTTCGAGTTTTTTGTACTGTTTTTGATTTTTTGTCCTTCATTTTAGATTTTTTTAATCTAAGTTATTGTTTTTATGGGCGAATTTTTTTAATTACTTTCGAGTTTCGGCAATTTATTTTTTTTTCAATTTTTTAGCATTTCTTATTTTTTACATCAGGATATTTGATTGTTTGTTTATATTTCAGATATTTGGTCTGTGTTTTTCATTTCTGTGTTCCAAATTTTAGAGTTTTTGACCTATAAACTAAAATTTTCGAATATTTAGTTAAAATTTTGTTTTTTTTTTCTGGTCTGCATTTTCTATTTTTGCCGAGAGTTTAAAATTTTTGGTCTAAATTTTTGGCCTATATTCTTAGTTTTTTTTTTACCTTGATTATAAATTTTAGCGAGCGAATTTTTGATCAATACTTTACATTTTTAATCTGAATTGTTGATTTTTGTGTGCAAACTTTTGGCCGTTTTTTTTAACCAAATGTTAGATGTTTTAACCTGAATTATTGTTTTTATGGACGAATTTTTAAAATTATTATTGAGTTGAGAGTTTCGGCAATTTACTTTGAGGTAAAGAGTTTTGGAGCTGAAAATGGCAAATTATTTTGTTTTTGCTTTAATTTTCAATTTTTAGCCTGCGTTTTTTATTGTTTTGACCAGAATTTTTGTTTTTTTTGGCACCTAAACCAAACTTTTCGATTTAGTTAAAATGTTCTGTTTTTTTGACTGCATTTTCAATTTTTTACCAATGTTTTTAGTTCTGCTACCCTAATTATTAATTTTAATGTTGTTTAATTGTAGATTTTAATGAGAGAATTTTTGGTCGATATTTTCGAGTTTTTTGGTCCAAGTTTTTTATCTTTTGCCCTATAATTTAGATTTTGCAGACTGAATTTTTGATATTTTTGGCCTGCACTTGATTTTTGTATTAATTATTTATTTAATTTGAATTTTTTTGTATTAGTGGTTGTTTTAAGATAAAACTAATGTACTTTGATATTTAAGTATAAAATACAGACTGCGCGATTTGTGTTTAAGGAATTACTTAATTTTCAAATATTTCGATTCGATTTTTGATTTTTTTTTCGAAAAATTTTAAATCAAAAAAATAATTTTTGTAGTCAATTTAGTTCTTTTTAGTAATTGTTAAATATAATACTTTGGCCCGGAATGAAACTTATCACCCGGTATAACTGGGACTGTTTGGAAATTATGAAAAAAAAAATGCAAACCATTCTAAGTAGTTAATTAGCGATGCTTTCCCAAAAATTAAAGAATGATTTTAATTATTTGGAGGATACCACAGCACGATAAAAAAAAATTCTAATTTTTTAAGTGGCCTTTTTGTACTACCTACATATTTTCGGAAAAACGGAGTTATAAAACTTTTCTTTGTGCAAATTCCGAAATCTTATCAACGCGCCTTCTCTAATCCCAGTGTTGTCAGATTGGGGGGGGTTTCTCCAAAATGGGGGTAAATGAAGGTTTTGGTGAGTATTTTGAAGAACTTCAATCGATGGGGTATTTTTTGGGGTGGGTATTTTATGCGAGGGGTATTCTGGTTTTTATGAAATATTTGGGAAAAATTAAAAATTACTCCTGGCAATACTGCCTTTCTAAAAACTTACAATAAGTGATATAAATTTAAACTCACACGAGCCACAGCCGATTCCTGACATCTACTGTCAATATATTTTAGGTATCTTTAAATTTGTTCAACCAAAAAACAAAATTCCTAGGCCATCTTTGCGTAAAATAACTACTAAATAAATCATACTACTTATTTTATCCCAGGAAAATGTGAATTAAACAAAATTAAGATAAAGCATAATCTGACACATCACATTCAATGTTTTTTAACTTTGACTTGTTATTAGTAAGCCAAAGTTCAAGAATATCACTAAGATTTCAAAAATTGCTTATTAACAGGCGTATTTTTATATTAGCAAATAGAACAAAAATTCATATTCAAATGAGCTACCTGGAAAAAAATAAGCTTTTAAACTTCCTATTGGATATTTCCTCAAACATAATAGCATAATTAATTTATTATCCCCTGGCAACTATTAATGATTTTATGTAAGAGCTTAGACAAAGTTTATTTAATATAAAATGTAAATACTTCCTTTCGTGCAAAAAAGTGCAGATTTATTTCTTGCTGCGCTCCCTTTTACAGGCGCCGATTAACTTTTCACCTAAACCTTTAACACATCCCTTAGTACAGAAAGCCAGGCATTTTTTTCTTTAGTGTTATTTTATAATCCCTATCAACAATACTGCAGGTATTAACGTTGCACTATTTTCCATTTCTCAGTCGGTTCATTAAATACAACTTATCTCGCATATCATTTGCATAATAATTTCTTTTTTTAATTCTTCCGTTTTCCGTTTTATATTTAAACTTCATATCTACAATATAAAATACGGTATCATTTTCCCTGAGGGGGCCATGAATCAGCATAAAGAATTCCCCATTTTGTACATTCTCGCCTAACATGAATTATAAATATTGCGTGTGCACGGATAACTTTTAATTATATATCAAGATAAATATTTGCATTATATACTCAGGTAAGGCATGCAATCTGTGTGTAAACCGCCCTAGAAACTAATAGTGGACTTGGTAAATACTGAAGAAAAAAAACACTAAAGTCTGAGTGTGCGTTTATTATAAATATTAAAATTAATCTGGTGACGTTTAAATTAGCGCCTGCTTTTTGGATTGTTATTTACGTTCACGAGAACAGTGCGTGGAAAATTGTGATATTAATTTAACATTGATTTTCTCATTGGTTGCATAATATTTTAATTATAGTAATTAGAACTTAGCTTAATTGCACGCATTTTTTGATATTATGCTGTACAGAAGAAAAAGCGAAACAATGATTTTCAGCATTTTTAAGATCTAAAATATGGTTTCTTGAGTTCTATTCAGCTTTTTCTTCAGCTTATAAAAAGATACTTCAAGTATTATTCAGTGACGGCTTTCCGGGTGGCTCATGGCACGAACGAGGTAATACAGATAGGTGCGGTCACCTCGCCGATAGAGCGATCCGATTTTGATTAAAAAAAACCGAGGTCCACACCCTTCCAAGTCGATTCTTCCGTTAGTTTGGACCTTAAGGAGACACTTCAAGCCAATGAACCAAGGAAAACGCACTGCTAGAATAGTTTTTCAGCCATAAATGAATCTTTTGATTTTTCGTTCTTTTCTTTAACTTAAATTGAATGAAAAATTGGTCAGATGTGAATCCACAAACCAAATGCGGTTGCACTTGCATGACAGGTCGATATTGTTGTTACTATTTTTATACATTGTTTGTATTTGCTTTTATCCCTAAGTCATGGACTGAGAGAAGGGAAGTTACCTCTCATAAAGAAAAGTAAGTATTCAGCCATAAATAGTTCTGCGGCCTGGTACGTGCCCTTGGCCTTCTGTGTTTGTAATACCTCTATACCGTCTAAATCTCGAGTACACGATCACAACAATCCAGGAGAAAGCCTAAAGACACTGGTGACCATTCTCGGCCACGCTTAGACCCTCGGATATGGATTAAGACATTTGGGGGTGGAGAATTCACCCTGCTCTACCTTGTACACTCTTCAAAAAAGGCATAAACCACACTCACTGGCCCGGAATTCACATGGAGGGTTTTTCGTCATGAATGACCATTTTCGAAGGGCTGCATCGTTTTCTGTATGTCCCTCAAAGATCTCCGAGTTCTCAACCTGAGTTGGTCCCTCATTTCTCACTACTCAGTGCTTGTAGACCCCTAATTATCAGCTACTAAAGTGTGTCAGTCCCCTGCTGGTTATAGAGACTGATTTTTGGTCATTTAGCCGCCTCTAGATTTGGTTCATGACATTTTGGGGTGTATAATTGTTCTCTTTTTATCTCAGCGCTATTTTCAACCTCTTTACTCGCATTCGCTGGGCTAGAAACCCTAACCTAGCCTTGGCATCACAAATGGCTATTTTCGGTCAAATCTGTAAATTCTTTCAGTTGGCCCACATGGTTCGAGTCATTCAAATTGGGCTGTCCTGATACTCCCTGCTTCGCAGCACTTTTTTTTAAACCCCTCAATACGGCAGAGAGGACAAGATGGTCCAAGATGGCCATGTGTGCGTCTTTTGAGTTTGGCCAAATGGGTGGGAGCAATATTTTGACATTTTCTGGCTCCTTAAGCCATTAAGGATCTATATAGTTAGCTATCAATGCGAAAAATCAATGATCAGTCTTTGGTCGAAAATGGCGATTTTCTGCCAGGTGGCCAAATTTTGTATCCGTTCACACTTGAAAGTAACTCCTGCTCTGCTTTGGAGATTGCCCCCATAATAAAAGAGTCCGTTAAATACAGGTGGAAACATTAAATAATCCGAAAATGTCTGATTTTTTTAGTCGTTTTTTTGGACAAAAAAAGGCTGAAAAAAACTATTCTACCAGTGCGTTTTCCTTAGTTCATTGACTTGAGGTGTGTCCTAAGGGCCCAAACTAAGGAAAAAATTGACTTGAAAGGGTGTGCTCCTCGTTTTTTTTTAATCAAAAACGGTCGCTCTATCGGCGCATAATTTATGGATTTGCCGATATACATTTTTTTTTCTTAGCCTTGTTACAATAAATCGTTTTGAGAAAATATATCAATACTTCTCTGTGCGTGGACACTCGTTTTTACAGTGTGATTGGAATTTTAAGGACATAATTTACGTTTCAGATGAGTTAATAGTCTTATTTTGGCTGCAAGACCAGGGGCTTTTCAGTTAAGCTCATTACTTTATTTTTCTTGCAGCTGCTGAGAAAAGAAAACGTACGAGTTCTAGTCCTCCTTGAACTGGAAATAAAAATAATGACTTAAAAGTAAATGCTGATACTGTATTTACCCCGGGAACCAGGTCCTTCAAGTTCCAAGCAGGAGTCAAATTATGATAATGACATTGTAAAATGGGTTGGAAAAGCTTCTTTCATGACGACAGATGAAAAAAGGGAAATCTTGAAGAATTGCTGGAAGCCTCTTCAAAGTTATGATTTTTCAAAAGATGCGGAACAACTCAAAATACGGTTTGAAAAATACTCCCCTTGGTTGGTATATTCAAAGGATTTAAAGGGAGCACTGTGTCTATATTGTGTACCATTTTCCCCTGCAACTGTTCAGGGATTTCAGGGTTCCTTTGCTGTAAGACCTTTTACCAAATAAGACTATTCATGAATACTGCTGGAATCATGCAGATAGTAGGTGGCACCTGGCAGCTGTAAAAACAGCAAAATCATTTTTGGAAGATATACTCATCAATGTTCAACTGGTACTGTTAAAATATTATTGACAGAATACAGAAAGGTAATAGCATCAGTGACTTTCACTATAATATTTTGTGGCGTTCATGATTTACCTTTACGCAGTAAAGAACTGCACCAAGGAATTTTGAAAGATCTCGTTCGCTTAAAAACTGATTCTGGGGACACTGAGTTGAAGAGACTCGCGGAGGGTGAAAAGAATGCCACCTATAAGTCAACAAGAACTCAAAATGAACGTATAACTTTGTGTGGAATTGTAGTCAGTAACCTTATAATCACAGACGTCGAAAGGGCGTTTGCTTTTTCTGTGCTAGCTGACGAGGCAGCCGATATAGCTGGAAAGGAAAAATTATCTATCGGAACTAGGTTTTTTGATGAAGAAAACATGGTTGTACGTGAAGAATTAATGGGATTTGTACAGCTAAACTCTATGGATGCAAAAACCATAGCCAACGCAATAAACTTATTTATTGAGAAGAATGGTCTTGATCCTTAAAAATGCGTGATGCAAGGGTGCGATGGCTGCTCAACTATGGCAGGAAAAGATGATGGGTTACAGGAAATACTGAGAGATAAGTATATAAAAGCTTTGCTAGCCATCGATCAAACCTCGTAATGAACGATCTTTATGGACCTTCTTCAGTACTCAAAACACATCAAACAAATAGTTGCTGTTGTGAGAACGCACCAGGAATCGCCAAATACTGCAAAGATTGAAATGTATAATTCTGCATAAAAGATAGCTGAATAATTGTTAATAAAGCTTCAACCACTAAGAATAGCAATACGCCATAAATACCGTTCAAATCCCTCTGCTACCTCAGATGAAGAATATTGCATGCGGACAGTACTCAGTCCATTTCTTGACTCATTTTCACATTCGTTGGAAAGTAGATTTTCAAAAGACAATTTACCAGCCTTTACTCTGCTCTTTCTACATCCTTCTCTCATGATTGATTTGTCAATTGAAGAATTAAAACAGAAGATGAAAGTTGTTGCTGAATTTTATGAATTGGACCGACTTGAATCTGAAATTGAGTTGTGGTTTTATTTGTGGACTGAAAAGAAGCATGATCGCCAGTTGCTGAAAACCTTGGAAATGGTTGAGGTGGTCAAAGAAGCGACCACATTTTTTTTCAGCTATAAAACAAGCTTTATCTATATCAATAGCTCAGCCTTGTTCAACCAGCAGTATTGAAAGAACTTTCAGTACTTTGAGGAGAGTGAAAACTTGGACAAGGTCGACGATGACGGAGGACAGGTTGAACGGCCTTTGCCTCATGAGTATACACAAAAATTGGTTTCGGAAAATCATGACAAAATTTAAACTGAGGTCGTAAAGAGATTTGCTGAAAATCCAAGGAGATTGATGTCCTATTTTTTTAATACTACCTCTGTTCCATTTTAAGTGAGCCATTATCGATTTTTATTTTTTCCATAATATGTGAGCCATTAACCGTTTTATATTTTTTTCATAATGATTAAGCCATTACCGAATATGCAACTGATAACGACCGCAATGTACCTCTTTTGTGATCAACTAATCGAATGTTGGCAATTTTTTCTGTTCTGTCAGTTTTTTTTTTCGACCCGACTTTCCGTTCTTTTTAGAATCAACATTCATAGGCGTATTCTCATCCAAACCACAAACAGAATCATTACCTTGTTTCAATATTCTTTTTGTAGTGGCTCTTGATGTTCCAAATTTTTGAATTGCCAAAATCACGGCTCCCTTTTTTAGCCATCCATTTTTCTGATGTTTAAGTAAACACTGAATAATAGTCGTTCGTTTTTGGTTGATTAAATTTGGTCTTCTCATCGTTTGAAACTTCCGGCGTTAGAAGACTTTCACTTAAAAAATCAAATGTTAATTGTAGCTTTTGAAAAATTAAACTGTCAAATATTTTGACGTCCATGGCACATGTGATTAAGAATTTGGTGTATATAAGGAATATCAAAATAGAAATTAAAAAAATAACCAAGTGTAAATAAGTTTGAAAGAAAACTCAAATGGCTCACTTATTATGGAACAGAGGTAGTATATTTTTTTTAATTAAATATGTTTATTTATTTTACTTTGAGTCTTTCGAGCTTCATATAGATTAGTTACCTTATCCGGGAATTACAGTACCAGCTTGACCTCGTATACACCTATATTTATATCAAATCAACCAATGATGGTCACTGACCAGATTTATTTATTTTTTATTTTTATTTTTTATTTTTATTTTTTATTTATGTTTGTACTATATTCAGAGAGTTGAAAACAGGTATTCATTAATTATTCGGATACTCACTTTTTTTTTCGTGAGCGGCCATCACCTCGGTTTTTAGAGATATTTGATTCAAACAAAAATCATGTTATGGATTATAGTATTTATTATAGTTATTACTTAATTGTAAATTAGCAAACAACAGGTATATGTTAAAATTTTCAAAATAAAAAACTTCTCTTTTAAAAAAATGTTAAAACTAAGACACACATTACATTTTTTTCCGGATATAGTGTCTTCAAATATTTTAATTTTCCTAAAATCAGGTATTTTCGATCTGAAATATCTCAGAAGGGACACACTTTAACCATCCAAAATTTTTACAAAACGTTCTTTTATGGTGCTGTACTAAGTGGTTAATTTCATCACTGAGACTTTAATAGTTTTTTGGTTAGATATTTTTAAAAATAGCTAAGATTTCAAGAAAATGTATGCCTGGTACATTATCAAAAAGAAATGTGTAAATATCTTTAGCTGTACTTAAGTTATGTCAAAGCGAAGAAACACTATTATCTGTTGTCAAAGTTAAGGACACTTTATTATGTTTCAAAGTCAATGCCTAATCTTCAATTTACAAAAAACTAATAACTCCTAAAGCAAACAATTTTGTGACAAGTGTGATCCATCATTGTTTCAGGAGGTGAAGAAATGCAGGTCCGCAATTAAAAAAATACAGTTTATGTGGATATCTCAATACCGAAGATTATTTCCTGGAAGAGCTTACAAAAGTGTCTTAAGAAGTGTTCTTAATTTTTCAAAATAACCCGTGATAAAACCGTAAAAAATAAAAACCAAAATTAATTTTTTCGGTTTTTTACCAATATATCCAGAATTATTAACTATTCAGCATTAAAATGCGCAACTTTTCCTCCATTTAACCTACTCTTTATTACTAAAAGTTACCGAGATAGCAATGCGAATGCATCGAATTTGTAACACCCTGTCATTCAATATCAAACAGGACACTGAATTTTAATCGTTGATTTTGTTTAAAATTAGCATCCTTTGTTGCTATCTCAGTTGATGAAACTTTAAATATAATTCACCATAGTTAACTTTCAATACTTTATAGATACGTATTAAATTGTTCTTGCTATGAACAATTTGTTGGATGTTATGATGTAAGTTCAGCTAGAAGGGCTGCAGCAATTTCTAGTTTAGTTTCTAAAAGTTTTAATGAATTTAATTGTAATAACAAAGTTGTTGCACAAACATATGATGGTGCTGCTATAATGTCAGGACATTTAAATGGCGTACACTCAAAAATAAAAGAAACAAACCCTGAAGCTTTATTTATTCATTGTCAGAACTTAATATTGTCTAAATCATTTGGATTTATTAAAGAGTATAGAATTTTTTTTTTGTAACATTAAATGGAGTAGCCTTATTCTTTAGTTCATCCTCAAAACGTACCCATTTACTTGATATTATTGTAAAAAAGCTATTATCCAATGTTGCACCAACCCGCTGGAATTTTTCTTCAAGATTGGTTTGTATAATACAGGGGCATTATGATGACATTTTGGAATCTTTTCAAAATATTTTAGATAATTGTCAAAATTGGGATGATCCAACTATAAAAGAAGCAACAGGATTTCACAGCACGTTTTAAAAATTTTAGTTTATTTTTTTTAACTACACAGGTGAAAAAAATTAAACACTTAAAATTCGTGAAATTTCGACCATTTTCAAACCGCCATAACTCGGCGTATTTTCAATCGATTTTGATGAATCTTTGAAGGCGAAAAACTTTGAAGTGTCTTCTTTAAAGTGATGCTTGCGAACCTAAGCGTAACCCCTTCCTCCCACTCTAGCACCCCCGTTAAGAAAAAAAGTTTTTTCTGGAAACTATGTTCAACTTTGCCGATGTCTACAGAGTTGAAAAAATGTTTGTCGACTCGATCCACTATAAAGGCATTAAAACTTAATTAATCCCCTATTCAGGACTCAAAGAACGAAGTTCCTATGACGATTTGGCACCAAGTTATGGGTGTTTGCAGAAAAAGTACATTTTGAGGTTTTTCGCACATAACTTGACCAACCAAATTTGATGATTCTTTCGGGAAAAAATCCCATTTTGGCTCTACTTTAAGGAGGTAAACTCAGATTGGGATGATCCCTTTTCGAACCCTTCAACCCCCGAACAGAAAACACGTTTTTGGGCAAAAAACACATTTTGGGCAAAAAAATCCAACTTTGGAAGAGAAATCATGTGTCGACTCGATCCACCAAAAGGACATTAAAATTTGTTCAATTACCTGTGTAGGATGAAGTTCCTACGACGATTTGGCACAAAGTAATAGGTGTGGTGCGAATTTTGTGTTTTTTTGACTAATAAGTTCGAAGTTTTTCGACGAAATTGTTTTTTTTAACGAATGAAATTTTCTTTGCATGTTCTTTGAAGTATGCACAAAAATTCATTGTTTGTGCGAAATCTTGAATATCGCATTTTGTACCTTCGAACTCCATTTAAAAAAAACTTTATTTTAGGACAAAAAAGGCTCACTTTAACGATCTCTGTAGGGTCGGGAAAAATGTGGGCCTAACTTACCACCATTCGTCAGATTTTCCATTTGTCCAATAAAAACAAACAAATTACACTGGGATTTGTAAAAATTTAGGTAATTTTCAAATGGCCATAACTCGAAATCAAAAGCAAAATGTGTGTAAAAAACGAAAAAATAAAAAGACTACAAAAAGCACTTTTTTAAACTCCCATAACTTTGTGCCAAATCGCCGTAGAAACTTCTTGTTTTGAGTCCTGCACAAGTAATTGAACATATTTCAATGCCCTTTTGGTGGATCGAGTCGACACATTGTTTCCAACTCAGTACACGTTGCCAAAGTAGGATGTTTTTTTGCCCAAACACGTGTTTTTGTTTGTTTGGGGGCTGAAGAGTTCAAAAAGGGATCATTCCAATCTGATTTTACCCCTTAAAGTAGAGCCACAACGGATTTTTTTCCCGAAATAATTATCAAATTTGGTTGAAAAGTCAAAATGCACTTTTTTTTCAAACACCCATATCTTGGTGCCAAATTGTCGTAGGAACTTCATTCTTTGAGTCCTGTATAGGGAATTGATCAAATCCTAATGCCTTTATGGTGGATCGAGTCGACGAAATTTTTCCAACTCCGTATACATCGTCAAAGTTGGTTTCAAAGTTTTCCTGAAAAAAAAAAATTTCACTGGGGTGCTAGAGGGAGCGGAAGGGGTTACGCATAAGTTCGCATACATGACTTTAAAGAAGACACTTCAAAGTTTATCGCCCTCAAAGATTCATCAAAATCTATTGCAAATACGCCGAGTTATGGTGGTTTGAAAATGGTCGAAATTTTACCAATTTCATCTTATGGATCAAAATTTGACTGTGTTCGTTTAAAATCAGAACTAAAAGTTTTATTCACATCTGAATCATTAAATACAACAAAAATATTGGATTTGTATAACTGTCTATTAACAACTGAAATTCATGTTGCTATGCCTGAATTGTTTAAATTAACTAGTTTAATTTAAATAATACCAAGTACTTCAGCGTTAGCAGAGAGAAGCTTTTCGGCTCTAAAACGTATAAAAACATTTGTCCGCAATAGTTGTGGTTAAGAAAGAGTGACTTCTCTTGCAATGATGTTAATCAAAAAGGAACTTCTTGAAGAACTACGTAAAAATGACACTTTCTACAACAATGTAATTAATGCATTTTGCGCGAGGAGCAGAAGAATAGAATTTCTATGTAAATAACAGAATAATAAAGGGAAGACGAAATTATATTCTCTAGTATTGTAAAATTTTATTTCTCCAAACTAGTTTCGAAGACTTTTGGTCTTCATCATCAGTGGAAAAAACGTCTTAGTAAGATGAAGTAAAAAGAAACAAGTGTGAAGTCATGTGTGTACTAATTTTGATTGTTAAAAATTTCTAATGAAGTGTTTGGTAGTAAGTGTGTTTGTAATATTTGTCATTTGTTTGGAAAATAATGTGGTATTGATGGTGTCTTCGTGAGATTAGGTATTTAAGTGAAGTAATGGAAGTGAGGTACTTGTTAGAAATATCTATTGTGGTGATTGATTGTAAATTTTGTGGCGGTGAAACGAGGCACGGGATACGCATCAAAATGGTGTAGATTGGGAATAGTATACTATTCCTAAACTACACCGAGTAAAGATGGATTCAAATTTCAATATAAATAACAGAAGATTTAAATATATATTATATTATATATGTATTTTAGTTGTGTTTACCACTGTTATTATTAGGTATATAAATTTGTAATAATTTTTGAAAATTTGTATAAATTTTTTGCCGTAAATATTCGTATTTTTTAATGTTAATAAAAAAATTCTACCTTGAATTAATTTACTTTCCTGGAAAGACAAAATTCGATATTTTAAAATGCTTCCCTTCTTGTAAAAGTCACGCCTCGCCACTGCTTTTTCTGGGACCTTACACCTATAATATGTAAATCAAATTCAATATTTCTTTAGAGGCATGCAATGTGAAAAAAATAACCAAAAAATTGTAGTCAAAGTTCAAGTGTGCACCGTATCGTCAAAAATAATGTAGTTTTGGATGATGCAGTCAATTTTTGAATTTAGATCGGTTTTTTGGGCGCTAGGATGAACGCAGTGGGACCATATTTCTGGAACATACCATCAAATACCCGTAAATTATGAGCGCCATTTTGTTTTTTTTGTGACAAAAATAAATTGAAGACAGTTGGAAACATAGGGAACCGTAATCCCCAAAGCGTTAATTTGTATATCTTTTTATTATCTCAAAAAAAGTATTCAAAAGTTGCCAATTTTTTATCATTTACAAAACGTATAATATTTAAAAAAAATGAAATATGATCTGTTTGTTTAGAGATGTAAAGTGAAGAAAACAAACCAAAAATCGTAGTCACAGTTCAAGTGGTATCGTACCGTCAAATTTAAAATTATTTTACTTTGCTTAGGTATAAGGTCCCACAAATTTAATATAGTTTTTGATCATATGGTCGATTCATTTATTTCAGATCAGTTTTTAGGCGCTAGGATGAGCAGTGGGACCATATTTCTAGAACATGCGATCAAATACCTGTAAATAACGGGCGCCATTTTGTTCTTTTTGTAACGAAAAAAAATTCAAGACAAAGTTGGAAACATCAGCAACCGTAATCCCGAAACCATTCCTCAGTATGTCTTTTTATTGAATTTTTGATCGTTATATACATGAATTTTTTTTTAAATTATGAAGTGCCCGGCCGGTAAACTAAACACATCATAATCATCATACTACACCATAAAGTTTCTCGTATATATATATATATATATATATATATATATATATATATATATAAGAGTTTAAGAATACTGTACTGACTAACTATTTCATATTTAAATACAATAAACTTAAATATGAACTGTAAATGTTATTATTAAAATGAAAAAAACCAGAAAACATTTACAGTTTAAAGTTTCACATTTAATTCTAGAATAATTTTCAAAGTTAGTCTTGTATGTAGAAATAAACGATCTTAAACCAATGTTATTATCTAGTAGTACTAGTAATAACATGCAAATTTCTTTTGTATCATTCAATATCTGGCGTGGCACCAGCCAGGGAAGTAGTTGTTTCAATAAGTTATTTGTTTATAGTCTTAGTAAGACTTAATTTTTGCTTGCAGATTAACGAACAGGTTGAATATTCATATATTCAGGCTACATATCGTTTTAGTGTATTTATCTAATGCTTTCTGCAACAAGTAAGGTTATTCCCAATTTGTTTATTTCATATTTAAGCAGCATGAAAGACTAGTAAGTATCCAGTTACCACCAGCATACAATTAACAAAGCAACATAGTAGCTGAGAGATCCTCAGCTCCTTTGATAATACGATTTCCATCAAGTGGTTTCGAAATACAAGAGAGTTCTACATCCTGCGTAATGGCCATCTCTAATAGTACGCCGATATTACACGGAATAATGCAAACCCTTTCAGACGAAATGAGAAAATCAATGGAAAACATTCTGAGCCTAATGTGGCACCGACATATATATGTGTGTGTGGGGTTGCCCTTTTATATTTGGCATAAAGGCGAGAAACGAATGAGCAACTTAATCGAGATCCGGTGGTCTCGATTTCCCATTACCTTTCGCAAAGTTTCGATTTCGCACACCCTTTGAAACTTCTACTTATCGACTTAAAAATCGAAATTCCCAGGCCTGATGTTTTAATATTTATATACCGTGGGTAATTACCTATAAATATCACTCTTGGGGGCGATGCAACCTAAAATGGGGGAAATCCCTTTTTAATGACGTTTAAAATGCCATCGCATCGATTTTATAATGTCGCCCGTCAAGGCATCTGCAAACACATTCTCACAAATGAATGAAAATTAAACATGAAATAGAATATCAATTTTATAGCTAATGGTACTAATAAATAAAAAAATATATTTTATATAATGCAAATTATGATGTTACAATATATGTAGAACATATATGTTTCATTAACTAAGCGAAAAATGAAAATTAGACTGCAACAAGTTTTTATCGGAAAAGCATTTTATTCATATAGATAAATCTGGCTTTTTAAATGTCACATTAAATGCAATAAATCATGTATTTCGATATTGTCGTTCGCATCCATCTAGAGTTTTTTATACTAAAAATATGGAATGTATTTTAATATTTTAAAATATATACAGGATTTCCATTTTCCGACCCCAAACCTGTTAGATCAATCAAAATAGTGTAGTTTTATTAAAACCGATATTCTAAAATACATGTTTTTATTTTTGAATAAACGCGAATCATTAATTAAATTATAAAATATTATTGGAGATGATTAGTTGAATATATTTTAGTTTATTTATGTCGTTGGCGGTCGATGAAGTTTATAGCGTACATACCAGGTAACTTTAATTGATAGAGATTTTTTTATTTTTATTGTGGAGTTGGCAATGGTTTTGAAAAATAATTATTTCTTGTTCATAGGTGAAAATAAAAAATAAAGGAGATGAAATAAATGTCAATTTGAGAATCAATAATTTGTTTAGAATGTGTGAGGTTTGTTATAATGAGACTAAACTCACTTTAAGATAATTTCTTTTTCAATTAATTCTGCGACATTGTGTCCATACGCCCATGTCAATTTATTCAATGTAAACTCCAATCTCTATCAATTACTGTCATTCGGTAGTAATGAAGTTGTTTGAAGAAAAATGTGTGAAAAGTGATTATTCTGTTTAAGATAAACGTTTGTAAGGTGAGGCGAAGAAAAGATTAATTATACTTGTTTAATTGAAAAACATTTGCACGCTTGTCGTAGGAATACAACAAGAACAAATTTCTTAAGAGCTATGTTCGTGGAAGTTCTGACATTCGTTTACCAATCAGATGATGGTCAAAATAAACAAGTAACACCTGAACCCTAGATATTATTTTATTTATTATATAGTCTTTGTAGGACTCTTTTCATGGCGTTTTATGGTATTTTTAAAACTTATTTTAATAGATTCATGAGCTGGTGAAATATTTTATATTTATTTCGTTTTGTTAAATGTATTTAATACATATGCAAATAAAGGTTTGCAATTTTTAATTTGATTGCGCCAATTTTGATCACCCCAATTTGTTGCAGAAGCATTAAATAAATTAAATAAAGGCGAAAAGTATCCTAAATATATAAGGATTCAACCAGTCCGTAACTCTGCAACAAAAAGTCTTACAAAGACTAAAAACAAATAAATTATTGAAACAACTACTTCCCTGGTGCCACGCTGGATTTTGAACGGTTAAAAAGAAATTTTCATTTTATTAACAATTTTACTCTTGATATATAATTAATTTAAAATCATTCATTTCTACGTACAAGAACTAACTTGAAAATGATTTTAAATCAAATTTTAAACTGTTCATGTTATTAAATTAAGGACACACAATGCTGAACTTATCCAGTGTTTCATCTGTACATTTAACAAAGACTTACGGAAGGTGCAATAACTGTTTTTAAAGGGGAAAACTGCAGCCGAGAAAACGGATGATAAGAAAGAAGATTTAGCTGCATACCATTCTGTTTGACAGAACTACAGCATTCGATTTTACTTCCAAGCTACTGTAAGTGACATTTAAACTTAAATTAAATTACAAGAATTGCTTAACTTAATTTTAATTATTCGACCATTATTTTCTTTCATTTCGTAGTTGTTTTCATTTACACTTTTAGTTCATTTAATATATTTATAAACACTATTCTGTACATTAATCAGTTTTATAAATATATATTTGTTTGTTGTACACAACAATTTTTTTATTGACGAAGAAAATTGACGAAGACGAAGAAGCAGATGCACCTCTGCTTTAATCAGTGAAAATTATTCGGTCCGGCAATTATCTTCCAACAAGTGATGGTTCCCGCGTTTTACCGTGCAAAATATTGAAAACTCGACTTTTCATTCGTTGAAAATGATTTGGTCCGGTAGATTATCTTCCACGGCGATATTGTTTTAATAAAAATAACTGAATTTTTATGTTTAAGGTTTCATATTAAAAAAGTTTTAAAAGTTAATTATTTTTCTGTGATTGTTATTATTTGTCCTATTCTATAGTTCCGGCCGCTTTTGTAAAGAAATTATTTAGTAAAATATTTTTTTCGTAAAGATATTTTGGTGTCTTCAAAAAATATTTTATTTTTAAAGCAAAAATGTGCTAAAATTAGTTAGAAAAAGGAAGTTCAAATACAAAACCATAAAAAGTGAAATTAAAATAATTCTTTCAACAAATACATTCGCAAGCTTTTATCATAAACATATCTTAATTTCTCTAAGATTTATCTTATTTTTAAGTCAACGCCGCGATATCGAATTAGTAAAAACCTAAAAAAGATGATTCCGAACTCTTTTTGAATATTAAAATTTAATTAAAACTTGGGCGGCCCGTTGGTGTAGTGGGTACAGGCGAGCGCTTGTGCCGGTTGCACCGCATGCTGGGTTCGAATCCCAGCCCGGCCGAAAGATTTTTCAGGGATCGACAAGTATTCGGTAGGGTCCATGGTTGTTGTGTATACGTCTGACATTATTCATTTATTCATTTGTTCATTTATTCATCCCAAAAATTAAAAATACAAAAATTAAATATTCGATGTGACTGAATGGCTCATGTCTAAGTCAAAAAGAAAAATAAAAAATAATTAAAACTTTCAAAAACATACATCAACTTTACCTAAGATAATTCTGTAGTAAAATGATTTTTTTATGAAGATATCTCAATATTTATTTTTTATTTATTTTAAGGCAACAATGCAAGTTCAAATGCAAAGTTAGGAATAGATAATTCAAATCAAACGTAAAATTCTTAAAAAAATTAAAAGTTAATTCTTCTACTGAAACATATATTGATTTCTGCAATTTTTAATATTGTGTTAGCTAAAACCTGAAGATTTAAAAATTTAGAAAAAATATTTAAATTAAATTAAAATTTTTGAAAAAGTAACGAAGACAATTCTTTAATAAAGCGTTTGCTTTAAGCAGATATGTTGATTTCCCCAAAAATTATCTTATTTTTTGCAAATGCAAAAATCTTTATTCATTATTCAAATTAAATTTTAAAAATAATACTTATTTGATTAAGTTATTATTTTTTAGGCAAAACCGCACTCGAATCAATTAAAATGCACAAAAATTTGGAAAAACAATTCAAATAAATTTGAAATTTTGAAAAGTAAATATATTTGGATGTTTCAGTCACCGCCGTGCTTAGATGCATTGAAACACAATGAAACATTTCTACGAATGCATGACCCAGAACTATGCATATCATAAGTAGTTCAATGCTGATTGAAATACAAAAACATTTATGATCTTAGTGGCCTATATGGTATATTGTTAAGATGTATCATACCATTCAAAAGTTTAAACATAGACAACGCAGATTCATTTCTCTTTGGCGAACAACCAGTGATCGGACCCATATATTGTATGAGTCTTTCTAAATGATGTGTCCTATGAAAGTTGGATCTGAGCCAGCTTGGGCGCCAAGATCTCATACCTTGGAATTTTTTTGTGATGATTTATTGGCGAATGTACATATAACCACCAGAATACATTTATTTTTTACAAGTTGAAATAGAATATGCTTTCGAAACTTTTAGCTCTGTGCATTGCCAACAAATTTGCAGAAGTATATACTTATGATTGATGTGGTGAATGCGTTGAAGTTGACGGAGGACACTTTGAACATTTATAGCGAAGGAGTTAAGAATGATCAGTTAAATTTGTTTTATCATTTTAAACTTTTAACCCGGATATGCCTGAAACTTATCCAGAAGATTTAATTTTTTACGTATTGAAAAAGATTATTTTTGTTAAAAAATAATATTTTATTTAATTCGAAATACAAAATTAGGAGTGTACTATTTATAGTACATAGCTATTTTACAGCTACTATATTAGTGTCTTTAATTTTTTGGTAATCAAAAGATTATCTTTTTCGCTTCTTGATAGTTTTTTAATCGATTAACGTATTTCCTGGTAAACGATTTTCTCGAACCAAATATGTTTATTTCTGTTAATATTTCAATCAATGGAATCGATCTTAAGAAGTTATCGAAAATATGTGAAATTGTACTTCTGGCCATTTTGCACGTAGAACATCAGAATACTCTGGAACTACACAAGCAGCAACACCATATACAACAAAGGTGGTGTTAATATTTGTTGCTGAGCCTTGTTATGACTCAATCCAATTTATGTAACCTAATCTGGTGGCTCCTACCCATTGTTTCTACCCGTATCTAATGGGTTTGACATGTATGAATTATTTTCAGCCATGGTGTCCAAAATATGGAACCATGGCTTTATCAACGCACTGCAGTTCTTATTGGGGAGCATTCTCAATACATTTCTGATTTATATGTCGGGAGAGAGGTCGCACTTTTGCAAATTTGTCGTTTTTATCTAAATCTTCATGATTTGCCAAATGGGAATTAGAAAAAATAAATAAAATTTGACTTTTGTTAT
Source organism: Ocypus olens (assembly GCA_910593695.2). NCBI lineage: Eukaryota > Metazoa > Arthropoda > Insecta > Coleoptera > Staphylinidae > Ocypus > Ocypus olens. Next base: position 10,041,802 of record OU343054.1, on the reverse strand, counting down.
AGCTTCAGATACTAATTCATTGTATACATCTTTTTACGCTCCCAAAAATTTCTTCGACTGGGCACTTTCATGTAACCACTTAACACCAATATACAAATACATGATTTTATGTCTATTTTCTGTTTTTTGTGCTCGGTTTTTTTGTTGGGCGTATCTGTTAGTTTCTCTAGTTATCATATCAACTAAGAATCATCAAAAAATATAGAAAATACATCTAATGGATTTTGGATTGCCTCACTTTCCTGAAAAACAGTGGTATTATCACACACCAAATTTTCCTTTACCCAATCGTATATTTTTTTTCTTTTTGAAGGTTCTTTTCAACTTAGTTGTCGATTTTGTGGAAAGCAAATTATCTTGAATGACAGATAAAGGAATATTATCTTCATCTGAGGAAAATCCACCATTGTGATGGAATTCTAATGTTACAGGGGCTTTCAATTGGGACCCTAGTCAATTATTTAGCGAACTAAGTTCTTCATCTGTTAATTCTGCACATGCGTTATCAGGGGGAAATATTTATATTTCCTTAACATTCTCCGCGGCCTCTTAATCATTCTCAAGCATAGCAAGAGCTTGCTCTAACGAAAAATCCTTAAAATATAAAAACTCTCATAACACCATGTATTCCTAATGCACTATTTTTAGTACAGTGCCAAATTTGGTATTTTTAATTGACATATTATTTTTAACGAGTTTAATATAAACGTAAACTTTTTGAAACTTATTTTTTCATGTGAAAAATACTAGCAAACCATATACCGTAATCAGGTATATTTGCAAAACTGTTCTAAATAGTTTATGTTATTATTTAAGTATTTAAATCACTTTACCAGCACAAAACACATCCAACTGCTTCGAGTGATTATCTGAGACTGTTATTTTAAAAAATAACGGCCAAGATATCGATTTTTTTGGTTGCACTTGGAGTAATAACCCACGCGCTGTTTATAGTACACTGGGTATATCTGGGTTGATATAATTAATGAATTAATTTCGCTATTTCCCTGCCTTTTCCTAATCACCTTGAATATGGACTATTGCCTTCAATGGTAAATTTCTGCAATAAATTAACTAACAAAAATTTCTTTGTTTCTCCGACCATAGCTCTATTACTCATTGGTTAATTAATAAAATAAAAAGTTTTCTCTACAGAAGTTCTTATAGAAAACCCTTACTTGTTGCAGAAGTATTAAATAAATTAAATAAAAATGAAAACTAGTTCCTTAAGTTAATATAATTGTACGGCAAATGACATTTATTATACGACACGTTAAAACTAAGGTAATTTTCGCAAAATTGTACAATTGTGTGCTCACTGGGTAGATTGGTCTCACATGGTAAGAGTAAATATTTTAGAATTAAAATCGTTACCAAAACATTGCAGAAAATAATTTACAACAAAAAGTTATTGGTCTTTGCGGTGATAAGACGAATTCTAACTTCGGAGGAGCTGAGAGGCGGAAGAAACTAATATTTTGTGGGTAAACTGAAGCAAAACCTCAAGCATGATGTAATTGGAGTCGGATGTGCAGTTTTATTTAAAAGTGAATGTGATTAAAAATAATGGTACTTTGTAAATGTAATATTTTTTTAAGTTATAAAAAGCCCAGCAAAATTAGCCTTTAGCAAGAATTAAACTATTTGATATTTATAAGGAGAAATAAATACTTAACCTATATGTATATTAAATTATTACACAATGTAGAAATCCCCTTGTACGACATTAATACCGCGTGCTTCCACCACAATTTGGTAACGCCATGCAGAGCCAAATTTGTTGTGGCTTTTCATTAATAATATTAATGCCTTGTTGTCCGGGGGGCTCCTATAATAAATTATAATGTTCGCCATTTGTGGGGCTATAATTTAAGTGCATGCATGTAGTTGTAGACTAGAACGACCTATTATGTTTTTTCAGCAGTTTCGTTTAGGTTAGGTAAAAACACCCCGCGAAATTGCTTTTAATTTGTTTCTAACGTACGCGCAGGGAATTCCTCTCTACAGAGTGGCTAATTTGAATCCTGAAAATTTACGTGTCGTATGTGCAGCACTGGTGAAAGCGCGAACGGCACCCCTAGCTCCATTTACCTCCAATGGTGGGGCGGAAAAAGGAGCTCTTCTTTGAATATTTCATTTTCTGGGAGTAGTGTTTTACTAAACAAAGGTAGTGTCGTAATCCAATTACCGTGCTTTGCGAATATTAAATTTTCAGTGGCGATACATTATTTTGTTGGAGCGCAGCGACATCGGGTCACATTAACGGATTATTTATATTAATTCCTGCTTGCCATATGTTCAATTTACGGAAAAAGCATTTGGTACGCAATTAAGCCAGTAATTATTGCGTTTTATTGTAACTTCTGCTTTCGAAACATTACCGTGCTATCACATAAATGTTTTAACTAAACATTAACAACTCGTTATAAATTCTGATTTATACTCAGATGTAACAGATGGTTCATTTTAAAAGCGGAATTTATTCAAACTTCTACATATAGTCACATATATATTTGACCAGGATGTCGTTCCCATTACTTTTTATAATTCTGGAATTTAAGCTTGCGCCATTCGTATTTTCAGTTATGAAAAGTCCCCACAAGGGCTTTCAATAGGTGTACATTCGTAAAGATGAAGTAAAAATTTATAGTAACCGTACATTACATGTATTTTATTGTAATTTATGTAGCAAGGCAATCAAGTAAAGTTTTATCAAGTTTTTAAATGTTTTGGGAACTTCAAAATTGTAATATTTAAATACGCTGCCTAAATTTCATATGCATATGTATATAGTCTCAAAAAAAATTGTTTTCTCTGAAATGCGCATTTATTTTGCCGAATAAAAAATCTAATATTTGGCAGGTGCGAATTCCACTGAAATCGCGTGTTTTGCGATTTCAGACGTCACCCATCGGACACAATTAGATCCCGCCAAATAAAATAGTTACTTGCCGTGCCGACGCACAAAAAGATCGGACGAGCGCCCAAATTGGCTTCAAAAAAGTTTGTTGCGGTCTGTGGTATGACAAGTTGAAAATGTAATTTATGCCTTTTACAAAGAGGAAGTTCCCCGTACAACATCGTACCATGCCGTATAGAAATTAACGTATATATTAAATGTATCCATTAATAACGCTTCGGTTCGCATTTTTCTTTTCGCAGAATTTCCCAAAAGTCATCAAACATTTATAAATGGTATTATATTTATAAACTAGCGAGTTAACAGATTTTCGTTTTAATTCAATAGCACCGACTCGCGTTTCGGTGGGGTTATTCGATTAAAACTCCCTGATATTTAATTTGTTCTAATGAAATTGGAAAAATATACGTCTCCGATGGAAAAACTTAATCAAAGTTTATTACAAATTATGAATCCTATTTTACATGAACTTTCAAAATAGTAGGTGGAAGTTTTCTAATCTATATCGAGGTTCATTTATAAGAATATTAACTAATTTCAGCGATATTATTTTATGATTTAGTTCTTTATTTGTGTTTGATTGTATCAAATATCATCACTTAAAATATTGGAAGCACTCGAAATATACAAAGCGAAAACTAATCCGAGAATTTCCGTGCTTAATGACCAGGTTGATGTAATGTATTCGCCCCTGTTTGAAGCGTTGTAAAATATATAAGAAATGTAAAGCCGTAATTTAATTTACTTATGTTTGAAAATGACCAGTGAACGGTCGAAACTAGTCACATAAATAAAATATAGTGGTATAAAAAAGTTAAAGTGTTTTATTCCAATCTACAATCAAGATGTACCACGAAGTAAACGCCGCCAACATTAAACACTTAAAATATAGTCACCCTTTACTTGTTCTTTCGGCAAGTAATTCTAATCGTCTCTAAACAAGAACATTCAGAAAAATGATCACAAATAGGACGTTCGTTCGGGAATTTTCACTTCATAAAAATTTCGTTCGGTCAATCAGGCATTAATTTCTTAATCACAATGCACATGTGCATTGGCAATACGAAACATATAATATTATATAATATGTAATTATATTATAAATTTATAAATTGTTATTGCTCCTCCTAAACATACATTAAAGTATGTATTTCATTTAAACATCTCATCTGCTTTGATCATTTACGAGCCCGAGGTTATAATGCATTAATGTGTGATCTTTGTATTTGTAGGGAATGTTTTACATTTTTTTAAACGACCTTTCATTATTTATATATTAACGGGGACGCAGTGGTCCAGTGGATAGATGTCTGACCTCTGGTAACAGTTCGTACGGGTCGAGGTTACTTTTCGAACACAGACGCGTACCGGTCCACGGATGTCGACTAGAGATGGGCATAACTGCTACTTTTGAATCACGTTACTACCTGTGATTGCTACTTTTTAATATCAGTGATTTTAAACAATGACAGGGGTAGTAAACGACGTAACACCTTTTGAAATTGTGATTATTTCAAAATTAGTGTAGGAGCATTTCTGGACTGTTGCAGAAATGTATTTTGAGTAAATTTGAAAATTGTAAAGTATGTTGAAAATGTTTTTCTATGTCTCTGAAAAGGCTCATCTTTAAAATAACGATTTGCTCTGTCCTCGGGGAGTTGTTTTAAAATATAGACGAGAAGCATTTAAATATTTTTGCAGAATCGTAATATGGAATACATTTTTACTCATTTTGTAACGTTATAATCGTTTTTTTTTCAATTTGTGTTTTGCCTTAGAAAAAGCGCATATTTAAAATGATGATTTGCTCTGTTTTCGAAGGATTACTTTTAAATGACACAATGAACGTCGAATCGTCCAGTATATTTTGAGTTTTGAGAGAATTGTTGTTATTTTTTTTTAGTTTGTGAAATTTGTCATTTTAAAATTGGTATAGTGCTGGTTTCGTAGTATTATTTCAAAAATTATATAAAGGAATGTTTAGTTGTTTGCACCGAATATTAAAATAAAATGAATTTTGAGTACATTTGGGAAGTTCAGTATTTGTTTTTTTTTCAGTTCATAAAAATCTAAATTTGAACATGAGAGCAGTTCTCGGGCAATTCATTAAAATTTAGAGAAACAAGAGAGTATAAAGTAATTAATAAAGCATTTGGATTGTAGAATAGGACCCACCCACCACCTGCTGTACCAACTTGATTGCAACCTGCAAGACCCTGTAAAAAGTTAATTGGGAATTTAATTGAAGAAGTTGAAAGATCAGAAATAATGCAAAACGTGATTGTGTTGTTTGAATCCAAGTGAATTCACGGGCGGTGGGTGGACCTTCTGCCACCTTCCAATTAATTAATGATAAACGGGAGTTTACAAGTAGAAATCAGTCATAAGAGTAAGAAAGACACGAAAGACTTACTTTTTTGATTCGTTTAATTATTGCGGAAAATTTTAGTGCGTGGGCAACAAGGTTAGACTGTAGGATAGGGCCCACCCACCAGACGCAACCGGTTGGATTGTCGGTAAGGGCCCACCCACCAGACGCAACCGGTTGAATTGTAGGATAGGGCCCACCCACTAGATTGTAGGATAGGGCTCACCCACAAGGCGCAACCGGTTGAATTGTAGGATGGGGCCTACCCACTAGATTGTAGGATAGGGCTCACCCACAAGACGCAACCGGTTGAATTGTAGGATAGGGTTCACCCACCAGACGCAAACGATTGGATTGTAGGATAGGGCCCATCCACCAGACGCAACCGGTTCGATTGTAGGATAGGGCACACCCACTAGATTGTAGGAAGGCCCAACCACCAAACATCGGAGCAACTATATTTTGTGAGTTAAAGTCAGGTTGATGAATATTCAAGATATCCACATATAAACTCTTGTTTATTGTCGATAAATTGGAGGGTAGGATCCCCACCCACCTCCCTCGGTTACACTTTGATTTACAAAATACGTTTCGCATTATTTTTAAACTTTAATTTCTTCAAATTATTTCCAAAATACTTAACATAATTTTAGGTTAGATTAAAGTTGGTAGGATGGGTGGTGGGTGGGTGTTATTTTACTAGGTGCTTGGGCCATATCTCGTAGCCCACGCATCTAATTTTTCACCAATGAATAAATTTATCAAAAGATAATAAAATCCTGTTTTTGATCATTCGATTTTATGTCGCAATTTTGAAAAAAAAAATGAGAAAATAGGTTACTCAGATGTACATAAAATCTTGATTATGAAAGAAATGTGCCAAATTTACGATTTTCAAAAAAATATCTCTAAAAAGAAAAAAAGAGATTAGAAAATCAAGATTTTCAAGTGAAGTCGTTATACATTTTAAAAATCTAATCCTCAATATTTACTTTTTTAAAACGTATAGCGACCAAACGTGTTAAACACTGCAAATCTTGTTTTTTAACCTTTTTTCTCATTTCAGAGAATTTATTTTGATCAAAATAAATTTTTGCAAAAGGAATATGTCGATTTTTGAAAAGAGCACAACTTCCAAATGGGTTGGAAAATTTTAATAATACAACTTTTAAAATATGAAAAAAAGAAAAATTCAAATGATTTTTCCATTTTTGTTATTAGATAGCTTTTGCCGTTGATTTTTTCGAGGTTTGTAACTTCTAAAACGCGTTGGATGATCTCGATTGTTTGAAAACTAAAATATTCTCAAAAAATTGTTAATAAACTTTTTTGCAAAATGTGTAAAAAATGTCCAAAAACAGGATTCCTGAGTCCATGGTTTGAAGTTTAGAAACGTTCAAATAACTTTTTAAAGGTTTATAACACCCAAACGTATCAGGTGATCTCGATTATTTGAAAACCAAAATATGCCAAAATTTACGGACTTCAAAAAATGGTTAGGAAACGTATCTATAAAATTGGTGGAATATCTCAAAAAATTAGGATTTTCCTGAACAATCACAGTTTTCAGTTGCAATTTTACGTAGCAATTACGTTTGAAGTAGCAATCACTGTTTAATTAGCAGTCACAGTTTGTCTAATAGTCGCAATCACAGTCACAGTCACGGTCAAATTCTCCAAAGCAAAGAAATTGAAGAAGTATGTATAAATAAAATCTACGATGTACAAGAGACTATGGACAGTCTGGAACTGAACAGCGAACAGGAAAATGAAGGGAAAGAAAACATGGAGCATGGAGTTGGAACAACGCACTCCAGACGCTATGGAATCGAAAAATACACCGAGAGTTAAGAAAAGGAAGAAATCTGATGAGGTTGAACTGAAAATTGGACAGAAACCTTGTAGTAAAATGTCTTTTATCACAAACGAGAGAGAAAGTCGATTTCTCAGACCTCAAAATTGTGAGAGAAATAACATTTCTCTCCCTAGGGAGAGATATGATTTCTTCTCTCAATAGGGGAGATATGATTTTTTGTCTCCCTGCGAGGTTCCGTTATTTATTTCTGCTGTCACGGCTGACAGCATTTTTTTCTAGGTGGAGTTTTAGGAAGGAATGTTTTACTCTTAAATTATCCAGTTTGTGAACAAATAGTATACATACTTCGAGAGGGAATGCTATTTTTTTTTGGGTGCGTTGTATCCCTCAGATTTTCGCCCTCGGGATACAAATTTGCACCTCGGGAAAAATCATGCATTTCTCTCCCTTGATATATCGGGTGTGTATAAATTGGCGGATAATCTACACGTGGCGATGTTCTTCCTAAAATTCTGAATAGAAAAAGTCGATGAAAAAATGTTCTACTAAGCCTGATAGGCCATCAGGAGCCATTTAAAAGAAATGTACATTTGGCAACATAGCGTTCACGAGCTGTCCTGTTTATAAATAATCCCATGGTTCAGAGTAGAAGGTAATAGATAGATAGAGCGGGGTTTATTTACAGATGCAAGGTAAAACAGATAATGAGTAAATAGTAAAATCCATTGTAATTGAACCAAACAAAACGAAAATAACACAAATTCACTGAAACCCGGACACTAATAAAAACTGATAATAACGAGAAAAGCAGAATTGGCACAAACTTTGAACTAGCAAGTTTGAATGAATTACTTGTGTCAAAAGTGTCATGTTGCCGAATGTATTTTTTATAAAATTAAGTGTTAAAAATACAAGTTTGAGATAGAAAGACAGCACACACTGACAAATAATTTTCAAACTAGTCATACTACCGAAATTGCAGGGTTTTCTGCAAATTAATATCAAATAATAACGCATATTTAACGACTGGGTGTTCAAACTCAGAGGACCTCGTGAAGGCCCAGGAACCATGGTACAACATTTTAGAATTAAGTAAAGCTACTTCAAATTTTTGAAAGAATATCGTCACGTGTAGATTATCCGCCAATTTATACACACCCGATATAATCTACTATTTTACAAAATCTAATGCCTCATCTCCAAAAATATGATGATGAGGAATTCCTGAAATTTCAAATGCGGGTTTTCTCTTCCACCTCATTTTTCTAGGAAGCAATTCAATCAACCACATTTTGGCCATCCTCCAACTAGAAGTCAATGCCAACTTCAACAATATTTTAACGCCATTTATCATCCTACTTTGTATCCCGAACAACCGAACAATGAAACCAATATAGCCAAACTTCAACTTACTCTTACGGCTTGAGCGTCTGTTGCGGCGCCTTAAGACAATTGGTAATTGCAGGTTGGCCGGAGGGCATCTCTTCGTCGGACATCTGTGTCGTCTAAGAACACAGCGTCTCGGGTCATCAGGGCGGCGCTTTCTCAGGCGTTGTCTGCTGGAAAGTGCATCTGGCGCAGCTGTGGGTTTCCAAATGTCGTTGGAGGCTTGGCTATACGGCCCCAATGCGGCCCTCTTTCGCGGCATATTAGCTGGCGTCGTTTTTGGCACCGCTAGCAGACATCTTTCGGCGGCGTGGCCACGTGGTGACACTGCGTCGTTTTTGGCACCGCTACCAGACGTCTTTCGGCGGCGTGGCCACGTGGTGACACGGACCCGGCGATTCCTCATTTGGTGGAGGCTCGGCTGCTAGAGCCGGTGTTGGTACAGTCACGATAACCGCTGCTGTAATTATGGCTGTAATGGTGACGGCTGGGGCTATACTCTCGAGAGGCAGCGGCACGATGGTAGTTATTGCTGCGGCGACAATTGGATGGTCCGGGGCGAGGGGCGTCACTTCTTCGTACTACCGGAGGTCTTCTCCGGAAAGCCATAGCGAAGTCGTCTCGTTCTGCCCGGATCAACAGAATTTCACTCTTAGAAGTCCATTAGAAGTCCATCTCTGCATCCCTTTGTCCTTGTAGCCCGCGTCCTCGGGTCGTGGGCATAGACTCGGCCTCGAGTTGGACGACACTTGCCACGGAGAAGGTCGCAGAGTGGGGTGAAAAACCACCCTTGTTGACCTTCAGCTAGCTCATGGAGTCGGTGTTGCTATGAAACAGCGCAAGAACACACAAGGATGGGGCACACGCAGATAAAAGCTTATTGGCGCAATAACAATCTCTAATTATTTACACACGGAAAATTATTTATAGAAAAATGTTCAATGTTCAAGAAAATAAAATATATACACGGAAAGTCAAGAAAATGTCACGACACAGTCACGATAGGAAATAATTACCAACACAACACTTAAAGTTTGCGGAAAGGCAAGGCAAGGGCGGTGCCGGCGGCGTAGGAAGCGGCGGCGACGGAAGCGGCGGTGGAGTCGGCGGCGGAGTTAGCGGTGGCGGTGACGTCGGCGGCTACGGCGGCGTCGGTGAAGGCGGTCTGCGTCGACGTGTTGTGACTGATGTGAATTGAAGTGATGATGATTTAATGTCGAATTCTGAGTTCTGAGTGATGTCTTTTACGGGGTCCACGCCCTACTCTTCTCCGGGTGCGACATGAGCATCGAGGTCGACGCAAGTGTTTAAATCGGCAAATTGCACTTCTCAGAACAATTTGGGTTTGAGACGGATTTCGTCACATACGCAGGCAGCAGGAGGCGGATCAGCAGTCCATTGTTTAGCACTGGTAGCTGCACTTTTCACAAATTGTTCCGCGAAATGTCCTATTGTATTGTTACTGGTAGCTGTACTTCTTCGTAAATTATCTCGTTTAGAAATTTCAATAATACGGAATTTATGTTAATATTGAAAAGGAGCAATGCTTAGCTCATAAAATGCAAATTAAGATAATTACGCATTTGTTAAGACGCGTATATAAACTAAGCGCCGATAACAAAGTGATTTTTATTACATATTATACATTTCTTGATTGTCTGTATTAAATGTTGAATGTCGTCTAGTTAGTTTTGTTATTTTTCTAATTCAAAATTTCAATTTCGTTTCAAGACTGGTTTTGTTTATTTAAAGTAGGTTTATTATTAAGTATTCCAAAAATCACAGGAGGCTGTAAACAGATTGGATTTATACGAGGTGTATAGCAAGTGACGAATTAAAAACGCGGTATATGTTTTATACAGGGAGTCGCTGATCAATTTTACTTTATCTATGGGCGTTAGTATTGAGTTAGAATCGGTATAGGTGTCGTATTTTGAGTCACTCGTACTATGTCTCCTGCCTTCCCTATGTTCGGTGAATTATTGAAAGCACAGTATAATGAATATGATTATACCAGTGATAATTTTCAAAATTAGCAGGCGTGATTTTTTTGGAAAAATATATCACGATTAACAATCTCTTAACGTCGACCGTTTTGACAAGTGTTGCTTAACATCCAAAATGTTAATATACTTCGAAGTTAGTTGACAGACATTGTTTACAGAATCGTATATTATTATTATTATAAAGTCTTTATTTTCCTCAAAAAATACATAACAACGCATACATACAATATATTACAGTAAAAACATAAGATACAAATTCAAGTGTAAATATAATCCATAGGACATAAATAAGAGGAAAATAGGCAGAGTTCAGCATATATGTTTATAACATTTCTGCTCTTTCACTAAACCCTTAAAATTCATAACATCTGTCGATATTAGCAAATAACATCGCTGTTAACGCTAACAGTTTTGTTCAGATTAGCACCATAAGTTTTGTATTATATAATAATAAGTATTATAAGAAACTTTCCCCAGAATTTTAAAAATTAATATATGAAAAAAATATGTTCTAGAATTGTTTAAAATTTCTCAATTTTATTAGGACATTTAAAAATACAGTTAAAGGGACAGTGTAGGTAGAACCTTTATATTTTGAATTGTTTTCTTCTCCTATTTTCTATATTACAATCGAAAATTTGACTTTTGTCCAACTAATCGGTCCCCAGAAACCATAAAGTAACGGGTAAGAAACGAGCATTTATATTCAATGTCCATCAATTTATGAGGCTGCATGCTAGAAAATTGGAGTGGAAGTGCTAATATATAGAGACAAAAAGTTAAGTAAAAACAACAACAGAACAAACTTTATGACTCAATGTTCAATACTTACCAATTATTTTTACATAAACTTTAATCAACACTATACAAGAACCAGAAGAAGCTGATATTTTCCATTACAGCTGGTGTCGGCATGCGCTACAGAAGTTATACTCCGTAATAGTTTTTCAGGCCATTAGCTTCATTGAAAAATAATCGATACTTTAAGAAGTGATTATCCATATTAAGAGTAATAAATTATATAGAATGATTTATAATTTAGGGTTAAAGGGAGGTCCGGAAAGAAAGTATTTGCATAATTTAAGGCGGACCGACATTATATATGCTGATTCGACCTTATTACTTTTTAAAGTCGATTGAACTATCGACTTTAAGCGTAGTTTGGATGTTAATTAACGGAGTTTAATAATTAAGTAATCAACATTACATTCAAGCATACCGACGTGCAATTGCGTTATGAAAATCATCTTTGAATAATTGATTGTTGTTATCGGAGTTGAATGTGCGCATCTGTTATATCAAATGCGGCTTCGATATAATTACAAATGTTACTGCCTACCGCATAATATTTGTATTATTCAAAGTAATTACGTAACACACATGCAGGCTGTATTAGTATGTCAATTTATTTACGTGGCTGCCTTTTCAGTTAAATAGAAACCTAAGATAACTGACAAAATAAACCATTTGAATGATATTTTTCCTCCTTGCGACATAATATTGTAAACCTGTAAAATTTAAAATTGTTATTCATTTTTTAGATACGGTGCCCACTGAAAGACACACAGAGAGAGAGAGAGAGATAGATAGAGAGAGAGACGCAAACATTTTTTAAAAATGGCCGAAATCGTTTTGGGAGATTTCAAAATAAATGTTGCCGTCCGAATATCAAACTCTATTATCTGTTTTTTTATACTAGATATGACTATTACTTTAAATTGATTTATAAAAAAATTAAATGAACTTAACGCTTTATCGACAAGCTAGTTTTAGTCTCAACTATCGCTTCACGGGCAATTAAAATGATCTAATTTATAAATTGAATTTCAGGTAAATGCCCCGGGAACTTAAAATTTACGGATGCTTTTGCCGTATGTTCGATTTTACGAAAATATTTTTATTGTTGCAATTTCAGAGGAATTCGATTGTTTTTATACTAGATGGGACTATTACTTTAAATTTATTTATAAAAAAATGAACTTAACGCTTCAACAAGCAAGTTTTAGTCGCAACCATCGTTTACGGGCAACTAAAACGGTCTAATTTACTAAGTGAATTTATGGTGGATGCGCCAGGAACTTAAAATTTACGGGTGCTTTTGCCGTATGTTCGATTTTACGAAAATATTTTTATTGTTGCAATTTCAGAGGAATTCGATTATACAGGAATATTTTTGTTTCCGCGAATATGGCGGCATTCGTTATGTAAAGGTTAATAATAACTTTTCACATAATGCCTAGATTAAATTTTGTAAAATAGAACGGAAAGAATTAGACAAAATTAATAGCAAGGGTGTAAGTTCCGTTAAAAAAATAATTTTATCGATAAAACACATTACTACTTTATAATCGATTTGCTTTTTACATCGACATTTTAATCCACTTAAAGAATTAGAGCAGTGCACTTTTTGCATGCGGGCATTCCAGCGGTACTTTTGCATCAGATCGATATTCATTAGCAAAAGTAGCATTTAGGCATGGTCCACTACTCAAAGCTGAAGCTGATATAAACTCGAACAGTATTTGGTTATGCGCGCCACAGTCCAGTCTGATTAATCGCAAACTGTACACAAACTTATTTCATACGCGAATTTCTCTTTTTGTTGTGGATTCGACGGTTCTCGTGATTATTAAAAGGTGCATTCAACCAGGGGAGATGTAATATTGTTTGATGTACATTCGAATCCTCGAGTAGTTTCTAGTTAGTGATAACATTGCATTTCCATGGAATTATATCGTGCTGTACATAACTTTTTATAACGGATCTACGTAAGAATTCTATGAAAAGAAAATATAAACAATTTGAATTAATGTAATCTGAATGATATTACTTTCTCCGAACAAGAAAGTATTGTGTTTGAACTTCAAAGAAATAAATATATTAAAAACATAATACCTACAAAATATTATTAAATAAAACCTTATATATTATCATCAATACTTGACTTGAATAGACTTGATCTCAATCAATGTTTTCTAAATAATTCTTAATTAATTTCATTGTAATTCCCTAACTTAAAGTCGAATATCAATTCCATATTCCCATTGGTGATAACGTTGGTAAATTAAAAATGTACGGTGCATGGTAAGAGGCACAAACAGGTTGAATATTCATATATTAAGGGTATTTTCGTCTTTATCAAATTTATTTAATGCATCTGCAACAAGTGAGGTAGTCTCAAATTTATTTAAAATTTTTAATTTTGTACGCATCGCATATCAGTCAAAAGCCCAAAATATCTTAACGAAGATGAACTGAATGCTGTGGCTCAAGTCATTATGGATGATGAATCTAAAGGAGTTAGCGGAGAACATCAGATAATGAAATTATGGAGCATAGTGATTACCAAATAGAGTCGGAAGAAGAACATAAGAAAATTGACTCAGAGCAATGAGATTTGCGACGAAGATAAACAAACTGGTGGAGATTATTTGTGGCTAAAGATAAAACTAAAGATTAAGTGGAGAAAAGTAAATTTAGTAGGAAAATCATCGTAAAAATATTTCTCGGACCTAAACAATACGCACCCGATATAATCTATGAAAGAAGTGCTTTTGAGAAACTTTATACTTATGATAGTGAACAAATTGATTGTACTTATTTAGAGATTTTAAAAATGATACTATACTATACCCATTTAGGAGATTTACATGATACTACAAAAAACTGCAATTTTGGAAATTGGTTTGTTACTACTAGCAGGAATAAAAAAAAACAGAACCAAACACATTTCCTTGAATTATGGTCTAGAGATGGAACCGGATCCGAAATATTTAGAGCTTGTATGGTCGGAAAACGGTTTTTATTTTTGCTAGCTGCTATTCGATTCGATGATAAAATAACCGGAGATGATAGAAAAAATCTGATAAACTGGCAACTATTAGATTTACTCTTAACTGCTAAAATAACTCTAGTGTAGACAAATACGTGACAATTGACGAATTGTTAATACCCTTGAGGAGCAGTTTTGTTCAGTACATTCCTAATAAACCCGTAAAATATGGGTTGAAAGTGTTTATTTTATGTGACCCTAAAATATTTTACGTCAACACTTTCTAAGTATACTGTGGTCAACAACCAGAAGAGATCTACAAAACATCGAATACCAACTGACATTATCCACCGCTTCATTGCTTCGGGCATTGTCAAGAAAATACAGAAATTTGAAATGTAACAATTAGTACACAAGCGTGACCAGACATATCCGCACAGGAAGACTGCTCACGCGAAAACTGCGCACAGAAAACTGCCCACAGTGAAAACTCTGCACACGAAAACTCCTCACACGGAATAATGCTCACACGGAAAACTCCGCACACAGAAAATAACGCACCGTGATAATTGCGCACACGAAAATTACTCACACTGAAAAATGCTCACATGGAAAATTACTCACTTTTATCAATCCTCACAGGGTGCGCACAACAAATATTTTTGCTATAATTATTACATTTCACATCAATTTAAAAGCAATAATGTTCTGTGTTTTTACTGTAATTTTTGAAAATGTGTTTATTTTTGGGTGTAATCAATTTTTGAAAATTATTGTTTAAAAAATACTGATATGATACAAAACATCTACCTTTAGGATTAACTACGATTTTTGAAAATGTATTAATTTTTGCGTGAGTTGTGAATTTTTGATATATTATTTTTAAGAAAAATAGAAAAAAATACTGATATGATTGATTTCCTTAAAAAAACTCTAATGCAATTATAATACATTTAACTTTAAAATTAACATTAATTTTTAATAATATTAATAATATTATAAAGGATGAGTTTCGAAGTTCTCTATGGGGATCTCGGAAAATATAAGAGATAGAGAAACGGTTAAATGGGCAAAGAAGTGTAGTTTTAAGAGTCCAATAAAATAACACTTTCAAAGTTTTCAAAAAAGTGAAGGGTAACTAGATATTTTGAAAAATGTAAAAAGTGTCAATTTTTTCAAATAAATATCGGGTGTGTTTAAATTGGCGGATAATCTACACGTGGCGATGTTCTTCGTAAAATTCTGAATAGAAAATGTCGATGAAAAAATGTTCTATCATGTTCTCCGTCGGAAGCCATTCAAAAGAAATGTACATTTGGCAACATAGCATTCATGAGTTGTCCTGTTTATCAATAATCTCATGGTTCAGAGTAGAAGGTAATAGATAGATAGAGCGGGGTTTATTTACACATGCCAAGGAAAAACAGATTATGAGTAAAGAGTAAAATCCATTGTAATTGAACGATACAAAAAGAAAATAACACAAAAACACAAATACACTGAAACGCGGGCACTAATACAAACGGATAATAATGAGAAGAGCAGAATTGGCATAAACTTAGAACTAGTAAGTTTGAATGAATTACTTGTGTGAAAAGTGACATAAGCGAGTGTCACGTTGCCGAACGTATTTTTTTAATAAAAATTACACCCGGTTTCTCCAACGAATCTTAAAATACGTCTCACTTAAGTACGTCTTATTTTTAAGTAGTTCTTAACTTTTTGTTCTGTTGCATCAAACAATTTTATACATATCTTAGGTAAGATTTCATTACACGTGACAACGTTGCATTTTCGAGTCAGTTTGATAGGCCGTCCTACAAGGGCGTTTCCAGCCAACTAGTATAGGGGGGGTAATTAAAAAAAAAAAGATAAATAAGCTGGTGCTTCCGCTCTCATATACCACACCTGTTCCGTGAAATCTCCCTATCCTTTTTCAACGTTTTAAAGTGTTGAAAAAATTTACCGGTTATATTATTTGTTTGGAATATGGAATACCGGTAATTTTTAACAATAAAAATTGATAAGCGAAAAATTGATACCGCCACTGCAAAATATACCAAAAATTTAAAAAAATAAAAATAGTGGACCAAGGAAACAAACATTTGAACAGACAAATAAAAATAAATAAAGAAAAATTTAGGGCAAAAGATTAACAAAAAATCTACAATGTTGGTCTAAAAGTCGAAAATTTAGACAAAACATGGAAAATTCGGACCTAAACATAATAAATGCAGACTAAACGAAAAACCAAAAATGGGAGCCAAAAAACCGAAAAATTTTAACAATAAAATCGAAAAGAAAAATTTAGGTCAAAAGATTTAAAAAAATAATCAATATTTATAATGTTGGCCAGAAAGTCGAAAATTTAGACAGTATATCGAAAACTCGGGCCTGAAGATAATAATTGCAGACAAAAAAATCGAAAATTTCAACAAACAAAACTCGAAAATACCGAAAAAAATAAAAAGAAATCTCGCATATAAATCAATCATTCAGGTTATAGATATTTTAACCAAAATTAACTCAAAATTTTGGAACTAGAATTAAAAAATCGGCCCGAAAAATCAAAAATGCGAACAAAAAAATCAAAAATTTTAACAATAAAAACGAAAATTTAAGTCACAATAAAGAATATTTAGGTCAACAGATCAAAACTTTAGACCAAAAATAATCGAAAATACAGGTCAAAAATCTAAAAATTTGGGCCAAAAAGTCGAAAATTTAAAAAATTTAATCGCAAAAGGTCTAAATAAGGGATATTAAGGCTAAAAGTTAAAATATTTTGACCAAAAATATCGAATATACAGGTCAAAAATTTAAAAACCAAAAATTCGTCAGGAGAAATAAAAAATGCGGACCAAATAGTCGAACATTTTAACAATGAAATCGAAAATTTAGGTAAAAATAAAGAATATTTAGACCAAATGATCAAAAATTTAGCCAAAAAACAAATCGGGAATACAAGCTTAATAATAAAAAATAGGGCAGAAAGACCGATGGTCGGTAGCCCTTTATCAAATAAAAATAACATTTACTGTAGGTAAAATAATTTAGTGTAACATAAACATGATAATAAAGATTTACTACTACTAATAAAAAATGCAGAATATTCTAAGAAAAGGGTTTAAATTAGTCTCAAAAATCACTCTATTGTTCAAAATCATTTTCCAATTTTTTTTTTATAGGAAAATATTTTTCTTTAATTTTCGCTTTAATTAGCTTTAAAAGTTGAGACAAGGCACTTTTCTACTAAATGAAATCAGTGGCGGCTCGTGGAACATGTTTATGGTAGAGCCACAATATCCGTCCTCCTTTTTTGAAGAAACAAAGAACCATTTATCTTGCTAGAAAAATCGAATATTTTGGCCAAAAAATCAAAAATTTGGAACAAAACTGCCGAAGATCTAAATTTTCGGCCAAAAAATCAAAAACCTGGTTTAAAAATAAAAATGCACACCAAAAAATTGAAAATACAAGCAAAAGAAAAATAATTTGTCATTTTTAGCCCCAAAATAATTCTTTTTAGCTTAAAATAAGTTCCAAAAAGAAATTTGAAAATAATAGCAAAAATAAAAATCGATAGCCCTTTACAGCCAACGGAAAGCGGATTTCAAGTTTTTAACATAATGTATTTAGATGTTATTTCTGTGAATAAAGATGTTTGTATATATAAAAATAAAAAATAAATTCGCAAGAAAATCTAAAATATGGGACAAAAAATAAAAAATTAAGACCACAAATCTAAAATTCGTACCCAAAAATCAAAGCTGTAGACTAAAAAATCAAAATTTTTAACAAACGAATCGAAAATTTAAGTAGAAATAAAGAAAATTTCGGCCAAAAGACGAAAAATTGAAACAAAATATAGGCCAAAAGAGTAAAAACCTAAAAAGGTGAAAATTTAGACTAAACAACAAAACTTCGGACGTAAAGATAAAAAATGCAGACAAAAAATCCAAAATTTCTACAAACCAATCGATTTTTTTCGTTAAAATAAAGAATATTTAGACCATAATAATATAGCCTAAAACGGTGAAAATTTAAACAAAACATCGAAAACGAGCGTAAAGATAAAAATTGCAGACAAAGAAAATCGAACATTTCTACAAACCAATCGAACATTTTGGTCAAAATAAAGAAAAATAAAAAAAAATGGAAATGCTGAAATCTCAAATATGGGCCAAGGAATCAAGAATCCTGATCTAAAAATTAAAAAGCAGACCAAAAAATCGAAAGGTAGAAGCAAAATAATTTGCCACCAAAAATAAGTTTCTGACCAGAAATTCGAAAATATTAGCAAAAAATTAAAAAATCACGAAATAAAATCAATAATCCAAGTTAAATAATGTAAAATATATTATATTATTTGTTTGGAATATGGAATACCGGTAATTTTTAACAATAAAAATTGATAAGCGAAAAATTCTTAGGGGGGGTAATTACCCGATCCCCCCCCCCCCCCCCTTTGAAACCGCCACTGCCGTCCTATGTCAAATTAATTTCTAACCTTCCTGCTGTTGTTAAATTTTTAGTGGTTTAATAATGGCGAAAGTGCAAGCGAAGCGTGTTAAGGGAAATAAGTGCGATATTTATTAGCATCATTGGTATCGGTCCACAACAACAAACAAATAGAAGTAAGAAGCATGGGATTCCATCACCCAGGAACTAAATACGTGCAGAGAGAGAAAGATTCCCTAAAAAAGTGGGTAAACATGAAGCATGAAATAAGGAAGAGTGTTGCAGAAAGTAAGTAAGAACTGTTTAAGACAGCTGGAGGTACAGCTGAAGATGGCGATTTTATGTTATCATTATTGAATGAGAAATCGGTGGTTGGGTTGTCGAATCCTTCGGACAGTAATGTAGATTATCTGCAATTTCTACAGCTACTACATCAAATGCAAATCTAATAGATTATTTCATTTCATGAATACTTCCAATAGCAGACATACGTTGTTGCAAATTGCTAATTTTATAGGTTAGAATTTGAATCTTAAGATGCCATTTTTGGCGTCTTATAATGTAAGACCTTCTTATGACTTTAAGATCTGATTTATAGTTGGTGCAACACATTAAGAACGTCTTAATTTTAAGATAGCTTTTATCTACATAAGATTCGTTGGAGAAACCGGGCGTAAGCTAATTAAGAAGTTTCAAAAATATAAGTTTGGGATGGAAAGATAGCACACACTGACAAATAATTTCCAAACTAGTCATACTATCGAAATTGCAGGGTTCTCTGTAAATTAATAATGAATAATAACGCATATTTAACGACTGGATGTTCAAATTTTGAGGACCTCGTGAAGATCCAGGAAGCATGGTACAACATTTTAGAATTAAGATAAGCTGCTTAGAATTTTTGAAAGAATATCGTCACGTGTAGATTATCCGTCAAATTATACACACCTGATATATCTTATTATTATGACAAAAAAAAAACTGTAAAGGACAAAGTTGTAAATAATTTTATGGAGCTTAATAAAATAAATTCAGAAAAATTTTAACGCCATTATTTTCCGAGATATGACGCAAACTTACATTTTTTTGGGAAACCATAGTTGGCTATGACCTCATTCGAAAGACTTTTTTTTCTCTTTAGTCCGGTATCACAAATGACACAGTTATTTCTAAAAATATGTGAGTTACAGTCATTTTTAAGTTTTATTATTGCACCGCGTGCCGTGTGGGTTCGAATCCCAGCCCGGGCGAAAGATTTTTCGGGGATCGAGAAGTATTCGCTCGGGTCCATGGTTGTTATATACGTCTGACATTATTCATTTGTTCATTTATTCATCCAAAAATTGTACATAAATAGTAGCCGTCTTGAGCTGGCTATATGGGCTCCGATCCCAAAAAGTTTTATTATAAATAAAAAAATAGTTAGCCATGAAAAAGATGAAAGTAAAACAATTGCAGTTGTTTATAACCACAATAAAATAGTGTAGTTATTATTTTTATAGAGATAAACAAAGTTGACAAAAAAACACCGTATAATAATTCTTTAATTATAAAAATAATAATAGGATCGTTTGATTAAAACTGCAGTCACTGATAAATAAATGGTGTGATATTAACAAAGTAAAAGTGCATTTTATTTCAATAATAATAGGAGATACATTTTAATATTACAAAAGATGGTCAAAAAGTCCACCATTAATATTATGGCATAAATGACATCTTTTTAAAATTTAATTTGTCTCCTATTATTATTTAAATAAAACGCCCTTTTACTTAGCTAATATCACACTATTTATTTATTAATGACTGCAGTTTCGATCAAACGATCCTATTATTATTTTGATAATTAAATAATTATAATACTTTATCTTGTTTTTTGTCAACTTTGTTTATCTCTAAAAAATAATAACTATAATATTTTATTGTTGTTATAAACAACTGCAATTGTTTTACTTTCATCTTTTTCAAGGCTAACTATTTTTTGATATACAGGGTGTCCGATATCTCGAAAACGGTAAGTAGTTCGAAAATGAAATTTGGTGGTTTTAAATGGTTTGAAATGATGCCCCTTTCTGCATATATCGATTTCATTTCCGTTTCACCATTTCCGAGAAAATGACATCAACTTCAGAATTTCAAATGGGACACCCTGTATATTTATGAATTGTTGGAAAGGTGATTGAAAGACAAATACAGCAATATCATATTATCAGGAAGTTTTGTTGTAAAATACATTGCCAATACATTCTGATTACGTGTAAGTAATGCCTCCCAGTTTTACGTATGACGAGTATGTCGACATGCTCCTTATCTATGGAGAATGTTGCAAAAACAATAGACGCTCTCGAGATTTATACAGAGTTAGACCGAATCATCGAACTCTGAGCAAAAATACCTTCGTGAAGTAAGAAGAAAGATTGCGCAGAGGTTCTTTTCCGGTTGGAAAGCATGAAACACCCCGAAAAAGGTCAGTTCTAATGGAAGATAACGTTATAAATATTTTGGCATATGCACAAGCCAAAAAGCATGTATCTACTAGACTTCTTTCTAGGAGTTAGCAAATCATCAGTCTACAGAGTGTTGAAATTTAATAAATACCACCCATTCAAAGTGCATTTAGTGCAAGGATTAACAACAGAGGATCCTGGACGAAGATCCATAATCAGTAGCTTTTATTGCTGAAATAAAAATCAAACTTGAATACGATCCAAGTTTCTTAAATAAAATATTATGGAGTGATGAAAGTCGATGCCATTACTGATCTCCTGATAATCCGCGTTGGATGGAAGAAACTCATTTTCAGCACATTTGGGGCGTGTGTTCGGTCTTTATTTTATCAAGGTATACTGACTGGCGCTGTATATTTAAATTTCCTCCAAAATGAACTTCCAGATTTTTTAGAAGAAATTCCGCTAAATGAGAGAGCAATAATGAGGTGGCAACATGACGGTGCAACCCCTCACTATTCTCGTCGAGTGAGTGAGTATATTGATACTACTTTTCAAGGACGCAGTATCGGACGAAATGGTACGATAATGTATTGCCAATGTAGCCAGCGCGATCCCCAGATATTACACCTTTGGATTTTCTTCCTTT
Source organism: Ocypus olens (assembly GCA_910593695.2). Lineage (NCBI taxonomy): Eukaryota > Metazoa > Arthropoda > Insecta > Coleoptera > Staphylinidae > Ocypus > Ocypus olens. The sequence goes on along the minus strand of OU343054.1, from coordinate 10,019,977 downwards.
TGGGATATTTAAAAGATGTCGTATATACCGCACCCCTACAGATCTGGAAAGGACCGTAGACTTTTGCCTTCTTCGGCACGACAAAGGAAGATGGTACAATGGCGTTGTTTACCCCAACACTCAGCGGGGACTCAAATTTATAGGGTAGTAAAATCTTCGGTTCCAGATGGGCTCGGTCGCATATCCGGGCGTGTGGAGGTATACAAACAGTTTTGCCTCATCAAGGCATTTTCAAGGGGATTTTAAATTAATTCATTGGCAGAAAAATGCATAGAATTTGGTTCTCAATTTTTTATACAGAAGAAAAATGTTTTCGCTTATATACTAAAATTGTACATTGGTTGTAAAAATAGTTCATTTCCGGGTGACAGCCCAACTTAAATGACTGTTCTTTAATTATTAATGTATAGATAAATAATGTCATTTACGGATGGATATCAACTTAAATTATTTCGTGAATAAAAATTATACTTTGGGTTAATACTATTCCATAACGCATGTTTATGCAATGAATCCTTAAAAACATAATTATACTGATAGCATCTATTAGTATTTCTACTATTTATATAACATTAGTTCAAGGTCGTCATTTTAGATTGTAAAATTATAATACAGTAAAATAATGAAGATATGAATATTCAACCTGTTCGTAACTTTAATTTAATGTATGTACGTTAATTTTTACTTTCTCCGTTATGACGTACGAGAAAGTATTGTGATCGTGATATTTTTTTCAAAAATCTTTTTACCGAAATATCCGTTTTGGGATGCCATTTCAACAATCTCTGTAAAAAAAATTGTGTCTGTGTGTGTGTGTGTGTCTGTGCGCGCTGTATCTCAAAAACTAATAGAGCAATTGATATGAAACTTTGAACATAAGTCTAATTTGATAATTCGAAGAACTGAAAATAATACTTGGTAAAATTTCGTACACCGGAAGTGGGTGTTTACCTTAACTGGTTTTTGTTTTTTGCCAATATTTTCTTAAATATGAAAAATATCACAAAAACATTTAAACAAACATTAAAGACAACAAAGAAATGAACATCTTTTGCTTGAAAATATTTTTCATGAAATCATTGCTATTCGAGAAAAAAAATATTATTCTCTTTTTAATTTTTGGTTTATAATTATGAAACGATAATAGTTATAGCAATTTTATGTGAATAATAATTGTAGAGAATGCCAAAATGAACAACTTCTAAGGAATAAGTTTTTTTGGAAATCTCGTTAGTTTTTGAATTTGAAGTATAATTTCTCCATCTTTCATAAATTTTACGTTTTAAACGTCAGTTTCATTCGAGTTTACGCAACGCTCGACGTACATTTAAAATATGATTTCAATTGAAAATAAACCATGAAAACGTAAATATAAATGGCTATGATACCATCAAGTCGGAGAAAGTAACATGATGGCCACATCACCATTTTTTTAATTATCCTAAAAAACAGGCATATTAAAAAAATGCTGATGTGGCCATCATGTTACTTTCTCCGAGTTGATGGTATCGTAGCCATTTATGTTATATTTACGTTTTCATTGTTTATTTTCAATTGAAATCATATTTTAAATGTACATCGAGCGTTGCGTAAAGTCGGATGAAACTGAAAAAACTGTTTAAAACGTCAAAATTATGAAAGATGGAGAAATTATACTTCAAATTCAAAAACTCGGTTTACCGAAAAACTGACGAGATTTCGAAAAAAACTTATTCTTTAGAAGTTGGTCCTTTTTGGCATTCTCTACAATTATTATTAACATAAATTTGCTGTAACTATTATCGTATCCCAAAACGGATTTCCGTAAAAAAAAATTTGGAAAAAATCACGATCACAATACTTTCTCGTACTTCGTAACGGAAAAAGTAAAAATAATGTCTTCTTTATGTCATTAATTACAATTCATAAACAGAAAAGTCAATGAACTCGCATTCAATTCAATTAAATTATCGAGGAAAAAAAAATTTAAAAATGTTGTCATTTTCAATCTATATACAACGTGTCCACGTAAGTAAGCTTAAAAAAACTTGGTAGAAAATCCTAACTTATAAAGTTGAATAACTCGTCTTTTTCAAATGGCACACCCAGTATTTAGTAACATATTCTTACAAAATCCAATCCTCTTTCAGATTATATTAGGGTTTTTTGTTTCTAATCTCAATAGTTTTCTTGTTTCTGGCGATTTTCATATCAATAATTATTATTATAATCTGATAGATAATTGGATTCTGCGTGATAATAGGTTACTAAATACAGGGTGTGCCATTCGAAAAAAGTTATTCAACTTTATAAGTTAAGATTTTTTACCACGTTTTTTTCATTACCCTGTATAATTTTGTATACTAAATCATGGTTGGCGCTGTAGTTTGAAACTTTAACCAAACAATAGAAATGATTGTAATGATTTAACGTCAATCACTGGGGCAAAAATAAAATTTCACATGTACCCTTCATTTTAACAAATTTTTAAATATTTCGAAAACGGTGAACGATAGGTATAGGGAATATTGAAGTAACTCACCTTTATTTGTTTCCTAAAATTCAAAAATGACAAAAAATTCAGGGTGTTCCGTTTAAAAAAAACATAACTTTGATGTGTATCTTTTTAATAGGACACCCTGTATAACTGATAATAATTTTAAATTGTGCATACAACGATGTAAATGGATATCTATCCATTTGAAAAGAATAACACTAGGTTGCATGGTTTTCCATAAAACGACCGTGTCGTATGCGGTGCCCCACCCTGTATAGCGTCGAATGTCATTTGTTTAGTCTTTTTTTTGTATGTTTAGGATCAAGCACCAACTTTAATAAAGAATAAAATTTTCTGAGAAATTAATAATAAAAAAGTTTCCCATATGTTGCATACTTACGTGGACACTTTGTATAATTATAAAACGATAATAGTTATACAAAATTTATATAAACAAAATTTCTGGAGAATGCCAAAATGGACGACATATAAGAAATATATTTTTATCAAAATCTCATTCGTTGACATTTATATTATTTATAATACAAAAAACTGCCAATCGCTTGAAATGAAATGAATAAAAGATTTTATGGTTACAGAAAATTTTGTCGAATATATACATTTTTTGATCAATTTTTATGATTATTATCAATGTTACATTGTATTTTTTCAAATATTAGCTAATTAGCTATTAGCACATCAAAGTTATGTTTTTTTTAATGTCGTATGAGGTGCCCCACTCTGTATATAAAAGTGTTTTTTTGTATAATCATTTTAATAATTTGTCTATGTTTATATTTGCGAATTAAATAGCATTTTTTAAAATTTTTTGCATGAATTTATCAATCCTTTTTTATTGAACAGCTGATATTCTTATTGATAATAATTTTCTTATGAATTTCATTATTGCAATCATGTTCCAACGCATTAAATATCTGTATTGACAAGCAGGTAAAAAGGACCCACCGATTTCGGCACACGCCAGATTTTTGGGTCGCTTTACAACGTCGTAAATTTGAGACCCCGCTGAGTGTTGTGGTAAATAAGACCTTTGTACCATCTTCCTTTGTCGTCCCGAAGAAGGCAAAAGGTAGTGGTCGCATCTGGAAGACTTGCAGAATCGAATCGTAGCAGCATGCCGAACAATTACTGCAGACATGTTGAGAGCAACTTGCACAAGAAACCTTATGGCAAGACTTGAATTTTGTGTTAACGAATCCGAAAATCAATTTGAACATCTTATAGCCTAAGTTCTTGTCGCACAACTTTTATTAATTAATTTGCTATTTTTGTTTGTTAATTTGTTCGTTGTTTTTATTTACGTTGTTCTTTTGTTTTTCTAAAAACAATATATGAATAATATGGTATCGCTGTATTTATTTTTCAATCACCTTTCCAAAAATCCATAAATATACAGGATGTCCCATTTGAAATTCTGAAGTTGATGCCATTTTCTCGGAAATGGAGAAATGAAAATGACATCTATGTATGCAGAAAGGGGCATCATTTCAAACCATTTAAAGCCACCAAATTTCATTTTCGTACTACTAACCGTTTTCGAGATATCGGCTGTCCACTACCTCGTGGGACACCCTGTATATTAAATCTTAAAAATGACTGTAACTCACTTATTTTTGGAAATAACTATGTCATATGTGATATCGGATTAAAGAGAAAAAATAGTCTTTCGATTGAGGTCATAGTCAACTATGGTTTATATTAAAAAAATGTAAGTTTGCGACATATCTCGGAAAATAATGGCGGTAGAATTTTTCTGAATTTATTTTATTAAGCTGCGTAAAATGATCTACAACTTTGTCCCGTACAGTGTTTTTCTAATTGTCATAATGACCGAGATATATTTATTTGAAAAAATTGACACTTTTTACATTATCACAACAAATATCTAGTTACCCTTCACTTTTTTGAAAACCCTGGGATTCACTCCGTACATTTAAGAATTAATTAGAATATAAACTATAAAACAAAATATAAAATAAAATATTAATATAAAATATAAAAATACAAAAGTTGAAATTACATTTTAAAATTTAAAATTGAGACAACTTTGAGATGACAAACAAAAACAAGTAAAAAGAATACAATGCAATACGCTAGACATTAATAATTAAAATAATGAAAACCCCCGCAAGAAAGTAATTATCTAAAATATCGAGAGATCTATTCGTGATACATTAGATTTAAAGTCTGAAATATTGTTTGAAAACAGTTTAAAATTGGCGTTACAAGTCCGTGATAAGGGTGCATCGAAAACCAATCAGTTTAAGTAAAAAGGAGCAATCAATGTGACTATTAATGTGACTATTGAAATCGAGTCAATTTTTGTGTGCATTTTTCAAAATTAATATTTTAAGTTAAAAAATACAATTTTTAAAATCCTACAAGTGTAACGAATTTTAAATTCATTTAAACTTTAAAATTTGTACTCTATGATAAAAAATCAGAAAAAAATATATTGAATTGCAGTGGCATTTGTAAAATTCTACAAGTGTGACGAGTTTTAAATTCCAATCAAAATTAAATTTCTGCATTGGTTTAATCATTGAATTGATGAGCCGAATTTGCTTTAAAAGTTTAAGATCTATGAACAGGACAATACATTTCTGATTTTCCGTTAAAACAATTGCCAAATTATAGCTGAAAACAAATGACAACATTCTAAAGAATGTCTGGGGAAACGAAATATGTATTCTACGAATTTAAAAGTTGTAAAAAATTAATGAAAAGTTCAACTTCTATGTAAAAAATAAACATTTTTGATTTCTCATCTTAGGTTAAAATAAAACAGCAATTTTCCAAATTAAAAATGGGAAAACAAAAATTGCTTAGAAGGATAGAAGAAAATAATCAAAGGAGAAATTCGTTTTAAGAGTTTAGAATTAATTGAAAAAATTATAGATTTCGGATTTCGAATAAAAATGATCCGAGATTAAAAAGAAACAGCAACACACTAAAATCAAAAATTGTACGACTTAAAAAATTAATCATTGAATGAATATTTTTTAAATTGGTTATTTAAGCGCTAGAAAATAAACCCATTCGATGATGAGAAAGCAGACTGCAAGTGGTATTCGGTAAGAAGGTAAATGTAATTATAAGATTCTGTACGATTTGTCAATGAGATATTGACCTGATGGTCTCTCTACCAATGCCGTATTTTTTGTATACATTATTGTAGCATAACATAAATGAACTATTGACCTGATGCTACTACACTGTTATTTATGTTGAGAGATATTATTAAATCGCATTGAAAAAAATCACAATAAATTATTCATTCAATAAAGTTTAATTAATTTCATTTAATCGCTTACCAACTATCTTCATAACTGATAATGCTTTTCCATTAATGTAATTTTCAATATTCTGCACACACTAAAACACGCGAACACTCACTCCACTCGGTGGAAGGTAAACTGCCGAATCGAACGGTTTTCAATGACTAAAAAGAGATTTAATCTGGAATGCGTCCATGCATCGTTGATAAGGATTGATAGCAGACGACGAAAGAATGTGTTTTTTGCAAACATTTACGTCGGATACTAATTGCCTACAGGGCAAAGGTCAAATGATTCGGCGGTTCGCACCTGGTAAAATTTTCCGGTTCCACCGGTGAGTTTGTTCGGTGTTTTAGATTTTAACAGCGCGGCAGAGTTTATTCTTTTGAGTTCACTGGAATACTTTCATTTGATCAGGCGGCGAAGTTGTGAAAATTTCTAGCAAGTTTGCCGACTCAAAAAAAAATAGGAAAATAATAGCCATCGACGTTAAACTTTCTAAAATAACTAGAAATGCATTCTAGATTATGATTTCGTGAAAATCCATTTACAGCCCTTCACTGGACTTTAAAATATTTCCATTTGATCAGGCGGAGAAGTTGTGAAAATTTAAATATACGAAACAGCAGAATCATCGTTTATTAATATACGCTCTGTAGCGTAAATGCAGTATAAGCTTTGGAGTATTACAACCCTCTATTAGAATATTCCAAACACATGCATATAGATCCAGTAAAATGTAATTCTAATCTAGATCTTCGATGATCAAACCTTAATAAAACTAAAAAGAAAATAAATTTAACATACCTGTGATGGCATTATCATTAAATTGTTTATTCAAATTAATATATTAGACATTTATACTTTTAATTAAAAACACAGTACATTGTTGCTTTTAAATTAATGTAATAATTATAGCAAAAATATTTGTTGTGCGCACCCTGTGAGGATAGATAAAGGTGAGTAATTTTCCGTGTCAGCATTTTTCAGTGTGAGCAATTTTCGTGTGCGCAATTATCACGATGCGTTATTTTCTGGATGCGGAGTTTTCCGTGTGACGAGTTTTCGTGTGCGGAGTTTTCGCTGTGCGCAGTTTTCTGTGTGCAGTTTTCGCGTGAGCAGTCTTCCTGTGCGGATATATCACCGAACAAAATATTCAAATTTTATACAACGCTACTACCTTCGGGAAAGGTCAAAAATACAGAAGGATATTCCTAATAACGTATCGATGTCTTTGATGAAATAATAACTGTCAGAAAGAGCTGAAATAAAGGTCTTTATTAGGCATTACATATACATAACAATTTAAGATAATGCTACCATTTATATGAACTGTATGAGAATTGGCCGTAATAAATAATTGGGTCTTAAGATAGCAAACTATTTCTACGCAAATACAAAAAAATATCAAGAAGAATTTCCACAAAAAAAAATAAAGAGTAAAGTATGTCATGCTGTACAGGTAAAATACCGATAATAAATAAATTTTTAATTTATTTACATAGACTATATGCTCAGATTATTGGCTAATTTGATTTGATTCAAAATTATTGAAAGCTGCGAAAATTATATATAGCTATTAAGGTGACTTCACCGGCTCCTGTTTCAAAACTTTTTTTTATTTAAGGTCCAAAAAATTTGAAATTTTTTGAGCGTATACTAGATTTAATTATAAAACATTGTAAGGATTTTTCTTTTTTTTAGCATTTATAAGTTTTGTGTAACACATTTTTATTCCAGACATTTAAATCCAAATTCAAATTCAAATTCAAATCTTTAGAAGTGTTTACATAAAATTAATAAACATAAATCAACTAAAATCACTACAATATTTGAGTAAATAAAGGAGATTTTGCAATTTAAATGAAGTACAATATTTACTAAAATCTTTACTTGATACGTGGTAAATGTAGGTTCCGCTCCAAACGTAGCAGCCAATAGAATCGAACAGGAGATACGTTGTGTGTGAGAGAGATTAAATTAAAACAAACATGTACACATGGTGTGGTGGTGAATTTCTAGCAGAGAAGGGCGAAATTACTCCTTTTTGTGAACCAACATTATTAGATTTGCCCCGGAAACGTTGTGCACACCAACAAGAAAGTCCTTGCTTCCACAGTTGTTTAACTACTTTCTTATGACTCAAAATGAATTACATATTTTCAACTGGAGTCACTTAACTCCGCGACTCACTTCACGGAGTTAACTCTTTGAGTCAACTCACTCATGAATTACCCATGTTAATGTTGATCAGGGTGATGTTACAATGTTTTCTGTTTGTCTCACCGCGATTATTTCTTCTATCTTCGACAATAGCCTGATGGTCTGGTTAACACATGTTTGACCTTAGTACCTGCTTTTCTGAGAATTCAAAGGGCGCACAAATGTTCGGAGACATAATCCGTGCACAATTCGGTCCAATACTAATTTTCTTCGAATTTCATCGTAAAAATATCGGAAAAATCATGTACGTTTTAAAACAGCTATGTGGAGCAATTGCAACTAGTTAAAAATCTAATAATAAAATGGAATAAGGCCTCAACAGAAGTAGGAATGAATACTGCATTTATCCGTGATTCAATGTACCAATAACCAATCAACAAATGTTTATTTAGTTAGCATTGAGTTAGCTCTTTGTGATAGCGTTAACAATTAGTCACCTAATTATCTTGTGAGACGTATTATATTTTTTAAATAAAAGTATTCCTGATTTGGTTAGAATTAGAGAGCGGATTTTATGCAAAATGCATATTTATGTATATTTTTCATATTTTGCACATTCAGCCACCCTGAATAACTTTGGATCTGGAGGGGTCTGCCACTTTCGGCCGACAAACTGTATTTCACCCCCTCAAGTGTGCGGGGAATGATTTTTTCCCGAAGATGCGATAAGCTCCACCCACAACTTTTCGGAACTTCGTTTATCCATGCGGCCAGACTCGTTTTGAACCCTTCGGAGTTAACATCAGAAATGCTCATGAGGAATTCTCCGTTAAACGAACCGTTGTCGAACTTACGGTGTTTTTACATGATGTGTTTCAGAAAAATGTGCTTCATAATTTCATTACATGTGTAATAGTGTGCAATAGTGAATTTTCGTGAGTGATATTCCACGCTAAATCTGACAAAAACCGCTATATTCGATAGCCAATTTTTATTTCACTTAAATTAATCAAACAATTCCAATATATTTAAAAAAATTCAATTGTGGCAAATAATATTTAATCTAATTCATAATTTATTTATTTCGAAGAACAAATGATTAAAGTCTCAATCTATTTGACTTTGAAATTCGTAATATTCGTCTTGTTCGACTAATGAAAGCCGTATAAATAAAGTTACTCGTCGATACAAAATTTCAACAATTAAATATATAATAGGAATTGTGGAAAAAAATCGTCCGTGAAAGTTCAGATCTGGAGTTCAGTAACAATATGCATTTAATTTCGTTACATTTTTTAACGAAAATAATCTCAAGAATTAAAAGGCTTTTGGTAAAAATGTGTACATCGGAAGTGGGTATTTACCTTCAAGACAACAAAAAAATAGACATCTTTTGATTATATAAATGTTTCTCAAAAACTTTTTTATATATAAAAAAAATAAAGATAAAACGGTTTGTAGTTTTTGTCTATAATTATGAAATCAAAAACGTTACACCAAATTTACATTCACAATAATATTATAATGATAAAAAAGATCACTTTTCATTTCAAAAAGGAAAAAGAAAGTTATCTGATCGAATACTCTTCGTCCTTATAAATTAACAGCGTTATCTCTCAAATTGTAGAAGTAACAAATTGTATTAGTTTGGCAGAAAAATTCTGCAGCTTTGTTGTCGGATTTTTTTACTTGCCAATCTAATACCCATTGTCACTGCAACAATTATTGTAATATAACTGTATTAAAGTTTTTAAGTATTAAGAGTATTGCTACAGATAATTTTATTATTATAGATATAAACCTGAAATATTTTGGAAAAATTAGATTTCTTTGTTTCAAGATATGAATGAAAAACATTCATAAACAAGGAGTGTAAGAGAGTAAACACCACGTTCTAACATGTGAAATTTTATTAAATGGTATAAATATGGTTTGATCCAAAATTATACACACTGTTATTTTTTTCATTTATTAATCAAATTGATTTGGCACCACATACCAATTATTATCAATAAATTGTACATAAATTGGTATCATTGGTGGTAGATTTCCTGGTGTCGTAATCGCTAGTGGAGCTTGAGCTTGTGGTATATGTGATTGAGCTTGAGGTCCCGTTTACATTTAATTTCGAACTTTAACTTTTTAATTTTTGAAATATCCCCATCATGATTATGCAGCCGAGTAATCCGAAAAAAAGTCGTTTTTACTTATTGCTCTGCCCGGACATATGTGCCTTTTACGGCATCTTAAATAACTTTTGTTATTTCTAGCTCTGTCTGAAATGTAGATAAATCCCTCGTGGAGATAATAACATTTCCCGTAAATGTCGGATTTAACTTCCATTATCAATTAAAGTTTCACAAGTTTGGAATATCATTGATGGACTGAATAAAAATAGTTTTTGAACGCCTATTTGCACATTTTATTTTTTATGTTAGGCAATAAAGCAAGTTCTGCAAGCAGCATTATTTGGTTTTTCCAATTTGATATTTCAGATTCTTAATTATTATGAGGGTGAAAATTATTCTAATAGACTAATTTGAATATTTTGGGTAACTAATTTATGTAAAGCCCCAAATTACTCGGACTTCCTACTATTCCATTAGCTCGTCGATTTTTATATCTATAGGGGGGTAATATTCATAAATCGCGGCAATGCAAATCAAAAAATGAATGGGTGACTGTTACACAATCACAATTAAACTCTCTACATGAATTTTCATAGGTGAATGGCTTGTGTTTTGCGAAATGTTTTTACCATATTTATGAATGTGGAATCAATCATTATTGTTTGACGAAATCGGAGAGATAGATAATTTGTACAATATTGGATGATTTGAATTAAAAGTTTTAGAATCGATGATATTCGATTTTATCATTTTAAAATTTAGAATCGGTTTTTATCACTGAAATATATTTTTGTATTATGAAAATATTATTACAAATTACAAATCATTTCACGTATGATTGCAATTTGATTCGAGTAAACTACCGGTTTTTTCGAAGTATGATGATGTTTAAACTCAAATAGCATTACCTTACATTTATTATAACGATATAATAGTTATCAGAACTACCAATAATTTATAAATTATTGGTAGTTCTGATAATAATAATAATTTATGAAGGCCAACAATTATGTTTTCGTTGATAGCTAAAAAGGTCGCTCCACCACATTACATTATTCTAAAATATAGAAAAGTCTTGATATGAAGAGGATGGCTGTAACCGTTCATGCATAATCTATCATTAAACTGAATTGAAAAATTCAATACATTTTAACTACTGATTATTGTAAAAAATATTATTTAACATGAGAAGACAGTTATAAATCTAAACAAATATTACACGACTCCAGTTTCGAAGTGTTACCGTCATTATCAAGTAAATTACAAAAAAAAAATATTTAATTTATACTAAATATTTTAGTGTGAAAGGAGTAACCTGTCACTAGTTGTTTGTTGAGCCACATTAAAAAAGTTAACTCTACAATTTCTTTCTCATCAAATCACCCCTTATCACATAAATTAGTTGCTTACAATTTCATGGTACATAATATACACTAATGTATGTTACATTTTTTATAACCTTTTTGAACAGCTTATAACCGATGAGATATTTACCATGTTTTGCAAACAAGTTCTTGGTGTGTTTTAAAACATAAATACCACAATTATAACTATTCTCATGTATTCTTCAAAAAATTCAAAATATATTTTTTTAATTAACGAACCAATCGAGTTCCGATAAGGTGTGTACAAACTTGTGATTTTTTTTTCAATAGTAACATAATATTAGGAATTGTTAAAATGTTTTATAATTGCAAAATAATTTGTAGTTTATAGTTTTTTAATTGAAATAGCTAAAGAATCATTCATTTCGTCGTTTCGAGATGTAATAAGTTTATTAATATTTTAAGAAAACATGGTAAGCGGTAAAAATAAGTATTATTATCATCATAATATCATGAATTTAACGAATATATTATACCTAACCAAACTCATTTCATGTAGAATCTAAAAGACAAATTTTTAAAATCCCTTTATATACGACTGTCGAATTGTTGTATTTCCTGTCTAGAGGCAAACTGTTCAAGCTCACAGTGCTAAAAAGATCGGACCTCCCCTTTGTGAAGGATCCTGTTCGGCAAACTTCGTAATATGCAGTGGGGATGGACAGAATTTGAATTAATATAAATGTGTCGGCCGGAAGTTCGGCACCCGATCTGGAGTAGTTACGGTTTTAAGAAAAAATACGTCAGTTTTGTTTTCGAGGGGGAACTTAAAAAAAAACCGTTTTTAAAATTTTATCTTTCGCCCCCTCATCCCCAGCCAACCCATCTTTATAATTTCAAATGGCACCCCCTATTGTGCGATACCTCATTTGAAAGGGCATAAAATATACTATCCAGCAAAGCAAAAATAATTGAAATCGGTTCATTTGTTTTAGAGAGAGAGGGTATTGATTTCAAAATAGGCCACCCTGAATAACCCTGGTTCTGAAGTAGTCACGGTTACAGGAAAAAATATGTCAATTTTGTTTTTGAGAGCGGACTTGAAAACACTGTTTTTAGAATTTTATCTTTCACCCTCTCACCCCCAGCCACCCCATCTTTATAATAATGCCAAATAACATCCCCTTTTGTGCGACACCTCATTTTAAATGGCACACAAAATACTGTCCAGCAAATAAAAATTAATGTAAATCAGTTCATTTATTTCAGAGATATTCATTTCAAAATATGCCACACCAAAGATTGTGTATCTGGGGGTGAAAGAAAAAATTATAGAAACAGTGTTTTTCAAGTTCCCCCCTCTAAAATAAAATTGACGTATTTTTGCTTAAAACAGTAACTAATTCAGATCCAAAGTAATTCAGGGTGACTTGTTTTGAAACAAAGACCCTCTTTCTCTAAAACAAATGAACTGATTACAAATATTTTTCATTTGCTGGATGGATAATATTTTGTATGGCCTTTAAATGAGGTATCGCACAATAGGGAGTGCCATTTGAAATTTTAAAGTTGGGATGATTGGGGGTGAGGGGGTGAAAGATAGAATTCTAAGAACAGTGTTTTTCAAGTCCCCCCTCAAAAACAAAATGGACGTTTTTTTTTTGAACCCGTGACTACTTCAGAACCAGAGTTATTCAGGGTGGAGTATTTTGAAACGAATACCCTCTCTCTCTAAAACAAATGAACTGATTCCAATTATTTTTGCATTTCTGGATAGTATTTTTTAAGCTCTTTAAAATAAGGTATCACACAATAGGGGGTGCCATTTAAAATTATAAAGATTGGTGGCTGGGGGTGAGGGGGTAAACGATAAAATTCTAAAAACAATATTTTCAAGTTCCACCTCAAAAACAAAATTGACATAGTTTTTCCTGTAACCGTGACTACTTTAGAACCAGAGTTATTCAGGGTGGCGTATTTTGAAATGAATACCCTCTCTCTCTAAAACAAATGAACCGATTTCAATTATTTTTGCTTTGCTGGATAGCATTTTTTATGCACTTTAAAATGGGGTATCAAATAATAGGGGGTGCCATTTGAAATTATAAAGATGGGTGGCTGGGGGTGAGGGGGTGAAAGATAAAATTTTAAAAACAGTATTGTTTAAGTTCCCCCTCGAAAACAAAATTGACGTATTTTTTTTAAACCATAACTACTTCGGATCCAAAGTTATTCAGGGTGGCTCCTTTTGAAATGAAGACCCTGTATAATAGTAATATTTAACATTTTGGCGGACGGCACATTACAACACGTGCAATTTTCGATGAACCAACATCTAGTTATTCAAGGAAATACTGGGCAAATGTTATCAAAACAATTGACAATTCGTCCTGCGATAAACAGTAATTTATGCGTTCACATGTTTTTGTCGGTTTACTTTGAAAAATGTGAAATATATAAAAAGAAATTTGAAGAATTGAAGAAAATTAAATTTTTGCAAAATATGATTTGCGATTTTTGTATTTTTTGTTTTAGAAAATATCGTAGAAATGAAATCCATTAGTATTCAGGTTTATATAATTTTATGGTTCAGTGTGAAAGAAAACGGCTCTGTGTTGAGGGTCGTAATTTTCAATAAAGTAAACAAGCTGCGATAAGCCATTCATTCAAGGACACATTGACACAGATGAAGAATGGAAGTGATGCACATGTTCAAGCCGCCACAATTTCAAGTGGGTGCATTTAAAGGATGGACATATTTATTTTCTAATGGACCAGATAAAGACAATGCTACTTCTATAAGAGTTCTGGTCTCTGTCGGGTCTCCAGGCTATCGCCGCAGGCCACAGGTATTAAAAATAATAAATTTTGATGGTGGGTTGGGCTTCGAGCATCTAGCATAGATAAGAGATGTAAGTGATCCACCCATCAAAAATCGCTCTGACGTCATACCGGTGAAACCCCCTTAATATAACGAGAATATTATGCGACTCATAATAATCGAGGATGTTTTCAGGTGTCGAGGCGCACCAGCGTAACTAACTTATTATAAGTAGCTAAGGTCTTTTAAAGATATATTCGACAAAAAGTTAGTTGATTTGTATTACGAGTAACTAACGCATTACAGGATTATAGTACAATCTATCCTAATATTTATTAATAAACGTTTAACATAAAATGAACATAATAAATGACGATACGATTATTTCGAGGAACTAGATAACTCAGATGATATCTTTAGTCATTGCAATAGAGCAATTCTTTGTGTAACTAAATGCAAGTCACTTACTGCAAATAATCCATCACAGCTAAAATAAAGAACGCAAACGGCTTCCAGAAATTACACAGATAAAACTAGTATCAAATTGGTCTTTGTTTCAGCACACAAGAGTAATTATCCTTAGATATAATCTCTCGGTAATTTTCCATTGTTTCAAGATTAAGCAGGCATACTTAATTCGATTTTAATTAATCACAAAAATCCGATAATCAGTAGTAATCTTTGATGAAAATCTGCTAATAGCTAGGTACAGATTTTATTTTTAAACGCAATGGCTTGTGAAACAAGAATGCATGTAATGTTTGAAATATCGACATGCTGTGTATAAATATACAAAATGTTATAAATCAATTGCATGACATTGAATTATTCGTAGTTTCAATGGACCCGGACGTGATAAATCTATTAAAACGTTTACATCAATTATTCGAACGAGGTATGTGCTGCAGTACATTTGTTGATCATATTAGTTCAGATATAGATCAGGTGTGGTGTTCTACGGTGTGTATTTGAATGTTCCGGCAATAATGAGATGTATTAGTTGAAATTTAGGTGGAATAAATCAAATTAGGTTTGGGGCATGTGTGCTCGTAGGGGGGTTGAATTTCGCATAAATAGGTAGGTGGGCGGCCGCGGGGGTGGCATAATAATCTAAAGCGACACGGTCCAAAAGCACTGGCAGCACCCTCATATCTTGAGCGTAAACAAGCACCTTTCCGAAACAGCCCCCAAACATTTGCCATTTAACGTGCACCCTGTTTCACTGGGAATATGTTATGCGGCATGTTTAATCGAACCTGCCGGGCCTTTTGCCTTGCTGTGATGGTTTTTAAACTTAATTTCTTGATGAAATCCGCAAGGAAGTTCTAATTTGCTTTTAACATTACATACATTAATTTTAATACATAACACTATTGTAACATATATCACGAAAACGTTATATTTGAAATTAACTAAATTTAAATTTTGAAAGTAAATCCCTATCTTCACAAGAAATGAAATCGCTTCCAATTCATTTAGATAATAAAATTCCATCCTGGATAAAACTACTTACCATTACTTTCCTCTAATTCAATCGCTCCTCGCTCCGAATAATTCAACTTCAGACTGCATCAAACTGATTACTCTACTAATGCAGCGCAGCAGTTCTTATCTCTTGATTCGCCGAGTCCACCAAGAAAAAAACATACGTATTTAATTAAATCGCTGGACATGAATTTGCGCACTAAAAGCAGTTTCTTTCGTTAGTTTATTTATGTGCTTCTGTGCAAACGTGTACCTGTTAATTAATTTTCAATTATACTGTAACTTTCTCAGTTGACGAATCGTTAAGTATGATGTGTAATAATAGGGCAGGTCAAATATTTTGTGGATGTTCAAAATGGAAGTGGGCGATACAGTCAGTTTTTTTTTTATTTTATTAACTATATCCAGACCTCAAATCATTTTGATTTTGTATCATGTTTACCAATTTTGCTTACAATTGAATAATCGAGTAAGTAGTCACACTCTGTTCATGTGATGAATCCTGACTCAGATGAAACTACAACATGGAAGAAGATTTTGAGCGATAATGAATTGGTTTCACAATAGTCTCAAGATAAGATTGTTTCAAATAAAAATACCGATGGCATTGAAAAAATTGAGAGTTTTAAAAAGTAATTGAAGACCATGCAGCACGGGAGAAAAATTTCTATGGCACAAACGCCCTAAAAGGTGAGCATACTATCCCAATAGTAGAAGTGTTCAGATCCACAGTTGCTTATTTTCTGGAACTACGGGGGAAATCTTATCATTTAGGATATTTATCAGATCTTGAGTTTGTATCTGTATACTAGGGTGGAGTGAAAAAATGGATTATTTTTTTTCAAACTCGTAACGGAAAAGTTGCCTTTTGGGACACATATGAAGCCTTTCTTTTGGGTTTGATCGGATTATATTTTGAGGGTCCCCAACTGCCTTAAAGTTTCGCCGCTTTTGCCGAAAACTATAGTTTTTCAGAAATTTTCCCCCATAATATGTTTTTTCTATGCGCTTGTAATAGTGCACAACAGCATCACTTTAGTCACTTATTAACCCAAACAAATTTGGTTGGTCTAGGATTATGTTTTGAGGGTCCCCAAACACTATTTTTTCGTATATTTTTCTGCGAACAAGAAAAACTGCAATATAAAAAAATGTACTTGCAGTAGCGCAAATAAAAGTCACCACGTAGAGTCGCACTTAAACTAAATGTTCCTTTTTAATTTTCTTACAGGAAATGATGGCTTCTGAGACTACAACTATCACCAGGCGAACTCGACGAAAGGTGAAATGTCCTGTGTTTCTTAAGCCCTCGAGATTTGCCAGCTAATGTTTTACCAACGTACGAAAATGTGATGAAATATTACCTCTTAGTAACTCATCAATTAAAACCTACTGACAACTCAAAGGATCCAACATTTGCTGAAGTGTCAATAAAATTTGAATAACTTTGGCATAAATCATCTATACCTATCGTATCTCATACACGTATTCTGCAAATTCTTCGTCCTTACCACACCAAATTCAAGAATCTATAAAAGCCATATAAAGGAAGAAAACACTATGTTAACTACCAAACAAAGTTACAGCTTTTCAGAGACGAAAGCAAAGTGAATTTATTCGACATTTCTGGTTGTAAGTGTGTATTTTCAGAATGTACTGCGCATCGTCCTGCATATGAATTGAATTTTGGGTTAACTGGTTGTAATAACTCTATACAAAAAGACGAGTTAAAATATGATTATAAAAATGGCGATTATTTGGGTTTAAATAATTTTTTTGCGTCAATTGACTGGAAAAATGTTTTCAAAGAAAACAATATGAATGTATGTGTACAATTGTTCTATAATATTTTGGATTATGGCATTAGTCTATTTATCCCATAGCAAATATGGTTTCAGAGTTCGTTCCCTAAGAGGTTTAATAGTCAGTTAATTAAATTAACTAAACAAAAACGTCAAATGCATTCGGAATGGAAGCGTTCAGGAAGCTATGATGCGTATTTACAATTTTGTGAGTTGAGATCACAATGTAAGAAACAGTTGTACCGTAAATATAGGTATATTTCGTGTTGAATCCAGTATAAAAGATAATGCTAACTATTTCTGGTCCTTTGTTCGTAATCAAGGCACCTCTAGTAGTTATCCTGAAATCATGTATTTTGAGGGAGAGATTTCAAAGGACAGGGAGAGTTGTGTTGATTTGTTTGCCAAGTATTTTACATCAGTTTATGATAATCAAAATATGAATTACATTCCCATGCTCAAAACGTCCGATGTAATAAATTTTGAGAATAAGATTGATGTTAAGGACGTATTCAGTTGTATTGAAAAGCTTGTCAATACCTGTGCTTCAGGACCGGATGGCATACCACCATTTTTATTGAAGAAATGTATATTCACGATTACTATGCCCTTGTTTAATTTATTTACTTTATCTCTAAGTACTCCACTGTACAAATCGGGGCCAAGGGACAATATTAAAAGTTACAGGGGTATATCTATTCAATCCACAAACCCAAAAATGTTAAATTCTATTATTGCAGAGCAATTGAGCTGGAGTTGTCGAAGTATTATGATTGATGAGCAACATGGTTTTGTTAGTGGTAGGTCAACCATTTCCAATCTGCTCTCTTTCAAATCATATGTCATTGAGGCCTTAGAGAGTGGTCTACAAGTAGATACAATTTATACAGACTTCTCTAAGGCCTTTGACAGATTAAATCATAATGTTTTGTTAACAAAATTGGAAACTATATGATTTGGGCCCTCAATTATTAAGTGGTTGCAAAGTTATTTGTTAGACTGTCAACAATATGTTCGAATACAAAACCATTCCTCAAATATTATCAATGTTACCTCGGGTGTATCGCAAGGATCGCACTGCGGTCCTATACTGTTCTGTTTATTTATAAATGATATTGCTGAAAATTTTAAATCATCTCAGTGCCTCTTATATGCTGACGATTTAAAGCTTTTCTTTAAAATACGTGATAGCGATGATTCTGCAGCCTTACATGAAGACTTGATATGTTTAGCTAATTGGTGTGACAAAAACAAACTCTATCTCAATATTGCAAAGTGTTCCGTTACAAGTTTTAGTAAGCATAGGTCCAGAATTCAATACAGTTATTATATTGACGGCATTGAGTTAAAAAGAAATAGCTTAATTAAAGATCTGGGTGTTACTTTTGATGAGGGACTTACGTTTTCTAATCATATAAATATCATAACATGTAATGCCTCTAAAAGATTGGGTTTTGTTATTCGCTTTGGAAAACCACTATCTATTGAAACATTAAAGCTGTTGTATCTCGCCTTAGTGAGACCACGCTTAGAGTATGCATCTCAAGTCTGGTCTCCGCATTATAACAATGCCATAATGCAAATAGAAAGGATACAATCAAAATTTGTAAAATTAATTTCTTATCGTTTAAACATGAATTCTGGTCATTTGGATATTCTAAGTATAATAAACTTGCAAAAGTTGCAACATCGTAGAATAATGGCTGATTTGTACTATTTATTCGAACTTATTAATGGCATCATTAATTGTCCTTTTCTTTTAAATCGTGTTAATTTTAATTTTATTCAGCCAAGATGGACTAGGCAAATGTTTCCCTTTCGGCCAAGTATTCACTTGACCAATTATGGCATAAATACTCCGGTATGTAGAATGATGCGCTTTGGCAATATTATTTCAAATAAATTTTGTATCAACTTTTTTGCTCATAATTTTGGCATTTTTAAGACTCAACTGAAACGAATCGACATTAAATTTTTAGAAAATGTTTAATATAGTTTATTTTTTCTTATATTTATATAAATACAACAAAGTTATTACATGCGGCATCTGTAATATGTATTAAGTTTAGTTTTAATCACGCATGCATACCATGTATAGTTTTGTAATACATAAAAATGGTGTTTCCGTAAATAAATAAATAAATAAATTTCTGACAGAGCAGCAGCTGCAATTGCCTCTTCTGTGCTTCAGGATTTAGGTCTGGTGACAAAGGATTTGCTAGTCAAGTTATAGACCGAACTAAATTAAGAAGAGAGAGACAAAGAAAGAGAAAAGAAGTAACACTTCAACAATAACCTATAGTACTTGAACCTCTTTATTTCGATGGTCGAAAAGACAAGACTTTAAGCATAAGCAACGAGAGTGAAGGCACAAAACAGTACCGTACTACCTCGTTGGAAGAACATATCTCTCATACAAGAGCCTGGATCAATATATGTTGGGCACTTCACACCACTTAATTCAAGTTCTGCTGTGAATTTAGAAAAAGGTATTTTGAACTATCTATTAGAAAAATGCATTGATACACAGTACTTGTTAGCTGTAGGGTGTGATAGTATCAACACAAACACTGGAAGAGTATGTGGAATCATTCGGCTATTGGACAAAAGACTTGGTAAACAATTGCAGTGGGTAATATGCCAAATGCACGCGAATGAACTCCCCCTCAGGCATTTAGTTGAACACTTGGATGGACCCACATTAGGACATACAGGATTTGCAGGCCCTATTGGCAAGGCTTTTACAAGCTGTGAAAAGTTTGACAAAATCGAAACAGACTTACCCAAATTAACCAACAATGACCTCAGTACAGCTCAGGAGTATTTATTGGTAATCTGCTGAGCCGTTGCTAGTGGCGAATGTTCTACAGATTTGGCTAAACGTAATCCTGGGAAAATTGCACACTCCAGGTGGCTTACGTTGGCAAATCGGATTCTGTGGTTATATGTAGTAACACTTAACCCATCCAAAGAGCTGAAAGAGTTGGCAACTTATGTTGTGAAAGTTTATGCTCCCATGTGGTTCTGGATTAAAACCAAACCGTTATGCATGAATGGTGCAAGTCATTTATGGAGAACAATAAACCTTTCCCGCTACCTAAGTGATGAAATAGAGGAAGTTGTTGATCCAGTTATCCAACGAAATGGATATTTTGGACATGCGGAAAACATTCAGCAGGCAATAATATGTGATGAAAGAGTGGCTATCCGAGATTTGGGACTTCGTCGGATTCTAAAAGCACGAAAGAATTTACGTAATCAAATCCGACAATTTCAGGTGCCTATTCTCAACTTCAAGGCAAAGAGTTACGAAGACCTTACTGGCAGAACAATACTATAACAGCTCATCCACTACTATCTGATGTTTCTGATGATGACATTAGAGACAGTGTTGTCCGACTCCGCAGTGGTAATGGTGATGAAATTGATGATGAATTTGATGATATCTTGGCAATGGAATACCAAAAACTACCATGTCATACCCAATTAGTTGAGAGATGCGTAAAATTAATTACCGACGCAGCATCCGCAGTTTGTGGAGCAGAAGCACGAGATGGGTTCATTCGGGTGAGGTTAGAATCAAGAAGTGTAATGCCGCATTTTAATACAAAAACACAAGGAGTAACATGATACTTGTCACATTTGTTGTTGATGTTTAAATTCTCGAGTAATGTAAAAGCCAAGAACGTTACGTGTGTCGTAACACGGTTTATTTTATCCTATTTCTATTTTTTTTAAATTTAAAAACATGTTTAATGAAAACTGTCAAAAAGCGAAATCATGCTTGTTTGCCAATATCTCCATAGCAACGAGTTGCGTTAAGATACATATAACAACACTAGTGTTGTTAAGAATTTCTTAACAACACTAGTGTTGTTAGAGGTACCTTAACGGTACTCGTTGCTAAGGAGTTATTGTGTGTTAACATTATAGGATAAAATAAACATCTTAAACGACATCGATGGCTGTAACGGCATAGGCGTAATCTAACAGTGTACACTTTAATTTTCATAACTTATAACATGACCGGGGGGTTTTGCAATTGGAATCTACGTAAACTCTGTTTCATTTTTATTTTTAACCAAGTTGGCTCGGTTAGGGTTTCAGTTTTGTTGGCCAATGTAAAAACTCATTAGACTTGAAAAAATAGGTTGTATTAAAAAAATAGAGGTTATATTTTGACAGTGGGAACCGTTACCATCAGCATACTTGAACGATTGAGGCATCATTTAATTAATTGAATATATGAATTGGGCAACGTTGTTATAAATCTGACGTTTAATAATGTTTTCACTGTCAGATCATTTTTGTTGGTGTTCATGCGTAAAACTTTATAAAACGAAACCACAGCCTTCTTAGTTAAAAATAAAAATGGAACAGAGTATATACTAGGTTTTTTTATTGACCAACCAGATTTGGGATTTATTTTTCTTAGGTTCTTTTACTATTTAGGTGTCCCCGCTGTTTGTGATGTAATGACATTGATAAATGAATACCATGTTGTAATTGATTAATTATATGACAGAAAAGTGGTAATAAAATGCCGACAGCAATATCCAATTCTGTAAAGAAATATTAGAATTATAGTCGGGCCGCTGAGAGCTGCCTGTGACTCATCGCTTAAAATCGCATGAATCAAGATTTAAGTAAACGTATGTCCGTAAGAAAATTTGGTGCCGCGCTGATTTTCATTGGCGGGATATTTAAAAATTCTCGCGCAAACTTTTTACGGTTATTTTATTTGACGTGGCGCTCGCGTGTTTTGTGTGTTTATATGAAGCGTGCCAATAGTCATGCGTGTGCTTAGACCTACGTTTACGCTGCCCCATTCTTTAACACGCAGACACATGTTTCGTCTTTTATTTCATACTGTTTCGTACATGATAGAAAAAGAAATATATAAAATGCAAAGCAATTCTTAGTACGAAAATGCATGAGTCACCGTCAGCTCTCAACGGATGAACCATAGAAATGATTAGAAATGCGTACAAAAATCAACCTTTGAAGGCAATAACGCAGACAACACAAATTGTTGGTATAAGTATACACTTCATTTCTTAAAATCTATAATTTTTGTTTTAGCCTTTATGATAGGGTAATTAAGCACATGGCAACAATGTGGAAAACATAACCTCAAATTTATTTTGAACACAAAAGTCGGAATTACAACCAGAGTACCCAACCAAATATAAAGAACAACCCACAGATATGATTAGTCAATAAAATAAAACGAGTATAATTGAGAGTACAGTTACGGTCAGTCCCTCAATCTAGCTTAAAAGCTATATATACATTTAAAAGGATTGAAACAATCTAAATGATTGATAATTTTTCGCTTAAGATCTAGCAAACACGAGAGCGGTTAAAAACATGAAGTTGAGAGAGAAGTTTACCAAATAAAAGCGGGAAATCGCCGAAGATATCACGGCTTGAAAAGATAGGAAATAAAGTTAGATGAAAGATAATAAATTCCTTCTTTTGCCGACACATTCCTAAAAGAGAGCTGTATGTCAACATGTCAACCATGGTATAGCATTCAGGAGACATTTCAAGTGGAAATTCTAGATAGATGAACTACGAGCAGCCGGATCATTTTCCGGTATGCTCAATTAATACATTTATTTTAACAATAACTATAATAAACGTCATCGACATTAACACGAGCAAATTCAGCTTAGCGGGCTTTTAATTTGAACCAATGTCTGGGAGCCTTGCTACTAAAATCCACGTAAGTTAAAGCACCGTAATACATGTTGGTCTTCCTGTTTCTGCTGTTATTGTCATGTTCGTAGTGAGAACTGTGAAATAAAACACAATAAGATGGTTTAGGTAGAAACAGCGGACGAAGGAGGAAGGAGGAACATTTGGTGAAAACAATCTTTGTGACTGGAGAATGCGAAGAGGTAACTCTCAGAAACGTTTAGAAGAAACGTGTGAAGGAGATATAGCAGAATCAAATAGAATATCATGCTCAGAATCTTCAATCAAAATTAATGGTGACGGCTATTTTCCACCTTAGATTTTTTATTGACCACCTTTTCTCACTCCGCCTCAATTATTTCTTTTTTACCTTTCCTGTGAGATTAAAAATACATATCAGCGTCACTTATTTTCGATCTTACTTAGAAGTGCTTAAAGTTGTGGGCAGGGCCGGCCCTAGACATTTTGGCGCTCCGGGCAAAACCTTAACTTTTCTTTCGGCAAACTCACGAACCAGTGATTCCAAGTCTAATTTGTCACTAACTTGGTGTTCTATAGCTATCACTGCCAATCCATTGAGACGATTTTGCTTCTGCATCGTTCTGAGATAATTTTTTATTCTTTTTTGTTTTGAAAGGCTTCTTTCCCCTGAAGCCATAGTGACTGGCAATGTAAGTAGGATTCTTAATGCTATGCTGAGGTTTGGTGCGAATTTAAGTGTAGCGATAAACTTGAGAACTTCAACAGGGGTTTCCTTTTTTGTTAATAATGACGAAACAATGCTTATTTCATCGGCTAGTTCCAGGGCGTTAAGATCGCTTGAATTTCCATCAGTTAAAACTACTTCCAAATCGTTGCAATGAGCCAGTAGCTCATTTCTGGGCATGTCTTTTAGACCAAAAATATTATACAAAAAGCTGAAATAATTACTGTGAGTATTTAGCAAATTATATCTGGTTTCCAAGGCATTTATTGTTTGATCTGTAGTGTGAAAAAAAATCTATTTTATATTTTTGTTTGAGGTCTTGAACGGGTTCATCCGGACCCTCATACAAAAACGTTCTTGTTTTACTTCTGACACGATGACATGGTGTGGTGGTTTCGAAATTAGCTTCCACGTCAATCTCTGAAGCAAGCTCGGTGGCTTCTAAAATGATGCTTTCAAAAGTATCATCTGATCTCAGGTTTTCAAAGAAGAGTTTGTAGTTGCTAAGCATATCAATAGCTTGTCACATATTAAAATTTACAGTATGCAAAAGTTTGCTGATGGGGTTAATATGACTCAAAATTTTGTACCAGATCACAATAAAGCATATAAATTTGAACTGCTTCAAATTATTTAATAATCCGCTAGCCTCGTCTCTGATCATATTATCGATTTCTGAATCTTCATATATGCTGTACAAAGCATCGTGAATTGGACCAATTTGAAACCGCAGAGCTTCTAATGAGTTGACTCGACTTTCCCATCGCGTATCACTCAATGGTTTTAGGATGTAAGCATCAATATATTTCAGTAATATTGCCCAACGAAAAGAAGAGGAAGAAAAAAAATGTATATAACTTTTGAACAATATTGAAAAAGTTGGCTGCCTCAAACGAGGATTTTGCCATATCGTTTATAACCAAATTTAGCGAATGGCTGCTGCATGGAACATAAAATGCTCTGGGGTTTATATTTCTGATTCTTGTTTATACTCCCGATTTTTCTCCTCTCATATTGGAACCATTGTCATACCCTTGACCGCGCATGTTTTTTACTTTAAGCCTATTTTTCTCTAGCTCTTCTAGTAAAACCTCCGACAATTCCTTAGCTGTTGATCTCTCAATGGGTAGAAAACCCAAAAAAATGTTCGTTGATATTAACTTGAACTTCAGACTCTGATTCCTGTATGGAGACAAATCTTACCACAAATGTCATCTGTTCTACTTTACTTGCATCGGGAGTACAGTCAAGAATCACGGAATAATAGTTGGCCTTTTGAACTTGCTCATTGATGTGGTGCTTTATGTTGTCATGCAATAATTCAATTATTGCCAATAACTGAATTAACTTCAAAAAGTTTCCATTATTGTGTTCATACAGTTTATCGCTTGCTCCTCGAAAAGCTAGAGAGCTCTCGCCTAGCATTTTAACGAATGATATAATGCGTAAAAGAACTTCAGACCAGTGATTTATCTCAGAATCAATGAGTCTCTGAGAAACTGCATCTATTATTTCACCTATTTTCAATATTTGCTTCAATTCAAGCCATGATTTCAAACAATCTATATGTTTTAGCATTTTCATGATGTGCTAAAGAGTCCCCTAAATGCTTTCAGTCTTTAAATCCCCGATTGCCAAGAGCGCTCAAGCTAAATGGTGCAGCAAAAAGTCGACATGGAAAACAGTACAAAGCGTTTTGAAATACGGAATATACCATCCATTCTCTTAAAACCTCTTCTCCATTTCTAAGCTTTTTCTTGTAATATTTTGGTAAGAATCTTCTATGCTGATCATCAAAAGGAAAATCAAAATTATACAAAGGTGCAGCTGGACAACGTTTAACCAAAAAAAAACTCTATCTGCTGCACGCATGATTTCGGGCCATAATCCTGGGTCAGAAGAGATACTTTGGACGGTAGCCTTTTCTAAATGTTTCTCTGAGGTCTGCACAACTTACGAATTTTGATTTTTGGAACTGCACGGAACTGCATCACTACTCGCCAAACTCGTTTAAGATGACTTACCCAGCTCAGTAATGCTGACGGTTGCGTCCAAAGGGGGATCCATATCCGGAAAGTCAGTATCTACGTGCTGGGCGTTGTTCAAATGTGGGTCGGTTGTAGGAGCGTTGAAACTACCTTCTTGCAGTTCTGCAGCGCATCTGACTGTTTTTGAAGCTGTGTTTGCTTGTTCAATCTCCGTTTTTTAAATTCGCTCCCAGAGGGTTTTCTCTTAGCATCGGACATTTTGGTTCCTGGAACAAATTAATTAAAATAAAAAATAATACTGGTATATTAAAAAAATAATAATAATTGGTATTTTGTCTCCTGTTTGGTAGTTTTGTGTAAAATATATTTTTGTTAGAAATTACGCCTGCGGCACTTATTTTTTTTTTTTAATTTTTGATCAAGATAAAATATTGTATAAAACTCGTGCCAAAACTACGCTTTTTTATACTCGCTACTTCTGAACACTTGCTGCGCTGTGCTTTAAAAACTGCTTGTATAAAACAGCTTGCTTTTTGACATTTTTATAAACTATTATTTCGTTAGTATTCAAAACAATGGTCACACCATAACAACCAAGTCACACTATGCAGCGACGGTTTTACAATTTGTGTGGCCCTATATTAACCCCTAATTTTAGGGGTTCCTAGTCCCTACATTTTTTTTAATACGAAGGACAAACTAAAACAAACAAAATGAAAAATACTTTGCCAATTTATGGGCACCTAAGCTCATACGATTAACACCAAATCCCCTTCATCGTAGGTACCTCCACTGGACAAAAAAAAAATTGATACCACACAAGACATTTTTTGATGTAAACTCTAATTTTTGAAATCCCCCCTTATGCGCCACTGGCTTAAAAAAATAAAATGTATTTCATTCAATTCCAGACTCAATTACCTTTCATTTGATACGACACAAGCCATGTTTTGATCTAAACTCTCATTTTTTAAATCTACCCCCTACCCTTTTTTGGCTTATGTCTGATGGATTTTATTCATTTAAAAAAATTAAAACAAAAATTAAAACCCTTCCTTCACAAAAGCCAAACGCACTGGACAATTTGCACAAGCACTTTTTTAAAGCTTTTTTGCACTAACAATTTAAACAAACTATTTTATTTCGCACCAGCCGAAGTCTAGTGGCAAATAATGCATTGTTTTAGGTCTACTTCCTTTTTATATGCAGTTAAAAAGGGCTGTTAGATCTTGTTTCGCTTGGTTTCAAAATTGTTGTTTCCTGTACAGTCGTGTTGCCACGGGCCGAAAAACTTGTCAATTCTTAAAAGGCGGTGGTTGAGTGGTTTTGTCATGTTGAATTAAATTCAACTAGATTTTGCCTTAATGTTTAAATATATTATATTATTTTAATTATGTGCTTAAAACTAAAAATGATAAATTCCACCTGCCGCCTCTCAATCTTGTCAACTATCAGTCAAATCTTGCAACGCGTTTTTGAGAAAATTCCCGTGAACCGATTTCAATGAAATTTGGTATACTTACAATACAAGGGTCCGATGACAATGCAATATTATGAAAAATAATTTATTGATATGATATCAGAATGATAAAAAAATATTCTTTACTTTTTAGTGGATTCTATAAAAGCCTGTAACTTAATTTTTTTTATCAGTTTATTTTCATTTTCCATGATTTTTGGCGCCCCTGGATCATTGCGCTCCGAGCGGCCGCCCTGGGGCCGGCCCTGCTGTGGGTTTAGGTTACGAATCTTTTAGTTGTTCGTCACACATGACATTCACTGCCTGATCTGAAACTTAAGATTATGATTGCTCACAATGTTGATTATTCTTGACAACTTCTATTACACTGGCTCTAGCGGGACGTTAAAGAATAGTTATTTCCAATTCAAGTGAATGAAAGGCGCCTTACTCACGAGTGCTATATTTGGTTTCGTTCGATACCTCCCCATTTCCTGTCAGATTCAATATTTTCAGAATGAATAGGTTGAAGTGCTTAAAATTGTGGGTTTAGGTTAGAAATCTATTAGTTGTGCGTCAGACATGATATTTACTGACAGATCTGAAACTTAAGGTTATGATTGCACACAATGTTGCTTATTGTTGACAACTTCTTTTACACTGGCCCTAACGGGACTTGACAAAATTGTTATTTACAATTCAAGTCAAAGAAAGCGGCCTTATTCACGAATGTTGCATTTAGTTTTGTTCGATACCTCCCCAGAAAGTTTGTAACTTTGTATTCAAAATCATCCGTCACCAGTTACTTTACTTAATTTTAACGAGCTACGTACTCACGTTTGTCACCAGATTCTTTGCTCAATTTAGGCTACGCACGGACAATTGTGCAGCGTAGCGGAGCCTTCGTCCATCACCAGTTATCTTGCTTAATATAATTGGGCTACCTACGGACGACGGCGCAGCGCAGCTTGTTACCAGTTACTTTTCTTATTTCATTATTTCACTATTTTACATAAGATCACTATTTCACATACATCAACTTAAGCTTGAAAAACTAATTAACTCTATATTAATAACTTTTTTATGATTTTCAAACAGCAAACTACAAGTCGAAGCGAAAGGGTTAAAGCTCCAGATGTTTTAATTTTCTTTCATTCTTAAATGTTATGAGCTTCAAAGTTATAAAGACGCATCTAGAGATGTTTAGAGCATTCCACTTGCAACATTTGTGTTATTTAATAAAATACTGATTAATAAAATCTATAAACAGTTTCTAAAAAAAATACAAAATAAACTGAGACAGTATCGCCGACATTTAGTGATTAGTATTATCAGCGTCGTACTTTTATAGGAATTTCCATTTAATGCCGACAAATTTATATCGTTAACATTGCATAATTGAAAAACTGGATTAATTAAAAAATTATGCAAGTGTATCAATGAATTTAATTTGATATAATGGATACGTATTTTAAATAAAGTAAAAAGTTGCAGAATTATAGCATAAAGTGGAACAAACAGTTCCGGAAAACATCTGTTTAAAATACAAAACATGTTTATTCAATTCGGTTCATCTGATTTTTAAATATTTGAATGTGCTATCCGCAGACCGTTGCGATGTAAAAAGGGTCACTGGTTTAATAAAAAAAAATTATCGACACACAAACATTTATTTATTCAAAGGGTTCGTGAGAAAATAGAGTTTAATGTTAAATAAAGAGGAATCATTTGATACGATGTGATGTAACAATGAGATCATATTTTTGCAATTGATTGGTGGTGTGAGTACAGAAAACAACGTTTAATAGTAATATATATTGCAGTGTGTATATTAGTAGTACTAAATATTGTAGATTATACAATAGCGAATATAATATTTAAAGTAAATTATCTAAAGCAAGGGGTGGTGCACCCTTGAGGTTTAGCATGCATGATCAAGATATAAATTTCAGCTGTAATTATAATGCGGCCATAAATAATCACCGTTGTTATAGTTTTAGAGCAAGAAGCGCAAATGTTACCTCCTTTAATTGTACCCCTATTTATCCTCAGCATCCCGGTCCAAGTTTCACAACTTACTTACTTGAACAATGAATATCGACATAAGAGAACAACATAACAGTCTTCTATTTAGTTCAAAGTTGCACATTTGTTAAGGTAAGATAGTCAGGTGCTCCAGGGCGTAGATAACAGTTTCACTTATTTGATTTATGTTTCATTTCTATTGTTCTTGAGGGCTCTTTACCTCTTCCGCATCTGCAATCGTAACTCATGTTTCACTGCCGGATTACTCGCCAGGAACATTTATCCAATTTAAATTATGATATTGTTACTTTGCACGTTTATGAGCGGAAGAGATTTTTAACTTGGACCATTAGTGAGGTTTTATTGTGCCGAGGAAGACTTGAAACTTGTAATTTTATTATAACTTCGTTACACCTTGAAATATTTTTATTCGTAAAGCAGGCTCGGGAATTTTATTTATTTCCCGAGGCGGTCGCTTATCGTTTATAATTATTCCCAGTTTAGATTCAGTCGCGGATAAATCACCCAACTCATTTCCTAAATAAGTTCCAAGCCATAACACAAAATTTCAATTATACACACCGTACTTACAAGAAATATTATGCTGTGAAAAATGTTTTCGCAATGTTCCGAGTTTGTACATTACATTTGATAAAAGTTTTTATAGGTGATTTGTTGTAATGGCCCCGGAATAATTATTTCTCAGTTCTGAGAGGTAAATAAATAAAGGATTCAAAATGTGGTTGTAAATTGTATGCTACAATCAGAGAATGAGTAATGCTTGCTATTTGGCTTTAATGGCTACAAACTATGTTTCACTTTGTCTGAAGGCGTATAATTATTTCGTTATAATACACATTTCTTCTTGAAACCTATTTTCCCGTTTTCTTTCCACGTGGATTATCTTTTTTTCTCCTTTCGTTAAATTTGGGCACTATCCCAGTCCATAATCTTTGTTCCACATGCCCCCAACAACTCACAGTCCAACCTCCTCGGGCCCGCGAAGATTTAAAAAAAATTGTGATTTTTTTTTCGCGCCAATCTGAAATTTAAAAATGTGTATTCATTTGAGTGT
This sequence comes from Ocypus olens, assembly GCA_910593695.2. NCBI lineage: Eukaryota > Metazoa > Arthropoda > Insecta > Coleoptera > Staphylinidae > Ocypus > Ocypus olens. The sequence goes on along the minus strand of OU343054.1, from coordinate 9,989,524 downwards.
TTTGTTTCAAATTGATACTATTGATATTCATGCTAGTAATTAAATCAAGGATAAGTACAAGGAAGGAAACTTGATACATGGTTACAAATTTTTGGATGCAAAAGAGTTTCCAAATTTCAGATTTTAATCCCAACTTTAAAGAAATTCTTCTGGAAAAACACAGTTCTATCATTTCCATTAAAAGTTGCATAAAATAATTTTCTAATTATGTATAATTTAGCCATCTGTAATTTACTGTTAAAAAATAAAATTCCATGCTGCTTTAGTCATAATGAGATTTTTTTAATTTACAAATTCACTTTGCCCGCCACAATCGGATTTAAATCTCAATCTGGCCCTCGCGGCAAAAAGTTTAAACACCCCTGGTCTAGATTCTCGTTGACTGTAGCTGCAATTGTTTTTTTTATGAGAAATCAAAAATATATCGTTTATTCTTTAGCATGAGCATATGAAGTAAATTCCGCGATTGACTATTTTGTACAGTTTTTTAAACCATTGAAAGCAATTTCCGTTTTCCTCGTTTTTTGTACTCTCAGTTCAAGTTTGGATTTTTTGTCGTTTTGTTTTCATATAGCAATTGTTACCAAAATTAGCATAAATAACTCTGCAAAATTAAGTCTTATTAACAAGGAGAGGATCAGATGTGTGACTCACCGATTTGATCCATCTTTGGCACAGGTGTAGGTCATGACTAGGGGTGTAACAGGTGCAAGTAATAGGTCGCACTATTCAGCCGTTTTCGAGAAAAAAAATAATTGATTCTAAAATTAAGATATTTAAATACACATGGATTTATAAAAACAATGGGGTTCGATCCTTCCACCTTCCGACTACGAATCGGAGGTTTTATCGATGCGCCAAAAGGTCGGTATATGTTTGTTGACGCAAAAGGTATATAAACATACGAATGAATAACAAATTAAAAAAACATTTTTTCTCGAAAACGGCTGAATAGTGCGCCCTATTACTTGCACCTGTTACACTTCTAGTCATGACCTACACGTGTGCAAAAGATGGATGAAATCGGTGAGTCACACATCTGATCCTCCCCTTGTAAGACTATAAATAAATAACTTATTGAAAACTTCCCTTCAGTTAATTTATTTAATGTTTTTGCAACAAGAAATGATTTTTAATCCCTCATTGATTATTTCTTACATTTTTTTTTTATTGTTGAATGCAATTTTCGTTATGACAGTTTATAATTAAATTGTTTACGTTTTGTTTTCACCTAGAACGTAGCAATAGTTTGTATGTGTAATAAGAATTATATTTTTTTTAATGAACTAAATTCTTTAATTTGATTTTTGCAATCGTTGAATGCAGTTTTAATTTTCTCATTTTAAATTGTTGCTTGATATGGCAATTGTTTCAATAAGAATTAAAAGTATTGCTTTCCATGGATCTTTAGCTTTTTAAAATAGACACAGAAATATCTAAAACGTTACCGTTGCAACAAAAATCTACTAACAAACTGTGTAATGTAATATACAATAATTAAATCCCCATAAATAAAAATGTCAAAAGTTCAAAAAATCCTTTATTCTAGGATGTCATAGCTCTATCAAAAAAAAAACATTTTACTCAAAAACGTTACCAGCTACAATAATAAACCACATTGAATAGGACAATGTGAAATTCGACTTCCTCACAAAATAAAGAAGAAAGGCATATAACAGTAAGTTCTTTTAATAAAACATTTAACATTCGCGAGTATTTCATTCTATTTAATCCAATCTTTACCTCTTATAATAGAGTAGAATTATGAATTCTTTGCATACACTTTATTCAAATATTTTTGATCAATTTTATTAATTAACCACAAATGTATATTGCTAACTATAGTGGATGTAGCAGTAATTTAATTTGCGGGATTAAAATATTATTTTTCATCGCTAAATTGCTATTTCGCAATATATATCGAACGGTAATTACGCAGTTGATATCCGCTGTGAATTTTACTATGGATAAAAATAATAAAATTTCATATAAATATTCACGGATTTATTGTGTAGAAACATCAATTTAAATGAAAATGGGCTGTACTTTTTTTATTATTTATGCATTTCATATTGGCAGGTTAATATGCAGAATCTGTAAAACATAATATTTTTTTTATAATCGTAGGAAACATTCAAACACTAATATATTAATTAGTAAGAAAGGCAAATGTGATGATTTTAAGAGAATTGGAACCGTACTAGTTTGTAATGTGTTTCTACAATTATTTCGGTCAACATGTATAACTTATTTCATTGGTTCATATATGTGTATTGATAACTGTAAACACCATATTTTCAATATTTTCGGTTTTTAGTTCTGTTTTCTATTGGCTATTCCAGTCAATATAGAAGCGAAATGACAAATGCTATAATATTTCATAAACGTAAGTTTTTGAAGTTAATCCAAAACGGTTTGGAGAATAAATTATTGTTCATAAATAATTATAAAGTATTATTTATAAACCTAGAAAAGTAGGTATTTTTAGAAAGGCGAGAAAAAGGACTTTAAATTTCTGTTAAAAAATGTAGTTTCTTTACATTTAGCAAAGATCTTCTTACTCCATAAATATAGCAGTTACTTACTTAAACAAACTTAATCATCTGAAAGTGGAACATTTCTATTGTTAAAAAACGCTTCGACGGTTTTAAAATATCAACTTATTATTTTTCTGTGACTGGAATAGTTATAATATTTAGTATTATAGTTATAATACCTAATATTTAATACTTTATGTTTTTTCATGTTTTAATTTTTTAATAAACATTCATTTAAATATTAAAATGTGCAATCATAACAAAGAAAAAAGAAATAATTAAACGTTTTTAAAAGCCTATTTTTTGTAAGATTTTAATGTTATTAGGTATGAAATGATTTAAAAAATAGTTTTAATATCAAATGTACGAAACTAAATGAATAATTAATTAAAGACAAAATTTACCTCACTGGCACACGTATCGGAAATAATTTTCACATGGAAGCGTGTCCGAAACGAATTTCAATTATATTTCACCGCAGAGGTATTCAGAACTGACACGAACTGCCAAAGTACAACTGAAGTCAGCTGTTTACTAAAATTGTTAATATGAAGATCGTTGTCATGGTGAATGTAAATAAATTTTTAACCATTTGCAAATTTTTTTGTCCGCCGTTTTAAATGCACCTTTTTATACATGAGTTGAATTATCAGTATTAAAAACTAAGCAAATAATGCACCTACTGTTTCATTAAAAAAAAATATGTTTGTACATAAAAATATTTTCCGATTATGAGTCGATAATTATCTACAACTTTTATATAAATTATTACTCACTATTCCTTAATCCGTGGTCTACCTTGTTACGTCTCTAAGCCCTCACAATTGACCCTGTGAGTAGGGTTGCCAGGTGTGTTTCAAAAAAACCGGACAACTAATAAATTTAAAAAAAACACAACATATATATATATATATATATATATTTAAATATTTATTAAAATTATTTTATATTATAACATGTATATATCAAAATTTCTAAGAAAAAAAAATACAATCTATTTTTTCATATATTTAGCGTTTGATGACACTGCTTTTAACAAAGGTTTATTGCTTGCGATGGCCTCTTTGAATTCCATGCAAGTAGCACACACAATTTACTTTTTACAGTGTTAACGGCGAGACGATTTCTTTCATTTATCCATACACTTCCTATGACGCTAAAGATTCGTTCGACGAAAGCATTAGACACAGGAATACTACAAACTAACTGCACAATTTTCAACAAATTCGGTGCTGCTTCTTTTTTAAAAAAATTGCACCACATATTAAGGGAGTTTTCAAGCGAAGAAAAAACACTTTCAAGTGCAGCCAGTTCATTATAAATCTGTTCTGGCGGAGTTAGCTGCTTCCATGGAGATATTGACCATAATTCGATCAATTAATCCAGCGTGGCCAATTTTCCGCATTCGATATCTAGGCAACTAAAAGTTTTATAATTGTTATTTTCATATGGATACCACTTCTCTATATAACCTAGTACTCTTTGGTAAACAGTAAGAGCGCTTTTAGTGAATTCTTCCACTTCAAATTCTGAAAGATGGCCTTTTTTCAATGCCATATGGACTTTCATTCCAAAATGTTTGTCCCTCTTTTTCTTTGAAATGGTGTCCCGAAATTTTGCCATTATGTTATGCAGATTATATGCTGGTGTGCTATGTTTCTCTAACAATAGAATAATATCTTGAAAAGAAGCCATAAAGTTGTGAGTGAAATACAAATATAACTCATTGTAGGTAGGATTAGCTTCACTTGAAATTTCATTTTCTTGATCAGACAAAATGGCCCAAAGAACCCTAGGGCAATTATCAAAACCTTGTTCCAAGAAGTACTTCTTCAATGCCCCCACGACGAAAGCATTCTATCTAGAGCTTTAAATAAACTAAGCCACCTTGTGGGAACATGGCGAATGACTTCTCTATATTCGCTTCCGAAGAAATCAAAACACTCCTTCAACTCTTCTCGTTTTTTTGTGGAACAAGAGAACTCTGCAAACACTTTCATCGCAATATTTTCAACATCAACTGGCATTACTTTTAACGCATGTTTAGCGCAGTTGTGAAATATATGATCATTACAGTGAGCAGCTATTATGTCTTCATTTTCTTCTGATTTTAATTTTTGAAAACGGACTTATTGACCCCAAAATGAACAGATGCATTGTCCGCTCCATATGACGTTACTCTAGTCCAAGGGAGTTGTGAATTATCTTTAAGACTTTACATAAATGTTGCTTAATAGATAATAAGTCCTCAAACGGGTCTTAGAAATCCAAAATTTTATGGCAAATACCTTCTTTTGGGGAGAAATATTGGATGGCTACTGGAAAGAATTTCCTGTTTCCTTTATTTGAAGCATCAGTAGCAACAGAAAAGGGAACATAATTCTTTAAATCCTCCTGCACAAGTTCCATTGAATACGGAAATAAAATGTTGTTTACCAAACACGTACATTTAGTGCGTCCTCCTGTCATTTTCTTTACGATTTCTGAATCGTTAATAACTTGTTTCAATACCTTTAAGGAGCAATCTTGAGCAACGTAAGAAATGTGGTGCTTATACTATGGTAAACCTCAGTTATTTCGGCAATACTTACTTTTTCACTTTGCGCACTGGCTTTTTGTGTAAAGAAAGATGTCATACGCTAAGACGTGGCTACAGCACTTTCACACTCTTTGTGCTTCTTTGACGCAGCATGGTGCGTTAATGCTTTTAAGCCGTCGTAAGCTACAGTGAACGTATTTTTACACAATTTGCAATAGCCTTTACTGTTGTCTGCGTCACATTTATTTGGCCAAACAAAACGCGATTCCCAGTCAACATTATAGTAGCAAACTCTTCTTACTTTCTTTGGTGGAGTTGCTTTGCTGGTAGATGCTTCCTCGTCTTCCATTTTCCGCACCGACACAGCGACACGACAGCAATATAAAAAATAAGGTGAAAGCTAATTTAGTGAAGTCAGGTTGATATAATTTAGAGCGCTACGCGACAAAAACTAATAGAGATGTAATGTAACTGAGTTAAGTGGAGTAATGGCTGACGGGACCTACAGAAGTGGGGAGTGGGGAGTGACGGCGACTGCACGTTATCTATATACCTTTCCGTCCTGCCCTACCCCACTCGACTATCACTACCCAACTATCCTCTTCCACACAGGTATATATTACTCGAAATTTCACTAAAACAAAGATTGTCCGGTTTACAATGACTTTCTTGACCGGACAGACATGAAGAAAACCGGACTGTCCAGTCGAAAACCGGACATCTGGCAACCCTACCTGTGAGGTGAAGTGGGTGTCCTTGTGTTATTTTATTTTTGTTGCTTCATCTTTATTTTTTTTATATTTTACCAGTAATTCCGAACAATCTTACAACTCATACTTCGGCTACGTTTCTAATTTGCAATAGTTTTCTACATAAACTGCGCATGTTGTAATTCAAGATGCGAAGATTACCAAAGCGCTAGTTGTTGTATTTGTCTGAAAAAGTTTTTACACAACTGCCTGGGATTAACTACTTCAGAAATTCGAACCATTAATGCCAAAAATGGCATATCCTGGAGTTGTGGCAAATGCTCAAAAATCGGTTCAAATTTAAATTCACTTAAAGCTGCTCTTGTTGCTCTTCAGGAAGAAGTAAAAAAAATCAAATCAGTTCACACTAATAACGATGCACCACTTAGCTAGCAATGAAATAGTCAAAGACGTCGTTCATGAGGAAACGTAACTGCAATATTATATTTTACGGAATCAAGGAGCAAGAATCTAATTTAACCACACCGCACATTGGGGCCGATTGTATCAAAAGATGGAAAAAACCGAAAATATTAAAATCTGCCATTTTGCATTTATAACCTATGTGTCATAGTGACAGAGTACCTGCCCATATTAAACCCTGAGTTTTTAGGTGGTGGGATTGCTACCCTTATATTTAACACAGTGTAAAGTCGAGTGTTGTCCGATACTCAATTATACGACGCATCGACGAATTAAAAGTGTAATTTCTAAAAGACAAAGTTCGAAGTGGTTTAAAGAAATGGATTCACAACCTGGAGGTATGTACAACATAATACTATACTTTAGCAAGAAAATTTGAAATGTAATATTAGGTTTTATATTTTTAATACATGTGTAAAAGTAACGTCCAACAAAATACTTGTACCTCTGCGCTCTATCAGACATTTAGTGACGTTTCCGGAATTGTCGGGCAAAATCCCTTGCAAAGCCTTTTAGCCCAATGCTTAGGCTATTATAAACTGCAAAAACATTTACCGCTTTTAACTGCCATCTTGAGATAATAATTTAAATGTATTCCGATGTCATTCGATATAATCAAGTATCTCAAAATATATACAAGGTGCTGTAAAACTGGGGGATTAACTCAATGGTACGTTGTCGGAGATTACTTCGAGAGTATGGAAAAAATAATTTAAAAAATCGGTATTGTATTTTTTCGAAGATGTGAAGACTTTAGTGCAAATTATTTCATTACTTAAAAACTGCATAACATTAATTATTTCCACTCCATCTCATCAAATAAATTTTTCAGAGATACATACTTTCATGCTTGTCAATATTATATACAATTGGGATTTTCAAATGCGATAATTTCAATGTTAAATAATTGATTTTAGCATTCAAATAAATCTACTGATGCGAGGTTTGTTTCAATGTAAAAATTAATTATTTAACATTGAAATTATCGCATTTGAAAATACCAATTGTATATAATACTGACAAGTATGAAACTATGTATCTCTGAAAAAAATATTTAATAAGCTGGAGTGTAAACAATTAATGTTAGGCAGACTTTAAGCAATGAAATAATTTACACACATCTTCTAAAAAATACAATACCGATTTTTTTCATTAATTTTTCCATACTCTCGAAGTAATCTTCGACAATGAACCATTGAGTTAATCCGCCATTTTTACAGCACCCAGTATATATAAATATATTTTTAACGCTTGCTTTTATTACAGGATCGAGTGATGAGAATATTATTCTCACCAAAAAAACATTAGTGGATGTACTACTGCAATCGCCTTCGCCAAAAATTAATATTAGATGTGAGTATTTACACGCATATCTTCAAAAAATTTCAAATTTCCCAAGTGACGTATTGCCAGCCATTAAACACAAATTACGACACTTTATTGCCGATTTTAAAGTGAAATGGAAGGCTGCTTCGTGGAAAAAGGAACGATTTCTCTTCAAAAATGTTGCCTGGTTAGACGCATCCTTAAGGTTTCCAAACTATGGTCAGAGTAAACAAAATATTCGTTGCGCAAATGTTGGAAGGCCGAAAAAAAAAACTTCGCTGAACTCACAGATAGGGCAAAACGTTTAAAGACCGAATCACTGAGGTCTGAACATTCGACTGACGATCTGTGTTATATGCAGCTCAAATGAGTCTACGAACAACAAAAAAACTAGAGGCTTCAAAATTAGTAAAAGAAGTCACTGCATCTTCTCCTAGACGTGCAGCACGCTATAGGACTACTTTCAAGAAATCGCTAACTGTTAAAAGTGATCAACTTTCACCAGAAGAGGCCCTGTCGATGTTTGTGGAAGCCAAGCTAACAATGCATCAATATAATATAATTAGAGCTAAAGATTAACAACTAAAAGGTTGCGATTTCCATCCTATAAAATGATTCAACGGGCGAAAAAGGATTGCAATCCGGATAAAGAAGATATTACCGTGAATGATACATCAGTCGATATAAGACTTTAGTCACTACTGGATCACACTACATCACACCTTCTATAAGTCCAACGCGATGTCATTGCAGCCCATCAAAATTTAAACCACCTGTATTTAATCACGAAATGGGGCTTTGACGGTTCATCGGGGCAGTCTGAATATAAGTAAAGTTTCAGCAATAATTCCAAAAGTGATGCAAGTGTATTTTTATCTTCCTTAGTGCCATTGCAACTGTTGTCTGGGGATCCTGAAAAGAACCATGACATAATCTGGCAAAATTTGAAGAGCTCTTCCACGAGGTTCTGCAGATCAATCCGAATCCAATTCTCTCATGAAACAACCGAGCTGGCTTTAAGAGAGGAAGATGTTATACAGTCCCAAATAAATTCACTAGTACCTACAGAAGTTCAAATAAATGGCCAATCTATTGATGTAAAACATAAACTTATATTAACAATGGTGGATGGCAAAATATGTAATTCTTTGACCGAGACAAAGTCTACACAGAGATGCTATCTTTGTGGCTTGACGTCCAAAGATTTCAATGATATCGATAAGGTGATATCAGCTGATATAAATGAATCTAGATTGGAATTTGGACTTTCCGTACTGCACGCGTGATTCGTTTTTTTGAATGTTTACTGCGCATTGCATATAAGTTGCTACTGGCCCAATGGCAAGCCAGAGGAAACGACAAAAAAGATATTGTAGCGATGCAAAAAAGAAAGATTCGAGTCAGAACTGGGACTGATAGTTGATAAGCCCAAACCTGGATATAGTAGTAGTAATGATGGAAATACGGCCAGGCGTTTCTTCGATAATTCGGACATATCAGCGAATATTACCGGAATTGATCAAACGATTTAATATAATTTTGACGGCAATGGCTAGTGGTTATAAAATTAATGTAGAGGCTTTTAAAACGTATACAATTGAAACTGCAAAGATTTTTGTAAACAAGTTCCCTTGGTATCCGAGGTCTCCTACTGTCCACAAAGTCCTCGTTCACAGACCAATTGTTATTGAAAAGGCCTTACTTCCAATAGGACAGCTTAGTGAAGAAGCGCAAGAAGCAAACAATAAGGTTTTTAAAAAATATAGAGAAGATAATTCCCGCAAGTGTTCTCGTAAAAAAACCAATGAAGATATAATTCACTCTTTATTAATATCTTCAGATCCCTTAATTTCAAGCATGCGACAAATAAAAATAAAAACAAGTCGATTAGACAAACACGTTCTACACCTATTACAACCTCCAAATATTGTTACAACTAGCTCTGAAGACCAAGCCAGTGACAGCGATAATTCCTCGTTATAGTTATATATTAATTATTAATTAATATGACATAAAAAAAAAGTTACTTTGTCGCTTCACACCCGGTATATGAAACCAAACTCTTCAATAACAAATCCTCGAACAGGTCGATTTTTGTTATTTATTCCGAGTATTAATATACTATACGTATTTAGTAACTTTTAAATTTCTTAAGAGTATTACTGCTAAAATCGTCTGATAGAAATATAAATAATACATGACCATCTGCTTTTTATCCATAATACTTGAATTATAAGTGTCGATTATAGCGTTCATTGCTTAATGATACTTGTATCTGTAGTCGATGTAGCTTTTGGAAAAATCTCGCTTCGGGCAAATTTTCAAGTGCACAGTAAACATGGGCTGCAGTCACTTGAAACACGCTGCAAATGCAAAACTGAAATGTATAGTAAGGTAAATATATTCCCTGCTGGATTTAATAAGATTTTACCGGTTATATGATCTACTGTAACTGATTAAAGTTTGGTATTTTAAAATGTTTGTGATTTGTTATATAAATTATATTTATACCTAACAATTTAATACACGCTAAATGAGTCTGTATACACATTAATAAATAAATAAATGGCTGTATGTATTACAACAATTCTAAAGTAAACTAGTACTTTAAGAAAGTTAATGAGGCATAAGGATGATAAATAGATGTGGTGTATACATCTCGGAGTTTAGATATTACACTAAAATACGGTAATTGTTTGTATAATAGAGAACACTTGGGCATTAATAAATTATTATTTCAAGAATCGCCACTTCCTTTCTTGGGGTGAAGTACCCAGTCCTTCATTTATACACAGGCAGATCAGGATTAAGTGCGCACCATTGCTAACATTTTTATTATTGGAGCTACAGAGTCGATTAAATTCGCAAAGCAGGGGGATTTTTTATGAAAATTACAATGGTCAAAACATAAATACAAATGAACAATGCATTCCTGAGTTATTTGGAATATAAGCATTTTTTTAAATGGAATACGCTGTAAATTTTATTATAATTTTGTAGAGAATGTAATTCTCGAAAAAAAGTTATAATAAATAATTACAAAAAAATCACAAGTTATAGAAGTTATTCAGATATTTACTTTTAATTTTGAGATTTTTTTAAAGTAAACATGAATAGTAACCCACTTGACAAAAACATTAATTTATAACAACTGTTTTAAAGTGTGTCCGTCCTCAGTCTGCGTGTAGCTTGAAAAAATATCGTGCATCAAAAGTTTCAATAATGGCTGTGACTGAATTCTGGAGGTGTTCAATCATCTCGTGTCTCACTTTATATACTTCACTTTTTCAAATGTTCTCATAAAAAAAGGCCAATGGTGTCAAATCTGATGACCGTGGAGGCCATTGTTGGACCATTGGTACCTCTGCAGTGATTTTCAAATAATTTATTTAATAAAAGATTTGTACCATGATAAATATGAACAGGGGCACACTCGTCCTGAACATAGACAGCTGGCCTTTCTAATGGATTTATTTCATCTAAAAATATTTCAGTCATAAAGTTTACTGAATCGATTTTGTGGATGAGTAGTATAATAATAATAAATAGTTTATGTTTCTTCATTAAAAATAAATTGCTTTTTACTTAATTTTCTCTCGAAAAGCTTTTCCCTAAATTCTTTGTAAAATTTAGAAGAAGAAAACAACAGTATTAATAAAACACACCAAAACAAAATACTATAAAAATAAATTCCAAAAAAGCGGAAATAACCCAAATAAACTATGGAAAACCATAAACAAATAAATAAATAAATAAGATAGGAAAGAGACCCACATAGAATCAATTCGCAAAAAAAATGGTATCCTTGCCAACGATAACCTAGAGATAGCAAATGTAGTAAACTTGCATTCGCAAACATTGGGAAAAAACTGGCTGAGAAACAAATTCGAACCGCTGTTAGACGGACCTTACACGGTCAATCTGGCATCAGTTCAATCCAGTTTTGTGATCCAGATTGATGAAGATTGATCATATAATGGCAATAGATTGAAGGATTGATGGAGTGGATCGCAGATTATTCGAATAAATGAATAATTTCTAAATGTTAGATTGATAGTGTAATGTTTTTTTATCAATCTGGCATCAGTCAGTGCCGAGATAGCGATGGAGCAACATCGAGGGCACGAGTCGCCACCATCCTCCGAGACCGAGCCGGAATTTTTGTTTATTCTTCTACTTGAAACATTACCAGAGTTATGGGACAAAACCCATAAGAGCATAAGTTAGTACTTCACATGTGTATTGCCTCAATAATAGCAGCTGAAGACATTATTACTGACAACTTTAGGTCTTCAAAGTTCCTTCCAGTTTATAGGTACCTTAACGTTGCAGCTAGTTTTTCTTCAGCAGATATGGATTTCCTCATGCAAGTATCTTGCTTAGTTAAATATGGCTTAACCATCTCTAACAGCTTGTCAAAACAGGCTTCCTTCATTCTATAATAATTTTCATAGTCTTCTTCCATCGTACATCTTATTTCATCTAATAAATTCAAATGAGTGTATTTCTCTCGTTTCAGCAGCCAATACTTAGCCCACTTTTTTCTTTTAATCCGTTTTTTTAATAGACAATGCCATTATTACACCAATAATACCTTTTTGAAAATTATGAGTTTCTACTTGTATATATGTTCCTTACGGCTTTAACGTGCAGACTGATGCCAGATTGACGGTTTTGAATTGAACGTCTAATAGCTCGTAAAGTTCCATCAGTCTACCATCAATCATGTCATTGGATTGAACTGATGGCAGATTGACCATGTAAGGTCTGTCTTATCGTCGCTTAGTTTATCTACGCATCTTAACAAATGCGTAATTATCTTAATTTGCATTTTATGAGCTAACCATTGCTCCTTTTTAATATTAACATAAATTCCGCATTTTTTAAATTTCCTAACGAGATAATTTTCGAAGAAGTACAACTCCCAGTAACAATACAATGAAGGGATAAATCTCTACATGTTGTGCGCTGGTGTGCCGAGGACATCGTTAGGTCATTTCGTAGAACTATTAGTGGAAATGTGCAGGTGCTAGGACAACACAATGGACTGTTGATCTGCCTCCTGCTGCCTGCGTACGTGACGAAATCGGTTCGAACCCAAATTGTTCTCGGAAGGGCAATTTGCCGGTTCGAATACGTGCGCCGACCTCGACGCTCCCGTCACACCACCACCACCCGCAACCTGGAGAAGAGTAGGGCGTGGGCCCTGTAAACGGCTATGGAGCGCTCTCAAGACATCAGTCATTTCTCGACAATCAGTAGACTCAGAATTCGACTCCATCATTGAGTCACAACACAATTGTCGACAAGTTCAACGCCGTCGATCCACCGACGCCGCCGCAGCCGCCGAAATCACCATAGCCGCCGCCACGCCGCCGATCTAACGCCGTCACGACGCCGCCGAATCCGCCGCTGCCACTTACGTTACCGCCGCCGCTTCCGCCGCCGCCGCTTCCGCCGCCGCCGCTTCCGCCGCCACTGCTTCCGCCGCCGCTGCTTCCGCTGCTATCGCACAGTGGGGCCAAATCCCAAAAAGCTGGTCAAAAGTCGAAAAATGAAGTTTCGACTCCGGGGATTTCAAGTGGTGGGTTTGTTTGAGTAATAACCCGAAGGTTAGATTCTACACTAGAGAGGCTCCTACATCTTATGCCTATTTTTATATTTAAGCTCGAATGTGATCCTCGCTCGAGCAAGACGTGTCGTGTTCGGAGCTGAGTTTTGAACGCATTATTCAGAAGGACGCTAAAACTTTAAAAATGAATCAATTTCAAATCTAAAAAATGGATATGATATCAATAAACAGATGACTTAAACAAAAACTACCGTAAAATTGCAACGGTAAATTTTAGAAAAGTAGAGAAAAGTTTATGAGTTATGTAAAGTTCTGCGACCAAATCTATTGTACGTTGTAGATTCAACTATTGTTTAACGAGAAGAACAAAAACCTGCTGCTACTAACTGCTACTCTGCTATTGGTGCAAGTTTTTGTAATGAAAAACAGTTTTTCTAAATTTTCAACATTAAAAATGCAAAATATGGAAAAAGTGTTTCTGATAAAAGTTGTATGGTTTTGAAATATATATGCAGGGGTGTACTTACATTTAGGGTCCGGAGCCCAATATGGGCCCGGTCAGGCCCAAGTCAAATTTTTCCCGGCAAACAAACAATGGTTATATGACGGTTTTATAAATTCCATTCTGTGTTTGCTTACTATCCGTTTCAAAAGGGAGTCTCCTGTGTTTCAGCATGTATATTACAAAAACTATTGCACTCTAAAATTGTATAAAATTAGTGACCATTCTTTGTAGTATTATCTATAATCTGCTACATAATTAAGTGTTTACATTTGTTATTTGTCGAGATAATACTGAAGTGTAAAAAAGTAGCCGAAAATAATCGAGATAGCAGATATTTCGATTCTAGGCCTGAACTCTTAAAATAAAAAAATAAAACATTTTTCTTTTTCTTTCATTCTACGCCTTCAGAATAGAATATCGTTAGATGTATATTTTTTTCATAATATTCAAATGATCAATAACAATGTTTTTGTTGATTCTTTTTAATTTAACGTTTATTATTTTGCTGCATTGTATTTGAGTTTGAGTTAAAAAATAAAAAAAATATTATTATTATTATTATTATTATATGCACACAAAGATGAGAGTTTCGAAAATTGTCGTTCAAAACCGTTCATTTTCAAACAAATACATCGGAAAAAGGCGAATTTATCCAAATATTTTCATACAAATTAGACTTCGGATTCATAATCAGCGAGCCCAAAAACTTACGACTACTGAGTTTCACCTAAATTGGAAATATTTTTGAAGAAATTGTCCGCCATGTTGAATCCGCCATTTTGTTTTTTTCAAATTTTGACTTTAAATTCGTAATCAGCGAGCCCAAAAACTTACGGCTACTAAGTTTCAGGATTAATGAACAGGTACTTCCTGATATAATTTTATTTTTATAGTCTGAACTAGTTTCGGTTTGTTTTATTAAACCATCATCAGCAGATAACTAAAAGAAATTTTTTATACAGTGTAATTATTAATTCTAACATTTTAAATAAAATATCTAAGCTATATTAAAGTAATGTTACAGAGTTACTAATTCTAAGTGTGTATTGTAGGTTAATGAAATATGATTTTTTTTGCTGTTTATTAAGTGAAAATCTTAAATTATTATTGGAAATAATGAGTTAAATGTGTGTTAGTTAATTTATGAGTATTTATTATGCTACTTACACGTCATAGTTAAGAAAATTTGTGGAGTGTTGATTGGCACATGTTATTTTATAGGTTAAATCTGTAAATGTTAAGGATTTGTTAAATTGTATGCATTTAGAACCATGAAATATTTATGTATGTATTGTGAGAGTATCTGGGTATATATTACCTGTATGTTTATGGTCAATTGTTATATTTTATTAAGATATACTGGCTGTAATATGACTCTGTAATATGATTTGTTTTAACAAATCCTTAACATTTACAGATTTAACCTATAAAATAACATGTGCCAATCAACACTCCACAAATTTTCTTAACTGACGTGGAAGTACCATAATAAATACACATAAATTAACTAACACACATTTAACTCATTATTTCCAATAATAATTTTAAGATTTTCACTTAATAAACAGCAAAAAGAAATTTATTTCATTAACCTACAATACACACTTAGAATTAGTAACTCTGTAACATTACTTTAATATAGCTTAGATATTTTATTTAAAATGTTAGAATTAAATTATACTGTATAAAAATTTTCTTTTAGTTATCTGCTGATGATGGTTTAATAAAATAAACCGAAACTAGTTCAGACAATAAAAATAAAATTATAAGTACCTGTTCATTAATCCTAATACATAACCTGATAAAAAAATCTATTACTCCAAGATACTAAGTTTCACCTAAATTGGAAATATTTTTAAAGAAATTGTCCGCCATATTGAATCCACCATTTTGTTTTTTCAAATTTTCTTCGTATTCGTAATCAGCGAGCCCAAAAACTTCAGGCTACTGAGTTTCACCCAAATTGGAAAACGCTCTCGACTTTTGGCCAGCTTTTTGGGATTTGGCTCCACTGTGCGCCGCCGTGTAGGATGAACAGAATGCAACCCATTCTGCATGTTTGCGTCTAAAAATAGGCGGCCCGCCTATAGCACATAGTTCGCAAAGTGTCTACAAATAGACGCTCCCGCTCAAAGTGTGTTAGTCTTGTTAAAAATGCCCTTTTGTTTAGTTTAAAATTTAGGAATTAAAAACAAAAATTACGCATTCTCTAAGACGGGCTGTATAGGTATATCCATAATTTTACACAATGCACTGCCTAATAGCCACTAAAGAGTGAGCCAAAAGTCACTTATTTTAGCTATTCTCTTTATAACATTATAATGTAAACATCGCCGCGATTTTATGGTCTAAATATGAAAGATAATTTATCACGTAATAATAGATGCAATAACAGAAAATCGATAATTAATGGGGTAGCTTGACATTACAACAATGTTTTGCATTGTCATAATCGATAACAGAAAAACGGTAATTAGGTGAGTAGCTTTTAAGGTTATAAAAACATGATGTTCATGACGTTACGTCACTGTCATTAAGTTTTAATTTTTACAATTACTCTTGTAGCAAACCAAACTATTCAGCTTGTAATAAACCATAACTTTTCCTGATCCTTATTATTATTTCATTCGATAAATTATCTACCCAAATATACCGCGAGCTTGGATGAATTATCAAAAACACATTTTTTTCGTACCTGTTACCTTTTAGTAATTGTCTCGTTAAATTACTAGGTAACAAGGTACTCAAAAACGATTTTTTGATAATTAACCTCGATCTAGGTATATTACTACCGATAACATCTTTTAAATGACAGTGCTACAAATGCGAGCTCTTTCCAAGGCACTCGCCATAACTGATTATAATTTGAATTTTCTGGTGAATATTGCCTTCAACTCAGCAAGAGTTTCAAATATCCCCATAAAAATCTGGGGCCGCCACGTTCCCCCGACACGAAACTTCGCATTTCTGGAAAGTATCTTTCTCTGAAAATTTGCATTACAGCTGCATGGACTTTCTGACTGAGTGAGGAGTTGCCCCATCTTACTACCACCACATTCTAGGTGTGTTCTCAATAGCAGGAAACATACAATTTCTTAACATTTGGAGACATATTTCGCCGGTAATCGTAACCGCAATCCCGTTATCATTCTCGAAGAGGTACGGACCACCACCCTTTCTAATATAATTCCGCACAGAATCCTGACTCGCCCAGCTCTCGTCGATAATTGTAATACGTCTGTTCATAAAGCCATTTTAGTGAAAATGGGCTTCGTCTCCAATCATCAGTTTGTTAATAAAGTTGATGTCTTCTCTGGACTTCTCTTGAATATGGACAGAATAGTTTAGTCGTGCTTGACGATCAAAAGACTTTAGCTTCTGACCTAATTGGAACTTATATGGAAACATTGGACGACCTCTTTGTGTGCGTATCAAAGTACAGCGGATGATTTCAAGCTCTTAAGAACGAAGTTAAGTAGATGTCCTTTGCTCTTCGTCACTGCTCTGCCTTACTCTTTCAATATGTTTCCTTGAACTAGCTGAGCGGGCTCTGCCAGTCCGTGGTGGGTCTTAGACGGAACCTTTGGGTAACCCATGAGTGATTCCATTAAAAAAGACGACTCTTACAAATGAGTCATTAGTCTCTTGCTCTTCTGCATATTTTTAGCGTAAATTGCAAAATTTTGGAAATAAGGACCTTTTCTGTTTTCAGGGTAAATTGAACAATTGAGCGCTGTTGTTTAAATTAAAACTGAATAGTTTTATACTCTCGGCGTCAACAAAAAGCGCCACTGGAAAAATCGCGAAAAAACTCGATTTTTCAAACCGTCATAACTTGGTTCAATTTGGTCGAAAATCGATTAATCTTTCAGTTTGGGAAAGATTCAAGTTGTATCTTTAAGAATGTGTAGTTGATTTTGACCCCAAGTCCAACCCAACCCCCGTAACAACGCGATGGAAAAAAAATGTTTTTTATGTAAAAAATTGTCCAAATTTGACTAGCTGTACCGTGCGAAAAAAAAATCGGCGGAAAATTTCACCACAATGGCAGAAAAATACAATCAATTTCCTTCAAACGCCTTAAAAATTCGAGTCGTTTCGATGATTTTGAGCAAAGTTATGAATTTTTTAAAGAAAAAATGACATTTTTCACTTTTTTGGCCATAACTTGAGTAATTTTGCACCAAAATCAATGAACTTTTGCAGTCTGAACAGTTTAAAATTTTCTCTTCAACGTCATGTAAATTGTTTTATTGCTAAAACGATTCCACCCCCTGCCACCCCCTAAAGGAAAAAAAAATGTTTTTGAAGTTTAAATGTGCAAATTTGGTTTCTTGTACCGTGTGCAAAAAAAAAATCGTGGACTCAATCGATCAGCATGGCAATAAAGTTCAATCATTTTCCTCCAATTTCCTCCAAAATTCAAGTCGATGCGATGATTTGGCTCGATGTTATGCAGTTTTGAAAAAAAAAATACATTTTGCGCCTTTTTGGTCATAACTTGGCGAATTTCGCACGAAACTCGATGGAATTTTGCAATCTAAGAAGTTTTCGACTTTCGTGACCCCCAGAAAACCCCTACAAAAAGTGTTGTGGATTGACAAAAAATGTTAAATTTTTACTACTTGTTTTCATTTTCAATGTCATTTTTTTTTCAAAAATTCATAACTTTGCTCCAAATTATCGAAACCACTCGAATTTTTAAGGCATTTGAAGGTAATTGATTAGATTTTTCTGCCTTTGTGGTGAAATTTCTCGCCGATTTTTTTTGCGTACGGTACAGCTTGTCAAAGTTGGACATTTTTTACATCGGTTTTTACATCGGGTTGTTACGGGGGGGGGGGTTGGACTTGGGGTCAAAATCAACTACACATTCTTAACCACTTCGCGCCCATGCTGCTTTGATTTAATTCCAGGTTTGATGAAAAATTACTTCTTTGTTGTTGTTAACTTTTTCTACGAAATGTGATCTCACTGTCGCAAACTTTCCCATTTATGCAAAAAATATGAAAAAATATTCCATAGATGGCGCTAAAGAAGTATTTTTTTTTTGTACAATGTTTTTGTTTTCATTTTTTGCTTGTTGCCACATGTGGTGAACCTGGGCGTGAAGAGGTTAAAGGTTAAACTTGAATCTTTCCCAAACTGAAAGATTCATCGATTTTCGACCAAATTGAACCAAGTTACGACGGTTTGAAAAATCGAGTTTTTTCGCGATTTTTCGAGTCGCGCTTTTTTTTGACGCCGAGTGTACATTGCTTTGTCGTCAACTGACCCATAGTTTTTTTCAGTACTTTAAAATCCTAAAACTAAAATTAAAAAATATAAGAGCAAAAAAAGTTATTTAATTTTTAAATAGTGAAGTAACTTTCTTCCCATCCCATACAACAACGGCTTACAAATTGAAACTGTCTTACTATATTATCATTACGTAATGTATGCATGTGTGATACATCTTCTAATCTTGATGGTAAGTAAAACTGCAGTTTTATGAAATTTATATAGAAACTAACGCACTGTAATTTCATACAGGAATTCTAATTACAATCTTATTCCTGCTCGCAACAATGCATGCTTGCTGGTCGTTATTATTCTCATATACTATTTATTACATACGTTCTAGGTAGTTACGACTCCATTTTAAACCTGAAATTACGAATATTTCTGACGTCAAGTTAACTAACCCATGAATCTGCAAAAGGTGCGGTGCGGCGTCCGTTTTAATTAAGTCGCATTTATAAAAACTTCCAACAGAAATGGTAAACTCATTGCATAAACAACATTAAAACAACTTGTTTTTTTTTTAATTTTAACGGAACAAAATGACACGGACGTGGATTATGACTCCTGGAAATTACTTTTTTTACCACGCGATAAACAAACATTTCAAATTATGCACATGGACGAAAATAATTTGAATATCGTTTAAAATAATATCTTAGGCTAGTTGCACAGTTAAACTTGGTTCAGTTAAACTGTAAAATGAGGTTTAAGCAATAACTTAAGCTGCGTGCGTGAACAGCAAATAAATGTCTCCTTCCTCGTGAACTCCGATCACTGTAAAATGTCTTTTCCATTTTGCAGTTTTTATTTGTAGTAGTTGCTGGCATTGATGTTTCACAGCCTCCATTGATTTTTATGAGTACAAATTTTATTAATCAAAATACTAATTAAAGCTCAAAAACGGCATCAATTTTTCATAAAAAAAAAATCACAATCTTTCGATTCATTCCACTTTTATGCTTGAGTGTAAATTTAGTAAGCAGGAATTTAAAAAACCGCGATTTCTTATGTTCCGTGTATTAAACGGTATACAGGTTGTCCGAAAAGTATGGAATATCCCGTATAGCTCAGTAAATCCACTTTAGAGAAAAAAGTTTTAAATAGAAGTTATTTAACACTTGGTTATTTACCACCTTGGGTATATCAATTTAATTTTTTCTCTAAACTGGATATTTACTGAGCTATACGCCGGCCCACTAGCCATGTCAGTACTATTGAGGAGGGTCCCGGGTTCGTATCCCGGCGAGGGCATAAGTGTTTGTGGATGTCTATTTCATTTAGTATGAACAATACATTACCGATGTGACTGAAGGGCACCTGCCAAAGTAAAAAAAAACCTGAGCTATCCGGGATATTTCATACTTTTCGGACACCCTGTATAATATTTCAAGTTCAAATACGAAGTAAATACCTCCGGAATCAATCAGTTACAATTATGATTCTTTTAGTTATTTTTAATAAATATTATTTGTAACTTAAAAAAAAGCATTGTTGACTCAATGATAAAATCAACGTTTGATCTTTTAATTTAGAAACTGTTAAAATATCTTTCTGCTCCAAAGCCTTCGTAGTCGCTGCACTGAAGAAAACTAATGATGGCGAATATTTTATTTGATGCAGATTGAGTAAACACCCGAATGAAAAATTGTTTCTGTACTCCTCTCCATTAATAACCCTTGAACTAGTTCGATACCTCAACTTGAAATCGTTAGTGAAACAAAATAAGCAAAAATACGCCTTATAAATACAGTCGTCATTTGAGTTAAGTTTATAATTATAAATAAATATGTACTATATTCTACTTTACACCCTTTTGTAAAATAATAATGATACAAATTAAATACAAAGCGTATCTAAATGCAGTGACCTCTTTTATTTATTAAGCCAGTTGAATTGTAAGTTTATTTATCTAAAATCAAGTTTCACTTAATAGTTATTTTTCCGCTACCGACAACGTATATAAGCATTGCATCCATGGTTACAGGTGCCGTAAGTGGCTGATAACATTCGTGGTGTTTGTTGTCATTGCCGACGGAACTTAATTTTTACTTACGGACCTAGGAAAATAATAAACAGAAACGTAACGCTCCAACATATATGCGAGCAACACATTTTCGTCTATACTTTTTACATAACCACTGCTTAAAAGTGTCGTAACAGGGCACATACCTTTTTCGATTTTGCCGGTAACAGGTTCTAACACGCAATATTCGCAGCTTCGTTTGCATCCATGCCCGCAAAAACTGTCACTGGATGACAAAAACCAACAAAATTCGACATTGTTTTCTCGGTTGCGGGGATGCCATAGGACGCATAGGTGACTATAAAAATTTGAATCCCAAATGTTACAAGCCGTATTTTAGAATATTTTCTGATCTTTTTTAAGTATTATATTTCCAGTAGCGGAAAAAAATTAATAAGCAACACGGAACGTAATGACAATTAACATTTTCGGCAAGCGACGAGCCTCGGCTCCGCCTCGGCTCGTATTCGCCTACCTCAAATGTTAATACGTCCTTACGTTCCTTGTTGCTTAAATAACTATTAAGCAACAAGGAACGTAAGGACGTGTTAACATTTGAGGTAGGCGAATAAGAGCCGAGGCTCCTCGCCTGCCGAAAATGTTAATTGTCATTACGTTCCCTGTTGCTTATTTTTTTTCGCCGTCGGAAATATAGTACTTGAAAAAGATCAGAAAATACGGCCTGTAACATTTGGGATTAAAATTTTTATAGTCACCTATGCGTCCTTTGGTAACCCATCAACCATTTGTTTATGTCAATCCAGTGAAACTTTCTGCGGGCATGGATGCACCGAAGCTGCGAATATTGCGTGTTAGAACTTGTTACCGACAAAATCGAAAAAAGGTATGTTTCCATTTATTATTTTCCTAGGTCCGTAAGTAAAAAAATAAGTTCCGTCGTCATGGACAACAAACACCACGAATGTTATCAGCCATTTACAGTACCTGTAACCGAGGATGCAATGCTTATTTACGTTGTCGGTAGCGGAAAAAAATTCATTATCACCAACGGTTTCGTTAAAATTCGCAATAGATATGTATTTCTATTCTAAACGTACTAAATAAAACATTCCTCCAAGTTGCGTTACGTCTATAAATACTGAACTGGTAAATAAATAATTCATGAAAATCTAAAGGAAAAGTTTAGTATGCAATTATCGGTGCACCGTCTGATCACACCATCAACATATAAATCTACTTAAAACTTATTCCACGTGAGAAGAGCTTTCATAATGAATAAGGAAAATAATTTCTCAGTTAAACACCACTTTTCGGCTGAGCGTAAAGAAGTTGTCGGAAAACTAGTGTTCCACGGCATTTATAATATCCATATTTTCACATTGAAAATTGAGCTTAAAAGTTTAAAAGACGAAGTAATTCAATATGCAAACTTCTGAAACTTTAACAAAAAGCAACATCAATATCCCTGAAGTGCGCTCGTGAAATGTTTGCGAATTGGTGTACTGACTAAAGAAACAATTCCTGGATGGATAGTGGATTCGTCTTTACATTTGTTATTTCTGCTTCAATATTTATACATTTTTTTGTATACTGAATAAAATAAATAGTTTTAACATATTTGCAGATTTTTAAATTTTACACTTGAGACGTACATTATAATTTTGATTTAAAATTGGAACCCTTACATGTTGCAGAAGTATCGAATAAATTAATTAAAGACGAAAAGTATCCTAAATATATGAATATTCAGGCTACTTTTCGTCTTTATTAATTTTGACATGTTTTCATTTTTTAAATGGAAATAAAAGCACGGTAATATGAAAATGGATGTTAATTCTACTAAATAAAATAGTACATTATTATACAAGTTTAATAAGAGGGTATATTGTGGCACGAGTGGGATTGGAGCACGACTCGCGCAACGAGGAGTGCTCCAATGTGACGAGTGCCCCAAAATGCCTCTTATTAAACAAGTATAATATACTATTTTTTCCACTTTGGTTTTAGTTAAGGAATTATTTCTAAAATAAAATATATACTTTATCCTAGTGAGTTTTATCTTTTAACATTTGGCAGCACTAAAAACATTTGATCCTTTCGAACGAATTGAATATTTGACATACGTATTTCTACGGCGCTTTCAATAGTTAATTTTAAAACATATTAAATCAAGAATATTACTTACACACCTCCAAAAATAAGGGAGGTTGCCAAAGGTGCGATAAACAAACTATTTCCATGTAAGTTGTAACCAATTTAAGCTTATAAAATAAAGGAACGCCTAAATGATAATCGAAATTTAAGGTTATGCTTACATTTGTTTCTCGTTCCTCGTGTTAGGCATCGATTGACGCTAATTAAAAATCCACACCGAATTAACACACCGACTCAAGCGGCTCTTTTTCGCCGCGAATGAAACATGCCTTATACTCTCGCTGTTTCTTCCGTGATATTCGTTTTGCAAACAAAGTGATAATACAAATAATAAATTACAAGCTTTCCTCTGTGTATGTTTTGTTGCCTAAACGTCGCAACTAGAAGCCAAGTGAATTCATGCGTCCGGCCATTGCCACCGAGTTCGTACATTTTCCACGCGGATAAAAAGTGAACAATATGACGCCTACGTTTTCTTTAACTTTAGTGATACTGGTGGAGAACTCCCCAATATGCATTCGAACATATTCAGTGTATAACACATTGGGCGGTTCCAATTATCCTATGAATTAACGGAAATTTTACATTTTGATGTCGACATATGTCACGTTTAAGTACTGCCAATCGCAACAACTAAAATGTTACCACAAATAGCTTAATAATGAGCAAAACTGTAAAATAAAAAATCTCATTATTAAACTATTTTTGATATAACAAAAGGTCGATTGTTAAACCAAAGTAGAAAAACTCAGTTTATATTCCGAATGTTTAAAATTGTCGGCTGGTTTCGCCTTATTATGGAATTTTTAATAATATGAACCACCATACGTTGCCATAATGTTGGTATTGAGTTTATTTGTTTAATTTTTTAGTAGTTTGTATCACCAACCATATAATATTGCTTCAACTTTGAAATTGAAGAAGCATTTTTGTTATAAATGGACGAGCTAATAGTAATTTGCAGTGACATTGCCAAGAACGGTTTCTGTGTCTGAAATGGAGAAGCAAGTTTTTGGTATAAAGTCAAGGTAAAAGTGTAAGAAAATTGACTACTACTATAAGACATAAGATAGAAATGTGAAGAACAGTAGCGTCTCCAATAGGAACACTCTTTACTTTGAAGTATTACGCAATGGTTTATTACGCCATCTAGTGGTCCCTAGAGCCAGACACATATTGTAGAGATCGCACCATTTCTGGCTACGAATCTCTGCCGTGAACTTCTATTTGGTTTTAAGAACAACTATGAACCAAGTCATTGCTCTTAAAAACAAATAGTCGCGCCACCCATTCGCGGCAGAGATTCCTATCCAGAAATTATTCTATCACTACCATATGAGTCATTCCATGCAATTGCACGATTTCTAATGTGTTTCACATGTTTAGAGAGTTTAATACCAATTTTATAAAAAAAAAATTCTATAATGCAAATCTGGCATATAATAATTCTGTAAGTCGTTTGCTTAAATTGGCAAATGACTTAAATGATCAACACTGGTCTAACATTTTTAATTTAAACGCACACAGGAATAAGTTGAAATAATTTTCATTGTATATAGTTTACGTAATCTTCCTTGTAAAATTTTCTGATCATTTAATAACAAATTTTAATTTGAAATTTACGGAGCATTTCGTTTCAGTGTGTAAACTGATAAGGTTTTTTATAGGGAAAACTTTTTTAATATGAGTTTTCGGAGAAAAACTTATTCTTTATAAAAAAATTTTGCTTGCATCGAAACCCCTTACAGTTATAGAAAAATCCAGTAATCACTTAAGATAAGATCAAAAACTTGAAATTATGTCAAATTTTTTATTTTAAATCTAAGTTTGAATATTACATCAGCATTGTGTTACCCACTCGTTAAACAACGACATTTACTGACAGTCAACATTTACTGAGATAGTTCAGCGAGCTTAATATGAAAACAATGTTGACGTTAGAGCAGCGAATCTACCTGGTGAAATGCTATGGGTAAGGAGAAGTCTCTCATAAATACGCAATACAGTTATTTAATGCGAAATACCCGAATGTACGTGTAAGTAGAACAGCTTTAACGAAATTAGTTAAAAAGTTCAATGAAACGGGATCCGTTGCCGACAAAAAAAAAGCCTCGCAAATCATACAATGATGATGCTGTGACTATTGTGGCTATCGAATCAGTTGCGGAACATCCTACGAGTTCTTTACGCCAGCGAGCAACTGAACTCAATGTGAGTCATACATTACTGCAAAAAATTTGTAAAGCGAATAAAATGTATTCATATAAACCTAAATTCAGGCACACCTTAGAAATTGCAGATCCCGCTTTTAGACTGGAGTTTTGTTTATGGGTTGGTGAGAACACTATGGAACATGCCTGTTTTATCAAAATTTAATGTTTAGCGATGAAGCAACGTTTTAGACCAATGGTACTGTTTCCTCGCAAAATTGTAGATATTGGTCAAAGGATAATCCTAATTTTAGAATTAACGCCCGAAACCAGCGATATCAAAAAGTCAATGTTTGGTGTGGAATGTTGTTCAACAGAATCATTGGACCCTATTTTTTTAATGGAAATTTAAATCAATATCATTACTTAGAAATGCTTCAGAATTTTTTATTGCCATTACTTGAGCAAGAGGAATTGCGACGCCTCTGTTTCCAACAAGATGGGTGTCCAGCTCATGGTACCATGATTGTTAAAGATTTCTTAAATTTTCATTTTCCTGGTAGATGATTGGACGAGGTGGACTAATACATTGGCCTGCTCGGTCACCGGACTTAACTCCCATGGATTTTTTCTTTGGGGTTACCTGAAGCAAAAAGTTTACTGAGAACCAATGGAAATGATGTAAATCATCTAAAAATACGGATTGCGGAGGCTGTTTCAGAAATTAATCTTGAAATGCTGAACAGCGTTTACAAACAATTTAGAAAAAGAGTTGAAGATTGCGCTGGATTTGGAGGAGAGTATGTGGAATAACTTTACAATTTAAAATTAAATTATTGTATTAAAAATAACATGTTTTTATTCAGAAAATAATAAGATAAATGTTTAAGTTTCATGGTTATCTTTGTTTACAAACAGAAAAGCAATACAAGTTTTATCAAAATGACATTTGCCTTTTGTCTAACGTCGACAATTACAGGTGACACGATATTGATGTAACATAAGGAGTCATTTCAAATTAACTAAACATAATTTCAAGTTTTTGATCTCATCTTAAGTAATTACTGGATGTTTCTTTGATTATAGAGGGTATCAATACAAGCAAATTATTTTATAAAGAATAAGATTTTCTCCTAAAACTCATATTAAAAAGTTTTCCCTATAGGAAAACTCATCAGTTTACACACTGTATATGTTGAAAATTCCACGAAAAATGGTAAAAACCCTTAGGACAGTTCAAAAATGGATTTTTCAAAATGCCGCGGCATGATATAAATATGTCTTGATGCATAGGAACTTTTTTATTTTTGCGGGGTAAAAATCATGCAAATGTTAAAAACCGGGTACAAGAGGGCGCTGTAGGTTAAAAATTGATTTTAAAACTTTTGGAATTTTTATAAGGGTCTAAATGACCTTAAATGGCCTTGGGAAAAATTGGTCAAATGGGTATTTGAGTGACTATTTTGATGATTTTTCTGAAATATTTTTATTCAATTGTTCATCAGTAAAAAAATAATGTTAAGAAAAAACCTATTTCTTAACCCCCAGAGAGGGGGTTCTTGGCCCACTGACCATGGGGACCCTATTTTTACAACTTGAAACACCCTCTTAAGCTACGCGCACACTTATCGGAATCGGACGGACGGCACGCATCGGCAAAAATTGTTTAACACACTTGTAAACGAGTCGTGCATTGATTTATCGGTACGGCATGGAACGGATAAATGTGCGTTGACTCGTTTACAACTGTGTTAAGAAATTTTATCCGTTGCGTGCCGTCCGTCCGATTCCCATAAGTGTGCGCGTAGCTTTATCGGGTAAATTAAAACATCAGGGGATAGGGGCATTTTGATTATCTTAACCGTAGGTACCCTTTAATTTGTGTGTATTATTTCCTTCCCAGGGAAACCAAAATAATCAACACTGTATTTTGAGTGAAAGGTTATTTTTTTTAAATTTTCTCAATTTGGACGACAACAGCTATACCGTTTCGAGCAAATGTTTGTAATCACAAAATTGTAAAGTGTGTTTTTAAGAGCTTGAGAACTTTAAATAATAATACAAGACATAAATATTGTTGGAATTATTAATTATTATTATAATCTGGTAGATAATTTCATGGCATTTATTTAAAAAAAATGATTTCTGGCATATGTCCGCCGCGGCTACAGTTACATGGCCCATTAGATCAGTGCAATTTCTCACTCCTTTTTCCAATAAATCTGGCCATATGGCGTCAATTGGTGGCTTGAATATTGGCTTCCAATGCTGGTTGCTGGTTTGTTGGCATAATTAGCTGAATCATTTTTGGAAACAAAAAATCAGTCAGCATGGCTCGATAGCGCTCGCCATTCACCGTAACGGCAGCTCCTTCCTCATTGCGAAAGAAATAAGGACCAATGTTGCCGCCAGCATGTAAACCGAACCAAACAGTAAATTTTAATGGATCTCACAGTGTTTCGTTAATGGCTTGAGGACTGTCTTCGCTCCATTTACGGCAATCTTGCTTATTGACGAAGCCATTTAACCAGAAATGAGCTTCATCACTAAACACAATTCTTCGATAAAAACGATCATCTTCGGCCAGTTTCAAATTACCCCAATCAGAAAAAATGCGGCGTAAACGATGGTCATTTGGCTTTAATTGTTACACGAGCTGTATTTTATAGGCACGTAATCCAAGATCCTTACGTAACATTTTCCACGTAGTCGAAGGCCAAAGGCCAACAAGTTGAGATCGGCGACGAATCGACATTTCGGCTTCTTCAACACTTCGCGCTACTGCAGCAATATTCTCTTCAGTACACACATTTCTTTGCCTTATTGATGGTTTTGAATCGAGAAGAGTAAAATTAGTGCGAAAACGACCAATAACTGCACAAATTGTTTGCTGATTAGGCCGATTATGTTGACCGTAAAATGGACGAAGTGCTCTATAAACTTCGCGAACAGATTTATTTTTTTGAAAGTAAATTTCCACATTTTGGAAGCGTTGTTGTGGCGTTAAACGATTCATAATGAATTGCCTAACCTTACTGAACAGAAATGTCAACACAGTTTAACATTCTCATTGAGTATAGATAGACAACTACCATCGAAACTTCTCATGCAGCTAAAAAAACACCCTTTATATGTTTAAAGAGCCATTTGGTAATATATCTGCCATTTACGGTAGGGAATTTTTGTTTTATAGAAAGGTTTGACCTCTCTAAACATGTGCAAGATATACAGGGTGTCCCATTTTAAATTGCCACCCCAAATATCTCAAAAGCTGAGCTACATGGTAAAAAATTTTCAGATAAAAGTGATATGGTTCGGAGGGGGACATTTTCTGGTGACATTGAAAATGACCTCGGCGTTAATTTTCAAGGTCAAACGAAGGTCAACTTCGATTTTTCAAATAGAACCCCCTATTTTTTATTGCGAGATCGTATTCTACGAAAAGCATTACAAACTTTTTGTAGGAAACGTTTCTTTTGAAAATGCTTTTTTTAAGAGTTTTTACACGAATTTTGTCCATCATGTTGTTTGAAATCTCAGATGAATCCAAGCTGTGATTCAGGCATAACCCTCGGCATTAGCATCAAAGGTTCGGGAGCAAGATCCCCGGATCTAACTCCCCTTGACTTTTTTTCTTTGGGGACTAGTCAAGGAGAATGTACTTGCTGAAACTTCGACAACAGTGCAGAAGATGAAGAAGAGGATTAGGGCTGCATTTCGAGCAATTTCCATCCAAACTCTTCGTAATGTTCAAGTAAACTTTCGCCAGCGGGTACAGAAGTGCATTGACGAGGATGGACACTTGATCGAGCATTTTATCTAAGAACGAGATCGAATCTCCAGCCACTGAAACCATCGGCCCTTTTCAGGGCCAATGATGTGCAAAATCCCATCAGCAACCTCCACGTGGTGCACATAGTGTGACGCTAATGCCGAGGGTAATGCATGAATCACATCCTAAGATTTCAAATAACATGACGGACAAAATTCGTGAAAAAAAACTCGTAAAAAAAGCATTTTCAAAAATAGAAAAAAACGTTTCCTACAAAAAGTATGCATTTTTTCCTGAAGAATACGATCCCGCAATAAAAATAGGGGGTTCTATTTGAAGAATCAAAGTTGATCTTCGGGGGCGCTCCGTGGCGGAGCGGTTACACTCCCGCTTTCAGTGCGAGGTGTTGTGGGTTCGAATCCCACGCTCGGGCGGTAGCTTTTATTAACGAAAACTTATCGTTCGGGTCCATGGTTGTTTAGTGTTTGTCCCATTCATTATGAAAATGAATTCTCAAAGATTAAAAATGAACGTTAGTGGCCGAACAGCAAATCGCTTACGCCAATTCCCTCATAGTCATTCACTCCTTTTAACTCGCAATTCCATCAAACATAAAATGTGACAACCTGTATAAAAAAAAATAAAAAATGGGGGTCACTTAGCACTAAGGACGGCGTAAGAAACCATTCTACTATTTTAAAACCATATACAGGGTGTTTCTAAATTGATGCGAAGTATTTTTAAGGGTGATTCTTCAGCAAAAATTAAGAGAGGTCATATATTTTTTTGTTGAAAACCCCTTCCTCTTCAAGTTACAGCCCTATAAAATTAAAGGAAAAATAGTTTTTTTTTTTTTTATATTTCCACTATGGAAGAATTTAGAAGAATAAAATTTGGCAGATGTTCTCAATAAAATGGCACCTTTTGGCGATTTTTGTAAACCTAAAATGTTATTAACAAATAATAACCAATCTGTTAATTTATGTCAAATGGGTCTGAGCATATTATTATAGTGGTTGATTTTTTCACCTCCTTGTAATAAAATTTTAGGGTTAAAAAAATTGTCAAAATATACCATTTTATCAGAAACAGTTATCTGCCAAATTTCATTCTTCTAAATTCTTCCATTGTGGATATATGAAATTAAAACTTTTTTTTCCTTTAGCTTTAGAGGGCTGTAACTTGGAGAGTAAGGGGTTTTGAACAAAAAATTATACGAGGATTGGGGCATAAGACATGGCAACTTTTTTTTTATTATAGTTATGTGAACAGATCACAAACGTATGTGTCGTGTGGAAATTCTGCAGGCATAGTGTGTATGCAGAACAACAGATGGCTCTGTGATAGCTGGCAGTCAGTTGGTGAGTGTCGTGTGCGATGGAAGTAACCCGTGTTGATCAGGGCGCTTACATCAAAATAGAGGAATGCGATGGAATGTCACAGTGAATTAGTAGAAGCCCTTGGGAATAATGCCCTAACATATCGTACAGTAGCACGGTGGGTAGGAAAGTTTCAGCAAGGACGTGTGTCAAGTAGTGATGAGCAACGTTCGGGACGACCGATGAGTGTGCGGACCGACTTGTCACGTGCCGTCATCGAGTAGCCCATGGATGAAGACAGACGATGGACGTTACTGGAGTTAGAGAGGGAAAGTGGCATCGAGAAACGCACCGTACACAGGATATTGCGTAATGAGCTACAGCTACGCAAAATCGCTTCGCGGTGGGTACCGCATGCACTGACGGAAGTTCAAAGGTGGGTACGCAATGCAATATGCTCCGACCACTTTGTATGCTGGTAACAGGACGGCGATCAATTCTTGTCACGAATAATCGCCATCTATGAATTTTGGGCCAAGACTGAAACGTCAGTCCGCGGAGTGGCGACATCCTGGATCACCAAGGCACCAGAAGTTCCGTCAGAATCCGTCCCCAGTCAAATTGATGGTGATCGTCGAGTATGACGTCATGGGTGTCATTGTTTGCCACTTTATTCCTCATGGCAGAACAGTGACCGTACAGTACTACAGGGACTTCCTGGTGCGACAGGTACGACGTGGCGTTCGGGATAATATCCAGATCTTCTGGACAGTGCAATAATCCTGCACGACAATGCAAGAGCACATAAAGCAGGGTGTGTACGGCAGCTACTCCGACGTTGGGGATGGGAAGAATTGGAGCACCCTCCTTACTCTCCTGACCTTTCGCCCTGTGACTTTGATCTCATTCCCAAGATTAAGGAACCAATACGTGGTAGGCGGTTTGCAACACGAGAGGACATTGCTAATGCTGTGCGCCAAGAGATGACTCGATTCACATATGGTGCGGCAAATGCTGAGGCTTATGGTATTCAGCGCCTCCCACATCGTTGGCAGCGTGTGGTGACAGTAGCAGGGGACTGCATTGAGGGTCTTTAGGCCCAGGTTTGTCATATCAACTTTATGTGTACTTTTGCACGGTGAAGGCCATATTGCCCTGTATACTACCGTAATAAATTAGTGATTTGCGATATTTCAGTGCTATTCATTGTCCACACATGTAGTTAAGACCTTGTCCTTTCGTCTATATATGTCACATTTTCCAACCGGACTGGTATCTTAAAAAAAAAAATAGTTGCCATGACTTTTGCCCCAACCCTCGTATGAAAGGCCTCCCTTAATTTTTGCTGAAAAATCACTCTTTAGAATCTTTCGCATCAATTTAGAAACACCCTATAATTTCAAATAGTTCAGATCGTTGTCGTAATAAAGGTAAATAAAATTTATCCACTTGGTGCTTGTATCTACCTTTTTATACACTTGCAAACTATATTCTTATCCGCTTGTAAAACCGCTTACTCAACAATTTTAAATGCAATTTTTTATACACGAGTTCAATTATCTTTATTATTATTACTGTTACACTTTAATAAAATTTACAATTAGTCTAAACACTTACAAGTAATCTGAATATTTCAGTTACTATAATTTATTCTCTGCCTTACTTGGCATATTAATCATTTGCATTCCTCCATACATTCTCTGTCAAACGTTCCTTTTTCTTACTTCAATTTATTCTCTCCCCTTAATGTTAATCCTATGAACTCCTTCTTTCAATATGCTCCCATCCATATTTGCCTTCCTCGCAGTAGACACACTTCATGTATTCCACTCTTAATCAAGTCTATCATTCTCTCGCTTCACTTCTTCTGCTTACAAATTAAAAATATTATACTAAATAAAAAAATATGGTACTTTAAGAACCTGAGGACGAACAATAGATGCCTTGATTCCATTAGCCCAGGATGGACCAAACCCCCAGGATTCTTGAGGTGAAGACATGGAAAATAGAAGTATCTTCTCTACAAATTACATTTTTATATCGTGTATATATGAATGGCAACATTATTAATTTTGGAATAATAAAATATTCATTATATATTTCTTTTGAAGTAACCCTGAATATTTGCTCCATCAGTAATTTGTCTTTACATCCAATCAACATATTTACTGTATTTACCATCTTTAAGAATGAAACCATTATACAGATAATGCTTTTATGTTATCACTAAAAACCATGGATCCAATTCATCATTTTTTAAACTAATCCAACCTGTTCCAACCCTTCACTAATATTGGAACGTTTCACCTATGGTTGTGAAATATACATAACGGAAATGGCATTAAATTACTTCACATCCAAATTCATAATTCAATAATGGATTCGAGCCTGATATGAAGTCGCTCATTAGTAATTATACTAATACTTAATGAGTTAAACAAAGGGCCGAGTTCCAGGTTCGCACACTCAGTGCCAATTTTCGTTGAAACTAATTCTGTGTCTAATGCAACATCTATTTCGAATAGGAATTTGTTAACGTGATAAGGCTCGAGTGTCGGCAACGTTCCCATTAAACTTTTAGAGGCAGCAAAACTAAAATTGCGAAGAGAGTCGATGATTTGTAATAATAACCTATCCGACTTCTCGCTAATATTTGTTCAAGACTGTTTAAATTAATAGAATATGCAAGAGGAAGAACCCGAGCACTCATGTATTATTCGAGCAGTTCGTTAAAGGATTAATAGTTCAAGTGAAATTTAATGATGAGTGAACAAGACTGGTAAATTAAAATTGTAAAGTCTAAGGTCTCACAAGAGCAAGAACTTATCATTTTAGTAATTTACCATGCTCCCAAAACACTTCGTAAATAGTACCTCCTATATATAAATATTAAATAATATTAATATTTCGTTTTTGCGAAGGCGGCAGTATAAAATTTTTAAACAAATCGATAAAATAAAGTATCGACATCACTGTCACAGTTACGGTTTGTCCGGTCAGGTGTACTTCGAATATTTGAAAACGTTGCCATTCCACCTGTCCATTTCATGATGTTTTCATCCAAATTGATTTTATCGCATTGGCCACTGAATAATGCATTTCTGAAAGGGCGCCATAACTACCCATTCATACGTTTATTTTCAAGATAATGTTCGCTTTATATTTATCTAAAAATAATCCCTCCTAAGATTCACAAGGCCTATCTTTCCGTCGACTATTTGAAGTAATGCTCATCAGAATGATATACCGGGTGTTCGATAAAAAACGTCCCACGCCATAACTCACTTAGTTATTGACCGATTTTAATGAACTAAAAAGCAAAGCCAACGGCCGTTTAAATGCTATAAAATGACAGTAATATTATAATATGTTTTTTCCAAATTAACTTTATTGCCAAATAATAGTCAACTTAAATTTTTAAATGGCTGCATATACTTTTCCTATTGTTTAATATTAGACATTATTTTTCTGAATCCAATTATGCCCCATATGCTAATACTAATCTAATATTTATGAAAGAAAAAATTAATAATAAATCTTGTTCACATGACTTTTTGGAAGTAAATGTAGTGTGTCTAAAAAAAAATTCTAATCGACAATTATCGCTTATTGTAAAGTAATGTCAATGTTATTAGCCTGTATTTCTGATATAATCATGGACAATAGCAAACTAACAGACATGTTACAAATTTATTTTCAAAGTAACAGAAACCGAATAGCAGCAGCACGGATTTGTCTTCTGTCGTTTTCAAAGCGATGAATACCGCAACTTTGTAAATTTAGAAGGTTAGAAACAAATTTGAGAAGATTTAAATTACCGAAGAGAATGGAACGACAATTTCGTGGACATGCAGAGTTAGATGTTCTAGAGTATTTATTATAATCCGAGAACATCTATAAGGCAAATCGCAGGTGAAATTGGTAAATCAACCCGCACTTTTGGCATTTCCAAAAAATATAAGTTTTCACCATACCGGGATCGGCGAATAGACTTTTGTAATTCTTTTCTAAGCAAGGTATGCCATCAGTTACTGACGGAAGACTATTTTTCTTGCCTCTTTCACAACTCAATCGGGATTATTTTCAACAGGCTGGGGCGCTTTCCCATAATGCTGGAATAAATACTGACTCATTAGATACTTTTGGGGAAAGATGGATTGGAACAAATGGACATTTTTTTTGGCCTGCACGTCCATGTAATCTTACCCCTTTGCATTTTTGACTTTGGGGCTGCAGGTTATTGTTTATAATGAAGTTAATCTGGAAAACAGGATAATCACAGCTTAAACACTGAATTCAATTTTAAAGTTGGACCTTTCCAAGATGCCTTGAAAATAATAACCAATTGCAAAAAATTCCAGACTTTTCAAATTTAATCAAAACGGATTAATTTTCATTTTCATTCTTTAATAAAATCGGCAAACATCCTAGGCCTAAATTTTAAAATAATCACACCTGTAATAAAAAAGCATTTTTTACTTAAATTTACTCAATACATATGAATCTTCGGTTTCAAGTTTTTCCGAAATTACAACTCAAACATTTTTGAAAATGCAAAATCATGCATTCGCCTAGATTTTCTTAATTTCCTAGAAAACAACATAGTAAATTATCTTCAAATTTCACAAGCACATTCTATAGATTCGTAGTAATAAAACAAGTAAATAATCAAAAAATATTGTGAGCTAGTTTTTCCAAAATTTCAACTAAAATATTTATGAAGATTCAAAAGTAAACATTCACCTAGATATTCTTAATTTCCGAGAAAATACCTTAGTGGATTATCTTCAAATTGTAAAAGCACACTCTGTAGACTTTTAGTAACAAAGCAAGTAATTCGGGCGACCCGTTGGTATAGTGGGTACAGGCGAGCGCTTGTGCCGGTTGCATCGCACCGCGTGCCGTGTGGGTTCGAATCCCAGCCCGGCCGAAAGATTTTTCGGGGATCGAAAAGTATTCGGTCGGGTCCATGGTTGTTGTATATACGTCTGACATTATTCATTTTATTCATTTGTTCATTTATTCATCCAAAAATTAAAAATACATAACACAATTATATTCGATGTGACTGAATGGCTCATGCCTAAGTCAAAACAAAACAAAAAAAAGCAAGTAAGTAAGAACCAAAAAGATTAAGAAACCAGCGTCCATATGGTGCTCGATAGAATGATAATATGCATCGAATTATGACCAAAAATCTGGCCTTGTACCCGTACAAAATTCAGTTAACTCAAGAGTTACAGTTTTTAGACCACAGGTATTGCCCTGCTTTTACTAATTTTAGAAGTCAGTAATAATGCAGAATTTTTCAATAAAATACAATATTTTCCGTCGAAGCTCATTTTCATCCCGGAGGTTACGTGAACAGGCATAATTGTAGGATTTGGGGAAGTGAAAATGCTCGAGTGATTCTCTACGAGTAACCGTGTGGTGTGCATAGTGGGCAGCCAGGATTATAGGGAAATTTTTTCATGAAAATGACGATGTTGAAATGGTCACTGTTAATGGCAAAGGCTACCGCGATTTGCTAATAAATTTTTTATGGCCTCAATTGGATGATATACAATAATATATCACTTCAACAAGATGGTGCCATAGTCATACTGCGAGGGAAGCTAAGGACACGTTTTCCTGGCCGTTTCATTTCCCGAAATTATGATATTCAGTGGCATGCAAAATCAAGCGATTCAACTCCCATCGATTTTTTCTTGTGGGGCTTCTTGTAGTCCAGTGGTGGCCAACTTATAAATTGCGGGTCACACACGACGACTTTTTAAATGACCCGTACGTTGATTTTTTTAAACTTATTTTTTAAGGGTGTAAAAGAGAAAAATTGAACTAAAAATATGAAACGTCAAAATTATTAGGAAAAATTACACGCGTACGTTGGTTTACTGATTTTTTTTACTTCTCGGTAATTTCATGCAAACAAGCCCCAAAATTTATGAAAAATTGCCATCCTCTTGTTATTGGCGCTTAGTTTATCTACGCGTCTTAACACTTACGTAATTATCTTAATTTGCATTTTATGGGTTAACCATTGCTCCTTTTCAATATTAACATAAATTCCGCATTATTGAAATTTCCAAACGAGATAATTTTCAAAGAAGTACAGCTGCCAGTAACAATATAATAAAGATGATCCTCTACCCGCTGTGCGCCGACGTGTTGAGGACAACCCTAAGACCGTTTTCACAGAATCATTAGTGCAGCTGCCAGAACAACATAATGTACCGCTGATCCGCCCCCCAGCTGCCTATGTACGTGACGAAATCGGCTCAAACCCAAATTGTTCTTGGAAGACTAATTTCCGACTTCGAACACGTGCACCGACCTCGAGGCTCCCGTCACACCCTACCACCACCAACAGCCCGTAGAAGAGTAGGTTGTAGACCCTGTAAAAGGCCATGGAGCACTCCGCAGAAGGTTAGATTTATTCAAGTCATCACTCAGACTACAGAACATCTACAACAATCAGTCAACTAACACCACCGTCTGAACATCAACGACGCTACGCCGCAGCCACCGACGTCGCCATAGCCGCCGTCGCCGCCGCCGTCGCCGCCGCTTCCAATGACGCCTTCGCCGCCGTTTCCGCCGCTGACGTTGCTGCCGCTGCCACAGACGAGCCTTACTAAATGGGCTCATCGTGTCCTGTATAAGAGTTCCGAACCGCACAAGATGCCAAAAACTACTAGCATGGGAAAGTCACAAAACCTGGTACGGATTTAATTGTCCACGTAATCATCTCATAAGGCATGTTAATTCTTATTGCGACTCTATTGACGTTTTTGGCATCTCAGTGATTACTTTTAATCGAAATGTAGGAAAGCTATTGAGAGCAACAATAATACCTTTACGCCAATGTTTTAAATTATTTTGTACATTTTTGTATTGTTTTTATTGTGTATTTTAATTGTTATGTTATTGTACTGTACTAGCCATCCGTAATAAATGACTATGACTATGACTATATACGTCAGAAAATTTCACACCAAAATCCAGAATATAATTTACATGAAGTTAAGGTAGGTCAATAAATTTGTAAAATAAGTGTCCTAAGAAAAGTTCGGAAAACAAGACTTGAAGAAAAAGTGTAAAAAAATCCTGTAAAAGTCCTTCTAAAGGCATAAATAGGTCGGAAAAATGGTGCTAATAAAGAAGTCCTGAAAAACTGAAAAAAAAATCTCGTAAAAAAAGCCCAAAAAAAAGTCTTTATAAAAACGTTCTGAAAAATATTCCCAAAGAAATTCCCCAAAATATCCCCTAAAAAATTCCTGAAAATAAAATCCTGACAACGTAGTGAAGAAAAATCTGAAAACTAAATTCCGGGAACAATTCTGAAAAAGCCCTAAAAAAATTCTTGTGAAAATTCTTAAAAATAAATTTTTGAAAAAAATCCGGAAAAGAAAACCTGAACACAGTCCTGAAACTAGTCTTGGGAAACAGTCTTCAAAAAATTCCAGAAAAAATTCTAGAAAACAACCTGAAAAAGTTCTTTAAAAAAATCGCGAGAAAAAATGTTCATGAAAAAAATCCATTAAAATAAATCGCGAAAAAATGTTCCTGAAAAGAATTCCGGTGAGAGAAATCATGACACAAATTCTGAAAAAAGTCTCGAAAAGGTCCCGAAAAAATTCTGGAAAAAAATTTAAAAGAGTTTTGAGAAATAGTTCCTAAAATACTTTATAAAAGATTACAATTTTTTTTTTAGAAAACCACCTAAAAAAAGAATATACATAATTAATTCTTGAAGAATAAATCCTAGAAAAAAAATCGTGAAAGAAGTTCCTAAAAAACATTCTTAGAAAGTCTGGTTAAAAAAGACACAAATTCTAAAGTAAAAAAGATTCCTAAAAAAATCCCGCAAAAGTCCTGATAAAAATACTGAAAAAAGTACTTAACAATAGTTCCAAAAGAATTCTGAAAAATAGGTCTTGAAGAAAATATTTATTTCACGTCACGCAAAAATAAAATTTAAAATAATTAAACAATTTGTCAAAAATGAAAAGTAACTATGTGTTATATTGAACATTGCGTGAAGTGTTGGTGACTATTTACTTTTCGTGACTGTTTATTTTTCGTGACTTTATTTAATTGACTTCCCGTTTGTATATATGTTACGGTTAATATGATTAATGCTGAAATTATGCATAATTACCAGTCATTATGTATAATTACTTCCTATATTGGAGAATTTAATAAAGTTATAGCAATTTATTAAATATGCTGGTCATTTTAAATATTATCCAGGGCTCATTGGTATGTTTGATAACTTTCGTCATTTAGTGCTGTTGTATTGCTGTTGTACCAAAACCTAACTCAATCTAACCGAACCTAACCCAACCTAACTGAACCTAACCCAATCTAACCTAACCTAACCTTACCCAATCCAACCTAACCTAACCTAACCTAACCCAACCTAACCTAACCTAACCTAACCTAACCTTACCCAATCCAACCTAACCTAACCTAACCTAACCCAACCCAACCTAACCTAACCTAACCTAACCTAACCCAACCGAACCTAACCTAACCTAACCTAATTTACTTTCTCGTACTTTGTAACGGAGAAAGTAAACATGAAAAACAATTCTATCAAAAAGTTATACATATTAATAATAAGTATAATTATTTATACTTCCCAATTTATCATATTGACCGTAACATCTACACGTATTAACAAATAAACTTTGATTTGATTTATATTTTTTTGTCCTAAAATTTCAATTAATCAAAATGCCAGTAAGTATTAGATATTATTCATAATATCCAGTATGTTTGATAAATTAAGCATATTCTCCAATATTATTGGGAATTATACATAGTCGCCAGTAATTATGCATAATTTCTAATTTATCATATTAACCGTATACATATTCTTGAACATTGAACATAATTTTTACTGTAAATTTTCCCATGTGTAAATAATAGCGATTGTTATCACGCCAATTAGACTATTTCTGCCTCCACCGCATCTATCGTGTTTCTTGTGCTGTATCTTATAGCTACACCGACTCTAAGAGCTAGCTGGAGGTCATCGAGGGCGGTTTTCACCCCGCGCTGCGACTCCCCCGTGACAAGTGGTGCCCAACGTGAGCCGCCCACGACCCGAGGAGTCTGGCTACAAGGACAAGAAGCAGAGATGGACTTCAACGAAGCGATCGGCTCCATGAAGCATAGATTTGAAGAGCAGATGCGTCACCTCCTGGTCAGGAGTGAAATTCTCCTGATCCGGGCGGACACAGAAGCCATCAGATGCCAGCGCGACGAAATCAGACGTCAGCGCGACGAAATTGGTCGCGCATCTGAGGAGCTTCGAAAGGAACGTCTTTGTCTTGGCTTGCCCGAGTGCACCTCGCCACCGAAAAAGCCAACATCACAATTACAGGTATGCACCGCCTCCACTGGGGTACCCGATGAACCGACAAACGAGGAAGCGAAGCCACTCGCCGCGGACCATCTCGTTATTGCCGCCGCAACAGCGACCATCGTGCCGGAACCGACTCAGCTATCAGTCACAGAACAAACCTTGCCGCTCGTGCAGCCGCCAGATGATGTAACGAAGACCGTCACCACCACCATGGCCGTCACCATCGTGACTGTACCGCCACCGACGCAGCCTCTAGCAGCCCAGCCTCCACCAAAGGAGGAATCGCTGGGGCCGTGCAGCCACGTGGCCACACCACCGAAGATGCCGCCATCACCGGGGCCGTTCGACCTGAAGATCGCAGTCTTCGGGGCCACACGGAAGCCCGACGTCGTTGCCAGCAGACGACGCCTGAAGAAGCGCCGCCCATTGGTTCAGCCTGACGTGGCGTGGCAGCCTTTCCGCCCACGACGCCATGATGTCCACAGCCATTCAAGATACCACACCAGTTACAGACGCCGCCCTCCTAATGTTATTTGCAGACGCCACCACAGACGCCACCACAGACGCCGTGTCTGCCTAAGACGTTGCAGCTACTTCGGGCGCCGCAAGCAGCGCTCCCCTTACCACGACCGCGACCGCGACCATCGACAATTTAGACTTGTTAGTGCCCCGCGAAAAGACGCAGTAGTTTAAGTGCCCTCATTGATGCTCCAGTGCGCGATGGACAATACCTGATGACCCGAAATATCCACCGCCGCCTGACGACATATAGGAACCACCAAGATACTTGTCGTGACTGCGCCCCCGACCAGCTGTGTGTACTGTTGGAAAACGGTTCCAACACACAACACCAGCCCAGACGCACCACCTACAACCACCCGCCTGCATGCGGGAATTCATGAAGTGGTGCCCAGCAAACACGATTAACAACAGCAGCGTCTACCAGACCATCTCCATCTCCAGCCGCCCCGTGCTCCGCCCAGGCATCCGATGCACTAGCCGCCCCAAAGACTGGAGAGACAGACCGCAAATCTTAGTACCCACCGTGCCAGTGCACTCCGGGACGACAGCTCATCCCCGGCCGGACTAGATGTGACTTCTCCTGCCGAGATCCGGTGTGCGATGTCCGAATCTCCTTACACCTCAGCCATGAAAGGATCCCCAAGTATCTCTTTTCCCTGAAAGCTATAAATCAGTTTTTTGTTTCTCCTGTCCAATTTGGCATTGCCGCTTCACCGACGATATCATCATCGAGAATTTTTTTTCATTTTTGGTTTATGTTTATGAAACAATAATAGTTACAGCAAATTTATGTTAATAATAATTATAGAGAATGCCAAAACTTATAAAGAATTTTTTTATGTATTTAGTTTTTGAGTAAACTGAGTTTTAGAATTTGAAGTATAATTTTTCCATCTTTCTTTCATAATTTTGACGTTTTAATAGTAATTAAGGTATCTAGGGCGGTATGAGTGTAATAACGCCCCAGGTCGACGGTGTACAACCCGTACACGATCGTCGTACGTCGATCGTGGGCGTTATGCTCATAACGCCCGTGGTGCCATCAACGTTTTATATCCTACCTATATGTGAACAATAAATTTCAAAATGACGACAAGTCTTGTTTTATAAGTTGGCGTGTAAATAAATTTAGGCGTCACATTGACATATATCAGTTATTTCTGTTGATCGTAAGTC
Source organism: Ocypus olens (assembly GCA_910593695.2). Lineage (NCBI taxonomy): Eukaryota > Metazoa > Arthropoda > Insecta > Coleoptera > Staphylinidae > Ocypus > Ocypus olens. Next base: position 9,948,140 of record OU343054.1, on the reverse strand, counting down.
CACGAAATTGCTTCATCAAGAAGTATACGTCCTACGAGGTTATTTTCAGGAACCAAACATTGGCTCCAAATTTTTTGTGGACAAAATACTCGATCCTAAAGAAAGAGTTGATATTAAATAAATTAATAAAACCCACAGAAATATTAATGGAGTTAGAAGTATGTTTAAACCAATCATCCAGAAATTATGTACCAAAAAAATCAAAAGTCTTGACGCGAGAACAAGTGGTATTATTTTTGAACACCGCCCCTGTAGAAGAATTTCTTTTGGATATGGTAATATTAGTGATAGGCATTTTTGGGACATGTCGCCGGCATGAATTTGTGCAAATGAAAATCGGAGATATTAAGGATACTGGTGCGAACATTGAAATCACAATTCCACATTACAAAAACGGTCAACCGAGAAGCTTTGTCATCGTACAGGATGAAGAAATTAATGCTACAAGTCTTGTGAGAAGATACAAGTCGTTGCGACCAAAAAAATTTAGTACAGACAGATTCTTTTTGAATTACCAAAATAAGAAATGTACGGTACAGCATGTAGGAAAAAATAAGTTTGGTAGTATACCATCAAGGATTGCACAATATTTAGGTTTGCCTGAGGCATATAAATATACTGGACATTGTTTCCGACGCACTGCTGCAACTTTGCACTCTAATGCGGGCGGCAGCATAGAAAATTCACAACGTTTGGGAGGCTGGAAAAGCCAGAGCATTGCACAAAGTTACGTAGATGAGAGTATGCAAGCAAAGATAAACAATGCTAGGTTAATTGTTGGGTCCTCTCAAGATGTACTTTCCTCGTCCAGTGAGATTTCAATACCGATGACTTCAAGAACACTAAGTGACGATAATATTTCAAACGTAGCTACGTGTTTAGCCCCGTCCGTTACAGGAACCTTCACAAACTGCACATTTAATATAATAAATAATAAGTAGTATATGTAACGTTAACGCCCGGGCATTATAAAAAATAATGTCGCACTTAGCTATTATAAGTTCTGTAATATGTCATAAATTTAATTCATTATTATCAATTAATTTGTAGGTAGGACATAAACGTCATTTTCATCCGAGTTTACAAAACGCTCGATGTACATTTAAAATATGATTGAAATTGAAAATAAACCATGGAAACGTAAATATAAATGGCTATGATACCATCAAGTCGGAGAAAGTAACATGATGGCCACATCACCATTTTTAATCTTTAATAAATGTAATACGTGTTAAATTAGGAAATACTAGATGTTTTTAATGAGCCAGCATTTCATATATTAAATATGGTCCCTACAACTAAGTCAAGCAGGTAAAATTGTGATTTTATTTATTACATCTACAACCGCAAAATCGTAAATGACCCTTAAAGCTAACAAGTTCGTTATTGGCCACTTATAATTCTAGAAAAACCATACCCATAGGGACACCCTTTATTTTAAATGTATCATTATGCTACGGTTATTATATAAATTATTGACGAAATTACTGATTGATTATATCATGTCTGTTGACAAACCTATCATGTTGGTAAATTTACACCCTCGGTACAAAATCGACATTCCACTTTGCGTATGATTTCGATGGTTTATGTGTGCACGAAGCCAATGAAGCGCGACAATTTCACGGAATCCGAACGTGAAATTGCAAAAGCTTCGCGAATTAACAGCACACGTAATACCACGAAAAATGTAAATAACAAAACGATTTGATTTTATTTGTGGAAATTTGAATGTATGCATGAACATATGTGGAAAAATTTCCATCCATATGAAAATTATGGCAAATTATGATTTAATCGTTTTATTAAATTTAATTTTTATATTAGTTTTATGTTACTGTTTAAGATTGAATTTCTGTAGCATAAATTTTAATAACAAAACCGACTACAACAAATTCTACTGCAAATAACTGAGGAAGTCGATCAATCTGCATAGTCCAACATAGTGGTATATCGAAAGTAACTTTTCAGAAGGAGAACTATGTGGCTAGAATTAAACATTCTGTAAAAGTGATTCTGTCAAATACTACCAACATAAGTTTCTTAAAACAATAGTTTCAATGCCTTCTGAGGGAAAAAAATATTTCGATCATATGTCGGACGCCCATGTATAATGATTATAATGCAACCTTTTATTTAAATTTTGACACAAACTTGTTGTCTAAATAATTACATTAGTGCAAAACTTGTATGAGTATAATTTATGACTACATTAATATACTCGTAAATTTCCTATAATTTTTGTAAATTTAATAATGCATATTAATTGAAATAGTAGAATTTGCATCCCTTCCGGATGTAACTAAACGATTTTGAATTATGGATGTAATTCCGGAGCAGTAGATCACGACTAATTTACTAATTGGCCGCACATTAATTCGGTATAATAAAATGACACGTCATCCGGTCGTGATTGCGGCCAAAATTCCTAGTAGCTACTACCAAAAGCAAATCAATACATACTAAAATTAGCACACCCGGTTACAATAACTTAATATTTTAAGAGCGATGTTCACCATAAATATCTAGTTTTCAGGATAATTATTTCCCGGGTCTATGGATTTTAGTTCACCTGCTTTTACGTGCCCCTGGCGGAAATGAAACAATTTCTTCATAAATTTGATCACCAGCAGAAAGTAGCCAATTAAAATGTATTTAATTAAGCGCTTGAAGCGTTTACGTGAAACTCCGCTTTTTTCGAAAATAAAAAGTACGCAACGGCGCATACATTATGGACATTTATTGATTTGTAATTTGGCAAAGGAAGCTTCATTAATAATCTATTTATGTGCGTTTTAAATAATAATTACATTACGACCGGGTGTCGGTAATTGCAAGCAAAACCAATTTAAATGATAGTTTAATGTTGGAATTCCCTTTTTTGTGTAATTATGTATGTAGATTATGTAAGAAGGAAAACAAAAAATAAGCAAGGAAATAATCGCATGTCCATGTACCTTTCAGAGACAGTGAATTATACAGGGGAAACGGCGTAAGCTACTAGATTATTATGGCACAACCGTTTATTTATAAATTTTAGGTTCATTTTTTGTAATGAATAGGACCAATACTAAATATCCATAGACATGAACGACAAATTTTTATTAATCAAATCTGCCCACAGTGCCTGCACTAATAACATAATTAAAATTATTGGGCAATGCTTGGTAAAGTGGGGGAAAATGTTGTTTTGAATCATTAATAGAGATCTATATATCAATAAATCCATTAAAATCATCTGAGGTGATCTTCGTTAGGAGCGATGTTAGAAATCAATTTAAAATGTTAGCTGAACGTAAAATTGAATGTGTTAATTCCGTAAAAAAGTCTAAGCGTAAACAATATTTATACAATTTTCAATAAAGGGTCGCAGCGCGGGGTGCGAAAAATCGCCCTCGATGACCTCCAGCTAGCTCTTGGAGTCGGGTCGCTTTGAAACAGCACAAGAAACAAAGGATCGCTCTTATTTACACACGAATTATGTATAGCAAGAAAATAAAATATATACACGAGGGAAAGTCAAAAATGAAAATCACGAAAAGAAAAACAGTCATGAAAGCACCAACACTTCACTTGGTTCACACCGGGATGCCCGACAAGTTCGCGGAGAGGTGAATGGGGGCTTGGCGGCAAAGACAGCGGTGTCGATGGCAGTGGCGGCGACGATGCCGGCGACGATGGCAGCGGCGGCGACGGCAGCGGCGGCAACAGTAGCGGCGGCGATGGCAGCGGGGCGTCGTTGGATCGGCGGCTGCGACGACGTTGTATCGACGGCTTCGGCGACGTCGGCGGCTCTGTTGCAGAATTTTTTGTCGAAGTGTCTGAGTTCTGAGTGATTGATGTAATTCTCTCTCTTGTTGCTCCGTGGCCTTTATAGTGTCCACGCCCTACTCTGCTCCGGGTTGCGGGTAGTGGTGGTAGGGTGCGACGGGAGCATCGATGTCGGCGCACGTGGTCGAACCGGCAAATTGCACTTCTCGGAACAATTTTGGTTCGAGACGATTTTGTCACGTACGCAGGCAGCTGGGGGGCGGATCAGCAGTCCTTTGTGTTGTCCTCGCAGCTGCATATTTCAATAATTATTCTGCGAAAATGGTCTTAGGGTTGTCCTCGATACGTCGGCACTCAGCGGATGGATGATCATCTTCATTGTGTTGTTACTGGCAGCTGTACTTCTTCGTAAATTATCTCGTTTGAAAATTTTAATAATGCGGATCTATGATAATTTTGAAAAGGAGCAATGATTAGCTCATAAAATGCAAATTAAGATAATTACGCATTTGTTAAGACGCGTAAATAAACTTAGCGCCGATAACAAACGGCCCTGGAAAACGAGAGAATTTTTAAGAGCGTAGAAAGTATGTAAATGTGATGGCTGCCAGTTGAAGTCGTTATCATGGGTATGTCTTAACGAGGGTGGATCCTTCCGAGGTTGAGGTGTGAGGGGATTCAGTCTTCCCACTACCGATCCAAGTTCCACTAGGATCTGCTATTGGGCATCTTGGGAAGGCAGCACTGGCTGCTCTCGACGCTGGTCCTTGGAGATCCTTCCACGAATGTGGTGCGAGGGGATTCAGGCATCTCGACACCGGATCTCTGCATATCTGGATGCCTAAGTCCTAGGATGTTGGCCGCATCCTAGGAGCAGTCACACCCGGTCCTGGTCGGGGATGAGCTGTCATCCTGGAGTGCACTGGCGCGGCGGAAAATAAGTCGTGCGGTCAGTCTCTCCAGTCCTTGGGGCAGCTGGTGCATTGGACGCTGGGGCGGAGCACGGAGCGGCTGGAGCTGGAGGTGTTCTGGTCGGATGTTGTTGTCTATTATGTGGGCGCTCCCGTGTTTTGGACTGATGTTGTGGGCGGTACTAGTTCCAATGCCTTGGTGTTTTTGGAACATTTTCCAGTGAACACAGCTTCTCGTGGGTGGTGCCTGCGTGTCGTCAGGCGGACGATGGATTGTTCGGGTGGTATTTTTCATGGCGCACAGGATCGTTCATGAGATCATTTAATAAACTATTGCGTCCATATCGCGGGCCACTAATCACTAAGTCTAAAATTTGTCAAAGGTCGCGGTTACTCGCATCACGATTTGCGGGTCCGTAATAGTGATGGCAACTTCGGTGGCGGTCGCGGTTGTGGCGGTCTCGGTTGTGGCGGGTCGCCTTCCGTAGGCGGGGTGGTCACTGCTTGCGGCGTCTAAAGTAGCTGGTGAGGCGTCTTTGATTGACGGAAAGTTGCAGGTGGGCAGGAGGGCGTCGCTTCTTCGGACATCTGCGTCGTCTATATACGACGGTTTGCAGTGAATCGTCCGGAGGTCGATATCTGCAGACATCGTGGCGTCGTGGGTGGCCGGGTTGCCATGGATAGTCCGGCATGCGTCGTCTGTAGCCGTCGGGTTGGATCAGTGGGGTTGGATCTAGAGGTCAGACGGCCCCGGTAAGTCCCTCTTCGTGGTTAAAGAGAGGTACAGCGTCGTGATTGGCGGTGGTATAATCAGCGGCGTCTTAGCTGGGGGCAAATTGTTTTCCTGGCGTCGTTCGGCAGGCAGTTTAAAACGTAACTGCTGGCAGACATCGTTTCGACGGCCTCTGGATGGCCACATGGTTGCACGGCCCCGCCGATTCCTCATTTGGTGGAGGCTGGGCTGCTAGAGGCGGCGACGGTAGTGGCACAGGTACGACCGTGATGGCTGTGGTAATGACGGGTAGGTCTGGGAGTTGGCTCTGGCCTGATGGTGGCTGTTGTGGCGGCAACAACGGGATGGTCCGCGGAGAGGCAGTGCACACTACAATTTTGGTGATGGCATCTGCGGTGGCGAGATCCTCCCGGGAAAGTCGTAGCAAAGACGTTCCTGGCGACGCTTGTCAGACTGGCGGTAAATTTCGTCATACTGGCGTCTAATCGCGTCTCGTTTGGCCCGCTGAATCATCGAAATTTCCCTCTCCATTCGAAGGTAACGAATTTTCTCCTCGTACATCCGCTTCTCGAAAGCGATCGCTTTGTCGATGTCCATCTCTGTGTCTCTCGTCCTTGGTGCTGGCATCCTCGGGTCGTGAGCATAGACTTAGCCCCACGTTGGGCGTCACTTGTCAACGGGGGTCGCAGCGCGGGGTGCAAAAAATCGCCCTCGATGACCTCCAGCTTGCTCTTGGAGTCGGGTTGCTATGAAACAGCACAAGAAACACAAAGGATCGGGGCTGAGGCAGAAAAATTCTGATAGGCGTGATAACACTCGCTCTTATTTATACACGAATTATGTACAGCAAGAAAATAAAATATATACACGCGGGAGAGTCAAAAATAAAAGTCACGAAAAAAAAAACAGTCATAAAAGCAATAGTCAGCAACACTTCACTTAATTCGCACCGGAATGCCCGAAGAGTTCGCGGAGAGGTGACAGGAGGCGACGATAGCGGCGGCAACGGTAGCGACGGCAGCGGCGGCGACGGCAGCGGCGGCGACGGCGACGGCAGCGGCGGCGACGGCGATGGCGTCGTTGGATCGACGGCTGTGGCGCCGTTGGCTCTGCGGCTGCGGCGTCGTTGGATCGGCGGCTCTGTTGCAGATCTTTGTGTCTGAGTTCCGAGTGATTGATGTAATTCTCTCTCTTGTCTTGGACGATCTCCACTGATTGATTGGCGGAGTGCTCCGTGGCCTTTATAGTGTCCACGCCCTACTCTGCTCCGAGTTGCGAGTAGTGGTGGTAGGGTGGGACGGGAGCATCGTTGTCGGCGCACGTGGTCGAACTGGCAAATTGCACTTCTAGGAAAAATTTTGGTTCGAGACGATTTTGTCACGTACGCAGGCAGCTGAGGGGCGGATCAGCAGTCTATTGTGTTGTCCTCGCAGTTGCACATTTCACTAATTATTCTGCGAAAACGGTCTTAGGGTTGTCTTCAATACGTCAGCGCTCAGCGGGTGGAGGATCATCTTCATTGTGTTGTTAGTGGCAGCTGTACTTCTTTGAAAATTATCTCGAAATTTCAATAATGCGGATTTATAATAATTTTGAAAAGAAGCAATGGTTAGCTGATAAAATGCAAATTAAGATAATTACTCATTTGTTAAGAGGCGTAGATAAACTAAGCGCCGATAACAGAATTATGTGGTAAATGTCAAAAAGTAATGCCAATATAATCATTAATTAAAAATTAAAAGGAGTGATTATCAAATTAAGTATTTCTTGTGAGAATAAATTAAATGTTTATTCAATAACGTTATTACAGAATTATAATAATGTTCTTTATTTTATTAGGGAGTTTGTTGTACATGCTCGTTAAGGGTCCATTAGCCACTTGATTCAATCGATGCGGTGGAATGTAAAATTCATTTAATTTCGCGTTCGGTAGGAGTTTACACCATGGGCGCGTTTGAAGTTGTCTTTTTTTACATAATACGGAGAAATTCCATATAATTGTTGATAAAAATATTTTAAAAAATTGCTAGAATAGGTCGATTTTTATTTTTACATTGTCATCTAGAGATATAATTTTCAACCCCGTACCCTTCAACCCCTAAACGCTAGCAATTCCAACTTTTAAAATTAAAATGGCAAAGTACCCCTTCCGATACCTCATTTAATAGCTTGTTTAACGTTAAATACAATAAAAACTCGTGTTTCAAAATCGGTTAACGCAGATATTTACCAACCTATTTTCAATTAAAAGTGCCAATATTGAAGCAGGCGTTGAAGCGGCTCTAGCAATAAGTGGTAAAAGCAATTGCAGTTTGTCTTTCTTTGTACGTCAGGTAAAAATTGCGGTAGGTTTAAGCAATACAATATCAAAATTAAAAATGTATCCATGGAAAATAACAAAACCCTGTATAAATTATAAAATAAATAATTTGTTTTTTATTATATCGGATCCGCATTTTTGTTTTGTGAGTTTTTAAGTTCAAATGATGAAATGAGATGAAATTAAAAAAAAAATGCAACAAATTCGTCGACGCGAAAAAAATATAAAAAGAATTGCCATCCACTTGAAACTTCGCAAAATCACTCAATATTAATTCAAGAGTGATTTGATAAAAAATTCAAATACATTCCGTCGATTGCTTTGGCAATTTTTCATGTAAATTTATGATAAATTATAATATTTTTTTTGTTGACGCGAAAAAAATATAAAATCAACTACCACCGACTTGAAACTTTCCAAAACAACTGACAACATATGTGATTCTACATTTCCGTAAAAATTAGAAATGCATTGTTTCTAAATTTTAGAATATTTCAACGTGATTGGAGATGAAATTTAAAAAAAAATGCAACAAATTCGTCGACGCGAAAAAAATATAAAAACAATTGCCATCGACTTGAAACTTTCCAAAACAACTGACAACACATATGATTCTACATTTCCGTAAAAATTAGGAATGCATTTTTCTAAATTTTAGTATATTTTAATGTGAATGGAAATGAAATTTAAAAAAAATTGCAACAAATTCGTCGACGCGAAAAAAATATAAAAACAATTGCCATCGACTTGAAACTTTCCAAAACAGCTGTCAACACATGTGATTCTACATTTCCGTAAAAATTAGAATATTTCAATGTGAACGGAGATGAAATTAAAAAAAAAATGCAACACATTCGTCGACGCGAAAAAAATATCAAATCAATTGCCATCGACTTGAAACTTTCCACAACAACTGACAACACATGTGATTCTACATTTTCGTAAAAATTAGAAATGCATTGTTTCAAAATTTTAGAATATTTCAATGTGAATGGAAATGAAATTAAAAAAAAAATTCAACAAATTCGTCGACGCAAAAAAATATAAAAACAATTGCCATCCACTTGAAACTTCGCAAAATCACTCAATATTAATTCAAGAGTGATTTGATAAAAAATTCAACTACATTCCGTCGATTGCTTTGGCAATTTTTCATGTAAATTTATGAAAAATTATAATCATTTTTTTGTTGACCAGAAAAAAATATAAAAACAATTGCCATCCACTTGAAACTTTACAAAATCACTCAATATTAATTCAAGAGTGATTTCATAATTTACTGAAAATACACTAATCTTAACAATCCTCCAAAAAACCCAAAAAAAACCCATCACTTGTTTTCAAGATTTTAAGTTTCACTTCTTCCGAGTGAAAAAAAAATATAAAAAACAAGTTCAACACACTTAAAACTCTCTAAATTTACTCAATATACATTAATCATAATAAGCCTACAAAAACCCCATAATACCCCATCACAAATTTTCAAGATATCCGACTGAAAAACAGATTTTTTAAGTTTCACTTCTTCGGAGTGAAAAAAAAATGCAAAAACAACTGTAACACACTTAAAACTTTTCAGATTTACTCAAAATACATTAATCTTAATAAACCTCCAAAAAACTCAAAATATCCCATCACTGGTTTTCAAAATATCAACACAAAACACAATTCTGGAAAAAAATTTCAAATCTGTTAAGTTGTTCAAATAAATTTATTAAATTTAATAAATAAATAATTTATTCTCAAACAAATTTTTCTCGTCTCATGAAACTTTCGCAGGCATCGTTTTAACATTTAAAATGACAAATCTGTCTTTTTAGAATTAATAAAAAAAAATTTCTTTCGTTTGAAATTAGAGGTAGTGCCTTGGCTCTACATAACAAGCCGCCCCTGATCAGTCTTTGTTCGAAAATGGCGATTTTCTGTCAGGTGGCCAAATTTTGGTTTCGTTCACACTTGAAAATAACTCCTGCTCTGCCCTGGAGACTGCCCCCATAATAAAAGAGTCCGTTAAATACATGTGGAAATATTGAATAACCCGATAAATGACTGAATTTTTTAGTCGGTTTTTTGGACCAAAAAGGCTGAGAAAACTATTCTAGCAGTGCGTTTTCCTTGGTTCATTGGCTTGAAGTGGTCCAAACTAAGGGAACAATCGACTTGGAAGGGTGAGCTCCTCGTTTTTTTTTTATCAAAATTTGCTGATATACCCGGGTTTTGTTGATGCCAAGATGACAAAAATGGATAAAGTATAATTGTAAAATTACTTACCCAAGGACTAAGACTTGGATTAACTAAAGTTGCTTTTAGTCATTTGCTTATATTCTAAATGTATAATTTACTTTATTAATTGCTTTGTAAATATTGTTTTGGATTGCAATAAATAAAAAATAAAAATTGTACTGTAGTTGTGTCAATGGCTTGGTACATGTTATAGTTATGTTAGATCTATATGTATTCTATTATATTGAGAGGAAATATTACTAAATATAAGGACACACAATATAAATTGCAGGTTGCTATTAAATTACTTTTTTTGTATAATTAATAGGTGGTATATAAACAGCGAGGATTAACATGATGAACAATCGATTCTGTAACGTAAATAGTTGCGGGAGTTAGTTTGCATGTTGGACCAGCGGCCGGAGCTAATGACCAAATTAGTTACTTCATCTCGGATAACTTGAGCTCCAGTAATTACTATCTGCAGACATGTCGGAGTCGTGATTTCGCTGAATGTTGAATTAGATTAGCCGGGACTAAAGCAAAATTAGTACACGCCAAAATATTAAATAGATATTGTTGAATTCGGCCAAGCTCGTTTAATCAAATGAAAACATTACAATCTCTTCTCGCTCCACACGTTTCCTCGCCGAGACGCGAACACACCGTAATTCAATTTCCTGTATAAATAGCGCCACTGCTGAATCTTTCAATAATTATATTTCTACCTCTGGTTATTTTTGGTTATCTCACAAGTTGATCGCCGTCTCAAGTAAATTACTAAAGGGTGTACTGTAAAGAACTTGTGGATTTTAATTTTGATTCGTTCACTATTTGAAATAGAATGTTTATATTTGGCATCTATAATCTAGATTTGCGTATACAGTGCGCGCCTGAAGTATGGAATAAATTCAGTAAAACCGAAATAAAATATTTTTCTCGAACAGGTCGATTTTCTTTGAAAAAATACGCATTTTTACATAAAAGTCGATTTTCAGTCGCCATTTGTTTTTGAGTAATGAAGTATTGACGTTATCCATTTTCTTTTTAAACAGCAACTCCCTATTTTTGTTCTTGATTTTGAGAGATCTTTTCATTGTCGAACTGACAGTACAAAAATGTTGCCATCTTACATCCGCTAGATTTGTACCACTCGTAAACGCGCATGCGTGAAATTTGCTATTTGCAACACAACCAGTTTTATTTTATCCACTCACACATACACACAAACGTGCAGGCTGAAACTACTAGTTGGCCCAAAAACGTTGTTTAAAAAGGGGACCTTAACCTCACCTAAACCTAAGCATAAGTACCAATCGTCAAAATCCTGTGTGCAGATAAAATTAAACTGGTTGAGTGTAGCTGGAATCGCGAAATTCCCGCCTGCGCGTTTGCGAATGGTACAAACACTAGGATCTAGCAGATTAATTAAATCTTTAAATTAATTGAGGGTTATGTTATGTCCATTAAGTTAGAACTCATTTTCTGCAATCCATTATCTTAATGGAAATTTATTGGTTAACTTGCCATCCATAAGAAATACCAAAATGTAGAAGTAGCAAGAAGCAAGAAGTCTGGCAAGCTAAAACAGCTTGAAAAGATAAATGGTGAATGTCTGTCTCTTTTTTACCTTCTCCGTTACGAAGTACGGGAAAGTATTGCGATTGTGAATTTTTTTAGAATTTTGTATTACGGACTCGTGCATTTTCTAGTCCACCGAGACGAATATGACTTGAAAAAATACCGATGTGAACCCAGCGCCCGACTTTAAAAAAGTTGGACTTTTTTAACGTAGATCGTTTGTATCTGTTTGTACCGCTATTAACTTCGTTTGTACCTCAAAGACAAAAAAGTTATTAAACAATAAAAAAATGGCCAGCGCCCAACTTTCACATTTTCAAATATGGTTTATGCCATTCAAAAGAGAATCGTTTGTACCCGTTTGTACCTCTTTTTAATGGTTTGTACCTCAAAGGTACCAGAAGTACAGGCTTTTAAAAAATTTTCAATTCTATGGAAGCGATTTTAGTCAATTGACCAAAATCGCCCCTTACGAATTTAAAATTGTTTAGAAGCCTGTACTTCCGGTGTCTTTGAGGTACAAACAATTTAAAAAAAGGTACAAACGGGTACAAACAATGATCTTTCGATTCCCATTGGTCGCTTTGCGGTAACTTGAAAATTGACTAAAATCGCCTCCATAGATTTTTTTTAAAAGCCTGTACTTCCGATACCTTTGAGGTACAAACAATTTAAAAGAGGTACAAACGGGTACAAATGATGCCCTTTCGATTCCCTTTAGCCCCTTTGCGATAACTAGAAAATTGACTAAAATCGCCTTCATAGAATGTAAAAATTTTTAAAAGCCTGTACTTCTGGTACCTGTGATGTACAAACAATTTAAAAAGAGGTACAAATGGGTACAAACGATGCACTTTCGATTCCCTTTAGCCGCTTTGCGATAACTTTAAAATTGACTAAAATCGCCTTCATAGAATGTAATTTTTTTTAAAAGCCTGTACTTCTGGTACCTTTGAGGTACAAACAATTTAAAAAGAGGTACAAACGAGTAAAAATGATGCACTTTCCTTTCCCATTAGCCGCTTTGCAATAACTTGAAAATTGACTATCGTCTCCATGGAATTTAAAAAAATTTAAAAGCCTGTACTTCTGATAGCTATGATGTACAAACAATTTAAAAAGAGGTACAAACGAGTAAAAATGATGCACTTTCCTTTTCCATTAGCCGCTTTGCAATAACTTGAAAATTGACTATCGTCTCCATGGAATTTAAAAAAATTTAAAAGCCTGTACTTCTGGTAGCTATGATGTACAAACAATTTAAAAAGAGGTACAAACGGGTACAAACGATGCACTTTCGATTCCCTTTAGCCGCTTTGCGATAACTTGAAAATTGATTAAAATCGCCTTCATAGAATATAAAAATTTTTAAAAGCCTGTACTTCTAGCACCTTTGAGGTACAAACAATTTAAAAAGAGGTACAAACGGGTACAAATGATGCTCTTTTGATTCCAATTAGCTGCTTTGCGATAACTTGAAAATTGACTAAAATCGCCTCCATAGAATGTATTTTTTTAAAGCCTGTACTTCTGGCACCTTTGAGGTACAAACAATTTACAAAGAGGTACAAACGGGTACTAACGATTCTCTTTCGATTCTTATTGGGCGAATTGTGATAACTTGAAAATTGACTATAATCGCCTCCATAGATTTTTTTAAAGCCTGTACTTCCGGTAACTTTGAGGTACAAACAATTTAAAAAGAGGTACAAACGGGTACAAACGATTTTCTTTCGAATGGCATAAACCAAATTTGAAAATGTGAAAGTTGGGCGCTGGCAATTTTTTTATTGTTCAATAACTTTTTTGTCTTTGAGGTACAAACGAAGTTAATAGCGGTACAAATAGGTACAAATGAGGTAAAATCGATCTACGTTAAAAAAGTCCAACTTTTTAAAAGTCGGGCGCCAGGTTCACATCGGTTGAAAAAATGATGAATTGACTTGAGACTTCTCTAATCTATTTATCTTAGTAAAGATCACCCTAAATTTTGTAGAATCTCAATTAAACAATGAAATTTTGAGTAAATGTAATAATTTCGGCGACCTAGCAAATTATAAAAACAGTTGCCATGGACTTGATATTACACAAATTTATTCGAAATTGATTCGGAATTTATGACTTCATAAAAATCTCCAAACATCCCATCTAAATTTTAAGATAATCCCATTCGAACAGACTGTGAAATTAAGGAAAAAATCAAAAATTTCAATGACTTGTGAAAAATATACAACGACTTGTAATTTCACAACGGTATTCAAAATGTATTCAAGATTATAATTCCATACAAACCTGTAGACACTCGATTCCTAAATTTCGAGATAATCCCATTCGAACAGAGCGTAGAGTTGTGGAAAAATACAATAATTTCAGCGACTTGAAAAATATACAGAAACAATTAGCATCGACTTGAAATTTCATAAATATATTAAAAATGTATTCGGAATTATGATTATAACAAAACTGTGAAAATCCTTTTCCTTAATTTCTACATAATCCCCTTCGAACAGAGCGTGAAACTGTAAAAAAAAATCAGTAATTTTGACGACCTTAAAAAATGTAAAATCAATTGCTATCGACTTAAAATTTTACAAATATATTAGAAATTTATGCAGAATTTGGATTATGTAAAAACTATAAACACTGCGTGCCCACAAATAGAGAAAATCTCAAACAGAGCGTGAAATTGGGAAAAAACAAAAATTTCAGAATTGAAAAAAATATGAAAACGACTTGAAATTTCACAACAGTATTCAAAATTTATTAAAACAATTTAATTCCATAGAAATCAGTGCGCACTCCATTCCTAAATTTCGAGATAATCCCATTCGAACAGAGCATAGAATTGTGAAAAATACAATAATTTCATCGACTCAAAGAAAAAATTAAAATAATTTAAATGGATTATTATATATTTGTCAGTTATGTGAAGTTGCGTAATTAAATAATTAAACACAGTTATATTCCTTACTTCACTCGTTTATTTATAACACTAAATGTACATTTCGAACATTTAGGCCCGTATTCATAAAGATTCATATAACGCTTGATTACGTAACGGGCCGTTAAAATATAACTATCGTTAAAAATAAAATCGTATTCATAAATATAACAGGAGATATTTAACGGATGATTTCGTAACATGAGATGTAGGGAATTTCATTAAAATTTTCTGGTGATAATAAACGTCAGGTGACATTTTCTCCATAATCGCAAGTGATATTCATAAAAATGGTGCAAAATAAAGAAGAATTTCACCGAAAGAGAAATAGGTCTACTAGGTATAGACACAGTAGAAAGTTATTTGACAATATTGGGAAACAAAAAAAAACTGATGCCGTCAATAGTAAGGAGAAGGCAGCTACCAGAAGCGTAAAATCTTAAAGAAATTAATACTTGATTATTGACTGTAACCGCTTTATTTCTTCTGGTAGGTCTATCTATTGCCGACCAGTCATTTCTATTATTTCGTGTACAGCCGCCTTATCAAAACGATATCGGATTTTAAAATCGACAATCTAAAAATTCAAATGGATTTTGTCGATGTTTTATAAGCCTTGGCGGAGGAGCCTTGGTGGAGGAAATATTGGACGCTATGTCGAGCGTCCAATATTTCCTCCACAAACGCTATATCCTCTTCACTGGATGACGATAATATCAAATATGCATATTACACACCACCTAAATAATTAGGGAATGTTCTATATAAATTTTAATTAGAAAAATTTTCGGCGCTATTGTGCAAACGCGGACCCACTTGGTGCGCTATGTTGTCAAGTCTCTTTTTGCCCCTTTTCAATTTTCCCTAAAGTAGATCCTTACCTCTTATCGGCTTGCTTTACCGCGAAACATAACCTGTAGAAATGACCGAAATGGCCCGTTAAATTTATGGACGATTTAATCAGAGATTTAACATTACAATCGTTTGTGAATACCAAATTGATACTTTTAACGGTCCGTTAGGTGTAATCAATCGTTAAATAGTTTGATGGAAGTTTATGAATACGGGCCTTAGTGTTATAAATAAATGAGTGAAGTAAGGAACATAACTGTGTTTAATTATTTAATTTAAATCGACTTGAAATTTTATAAATCTGTTCCTAATTTATTCGGAATTATTATTTTACAAACAATTGTGATCAACCCTTCCGTTAATTGCTGCATAATCCCATTCGATCAGAGCTCGAACTTTTAAGAAAATACATGTTGGGGACCTCTAAAAATATAAAAGGATTGCAATCGACCTGAAATTTTACAAATTCACTTGAAATTTATTCCAAATTATGATTGTGAAAAAAACTATAAACACCTCTTCCTCCAATTTTGAGAAAATCCCATTCTAACAGAGCGTAAAATTGTGGAGAAAATCTAAAATTTAAACGACTTCTTTAAAATATAAAAAGAATTTCCGTCGACTTGAAATTTTACAACGATATTCAAAATTTATTCAATTTTATGATTCCATAAAAACATGGACACCCCATTCCTGAATTTCAAGATAATCCCATTCGAACAGATCGTAGCATTGTAAAAAAAATATAATAATTTCAGCGACTCGAAAAAAAAATGGTGATGTGGCCATCATTTTACTTTCTCCGACTTGATGGTAGAATTTATATTTACGCTTTATGGTTTATTTTCAATTTAAATCATATTTTAAATGTACATCGAGCGTTGTGTAAACTCGGATGAAACTGACATTTAAAACGTCAAAATTATGAAAGATGGAAAAATTATACTTCAAATTCAAAAACTCGGTTTACTCAAAAACTGAAGCGATTTCGAAAAAAACTTATTCTTTATAAGTTGTTCATTTTGACATTTTCTAATAATTATTGAAAAGATACAAAAATTTATGTCTGTATTTTTTCAAGTCTGGAGACCATTCTAAACACTATTTGTAGAAGTTATTTGTGAGACTTACAGAAACTGAGACAAGCAAAATTTGTTTTTACGTGCTTATAGTATTATTATATAAATGCTGTAACTATTATCGTTTCATAATTATAAACCAAAAATGACAAAAAATTGAATAACTATTATTTTTCAAAAAACACTAATTTTCGAAAAATATTTACAAACAAAAGATGTTCATTTCTTTGTTGTCTTCAATATTTGTTGAAATGTTTTTGTGATATTTTTCATATTTAAGAAAATATAGGAGGAAAACAAAAAACGGTTAAGGTAAACACCCACTTCTGGTGTACGGAATTTTACCAAAAGCTTTTCAGTTCTTCGGATTATCAAATAAGTGTTATGTTCAAAGTTTCATATTAATTGCTCTATTATTTAAAAAAAAATCCGGAAATTGTTGAAATGGCATGTAGGGACAGGAAAAAAAATTGAAAAAAAATCACAATACAATACTTTCTCATACTTCGTAACGGAGAAAGTAAAAATAAAACCTTGAAATTTATTCGGAATTATGATTCTACAAAACATTATGAACCACCCTTTTCTTAATTTCTGCATAATCCCAAGCTCGAACAGAACGCGAATTAATGCAATAATTTTGGGGACCTAAAAAAATGAAAACAAAAAACCAACTTAAAATTTCAGAAATCTACACAGGTGGAAAAAAAATAAACACGTTAAATTCTGAGTTTACCCCCTTAAAATAGAGCCAAAATGATTTTTTTTTCCCGAAAGAATTATCAAATTTGGTTGAAAAGTCAATGAGTTATGTGCGAAAAACCTCAAAATGTACTTTTTTTCAAACACCCACAACTTGGTGCCAAATCGTCGTAGGAACTTCGTTCTTTGAGTCCTGCATAGGTAATTGATAAAATTTTAATGCCTTTATGGTGGATCGAGTCGATAACATTTTTCCAACTCCGTATACATCGTCAAAGTTGGACATGGTTTCCTGAAAAAATATTTTTTTCACTGGGGTGCTAGAGGGGGGGCGGAAGGGGTTACGCTAATGTTCGCATGAATGACTTTATAGAAGACACTTCAAAGTTTCATTCATTTTCATCAAAATCGATTGAAAATACATCGAGTTAAAGCGGTTTGAAAATGGTCGAAATTTCACGAATTTCAAGTGTGTCATTTTTTTTCCTTCAGTTTATTAAAAATTTATTTGGAATTACGATTCCATAAAAATCTCTACACCACATACCTAAATTTCAAGATAATCCCATTCGAGCAGAGCTGGAATTGTGGAACAAATCAAAAATTTCAACGACTTGAAAAAAATATAAAAAGAATTGCCGACGACTTGAAATTTCACAACGTTTTCCAAAATTTATTCGAGATTACGATTCCCTAAAAATCTATAGGCACCGCATCCCCGAATTTTCATATAATTCCATTTAAACGGAACGTAGATTTATGTAAAAATATAATGATTTTAGCGGCTTGAAAAACAATATAAAAAAAAACAATCATCTTCGACTTGAAATTTTATAAATGTTTAAAACTTATTCGAAATTTGTGAACAAACTGTGGACAACCCTTTCCTAGTTTCTACATAATCCTATTCGGACAGAGCGTAAACTTGTAAAAATGCAATAATTTCTGCGTCCAACAAAAATATAAAATTTTGAAATTTCGCAAATCTATTTAAAATTCATTTGTAACTACGATTCTATAACAATTTCTAAATACTCCATTCATAAATTTTAAGGTGATATTCTTGAATAAATTTTGAAAATCGGTGTGAAATTTTAAAAAGAATGGCCATCGACCTGAAATTTCACAACGATTTTCAAAAGATATTCAAGAATAGGTTATGATTATTTTTAATTGTAAGTTTGTTTTGTATAAAAGGTGCTACCGTTAATTAAATAAAATAAAAAAAATAAAATATTATTCCAATAAAATCTGTAAACCACCATCCCTAGATTTCGAAATAATCCCATTCGAACACAGCGTAAAATTGTGGTAGAATAAATTTTAACGACACGAAAAAATATATAAAAACAATTACCATCTACTTGAAATTTCATAAATATACGCAAAATTTATTCGGAATTATAATTCTACAAAAAACTGTAGACCATCCTTTTCTAAGTTTCTACGTAACCTCATTCGGAAGAGAGCCTGCAATTGTAAATAAATGCAAGAATTTTGGCGTCCTAAAAATGTATAAAGAATTGCCATCTACTTAAAATTTCACAAATTTATTCAAAATTTATTATTATTAATTAGAAATTTTTCGAGTAAATGGTAATTAAAGGTGAGAACCCGATAGTTAGAGTTTTTGCAAAATGACCTTGTTCCAGCGCTTGTAGCAATTTTTCCAAACAACAATGATCTTGACCTTCCATATAATATGATATGGTTTCAGCAAGAAGGCGCACCCCCGCACTATGCGCATTTTTTTTGACAATTGCTTTACGAATAGGTAGATTGCAGGCGAGGACCGATAGAATAGCCCCGCGAGAAAGATGAACAGCGTAGAATTAGCCCGCAAAATATTCAAAAATTAATTTAATAATTGCATTTGCTTGCTAAAGGTTTTTTTGTTTATTTTGTGTTAGCAATTAAATTTGCAGTTTTTCACTTTTAACTGTCATTTAATTTTAAAGTTTCTTATGTAAGATGGCAACATTTTTATGCTGCCAGTTCAACAATGAAACGATTTCTCAAAATTAAGAACAAAAATAGGGGGTTATCATTTAAAAAACAAAATGGATGACGTTATTACTCAAAAACAAATGACGACTGAAAATCGACTTTCAGTCAAAAATATGTATTTTTATCAAAAATAAATCGACCTGTTCGAGGATTTTTTCCAAAAATATTTTATATCGGTTTTATGGAATTTATTCCATACTTTAAGCGCGCACTGTATAATAAAAGATAACAAATTTGTGAATCAAGCCAAGTGTTAATTTTTGATTTATCTTTTATTATTTTCAAAATGTTTCACCAAGTGATAAGTGAGAAAGTTATTCAGGAAATATTAAGCGCACTGTATATTGAATGGTGCAGCGTTACATAATTTAAGAACGCTTATAAATCGAAATATGAAAGTTTGCGTTGGGTAATTCGTAAACTTTGTACAGGTTTTGGTAATTGACAAAAAAAAAATAACTATGTTTAAATATCACATTTAAACAATCATATAAATATGTAATGGAAACTTCATCTCTGTTCTAATGGACTACTCTGGATAAACGACAATAAAACCAGCAATTCAGAGCTAAGAGAAAATATAAAGGGCTAGAGACGGCATAGGCTGTCCCAAAATTAACAACAACAATAAAAAAAAACTCTCTTCAATCAGATAGCGAGGATGTGCCCTTTTTACTTCAATAATAACGAGTTCCGGCTGGATACTGCCGCCAGTAAAAGCCTAAAACCGGTTCCTTGTCGCTTTATTTGGTTATATTTTTACGGCTGCGTTTTACGCTTTCCATTAAGAACGTAAAAAGAAAAGCCTTCCCATATTTTATACGAATTAGTTTAGTCGCTAATTTTTTTATGCGCACATAAATCCTGTAAATTCAGTTAGGACTTAAGACCAACACAATCTGTCGGCCCGTTTCGCAAAAGTGGAAATTGTTGCGTTGATAATTTCGTAAATGGGCTCTCCTTGGGTATTAAAAGAAATCAGCTGGCATAAATGTTAATAACAAAATTCAAATATTTTTTTGGCGACACATTTTCTTTTTAAATACTGCGGTGTTGGTTACTAAAAAAGCCCGGATGTGTAGACAAAATGCCTACATTAATTGTTTCTACATATAAATGATTTTTTACTTATAAACACCAATTTCATTTTAAATTTAAAATAACTCTACCGAAATAATTACATAATATCCATTCCTAGATAATGATGTAAAAATCGAAATTAGTCGAAAAAAAGTGATTTTAACTAGCAGTGATTTTAAGTAGCAGTGATTTTAAGTAACAGTGATTTTAACTAGCATTGATTTTAAGTAGCAGTGATTTTAAGTAACAGTGATTTTGAGTAGCACTAAAATTCGCCTATTAGTAACAGTAACGACCTGTGACTTTTCAATACCAGTGAAAAATCACAGGTAAGTGAAATATCGCCCATCCCTAATACCTATAAACATTTGAAATTATCAAGACCTCTAAATAACGCGAAAATCTATTAAATTCTTTACAGGCTTTAACGGCTTGGAATACCGTTTATAAATTTAACTTTTTAAACAGCTCATACAAAATACCGTTTAATAATTTCTTATTCATGGCACGAATTCAACGACCAACCTTAATCATTTTTAGTTATATGAAAATCGATATGATGGAAACACTGACCTCACAGCAAGATTTATGACCGTTCCGTACTGCATTCAAGAATATGTTTAGTAATTCAACAATGGGTTTTAATATGTTTCGACGCCGCCGTGAAATTTACTTACCACTGCGGTAATTTGCTGTAATTGATGTCTTCAATGGAAGACAGATTATTAATCAAAACTGGAAGTATTCCATTATTGCAATATTAATGAACAGTTTTTAGTAAAGCTACTACTGCAATAAAATAACTGTTTCTTTTTGCTTTCAATTGGGATTGTGTTCATTTTCCTTTAAATATTAAATATCGCAAAAGGTAAGCGCCGCCGGAGAGATAACGTTTTCAATAAAAGTGATTTGGTTTCGGTTGTAGATGCATATGTTTTAACAAATATTAGAGGTTTCTTTTTACAAATAACCTGTTGAGCTCGGCATGACCTTGAAAACCTGCTTAAAATTGAAAAAATAGGCCTGCTGCATTAGCCCCTACACGAAAAATAAATTGCATTTAAAACATGTTTTCTCTCAATCATCATTTCTGCAATATTTCGAGTGTCCATGATAAATGCAGCACCCTGTATATTCCCTGTAATGAAATATACAGTTTGGCACATTTCCTTGAAAGCCGTATTGGAATCGCGGAGTTGTTCTGTCGTCTTAACAATAATATTATTTTAAATCGAAGTTCAGAAGTTTTTTAGGATTACTAACGACTGTAAAACCAGGGATATGCGTTATTTCCATGTTAAAGTTTCTGGTAATAAACAGACGAATTATGACAGAGAGTCGAACCGGAGTCGAACCTTAAACCGAAAACCGAAGTTAACCGGAATTTTTAACAAAACCCTAACAGTAACCGGAACGTAAAATTGCTCAATTTAAAAACCGAAACTGGAACGAAATTTTAATAACAGTTAATTTCGGTTCAAAAATTTCTTTCATTAAATAAAATAAAATCAATAAAAAATAATACAGGATTTTCATAAATGTTCTAGGTGGAAACAAAATGACAATAACCTAAACTTGAACGGGAAAATTGAAAATTGTATTCAAAGATTGGAAAAATTGCAAAAAATGATCAATTAAGAAATTTTGTCGAAACTTTAAAATCCACAAAATAACAATATATTTTTGATTTCACATAAAAAACAATTGTCATATCCTTGATGGAAGCAAAATTGCAACAATCCAAATTTGAACGAGAAAAGTGAAGTGATTTAAAAGGTTATAAAAAAATAATCAATTTAGCATTTTCTTTCAAAAGCTTAAAATACGCACTCAAAATAATACAAATTTGATTTAACATAAAATTAATTGCCATATCTTGGGTATAAACAAAACGGCAACACAATCTAGAATTAGAAAGACGAAAAAATTCATTCAACGATTAAAAAAAAAAAAATGATAAATCTAGAAATTTAATTCAAAAGCTCACAATCCATAAAGAAATGATGTACAGGGTGTCCCACGAGGAATATCGAGGCAATATCTCGAAAATGTTGATTGGTACGAATCTGAAATTTGGTGTATTTAAATGGTTCGAAATGATGCCCCTTTCTGAACACTTTTTTATTTTCGTTCCTCCATTTTCGGAAAAGTAACATCAACTTCGCAATTTCAAATAAGACACCCTATATATTTACGGATTTTTGTGAAGGTGTTTGAAAGACAAATTCAACCATATCATATTATTAATCATGTGTTTGCAGAAAGTCAGTTTTTGATCATTAAATTTCAGTTTTAGCCAACGCCATTTTTCTTGCATTGATGTTGTCTAAGTTTAATTTAGCACATTTCAAAGATATATTTTCTAAGAATTATCTGTCAGAGATTCATGTAATTGTCATATTTAATATGGAAGCAATAATCATATAACTGCAGAAAGTAAGTTTTTGATCTTAAAATTTCAGTTTTGACCAACACCATTTTTCTTGCAGTGAAGTTGTCAAAGTTTAATTTAGCAAATTTCAAAGATATACTTTCTAGGAATAATATATCAGAGTTTTATAAAATTGTCATATTGTATACGGAAATTATAATCATGTTACTGCAGAGAGTCGTATTTCGATCATCAAATTTTACTTTTGGCCAACGCCATTTTTCTCGCATTGTCATTGTTAAAGTTTAATTTAGCAAATTTCAAAGATATACTTTCTAGGAACAAAATGTCAGAGTTTCATGTAATTTTCATATTGTATACAGAAATTATAATCATGTTACTGCGAAAAGTCGTTTTTTGATCATAAAATTTCACTTTTGGCCAACGCCATTTTTCTCTCATTGTCGTTGTCAAAGTTTAATTTAGCAAATTTCAAAGATATACTTTCTAGGAATAATATGTTAGAGTTTCATGTAATTGCCGTATTGTATACAGAAATTATAATCATGTTACTGCAGAAAGTCGTTTTTTGATCATAAAATTTCACTTTTGGCCAACGCCATTTTTCTCGCATTGTCGTTGTCAAAGTTTAATTTAGCAAATTTCAAAGATATACTTTCCAAGAATAATTTGTCAGAGTTTCATGTAATTATGTAATTGTAATATTGTATACAGAAATTATAATCATGTAACTGCAGAAAGTAGTTTTTTGATCATAAAATTTCACTTTTGGCCAACGCCATTTTTCTCGCATTGTCGTTGTCAAAGTTTAATTTAGCAAATTTCAAAGATATACTTTCTAGGAATAATATGTTAGAGTTTCATGTAATTGTCGTATTGTATACAGAAATTATAATCATGTTACTGCAAAAAGTCGTTTTTTGATCATAAAATTTCACTTTTGGCCAACGCCATTTTTCTCTCATTGTCGTTGTCAAAGTTTAATTTAGCAAATTTCAAAGATATACTTTCCAGGAATAATTTGTCAGAGCTTCATGCAATTGTCATATTGTATACAGAAACTATAATCATGTAACTGCAGAACGTCGTTTTTTGATCATAAAATTTCAATTTTGGCCAACGCCATTTTTCTCGCATTGTCGTTGTCAAAGTTTAATTTAGCAAATTTCAAAGATATACTTTCTAGGAATAATATGTCAGAATTTTATGAAATTTTCATGTTGTATACGGAAATTATAATCATGTTGTTGCGGAAAGTCATTTTTTAATTATAAAATTTCACTTTTGGCCAACTCCATCTTTCTCGCATTGACGTTGTTGAAGTTTATTTTAGCAAATTCCAAAAATATACTTTCTAGGAATAATCTGTCAGAGTTGCATGCAACTGTCATATTGTATACGGAAATTATAATCATGTTACTGCAGAAAGTCGCTTTTTGATCATAAAATTTCACATTTGGCCAACGTCTTTTTTCTTGCACTGACACTGTCAAAGTTTAATTTAGTATATTTAAAAGATATACTTTTTAGGAATAATCTGTCAGAGTTTAATGTAATTGTTATATTGGATCCGGAAATTAGAACCATATTACTGCAAAAAGTCGTTTTTACTTTCTCCGTTACGAAGTACGAGAAAGTATTGTGATCGTGATTTTTTTTTCAAAAATTTTTTTTGCGGAAATATCCGTTTTGGGGTCCCTAGATACCATTTCAACAATTTCTGGAAAAAAAAATTTTGTGTCTGTGTGTGTGTCTGTGTGTGTGTGTGTGTGTCTGTGTGTGTGTGTGTGTGTGTGTCTGTCTGTGTGCGCTGTATCTCAAAAACTAACAGAGCAATTGATATGAAACTTTGAACATACGTCTTATTTGATAATCTGAAGAACTGAAAAGCTTTTGGTAAAATTTTGTACACCGGAAGTGGTAGTTTACCTTAACTGTTTTTTGTTTTTTGCCAATATTTTCTTAAATATGAAAATTATCACAAAATTTTTTAAACAAACATTAAAGATAACAAAGAAATGAATATCTTTTGCTTGAAAATATTTTTCATAAAATCATTGCTATTCGAGAAAAAAATTTATTAATTTTTTTTAAATTTTTGGTTTATAATTATGAAACGATAATAGTTACAGCAAATTTATGTGAATGATAATTGTAGAAAATTACAAAGTGACCAATTTCTAAAGAATAAGTTTTTTTCGAAATCCCTTTAGTTTTTGAGTAAACTGAGTTTTTGAATTTGAAGTATAATTTTTCCATCTTTTATAATTTTGACGTTTTAAACGTCAGTGTCATCCTCTCGATATACATTTAAAATATGATTTAAATTGAAAATAAATCATGAAAGCGTAAATATAAATAATACCATCAAGTCGGAGAAAGTAACATGATGGCCACATCACCATTTTTTGATTAAAAAAAAATCACTTTTGGCCAACGCCATTTTTCTCGCATTGATGTTGTCAAAGTTTTATTTATCAAATTTGAAAGGTATATTTTCTTGCAATAAGCTGTAAGAGTTTCATATAATTGTCATTTTGGATGAACAAGAAAAAAATGAAAACAAAAACTACGAACAAAAATAACAAAACAATGGCGAAGCACTAACCAGGGAAGTAGTTGTTTCAATAAGTTATTTTTTTATAGTCTTAGTAAGACTTAATTTTGTTTGCAGAGTTACGAACATATTCAGACTACATTTCGTTTTATTGAATTTATTTAATGCTTACTGCAACAAGTAAGGTTGTTTCTAATTTGTTTAACAAAACAATTAATAAAACTTCTGTCAATAATAATTTTTCATCCAGCGTTCTTGGAAATCAATAACTCATCTAGAATAGTGAGGGGCTGCACCATCCTGTTGCCACCACATTATTGCTCTCTCATTTACAATAAAACTCACAAATGATATATCGCTAAACTTGTCTGCGAATCACCTTTTCAAAAATCCATAAATATGTAGGGTGTCTCATTTGAAATACTGAAATTGATGTCATTTTTTCGGAAATGGAGAAACAGAAATTAAATCAAAGTATTCAGAAAGGGACATTATTATGAACCATTTAAATCCACCAAATTTCATTTTCGTACTACTAACCGTTTGTCTACTACTTAGAGGGACACCCCGTATTTCTTATTTCACAATAAAATAATGTTCAACATTTAGCTGTGCACAAAACGACAACACAAACTTAAGAAAAATAAAAATACACTAAACTATTGGAAAACTGTGAAAAATTTATCAATCGAGCTCAAACATCTCAAACAGCATAAAATCCATAAAAAAATCACCGATTTCGCATAAAAATAAATGCCATTTCTCTCAACAGTTCGAAACTTGAACTAGAAAAACGAAAAATATATTTAGACAATTTTAAAAAATTAAAAAAAATTAATTAAGAAATTTGCTTCAGTATCAAATATCCATGGAAAACAATACATTTCTAATTGGAAATAAAAACAATTGCCGTTCATATTTGCAAAAAATAATAACAATAGACTTTTATATACAGGGTGTAGATGAACAAAACGGAACATAGAATTTTCAATGTCAATTTATTAATATTGGAATATTATCTTCCCTAATCATTTTAGAATAAACATGTACAAACATTTTTCGAAAAGTAAAAATTTCTGCATGCAGTCATGCTGTTATTTATTTTTTTGCATTCACAAAACCCGAAAAATAATGAAATAAAAATGATCATTTTATGAATGAAAATAAATAGTAGCATTAACCTATGCAGAACATTTGATGGCAAACATATCCCGTACTTCACGAAAACTGCCACCAGATATGAAAAAATACACCCTGTATATTATTGATCAATTGAGGAATTTGCTTCGAAAATCTCAAAATCCATAAGAAAAATAATAATAAATGACTTTACATAAAAGCAATTGCTATATTCTATAAGGAAACAAAACGGCAACATTTTAAACGAAGGAAAACTGAAACTGTAATGAACGATTGGAAAAATTGTAAAAAAATAATCCCAGCTATTTGCCCCAAAACCATTAAATCAATAAAAACGCAATTAATTTCTGATTTCAAAGAAAAACAATCGACATATTCTAGCTGTTAACAAAAAGACAAGATTAGACCTTGAAAAACCAAATGTGCATTCAAAGATTTGAAAAAATTGCGAAACAATAATTATTGGAGAATTTTATTCAAAAACTTAAAATCCATAAAGAATAATACATTTTTGGTTTCTTGTTAAAACAATTGCAATAATTAAGCAGATCTAGCAAAGAGAAGGGGGCATTCAAAGATTTGAAAAATTTCAAGAAAGCTGTTTCAAGAGCTCAAATCCATAAAAACAATACTTTTTTGATTTCACAACATTCCAAACTTGAATTACGGTGATGAAAAATGCATTCAACGATATTAAAAAGTGATAAAAAGTTATCAACAAAGAAATTTGCCTTAATAGCTCAAAATCCATAAAAATTATATTTCACATTCCTCCTTAAAACAATTGCCATAATTCAACTATGCACAAAACGGCAACATTCCAAACATGAATTAGGAAAACGAAAAATGCAACGATTGGAAAAAAAATGTGAAAAATATATCAATCGAGGAAACTGTTCGAAGAGCTCAAAATCTATAAAAAAACAATGCATTCCTGATTTTACCTAAAAACAATCGTCATAATCCAGTTGTGTGCAAAATCACAATATTCTAAACTTGAACTGGGATAATAAAAAATATATTGGATTATATTAAAAATGTTAGAAAAATTATCAATGCAAAAATTTGCCCCAAAAGCTCAAAATTAATAAAAAAAATTATATTTCTGATTTCGCTTCAAATTAATTGCCATAATCTAGTGGTGCACAAAAAGACAACCATCCAAAAATTAACTGGGATACCGAAAAATGTATTCAACGATATTAAACAGTTTAAAATAATCAATTTACTCGCTACACAAGTTGCAGCAGAAATATTTTTTTCGGTACTAAAACTTATTGAATTATAAAAAAATTAATCCTTTAGAAGCACATATGGATAATAAATGAATGTGTCGATTAAATATGAATTTTTAATTTTATTTTCATTTTAAAATTAAAACTTTTCTAAGAAATAAGTGTGTCTTACTTTATGAACTGTTATTTATTATTTTTGTTAGAGAAAAGTTTGTCTTACTTTATGAACTGTTATTTATTATTATTGTTAAAGAAAAGTTATTATTTATTATGATTTATTTATTGTGTGATCAATTATGTCAATATTTTCCTCCCAACTTGTTTAAGTTTATTTTTATTTATGTATAATTTTTTTGTATTTCTTAAATATGTTCCTCATATGTTTTCGTTTTTAACACTAAAATAATCAATTTTTAATTTTAAGTGAGTTTAAGCAAGATAGGAATTTATTGAATTAAATTAACAAAAATTCATACTGGTATATAGTTGATGTTCGGCTCCATTTTAAAGTTTAACTTTAACTAACTTACATTTTTTTTTCGATTTTAAATTTTAATTTTAACCGAACTGAACCTGAACCGAACCAAAATTGAACCAGAATTTTAAGACGAACCGGAACGAAACCCATTTACTCGAGACATTAATTTTGGTTCGACTTACTGAATTATAACTATAAATTTATATTATACACTAGAGGAAAAAAAAATGAAACACTTGAAATTCGTGAAATTTTTACCATTTTCAAACCGCCATAACTCGGCATATTTTTAATCGATTTTGATGAATCTTTAAGGGCGAAAAACTTTGAAGTGTCTTCTTTAATGCACACGAACTTAAGCGTAACCTCTTTCGCCCCTCTCTAGCACCCCTGTGAAAAAAAAATGTTTTTTCAGGAAACCATTTTCCATAGACGATGTCTATGGAGTTGGAAAATTCTTTTTCGACTCGATCCACCATAAAAGAATTAAAATCTGATCAATTTCCTATGCAGGATTCGAAGAACGAAGTTCCTAGGACGATTTGGCACCAAGTAATGGCTGTTTGAAAAAAAGTGCATTTTGAGGTTTTTCGCACATAACTCAGCGACTTTTCAACCAAATTTGATGATTATTTTGGGAAAAAATCTCTTTTTGGCCCTACTTTAGGGGGTAAACTCAGATTGGAGTGATCCCTTTTTGAACCCTTAAACCCCCGAACAAAAAAACACGTTTTTGGGCAAAAAACGTCCAACTTTGGAAACGTGTACCGAGTTGTATAAAATGTGTCGACTCGATCCATCAAAAGGGCATTGAAACGTGTTCAATTACCTGTGCAGGACTCAACAACGAAGTTCCTACGGCAATTTGGCACTAAGTTATGAGTTTAAAACAGGGCATTTTCTGGTCTTTCTATTTTTTTGTCTAGAGGGGCTTAGAGCCATCTCTTTGAGTGGGGGATAAACCCTCTCAAAGAGGACATATTTTGCTTTTTATTTCTCAAAAGATCGTTGAAATCGATTGAATAGAAGCTGATTTATGGCCATTTGAAAATTACCTTAATTTTTACAAATCTCAAGTGTTTAATTTTTTTCCGTCAGTGCAATTAGTTTGTTTTTATTGGACGAATGGAAAAATTAACGAATGGTGGTGAGTTAGGCCCACATTTTTTTCCGACCCCACAGAGATCGTTAGTACGCCTTTTTCGACCTAAAATATTTTTTTTTGTTAATGGTGTTCTAAGGTACAAAATGCGCAAACAATTATTTCTCGTGCATACCTCAAAGAACATGCAAAGAAAATTTCATTCGTGAAAACGATAACAGTTTCATCGAAAAACTTCGGACTTATGGGTCAAAAAGACATAAAATTCGCCTTTTTCAAACACCCATCGTTTGGGGGTTTGTTCCAATCTGAGTTTACTCCCTTAAATTAGAGCCAAAATAGGATTTTTTCCTGAAAGAATCATCAAATTTGGTTGAAAAGTCGCTGAGTTATGTGCGAAAAACCTCAAAATGCACTTTTTTTCAAACACCCGTAATTTGATGCCAAATCGCTATAGCAACTTCGTTCTTTGAGTACTGCAAAGGGAATTGGCCAAATTTTAATGCCTTTATGGTGGATTGAGTCGACAAAATTTTTCCAACTCCGTAGACATCGTCAAAGTTGGACATGGTTTCCAGAAAAAACTTTTTTTTCATAGGGGCGCTGGAAGGGGCGGAAGGCGTTACGTTTAATTTAGCGTTCATGACTTTAAAGAAGATACGTTTTTCGTCCTTAAAGATTCATCAAAATCGATTGAAAATCCCCCGAGCTGTGGCGGTTTGGAAATGGTTTACGTAAATTCAACTTATTATATTATTACAACTTGATGTATCGATTTATCGTTCTAATATTAAGGATATAATTACTGTTAAGGTAATTAAATTCAAAACAAAACCAAACAAAAAACAAACATTCAGGTTTTAAAGCCGCGATTTTCGACGCAGAATATCTTGTATAGAATACACAGATGAAATGGCAAGTTTTCACTTATAATATTGTACGCAGAATTTGATAAAAGTAGAGGACAAGTCAATATAAGTTCATGATTACAATGAGATAGTAATCATTCGAGTAGGAAGAGTCAAAATCGAGATTTCTTTCCCTAGAGTTAAATGTACCGCAATCACCGATCCTCCAGAAAAATAAATCTACTCGTTTGATAACACCGTCAAGAAGGAGTCGAGGCCAATCAACTTATCCGTTTCAATAAGTCTAGAACAGAGAGTGTATACATTGGTATCACTACGGTAGGATTGACCCCAATCGTAAAAATCTGGGGAGTTCACTCTTCCATCTTCCGCAAGGAGGAATGGAACCAGTTTTCTACACTCAACATCTCAGAGACGCAATTTTCAAACAAAACTGACCACGCAAACCTCATCGATTTCACCCTATTCATTAGTCGGTGATATTCACATACACCCTATATATTAGGTATCACATACTGAAAAGCCCTCGTATTATCGGGTCCCCCGTCTTTCTTTAATATTTAATGCTTCTCCCGTTTAATGCGTGCCTGTGTGTGAGTGTGTGTTCTTATTAACTCCCTTTTAGTAATCATTGCATCCTGCTAGCGTCATCTCCTTTCATGAGTTATAAGGCACACGAAATGATGTTGACGATTGGATTATTATCCAATCACCATGCATCAAACAAGAAAATCGAGAAGGGTGAGATAAAGAGCTGGGCTCACTGATTCATGCATTGCAAAACGAGTAAATGACGGATATATGTATCTACGGAAAACTAAAATAACATACTTTCAATATGCAAATAGAAATCAGGAGATGCATTAATTTATTAAATAAATGTTATTTCCTTGCTATAATTGTACTATAATAGTATCGCTCCACGATGGTTTATTGCAGCAATTATAAAAATTCAAGGGAATTGTTACATGTCTGCAACGGCTTAACTCAGAATTTTTATTATACAGTGCGCACCTAAAGTATAGAATAAATTCTGTAAATCCGAAATAAAATATTTTTGGAAAAATCTTCTTTGATAAAAATACACATTTTTGCACGAAAGTCGATTTTCAGGCGTCATTTGTTTTTGAGTAATGGCGTCATCCATTTTGTTTTTAAATCACAACCCACTATCATATTTACGTATTCAGGCTATATTTCGTTTTATTAAAATTATTTAATGCTTCTGCAACAAGTGAGGTTACCCCCAAATTATCCACCTTTTTTGTTCTTATTTTTGATAGATCTTTTCATTGTCAAACTAGCAGTATAAAAATATTGCCATCTTACACGAGACATTTTTCGAGTAAATGACAATTGAAGATGAATCATCTGCTTACTTAAGATTGTGCACACACTAAAAACTTTAAGAAAAACCTGTTGATAGATTATCATAGATCGTATCTGAACTCATGTTAGAGCTGAGGAATTTTTTTTTTAGTTTTTTGCTCATCACTTCTTTCAAGGCATATTCTTTGGTCGGTTGTTTTCAATGAGTTTGTAGCGTTACTTGGTGCAAGGAAAGTCTGAGGATCAAGGCAGTTGCAAAGGAAACCCAGTTTTCGTTACCCAGGATATGGATATATAAAAAAAAATAATAACGATTTTTTTACGTCAGTACACATACATTAAACGTGAATAAAGTTCCTGTTCTCCCTTTGAGGAATTCTTCTTATAAGAATTGAGTTTTTTTAAATTTATTTAACACCCAGATGTTAAAAATTGAATGCCTGAAATGTAAGTATTCTCTAGCCATAATTTTTTATAGATTGTAGTATTTCCTTTTTATAAATTTATTTAATGCTTCTGCAACAAGTGAGGTTAACTCAAATTTATTTCCTTTTTATGTTTCTTTTTAAATATATTTAATAAAACGAAATATAGCCTGAACATGTGAATATTCAACCTGTTCGTAACTCTGCAAAGCAAAATTAAGTCTTACTAAGACTATAAAATAAATCACTAACTTCCCTGGCTAGTGCCACGCCGGATATTGAATGATACAAAAGAAATCTGCATGTTATTGCTAGTACTACTAGCGAAATAACATTGGTTTAGGATCGTTTATTTCCACCCTCAGGACTAACTTCAAAATTAAACTAAATTGAATTTGAAAACTTTAAACTATAAAACTGAGACCAAAAATATGTAAAAATTAAATAAATACTACAGTACGCCCATGTACAATTAATAGCTAATTCTAGAATTTGTTTGAACAAACCTTTATGACAGTCTGCAATTGCACGTGCTCCGTCGCTACTTAGACCAACACACTTCATCCAACCATTGACAAAATCATTGGTAAGCTTAAACATCTTATCTGAGGTCATTCTTTTCGGTAGCCTTTTACAAAACAAAATAAAATTCTAGTATGGTGTCTTCATCGATATATCTGATAAAACACATTAGACTTACATTATCCCAGGCGCGTATTAAAGGCAGGGGTACTGGGGGTACTGTACCCCCCCCCGAACATCAAGAGTTTTTTTTTACTTTCTCCGTTACGGAGTACCAGAAAGTATTATGATCGTGAACATATTTTCAATTTTTTGTAAGGGAAGTATCCGTTTTAAGATCCCGATTTCAAATATTTCTGGAAAAAAATTGTTTGTATCTCAAAAACGAATACAGCAATTAACATGAAACTTGAAAATAAGTATTATTTGATAGTCCGAAGAACTGAAAAGCTTTTGGTCAAATTTTGTACACCGGAAGTGGGTGTTTACCCTAACCATTTTTTGTTTTTTTTCCAATATTTTTTTTAAATATGAAAGATATTAAAAAAACATTTAAACAAATATTGAAGGCAGCAAAGAAATGAACATCTTTTGTTTGAAAGCATTTTTCATAAAATGATTGTTTTTCGATAAAAAAATTAATTGAACATTTTTGTCAATAATTATGGAACGGCAATAGTAATTATAAGTAGAGAATGCCAAAATGTACAGTTATAATTTTTTTTTAATATCTTTATTTTTTGAGTAAACTGACGGCAAAGGTGATTGTTATTTTCATCTTTCATAAATGTCAGTTAATTAAAATTATAAAACAAAAATAGAAAACTTACCACACATGTATTTCTTTATTTTAAACGTTTTTTGGCAAATATAGTTCGTCAATTGTTAACTTCTTTTTGTCAGATAGATTTGTTTGTTAGATCTTTACATTATTTTGACAAAATAAACTTTTCGCAAATATTTTTTTTTGTTTTTAAATCTTTCGGCAATATTTAACTGCTTTTCGTCAAATAAAATTTTAAGATTTTCAACCTTATTTGATAACAAAATTTTTAATATACTGTTCTTTTCATAAATATTATATGTATGACAGTATAACTTCTTAATATCGTACTTTTTATCATATATTTTTTTTAATTTTCGACAGTTGCAAATAACTTCTTTTTGTCACAGTAAATGTTGGTATTTTTAACTTTTTGTGACAAAATTTTGAGTTTTGTCGGAGAAATGTTTCAATTAGGCAGAATTTGTTCTTTTTAATTTTTAACTTTCTTAACCCTTTCTTTCCCGCAGATGCCAAATAGCGTCATATCTTTTATCAGGTCCCCGTAATCTGTGTTTTGATTTTTCTAGGTACCATTTTCCATATGGGGTCATGATTTTGTTTCCTTCAAAAATAAGAAGACACTTTTTTAAATTTAATTTTCTTGAATTATTATTAAATAAAGAATTAAAAAAGATTATTGCCAAAAATGAATTTGGGAAAGAGAGAGTTAACAGTATTTACTACTTTTTAATACCCCAACATCTTTTGATAATTAAACTTTCGACAAATGCTATTATCCAATTTTTAACTTATTTCTACTTATTTACTTTGTTCTCTTAGATACATCTTTTGGCAATTCAACTTTCCACAAACAAACTTTTCAGTTTTCAGCTTTTTTAATGAATAAAATTTATGTTTCATTTTTTTCAGATTTAATTCTTACATTTTTACCTTAATTTAACAAAATATTGGAAAAAATTAATTTATCAATTTTTTTACGGAAATAAGTTGTCAGTATTTAACTTCTTTTTGTCAGATAAAATTCCCAGATTTTTTTCTGTGATAATTCATTTTTTAATATCAAGTCTACTTATTTTAACAGATATGTTTTATCAATACTCTTTTGTCATATAAAATTTTTGGATTTTTCACAAATATTTTTTTAAAATTTGAATCCATTTTGGACAAAGTATTATTTGTCCCTTGTTAATTTCTTTTCCGATATGTGCTGTCAATATTTAACTTTTTTGTCCAATGAAATTTTGAGATTTTCAACTTTGATAATTACATTTTTAATATAAAATTTGTTAACTCAATTAAGACCATGAGACTTTTTACAATTTTTTTGTGTTAAATTTTTTTTGACAAATATATTTTTTTTTGCCAGATAAAACTTTTGGATTTTCAACTTCCTTTGATAATAAAACTTATTTTTTTTAAATTCGCTACTATGTTAAAAGATATGATTTTTCAATGTAAGTTTCTAAATTTTCAACTTCATTTAATAATCATTCTCTAGACCAGGGGTCTCCAAACTTTTTCCATCGCGGGCTATATATATAATTCTTAATAACCTAGTGGGCTAAGATATAATCAATTTTATAACTAATTTCAAAACCTATAAAAAAATTCTATAACAAAAAATCGTTATAGAATTTTAAAATGTGACATTTGCGGAGAATGTTACGCTTGCCGCGGGCCGGACTCGATGAGGTCGCGGGCCGTGCTTGGCCCGCGGGCCATAGTTTGAAGACCCCCGCTCTAGACAAATAAAGAAATTTCATGATCTACTTTTTTAACACATATTGTCAATTTTGAACTTCTTTTTGCCAAGTGAAATTTTTAACTTCTATTAACAATTTACTAGTGGCAAATAATATTTTTAGTAGTAGTAGTAGTAGTAGTAGTAGTTTATTGATGCCTGACAATAATGTCTTACATAAGTCACCTTATCCAACATAGTACATATTATATATGATACATAACAAAAATATAATAATACATATAAAATTACAATACAATTACAAAACAAATGAATAGATGAAGCAAAATCATACTAGATCCAAAACCGGTGAGTACGATGAGATAAATTACAATCCCTGTTCCATATCAACCATATTTAATTATTTACCATAAAATAAAATAAAAACCAATAAATTAATAATAAATAATTATTGAACTAAAAACAGACAAAAATTACACAATATGGTCCGTATTGTAAAAGTTAAAATAAATAAATAATTAAATAATAAAACAGAATAAAGAAATATAAAAATTAAAAATGTAATAAATTAATTTAAAATATATGTAAATATAAAATTGGACAACACTGTATACACATTAAAAAATATATTTAAAGCTAAATATTTAAATAAAAATAAATAGCAAAAGATACAATTTGGTTTGTATTATAAAAATTAAAAATGAATCAATAAATAATTAAATAGTTAAAAATATGTCAATAAATAAAATAAAAGTGAATATAAATTTAAAATTTGAAATAATTAAAAAATAAAAAATAAAAATAATTAAATATAAAAATTAAAAATTTAATAAATTAATTTAAAATATATGTAAATATAAAATTGGACAGCATTGTTTACACATTAAAAAAATATTTAAAGCTAAATGTTTGAAATGTTACTTTTCATAAATTCCTCAAATGAGTAATATCCATTTTTTAATAATACCTTTGAAACCGTGCTCTTAAACTGTTTCAGAGATAACTGTTTCCAGGTATCTGGTAATTTGTTGTAAAATTTAATAGCCAAATAATTTGTACTATTACATGATTTTACTAATCTTATTTTCTTTTGGTGTATCTGCTTTTTATGTCTGGTTTCGTGACAATGCTCAAGACTGGTGTACTTGTTTGGATTTTTGAATACATATAATACAGATTCTAAAATATATAGACATGGTAACGTTAAAATTCCCAGACGAATAAAAACTGGTCTACAATCATCTCTGTACTTGACATTACCCATTATACGAACAGCTTTCCGTTGTAGTCGAAATAGCCTGTGTCTACATGCTGCATGGCCCCATGCTAGTATACCGTATCTCAACCGTGATTCGATGAGACTATAATAAACCGTATTAGTTATATTTTCCGGAACCCTCCCTATTAAGCTCCGCATACAAAAGATATTTCTTGCAAGCGATGCCGCTAGATGGTTTCCATGATTCTCCCAACATAGCGATGAATCAACATGAAATCCAAGAAAACAGTGAGTTGTTTTCGGTGTGCTCTTTTTAAGAGTGAAAGTTATTTTTTTTGTTTTATTTTCATTCAAAATCAATTTATTTTGTGAAACCCAGGTATTTACAGCATTCATTGTTGACTCATTCGCCACGGTAGTTTCCTCCGTTGTTGTACCCTCATTAATAATAGTGGAATCATCGGCGAATAATATAACATTCGGTATATTTGGCTGACTAGGAAGGTCATTTATAAAGATTAAAAATAATAAAGGCCCAAGTATTGAACCTTGAGGGACCCCATATCTTATCTTTTCTGGTTTTGAAATTGTACCATTATAAAATACTGACTGACATCTATTGGCAAGATATGATTTCATGAGGCTAATACTATTTTTTGAGAAATTATATGCTTCAATTTTTTTAATAAGCAAGTCATGTGAGACACAGTCGAACGCTTTGCTCAGATCAATGAAGGATACTACCGATACATTTTTGTTTTCAAAAGCGTTCATAATCCTTTCACTGAGAGCAACAACAGCGTCTGATGTTGATAAACCAGGTCTGAAACCAAATTGACTTTGGCTAAAAAGTTTATTTGTTTCAAAAAACTCCATTATTTGGTTTTTCATGATTATTTCAACTACTTTGGATATTATTGGTAGTATTGAAATTGGTCTGTAATTATTTACATCTTGTTCATCTCCACTTTTATGTATTGGTATAATTTTAGCCAACTTAAGGGCATCCGGGAAAATACCAGTTGTAATTATTTCATTTATCAGCTTTGTAAGTGGTGTAACTAATTGATTTATAATACATTTTATATGGGACAAGGATAAACCGTAAATGTCTTCACATTTACTATTTTTTATACTCAGAATTGCATCTCTGACAAGTATGGGGGTAGTTTTTGCAAATTTGAAATTTAGGGACTCTGTGGTTTTGATTAAATTATTGAAAGGGACGTCAGGTAAATTTTGCATTAGTGATTCTGCAATATTAGCAAAAAACGTATTAAATTCATCACTAGATATTTTGCAGCAGTTTATTTTTTTAATTTTGTTTCTAGCATAATCAATTAATCTCCACATTGCTTTTGACTTATTATGGGCTCTATTAATATATTTACCGTTTTCATTTTTCCGTGTACTTTTTATTACAGATCTATATTTACAACGTAAGTTATTTCTTCTTAACCTCAAGTCCTCTGTAGGAAAACTTTTATATAAATCACTCAATACATGTAAAGTTTCTCGCATTTCTCTGAGTTCGGAATTAAACCATGACATTTTTCTATTTATTTTTTTTGGTGTTTTAATTGGAAAACATAATTTTACATTAGCAATCAAAACATTATGAAAATTTTCCCACTTTTCATTTAAGGTAAGTGTCGCACCTAATATAGATGTCCAATTAATGTTATCAATTGCATTGAAAAAACTATATTTACCTTGTTTTGTAACTGGTCTGAAAGGCGGTGGTTTGATATAATTTACAATTTCTTGAAATGTTATATTTATGGATATACCGGTGTGATCAGAGAGATGAGTATCTGTATTGTAAGTAGTTATTCTATTAAAATCTATATTCGTAAATACATTATCTATACAATTCTCTTTTCTAGTATTAAAACTTACTAGTTTATATAACCCATAGCTTGCTAGAGTATCCATAATATGCAATTCCTTGTACCCACCGGTATTGAAAAGTATGTTAAAATCGCCACCCAGTATGATATTGCTTCGATCAACATGGAGTTGGCCTAAAAAATGACACAGAATAGAAATAAAATCATTAAAATCTCCAGAGGGAGAACGGTACACACAAATGATATAACAATCAATATTATGAACAAAAATGCAAGACAATTCACAATTTTTATCAACCGATAAGGAATTTGTAAACTGATCGTATTTTTTATATGACACATTTTCTTTTGCGTAAATTATTGTTCCACCATAATTATTGATATTGCGTGCATAAAAAGCAGTTGAAAATAAATTTCCTACAGAGGAAATTTCACATTCACTTTTAGATAGCCAATGTTCAGCGACACATATAAAATCGTAGTTTTTATCTATTAAAAAATTATCGAATTCGTCGATTTTATTCCGTATTGATTGCATATTAATAAACAATAGTTTTATTTCCCGTGTTGTTTCATTTGGACGCTTGCTAAAAAATTGTTTATTCTTGCGTCTTCGGGCCATATATCTGGTTTTCGCAGCTCTACGATTTGATTTAATGGAACTCCTACTTTAAATGACGAGTATTCTTCCGGACGCCTGGATTTTAGAGTTTCGCATCTTACGTCTTTAAAGTTGCAGGAGGGGAGATACTTCGTTAATTCTTCCTTGGTGAGGTTAGGATCCAACATGTAGACGTGGAGATATTTGAATTGAGCAACCCCTTTTATTTTACTGCCTTGAGCTGTACCAATAATGGTACGTTGCTTATTTTTACGGCTTATTACAGTTTCCCAGTTTCCATTACTGTCGTGTTGGTTATGTCCTTCTTCAATGTTTATTATTTCATTAAATTCTT
Organism: Ocypus olens; assembly: GCA_910593695.2. Lineage (NCBI taxonomy): Eukaryota > Metazoa > Arthropoda > Insecta > Coleoptera > Staphylinidae > Ocypus > Ocypus olens. The sequence goes on along the minus strand of OU343054.1, from coordinate 9,909,377 downwards.
CATTACTTCTAATTGTTTTGTTCATATCGTGTTGTACCTGGTTTTTCGCTTTTACTGTGAGTGAATTATGGTTAAATAATAAATTATTTTTAAATTTCAACTTTATTCGATTTTCCCCATATTTCACTTTTTCTTCATATAAAACTTTTTTAATTATTCCTTTGGACAATAAAACTTTTGACATGATTTTTTTTTTCATTTTCTATCTACAGTGGTATTACAGTATTATTTGTATTTTCCTTTTTATATGACTATCTACCGGTTCTATTGTTTTTAAACATTTCAAGTTTATTAAAGTTTAGTTTCCATGTTAATAGTTAGTTGTGTTTTTACTTCTTTACTCCACGGCATTCACAACGTAAATTTATTTTTTGTTTACGCCCCCCCCCCCAATAGTTGTTAGTCCAATTAGCTTTACGCTTGTTGTTTTGGCGTTATATATCTGCTTTAGGGGTTTCATGCAAAGTATCTTCATGATCATGATGTTTAGCTTTGCTCGTAGTTGGTTGATTATCATTTAAATTTCTGGTTTTGTTGATTCACCATTTATCTATTTTTACTTTCTCCGTTACGAAGTACGAGAAGTATTTTTTTCTCAAATTTGTGTGTGTGTGTGTGTGTCTGTCTGTCTGTGCGCGCTGTATCTCAAAAACTATTAGAGCAATTGATATGAAACTTTGTACATTCGTCTTATTTGATAATTTGAAGCACTGAAAAGCTTTTGGTAAAATTTCGTACACCGGAAGTGGGCGTTTACCTTAACTGTTTTTTATTTTTTGCCAATATTTTCTTAAATATGAAACATATCACAAAAACATTTAAACAAACTTTAAAGACAACAAAGAAATGACCATCTTTTGCTTGAAAGCATTTTTCATAAAATTATTTTTATTCTAGAAGAAAATTTATGATTTTTTTTTAATTTTTGGTTCATAATTATAAAACGATAATAGTTACAGCAAAATTTATGTGAATAATAATTGTGGAGCATGGTAAAATGAACAACTTATAAAGAATGAGTTTTTTTCGAAACCCCTTTAGTTTTTGAATAAACTGAGTTTCTGAATTTGAAGTATAATTTTTCCATCTTTCATAACTTTAACGTTTTAAACGTCAGTTTCATCCGAGTTTACACAACGGTCGATGTACATTTAAAATATGATTTCAATTGAAAATAAACCATGAAAACGTAAATATAAATGGCAATGATACCATGGCCACATCACCAGTTTTTTGATATTTTTTTTAGTGATGATTTATAAGAAAAAGTATTTTAACTTTTACAATTTCTTTTGCGACCCGCCAAAATTTTTCTGCGACCCGGTGCTGGATCACGACCCATACTTTGGGTAACGCTGGATTAATCGTTTATTTAATAATTAATCGATTGTTTTGCACAGCCCTATTATGAATCCATAATTCATTACAATGAATTACAGGTGCGAATTCTCAAAAAAAATAAGGTAATAATTGCAATATAATTACATAAATTTATATTTTCTCATCTTATTAAATAATATAAATGTTGTTGAATCGTTTTTGATTAAGGAAGCTGCCCATTACTCGGCCGAATCATTTTCTCCAAAGGTCATGTCCAATAAAATGATAGCGGTTTCATTACCCAACAGATTTCAGCCAATGAAATGACGACGATTTTAGTTTCTCAGTAGTTTAGTTGTTACTACGGTTACTATTTGTTTGTGAAAACACGAATTCATAAACATAATAATTTTATCGGCGGAGTGCCACAATTTCAAAATATTAAAAAAAACATCTTCGATATATTTTAATACAAACAGAAAAATGTATTTCATATGATGCGAAAAAGTATAGTATTAAACTCGTGAGCAAGTTGGCCATTGCCACGAGGGTTTAATAATAATTATATTATAATTGATTTATGTAATAGTTTCTAAATGTAATTATTGTTGTTTCTTTTTATATTAATTGTAATATTGTTTTCCGATTTGTGTTATTGTGTCATTACTTATATTTTGCTTACTTGTGAAAAACTATCATTGTAGCATCAATACCTTGAATTCAATTAAAATGAATTTAATTGAATAGAAAAGATTATATTGGACGGCATTGAAAACGCCTCCATTCAATCACATGAATAACTTAATCCAGTTCCTTAATTTGTTCTCTTACCGAGTCGAATTTCAGCATTTGTACTAAAGCGGAGGGATTCTAAGGCGGTTTTGTAAATAGTCGCAAACTTGCATTATGCAACTTAATACCGGTAGAAAAACGATCCCCTGCAGTAATTTCATTTCTGCGCGAACTTTGTTTCGCACTTCGAGTTATGCGCCATAAACATAACAATTTATATCCCCACATTCATGCCGCAATTTCGTTTTTTCCGGTTTTATTACACTTCTTACACGAGGCTCCGTAATAAGAAAACGTTGCTTCAGAAGACAACTTAATATCATAGCCTGATATAATGATTGCCTAATTATGGGAAAATAAAATAAACAGGAATCTTTTACGTTAAAAATATAACTCGTCTTAATACGAGTTAACATGTTATGTATTTATTTTAGATCGAACTTCCAAGTCATTTTATGTATATTCTAGGCATATTTGTTATGTAAAATGTAATTAAAGTTCTGTACAATTATTTATTATTAGATATGTATGGAAGGCCAACCACAAAATATTTGCAAATTCTTGGAATTTTGCAACAAAACCCTGTCCGAAAATAAAGGTATATTATTGAGCTGATGCATAAGTTCATAGGGTTTGTGGTTTCTCCACGACCGTAGTAGAATTTAAGCATTCTGAAATCAATTTTGATCATAGAACGTACACATTCTCATTCTTGTTAAGGAACAAAACACTATGCGCTTATGCGGTTTGCATGTAATTCAATCCATAACAAGTAATGGAATGAAAATTCTCACACCGTTCCGAATAAAACAATTAGTCTTGGATATCACAATTGTCAAAATACTATAAACATAACCATAAACGTAATAATAAAACGTAAGTTCTTTGTGTTCATTATTTTATTAGTCTATTTTATATGGTCGAGGAGAAAGTATAGTCTGCTACTCGGTAAGAATGGAAATTCTGATGCTCGTGGTCCACTTGCATCGAATTTCCATTATAACCTTATAATAGAAGATACTATTCCATCTTTGTAATAAAGCTATTGCAGCACGGAACAGCGGTATCTTAATGGCCTCTTGCTATAACGATACAAGTGCTTTGCTGTAATTTATTTTTCAGAGTTGGTAGCATTATAAATTAAACATAAAATATGTCAATGATCATAAGCGGTATATAAATAATTTAAAACCGTCGAAACTGCTGCTCTCAACTACGATAAATTTTCATGTTTATAAATAAAATAGGTAACAACTGCTCTTAATATTAAAGTGTTATTCTCTTAAAAAAATATTCTGATTAGGGTAAATTACTGTCGGTTCTAAAAAGGGAGTCACCTTACTTCAAAATCGCATATTTATGATTTAGAGGGCACGAACATAGTAAAATTTATACCATACATCGTTTTCCTATACAGGGTGTCAATTTGAAAACTTTCAATGCGAATATCTGTAAAAAAAAGAGTTAGAAAAACGCAATTTGGTACAAATGTTATACAGGTAGGGGGAACTAGAACCACCATTGGTTATGGGGTGAGTGACCCCTTGGGCCCCATTCACCCTAACCCCAAAATTTTAAATGGCGTCACCCCTTTTGTGAATCCTTAAATTAAACGTTTTTTTGAGTAGTATTCACCAGCACAAGAATTTTTTTTAAATTTAATACAGGGCCGAACAAAAAAGTATAATTAAAATTAAATAAATTCTGTTTCTATGAATAGCTATTTTATTTAATTGGATTCTTATAATTCATTCCATTTTGGGCTATTAAATTTTAAAAACATTCTTGTACTGGTGAATACTACTCGAAAAAATATTTAATTTAAGGGATAACAAAAGGGGTGATGCCATTTAAAACTTTGGGGTTAGGGTGAATGGGGCCCAAGGGGTCACTCACCCCATAACCAAAATATAGTGGTTCTAGTTCTCCCTACTTGTATAACATTTGTACCAAATTGCGCTGTTCTAACTCCTTTATTTTCAGAGATATTTGCGTTGAAAGTTTTCAAATTGACGCCCTATATATGTATATTAATTTGTATGAATATTTTGATAAATATTTATTTTTCCGATGTATTTGTTTGAAAAAGTACGCTTTTAAACGAAATAAAATCATTAACCAATAGAGATATGGATTTTTGAAAATTTTCGTTTTTATTGTTCGAGCACTTAGCCAAAAGTATCGCAGAAAAAATATAAAACATGCAGGCAAAATTCCATAAAAAATTATCCTCAATGGCCGAAGTACCGCTTATTCCAAATCAATTTGTTTTTTGTAAATTCAACAATTTTCAATACAGAAAATTTTAAAAACTCCATTTGAAGATGTTCGTTTTAATTTTTTAACAGTTGAACAAAAACATCGCTGAAAAAGATATCAAAATGCAGGCAAAATTCCATTAAAATCATCCTCAGTGGCCTGAGTACGGCTCATTCAAAATTAATTCATCAACTTTTTATAAATCCAACAATTTTCAGTAGAGATATGGATTTTTGAAGATTTTCGTTTCAATTTTTGAGCACTTGAATGAAAACGTCATAGAAAAAAAAATATAAAACGCCTAGAAAAAAATCCTTAAAAAATATCCTCAATGGTCGAAGTATCGCTTATTCAAAATCAATTCGGTTTTTGTAAATTCAACAATTTTTAATGAAGATATGAATTTTTGAAAATGTTAGTTTTATTTTTTTGAGCACTTAATGAAAACATCACAGAAAACATAAAACGCACCGACAAAATTCCAGAAAAAATCATCCTCAATGGCCGAAGTATGGCTAATACAAATTTAATTTGGGTTTTGCAAATTCAACCATTTTTAATGGAGATATAGATTTTTGAAAATTTTAGTTTTATTTCTTTAAGCACCTGAATGAAAACTTCGCAGAAAAAAAAGCGCAGACAAAATTCCATAAAAAAATATTCTCTGCGGCCCAAGTATCGCTTATTCAAAATCAATTTGGGGCTTGAAAATTGAACCATTTTCAATGGAGATATGGATATTTGAAGATTTTCGTTTTAATTTTTTGAGCACATAAATGAAAACGTCGTAGAAAAAAAATAAAAATCGTAGAAAAAATTCCTTAAAAAATTATCCTCAATGGTCGAAGTATCGCTTATTCAAAATCAATTTGGTTTTTGTAAATTCAACAATTTTTAATGAAGATATGAATTTTTGAAAATTTTAGTTTTCTTTTTTTTAGCACTAAATAAAAACATCACAGAAAACAAATAAAACGCACCGACAAAATTCCATAAAAAAAATCATCCTCAATGGCCGAAGTATGGCTAATACAAATTTAACTTGGTTTTTGTAAATTCAACAATTTTTAATAGAGATATGGATTTTTGAAAATTTTAGTTTTATTTTTTTGAGTGAAAACTTCGCAGAAAAAAATAAAACGCTCGGACAAAATTCCATAAAATTTTTTTAACAGAGATATGGATTTTTGAAAATTTTCGTTTTTTTTAAGCACCTGAATGAAAACTTCGCAGAAAAAATATAAAACGCGAAGACAAAATTCCATAAAAAATTATTCTCAGCGGCCGAAGAATCGCTTATTTAAAATCAATCTGGGGCTTGAAAATTCAACCATTTTCTATAGAGATGTGGATTTTTAAAGATTTTTGTTTTAATTTTTTGAGCACCTGAACAAGGAGCATTTGGAGACTTTCGCAGTTTGGTAAATTGTTTTTATTTATTTTTTTTTTCAGATTATATATAATTTGCAATTTTAAAATTAGTTTTGTGGTATTATTTTAAAATGTATGTTTAGATATTTGCACTGAATCTTAAATTAAAATGAATTTTGAGTCATTTTGGGTTTATCAAGTTTATCGGAGTTTTGGTAATTATAATTTGAAAATTTTTTCGTTTTTATAAAATCGCAATTAATTAATTCATAATTGTTAGTACATAAGTTGTAATATATTATGGTATGCTATGGCATTTTATAAGTATTTGCCTTTTTTGTTAAATATTTATTCAAAATTTAAATATAATACCCTGCAAAAATTATAGAATAAAGTAATGAATATTAAATAACATTTAGAAATGCCACCTTGTACTGTCTTCTTACAATTATGTTTTAAGTAACAGGCACATTTTAAGTAGCAATCACAGTTTGTTACAAATTAAATAGCAGTGATTTTAAGTAGCAGTGATTTAAAGTAGCCGTGATTTTAAGTAGCAGTGATTTTAAGTAACCGTGATTTTAAGTAACAGTAATATTAAGTAGCAGTGATTTTAAGTAGCAGTGACTTCAATAGCAGTGATTTTAATTAATAGTGATTTTAAGTAACAGTGATTTTAAGTAGCAGTGAAATTCGCCTATTAGTAACAGTAAAGACCTGTGATTTTTCCATAACAGTGAAAAATCACAGATATGTGAAATATCGCCCATCCCTACCAATTACTAACTAAACTATGAACAAACTAGTACTCTTACCATTTCTTCGCCTGAAGAAGCCACAGTGTGGCGAAACAATTGCTGCGAGTTCAATGCAATAAAAGTTTTTTGAAAATTAAAAGTATTTTACTCCTTTTAAAAAGTGAATATGAATTTTCAACGAATAACAGCCTCATCAATTAATTTATTGATATTAAACTTGTCCAATTTAATACTCATTTAAAGATTATACTATTATTACCCAATCTATTTAAGACATGAAATAATTTCCAATTAATTGATTATAATTTTCTCCATACTGTATAAAACTACTCACCATTTTTTCCGACAAATTTATTCGCCACCTGCTCAAAATAATTCGCCCACAGATTAAATTAAAATTATCATTGTATTAATGCACCGCAGTACGTCTTATCTATTGATTCGTCGAGACGGTCAAGATATCAAAACGTGTTTTTTTGTAGCAAATTGCTTGACATTGAATATGCGTATTTGGTGCAGTTCCGTGCGGAAGGTTGAGTGACTCGCGTCGGTGTGAATGTAAAGTAGTAAACTAACTTTTTCTCATTACATATTGGTGTATGTTAAGTAGTGAATTAAGTGTGCCCAAGTGACTCGCTGGATGCAACATTTTGTAAATTTCCCATTAGGAGGAGAAACGGTGAGTTGATTGGACATTTTCGAGTCTTAATTATTCTGATCGGTAAAACAAAATAATGTTGTCTCTTCTCAGTACTTTACGAGTTTTCAAAATATTTTCTGATATCCAACAATGGTAAATGAGCATCTCGAAAAATATAGCATCATTAATTAATTAATTGGTAATCAAAAATAATTAATTAGTAATAATTATGATGAATTAAGCAAAAACAGTCCAATATAATAAAAATGGTGAAATATTTTCAATATTTGTTTAAATATTTTTCTAATTTAAAATTGATGGAATATAACGAAAAAACCGTTAAGGTAAACACCCATTTCCGGTGTACGAATGTTTACCAAAAGCTTTTTATTTCTTCGGATTATCAAATTAGGCTTATGTTTAAAGTTTAATTTCATTTCGAGCAGACATACACCGACACACAGATTTATTTTTTTCGCAGAAATCATTGAAATCACCTCGAGGCGAAAAAAATTCACGATCACAATTTTCCCCGTACTTCGTAATAGAGAAATTAAGCATCGTGACGTGTCCTTTCTTTTATTACTTTCTCTGATTAGATAATAAGGTTTTTGTGATGTTTTCATATTCATTTGTTTTTACTGAGATTTCGTGAAAACCTTATTTTTTATAAATCGTTCATTTTGACATTTCCCACTGCTGTTAATGTAAATTTGATGTAACGGTAATGTTTTCATAATTATAAACAAAAAACTACAAAGTTGTTGATTTTTAAATTTTAGTTCAAAATCAATTAGTTAGCGAGAAACACTTATGAACAAATTATGTTCACTTATTTGTTGCCTTTAATGTTTGTTATAATGTTTTACTTAATATATAAAAAATCGGAAAATGAAACTGAAAATCCTTTTTTTCAAAATTACATAATTCTATTTCCCAAGTTAGCGATTCAAATATAAAAAAAGCTACTTAAAATAAAAATATGAAAAACTGATGTACAGTAATATATTTTTATTTTCCTCAAAAATTTTTATTTCGTAATTTCAACGGAAATATCCATTTCTAGGGCTCCGAAACGATTTTGCCTATTAAAAAAGTATGTCCGCGTGTCTTAAAAATTAATTGAACACTATTTGCTAGGGATGGGCGATATTTCACGTATCTGTGATTTTTTACTGGTATTGAAAAATCACAGGTCGTTACTGTTACTAATAGGCGAATTTCACTGCTACTTAAAATCACTGCTACTTAAAATCACTGTTACTTAAAATCACTGTTACTTAAAATTACTGCTACTTGAAATCACTACTGCTTAAAGTCATTGCTACCTAAAATCACTGTTACTTAAAATCACTGTTACTTAACCTGCCAATGGTGACCTACTGGTCTCTGAGACCGGGTGTGTCGAATAATTTTATTCTCCGTTATTGTTTTTGTTGCAATTTCGAGTAACTGCCGCATTGCAGAGCTTAAATTGATTAAATATGTTTTATTGCCAAAGAGCATAATTAAAAAAAAGAAAACATGAACTATTAGTAACACGTTTCGAAAAATCGTCACCATTCAATTTGCGTCACCAATGACCGGTTAAAATCACTGATACATTGAATCACTGCTACTTTAAATCACTGCTATTTAAACTGTGATTGCTACTTAAACTGTGACTGTTACTAAAAACGTAATTGTAAGAAGACAGTACAAGGTGGCATTTCTAAATGTTATTTAATATTAATTACTTTCTTCTCCCATTTGTTCAGGGTATTGTATTGAAATTTTGAATAAATATTTAATAAAGAAGACAAACATTTATAAAATGTCATAGTATACCATATAAAATGAAATAAATTACAACTTATGTTCTAACAATTATTAATTAATTAATTGAGATTTTATAAAAACGAAAACATTATCTTGCCCGGCATGGAATTGAATCACAAACTCGCTGTGATCTAAAGTGATGAGTCCGACAACTTAATAATCCGAAAATGGCTCAAAATTCATTTTAATTTAAGATTCAGTGCAAGTAACTTACATTTTAAAATAGTACCACGAAACTAATTTTGAAATTGCAAACTTCATGAACAAAAAAAAATAAATAAAACAATTTACCAAACTGCGGAAATCTCCAAATGCTCCTTGTTCAGGTGCTCAAAAAACTAAAATCAAAATCTTCAAAAATCCATATCTCTATTGAAAATTGTTGAATTTTCAAGCCCTATATTGATTTTGAATAAGTGATACTTCGGCCGCTAAAGGATTTTTTTATGGAATTTTGTCTGCACGTTTTATTTTTTCCGCTATATTTTCATTCAAGTGCTCAAAAAAATAAAACCAAAATGTTCAAAAATACATATCTCAATCAAAAACTGTGGAATTTACAAAAACCAACTTGATTTTAAATAAGCGATACTTCGACCATTGAGGATATTTTTTAAAGGAATTTTTTCTACGCGTTTTATATTTTTCTCGGCGTTTTCATTCAAGTGCTCAAAAAATTAAAACGAAAATCTTCAAAAATCCATATCTCTATTGAAAATTGTTGAATTTACAAAAACCAAATTGATTTTTTTGAATTAGCGATACTTCGGCCATTGATGAAGACTTTGTATGGAATTTTGCCAGCATGTTTTATATTTTTTTCAGCGATGTTTTTGGCCAAGTCCTCAAAAAACTAAAACTAAAATTATCAAAATCTATATATCCATTAGAAAATGTTGAATTTACAAAAACCTAGTTGATTTTGAATCAGAAATACTTCGGCAATTGAGGATATTTTTTTATGTAATTTTGTCTTCGTGTTTTATATTTTTTCTGCGATGTTTTCATTCAAGTGCTCAAAAAATTAAAACGAAAATCTCCAAAAAGCCATATCTCTATTGAAAATTGTTGAATTTACAAAAACCAAATTGATTTTGAATTAGCGATACTTCGGCTATTGCAGATGATTTTATATGGAATTTTGCCTGCATGTTTTATATTTTCTTCAGCGATGTTTTTGGCCAAGTGCTCAAAAAATTAAAACAAAAATTATCAAAATCCATATATGCATTAAAAAATGTTGAATTTACAAAAACCAAATTGATTTAAAATAAGCGGTACTTCGGCCAATGAGGATAACTTTTTATGGAATTTTACCTGCACGTTTTATATTTTTCTCTGCGATGTATTTGTTCAAATGCTCAAAAAAATTTCAAGAATCCATATCTCTTATTGGTTAATGATTTTATTTAAAAATAATCCTTCGAGAACAGAGCAAATAGTCTTTCAAACGATGCGTTTGAAAATGCTATTGAAAATGGTTCAATTTACAAAAACCAAATTGATTTTAAATTAGCGATACTTCGGCCATTGAGGATGATTTTGTATGGAATTTTGCCTGCATGATTTATATTTTTTTCAGCGATGTTTTTGATCAAGTGCTCAAAAAATTAAAACAAAAATTATCAAAATCCATATATGCATTAAAAAATGTTGAATTTACAAAAACCAAATTGATTTGAATAAGCGGTACTTCGGCCAATGAGGATAACTTTTTATGGAATTTTACCTGCACGTTTTATATTTTTCTCTGCGATGTTTTTGTTCAAATTTTCAAGAATCTATATCTCTATTGGTTAATGATTTTATTTCAAAATAATCCTTCGAGAACAGAGCAAATAGTCTTTCAAAATATGCGTAAAACCAAAATAGGAAAACATTTGCCACATACCTAAATCTTTCCAACTTTTCAAATTTACTGAACAAATATTCTGTTATAAGATTCTGCAAAAATCTCCAAATACTCGGATTTTGAACTGAATCAAGGAGAGTCGTATTTTTATTGGGTATAGCAGATAATGTAGCCAAAATATTACCTTCAGTCACAGGTACAATATCAAAAGGAACACTATTTACGTGACCAGGTGGACAAACATTAGCAGAATCATATCAAAAACATTTTTGAGGAACCATTAACAATTTCAGAAGGTGTTAAGTCGTTTACTAACCTTGATCACAGTCACAGTTTAAAATCACTGATATTAGAAAGTAGCAATCACAGGTAGCAACGTGATTCAAAAGTAGCCGTTTTGCCCATCTCTACTATTTGCTCAAAAAATATTAAACAATTATTTTAAATATTTATGTAAATAATTATATACAGGCTATCCCACCGATATGGTACATTTAAAGTATAGTAATTAATGTATTGTAATGAGATTTTCAGCGCTTTCGTAATTGAGGGTGCCCTTTTCAATAAAAATATTTTCAAGATTATTCGACTTCCGGTTATACCAGGAGTCAACACCAACTTCCTTATATGGAATGCTATATTTTTTATTGCAAGTTTGGATTACACATAAAATTCTGTGAAAACATTATAAAGTAACATAACCTCAATATTTTAGCGTTTTCGAAATATTTGACATTTTAAAATATTTCATGGACACCCTATATAATTATTATTATGTAGTCAGTAATCATTTTAATGTTCCAACACCATTATACTTTCATTTAATCGCCCCTGCAAAAAATAAATCAACCCTACTAACTACAATCGTATTTCCATTTGCATATACACATAGTCGGGGTAGATCCCTGTCGATTGCTACCCTCTCATTGTTATACAAGGGGATGCTATTATGGAATACACCGTTGTTTGATTTTCAAAATAAATTATAACTACAGGATAATTAAATATTTCAATCTGGCTCTACATTGTGTAGTCAGTAAAATGCAAATATTCACACTTCCAACAAATAATAATATATTTCCCATATTATTATTTATAATTAAAATTTACAGTTTTTAAATTCACGAACAACCACATATTTTTAGGGTATCCCACCGAAACCGCACATTAAAATTATATGTTTATATTGTTGTATTGAGATTTTCAGTATTTATATAAACAAGTGTGCTCTTTTAAATGAACATATTTTCAGCCGTCATATAACAAGTGGTATGATTATTATCGATATTATTTTGGAGTTGAAAAAATCGCGATAATAATATTCGCTAAGTAAGTCGCGAAATAACTCAACAAGAAATAACAGGATGATAATAACAGAGAGCGAATAGAAAAAATACACAGGATTTAAAGCTCGTTTGGTAGAAAGAGATAAAATTTAATTTTATAAATTTTATAGTTGTTATTTGACACTGGCCTATTTCTAATAACTTTTTCGATAAAACCTAGCCTGCTATAATTTTTAATTTCTATTTTTATTTATTTATTTATTTCATTCATGTTAACAGCATAAAGCTTTACATTTGTCAAAAGATGATAAAATATATATAAGTTAATACTATAAAAGATACAGAAAATACATGTAAGTGCACAATGTTATAAAAATATAATGATTAAAGACTAAATATAATTACATATAAATAAATATACATAACACGAGCACTGAAAACATTCTTAGCCATAATTATTCACTTCGTCATAATTAAAATTCAAAAACTCATCCCAACTATAAAACGCATTTTGAGTTAATATGTTTTTTATTTTCTTCTTAAATTTGGCATAATTGAGAATTTTAATTTCTTGGGGCAATGCATTATAAAACTTGATAGCATAGTACCTAACGCCAGTCTGAGACCTAGACAGCCGTATCGAGTTTTGATAGATATTACGATGCTGTCTAGTGTAATGGTTGTTGGCACTCGGACAGGTATTATATGAGGAGGGATGTTTTTTAATGAAAAGCAGGCATTCGTAGATATACAGTCTAGGTAAGGTTAGTATCTGCATAGCTACGAAAGCCCGCCGGCAGTCCTCAGAGTAACCAAGATCACACAGTATTCTAACTGCCTTTCGTTGGAGACCAAAAATCCTGTGTCTAATAGCAGAATGGCCCCAATTAATAAATCCATAAAGCATGTGGGATTGAAATAGGGAGTAGTATGCTATTTTAAGGACTTCTTCCGAAACCTCTTTCGAAAGGGAACGAATTGCAAATATCGATGAGCATAGTTTGCTGGAAATTGCATCACCATGTGACGTCCATGATAAATCAGTAGCAATGTGCATCCCAAGAAATTTTGTGAATTCTACTTCGCTGTCCTTGCATCTTAGAGAAAACGTCCTAACTGCCGTTTTTCTGTCATTTACCTTTAGTCGATTACTAAGAAACCATTCTGAAACATTTTCCTGTGCTTCCGTGTGTGAATTTGTTACGACGTCTAGATCTTTAGACCTATTAATTAACGTAGTATCGTCCGCATATAATATAAAATTCGCATTTTTTACTACGGTTGGAAGGTCGTTGATATATATCAAGAATAAGAGAGGCCCCAAAATTGATCCTTGCGGTACCCTATGTATGATTGGTAGCTCAGGTGAGGCGACACCGGATGAAAAAACACACTGAGTTCTACCAGATAGATACGATAGAATTAGTTTACAGCTAGTCGGATGTAAATTATAGCAGTACAATTTTCTTAGGAGGATTGAGTGGGAGACACAGTCAAATGCTTTAGATAGATCTAAGAACGAGGATTTAGATGGTCAACAGTCATTTCAACAAATTTGCAGATGGCTTCGGTTGTTGAGCGTCCTTTTCGAAAACCATACTGTTCTTTGCAGAAAATATTAAAATTTTCGAAATATTCAGTTAGTTGCATTAGTAGGATCTTTTTGAAGATTTTTGCTATCACGGGCAAAAGTGAAATCGGTCGATAATTATCAGGATCGGAGTACTCACCCTTCTTATGAATTTTTTTAGTGAGTCTGGGAAAATTTGGTCCCTAATACATTTGTTTATTAGTTTCGTCAGTGGAGAGATTATTGTTGTAAGTACAGATTTTAAGACATCATATCGAATTCCATAAATGTCCCTGCTTTTGCTAGGTTTTAAACTGTTAATGGCTTTGATCACCATACTAGTTGAAACTTCAGAGAACTCAAAATACGTAGTATATGTAGGAGATTGGCGACACATTAAGGTTATGGGATCAGTGTTAGACTTAGGCAAAGAGCTTATTATATCACTAGAGACTTTGGAGAAAAACTGGTTAAAATCCGTTGCGGATATACTGCAATTTTTATTCATATTTTTATTATTTGACACTCTGTTTTAATTTATGACATCCCACACGGCTTTTGGTTTGCAAGCTGAATTTGTAATGTGAGCATTATTTTGCTGGTACTTGTAGTTATTAATACAATTCCTATAACAAAGTCGATATTTATTCTTTATTACCTTTAGTTCGGGATCACGCGTTTTATTGTAAGCTTCCGTGATTAAGGCAAGCATGTTTTTCATGTCATCTAGATGGGAATTATACCATTTTAATTGTTTAGGTTTGGTTTTGCTAGATTGTTTCTTCAGTGGAAAAGACGTATTATGGTGCCGTATGAATGTTGATAAAAATCTGTCTTCATTTGCATTGCTTGTGTCATCAATAAAACCCCATGGTTCCTTATCCAGCAACTGGAATAAGGTAAATTTACCACGACTTGTGATAGGACGTACGGTTTCGAAGGATGGTTTATTAACTGGTTGTTGGTCAACCATAAAATTAAATAAAATGCCTTTGTGGTCTGATGGGCCAAGTTCAAGAGGTTGTGCCCCAGAATCAGTTCCAGAGTTACTACAAACATTATCAATACAGTTGTTAAGTCGTGTGGGAAAGTTAACTAAAAAATTTAATCCATAACTTTCAGCAAAGTCTACAAGTTGGGATCTATCACTATCACTACCATTAAAAGAAACATTGAAATCAGCTGCAAGATATACTTGTTGGTAAGTTGTATCAATACCCTCCAATGCCATTGATAAAATTCGTAAAAAGTTATTAAAATCTCCAAGTGGAGATCGATAAGCAGCAAGAATAATAGTGTTATTAATACAAATACCAACAATTTCACAATCCTTTTCAGATATTATGTTAGAAAAGTCGAGAGGCGTGTAAACAATATCATTTCGAATCATAATTAATACGCCTCCATGACGGAAAGTCTTTCTGGAAAATTGTACCGCTACATGGAAATTAGTAAGAGCAATATTTGCGCATTCCTCATCAACTAGCCAGTGTTCACATGCACAAAACACTGATATATTATGCAGGCTATCATTTAAAATAATGTCAAGTTCACTTATTTTAGAACGAATTGATTGAATGTTAATATACAAACAGAATAAAGATTTGGTGTTTACAGTGGCGCTATTTATAATATGTTTTTTGATGATGATGCTACAGGTGAGCTGGCGTGCGAGTTTTGATCTGGATTTGCAAGATCTTACTTAACAGTGAATATTTGTTCTTATTACTAATATAAAAATTATTGACAGAAATGGTATTATTCTCGTGATAACGACATTTAAGATCATTTGCACACTGAGCAAGTTGATTATTTATTTTGGAGATAAATTTATTTAAAATAAATCTTTTCTTGAAGAATGCACATGCAATTATATGTAAATTCGTTTTGCGGCTAACTTCTAATAGGCACTGTTTGAGTAAGGCTGTGTCGATCTGTTGCCCCTTGATTGCGTCGATAGTACCTGCCATAATAAACACATGCTCATCCTGTGTGAAACTGCTTGTCAAATCCTTGATGTTTTCAGTTATTTGGAAAATGGTTGCGTTGGGTTTGTAAATAGATGTAATGTTCGGGGTTGTCATGAACTTGCCTACAATTTTCCTGGCAAGGTTTCCAAGATGCTTTCCATGGTTATCACTTAGAATGAGGAGCTTTGCATCTTCTTTGATAGTTTTTGATGTAGTCTTTGGGAGTGTGACAGCTGTTCGTGACGTATTATCAAGTTTTTTTTTAAGTTCGTTATTTGTTGATAACAAATGCTTAATTTGTGCAGCCTGTTCTGCAACTTGACTGTTGTATTCATTGCATGCTGTACAGTTTCTTGGGAGTGTGACAGCTGTTCGTGACGTATTATCAAGCGATAGGCCTCAGGATTACAGTAAGATTATTTTTTAAATTTAAGAAAATATGTTTTCCAAAGGATCATATGATACCAAATCTATCAAAAAATAAATAAAAGACATCAAAGCCTTTTTTAAAGCAGTACTTTATACTGAATTAGAAAAAAATTCCTGACGAAAACCGTTAGTATTCAGGATTACCTAATTTGATTGTTCATAATAATAATAATAATAATAAATACTTTATTCCTCTCTTAAATTAACAAAATTAATACATAAGAAAGAAAGAGCGTCACAGAGAAAATAGCTAAATATTATATATATATATTAAACAAAATAATCTTCTACACTATATAGTTCTTTTTCGCAGAGCAACTTAAACAGATTTAATTTGAATCGTTTGAAATTATGTTCAGATTTTAAATAATCAGGCAGATTATTATATAATACGATACAATTATAACCTAAACATTTCTCAGAAGCTGTTAACCTGTGCTTGGGTATGTTATAGTTACCTTTGTATCGCGTTGAATAAACGTGATTTATTTCGTGTGCTTCAAATAACTGCTTATTTTTGTATAAGAAAGTTAAGCATTCATAAATGAATAATGCGTGGATAGTGAGTAGATTATTTTTCTTAAATATACCTCTACACGACGTATTATAATTTAATCCATAAATTATCCTAATTATCCTTTTTTGTATTATAAATACATGGGAGGAGTATTTACTATGTCCCCATAACAGAATACTAAATCTCACATTGGCCAGAAAAACATTATGGTACACTATTATTAGTGATTGAAAACTTAAAATATTGTGTAGTTTCCGAATGGAGTAGCATATTCCACTTAGTTTTTTGCATAAAATATTGATATGCTCATGCCACTTGAGAAACTCTTCAACCTCAACTCCTAGCAATTTGACTGATTTATTAATAATAAACTGACAGTTATTAATTGTCAGGTATTCAGGAGTAGGGGTGTTTTTATTCATCCTAAAGATAATACATTGGGTTTTGTCTGTATTTAATAACAAATTGTTATTGTTAAACCATTCTTGCAACTTGCTTAGATATATGTTACATTCTAAATTTAATTTCACATAATTTTCTGCACTAATTAAAACTGAAGTATCATCTGCATATGTAATAATTTTGTGTTTACTGTCAATTACATTAAAAATAATATCATTTATATAAACTATGAACAAAAATGGGCCAAGTACGCTTCCCTGTGGAATGCCTTTAAGTATAGTTTTTGCGCTTGAATAAATAGGTGCGCCGTTTAGATTTAATTTTACTATTTGTTGTCTGTTTTCTAAATAAGATTTGAACCATGCTAGTGCGGTTCCTCGGATACCATACCGTTCAAGCTTAGCAATGAGTATTATGTGATCTACACTATCGAACGCCTTAGTTAAATCAAGGAACACACCGCAGGCAAGTTCTTTGTTCTCTATAATTGATAAAATACTGTTTATGCATTCAAAGAGTGCTGTGTTAACACTTTTACCAGGTGAGAATCCATGATGGTGGCAGTTTAAAAGTTTATACTTCAGAAAGAACATAGATATGCGTTCAATGTGAAAAAGACGGTTCTGTGTAGAGGCTCGTAATTTTTATTAAAGTAAACAAACCGCGATAAGCCATTCATTCAAGGAACCGTTGGCTCGCATGAAGAATGCTATAATTTTTCTCGTCTCTTTGGGGTCTTTAGCCGCAGGCCACAGGTAATTTGTTTTTTTTTTTAATTTAGATGGTGGGTTGGGCTTCGAGCATTTAGTTCAACGGAGAACAGATAAGAAATGTAAGTGATCCACCCATCAAAAATCACTATGACCTCATACTGATGAAAGTATTTCTTGTTTCATTTATTTATTATGATAGATTGTTGATAAGAGACAACTAACTTGATTTTAAGAATCAATTAATTTTAGCGATTTGAAAACATCAGTCCATGACTAAAATGCACAAAGTCATAGTTTGTCAAGGTGTATTTAACCCTTAACTGGTCCGGCGTAGTCTGAAAGACTACGCAATTTAAAGAGTTGTTTCTTATTCGTTACTGGGACCGCCCAGAAACATTCCCTTCCATCTAATATCCCCCCTTCCAGAGAATGATAGATGGAAACAAATTTAGAGTGATTAAAATGTTCACTTATTATAACATAATCAATTTCAGTCGTAGTCTCCCAGT
Source organism: Ocypus olens (assembly GCA_910593695.2). NCBI lineage: Eukaryota > Metazoa > Arthropoda > Insecta > Coleoptera > Staphylinidae > Ocypus > Ocypus olens. Next base: position 9,891,171 of record OU343054.1, on the reverse strand, counting down.
TACTGTGTAACTTTCATGCGTGTGGTAGATTAAAACAAAATGGCCGAGCCATTAAAACAAGTGCGTTTTGGAGGTCACGACTAATGATGCAAATGAGTTAACTGACATTGACAAACAGGATAAATATGGGTAAATTCTTTGTAGATGGTGTACGCAGGAAGTTAGCCCAAAAACACAATATCATAAAGAAAGTTCCCATTCTGAACCATTACCAATTTGGAATTAGCTTTTCAATAATAACATGTTACAACATATTATGAAGTACACCAACAATACGCTAAATACAATTCATGAGAAGTATTTTACTCAATCCAGACATCACGAAAGAGATATAAGATATTAATAAAGAAGCAAATTTGGCTCATGCTGGAATGCCATATTTTTGCTAGATTTTAATTTTCATTTAATTTTTTGTTCATGTAATACCTTAGGAACATAATTAATAATAAAAATTTAAATTGTCAAATTTTTATAATAATTTATAGTTCTTAATTTAAAAATATTTTTTTAACCAAAATTTTTGGAATGAAATATAATTTAGGTGATTACTTTTTATGCTCTATTTAAATTACGTTATTTTCTACATATACTGGTTTCATAATGGATAAAGTATCCCATACTGAATAAAATATTAAATTTATTTGCATATTTCTAATTTTTTCTATCAAATTAAGTAGTCTCCTAGACTACGCCTGACCTTAAGAGTAACAAAAAGGCACCGGACCAGTTAAGGGTTAAAGAATCACTTAGCGCCATGGAAACATATGCGATAAATTGCATTTTGGAGGTGGGAGTAGAAGTTTTTTTAATGCTATTCCCCCGAAACGACTGCACCCCATTTTGAAAACAAAATAAAATATGTAGCGTAAAAAGGGCGTCATGATAGGATAGATACATATTCATATTACTGCTCTTTCCAAAATACCTACGTCTACAGTTGCTACCTCTTGTAGACTAGGACATATGAGTTCGCGTCCTTGGAGCAACAGGCTCAGTTACACAAATACAAATAAAGAAATTAAACACCTAGAATAGAGCGTTAAGCCTACGATATAAATCAATACTAAAACATCAATTATCCTGTGGTAATAATTTATTTTTCAGATTGTATTAGGGTTGGTGTTAAAATAAAACCCCCTTGTTTAGCAGTAAGTGGGGTCTAGTGGACCCCGAATGTATGTCTATATGCAAATGACAATACGAATGCAGTTAGTAGGGTGGCTTGATTTTTGCTGGGGGCGATTAAATGAGAATACTATAGTGTCTGGGTTTGGGAAATTAAAATAATCGCCCACTCATACTCCGGCAAACACAAATAGAGAAAACAGAAACAGGGAGACAAGGACCGAATAATATCGAATGATGTTGGTCTGCGCCTGAGCGCTTGCCACCAGCAAAACAGGGTCACGTGACGCACAGACGCAGTATGGCAGCATTCTAGCTAGAAGATGCCTGTTTTAGTTCAGTATTCTCGAATAATACCGTGTGTAAAGACGTGCTGTTAGGTCAGTCACGATTCTGCCATACGTAGGATTAAGTCCGCTCATACAAACGTGTTACTTAAACAATTTTGTAGTTGGAATCACAGTGAACTAAAACGTAACGATTAAATATTCCACCGCTGGATGTTAAATGCGAGCCGGACCGGGTTAAACGTGCTGTTGGCCACATTGCGTTTTTTAAGGGTCGTCGAATCGGTAATGAGCGCTACTTAAAAGACGTTAATGGTTTAAACAAACACGGTGGTTCGCTTAAAGATGTAACAATTAACAAATAAAAAAATATATTAAATTTTTTAAAAACTTGACCCAGATGGGAGTGTCTCTAATCGTCCCCGAGTTTGCGATTTGTTTTTCTTGTGATTGATGTGTGAAAACGAATTCTAAAAGAAATGGCACTGAAACATGCCTTGGGTACTATTGTGGTGCTGACGTGTGTTGTCTGCTACCACAATAGCTGTTATTGTGGTTTTGTGTTCGACGATATTAGTGCTATCAAAGATAACAGAGATTTAAGACCGCATACTCCTCTGGTTAATGTATTCTATAACGACTTTTGGGGTACACCCATGCACAAGGTGAGACATCAACATTTAGCGAATGTATTACCGCAGATTTATATATTTACACTTAGTAGTTGGTATTCAATTTTTTAACCAGGAACCGGTTTCCAGATGTCCACCTCCTTTTCCCCACCATATCGATCACCAAATTTTTTATTTTATATCCCGCCCGATTGGAATCTTCAAAGATTAAATCATTTATCACGTTTTTAAAATTTACAACATAGAAATGCAATTTTCAAGTTACATACGGAAAATTTCGCTCCGTGTACTTCCGTTGCACACCGGCAAATTGTAGCCTCTTACAATCTCTAGAGATGAAAGCATTGCATATTTATGAACTGAGTGGAAAGTGCTCTGAACAAACTTTAATCGAACTGCCATAGAATACGTAGAATTTAAAAATAAAATAATTGGTTCGTAACGAAAAGTTAAGAGAGCGTTAGTTAAAATTAAATATAAATAACAATGTACCATTGTATTATAATTTAAATAGTGGTATAATAAAACAGCCATTTCGCTACGCAATAGAAAGGCAGTTAGAGTATAAATATTTAAAATGGTCTACTAGTTTCGCCGGTTCCAGCATACTTTAAAGAATTTTAAAATAAATTTAAACAAATATCTCTCGCAGCCGACTGCATAATAGGATATAGAAATAAAGAAAAAATTGTGTAATTACAAATAAATGTAATTAAAAATTTTTAAACATAAAACGGAATATGTATAATAAAAGATAAATAAAAAATTAACACTTGGTTTGTTTCACAAATTTGTTGTTTATTTACTGGACTAGTTTCGCTTTCGCTAACATTTTTAAGAGTCGTGTAAATAAACAACAAATTTGTGAAACAAACCAAGGGTTAATTTTTTATGTATCTTTTATTATTTTCAAATGTTTCAGTGATAAGTGAGAAAGTTATTCAAGAAATAAAACAGAATACAAAACACAATAAATTAATTGTTTTGGTATTTACGTATTGGTAGTTCATATTATTACGGATAGTAATATGAAATAGATATTAATTATAAGGTGTGAGCCACAGAATTTTGTTTCCGAGTTGATTATGGCTGAGAGAGAGAGAAACATAGCAGTCATGCCTGAGATTAATTCATTTTTTTTTAAATCTAATTCATTTGAACTAATTTAGTCTCGTGATGTAATAATATGCGACATACCTTATTTATCTCACAGCCAACTCTGAAACAACATTTTGTGGCTCACACGATATTATATTATTAGTCGACAATTTTAAACATTTGGTAAAATTAATCCACTTCATATTGCTATCCTTAATAATATAATTTACTTTTAGTTGCAATATGAAATTCTGCGACCAAATAAAAACAGTTTAAATATTTTATAACTATAATATTAGCATCCCAATAACTCCTTAGCAACTAGTTGCGTTAAGATTCATTTAACAACACTAGTGTTGTTATGAATTTCTTAACACTAGTGTTAAATGTACTTAACGCAACTCGTTACTAAGGAGATATTGGCCTGCAAACATTAAAAAATTCACATTTCGGCAGTTTTCATTAAAAAAAAAAAATAGAAATAGGATAAAATAAACCGTATTACGGCATACTCGCTCTTACGTCGCTCGTGCTTCAAACTTTCAAACTTTTCTCTCGTAATGTAAATTACTTATATCGTAAATTACTCTAAAACGATTTACTACTGTAACATTTTTATTATCAGTATCAACCACATAATTTATTTGAAATATCATTTTGCATTTATTCGATAATAATAATGGCTATCGACCACAGGTTTTATGTTTTACTACCCAAAATTCTTCTGACTTTAAAATTGCCACATTTATCAACGATGGAAGCAGTAATAATATCCTGTAAAAACAATTGGAATATAATGGCAGGAAACAAAATGGCAAGGACTTAAAATTGTTGTGGAATTGTATTCAACGATTTAAAAAAATTTAAAAAATCAGCCTCACGATGGGTCGACTTCAAAATTGCAAAATTTATTAGCGCTGAAGTCAACATTAATATCCTATAAAAACAATTGAAATATAATACCAGGCTGCAAAATGGCAACTATAGAAAAAACTTGAAATTGCAATTCAGTTACATTCAACTATTTGAAAAATTGTAAAATTGACTTAAAAATAGCCAAATTATCAATGATGAAGTCAATATTATTATTTTGTAAAAATAATTGAAATATAACAGCAGTAATCAAAACTTGAAAATGCAGTTCAATTAAAATTCACGATTAAAAAGAATTGCAAAAAGTTATTCTCACGCGGAATTGACTTCAAAATTGCATTTTAATCAACAATAGAAGATTTTTTAATATCCTGTAAAATCAAGTAATATACCGTAGCAGGTAACAAAAGTACTATAAGAACTTGAAATAGCCGTTTAATTACATTCAACGATTTGAAAAATTGAAAAAAAAATAATTAAAATTTTACAGGCTAAATTGTATTTTTACTTCTCGTCAAAAGAATTGAAGTAACTTAGCCGGAAACATAATGTAAACTTTTTAAATTTAAACCACAAAAAACGCAAATTGCAATCAACGATAAAAAAATTAAATATTTAAGATTATTTAACATTCTATAGAAATAATTAATTAACTGACGCACGGTGGTTCAGAATTCGAAAAAGCTGGCCTAAAGTCTAAATCTTGATAAATTTTGCCATAAATGGGTACTAATCACAGATTATGAATTTGATGTCAAAATTGAAAAATTAAAAATAGCGGATCCAATATGACGGACATAAGTAATACAATTATTGTTGTCCGCACTGGAGAAACCCAATATTTTAGAATAACAATGATCCCAGCTCTCCGGTGATTATTTTATAATCTAGTCAGGGTGTGCAGATCTTTTTAATACCATAAAATTGTATAAATTTGTAGTAAATTTTGAAAATTTTAAGTCGGTAACAATTGTTTTAATATTTTTTTGGCAGCACTGAAGTAATGCGCAATACCGGTATTACAATTAGCTCAGTTCTCGGATGATTATTTTAAAATTTAGTAAAGATGTATTTGAGATTATTTTTAAACCATAAAGAAGAATAAATTTAATAAAGTTTGTATCATTTGTTTTTGCATTTATTTGGCTACACTGGAGAAATTTGCAAATTCAGTATAACAATTTACTCGATTTTCACATGATTATTTCCAAAGTTAGTGAAGGGACTTGTTAGATTTTTTTTTTAATCATAAAGCAGAGTCAATTTTGAGCACATTTTAAAAATTTCAAGTTGGTCACAATTGTTTTTACATTTATTTGGCCACACTGAAGAAATTTAACAACAATTTAATGATTATTTTCAAAATTCGTGAAAAACTTTCCTTCTTATTTACACATATTAGCATGCTTACGTACAGAATAAACGTGTCATGTAAATTACGATTATTTCTATTCTCTTATATAAATTGTAATTTGAATTTTCTATAAATTAAAACTTGATGATAATAAAAAAATAATGTACCAAATAATCACCACTGCCGTAAAATGGTTTTTGGCCCATCGGTGAGCACTCTCCACCCTCGGGCTAAAACCATAACTTATACTATACAGGGTGTGTACAAATTGACGGGAAACTATTGTGATCGTAAAAAAATTCCGAACATTTTTTTTTTGCGGAAATATCCATTTCGTCGATTTCGACAATTTTTGTTAAAAAAATTTTTGTCTGCCTTTGTGTCACTCTGTCTGTCATATTTAGTTTCTACTTGCTCCGTCAAATTACGGGAAAATATTGTGATCGTAAAAAATTCCATTTTTTTACGGAACAGCCGTTTCATTGATTCCGACAATTTCTGTCTATCATATTTATTTTTTATTTTCTCCTTACAAACTAAGGGAAAATATTATGATCGTAACAAATTTCTAAATATTCTTTTGCGGAAATATCTATTTTGTCGATTCAGACATTTTTTGTAGAAAATATGTCTGCCTGCCTTCATGTGCGTCTGTCTGTCATATTTATTTTCTACTTTCTCCATACAAACCACGGGAAAGTATTCTGATCGTAAATAATTTCCAATTTTTTTTCGCGGAAATAGCCATTTCGTTGATTCCGACAATTTTTGTGAAAAAGATGTGTCTGTGTGTCTGCCTTTGTGCTTGTCTGTCATATTTATTTTTACCTTGTCCTTACAAACTAAGGGAAAATATTGTGATCGTAAAAAAAATCCAAATCTTTTTTTTGCGAAAATATTCATTTCGTCGATTCGGATAATTTTTGAAAAAAAATATGTGTCTGCCTTTGTATCTGCTGTCATATTTATTTTTCACTTTCTCCATACTAACCAGGAGAAACTATTGTGATCATAAAAAAAAAACAAATTTGTGGCAAAATCAATTTCCGTCGATTCCGACAATTTTTGTAAAAAAAAAATGTGTGGCGGTGTGTCTGCCTTTATGTCTGCCTGTCTATTATATTCATTTTTTACTTTCTCTGTGCAAACTACGAAAAAGTATGGTGATCGAAAAGAATTTCCAAACAATTTTTTTTGCGGAAATATCCATTTCGTAGATTCCGACAATTATTGTTAAAAAAGTCTGTGTGAGTGTCTGCCTTTGTGTCTATCTGTCTGCTATTTTTATGTGTTACTTTCTCCGTACAAACTTTTTCAAATTCCTTATTTGTTCTTTTTTCTACTAATTTGACTAGAAGGAGATCTTTCCACTAAAATGATCAGGGAAGATAATATTCCAATAACAAATAACATTGAAAATCCTATTTTCCGTTTTGTTTATATACACATCATAAATACAAGATATTCAATAAAATATAAAGTCGAATTTTTCAAAGATATTGCAAATCAGCAATAAAAATAATCCTACACTGAGGAATGCAAGTGAATGCAGCCAATTGTTGTTTATCACGTTAAAGGACAGTATAATAAATATTTTTAGTGCTATAGTAACACAGGCATACACAGGCAAAAAAAATATTTCCTTGAATTTTTAAAATGTATCCACCTGTTTTAATTGTAAATTCCTATAATTGCTAACAAACATTTTGTATGCATATTAAATGCAATAACCATTAATTTACCTTCGGATTTTTTAGATCCCTAAAAACAAGGAAAAAAATCCCAGCACATGAAGATTAGTATTTATAGTGAAAACCCGACGCCAAATTTTCACCTCGTCCGAACGTCTCCCACGTGTCAACAAAGTAATAAGTTTAAACGCGGATTACGAGGCATTTTGTAGTAGATACAATCATATTCCTCCATTGTGGCATCCATTGAGCCCTCTGGACACGACTATACTGTACTAAACTCAAAATATTAACTTTCGTTTTTTGACTTTTGGCCAGCTTTTTCGAATTCTGAACCATTGGGCGACGGTAGAATCCAAATATAACACTCAAAATTAAAGTGGAGAAAATTGCAGTCAATGATTAGAAAATTGGTAAGAAATTCATCCCTTGAGGTACTAGCCATAAAATGTCCTAACTCATAAGGAATTGACGCATGTTTAACATTACAAATTACATATAACTGTAAAGATAATTCATCGAGAAACTTGAACTAAAAGACAAAAACAAAGTGCATTCAATGATTAGAAAAATAGACAAAAATTATCTCTTGAGAAACCAGCCTTAAAATTTCGAAATCCATCGAAATTTTGTTGCATTTTCGACATTATATTACGACAAATGACATACCTCAACTAGGAATAAAATAATAACATTTTAAACTTAAACTGGAAAACATTCACAAAATCATTTAATGATTGGAAAAAATGTAAAAATGTGTCTCTTAGGCAGAAAGACCGATGGTCGATAGCCCAGACAGACTAACACCGTTCAGCTATTTATGTATTAAAATATTATGTATGATTATTTGTTTGAATAAAGATCTTGATGTATGTGTCTCTTGAGGAACCATTTAATTATCAGAAAAATAGAAAAAAATATATCTCTTGAGAAACCAGCTGTAAAATTTCCGAATCCATCCAAAATTTACATTAATACAATTGGCATACTTCATCTAGAAAAAAAAATAGCAACACTATAAACTTGAACGGAAAAGCCTAGACAGAATGCCTTCAATGATTAGAAAAATTGTAAAACTTTATCTCTTGAGGAACCATTTAATGATTAGAAAAATAGACAAAAGATATCTATTGAGAAACCAGCTTTAAAGTTTCCAAATCCATCCAAAATTTACGTTAATACAATTGGCATACTTCATCTAGAAAAAAAAAATAGCAACACTAAACTTGAACGGAAAATGCCTAGACAGAATGCCTTCAATGATTAGAAAAATTGTAAAATTTTCTCTCTTGAGGAACTAGCTTTAAACTTTCTAAATTCATCAATAATTAACGCGTTTTTGATATTACGTAGAAAAAGTTGATAAATTTCATCTATAAACAAAGTGGGTTTACTTTAAATTGAAGAAAAAAATAAACACAAAATGCATTTAATGATTAAAAAATGGTAATGTGGCCATGTTACATTCTCCGTCTTGATGGTATTTATATTTACGCTTTCATGGTTTATTTTAAATTTAAATCACATTTTAAATGTACATCGAGCGTTTTGTAGACTCGGATAAAACGTCAAAAATTATACTTCAAATTCATAAACTCAGTTTACTCAAAAACTAAAGAGATTTCAAAAAAGACTTATTCTTTATAAGTTGTTCATTTTGGCATTCTCTGTAATTATTATTAACATAAATTTGCTGTAACTATTATTGTTTCATAATTATAAACCAAAAATGAAAAAAAATAATGTTTTTTCACGAATAACAATGATTTTATGAAAAATGTATTCAAACAAAATAAGCTCATTTCTTTGTTGTCTTTAATATTTGTTTAAACGATATTTTTCATATTTAAGAAAATATTGGCAAAAAACAAAAAACAGTTAAGGTAAACACCAACTTCCGGTGTACGAAATTTTACCAAAAGCTTTTCAGTTCTTCGGATTATCAAATAAGATTTATGTTCAACGTTTCATATCAATTGCTCTATTAGTTTTTGAGATACAGCGCACACAGTCACACACACACACAGACAATTTTTTTTTTCTCCAGAAATTATTGAACTGGTATCTAGAGACCCCAAAACGGATATTTCCGTAAAAAAAAAAATTGAAAAAAAAATCACGATGACAATACTTTCTCGTACTTCGTAACGGAGAAAGTAAACATAAACACAGATTAAAAAAATTGTAAAAAATAATCGTATAATAAAGAATTAGCTTCTAAATTTCCAAATCCGTCCAGAATTAACACGTTTTCGGCACAATATAAAAAGTCATCTAGAAACAAATTGGTAACACTCTAAACTTGAACTGAAAAACATACACAAAATGCATAAATTATTAGATTAGAAACATTGTAAAAAATTAAACTCTTCAGAAACCAGCTTTAAAATTACCAAATCCATCCAGAATTAACGTGTTTTCGACCTTGATACAGTTGATATTTCATCTAGAAACAAAATGGTAACAATCTAAACTTGAACTGTGAAACAAACACAAAATGCATTCAATGATTAGAGAAATTATAAAAAAATTATCAAATCCAACCAAAATTATCAATCATATTATTTATTTAAAATATGATTTTGCATTTATTTCATAATAATAAGGGCTTTCGACCACATGTCTTTTGGTTTAATGTTTTCGAGAGGGATTGGTAATATTTTCAAAAATTGTTGTTAGAATTTACTACCCAAAATTTTTCTTGTATGATTTCACAAAAAAAAAATTGCAATGTTCTAGGTGGAAATAAAACGACAACAATCGAAGATTTGAAAAATTGTAAAAATGATCAAGGGGGTTGGTGTAGTGGGTACAGGCGAGCGCTTGTGCCGGCTGCACCGCGTGCCGTGTGAGTTCGAATCCCAGCCCGGCCGAAAGATTTTTCGGGGATCGAGAAGTATTCGGTCGGGTCCATCGTTGTTGTGTATACGTCTGACTTTCTTCATTTATTCATTTGTTCATTTATTCATCCCAAAAACTAAAAATACAAAATTTAAAAAAATGTATGTGACTGAATGGCTCATGCCTAAGTCAAAAAAAATGATTAATTAAGAAATTTTTTTAAAACCTCAAAATCCACAAAAAAAATATTATATATCCTAGGTGGAAGCAAAATGGCAACAATCCAAACTTGAACGAGGCGAACGAAAAATGCATTCAACGATTTAAAAAATTCTAAAAACATGACGAATAGAAAAATTTGCTTCAAAAGCTCATAATGCACAATAAAACGATATAGTTCTGATTTCACATTAAAATGTCCAACATCTACCTCTGTGCAAAACGACAACCTTACAAACTTGAATTAGGAAAACCAAAAATGCATTAACCGAATGGAAAAATTGTGAAAAATATATCAATCGAGCAAACTGTTGGAAGAGCTCAAAATCCCTAAAAGAACAATACATTTTTTATTTCACGTAAAAAAAATACCATATTTTAGCTGTTAAAGACGCCAAAATTTCAAACTTGAGCTAGAAAAATTAAAATGCATTCAAAGCTTTAAAAAAAATATGAATGGAACGCTGAAAGACTGGTCAATTGCTTGTTGAGGTCATTTGTAATAGTGTCTCAATACATGTATTAAATGTATTATCTGAGAGAATTTGTATTCGCTATAAAATCTTGTCAAATTTGTTCATTTAGAATATTTATATTTTAGTTATATTTTTTTCTATATTATCTTAATTTAATTTTTGTTAATTAATGTCTTAAGAAATGTTACATTTCCCTGTAATTGGATATATGTCTGTTGGGAAAAACATATCTATTACTATTATTATTATTCGAAAACTTAAAATCCATAAAATGCAATAGATTTCTGAATTCGGGTACAAACAAATGCCATATTCTAGTTGTTATGTTAAAAATGGCAAAATTCCAAACTCTAACCGGAAGAACTAAAAATGTATTCAAAAATTAAAAAAAAAAAAAAACTTTTATTCGAAAGCTTAAAAGCCATAAAAAGCAATACTTTAACAAAATGTTCCAAACCTGAACCAGGAAAACGAAAAATGCATTATTTTAACAATATAAATAAAATTAACACATTTGTTTCACAAAGAAGCAATTAATGATTAAAATTGTGTCTGTTCTCAACGGATTCGATGAATTTAAGGCTTCGCAAAATATTCAAAAATTGTTATCAGATTTTTTAATTTGGAGGATATATTGGCATTACGGGAATGCACATTTTATACAAAATTTCAGTTATTTACATTTTGCATGCGTATCGTTCTGCAAGAAATATAATTCGTTTTTGGATAGTGATTATTTTCACAACGGGCTAAAGTAGGGTATAATTGTAAGGTAATTTTGCCTCTAAAGAATTTTAAGAATGTGGTAAGTAAAACACGTGTGTTGAGAATTTTCACAAATTTTTAAACACTCGAAACACTGCGACATATGTTTCGCCACACAGTGGCTTCATCTGGCAGATGATTACCACATATATTATGGAATTTCACCAAGTAACAGCCTCATCAATCCAATTTTAAGAATATTAAAAGTAATCCTTAATTATACCAGTTGTATATTCTAATTATTTATAGAGAACTTTTCGACAGTATTCAAAATTTAAATTTTAAATATGAGAAAACATCAAAAATTTCAGGAGCTATGTATTTGCCCATTAAGCTGTGTATGTATTAAGAATGAATATTGAATTAATTTTAAATTTAATGAACTTAAAACTTAATGAAGTTGATGGTTGCGACAAGAGGTGGGCAAAATTACTCTTTTTTGTGAGCTGTCTCAGAGATGAGAGTCGGCAGAGTCGGCTCATGACTGAAAATGTGAAAAATATGGAGAAATGTTATGAGAATAATTTGAGGATAATATTGCTTCAAAAGAATATTACGAATATCAAAAGTACTAACTAATTATAACAGCTGTATATTTTAATTATTTATAGAGAAGTTTTCGATAGTATTCAAAAGTCAAATTTTAACAACTACATTAAATTTGAAAACAATCAAAAAGCTCAGGTGCTATGTATTTGCACATAAAGCTGTGTATTAAGAATTAATATAGAATTAATTTCAAATTTAATGAAAATAAAATTAATGAAGTTGATGGTTGCGACTAGAAATTACTCATTTTTGTGAGCCGCCTGAGAGAAAAGAGTCGTCTGAAAAAGTGAAAAATATTCATAATCATAATCATAATCATCATTTATTGGTGCTTTAGCAAAAATGTTTTACACAGGTCAATTGTACATGTAATAAGTCATAAATAAATTAGTATCTAATGCTAAATAAAATAATTACATCTGACAAGTGTGGTACTGTATAAGTAACACAAAGATAAAAGTATAATAAAACGCAATAAGTTAAATAATATTAAGTTATGAGAAAACAAGGTCCTCACTTCGAATATTTTCCAATTTACCCTGAAAACGTAGCGAGGAGCAAAAGAAAGGTCCTCACCTCCAAAATGGTTAGGGACCATGTTTATTTTATCACTTTTAACAGTTGATTAATTGAAATAAAAATGAATAACTTTGTTGGTATCACGAAGTATGGATTTCTGCGACTTACGGAATTTTTTTTTCTGGATTGAAGGAGTGCCCGTAAAGTTTTTTTGACTTTTGACTTTGAAACTACCTATATTAGTGATAAGAATAAGAATTTTTATTTAGTTATGGCTGATTGCAAATTTTGTTAAAAATGGAGATGGAGGCAATGAATATTCTTGGTTTTGTGTTTAGAAATAGTTACATATTTAGCGTATCAACTATAAAATTGTTGTATTGTTCTTTAGTGCGTTCACAGGTGGAATATGCGAGTATAATATGGTCACCATATTATATTACGTATATTACAAAACTCGAAAGAGTGCAAAATAAATTTTTAAAATTCATCTCTTATAAACCAGGGATTGCCTCAATAAATTTTAATGTAAACACTACGCTGAACAATTTAAACCTTAGTTCGTTAAAGTATAGAAGAATCGAACTTGATGTCTCTTTTTTCACAAATTAATATCGGGTAATATCCAATGTTTTCAATTACTGAGTATGTTAAATTTTAACACAAACTCCTATTCAAGGAAATGTAGGAATAATATGTTGTTTCATGTTGGAATTTCTAGGAATAATTATTCATATCATGGTCCATTTAATAGAATTATGAGATCTATAAATGCCTACAATCAAATTAACCACTTTGATATTTTTGGGAGCGAACTTGGCAATTTTAAGCGTAAGTTAAAACATATTGTTTGATTTGAAATTTATTGGAATAGGTACATGTTATTTATAGTTTTCTTTAGGTTATAGCTTATACGCAGTTATGTTTACAAATATTATAGTTTAGTAATAGTATTACGTTGCGCAAGTATATACGTGCTGTTGTGTCATTATGACAATTTTATTTGTAATATATCTGTAAACAGGTGTTTTCCGTATAATAAATATTATTATTATTATTAATATCGCGAGGTGTGGATTTCTGCGACTTACGAAGAAATTATTTTTTTCTGGGTTGAAGAAGTGCCCGTAACTTTTTTTTGACTTTTGATTATGAAACTAACTATATTAGTGATAAGAATAAGAATTTTTATTTAGTTATGGCTGATTGCAAACTTTGTCAAAAATGGAGATTAATATCGCGAAATGTGGATTTCTGCAACTCACGGAGAAATTATCGTTTTTCTGGGTTGAAGGTGTGCCTGTAACTTTTTTTTGACTTTTAATAATGAAAGTACCTATATTAGTGATAATAATACGAATTTTTATTTAGTTATGGCTGATTGCAAACTTTGTCAAAAATAGAGATTAATATCGCGAAATATGGAGTTCTGCGACTTACGGAGAAACATTTTTTTTCTGGGTTGAAGGAGTGCCCGTAACGTTTTTTTTTTTACTTTTGATTATGAATACGAATTTTTATTTAGTTGTGGCTGATTGCAAACTGTGTTAAAAATGGAGATTTATATCCCGAAATGTGGATTTCTGCTACTTACGGAGAAATAATTTTTTTCTAGGTTGAAGGAGTGCCCGTAACTTTTTTTTGACTTGATTATGAAAGTACCTATATTAGTGATAAGAATAAGAATTTTTATTTAGTTATGGCTGATTGCAAACTTTGTCAAAAATCGAGATTTATATCGCGAAATGCGGATTTCTGCTACTTACGGAGAAATTATTTTTTTTTGGGTTGAAGGAGTGCCTGTAACGTTTTTTTTACTTTCGATTATGAAAGTATCTATATTAGTGATAAGAATAAGAATTTTGATTTAGTTATGGCTGATTGTAAACTTTGTCAAAAATCGAGATTTATATCGCGAAATGTGGATTTCTGCGACTTACGGAGAAATTATTTTTTTCCGGGTTGAAGGAGTGCCCGTAACGTTTTTTGAATTTTGACCGTGAAACTACCTATATTAGTAATAAGAATAAGAATTTTTATTTAGTTATGGCTGATTGCAAACTTTGTCAAAAATGAAGATTAATATCGCGAAATGGGGATTTCTGCGATTTGCGGAGAAATGATTTTTTCTGGGTTGAAGGAGTGCCCGTAACGTTTTTTTTTGCCTTTTGATTGTGAAAGTACCTTTATTAGTGATAAGAATAAGAATTTTGATTTAGTTATGGCTGATTGCAAACTTTGTCAAAAATCCAGATTTATATGGCGAAATGTGGATTTCTGTGACTTACGGAGAAATTATTTTTTTCTGGGTTGAAGGAGTGCCCGTAACGTTTTTTCGCCTTAAGATTATGAAAGTACCTTTATTAGTGATAAGAATAAGAATTTTTATTTAGTTATGGCTGATTGCAAACTTTGTCAAAAATGAAGATTAATATCGCGAAATGGGGATTTCTGCGATTTGCGGAGAAATGATTTTTTCTGGGTTGAAGGAGTGCCCGTAACGTTTTTTTTTGCCTTTTGATTGTGAAAGTACCTTTATTAGTGATAAGAATAAGAATTTTGATTTAGTTATGGCTGATTGCAAACTTTGTCAAAAATCCAGATTTATATGGCGAAATGTGGATTTCTGTGACTTACGGAGAAATTATTTTTTTCTGGGTTGAAGGAGTGCCCGTAACGTTTTTTCGCCTTAAGATTATGAAAGTACCTTTATTAGTGATAAGAATAAGAATTTTTATTTAGTTTATGGCTGATTGCCAACTTTGTCAAAAATCTAGATTTATATCGCGAGGTGTGGATTTCTGCGACTCACGGAGAATTTTTTTTGTTGAAGGAGTGCCCGTAACGTTTTTTTGACTCTTGATTATTAGTACTTGTATTAGTGATAAGAATAAGCATTTTTATTTATTTATGGCAGATTGCAAACTTGAAATAAACAAAAAACTTTTTTGAAATGGGTGAAAAAATATAAAGCGTTAAAATTAAGGGTTAATTCTTTTTCTGTGATTTTGTTATTTTTGCTACGTTTTGATAATCATATTAGTTTCAGTTATATTATGATTAATTTCTAATGTAATTATTTGTAATTTTTAATTTTATTTGTAGTTTTATATATATGTACTTGCTTATATTTTCTGATAACATTTCCCTGTAATTAGATGTAGTGTCTGTTGGGAAATAAATCTATTATTATTATTATTTAGACCTTCCCTAATGGTATGGTTGACTTTTTTTTCGAATCGCTTTTGTTTTCTCCGAGATATGAATTTTTAAAATCTATTGCTGGATCTGGCACAAAGGACCAACGAATGGTCTAAGTGCTGCTACCATTTGGTCGCCCTCCACAAACTATCATTGCTGGATCTATCTCACCCGTGAAGTGAAAGCCTCCATAATTACTTATCTGCATCCAACAGTTGACTCTTTGAGTTGAGTCACTCATAAATTACCCAAATAGTTGCGCGGTATGTAATCCATTATTAAACCTAATTGAAAAACTCTCTGTGTTTTAACCACAACTAATTAGTGTCGCAATAAATTAAAAAATCTAAACAAATATTCAAGACTCTAGTTTCGACATGTTACCATCATTAATCATGTGAATTACAAATTGACATTGAATATTGAATTTATACTAAACATTTAACTGTTGATAGTTGTTTGTGAATTTTGACTGAAAGTTTGAGCCAGCTTGAAAATTATTCATTTTAATTTCCTCCCCCTAATTAAGTAAAAATTTGATTGATTGTTGAAGCCATTACTTTGTGATACATGTTGAATTACGAAGGGGATTGAATTAAAACACTTTGCTGGTATCATGAATGTCTGACTTAAATGAGACTAGTTTCGTCCTATTCGGACATATTGTTTGATAATGTCCGAATAGAACGAAACTAGTCACAATAAAGTGAAAAATTCGTGATACCAGCAGTGTTTAAATTCACCTCCTTCGTAAGTAAAAACAGTTAGTTTTTGTCGCGCATGAGAATGTTAATTTCGCAAAAAAATAATTCGAATGCGCAAAAAAAAAACACGTAATACCTACAACTTTTGAAATAAGAATAATATACCTAAATATTGAAAATTGAAAATTTAAGTATATTTTTCACAATCAAACAATGTTATTTTCAGTGAAAAAAGTGAAAACGCGTTATTTTCAATTAATCAAATTTTTAGAAAGAAATCAGTTGCTTGCTGATTTGGTGATGTTTTGACGTATTAAAAATAGTATACTTCGCACCTGGATCACTTGCATGATCAACTCTGATTAGTCTCGCAAACTTCGCATTTTAACAGCGATGCGTCAATGTCTCCCTTTCCTGATGGTAGTGGAAAAAAATAATTTATCCAAAAGCGGGTATAATAATCGAATTATAGTGGTCATTTGAGCCATGTAATGTCGCTCATTACCCCCTAGTGAGCGAATAAGTTTTTCTCATGGAATGCATAGTTCCTTCATAGGATTTTTGAAATATTTCAAACACCACGTACGTCAAAATTTCTTGTCAAAATTTTATATACATTATTTGAATATTTAATGCAATTACAGATGATTTTGGATAAAATTTTATATTATACTCATGTGGAATTCCTCATTAGTCCCTTAAGAAAATTACCTGTTCGCTCTTTTCTTGCGGGACTAATTACGTACATTCCACATTCGTATAATAAATAACTATTAAAAATACAACACTTGATAATGTGTAAAATTCAAATCATTGATTAAACATTGTGTCTGTGTGCATAATTCAATAATACACGTCGAAAGTCGTTTCATTTCAAATTAACTTTAAATTAAAGCAGTTCTAGTTGCATGCCGCCACGCAAATTTAACACAGCTGCGTTACAGATTATGGTGAAATACTAATTAAAACAGACGAGTTAAAATGTATTCACCTTTCGGGTGGTCACCGGTGACCCCCGCGGCGCTAAAAACGTATCTTTGTTTTCGCAAGAATGAGTAATTATTACTTTCTCTGTTACGACGTACGAGGAAGTATTGCGATCGTTAAATTTTTTTTTCGGAAATATCTGTTGGGGTCTCTAGTTGCCATTTTAACAATTTGTGGAAAAAAATGTTTCTGTATGTGTGTGGCTTTGTGTCTGTGCGCGCTGTATCTCAAAAAATAATACAGCAATTATTAATAATAATAATAATAATAAATGTCTTCTTTTACTCACAGTATTGGGCGAAGTTTAGCTATTAAGGCTACTCTACCACTTAACCCATAAAACACTACATATATTTACATTTCAAACAGAAATGAAAACGGTATAATAGTAACAATTTGCAAATAATAACTACAGAAAATTAATTAGAATTAACATGAAACTTTGAAAACATAACTCTGTGGAAAATATTACAAGAACGTTCAAATAAATATTACAAACAACTTAACATGTTTTGTTTAAAAATATTTTTCATAAAATCATTTTTATTCGAGAAAAAAAAATTATTAATTTTTTCTAAATTTTTGGTTTACAATTATGAAGCAATAATAATTGGAGCAAATTTACATAAATAATAAATGTAGAGAAATGAATAACTTATAAAGAATAAGTTTTTTCGACATCTCCTTGGTTTTCGAGTAATCTGACTATTAGAATTTGAAGTAAAATGTTGTCATTTTCACTTTTTTTTCTTTTTACGTTTTAGAGAGTTTAATCCGATCCTACAAAACGCTCGATGTACATTTAAAATATGATTTAAATTGAAAATGAATCACGAACGCGTAAATATAAATGCTACCATCAAATCGGAGTAACATGATGACCACATCAGCATTTTTTGTCATGTAGCAAAATAAATATCTAATTAATAAAATAACAGAGTAGGTTGCTATTAAAAAAAAAGTTTGTTATCATAGCAACGAAACAATAAAGGCTAGCAAACATTCGATTACATTACCGGATGCATTTTTAAATAACAAACAACTTTTATGCAGAAAATTTTAGAGCCGGGTTTTAATTAAAACAATTACTTCTAGACACTTTGTTTATATAAATAAAACTATTTCTTTAAGTTCTATATTGCATTTTTGTAACGTTAATAATATTGAAAAATTATTAGGTTTGTGTGTTCCTAGTAATCTTGGTTGGTGGTGTCACTGTCATTAAACGTCTTAATTGAATTTATTCTGTCAGTTAAGTTTCATTTTTTCTAAAGGGTCTAACGGATTTGATACAATAGATACCAAATTATACCATGAGTAAAAACAGTGCCTTTTAACAAGAGAACAATTAATTTATGTGTTTGAAATTGTTAGATAGTTTAATCTAGTTTAGCCAATTAGTTGTTTCTACCAAGTGTCCGGGATAAGGGGCGAACATAGGAATTTAACATGTAAAATTAAATATGTGTAATTATTAGCTCTCCTATTCGTTTTAGAGAAAAATCGTAATCGAATTTTTTTTTAGAGAATTAAAAATTGTAAATGTATCATTCATTTAATCTACGTTTATACCAGAATCCTCCTCAGAAATAATAGAAATAAGTTGAACAATGTACCATTTAATAAAAACCCTTGCCATGAGTTTGACAAATATTATTTTATAAGTTAGTATGGTTAATGTGCAAACTATTCATGTACTTATATTTTTTATGGCGATATACGAACTTATAGAAATTTTCCATTTGTTAGGACTCCGCGCGAATTCTTGGCGCGAGGGTGGAAATTAATTATTTTATAATGTTCGGGGTGCAGTGATACGAATTTGATTTTTTTATAAGTTAGTATGGTTAATGTGGAAACTAACTATGTACTTATATTTTTATGGCGATATGCGAACCTATAGAAATTATGCATTTGTTAGGACTCTGCGCAAAGGGTGGAAATTAATTATTTTTATAAAGTTCAGGGTGCAGTGATACGAATTTTATTTTTTTTATCAGTACGGTTAATGTTGAATATATGCTTATATTTTTTGTTATGATATGCGAACTTTGAAAATAGTTACATGTTATTAGATGTGCGCCAAATAATTGTTGGTTTGAAAATTAGGAGTGGCGTTGTGACCACAAATTAATATGATAGTGCTTAAGTTGCCATTTGAGTTTTTTTAAATTTTCTAAAGTAAATTTAGAGGAAATAACTTATTTTAAAATCTATTGCTGAAATCTATTGCTAACTTCACACCCGTTATTTATTATACGAATGTGGAATGTACATAATTAGTCCCGCAAGAAAAAAATTGCATTTAATATTGAATTAAATATTGAAATAATGTTCGTAAAATTTTTACTAGAAATTTTGACGTACGTGGTGTCAGTTTGAATTATTTCAAAACTCTTATAGAGGATCTATGTATTCCGTGAGTCCGAGTTATTCTTTCACTAGGGGGTAATGAACAACATTACATCCCTCCAATGATCGCAGTAATTCGCTTATTACACACGATTTTGGATAATATTTATTTCTGAAAGTACTTATTAATATTGAAGGCTGACATATTGTTTCTATATCTCAAATTAAAAACAACTTTCAATTATGTAACAATTTATCAAAGTTTAATGTGAACATTTCTTGCTGAAATAAGCATCCAATTAAATCGCTTAATTCTCAGTCAGGTGTGCAAAAATAACTAACCAACATAAACTTACACTGAAATCACCTTATGGGAGCTTATCGCCGCGCTATTATGACGTAGCTAAGCAAAATAAACATTTCAACATAATAAATATGGTTAGTAATCATTACATCGAAATGTCATGTTCACGGTTCGGCAATGAAGATGCTCGAGAACCAACGACGCCTCGCACGGAAAGCGGGTGCCAACCCCCTCGGCCCTGACTGGTAATAATTGTATTTTTAATAAATAATGTTGAATAATGTACTTGCAAGACATGTTCGAACCGAATATCCCTCAGACATTGATAAATACTCATAATTATTAAAGTTTCCTCAAGCATGCTGCTGTTAAGCAACATGCTTTCGGAAAAACTTATTAAATTATTTCGTATTATCAATGTCCTTGGGATATTACAACTGATAATTTCCTAATTGTGCGAAAACGAATACGAATTTCCAGAAGACGCACTGGAATAGTCTACATCGCTTTATTTAATTCTGTCCATAAAATATGCAGATAACACGATAAGAACACTTTTTGTAATATTTCCACTGACATTAGGGTGAGTGAAAGTGACATAAGAGTGAGTGTAAAGTAATTTCACTCACTTGTTTTTTGAGCGGATAAAAGTAGAGCTTTCTTTTCGCGTATCTAAGTAAGAAACTGAAAGTATCAATGGCAGGATTAAT
The DNA here is from genome assembly GCA_910593695.2 of Ocypus olens. Taxonomy (NCBI): domain Eukaryota; kingdom Metazoa; phylum Arthropoda; class Insecta; order Coleoptera; family Staphylinidae; genus Ocypus; species Ocypus olens. Next base: position 9,870,484 of record OU343054.1, on the reverse strand, counting down.
TAAAGATGTAATAATTTTTGTAAAGAGACATATTTTGTAAAATCTAGAAATTGGTATTCATGTTATTTTAGGTTAATTTGCATTTAGTTTGAATACATTGTTTCCAATTATTTTAAATTTAATAAAATCGAAACAGCCTGAATATATGAACATTCAACCAGTTCGTAATCTACAAAATCCAGTTCAGAAAGTCTAAATTATTTTTTTCTAAAAAATAGGAACAATTTACACGTTTATAGATATACTTAAAATCACGCAATTTAATATCTAGACTTGAAGGTAACAACTCGAAAACTCCTCATAATATCTGCTTGAAATTAATATCTAAGAGATAAAATATAAAAAAATTATACAGTTGTGTTAAGAGATGGACCGATATGGATTTTTTGGCCGATACCGATATTTCCTGGCCGATATTTATTGTTATTAATTTATTTACGGTTACAATTTCTCTTAAGTTCTATAACAATCTATAACAATAATGAATAACAAACAAAAAATGGTATATTAAACATAACAATACCCATAAATACAGTGTTAGTGCCCTTATAATAAAAACATTAAATTTATTCTTGATAAATCTGACTTAAATTTATGTATAGTAGCAGAAAATAAATCAAAATTGGCGTTATCATTTAAATCATTTGCAAAACGCATCATTCTTTAAATTGGATTATTATGTTAATAGTTATTCGTTGCCATCTTTAATCTAAATACCGGTTTAGACCTCCTGGGTCGCGGAATATAAAAATGAAATTAATGTATAATATTACAAAACATAGTACTAGACATACCTGGTCACCCAGGGATCTGTTAAAGTCCCATAACTTATTTGCTATTTGAAAAATCGACTTCTATTTTTCATAAACTGGTACCCACACCCATTCTACATGTTTTAAACATATGTATGATTTTGTACAGGGTGTCCCAGTATAAATAACAGAACAAAGTTATGTTTTAAAATGGAACACCCTATATTTTATACTTTATTTTTAACCCTCTTGAGAAGCTGATCAAAACGGTATCAGATACTATGGGTCTATTATGGGCGGGACATTTTGTGGCAAAAACGTGTACACATTGAAAAAATTGCAGAAGAGTTCCTGGCAAAGATAGCGTCATTTTTTATACACTTCTGCATCATGCTTCACTCCTTTTTTTGTTCATACTGCTATACAGGGTGTACACATACGCAAAACAATGGATAACAATTTTGTTTTCAAATGGAACACCCTATATATGTCGCCACCAATGCATGGCATTTCTAATAAGCTTTCCAATGATATACAGTTTGGATAATAAAATATTAAGGACTCTTGAGATTCATCAATAAAAACATTTTTCTTTAGAAAATTAGGTGTTAAGTTTGTTTCTCGTAATAATTCTTTCATGTTATTAGAAACAATTTCTCAAAAATAATTCACCAGTCAAAACTGGCATATTGTAATTATCAAAACTGGAATATTTTAGTAGTCAAAATTGGCAAATTTTACCAATCAAAACTTGCATATTTTAAGTGTCCAAACTGGCATATTTTAATGGTCAAAATTGGCATATTTACCAGTCACAACTGGAGTATTTTAACTGTCAAACAGGCATATTTTAATTGTCAAAATTAGCATATTTTACCAGTCAAAACTGGCATATTGTAACTGTCAAAACCGGCATATTTTAATGGTCAAAATTGGCATATTTACCAATCACAACTGGCGTATTTTAACTGTCAAACAGACATATTTAATAGTCAAAATTAGCATATTTTACCAGTCAAAACTGGCATATTTTACCAGTCAAAACTGGCATATTGTAACTGTCAAAATTGGCATATTTTAATAGTCAAGATTAGCATATTTTACCAGTCAAAACTGGCATGTTTTAACTGTCAAAACTGGCATATTTTAATAGTCAAAATTGGCATATTTTACCAGTCAAAAGTAGCATATTTTAACTGTCTAAGATGGCATATTTTGTTAGTCAAAAATGGCATATTTACCAGTCAAAACTAGCAAATTATAACTCTCAAAACTGGCATATTTTGTAAGTTTAAAAGGGGTATTTTAAAACACAAAAGTGACACTTTGTATAGTTATAATGACATATATAAAAAATTAAAATGTCATATTTTATCAGTCAAAAATAAAGAAGGATATTTTACGAATTAAAACTGTATATACTGTATATTGTACCAACATACTGAAACCGAAACTGTCAATTTTAAAAGTTGAAAATAGCATATTTTTAAAGACAAAAACATTTCTCATTTTAACAGTAAAAAATGGTCTATTTTGATATACAAAAATGCCATATTTTCAAATAGTCAAAACTGGCATATTGACCGGTCAAATATGGCATGTGCTGGCAGTCAAAACGGGAGTAGTTTAACTGCCAACAATAGCATATTTAACCAGTAAAAATTGGTGTAGTTTAACTATCAAAATTAGATAAAATATGGCATATTTTTAAAAGTTAAAAACCTTATTTTATCAATTAAGAGCGACATATTTGTATAGCTAAATTTTCATATTTCACCAGTCGAAAATAGCAAATTTAACAGTCAAAAATGGTATATTTTATAAGTCAAAATTGGCATAGTTTAATAGTCAAGATATATTTTACAAGTGGCACATTTTAAAAGTTAAAAAGGGATGTTTTACCTATTAAAAATGGCATATTCTTCCAGTCAAAAATGGAACGTTTTACTAATGAGAATTGGCATATTTTACCTGTTAAAATGACAAACTATAAACAGTCAAAAATAGCTTATTTAAAAGGCATATTTTACGAGTTTAAAATGTCAGTGGTTAAGTCAAAAGTTGCATATTTTACCATTTAAAATTGACATATTTACCCAGTCATAATGAGAAAAAATCACGAAGAGAACATTCATTCATAAACAGAAAATATACGCTTAAAAACATTATCCCTTTTCAAAAGTAAAAGATTGTTCGATTAATCCAATAATTAAATAATTGATTAATAAATGATCGAATGATTGAATAATCGATTAATCAAATAATGAAATGATCTATTAGTTGCTTAATCATATAATCGATTAATTAAATGATCGATTAATTGATTATTTCTCGAGTAATAAACAAACAACAGTTTATCGATTATTTATCGATTAATCAATTATTTTGCATAGTCCTAAATATAGTACCACCTTCATGCTTTAATGAATATTCATAAAAAAAATCACCAAAAATAGTTGAACAATAACGCTCATAGTTAAACAGTTTTTGAGGCAACAATACTTCCATTATTAAACAAGAGTTTGCAGTTACAAAATTAAATAAATAAACAAAAACATTATTATTTGTTTGTATAACTTGGATATAGTTTATGTTTTTCTAAGTTCGCTTTACTAATTTAATGTATGCAGGCGCGCACCTAGGAGTGTTAACCACCGAACCTGGCCAAAGGAAAAAGTGCTTTCTAGAATTTCATTTAATTATAATGCCATTGCAATGTTGCCATATTGCACTTTTATTTAATGTCATATTGACGGATTTTCAGTTTACACATATTTTGTGTGTGTTATTATATACGTGAGTAAACGGCTTGCCCCCAAACCAAATTTCTGGGTACGCGCCTAGTAGAAATTGATGTTTTTAATTCATAACGTACAAATTACTTTTAATGGAATACAATTTATTTGATTTCACAGAAAATTCTGGGCAGACAGTCCTTGTTCGACAGCCCATTCAGTAATGCAAAGTAAAATAAAAGTAAAATAGTACATTATTATACAAGTTTAATAAGAGGGTATATTGTGGCACGAGTGGTATTGGAGTACGACTCGCGCAGCGAGGAGTGCTCTAATGTAACGAGTGCCCCACAATGCCTCTTATTAAACAAGTATAATATACTATTTTTTCTACTTTGGTTTTAGTTAAGGATTTATTTCTAAAATAAAATATATACCTAAACATTGTGAGTTTTATCTCTTAACATGTGGCAGCACTAAAAACATTTGATCCTTTCGAACGAATTTAATATTTGACATACGTATTTCTACAGCGATTTCAATAGTTAATTTTTAAACATATTAAATCAAGAATATTACTTACACACCTCCAAAAATAAGGGAAGTGGCTAAGGGTGCGATAAACAAACTATTTACAAGTGAGTTGAAACCAATTTAAGCTTATAAAATAATGCAACGCCTGAATGATAACATACATTATACTCTCGCTGTTTCTTCAGTGATATTCGTTTTGCAAACAAAGTGATAATATAATAAATTATAACCTTTACTCTGTATGTTGTGTTGCCTAAACGTCGTCACCGAGAGCTAAGTGAATTCATGCGTCCGGCCATTGTCACCGAGTTCCTACATTTTCCACGCGGATAAAAAGTGAACAATAATCCGTTTTCTTTAACATTAGTGGTACTGGTGGCGAACTCCCAATATACATTCGAACATATTCAGTGTGTAACGCATTGGACGGTTCCAATTATCCTATGAATTAACGGCAATTTTACATTTTGATGTCGACATATGTCACATTTAAGTACTGCCAATCGCAACAACTAAGATGTTACCACAAATAGTTTAATAATGAGCAAAACTGTAAAATAAAAAATCTCATTATTAAACTATTATTGATATAACAAAAGGTCGATTGTTAAACCAAAGTAGAAAAACACTATTATGCGTTTGTATATCTTGGATATAGTTTATTTTTTTCTAAGTTGGCTTTACTAATTCAATGTATGCAGGTGCGCATCCAGGAGTGTTAACCACCGAACCTGGCCAAAGGAAAAAGTGCTTTCTAAAATTTCATTTAATTATAATGCCATTGTAATGTTGCTATCTTACACTTTTATTTAATGTCATTTTCGCGGATTTTCAGTTTCCACATATTTTGTGTGTTATTATACTAATGTATTCACAATTATTCAATACATATTTAGTCACTCGGAAAACTCACAATTAAAAAAAAATCTTAGTTTTATAAAAGAATTATAATTTATAATATTTAAAAATCTATTATTTTCAGTGATCGAATTAAGGTCGGTCAGGGATGCAATAAAAATATATACGTTGGATAATGGTCAAAGTTATTAAAGCAAGGCGCAAGCCAAACGACTTTTTTTTAAATAGAGAAACAAACTAACTTTAATTTTTACGGATATCCGCTGTAAATTTTAATATCCTCCAAGAATTAACTCTTTAAATAATTACGGTTTTAACAATTCTCTCTACAACTTACTATTCACTGACCTGCATTTATAATAACAATAACGTCATCGTATTGTACCCTCGTGGATTTATGAATAACTGAAAACGTACTGTAATAAATATTTAAGTTGTCGTATGTTTCTAAAAATAGTGCCATTGTGTAAAAGTTGGTAATATAAGAGACATGCAAAGTTCAAACATAAACTGTGAACATAACGCCATGCCAGGTTTAGACATAAAAGTTGCCGCGCTTTAAAATTATTACTTCGCACTTCATAAAACGCAGGTTTAATGTCAACTAATAGTTCACAAGTTGGATAATTAATTATTTTAATATCTACATATTGGTAATCATATTATTAAGGATAGTTATTCAAAATATATATTCATTCTAGCAAATAAAAACTCAGTTTAGATTCTGAATATTTTGTTTTTTTTTTTAGTTTAGAAATATTTACAATTTCTTAAAATAGCGCCCCTCATTAGTCTCCAATGAAATGTGTCATTAAACTTCTGTCTAATGATTACAAGCAATCGAGTTTCTAATTCTAGGTTTCCCACCTTAATAACGTATTATTAGAACGTAACATATGTTTATATTTCCTGTGCTTGATTTATAATCATGCGTTCGTACACGGATTAAGCAACTTTAACTGCAATCATAAAAGATATATCAGCCATTACAAGTAAAGCTTAATTGCTACTGATTTGTTATAAATTTTGCTTTACATTGGTGGTCATCTATATGTAGTTGATATACAGGGTTAGTACAAAGTCCCGGAACGGTCACATGGTGTTATGTCTGAAGCAATTGTTATGCAAAGTGGTATGAATAACTGGTTAAAAACAACGAAGGAATCCGTGAGATTCTCATTGTTTGTTTCAATTCTGGTTTGACCGGAAATGTGTCCTATCTATTTAATTTTTACATTATCGGACGCAGAATAAAAAAGATCGTAAGAAAAGAACAATTTCATTATTCTGTAGAAATTAAAACACGAAATAAATAAATGTATATATTTCATGCCATTAATTGAAACATGTACCACCTACAATAAGGGAGATCTTCATGTTGACAATGATAACAAATATTGGTCATTCCTTAAATGTTGCTGTAGTAACTTTGAAATGAAATTTCCTTCTCTGTAACCTATCAGTTTTCCGATGATCGATGGGTGTCATCTCATGCATACCTAATATTTGCGAATTATTCAATATAGATATATCCTCAGGTCGGTAATGCAGTGCTATTGAATTTAAATAATTTCCGAAATGTTTGGGCCGCAATCAGATGCACGTCGAGAACCGTAGCAAATGTAGTGTACTATTTCGGCTTCGATAAGTCCGATGAGAAATGCCGAAGGATTTTTGCAGAGAATTGCGGGGGAATTGCTTTTATATATTTCATTCTATCAACTTTCTCGGTGTTCCACTTTCGCATAAATTTTATGCAATAAAACTGTAACAGTCTAATAAATCCCAGCGCTGCAACCGATGTCAATTTTGCAGCACGGATGCAAATGCGAAGAGCCGAAGCGAATATCGCTCACGTCTTACACTTCAATTGCTCTAAATGTTAGAAACGACGGACTGCAATATTTTACATTCTACCTTGTGATATGCACGATGGACTTAATATATAAAATGCATAGCTTTCAGTATATTGTAAAATGAAAGGATACTTTATTTACCTAACAAGTGCCACTCTTCAATTCTATTTTATAGTATTATAACGCAATATCTATACTGCCCTCCTAAGCGAAAAAGGCGTATCTCAAATTTCCTTGTTTTGAGATATAAGGAATTTTAATGAATTTCAAAACCGCACCTACATAGTCAAATAATTTTATGTTTTTTTTTGGGTAAATACAATAAAGATTGAGACGACAATGACATGGTAATTAACTTGTCTTACATAAACTACTATTTTGTTTTAAACTGAGATACGGCTAACTGGCTAAAGAATTGTGAACAAAAATTTGAGATACGTCTCTTTGCGCTAACGATTAATTAATAGATAACGTTCGATTCTGTTTCTTACCATATGGACTTGGATAGGAGATTGAATAATAAATAACAAATTATCTAGAAACGATTTATTAAATAATGTGATACATGAAGAATACACTACATTTGTGGGATATTAAAAGAATTTTTTAGAAAATAATACATATTTATACTGGAAATAAACCCAAAAGTAAACTTGAATACAAATAGAAAAACATAAATTTTGTTCAGTTCTCATCTGAAACTAGAAGAGTGTCCCAGAATTGCAACCGATTTTTCATAATTCCAGACAAATTTTTTATTATATTGGCTTTCTTCTGCCGGTTAAAAAATTAAGATCAAATGATGGACCATCAAAGTCATTTTTATATGTGATATTATACGATCCTCTGTGGACGGTTACCTGAACCATATCATGTAAATATGGCATCGGCTCTGTACGAGTTCATTTGTATTGTGAGGAAAAATCTTCCCAAATGTAAAAATGCTGTAGCTCCATTGGCAGGACCTCGGTTTTATGAGCAGCACCTTTTACGGCTTGTACAAAATCTGAGAAATCATAAAGCTTGATGCCAATTTTTTTCATGGAAACCTCAACTCTGTAATGAAAGGAGTCGGCAGCCATAAACGTATGGCTCGGCACAAAGTATTTCATATTAATTTCATTGGCACATATTTCATCGGAATTCACAATATATATTAAAAATTAAAATAATGCCCAATTCTTGTTTTGCGCTGTGCAATTGTCGAGCCATAACGTAATTTTTAAAATCTCTTGCTAATAAAGAACCGGTAAAATGTACTGATCAACTCTTCTTTGTTTCGTTTGAACAAAGCTTCATGCCAGAGAGCTGCAAATGGCTTGCTGTTTCTTTTCTTTCAAACTGGAACAAAACTTTCGTTGTACACTGTTAAACGATTTGTAAAAATCGCACTTTTAGACATCTCAAGCCGTGGTAACATTATAGCTTTTTCTAAATGTGCGCAATACACTATTTCTCCTACTTCTTCATCTCTTGCGTATTTTTGTATTTTGTATTTTGCTCGAGATTTGTTTGCTCTCTCAATATTTTTGCTCCACGTCATACAAACATCACAATTTTCGAGATTGTTCTTTGTATGACTTTTATTATGTAAGTTAAACACCTCGCAACTCTCGCATTCTTCATGCCCAATGTAAGCAAGTGACATTCATTTTCTTTGCCACCACCCGGTATTTTTCATACGAACATTTAAAGTTGGGATTTTTGTTAAGAAAGTCTTCATGCATTGCGGTGAATGAGAGATCACTTGGCAGATAAAGGCGGCGTGGTGCATGTTCCCTGCGGTAATGCGAAATGGTTGTATTGAATGTTGAAATGTGATGGCGAATGACTTCATCGTCTATTTTATTATGGGGCTCTTTTGTACATCTCATGCCTGCCACAGGCACTACAGAATTTTTTGCGTTCAATAATGCTGTACGAAAAACCTTGTCATTATTATTATATAATATTAAAACCAAGGGTTGTTAAAAAAAATATTTTACATACACTATTTTACCATTTTCATTTTTGAGCATATAATTATATGAATTATTTCCTCGATGACTCTCCTGGCCTACATCAGTAGCAACAACTGTCGTCCTTTGCTTTACAGCAGTTGATGATATGTGATGCAATATGAATGACTTTCTTTCTTTTTCATCTGTCATTTTCCAAAACTCAGAATTAAGAAATTCTCTTCTGGCCTCAGATATATTTTGGGAGCAATATCCAGCTCCCCACAACCGCTCTTCACACTATGTTTTTCCACAAATGTATCATATTTCCTCTTTTTTCTTTCACTCACTGATATTTCATACTTTTGCCTTTTTCGTACAGACCCCTTTTTAGTATACTAAATATTTGATTCGTCACTAGAATTATTAGTAAGAGAGTTAATGTTCTGCCCATTGTCACTGTCGGCAACATCGTTCTCGTTAACTTCATCAGTTATTGTTATTTGAATGTTCTTTGTAGGCTCAGATTCACCCTGTAGTAGTGATTTATCAGTTTCCAATATATTTGGTAAAACATGGCTCCGAGTGACATGAATCTGATCATCTATATAATTAGAATCACATATTTTTTCAACCTGAGAAGATGAACCTTCGCCTGTTAAAGTTCCCTGTGTTACCAGCTCCTTAGAGAAGGAAATTATCTTCGAAATATTAATATTGCTGTTGCACCACCGTCACCAAATGCACCCGACGAAAATTCTGTGGGTGCTGTATCACTAGTGTTATTAATTGAAGACTCCATTTCCGACACATTATTACTATTCACAACCACGTTTTCATTCACCGTAATAAAAATAGGTTTTGTTATTTGAGTGTTTTCTGTATTAGATTTCCCCTTTATTACTGCATATGGCAAAACACTATCACTTATAGAAATATTGCTCCGAACAGTTTCGTCAATATCGGAAATGTCACTACTGCCCTCAGAACTTGCGTCCAAATTGGAAGGGACATACTCTTCATCGAAATGACGTGCCCGTTTATATTTGTTGCTTAAACGTTTCTTGGAGAACTCTTGTTTTGTTTTCTTATTTAAAGCCAACATAACTAATGTACGTCCCCGAAATCCATTAGATATGTCCATGATTAGATCTAAAACGATAATATATGATGTCTAAAAGGTAACCTCAAAGTCAACATAAAATGTTAAATTTTCTTTTTTTCGGTGGTGAATTTTGTATTTACTCACCTTATAATATATTACTGGCAATATAAAAACATGTGCCTTTCTTCTCTTCACTTTTTTTTCAATTTAACTACTATAAAAATTAATTTTCAAACTACATTTGACAGTTGATGACTAATCAACAAACTTTACAGATGGGGCTGAACCCTTTACAGCGCTGATACTGCGGCAAATTGAGGTATCAATCAGGGAAGCTACTAAGTGATGTAGACGTATCTCTGTGAAGGTCAAATTGTAAATTACCAGAAATCCTAGGCGAAGTAGACGCATCTCTGAGAAGCGACCGTTTTGCTTAGAAATTTGAGTTACGTCCAAACTGCTTAGGTTTTTGTTTCATTTTTGAGATACGTCTTATATTTCTAGCACTTTAGCTGCACAATACGGACGAGATACGTTTATTTCGCTAAGGAAATGGATTAAATACAACTCAAAGTGTCCTTATATAAAGGAATAAGAAATTCCGTGAAATTTGAGATGCGCCTTTTTGGTTTAGGAGGGCAGTATAGAAAGGAAGGGTTTTAATAAAATTGATAAAGAAAGGGGACGTACGTTGATGTTTTTTCAAACTTATAATCTCATGCTGTTCTAAAGAGGAAATAAGGAACATACAATGTCTTTGATATTTTTGATGTATTAGGGTTGCATTCATTTTTTATGAGTTATTAATTTTTGAAAATTTATATTTATAGTTGTTGAAGACTTGAACAAAGAATCTAAAAAAAAAAATACTGATATGATAGAATTCCTCTAGGGCTAAAGGACATTGTCGATGGCCCTTTCCAACTTTGTAATCCTTGGTTGGAATAAAGTTCTTCATTATTATTATTATGATTATAGAATTTATCAAAAATTTTATTATCTTCACAAAACATCTACCTTTAAAATTAACTTTAATTTTTGAAAATCTACCAATTTCTCTGTGAGTTATGAATGTTTGAAAATTCTTGTCGAACAATTGAACAAAAGCAAATCTAAGGAATATAAATAAATACTGAAGATGGAATTGCTCAAAAAATTTAATACTTACAAGCTACCTATAACATAAATTTTAATTTTTTAAAATGTGTCAATTTCTGCGTGAATTATAAATTTTTAAAAATGATGTTTTTAAGTTGTCGAATATTTCAATAACGAAATAATAGAAAAAAAATACTGATGTGATTTAATTCCTTAAAAACTCTAACATAATCATAATACATTTACCTAAATTAACTTTAATCTTTGAAAACAAGTCAATTTTTGCATGAGTTATGAATGTTGAAAAATTATTATTTTAAGTCGTCGAACACATACTGATTTGATGGATTTTTTTTAAATTTTAATATATTCACAAAACATTTGCCTTTGAAAGTAACTTCGTAACTTTTACATTGCAATGTGTCAATTTTTGTGCGAGTTATGAATTTTTGAAAATTAATATTTAATTTTTGAAAATGTGTCAATTTTTCCGTAACTTATGCATTTTTTTTAAATTAATGTTTTAAGTTTCCGCTTTTACACTGTAAAATATATCTTTAACTGGTATGACTAAGGAAATGTGCACTTAAGGTATGGCAGGGTTAATTTTAACCCCGTTTTAATTGCTCATAAAAATAAATAAATTATACAGGGTGTTGACGCAACATAGGAAATTGTATGTTAATTTTGAAGTGTTTAAATATTGGCTCACCTATTTATTTTAGAGACAAATTGTACTTAACTTTTTTGTTGAGGGAAAAATTCTGAATTTATTAATGTTCACAGTTAATCCTTTAAGTTTCTCTAAGTTAAAATAATTAAAAAGTAATGTGATGTTATGAAAATAATGACATGCCATGGAATTGAAACAACAATTGCGGATATCAAAATGGCACAATATTTTGCTGTCATTTGATTAAAGTAAATGTTTTCCAAATGATTTACACTACACAAGAAAAATTCTTCCTTATTAAGTGGTGTTTTGCAGCCCCCAGTTATCAGGATGTTTCAGGATATGTTTTCTGTCCAGTTTCCAGATAGACCGATGCTTGATGAATCCACTGTTCAACAATTGGTAAGCAAGTTTGAAGCTGGGGAAGCAGTTTTGAACGACTGCAAGTGTAAAAATGAGGACACACAAGAACCAGATCCAGCAAGACAATATCAAAACGAAAAATGATTGCCCAACGCATAATACTCGTATAGTTAAGGAGTATCTAATGGACACGTTTCAAAGAAAGATTATTGGTCCAGGTCACACCATTACTTGGCCATCCAGGTCTCCTGATTTCTTGCCCAATGATTTTTTCTTCGGGGCAATTTATAATCAAAAATATACACAAATACACGTTTTGAGAACGAACAAGAATTAAAAGACGCAATTTCGGCAGAATGTGAGAATATCTCCAATTATAAATTGGCTAACGTCCGAAATGATTTCTACAATCGCCTAGGATATTTTTTGGAGGTTAATGGGGCATTATCTGAATCACTTAATTATTTTTTAATTTTTCGCTACATAGCAAATATTAAATTTCTTTTTTGTCTGGCTTTCGTTTTCTTGATTATCGCCGTACTAGCTAACCAGGCGTTGAAGATTGGATTCATCAGGTGTCGGTTTGTCTGGAAACTGGATAGAAAAAATATCACAAACATCCTGATAATTATGGTTTGCATAATACCACTTAATTAGGAGGTTTTCTTATGTAGTGTAAATCATTTCGAAAATATTTTCTGAAATGACAGCGATATCTTTTGCCATCTTGATATCCGAAATTGTTGTTTCAATTTCATGGCATGTCATTATTTGTATAAAATCACATTACTTTTTATTAAATATTTCAACTTAGAGAAACGTAAAGTGTTAAGTGTGAACATTAATAAATTATGAATTTTTCCCTCTACAAAAAGTTACATACATTTTGTCTTTAAAATAAATAGGTGCTCCAATATTTGAAAAATTCAAAATTAACATGCGTCCGCCAAGTCAACACCCGGTATATTTTGTTTCTTTTGACAATTTTTATTATTTTGTTAAACAGTTTTCTTAAATATAAAGCTTATAAATAGAACGTAACGTTTTTATTAAACAAAAAATAACAATCGTCCTGAAACCATAATACAAAATGTGTCAAGTTAGTCAAATAAAATTCTTAAACTAAAGTGAAATTTGATTTTTCTAAATTTGGGACCACTTCCGCTTTCCGGTAATATGACAGCTTACTCTCTATAAAACATATGAAATTAATTAATATTTATTACAAAACTGACAAACATGTCTTTGTTCCTTACATTTCCTCACAAAGTAGGCATTTAGTGCTAATTTTGCTGTGAATTTTACAAGTGTGACGCTTACAAATTTCACACAAAAGGCTTGCCTTTTTTTCTGAGAATAGGGGCAAAGGTGACACCTGCCTCTTTTGGAACCTCCCCTTTCCAGGTTGAGGTTCTGGTACGGTTTCTGGAAAATTAGCAATACGATGAATAATACTTCTAAGATCTCTTGGCTGAAACTTTTAATGTATTATGTGCATAAGATGTTCCTGGATAAAATCTCATCCTAAAGAAATTAGAAACAACTTTACTTGTTGCAGAAAGCATTAGATAAATACAAGAAAACGAAATGTAGCCTGAATATATGAATATTCAACCTGTTCGTTAATCTGCAAGCAAAAAATTTAGTCTTACTAAAACTATAAACAAATAACTTATTGAAACAACTACTTCCCTGGCTAGTGCCACGCCGGATATTGAATGATACAAAATTTGCATGTTATTACTAGTACTACTAGATAATAACATTGGTTTAAGATCGTTTATTTCTACATACAAGACTAACTCAGAAAATTATTCTAAAATGAAATGTGAAACTTTAAACTGTAAATGTTATTATTAAAATGAAAAAGCCAGAAAACATTTTGACAAGGACACACAGTGCTAAACTTATCTAGTGTTACTAGATGAAACAAATTTGATAATAACTAAAAATACCACTGATTTAAAAAAATATATGAAAATTAAGTAATTGGTCAAACGCGTCTGCAGAAGAGATAATACATGGAACATAGCACGCGCCAGCTATATTGTAGTAGGCAAAAATCTTAATTTAAAAATCTGTAGGGTCACATTTGACCCCGGCATACCAGTTAAAGGTTAAATTACGCTATTTTTCAACAGTCCAAGATAATTCCGCTTGAAAAACCGCCAACCCCTAAAACGAAATTTTTTCTGCAATTCGGATTCGCAATCCGTCAGACCTTACGGATTTTTCGCTGACTTGGTAACATTGCTACCAATATCGTAAGAGTTAAGTGATCATAAAAAAGTAGTCAGTTAAAGCCACAAATATTGATTTTGAGACTAGTTACCCATCTTTAATGTGTACCGGGTGACACAACGTGTATATCAGATTTTTTTCTAACCTTTAAGGTTATCCGGATAGCTTATAAAAATTTGGGCCACTCGGTATGTCAGACAGGCGGGCGACTAGGAATAATTACGCGGTCGACGCTTTGGCCACCCCTGTTCTAAATAAAGAGAAATTAATCAACCTAAAATCAGGTGTTTTTCTATTTTCTATTGACGTCCTTCATACATTTTATGCAGATTCAGTCTGTTAAGGGGAGTTTTACTCTTCGAAGCTCAAAAAATCATGCTTTCCTAGTTTTCTCTTCAGATTGGAATAAAGATATCAACCCTCGGTTAGTTGCATATTATTTATTAATTTTTCCTTACATCGCGAGATGGTCGAGTATGCGTGCGCGAAACATTTTTTTTTCAAACTTCTGAAACTACATAAGATTATCTAGAGCTTTAGCTGGAATATGGGTCACAGAGGTGAAATGAACAAAATGACGGCTTTTTGAAAAAAAACAGGTCGTATTTTTCGTAATTTTTTGACTGTGGAGCGCTCTTAAATATATTGATTTTTGTAAGAAATTAGGAAGGCTACATTTCGTTTTATTGAATTTATTTAATGCTTTCTGCAACAAGTAAGGTTGTTTCTAATTTGTTTAAAAAAAACATGATTGGGTGATTATTTTTTGAGTTATCTTTCCTCTCAGTCAAAAAATAGTGATTTCGAGATCAACACGATTTAAGTTTTGCAATAGTTTTACTACTTGGTAATTAAATTTTTACGCTCACTCTACTAAAACTAATAGACAGTTCAAAATTGATATCATTGTTTTTCTTACCACAGTCTTTCAACTTTTCAGGGGATGCGCTCACGATCGATGGCTCTTGTTCTTGCGAATGCTGATTTCCTGTAAATATTTTCAATTTTATGGCAAGCGTCCTTTACACATTTTCTTCTCAAATTCAACATTTTTCAACACGCTATAATCCCGTATATTTGTTTTCATCGGTAACACCTGTATTTCACCTGTATTGAGCAGGCACTCTCACTTGGTCAGCGGAATGTCGTTGGTAGTAGTTAGTAGACATAAACTTACTGAATAGTACTTGTGGCGCCATCTATACAATGCCTAAAGTCTATTTCATTAATAGATAGACAAACAAATGCATCTAGCTCCCGGCGGAGACAGCGAACGTAGAGGTGCGCGCGGAAAGCTGTTTTTCAGCCGCTGTAGCGTTTTCCAACCGTGAAATACTCGTAAGTCAATAAAGTAGTTGGGATTCGACCGTTTTAAAGAGATATTCTACAAACTTGAAGGATATGCAATAAAAAAAGTTGATTTTTTTCTCCCTTAAAGAACAGGAATATAAATAACTAGCAACAGGAAACAACTGCGAAGTTTTTTTTTTATATAAAGTACTACAGCACAAATTGATAATCACACACTTGTAAAATAGTCGAGTATGAATAGAAATCACTTTACAAGCTGCAGTGTATGTATATCCCCGTGCGCTCAACATGCAAAACTAATATTTGCAAATAACACCAGACATTACGTATTCACATTAGCGTAAAATGTAGGTCCGAAACCAAACAAACGAAACAAAACAAACAAGCGCTCACATGTTATCTATTCTCATTTTAATGGATTGTTGTGGGTGGTAATGTCGTTTATTAAATATTAACAGGGAAAGTACATACTCGATGTAATTTACAATATATACTCCACTGCTCTTTAATTTCTCACCGTTTTAATAATGTAACATGGAATTTAGAGATTGGGACCCGTGGAATTAATTAAACCGCAAACCACACGTGACACGGTTTTGAGTAAATATACAAATGACTTAATAACAAGGGTGTACAATACATACATGGCCTAAGGTTTTTCATTTTTATTTTGCCGTGTTTCACATCCACATTTAAAAACAACAGCAATATTTACAAAGATTACAATACACATATGGAACAGGGGCAGTAGATAAATAAACAAACAAACATAAACAAGCAAAAACGGTAGCGCCGTGGGATTGTTGGGGGTAGCTGACAAACATCTGTATATGTTTATGTTTTAACGGTCAATGAACATTTGTTGCGTATTTGCGATTGTTTAATGTGTAGATTTATTTTTTGTTAATGGATTGTAAATAAATGTAATAAAGACGAAAAATGGCCTGAATATATGAATATTCAACCTGTTCGTTACTCTGCAAAATTAAGTCTAAGACTACAAACAAATAAGTTATTAAAATAACTACTACCCTGGTCAGTGCCACGCCGGATATTGAATGATATATATACACTGTGTACATAAAGTAAGGAATCAATTCGATTAAAATTCAGGGCATTTTCTTTCAGAAAAATGCTCGAACACGTGTATTTTAGTATATATACCGGGTGACCCAGGGATCTGTAAAGGCCCCATAACTTATTTGCTATTTGAGATATCGACTTCTAGTTTTCCTGAACTGGTACCGACACTTATTCTACATATTTTAAAAATATGTATGTTTTTGAACAGGGTGTCCCAATATACATAACTGACCAAAGTTATGTTTTTTTTAATGGAACACCCTATATTTTATACTTTATTTTCAACCCTCTTGAGAAGCTGATAAAAATAGTATAAGATAGTATGGGTCTATTATGGACGGTTGGTTAGTTATGGGCAAATTTGTGGCAAAAACAAGGACACATTGAAAATGTTGCAGAAGCGCTCCTACCAATGCCAGCGTCGTTTTTTATACACTAAAGAAATTTTCCACATTATAAAGAATAATACAAATCGGCTTTGGTTCTTTTTTGTTCATACTGCTATACAGGGTGTCAACATACGCAAAATAATATACTATTTTTTTTCAAATTGAACATCCTATATATCTTGCCACCAATGCATGGAATTTTTAATAAGCTTTCCAATGATGTACAATTTGTATAATCAAATATTAAGGATTCTTAAGATTTATTCATAAAGACATTTTTCTTTTGTCACCTCCTGCTCATTTTTGAATTTTCAGCCAAAACTATACATTTTCTGAAAAAATAATAAGAGACCAAAGTTGTAGAGCGGAAAATTTTCAATCGATATAGGTCTTTCGACTTTTCCAATAATGCGTGCATTGCCGCCAGAATGCACAAAATCGTGACCGTATATACATTTTAGCGTTTTTCTCAAATTTTTTGTTTATTAATTGCACTATACTTTATTTTCCACGTCCTCTAGCAGAAAAACAGGTAATTATAGAATTATTTGAATGGCCTACATCGATTGAAAATATTCCACTCTACAACTCTTAAAAGAAGCAATTTTTGCTCAAAATGCATAGTTTTCGCTAAAAATGCAAAAAAAAACATTGAAAAACGCAAAAATACATTTTTGATTTGCATTTTTAGGGAAAAATATGCATTTTTGGCAAAAAATGCTTCTATTAAGAGTTGTAGAGCGGAACATTTTCAATCGATATGAGCCATTTTAATTTCCCTATAATTTCCCGTTTTTCCGCTAGAGGGTGCGGAAAATAAAGTATAGTGCAATTTATTATTGGATGGATGAGGCTGTTACTTGTTGAAACTCCATGGTATCATTTAATAAAACACTAACACAGTGTATGGTTTCAAATTAACTTTATTGTACTACGACAATTGTTTCACCACACAGTGGCTTCATCAGGTACATGAAAAATAATGGTTTTACATTTTACAATTACCGCTTATATACTAAGAACCGAATTCATACGTATTTGCACCATCGCAGAAAATAATGGTTTCCAAGTCTCATGTATCAAAAATCTCCTGCAACAACAACAAATCACCTCCCTCATCTTAAACCCAACCCCACAATAACCCCCGTACCCCATATGCATCCATAGTATATTTGGGAAACCTATCGGAAAATGTTGGGAAAATCCTAAATAAATTAAACATCACAAATAAGGAATCAGGTGTATACTTACTCACCTGTGGAGACTACTCAAAAGTTTACGTTGGACAAACTGGATGAAGTTTTGAACAAAGAATAAAAGAGGGCAAAAATTGTTTTATTCAAGGAAAATCTAACTCCACCTATGCCGATCATCTAACAGAACACTGCCATTCATTTAATGATAATTTTAAAATCCTCCATAAACAAAATAAAAGCCTAAAACTAAATCTACTAGAGTCAATGGAAATCAACAAATTCAATAAACGCGGTGTTCTGTTAAATGACCAAATCAACGTCAATAATTCGCCTTTACTCAACATCACATAAGTGAATAATATGTATATGTATATGTATATGTATGTATGTAGCGTGTATTTTTAGTTTAGTTTCCAATTTTTTTTATCATGTTTTTAGTTGTCATCTCTACAATAATTCATTAATTTATTATAACGCAAATTTTAATTTTAATTCTGATTTTCAACACATTAATACAACAAGACCACCACCCCCCCCCATCCTCAACGTTTGTTCCCAATTTTTTAGTATATAAGCGGTAATTGTAAAATGTAAAACCATTATTTTTCAATTACCTGATGAAGCCACTGTGTGGTGAAACAATTGTCGTAGAACAATAAAGTTAATTTGAAACCATACACTGTGTTAGTGTTTTATTAAACAATTTATTATTAAAAATTTTAAAAGAAAACGCTAAAATGCATATACGGTCACGATTTTGCGCGCTCTGGCGCATTTTTTTGCATTTTTAGCTAAAACTATGCATTTTGAGCAAAAATTGCTTCTTTTAAGAGTTCTAGAACGGAATATTTTCAGTCGATGTAGGCCATTCAAATAATTCTATAATTACCCGTTTTTCTGCTAGAGGACGTGGAAAATAAAGTATAGTGCAATTAATAAACAAAAAATTTGAGAAAAACGCTAAAATGTATATACGGTCACGATTTTGTGCATTCTGGCGGGCAATGCACGCATTATTGGAAAAGTCGAGAGACCTATATCGATTGAAAATTTTCCGCTCTACAACTTTGGTCTCTTATTATTTTTTCAGAAAATGTATAGTTTTGGCTGAAAATCCAAAAATGAGCAGGAGGTGACAAAAGAGAAATGTCTTTATGAATAAATCTTAACAATCCTTAATATTTGATTATACAAATTGTACATCATTGGAAAGTTTATTAAAAATTCCATGCATTGGTGGCAAGATATATTGGGTGTTCAATTTGAAAAAAAATAGTTATCCATTATTTTGTGTATATTGACACCCTGTATGAACTGTGAATAAAAAAGAACAAAAAAGAACCAAAGCCGATTTGTATTATTCTTTATGATGTGGAAAATTTCTTTAGTGTATAAACAACGACGCTAGCATTGGTAGGAGCGCTTCTGCAACTTTTTCAATGTGTCCTTGTTTTTGCCACAAATTTGCCCATAACTAACCAACCGTCCATAATAGACCGATACTATCTTATACTATTTTTATCAGCTTCTCAAGAGGGTTGAAAATAAAGTATAAAATATAGGGTGTTCCATTAAAAAAACATAACTTTGTTCTGTTATGTATATTGGGACACCCTGTACAAAAACATACATATTTTTAAAATATGTAGAATAAGTATGGGTACCAGTTTAAGAAAACCAGAAGTCGATATCTCAAATAGCAAATAAGTTATGCGGCTTTTACAGATTCCTGGGTCACCCGGTATATCTCGGAAGAGAATGCTATTTTTCCCTCGGTGCATTGTATCCCTCGCCCTCTGGATACAAATTTACACCTCGGGAGAGATCACGCATTTTTCTCCCTTCATATATAATCTACTATTAATTCATAAAATTAGGTCAGTCCCTTTTTTCTCAATTATTGAAAGTAGATCAAATGAGTATTATTTGTCGAAATATCGAAATAAAATACGAAAAGAACGTTCCCACTGAAATTAAAATAAATGAATAATTTTTGGTTTAATTTCAATTGAAAATCAATCATCAGAAAACATTTGTATTATTAATAAAACCCTTTAGAACTTTCGTGGCCAAATATATCGTACCTAAATAACTTTTCATTTTTTGGAAATTGACCATATTTCCTAATAGTTTTGTGTATGAGATACGACAGGTATAGATGATTTATGCTAAAGATATTCAATTCTTATTGCCACAGGTTCCGACAAGTTTAATAAAAATTATTTAAATGAAAATGAAAAATGTGTCCGTTTTTATTACTTATTATCATAAGCCGCTTCCGCCGCCTCCGCTTCCGCCGCTGACGTTGCTGCCGCTGCCGTTTCCAACGATTTGTACATTGAGTGAAGTGTTGGTGACTATTTACTTTTTCGTGACAGTTTTCCATTTGTGACAGTGTACAATGGTTTTTTGACAATTTTTGTCTTCTCTGTGTATGGAATGTGCATACGAAAGTGGGCCCATGTTTTCGCCTACAGTTTCATGGGAATTGAGTTGAATAAGGATCGCCCTCAGGCCGAGTACTCTGGCAGCTGTTTAGTCTTCAGACGTTGCTGTACAATACCCATTCTGAAGACCGAGTGGTTGTTTTTCTTCTTTCCTAAAATCTTATGATATACAGTGAAGGAATTGAAGATACACGTACTCGTATCTAGGAGATAAAAAATAAATCAAACACTATAACTTTGTATAACTTAAAAAATTTATTATTTTCGTGACTACAACTTCGGCAACTTTATCGAACTTACAAATACAATACAAATGTATAACGAAGTATAAGCCCCAGTTTAAACAACGTGATAAAACAATATTTTTCCTGCCATCCACATTTTGGATCTAATTTTCGGGTGGAATGTAGAACTTTTTAAATCAATATTTTTCTATGAATTAAAAGGTAATGATAGTGGAATAGTTATTTGTTTAACAAGGCAATAAAGTGACAGATTTACGAACGCGGCTGGAGTGAATCCAGCCAAGTCAGGAAATCTGCTTTATTTCGTACGTGACATGCAATGAATATTTAAATCGTACGGACCGTATAATTATTTCAAGTAAAATTCTTCAATACATTTCTTTACTGCTATGGTTGATGGTGGATTACTTTGTGATTCATTTTGATTCAGGAATTCAGGAACTTTTCAATAAATTGCACTTTCTTGGTATCACACACATTTCTTTACGATGGATAATAATAATAATAAATCATTTATTGACCATAATGATTACAATAACCACAACAAATTACACAAACAAAGGTCAAAAAGACTTGGATCAGTTACACTTTTAACAATTTAGCTAAAAGTGAACTGTTCTTCCTCCAAACCTTCACAATAATTACATAAATACATATAGAATTAACAATGAGTATACACATATCCACGAAGGACTGCATTTAAGTAAATAATGTTACAAGCATATTGCAATATTTCAATTTAAAATCATAATAGCTGCCATATCGGAAAGGTACCTGGTTCAGACAATGTGTTATAATGTATGAAAATGATTTTTTGAAAATTTGTAGTTTGTGCCGCGAAATTGACAAGAGACCACGGGATCGAATGTTAATGTTATGGACATCACTTCTGAAAGTAATTTTTTTATACAGATAAGGTGGACATTTGCTAGCTACGATCTTATAAAAAAGCAAGCTGAATGAAGCCTACGTCTGTTTTGCATATTGAGCCATTTGGCTTCGTGTAACTTGTGCGAGATTCTTGCTCTCCTTTTTGTGCCATATATAAGACGCAAGCAAGAATTTTACATTCTCTATATACGTCCTACATCAGCTTGATCCAAGAAGCTATTGTATATCGCGTCACAATAGTTAAAGTTCGATAATACTAAAGTATCGCATAACATACGTTTGGTTTTAGAACTTAGAATGCGTCTATTCAAAAATAAGTTTTTTAAAGCCACGTATGCCCTTTTTATTAGATGTGAAGTGTTTTCTTTAAATTTTAAGTTTGAATCAAGATACAAGCCAAGGTTTTTCACACAGTCACTAATTGGCAAAATTTTACCATTCACACTTATTTTTAAATTTTGTTTAGCAGTATCTCTGGCACTTCTTGGGCCAAAAAGAATAACTTGCGTCTTATCTGGATTAATTTTCAGCGAAAGACAAAGTGAGCTTTGAAGAAGGGCTTGTAGGTCACTGTTAAGTTGATTTTGTGCTGTATTAAGATTTTTGATGTCAAATGCTAAATATAATTGTGTGTCGTCTGCGTAGAGATGAAAAGAAGCATGATTTATTACCAAATGTAATGAGCAAGTATATATTGTATATATGAGTGGTCCCAGTATTGAACCTTGCCCAACTCCTCAACTGACTGTACGTACGAGAAGTAGAAATTTCATTACCTAATATTACCTTTTGCTGTCTGTTATGTAAGTAGCTAGCCATGATATTAATCGCATTTGAGCTTAAACCGATGTACCCAAATATACTAATCATAGTTAGATGATTTAACATGTCAATGCTTTGCTGTAATCCAAGAGAATTAATGCAGTTACTTTACCAGCATCCGTAGATCGTACAATATCATCAATTATACAACTAAGTACACTACAGCAACTATAACCAGGTCGAAATCCCGATTGTTGGGGAGGTAAAATATCAAAATATTTTAAGTGTACCCTTAGTTGTTGAGCTAGAATTTTCTCTAATATCTTAGATAATATAATACTGGTGGAATATTTATTGGCCTCAGGTCTGCAAGTGAGGTAATTGTATTACTTTTAGGGAAGGCACTACTATAGACTCCTAACAATCTGGAAATTTATTTTGGGTTAAACATGAATTCATGATATTCGAAATGTATTCCAAGAGAGCCGGGCAGCATAGTTTTATAATTTGAATATTGATGTCGTCAACTCCGGTTGCACTTATTTTAATTGAATTTGTAATCCTTAATACCTCGAAGTCGAAAATGTAAAGCGAACAGGGAATTCTGCCTTTGTATTATTGTTATAAAAATCCAAAATTTGTTGGTTATTAGGTAATGGTTCGACTTCTGAGATAAAGTAGTCATTAATTAAATTTGCATTTTTCAAATGTTCTGGAATATTATTTTTACTTTTACCATATACCTTGAACTTTCTTAACTCCTTCCACATTTGTTTTTCATCTCCTTGTGCTTGTTCACATCTATACTGTAAATAAGCTTTCTGTTCTGAGCGTATAGCTTTGGTGGTTAAAATGCGCATACTTTTATAAAATTCCAAATGCACAGGATTTTGCGATCTTTTATATCTATTGTGTGCCTTATCCCTAATTTTCATCATTTCTCTTATTGTATGAGTTAACCAAGGGGAGTGTTTTTTTGAAGTATGTTTTTTGACTTATGTTGTACATGGAAATTAATGACGGCTAATAGGTTATGATTGAAAAAGTTTAATTTATCATTAATATCAAATATTTGGTACCAGTTTATCATACGAATATCAGATAGGAATCTGTCATTGCTAAAATTTGTGAAATCCCTGATTTTAATAGTTCTGGGTTCATCAGTCCTTGTTGGTAATGATAATTCACAATATATCAACAAGTGATCCGATAATCCATGCACACTTCCCGTACCTGACTTACCTATATTAGACAAATCGTTAGTGATAATAAGATCTATTAATGATTGAGTGGAATCCGTAATCCGTGTAGGTTCGCATATGATTTGTTTAAGACACATGGTATCGATCAAAGAGGAGAAGGTACTACTTGTGGTTTTTATATTTAATAAATTTAAGTTAAAATCGCCTAAACATGCAAGACAATCATTATGCAGACTTAACTGTAGTATTTTGCTTTCAATGGTGAAGGAATTCTTTAAATTTTCCTTTTGGTGCTCTGTATAATACTCCTACAATGTAAGACTTTTGATTCAATAATATTTTATCCAGAGATGTTGTAATATTAAAAATATTAAAGTCATTATGTTCATATTATTATTGTTCAATGATTAAATTGAAATAAAATTTACAGAATACGTACCCTCTAAATCCTTTTCGATCATTTTTCCGATTGCTGCTCGGGTTCAATTACGTGGGAAAGTTAGGTAAACACAGGGTGCTCGGAGAAAACTTACGCGGGGTTATTACTTCGCAGAAGCCGTTATTGGTCTTCTTCCACAGGCAATATCTAAAGGAAAGTATCTCGTTTTACTGTGCCAGGAAATTAGTGCGCCGGTCGACGATGTTTAAACGTCAAATGCCTGGCCACTAGAAGCCGGTCACGGTAAGCAAATTTCGTCAACGTTTGGCGACTCGATTTTTGTGCGCGGATTAGTCGGTGAAAATACACGCAGTGTTATTAAATCTTCGGGAACCTGTTTTTGGCCTTTTTGGCAAGGGAAATTCGAAGGCAACTCTCAATTAAGCAAAAAATACATTGTAATGTCAAACAAATTTCCGGGCGGCTTCTATTGGTCCACGCGACGACTCATTTGATTGACCGTGAGGTCTCACCTAATTGGCTCATTATTTTACAGCCTAAGCATAAATAAATATTTTTAAAGCCTAGTCCGCAAAAGTGATATTTCACGGCATAAAATCAGTCCGAAAAATCTTACATTTCACATCAATCCGCTCAGTGGTTGGTAACTTCCGCTTCGCATCGGTCAGCAATCTCCACCAGCAGGTCAAAACCTATTATTTTACGCCCTTAATAGATAGATAACTATTTTATAACCGTTCACTGTACATCGCATGATTGGAAACTTCGCTGTTATAGGTGGACAGGACAAATTTAAATAATCCCTAGGCAATAAAGATCTTCGTTGTGAGGGTCGATTCACGACGGCTTTAATTTTAAACATAGTAAATACATGGTTCTGGTAAGTTTATGGGACGGTTTCTGACCGCTTGAAACTTGAAAAGTTAAAAGACGTCGTAAAACGGTTTTAAAAAAAGGGATTATTCAATTTTGTCCTGTCCGACTATACCAGGTCTTACATATCAACATCTCTTATCTCCCTCTGGTATTCAAGGGCACATTTGAGTTTCTTTTATTTCCTCTCTTGGTGGCTGACCTCATGTTATTATCAGCTTGCCTATGCAGAGTGTACATGCATGACTATTGTGCATGCCCTATGTTCCTATTAGCCGCTACCGATCTGTATAAAGACGTGCGAAGTTTTTTAGTTTATCATTTTCATTGTTTTCTTCGGTGAAATGGAGAAAACGTGAAATTATCTTGAATCTTACCTTGCTCATTGTTTCATGTATAATAGGTCTGTCAATGCATCTATTTTTGCTCCAACGCGATTTTTCCACTTGCGACATCATTGGAGAAATCTCGTCTCTAGTAGTTAAACCATTTGTCGTCATATTTAATTTTTTTTTTGTCTTCGGATTGTTCAATTGTTTTATTACATAAGCATAAGTTTCGTTACAAATTTGGTCGAAAAAGGGCACTAAATGATTTAAATGGTCTAAATAAAAATTATGTAGATTTATATACAAATAAACAAAGTGGATATTTACTATTACATATCCATTTATATAATATAAACGTCTTGGTGGATAACATCGGCCGAATAATATATCATGTATTCTCGTGGGTTTTAGCAAATACAGGTAGCCAGGCAATTTTACCTCAATGAATACAGACAGTGATCAGTTTACATATTGCATGACCTACTTATTTATTTAAGGAGAACACCACGTGTCGGGGAGTGTTTAGTTCACGTTTGGGGGAAAACTGGTTGTATATAATTCACGAAATTTGATATGACCAGACACGAAGTACTTACCTGTAGCCACTTGAAATATTTATAGAGTAAGCCTACGACAAGAAAGGTTACCTAACAATATATATCTAAAGTGGCGGGTCTCAATTTACAAGGGGCTGGTAATGTGAAAGGGAGCATTATGTATCCTTTTTTAAATAGGATGATAGACTATTTTGCTACTCTCAGTATTAAATCCTAACTTTGGCCCTAGTTTGCGTGCTGGCGCGCCTTGTTACCCAAAAACGTCCTTGATTATTATGAATCGCATAATATTTTGTCATATTAATAGCTATAATTTTCTATAAATAAAAGCATAATGATAGTTGACAAGTAATGTATGTACCACGGGCGTGAATTGGATTTTGGGCCCAGATCTATCAAATGAATTCATTTTTTATTATTATATTTTGAAGTAAATTTTAAAACCATAGCATTTTTGAATGAAGAATGGAAAGACCTTTCAAATCACATGCTCCTACTTCAAAATTGAAAATTTGTGGGTTTTAGGTATCACTGAAAAGGGGTTGACTTAGGGATGATTTTTTTACGTTACATGATGTCACTTCACAATCCAAAACTGACGTTTCCAGGGATTTTTAATAAATATGTACAATCATTAAGACGCTGAATTTATTTCATTTGACTGTTCCACACTATATATTTCTGTTTACGACATAATTCATCAGAGACTACATTATTTATCTAACTACAGAGGTCGTCACGTGAATGTATCCTTTTACAACCCTCGTAATATACCGGGCCACATATAAATCACCCATACAAATTTGCGTTTGCTTAAATCGCTTAATAGAGGCCGACGTTGATCTTTAGGGGACCCTCCTTCCGTAACAAATGGTTGAAATATGCATATTTATCACCCCTTGAATAGTGTCAATGCCGAAGACATTGAAAAATCTAGAAGCTATTGAATGACGTATGCGATTGTTTAGCTTTTCGAAAGATTGATTGCCCAAGAAATCTTAGAGAAACTTCGATAAGATGATTACGCAGCTGAAAGTTTCGAACGCTGCCGATAATCCTGTTCGATCGTAGTATTCATTAATTTTCAAAGGAATATGTGTAGCATTTACTAAAGAGACGGATTTTTCTGTGTAAGGGAAATGTATTTGGCAATTTGTTACTGGTGTGAAGTTAGGCACAGCAATAGATGCAAATAATATCTCGGAGAATAGGAAAGTTAATCTTACAATTAGAAAAGTTGAAATTAATACCACAAAAAAATCAACACTTTATATCACACTATTAAAAAAAAGATTTCATAATGTTACCCTTGGGCCATATAACTTCGAAATAGCCCGCTAATTACATCACAACTGTTAATTCTCATTTAGAGAAACACGTTTATGCAAGTATGAAATGTTTAAAATATGGCAGATATAAACTTTCAATAATTGACTAGAAAAACGAGTAATGCAAAAGTTTGTAGGCACCATGGGTATTACTTACATATATTCATATGCAGGGGCGGCTCGTTATATAGAGCCAAGGAGCCATGGCACTACCTCTAGTTTTGAGCGCAGCAAGAATTTTTAATTAACTCTTAAAATTCTTTTTGTTCCATGGTGAGGTTACGTGGACGAAGAATGGTATTAAAGATTTAGTGCATGTCTGGGACAAAATGTAAATGCACGATAAATCGAAAGTACACATAAATCATATTTTCAGCTTGTTCGGTTGTTTGAAATTATGAACCTTTACTTTACAACTCAAACTAATCTTGGACTATGAAGATGAATCGTTCTTTCTTTCTTCAAAAAATAAAGCGAGGGCTTCCCCATATTGTAAAAGTGCCATCAACATGTTCCACGAGCCGCTACTGCGAGTCATACTAACCAAGTGAATTGTTTTATTCGAATTATTCAAAATGTATTTACTAAATCTAAAGTTGTCGAAACTGACGGCACAAAAGGTGAAATAATAAGGTGATCCCAACAAAGTTTATGATTTTATTTGAATTCTTTTTCAAATTAGTTTCATTTTTGGACGATTAAAGCGAAAATTAAAAAAAAATATTTTCCTAAAAAATTGGAAAATTGATTTGAACAATAGAGTTGATTTGAACAATGAGACTAATTTAAACCATTTTCTTACTAGAATATTCTGCATTTTTGATTATTAAGACTGTATTTTTGATTTTTTTTGTCTAAATTTTTGATCATTTGGCCTAAATATTCTTTATTTTGACATAAATTTTCAATTTCATTATTTTTCGACTGTTTGGTCCGCATTTTTTATTTCTCCTTTTTGGTTTTTAAATTTTTGACCCGTATTTTTGGTCAAAATATTTTAACTTTTAGCCTAAATTAATTTTTTATTTTGACCTTTTGCGATTTAATTGTTTAAATTTTCGACTTTTTCGCCTGCATTTTTTATTTTCCCGCGGAATTTATTATTAATTTTTAGATTTTTGACCTGTATTTTCCATTCTTTTGGGACTAATTTTTGATCTGTTGACCTAAATATTCATTATTTTGAAATAAATTTTCGATTTAATTGTTGAAGTTTTCGTTCTTTTTGTCCGTATTTATTTTTCGAGCCGAATTTTTAATTTTTAGATTTTTAAACTGTATTTTCGATTTTTTTTGGTCTAAATTTTTGATCATTTGTTCTAAATATTCTTTATTGAATTTTTAATTCTAGTTCCAAATTTTTGATTTGATTTTCGTTAAAATATCTATAACCTGAATTATTCATTTATATGCGAGATTTTCTTATTTTTTATGGTATGTCAAGTTTTTTTTATTGAAATTTTCGATTTTTTAGTCTGCATTTATTATCTTTAGGCCCGAGTTTTCGATGTACTGTCCAAATTTTCGACTTTCTGGCCAACATTACAGATTTTTGTTATTCTTTTAAATATTTTTTATTATTTTGACCTAACTTTTCGATTTTATTGTCAAAATTTTCGATTTTTTGACCATGACCATTTTTGGTTTATCGTTTAGTCTACATTTATTATCTTAAGGGCCGAGTTTTCGATGTTTTGTCTAAATTTTCGACTTTTAGACCGACATTGTGGATTTTTTTAAAATCTTTTGCCCTAAATTTTTCTTTTCTTTTATTTGTCTCTTAAAATTTTTCTTTCCTTGGTCCACTATTTTTATTTTAAGGCCAGAATTTTAGATTTGTAGTCTCAATTTTTTATCGAATATTTTAGATTTTTGGTATATTTTTATCCTATATTTTAGATTTTTTAACTTGCTCTATTGATTTTATTTCGTGATTTTTTTTATTTTTTACTATTATTTTCGAATGTCTGGCCAGAAACTTATTTTTGGCGGCTGAAAGTGGCAAATTATTTTGCTTCTACTTAAGTTTTCGATTTTTTGTCTGCGTTTTTTTATTTTTAGATCAGGATTCTTGATTCTTTGGTTCATATTTTAGATTTCTGTATTTTCCATTTTTTTTATTTTTCTTTATTTTGACCAAAATATTCGATTGGTTTGCGGAAATTTTCGATTTTTTGTCTGCAGTTATTTAACTTTACGCTCGTTTTTGATGTTTTGTCTAAATTTTCACCGTTTTAGGCCCCTAGTAGATTTTTTGGCCAATATTTTGTATTTTCGATTATTTTGGTTTCCATTCTTGTCTTTTGGCCGACATTTTCTTTATTTCGATTTAAATTTTTGATTCGTTTGTTAAAAATTTGAATTTTTTGGACTACCACTTTAATTTTAGGGTACGAATTTTAGATTTGTGGTCTTAATTTTTTAATTTTGTCCCATATTTTAGATTTTCTTAACTTGAATTATTGATTTTATTGTGCGAATTTTTTTAAATTTTTATATTTGCTATTATTTTTACTTTCTCCGTTACGAAGTACGAGAAAGTATTGTGATCGTGATTTTTTTTTCAAAAAATTTTTTTACGGAAATATCCGTTTTGGGGTCCCTAGATGCCATTTCAACAATTTCTGGAAAAAAAAAATTTGTGTCTGTGTGTGTGTGTGTCTGTCTGTGTGTGTGTGTGTGTGTGTGTGTGTGTGTGTGTGTCTGGCTGTGTGCGCTGTATCTCAAAAACTAATAGAGCAATTGATATGAAACTTTCAACATACGTCTTATTTGATAATCTGAAGAACTGAAAAGCTTTTGGTAAAATTTCGTACACCGGAAGTGGGTGTTTACCTTAACTGTTTTTTGTTTTTTGCCAATATTTTCTTAAATATGAAAAATATCACAAAAACATTTAAACAAACATTGAAGACAACAAAGAAATGAACATCTTTTGCTTGAAAATATTTTTCATAAAATCATTGCTATTCGAGAAAAAAATTTATTAATTTTTTTTAACTTTTGGTTTATAATTATGAAACGATGATAGTTACAGCAAATTTGTGTGAATAATAATTGTAGAGAATAGCAAAATGAACAACTTCTAAAGAATAAGTTTTTTTCGAAATCTCGTTAGTTTTTGAGTAAACCGAGTTTTTGAATTTGAAGTATATTTTTTCCGTTTCATAATTTTGACGTTTTAAACGTCAGTTTCATCCAAGTTTACGCAACGCTCGATGTACATTTAAAATATGATTTCAATTGAAAATGAACCATGAAAACGTAAATATAAATGATACCATCAAGTCGGAGAAAGTAACATGATGGCCACATCACCATTTTTTAATTTCTCGTTGGAACTTATTTTAAGCTAAAAAGAGTTATTTTTGGGGCTGAAAATGGCAAATTATTTTTCTTTTACTTGTAGTTTCAATTTTTTGGTCTGCATTATTTTTAAACCAGGATTTTTGATTTTTTGGCCGATATTTTAGATCTTCGGCTGTTTTGTTCTAAATTTTTATTTTTTTGGCCAAAATATGCGATGGGTCCAGGAAGCTAAATGGTTCTTTGTTTCTTCAAAAAAGGAGGGGGATATTGTATTGTACGTGGCTCTACCATTAACATGTTCCACGAACCGCCACTGTTCATATGGCCATAAATCGTCCTAATGTTCTTGGTGCATGCATAACTATTATCGATTAATCTATAAGTAGTGTGCTTCTTATTTGTCTGAATATCGCATCCTATTTTTTTGATAAAGTAGCCACAATATAACTTAATACTAAAAACAAATGTAATCCAAATTATAATTTTAGTTTAAGCTTCGCGATATAAATTAACTAGATTACCAAATATAAATAGGCTGTAAGTTCGGGCGGTCAAATGGTATTAACGAAAATTTACCATTCTTGTACATGTTGTAGTAGTCATTGTAAATTAATCTAAAATTACAAATCGGTTGTGGCAGAATGGCCTAGTTGGCTACGCCAGTTTTACTTAACATCTTTAACTCTCCCCAGCTCACATTCCCTTTGCAGTATTCCTTTAAAAATAAAAAATGAACCTTAAATGTATTAATAACACAAATCAACTTTTCTATTAAATTGTTATTAAAGAAAAATATTTTCTTGTTAAATCGATGGAGTTACTAATGTGTAGGGGTCAATTCCCTGAAAGAAAGCGCTCGCATTCTTGATGTAATACAATTACAAGATAGTGCAGATGGCGAAATTCAATACTACCGCCCTCTGTAATTTATATCAATTTACTAGGAAATCTGAAATATTATAGTTGGGAAAGTTTGTGACGTTTTGGGCGTGTGGATCAATGGGCAAGCCCACGCTCACGATCTTATCAAACTTTTTAAACCTACTCCGAGCCAAGGCAGCTGTTTAATAATTCCCAGTAAGTTGGGAAATTGTTCAGGATTACGATCAATGAATGACTGTGATTGTACAAACAAGATTGTTTAAATTAATATTGACGTGGAAGGGGCAATTGGTATAGTTATATTATGATCGAAACAAAACTTCATAACTGGCACATTTATATTTTTGTATTCTTTTTTAGTGAATAATGGTTATTTCAATTGTTATTATCAAATTTTTAGGAGTACCTGCTTTGTTTATCTATAATATTGATTTATGTTCACTAAGAAGTGAATACAAAGGTCGGTATAGTCGGATGATAGAGTAGCAGTAATTGCAATGGGTAGGTCTTTCGATGTTTGTTTTTGTCGATATACCGAATGCTAATAATAATAAAAATAAACATTTATTGCCCTGCAGATTAAAAATAAACTTGTTACTGGGAAAATTTACAACTTGTAATATAGGATTAGTGTAAAATACATAAATAAATAAAATATATAATCAAGATTTTACAACGTTATTTGGCGTACAGGTAAATAATAATAAGGGTGAGTTACGATTAACGAGTTATGAAAAATATTTATGATAAGCGATCAAGTGATTTTTAAAACATATTTAAACTATCGCTAAAGATATCAATCGTATAATGCAGGGGATTATATAATGTTATAAACTTATTCAGTGGGGAATGTAAATGTGTAACCGTATGAAATTATTTGCGTTTGAATATAATGACGTGTCGGGATGTAATTCTTGGTACATGTATATTTATGGTCGCTAATAATTGTGGGTCATCAATTATATAATTAATAATTTTATCAAGTCATACGACCATAGCTATATTTCGCTTAACGACTAACGATTGGAAATCAAAAAATGTTAATAAATCTGCATATCTAATGCATTAATCTGGGTACAGAAGTCTTAAAAATTTCTTTTGTAATTTCTCAATAGATTGATAATGGATTTGGGATGTAGGGGACCATATCACATTCGCGTATTCTAACTTGGAACGAACGTAAGAAAATTATATTGTTTTAATTACATTGATATTGGTAAATTCTTTGCATGTTCGTTGTAAAAATCCCAACATCCTTAAACTCTCCGTGCTAATATACTTAACATGAGGCGTGAATGAAAGTTGACTATCGTAGATTATACCAAGATCTTTTATAGTCGTGCACCGCTCAAGAGGTACACTATTCAGATAATAATTGATATGTAAATCAATTAATTTGCGAGTAAAACTCAAATATTTGCATTTAGATATGGTTAGTTCCAATTTGTTAGATTTACACCAACGCACAGTGGTTCAGAATTCGAAAAAGCTGGCCAAAAGTCGAAAAATGAAAGTTAATATTTTGAGTTTAGTACAATATAGTCGTGTCCAGAGGACTCCATGTGATGCCACACTCCAAATATGATTGCATCTACTTCAAAATGCCTCGTAATTTGCGTTTAAACTTGTTACTTTGCTAGACGCGTGGGAGACGTTCGGACGAAGTGAAAGTTTGTCGTCGATTTTTCACTATAAATACTAATCTTTATGTCCTGGGATTTTTTCCTTGTTGTTATGGATCTTCCTGAAGGTAAATTAATGGTTATTACATTTAATATGCATATAAAATTTTTATTAGCAATTATAGGAATTTGCCTTAAAAATAGGTAGAAGCATTTTAAACATTCATGAAAATATTTTTTTGCCTGTATATGCCTGTGTTCCTATAGCAATAAAACTATTTATTATAGTGTCCTCTAACATGGTAAACAACAATTAGCTGCATTCACTTGCATTCCTCAGTGTAGGATTATTTTTATTGCTGATCTCCAATGTCCAATATCGTTGAAAAATTCGACTTTATATTTTATTAAATATCTTGTATTTATGATGTGTATATGTATACAGGATCTAGATGAACAAAACGGAACATGGGATTTTCACTGTTAATTTTTTTATATTGGAATATTATCTTTCCTGATCATTTTAGAGGAAAGATCTGCTCCTAGTCAAATTAGTAAAACAGAACAAATAAGGAATTTGAAAGAAGTTTGTACGGAGAAAGTAAAACATAAAAATGACAGACAGATAGACACAAAGGCAGATACTCACAAACTTTTTTTAACAAAAATGGTCGAAATCGACGAAATGGATATTTCCGCAAAACAAATATTTGGAAATTCTTATCGATCACCATACTTTCTCATAGTTTGCACGGAAAAAGTAAAAAATAAATATGACAGACATGCAGACACACAGACACACATTTTTTACAAAAATTGTCGGAATCGACGGAAATAGATTTTGCCACAAAAAAAAAATGTTTGGATTTTTTTTTACGATTACAATAGTTTCCCGTAGTTAGTATGAAGAAAGTAAAAAATAAATATGACAGACATATACAAAGGCAGACTCACATTTTTTTTTTACAAAATTGTCGGAATCGACGAAATGGATAATTTCGCAAAAAAATATTTGGAAATTTTTTACGATCACAATATTATCCCTTAGTTTGTAAGGAGAAAGTAAAAATAAATATAAGGCAGTCACACAGACACATTGTTGTCACAAAAATTGTCGGAATCAACGAAATGGCGATTTTCGCAAAAAAAAATGGAAATTATTTATGATCACAATACTTTCTCGTGGTGTGTACAAAGAAAGTCGAAAATAAAAATGACAGACAGACGCACATAAAGGTAAACATACAAATTTTCTACAAAAATTGTCTGAATCGACGAAATAGATATTTAAAAAAAAAAAAAAATGGAAATTTGTTACGATCACAATATTTTCCCTTAGTTTGTAAGGAGAAAATAAAAAAAAATAGATATAACAGACAGACAGACACAAAGGCATACACACAGACATTTTTTTTTACGAAACGCCTGTTCCGCAAAATAAAATGGAAATTTTTTACGATCACAATATTTTCCCGTAGTTTGTACGGAGAAAGTAGAAACTAAATATGACAGACACAAAGCCAGACACACATATTTTTTTACAAAAATTGTCAGAATCGAAGAAATTCATATTTCCGCAAAAAAATTTTTTTTACAATCACAACCCTTTCCCGGAGTTTGTACGGAGAAAGTAAAAAAAATCAATATGACAGACAGATAGACAGAAAGGCTGACACACATTTTTTAACAAAAATTGTCGAAATCGACGAAATGGATATTTCCGCAAAAAAAAATGTTTGGAAATTTTTGATGATAACTATATTTTCCATGACTTTGTAAGGACAAAGTAAAAATAAATAAGACAGACACAAAGGCAGACACACAGATACATTTTTGTCACAAAAATTGTAGGAATCAACGAAATGGCTATTTCCGCAACAAAATATTGGAATTTTTTTACGATCACAATACTTTCCCGTGGTTTGTACGAATAAAGTAGAAAATAAATATGACAGACAGACAGAGATAAAGGCAGACACACAGTTTTTTACGAAAATTGTCGGAATCGACGAACTGGATATATCTGCAAGAAGACATTTTTCGGAATTTTTTACGATCACAATAGTTTCCCGTCAATTGGCACACACCCTGTATAGTATAAGTTATGGTTTTGGCCCGAGGGTGGAGAGTGCCACTGACTCGAAGCCTAAGGCCAAAAACCATTTTATTAATTAATCCGTGGTGATTTTTTGGAACATTATTTTTTTTAATATCATTAAGTTTTAATTTATAGAAAATTCAAATTACAATTTATACGAGAGAATAGAAATAATCGTAATTTATATGACACGTTTATTCTGTTCGTAACCATGGTAATAGGTGTAAATAAGAATGGAAGTTTTTCACTAATTTTGAAAATAATCATTAAATTGTTGTTAAAGTTGCGAATTTCTTCAGTGTGGCTAAATAAAGGTAAAAACGATTGCGACCAACTTAAAATTTTAAAAATTTACTCGAAATTTATACCATTTTATGGTATAAAAAAGACTTTCTACACACCCTGACTAAATTATAAAATAATCACCGGAGAGCTGGGATCATTGGTTTTCTAAAATATTGGATTTCTCCAGTGAAGACAATAATAATTTTATCACTTATGTCCGCCATATTGGATCCGCCATTTTGAATTTTTCAGTTTTGACATCAAATTCATAATCTACCCATTTATATTAATATTTATCAAGATTTAGACTTTTGGCCAGCTTTTTCGAATTCTGAACCACTGTACAACGCTCTATAGTGTTTAGATCATTTTGTAAATATATAGCGTCAAGAGGCGAATTTACAGACTTAAAAATTTTCATATCGTCTGCATACAGAAGGACTTCCGATGATATATTGTCAACTATGTCATTAATGAAAATTATAAAAAGTAGGGGGCCAAGATTTGATCCTTGCGGTTCACCGCTTGATGGCATATATTGCAGGGAACAACAACCATTGTACTGCACATAATTGCTCTTTTTGTTGAGATATGAGGTAACTAGGTCTAAAGTTGAGCCGAGAACACCAAAATTTTGCAGTTTTGAAATAATTAAGTTGTGATCAATGGTACGAATGCCTTTCTAAAATCGGTGTGAATGACATCAACTTACCGTCTAGTTAATCAAAAACAAATTCCGTGAAGTTTAGCAAATTTGTTACAGTTGATCGTTTCTTTATAAACCCATGCTACTTGAATGTGATATGACTATGTCTATGAGAATATAACTTTGTTACAATTATAGTCTCAAATATTTGCGCAAAATTACTAATAATCGAGATTGGCCCGTAGTTTTTAATATCATCTTTATTTCCTGATTTAAAAACAGGTGTGACTCTGCACGTTTCCATCTTTTAGGAAATACTGATGTACTTACAGACATATTAAAAATATGTACAAGTGGTGAAATTAAACATAATAAACAATCTTTTACAAGAAATTCGGGAATATTATCCGGACCTGAAGTGGAATTTGGAGTTTTTTAGCAGCATTAATAATATCATTTTCAGAAATATCCCCGAAATTGAAAGTGTTAATATTTTGAGTAAGGTTGACAAGGTCCCCCGGTGTGTGTTCTTTATATAGGCTTGAGAAGTAGTTGGCAAACCCATTTACTATATCTCGGCTTGTCATATGTAAGATCGTTCCAATGAACAATACCCGGGATACTATATTTCTTTTTATTAAGAAATAATTGTCGTGGATCATGAATAATTGAATCCTCTGCGGATTTTATAAGTATACTGTAATATTTGTCTAAAGCTTTCCAAATTTGTTTACGCAGGGAATTTATTTTTGTACTGTAGTAATTTAATTTATGCCTACTAAACAATTTGCGATAATGGTTTTTTGTTCGTATTAATTTAATAAGAGCAACACTGAACCATGGTGGATATTTTATATTATTGCGACCTTTTATTTCCGGCACACATTTATCAACAATTTTATAAAGAACACTATAAAACTCACTGCAAGCATCCTCAATATCCGTACATTGTAAAACCTTTGGCCAATCGGTTACTAACATTTTATGATACAATTTACGAAGATTCGCTTTGCGATAGTTATAACTGTAACAAGTTGACTCAATGTCCGGTCTGAATATTTTAGTAGGATTGGAAGGGTCCGGGACAAAGTGCCGAATGCCCAAAGTGCCGAATCGGTATTTTGCCCAATGGGCCGGATTTCACACTACCGATCATGCCCAAAGTGCCGAACGGCGCCAAGCGACGTCGAATCATTCGTAAACAAGGCGTCGGACCCGAATGCGAATCGGCAATTTGGATATTCGGCACTTTGTCCTCGCGCTGCCCAAACTGCCGAATGCACGCCGATTCGCCACTTTGATCCTCGCATGCACGTACTGTAAGGCCCAAAATGCCGAATATTTATGTTTTAATACGTTTAAAAACGTTTAAAACAAAAATACAATTTGTTTTATTTTAAATTAAAAAAAGCATAAATTTGTATCATCAAAAATAATTTTCGCACATTACGAACATTCATGAGCACATCCTCATTCGGCATTTTTGGCCTTACTCATAGGTGCGTGCGAGGACGTTCTGTCGAATGACCAAACTGCCGATTCGCATTCGGCTCCGACGCCTGATTTACGAACGATGCGACGTCGCTTGGCGTCGTTCGGCACATTGGGCATGGTCGGTAGTATAAAATTCGGCACTTTGGGCAAAATACCGATCGGCACTTTGGGCAGGCCCCGATTGGAAGCAATCTCAATGGATACATTTAATGCAGGGTGGTGCGCATCTTCAGCTACCAATCCATTGTTACTTGAATAACTGCAGTTAAGATTGCTCCCAGTCAATACTAAATCTAATATTCGGTTATTTACATTTAATACATTATTATGTTGTGTGAAATTATTGAAATTTAATAAATTATAAAAATCTAATAAAATTAGGTTACCTATGAATGATGAATATTGATGGAGGTTGGGTAAATTAAAATCACCACATATTACTACAAATGGATGTAATTAATTCATAAGCATAAGCATACACTTCGTTGTTACAGGAAGGAGGAATGTATATACATAATAAAAAGTATTTCTTTGTGATTAACACTTACGGTAACAGAAAAAAAATCAATTTCGGATCGCATATCAACAGGTACACTAATTTCATTTCTTCTACACTGAACATTGACATCTACGGCAATCAATGCGCCACCTCCACTTTTATGTTGCCGGTCATCTCTGTAAACATTAAAATGGTCAGGGAACAATTCCGAATCTTTAACATCACCCTTAAGCCATGTTTCGACTAACATAAGTACACCATATTCACTTGCTGCAGCGTTATTATATATTTGAGAGGTTTTAGTGCGAAGACCTCTTACATCCTCATAGAAGATTTCCAATGTGTTATTACAGTTGCTGGTATCATACTGGGCAGTGGTTAGTTTAAATCCGTAATTAAGGGAACGCCGTTCATGTATCTCACTATTGCTTTCGCCCATTTGCTTTCTATTTTTAAAATCAGCGCAAACTTTATTTTCGAACTCAATTTGTCTTGGAGTCCTATCATTTCTTAACTTAACTTCTTTTACCTTTTCACTATTTTTAAGTTTTTTTGCATTTGATAAGACTCGTTTTGCTTCTAGTATGCTGTTAAACATTACTTTAATCGGACGTGATTTTGTATCACGCTTTTGGCCTAGCCGAAAAAGTATTTTTGAAGGTTCAATTGAGTCATCTACTGTTATCATTTTATTAATCAGTGATGTATCCTTATCTTCATTGTCAGTCTCAGGAATATTAAAAATTATAATATTTGTTGCACGATTATTTTGCTGTTGGATTTCATCGGCAATAGTGTTCACGTCGCCATCGAAACAATCAACCTTATAGTTTTAGTTGTTGTTTATAATGTTAATTCATGTTCAATAAAAAGTATGTACAAATAATGATTTAGTCAAATTATAGTGCAATAGCTTTTGCTGCATTTAGTGGTTTCATGACACTTCTTTTTGAATAGGTCTTCCTATATTTATAAATTTTTCCGATTTACTAAATATTGATCATTTTATTATACTCTTTTCAGATTTTGTTGTTGATCCGTAACAAATATTTATTTTTATTCATTTATATTTTGTATGATTATATTACAAATATAGGGCGACTACAAAGTCTGATCCCAAGTCATTTTTTTCGGAAACGGTGGGCTTGAAAATTCGGTAAACGCGTATTCCATTGTTTTCGGGGGAATGATACGAAACTCGACCCACTACCCTCAACCCCCTAGGGGGTAGGGGGTGAGAAATAGAAAAGTTAAATAGGCACCCCCATTTTTTTGTACGGATTTGAATACTCCGGGAAAAAATAAGAAAGTTTTATCTGAATTTTTTTTTCTATTCGTGACAGACGACGCTATAACACAGCCCCACAAAAAAAAGTGCGAAACTGTAGATCGGACATGTGTATTCTTATGTATTTTTCACCGGTGAATCCGAATCCGGGGTCAAGGCCTACACCCCTGGAATTGGCCCCAGAGGCCAAAAATGGCCCTATAAGGTGCGAATCTCGATTTTCCGGCCCCCGAGCGCCCATTTTCCGACCTTAGAGGGTGAATCCCAGTCGGCTCTAAACTTTTTACTTTCTCCGTTACGAAGTAGGAGAAAGTATTGTGATCGTGATTTTTTTTTCAAAATTTTTTTTTACGGAAATATCCGTTTTGGGGTCCCTAGATGCCATTTCAACAATTTCTGGAAAATTTTTTTTTGTGACTGTGTGTGTGTGTGTGTGTCTGTGTGTGTGTGTGTGTGTGTGCCTGTGTGCCTGTGTGTGTCTGGCTGTGTGCGCTGTATCTCAAAAACCAATAGAGCAATTGATATGAAACTTTGAACATACGTCTTATTTGATAATCCGAAGAACTGAAAACCTTAACTGTTTTTTGTTTTTTGCCAATATTTTCCTTAATATAAAAAATATCACAAAAATATTTAAACAAACATTGAAGACAACAAAGAAATGAAAAGCGTTTGCTTGAAAATATTTTTCATAAAATCATTGCTATTCGAGAAAAACATTTATTTTATTTTTTTAATTTTTGGTTTATAATTATGAAACGATAATAGTTACAGCAATTCTATATAAATAATAATTGTAGAGAATGCCAAAATGAACAACTTCTAAAGAATTAGTTTTTTTCGAAATCTCGTTAGTTTTCGAGTAAACCTAGTTTTTGAATTTGAAGTATAATTTTTCCATCTTTCATGATTTTCACGTTTTAAACGTCAGTTTCATCCGAGTTTACGCAACGCTCGATGTACATTTAAAATATGATTTCAATTGAAAATAAACCCATGAAAACGTAAATATAAAGTCGGAGAAAGTAACATGATGGCCACATCACAATTTTTTTGACCACGAATTCGGCTTTGGCTTGGGAATGCAATCTCAACCTCGCCTGAGCATCCGTCATCCCGGAATCCACGTTTCACACCTTATAGCGGCCATTTTCGGCCAATCCCAAACGAAATTTGATGGTTACAAATTTGACAAAATGATCATACATAATGTTCAATTCTTTATGAGAACTCAAGTTCAATTTTGTGTACAGAAACTTCTTTTTTTTCAGGAAGACGTTGCCAATGCACTTAATACAAAAGTTTAGGGAAGTAACGCCGTCAAATGTAAATGTAGGGAGAAGACCACACCCGATATCTTCTCCCTACACTTAATACAAAAATTATTTCTACATAATATTTTATAACAACATCCTGATGAAATTATTTTATCTTTACCAGAATAAAAATAGAGGCGCTACAAATTGGATTTTGACTATTTAAAATTAACTTTATTTTTGAACTTTGCATTGGCGCACCCAATTTGACAGATCATTAAAAATTTGCCAGATTGATTATACGTAATGTATCTCTATTACAACTCAACAAAATGATCAAATCTTTATCAGAACATAAATCGCGTTGTCACAAATTCAATTTTGCTTACCGAAAATTAAATATTCGCAGAAAACCATGGCCAATTAAACATATTATTTTGTCAAATCTTTTAAAATTTGAATAAGTTTACATAATACATTTTTACGTAAACATGAACTTTATTTTTTTAAATACAAACCTGGATTTGTTATTTAATTTTCGAGTAGATTTTCATCTTCCAAAACTAATGATGACGCTGATCACAAAATTGTTTGCTATAACCCGTTCTCCGGAATCTAGCGGCTGTGGTCGTAAAAGAGGGTCGGAGCTCGGTAAGTAGGGGACGTAATATTTTTTATCTCCAAACAAACTTTGTTGAGAAGTACTGGTGTAAAAGTGCGTATACCAATAGGAGCGAAGGACAGTAATAAACGTATGGGATGCAATTAGACGAACCACCAATACCTTTTCTTCGAGGGTGCGTCGATCCTCAGGGTGGACCGACCGTTTTACGACCTCGGCGGCCAGATTCCACCGAATAGGCTATATATGAGTTATTTAAAGGTTATTTCAAAATTGAAGAGAAACCATTGACTTTGGAACATAACAAAGTGTGCCTTGACAATAACAAAGATTATATTTGAAGGCTCTTCATAGAAATATTATGAATTAGTTTTTTGAGATATCATCGTCAATATAAAAAATTAAATCCCACTCCGATATCTTTTATAACATATTTTGAAAATCAGGTTTCAACAAGGTCCATAACCCATGTTGGTTTCATTACTTTTAAATGGTTTGGAGATAAAAAGGCTGCTTTTTTAAATTCGTTGCAGATTTGTGATTTTAGAAAAAAAAACCCTGTCACAAGCTTGTTTATTTAAAGTTTTTTTGAAAATCGAAGAATATGTGTTGACATATATACATGTGCTTGAAAGTATGCCTTAACTTTGATAACAGAGAGGTATGTCTTAGCTTGGACATTACCTAATTTAGATTCAGTGCCCTTTTAAAAGAGTGTTTTCCTAACGAAGGAAAACGCAATATGCTTACTACTCTAATCATTTATACAGAAAAAATGCAGCAGAAATGTATCTTCAATAATATTTAAAGAAATCGACAAGTATGTTTAAGTCAACGGCAATCCTTTTGAAGATCTAGAAAATTAGACTACTTTGTAAGAAATTTGATACAAAAGGTTTTTGTCAGTTATTTAAACTCCATTTTATAAATAAAGTTAAGTTGTTGCAGAAATCTCCTTATTTAATCATTAGTTTTGGAAGGTGAAAAGCTGCTAAAAAATTAAATTGAAAATCCAGGTCCGTATTTAAAAAGTAAAGTGGATGTGGATATCTAAATAACGAGAAGTCGTATTTAAAAAATAAGTTTATTTTCTGGAAGTGCGTACAAAAGTGTCTCAAGAAAGTTATCTTAGTTTTTCAAAACCACCAGTAATGAAGTCGTAAAAAAACAAAAACCAAAATTAACTTTTTCGGTTTTTATCGAATATCTCCCGAAGTAGTCGGAATATTTTTAATTTCTTGTTAACAAATTATTCAGCATTAAAATGCTTTGCCTTTATTTAAACAACTATCTATCTTTTACAGTTACTGATATAGCAATGCTAATGAATCGAATTTGTCACACCCTGTATAGTACCTTTATATAATAATAATAATAATAATAATTTATTTTCGTGTCATTACATTCGTGTATACTTGTCGAGTTAGGCTAATAAGTTTAATTAAATGCAAAAAGTCACATGTACTGACACAACTGCGAATTCACTAATAAAATTAATAGACATAACTTACAGG
Organism: Ocypus olens; assembly: GCA_910593695.2. NCBI lineage: Eukaryota > Metazoa > Arthropoda > Insecta > Coleoptera > Staphylinidae > Ocypus > Ocypus olens. The sequence continues at coordinate 9,827,804 of OU343054.1, read as the reverse complement.
GTAATAATAAGATATGATCTATAAATATTGATCAAAAACAACAATTAGGATACAGATTAAAATAGTTAAAATATAAAGTACAAGTAAAAAAAGTTCATAGATAAACAAGAACTCAACAAAATTGTTGGGCCAGAACAAAAATGGTGGGGTTGGAAATTTAATTTACCGAAAATTAATTTTTCTCTAGGAATGCAAATCCCAAATGCAATTTGGCAGATTTTTACAAAATTGACACAATAATCATACCTTCAAGTGGCCAATATATTTATTCTTTTACCAAAACTTAAATGGCTGTACCAGAAGTTGGATTTTGTGTACAAATTAAATTTTGTTTGACAATCCTCGAAATAATGTTGCAGATCGATAAAAATTTGAGAAATTATTCCAATATAATTTGTCTTTAAAACTGCTTGACTAAATTAGTAATTTTTTACCAAAATAATAATGCCGATGCTGCAAATTGGATTTTGATTATCAAAATATTTTTTTTAGGAAGACCATTGGCATTCTCACATATAATTTGACTGATTCATCATATTTTTTTACAATGACAAAAATGAAGTAACAAAAGTACCATGTAAATTAAAGATATCGTAAATTGAAACAAATTCTCCAAAGTTCTAATTAAAACTAAGTAGGCTAAACCCGAATAAATTAACGCCATCCCTTATGACTATTCTCATCAGCTGATGTCAGAAATCTAAAATAATAGTAATTTAAGTTCCGAAAGTGATATTTTAGGGGATGAGTAGGAAGTAGAATCCTGCCAGTCCCATAAAATCACTTTTGGAACGTGTTACGTACTATATATTTTCTGCAGCCGTTTTTTATGTTAAGAAAAGCTAAAACACTCACGAATGTTATATGACAAGCGCTGTCATAATTAAATACGAAGTTGATGTTTTTGTCAAGGCCGCCTATGCCGAAAATAAAGAAAATATAGAAATCGTTCTGAAAGTGAAACAAAATCGTCCCGAAAATTACTACTTTCGGTATGATTTATGTAAAGTGGTACTTTCGATTTTATAAATCATACCGAAATTTTATTTTTACCTCTACCATAACAAATATGGCGGGGCTAGAAATTGAATTTTGATGATCAAATATTAATTAAAAGAAAAACGTTGACAATACCATTCGCGATATAGCAGATCATTCAAAACTCAACGGATTAATCTTACATTATCGTATCGTCGCCAGAACAAAAAATGGGGCTAATACTTTGCTACTTCGGTCACAGTCGAAAACAGAAACACTCGAAACAAATAAAAGTGGTCGAATTAACCCATTACCAACTGGTGTGCCATATAGGGAGCACAAAAGAGTAAGGTTACTTTGGATTTTATTATTTTATGTCAAGCATTCCATCTATGGCACATTCAATATTTCGTATACTAAAAATAATGTGAATAAAGTTCTGCCTTTGTAATAAATTGATCAATTACCGTAATTAAAAAATACAATGAAAAATTGAATTAAATAAAAAATAAACTCAAGAGTTAATGGGTTATTAAGAAGCGCGGTCTTGACAAAGTGGGCGTTGGGTCCAAAGGGTTAAGAAACTGACCCATTTGTTTTATGCCTTATTTCAAGTATTAAACTTTTCAGATTCGCAGAAGAAATGATAATTAAATCCGTAGGATAATAAATAATAAAAATTTCCACCGAGCTGATACTAATGTAAAATTGTTTCGAACCAAATATTTGTAGCTATGCTATGATTGATGATGATAAATGATAGGTGACAATATACAAACGCTTTTATTGTGTGAACTATTTATTTTAGTGTGGGAACTACTATTACCATTTTATTAACTCATCCAAGTGACGTACATAGGCACGCGATCAAGTAAATTATAAACTACTGGGTATATGCCCTACTTTATATTGCCGAAGAGCATGTAATATCCATATTTATAGTTTTATATGGTAAATTACTGAATAATGATATGTTACGGGTTAGTTGCACTCCGCGGTATAAAATTGATATATCGGAAATTTTGTTTGTATTTGGTTGTTGAAATTATTATACTTTACTTGAATCTAATTAAGAAGTTAGGAGGATGGTTGTGACCGTTACTATATGGGAATCCATAATTAAACTGAATTGAAAAATTTATTGTATTTAAAATATTAATAAGTTAGTAATTAATTACTTGAGCTTCTGCAGCAAAGTCTTTAAGTAAGAACAACAAATATCAATTAAAACAACTACCCCCCGTGCTAATGCACCCCGGGGTATTGAATTACATGATTGATATTTGCTGTTACATGTCTGAAATCGCATTTAGCACAATGTAACATTTTGGGACTGATATTACCATTAATTCATTTGTTGTTCTTACTTAAGTAAGACTTCGCTGCAGAAGTTCAAGTAATTAATTACTAATTTATTAATATTTTAATAAACTGCAGCTAATTATTTATTTAACGGAATTCCCCATTTTAAACATATAAACAATAACGAGAGACAAAATACAGTTGATAGTATGACACAAGTATAGTAATAAACTAAATCTAATTCTAATGATGACATCTAATTACATATAAATCAACAAAGAATTGATAGATCAATGTATGATAAATGGCGTTTGAAGAGTGAATATGAGTTGCAAAATATTAAGAAATTGGAATAATTTAATAGCATATTACAATATTTCATTATTCGCGTTGCTGGATTATGCGCACCATAATTTGTTCGATGGAAATTTAAGCGGAACAATGGCCTGTTACGAATAGTCATTGACACAGAAAAATTAAAATCTAATATGGCTAGCAGATTGCTACAATTCACAAAACCATTGATCAGCTTAAATCCGTAACAAACGTCAAACATGGCTCTTCTATATCGTAGCGTTTTTAGGTTGACTAGTAATGCCCATTTTAAATGATGCAATCATTAAAAATTTGCTTTGAACTTTTTCGACCAAATTACTATAATTATTATAATAAGGACACCATATGGTAGTACAGTACTCCAACTGTGGTCTAACCAAAGATACGTATAGAGTTTTGTAAGTATCCAACTGAAACTGTTTAGAAAATCTGTCAATAAATCCCAACGTTTGAAAAGCTTTACTAGTAATATAATTAATATGAGGAATAAATGCCAGGCCATAATCAAGTATTACACCTAAGTCACGGACTCTGTTAACAGAGATTAAATTATTATTACCTATTGAATAATTGAAATGACTAATTCTGCCGCGACTAAATGAAATAGAGAGGCATTTATTTAAATTCAGTTTTAGATAATTTAATGAACACCACTCAGATAAATTATTTAAATCGGATTGTAAAATATTGTTATCAATTGGATTTTTGATTACAGTAAATAGCTTAACATCGTCTGCAAACATTAAAAATCTACTTTGCTAAATAAAACTACCAATGTCATTGATGAAAAGCAAAAAAGGATGGGTCCGCAATGTGATCCCTGAGGTACATCAGAAGTGACTGCGATTTATTTATTTATTTTATTTATTTACGGAAACACCATTTTTATATATTACAAAACTATACATTGTACGCATGCGTGATTAAAACTAAACTTAATACATATTACAGATGCCGCATGTAATAACTTTGATGTATTTACATAAATATAACAAAAAATAAACTATATTAAACATTTTCTAAAAATTTAATATCGATTCGTTTCAGTTGAGTCTTAAAACTGCCAAAATTATGAGCAACAAACTTGATACAAAATTAATTTGAAATAATATTGCCAAAGCGCATCATTCTACATACCGGAGTATTTATGCCATAATTGGTCAAGTGAATACTAGGCCGAAAGGGAAACATTTGCCTAGTCCATCTTGGCTGAATAAAATTAAAATTAACACGATTTAAAAGAAAAGGACAATTAATGATGCCATTAATAAGTTTGAATAAATAGTACAAATCAGCTATTATTCTACGATGTTGCAACTTTTGCAAGTTTAATATACTTAGAATATCCAAATGACCAGAATTCATGTTTAAACGATAAGAAATTAATTTTAAAAATTTTGATTGTATCCTTTCTATTTGCATTATGGCATTGTTATAATGGGGAGACCAGACTTGAGATGCATACTCTAAGCATGGTCTCACTAAGGCGAGATACAACAGCTTCAATGTTTCAATAGATAGTGGTTTTCCAAAGCGAATAACAAAACCCAATATTTTAGAGGCATTACATGTTATGATATTTATATGATTAGAAAAAGTAAGTCCCTCATCAAAAGTAACACCCAGATCTTTAATTAAGCTATTTCTTTTTAACTCAATGCCGTCAATATAATAACTGTATTGAATTCTGGACCTACGCTTACTAAAACTTGTGAGGGAACACTTTCCAATATTGAGATAGAGTTTGTTTTTGTCACACCAATTAGCTAAACATATCAAGTCTTCATGTAAGGCAACACAATCATCGCTATCACGTATTTTAAAGAAAAGCTTTAAATCGTCAGCATATAAGAGGCACTGAGATGATTTAAAATTTTCAGCAATATCATTTATAAATAAACAGAACAGTATAGGACCGCAGTGCGATCCTTGCGGTACACCCGAGGTAACATTGATAATATTTGAGGAATGGCTTTGTATTCGAACATATTGTTGACGGTCTACCAAATAACTTTGCAACCAATTAATAATTGAGGGCCCAAATCCCATAGTTTCCAATTTTGTTAACAAAACATTATGATTTAACCTGTCAAAGGCCTTAGAGAAGTCTGTATAAATTGTATCTACTTGTAGACCACTCTCTAAGGCCTCAATGACATATGATTTGAAAGAGAGCAGATTGGAAATGGTTGACCTACCACTAACAAAACCATGTTGCTCATCAATCATAATACTTCGACAACTCCAGCTCAATTGCTCTGCAATAATAGAATCTAACATTTTTGGGATTGTGGATTGAATGGATATACCCCTGTAACTTTTAATATTGTCCTTTGGCCCCGATTTGTACAGTGGAGTAACGTAGCTAATTTCCACAAGTAAGGGCATAGTAATCGTGAATATACATTTCTTCAATAAAAATCGTGGTAAGCCATCCGGTCCTGAAGCCCAGGTATTGACAAGCTTTTCAATACAACTGAATACGTCCTTAACATCAATATTAAATTTCTCAAAATTTATTACATCGGACGTTTTGAGCATAGGAATGTAATTCATATTTTGATTATCATAAACAGATGCAAAATACTTGGCAAACAAATCAACACAACTCTCCCTGTCCTTTAAAATCTCTCCCTCAAAATACATGATTTCAGGATAACTACTAGAGGTACCTTGATTACGAACAAAGGACCAGAAATAGTTAGCATTATCTTTTATACTAGATTCAACACGAAATATATATTTACGGTACAACTGTCTACTGAGATTCTTACATTGTGATCTCAACTCACAAAATTGTAAATACGCATCATGCTCTAGAGACAAAGTTATCAATCTTGACAAATTGTTTACGTTCCCTTAAGTAGCTGGAAAACCATTTGACTACTGACTTGCCACATCCAAGATCTTCTAATTTGTTTAATAGAACAAAATGATTGACTCGGTCGAAGGCCTTGGAAAAATCAGTATAAACAGAGTCAACTTGGTATCCCTTTTCAAGGGCGTCTAATAGATACAACTGATATGATAATAAGTTAGATGTTGTAGACCTGCCTTCAAGAAATCCATGTTGTTCATCGCAAATGAGACGTTTAGAATTCCAAATAAGTTGTATGGAAATTAATTTATCAAACATTTTAGGGATTACAGATTGAACCGAAATACCCCTGTAATTATTAATGTCATCTCTGCAGCCATCTTTGAACAAAGGATTCATATAAGAATTTTTCCAGTATGTGGGAAATATGCCGGTTTTTAGCGATCTAGTAAATAATAATTGAAGTGGTGTTGTAAGTGAGTAAATACATCTTTTCGAAAAATAAGGAGGTAAACCATCAGGCCTACTAGTAAGTAAGTCAGGTAGTTTATTCAAAGAATTAAAGATATCAACGGTATCAAGCGAAAATTCTGAAAGGGAAATTTTATTATTATAATTAAATATTGGAGCATTTACATGTTCATCACTATAGACACTGCTAAAGTGATCGGCGAATAACTCTACACAAGTGCAACCAGAATCACTTACATTGTCATTATAATTAAACGATTTATGTTTAATATTTTCTATTTATTATATTTAGTTGGTCAAAACATAGTGAATTTTTCAATTAAGTTTAATTAAGAAGTATCAGTGAAATTTGCACTACAAATTATTTAATACCTTGGAACTCTAATTATTTATCGGCCAATACATTATAACTAAATAACCACAATACATTTTTTATTTTATCTACCTGTTAAAGTCTTACATAATACCATTGTGCAGCGAAATCGTTCTCCATTACACGCAGAAACCATATTGCCGTATTGATTTTTTTAAGTATATTAAGAATATGGGATATGTGCTTTTTGGTTCATTATCATTTCATGAGGGTTGTGTGGAGTGAAATGTTGGGATTGTTATTTTTGTAAATATTGAAAGGGCCGACCTTTTGCACACTTGGAAATTAGGATGAACGTAAGCGGTTGGCAGACTAGGATAGCGTAATCAAGGAAGGGTCGGAAAATCAGTTTGTAGAAAGTTCTATTTTCTATTATTCGAAGTTTTACAGGATTTACGTCGAGCAATATAAGTAATTAAAACATGAACTGTATTACCATATTTTAATTCTTACTAAAACATATCATCAGACCTGATTTATAACTAGAAGCATACTTATATTCTGCCTAATATAATTTTTAAAAACTCGTCCTCGAAATTACTGTTTTAAAGTATTTCAAATATAGTTACTAATTTCACAGTTCCATTCTTAATGAAACATGTAATCATCAGGATGTGGTAACCGTTACTATATAATAATAATAATAATGTTTATTAACGGAATCTCCTTTTACATAATAATAATAATAATAATAATAATGTTTATTAACGGAATCTCCTTTTACATAATAGTAATAATACATATCTAAATATAAACAATTGAAAGATGTAAGAATGAACTATGCAGGTTTTACTAAAATACAATAAATTAAGGTGTAATACTAGCTTTCTCAACTCTGTTTTAAAATTATTAAAGCTAGAGCCAAACAAATTTACATGGGTATTAGAACCTAATTCATTTGCTAATGACATGAGTCTATATATTGGAGAATTAAGTTCATAATTAGTACGGACTACAGGTAACCTAAATACGGGTCTTCGACGTGTATTGATATACGTGGAGCTAATCGAAAAATTTAGTGAAACTGTCAATTCCGGACAATTTATTGCACCCGATATTAATTTATGAAGTAAACATAAATCCAACCTAATTCTACGCTTACGTAGAGATTCAAGGATAAAACCACAAGAAAAGTCATCGTTATCGTCAATCGAAATGGTAATTTCACTAAATTTCCAACGCAAATATTTGACAAATTTTTGCTGAATCCGCTCTATAGCTAACACATAACAACTATAATGGGGAGACCAAACTCTAGATGCGTATTCTACATTTGATCTTACTAAACTAGTAAATAAAGTTATAAGAGCGTGCGGTTTGAAGTTGTAACTATTCCTGAATATGAAACCAAGTATCTTAAATGCTTTATTTGTTATTAAATTAATATGGGCTGCGAATGACAATTTACAATCGAAAATCACTCCAAGATCTTTAATAATAGAAACTCTATCTAATGCTTCGTTATTGATATTGTAGTTGAAAGTAATTAGAGATGATTTTCTCGTAAAGGAAATTGTATTATATTTAGATATATTCAGAAATAGGTTATTTAGAACACCATTCATGTAACCCATACAAATCATGTTGAAGTTCTCTACAGTTATTTACATTGACAATAGCATGGAATATCTTCAGATCATCCGCGAACATTAACGATTTACAATAATTAAACGAATAACATAAATCATTGACAAATAACAAGAACAGTAAAGGGCCTATATGCTTTCCCTGTGGTACACCAGAAAGTACATTAATATCGCAAGAAATGTAATTATTTATCTTAACCATCTGTACACGACTAGAGAGAAAAGAACGGATCAAATTGATTGTGTCTAAAGTAAATCCGTAGGCATTCAACTTAGCAATTAATATATTGTGGTCTACGCCGTCAAACGCCTTCGAAAAGTCCGTGTATACCGCGTCTACTTGTTTACCATCAGAAAAACTATTAATAATAAATTAATGATAACATAATAAATTTGAAGTTATAGATCGGCCTTCAATAAAACCGTGCTGATTATCTACAAAAATACTCCGGCTGATCCAACGCAATTGAGTAGAAACAATTTTATCAAGTATCTTAGGAATCATAAACTGGATAGTAACTCCACGATAATTGTCCACTAAGTGTTTACCATTTTTCTTATAAATGGGAATGCCATATGATCTCTTCCAATATTGTGGAACATACCCCGAGTGAAGGGAATTAACGAAAAGCCAATGGATTGGTTTTGAGATAGTAAACACACATCTAGATAAAAGGAAACCGGGAATTCCATCAAGGCCATAACTACAATTATTAGATAAATGAATAATTTCATTAAACACCTCTTCTAATATAACACCTAACTTAGACGAATTAACTTAAAAGTCATAATTGAATTCTGGCACTGTAGTAATACTTGTACAATAGGCTGAAGAAAAGAACTATGCGAAGGCATTAACAATATCTAATCCGTTGTCATAAGTCACATTATTATATGAGATGGATTCTGGGATGCCTGAAGTATTTTTCATATCACTGGCAAATTTCCAAAAGGACTTGGGTTTCTGAGTAATATCGTCTTGAATTTGATTAATAAATAATTCAAAGAGAGATTTACTCAAAGACGAACACTGCGCACGTAGCTTACTAAAAATCTCGTAATCAACAATACTATTTGATCTTTTATAAGATAAATGTGCATTCTTCTTTTCCTTGGTTAGTTTTCTTAGTTCAGAATTAAACCATTTTGAATAGCGAGAGGTACAAATAAATTTAGATGGAACATACATTTTGATTGTGTCATACAATACCTCATAAAATAATTCAAGTGCATAATCTAAATCTTTACCTTCAAACAATAAATCCCAATCCACAACCGACAGTACATTATTAATAGCAATGTAATCTCCTTGTTTGAAATCATAAATTACATCATTTACCAATAATTCATGATGTTCTGTTAAAATATTAATGTCGATATCATAGGCAATGTGATGAATTGACGTATTGCACAATAAATCTATAGCTGGAATGATAGATATACCAGTACTTTTACTAAATAATAAATCTAGAAAGATCCCCCTTTCATTCGGAATGTTGTTAAATTGATACATATTAAGGAAGCTGTAAGTTTCGACAATCAATTCACATGCATTGTTCTGAGAAGACGAGTGTACAACAACATGGTAATCCATATTTAACACAAAACTTTTATTCTGCCTAAAAATAATCGTCGCTGAAGTGATAACTCGGTCGGTTTTAATAGTATTTCAAATATAGTTAATAATTCCACAGTTACATTCTTAATGAAACGTAATCATCAAGAAAGTGGCAACCGTTAACATATGGTACACTTAGTCTGTTTTATTCTGGATGAAGCGTGTAATTTTCTTCACTGTTTTGAAATTAATTACTTGCTTTGTTTCATTAATAAATATATTTTAAGTATCTAAAATTACTTGCTATTTTCTAAAGAGTGCGAATGAATACTTCTGGGCATGTTTAAACTGTCTTGATATAAAATAATATTACGGGAATTCATAACGTGGATAACAGTTGTATCAAGCTGGTTGCGTATATGCAAAATAATCTATCAATGTGCATTCTCTATTAAATATACTAGAAAATATCCAATATACAACGGCTGTTTCCGTAATATTTACTGACCAAAGTTCAAAAGTTCAAGGATATATTATTCCAAGTTTAAATAACTACTGCAGGTAAATGGAAGTTATCTAGTCACCTAACCCCATAATGGGACAATAGCAGGGAGCATTGGGGTGCTGAGTGTATGGTCAGGCCTGTAAACACGTTATTTCATAACTACCCTAACAAAAGTTATGTTCTGGCACCAGTTAATATCTGTGTGAGAACAGCTATAAAATATACTACCACCACACTCCTTTACGAGATTTGTTTACACACAAATACACTGGCCTGAAAATGAGACCGGACTCAACTTAATAAATGCGACTTGTTTATATATTGTACTATGGCTGTGATGTAAATGAAATATTTCAAAGTAAATACCGAAATAAATAATATATCCATAGACATTATAAATAACAGGATGCAAATTGATATGAATTGATTTATTCGATTCATAATTGATACAATCACATAAATTACTTTTTCATTTTTTTTTAATTTAAATAGAATTACCATTTAATTTTGTCTCCCTTAAAATAACTTCTTTGCGAATCGACGTGAAGTTAGCCACGACTTTCCATCCACGAATTTTGGCGCTTCCACTATCACCCGAATTATAACCAACCTCAATAAAATATTAATTATTATTTATTATTTTATTTATTATTTTAATTAATTTTTATCTATTTGCTATTGTGATTTACTATTTTAATCAATCTTATCTATTTGTTATTTATTATTTTGCAACTTGTTTGTCAATTAGTGTGAGTACATCGTCATTTACAATTTTATTTATTAATTCTGTGATATTTATACACCATCTATAGTGATCTTGTACTGTGATATTATAATATTTAGACTTTTATTTATTTGTTTTTATTTCTTCAACTTTCGTTTATATTACCGTATTTATTTAATATTTAGTATATTTTATTGCAATGTAAGAGTAACATTGGATTCTCTACTCAACGAATAAGTCCGTCGACATCATTTAAATTCACATCAGGCCAAGTTTCTTTTTGTTTGTTTTATATTAGTTTTAAGTTAATTATTAAGTCGTACATTGTTTTCTGTTATCTTTTTATTATATTTTTTATTTATACAATTTCATACAGCAATCTCTATTATTTACATAATACATATGTAATAAAGTTGTAAAAAGGTGAATCCGTCAAATAAATTAAATTAAATTAAATTAAATTACAGCCATTTTATTCCAAATTTTTACACAAACCTATTAAGGGATTTCCTACCAACAATTAGAAATATTTCGTTTAAAATGTCCATTAAAACATTTTTAAAATTAACCTTTATATTGAACAATTATACACCACAGTAAAAACATTGTATAACTGCCGTTTGGCTCAACTTACATTTAATATTTTTGCAAAATTATAACAAGCAACAGCCAATAGACTGTTAATATTGATCTTTATTATGTGTTAACCATACAAAGTATAGATACATTCGTCATATAAATATATAAAAAATTACTTAACGTTATTACAGTATTATGTCGCATAATATAAAAAGAAAAAGAAAAAGAAAAAGAAGGCAAACATTTAAATTAAGGTTCACAATAATGAAGTAAATTCTTGAATAGAATATGGAGAATTTAGGATTAGCAGGTTCTTTATTTCTTTTTTAAATCTATTTAAGCCTAGTTGTTTCAAATGATCCGGTATTTTGTTATACAGCAAACTTCCCGCATGTAATGGGGATTTTTTATGTTGTTCGAGTGAACACCTGTGAATATGGGTGTTAGAAGAACTTCTAGTTCCGTGATTGTGCATATCACTATTTAATGTGAGTAAATCTTTAGTTTTGTGTATGTGGATTAATAATTTATATATGTAAATTGATGTTAGTGTCATTATTTTTTCGTTTTTAAATATTGTTCTGCACGAGTCTCTATATTTTAAATTAAATATTAATCTTAATATTCTCTTTTGTGCAATACAGATCTTTTTCTACTTTGGTTTAATAATCGACCTTTTGTTATATCAAAAATAGTTTAATAATGAGATTTTTTATTTTACTGTTTTGCTCATTATTAAACTGTTTGTGGTAACATTTTAGTTGTCGCTATTGGTAGTACTTGTGAGTACTTGGAATATGACAGGTGTCGACATGAAAATGTAAAATTGCCGTGAATGATAATTTAACACTTTAATGAGTTACATACTAAAAATGCGGCAGATCGCAAATTGCTGTTGAGGTGCAACACATCTACATCGTTTGCCGAATAATACAGTGCCTTTGTCGCTGCGCCGTAAAACACTGTTAATGGTTTGTGTATAGAGGTTGTCTATCTATACAAGTAATCTATGACGCGAATAACCTAGAAATGTACGCAACGTGTTCGTGTTGCACAGAAAATAAAGATGAATAGAAATAATCAACATTTGATAGAAAAAAACCTCGAAAACAACATAAATAAAGCGTTTAATACGAATAGAACAGAAATACTTAATATAAACAAGTATTTAACTGTTGCTTGAAGGTTCACTGGTATTACAATTATTGTACACATTTATAGTTACAACACATGTATCTTTTGCATTAATTGTTATGCCAGGTACATTTTGCGTTAATACACTATGCTGGTAGTTTGTGTTACCATGAAGGTTCACATTCATGTCGTTTGAAATATCTGAGAACGGTTCATTTGAGTAGGAAGTGCTCGTACTTGGCTGTGGTGAGTGATTAGGATTAAGCATATGGGCCACATTTTTTTTTTAGCGATGTCTCGATGTAACCTTCCGCCACTGCAGACGACTTCCACCTACCATGATTCTTAATCGTTATTAAATCTCCACCTCTGTTGGCCAAATTTGATGCACTCGAACGCCTAAAGCAATGCCCAGTGTATTGTTCGGGATTTTGAAGTTTCAAGTAAGAGGCTATTATTTTTGGAACCTGGCCAATTTTATTGATACCAATTGGACCTCTTGTGCAACGTCCATTTCGATATGTCAAAAAAAAACGTTTTGTAGTAACATTATTTGGCCGTAAATCCGCATACTTTTTAACTAAATCAAATCCATTGCTCCTCATTTATAACAAACTTTCTCGGTTGATTTGTTTTCGATTTAGGAACAGTTACAATAATGATGTTATCTTTAAATTCTATGTCGCCAACAGACATATTTAATAACTCATCCCGTCTACATGCGCCTGCGTAGCCCATAATCAGGATAACCTATAAGTCGAAACTCGCATAAATAATTCATTGAAGATTCAGATTTAACCTACCTTTAATGCCAGGTAAGAGAGATCATTTGCCTCATGTAAAAACAAATCTATTTCAGAGCCATCTAATATTTTTGACATTTTAGGCTGGTAACCTTCAGACTGCTTTTTTAAAAATCCTTGCAATCTTGCAAATTTTGATATATCCAAGTTCTTAAAGACACTTAGGCATGCACGCAGCATACTATAGGATGCCCATAGTGTCGAGGATTTCTTCGTTTTACTCATCTCCTCATAATACGCAAGTAATACATTTTCACTAACAATTGCTACACTTTTTTCTTTACACCACGAATTAAATACACTGTATTCTTTTTCATAAATCGCTTTAGACTTACTTGGGAGTAATTTATTAATTGCACCCATAGCAATTTCTCTAATTTCGGGTGGTGTGCCAGGAATATTTGAATTTTGTTGCATTTTAAATAATAATTCACTATTAAAATAAATAATCTACTGTCAACTGATTGAATGGTTTTTCAGTGCTGCCACATATTAAAAGATAAAACTCACTATGTTTAAGTATATATTTTATTTTAGGAATGAATCCTTAACTAAAACCAAAGTAGAAAAAATAGTATATTATACTTGTTTAATAAGAGGCATTGTGGGGCACTCGTTCCTTGGATCACTCGTGCCACAATATACCCTCTTATTAAACTTGTATAATAATATACTATTATTGCCTCTGTCGATTGTCCCCATACTACAATGCCATAACTAAGTATTGAATATACTAATCCATAATATACTGATTTGAGTTCGCTGATATTTAGTATATTTTTTAATCTGCAAAGGACAAAGTACGTTTTATTTAGTTTGTTCATCAGATGAATAACGTTAGTCTTCCATGAAAGATTTTTATCAATGTGTAGGCCCAGAAACTGTGTAGCCTCGCTTATTGGTGTGTTATTAAAATTGTTATGGATGTTGAATGCTGATGGATGAACATGATTATTGTAAAATTGGACGAGGACTGTTTTAGAATAGTTTATAATTAAGTTATTACGTTCACACCATGTGTTAAATTGATTCAAGATACTACCTCTGTTCCATAATAAGTGAGCCATTTGAGTTTTCTTTAAAACTTATTGACAATTAGTTATTTTTTTAATTTCTATTTTGATATTCTTAATATACACAAAATTCTTAATCACATGTGTCATGGACGTCAAAATATTTGACAGTTTAATCTTTCAAAAGCAACAATTAAAATTCGGTTTTTTAAGCGAAAGTGTTTTAACGCCGGAAGTTTCAAACGATGAGAAGACCAAATTTAATCAACGAAAAACGAACAGCTATTATTCAGTTTTTACTGAAACATCACAAAAATGGACCGCTGAAAAAGGGAGCGGTGTTTTTGACAATTGAAAAATTCGGAACATCAAGAGCCACTATAAAAAGAATGTGGAAATAAGGTAATGATTCTGTTTGTGGTTTGGATGAGAATACGCTTATGAATGTTTATTCTAAAAAGAAAGGAATGTCGGGTCGAAAAGAATTGACAGAACAGAAAAAAATACCAACATTCGATTAGTTGATCACAAAAGAAGAGGGACATTGCGGTCGTTATCCGGTGCAGTTGAAATTCCGTTGGTGCTACTTCCGGTGAAACCGGGGAGAACTGATTAAACGATGTGATGGGATTTTTTTTCCATTTTTTTAATATAACGGCAACCCTGCAAACTTTCAACGAACGGTTTAGCGTAGATACCTTGTATAGTACGTAGAAACGAAAACGGCTCCCTTATTTTGTAAAAAATATACATTGGTAATTGCTCAATCACTATGGAAAAAATATAAAACGGTAATGGCCCACATATTATGGAAAAAATAAAAATTGATAATGGCTCACTTATTATGGAGCAGAGGTAGTATTATTTAATTTGTTATTACATGTGTTGGTATCAGGTCCGCTTACAACAATGGATGTGTCATCCGAATACATACAAACAAGTGAGTCTGACAGGTGTTTAGGCAAGTAATTTATAAATAGTATGAAGAGAAGTGGACCTGCCACACTTCCTTGCGGTACCCCTAAGTCTATTTTATAGGAGTCTGATATTGTAGTATCCAATTTTACAACAAGTCACCTGTGGTTAAGGTAGGATTTAAACCTAATTCATTTAGTACTCCACGTATTCCTAGCGCATTTAGCTTCTGTAGTATAAGCTCGTAATCTAGACTATCAAAAGCTTTTGATAAATCAAAAAACGCTCCTATTACTTTATATTTATTGTCAATCATGTTGTGAATATGTTGGACGAAATCTATTGTAGCCGTTTCAGTTGATTTGTTAAGGCGGAAACCATGTTGATCCTTACTAAATTTGTTGATTTTATCAATAAATGCTATGATTTTTTTGCATACAGTTTTTTCTATTATTTTTTAAAATATGCTTAAGAGGGAGATGGGTCTATAATTTTCCAGTTTTAGAGGATCTCCTTTTTTTAGTATGGGTATTACCACTGATAACTTTACGTAATCTGTATTCTTGTGTATTCCTTCCGTGGTCTTCCTACCTGTTTTTGATTAAGAAGTCGCTACAACAGACCGTGTAGCGTGAAGTGTGTGATTTGTCGTTATCATTTTACCCGCAGTCCTTTTCAAGCAATTCACTAATTTATAAACATTTTCGCGCTGTTGCCATATTGTGCGATATTTCCACTCAACCAAGTAAAATAATGCCTATTAAATGTAACAGTTGTTCTAAAAATATAAGCCCCAAATCGACTGCATTAAAATGTCATTCTTGTGAAATATGGCATCATGCATCCTGTACCGATTTGAATGCAGATCGTATTAATTACTACCTGGAAGAACTTAAGAAAAGTAATGGCGATTATTTTAAATGTAGCGACTGTTTACCTGAAGCAATGGAAGACGATGCTCCACTAAATATGAGCTTATCTGCTACCTATATCGAATCTATAATTGATAAAAGCATAACTAAAATTCTCAACGCTCACATAATTTCATTAAAAAATGAAATTATTAAGGCTATGAATGATGAATTAAATTCGATCACAATGAATCTAGTCAAAATTGAAGAAGAAAATAAATTATTACGTGCGGAAATAAACTCACTACAATCCGCAAATTCAGAAGCAACTTCAATTGATGTTTTCGCAGAGATGGAAGATCGTGTAAGGCATAGCATGAATGTAGTGATATATAACAGGATATTCCTGATATACAGGAATCAAAAAGTCATAACTTGTCTGAAAAAATTAAAGAAGATACTGATACCGTTACAAGCATAATCCAATCTGCTGGCTTTTCTTTTCTTCCTTTAAAAGTTATTAGGATTGGAAAAACATTAGAATCTTCCAATAAGTGTAGGCCAGTGAAGGTCTTATTTTCTAATAAACAACATGCCTTGGATCTAATATCTTATAGCAGATCTATCAATATCAATCAATTTAGGATCAAGTCTGATCTCACTCCCAGACAATTGGCTCATCTTCAATCCCTCAGAGAGGAACTTGCAGTGCGTGAAAGCGGTGGAGAACCTAATCTTACTATTCGATACATTCATGGGACACCAAAAATTATCTCCAAACATGTAAATGCATCTAAGCAACAATATCAAAAAAACTAGACAACATTTATATTTATTTTCATAATGTGGGAGGACTTAAAACAAAAATACGAAATTTTTCACTAAATGCTACTGAATCAATCTACGACATTATAGTAATTGTGGAGACATGGTTAAACGTCGATATATTGGACGCTGAATTACTATTGCGTAACTATAATATTTTTAGAAAAGATAGAACCCAAGATACAAGTAACAAATTTAAAGGCGGTGGAGTATTAGTAGCCGTAAAAAAACACTTGAACGCTTGTGGGTCATTCCATGCTATTTCAACAAAAGGTTGTGCTGCACCATTTTAATTTTTTTTTATATTTTGCACAGATATTTATACATGTTTCTAGAGTTCAAAACTAATTTAAGAAAAATAAAAATTCTTGCCATGTGGCAGCAATGTCCCCGGATGGAGCATGAAACATGTACATTTTTGTAAATGCAAGCGTTTGCGCAAAGTGGCATAACTTTCTTTCCAATTGTGCAAATTTAAAAATTTAAAAAACTCTTAACTAAGATTAAAGTGCCGAAGAGTTTAGTGTAATTTTCATTCATTATTTGTTTTATTTTTTCAAATATAATGGCCGTCAAAGTTTAGCATTGAGATTTGCATTTTTTTCATTTTTCGGCCTTGCTTTGGACTGAGAAGGGGGCAATACACTCAAACCAAATTTAGTTTGCAAGTACAACGGTAACAATAGATTTTATCTGAGGCAAAAAATCTAAAGTGTTTTAAACCCTTCTAATTTTTTTTCGCTGGAGAAAATTGGCATTTTCAAGAAAATCCGTATTTTTCTAAAGCTGTATCTCCAGTGGGGCACACAGTAAAAATCTGAAATTTATAATACCAATGCTTCTATCCGGGAGCAACACCATTACAAAATTTGGTAACTTTGTTTTGCCTAGTAATAAAAATATTTAAGTTTAAATTTGTAATAATTTTTATGCAATCGGATTAAAAATTGAACTTTAAATATTAGAAGCCGGTACTAAAATGGAACTCACCAGTACTAGCAGAGATTATAATACACTTGTGAGTATTATAATTTCTGGTACTAGGCATTAAAGTACTTACCAAGGGTTTTCGTACAACGAGGTGATTGGCGACTCATTAATGTAAATCATAGTCCTGGTGATGAAATTAAAAAAAAAAGGTACAATGGATCCTGAATAGAAACTTATTATTATTATTCAAAATGATTAAAGAATAAAATTGAATAAAACCATAAAAGTCATTAGACAATTGTCTTAAATTTGCGGCTGTCGGGAGTCAAGCTGCTGATTACGTTCTAGAATTTCTGTGTTAATCATTTTATTACAATTCTGTTAATCCTTTTATTACTATTGAATTTAATTTAAACTATAATATTAATGAAAGGGCACTTTAGTGCTGAGGTAAATGTATTTTTTATGCAATCGAAAATACTCTATTTTCAGATTTAAAATTGTAATTACTTACGTTTTTCATCTAAAGATGTTCTAGCGTTTCAGTGGTAGAACTTGCAGATGTAATTATAGGTTATGTTGATATTTGTTTAACGCAAGATCAGTAAATTCTTAAGGTTGGATTAGCATCGCGCGCATGGTTTAAACAATCACAGAAATTCTAGAACGTAATCAGCAGCTTGACTCCCGACAGCCGCAAATTTAAAACAATTATCTAATAAATTTTACGGCTTTATTCAATTTTATTCTTTAATCATTTTGAATAATAATACGTCTATATTTAGGGTCCACGGTACCTTTTTAAATTTCATCACCAGGACTATGACGCATTAATGAGTCGCCAATCATCTCGTTGTACGGAAACCCTTGGTAGGTATTTTAATGCCTAGTACCAGTGATTATAATATTTACAAGTGTATTATAATCACTGCTAGTACTGGTGAGTTCCATTTTAGTGTCGGCTTCTAATATTTAAAGTTCGATTTTTAATCCGATTGCATAAAAATTATTACAAATTTGAACATAAATATTTTTGTTACTAGGCAAAACAAAGCTACCAAATTTTATAATGGTGTTGCTCCCGGATAGAAGCATTGGTAGTATAAATTTCAGATTTTTACTATGTACCCCACTGGAGATACAGCTTTAGACAAATACGGATTTTGTTGAAAATGTCTAATTTCACCAGCAAAAAAAAATTAGAAGGGTTTAAAACACTTCAGATTTTTTTCCACAGATAAAATCTATTGTTACTATTCTACTTGCAAACTAAATTTGGTTTGATTATATTGCCCCCTTCCCAGTCGAAAACAGGATCGAATAATGAAAAAAATGCAAATCTTGATGGTAAATTTGAGGGCCAATAAATTTGAAAAACATATCAAATTATGAAAGAAAATTAAACCAAAATATTCACCACTTTAATCTGCGTTAGGAGATTTTCTAATTTTTAAATTTGCTCAATTCGAAAAATTGTTATACCACTTTGCGCAAATGCTTGTAATCACAATAATGTACATGTTTCAAGCTCCATCTGGGAACATATCTGCCACGCGGCAACATTTTATTTTTTTCTAAAATTAGTTTTGTACTCTAGATACATGTATAAATATCTGTGCAAAATATAAAACAAAATAAAAATGGTGCAGCACAACCTTTTGTTGAAATAGCATGGAATGACCCTTGTACCATTAATTTAAATAACGTCGAAGTAGAACAATTATTTGTAAAGATTACATTTGAAAGCAGGTCATTATTAGTTGGTTCAGTATATCTACCGCCTAATGCCTAGCTATATAAGATCCAAATATATTATCAATCTGTTGAAGAAATTTGTGACAATAATTCATTTGATGATATCGTGTTGTGTGGTGATTATAACTTGCCTTTGGACAGGTGGGCGAATGAAGATTCGTGCGAATTTCATCAGATTCCGAGCCAAGCTGCACAATGTTTAATTGAAACGATGAATTTTGCTAACCTGACTCAGAAAAACTATATACCCAATGCAAGAGGGCATTATCTTGATTTAGTGTTCAGTGGCGCAAGGAACATTTCAGTGGCAGCAGCAGTTGATCACCTTTTTGAAGATAGTTGTCATCACATTGGATACTGAATTAATTTGGATGTTGCCAGTGATTGTGATGCGGTTTATAATGAAGTTTACCGTTACGATTTCTCCAACGGGTCTTACGGTGATATCAATTTATTTTTATCGTCTGTAAATTGGGAGCAATTACTTAGTTCGTATAATAATATCAATGATGCAGTGAATTGTTTCTATGAGATACTGTATATAGCTATTGATTTGTTCATTCCTCGTAAAAGAGTGTTCGTTAAGAAATTTCCTAAATGGTTTAATTCTCAACTTATTCAGTTAATTTATAATAAAAAAGAAGCTCATAGAATATATAAAATATCTAATTGCCAGGATGACTATAATACATTTTGCGAACTACGATCTAGTTGTAAATTATTAAATAGAGAATTGTACAGATTATATTTACATAATAGTGAGTCTAATATTTCAAATAATACAAACACGTTTTGGAAATTTGTTAATGAACAGAAAAATACGAGTGGCTTTCCTCTAAATATGTATTACTCTGATAAAGTGTCTAATAACTTACAAGAATCGGTCAACCTGTTTGGTGAATATTTTAAAACCGTTTACTCAACAGATAATGGTTATACCATTAACACTCAATCTGAGCAAATTATAGACTCTTCATATACTTTTTCTGTTGACTTAATTTCAGTTTTCAATGAAATCGAAAAATTAAAATGTTCATCGACTTGGGCCTGATAACATTCCTAGCATATTTTTAAAACAATGTAACTTCGTTATATCGTATCCTCTTACATATTTATTCATGCGTTCAATCAAAGATGAAGTATTTCCGCTTGTTTGGAAAGAAAGCTATATATCACCTATCTTTAAATCGGGATGTCGTAATAATATTATTGATTATAGAGGAATTTGCTTACAATCTGCGATTCCCAAACTGTTGGATAGCATTCTTTCGAAACAGCTGAAATGGCTTACAAAAGGATTCATTATTGATCAACAACATGGATTCGTTACAGGGCGTTCAACAGTGACCAACCTTATGATATTTCAATCTTACCTGTTAAATGCCTTGGAAGAAGGTAAACAAGTTGACTCGATCTATACCGATTTTTCCAAGGCATTTGACAGAGTAAATCATGACATACTGTTGGGTAAACTTAAATCTTACAATTTTAACGAGGGAATTATTAGCTGGATACGTAGCTATCTTACAGACAGATCACAGAAAGTGAAAATTAACGATTGTATTTCAGATGATATTATTGTAACGTCGGGGGTTCCTCAAGGCTCCCACATGGGTCCAATATTATTTAACTTGTTCATAAATGACTTGGCAAATGAACTCTCATTTAGTTCCTGTCTTTTTTACGCTGATGATTTAAAGATGTATTCTGTTGTTAACACTATCGAGGATATCAATATGCTACAAAACGATCTTACTAAGGTATTTCACTGGTGCACTATTAATAAGTTAGACCTTAATATTAATAAATGTAAATCAATTTCCTTTCATAGAGGCGATATCAAGGTTGATGGTGGATATTCAATTAACGGTATGTTATTGGAAAAGGTTAGCGTTATTAGAGATTTGGGCATAATTTTTGAGAAAAATTTATCATTCAAGCATCACATTTTTTCGGTTGTAAATAAAGCGTTACAAATGTTAGGGTTTATAAATAGAGTAGCTAAAGATCTGTCCAGCTCCACATTTAAGGTGTTGTATTGTTCCTTAGTTCGTTCAAAACTTGAATACGCCGCTTCCATCTGGTCTCCTCATCAAGCATATTTAATTGATAAATTAGAGAGTGTCCAGAATAAATTTATTAAAGTCATGTCATATAAAATGGGCATTACTTCACAAAACCTCATATTTTCAGAATTTAGAAATGAAATGAACATCAGTACGTTGAAAGACCGTAGAATAAGTTCTGATTTATTATTATTCTTTAAAATCTTGCACGGTATTCTTGATTGCCCTGCATTATTGCAACAGATCAACTTTTGGATCCATCCGCTTAGAAACAGAACAAGGAATATTACAACATTTTGTATTAAGTTCCATAGATTTAATTATTGTTACAATCAACCTCTTTCTAGAATGTTGCGGTACGCAAATAACCTCCAGATACATGACCAGATTGACGTTTTCCAAAACAATGTTGTACAGTTCAAAAGAAACTTAAGTAAAATACATGTTCATGTTCTAGGTGATTAGTTTCACATGTATTATCATTCAAATGTCTTTTTTTGTTTTATGTAATGTTGTTTACATAGTTAATAATTTCTTACATTTTATTACGATAATTTCCGAAATGATTATTATTTGTGTATATTATACTAGGTTAATTTTTCGAAGTTATTATTATTTGTATATATTATATATTATATTATATGTAGCATACGTCGTCATACAAATGTAATTTTTCTTTTATGTAATATTGTTTTCAAAAAAGGCAAGGCCGTTTATTCTAATAAAATAAAAATAAAATAATCAGGGAATTGACCTAGTGATATAGACTGGTTAATTATGGCAGCAAGAACGGGTGCTAATTCATGACAACACTTTTTTATTATCATAATAGAGACTTCATCATGACCAGTAGACGGTAAGGAGATTGGGACATCTCACAACGGATCTCGGCATCACTGTATGACCACATCCTAGGAGGAGTCACGTCTGGTCCGGCCGGGGATGAGCTATCATCCTGGCGTGCACTTACACGGCGGGAACCAAGACGTGCGGATGTCTCTCTAGTCCTTGGGGCGGCTGGTGCATCGGACGCCGGGGCGGAGCACGGGGCAGCAGGTGCTGGAGGTGGTCTGATCGGATGTTGTCGTCTATTCATGTTTGCTGGGTGGTTGAAGGTGATGCATCTGGGATGGTGTTGTGGGAGGTTCTGGTTCCGACGCCTTTGTGTTTTGGAACGGTTTTCCAGATATCTGCCACTTGGGCGGTGGCGGCGTCACGACACGTTCCTGGGTGGTGCCTGCGTGTCATCAGACGGAAGTGGATTGTTCGGGTGCTCGGTATTGTTCATGGTGCACTGGAGCGTTCATGAGGGTCACTTACGGGTCCATAATCGTGATGATGGTCGCGGTCGTCTGGATTTGCCTTTCGTAGGCGGGGCGCTCGCTGCTTGTGGCGTCCGAAGCAGCAGGTGTGGCTTCTTGAGCGTCTGTTTCGGCGCCTTAAGACGATTGGCAGTTACAGGTGGGCCGGAGGACGTCTCTTCCTCAGAGGTGTATGGCGGGAATCCACACCTCTGATTATGCGGCTCCTGTGCGTCCCTCTTTGGACAGCTACGGTCGCCCAGAGAAGCGTCGCCGGAGTTCACACAAGTGTTACGGTGGCAGCTGGTTTCTATGTGTCGACGTAGTCACATAGTCCCGGTGTTTTCCTCGGTGGTGAAAGCTGGGTCACCCGGCCAGGCCGGACAATCCTCGGTGTAGTTTTCTTCGCGACCTGTGGAGAAGGCGGTGCTGGAGCGATGGCTATTGCCACTGCAACCAAAGGGCATTCCACAGCCCTCGGCACCATTCTCTCTCAGGCCCGTTACACAGTCACGCGGATGCTCCGCTCTCCGCGCTCCGCGCGCGGATAGGATGCCATTGCTGTTAATGGGAGTATACACAGTGAAGCGGAGGGCCGCGACGCGGAGGAACCGCGGAGCAACCGCGGGGCGGACGGGCCACAGAATCAATTAGTGCATGGACAGTTCAGCGGTTTCCGCGCGCGGACGGAACAAAACCGAAGCCGATTAGTTGATGTTTGACTACTTAACTTACAACATAGTTTTAATTTTTAATATGTGTAGTGAAATTGATACTGTACTATTAGTAAGTGAGGTTGAGAAAAAGAAATACTTATGGGATGCATCTTTGTTCTATAAGGGATGTACCCGAAATCTTCTCTCACGTTTTGCTTTTCTTTTTTTGAAAACGTAATGCGCGGAAATAATTTGGTTCAAGCACATTACTGATTGTTAGTTCAAAAGATACTGGCGAAGACGCGGACACCGCGCTACCGTGCAAGAAAATTCATCGTCCAGATTGCGGGCCATCGTCCGCGCGAGGAGCGCGGAGAGCGGATCATCCGCGTGACTGTGTAACGGGCCTTAGTTCCGTCCGCGCGCGGAAACCGCTGAACTGTCCATGCACTAATTGATTATGTGGCCTGTCCGCCCCGCGGTTGCTCCGCGGGGCGTACGGGCCACGCGGATGGTTCCTCCGTGTCGCGGCCGACCGCTTCACTGTGTATACTCCCATTACTGTGGGACTGTGTAACGGGCCTCACAGGTTCTACCCTGTAGTGATGGTCGACATCAGGAAGGCGATCGCACTGGTGGTGTCAGCTTGGGATCGTGGCAGCGGAGTCGATGTCGTCACAGTTGCCAAGGCACGGGCTGGTTTTGCCTTGGATATGGGAATCAGGCGTTCCCAGCTACCTTCTCCTGTGGCGTCTGTTGCCGTCTGCATCCTGATTGCAATAGGACCGGTCACAGTCCTGGTGCTGGATACCAGCGGGGTGGTGTTGTTGCCTATGTATAGCCCGTTATATCCATCATCTGTATGGGTGGCGTAGCTGTGGTTCCTTGATGGAGGTGTGACTGGAGTTGTGAATTCCGGGGTGATATGGGCACGTAATCCAGTTCTGGCCCGGTAGACGGCATCGT
The DNA here is from genome assembly GCA_910593695.2 of Ocypus olens. Taxonomy (NCBI): domain Eukaryota; kingdom Metazoa; phylum Arthropoda; class Insecta; order Coleoptera; family Staphylinidae; genus Ocypus; species Ocypus olens. The sequence goes on along the minus strand of OU343054.1, from coordinate 9,803,359 downwards.
ATCCTACATTAAGGACGGATAGTAATCCTGGCTGCTGTTCCGGTTCCGCCTTCTGCTGCTCATCGTGAGCACGTTTCTCAGCCCTATCCAGGTGCGGTGACCACAGCGGCCCCGGTGAGGTCTGACATCACGGGGTTGATCCTGGTGTTCCTCTGCATCGCTGGGTCGTTGTAGCCGTCATCCTCAGGTCGTGGGCTTGGACTTGGCCCCATGTTGGGCGCCACTTGTCACGGGGGGTTGCAGCGCTGGGCGAAAACGGTGACGACGGAAGCGGCGATGAAGGCGGTCGGCGTCGACTATTGTGTGTTATGAGTGACTGATGAATCTGAGAATCTGCTGAATGATGTAAATCGAATTTGATGTTGAATTCTGAATATTGACTTGAATTCTGACTGATCTGATGGAGTGCTCCATGGGCTTTATAGGGCCCACGCCCTATTAAATTGCTCTTTTTAGAACAATTTGGGTCGAAACGATTTCGGCACATTCGCAGACAGCGAGAGGCGGATCAGCAGTCCGTTTTTTAGCACTGGCAACTGCAGTTTTCACAAATTTGTTCTGGGAAAACGGTCCAACGATGTCCTCGGCACACCAGCGCACAGTAGGTGGAGACGTATCCCTTCATTGTGTTGTTACTGGCAGCTGTACTTCTTCGAAAATTATCTCGTTTGGAAATTTAAGTAATGCGGAATTTATGAAAACAATTTCAGCGCGATTGTCTATTTGTAGACACTTTGCGAACCGTGTGCTATAGACGGGCATTCTATTTTTAGACGCAAACATGCAGAATGGGCAGAATACAGTTCATCATACACGGCGGCGCGCGCAATATTTTTGCTTGCGTTGCAAATCCAACCCGCGACACAGGCAAGTCACTTTGGTCAAAGCGCCCGCTCAAAAAATCTTAATATTGAAAAGGAGCAATGGTTAGCTCATAAAATGCAAATTGATATAATTACGCATTTGTTAAGACGTGAAGATAAAATAAGCGCCGATAAAACGCAGAAGATCCCAGATTCTGTCGATATTTTCATCGGTTATTGAAAATGAAGGCCTTCCGCAGCGTGGTTCACCTTCAATCGACTTTCCTGAAAATGTCTTAAACCAAAAACTTGGACCCTTGACAAAAACACTGTCTCCGTAGGCCTGCTGAAGTTTTGTAAACATTTCCGTTGCACTGAGCCCAAGTTAGAAGCGCACCATTGCTCGAAATTGATGCGACTCATTTTTAAAACCCTCTAGAACAGTAGTTCCTAACCTTTTCAATATCGTTACCCCTGTGACCTGTTAGGAAAACTGATTTTACCCCGACCTTACATTGTTATCAATACAAACAATTAAAAGCAAATGTGTAATACATTTTTAATAATAACACAATTTTGATAAATAAATAAAACTGAGTAAGGATGGTTGCGTACCTATTAATTCGTTGAGGTGATTGTTCTACAATTGAACATAGGCGTTGGCGATCATATGTTCAGAGTTAAAATAAAAGCCCTGTATATAAGCTATGGCTCGTTTGCTTGTAACGTGTCTTATATGGGGCCGGTCTAACCCACCAAGAGGCCGGTCGCGCTAATCAACTGGGCGCAAATTTCAAACCACCTCGTTCAAACCCCTATCAAAGTGTGGAGAGGCTTTAACGGCGTCGTTTATAAATTTGGTTTTGTGACTGATGATGCTCCTCGTCTTTTTTACCCTTCAGAAAATACCATTTTACCCCTCAGGGGGTAATTACCCCCAGGTTAGGAACCGCTGCTCTAGAAAATACTGTTTCATGAAAAAAAGAAACGCCACGGACACACTAAAGACTTTAGCGAGTTGAAACGCGTACTGAAGGCGTATCACATATTCGCCTACCGCCCCTCCAAGTTCTGCATCTCAAGTGTTGCCAGATCATGCGCTACGTTGCCAGTCTCGTTACTTAATTTACAGATCTCGCATATATTTTATTTTTATGTTTATACATATATTATTATAATAGATCTAAAACTTAAGGCATTCTTGTTCTGCTAGAATTATTGGGTAACTATGGACTGTTAATTCTGCAGATAAAGTTGTAAAAACACCTACAATCGCCAATGCGTCATTCTTACTGGCCGATTCGAAAAATTGCGGGAAATCTGCACGTCCAAATCACGCAGTACAAATGCAAATGGTTGATGCGATGGCCGGTAATTCCAGTGTGCCAACTATCTAATACCTCTCTGCTTCTTTCATTAAAATTCACTTTACAAGACGTTGACCATTCAAAATAATTTTGGTTCTTGAATATGCAGCAATTCTCGGTAGAGTGCAAAAAATTAATAATTAATATGAAACGCCAGATAAGAATTCAAATCACTTCACAAGATATTGATCTTTGAAAATAGTTTTGGTTTTTGGATGTGCAGCAATTTTCAGTTGAATTATGAATTTTTGAAAATGTATTTTTTCGATGACGTACACTCGAGTGCAGAAAATTAAACATTAATATGAAACGCAGGGATAAGATCCTAGAAAGAGACGTCAATCCTTCAAAATCATTAAGGTTTTTGAATGTACAGCAATTTTCAGGCGAGTTATGAATTTTTGAAAATGTATTTTTTTCACTCGATAGCAAACAATTATAAATTAATATCTCGACCAAAACGTGCGAGACAGTTTTCTTCCAAAGAATCGATTGTTAATATTTACAAAGTGTGTCAGGAAAATAATAATAAATTTACATAATGTTAATCAGACTTTTCCACAGAACATACGGCGATTGCGGGCGTTTTTGTAATTCTATCTGTAGAATGAATAGATTAAAGGTGCTTAAGGTTAACTTATCGATGTTTAAAGAATCAGCTAACCTCTTGTCTTCACCAAAATTTATTTGTAATGTTTTAAATAGAAATAATTATGAGGGTTACCTAATAAACGTTAACGTTCTCATATCTTGTACGGACAAAAACACATCATAATTCCTTTGATTTCTGTTGCCATCATTGAATCCATTCCCAATTCAGCCAAAGTTGAATGCAAACTTATAGTCTTCATATCGGGAAGTCCGAGAATTTCAACACGGCATCAACAAGGTATTCCTCGAACCAAATTTCTCAGCGACAACTATGCTGGAGATTACGGGTTCATTTTGTTTTAAGAATTTATCAAGTACATCGAACCACTAAATCGCCAGTGTCTGTTTAAAATATAAATGGTTGCAAATAACCAGAGGCGAAAATGTATACAATATGTGTTTGAAATATAATTTTCATCTTAATTGAAGTTGTATTTACACTCCAAAATCCGTGGTTCTCTAACCGCGTAAAACAAATTTTGATAACATCTTTTCTAAGATTTTATAAAAATTACGCAGTAATACAAACGTATATGTCTAATAAATCATCCCGATTATTCCTGCCTGACCAAGAAGTATATTTGAATTAATGTGATCCGTTTAATGATACACTGGATATCATAAACGTGTAAACAACTCCGGGAACAATGGCAGTTATTTTGCGATTTAGTGGTATTATTTCCAGGTTATATATTACGCAATAAAGTAATCATAAAAAATCTCCCCGAGACACGGAAGGCGGCACTTTACATAAAGCCCGGGGGTTTCCATCGCAGGGTGAACTTAATTGGGTCTTTTAGTTTTGTCGTGTTGGCATTAAACATTGCTGCGTAATTATATTAAGGAGCGGTTCGCACATCGCATGCAATTAAATTATGGAAGATGATGATGACCTAGTTTATAATTAAGTTTTTAAAGATCTTTAATATTAGACGTTTGTGTGTTAAATTTACGTCATTTATAAAACCGCCGAAGTAAGTTCAACAAAGGCGTTTAAAAAATTATGAACAAATAATCACAATGATTTTAATTCACTAGTATAATCCTAAGCCGACCATCATCAACACATTTGTGCAAACAATTAGGACAGTTCAACTAGCTAGCAAAGTTAGAAAGATCTCAGCTCGTTTAGGTCGTTAGGGGTCCGTCAACCTTTTTTGGAAAGACTATATTGCGCTATAATGCCCTTAGCTAGCGCCACAAAGGTAAAAAGTTATGAGGGTTATAAAATAGGAGGGCACCGGGGGGCTACTGCGACTATTATAAACTAGCTCGTAGGCTATTGCAGTGTGGCTATTGTCGTTTACCCCTCACTGTTTTCACTTGTTTATTTATTTATTTCACTTTAGCCACCAGTTGCATTGAATACATTTTACAGGGAGTTATGTATAATTACGGTGGATGTGAGCGTCAATATATAGTCTAAAATAAAATTTCGAATACAGTTACATGTTAAAAAAATAGTATGTCCTCAGAGCTGGCGTCGTCGTCTGGCACCACCAATTTTAGAGCTAGCGCCAGCGCCATAACCAGCGTAAATTACAAAAATAGTTTTCACACCATCACATCAATATTCCTTACTCAATTTTAAAGAATTATATAGCTTTGAGCTAGCGCCAGCAGGATATGTAAAATTTATTGGAAAAAAGAAGATCGATAAAATTGTTATTTATGTACAAAGGGTATTAGGAAGATGTTTATTTGCCGACAAGGGGTATTAACATTAGCAAAGCAATGCCCATGGTACGTAGAAACTTTTATGTCTTACTGCGTTTTCTATTTAATCACGGAAAGGTTACATCCGCCAATTTTCACATTTCCAGCTGCGTCAATGCGATTCATGTTTTTCTAAATGAGAGTTTACAGGTATGAAGTAATTGGCAAGCCTTTTCGAAGTTTTATGGCCCTAGAGTATAACTACATAACGTACCTTTTATTCTAGTAATAATTGTAAGACATAAACAAATTAATGTTTTTATTATGAGCTTCCAAATCCAGTCTGCGAATTCCCGCCCCATATAGCAAAATAACTAGTTTTTCAAGCTTAAGTTGATGTATGTGAAATCGTGTTCTTTATGTGAAATAGTGAAATATAAAATTAAGAAAAGTAACTGGTCACGAACGGCGGCTCCGCTGCGCTGCGCCGTTGTCCGTGTGTAGCCTATTAAATTTAAGCAACGTTAGCGGTGATGAACGATGGGTCCGCTGCGCTGCGCCGTCGCCCGTGTGTAGCCCATCAATATGAATCAAGGTAGCTGGTGATTTTGACTTTAAGTCGATTTTTTATTGCAATTTTAGTCGCGATCTAAGGATGGTACAGTACTTAAAATTACGTGGATTCTAACTGCAAGGCCTTCGGATATCTTCTAGGCTCAGAAAAAGGCAGAGCCTTCAATGCTGGGTTATGTTTATGAGGGTTATTATTGTAATAAAGTTTTGAATGCGCTTACCCTTTACTTAATTGCCCCAAAAGCACCACCTCTCTCATCCGTGCAGAAGGTGGTGAAAAAACTTAAAAAAAAACATTATTCTAAATCGTTTTGCTCAAACTACGCGCCGAGGAACTTCGGGAATGTAATCTGGTGGTAACCCCAGCTTCTGAATCTGACATCTGTCAAATTTGACAATGCACTATCAATGCATTTCTTAATTTGCTGTTTGGAAAGCACTCGGACGTTAACAGGAGCTTTTTTTTTCATTAATTTTGGCCCTCCAAAAATTATTTGGTGAGCGTCTGAGAAGCGTATACACATTAAAAACTGACATACAAACAAAATTTAGGGCGGTACTGATAGGGGTTGTTTTGGTCTTTGGCACCCCGTTGCGGCTGATGCGCCCGACGGGATGACCGAAATGTTACCGAACTTTCGTGGTCTGCTTCAAATGGAACGCTCAATGATTTCCCAAAGTTTCATTGTTCTAACCATCCCGGAAATATATTTTTTTTAAATTGATTTTCAGGGGAAAAATTTTCAACGTTCATAAACAACAATAATTCAAATATTCATATCTCGGTTCATAACCGGGCGATTTTAAAAATTCAAAGTTTTTTTTACGTACACGCAACATTGCAATGATAATCCGTTGTTAGATTCGTGATTTAAAAAGAATTCAGAAAATTTAGTGAAAGACGATCGAAAATATTTACCGGCAAAATAAATAAAATATTAACTTAATTTTGAAATTATAAGGAGGGGTCCGATCAAGAAATTTTATTTGGATTTTCTGTTAAGCTCGAGATGGGCTTTCCGGTGGTGTAATCAGATTTCTGATCAGACAAAAAAATCGCTTCCCCCTTCCGTATATAACGTCATATCTCGAAAACTAAAAATCTGATCGTAAAACTTTATGAAGATGTTTGATACGGATTAAATAGACGACTGATATGCCGTCGTCGGATTTTTAATTTTCGAAAAAAAAAATGGAAAAAATTGAAAAAAAACCCGGAAAACAATCGAAAATCGGCCGTAGATCGTAAACGGTGCGCCCTACGAAAAATATAGTTCAAACCTTTTCAAAGTAAAATGCAATTATGAATAGCATGCCGTTTAAATTTCTTACGTGAGATTAAAAATGACCGCTCTAAATTTTTTTTATTGAAATCGGGGGTGGTTTTCTTTGAATAACTCCTCGAGGGTTAGAAATATCAAAAATTCGATATCTTGAAACATAAAATGTAGAAAGGGGGGTTAGTTCTACAAAACTTTATGAAAATTAAAGTCGTAATCGTAAGGGCAAGCGAGTCCTTTTTTCCGGAAGCGTCCGAAATGTGATTTTTTAGAAAAATGACTGAGGGATTGCAACCGCAAATTCCTATGACCTTTGTTTCCCAATGCATTGGGGATTTTTTGAGGCTAGTCCCAGTTTTTCAGCTCAAAAACCCAGGGATGTGAAAGTTTAGGCGTGAACCTCTGCATCGTCAAAAAATGATTTAAAAAAATCACCCTGTAGTAATTGGGTAACTTAGAAAATGGCGGATTTCACGGTCGCCAAAAGCAGCCCCTGGCCTATCGGAAAAAAAATAAAAATTGAAAAAAAAAATTTTAGGGGTGGCAACCCTTTTTTTGAAGGGGTGGTTGAAATTTCAATAGTTGGATTCTTGAATTATTCGTGATTTTTCATGAAAGTTTCAACTCTTTACCTATTACAGTTTTTGAGATCTCGCACTTTGGGGGTCTTACGTTTAGGAGTATGTAGTAATAACGGTAAATGCGAATTTTTGATTAAGTCACCATCATCGAACAGAGTTAGTGCCAATTACATCATTATATACGCTACTGAGGGTTCAACCTTAAATTATTCCAATATTTGCTAAAATATTCATTAATTATATGAAATATGTATATTAAAACTTTAATGTGAGTTTTAAATAAGGTGGTAAGTGTTGCAAAGTAGTATGAGGGCATAAAGACAGTGGCGTAGTGGGCGATATAGTTTTGACGCCCGAATAATTTAGAACGTAATAACTCACCCGAATTATAATGGATTTCTAACACTATATTCAATTTCTATTAATAATTACAATTGTAGCCTTGTCTTACCATTAATCATCTACCTGATGAAGCCACTGTGTGGCGAAACATATGTCGCAGTGTTTCGACATTAAAAATTTGTGAAAATTCTCAACACACGTGTTTTACTTACCACATATATTATGGAATTTCACCAAGTAACAGCCTCATTAATCCAATAAATAATTACAATATTTAATAATCCTATTAAGCAATAAGCTGGCGCCATTAATACAGTAGCGTAGTGTGTGATTTATTTTTCACCCTCGAATAATATATATAATGTAATAACACTATCAAATAAAAATGAAGGGCTGAAAGACTTTAGTCAATCGTACTTTAAAACCCTGAACGGAACTAGGATTTTAATAAAGGTTTAGTAACTAACTAAAAATGAATTAAAAAAATACTAAATTCCTCCATTATCAAGAAGTTTAAGAATCCTATAAGGCTAGCGCTATTGCAACAGTGGCGCAGTGAGCGATTGATTTTTAATCCTCGAATAATTCAAAACGTAATAACCCTATCAAACAACAATGTATTACAAAAGCTCCATAAAATTCCTACCAAAAATTACAACGTCCAATAATTCTGTGAGATAGAAAGCAAGCGCCAATAAAACGGTGGCATAGTGGGCAATCAATTTTTACCTTCGAATAATTTGAAACGTATGAATCCATCAAATAACAAAGGATTTTAAAAATACTCTTAAATTCCCACTAAGAACTGCAATGTTAAATAATCCCGTTAATTCATCCATAAAATAACAAAGTATTAAAAAAATAGGATTAAATTTCTACTAAGAACAATAATGTTGAATAATCCTGTCAGGCAAAGAGCTAGCGCCAACAAAACAGTGGCGTAGTGAGCGAGTGATTTTTAACCTTCAAGTAGTTTATAATGTGATACCTCTAATAACAATAGATAAAAAAATTAAATTCTAATTTAGAAGTACAATGTTGGGCAGAGAGCTACTGCAATTAACACAGTGACATAGTGGGTGATTAATTTAGTGACAAAGTGGGTGATTAATTTCTGAACCTCGAATAATTTAAATCAAATAACAATGAATTAAAAAAAATACACTGGGTTTAAAAAAATGAACCACCCTGAAGGAGTTGACGGAGAACTCTGATTTTTTTTTTAAATAGTAACTGTATGTTGATATACAATTGATTAAATTTTCAATAATAATAATATTTAATGAGAAAAAGTAATAATCTCCGCGTACTCTTATGCATTCAGCAACCCTGGGCATGATAGAAATCAGATGGTCTAATGCATCTTTTAGCAGCTCGTCCCAAGGTATCTGAAGCTGGTGACGCAGTTCATGTAAAGTGTTTGGAGGATGCTGTAAACGACGCAATGTTCTGTCCATCATATCCCAGACATGTTCTTTGGAGTTCAAGTCGGGTGATCTCGATGGCCAAGGCAAACGATTAATTCATGTTGTAGTGTATTAAGGTGTGGTATTTGTATATATGAGATATTAGTACTTCCTTAATTTTTCTTTATTTATGTCGCGACCGGTTTCGGTTTGTTAGACCTTCATCAGGCGAAATTCTAGAATATAATATACAGAGTTTACATTTTTATACATTTACAATTATATAGTTATAAATTTACAGGTTTTATGGTGATTACAAGGTTGTTTCTTATCTATGTTATTTTATATTATATTGTTATGTGTTGTTTACTAATGATTTCTGTGAGTGTTGTCTTAATTATGTTAGTTGTTATATTTGTGTGTGATTTATGTGTTTTTGTTGATGTTTTATGTGTATGATGTGTCTAGATATGTATGTTGTCGTGTTTATTTGTGGATATTTAGGTGTGTGTGTTATGTGTGGTTTTTTGTATTATCTTGTGTACTTACGTCTTTAGGGGTTGTGCATATTATATGTGTCCATATGTAATATTCGGTAATTGTAATGTTTGGTATTGATTCGTTTATATTTATATTTTATTCTATATGTTGGGTGGAGTTTTTCTTGTGTTTGTCTGTAAAGTGATATTTATTGTTGTAGTATGTTTGGCTTGTGGTTTATAGGTTATATTGTACATGTGCTTGAGTTAATATTTTAATTTTAATTTTTAATTTTTATTTGATGGAATTTTAGCTATTACTTACTTGTGTTTGTCGTGTGGGTGTGATTTATAATTTTGGTTTGTGTATAAATCACACCCACCCAAAAAGTAAAAGTACAGAAGATATTAGTTCTGTGCAACTTGAAAGAAGCCTATGCAAAATTTAAATAAATGAATGCACACTTTAAAATACTCTTTTCGAAGTTTGCTACACTGAGACCGAAGTATTGTATATTAGCTGGTACAAGTGGAACTCATACTGATGTAACAATATCATAACATTAATCACACAGATGATTTGCCCTATAAATAACCCTGCCAAATTTTTCATGTGGGCTAACAAAGAATATTAAGAATGTTAATACCGATTTTTTTTTGTCTTCAAGATTATAGAACGGAAGCTCAAGCACTGTAAAGTCATTTCGAGAAAGCAACGATGATTCGCGGCACTTTAAAGTACCGTTCATTTACTCCAGGACAAACCGAAAAATCGAAGTAAAAATCGTTAGCTAGTCCATGACTACAAATGTTTGAAAAAATAAAAATTAATTTTCTTTTTATACCTATCGTCCCCGTAAACGTACTCTGCGTCCGCGGCGCCACGCCGTCATACTCTTTTAAATATATATTTTTTTTAATATAGAGCCCGCAGGAGTTCCATCTTTATATTTTCACTGTTTCTTTGGAATTGAAGTGGGAACATGATAATATTTTTTCCAAATTTTTAAGTTGATGAAAAATGCTAATGAATTTTATAAACAAATTAATGACAGTTCATTAAATTAAACGCAAATTTTAAATACACTACGACATAAAATGATTCAAGATCTTAAAAATCGATCTGTTGTTCATATTTGTACGACTAATGGATTCGACGATACAGTTGTTTGAATGTTCGCACGACCGACGTTTTTCGTAATTTCTTGCAATTTACAACCGTGCATATTTTCTTCAAAAAAAAAATCTCAATTTTTTTTCGCGAAACATAACTTCCATTATTTTATGTGAAGAATGCGCCTACAAAATTAAAAAAAAAATCGGAATCATCAGTTATTATTTTTACCGAAAACCGTCCGGCTTGACATGGAATGAGCGATATAGTTGATGAGAATATCTTTTATCACAATTTATTTTATTAGGTTATTTATTTCTCTTTTCAACGATATACAGTCTGTTTGATTTATTGTAACACAGCACATATGTCCGTTATTAGTACAGATAGAAAAAAAGTTGAATACAACAGTTTTAGTATTTTTTATGATCTATTCAATCGTAATATCAGAAAAACAGTTGAAAATCAAATAAACACGTGAAAGCTATTAGTTTCATTTTCTTTAATGGAACACCCTGTATATTTTGTTTATTTCAAATAGGCATTAATATTAGCCTTATAATGATACCACATAAGTACCCCTTTATTATAGAAATAACACGACAATTGCCAATAAATGAAATTTATCAGTTGACATGAATAACTATTTAAAGTGTCTGTTCAAAGTGACGTCCGTTGTTTGCAATACATTCTTCACATCTCTTCATTAAATTTCGTCGTACTTTTTGCAACATCCGTGGTGTTATTTGGCCACATGCCATACGAATACGATTTTTCAGATCGTCTAGATTTTCTGGACTAGTAACATAAACTTTTTGCTTTAAAAATCCCTAAATAAAAAAATCTAAAATAGACAGATCTGGCGATCTTGCTGGCCAGTTTATGGGGCCACCATTTGCAATCAATTTCAAACCAAACTTTCTTTCCAAAATATCTTTAACATCTCTTGCGTTATGGGGAGGAGCTCCATCTTGTTGGAACCACATATCTCGACGTATTTCTAGGGGGATATCATCTAAATAATCTTCAAATTCTATCGTAAGAAAGTTGGCATATCGCTCCGCATTCAACGTTCCTTGATAAAAAAATGGTCCTATTATGGTATCACCTAACACACCAAGCCACACATTAACTGCAAATCTTTGTTGGAATCTGCATTCTCGAATTTGACGTGGATTCTCATTATCCCAGTAATGGTCGTTTTTTCGGTTGGAGATTCCGTTGTTGTTGAAATTTGATTCATCACTTCAAAGAATTAAATTTAATAAATGTTGATTGTTGCTAAGCCAATTACAGAATACTATCCTCCTGTCAGAATCACCATCTCTTAAACCTTGTACTAACTTAATTTTATATGGTCTCATTTTATGTTTTCTCAGAATAGAAAATATTTTATGCATACTTATTCCTAAGTCAGCCACTGCTTCGCGTATTGAATTACGTGGATGTGCTCTAAAATAGGCCAATATCATTACTTCATTATTATCTTCTCTTTCTTGTCTTCTGCTTCGTAATTTATTATTAAAACACCCATTTCTCCGTAAATTTTGTTCAAGTCTTGCAAAAGTGCGATAATGTGGTTGTCTTCTTTCTGGATACATGTTTCCATAAGTGATACTAGCTTTTCTAGAATTATCGTTGCATCTAACGAAGACCTTTAGCATATCCATTTTTTCATCATTAGAATAGTAATTATCACCCATCTCTAAAGATTTGAATCAACAACACGCAAGACGGGAAGTTACTACACCACTTTGACATTAAAGCGTTAACAAATTGTTTTAAGTCAATTGTTATTCATGTCAACTGATAAATTTCATTTATTTGCAATTGTCGCGTTATTTGTATAATGAAGGGGTACTTATGTGGTATCATTATAAAGCTAAGGTTATTATCTATTTGAAATAAACAAAATATACAAGGTGTTCTATTAAAGAAAATGAAGCTAATAGCTTTCACGTGTTTATTTGATTTTCAATTGTTTTTCTGACAATGCTACTGAATAGACCATGAAAAATACTAAAACTATTACCCTTAACTTTTTTTTCTATCTGTACTAATAACGGACATATGTGCTGTGTCGCAATAAATCAAACAGACTGTATAGCATGTGGGGGTTGTATTTGTAATTTTATTAAAATCTAGTAACAACACTTGAAATTTTCTAAAGCTACTCAAACAATACTTTACTTTACTTTCGGTGAAAGAGGCAGTATGCAAGAAAATCCAAACTTACAAAAAAGGAAAATCCCTTGGCGGCTGAGATGTAAACTAGATGTTGCTTATTTGCTTCCTTCGAATTAATGGGGCGGAATGGAGCGAAAAACACAAATATGAATTCTAAAGATGTATCACAACACTAAGGGCACTAAAACTTTCGAAAAATAAATTTTCCGAACCAGAGCATACGTTCTTCGCGATCGTGACCAGTAAACTGAATTGTTATCAACTTCTAATTTTCAAGTGAATAAAAAATATAAAAACAATTGTCACATACTTGAAACTTTCTAAATTTACTTAATAGTAATTGTACTTTACAATTTAGTAAAAATATTAAAGCATTTTGCCTCAAAATTTGGAGATGATCACATGAGAACAGAATATGTTGTCATTCTGAAAATTCTAAATTTTCAAGTGAATAAAAAATATAAAATCAATTGTCACTTACTTGAAACTTTCTAAATTTACTTAATAGTAATTGTCCTTTACAATTTAGTAAAAATATCAAAACATTTTGCCACAAAATTTGGAGATAATCACATGAGAACAGAATATATTGTCGTTCTGAAAATTCGATTTTTTTAAGTGAATAAGAAATATAAAAACAATTGTCACATACTTGAAACTTTCTAAATTTACTTAATAGTAATTGTACTTTACAATTAAGGAAAAATATCAAAGCATTCCGTTACACAATGTGGAGATAATCACATGAGAACAGAATATATTGTCATACTTAAAATTCTAATTTTTCAAGTGAATAAATAATTTAAAAACAATTGTCACATACTTGAAACTTTCTAAATTTACTTAGTAATTATTGTACTTTACAATTGAGTAAAGGTATCAAAGCATTTCATCACAAAATTTGAGATAATCAAATGAGAACAGAAAATATTGTCATTCTGAAAATTCTAATTTTTCAAGTGAATAAAAATATAAAAACAATTGTCAAATACTTGAAACTTTCTTAATTTGGTTAATAATCATTATACTTTAGTATTTAGTAAAAATTTTTAAACATTTCATCACAAAATTTGGAGATAATCGCATGAGAACAGAATATATTGTAATTCTGAAAATTCTAATTTTTCAAGTGTATAGAAAATATAAAAACAATTGTCACATACTTGAATATTTCTAAATTTACTTAGTAATTATTGTACCTTACAATTTAGTAAAAATTACAAAGCATTTCGTCACAAAATTTGAAGATAATCACAAGAGAACAGAATATATTGTCATTCTTAAAATTCTATTTTTTCTAAGTGAATAAAAAATATAAAAACAATGGTCACATACTTGAAACTTTCTCAATTTACTTAATAATTATTATACTTTAGAATTTAGTAAAAATATCAAAGCATTCCGTTACACAATTTGGAGATAATCACATGAGAACAGAATATATTGTCATACCCAAAATTCTAATTTTTCAAGTGAATAACAAATTTAAAAACAATTGCCACATACTTGAAACTTTCGAAATTTACTTAATAATTATTGTATTTTACAATTGAGTAAAAGTATCAAAGCATTTTATCACAAAATTTGGAGATCATCAAATGAGAACAGAATATATTGTCATTCTGAAAATTCTAAATTTTCAAGTTAATAAATGATATAAAATTAATTGTCGCATACTTGAAATTTCTAAATTTACTTAATAATTATTGTATAATTTAGTAAAAATATCAAAGCATTTTATCACAAAATTTGGAGATAATCACATAAGAACAGAACATATTGTCATTCTGAAAATTCTAATTTTTCAAGTGAATAAAAAATATAAAAACAATTGTCACATCCTTGAAACTTTCTAAATTTACTTAGAAATAAATATACCTTACAATTTAGTAAAAATATCAAAACAGTGCGACACAAAATTTGGAGATAACCACATGAAAACATCTATTATTATTCTGAAAATTTAGTTTTTCAAGTGAATAAAAAATATTAAAACCATTGCTGAAACATTTCAAATTTACTTTGTATTAAATATACCTGGCAATTAAGTGAAAATATAAAAAAAATCTCGTTAAAAAATTTGAGATAGTCACATACGAACATAATGTATTGCGGAGAGCGGTTTGCCGAGTAAACAATTTTAGATACAAAAACGATTAGTAAGAAAAACTCAGAGGCAGCCATAGATCTGCCTACCGGCTGCCAGCCGCCGTTTGGTTTGGCTGCCCTGGTGTGGTTGCGCCTTTTACACCCTCACCAGGAACGGCCCTGTCTAAGAGTTTTTAAAATCCATTGTTATTAATAGTGATTCGAGGGTAAATAATCAATCGCCCACTACCTACGCCACTGTTCCATAGTGCCAGCTCTCTGCCTAACAAGAATATTAAACCCTGTATTTCTTAGTAGAACTGTATAAGAATTTTTGAAATCCTTTGTTATTTGATGGATTTATTACTTTTGAAATTATTCGAGGGTAAAGCTGGGTAAAAAAAAAAACTGTTAAATAATATTCCCTGATATGAAAATCGCCGATACAAGAAAACTATTGAGATTAGGTATAGGGAACCCTAATGCAATCTGAAAGACAATTGGATTCTACATGAAAATACATTACTAAATACCGAGTGTGCCATTTATAAAAAACGAAGTTATTCAATTTTATAAGTTATGATTTTCTACCACATTTTTTATCACCCTGAATTATTTTTAAAATGAAATCAAGGTTGGCACTATAGTTCGAATCTTCAACCAAACAATATAAATAAGTGTAATGGTTCGTCAATCACTGGGGAAAATATAAAATTTCACCTGTAGCATTCATTTCAACAAATATTTAAAAATTTCGAAAACGGTAAAAGGTTGAGGGAATATTCAAGTAACTCACCTTTATTTGTTCCCTGGGATTAAAAAATGTTAAAAAGAAACATAAATTTGATGTGGATCTTTTTTATGGGATACCCTGTATAACTGGTAAGAATTTTAAATTATGCATACAACAATCCTTGGTCTATCTATTTGAAAAAGAAAACAACACAAAGTTACATGGTTTTTCATAAAATGACAGCGACATATGAGGTGCCCGCCCTGTATATTTAATAAAATTAAAAATTGTTTGTGGTTATAATATAAAAGTTTTAAATTAGATTATATTGTAATTATTAATTTAACTTCATTATTGAGCACAAATAATCTTTGAAATCATTTATAAAATGAATAATCTTTCGTTTGATAAAACTCGTGTACATGAAAAGAATATTCAAATGAAGAGCTTTAATTGGAAATTTTGATCTGCTAGCTTAGGGCAGCCGAACGGCGCAGAGCAATAAATTAGGGTTTGAGTGCGGAAGCAATCGAATTAGCGTTTATTAAAATTTTGCCAAGGATTATTGATGACATTCTATCGAAACGGAAATTATTACGTTGGAATATTAAACGATTACAGAGCGAGCGTTTTAATCCATTTGGATGATTGTGCAACATTACATATTTCTTTTGAGCATTATATAGACTGCTGATTTTCAAATAAATATATTTCGCAACAATTTCCACCGCAAACAGAACTGCGGTAACTGATTCTTGATGCATGTCATGTGGTCAAACGGTATCGTGTGAGCCACAAAATTTTGTTTCAGAGTTGGCTGTGAGATAAATGAGGTATGTCGCATATTATTACGTCATGAGACTATTGAATTCGATTTAAAAAAATGAATTAATCTCAGTGATGACTGCTATGTTTCTCTCTCTCAGGCATGGCCAACTCAGCAGCAAAATTCTCTGGCTCACACCTTATATTAGGTGTTCACGCCCCTATTGCTATTATGTTTTGACCAAGTGATTAACAAAACTTCTATTATGCGCCGGAAAGTGTAAGACCTTTAGCTCTGGATTTGTCGCCAAGTAAAACAGAAGTTATATGACTAAATATTCAATAAATGAAGTTTATTAGATATATGATTTTTCAAATTAAGTTATTTTGCCTACAGTTTAACAAGCATTAATTATTATCAGGACTAATTTTCGTAAATCTTTAACATGTAAGGGCTTTTACTAATTTTTAGTTTAAAAAATCATACAAATTTTCCTTACAAATATATAGAATAAAGTGAAAGTACTCTTTCTTGCAACGTCATGATGTTTACAGGAGATGATGCGAAACATATTTACAATACTTTTTTTTTTATTTATTACGTGTGTAGTAAAACCCCCAGTTTTACTGGTTACCCACAATCTAATCAGTACATACCGCATCAGGATTGCAACGAAAAATTTGTTTATCGAACAAATACTCAATCTTTTCCAACTTTATTTCTTGTATGTGTTCATTTTTCACATTTACACTTTGAAATGTGTAATTTACGATTCGCGCTACATTTTGTTTGCCACATTATAGCTTCTTCAGCCGAAGAAATAGTACATTAAATATGGAAATTAATCTATTTATATAACATGTACAGAACTGTGGCAGGTGGCGGCAGTGTTATTACATAATTTAATAGTGGTGGATTTATACGTCAGTTTGATGGTTTAGCAAGTTTCCCATAAAATAATTTTAATGTTCAAGTTTCAATAAATCTTAACATACATGACACGAACCGTGACACGATACCTATAGAGATTTGATCACAGTCTTTACAGTCAAGATGCCTTTAGGAAAATGAATCAACTAATTTCCTGATGCATCTAATTCTCTAAAATAAGAACATTCAAGTTTTTCTTTCATGAAAAAGAGTTCTTCTCTTTAATGATAAAGAGTTCTTCTCTTTCTGATAAAGAGTTCTTCTCTTTCATTATAAATAGTATTATTTATCATAAACAGAAGTATAAAACTGCTATTGCGCAAAAGCACCTCCGAGAAACTATAATTTAGTTTTATATCAGAACGTTTAATGTCTGCGATAATAAAGATATTACAGCGAAGCTCTGACTGCTTATTATGATTTTATGGCTTGTAATTTCCTCCGTGAAGGACGAAGTAAAGCAATAACCAGCCCTAGTTTCCGATTCAAGTTTCATATACCATCACCATTTAATAATAATTGCTCATAAAATGAAAACTCATCTGTAATATTCTAAGAATTCCAATACAACAAATGATATCATACTCGCCGTTATTTAATCTTTACGGCGAAGCATGGACCGTTTTATTATGGATTTTTAAGTTTTTGTTGAACTGTGTTAGTAAGCGTTTGAAACATTATAAAACGGACTATGCTTATATAGTGGTGGTCATGTCGAGCAAGCATTAAGTACTATCAACGTTCGAGAAACAATCTCACAATTACGACTCAAAAAGCAGAGTTGAAAACGATTGGCCATGTCAAGTCCTTATCTATTTTTAGGATCTGTTGTTAATTTTAATTAATAGTTACTGCTATAAATAATTTACTCTATAGTCTGCAATCAAGATTTAATATTTGCAAATGTTTTAAAAAGAAATATTGCCGATACGTTGTCGGTCAATTTAATATCAGTGTCAGAGTCAATTATGGTTTTAATGTGTTCTGTAATTTTGGATTTTGTCCATAACCACAAAGTCACGAGTATCTTATGTACCAAGAGCACAATTTATGATTATGTTTTATTTAATTTTGGTACGGATATTAATTAATTTATGCATCGATTTTACAAAATTAAATATTTTAAAATATTCAAAAAATCAACATTTGCCATCGGTCTATGACGTGAAGTTAGCTGTTGTTCTGGTTTGTTTGTAAATTGCAACGGTAAAATGTTGGTTGGTACACATGAGAAATAAACTTTAAACGTGTTATATTAGGGTTACGATTTTTAAGCACGGTGCGTAATCATATGCAATAAATTAAAACAGCTCCTTTAACCTAACACAAAAAATCACCACTATGGTATATGTTGAGTATTGTTGCTTAACTTAACTTTTGTAGAGTCCATAATTGGTCTGTTTTTGGTACCATATGGAGTAGAGAGGATAAGTTGCTATTTGAGGGTCCAATGAGACCTAGTTCCAGAAGATTATTAAACTCTTCCTTCGCAATTTGCAATTTGTTGGGTGGCAGTCTGCGGTATTTGAAAAATATTGGGTTGCCCTCGGTCTCTATACGATAAGCAATAGTGTGTTTAATCAAAGAATTGAGTGAAAGTTTTGTCTAAATCAGGAAATGCCTTCTAAAGACTGACGTAAGTGTCTTCAGATTTCTCAAGAGCGATTGGGAAAAGGTGAATGTTGCTAGATGGAATATTTTTACAGGAATTGAACGACTTTACATCAATCAATTTTTCGGAAGTCAAATCTGCCATTAATTGAAAATGTCGTAAGAAATCGACTCCTAAAATGTTATGGCCAATGTGTGCGACCACAACTTTTTGTCGAAATCTAAATCCGATTTTAGTTTGACTGAACCAAAGGTGGAAATTAATGATCCATTTGCTGCTTTTAAATTTGGACTACTAGAACTTGGTTGACGCTGTCTGTTATTAGTTCTCCTCAGAATGCTTATTCTCCGGTGTCTATGAAAAAATTGTACGTATTGTGACTATCTTTAATAAAAAATAAACGACCCGGAGACCAGACATCAGGAAACACGGTCGCTACAGTTCCAGGTTTTCCTCATTTCCTCGTTTCCTCAGTTTTATTTTCCAATTTTTGGCAAGGTGAAGCAATGAATTAAGCACTATTTACGACAAAAAAGTCAATTGGTGTATCTTCGTTCCTAGAAGTCCTACATTTTTTATGGACAAATAGTGTTTAGACATAAAAAAATAGAAACATTTTTTTTAAGGGTAGAACGCAATGTTGGGCATTAGTACCAAATTTGTTATGGTACCAGCACATGGAGAATTTCTGGTTATTTACTGGTTGGGTAGCTAATTTATCATTACTATTACTATTTTTCATGTTAACACGATTTCTTGAATTTGACCTGAATTTGTGTTTGATTAAGGTTTCTAACTTTGATTTTAATCCGTCGACTTTTTATGAAGTTCACTAATTTCATCCTTCTGTTTATTAGTGATTGAATTGACGGAATGAACATTTGTTTTTGATAAGTCCATAATCTTGTCAGCGATTAATGCGAGTTGCTCTAATGACTGATTACACAGGCCTACATTTTTTTTTTCATGAAAAAGTGTTTCAACTTTAATAGGTGTCCTATAGTAAATGGGGTGTGCTGATCACGAATCTGTACTTAATTTCTTTCCAGCACGTCAGGTTTTCAGGAAAAGTATGTTTGAAATTTTTCATAGAAACTGCCAAAAATACTGAGAATATATTTATTGAAACTATATTTAATAGAAAATTACACTGCAAAATTGAGTTGTTCATAAAAAAAAACAATGCAGTATAATCTACGTTAGACAATCGTTGGTTTTTTTTTGAATAAAATCGTTCTCTTTTTCCCTGAAAACTGCGTTTTGTAGTTTTCTTTTTGTGAGCGAGTCTCTTTTCAAGGTCCAGCAGTAATCAGCCATCATTCTAATATCCCATCTTTCTTGGTAACGTCTCTCCATCTCCTTTATGTCTTGATGGAACCTCTCTCCCTGTTCCTCGCTGACAGAGATTTTTGAGAAAAGAGTCAACGTGGGAATTCAGAAAATGGCGCTCATATTGCATCCCAGTTTTTTATAATTTTCGACCATATCGGTTACAATTTCTTTGTAGTTTGGAGACTTGTTCTTTCCAAGGAAACCGTCTATGACTTCTACGAAATAACTCCATGTTTCAGATTCATCCTGGGTCATTGTATTCTGGAACAATCTGTCTGATTTTAAGGTTCGAATTTGAGGGCCTACAAAAATTCCTTCTTTAAGTTTAGCTTCAAAACGTGCAGGAAATTTGTCGCACAGGTATTTAAAGCAGTCACCTTGTTTATTTAAAGCTTTGACAAACTGCTTCATCAATCCTAACTTTATGCGAAGGGGAGGCAAAAGAACTAATTTTGGGTCAACTAATGCATCACGCTGCACATTTTTTTGTCCCGGTACAAGTCTTTCTCTGAGCCATTCTTTCTTAACGTAATGTAAATTTCGTGCTCGACTATCCCACTCGACGTGGATACTTTGTGAATCCAGACTGCTGACCCAAAAGCATGGATATTATTTTGAGGTCTCCACAGAGTTGCCAACAACATTGGCTATACTTTATTTTATTTAGCAGAGAGAGAGAGAGAGATTGTCATACGTTGCTTTGAGATGCACGGAGTGAGCAACAGGCACCGAGGCATAATTACCACCGTTCAGATTTCTCTTAAAAGAATCAATAAATAACCTCCATGATATAGAATCGTAATTGTCAGCTCCCAGTTTCATAACTACTTCAGGAATATTATTACAATACACCAGTGAACCCTCTTGAGAGAAATATTCCGCGAACTCCTTTTCGCGATGCGATTTTTGTCTTTCAGTCGTGATCCTAAGATTTGTGCAGCATTCTTCGATAGGTCCAAGTCTCTCACTAAGTCATTTAGTTTAGCTTGGATAAACTGTTGAGGTTGGTCTATATCAGGATTGAATTCATCTTCATCGGTTTTTTCGTTTGAACTTCCATCTGACGATTGCTATTGGATGGTGTGAAGAAAAGGTGGAGGAATGGGAATTAATGGTCCATGAGGTACATGTCATTTAGCAGACGGTAAATCAGAACACTGAATAGTATGTTTATTTTTCGAATTGAAACCCTTGACATCGCAGGAACAAAAGTAACAGTCGTCTCCATGATTTTTTGTTCCCTCAATACCATAGGAATGCTAAAGGGTAAAGAGCTACGTGTACCTTTTGTCGACTTTCTCAGTCGACACACTGAAAGCACACTTTGTGTGGAGCCCAAGGACAAACCTTGATCACCAAGCTTTACACCTAAGTAAGCGTGATAAGCTTTCTTGATAAATTCTGTTATGTTTCGTTTATGCTTTGCTATCGTTAAATGACCATACACGTAACAAAACATATCAGGACTGTTTTTGCACTTTCTTGATAACATTATGACGCACAAAACACAACTCGATACTACAAACAACTGACGCTAACTAACTATTTCGTACAACAACTGCCGATGCCGTCAAGTGGACTTTGACAGATGCGAAAATGAAACAGTGTTGTCATTGAAATGAAATAAATATAATATTATACTGTTAACATCGGAGGGCATGGCAGAGGGAGGGGGCGGCCACGCGGACGCCACAGAGGAACGGGAAAGGGTTTAGCGCTCGAAGAGGGCGGCATTGGGTTTGCAGAGACGTGCGCGTACACACGTCCTAAATTAAATCTGTGATTCATAAAGATAATAAATAATAATAATAATAATATTAATATATTATATCAATATCGATGTATTGAGTATTTTAAAGAAATAATTTTAATGAAATTTAGCATATATCAATAAGGTACTTCTTTGCTCTAGCACAAAATATCTCACAAGGTTTTTTTTTAATTTTGTGAAAAATCTTGACATGATGGGCTCAATCCAAGTTCACATTCAGAATCAACATACCCGTATCAGCTAAGGACACTTATCAAATTCAAAACACCAAAAATCATGTCGGCCTGTGTTATTCGAAAAGGCTAGAACCTGACGCACTTCTAAAGGCGATCTGTTAAAAAAAAAGTTATTTGAGAAGAGCACTAGCCAAAGATTTGTTTCCCAGAAGGGATGGCATATGTCGCAACTAGTTCTTCATTCGACAGGAGTTATTACATTCTCAGTTGCTCTGAACGTGTTGTACGATTTATAATTTGGTTTCGTACGGATCTATTAGCGGTCGAGAGATGATGAGGTCTCTCACTTCTGATGCTATGTGTGCTGGTAATGATAAAGAAATAAGTTCGAATTGTTCCTCCGAATTTGAAATATGTTGTCTACGGAATAAAATTTTTAATTGGGCGAAATAAAGCTCTGGGTTGTCACTATTAAATACCGGAATTTTGAAGAATTTAGTCGCGTTTGTAGAAATGTGCGGTTGTAACAGTGTAATGTAATGGGTTGGTAAGAGGCATTAGAACCGTTGCTACATGAGTATTATGGTTTACAATATCGGTTGAATATAACGTATCATGATTATTGATTTCATCTTGAACAATATTTGGATTATCGCTAGCGCCAGACATTGCGGAGAATTTATTCTTAGATGTATTAACAGGCATCGATTTTTACCACGTTGCAAAGCAAGTAGGTAGGATTTCACGTTTTCGATGTTGCAGGATGCTGCAGGCTTGAAGTGGTCCTGGAGTAGTACGACGTAAGAAACGTGTCAACTTGACAACGATGTAAAAATAAAACTCGTACACTTTGTATTTTAGTAGAATTGGCTGCCTAACCAATTCTGTCTCGGGGTCACCAAGTGTAGAGTCCTTTTGGTAAAGTGTAGGTCCTTTTTGGTATCTTCCTAATTCTTAAATACGATATGATCCAGATTGCACTCTGTCGAAGATAAAAATCACTGCAAGTAGCGTTAGACTCTTTTACATCTCAAAGGCTAATTTTTGCAGTTTCTATTAGTTGTTGACCTTTAAAATTAATATAGAACGTAAAAAGAAGAATATTCTGTATGACTTTTTATATATTTTTTATCTATCAGATATCTCATTTGATATATATATTTTTTCACATACGGGAGAAAAAGTCAAATTTCTCAGCCGTCCAAATCGTGAGAGAAATAACATTTTTCTCCCTGCGAGGATCCTTTATTTTAATTGTCACGGCTGACGGCATTTTTTTCTACGTTGGGTTTTATTTACTAACGTTTTAGTCTTAAAATATTCCGTTTGTGAAAAAAATAGTATATACATCTCGGGATAGAATGCTATTTTTCCCTCGGTGCGTTGTATCCCTCAGGCTTTCGCCCTTGGGATACAAATTTGCACCTCAGGAAAAATCACGGACTTCTCTCCCTAGATGTATAATCTACTATTTCTTGGTTACCAACACAGCCCACATAACTTATATATTTACATAAACATATACAATATTTTTAACATCGAGTCTTATCTACAATTCCTACTTATAGCAACCGCCACACTTTATAAGCCATAAATTGCACTTTATGCCAACTAATAAGGGCCAATAAACAAAATTATAGTTGCAGAATTAAATAAAGTATATTTTATAATTTTCAGTAGGAAATAAAATCTCATTTATATGCATCATAACTTCCGAAATGAATTACTTTGACAATTGCCCTCATTTACTTATTAAC
Source organism: Ocypus olens (assembly GCA_910593695.2). Lineage (NCBI taxonomy): Eukaryota > Metazoa > Arthropoda > Insecta > Coleoptera > Staphylinidae > Ocypus > Ocypus olens. The sequence goes on along the minus strand of OU343054.1, from coordinate 9,779,755 downwards.
CAATAAAATCGAATAATGTTGATGACATGATCCAATAAAATGCTAATTACGATGCATAACAGCCACGCTACATGTTATGCATGGCAATTCACCCTGGGTGGTATCTAATCAGATAATCTCTCATGTTGGTATTGCCTAGCAACGCGTTGGTTCATTTTCCATAACGTATAAAACGTCAGTTATTGCCGGACTTTTAAGCAGTTTGCTCCTGAATTCGATCTGTTTGTATTTTCTGGTGAAGTGTTGGTGCCTTCATCAGTAATAGTATTCGTAGGCATTTCTCAAAATCTTAGTAAGCTCATTTTTACAACAATTATTATGGCGCAGATTAATACACGTCTGACACTTGGTGTCACTAAATTTAACTTTTCAAATTATGAAGTGTGAACTTTCTGTTCGGCCAATTGTCTTCTCGAATCTAACTCGTGACTGATTTTTCCTAGGCAATTATTAGCGTCTGGATCACTCTTGTTTGTTGCTTCTAGAAAATCGGCACTCCTGCTTTGCATTCGTGCCGATTTTCATCGCAACAAGCAATCGTGATCCTGCCGCTAATAATTGCCGGCAAAATCATAGGTACTCGCTATATTACTGTTGATTAAATTATAAGCGATAGCCCGAAAAAATCAAGTAGGTTTAATTAAATTGTACTGACATTTCCAGTCAATTGCATAAAATGAACGTTCAATCGATTTCAGAGTAAGTCTATTTTACTAATAGAGTTTCAGTGGAGGTACAGCTGTACTAATGAGAAATAAATCTTGAAACGCATCTTCATTTGCTTTCTAATAACTTAGATTAGTAATTAGGTTAGAGATTTTCATTTTTATGTTCTAAAGCCTGTTACTCAAATAGTGAAAGAAATCTGTATCACTATATAAGCTACATATTCGCGATAACAAAAATCTTCTCGTAAGATCGAATAATAAATAATTATGTACATTAAAAAAAATTAAGAAAAGGTCTTTGGAAGGAATTGGGGTTAGGGAGAATGAATACTTACAAATCGGCGTGGGCCACACAATTTTAATCAAGTTGAAAGTGAAAGACTTTGAGCGTACCAATAAGGGATGATCTATCAAAATTCCTCCAGCAAAGCAAATCGTATATTTCTTCTTTTCTACACTGCCTCATCTATTTTTATCCAAAATTGATCCAAAAATATCACGATAAATTAATAAATTTAAAAACGGGATTGCTGTATAGTGAATTTGATCGGTTTGCTTAAAAAAACGTTTTATTCCATACTTGAAACAAAAGTCTTGAATAGTGGTCCCGCATCCCGCTAATATCATTTAATTATAGGAGGAATCGATTACTAACCTATTCTTCCATTTGCAATTATTGGCGAGTGAGGGGACATTTTTATTGGCAAACTTTTTTCCCGGTTCACCCATTCGTTAGTTTAGTTCACCCTTCAGAGGTTGCGACTTCGATTTATCCTTTTAGAGCTCTTATTCTCCGACGACCCCACATAAATCAAGTATACAAATTTGTTTTCTTACATCACTTAATAGAGGTCGATGGTGTTCTTGATCCCCTCGTTCTGTGCCTAGAGGCTAAGTTGTTGATATTTATCATGCACTTGACGCCAACTAGTTTTCGGCAAATTCCTTATTCTTCAAGCGTTAAAATATAATACTCAAGATTTGTTTGTCATCATCATTAAATAATAATGATTATATTTATTTATTGCATAGTGGAAGATCAATACTGAGATATACAAATACGTTAATTGTACAAAAAAATAGTAATGTAGTTAATAATTAACAAAAAATTAACTTTATAAATATATTTAAAACTAAACTCTAGTTGTAGATTAATACAACTCATTGATAGATTCTAAAAAAAATAACAAAATGGGATAAAACGAACTTAAAATTAACTAACAATGATCACTCAATCAATGAAAATATCATTAAATAATTGACTTCTCTTGGTGCTCATATACCGGGTGTAACTGAATTCTGGTAGACCCTAAATATCATTTTCATTTCAAGATATGTAAAAAATATAGTATGGTGTTTTTAAGGAATAAAGTTCGTCGATATGTCTACTTTTAGTAAAAATTCCACTTCCGGTTTAACCGGAAATGACTATAACTTTTCTATTTCAAATGGAACACCCTATATAGTTTTACTTAATTCAATTTGTCTCTAAATTCTGACTTTAGAAATGTATCATAAGTGACCTTTTGGTAGTTAATTTTTTGTTTAAATTTAAATTAAATTTTAACAAAAAACAAGTTTCAATTGAATTTTAATAAAAAACTAATTACCAAAAAGGTCACTTATGATACATCACTGAACTCAGAATTCAGCGAAGAATAAAATTATTTAAAAATATACAGGGTGTTCCATTTGAAATAGAAAAGTTATGGTCATTTCCGGTTAACCAGGAAGTGTAATTTTTACTAAAAGTCAACATGTCGATGCACTATATTCCGTAAAAATACCATAACAAATTTCATAAAGATATAAGTAAAAATGCAAATGATATCTGAGGTCTACCAGAATTCAGTTACACCCGGTATACTAGAGGCGACTGGCGCAAAATATCAGGTCTTCTAGTCGGGATACAAAAGGTGGAATAGCGAGAGGATAAACGAAGGATATTAAGATTAATTTGGGAAAGCGTAAAAAACTGCTTTGACTATGGTATTTTTCAATAATTTAACATGTGTAAAGTGTGGCAGCGCTATGAAGGCATCTGAGGTGCTATCTGTAACCTTTTAAACACCACTGAATGAATGTATGAAGAGAATCGGATAGTGGCACCAATAGCTAGCAAGTAAACTGTACACATCTGTGAGTGTGAAGTAACAAAATCCAATCACTTCTGATGAGGGCGACCCTTCCGACCCTTCGTTAATCACCTCAGACGCCTTCATAGCGCTGCCAGAGTATATAAATCATGCACTGTACAGGGTGGGCAAAATTCGACATTACTATGGGGGATCTTGATAACTATAATAGAGAAAAACGGATGGCGCATCATCGATCTCTTTTTTTGAGAAAAACTTAATGACGAAAACTAAATTTATTTATCTTCTTGTTGTCTTTCAGTTATAGCCCAAAAGTCAATTGTTTAAATTTTCGATATATTGCAATATCTCAGTTTATCATTTGACAATAATGAAAGTTATATGTTGTTCAGGCACTTTTTGAAAATAATAAAATAAGCTTTACAGCATTCCGATATCTTCATTAATATGAGAGTTATAACATAAGAGATCGAGGATGCGCCAACCATTTTTCTCTATCTATTATAGTTCTCGAGATACCCTATAGAAACATAGAATGTTGCCACCCTGCACTTATCCCTACGATTAAATAATAACACTAAATTGTGCTCATTTAACAACCACAAATAATCGATGGATCTGTCCGGATATATGTCGTCCATTTTATAAGATAAGATTTAAAAAAATCGTCTTTAGATGTTAAGTTTTAAGAGAATAGTTGTTATAATTGGGATAATATATAATAGAAGCATATTCTAACAAGTGCATAATAATACAACATTTTCAATACAACTATACTAGTAAAGTATTTAGACGTTTGCATTAAAAGCGCCATAGGCAGATGCAGAGATACTGTTTTAAAAAATGAATTGTATTATATATCTTTGGATCATCAGCATATGCGAAAACAGGACATTGAAGTTATTAGGTCATTTATAAATAATACAAAAAACAATGGCCCCAATTTTGACACTTGTGGAATACCAGTTGAGCTAGAATTTGCAAAGAAAAAACATGCACTTTTTTCAAACACCCATAACTTTGAGCCAAATTGCCGTAGGAACTTCGGTTTTTGAGTCCTGCACAGGTAATTGAACACATTTCAATGCCCTTTTGTTGGATCGAGTCGACAATTTTTTTCCAACTCGGTATAAGTTGCCAAAGTAGGACGATTTTTGCCCAAAATTGTGTTTTTTTTGTTCGGGGGTTGAAGGGTTCAAAAAGGGATCATTCCAATCTGAGTTTATCCTCTTAAAGTAGAGCCAAAATGGGATTTTTCCCGAACTAATCATCAAATTTGACTGAAAAGTCACTGAGTTATGTGCGAAAAACCTCAAAATGCACTTTTTTTCAAACACCCATAACTTGATGCCAAATCGTCGTAGGAACTTCGTTCTTTAAGTCCTGCATTGGGAATTGATTAAATTTTAATCCCTTTATGGTGGATCGAGTCGACAAAATTTTTCTAACTCGATACACATCGTCAAAGTTCGACATAGTTTCCTGAAAAAAACATATTTTTTCACAGGGGTGCTAGAGGGGGCGGAAGGGGTTACGCTTAAGTTCGCATTCATAGCATTTCAAAGTTTTTCGCCCTCAAAAATTCATCTAAATCAGTGGAAAATACGAGTTTTGGCGGTTTGAAAATTGTCGAAATTTCACGAATTTCAAGTGTTTTATTTTTTTTCCTTCAGTATATATATTTTTTCTCTGCTCAACTATGAGAAATATACATTGTTTTAAATTTTAAACAAGTACGCGTGAAAAAGAAAATGTAGCTGGGTCAATTCAAATCAAATGAATCAATTTAATTTGAAAAGGTCGCTAAAATTTATTTCTTTTTTATTTTGTCTATTTTGCATTTTCGAGAGGTTTTTGTTAAACTCTGTAGCTTCTTAAAGTTATTTAGTTTATACAAAAACCATGTTAAAGAGCATAAAATGTACAATATTTTCTATCCACTATATAGGCCTCTCTTAATTTTATATAAACAACAAAAAATACGTAAATGTTTGTCTTTTAAAATTGAAATTGTTAAACATAAAACTAAGGCTCAGTTTCAGTTTTTTCTTTCTGGATATAGTGTTTATAGTATTGTACTTTCCTTAAAAGTTTCAGACCTCAGAGTTACATCCTAATGTTATGCCTTCAAATATTGTGATTTTTCGGAAACCCGGAATTTTCAATCTGAAATATCTCAGAAGGAACACGCTTTAAAATATATAATAAGTGAATAAAATTTCACTGAGACTTTATTAGTTTTTAGTTAGAAATTTTTATATATAGCTAAAATTGTAAGTGCTATTGAGTGCAGATATTATATTGCTTGTGGTAAAAATGTAAATAACACATAAGTAATAATAAATAATTTTTGTTAGCTTATTTATGTCACAATCTGGACAAAAAATGATGTATTCATACACATATACATAGTATATGCACTGGGTGTTACAAATTTGATCTTGTTAACTTTTAAAGATAGAGAGTTGATTAAATAGAGGCAAAGTTGGGCATTTTAATGCTGAATAATTTGTTAAAAGGAAAGTAAAAATATTCTGACTAATTCTGAATAACCAATTGAGGTTTTTATTTTGTACGGCTTTATCACTGGTTATTTTGGAACATTAAGAACACTTTTGTAGGCTCTTCAAGGAAATAATTTCAGTTTTCAAATATCATATTTCGTTATGGAAATATCCACATTAACTTAATTTTTTTTTTAATACGGACCTGGATTTTTTTATTTCATTTTTGAATAGCTTTTCACCTCCCGAAACTAATAATGTACCACACTTGTCACAAATTGTTTGCTATAGGAGTTATTTGAAGTTTCTTTTAAATTAAGATTAGGCATTGACTTTGAAATATAACAAAGTGTCCTTAACTTCAACAAAAGGTTATAGTATTTCTTAGCTTTCACATTACTTGATTTAGATTTAGTTCACCTGAAGATGTGTACAGATTTTTTTTTGATAATGTACCAGGCATACATTTTCTTGAAATTTCAGCTTTAAAAAAAAAATTCTAACCAAAAAAACGAATAAAGTCTCAGTAATTAAATTTTAACCTCTTAGTATATAAAAAACGTTTTGTAAAAATGGTCGATTTTTAAAAAAAGGATGTAACTCTCAGACCTGAAAGTTTTTAAGCAAGTAGTATACTATAAACACAGAAAGAAAATGAATGTGAGTCTTAGTTAACTGAGTTAACATTCACCTATTTTTTGCTCATTTACAATTAACTACAGGACGGCAAACGTAACTTGCCGTTGCGCAGTGGCAAAATTGTGGGCGTAACCTTCGAAGGGCGCTCTCGATAGATTTCGTGAAGAGCCTGGTACATTCATTTTCAAAAGTGACAGTGCATTAATTATGTGGATAGACTTGTAAATGAATAGCGCACGCGAAGAATATGTGCTTGCTTATTACAGAGACTGTACTCGGCCGGCTGTAGAGAGAGAGCTTTCGCTTGCTCTCTGCGTGTCTGGCCAACTTACATTTGCCGTCTTGTATAGGCCTATATACAGTACGCGCCTGGTATGGAATATATTCAGTAAAACCGAAATAAAATATTTTTGGAAAAAATCCTCGAACAGGTCGATTTTCTTTTATAAAAATACACATTTTTGCATAAAAGTAGTTTTTCAGTCGTCATTAGTTTTTGGGTAATGACGTCAGCCATTTTGTTTTTAAATGGCAACCCCCTATTTTTATTTTTGATTATGAGAGATCTTTTCATTGTCGAACTGGCAGCATAAAAATGTTGCCATCTTACATAAGAAATTTTTCGCGTAAATGACGTAATCTCCAGCACTTAAATTGCGAGTAAGATAAATCAGTCGCTTTCAACCCCTGGAAAATCTAGACCCCGAAAAAAAACAAAGATTTAGACGAGGGTGCCAAAACGGGAATCAAAAGTTCAATGATATGATTTGCATGTTGACATACGCAACTAATAACTAATTTCCGGTAACGGGAACGAAAAGCTTGGTATATTTTCGTTACCAGTCCCGGGTTGTTATGAAGACGCCGAGGTTTCTGAGATCATCACGTTGTTGCTTGCACTTCTCGCTGCAACTCCGTTGAGATTAGTCACTCCTCGCGCACAGACCGAAATTTGCTGACGTTTAAAACGTCAAAATTATGAAGGAATGTTGAGCTCATAAAGAATTTGATTTGTTTACCTTCCGGCCAAAAGCGTTTCGTATTCGGTCACTATAAAGGCAAATTCGCGTATACATCTCATACTGGTGTTTTAATGGCTTACGTCGCGGGAGTTTCAACTACGCCACTGGTGGAATAGATAGCGTTGATTGTACCAGACAACTTTCAGTAATGACGTGCACGCAAAGATCCATTGATCAAAGTATACCTGTTTTTAACTCTCTGAATATAGTACCAACACAGGTTAAAAAATAAATCAATTCTGTTAGCGACCATCATTGGTTTATTTGATATAGATTAAACCAGCTAAAAATGATTTTTAATACTTATGTAACAAAACGAAGAAAAAACGTAATACAACTAAATACTAAAAAAGTTTTACAACATTGTTAGTTACTTTCCGCAATGTGTCATTGCCTCTGAAACTGCTTTACAAAGTTCTCCTATATAATATTTTTTAAAGTTACTTTTTTAAAGTGCCCTATAAATAAAAAATAATAAGCGTCAAGTCTGCCGATCTGGCTTGCCAGTTGTATGATGATCTGTATTAGTCGCTATATTTTTTTTATTAAAACAGCCTTATAAACAAGTGATAACATCTCTTGAATTGTGTGCATGGGCGCCATCTTGCTAATACTATATTTGAATAATTTATAACCGTACAATATTGCCCATTCAACCAGATCTCTTGATTTAAGAATAAGAAAGATACCTATTGGGGACACCCTATGTATGTATAATCAGTGGCGGATAATGGCATGATTCATGGTGGGGCCAAGGGAAGTAAAGATTGGTTAGTACATTACGTGCATAATCGATTCCCTGCGAATGAGAATACGACAATCGACCTGCAGCCATCATATTGTCACCGCTATTAGCCTGATCGCACCATGAATCTCATCACCAGCCGCCACAGACAATTAGATATATTATACATTTTTGTAATTATAAATGTAGTAAAGTAAACTGAATCAATGTACATAATTTACTCTTCATGTAAGTAATTCTTTGGATTCACTTCAATTGGTACTCTTTCTACCGATATAGTATCCATTTACCCCACTAAAAGGACTTGAAAGGGTCGATATCTACTTCAAAGATCACGTGCTTATTAGATTTCAATCCCTTAACATGGCAATATTGAATTCAGTTGCGCGTTAACATGTAAAGTATTCTGTGAAATAAATGCAATCCAAATCCAACCATGCAAGTACAAAGCATCCAGCATTTATATTCAGTACCTCAACTATAATGTTTTTTTAATTTAGATTTCTATAATCTGTATGGATTTTTAAAACTTCGAAAACCAATGTTGATTTATAGCGACTCAACAATTATCATTCTGTTTTTCTTTTGTTGATATTTTGAATAGGAGTCGAGGTAGCGTCTTCGGGTGCATCATTAGTTACCGCGTAAATGTCCAGAAATTAGTCACCAAATGTTCATTGTTGCTTTGCATAAAATCGGTACCTTAGGGAGAAAAAATAACGTCACATTCAGCACACCGAAATTGGTTTAGAATAAGTTATTTTATCAATGCAACAACAATTTTGTTGCACAGTGTAATTGGTCTTTCAAGCACGTGCGAGTTTGTAAGTACGACGGCATCAGCCAGAGTGCTTGCAATAGAGCTAAACTATCCACCTACACTATAATTTACTAATATTGTACTGTATAGTTTATTATTTAGCAAATTTGTCAATACAAAGTTAGAAACATTATTCACAAAACATACACATCGCAAGTTAATAGGCGGAGTTCAATTGGTATTTCCTTCTACTGAGTCCCATTTCTATCCTTCACTGTACTCCATATAAGTTCAAGATACATATTTTAACATTTTAATGCTAATTAATGCTTTAATATAAGCGATACATTTTTATGAATCTAGGAGTTAATAATATTTCCTTTTTGTTTCAGGTACGATCATGTCAACATTGATTAAGTTAATGAGCAACTGCGAGTGAGTCATGTATTTTAGATGAAATTATATATTATGTCTATTCCATAGCAATCTTACGTTGTTGTATACTATTTAGTAATTTTACTCTAGCTCAATTCTACATGACAACCGTCTGAAGCACCCACCCACTTTGCACACCAACAGTTTATCAGATTTTGGCAAAATCATTTAATGGTAATAATACATTTATTTTCAATAAGCTGGCATGTCTTAATGCTATTTTTGAATCAGCTGCGAAATGAAACAGTTGTAGTGGAGCGAAGACCTGAATTTGAGAAAAAAATATTTTATTGAATAGTTTTAATAATTCTGTTTGATGACGTAATAAGTGTGCAAAGGAAAAAACAAAGTTTGATACAAAGTATACAAAAAAACTTATATTTTCAAGAAATGTCAACGAGGATTTGACATTCAAACGCGACGGAGAGTTACCGAAAAATACCTCTCCAAAAAGCGTTACTGAAATAACGACACATCAATACCATAGACTAAATATAAATAAAGGATAGGCGATGTGTAGGTCCAACGTACGTTGGTAAACTATCCTTCCCTCTTAAAATTGGCTCACGAAAAGGAAAGAAAAACAGTGCGAGGTCATATAATTCACATTTCCGAAAAAAATAAGCAAATCTTGCTTCATGCTCCGTTCACTAAAAGAGTGTGTCTGTTTTGAAATCTTAAAAATGGCCTACTATGCCAACTTCAAAAGCCGCATTAGATATGGTGTAATGCATTGGGGAAATTGGCCACAGATTAATAAAATGTGCGGCATTCAAGAGCGAGAAACTTAAAAAGTTTGTTATTCGTTTGGAAACAACAACAACAATTTATTTTACAATAACAAAAACTTGTACAATCACTATACCCGACATAAAATAAATTTTGTATACCCTTTTCATAAATATACATCCACTGAAAGAGTCCAGAATGCTAAAAATTGAGCGATGTAATTTAGATGAGATTTTCATATAAGTCTGAATGACTTTTCCACACTTTCATTTTCCATTAAGTATTACTGCAGATTTAAATAGGAATAAAGATTATTATTTATTTATATATTTATTATTTATTAAAATGTGTAGTTACTATACTGACTACTGCAATATCTTTTTTGTCACACTTTATATATAAAGACATTTACAATATTTACAAATGATAGTATGATTAGTCTGATAAATGGCTATCGACCAGAGGTTTTTCAGCCCGGATATGTCTGTCTCGTCGCGTTAGACAGTCTGAGATGTTGATGGATGAAATTATGAAATGAACTCGAATGTTGTGGAAGTGGGCTTTTTGAATTTTGGGTTGATATGATTTCTGCGTAAACAATAAAAGGAGATGATGTGGAGGTTCAATGGATTTTTAGAGATTTTTTCGGTTAGGAATCGAAGGCGTTCTTTAATGGGGATAACTAAGGTAGTGCCATATAGACGTTGATTGGAAGGGATACGCAATGGCTTGGGAGGATGACGGAGTCAGTATTCTAAGGGGGACTCGTCCGCTAACTTGGATGTTACGAATGGTTGGATTACAGGAATTGGAATATAGGACAGAATCATAGTCAAGTAATGAGCGGCAAATAATTTTATAAATTTCAACAGCCGTTTTGGAGGCAATGCCATCATTTTTATATGTCAAGTCTGAAATGCCATGCCCTCCTTGCTACTATACTGATTATTCCAGTTTTTAACTTTTTTTAATCATCAGAAATCCATTGTACTTTTTTGAAGTTACATTTTTAATGCTTATTTCAAATCTGCTAATAGTTTTCTATTTGTCAGCGCGTAACTCTTTTGGATATAGAATAGCTAGTTCGCGCTGTACACAAGACTTGTCAGAATCTTATCCTGGTCGAGATTTTCTTTCATACCAACAAAATCATCCAAAATTGTATTTTCTCAGCGGTAAAATAATGAGTTCTTGCAAAAGTATGCAAAAAAATTGACTGCTGGCTAAAATATACTGAAGGAAAAAAAATGAAACACTTGAAATTCGTGAAATTTCGACCATTTTCAAACCGCCATAACTCGGCGAAAAACTTTGAAGTGTCTTCTTTAAAGTCATGCATGCGAAATTAAGCGTAACCCCTTCCGCCCCCTCTAGCGCCCCTGTGAAAAAAAAAAGTTTTTTTCTGGAAACCATGTCCAACTTTGACGATGTCTACGGAGTTGGAAAAATTTTGCATTTGCATTTTAAGGGTTTTCGCACATAACTCAGTGACTTTTCAACCAAATTTTCCAAATCCATAGACATCGTCAAAAAACATTTTTGATTCACAAGGGTGCTAGAGAGGGGCGGAAGGGGTTAGGCTTAAGTTCATATGCATGACTTTAAAGAAGACACTTAAAAGTTTTTCGCTCTTAAAGATTCATCAAAATCAATTGAAAATACGCCGAGTTATGGCGGTTTGAAAATGATCAAAATTTCACGAATTTCAAGTGTTTTATTTTTTTCCTCCAGTGTATTTAATGATTCGGAACTAGCTAAATGAATTCATCTCGGGAGACAAAAAGACGTTCTATCGCAAAAAAACTTCATATTATATAGTGTTTTTGGCCCAAACATCTTTTCTTATCAATTTTAACCGATGGAAGTAATCATGGGGCAACTAAAATGTTTGAAACTCCTCCAGTTTTTTTTTGACAATTATATTGGCATAGTGACAAAAAATTTTGATATATATTAAACAGCAAAGATAATAAATAAATAGAGTACATTGTACAAAAATGTGTTGCTTCTTCTGCAGTTTCTGCAGACAACTGCAATACAGCCATTTAAAAATAAATTATATAAGATTTGATCATATCATCATCTATTGTGTTAATTTTATGCTAAATATTTATTGGTAATTATTAGGATCATAATAGCATTAGTATTTCGTAATTCATTAGTTACGAATCAACAAACGTAATTAAGAACGTACAAATTTTGAGGTTATTATTTTATATGTTAGACATAATTTATTTATTTGATTTATATATCATCGCCACTGTCGATGATACGATAAAGCATTGAATATAACTATTCGACCGGTTCCAGGTCCGGGTGGAACATCTTAAATCATGCGCCATTTTGTTTTAACGCAATAACTTTCAGAATATCTTATTGGCATCACCTACAACATTTCTGCATAGAGCATGAATCGAAAATGGTGAATCACCTGGGGACCTTCCCTTGTCAGATGAAATTAAATAAGTTCCAACATAGCAAGATTTTTTGCAGTATTTCTTGTTTCCAAAAAAACGTCGTTGTGCATGATGGAGATCACTTTTATAATTTAAAGGGATTGTAACGTGGCTTTTTCAATGATCAGTGGACAGTAGACCAAAGAAAGAAACAAGTTAAAATAATCCACTGTCCGAGAAATATAAAGAGGGATTTTTTAGCAACTTTCTTTTTGGCAACACTGTTTTTGGCAGCACTGCTATTTTCGTGTCACATGTGACTGTTACATGTTCAGTTTGGTCTATAATTTAACCATGAATCGATTTATAAACGCTTGCAGATTATTGAATTTTATTATCAAAATTCATGGTAGGTCGTGCACTTCTTCCATTTTATGGTCAACTTCTGAGGCGGCTATTCGGAATCTTGTAACTAAGTTTTTCACCAAATTTACATTATTGGATATTAAACCAACAACACGCATACGTAGAGTGCGCACAGAGGAAAATATCGTAGCTGTATCCGTCAGTGTTGTTGCTGACCGTAAATTATCGATTCGGCGCCGTTCGCAGCAATTGGGCCTCTGTTACTCCACTAGTGGGAAATTTTGCGGAAGGATTTGGGTGTAAAACCTTTTAAAATACAGCTGGTGCAAGAATTGAAGTCACACGACCCACCACAACGGGTCACTTTTGATGTATATGCGCTGGCAAAGTTGGATGAAGATCCACTTTTTATCGGAAAATTGTGTTCAGCGACGAAGCTCATTTCTGGTTGAATGGATACGTCAACGAGCAAAATTGCCGTATTTGGTATGAAGAGCAGCCAGAAGCATTGCAAGAACTGCCAATGTATCCCGAAAAATGCACTGTTGTGGATTATGGGCCGGTGGCATCATTGGACCGTACTTTCTCAAAGACGACGAAGGCGTGAATGGCGAGCGCTACTGTGCGATGATTACAATTTTGTTTTGCCCAAAATGGAAGAGCTGGACTTGCCTGATATGTGGTTTCAACAAGACGGTGCCAAATGCCACACAGCACGCGAAACAATGGCCCAATTGAGAGGCGAGTCCGGTGAACAGTTTATTTCACGTTTGCAAGCGGTCAAGTGGCCGCCTAGATCGTGCGATTTAACGACTGTAGATTATTTTTTGTGGGGCTATATTAAGGCTCATGTCTATAGGGACAAGCCCGCAACGGTTGACGCACTGGAAGCCAATATTGAAGAATTTATTCGTGAGATACAGGCGTATGTTGGAGAGAGTATGCCAAAATTGGACCCAGCGGATGAACCATTTGAGGCGGTCAATATTTACATGAAATCATCTTTAAACATTGAATTATATAGATCGTTCTATCGACTCAAATAAAGATTTCTAGTTTTTTTTTTTAATCAAATCCGAAAGCTCTTAAAAAATCACCCTCTAGAATGGAGATTATAACTACATATTTTTTGCTTCGAGTTTAATCAGGAAATTAAAGAAAATTTGAAAGTGTTACACCAAATAAACAGTACAGAAAAAATAACAGAAATAGATGTTGAGAATAAGGATGAGCATTAAATTAAATTAATATTTGTCGATTATATTTTACAAATTTTTGTTTTTCATTATATTTATGTATGTATATTTGCTAAGTTTTCCGTGTGCAATATTTTCTTGTGCTTTTTTTGTATATTTTTTGACTATCGGATAATAAATATTATTATCATTATAACATTATAAGGTTTGTTGTTACAAGTAATGTATAACGGACTGTTCCCCGAGTGACATCGGTCCTCCCTTTATAAAGTAATAAATATTATAAAACATATAGGTTTAAGAAATAAATTTAAGGCAACCCCACTTGTTGCAGAAGCATTAAATAAATTTAATAAAACAAAATATAGCCTGAATACGTAAATATTCAACCTTTTCGAAACTGCAAAATTAAGTCTTACTAAGACTATAGGTTCGCACAGGTTGAATATTTACGCATTAGGCCGTATTTCGTTTTATTAAATTTAGATTAAGAAACTTGCATATGAATTTTCGAACGTTCTCTTTTTTGTTCTTAACACTTGACAACCCAATAACTAGTAGTAATGACATACACGTTTATTTTCCAGTAACCGTTAAAATAGTTACTGCTACTAATTAATAACGGTTATTTAGTAACCATTATATATTGTAAATTCCGAAAACTTTAGTCAGTAACAGTTTTTAACAAAGTGAATTTCAGATTGTAAGCAATTGTTTTCTGATTCTAAATTATACTTTTTGTATATATTCTTAAGTTATATAACATAAAAATAAAATTATAAAATTGTAATTAAGAAGCATTTTTATTACCTAACTATCAAATTTGTACATAGTACATTATAATTTTTTTTAATTGGCATTTAAAAAGAGGTTCCGTTAAACTTTATAATAATTTATTCATATTGCCGATAACCATGACAGTATTATGAAATCAATAAAATTAGCATTGAATTAATTATATCTCTAAGAAGAATGTATTATGCTTTTCAATTGTTAAAGGTGAATTAACTTCATTTTATGTAACCTTAAATATCCAGTACACGTTATTAATTTACTTAACTTCGATTAAAGATACTTTTCCAATCATGAATACAAACCAATTTCAAATATTTTCTAAAATATACCAAAATGCAAATAACGTCAGTGCCTATATAAGCGAGTCTTCCTGAGATGACATATGAATTCTGATTCTAAGTCAGGATGTGTAACGCACTATTGTTTTAGCTTCTGTACTTCATCAAAACACGACCGCGCCGCGATTTACGTTTCAGTAACCGACATATTGAACTGCTGCGATGGTTCCAATGCGTCACATAATTATTTTCCACCTGCGACTAAAAGAGTTACCGTTATTTACAAGTGATTCATTATTAAATATGTTACTGTTACTAAGAAGTGATTCGTTATTGAATCGGTTATATGAGTTACTGTTACTAAGAACTTATGCGTTATTTGATAGGTTATTGCTACTAAGACGTGATTCATTATTGAATAGCTCTCCTTCTATAAAATAACCTTTGAGGAAAATCAAAGTCAATTACGGTTACCGTTATCATATCATAGTAACGGTTACAAAGTAGTAGTTAAAAATAATGCCCATCGGCAATAACATATCACTTCTCGTACTAGTGACTTAAATAACTGTTGTATATAATCCATATGAATAAGCTTTATTTGATTTGATTTGATTAGATTGGATTAGTAGATTAAGGTAAGTCATTTTTTGTTAAAGGTTTAAAGTTTCTGTATTTCCGTTTGTAAGGTATTTTTTTCTGAAATTGTGTAAATAATTAGTTAATTGGTACATGCAAGGGCTGTAATTTGACAAAACATATTATTACAAATTATCAACAGTAATTGCACAAGTGCATTGGAAATTATCGGTAACAAGTTTGTGCGATTTCGACAAACGAAGTCGTATTGTTTGGCAACAGTCCCGAGCCCGGAAGGGCGAGGGGCTGTTGCCTAAAACAATGCGACTGAGTTTGTCGAAAGAGTGCAAACTTGCGATAATTTACAATGCACGAGAGCAATTTATTAGACTGTATCCCAACAAAAATATTACAACAAAATTGAATGACATTTATTGGCATCGCAGCCGTATAGTGCCGGTTTGAATATTACATTTTTAAACGGATCAAACAAAATTTGAAAATCAGAAACGTAATTCTCTTGCACTAACTTAGCACTGGTATTCCATATGGACTTCCATTTTCTTTACAGCAAGTACTGTTCACGTTTCGCACGTTATGTGGGCGTTTTCTAATATTGTGGAAATGTCTTCCCGAGTGCAGGTCATGTTAGTGACTCCGCTCAAACTTTTTGGTTGGGCCCCTTTCACTTTCTCTTGAATTACTTCAAGATAAACACTTTCAATACGGAGTTTTTACTAATTTTAAACGTTTGACGTTTAACATTTATTTAATTTAAGCCAATTATGTGCTGAAACATAATGCGAATAGAAAACCAATCACAAAGCCGCATTCGAACACGATATGTTTCCTGAAAACATAAGTTATATAGAAACTGATTGGTTCTATTTCATTCACATTTCGGAATGCTACGTTTGGCGGGATTTAGTCTTTACAATTACAGTACGAGAAATTCATATTATTTCACATATACAACAGAAAATATTACATGAAAATGTTTTGTTTTTCAGTTTAAATTTCTGTAGTCTTATTTTATTTGCTTTAGTCCGTTCAAATATTGATATGAATACAGCAAAGCCACATTTTTGATGGTGGGTAAACATATGCGATCGTATTGACTTTCAGGATGCAGGAAGTTTATTTATTGTCAGAGCTGTATCAACAAACAAGTAGAGATCCATAAATGTAGTAGCAATAATGTAATGTAATCGCTCTTCTAAAACTAAATAGTAACAGTTTTTTTTTAAATTAAATATTTACATACTTGTCTAGTCGAATTTAAATTGATGTTATTTTTAATGGATTATACTTTTTACTCCCCGGTGTTGATCAGAGTAGAAAAAATGAATTAGCATTTGATAAAATTCAATTAAATTCAGTTTAAATTTACGCTCGGCGTCGCGTTCGTTCTAATTTCGCTCCAAGGGATCAAGGGGGTCACTGCAAATTCGTAATTATCTCGGCGATAATTCATTCAACGGGGAGATTAAATGAAAAATGAGTTTATTTCGAATTGACAATGAGCGACAACGACCGGTCAAGGATTACCTCCTCGGCAGAGCACTGAACGCTGCATAGTGCCCGCGGGTGCGTCTCGGCCCCTACCAAGTGCCAGCGTGGTAGGCATACGTACCGCGTTTGTTATGGTTTTCGTGGTATGAAATTATAAAGAATATTTCAAAATTTGTATTGTTAGAAGAAATATGTCAGATTAAAATGTAACGGACTTGATTATAAATCAAACAAAGATATATAAATAAGCACTCATATTAGTACATGATGGGCGCTAAATAACTAGGAGTATATGGTCTCGCTGAGTTCTGCTCGTTGGTTTACGAGATACGAAGTACCAAGTGTAAAAAATATTGTTTTTTTTTCTAGCTTTGGGGTGGAGAATTAAAATCTGGAATGGGACAATTATTTACCTATTAATTTTCTGGTGCAGAAAATGCGTTTTAATGCGTATGTTGCTTTGCTACTTTAATGTCAAGTTAGCAGAGTTGCGAGCGCTAAACTCAGGGACAGGACACTAAATTCGCTACTAAAGGGGTCGATCCTCTCAGGCCGAAAATTTAAAATGCCCGCAAATTCCGTGACTACTATACCTACCCATGTAACGGCGATGATTTCCGATGTTTCACTCGGCGTGGCCCACAGAAGTGTGAGTAAACAAGTGACATGTGGCCACGCGGGTCTAAAATTAGGCAAAAAGTGACTTGTAAACCCTTAAATCTAATAAGTCAAAGTCTAAACCATTATAGCGTATTTGTGCCTTAAATTCGACTGTTTTTAACTGATTTTTTTTCAAATTAAATTTCTTGGGGTTTATCCTCCCGAAACTAACTTTCCTTGCTCCGCCGAGGGGTAAAAATATTTTTCGACCAGGAATGGCGCTTTACCACTAAAGTACCCTTAATTTCGGTAAAGGTTTTAGTGGGTTCTGCTCACATGTAACTGCTATTTTAACAAACGTCCTGCGATCTTACATCCTGTGAGATCTATGAATTATAGGTGTACGCCCTCAAACTATGCACAATTTTGGAATATGTAAAATATAATAATTTTCATCAAGTTTTATTTAATTTATTGAATTTTCAAACCTTGTAGAAGCAGCAAACCTTGGGTTGGGTTCAGTGCCGGCGGAACGTACTGGCGGCCGATCGGACGTTGAAGGATGAATAATAATTTTGATTGGGAAGCAAACAAGAACCCTATGGAAGATTCATCATAAAAGTTTAAAGTTGACGTTAATATTAATTCACTATTTATTGCGTAGGAACAATTTCAACAATTATTAACTTACAATAACTCATTTGGATTTTTACACAATCGAAAAAAGAGGATATTTTAAAACATCGTTCGGATCTTAAAGATACACTTGGCACTATAATAATACATATGTTGATTGAATTCACCTTTCAGAAGCAATAATATTTATATCAAAAATTATAGAAAAGTTTAGATAAATAATGACTTAAAATCGACTTTAATCAATTCTATTGAAAATAATATAGCAAGATCCATAGATAAAACAGATTTTGCGAATTTGAAAGAAAATTTTACACACTTACTTGATGAGAGTAGATGTTACATTTTCCGTTTTGCTTATATATTTTATTTTATTTATTCACAACCGTACGTATCATGCAGGGCAGATCCTATCGAAGGGCTAGAGCGTGCATGGCACGTGGGCGGCGATTAGAGGCGTTGTGAAACCGGTGAAGCCCGCGAAACCAAAGACAAAGTTTTGTTTCCTATGTAAATTATTTAGAAAAAGAAATATTAAAATTATAACTACGGGTTTTAAAGACTTTGTGCTAACCAATTTGTAAAACATGAAAACAGTGCAAACTATATTAAGTGTTTCCAAAAATGGCGGGAGTTAAAAATCTGTTTAAATAAATAAAAATCATAGACAAAGAGCAACAACAACAATTTGAATTCGAGAAAAAACGATGGAGGACTGTTGTATAAAGAATAATTGCTATTGTGCACTTTTTAACAAGTCAATGTCTTGCTTTTAGACGAAGTAGTTCCAATCTCTATTGGAGAAATAACGATTTTTTTTAAAGGCAGCAGAAATACTAGCTAAATTTGACCCCTTATTGGCAGATCATTTAAATTAAATTGAAAAATCTAAAGAGAAGTCGAAGAAGAAAGCCTGCACTGTGTGCAGGGGAAGCGCGTTATATAGGGCCAAGGAGCCATGGTACTACCTGCATATAAATATTTCTTTATATTTTTTTAAATACACCAATTATCAATTTAAATTTTGGCCCCTTATAAACCAATCACGTAACCGTCAGGATAGAAAAACAATTAGGGCGACATCTATCGCCGATATATTATAATTTCAGAATGTTGTAACATTATCGGCGATAGATATCGCCCTAATTGTTTTTCTATTCTAACGGTTACTTGATTGGTTTATAAGGGCATAGTCGAATTCTGTTTCTTCATTAACGACGATCGTAGAGTGCTGATGTGAAACTAATGTTGGTCCAAATCGGTCCTCAGTTGTTGTCGACGGTGAAATATAATCGAAATTATACAAATGATTATGTATAGAAATAAATTCATAGACGATAACACTTTTAAATATAATCAGAGATTATATTATTATATTTGTAGCAAAACTGCTACTTTTGAATCACGTTGCTACTTGTGATTGCTACTTTTTAATAGCAGTGATTTTAAACCGTGATCACGGTTAGTAAACATCCTAACACCTTTTGAAATTATGATTATTTCAAAATTAGTGTAAAAGCATTTCTAGACTGTTGCGGAAACGTAAAGTGAAATGTATTTTGAGTAAAGTATATTGCAAATGTTTTTCTATGTCTCTGAAAAAGCTCATCTTCAAAATAACGATTTTCTCTGTTCTCGGAGAGTTATTTTAAAATCTAGACGGGAAGCATTTAAAGATTTTTGCAGGATCGTAAAATGGAATGAATTTTTAGTCATTTTGTAAAGTTTCAATTCTAATACTTGATAATCGATTTTTTTTTAAAATTTGTATTTTGCCTCAGAGAAAGCGCATATTTAGAATGATGATTTGCTCTGTTCTCAAGGGATTATTTTTAAATGAAATAATTAACGTCGAATCGTCCAGTATATTTTGAGTTTTAAGAGAATTTTTATATTTTTATTTTTAGTGAAATTTGTAATTTGAAAATTGTTATAGTTCTGGTTCCGTGGTATTATTTCAAAAATTATAATAAATGAATGTCTAGTTGTTCGCACCAAATATTAAAGTCAAATGAATTTTGAGTACGTTTGGGAAGTTCAGCATTTGTTTTTATTTTTATTTTTTCAGTTCATGAAAATAGTAATTTGAACATGAGAGCAGAGAAAAATGGAGTATAAAGTAATTAATAAAGCATTTTAGATTTACAAAATACATTTCGCATTATTTTTAAACTTTCATTTCTTCAAATTTCTTTAACCATACAGAATTTCAGGTTAGAATAAAGTTGGTAGAGTGAATGGTGGGTGGGTGCTATTTTACGTGGTGAGTGGGCCATATCTTGTTGCCCACGCACCTAGTTTTTCACCAATGAATAAATTAATCAAAATATAATAAAATGTTGATTTCATTTCAAGTCGAAATAAAAAAAAAATGAGGAAAGGTTAATAAAACACCTATAAAATCTTGATTATGATCATTCATAAGCAGAATAGTGCCAAATTTACGATAAAAAAAAAAATTCTAAAAAGAAAAGATTATAAAATCAAGATTTTCAAGTGTAGTCGTTATACGTTTTAAAAATCGAATCCTCAATGTTTGGTTCTTTAAAACGTATAGCGACCAAACGTGTTAAACACTGCAAATCTTGTTTTTTAACCCTTTTTTCTCGTTTTAGAGAATTTGTTTTGGTCATTGAAACGTCAAAATCGAGACATTTGTGTGTTAAATTTTTGCAAATGGTGGATTTTTGAAAATAGCACTTCTAAATATATTGGACAATTTTAATAATGTAAGCTTTAAAATGTGAAAAAAATTATACAAGAAAAATATAAATGATACTGGCTGAAAGACTTAGGTCGCTGGCCCGTTGTATTCCTCTAAGGAGGGCAATAAACGATTATTATTATTATTATTATAAATGATTGTTATGTTATTTTTTTATTACATAGTTTTTGCCGGTGATTTTTTCGAAGTTTATAACTTGCAAACGCGTTGGATGATGTCCATTGGTTGAAAACTAAAATATCTACAAACAATTGTTAAGAAACTTGTTTGTAAAATGTGTAAAAAAATGTCCAATAACAAGATTTCCGAGTTCAGAAGTTTAGAAACGTATATTAAGTAACTTTTTAAAGGTTTATAATACCCAAACATGTCAGGTGATCTCGATTATTTGAAAACTAAAATGTGATAAAATTTACGGGCTTCGAAAAATGGTTAAGAAAATTTTCTATAAAATTGGTGAAAAATGTCAAAAATTCAGGATTTTCGCTAACAATCACAGTTTGGGTATCAATTAGAATTTTACGTAGCAATCGTAACAATCACTGTTTAATTAGCAGTCACAGTTTGGCTAACAGTCATGGTGAAATGACCTGTGATTTTTACTTTCTCCGTTACGAAGTACGAGAAAGTATTGTGATCGTGATTTTTTTTTCAAAAAATTTTTTTACGGAAATATCCGTTTTAGGGTCCCTAGATGCCATTTCAACAATTTCTGGAAAAAAAATTTGTGTGTCTGTGTGTGTGTGTGTGTGTGTGTGTGTGTGTGTGTGTGTGTGTGTCTGTGTGTGTGTGTGTGTGTGTGTCTGTCTGTGCGCGCTGTATCTCAAAAACTAATAGAGCAATTGATATGAAACTTTGAACATCCGTCTTATTTGATAATATGAAGAACTGAAAAGCTTTTGGTAAAATTTCGTACACCGGAAGTGGGCGTTTACCTTAACTGTTTTTTGTTTTTTGCTAATATTTTCTTAAATATGAAAAATATCACAAAAATATTTAGACAAACATTGAAGACAACAAAGAAATTAACATCTTTAGCTTGAAAACATTTTTCATAAAATCATTTTTATTCGAGAAAAAAATTTATTATTTTTTTTAAATTTTTGGTTCATAATTATAAAACGAAAATAGTTATAGCAAATTTATGTTAATAATAATTGCAGAGAATGCTAAAATGAACAACTTATAAAGAATAAGTTTTTTTCGAAATCCCTTTAGTTTTTGAGTAAACTGAGTTTTTGAATTTTTGAAGTATAATTTAATCTTTCATCATTTTGACGTTTTAAACGTCAGTGTGATCCGAGTTTACACAACGCTCGATGTACGAGTACATTTAAAATATGATTCCAATTGAAAATAAACCATGAACACGTAAATATAAATGGCTATGATACCATCAAGTCGGAGAAAGTAACATGATGGCCACATCACCATTTTTTACTATCAGTGAAAAATCACAGGTACGTGAAATATCAGCCATCCTTAAATATAATGAATTTATCAACAATTTTCAGCCACAAAACTATTCAATTATCAATAGGTTTAGTGCTGAGGACAGGGGCGGCTCGTTATATAGAGTCAAGAAGAACCTGCAGTTTCAAGCCTAGCAAGAATTTTTAATTAACTCTTAAAACACTTTTTCGTCAGTTATTTTGGTCTAGAAAGATAAATCGTTCTTTATTTCTTAAAAAAAATATAGGCAGGGAGGGTATATTGTATAAGTGGCTCTACCATCAACATGTTCCGGTGGCACTGTGTCAACCTGAATGCAAATAATTTCAAACCGTAATAGCTAGATACACCATCAGGGCAACATCTATTATTTTAACATTGGACAATTTCTTTGACAGAGTGGAGAAATCCACAGACAATAAGAAACCACAAATTAGCGACAATTATAACAATATCATTGATAAACATTGAAATATTGTTTCCCCGTGCGACAACCGAGCACCAGTTTCAATCTTATTAGATCTCATCAGGTCAATATAGACGCTGACAGAGAAACGGCTTTTTACCATGGAGTTGTAACCCCAAGTATTCGTAATAGATAGATACACCATTAGGGCGACTTCTATTGTCGTAACGTTGCACAAATTATTTAATTGAAACAATAGGTATTTAAAAAAACCGTAAATGAAATAAATCGCTAATATTTCGTTTTGTAGCAAGTTACGCATTATATGTAATTGAAATTATACATATTCTTGATAATAAGTTACTTTTTGGTGACTTATTACTAAAATAGTAAACACGCAACCCCCAAGATATGCACTTGAGGGGGCGGCCAACTCAACCTTTGCACGCGGGCGGCCAAGAGTACAGAATCGGCCCTGGTATCATGTTGACATTCCTGACCTTTGAAACGTTGGAAAGTGTCACATTACTGACAGCTACTTCCCACCTTCATTTTATCAACTGACGTTTATTTGATTTTTTTGCGTGAATGCTATACAAAAAAATATAAAAAAAAAACTGCCTACTAGACGAATTGAATTTTTATAGCTTCTTTAACCTGAATTTTAATCATGAAAACTAATGATTAGAAATAGCACACACACCTCGGTGAAAAGTTTCATTCTTGTCACGAGACAGAGTTAACTTACCTACTTTCTTGACGGTAAAGAAACTCTTTCCACCTTGATATGTTAATAACTTTTTATTTTATTAAATATATTTGCAATACAGTTCTATAAGTTAATGTTTGTTTTTCAATGGTTCATTTATCTAAAGAAATATTGATCTTGACATCATGTAACTTTAGTAAAACGGATTTTTGTGACTTCTTTCATATTTATCGATTTTTTTGAAACACTACAGGGTTTCATTCACGATTTTTTTCTGCAATAAGTGTGAAAAAGATATTGGTTAAGTGTCCACTGTTAGAATTATCGCACGCGACGGCTCTGCATTTTGAATTACTTGTTGCAGTGTGGAAGGTACAATTTGCGCAATTTTCGCTCTAATTTTGTCTTTCAACTCATATAAAGTCTGTGGTTTGTTTATGTAGAACTTGTCAGGTACTCCCACAGAAAAAAAATGGAAACGTTAGATCGATCGCGGCAGACATCTCAAGTCACAATTTTTTTGAGATGACACGTTACGGAAATTGTCCACAAAAGTTCAATAGGCTATAACGCCATCTTACTGTCCGCTCGCAAGAATGGAAAGAGGAAGTGCTGAAACATTATTTTGTACCGATCTCCATTGCACGTCACCTTTTCACCTGCGGCATTTTCAAATTAATGCGATCCATAAATCTTGCTTGAATTTATGCCACATTTTTTAAAACGGGCCGAAATCGTATCGGGGACCTCAAAATAGAATTTCTGTTGAAATTTTGAATTCAAAAATCATGACCGCAATACTTTCTTGTACGATGACGTATGGAGAACTATTATGATCATGATTATTTCATGACACCTGGAAGAGGGAGTTTTTCCCGACATTTTTTTTAATTTTTTTTTTTCGGCGTTATGCCTGGCTTTGGTGCTATGACCTTTAGCCATCATCTATATTATATTTGTTTAAGTTATAAATTAAATGAATAAATGAACAAATGAATAATGAAAGACGTATACAAACAACCACGGACCCGAACGAATACAGTTTTTTAAGTATGAAAAATGTTTGAAACACATTTTAACAAATATTAAAGATAACGAAGAATTGGATACTTTTTGTTAGTTTTTCATAAATTCCCTTATTATCAAAAAAAAAACAATTTATACAAACAACCACGGACCTGAACGAATACAGTTTTTTAAATATGAAAAATATTTGAAACACATTTTAACAAATATTAAAGATAACGAAGAATTTGATACTTTTTGTTAGTTTTTCATAAATTCCTTTATTATCGAAAAAAAACAATTTAAAAATAAAATTTATCATTTTTGCTGTATAATAAAAAAAAATGATACACATTTTCTATAACGGTACATGTAGAGAATAAAAATGAAATTTTAGAATTTTTTTAATTATGAGGTGCACATTTAACTCACTCCACTTCCTGCTCAGAGTGATGACAGTTTATTTACAATCAAGTAAAGTAATTTATTTGTGCTGAGACAATACGGTTTACCAAACTTCGTCAATTATCTTTTGGTATGTCAAAAATATGTTATTTTTAAAACAAATTTAAAACAAATTCCGCGGGCGATATTTTTTGGAAATTTTTCAATCAGGTGGTGCACTTTTCACTCACTCAAATTCGAGTTCAGAGTGCTGACATTTTGTTTACAAGCAAGGTGCGTCAATTATCATTTGGTATGTAAAAATATGTTATTTCTAAGCAAATGTGGAAATTTTGTAGCAAATTCCGCGGGCTATATTTTTTTTAGAATTTTTTTAATCAGGTGGTGCATATTTCACTCACTCAAATTCGAGTACATAGTGCTGCTATTTTGTTTACAAGTAAGGTGCGTCAACTATTTTTTGGTATGCCAAAAATATGTCATTTCTAAGCGCATTTAAAAAGTTTGAATGTAATTCCAATTGCGATAATATTTTTAGAATTTTTTTAATCGCGAGGTGCACATTTTATTCACTCAAATTAAAGTTAACAGTGTCGCCATTTTGTTTACAAGTAAGGTGCATTAATTAGCTTTTAAGTTTTTTTATCAAGTGGTGCACATTTCACTCACTCAAATTCGAGTTCAGAGTACTGCCATTTTGTTTACAAGAAAGGCACGTCAACTTTTTTTTTATAATTCAAACATATATGATTTCTGAGCGTATTTCAAAAATTGGAAGGTAATTCTAATTGCGATAATGTTTTTAGAATTTTTTTAATCGCGAGGTGCACATTTTGCTCACTCAAATTAAATTTAATGGTATCGCCATTTTGTTGACAAGCAAAGTGTATCAATTAGTTTTTGGTATGTCAAAAATATGTTATTTATAAGCAAATTTGGAAATTTTGAAGCAAATTCCGCGAGCGATAATTGTTTTAGATTTTTTTTTTATCTGGTGGTGCTCATTTCACTCACTTAAATTTGAGTTTAGAGTGCTGCCATTTTTTTACAAGCAAGGTGCGTCAATTATCTTCTGGTATGTTAAAAATATGTTATTTGTAAGCAAATTTGGAAATTTTGAAGCAAATACCGAGTGCGATAGTTTTTTTGATTTTTTTTAATCAGGTGGTGCACAGTTCACTTACTCAAATTCTAGTTCAGAGTGCTGCCATTTTGCTTACAAGCAAGGTGCGTCAATTATCTTTTGGTATGTCAAAAATATATTATTTCTAAGCAAATTTGGAAATTTTGAAACAAATTCCTTTTTTTTTTGAATTTTTTTAATCTGGTGGTGCACATTTCACTCACTCAAATTCGACTTTATGGTGCTGCCATCTTGTTTACAAGCAAGATGCATCAATTATCTTTTGGTAGGTCAAAAATATGTTATTTCTAAGCAAATTTGGAAATTTTAAAACAAATTCCGCGGGTGATAATTTTTTATGATTTTTTAAATCAGGTGGTGATTAACTTTCTCAAATACGAGTTCAGAGTGCTGCCATTTTACTCACAAGCAAGATGCGTAATTTTTTTTTATATTTAAGATAGATGTCCTTTTTGAGCTTACTCAAATTCGAGTTCAGAGTGTTTACAAGCAAGGGGAGTCAATTATATTTTGGTATGTCAAAAATATGTTATTTGTAAGCAAATTTGGAAATTTTTAACCAAATCCCGCATGTGATAATTTTCTTAGAATTTTTTTTATCAGGTGGTGCATATTTCACTCACTAAAATTCGAGGCCATAGTGCTGCCATTTTGTTTACAAGCAGGGCGCGTTAATTATTTTTTGATATGTCAAAAATATGTCATTTCTGAGCGCATTTGAAAAATTTGAATGTAATTCCAATTGCGATAATATTTTTAGAATTTTTTTAATCGCGAGGGGCACATTTCAGTCACTCAAATTCAAGTTAATAGTGTCGCCTTATTGTTTACAAGCAAGGTGCATGAATTAGCTTTTGGTATATCAAAAATTTGTTATTTATAAGCAAATTTTGAAATTTTGAATCAAATTCCGCGAGCGATAATATTTTTAGAATTTTTTTATCTGGTGGTGCACATTTCACTCACTTAAATTCGAGTTCAGAGTGCTGCCATTTTGTTTACAAGCAAGGTGCTTCAATTATCTTTTGGTGTGTCAAAAATATATTATTTCTAAGCAAATTTGGAAATTTTAAAGCAAATTCCACGGGTGATAATATGTACAAGATCTTTATTCAGACAATTAATTTATACAAATACAAAATACAAAATGTACATTGATTTAAAAATATGTGTTAGTCTGTCTGGGCTTTCGACCATCGGTCTTTCTGCCCTGTCATGAATCTAATTTACGGAAAAATTATATTAAATTGGTAGCTAGCTGAACTGTCCAGTTGATTCGTACTAATGAATTGATGAATTGTGATTGGAGGATGTTTGTATTCAGATGGGATATTGGGGTTTCGCTGTATACAAAATTGGTTGAGGAGATCTAGATTATACGGGTTGTTGGAAAATTTGATACTGAGGCTATGCGTACGCTGGGAAATGGGGATAACTTTAGTCGTTTCATAGAGGGGTTAGTTAGAGGGATTGTGAAGTGGGTTGCGGGTGATAAGTTTTTAGAATTTTTTTTTAATCAGATGGTGCACATTTCACTCACACAAATTCGAGTTCAGAGTGCTGCCATTTTGTTTACAAGAGGTGTGTCGATTATTTTTTGGTATGTCAAAAATATGTAATTTCTGAGTGCATTTCAAAAATGTGCGATTATTTTTTTAGAATTTTTTTAATCACGAGGTGCACATTTCACTCACTCAAATTCCAGTTCAGAGTGCCGTGATTTTGTTTAGAAGCAAGGTGCGTCAACTATGCTTTAATATGTCAAAGATATGCAATGATATATCTTTGAAATTTCAGAACCGGCGAGAAGTTGGCTATAAATTTCCAGCCACGAATTCGCCCGGCACCTCTACCGGCACATTTTTTCAATTATTTATTTCTATGAAATAAACTTAAAATAATAAACAATTTTATTAAATCATGTTTCATTCACATTTCGAGCATAGAACTCCAAGTCGAGCATAGAACTCCAAATGGAAGTTATGATTTTTTAAATAATTCTTCTGTCCAGCCGGTGGGCTAGCGTGTCGCGCCAACTTGAAAAATTCATACATTGTTTATAGCTCAAGGTTACCCTAATTTTTCGAATTTTATTTATACATAATGTCATGTACTACCTAATAGTTGCAAAAAAAGTTGAGCATAGAATTCCAAATGGAAGTTATGACTTTTTTATTTGAATTAAAAAGGACTATAAAGAAATGTGAATGAATCATTATTTAATGAATTTTTTTATTATTTTAAGTTTATTTCATAGAAATAAATAATTGAAAAAATGTGATGGTCGAGGTGCCGGGCGAATTCGTGGCTGGAAATTTATGGCTAACTTCTCGCTGGTCATTTCAGAAATGTCTGAGCGCATTTGAAAAGTTTGAAAGTATTTGAAGTATTTTTTTTATATGTGTTCATAATGTGTGTAGAATCTTTTATTATGCAAGTTATCGTGCAATGTGTTTCCTTTATGACTTTTTCAATAATTCTGGTGCATGTATCCTTTTTAAAGTAATGTACTACATCTATTGAATAAATATTTTGTTTGTTTGTTTGTTGTTTATTAATTATTCTTAGATATGTCAAAAATATGTAATTTTTGAGAGCATTTGAAAACATTGAAGGTAATTCTATATGCGATGATATTTTTAGAATTTTTTTTAATCGCGGTGTGTACATTTCACTTTCAAATTCAAGTTCAAAGTGCTGCCAATCTGTACCCAAGCAAGGTGTGTCAATTATTTGCTGTGATGTCAAAAATATGTAATTTCTGAGTGCATTTGAAAAATTTTAAGGTAATTCCACGTACGACAGTATTTTTAGAAATTTTTTAATCGCGAGGTGCACATTTTACTCACTCAAATTCAAGTTAGCAGTGTCGCTATTTTGTTTACAAGCAAAGTGCGTCAATTATTTTTTGATACGTCAAAAATATGTGATTTGTGAGCAGATATGGAAAATTTTACGATAATTCCAAGTGCGATGATATTTTTAAATTTTTTTTAATCACGAGGTACACATTTCACTCTCAAATTCAAGTTCAGAGTGATGGCATTCTGTTTCTAGGCGGATTGCGTCAATTATTTTCATATTGGCCAACAAGAAATATTTTTTGAAATCCCACTAAATTTTGAAAAAAATCGATGAATATGAATCTATAAAAATTTCTTTTATTCCATCAAATCGAAGAAAATTACATGACGGCCTCATTTCTTAATAAATTTGAAAAACAAAAATTACATGTTTAAAATAATTTCGCAAAACATTATTTGGGTTAGGGCAGTAAATTTTTTTTGCCTGTAGTGGCATAAACTCTGGCACCGGTGCTGGTTGGGTTGCATACCTCAAGTTGCTGCCTGGCAAATCGTATTCGGACTTTGTTCGTACAGCTTTTCTTAAGGCTAAACGACGATGGCCAGCGTTCATCTTCGACGTTTCAAGTATTTCACAGTCTACTCGACCGTCTGTACTATACTATTTTCAATTTAAGTGAAAACGGGTACTCTACCGAACTAAGTTGAGTCAAGTTAGCCCGGCTAAAAAGCACGTCAGTTACTCTACTACTAACTCGACTAATGAAAACCCGGCATTATAGTTATTTCTAAAGTGTGGACGACTGGGTGCCAGAGGCTTGCGATCGAGTCCGAATAGTTTGTGTGTTTTTAAGATCAGTGTCAATTACCTAGCACGTTCAATAGCCACGTAATTGTATACATTATCACCGGTGGCACTGACTCGGGAGCCAAACATCTGCACTCATTACTGAGAAAATTTAATTTATGTTTTATCACGACCTTCATGTTTTATCCTAATTATATATCATAGTTGCGCGAAAAATAATTCTTGATGAAATTGTAACCTAAGTATACAAATATCTCTTTTAAAGAGTTGCGTCTCTGTTTATAAAAAGAAATGTCAGTTAAGTATATCCTGCAAAAGAAGTATGATTTCAATCATATAATAAGTTCTTTGGGCAATTTACATGCAAATGTGCGAGCAAAAAAAATCTGTAAATATAGCATGTTTCGTGTTTGTTGGTCCGGACGTTCCTTCGGAATTAAGGGAGGGAAGCGTTTCGCGAGGATTTTTCATGTCTAATTTCCCAGTTGAAATTTCAAATGAAAGCTCTTTGATTTGCACGCGCCGAGTTTATTTTGTAAACAGTGCGCTCCCATAGAAATGTTATTGGCTAATCAAGTTTCCTTTTAGTCGCAACTCGAATACTACGCTGCGTTCGCAATGATTAAATAAATAAATGTATACTCGTTTTAATCATTTTGATTGCATCTGGGTTGCAGAAAAATATTTTTAATGCTGCACCAGAACTTGCTGAATATAAAAGCCAGGTTCGTAAATACGATTCACCGTTACTTCATTTTCTGTATGTAATTATAAATTTATAAAGCTTTTATTTGATTTTCTACATACATATCTGCATCAACTATATGGATACAAATTTTAGAATTTAAGGGAATTGGCTTAGTGCCGCATTATTAGTCTCTTCGTAAGCATCATTAGTAGTACTGGTAGTCGGCGACAGAAAAGCTATATTTCGATTATCTTTATTTGCTTTCTACACCCTTTATTATTAAGAATAATAAATTTATTACGTGTCATTACAAAAGTTAACACAAGTCCTAGAAAGATACCAAAAAATGTTTAGCAAGATGTAATTCGCTGAGTTATTTGGGAAAAACCTCAAATCGCTCTTTTTTCAGACACCCATAACTTGGTGCCAAATCGTCGTATGGACTTCGTTCTTTGAGTCTTGCATAGGCAATTGATCAAATCTTAATGCCTTTATGGTGGATCAAGTCGACAAAATTTTTCGAACCTCGTAGACATCGTCAAACTTGGACATGGTTTCCTGAAAAAAAAACATTTTTTTCACACGGGCGCTAGAAGGGGGCGGAAGGGGTTACGCTAAAGTTCGCATGCATGACTTGAAAGAAGACACTTCAAAGTTTTTCGCCCTCAAAGATTCATCACAATCGATTGAAAATACGCCGAGTTATGGCGGTTTGAAAATGGTCGAAATTTCACCAATTTCAAGTGTTTAATTTTTTGTTTCTCGAGTGTATAAACCAAATTTAACCGATTTGAAAGTGTCCAGTCCTGACATAAAACTTAGTCTACAAAAGGGTTAAGCGTGTTTTACGCACTTATCACTTTCATTCGTGGTTAAACACTTGTTGTACATTATATTACAGTTCGTTTTAACATGAGTTAGCAAACGCTGCTAAACGCAAACGAACAAAAGATGCCGCTGAAAAAATTCAAAAACTTCCGAACATAGAAAGTTTTCAAAAACAAAGTGGAGCCATAGAACTTTCAAAATCGTGTGGTATTTCTAGAAATTTTGAAAAATAGAGACAAATTAAACCAAAATTGTTTTTTGGCGAAAGAAGAAATCATCACATTATTTCAGATGAAGAAAGTTTGTTTAAAATAGATGTGTATTTTAAAACATTAGAAATAATATCACAGTTAACCCCTTTCTGCATGACGTACCATATATGGCACAAAGCAGTTTGCATATATTTTTAGCTTTATTTAGCGGCTAGTGGTAAAAATTTATATTTAGATGTATTTTAGAGACTAATAGGGTTGCATAGAAGAAAATATCTAGTTTACATAGGCATCTGGAAACAAGAGATTTTTTTCCAGAATTAGCATTTGCGTTATATGTACTGACAGTCGTTAAACCGCAAACTTTGTGGTCTATTTTCTAGGTCGACGTGTCACAGCTTGCCTAAATTTGGTGGTTCAAATTGTAGTCCCGTATGCAGCTAAGAGTTAAATAAAGACAGAAATTGTTTTCTATTATGTCTTACGAAATAAGGTTCCGTTATTGCATTGCGTGCCAGATATTTTTACAAAAAATAAATATTAAATTTTTTAAATATTTTTCCCAATTACTGTATCACTAAAGGTATTCATAATTATCTTTGTTTCATAAAAATAAAAAAAATCATGCAGTTAGGGGTTAAAAAATAGATTAGAAAGTTTAAATAACATAAAAGACTAAAAATATTGAACACTGAAATTTTAATCAATAGTTGCGCCGACGAACTGTAAGAATTAGCGTGAGAATATTTGGAACCCAGGTCCGTGGTGGTATCCATACTCATATGCATACAAATTTGCACTGCAGTGTTTCAGAACATTTTTTAGACGAGATGTATAAATTCAAAATAAATCGGTTCTCGAAATAGGACCTTGAGGAACACCAAAAACTACGTCAGTGACATCTGATGATTTACCTTCTACCCGAACTATTTGCACACGGTCTTCAAGAAAACTGGACATTATCTGGATTTAACGAGCATTTACTATCTTTAAATCAACCCGAACGATCCACATTCGCAAAACACCTCATCGGCAAAAAGCATTCTTTCGGTCGTGCATTTTGACGATACGGATCGTAAAATTGATTTAATAGAATCACTTGAGATTCACAAAGCAATTAATAGTAAGATTGTAACAATTTTGAAAAATTTTCTGGCTTAAAAAAATATAAAAACAATTGCCATCGTCTTGGATCTTTTCAAAATTCTTCAAAACGTATTCAGAATTATTTTTATGCAAAAGTCTACAAACACCCCACTGGCATATTTTGATATATGCTAAAAGCAAATATTAATATTAATAAAATCAATTCTAAATGTTGTTTTAAGTACTATCCAGTACCATCTGAATTCTACACATTGGGTATTTATTTTTATAAATAATGTAATTTAAATAAGGTTTGAGAAAAACTGGTTTACAGTATAAAAAAGCCTTGCTATAGTCTAGTAATCTTAGAGAAGTTATGTAGCCTTTAACAGAAGGCGAGATTATCATCTATGACGTGCAGCAAGGGAGTTGAACAACTATAATTGGATCTAAATCTTTATTGTGTTGATGGTAGAAGATGGTGTTAATTAATATATTCTTCAATTTGCACTTTTAAGACACGTTACAGTCCTTTTTTAAGTACCAAATGCCAAGAAACACTGACTAATTTAAGCAACATTTCATTGTATATGTAATAAATGAAGTGATTTAAGAGCAACACAGCTTGATAATTAAGATCCTGATACCATCTGATGCCGTAGCATTAGAATGTGTGTTATAAATTATTATTCTTATTAAAGCACGAACTATACAGGGTGTCCCATTTTAAATTGCCGCCCCCCCCTCAATATTCAAACTTTTCCATTAATTAGTACGACAACAGTGCAGAACATGCAGGAGAGGATTAGGCCTGCATTTCGAGCAATTTTCATCCAAACCCTTTGAAATGTTCAAGTAAACTTTCGCCAGCGGGTACAGAAGTACATTGACGAGGATGGACACTTGATCGAGCATTTAATCTAAGATCCAGATCGAACCTCCAGCCACTTAACCCATTGGCACTTTTCTGGGCCAATGATGTGCAAAGTCCCATTGGCAACCTCCGCGTGATAATGCATGAATCGCAGCCTGGATTCATCTGAGATTTCAAACAACACGACGGACAAAATTCGTGAAAAAGCTCTTAAAAAAAAGCATTAAAAAAAACGTTTCCTACAAAAAAAAGAACCTTTATTGGCATATATTACATTTTCTATATCATCACTACCTCTCCCTTCCTTTCTCTTTTTCCCACCCCAATCTCGCCAGAGTCTTCACCCCGGCTCCGTCCTCTCTCACCCATTCATTCCCTATTTTCCCCCTCCCAACTATTCCTCACACACACTCTCGCACTCCTCTGCCAAATGTCTCCATGTATCTCTCCTCCATTCACACAGTACACATTTGCCATACTCTACACCCATCTATCTTTTCCTCCCTCTCTCTCCTGATCAACACCTGGCTCTTGCCAGCGTCACCATATACTCAAATACCTCGGCAGCCTCCCATGCACCTGCCACCTCTCATACATATCATCATATTCACTCTTCACGATACATCCCAGCCTCTCCTGAATTTCCACTTCCTTCTCCTTCTCTTTCAACCACGCCGCCGCATTCACTCCACTCTCTATCCATTCCTTCGCTTTAGCTTCCGACAACTTCACCCTCTCATACATTCTCTCTCGCTCCATTCTCCACTAGTACACTCCTACACCCACACAGGTTTTAGATACCTCTTTCAACAATCTCTCCTCCTCTAATTCACATAACTTCATCTTATATCTGACCACTCTCTCCATTGCCATAATCTGTATATTCCTTCTACTTATTTCCTGAAACATATACTTCAAGAACCACCGCTGCTCTCTCTCTACACATTCACACCCCTTCGTACCCCATACTTCCACCCCATAAATAAAAATCGTTCTCACACATTCTAAAATTGTTTTTTATCCATTTTCGCCACTTCCCCCATTCAATACTCCACGCTTTCCTCGCCTTGCCCTGCATCCATTTTACGTGTTCCACGTACCCCCCTGTACTTTTAAATACGAAACCCAGGTATCTGAACACCTTAACCCTCTCGACTCTCTCACTTCCTTACTTTATTCCTAAATCTCGCCTACTTCGTTTTCTCTACGTTCACACACAGTCGTCTCTTACCCATATACCTCTCCTTATCCATATACCTCTCCGCTTTTTCATTCCTTCCCAGTCTCTAGCCATTAACACCATATCATCCGCCAACATCCATACCTTGCTTCTTTGCAATTTTATACCCACTGCCCACGACTGTCACTCCTCTATAATTGTCCACGTTATCGTGCTCCCCTCTTTTGTGAACTGGGCACACCACACCCACTCTCTATGACGCAGGTAAGTCCGCTTCCCCTCCCCACATTTGATTCAGCAGCTCCCTAAACCCATCCTTTCCTACCTCCTTCCACATCTCCGCGTTCAGTCCATCCATTCCTGCTGCTTTTTCTCGGTTCACATCCTTAAACGCTTTCTCTACGGAGAAATTTCTCATTTAGGAGGAGCCTATGAGAAATCCTCCATCACCCTTAGCCTTACGTCCCCTATTCTTTCCGGCCGTCCGCTACTTGTTTTGCACTTCTTTGTCCATTCCTGTATTGATACCCCTATCTGCTTCTTCATGTCCCGTCTTTTCAGGATATTTCACATTGCTGCCTCACTCTTACACTTTCTTATTTCCTCACTTGTTCTTTCCAAGGTCTGTATCTTCTTCCTTTCACATATACTATCATACTTTTTTCTAGCTGCCACCACCCGCCCCTCTTCTCCTCCGCTCCCTAACCATTCGCTCATTGCCTCCCTCACTTTCCTCTTTGCCAGTCAACATTCTTCATCAAACCATGTACTCTCCTTCACCATTTTCCCTTTACTCTGCTTCCGCATCCCACTATGACCTCCATTTCCTCCATTGATCCAATTCTACTGCACTGCACTTTCTCAAGTCTTTTCTTCATATGTCTAATTGCATTTATCCCACTTTCTATTGTCCCATATTCCTGTTCTTACTCCACTTCTTTCCTCTTGTCCATCTTTATCTCCACTTTTATTGGTAAATGATCCGATCCCATAGCTTCTTCCACCTACATTCATCTCACTTCTTCTCTCGAGATACCTTTGATTGCTATATAGTCAATCACTGACGATCCCTGTGGTCCGATGTATGTCTTTCTCCCTCCCCAATCCCCCTCTGTGCATCTTTTTAGTATTCCCCATCCTTCCTCCGTCGCCCACTCCCTTATACTCCTGCCATCTCCATTTATGTG
This sequence comes from Ocypus olens, assembly GCA_910593695.2. Lineage (NCBI taxonomy): Eukaryota > Metazoa > Arthropoda > Insecta > Coleoptera > Staphylinidae > Ocypus > Ocypus olens. Next base: position 9,744,286 of record OU343054.1, on the reverse strand, counting down.
CTTATCTTGTGAACTTCTTTTTTTCATCGCTCCATCCTCTCTAATCTCCCCCCACCATCCACCTTCCTTCTTCCCCAGCTCTCTCATCTATCTCCCTTCTTATCACTCCCCAGTTTTTACTTACGTAAACCACCCCTACATTCATCCGGTATCTTCCCTGTTGCCAATTCATCCACGTCTGTCTTTCGCCTCCCTCCATAATCTCCATCTTGCCACCTTTTCTGTCCTCTCTCCATCCAACTATCATTCCCCCATTCGCTGTCTCTTTCATCGCACATTTTGTTGCCTCCTTCATCTTCCATTTAAAACCTCCCGGGCACCATCTTTTCATTTTTCCCTATTCCTCCTTCACCATCCGTGTCTACTATCCCCACTATGTTTTCCTTGCCGCCCAATCCTCAAAATCCTTCTTCCACCTATCCTCCTCGCCACCTGCCTTTCTCACTTGACTTCTGTCCCTGCATTCTCTCTGCCCCTCCGTCCTTTTTACCACAGCCCTCCTTAACCTTCCCCCTCACTTCCACTCCTTCTTTTTGTTCTACCTCCTACTTCCTCCTCCCTTCTCACTTTTTTGGCTCCTCTTGCCTCCTCCTTCTCCTCCTCCTTGCCTCGTTGCGCGACGTTCTAAAACGACACAGTCACCTCCCCCCCTGTTATGTTATTTACTTTCCTTCCTCTTCTACTTCCTCTCCCCGGCCCTTTGCGTTTTTTTGGCATCAATGGCCCCTTCTCCAAAGCCCCACTCATCCTCTAGGCGTATTTGTTGATAGTATACTTGCACCTTCTTCCCTTTGTTTCTTTCTTCCCATCTGTCCTCTTAATTTTAATCTGTATATCTCTCTCGTTCTTCGTGAGATCATCATCTATGTAAATATTACTCTTTACATCTCTTAAGCTGCTCTTCTTTGCCGTCTTTCGCTTCTTATCCTCCGTGTTCGTACACTTAACTAGAATTGGCCGTTTCTTTCCCTCCTTTCTTACTCCTGGCCTTACTGCCTCTTCAAAATGTATTGCTATGTTCATGCTCTCTGCCAGCTTATTCAGCACCTCTTCCACGTTCCCTTCCTCACTTACTTCATTTAAAACTATATTCTTCCTTCTTTTTCCTTTCTCTCTGATTTCCTCCATATTTTCCAGCTCACTATCCTATCCGGTAATTTCCTTTTCTCCTCTTCCCATGTTTGCTCTTTCTGTCTTATTTCCTTTTAGAGTTCCTTTATGTGTTCGTTATACTTATCCTACCCTAAATTTGCTAAGGAACTTATCAATTTTCGCCTCCATCGTGTCAGTTCCGCTTTATTTAACCCTTTTCCTTTTGCTCACTTGCTCAAAAAACTGCTTAAGATCCCCGCTACTGCTCGTGCGCTGGCGACTGCCCATTTATCTCTCAACCTTTCCGCGAGCACGTTTCCTACAAAAAGTTTGTATTTTTTCCCGTAGAAAACGATCCCACAGTAAAAAATTAGGGGTTCCGTTTGAAAAATCAAAGTTGACATCAGTTTGACCTTAAAAATTTACTCCGAGGCCATTTTCAAGGTCACTGGTATATGTCCCCCTCCGAACCCTACAACTTTCATCTGAAACATTTTTTGTCATGTTGCTCAGGTTTAGAGATATGTGGGGTGGCAATTTAAAATGGGACACCCTGTATATGTGCTTATGCATTCAAATTCTTTAATACAGTTTTTATCGTTGAATGAATAAAGCAGACACCAAAAGTGTCAAATATGACTTTGCGTTTAGTGTTTTAGGTGTTAATGAAGGCAAAAGGAATTACATTGCATATTTGTAGACGGTTTTAAAAAATAAAATTTTGTCGAACCAGCGTCATATTTCTGTTATGCCCCGAACACTTGTTTATATAAATTATTCACGTATTTTGTAGTTAGCCACCACGCGATGTATTTACATTATTCTACATGAAACATAAATGAGTAAATTAATACTCAACATTCACTAACAGCTAAAATGTTGGTTTGCATGTTCCATTTTACATGGTGTCATAATTATAAGTAATAAGCCAGTATTATCACGTCATTCATTTCAACCTATCATACACGATCACTGACTTTCGCGTTACCTCAGAAACCATATTAAAAATATAGATTATACGATCAAAGCCCAACATAAATATTGGCGCGAAGCATTTTGATTAATTTTCAGCGGAAATTGCGTCTTGTGGGGGAAGAAACGCCCATGTAGTTTTTTATTGGCTTTCCTGCGAACGCAACGTAAATAAACCGGGATAAATTCTAAATAGAAAAATATGTTCCTAGGTATTTCTTAGTAGGATAACCTTCAATTTATCATACGTTTGGGAGGTATAAACTAAAATTATGGCTTATACAGATTAGCTAGTAACAAACTGTCTAAAACTATCGAACAAATGAGTCTCTTGGCGATTGTCTTGTGGGGGAAAAATGTTATATATTTGAAATAAGCCCTGAAACAAGTAGGTAACACATTAATAGATAATGAAAAGTAGTCTGTCGAGACGGAAACAATACATTTATTGAGACACTTATAGAAATGGGCAAACAGGCAATTGACCAGAGGTCTTTCAGCTGCAGTCGATTATCGTAATATAATAAGAAATGCGATTAAATAATTTCTAGTTTTCCGTTTGAATTAAAATGGGGATTATTGGAAATACTGGGTATAATACGAATAGCGAACATGTAAATTAAATATAAATCCGCAATTCTAGTTATTAACGCCAATTACACGAAAAAGCGCATGTTACGCTGAAAATAATGAGCTTTAGTTGTGTTGTGACCTGTTTTTGGAATTACGTGCAACTGATCAGTTGATTTGTAACATTGTTTCCCAATGCTGAATAATATTGACCATAACTAAGTTATTACGTAATAGATAGATAGATAGATAGGTATTTATTGCCCTACAGGAATTAACTCCCAATTACATGACAACATACACAAGAAGTATTACATACTTACATAATGATCACAAAACAAAACTGGCTACGAATTGGTTAATATCGATTGATTGCACTGTGTAATGATATGAGAGTCATTAAATAAATCGCAATACGATGATAATTGATTATAGTTTGTGCAAATAATGTTTATAGGTTATTTCAGTCGATAATTTGTTCTATGAGCTAGTATCTTAAAAGTTAACTCCTGGCTTCTGTCTTCTGGCCACATTTCATGTGGCTTGCAATACTTTGTATTTATGCTTGTTTCCATTTAGTTTTCAAATATTTAATTATCCATTTCATTATCGGCTTCTTCAGTACAGTTCGGCACATTTGTAACCCGATTTTTAATCGAACTTCTCTAGCAAGTTTTACATTTTAGCTCTTGGTATTTATGTAATTTGACATGAAACAACTTTCGACGTAAATTCCTATAATTACCGATTAATTAAATTACTCTGCGCTGAGTAATTAGATCTTGTAGAAAATTATGTACTGTGATTATAAATACGACATTAATTAGAGTCAACTGCGCGATAAGTCCATCAACTTTGGCTGCGGATTACAATTGTGTAGGTGCTTACTACAAGTTGGGAACGGAAAGTTGTATTATCCCGAATACATCTCATGATTTTGTATCTCAACAAATCTGATGGATGTGTTGGAGAATCCACTTTTTAATCAGTTTTGTTAAGCTCGACGTTCCGCGATCGAACATGCTCGTTCAGTGCCGTAGAGGTCTGCATTCGCAACATGCTCACTTCTATCTTTCGAGTACCTCTAATCGCTCACGCCTCTGAGAAGGGTCCGTCAACTTGCCCCCCCACTTTCAATTTTTAGGAAAAAAAGTGTTGCCCCAGAAAGCACTTGGCTTGCTCCAGCTAGCTCCACAAAAATTAGAGCTGGCTCCGAAAAGGTAAAAAAGTTATAGGGGTTTGAAATTTGGTGGGGCCAAGTTGACGTTTGCCCCCCACTTTTGATTTTGAAACTTTTTTTATAGATTTAGATTCCTCAAACCTAGCTCCAGCAGGCTCCATCAATTTTGGCTCCACCCCACAATCCTTAAAAAATTACAAAAACATTTTTCACCGTCAATATTTTTTACTCAATTTTAAGTGATTCTACAGCTTAGAGTTAGCTCCAGCCGAATATGTAAAAATTATTGCAAAAAACAAGACGGATAAAAAGATATAAGTGTTTTAATTATAAGACGTGAGCTTTCCTGAATCCTGTATGCGCATTCCCAATCATGTGGTCATATTATAACATTAAGGCGGCAAGTGCCGCTCGAAAAAACATGCAATTTCACACGTCCGGCGATAGAAAATTATGAAGTTATTAATGAAAATGAAGAAACCATATTTGGCACGGCCATAGATAAAGGTTAAAACTAAGTTTACAACTGGTTTTCATATTTTTAATCATATTCAATAAAGTGTAATTTAAAGGTTAAAATTAAGGTTTTTTGCACATTTATTTAATGCATTTTTTCACAAAAGACTGAAAGCGCGCCTAGTTATACACCTCATTTGATCTTTTGTTAATAAGTTGCAACAATCAAAATTAAAATTATTAGGCAGATAAAGTCACAAGCTCCTATGAGCTAGACCCCTATTTCCCGTATTTTCGGTACCGTAAAGTTACGCCACCTGCCTGAAATACATGGTATAGTGCGATGGGGCGTGCACAACTAGATTTTCATATTCAGGTATATTGAAAGCCCCGAATGAGAATCTTATTAAAAAAATTAACACGTTGTTTGTGTGTTCTCCATTTAAGGTACAATAAACGATTGTCATCGTTAAAATTTCAACGGAAATAACTATTTACAATTCGAAGGAGTATAGATTTTATATGGTTAATATTATATTTCGATGTTTTTTATGTATCCTTTATATTATCAATTATAGGACCAAGAAAAGATTGCTTAATTAATTATGCGGTGCCCTTGAAAAGGCGCTAATTATTTCAGCTGTCATTTTCGTATTTTAAAAATAATATCGTGTTTTGTTTATGTTGTTCTGCGAGTATATATGCATATAAGTGATCTGTATAAATAATAAGTAATATTTGTTTAAAGTTACTGAGAGTTGTGTGTTTTATCTTTTAATTGACATGAGTGCCGACGAATATTATGGATTAGATAGTCTTAGATTGTTTGCAACTCGTAAAAAGATAGGCCCCTCTTGAAATAATAATGATTTAATTGCTTGTTAGGCAAGAAAAATAAAACTGAATTAAAAAATTACCAATCATAATGTGTAAAGGCAGTTATATAAATCTAAAAATATTCACGACCCGAGTTTCGACGTGTAACCGTCATTATCAAGTGAATTGCAATTTGATTTTAAATTATAGGATTTGTACAAAATATTTTAGTTATCTGTTGATAGTTCAATGGTTGAGCCAGCTTAAAAAGTGAGAAAAAAATAGGCCGGTTTGTTCGTTAAGGAGATTTACTGAAGGATTATCCTTCTGTTTGAAAAATTTCTGATGACTCTAGAAGGTTAAGCTCAGTGCCTTTGTTACAATCATGAACAATATTGAGATTATCCGGGAATTGATCATTAAATTTTAAACAATTGTTTGAAAATAAACTGAAATTTTAATTCAGATGAAATGCACGAAGATTCTCTTGAATTCAGAACGACGGATTTCGTAAACACCATTTTTTTTTGTTTTTTAGGGGGATCGTTTTTATTTTTAGCATTAAATTGCTAAAAGTTCATTTGCTACTTTTAAAGAAGGTTTAAATATGACTTGATGACTTTGGTTTCAAAAACTGTTTACTATTTCCACGTTAGTTTTTCTAAAATATGTTAATAAAACAAACAATTTATCTAAATTTGGTAATTTATTGAATATGTGGTTTGGTGCCGTTTTTTTATTTATTAAATTTTGAATAATTTTGACTTGAAAACTGTTCTCCAGTTTATATGATATTATGGTATTATTTAATCCCGTTTTATTTTCTTCAGTAAATCTCAATTTTTTTCGCTACTTTTTAAACTGGCTCAACAAAATCAGTCAAAATTCTCCCTCAGCCTACACGAAATCGTAGAGGTCACATACCAGTGGCGTACGCATTTCAAGTAAATATACTATTTGGGAGGGTCTTTTTTGTGATATGCTTCAGCAGCTCTGACTGTAAAAAGAGTCGACTCTAAGTCAGTTCATAACTCCTTCATGCAGAAATCCTTACCATCCAAGAACGTACGCAGTCGCGAATTAATTCCGATTTATGGCATTTGGAGCAAAAAAAGCATCGTCATATTTCGGTGACTTTTGTGAACGTAGAATGACAACCCGCTATGGACCATTAGTAGAGCGAATTTTATATTCAAAGACCTATTTTACGGATTTTGGTATAATTAATAAACCCATAGCACTGCGGGATCTAAAAAACAAATTGGACAAACAATTGAGCCATGCGGATTGTTTATAGACTCAGTACTGCCGTTTTTACCAGCTACGCCAGACTGACTTATAGGAGAGCTAGGGATCGTGGAAATAAAATGTCCATTAGAGTAGATGTAACACCAAAGGAAGGCATAAGATAAAAAAAGGTAAATAATAAAATTAACATCCACCATGAGTGGTTTTACCAAATTCAGGGGCAATTGTACATTACTGTCAAAGCATATTGTATTTTAGGTATATGGACTCCACACAGCATCAAAATTGAAACAATTTTTAAAGTTGACGATTTTTGGAGATCTAAAATGCAAAAGCAATTGAGTTTATTCCTTTATGATTGCATTTTACCTGAAATAGTAGACTTGAGAAATAACAGGAGCGTGGTAATTAAAGATCCGTTATATATTGAAACGGCCATTGCTGATTAAAAACAAAAATGATTTTAATGTAAATAATTCCTCATTTCTCCTCAACATTTATTATCTGTTATATTATCGTTTTTCTCATTCGCAAAAAAGTTGAGGTGACTATCATTTAACTTTCTCCGATTTCAACATATTTAGTGATTTTTCTAATATTTTGGATATTTATCTTTTTTCTTTCAAAAACTGGTAGAATCTTGATACAAAATTATGTTATATAATCCAATAGCAAAGGATGTACCATTTCTTGCTGTCTTCATTATTTATTGAATGATTTCTCTAATATCATATTTAAATTTTTTTTGGAAAACTTACAAATCCACTTCCTGTGTATGTATGATCACGATAAACAATATTTTTTAGAAATCAATATAATGAATAATAGTAAGAACTTCCATAGTTGATATCTCATTTTCATTAATAATTTGTATTGCATTCATTGGATGTTCTGATTAAAAGTAAACTCTGTCATTTCTGATACTGGCATTTTATCATTTTGTACTGGTACGAAAAGCACGCCATTTTGGCCTAAAAAGAAACCGCCAAAGTTGCTATTTTCATACAGTTGAACTTTTTACGTTGTTCATTTTGGCATGTAACTTATGATTTCATGATTATAGACAAAAATTAAAAACATTAAATTAAATTACCTATTCTTTAAATCGAACAGTTTACGTGAAATATTTATTAATAAAATTTGGAAATGTTTTTGTAATCTTTTTCGTATTTAAAAAAAATTGAAAAAACATATATTTTATCAAAAGTTTATCGATTCTACGGATAGTCAAATAAGGCTTATTTTCACAAAGTTTCCTTTGAAAATATATAGTAGTTTTTGAGATACAGCGCCCACACACTCACATACACGGACAAAAAAACACTGAAATAAAATGTAATATTCTTTATAAATAATAATTATAATTATACACGGTGTAGACGAACAAAGCGGAACATAGGACTTTTAATGTTATTTTTTTTTATATTGCAATAAATAATAAAATAAAAATGATAATTTTCACAAAAATAATGGTTGCCATGAAATAAAAAAAAAATATGATCCGCTGTTGATCTGTTGGCTTCTGCCAAATAGATTGAATATTTCATAATTGTTTACAAGTTATTTATTTAAAAATGTATTGTATTCAAGAAAAAGTGCAAATTGTGAAGTGATGGCAGTTTTCGTTAAGTGCGGGATATGTTTACCATCAAATGTTCTTCATATATTCATGCTATTATTTTTATTTTCAGTCATAAAAACCAAACAGATCAACTGCGAAGCATTTTTTTTTAATTTCATGGCAACCATTATTTTCGTGATAATTATCATTTTTATTGTATTATTTTTTCTGGTATTATGAATGCCAAAAAATAAATAACCGCATAACTGCAAGCAGAAATTAACATTGTAAATCCAATGTTCCGTTTTGTTCATCTACTCCCTGTATACAAAAAACTAAATGTTTTATATGTAATGATAATTGGAATATGATAATGACCACCGTTTTTATAAACCTGAATACTCGTTTGTAATCTATATACAGTGTGTCCACGGATGGAGTTGACGAAAGGAAAAAAAACTTTATTATTAATTTTACGGCAAAAAGTCATTCTTTATAAAAAATTCTGCTTGTCAAAAAAAAATGTTTGTAATTAAAAAAATTGAGATCAGATGTACAGGGTGTTAATAAATTTAAAAAAACAACAAAATGCTGGTGTAAATAAACCATAAAATATGGTCCAATGACTCTGTCAAAGGTAATTCCACACCATACGTTAACTTTTTTGTAACTTGTTCTATTGATGACGTAATTAGGATTCTCGAAAGCCCAGTGCCGACTATTTTGGGTAGATGCGTGCCCGTTGGTGCAAAATGTAGATTTGTCGGTGAAACAAATTAATCCGGGAAACCTTCTGTTTTCGATTTCGAATTTTCATTTCCGTAAAAATAACTTGTACTTTCTGCATTCTCGCACGATTCCTTAAAGATAATTTAGGGTTATCTACAACCGACCCTAATGCTAATAATGTAGATGTGTCATCTTTTTCTTTGTTTTCTTCACATTCATTACTGAGTTTCAGTGATTTTTTTTATTAGTTTTTGTAGTGCTTCCTTAGACACAGCGGTATTTGGAAATTTTTCGTGGAAAAGATCAATAAGATACATTTCCAATTCCGTAGCATTGTACTAAACAAACACGCTCTTCTTTAGTTAACATTTCTGAATACTGTCAGACGTAACATTGACGTTTACAGAATAGGGTATCTTGATTTTTTGTTAAATTCTCCAAATAATCGCATCAAATCACGAATTATTGTAAGTAGTAAAAATTATAATTTTTATTTGAAAATTTGTATTTATGCTAAATTTTACCTTATAAACAACTTTGTTTAATAAACATTTTGTATAAAATAAAAAATAATGGTTCTTATCTCTTTAAAGCATTTTCTTGTTTTCTTAATTATTAACACCCTGTACATCTGATCCCATTTTTTTTTATGACAAACAATTTTTTTCGACAAGCAGAATTTTTTATAAAGAATGACTTTTTGCCGTAAAATTAATAATAAAGTTTTTTTTCCTTTCGTCAACTCCATCCGTGGACACACTGTATATATAAATGAATGTTTGTTTGTTTGTTTGTCGTTTATGGACACCTAAACCATTCGTCGGATTTGGATGAAATTTTCTGGGGTTAATGTAATCATGCGGGGGAAGGTTTCTGTGTAAAATGGAATATGTGTGTCTACTATTTCTTGGGTTTCAATGGACATAACCTAACTAATAGTATTTGTTGAATTTAGCGAATGTCAGGACGATAGAATAACGAACGTCAGGTGTTACCAACTGAAATTGGTGCGACCTGAATTCACTTGATTTGCCAGGCATGCCACCGCACATTTTAACATTGGAACTTGGCGTGCCTATAATCCTTCTTCGCAACATCAATACACCACAACTTTGCAACGGTACCAGGCTTTCAGTGAAAAAGATGATGAACAATATCATCCAAGCTACTATTTTGAATGGAAAATTTAAAGGGGAAGATGTACTATTACCACGCATCCCAATGATTCCGACAGATGTGCCATTTCAATTGAAACATTTGCAGTTTCCTGAGCGACTCGCTTTTGCAATGACAATCAACAAAGCACAATCGCTACAAGTGTGCGGACTAAATTTGAAGAATCCATGCTTCTCACATGGACAACTATATGTGGCCTGCTCACGCGTTGGAAAACCATCTGATTTATTTCGTGTGCGCACCAGACGGAAAAACTAAAAATATTGTGTATTCTAAAGCACTCCAATAAACAAATTTAATCTTTATCTCTATATTTGAGTGGCAGTGCAACGCATGCCGGGTAACGCTATCTATCTTCTTCTATATATATATATATATATATATATATATATATATATATATATATATATATAAATGAATGTTTGTTTGTTGGTTTGTTTGTCGTTTTATGGACACCTAAACCATTCGTCGGATTTGGATGAAATTTTCAGGGGTTAATGTAATCATGCGGGCGAAGGTTTCTGTTTAAAATAGAATATGTTTGTCTACCATTTCTTGGTTTTCAATGTACATAACCTAACTAATAGTATTTGTTGTATTTAGCGAATGTCAGGAGGATGGAATAATGTACGTCAGGCGTTACTACCTGAAATTGGTGCGACCTGCCGGTTGCTTTCACGACCTGTAATTAGCATTTAAAATTAAACAGCCCTCACTAACGTTTAGAGCCTAATCCGTTTTCGGCCAGACGAACAAATCCAACAGGATACGTCACCAGTAATAAGCTACGGATTGACGACGGCGCAGCGCAGCGGAGCCGTCGTTCGTCACCAGTTACCTTGCTTAATTTTTAAGGGCTACGCACGGACGACGGCGCAGCGCAGCGGAGCCGTCGTTCGTCACCAGTTACCTTGCTTAATTTTTAAGGGCCACACACGGACGCCGGAGCAGCGCAGCGGAGCCGTCGTTTGTCACCAGTTTATTTGCTTAATTTTAATGGGCCATACACTCCGCTGCGCTGCGTCGTCGTCCGTCACCAGTTATCTGCCTTAAAATATATGGACCATGCACGGACGACGGCGCAGCGCAGCTTAACCGTCGTTCGTCACCAGTAATAAGCTACGTATTGACGTATTGCAGCATTGCAACGCATGCCGGGTACTCGCTAGTACCATATAAGGATAAATTTTCTATTTGGTAATTTCTCGATAGTGACTTAATGTTGAAACTAGTAATAATAAATAAAAAATTTGTAAAACAAATATGTGTTTAATTTCCTTTTATTACATTTAAATAAATGTAATGCGGCCATCATGTAACTTTTTCCGATTTGATGGTATTATCGGGCTATATCTTGTGATATTTTATCAAAAGTGTGCTACGAACTTCAATATTTCGGCATATTTGGCGGAGCATTTACCGTTTTGCTGATGTCTGCGACTGTGAGGAGGTAGCGGGGCGAGATCGCGTGGCGCGCTGATAATTATTTTCGTGCCGCGGAACGGATAATGATGAAACGGAACGAGCGGGAGGCGAGCGCGGATTATGGTCCCTGAATCCGGCCCTGATATTCAGTTGAATAAAGAGAGCAGTATGAAATAGATAAGGATATGTGATCGAGGCGATCGGCCCACTTTGGTCGCCCCCCGCACCGATCCTCTTCTGGTCTTGCTCTGGCGCGAGGCACTTACCGCCTTAAATACGAATTTTCGGTTAAATCCAACGGAGTTGGTGCCAATTACCAATTACATTATTATATACGGTAATAAGGGTTCCTTAAATATTGCATTACCAATATTTAGGTCTTAGAGCCTACCTTATGAACAATTCGTGCATTTGATAAATTATTAATTAATTGGTTAAAATATATACTGAATATTAAAAATTAGACAAATGTGATTGTTGAATCAAAATATCAAATATTGTAAATGAATGAGACAGTGGCGTAGTGAGCGATTGATTGAGGCATGTGAAAATATTGTCAATTTCAACGAAAGTTAGTACACGTATTATTTATAACCTAGAAAAAAAACAATGTAAGGGTAAAACAGCCCCACCATCTCTGGGGGTGGAGTGGGCTAGGGTGGTATTTCGAAGTGATTGTCAATTTCAACGAAACTTGGTACACGTACTATTTATAACCTGGAACCAAACAATAGGCAGATAAAAAAAACCCGCACCCCTGGGGACGGGAGTGGGGTTGGGCATTTAAAAATATAGACAATTTCAACCAAACTTGGTGCACATACTACTATAGACTTGGACACAAACAATACGAAGTAAAAGACACCCCTAGCACCCTACCAACGAGTGTAATATGTTTGCTCAATCTAGATACCTGGTAGTTTTATGGAACGTGTCATCATTACCACCAAAGACAATATCGACAACACGTCTCGATTAACGTCGGGTACTCAGCTAGTTTCAAATTATTCAACTTAGAAACAATTCGTACATTTGATAAATTATTAATTAATTAGTTAAAATATATATTGAATATTAAAAAATAGTCAAATGCGAGTGTTGAATCAAAAATATGGCAAATATTGTAAATGAATGTGACAGTGGCGTAGTGAGTGATTGATTGAGGCATGTGAAAATATTTTCAATTTCAACGAAACTTGGGACACGTACTATTTATAACCTGAAAAAAAAACAATGTGAGGGTAAAACAGTAAATCGGTAAGTCAATTTACTCCATTGTCTAACTAGTGCACGGCTGAGACCAACTAATCCGAAACCCGTCTTCAATCGCGACAATCAAAAATTTCACCAAAAATAGTTAAATAATTAGCAAAAACTGATAAATAAAAAATCTCATTGTTTTACTGTTAATGATACAACAATAAATCGATTATTAATCCAAAGTAAAAATAAATACCACCTCTGTTCCATAATAAGTGAGCCATTATTGATTTTGATTTTTTCCATAATATGTGAGCCATTACCGTTTTATATTTTTTCCATAATGGTTGAGCCATTATCGATGTTAATTTTTTACAAAATAAGTGAGCCGTTTTCGTTTCTACGTACCATATATACAGTGTGTCTGGGATAAGGGGCGAACATAGGAATTTAACATGTAAAATTAAATATGTGTAATTATTAGCTCCCATATTCAATTTTGAAAAAAAGTCGTGAAGGTATATTTTTTAAAGAATTAAAAATTGTAAATGTATCCATTTAATTTACGTTTGTGCCAGAGTACACATCAGAAATAATAAAAATAAGTTGAACAATGTACCATTTAATAAAAACCATTGCCATGAGTTTGGCAAGATTCAGTAAAAACTGAATAATAGCCATTCGTTTTTGGTTGATTAAATTTGGTCTTCTCATCATTTGAAACTTCCGGCGTTAGAAGACTTTCGCTTAAAAAAATCAATTGTAATTAATTAATTGTAATTTAAAAAAAATTAAACTGTCAAATATTTTGTCGTCCATGGCACATGTGATTAAGACTTTGGTGTATATTAAGAATATCAAAATAGAAATTAAAAAAATTATGTCAATAAGTTTGAAAGAAAACTCAAATGACTCACTTATTATGGAACAAAGGTTGTATTATATTTCACTATAACATGAATAAGGCTACATTTAGAATTATTTCCTATATCAAAGAATTAAATTAGATTTTCTCTAAATTAATTATGATCCAGTTACGATCAACGGAAAAATCTTGTTATCAAATCAGGTGTTAATTTTCGATTAATAATCCCGACCATCAACACAATCGCGCAAGCGCTTGTGCTTGGAACATTTTACATATTCGTTGGTTAAATAACTATTAATATCGATAATTTACCACATAATATAATAATAATAATAATAATAATAATAACCATTTATTTCTCATACGGGACGAACTCAAATACAGAGAAAAATACAACAGAGTAAGATATGTGTTACAAATGCAAGAATATAACAAACAAAGGCTTACATACAGTGCGCCACATTGAATACAACTAACAAGAATTACAATAAACACGATTTTAAACATTTCAAAAACTCAGTTTTATCTGGACACAAATGTCTAGAGCATATTGTATCTCATGATATTTCCTTAACATAGATAACAATGGAGAAAACGAATGATGCGAAGTGCGTGGAGTAGCATAATTAAAAGTTTGTTTATTACGACATGATAGACGCGGGACTGAAATATTAACAAGGTCTAAGAAAGCACTGTTGTCAGTATAATAATGGATAAGCTTATATAATTCATAGACCATAACATATCTGTGCCGGTTTTAAATAGAGAACATGTTAAACTTACGAAGCAAAGTATCGTATGAAATTGTATGATCTGGGTAAACTTTGTTATCACAAAAATATAGATACCTCACAAAGCGCTTTTGTATCCTCTCCAGCATTTCAATATAATTCTTGTACCCTGGTGCCCAAACACAAGCACAATAATTAATTTTACTGATAATAAATGAATCGTACAGCCGCAATGCAGCTTTTATGCCCTTAAACTCACGGCAATTGCGAATTATAAATCCTAACATTTTATACGATTCATTTACTACTTTATGTACATGATCATTAAAGGATCATTTATTGTCAAAAAGCACACCTAGATCTTTAAAGTGAGTATCTGACTGTCAACCAAATCATTAAGTTTATTTAAATAAAACAGTTTCTTTGTTAATATCACACTTTATTGTTTAGTGACTCGAGTTTCGATCATAAGCTGATCATTTTCAAACTTTAAGTTTGAAAATGATCAGCTTATGATCGAAACTCGAGTCACTAAACAATAAAGTGTGATATTAACAAAGAAACTGTTTTATTTAAAGTTCCAAAATGTATCACGAAGTTAACGCCTCAACCATCAATCAATTCATTAAGTTTATAGTTATATTGTACTTTATTATGCAATCTGGTGTACGTCAAAACACGACATTTATTAGTATTTATTTTGAGGCCATTTTCCACACACCACGCAGACATATTATCTAAGTTCTTTTGTAATAACGCACAATCTGAAACACTATTGATGGTGCTATACAACTTAACGCAATCCGCATATAATAAAAAGTTGCAGTCTAAAACACTCGCTGCTTCATTTATAAACATCAAAAATAATAGCGGGCCCAGATTGGACCCCTGAGGAACACCACTGGTTGCTACAAATGACTCAGACTTGGTGCCCATGTAACTAACAAAAAGACGTCTATTTAAGAGATAAGATTTTATGACTGAAATCACATTTTATGCCAAATTATACTTCTTTAAATATGTAACAAGCTTATCATGAGGTATACAGTCGAATGCTTTGCTAATATCCGTGTATATTACGTCGACCTGGCCGCCACGATTAAGCTCACTGGATATAAATTGCGTGATGACTAAGAGGTTAGTTTGCGTGTTCCTTTTACGAATAAATCCATGTTGATTGGGTGTAATTGACTGTTCAATCTGCGAACGAATGTATTCACAGATGATACTTTCAAATATTTTAGAAAAATTGGAAATAATAGCAATTGGCCTATAGTTTGCAATATCTGATTTGTCCCCTGATTTAAAAAACGGGACAAAGACGTGCTATTTTCCAATGCTCTGGGAATACACCCTCACTAAAAATTAAATTGAATATATTGAAAGTAAGTGGATTTGCCAAATGTAAAGCACAATCTTTAAGCAAAAATCCAGGAACTTGATTGGGGCCCATACTCAAATTTGGTTTAATCTTTTTTAAATAGGTTAGTACAATGTTTTCGTCCACTCGAAAACTACCCATCACACCACGATTATCACTATATACATGAGCATCCGCCACTAACATACACACCATAAACACCACTAAATGATTCCGCAAATCCTCGGAGGATGTCAGTAGACGAATCCAACGAATCCGAACTTCATGACTCCGGGAATCCTTGATTTTTTTATTTTCATGTTGACATACGACTAAAATGTTTTGGGTTCCGAAGATTTGTTATTTTCGGTATTTTCAATAAACTCCGCAAAAGCTTTGGCGGATTCATTCTTGAAAAGTTTACGTGCTTGCTTATATTCGTCTGTTGTAGAAGCTTGAGGAGATTTCTTCATTTGTTTATGCAACCTATTTTTAGTTCTCAACAGGCTGATGATTTCTTTATTAAACCAAGCAGGGTATTGATTATGACTACTTAACTTCTTCATCATCTTCGGAATATGTTTATCGAATGAATTGTATAACATTTTGTAGAAAAAGTCACAAGCATAATTTACATTTTTTAAATTAAATACATCCGACCAGTCAGTATTTATCATATCGCTATATAACCCAAGAATATTACCCCTCTTGAAGTTAAATGTTACATCAAATTCTTGTTGAGAAGGAAAATTTATATCTTGTGAGGGTAGCATTTCAAATGTTAATGCTGGGTGATGATCATCCTCTTCAATGAGAAGTTCATCAGCTTTATTAACGGAGCATTGACTATGATTAGGAGCTAAAATTAAGTCCAATATTCTGTTGTTTTTGTTACAAACCGTATTTCATTGCTGTAGCCCTTTCAGAGAAATGAAATTTACAAACTATGTTAATCTGGTGCATTGGTAACCCCCAAGCCTCCAGGCGTTTTAATTTGGAATATTAAAATCACCAAAAATGAGTAAATTCTCAGAATAGTATATTCTGTAACAAGGTTAGAATGGAAATTCGATGCGAGTGGAATATTTCGAGCGCGAGCCGCGAGGCGAGCGCGAGGAACCACGAGCATCAGAATTTCCATTCTTACCGAGTAGCAGACTATACTTTCTCCTCGACCAGATAAAATAGACTAATAAAGTAATGAACACAAGGAACTTACGTTTTATTATTACGTTTGTGGTTATGTTTATAGTATTTTGACAATAGTGATATCCAAGGCTAATTGTTTTATTCGGAACGGTGTGAGAATATTCATTCTATCCCTTGTTATGGAATGAATTACATGCAAAACGCATATGCGCATAGTGTTTTGTTCCATAACAAGAGTGAGAATGTGTACGTTCTATAATCAAAATTGATTGCAGAATGCATAAATTCTACAGTGGTCGTGGAGAAATAATGTTTTCGTCAATATAGTTGATGAATATAGCATAATGTTCTGTAGGTGTATTTGGGGGAATATAAACGGCGATAATAGTATATGTTACCTTCGATACGGTAAGCTCAATTGCAACCAAATCAATGTTAAGGACATTAAAAGAAAAAAATGATGGGCAGTTGGCGGCAATCAAATTTATTGTAGACCGCCAACAAGACACTTTGCGTTCGATCACATCTAAAAACTGAATAACTATCGTTAAACAGTTCAGAATCGAAAATTCCATCCTTTAACCATATTTCAGTTAATAAGACAACATCAAAATTATTATTAAGAACGTTGTTATAGAACCTAACTAGTTTCGTATTGAGCCCTCGAACATTTTGATAGTAGAAAGTGATGGGTTTGTTTGGCAGTGGATTCAGTTTTTTACTGTGACTATTTTCGGAATTCCATCAATATACTTAATTGTCAAGTCCTTTTCAACTGTATCATTACGCCGCGATAGCTCCAAACGTAGAGAATTTAAATGTAACTGTTGGTTCTTTGTTAAATCCCCCTTAATAGTGATGCCACCTTTATTTATCGAGCCACTATGTTTTAGAATATTTTTTGCAATATCTATTCTCCAAAACGACCTTCTTGGACGATTTTTCAAATTTCTATTCGCTAACCGTATTACCTTTATGGGTTTAATTGACCTATTAATTGTATCGAAAATGGATTTTACAAAGACGATATCATCCGCAACCCGATCATTAGAATCCTGCTTTACTTCAGGGGCATTGAAGATCATTATATTACGTAAGGTAAGGTAGGTAGGTGCAATAACAAAAAAAATATAATTAGTGGGCTGGCTTGACATTACAACAATGTTTTGCATTGTCATAATGTTAGGTTCGATAATAGAGAAACGGTAATTGGGCGACTAGCCTTTAATGGTATATTACATAACTAGAGTTGTAAGTAGCAAATTACGCGCAAGTGAACGATATTGCGTACGAGCCGCGTAGCGGCGAGTAACGTTATTCCACGCGTGCGTTAATACTATACTTTACCTTCGACTTTACATTTATTCGCTTAAACTAAAGTCATATTTAATCTTGTCAAGGTGACGTTTAAATTTGTATTGAATAACCCGGTAATAGCAATGTATTACGACTACTAATTAAACAAACGAATTACCGTTCCAACAATTTTTCGTCGAATAGTATATTGTCCAATAAATTCATTGAACAAATTTGTACTCGTTCTGAAGTTTTAATCTGCTAAGATACTACTACGAATGAAGTACCGATAAGGCATGGCGAAGAGTTTATTATTGTGTCGGTTATTGTTTTAACCAATATGTTGTAATCTGACATTTAAATGTCACTGTCACTTTTAAAATTTAAAGACGAACTGACGAATGAAGATGTCTCAGCGGACGTTAATTGTAATTAACTAATAAGTAAATAATATATGTATAGCGAAGTACACAATTTGTAATAATATTACAACTTATGCATTACATTTTACATTTAAATATGCTCCATATATTTGTAATGGGTTGCTTACGATTGGTGAAAACATTTTGGTAATCTATTAATTACAAAGTGGGAGTAGGTAAAATTATAAAAACATGATCGTCATGACATTATGTCACTGATATTAAGTTTTAATTTTTCCAATTACTCTTTCAGCAAACCAAACTATTCAATTTCTAACAAATCATAACTTTTTCAGGTCCTTATTATTATTTTATTTGGTAAATTATCTATCCAAATAGCTTTGATGAATTATCAAAAAAATATTTTTTCCGTACCTGTTACCTTTTAGTAATTCATCTCGATACAGCATTTGTTGTCAATTGGTTAATGCTCTCAGTTAATAACCAGACAACAAAACAGAACAAAAACTAGGTAACAAAGTACTTAAAAAACAATTTTTAGGTAGGTAACCTCGATCGTACTACCGATAATTTATGGTTGTTGATTTATATTAGTAGTAAAAATTAGTAAAAAAAAGTTGCATTTAGTTAAGTATATTAGTTGTTTAAGGACAAGAAATATTTATCTTATTTTCATACGAATATTATGAATAGTAAAAGAGAGAAACCATTATATACTATTTAAAAACTAACAAAATATTAATAATCGCTTTAGAATTTTAGGAGAACTTTAAGTATATTAAGTATTACAAACTGATGAACATTCGTTCAAACTGGAGACAATGCAAAATATTTATAATCTACATATTTTTACACAAACACATTAAATATTAAAAATATGTAATATAATAACAAATAACATTTTTTCGGTTTCTAGTTTTACCTTGAATTCATCTTTTCAACCAAAGAATATGTAGACAACTACTGAGTGAATTTTGGCTCACTCTGTAGGTACAGTCTTGCTAAAAAAAATAGGGACACCGCAAATTCAGTTTAATTGTTGTGCCTGTACGTACTAATATTTGCTGAAGTCGATAATTTCATCGTATTCGTCATAAAAAACTAATTTTAGTGGTTCAGATATGAAAGCAGTAATGCAAAATCTTTTCGACGATGTTTTTTTTTTAATTTCTGATTTCCTGAACAAACCCCAGTTTTCCGATATAAACAAATGTATTACTCAATAGCAATAAGCAGTATCGATTTCATTTTTGGTACGTTTGATTGGCATAACACTCGGACTAAAAAAATAACTTTACGTACATTGAGAAAAAATTACCCGTGTTTAAACAAATTTTGATATTTTAGAATTTCATCCTTTAAAACTATTAACTTTGGCGCATGATTACTCGTTAATGAAGCCAGCTGTTGGCAATTTGATACGATACCTAGTTCACATTCTTGTGTGTGTTATTTAGTTATTTAGAGTTATTTTTGTCAATGGTCGTAGTGGTGTTTATATTTCGTATGTTATGCCAAACAAATTCACCAAAAATTAAATCGATGCCACTTGTCATTGCGTAATACATTTGTTTGTGCCTGAAAACAAAGTTTTGTTAAAGAAATTTGAAGTTAGAAAAAGTATAAAAAGTCGAAAATATATACGAAATATAATACAAATATAAAACAAGAGATATAGTTTTTATGGCCAATACGATGAAATTATTAGAGACAACAGTTAAACAACTGAAAGGACCCCTGACAAATCAAATGGAAATTGTCTTTCGGTGAAATTGACCAAATTTTGGATATGTTATTCCTTTTGGTGTCCAGATTAAAAGTCTCGATGGGCACAAAGCTCGAAAATCTTCCCTGCGAGCAGTACCCAGCTCTGAAGGTTAGAGACCGGTAATCCACGATTTTCGCTGATTTTACCTCTCCCCTTGCATTTTCGGGATATTTATAAGATAATCGGAATATATATTTAATCTTCATATACACTGCTCAACATTTAAATTTAAACTGGTACACTTACAAGAACATATATAAAAAAAACAATTTACTACTTTTTGAGCAACACCTTCTTGCTTAATTGATAGTATATGGTTCTGGAAACACTTTTAGGGCAATGAATTAAAAGAATAAAACTTAAATTACGAATTTCAAACGTTCTAATAGAAAAATAACAAAATCCCTCCTCTAGCTCTTATGACCTCTTGGAAACGTTTTGGCATGCTGGAAATCAAATCCCGAATGTAATGCTGAGGAATATTTAGCCATTCGAGAAATTCGCAAAAATTCTCTTAAAACTTGATTAAGTATAAGCATTAGGCATGATCATTTAGGAAGTCATGCCAAATGCCTAAAAAGGGTTATTTGCTTTTACTGCATTTTATATAAGTGTACCAGTTCAAATGTTGAGCAGTGTATATCCCGAAAATGTAAGGGGAGAGCTAAAATCAGCGAAAATCGGGGATTACCGGTCTCTAACCTTCGGAGCTGGGTACTGCTCACAGGGAAGATTTTTGAGCTTTGTACTCGTAGAGACTTTTGATCTGGACACTGAAAGGAACAACATATCCAAAATTCGGCCAATTTCACCGAAAGCCAATTTCCATTTGACTTGTGAGGGGTCCTTTCTTGTTGAAATGTTTGGCAAGATTGTACTGTATACGCATATATATTAAATAATAATTGAAAACATTAGTTTATTTTGTGTAGAACAGTAACTGCGAATTTAAGGTTTTGGTCCAAGGACAATGCAAGCAAGGTGGGGAATCTGTACCTAAGAGTAATAGGTCATTCCGATTCCCTTTGATCTAACTGTATTGACTAATGAACAATAATTGAATCGTTCATTAATGAAAAATTGTTTATTAATGAAACAAGGTTTATTAATGCAAAATATTTTACTAATAGTGGTCAAAGATTTTCAATATATTTTGATACATTGCAGTGTAATTTGAATAATTTGAAACTAGCTTAGTACCCGACGTTAATCTAGACGTGTTGTGGATATTGTCTTTTGTGGTAATGATGACACGTTCCATAAAACTACCAGAGATTGAGCAAAAATATTACACTCGTTGGTATGGTGTTAGGGGTGTCTTTACTTCGTATTGTTTGTGTCCAAGTCTATGGTAGTATGTGCACCAAGTTTGGTCTATATTTTTAGATGCCCAAGCACACTCCCGTCCCCTGGGGTGCGTTTTTTTTTATCTGCCTATTGTTTGTTTCCGGGTTATAAATAGTACATGTACCAAGTTTCGTTGAAATTGACAATATTTTCGCCTGCCACATCTAGCCCACTGTACCCTCAGATATGCTACCCTTCAGGATATAAATAGTACGTGTACTTAGTTTCGTTGAAATAGACAATATTTTCGCGTGCCACACCTAGCCGACTCCACCCCCAGAGATGCTAGGGCTGTTATACCCTTACTTTGTTTCTTTTCCAGCTTATAACAAGTACGTGTACCAAGTTTTGTTGAAATTGACAGTATTTCCGCATGCTACCCTAGTCCACTTCATCCCCGGAGATACTAGAGGTGTTTTACCCTCACATTGTTTTTTTTTCAGGTGATAAATAGTACGTGTATCAATTTTCGTTGAAATTGACAAGCTCTTCGATATACCACCCCTAGCCCACTCCACCCCCAGAGGTGCTGGGGCTGTTTTACCCATACATTGTTTTTTTCCAGGTTATAAATAGTACGTCTACCAAGTTTCGTTGAAATTGACAATATTTTCACAAGCCTCAATCAATCACTCACTACGCCACTGCCTCATTAATTTATAATATTTGCCATCTTTTTGATTCAATAATCACATTTGTCTAATTTTTAAAATGCAGTATATATTTTAACCAATTAATTAATAATTTATCAAATGTACGAATTGTTCATAAGTTGAATATTTATTTCAAGGACGGCTCTAAGGTCTAAAAAATGGTAATGCAATATTTAAGGAACCCTTATTACCGTATATAATAATGTAATTGGTAATTGGCACCAACTCCGTTCGATTTAACCGAAAATTCGCATTTAAGGTTATAATATGACCACATGATTGGGAATGCGCATACAGGATTCAGGAAAGCTCACGTCTTATAACTAAAACACTTATATCTTTTTATCCGTCTTGTTATTTCCAATAATTTTTACATATTCGGCTGGAGCTAGCTCTCAGCTGTAGAATCACTTAAAATTGAGTAAAAAATATTGAAGTGGGGGTCTAGGGTGAAAAATGTTTTTGTATTTTTTTTAGGGGTTGTGGGGTGGAGCTGGCTTTAAAATTGATATAGCCTGTAGGAGCTAGATCTGAGCTGAATCTAAATCTATAAAAAAAGTTTAAAAATCAAAAGTGGGGGGCAAACGTCAACTTGGCCCCGCCAAATTTCAAACCCCTATAACTTTTTTACCTTTTTGGAGCCAGCTCTAATTTTTGCGGAGCTAGCCAAGGGCTTTCTGGAGCAACACTTTTTTTCCTAAAAATCGAAAGTGGGGGGCCAAGTTGACGAACCCCTCTGAGAACTAAAAGCGACTAAAAGTTAGACTTTCTTGTTATAAAGAAAATAAGATTTTGTTACGTTTGGGTTCATAGATAAGTTTCTTTAAATTTTACCTGGATTATGTATAATAATACCAACATGTTAAATTATCTTTTTCGAAATATAATCCAAAAATGCATTTATTAAATTCATTTTCCAAATGATATATTGCCGAAATTAACAACTTCATCCACGTCCGCGTCCCCCGGTGGAATTTATTATTTGCGAACATAATGACCCAAATCCAATTTACAATTTTAATAAAACAGCAGCGACTCCGCGCTCGGCCTAATGTAAATGTTAAAATTCGTTCCCTAATTTATTCAATTCTTAATCTATTCACGTACTGCAAAGAATATAAAGCAGATTGAATCTATTTAATTTCGAAGAGATTTTGGCACAGGAAACTATCGCGCCGCTAGGAGCTGCCAAGATATAATAATCTTAAACTTTTGCCGGAAATGAAGGAAGGAAACGAAATACAGAAAACGAATGCTACAAGCGGAGTTGAGTTGAAATGTAAAAAGTATTTATACACTAATATCTTAAGCAATCGGTTATTTGGAATGAAGCCTAGTAATATTATTAGTTATTATATAATATTCTATTCTATTATATAAATAGAATCTGCTGCTAACAATTCATAAATTATTTACTAAGGAGGATTCATGCAAATTATAATTCAAGTTGATTAAAATTATGATTATATTCAATAAAATACATTAAAAAGTTAAAATATTGAACCATAATGATAACTGAAGGAGTGGTCTTCTCAATCTGCAAAAATATTGGCCTACCTCAAATGTTAATACGTCCTCACGTTCCTTGTTGCTTAAATAACTATTACATGTCATCATTGTGAATATCGCCATATTTTCTAATATAAATCAAATTTCGATTTTTGGGCCATGTTGTACTCCGTGAGATATTGAACAAAATCGTAGTTTCCATGTAGGCGTCCTGTTTGTATAGGAGTTCTTCCCACTGCGTCCTTCTGTGATACATAGCAATGGTTTGTGCACAAAAATTTGGCCACATTTTTAGAACCGTTGATCGCTGCATAATGTAACGCGTTTCTTCCAAGGTCGTCTGTGCAGTTAACATCGGCTCCGTATACGAAAAGTAACTCCATGATGTATAAATATTTCTCATTGCTGTAGTTTAATATTGCCTCTGAAACATAAATGAATGTGTCCAATCATAGTAAATGTTTGTTTAACATTTTTTTTTAATATGAATATTTTGCTTTGGAGTTTTATGAATGTGCATCGACTTATTTGCCAGTTTACGAATGATGTGAGTATAAACTCTTTTCTAAGAGTATGATAAATGTAATAAAGACGAAAAATAGCCTGAATATATGAATATTCAATCTTCGTGACTCTGCAAAATTAAGTCTGTTGGTATATATTCGGCAAGGAATAAGAGTGATTATCACATAAATTTGATACGTATTTGTTCCATGATACTGTGCTTGATATTAGATGTACCTTAAGTTGCATATAGTATAATTAGGAAATTTATCTTTATCAGCGCGAGCACGACGATATTGAACAAGGTGCAGGATAAGTGTAATTAATGAAGTTATATCTGGTTTAAGTTAATTAGCAATAATTACTACACCAACACCCACAAATAAAACGGTGCCTTCTATATATTAAGCTATGTATAGAGGGTTCAGAAGCCAATCAGTGTAAGCCAATTTTTTTCTGAAAATGACTTCCATACTGCATGTGATTTTTTGTTATTTTAACTTTCATTTGACAAAACACTCAAGTCATTATTCCTATGTTCAAGCGATAGATGGTGCCACTTATTTTGACCACTGACATTTTATGCGAAATTATTCAGAGGCCAATCATAGTACGTCACTAAATGTGTAAGTCAGTTCAAGGTGAAGTCTAGTTCGTAATTTATTTTGGTCTTGCTTGAAAATAAAATTAAGCATTACGTATTATTTATATGCAAATAGAAATATGGACCTCTCAGACAGTGAAAATGAACCTTTTTCTGACAGTGGTTGAATAAGCCCCGGAAAACGAACAAAATTAATCTGATTCCGGTAAGTAAAAAATATAACCTCAAAAACAGTTTTAAATTTCATGCAAACTCGTAAAACTGAGTAAGTTTAGGATATGTTTTCTTATTTTGTGATACTAAATACCTTATTTATGACTTACACTGATTGGCTTCACAATTTTTTGTTTTATTTTTAGACTCGTCTGAGTCATCTGTTTTACCCGAGGTTGTACCTAATAATGGGATCCACCTTGAAAATAATGACAATGAAAGCCAAAATGGCGTAGATCAAACACAAGGAAGACAACGTAAAAGAAATAAAGAAGCATGGAAAAGAACAGTTAATTCTGCTAAAAGGCATTCAGGAAAAGCTTATGTAAACAGAAGTGGAAAGAATATATTGAAGAAGACTTTTAGAAATGTTGACTGTGGATGTTCTAGAAAGTGTTTTGAGTCTGGAAGTCCTGAGGAGCGGCGAATGATTTTTGAATCGTTTTATAAGTTGGGAGATTATACCAAACAAAATATTTATCTACGAGGTTTGATACACAACGCAACAGTGAAGCAACGTCGTGCTAGAAACTCATCAAGGGAACCAAAAAAAAATCGATAAAATATTACTTAACCACTGCAACTGTGTCAACTCGTATTTGCAAAAAACATTTCATTGACACGTTTCAAATTAGCGATGCTCGTATCTACAAGGTATCCTCTACCTCACAGCCATCTGCCTGTATTGATAGAAGAGGTCATCGAGAGCCAGTTAATAAAATAGATATCACAAGAGTTAAGGAGCATATTCAGTCATTTCCTTCTTACAGAAGCCATTACACACTCTCTGATGCACCAAATAGGAGATATCTAAACCCCGGTCTTGCCATTAGAAAAATGTATCAACTCTACGTCGAAAAATGTGAAAAACATGGTACAGAACCTGTCAAGGAGAAAATGTATTATCACGATTTTTCTAACTTCTTTAATTTACATTTCAAACCTCCAGAAAAAGACGCTTGCCAATTGTGCGATTCGTTGCAGAATATTCTGACATTTAGCGAAAATGATGAAGAGAAACGTAAGGCAGATATCGATAAAAAAAAACTTCACCTTCGCAGAGCTGAACAATCTAGAACAGCCATGAATAGTGACAAGATATGCGGGGGGAAATAGTTATGTGCTAACATTCGACTTGTAGAAAGCTCTAGCTTTTCCAAAATTAAACACTTCTGTCGCTTACTATAAACAAAACATGTATGTTTATAATCTGGGGATCCACAGTTTTAATGACAATAAAGATCATGTACATGTACATGTGGGATGAGACTGAAGGTTCTCGGGGATCACAAGAAATTGGAGCGTGTCTATTGAAGCATCTAAAAGTTCATGCTCGCGGTCATAATTATGTATTCAGATTGTTGCACAGGCCAGAACAGGAACGTAAAATTGAGTTTATTATTACAGAAAATGGTTCAAGATCCAGAAATGGCCACCTGTTATATTGACCACAAATTTATGGTGTCTGGTCACAGTTACCTGCTAAATGACGCCGACTTTGGTGTTATTGAATCAAAAGCTCGAAAGATACAGTTCATCTATGGTCCTAGAGATTGGTTTGATTTAGTTGCTGCCGCTAAAAAGACCAATCCGTTCCCGGTAACAGTGATGAATCGGGAAGAGTTTCTTTCGACAAAAAAACTGGCAGACAGTATTTGCAACAGAAAAACCAATACTAAGGGTGCTAAAGTTAATTGGTTAAATATAAAATGGTTGAGATACTCCAAAAATAAACCTAATTCCATATTTTACAAAGAAACCTTGCAGGACGACTTTCCGTTTCATGAAATTGATATAAAAAAATCGTCGTCAAAGGGAAGACCTCCTAATTTGAATAATATTATCCAGGATCTACTTCTACCGTATATTCCTCCAACTTACTATCCATATTTCAGAAGTTTGCCTTCCCTAAATGACAGAACGCGAGCTTCAAACTCACAGGCTAATGAACTCTATCTTCATGCCGAAAATGAAAGCGAAAGTGATGAATATTATATTGACTAGGATTTTCAAAATGTTCAACCAACAACGTAAGTCAATATTTTCTCACTTCATCAAGGTTATTTCTACAGGTGTTGCAAATTTAGTTTTTATTTTCATATTGAAAATGGTATTTTTATGATTGTTATCAATAAATACATAAACACTTTCTTTAAAATGGACCTTCATTTTTTGAAACCATTTTTTTTAAATGATCCAATTATCTCAATTTGATTGCTTATTGACTTGCACTGATTGGCTTCTGAACCCTCTGTATAATAAAAAATATGAATATTAACAAATGGCGGCTCGTGGGTGCCCGGTGAGGAGACTACAAGAAAAATGGACCAAAACACTAGCGGAATATTTGCTTCTTCAATAAAAGTAAGTAGTGCAGCAGGAATCAGCCGCTGGTATCACATTATGATGATTGAGGGTGGGAACAAAAACCGACGCCGCTAGCGTAATCTTAGGAGATCAAAGCTTGAACTATTTGAACGGGTGTAGGTGCAACTCATCTTGCAAAATTCGCCACCGCTTTTTCTTCTCGAACCAACAATAACATTTCTACTTGGAAGGGAACAGACGGAACTTACAATTAGACCATTTAGGAAAACGCTTTAACAGCGAAACCTCCAATGCTCCTGCAGCGTTGGTTACTAAACTCTCAATATAAATAACACCTAATTGTAATTTGCGGTACTCAGTTTGAAGATGACTAGTGTATTGTCGAAACTATAGTCACATATATCAAATATACAGTGTTTTATTTCGAAATTATATCAAGATACACCACCAAATAAACGCCGTCAATATTCACAAATTTAAAAGAGTGTAGAACGTGAAGATACTCCCCCCCCCCCCCCACAATAAAAAGCGGTTTGACTGCTCCAGCCCGTGTATCTGTTTGATTCAGATGGTGTAAAGCCTACTGCACATCTTCTAAAAATGTTGGTTTAAGTGTAAAATATGAAAAATTACCGCATAGCAGTGGAGGAACCATCGGTCGTTTGTATCTTGGATCAGCTCCAAACATCAGCAATAACTCGGTTAGAGATGAATCACGCATATCCAAGACAGCCAGGGAAAGAGGTGTGTGCGAGAATATATCACCCACATTTACGTTTGCTTTGTTACAAAGCAATAACCGGATGATTACCGGATTACCATGTAGTACTGCGAAGTGCAGAGGTCTTTTGCCATATCTGAAAATTGTAATGAACTTAGTTGAAAGTGCATTTCAAGAAGATAACTTGATACAGAAAATCAATACGTTTTAATATCATCTATAATAATAACAAATTTTAATTGTTGGATAACTTTTTCCTCTACATCAAGCTTTGTAGAATATCCGGCTCCATATTTAGCACTTCGTACAACTTAAAAATTGGTGGCTTCCAGAATAGTAGCTGCAGATTTGGTTTTATATGGCGCCTCTACGACTAAGTAGCTACAAATGTGTATGTGGCAGTGACGATTCTCTGGTTTTTTCTGGTACGGCCGAGGAACAAGAGGTGGTAATACAGATAGGTAGGGTCAGTTGCAGAGATGGCTGGCTGCGTGACCGCACCTATCTGTATTACCACCTCTTGTTCCTCGGCCGTACCAGAAAAAACCCCGCGAACCGTCACTGGTATGTGGATGTATTATGTTGTGATGAAATATTAGATACTAAGCAAATCAGAGTGGCAACTCTGTAAACAGCCACATCCAGACAAGTATGTAACCAATAAACGTACAACACGTGTTGCCAGTAAGCTCTTACAATAAACAACCTAAATATACCGTTTCTAGTTCACTAATTAAACCGCTGCTGACAGAATGATCCAATGATTAACAGAATCACAATACTTAAATTTTGACATTATATCTTTGTAAAATTCCGGAGGTTTCGAATTGCACAAACGGGCGAGTAATAACGAATGACAATGATGCGTCCACAAAAATATGTTTACCTGGTTGCAGCATCGACGTCGGCACCATGCTCCAGCAGCAACTCCACACACTTCGCGTTCCCGTTAAAAGTAGATAAATGCAGTGGCGTCATCTCTAAATCTAGTGACCTTATATTTATATCAATCAACTTTTTCTCCAGCAAAAACATCAACAACTTGTCGTCACCGTTCGCAGCAGCCAAGTGAAGTATTGAGATAGAATTCTTGAAGACGTTAGGTTTCGTTCCAATCAATATCATACGTTTAAGTTCTTCGTAATCGTTACGAGCAGCAGCTTGAAAGAATTCATTACTTGAATCTGAAAAGAAAATGATTTAAAAAATTTGACCTCGTTCTAGATGTGGGCATCTGTCTTACTTATTACTTATCTTATAATATTGTCCTGTAACTGTTTGGCAATAAATTATTATTATTATTATCTGCCTCTTAAATAAAGATAATCATTTTTGAAATTGATTACAAAACATCTAAGCAATTTGTACGGATAGTTTTTTTTATAAATTCTGGTGTATCAGCATATAAAAAATAAAATGAAAAATGAAGTTACCTGCAGAAACTTCAGGCGGTTCCATGTGAAATGCATGAGGTTATCTGCGAAACTTCATGCGGTTTCCGGTGTGAGACCCGTGAAGTTATCTGCAAAAACTTCATGAGATTCTCACTGAACCGCATAAAGTTGCCGGCGGAACATCTAATATCACATCGCAAATTAATAATAATAATAATAGCTCAACAAAATTAGCATAACCACAGTTCCCTAATAAAGGATTTTTCAATAGCAACTTGACACTTTTGTTTTCTTATTGTGAACGCACCCTTAAACAAATTAGTGCGCTGTCATTGTTAAAATACGCAGTAACTCAAACATTTTCATCATGCACTTACAACGAAGAACGTTTACAAGTAATTAAAAATTACTACGGAAATTCCGGGTCAGTGATTGCAACTTTAAAAGCATTTACGCCAATTTTGGGTCATCATTATCTTCCGAGTAGACAAGCAGTTCACAATTTGGTGAGAAAATTTGACTCAACATATTCACTATTGAATGTTCCCGTGCCAGTGAGATAACGCAGCGGTCGCAGTGCCAAAAATATTGCTGCCGTTGAAGCGTCTATTGCAAACGATTCAATCAGTCGATTCCACGGCGTTCTCAGGAATTGGGCTTCAGTCAGACCACACTATGGCGTATTTTGTGAAAAAATCTTGGCTTGCACCCTTACAAGATCAAGTTAACTCAAGAACTAAAGCCACTTGACCATATGAAGCGACGCACGTTCTTAGAATGGGCTCTAAAAATGTTAGCCGAAAATGACGACTTTCATAGCAAAATCATCTTCAGTGATGAAGCGCATTTTTGGTTGAATGGCTTCATCAACAAACAAAACATGCGTTATTGGAGTGCTGAAAACCCTCATGTGCTTCATGAAACATCACTTCATCCACAAAAAGTGACTGTATGGTGCGCTTTCCATGCCGGTGGCGTCATTGGGCCATTTTTCTTCGTTGATGAAAATGACCGTCACGTTACAGTCAATGGTGAACGCTACAGAGACATGTTGCAGCGTTATTTCTTCAATCAATTTCATGGGATAGACTTCAGTAATATGTGGTTTCAGCAAGACGGTGCCGCATCCCACACAGCTGGAGAAACAATCGACTTATTGAAGTCCAAGTTCGGTGAACGTGTTATATAGAGAAAAGGTCCTGTCGATTGGCCGCCGAGATCTTGTGATTTAACACCTCTAGACTTTTTTTCTGTGGGGTTACGTTAAATCGAAGCTCTATGCCAACAAGCCGATGGCGTTAGAGAACCTAAGAGCCAACATCGAACGAGAAATAGCGGCCATTTCCGTCGAATTGTGTGGCCGAGTGATCGAAAATTGGCTTCAACGAATCGATCGCTTCAATCGTGCCCTTGGTGGACATATGACCGAAGTCGAGTTCCATTCATAATTGCATTGATTGTACTTTAATCCAATAAGTTTTGATATATCCCAAATGGTTTGCGAGATATTTAAAAAAAAGTTGTCAAGTTCTTATTGAAAAACCCATTACATAAGCTTTATGCCGATATTCAATCGTTAAATAATCACATCAGCAGATTAATAGGTAGGCAACCGTACTTACTTTTTGCGATGAATTGAGAAGGAATCTGCAACATTGTTGAATAATATTTTTCCGAACTTAAGATGATGTACGTGAAAATTGTTTATGTGAAATAGTGATGCTTGTCTTGTCTTTCTTCAAACACATGTTTCATTAAGCTAACTTTATTCATAATGCGTTAAGCTGTGCCACTGTCATATTTGTGTACTTGGTTGCATACAATTTAAATTAAATGCCATGCGTTGATGTGATTATTTTCTGAATGAACATAGACGTTAATAATATCTTCAGTGTTAAAATGAAAGCCCTGTATATTAATTTAAACATATGCTTGTTAATGTGACAACTCCCTCTAATGCGTGTTAAGGTTAACATTTTGTATATTAGTTATATTAGGTTGCCTACAACAACTACCAACATCTCCCATTTTAAATACAAAATTAACAATTTTAATTAATATAACCAACATTCTCATCATTCTGATGATTATCAATTTAGCTGATTTCGCAATTCTTCCAGTTATTTATGTTTTCGTCCGTTCATTTATTTGATATCAAACACGAATCATTTTGGAGTACCGGAAATGAAAGTAGAGATTTTAGAGATAAGAATGTGATATTAGACAACTACGATTCACGCCCGTTTATTTGATATCAAACATGAGTCATTTAGGAGCACCGGAAATGTGCTACTCAATCTCAATCTACTCCATAAGCTCTTTTAATTGCAATGTATCATTCTAATATCAGACGAGCCGTTATGAAGATATTTAAATTTTTATTAATTTTCTGCCGGAAACCGAAAACCTCAACCGGAAACCGGAGTGTTTCAACCGAAAGCCTCAAGACTTTAATCCGAAACCGCAAAACCTTACCCGAAATGTTCAGCCGGAAGCCTCAAAACTTTAACAGGAAACCGCAAAACCTTAACTGAAAACCTCAACCGGAAACAGCAACAGAAACAGTAACCGCAACCGTAAAACCACAACCGAAAACCGCAAATGGATGTACTTCCGGGAATACTGCCTATTACATAACCCGCTAATATTATCTCCTCATAACCACTATCACTTTCTTCTTGTTTATTCTCTTCTCCTTCACAATCTTCTTGTTCACATATGTATATTCTCTTCCTCCTCTTCAAGTACATTTTCTTCCGCTTTTTCTTCTTTAACAATTTTGACCATTGTGCAAAGAAGCGTTAATCAGAGACATGCGCATTTCAAATCATAGACGACTGCAATTAAATTTTTTTGAAATACATCCCACCAGTGACGGTTCGCGGTGTTTTTTCTGGTACGGCCGAGAAACAAGAGGTGGTAATACAGATGGTGCGATCACGCAGCCGGGACGTCTCTACAACTGACCCTACCTATCTGTATTACCACCTCTTGTTCCTCGGCCGTACCAGAAAAAACGCCGCGAACCGTCACTGCATCCCACCACAAGAACCTCTGCACAGCTTCAGACTACAATTGCGTTGACGCATATCCTACGTTTTGGGACATTAAAAGTTTACCAAGAAGCGATCAAATAAATCGATTCAAATTGTTATACACGTGAAACCTCGAAATTAACGTGCAAAATGAAAATGTAGATTCCCACACATTTAATTTAAGATGACAGTATTCACCATCCAACTATAATATAATTACCAATCGATATGTGTAAGCTACCAGCCATGTTTAGATTGTGTGTGAATATCCTAGGAAACAATCTATGGTTTGCTTGGCTACGCCATGAACAATAATCACGGGAGATTTGCTTAATCACTCTTTGAGAATTTACTATAAATTGCTAAATGTATCGTTACTGGATTACAGTGCAACTGCGTATTTTTTAACACGTTTAATATAAAACATGCAAGTCTTATCTTATCGCGTTGTAGATAAAATAATATCTGATTACACGAACAAATAAGCAGAAAGAGAGTATAAAGCCATTCGCTATAAATTCGTCGTTTGTTGTATTCCTTGGACTTGGACGTAGGATATTCGGGTCTCCCAATTACGAAAAGGTTCCCAAAACCAAACATAATAGAACATCAAACAGATTAGGCTACGTTATAATAAAATTAAGCAAGAAGATCTTCAAGGTCTACGCTCCAACGTTAATGCAGGAGGTAAAAGAAATAGAGACAATGATGAAATCGCAAAGCCATAGAAGACTAAAACGAAACATATAATTATCATGTGTGGCTTCAATGCGTAGTTGGAGTATAACTAGTGTATGAGGCTTAAGTTTATGTATGTGAAATAGTGTTTTTATATGAAATGGTGAAATAATTAATTAAGAAAAGTAACAGGTGTCGATCGACGGCTCCTCTGCGCTGCGCCTTCGTCTATTAAAATACGCTTTATTCAGAGGGACGCTAAAACTTAAAAAATGAATCAATTTCAAATCTTAAAAATGGATTCGACAGCTGGAACCAAGTAGAATATCATCACGTTGTAAAAACTTTTAAGTAATAATTTATATATTGAATACTTGTTGTGCTACTTTCTTGATGGAACCATATTTTCAAGTTGGGTAAAGTGAAACGCTTGTTTTGTTCCATAATTTTATTTTCAGTTGCATGACATGTGTTTCGATCGGATAGGATCATTTTCAAAGTTTAACTTTGAAAATGATCCTAATTATGGAACAAAACAAGCGTTTTACTTTACCCAACTTAGTAATAATTTATGTGATATCAATAAACAGATGACTTAAACGAAAACTACCGTAAAATTGCAACAGAAAATTTTAGAAAAGTAGAGAAGAGTTTATGAGTTCTGCAGAGTTCTGCGACCAAATCTATTGTACGTTGTAGATTCAACTATTATTTAACGAAAACAACAAAAACCTACTGCTACTAGATGTTACTCTGCTATTGGTGCAAGTTTTTGTGATGAAAAAAAATTCTAAATTTTCAACATTAAAAATGCAAAATATGGAAAAAGTATTTCTGATAATAGTTGTATGGTTTTGAAATATATATGTACTTGTGTACTCACATTGTGGGCTAGGGGCCCAATGTCAGGCCCAAATCAAATTTTTCCCGGCCAACATAAACAATGGTTATATGACGGTTTTATAAATTCCATTCTGTATTTGCTTACTATCCGTTTCAAAAGGGAGTCTCCCGTGTTTCAGCATGTATATTACAAAAACTAGTGCACTCTAAAATTGTATAAAATTGGTGACCATTATTTGTAGTATTATCTATAATCTGCTACATAATTAAGTGTTTACGTTTGTTATTTTTCGAGATAATACTGAAAAAGTGTAAAAAAGTACCCGAAAATAATCGAGTTAGCAGATATTTCGATTAAAGGCCTCTTAAAATAAAATCAACATTTTTTTTTCTTTCGTTCTACGCCTTCAGAATAGATATCGTTAGATATATGTATATTTTTTTAAATTCAATAAAACAAAATGTAGTCTTAGTAAGACTTAATTTTGCTTGCAGAGTTACGAACAGGTTGAATATTCATATATTCAGGCTACATTTCGTTTTATTGAATTTATTCAATGCTTTCTGCAACAAGTAAGGTTGTTTCTGATTTATTTATATATTTTTTTCATGATATTCAAGTGATCAATAACAATGTTATATGCACACAAAGATGAGAGTTTCGAAAATTATCGTTCAAAACCGTTCATTTTCAAACTATCGGAAATACATCGGAAAATGGCGTATTTATCAAAATATTTTCATACCAATTAATATACATATAGAAAAACGATTCATCTTTGTAGGGCACAAATTTTAGAATATTTCTGTCCTCTAAATCATAAATATGAGGTTTTGAAGTGAGGAGACTCCCTTTTTGGAACTGATACGATAGTAGGACGGTGTCCGAGATAATCGTTTTGCTGCTTGTTATCTCCGTCCTACGCTGCATGAGCATTTCAAAGCATCGTTATCATGGTCCATTGGCTAGCAGGTTTAATGCCGCACCAAGAAGGACATGTTAGTCCTTGTGCGTTTTTATAAGAATTCGGCTGCGTCGCGCAGCAACAGTCAGTCACTTCCGAGATGGCGTAGAAGAGCGTTTCAAAATTCCAACTGTGCGAGGTGAAAAACAACTAACAAAGAGAGGATTAGATGTGTGACTCACCGATTTGATCCATCTTTGGCAGACGTGTAGGTCGTGACTAGGAGTGTAACAGGTGCAAGTAATAGGGCGCACTATTCAGCCGTTTTCGAGAAAAAAATTGATTGATTCTAAAAATAAGATATTTAAATACACATGGATTTATAAAAACTATAAAAAGAAATTGAATGAACACAACTTCAACAATGGGGTTCGATCCTTCGACCTTCCGACTACGAATCGGAGGTTTTATCGATGCGCCAAAAGGTCGGTATAAGTTTGTTAACGCAAAAGGTATATAAACATACGAATGAATAACAAATTAAAAAAACATTTTTTTCTCGAAAACGACTGAATAGTGCACCCTATTACTTGCACCTTTTACACTCCTAGTTATGACCTACACGTGTGCCAAAGATGGATGAAATCGGTGAGTCACATATCTGATCCTCCCCTTGTAAGTAATGTCCGCCGCCGATGATGCTCAAGCAAGTGGTTTATTAAGAAAGAATATTTTTCTTATAGTGAAAGGCCGTTTAAATGATAATGCGACTATAGCTTATCAAGAAATTGAAAAGTTCATGTCTCATAAACTGCAACGCTCTTTTAAGTTATCTGACAATGTGAAACCTGTCATACGGAAATTATTGCATGACTTGAACACAAAGTGGCAGCAAGTGACGAGGATTGAAGACAAATTTTTTCAAAAGTTTTCTAAATGGCTAAATGTTTTCGTTACACTCGAAGAAACCAGAGACCTTCAGAGAATTTCACACGGTAAAAACATATTTTGTATTTGTGTAAAAAGTGTTATGTGTCAAAGATTTCACATACACGTGTGTTGAAGTAACATCATCGTTATGTTATTTCGAGTGTGTCCAAATGTTACATTTTTGTGTTAATTTTAACAGACCACTTTTAACACACTATTTGTTCTTTTAACACATTACATACGTTACTTTTTAACATATTTGCTTTGTGTTAAAGTAACATAAAAATTTGAGTGAATGAGTTATAACATGTGTCAAATTAACCACAAAATTTTATACCGTATAGAAAAATGAGTCGACCTTCTTCAGGATTTGCAGAATATAGTAAACGGACAAAACGGAGGAAGACTGAACATATGCGTACACAAAAAAGCATTGAAGAATTGTCATATGTCACTCAAACGATGCTTCGAGCATCTGGGAAATCAGATGCAGCAAAAATTGTTAAAGATGTCACATTGGGAAGTCCATCAAAAGCTAAAAATATAAAAAAACGTATAGATTAAATTTCAGAAACCACTCTTTCTGCTCTGTCGCTTATAATTGAACAAAAGTTATCAAGATCTCAGTATCAGAGACTACGTAATATTAGCAGAGAAAATAATTGTAATTTATTTCCGGTGTATAAATTAGTATATCAAGCAAAGCTTAAATGTTACCCAATGAAATCAGATATCACTGTAACTGAATGTAGTGCCAAAATAAAACTACATACTTTGCTGAATCACACAACTGAAAGAATCTTGTTCACTCAAATAGATGTTATTCGGAGTTTGCCTTCCGAAAAAATTCGCTTGAATTTAATTTGTAAGTGGGGTTGCGATGGCACTTCTGGCGAAAGTACATATAAACAAACATTTACCAATGACGATGGAACCAAGTCCGATGCTAACATTTTTTTCACTTCAATCGTTCTATTGCAGCTTATATCAACCAACCATCGCCCGATTAGGATTCAATTTTTTCACGAAAATACTAAAGCCACTTCTAACGAAATGGATAATATTCAACAGCAAGAAAGTAATCTTGTCTCTTTCGAAAGCGTTATAGACGGAAAAGAGATAAACGTTTCTTTCCAACTTGTTTTCACCATGATAGACGGTAAAGTCTGTAATGCATTCATGAATAATGTATCCATTCAACGTTGCTATTTATGTAAAGCAACTTCAAAAGATTTAACAATATCGATGCAATTATAAAAAAGGAAGTCTCTAACGATTATTTGCAATTTGGGTTATCAACTTTGTATGCTTGGATACGGTTCTTCGAGTGTTGTTTGCATGTAGCGTATAAACTTGATATTAAATAGTGGCAAGCACGTAGTGGTAAAGAGAAGGATCTAACAAAAATCCGAAAAAACAAATATACAAAAAGGTTTCCGTATAAAATTGGGTCTTTTAGTCGATCATTCAAAACCAGGGTTTGGTAGCACAAATGACGGGAATACCGCTCGACAATTTTTTGAAAACTCAAGCACTTCTGCTTGTATTACGGGAGTGGATGAAGATTTGATTAAACGTTCTCATGTCATATTGCAGGCAATTTCGTGTGGCCATGAAATTGATATAATTAAATTTCAAGATTGTGCGTTACAAACAGCTCGCAAACAATTTTGTACAGTTGTACCCGTACTTTTACATACCAACTTCAGTGCATAAGATTTTAATTCATGGCGCACAAATAATAAATTTTTCACGATTACCGATAGGACAAATGTCCGAAGACGCTCAAGAATCGACAAACAAGTATATTAAACAGTTTAGAGAAGATTTTGCGAGAAAATGTTCCCAAGAAAAAACGATGGAAGACGTTTCTTAGACGCTTACTATTAATATCCGATCCATTTATTTCTAGTTTGCGCAAATTACCTCGAAAGAAATTAAAATCGTTGCTATCAGAAACAACCCTATTATTAATTGCGCCAAGTATTAGAGTGAGTGAGGAAAGCTCCAGCTATCTTATAGTTAAATCAACTGACTGTGAATCAATATTCTTCTGGTGACGATGCATAAAGTTGTAATTGATGACTATATGTTTATTTTGCACTTTTTACTTTTCATTTCACTTTCTTCCTTCATGAGCAGCATGTATTTAATAAGAAATTTACTGTTAATCTATAATAAATAACTGTACATTAAAAAAAAATGTTTTTTTAATAATAACTTTGTATTCATATATTATAATTTGGACAGCATTCACAATCTTTAATTTTTCTAGTGTTATTTAATTAATGGTCATTGAAACAGACAAATTAAAATTTTAGCCTAAATGAAACGTTTTTTTAATATTTTTAAGTCGTTCATATTAAAACCATTTTGTTTTTTCAAATTTTGACTTCGGATTCGTAATCAGCGAGCCCAAACACTTACGACTACTGAGTTTCACCTAAATTGGAAATATTTTTGAAGAAATTGTCCGCCATTTTAGATCCGCAATTTTGTTTTTTCAAATTTTGACTTCGAATTCGTAATCAGCGAGCCCAAAAACTTCGGGCTACTGAGTTTTACCGAAATTGGAAAACGCTTTCGACTTTTGGCCAGCTTTTTGAGATTTGGCCCCAATGTGCGACGGCGCAGCGCGGCGGTGAGATAAAAAATGTTCCAATGCAAATATTATAAGGCAATACTTTGTAAATACACTGGAGCTTTGACAGGCTCTTCAATGTCAAAAGTAAAGACAGCAAGACTCTCGAGAGAAACGCATGTATCGCTCATTTCTCGAGCCAGGACATAGTAACAGGGGCCCCCAAAGACAAAACGCTTGCCACATTTCAACCCTTCCGGTAAGATACCTCTTACCGGAAGGGTTGAAATGTGGCAAAATTTGTTGAAAATTTCAGCCGAATCCATGTCATGCGATTTTCACTCAAATTTCCGATGAAATGAAAAATGAAAATATAGTGCCTTGGCACATAAAAAAATTCATAACTCGCGAATGATTAGAAAAATCTAAAAAAAAATTTCAGCTACCGACAACGTAAATAAGCATTGCATCCATGGTTACAGGTACCGTAAGTGGCTGATAATATTCGTGGTGTTTGTTGTCCTTGACGACGGAACTTAATTTTTTACTTACGGACCTAGGAAAATAATAAACAGAAACGTAACGCTCCAACGTATAGGCGAGCAACACATTTTTGTCTATACCTATAGCATTGGCATCCTTTTTACACGGCTTAAAAAATACTTTTTTCGATTTTGTCGGTAACAAGTTTAACACGCAATATTCGCAGCTTCGTTTGCATCCATGCCCGCAAAAACTGTCACTGGATTGACACAAACAAACAAAACTCGACATTCTTTTCTCGGTTGCTGGGTTACCATAGGACGCATAGGTGACTATAAAACTTTTAATCCCAAATATTACAAGCCGTATTTTAGAACATTTTCTGATCTTTTTTAAGTATTATATTTCCGGTAGCGGAAAAGAAATAATAAGCAACACGGATCATAATGTCAATTAACATTTTCGGCAGGCGAATGCGTCCTTACGTTCCTTGTTGTTTAAATAACTATTTGTGGACATATGAAATTGATACAATCATTATTTACGCGAGCAAAAGCACATTTGCGTGAAAACCATCACCGAGGAATCAACGGATAACATTTTTTTTTTTACTTTGCATATTTTTCCAAAATTACTGTCTAAATGATAAAGCACATCCACCCGGACATAAATGAATTGTTTCTTCGCAAAAATTACCAAAGTGGCATTACGTCGTCCCATTATAGTGAAGCCTCGCCATCAATCAATTTAATGTTTGCTTTCCTTTTCGAATCATACATCATTTTAATAAAAAATGTGCACGTCAATTTTGCTGGAATAGTAATTAATAATATTCATACTGGCTCGTTAAATTCATCCAATGCGAGAGAAATCAATAAGAAGAGCAGAGTGTAAAATAATTAAATTGTTGTCATTTATTTCATTGTCATTTTGATGATGACCAGACGCAAGAAATATGTCTACAGTTGCCATCGCTGGCGAAAAATAATTAATGCTTAATATTTTTCCATTTGGAATGATTTAAAGCTCAACTTCGCTTTGAAGAAGGATCCATATTGCTCCCGAGCTCTCATAAATATATTTATTACTACTTCTGTGTAACTCTGCTTCGCCAAGGTTAATTATATAAGGACCGCATAAGTTGAAGTCAACATTGCGTGAATTAAATCTTGAAATTAAAAAGGATACAAAGTCTATCAAAAGCATTTGCCTCTGGACTCTAAAGAGCACTAGCCGCTTTGACGAATAAGTATTTATCCATTCAACTTTTACAACATACATATTGAGACCTTTGAGATGTAGTATATTTGTGGTTCTAAGGGCCAGATCAGAGTAAAGTGTATACAAATACGACTCGAATAAAAACGCGCATTGACATATTAAGCTGAAGTATAAAGTGTGGAAACTTTAACAGGAATAAATTGCGGAACTGGGGTATGTATATACCGGGCGTCTCATTGAAAAGGCAACGAAAAGTAACTTTAGGCCTTAAATATTTAAGATGGAAACATATTATTTATTTAAAAGTTGTGGATAATTATCGCCTCTTTAATCTGAAAATATTTTTTTTGTATACAAGGTGCTCCTCAACGGAGAGCCAACACAAACTTATGTTTTTTTTTTAATAGAACAGTATAAATGTGTCATGCCGATTCGAAAAATTGCGAATCCGCACGACCAAATCACGCAGTACAAATGCAAATGGTTGACGCGATCGCCAGCTTATTCTAGTGTGTCAGCTGTTAGCGTTTGTTCCGGATCAAGTACCTTTCTGCTTTAAAATGAAACTCACTTTACAAAACATCAATCTTTCGCAATAATTTTGGTTTTGGAATGTGCAGCAATGTTCACTCGAGTTATAAATTCAAAAAAATGTATTTTTTCAACGACAAACATTCGAGGGCAGAAAAATTGAAATTTGATATGAAACGCAGGGATAAAATCCTACAAAAATTCAGTTGACTTCACAAGACGTCGATCCTTCAAAATAATTTTGATTTTTGAATGTGCAGAAATTTTCAGTCGAATTATTAATTTTTGAAAATGTATTTTTTCAATGATTCACACTGGAGTGTAAAAAATTAAAAATTTGTATGAAACGCAGGGATAAAATCCTACAAAAATTTAGTTTACTTCACGCGACGTTGATCTTTCTAAATAATTTTGATTTTTGAGTATGCAACAATTTTCAATCGAGTTACGAATTTTTGAAAATATCCCGTTTTCAATGTACAACACCCGAGCGCAAAAAGTTAAAAATCAATTTGAAATACAGAAATAAAATCCTACAAAAATTCAGTTCACTTCACAAAACGTAGATCTTTCAAACTAATTTTGGTTTTCGAATGTTCAGCAATTTTCAGTCGAGTTATAAATCTTCGAAAATGTAACACTCGAGTGCAAAAAATTTAAATTAATATGAAACGTACGGATAACATCTTACAAGAATTCAGTTCACATCACAAGACGTCGATCTTTCAAAATCATTTAGGTTTTTGAATTTGGAGCAATTTTTTTTTAAATTAATTTTTTCAATGTCGAGCTCGAGCGCAAACAAATAAAAGTTAATATGAAACGGGGGAAACAATTCTACAAAAATTCAAATTATATCACAAGACGTCGAATCTTCGAAGTCATTCTGGTTTTTGAATTTGCAGAAATTTTCAGTCGAGTTACGAATTTTTGGAAATGTATTTTTTTTTTCAATAACGAACACTCGAGTGCAAAAAATGAAAAATAATATGAAACGCAGGGATAAAATCCGAAAAAAAAGATTTTTCAAAATCATTTTGGTTTTTGAATATGCAACAATTTTCAGTCGGGTTACGAATTTTTGAAAATTTATTTTTTCAATGTTTCGAGCGCAAAAATTAAAAATTAATACGGAACGCGGGAAAAAAATTCAACAAAAATTAAAATCACTTTACAAGACGTCGATCTTTAAAAATCATTTTAGTTTTTGAATGTGCAGCAATTATATTTTAATAGAAATTTAGAGTCCTTTTTCTTGCCTTTCTAAAAATACGTAGTTTGCTAGGTAAATAATACTTTGAAAGTTATTAGTATGGTATAGATTAGTCAGTACAGTTAAGACCACCGGTAAAGTTGCTAACGTTATTATACTACACCGACAGAATAAAACACTTACTATGTTTTACCTCAAATAATTTATTTATATTATTCATTCTTTGAGTCAACCACACACCCTCTCTCCTTCGTATAAAAGAAAAACCTTCATTTTGGGCTTTAATTGTGATGATGATGATGATGATGATGATGATGATGATGATGATGATGATGATGATAATGATGATGGTTTGTGGAGGGCGACAAAATGGTTGCAGCACTTAGACCATACTTTGGTCCTTTATGCCACCTCTTGAGCCCTACAACTCAAGCCAACCTAAACTTCTTGTGAAGTCAAGTAGTTGGCCGTGTGGAGTGTTGCCTAGTTGTGACCAATCTGGCCACTCCTCTCCGAATACGGACCACCTGAGTTGTTTGTGACTCACATTCACACAAGATGCGTCTTAGGGTCTCCTCTTCTTGCTCGCATTTCCGACATACGGGATCTTTTACCACCCCTACGTTATGAAGATGCTTGTTTAGTTTGCAGTGCCCAGTAAGGGTACCGATTAGCAGTCGCAAACTGCTTCTTGGTAATTCAATGTATTTCCTGCTCAGCTTCGGTGTTGGTGAGTGGATGAATTTTTTGGCGACCACATACTTGTCAGTTTGTAGCCATTCCTTTTTGTGTTCTTCAAGGGAGTTTTCTTTAAGTATTTAGGAGATGGTGAGTGGTGCCAGTGGCAAAGCCTTAGAGCCTTCCCTTTTCAGGGCAGCCCTTTTGGCTAGCCTATCGGCCGAGTCGTTCCCTTCATTATTTGAATGTCCCTTAATCCAGGATATTGTTACTGTTGGTTGCGGCGAGTTTGTCTAGAGCTTGCTCGCACTCCAGTATTATGCTGCTAGCCACCCTTGATCTTGATAGCGTAGCTATGCTTGATTTGCTGTCAGTGAGGAACAAAATGGATTTGTTCGAGACTGCCAGTTCCGATAGCTTCCGAGTACCTTCAAGTATCCCGAAAAGTTCCGTTTGAATAATCGTCACATTCTTACCTAGGGGGACGCCGAGTCTGAGGTCAAGTTCCTGGCAGTAAATGCCTGCCCCTGCGTCTTTATGATTCTTAGCCCCGTCGGTATAAACGGTGATTTCTGGTTTATTATCAATCTGATCTTTTATTTCGTATT
This sequence comes from Ocypus olens, assembly GCA_910593695.2. NCBI lineage: Eukaryota > Metazoa > Arthropoda > Insecta > Coleoptera > Staphylinidae > Ocypus > Ocypus olens. The sequence goes on along the minus strand of OU343054.1, from coordinate 9,701,327 downwards.
GCCGCTTAAGCAGGTGTCTCGGTGGGACACTGTCTAGGGATTCTTTGAGTTCAGGCATGGTTGATCCCGCCTTTCTCAGTATACTCCCGTGTCTCACACCGTTGGCTGTCGGGCTCCACGTGCCATTTGCCTTTAGTCTTAAGGCTGTGCTTACTGCCACCTCCCTTACATGTATGTGAAGGGGCGTCAGGTTTAGTAAAGTTTCGATTGCAGGCGTAGGTGTTGTGTGCATTGCACCCGTCATAGCCAGGCACACCAATCATTGTAGGTGGTTTAGCTTCTTCCTGGTTACCGATTGGTTAGTTCTCGGCCACCAGGTTATCGCTCCGTATCTCAGAGCTGATCTGACAACTGCAGTATAGAGCCACCGGGCCACGTTTGGTTTAAAACCCTAGGTTGGTCCTAGCACGCCCCTGCACTGCCAGAAGATGACACAGTCTTTTTATGGCTTGTGTTCTAGGTGGTTCTTCCAGTTAAGCTTGGAGTCCAGTACAATACCGAGGTATTTCGCCCCGTCTGCCAAGCATAACTGGTTATTAAACAGTTTGGGAAGTCTACCTGTGTTGATCTTCCTTTTTTTGTGAACAGTACAATTCTGTCTTCTTGGGGTTAACCGAGAGAGACTTTTTTTCGCATCATTCCTCTGTGATGTTGAGAGCATTCTGCATTAAGCTAGATAGAACACTCTCGTGTTTTCCAATGAGTGGGATTACCACGTCATCTGCGTAACCCACAGCATGTTATCCTGCGTTGTTTAGTTGCCGTAGTAAGCCATCCGCAACGACATTTCACAGAAGCGGAGATAGCACCCCGCACTATAGACATCGTTTTGTGGCAGCTACTGTTTGGCTTTCTTTACCTATTGAGGCAGTAACAGTTCTATTCCTTAGCATGGCCCTGACCCACCCAATGATGGTTGTGGGGACCGCGTGTTTGTTCAGACCCTGTTCTATATTGGCGTAGGAGACTTTATCAAAAGCTCCCTCGATGTCTATGAAGACTCCTAGGGCTAACTTTTTGTTCGCCAGCGATTCTTCAATCCTGCATACCATATGATGAAGGGTGATTTCCCTGGCCTGTAGGCGTGTTGGCTTGGGTGCAGTTTGCTGTTCATGCAACAAGAAGAAAATACGTGAGGCTGATTGGTCTGAATGATTTGACTGCGGTGTAGTCAGTTTTTCCTGATTTGGGAATAAAATCACTTTGGCTTCCCTCCATGGTCTCGGTACATACTGCATTGCAATACATGCCCGAAACAGTCTGCACAGTAGCGGCAGTATCTGCACCAGGCACCACTGTAGTAGGGCAGGATACACACCGTCCGGTCCTGGCGATTTGAAAGGGGAAAATGATTTTTTCGCGGATTCATATGAAATGTAAGATTTTTTGGACTGATTTTAGGCCGTGAAATATCACTTTTGCGGACTAGGCTTTAGAAATGCTTATTTATGCCCAGGCTGTAAAAGTAATGAGCCAATCAGATGAGACTTCACGGCCAATCAGATGAGACGCCGCGTCAACCAATACAAGCCGCCCCGAAATTTGTTTGACATTACAATGTATTTTTCGTTTAATTGAGAGTTGCCTTCGAATTTCCCGTGCCAAAAAGGCCAGGTTCCCCGAAGTTTTAATAAAGCCGCGCGTGTTTTCCCCGACCTCCATGCGAGTCCCTAACTTATCCACGCACAAAAATCGAGTGGCCGAACGGTGGCGAAATTTGTTTGCCATAACCGACTCCTAGTGGCCCGGCATTTGACGTTTAAACGCCGTCGACCGCAGCACTTATTTCCTGGCACAATAGAACGAGAGACTTTCCTTCAGAGGTTGCCTGTGCAAGAAGCCCAATAACGGCTTCTGCGAAGTATTAACAACCCCGCGTAAGTTTTCTCCGAAAACCTTGTGTTTGCCTAACTTTGCCACGTAATTGAACCCGAGCAGCAATCGGAAAAATAATCGAAAAGGATTTGGAGCTTACATATTCTGTAAGTTTTATTTTAATTTAATCATTGAACAATAATAATATGAACATAATGACTTTAACATTTTTAATCGCAAAGAAATGTGTGCGTTACCAAGAAATTGCATTTTATTAAACATTTTCTGAATTCCTGAATCAAAATGTATCACAGAGTAATGGCTTCCACCATCAACCGTATCAGTAGAGAAATTTATTGAAGAGTTTTACTCGAAATAATTATACAGTCCATCCGATTTAAATATTCAGTGCATGTCACTTGCGAAATAATGATCATTATGATTATAAATGGTAACACCAAACACACCGTCGAAATGCGAACAGCACAATGTCTATTATAAATGTCAATTTTTGTTTTACTTGGGCACCTACGAAATTTTTACAAAGCTACCTGCGATACTACTAGCGATATGTTGCTAGAATTAAATATATTGAAAATTATCGCATAACAAGTTATTAATTTCTCCCAAACAATCCGCAAAAAATTATGTGTTTTAGTCGGCAATAAAGCAGATTTTCTAACTTGGCTGGATTCACAGCCTCGCTCGCAAGCTCGCTAGGCGGTGAAACTCTAGCGTCCGTAAATCTGTTACTTTATTGCCTTGTTAAACAAATAACTATTATTGCCCATTCTAATTTGCTTTGGGAGACGATTTCCCATGCTCATGTTCCAGTTCTCCGCTGTGGGGAAGTATTCTGAGTCATTTTGATGGTTTGCATCAGATCCGCTTTTGGAGTCAAGAAAGTGTGACTTCAGGAGGAGACTTCGGGATTCTCGGAGGTCAGCAGTATAGGTGCCGTCCTCCTTTTTAAATATGCCTGGCTGTGCACTGCTGCACCTAGATAGTATTTTTTTGGTGCGAGCTATTTCCGATACGGAGTTAATGCCCTCACAAAAGTTGCGGCATGAGGCCCTTTGGTTCCTCCTATGGGTAATTTTAAAGTCCCTCCGGGTTCTCTTGAATGTGGCCCAGTCCTCCTCAAGTCAGGAGTTCTTTTCTTTGTTTAAGGCTTTACGAAAGTCTGACCTTTTTTTGGTCAAGCTCTGGGCACCACCAGAGAGGTTTGGCAGATGTGCGAGCCTTTCTGGTGGGGCAGGCCTCGTGAAAAGAGTCTAAAAGGCTGGTCTGTAGTTTCAGAGACCGTCTCTTAACCGCCTCCCTGTTTACAGGGTCCTGCCTGAAGACATCTGCTTCTAGGTGTTTGGATAGGCAGCTGTTGAATAGTTCCGTATCCGTTCTTCTTACGTTTCGAGCCAGGATTCGTCCCACGGTCGTAACTCCTATACTGAAGCAGGTTCATCTGTGATCCGAGAAAGACACGTCTTGGTGGACGCGCCAGTTCTCTATCTGCTTTCCTGTGTTCGCATTTGCGAGGGTGATGTCTATGACCTCTTGTCTCGTGGGGGTCACGAAGGTGGGTTTGCGACTCCTGTTCACTATCTCTAGGGTCGTAGTTGAGAGGTACTCTAGAAGAGATTCTCCTCTGTAGTTGGGTCCGCTGCTGCCCCACACTATGTTGTGGGCATCGGCGTCACACCCTATTATCAAATCTAGCTTGCCGTCCTCACAGTGTTGAGTGCCGCCATCTCCTTTGTGGGAGGAGGGGCCTCACTGTCGTACGGAAGGTAGGTAGATGCCAGGATCAGAGTCCTGTCCTCAGCACCCTCTACACTGACCACTGTGCGGTCCGGTGAGCTTAGTTGTGGTAGGAACACGCACTGCACATTCCTAGGAGTGTAGATACATGTTCTTGGCTTAGTGGAGGTGAAGTAATTTACCTTTCCTTTTAGAGTGCCCATCCCGACAACCCTTTCGCTTGTTAGCCAGGGTTCCTGTATGAGGACTATGTTATCCTCGTGATTGTGTAGATATTGGATCGATGAGGCTGTTACTTGTTAAAACTCCATGGTATCATTTAATAAAACACTAAGACAGTGTATGATTTCAAATTAATTTAAATCTAACTCCACCTATACCGATCATCTAATAGAATACTGCCATTCATTTAATGATAATTTCAAAATCCTTCATAAGCAAAATAAAAACTTAAAACGAAACCTACTAGAGTCAATGGAAATTAACAAATTCAATAACCGCTGTGTTCTGTTAAATGACCAAATCGACGTCAATAATTCGCCTTTACTTAACATCACCTAACTATATAACTGAATAATACGTATATGTATGTATATAGGTGTGTACTTCTAGTTCCTATTTTGTAACATGTTTTAGTTTAAGTGATATTGAATGCCTCATCTCTACAATAATTCATTAATTTATTGTAACGCAAATTTTAATTTTAATTCTAATTTTCAACACACATGAATACTCCGCCCCCCCCCCCCTCAACGTTTGTTCCCAATTTCTAGTATATAACCGGTAATTGTAAAATGTAAACCCATAATTTTCCATCTACCTGATGAAGCCACTGTGTGGTGAAACAATTGTAGAACAATAAAATTAATTTGAAACCATACACTGTGTTAGTGTTTTATAAAATGATTGTGTAGATGATAGCACAAGTGCGCCACATCCATCTTGCAGTGTCTGAGGTTAATTTGTATTATATTGAGTTTGAGTGTAAAGGTTAGATCAATGTCTTGGTTGTATGGTTAGTGCTTAATTGCCAATAAGCAAAAAGAGATTTACCTTTTTGTATTTCGCAGTCCGTCTTGGTCTAGCCTCAGGGCCAGCTCGGGTGACTGCTGCGGTCTCCATGGGAGGGTCTCCAACAGTATTCGGGTTGGTTGCCTTCTCTTCTGGCTGCTTCAGATGAAGGGTCACGTTCTCCAGGCCATACCATAGCTGGCATTTGCCGTGGGGGTGCTTACGCTTCAGCAGCTTGATTTCTTTAAGCGGTATCCCAAAAACCACCAGGATGCCGTCTTCTTTTTGTTCGTGGTGGAACATACACCACTTGGCTGTTTGGGCCGTTCCGACGCCCAGACAGGTCAAGGCTTCATCCTTGTCCTGTGCATTGGGTAGCCATTCACGATCACAATACTTTTCCCTTACTTTCTACGGAAAAAGTGGAAATTGCGTTAGTAAAATACTGCTTAAAAAAATTGACCGATGTGAAGATAGCCACGGATTTCCCGGCGCCTTCTCCACCAAATAAAAATTTCTTGAATTTTAATTATTTATAATAAATCAAACGCTGAGAATGTGATTAACATTAGCCTATAGATGTACAGTCAATCCACAATTTAAATTATGTTTCCTCGAGTCCACGGGAACTCTCTTTTTAAAATGACAAGAATTCAAAGTCCCATATGGCACTGTTTGACGCGTTTCAAAATTAATTTTTTAACAACAACGTGTAGATAAGAATCTACTTAAACGATTTAACGCATGAAATTTTGGGTAAAATTGTTGGTGGGGTTACGCTTAAGTGCGTATGAATGACTTTAAAGAAGACACTTCAAAGTTTTTCGCCCTCAAAGATTCATCAAAATCGATTGAAAATACGCCGAGTTATGGCGGTTTGAAAATGGTCAAAATTTCAGGAATTTCGGAAATTTCAAGTGTTTAATTTTTTTTTCTCTGGTGTATATACTTTGGGTGGACCCGAAAAGCAAAATTCATAAAAATATTATAAACAATTTTACCCAAAATTTCATTCTTTAAAACGTTTATCTACACGTTGTTGTTAAAAAATTAAACTTGAAACGCGTCAAACAGTGCCATATTAGACTTTTAAAGTTTGCTATATTATCTATTTAGTTTGGGTGGACCCGAGAAAAAAAAATCATAAAAAAGTTATAAACAATTTTAACTAAAATTTCATGCATTAAATCGTTTAAGTAGATTGTTATCTACACGTTCTTGTTAAAAAATTAAATTTAAAAGGCGTCAAACAGCGCCATATTGGACTTTGAAAGTTTGCTATATTATCCATTTAGTTTGGGTGGACCCGAGAAAAAAAATTCATAAGAAAGTTATAAACAATTTTAATTACAATTTCATGCGTTGAATCATTTAAGTAGACTGTTATTTATACGTTGTTGTTAAAAAATTAAATTTAAAAGATGTCAAACAGTGCCATATTGGACTTTGAAAGTTTGCTATATTATCTATATAGTTTGAGTGGACCCGAGAAAAAAACTTCATGAAAAAGTTATAAACAATTTTAACTAAAATTTAATCCTTTAAATCGTTTAAGTAGACTATTATCTGCACGTTGTTGTTAAAAAATTAAATTTAAAAGGCATCAAACAGTGCCATATTGGACTTTGAAAGTTTGCTATATTATCTATTTAGTTTGGGTGGACCAGGAAAAAAAAATTCATAAAAAAGTTATAAACAATTTTACCCAAAATTCCATGCGTTAAATCGTTTAAGTAGACTCTTATTTGCACGTTATTGTTAAAAAATTAAATTTGAAACTCGTCAAACAGTGCCATATGACTTTGAATTCTTGTCATTTTAAAAAGAGAGTTCCCGTGGACTCGAGAAAAAATAATTGAATTTGTGGATTGACTGAACATACTGGGTGACCCAGCGATCTGTAAAAGCCTCATAATTTATTTGCTATTTGAGATATCGATTTCTAGTTCTCTTGAGCTGGTATCCACACTTATTCCACATATTTTAAAAATATGTATGTTTTTGTAAAGGGTGTCCCAATATACATATCAGAACAAAGTTATGTTTTTTTAAATGGAACACCCTATATTTTATACTTTATTTTTAATCCCCTTAAGAATCTGATAAAAATAGTATAAGATACTGTGGGTCTATTATGGACGGTTGGTTAGCTATGGGCAAATTTGTGGCAAAAACATGTACACATTGAAAACATTGCAGAAGCGTTCCTAGCAAAGATAGCATCATTTTTTAACCTCTAGAAAATTTTCCACGTCATGAAGAATAATACACATCGGCTTTGGTCTTTCTTTGTTCATTCTGCTATACAGGGTGTCAACATACGCAAAACAATGGATAACTATTTTTTTTTCAAATGGAACACCCTATATACGTTGCCCCCAATCTATGGCGTTTTTAAAAAGCTTTCTAATGATATACAGTTTGTATAACAAAATATTAAGGATTCTTGAGATTTATCCATAAAAACATTTTTCTCTTGTCACCGCCTTCTCATTTTTGGATTTTCAGCCAAAACTATCCATTTTCTGGAAAAGTAATAGAAAACCAAAGTTGTAGAGCGGAAAATTTCCGATCGATATAGGTCTTTCAACTTTTCAGATAATGCGTACATTGCCCGCCAGAGCGCGCAAAATCGTGACAGTATATGCATATTAGCGTTTTCTTTTCAATTTTTTTATTAATAAATTGCACTATACTTTATTTTCCGTACCCTCTAGCGGAAAAACGGGAAATTATAGAGAAATTCAAATGACCAATATCGATTGAAAATGTTCCGCTCTACAACTCTTAATAGAAGCAATTTTTGCCCAAAATGCATAGTTTTCGCTAGAAATGCAAATTGAAAATGTTAGTATCAATTTTCGCGTTTTTTTTCAATTTTCAGCGCAACCTATGCATTTAGAGCAAAAATTGCTTCTATTAAGAATTGTAGAGCAGAACATTTTCAATCGATGTATGTCATTTGAATTATTCTACAATTACCCGTTTCGCTAGAGGGCGTGGAAAATAAAGTATAGTGCAATTAATTAATAAACAATTTGAAAAAACCCTAAAATGCATATACGGTCACGATTTTGCGCAGTCTGGTGGGTAATTCACGCATTATTGGAAAAATCGAAAGACCTGTATCGATCGAAAATTTTCCTCTCTACAACTTTGGTCTGCTATTACTTTTTCAGAAAATGGATAGTTTTGGCTGAAAATCCAAAAATGAGCAGGAGGTGACAAAAGACAAATGTTTTTATGGATAAATCTCAAGAATCCTTAATATTTCATTATACAAATTGTACATCATTGGAAAGCTTATTGCATTGGTGGCAAGATATATAGGGTGTTCCATTTGAAAAAAAAAATAGTTATCCATTGTTTTGCGTATGTTGACACCCTGTATAGCAGTATGAACAAAAAAGAACCAAAGCCGATTTGAATTATTCCTCATGATGTGGAAAATTCTTTAGTGTATAAAAAATGACGCTAGCTTTGCTAGGAGCGCTTCTGCAATTTTTTCAATGAGTCCTTGTTTTTGCCACAAATTTGCCCTTAACTAACCAACCGTCCATAACAGACCCATACTATCTTATACTATTTTTATCAGCTTCTCAAGAGGGTTGAAAATAAAGTATAAAATATAGGGTGTTCCATTTAAAAAAAACATAACTTTGTTCTGTTTGTTCCCTGTATACTGGGACACCCTGTACAAAAACATTTATATATTTTTAAAATATGTAGAATAAGTGTGGGTACCAGTTCAAGAAAACTAGAAGTCGATATCTCAAATAGCAAATAAGTTATGGGGCTTTTACAGATCGCTGGGTCACCCGGTATATAGGCTAATGTTAATTACATTCTCAGCGTTTGATTTATTATAAATCATTAAAATTAAAGAAATGTTTATTTGGTGGTGGGGGCGCCAGGAAATCCGTGGCTGAAAAATCTGTGGCTATCTTCACATCGGTAAAAAATTGTGATTAGGAATCGAAAAGTGGCTTAAATATTAAATCAACAGAATAACGAGAGGATTATTGTTTTTTTTTTTAATATATATTTCTGCCGCTTCTGAAAGAAGTTTCTTTACAGTAGTTTCTGATTAAATAATTCGAAGCTTATTTCACTTTCCATTATATTTCGTATTTTAAACAGGATACCACATTTTACGAAAAATTTGTATTAGATTCATAATTTTCTGCCGAATATCATAAGCTGTCATCGTTTTAAAATCGAGTGGTTTCATAGATATTGAGTTTTTTTCAAAATTATACAATTTTAGTGTTCATTTGAACAAATTTTATTGCTTCTGCAATTTTGTTCTGGTAATTTAAATTAACTACATGTTGATACTCGTACTTATAAATAACGGCTGTCAAACAATTATTAAATTTTGGGTGGCTGTCAAATCAAACATGAAAGTCGTCGATTCTTACTTCGCATAGTGCTGAATTGACGTCTCAAATATTAAGTGTTAAACAATAAATCAATTTTTGTGAACAAAATTTATTTGAGTGGCACAGAATCAGAACTCAGAAAATTGCAGGTTTAATAATTTTGTATGAGGTAAGAGTCGACATTTATGTAGGATTCTACAGCAACCCAGGACTTATAATTAATAATTGGTGAACATCCTTTATTTAAAATAATGTAAATATTTTTACGACAAATGGCTGTTAAAAAAAAACGCAAACCGTATATTCCTAACTAATTCATGTGGATGACGACAATACGTAAGTGGTAACAAGTTTGTATTTTATTTCATTATTAGTAGGTTTGCCGATATGTGTTTTGATCATTTCTTACCAATCAAATATTTAAATCAAAAATTTACTTTTCCTCAAGAATATCAAATGTATTTTGAAATTCTACTTTCGTGTCTGCAATCTTGGCGGACTTCCTTATTCATTTATTTGCATTTATTTATCCGTATCGAGACTCATTTAGAGAGTATTACAGTGTCAGGTATTGTACAAGTTTAAAAATATAAATTAACATAACAAATCACAAACATTTAAAAATAATAAACCTAAATATGCAAAAGAGGCTAGTCTGTAGACAATTTAGCTGTAACAACTTAAAAATCATATTAGCAACTAATCCATGAAGTTAGTTGACTACACTATATTTCAAATTACCCGAGTTCGCCACACTAGTGCACGATTTATAATTACACTGAGGGTAATAAATATTACATAAATTAGATCTCACATTAGTTAATTAAATTATCTGATAACAAGTTACTAAAGCATGTACAGGCGAGTGTCTTTGTAACACACCCCAAAGATATAGATATAGCCACTACTTCGTTTAATTAAATTTAAAGTTAATTTCGTTACTATAATGAATTCAATTCTATAGTTTTTGATAAAGTAAGACAAAATGGGTGAACAGTGCCTTGTATAATATATTTACACAAATTTCAAAGCGTTAATTTGTACACAGCTCCATTCAGGGAATAATAACGTACATTTAACGAATTTCTCCATGGATGTTATCTCCAATTTAGCGCGATTTCAAACAAACAGCAAATAACTTACCCCCAAGACTCAACGAACCAAATTTGTATTGCAGCGCCCCCTTCCATCCAATCCCTCTCGAACCTCCGTATCTTATTAGCGTTTAACTAGGGCACAAATACAGAAGTGAGCCCTCTCGCAGCACTGACTTCGGGCTTTTTCAAGCATAAAGGAATCAAATGCGTGCGAATCGTGACCTTTCGGTTTTTTTTCCTCAATTTATTGATCATCTAAACTGTAAGTAAGAACAAAGGCCGTTTGTAGATGTTAAATATGGTGGAGTATAGAAGAAATCATGAGTCAATGAAATAACATTTTATTTTAAAATGCACTTATATATTATACTAAGAATGATAAAATTATGAAAGTTGGAATGGTAGGATAAAATTGAATACATTTAAAAAAAAATCTTCTAAGAGCAAACTACAGAAAACAAGAACAAAAATTGCAGAATTTTTAATACAAGTGAAATTTAAAAAAAAATCAACAATATTAAAAATATAACATATGTTAAAAACTGCAAATTGAATTGAATTCTGAAAGTAAATGAACAGAATATTTAATGGGAATTAATTAATAGGCAAAATTGGCGTTGATTAGGAGGTCGTTCTGCCACGATGATTACTTGCAGTGGCGGTTCGTGAACTTTCTCGATGAGACTGAAACAGATATGATAATGCGTCTCCATGACAACCACCTGGGATGCACTATTTACGCTTATACAGGGTGTTTCAGAGCTCTGGGAACGGTCAATCACGTGCTTATTTGTCAAAATTTTGAAAAATGTTTTATATAAAAGTTATGCAGAATAGTGATCTGCATGCCCTAAAAATATTTAAATTTGTACAGGGTGTCTCATAACAAAGTTACAGACCAAACTTATGTTTTTTTAAATGGAACACCCTGTATATTTTAGCATTTTTGGATTCCTCGTTACTTAGAGATTAAAATGACTTAGGTTTCGGCGATTGAAACCGAGCCGTTTTTGTGTTATTCAGTTGTTTATACAAAAATTTGAACAAAATTGTTAAAGTACTGCCCTGAAACTAATAAAGATAATTCATTCTAATTTATTGGTAAAGTTTAGTTGAACTTTAGTCTTCAAAATTACTATATCATCCAAAACATAACTCAGCGTATTATACAGGGTGATAGTTATTCGCAAACTGCACAATTTCTTAATTTTTTCAAATAGAACACCCTATATATTTTTTCATAATTTAAAAGTCCGTTGAGTAAGCTTTCGTTTCATATAAGGTTTCGTATATCTGAAGTTAATGGTTACTCTAATATTTCAAAATTCATTGGTAATTTGCATGTTTTTTATTATTAGTTTTAAAATCTAGTTACCAATCATTTCAAATAAACAAATAAAAAAATACAGGTGACAGTAATTATTATATTAGTCTCAAAAATAGATCGAACCATTTAAGTTGTGATCTTAGTTTATAATTATGAATTTCTCACAAGAAGAATTGGTTGACATGATTTTCATTCTTGGCGAATGTCACAAAAATTGTTTTTTGGCTTCACGAGTGTATGGACAGCGGTATCCCGAGAGGCGGTGTCCACGACAAGGAGCATTTAGAAGAGTGCAAGAGCGATTTGAGACTACAGGTAACGTTAATTATTCAAAACCTGTGCAAAGCAAACCTGTAATTAACGAAGATAGCGAATTCCTGGTATTGGCATCGATAGTTGAAAACCCTAAATTAAGTTTATCCGAATTAAATAATCAGTTGGATATTAGTCGGCCCTCAGCGCATAGAATTTTGAAGAAACACAAATGTCACCCTTACCACATCCACTTAGAACAACAGCTTGGAGAAGCAGATTTTCCCGCTAGAACTGCATTCTGTAACTGGGCCCTTAATATTCTGGGAAACAATGAATATTTTTTTGATTTTGTGTTGTCTACTGATGAGGCTTCATTTCACAATAATGGCAAGGTAAACAGACATAACCTTCATTATTATTCGGACCACAATCCTCATTTCACAAGAACAGTAAATAATCAAAATCGATGGAGCCTGAATGTATGGGGTATTATTCTAGGAACTCGCGTCATTGGACCACACTTCTTTGAAGGCAGCCTGAATGGAGAAATGTTTGAAGAATTTCTTAGGAATCATTTAGATGAGTACCTACTTGACGTACCACGCAACGTACTAAGAGATATGTGGATCCAGTTGGATGGTGCACCACCACATTTTGCTCGCAGTGTACGACATTTTTTGAATGACCGTTACCCTAATAAGTGGATAGGTCGCGGCGGACCTGTACTATGGCCACCTAGGTCGCCGGACCTCACGAAATTAGATTTTTTTCTATGGGGCTATATCAAGGACATGGTGTTCCGTATACCACCGACTACAGCAGAAGATACGAATTAGGAATGCTTTTTTTGCAGTAACGCCACAAGTTTTAGGTGCAGTTCACAAATCGTTCGTTGAACGTCTCAGAAATTGTTTAAATCAGAATGGTCGAAATTTTGAAAACATGTTGTAAACTTCTTTAAATTGTTATTTTTCATTTTATATACATATGTTATTAAATTGTTTTGTTATTTTTCACTTTATATACTTATGTTATTAAATTGTTTTGTTATTTAAGTTGATTTATAAGTTTTTACTATAGTTCTCTATCTGTATTGAAACATAATTGTTTGTATAACTTATTGGGAATAACGCATCCAGATTTTGTTGAAATATGGTAGGATACAAGATTTGAATACATGTCTCAAAAACATAAAATACTATTTTGTAGGCAAACACATCGCTTATAAACAGATCCTTCTCAACCGAAACATGCAACTTACGAACGAATTCTGGAATACTCGAGTCACTATCAACTTCAGACATAGGAAACCTAATATGAAACGAAAGCTTACTCAATAAACTTTCAAATTATGAAAAAATATATGGGGTGTTCCATTAAAAAAAATGAAGAAATTGTGCAGTTTGCGAATGGCTATCACCCTGTATAATACGCTGAGTTACGTTTTGGATGATATAGTAATTTTGAAGACTAAAATTCAACTAAACTTTACCACTAAATTATAATGTATTATCTTTATTAGTTTTAGGGAAGCACTTTAACAATTTTGTTCAAATTTTTGTATAAACAACTGAATAACACAAAAACGGCCCAGTTCCAAACCCCACAACCTAGGTCATGTTAATCTCCAAGTAGCGAGGAATCCAAAAATGTTAAAATATGCAGGGTGTTCCATTAAAAAAAAAACATAAGTTTGGTCTGTAACTTTGTTATGAGACACCCTGTATAAATTTAAATATTTTTAGGGCGTGCAGCTCACTATTCTGCACAACTTTTATGTAAAACATTTTTCAAAATTTTGACAAATAAGCACGTGATTGACCGATCCCAGAGCTCTGAAACACCCTGTATAAGAAACAAGTACTAGGCCGCTGTTCTTTTTTTTCGGAGCTTCCTCTGTCGTACTTTCACGAGCCACATTGTCGGTCGAGCTAGATCAATGTACCAGTTTGGCCATTTTAATCTTTTTGCTTTCATGGGTTATTTTCAATAAAAAACATCAATATATGGATTACGGGTTTGAAGCTAAGTAACTGCTCCATCCATTCAAACCATGTTTGGAAATTTTCTATTTACAATTACCCTAGACGAGATATTTATTTTTGATGCAATTATGGATATGAAGTAATTGTTTTTAAAATCTACGGAGCACATGTCAGGAGATCATCACCACGTTGTGGAAATTCCAGAGCAACGTTAATTATGTAAGGATACCTGGATCCCCAGGAGAGGAAAATATTAAATACTTGTATATACCGGGTGTGGCACTTAAGACGCCTTGGACCATAGCTCCTTTACGATAAAAGCTATCGAAAAAAATCTAAGAACAAAGTGGTGCATAGTTACCGTCGCTATGTTTTAAAAATATTTCTAATCATCAGTGGCGTGCCGTACTCCAGTGGCGTACCAAACTTATGTTTTTTTAAATGGAATGCCCTATTTTTTATTGCAGATTTGGAAAGTGCTCGACGAGTACTTATTTTTTTATCTAACATGTTATACCCTTCACTTTAGCGGTTTCGCTATTATAAACCAGTCTTTCAAAATTGCGCCCCATTTTTGAGATTTTTTTGTAGAGAAACTAATTGACGCCGGCGCCTAAATTTTGAATTGAGGTACAGGTTAAGACCTCGTATACCTTCACATAATTTTTTTTCGGGTAATTTATGGCAAAAAAATAATTTTTGATTGATCTTCGCATGTTGTCATTTTTTCCGAAAATTTCAAATGGCACCCCCCTAAAAAAATTACGGCGTTGTACAGCCAAAACTCTAAATTTTTCATTGGTGTAAAAAAAATTACACATTGCATAACACAATTTCGGAGAAAAAATGAATTTCATCGCAAATGTCGGGAAACGTTTTCCGTTCCCAAGTGTGCCATGAGAAAACAAAAGATTGGTAATTGTCAAAGTAAATTATTAGACGTCAGTAGCAGCCATAAGTCATTTTTGATAAACGTTCTAAAAATGTTCCGAACTCAAGAGGAAATGGTTGACATGATATTTATTCTTGGAGAATGTAACAAGAATTGTTTCTTGGCATCACGAGTGTACGCTGCGAGATATCCGCACAGGGCACATCCAAATGAACGTGCGTTTCAAAAAGTGTTGGAGAGATTTACTACTACGGGAAGTGTGAAACGGCCAAGGAGAGTTAGAAAGAAGGCAGTTATTACCGAAAATAATGAACTGCGGTATATCACCAGAAGTTGCGGTTATGCCTCCAGCAGGAAGGTCGTCATTTCGAACATTTAGTTAAAGTTGTTAAATTTGCTTTATCTGCATTTTTCATATCATGTTGAATAAATAGGTACATACTATTATGTTGACCGTATTTGTGTATTTGTTTTGGTACTTTGACAATTACCAATCTTTTGTTTTCTCATGGCACACTTGGGAAAGGAAAACGTTTCCCGACATTTGCGATGAAATTCTTTTTTTCTCCGAAATTTTGTTATGCAATGTGTAATTTTTTTTACACCAATGATAAATTTAGAGTTTTGGCTGTACAACGCCGTAATTTTTTTAGGGGGGTGCCATTTGAAATTTTCGGAAAAAATGACAACATACGAAGATCAATCAAAAATTATTTTTTTTCCATAAATTACCCGAAAAAAAATTATGTGAAGGTATACGAGGTCTTAACCTGTACATCAATTCAAAATTTAGGCGCCGGCGTCAATTAGTTTCTCTACAAAAAAATCTCAAAAGTGGGGCGCAATTTTGAAAGAAGGGGTTATAACAGCGAAACCGCTAAAGTGAAGGGTATAACATGTTAGATAAAAAAAATAAGTACTCGTCGAGCACTTTCCAAATCTGCAATAAAAAATAGGGCATTCCATTTAAAAAAAACATAAGTTTGGTACGCCACTGGAGTACGGCACGCCACTGATGATTAGAAATATTTTTAAAATATAGCGACGGTAACTATGCACCACTTTGTTCTTAGATTTTTTTCGATAGCTTTTATCGTAAAGGAGCTATGGTCCGAGGCGTCTTAAGTGCCACACCCGGTATAATTTTAAAATACAATACAGACAAATATTAGAAATACTTGAATTATTTAACAGGCCGAAATGGTAGTAATCAGTTGATGGAACGTGAAATTATTATAAACTTTTCTTTCTTGTAGACTTGAGTGGTCCTTATTCGATCGTTTCGGAGCGAACATTCCGTAATTACGTCAAGAGTAATGTTCTTAGGGAAGAGGAAAAGTAGGCCGGACTGGAAAAGCGCCGCTTTACGAAGAAATATGGCCGGGCGCATTCTCTGATGCGATCACTTCCACTTTTCTCGTTCCACTTGATGGTCGCATGCAAATGCGTGATTCCTTACTTCCCCTCTGCTGCTCTATTCTTTTATTTTATATAATTTCCTCGTGATTTGCATTCATAATGCTCTTTAGGAATAATACTGCTGAATTGTACTCCTCTTCTTTGACCGTAGAACATCTTTTGTATGGTTGATGGAAGTCAATGTGGGAGATTTTTCATTTCATCTTTTAACTACAGTTCCTCTCTGGTGGATAAATCTCGCGAATTATAAATTTGACACAAACTCACTTGTTGCAGAAGCATTAAATACATTTAATAAAGACGAAAATAGCATAATCACTAATCACCTACCCCTCAGGTATAAAACGGGTTTAAATATTCCATAATCTCGTTAGTTGTTCACGAGTTGTTCACGTTCACGTAAGTGTTTTTTATTCTTAACCATTCAATTCAAAGGCGAATCTGCACTGATGGGAAATAAATCTCTAAATGCGCCTACAGATGGCTATTTACTTAATTTTTACATATCTTATGGTTCAGTTTTATAGTTTAAAGTTTTCAAATTCAATTTAGTTTAGTTTTCAAGTTAGTCCTGTAGGTAGAAATAGACGATCTTAAACGAATGTTATTTATCCAGTAGTATTAATAATAACATGCCAATTTCTTTTTCAATATCCGGCGTGGCACTAGCCAGGGAAGTAGTTGTTTCAATAAATTATTTGTTTATTATCTGTGATGGCAATCCACCTCTGCCAATACTGGACTGTATTTATCGCAATGCAGCAAAAATGGGGCGGTCTCCCTGGTCTGGCTCTGACGATCACGAGGACGAGGTCGACTTGTACTGTACGAGAACCAGGACGGGAACGACAACATTCAGATCACGAAGAACACGATGGACACACTCTCACGTCCGTTTTTGATCACTTCTGGAAAAAGGAAGAGGACTTCTGTCTTCTTTACATCAACCGTCGCGCATGGGAAAAGTCCCCAAAATTGGCTACACAGCGCGATTCAAAGAACAAAATACAAAACGTGGCAAATTCAATGATTCTTCGTTTGAATCCCCAGTCTTACTAAGACTTAATTTTTCAGAGTCAGGAACAGGTTGAATATTCATATATTCAGACTATTTTCGTCTCTAATAAATGCCCGTAATTATATTAGCTTACTTCCTTTCCCTGCAGGACATCTTTGACTGTGCACTAGTGCTCTTGAAAGTGAGAGAATTTTAGGTCAGATTTTAGGTATATTCTCTGAGCCAAAGAATTTTGCTGCTGAGTTGGCCATGCCTGAGAGAGATCAACATAGCAGTCATCTCTGAGAATATTTTTTTAAATCTAATTCAATTCAACTAATCTCGTCTCATGACGTAATAATATGCGACATACATCATTTATCTCACAGACAACTCTGAAACTAAATTTTGTGGCTCACACAATTCGAGTACGTATAAAAACAATATATTACATATTTCTTGTAGAAATAATTAACATTCTTACTACAGGGTGGGGCAGAAAAACCTATCCGATTTCAAAACGTTATAAAATTAAAACCACTCAACTTGACAAAAAAATTTTTTTTATTAACATATCGTAAATTTTATGCCATTTTTAAATTTAAGTTTTGAAAAGCACATCACTCAAATGTCGTCCTTGGGAGCGGATACACTGATTTAGGCTCTCACGGTAGCTTTCCATGACTGTCACCGTCATTTCCACAGGAGTTTCTTCAATTGCCCGAGCAATTTCCCTTTATAAAGCAAGAAGGGTCCTTGGTCGATGCTGGAATACCTTTGATTTGAGGTAACTCCAAAGGAAGAAGTCACATGAAGTGAGATCCGGTGAGCGCGGTGGCCAGCCAATATCACCTCTCAGAGAAATGAGGCGTCCGGGAAACATTTCCCTGAGAATGTCCATTGATTGTCAGGATGTGTGGGCGGTTGCACCATCCTGTTGAAACCACACATTTTCCACGCCATTTTCTTCCAATTTGGGTTGAAGAAAATTTTCCAGCATGAAACAATAGCGCTCGCTGTTGACCGTTACGGTTTGCCCATTTTCTTCAAAAAAGTTAGGCCCCCACACGCCTAGGCGGGAAAGAGCACACCACACAGTCACTTTTGGGCTATGGAAGGGTTTCTGATGGATTTCCCGAGGATTTTCGTCACTCCAATATCGAAAATTCTGCTTGTTTACGCCGCCACAAAGGTGAAAATGGGCTTCGTCCGTGAAGAGCACAACATCGTCTATTTGTCGGAGATCGCGACACAGGTTCATACGGGTTTCAAAATCCTTTTCAATTAATTCCTGTGCAACAACCATTTTGTAGGGATGCATTTTGAGGTCCCGGTGCAAAATTCGCCGAATACTGCGGTTGGAAATCTCCAAAGCGAGCGAATGTTTTCGTGCCGAACGACGCGGGGAACGTTCAATCGCGGCTCTCACATTGGCCACGTTTTCAGGTCCTATTGCTGTCCTGGGACGTCCAGGCGACTTCTTTTTCAATGCTGAACCCGTCTGTCGAAAATTTGACACCCACACTTTAATCGTAGCGTGATGTGGAACAGGATCATGACGCCCGAGTCCGAAATGAATTCGAAAAGCACGTTGTGTAGCAATTATCGAACCGCTGTTTTCGATAAACCGGTCAATAACAAAAGCACGATGTTCACCAGACCAAGGCATATTGACTAATGACAAATGGCATAAAACGGGCTTTCTAACGGTTTTTACCCCACTACTCTACCTGTTCCATCTTCTGAGAAAAAGGGATTTGTAATCGGATAGCTTTTTCTGCCCCTCCCTGTCGTAGTGACGAATAAATTACGAAAAATAATTTGAAGAACTATAAAAAATCATCAACCCAACAATTTGCTTGAAAAGCTCAAGGTCCATTAAAAAACAATGCACTTTGAACTTCCAATAAAAATAATTTAATTTTTAATATTCTGCAAACAAAGCGGCAACAGTTTAAACTTAAACTGGGAAAATGAAAAATGCATTTGACGATTTGAAATTTTTTAAAAATATTCTTATCAGAGAAATTTTGCTTTAAAGGGTCAAAGTTGTTTGCTACCAAAGCTTAAAATATCGAGAAAAAAAAAGAAAATACTTTTAAAAGAATTGCAATATTTTAACTGGAAACAAAACGGAAATAATCTAGGCTTAACGTGAAAAATATGCATTCAACGATTCGAAAAATTATAAAAAAATTCTTATCAGAGAAATGTTGCTTTAAAGGATCAAAGTGCATTAACAAATAATTTTTTTTTTAATTTTCCATGAAAACAGTTACAATATTCTAACTGAAAAAAAAAACACAATCTAAACTGAAGTGGGAAAACGATTATTCAGTATTAAACAGTATTCAATGATTTTAAAAGTTATAGAAAGAAAATTAAGCGAGAAATTTGCACCAAAAGCTCAAAAAATATGAAAACTAATTCAATTTCTATTTCTGGTTAAAAAATTGCCTTGTCCTTATTAGGAACAAAATATCATTCATCTAATCTCAAACTATGAAAACGAAAAACGCAATCAACGATTCAAAAAATTATAATAAAAATAATCTACAGAGAAATTTACTATAAAAGGTCGAGTTTTATAAGATAACATTGCACTTCTATCTAATATCTAATAGAAACAATTATTCTAACTATACTATATCGGTCATACGATGTCAAACCAGAATTATTCCGATTTTTTTTTTAATTTTGCAGACGGCGACATGTAATAATGAAAGTCATGTATCGTGAAAAAAAATTGCGACGTTTTTAGCGATTTACTGCTATTTACAACCGTGCATATCTTCTTAAAAAAAACTCAATTTTTTTTTCGCAAAACATGACTTATTATTTTTTTATACATATAGAATGCGTCTGCAAATTTTAGAAAAAATCGGAATCATCAATTAAAATTCAGTGTCCGGTTTGACTTAGAATGAGCGATATGTGGAAATCAAATTGCTACAATCTAAATTGAGAAAACGAAAAATGCATTGCATGGTTGAGAAAATTGTAAAGATGTAAAAAAACAACCTTAGTATTTGCATCAAGATCTTAAAATATTCAAAAATTATGCGCTTCTAATTTCCCCTTAAAACAATTACAGTATTCTAAAAATTATATCAACCAAGGAATTACTTAGGATCCATTAAAAATCAATTCACTTCTAATATTAATTCATATCTATTGTTAAAATCATTTCAATATTCTTACTTAACCCGCCATTGGTGACGCAAATTTAATTTAATAACGACGCCGGTGTCGCGCACCGGGTTTTTAACTCAAGATTTTTTCTAAATGTGTTACTAATAGTTCATGTTTTTTTTTAAATTTATGCTCTTTGACAACAAAACAAAGATATTTAATCAAGTTAAGCTCTGCAATGCGGCAGCTACTCGAAATTGCAACAATAAACAATAACGGAGAATAAAGTTATTCGGCACACCCGGTCTCACAGACCAGTAGGTCACCATAGGCGGGTTAAAAAAAAGCAATAATCTAAACTAACGAAATAATGAATTCAACGATTTTAAAACTCTAAAAGTAATCAAACTGGAGAAATCTTTAGATTTATAAAACATAGTGATGTGGCCGTCATGTAACTTTCTACGAATGGATGGTAAAAGAGAGCTTTTTCTGATATTTTTCACATGTATCGTTTTTTTTTTAACGGGCAGGTTTTAAAAAGATATTTATTCTTCATTAATTTTAGCATACCATAAATCTAAATAATCTTTTTAGAAAATCAAGTAGTTTATGACCAACAAAAGATTTTTAGTCTTAAGTTGTCTTTAAGTTTAGCGTTTCATTTGAGAATATTTTGTAGTTTTTTGTACATACAGCGCCCACAGACAGGTACAGATATACAGCTAGACAGACACATAGACACACAGCCAGGTAGACAGACTTAGAGACACAGACAGACACAGACACGCACACAGTCGGGCATTTTCAAAAAATGGTCGGAATATTCTCGTGGGACCGAGAAATTTGGCAGTCAAAATAATCACGATCACCACACTTCCTCGTACTTTGTACGGAGGAAGTAAAAAATGTGATGTGGCTATCACGCAACTTTTTCCGAAATGATGGTATAAATACGTCATGCCTTTAAAAAGGTTATACGCAGGAAATCAAATCAGAATTGGTCGCATATCTATCATGTGCTAGAAGCCAGAAGAAATCGACGAACTCGAGAAAGAGCTGAAAGTCTAATTACCTTACATTACACTTTACTGAAACATGTTATCGTCGCTCAGTTTATCTACGCGTCTTAACAAATGCGTAATTATTTTAATTTGCATTTTATGAGCTAACCATTGCTCCTTTTCAAAATTATCATGAGTTCCGCATTATTGAAACGAGATAATTTTCGGAGAAGTACGGCTGCCAGTAACAACACAATGAAGAGATGAGCCTCTACCTGCTGTGTGCCGATGTATCGAGGACATCGTTAGACCGTTTTCACAGAACAATTTGTGTAAAGTGCAGCTGCCAGTGCTAAACAATGGACTGCTGATCAGCCTCCCGCTGCCTACGTACTTGCCGAAATCGTTTAGAACCCAAATTGGTCTGAGAAGTCCAATTTGCCGGTTCGATCCAGTGATTTTGTATAACTAGATACCAATATAGACATACTACCGTGGACAAAAAAAATGACACCCCTAATTTTATTAATGTAAATATGACTTTTCATTTGACAAACCGGCAAATGTCAATATTATCAGATATGTGTTAATCATATAGATATATGAACATAAATTGAATATGCCATACTTAAGTAACACAAATTGCTATGCAGGTCAAATGTGGCAAATATATCAATGATGTAGCAGCTGAATTTATTGTAAGTAGACGTACAGTGCAAAACATTTCAAAAATGTGGAGGAATGAAAGGCGATTGGAGCAGGTTAAAGGTTTGGGGCCGCCAAAAAGTTTCAAATAATGAAGAAAATGATGCTGTTATAAACCATTTAATAGAAAATCCATTTGAAAATGCTACAAATTTAATAACAAATTTTCCTGGAAGTTCCCGAACAGCTTGCAGATGTCTAAAGTTAAGTGCATTATCTTGTCATGCCGCGGCCAGAAAACCTCTATTGACTCAAATTAATAAGGACAGCAGAATTGGTTTTGCACTGGAATATCTTCCGAGGCAAGAAGACTTTTGGAGTAAAGTGATATTTTCAGATAAAAAACGTTGCAATCATCCTATAATGGAAGAACGAAAGTATATCGGCCACAAAATGCACGATTCGAAGAATCCTATCTCCACAAACTTATTAAACTAATTATTACTGTCACTGTCAAATATTAAGGTTACATAAGTCAAATTCACAACACTAAAAAATAAGAAATAATAGACACATGACAAATTAGGGGTGACATTTTTTTTGTCCACGGTAGTATGTGTCCTAATACACCTATGGAGCAAACATGTACAACATGCCGTTTTCTACCCTCGTCGTTCTATTGTACATTAGTTCCTAGCACGATATCTCTCTCGCGATCACGAAGCGAGCGAGCGAGCCTACGACGTACGTTAGGCGGGTACCCACACGTAACCTTACATAACCTGGATCAGTCATTTATTTACAGTTTATTCCTGGGGTGCGTTTTTGGTTGAATTATCTCTTTATACTAACAAAATGGGCCGGAAGTTTGTGGTGCTTTCCAAGAAATTTAATTGGCGATGTCATTCCAGTACTTTCGTTTATTGGAACTTTCAATTTCAGCGCCTTATTTCGTTTGATTTGAGAAGGGGTATCCCGGTACTGCTATTGGTTCATGGGATTTGTGATCGCGAGAAAGACAGATTTATGCCCAAGTACATTATCTAAGTGAAATGGTGAATAAAAGTACCATGCATTTTATATGTTGTGGTGTTGGTAAAACTAACTAATTCAGCATTTGGTATCTACTAGATATGAAATCACTGGTTCGAACACGTGCGCTGACCTCTATGGTCGCGTCGCACCCTACCATCACCACCACTCGTAATCCGGGGCAGAGTAGGACGTGGGCCATATAAAGCCCATGGAGCGCTTCGCAACAATCAGAATATTCAAGTCTCGTTCAATTCAGATTCAAATTCGATTTACAACAATCACCATTAGACTTAGATCATTCAAGTCATCACTCAGAGATCACTCAGCATTAAATTCAGTTCATCATTCAACTTAGAACTCTATCAATCGATGCAGACCGCGCGGCTCCTGATGGCCTATGTGGCATGATAGAACATTTTTGCATCAACATTTTTCATTCAGAATTTCTGGAAGAATATCATCACGTGTAGATTATCCGCCAATTTATACACACCTGATATATACGAGGTTTGTCCGGAAAATACGTATAGAAGTGGAATAATAACTTTATTTTACAAGTATTCAGGTATTTCAATATGGTCTCCTTCAAAATACTCCCCATAAGACAAGATGCATTTCTGCTAACGCCGTTTCCACTGTTGATAAGATTTCTGAAAGTCTTTAGTTGTGAGGCTCTTCAGTTGCTGTGTCGTTGCTGCCTTGATAGCTTCCACATCCCCCAAGTGCCGACCTCGAAGCACCATTTTGAATTTTGGGAACAGGAAGAAGTCACAAGGGGCTAAATCGGGCGAATAAGGCGGGTGTTCTGTCACGGTGAGTGAGCTTCGGGCCGAAAAGTCACGCACAACGAGAGATGTGCGAGCAGGCGCGTTGCCGTGATGAAGGATCCACCTTCTCCCTTGTGCCAAATCCGGTCGAACTCGGGCCACACGAGCTCTGAGACGTCTCAAAACTACAACGTAGAAATTTCCGTTCACTGTCTGGTCAGGAAGGACAAATTCCTGGTGAACAATGCCCCTACAATCAAAGAAAACAATCAACATTGTTTTCACATTGGACCTTGATTTTCGCGACATTTTTGTTCTCGGTTCCCCTGCTTGCTTCCATTCCTTGCTTTGAGATTTCACCTCCACATCGAATTCGTAGAACCAAGACTCGTCTTCAGTGATGACCCGGTTGAGAAACTCCTCCCTTTCATCTGCTTCCAACCAATCCTCACAGCAAGCAACCCTCCTTGCTTTCTGTCTGGAGTCAAGAGCTTCGGAACGATTTTTGCGCACAATTTTTTCATTTCAAGTTTTTCAGTCGTTTTTCAGAATTTCGTGGACGATTGTTTTGGATCCTCAGCTATCATTCTAATTGTCAATCGACGGTCTTTAAGAATACAAACCCGAATTCGTTCAAAATTTCCCTTAGAACTCGATGTGGAGGGGCGTCCTGAGCGAAGGTCATCTTTCGCGTCTTCTCGGCCTTCCTGGAACCTGTTTAACCACTTGTTGACAGTAGGTTCCTTCAGAGAATTGTTTCCGTAAACTTGTTTCAAACACTCAAAAATCTCACGGCCATTCTTACCTATCTTTGCAAGAAATTTAATGTTAATTCGCTGTTCTTCATCAGAGAGAGCTCCATGCCGACGGCAGGTAAAAAACCTTTTAACTTACTTTCAACAAGCAGACGTAAGCTCCTACTTACTCGCAAAGCGCTCTGGCTCGAACTGAGCGTTGAGGGGATTGCTTAGCGAGGGGGGATCACCGGGCCGCCCCTCCACAACACCTTGACACGTCGCCCCGAATATTTTATACATATTTTCCGGACAAACCTCGTATTATTACAGAATTTATATTTTCTGTTTCTTTTATTGAAATAAAATAAATTATTCCAATTTTTTATCTTTCTATCGAGATTATTTAAGAAGACTTTATTTATATTCTCTTGATAAACTTTTTATACTTTTGACCGATATACAGGGTGCTGCATGTATCCTGTACACCCGAAATTTTATGGAAACGAAGATTTCGAGAAAAAGATGTTTTAAATAAAATGTGTTTGCAATGAAGGGGCTAATGCAGCAGGCATCAATTATAAGTAGGTTTTCATTGTCATTTCAAGGTCAACTTGTGATTTATAAATATAAACCTACATTTTTATTGAGTAATCGAAATCTGCGAATTAAGGCAAATAACTTTTATTAAACACATTTTTTCTCCGGAACTTATTACTTATTGCAATATTTAATTTTTAAAGAAAATCTGTGGCCTATTTCAAAAATTATTTCCGTTGCAAATTATGAAGGCTACTGCAAATAAATTCTTTTAAATTGTTTGTTAGGTGTTTCTTAACACACCTGTATAATGAAGTCAATTACAACTATCGCCAAACGCCACTTAGGATTTTTTTCATCCTGCCATATCCTTGGCAGACATCAATCATTTAATTCGCCGCCAATTTTTATTTAACTTGCAATCAAATACTAGTTATAAAATATTTATTGGATATCCCTTATTACGATAATTAAATGCGGGACTAAATAACATTTTGTTGTGATTGGTGATAATTCGGATGATGGCGAAGGTGTCAACATCCGTGGTTGGAAAGTTGGGGCCAACTTCTCGTCGGTGAGACATACCACCATTTTCTTCATAATGAATTACCAAACTGATGGAAGAATTTCAATATTTGGTATCAACATGATGATTGTTCAGCGCATTATTCGCATACAAGTATTGGATTATAATTATAATGGTCGTTGGATGCACGAGTTGTATCATAGTTTTGACCTGCTAGATCACCAGATTTAGCGCCCCTTGATTTCTTTATGGAGATACTTAATTTTTTTTTACAAAGATGTTTCTACCACTCATGAAAATATGAAGGAATGGATTCAAAATGCCTGCAATAATGTTCCCCCTTTAAACACCTGTTAAATTGAAATGTTTGTAAAGTAAGCGCTGAAGAGAAACATGTTTTAGATTAAAGTTATTTCCTCTAATTGGTAGATTCATATTCCTTAATAAAAATTACTGGTGTCTATTTAAAAATAACAAGTTTACCTTGAAAATACCTTGAAAACCTACTTAGAATTAAAAATACATTTGCCTGCCACATTAGCCCCTTCATCAAATACATTTTATTTGAATCATTTTTTTCTCTCCGAATCTTCGTTTCGATAATATTTTGGGTATCCAGGATAAATGCCGCACCCTGTTTAGCCGCTACGGCTAGCCGATACTGATAATCGACTCAGTAGCCAATATGTATCGGTATCGGTATATCTCTAATTAAGACGATTTAATTTCAAAAATTGAGAATCCCAATACATTATCGGGAATGAGCAAAGTTTTTCTTAATGTTTTAAAAGATTCGCACTGATGTGAATTTAAATATTTTTTAAGCCTAATAGACGGATTCACTGAAAATCTAATAATCACATTCACACTTATTTATAACTCTTAGAAGGTACATTTAAGTTTGGTTTTATGATAAGAGACTGATCAAAAGTAGCGATTTGTAAAGAAATTAATTGTAAAAGTTTGAGAATTTAATATTTTTCGTGTTTTCATAAATCCGAGTGTCTTTGTTGTCGCAAGTCAACGTGAGAATTTCCAATTACACGCAAGGCGCAATCAAGATAACCTCTTCAAGGCGAAGAGCGATAACAAACACTTCAAATCCAATCATCCAGAAAATTTCAGATAATAATGTAAGATTCATAAAACATGCAGCAAATAATTCACTTAGAATAAATGGATTAGTGTTGAAGTATGCAAACATTGTATAGGTATTTTATATTTCATACTAAAATGCAAGTTGTATTAGGAATATTATTGATAACAAATCAATTATATTCATAACAAACGGTTCTATAATAGAACCATTTAGAATTTAATTGAAATAATTTCTAAACGATCCTGTACCTACGTAGCAAAAGGTGATAAATTAGATTAAATTGAAAATTATAATAACGATATTTTTTTGTCTGGAATTTTTGATCATATGGCTAGGCGGTTTGGTAATAATTAATAAGTTTTATAATAATTTATTTAATTTTTTTACAAATTGCCTAACAAATATTTATTTGAAATAATTTCTAAACAATCCTGTACGTAGCAAAAGGTGATAAATTGAAAATTATAATAACACCAATTTTTTTTTGCCTGGGATTTTTGTTCATATGGCTAGGCGGTTTGATAATAATAATTTATTTTATTTTTTTAGAAATTTTCTGACAAATATCATTACAACTAAGATTTTTATATGAAATATTTTATTGTTATAAAATAATATTTTTTTATTTTATTTATTAACTTTACAAATCATGTTAACATAATATGTACAAAACAATATATAAATAAAGTTATTCAATCAACAAATTTTGCACAGGATTCTCTTCAACGTGATGGTGTTTTCGATCAGCTTCACATTATTACCAGTAAGACTTAATTTTGGTCCTCTCAGGCTTATTTAGAGCCATTTATCTTGGAACTGTTGTATTGTAAAGTCTATCGGTTATATACAGAGAGCTATGGAATTTAAAGAATGTAAATAGTATGCGCCTTTAAAATGGTGAGCGCAGCGATGAAATAGAAAATAATTTTTTTTTGGCATGTTATTTTCAATGGGCCGCTCTGTTTACCGTGTGTTCGAGGGTATAAGCTGTGGACCAATATATTTTTTGTGATGGTTCGTTCATATCTCGCTGAACACATGGCCCGACCGCTGTACCACTCAACCAAAAGTTATCGCTCCGCTTTTCCATGAACGTAGACGTCTTTCGAAACGGGAATTATAAAGTTTGTCGTTTATGCCCATTATTTACAAATAATTTAAACCATAAACATATTTAAATATGTTTTAAGTTTAATTATATATTGTGATATTCAAAAAAATACTAAAAAGAGATTTTATTAATAATTAAAACGATAATATTACTGAATTTATGCTGCGCCACTGGTAACGACCATCGGCACATTCCACGCGCATTCCATAGCTCTTCCTATTTCTCGCATAAGGTATAGCATTTTATACCAGCGCTACATAGTAATACTTATAATAATGAAGTAATAATGTAGTAATGTAGTAACATTTTATTCCCATCCTTCATTAAAAATATAATCCATTTTTTTTTTAATTGCATCTCCCAGGAATTAATCATTTTCACTTCATTAGATAAGGCACCACATCTGTTATATGGAACTCCATATAATATATATTATCAATCTTGGCATCGACGGTAATTGTCAGTTGAGAAATATTTTTTTGTAATTTGTTTTAATTAAGTTGACGAACTTGCTGAACTATTAGGGCAAATTAGTGGTGAAATGGAGCCACATTCTCCACTCTATTAAGCAAATTAATTTTTAGTCCCTGCAGCTGACAGGCTTCATGCCGTATTAATTGAATTATGAACGAGTCCATCATCATTACCATCAAACTTCATAAATTGTTTCTGCGCTCTGCTCAATTATTTATATAATGTTAATAATTACGTCTAGAAGTTATAATTTATATTTTATATACACAGTGGGCCAAAAAAAAACAGTACAAATTGTAAATATTCATATTTTCAATAATAATTAAGGCATTTAATATTGCTTTGAAAATCAAAATATTTACCCTTTGTAGATTGCAAAAATGATTAATTGCATTTTTGAAAAGTTTTTTGTTTATCCAGGATATTTCATGAAGGCTCTGCAAAAATTTATAATGCACTGCCGCGTCGCGTTTGCAGGTATCAAAATTAGTGGGCCATGACTTGTTTTCGTTTTCTAATAAATCTCAGACTTTAGCTGTCACTTCTTTCGGTCATTTTAGTTGTGAAAATAAGATATTCATTAAACATTTGTTTTATGACAAGTTATCTGCACGGAATTTTACGATCGTTTGTTTATTGGGATTCTTTATTTGGAACACCATACTTCTACTTCATGGACAAGGGTTTGAAGAGAAGTAATAGTAGATGATGAATTATGGGAGTGAGAGATTAGGGCAGCGTCATCAGCAAATTAAAGGGTGTATAGGGGCGAGTTGAAATAAAAATAATCGGCATTGTACAGGTCGTAGCAAAATATAGTGTAAAGTAAAATGTAAAATGTAAATTTAATAGTAATAATATATACATTAAATATTATTTGCTCTTCACCCACTGATCTGATGAGACCTGAAAGATCGAAACCGGTCCGTAGATAATGTGGAAACAAAATTTCTCCACGACTACTGTAGAATTTAAGCATTCTGAAATCAAAATCAATTTTGATCATAGAACGTGCAAATTCCCACTCTTATTATGGAACAAAGCACTATGCGCTTATGCGTTTTGCATGTAATTCATTCCATAACAAGTAATGGAATGAATATTCTCACACCATTCCGAATAAAACAATTTGCCTTGAATATCACTATTGTCAAAATAATATAAACATAACCACAAACGTGATAATAAAACGTAAGTTCTTTGTGTTCGTTATTTTATTGTCTATTTTACCTGGTCGAGGAGAAAGTACAGTCTGCTACTCGGTAAGAATGGAAATTCTGATATTCGTGGATATTCCACTCGCATCGAATTTCCATTCTAACCTTGTTACAGAATATACTATTAATGTTTACATTATTATTGTTATATTTGCCGCCGTTAGCATATTCTCACATCTGTCAGTGGTTATGCCAGGCAGATTGTGTTTAGTACTACATTCGGGCAATAGATTCCGCCACTTTGGCGTTTCTACCTTATACAAACAAAGTAATAGCGTTTTATTTATGATACAAAATGTTTAAGTAGAAGCCTCCAATATAAACAACAAAATAAAATTATGAGAAAAAAAACAAAGAATAACATATGAAAATAAAGTTAAAGATAAAACATATACCGTGTGTCCCGTTTCAAGACGCATCATAGGGAATTCCCATGTAAAATTTTCAATTTTCAGTATTTTGACACCATATAACGGCACAAAGTTTACCAAATGAAATTAGAAACCTTTACTTGTTGTATATACATTAACTAAATGTAATAAACAATAAATGTAGCTTCAATATATGACCATAGAAGATAAATCTGGAAACTCGTAAAAAAAATGCAATTGACCTAATTTACATTTTAATTCTCTTGAAGAAAATTCTGATTTTTTTATAATAACTTTTTTACCCTTAGTGAATGCCAGATTTTGGTTAACTTGGAAACACTAGATATAAATAGCCATGTGTCTTTGTTTAAAAATTTTCTGGTTTCATCACTTTGATAATAATTTACTTAGTTTTAATTTGATTCAAACAGAATTTTAAATATTTTTTAAGTTTCTATGTACAAGAACTACATAGAAAAAAAAACATGACAGTTTCTTTGTTAATATCACACTTTATTTTTTAGTGACTTGAGTTTCGATCATAAGCTGATCATTTCCAAACCTAAAGTAAATTAAATTAAAATACAATAAACACACGTTCATTAATTCAAGTGAAATAATTAGGAGAATAACTAGGTCGACCTGGTCATTGAAAATGATCGAAACTCAAGTCACTAAAAATAAAGTGTGAAATTAACAAAGAAACTGTTTCATTTAACGTTCCAAATGTATCACGAAGTTAATGCTTCAACCACCAACCAAGAAAAAATATGCGTAAAAAATTATTTATGTCGAATAAAAAAATGTTAGAGTGTGTGAAACAAATCAATACAATACATTACAACACTTTATTATGTGTTTGCCATTCAAAGTATAGATACATTCGTCAATATTAAAATGGATACAATAAATATTAATTACATAACAGACCCCTGCGGGTGGGGGTTAGAATACACCCGCTGCCCACTCAGCAGGTCGTAAGAGGCGACCAACGAGTACCGGCTTCCGTGGGTACCAGCCGGGTGTCAACTTAATGGCCGCAAGTGTCCTTGTCCTGTATGTTCTTTGTCTTTCGATAAGCGGCCTGTCCCTCCTTTATGGGTTCTGTATGTCTGTGTTCTGTCTTGTGGCCATTAGAGAAGACATGACCCACCTGCGTGTCTGCCGTGCGCTGCAACCCGTGTCGGGGGAGAAAAGGATCCTGGTGGTTGAGGAATGTCACGATCTGCGGAAGTGACCACCAATACATCACTTTGGCCTTGTATTCCCCTAAACGGGAGGTTCTTACCTAGCCCAGTGAGGATCAATCGGCAAGTCACCATGTCCTTCTGGGTGTGCTGATGGGGCGAGTCGTGTGGGGTCTGGGGGCACGTTTAGGCTACGTGTGGCTCATACCATGACGGCTATAGTTCTTATGTATCTCTGGAGATTCTGGTAGTTTGTACCAGGACTTCCCATTTGTGGCTCCAAGGAGGGTGGGGAGCATAGGGACCGAATATAAAACAAATAACATGGAAAACCAAAACTACCCAAACTTGCCTCAAAAAATACCAAATGATAGTAGCTCCTCTTGTAATTTTAGCAAATACCTGATTGTTTCTCGCATTGATGGTACTTTTGAAAAGGTTTCCCCTTTTGTAATTTCAAAGATTGTTTCTCGCATTGGAGATGTCGAAAACATAAAAAAATTAAGAGATGGTACTTTAATGATAACCACAGCCAACGAGAGGCAAAGTAATACTTTTCTCAAAGCGGCGCAGATGGGAGATTTCAGGGTGTCTGTTGCACCTCATAGATCTCTTAATGTGTCTAAAGGGATAATTTATTGCTTTGACTTGACGCACTGTGAGGACGAGGAAATTCTTAAAGAGTTAAAGGCACAAAATGTAATCGAAATTAGACGATTAACAAGTAGGAAAAATGGAACTGTTTCCGCTAACGGGTGTTTCATCCTAACCTTCAGCACTTTTAAACTTCCCAGAAATGTGAAAATAACATCTATGTATAATCTTGACGTTCGCCCATACATTCCAAACCCTCTTCGTTGCTTTAATTGCCAACAGTTTGGACACGTGTCGGGTACCTGCAAGAACGACTCAGTTTGTGCACAGTGTGGCAATCGCCCTCACGAGGGTAGCAGTTGTCCCACTCCTTTTAAATGTGCAAACTGCTCTGAACCGCATTCACCACGATCAAGAACCTGTGCATCCTTCCAACGCGAATTCGCTATCCAACAGATTCGTGTTGAAGATCGTATTTCATATGGTGAAGCCAAGAAGAAACACCGTACTCTTGTTCCATCTGCTTATAATAATCAAACTCCCTACTCTAAAGTTGTCTCTTCGAAAAAAACCTCAACCATCGCCATTCAATGCGACTTAGATCAGGTAACCACTAAAAATGAAACGAAAATGAATGAAGCTAAACTTGAAACAAAACACAAAACTAAACCGTCTACCTCTCATGGTGGTAGCACCTCTCATGGTAGCAAACCATCAACTTCATCCTCCGTAAAGGAGGCAAAACACCCGTCAAGAGCATCATCGGTAGGCCTTACCGATGATATGATCATTGACAATTTAGAAGACGCCGATCCGTCGTCCTATCTAAGTAAAAACAAAAAACAAAAGAAAGATAAACGGTAGAAGAAAAAAGGCCACAAAACCAAAACCGAAACCATGACTAGTTTACAGTGGAACGTAAACGGATTTTATACACGTCTTTCCGAAATTAAATTGCTCTGCAACTCAATAAACCCTGTCGCAGCTTGCCTGCAGGAGACCCACTTCCGGGAGTCACAAACACCTGCTCTACGTGGGTACGACTTCTACCGAAGGGACTTTCCTGCTGGGGAGCGTGCATGTGGGGGAGTTGCAGTCCTCATTAAAAACACCGTTTATTCTGAAGCCATAATTTTAAATACACCTCTCCAAGCTGTTGCAGCTAGAGTGCATTGTGCTCGTCCTATCTCTATATGTTCACTGTATATTCCTCCTGGAGAGGTCCTCCAACTAGCCGATATGCATGGTCTTATCGAGGCTCTTCCGAAGCCCTTTCTTATCATGGGCGA
This sequence comes from Ocypus olens, assembly GCA_910593695.2. NCBI lineage: Eukaryota > Metazoa > Arthropoda > Insecta > Coleoptera > Staphylinidae > Ocypus > Ocypus olens. The sequence continues at coordinate 9,668,664 of OU343054.1, read as the reverse complement.
TTTTAACGCCCACAATCCATTATGGGGATCGGTACATCTTGATCCCAGGGGTAGGGCTCTCGAACTACTATTTCAGAGAGACGATGCCATCCTTTTGAACAATGGACAGCACACACATTTTTCTGCAGCAAATGGCAGTTTTTCGTGTATAGATCTCTCTATAACCTCGCCTTCGTTAGCCTCGGAAATTGTGTGGGAAGTCACTCCAGATCTATGCGGCAGTGACCATTTCCCCATAACTTGTAAATTGGCCCAGCGTGCAGACGTATTCATTAGGCCACCTAGGTGGAAAATATCTGAGGCTGACTGGCACCTTTTTGAGCGCTCCGTTAATATAAACAACATTGATTTCAGTACTACTAATAGTGCTATTGATTCTCTAAATCAGCTGCTACTCGATGCAGCTAACAATAGCGTGCCAAAAACTTCTACCTCTGTCTCTCGTATTCCCGTTCCCTGGTGGAATGATGCCTGTCGCCAGGCGATCTGCGAGAGAAAGAAAGCACTGCATCGATTTAAACGTGATATGTCCGCACAAAATTTAGCTGATTTTAAGCGAAAACGATCAGCAGCACGAAAAGTAATCGCTGATAGTAAACGAAAGTCATGGTTCGAATATATATCTTCTATCAAGGGATACACTACATCCCGGGAGGTATTTGAGAAAATTCGTAGAATCTCGGGAAAAAATGGTTTCGGCACAATTTCCGGCATTAGAGTTAACTCTGGTGTTATAACTTCTCCTCAGGAAATTGCTAACACCCTAGCTGAGTCATTCGCTACCGTCTCGAGTTCTTCGACTTATACTGAACAATTTCAAACAATAAAGATGAAAGCTGAAGAACAGCAAATAAATTTTATTTCCAATAATTTCGAAGACTACAATGAACCTTTTACACTCTGGGAACTAGAAGCTGCACTTAGGGAATGTCGGGATTCATCTCCGGGACCCGACAATATTCATTACCAATTTTTAAAACATCTAAGTCATTCCCAGTTAATTGGTATTCTAGGAATCTTTAACCAAATCTGGTTAACAGGAACGTTTCCCGATGCTTGGCAAAATGCCACCCTAATACCTATCCTCAAAACTAACAAAGATCCTAAAGATCCTAAGAGCTACCGACCCATAGCACTTACCAGTTGCGTCTGCAAACTCTTCGAAAGAATGGTCAATCGGAGACTGACCTGGTTTCTAGAAACTGGTAAGTTTCTATCAAACGTACAATGTGGTTTTCGTCAGGGGCGTTCAACAACCGACCATCTCGTGTCACTGGAGTCCGCGGTCCAGAATGCTTTCATTGCCAAGCAACATCTGGTGGCGGTTTTCTTTGATATCGAGAAGGCATATGACACCACATGGCGCTATGGAATTTTAAAAACCCTTCATAAATGGGGTATACGAGGCAATATGGGAACGTTCATTAGTAATTTCCTGTCAAAAAGACTTTTCCAAGTTAGACTGGGATCTCATCTTTCCGACCTCCAAACTCAAGAGAATGGGGTGCCTCAAGGCTCTGTCCTCAGTGTCACTCTCTTTAATGTGGCAATTAACGATATCGTAAAGAATATCAGTTCGCCTGTCCAAACACTCCTCTATGTTGATGACCTAACAATTCACTGCACTTCACACTCTTTGAAGCTAGCAGAGAGGCAACTCCAACTAGCCATAAATAAAATCAATAATTGGACAAACACCAATGGGTTCAAACTATCTGTGGAAAAGACCCGATGTGTTCATTTCCACCGCCTTCGCGGTCTCCACTTAGTCCCTGAAATATACCTTGGCGACAATCCGATCATCGTTAATGGTTCTGTGACATTCCTTGGCCTCGAATTTGATTCCAAACTCACTTGGAAACCTCATATTTTAAACCTCAGAAAAAAATGTATGCGAGCAATGAACTCTTTGAAAATCGTTTCTGGAACAACATGGGGAGCTGACCGAGTCGCCATGCTCCGGCTTTATCGATCACTAATTCGGTCTAAAATAGATTACGGGAGCGTAGTTTATAGCTCTGCAAGACCTTCTTATATCAAACCTCTCGATACCGTACACAACAACGGCCTTAGATTAGCCCTCGGAGCGTTCAGAACCAGTCCTGTCCTGAGTTTGTATGCTGAGAGTGGGGAACCCCCACTGCATATTAGACGAGAAAGGCTGATGCTATCCTATGCATCAAGCCTGCGATGTAAACCTCAGCATCCTTCGTACAGCTGCGTCTTTCATCCACCAAATAGCGCGATATTTAGCACCAGACAAAATGCTACACGACCATACGGTATTCGTCTGCAGAGTCTTGTAGAAAGAATGAACTATTCATTCCCAACAGTCTCTAAACCAAATTTCTTTATAGCTCCCTGGAAAATTCCGCGACCTCAAATAAATCTGTCTTTGTCTTCATATAAAAAATCTGACACAAGTCATACATTATATCATCAGAGGTATCTCGAATTTAAAAATAGGGTTCAGCATGACAAGGAAGTGTTCACAGACGGATCCAAGTCGCAGGAAATGTGTGGTTCTGCTTTCGTTGTTGGTTCTGAGAAATATATGTTCAAGCTGCCTAATACCTGTAGCATTTTTACCCTCGAACTAATTGCGATAAAGCAAGCACTTCACTATCTACGCAAGTCCCGAAATGCAACCATTATCATCTTTAGCGACTCTCTTAGTGCATTGGAAAGTTTAGGCCGCTATATGCCAAAAAACACCCTCGTTATAGAGATCCAAAATCTGCTTACCATACAGAATCAGTATGGAAATTCTATCATCTTCTACTGGTTGCCCAGTCATATCGGAATACTGGGAAATGAACTAGCAGATCAGGCAGCTAACGATGCTCGTCTACGCGGGTCTCCTATAAATCTTGTAACACCTGACGATCTCAAGCTTTCTTTGATGCGAGAAGTAGACGCTATCTGGGAGCGACACTGGAACTGTCTGACTGACAATAAGCTTAAAGCAATAAAGGACACTACCAAAGTTTGGACTACATCTAGCCGAGCACTCCGTTACGAAGAAGTGGCGCTAGCTAGACTCCGCATCGGACATTGTCGTATGACACATGAGTTTCTACTCAACCAGTCCGATGCACCAATATGCGATACGTGTCACGTTGTTGTTACAGTAAAACACCTATTAGTTGAATGTGTCCAATTCGAGAACATCAGACGCGAAGTGGGTCTGATGGATTCTTTGAGTGTAATTTTAGCAAACGATATTGCCGCAATAGAAAATCTGTTTAAATTTCTAACAATTTCAGGATTGATTAGATACATCTGATCTAATAAATGAATTGTATTATCTTGTAATTATTAATCATTTTTATTTCGAAATTCCAAGATGCCCTATACACATCTGCTTATGCATCTGTTATTGGCACATGTCTAACGCAATTTACACGTTACAGACATTTGCATCATACATCATTTACTCTATAACTCGTTTACCTGTGATATTCTCTGTGATATTTTCTATGACAATTATCTGTGATACTCATCAATATTTGTGCTGTGATACTATTATCATATTTTCATAATTCCTTATTTAAATCGGATCTTTCTCAATTCTAATAACTGTGGCGCGAATGACCAAAGATGTCGATGCGCCTTAAACCCAAAATTCATTCAATTACATAACAGATATATACAGATAATTGGTTTACACAGAGATAAATTCATGGACAGAATATGGACAGTAAACTATTAACATTGTCTTGAGTTCTTTTTTTTAAATTTATTTAAGCTTAGTTCTTTTAAGTGTTCGGAAATTTGATTATATATTATGTTACCGGCATGCATTGGGGACCTTTTGTGTAGCTCTAGAGCAAATTGATTGATATATCGGGTGTGTATAAATTGGCGGAAAATCTACAAATGACGATATTCTTTCAAAAATTCTAAGCAGCTTATATTAATTCTACAATGTTGTACCATGCTTCCTGGGTCTTCACGAGGTCCTCAAAGTTTGAACATCCAGTCGTTAAATATGCGTTATTATTAATTATTAATTTACAGAAAACCCTGCAATTTCGATAGTTTGACTAGTTTGAAAGTTATTTGTCAGTGTGTACTATCTTTCTATCCCAAACTTGTATTTTTAACACTTCTTAATTTCTTATATGTGAGAAGAGTATCGCGTGTCATGATTAAATTAATCGTGTTTGTATTACGATAACTGACATAATTTCTAATCATTTAATATGAACTAAAACTTTTAGTTTTGATAATGGCAAATTGAGTTGCCGAAACTGCAGTCAAACAAAATAAACAAATAAGTGTTATACAAACAAAGTAAAAAAGTGTTTTATTCTACATTTTTACTGAATAAATTGTGTTAATTTTTCTTTACAAATAATGCAAAAGGTATGGTAAAATAACACGTAGGTAAACAAATCCCGAAAAAATCAAGTGTCCCATATTTTGTGTCCAGCCTTGTCATTAGTGAGTATTTAGTTACTGGACTAATTCAAGGAATTTTAGAATAAATTAGGAGTGGGAAATTACTGCCGTTATCAGTGAATGCCTATGAATAGAATTTGGGATTTCCATATTTAGGATTGGGATGGTAAATATCACAGCAAAATATATTGAACGTGAGTGCTAATAATGGGAAACCTTGAAGGACGCCTAGTTCAGAAGAATTTCAAGATTGGGATTTGTAAATGTTTTGGAATATTGATGAATGCTCCTACTCTCACATGCCTATTATACTAGTTGTTTTCAAATCGGAATTTGAAAGTAAAATCATTATTCTATTTTGAATATAACATAATAATATAAAAGTTACTTTATATTTATTCATGGTTAATTTTAATTCTCTTATTTTAATAGTTCGATAAATACATTTCGAGATACCTATAAATAATATTTGCTCATAATATATCATCCCTCTCCATAAGATATCTTTGTAAAGCAGGCAAACATTGCACCCTTGAACGGTATCAAACCACATCGGCCGCAGAGCTTTCCCTTTGTATAAAGTTTCTTATAACCATGTTTTAGTACCCACCTAAATTATCTAGTGTTGTTTAACAATTAATGGTCACATTCTTTTGTTGACTTTAAACTGGAGGATATTATCCTAGTCGCTTTTAAATGGTCTCGTTAAATCGAAAAAAAAATTTAAACCCATTACACTTACACAAGAAATGCATTCTATTTTATATCCAACTATAACATTATTTATTATCAATATCATACATATGGCATATTTAAATAATGACTCTTTTTTCAAAATCTCATTAGTTTTAGACTAAACTGGCGAATAGTACGGCAGATAGGTGAAATATTTTGAAGAATTGTGGGTTTCGTGATGTACGCATGAAATTTGGAAGACAATTAGAAAGGGTGCTTGTACAGATTATGTGGCTATCGGGCCATTCGAGATTAAATCCATGAGCGATGTGGCCACTATTTTACAAAATCTCTGCTAAAATATCTTGTCGAATAGTGTTTTTCCTATTGTTTTGCCTCCTGGTGTAATAAAATGCAAATTTTATGCTATTTGGGGCCAGAAGGCTAGACTATAGCAGTATGAGACATATGTTGAATAGAAGCTTATAATACAGCAGTGATGGCTCGTGGAACATGTTGTTATTATTAGAGCCACTTATACAATATTAACATGTATCTTTGTTAAATACTCCAAGTCTGAGGCGCAATTTTCATGATTGTCGTTTTGGGAAAGTACAAAAGTGTGCCGCAATCTGTTTTCGCGTTATCCGTTCTCAACGGTTTAAAATTCTTGCTTAGCTTGAAACTACAGGTGGTGCCATGGCTCGTTAGCTCTATATAACGAGCCGCCCTGTAATCCAGACAGTGCCAGTTACAGATCTCATCAAGTGGTACAACCTACATCTCAGAAGCACACTGGTAAGAGAGAAGTCAAGGAAATAGCTCCGGATGTCATCCCTGAAGTGTTCGCTCTTCTGTTGGCTATACATTGGCTCCCAGACACACATGGTGATCTGAACGACTTCTTTCAACACAAAATCCAGGTTGTCCACCGTCTCTGTCTCTGATGGGTGGCCTTAGAACTGGAACCAAGTCATACTTAACACCTTGCCTGGAAACCTTACTTCCAGTGAATGAACATCTCTCGATCCTTACAGTAAAGGTCAACATCCCCAAATGGTGCCACCGCCATCAATATGCTGCGAACGGAGACAGCGAAGACATTCCAAAGTTATAGCACTGATTGCAAGTGTGAAGACATCACACAAAATTGTTAATAATAGACTAGACTCTGCTTTCTTGCTTTTTCAGTTCTCGTTTGATGTAACATCTAGCTTCACCCGTTCAAATAATACATTTTTTGCCCGATCGGTCATTTTCTTTCATTTACAAGCTTTGCTCTCATGGTGATTCGATCTTACGGCCCATGGCTCCGTTGTAAAGTATGTTCATTAAAAAAAAAACTCAAGTGTACAATGATTTTTTATTTTTTTAAATTTAAGTTGGTAACACATATTTAGGTTATGTTACTTATGTTATGTTCCTACCCATAAATTTACTTGCCATGACAAACGATGCGAAGAAATCGTAGGTTCATCCTGGGTACGTTTGACTGGTCAACCACTTCCTGGTTTACGGAGACATAACAGATCATGATAAGGCAATTTTAAATTCATCATAAATAATGGGAACGTTAGGAAATTTTTCCTGAAACTCAGCCAAAGGTGCGTCGAATGAATACACCCAATTTCCGTCCACTTTAGTCCAATGTCGGAAATAACTTTCAACTAGAAACGTTTTTTTTCTGGTTGCTGTAAACCATTGTGACCACGGAATAACCGTGACTTTTAGAAAAATCTGACGTTTTGTATGTCAATTCCTTACATGTGTGCCAACTTAAATTAAAAAAAAATAAGAAATCAATGCACACCTGAGCGCATTAGCCGACTTGACAGAATTCAGGAGTGTCAGAGTGTCATAAAAAAAATATTTTAATTATAGTATATTACGACACAAGTTCGGTAAGGGCTCTAGGTTTGAATGCACTTAACGAACCAAGTCTTGTATATTATTTTTTGCGCTACCGATTTAAATAGTTATAAAAATAGTAAAACTAGCCTATAATGGTACTAGGACTGTCATAATTCAGAACAGGCTTGTTATTTTGTGAGTTTCCTAGCAACCGAAATTAGGCCGGGAAAGCCATCCGAACGTGACTAAATACACACACAGTAAGTAAGTAAGTAAGTAAGTAAGTAATTATTTTATTCACATTTACAAAATATACATTTACGTAAGAAAAGTGTACATTCGTAATGTAAAACGTCAGAAAGAAATGAAATATATCGAATAAACTATCTAAGCTCTAAAATTTATGATTATAAAACTCGTTCATAGAATATGGTTCTAGATCACATAAAACGTTGAACAGTGCGTGTTTTAATTCATTATAAGTGCTAATATCTTTTATATCAACTGAGAGATTTTTTTTTTTTTTTTTTTTTTTTGGCGTCGACTGCTTGGTCATCTGCCACTACCATTTTGATATATATATACACGGATTAGATAGAATGAATGTATGCTAACCACAAGGGATACAAGATGGAAATCGGGTGTCAATGCGGACCGTCATGACATGTTGGTATTTAGACATACAGGTATGGGTCCACGGAAGTACACACCAGTAGAGATATTACATGTTAATGAACTGAGAGATGATTGTATAATTTAATACAGGTATAAAAACAGCCACTTTTAAAAATTTATTCAACCTATGCTGTGGTAGGTTAAATGTTTGGCCGTGTCTTGTATTATATCTAGTTGAATGAAATACATTATCAAAATACAATTTGTTCTTCCACAAAACTTTTATACATTCATAAATGTATAGACCATAAAGTGTCAAAATTCTTGCATTTTTGAAGATACCTCTACACGTCTCAGAATACTTTAATTTATATAAAATTCTTAGGGCTTTTTCTGTTTTTTGAATATTTTGTTTACATGTACGGATCCTCCCCAGAGAGTCCATATCTCATATATGACTCAATATTTGCAAAGTAAAATATTTTACCCGTATTGATGTTGCACTGCCTTAACAGACAATAAGCATAGCAATATAGATCGGTAGCGCAAAAATGAATTAACCAATCGATCGGAGAAAAAATAGTATAAGCATCTCGGGCATTAGTGCTACCGATCTCGGGTAAATATTACCCTCCACTGTTATAACGCACTTGCCGCCCTTGATACTTAATATACTATTATATGAGCGCTTCAAATACCAATTTGGTTCGCATTCACCAGTCCACGATATGTCTGGTAAATATAATGTTATTAGCAAATATTGTAATAATGATAAGATTAATAGTATCCTATAATTTGCGAGACAGCAGTTTAAATTACCAACACATAAATCTAACTGTTTCCTTTTCCTTAAACCTGATATTATGCATATCACATTTGACTATCTCTTTTACTTTAGTTTTATCAGACATTAGCTATTATGTTACTTTAGCATTAATTATTATTTTATAGACTTTAGGTCATTGTTTATTTCATTGCATGCAAATTTAATTGATTATGCTGTCCTGCAATTGGAATTCTGTTGGGCAAATAAACTAAATTATTATGTTTTCGTGCCGTATTTTACATCCCTCCTTCAATATGTAGATAGACAGATTAGACATTGTCTTGGATGTCTACTTGAAAAACAGTTTAAAGGCAGACACTTGCAGCAAGAGAGGAAAGAGAAAGGAGACAAGTAGAGCCATCAACTGCGGTTCCTGGAAACTCGTAGGAGTTTCTCCGTATCGACTACAACAACACCGAGCTGTTCTCCTTCCTGGCTTCCAACGTGGCATACATTACCACCAACAAACAGATCATCACCAGGCACTGGCATTCTTTGCTGCAATCACGAGGACGTATTAGCTTTAGCGCCATGCACACAGGAGGAAACTGATACTCGAAAACCGTCAAACAGAGATACAGCAAGTGTCACTACGCACAGTTGATACAGACGTGGCGGTTCTCGCCAAAACAGCGACAAATCACCTCAACATATGTGAACTCTGGATTGCCTTTGGATATGGGGAGAGCTTCATGTTCATCGCTGCTCATGAAATCGCAAAGGCTCTTGGTTCTGACCGATTTTTGGCCTTGCCGATGTTCCACGTGTTCACTGATTGTGATGTCCTGTCTTGTCGGCAAGGACAAGAAGACTGCATGGGACACCTGGACTACGTATGGAGACGTCACACCAGCTTTATTTGCCTTGGGTACTATACCATACCCAAATGCCATTAAAAATTGGATGCAACTACTGAAGCGATTTGTGGTCCTACTGTACGATCGCACCAAAATAAAGGTGGGTGTGAACCAGGCAAGGAAACTGCTGTTCTGCAAGAAAGGCAGCGGTATTGATAATCTGCCTCAAACTTAGGCTGCACTCATCCAACACACCAAGGGAGCTACATACCAGGCTGGTTACTGTTCGACACAAATGATGACACCTGTTCTAGAGCTATCGTCGGCAGGTGAATGGGATTAGAACAAGCAGTCAGGTGGTGTATGGAGTATAACCTTAATGACCCTACCTGAGGCATCAGAAGCTTGCAGGAAATTCTTGCGATGTGGCTGCAAGGCCGGATGCAAGGGACGCTGCAAATTCCAGAAGGCGACTCTTCAGCGTACAGCTCTCTATCAATGTGGTGGGCAGTGTTCTATGCGGTTCACAAAGATTTGTTATTAAAAAAATACCATCCTATTCCAAATAATGTTTTGTAAGCTATGTGTGCGTTTCTGTAACCACGAAACCAGAATTGATATTTCTGGCACTTGTCAAACTTTTCCTGTAAAAAAAATGATGGAAACATGGTCAAAATTCTAGGTTTATTGGTCAAACCATTGATTGTTTCCTATTTCAACTGTTATTTCTGCAGCTTAATGACTCATATATTTTTTTATTGGGACCATTTCCAAGATGGTACCCATACCTTAAGTGAAAATCGCTGCTATTTTATGTCCAAATTAATCCTAGGTCCGGGGATAAGTTTCCTTATTATTATCAAGGAAAGTAATTCCCGAACCTAACATTAATTTGGACGTAAAATACCAGCGATTTTTACGTAAGGTATAAGTGCCATTTTGGAAATGGCCCCCATTTCTGGCAAAGGCTGAATCTGAGAGGCCCCTATATCTAAATATCACCACTGAGGATAGTCTGACGGACCAAACTACATTGGTACATCAGACCCACAATACTTCACCTATCTGCCATACTGGAAGTATAATTTGTCATTTTCATGTTTCATAATTTTGATGTTTTAAACGTCAGTATCGTCCAATCCTGAAATAAGTATTATACCATTTCGAAGAAATCTTTTATATTAAAGGAAAAGTTTTCGTAAATTTAAATTTTAAAGTGTTTTCGATTTACGTTGCGAGACAAGATGGATAATAACTGAGAGATTTGAAACCATCCCATGGTAGCAAAATTTGATTATTGATTAAAATAATCAGTAAACATCGATCGTTCCGAACAACAATTTTCAAATAAAAATAAACCGCCAAATTAGACTTGACGTCCAATAGAATTTACAACCTAAAGGCAGATGCTACATTACAATTCCTTTCACCTATGTTTCTTATTAATAACCATTAATTAATAGGTACTTTTTTTTTATTTGTCGAACAAGAAGTAACGGACGTTTAGTTGTAATGAGGAGAAGTAACGGGAGGTTAAGTCCATACAGGAAGAATACTAGGGCAGGTGGTTCTATCTAGCCTTTATTTCTAATTAAACTAATATTTCACTAAACGATTGTTAGCATCTTCAGAGCTACAATATAATGAAAAAAATAACGAAAAGAGTAGGATATAATTTATACAGTAAATGAGTTACATTCCTCGGAAAAAGGGGCTACCCTATTATAAAATGACGCAAAAATTTGATGGATAGCGACAACTACTATTTCCAAAGATGTTTCTTAGAAATGTGTCACATTAATAATAGACCCCGCGCAATTAGTTCAATACAGGATGTTAATAACTATAGCTCCATCTGCACCTACCCCCTAAACCAATCACTCACCCGTCCAGTCAGGAAGTAACCTTCTCATTTTCATCTCATTACTTTACCTTATATTGACCCTGGAGGGCGCAGTGACCGTTTACAATTTATTTTAACTTTTGCAAATTTTACTCCCCTCACGTTTTTCAACTTTCTTCGTTCAATCTGTTACGCCCATTTATTTATTTTCTGATTTTTAATTCCTTTTGTCGGTTTTTTTGTATACTCTTGCCCTGCTGCTTGCTCTCTCTTCGGGGGCTCGCAGCGAGGTAGGCAACTCTATGTACATCCTTTCCATTTCCGTCATTTCCTACATCAGCACACGATCAGCTGATCCACCCATCCGGTCGCCATTATCCACGTTAGTCTCCGTGCTCTTAAGCACTTTTAATATGTTTTGTGTTTCTTGATCAGTTTGTGCTTTAACAGTTTTATTTTACCGGGACATTTTACCGGCGTATCTTGCCGTCGACGTTCTTTTAATATATTGTGACAATTGTTATTTACAATAAGTTTTAAATTTTAACAACAATAATGTTTTTTTAAATTTATTTGTATACATCTTTAATGTATTATTGGATCTTATAATTATAATCAAGTTGCAATAGGTTAGTAATACAATTATTTCCCTTATATAACCCACACAAATTTAATAACTTAAATCAATATGCATTCATTTTCATATATTCAAATTAAATTGCTGAATTGAATTGATCAGAATTTACAATTTCATTAAAGTAATAAACCTCCAGGAAAAAGCTCGCTAATCTGGTCGTATAAAGCTTACACTCAAAAAACAATAAAAAAGTCCAGGCTTTGCGCATAAACCGAACGCTGAATTATACTTGCTAAAATACTGTTACACAAAAGAATTTCATAATAAAAGTTTATTTCTTTTTCGGTCCATATTAAAAGCTGCATATGCAATAAAAGGTCAGAGCATGAATACAACATAAAATTCTATTCATTTCCCGACAGTAATTCTAATATACGCTGTGTTTCAAAAATAAGTGAATCGCAGTCGTCTGTACACTGAAGTGCGCATGCCTATGATCAAACATTCGTACTCATTAAAGAGATGCAGATAAGATAAAAAAATTAATTCCGTTTCTTTGAACCAAAAACAGTTTTCAAATTCTTAAAGTATTGCACTTAAGAGATGCAGATAAGGTCATAAAATCAAATTCGTAGTTTCCATTTTTTTTAACGTGGACGAACAGTATTATGGATTTAATGAATATTTGTAATTTTTGCAGAGTGCGATCAACCTGAATATTTATATATGCAGGCTACTTTTCGTCTTTATTTAATTTATTTAATGCTTCTGCAACAAGTAAAGGTTTTCAATTTCAATGATCGTTTCTTCTGTCCTCAAAAAGGAGGCGGTGGGATATATGTCAAGTGGCTTTACCATCGAAATGTTCCACGAGCCGCCACTGCTGAATAGAAAAATTTCTTACTGTATATTAGGGTGGATCGATATCATTATTTTAATTTTAATAGTAGACAGCTAGTATATAATAATTGTTAAGAAACAATTGCAAATAAAATGAACCAACCGAACAGATATTGTATTGTAAAATAGAAAACTAAAAATATCGAAATTTTCAAATAAATTCAAATTTTCAATAAACATCGATGATGTTTACGGGCTGTTAGGTTTTCATTAATTTTTTGTTTGTTTTGTTTTACCAAAATGCAACATTTCTAATAATAATCCATGCTGCCCATGAGGTTAAAATACAAATCGATCCACGCTATTGTTTATAAATTGATACATGATTAGAGTTGATGAAGGGTAGCCCCCAAAAATAATTAATATTTGATCAATTTAATTAACAACTTTTCTCTCGTTCTACAAAGCTAATCCTTGAAAACAAGTGGATAATGCATTCCTTTTACTATAATTCCCTTTCTGTTTCACATCAATCTGTTTACTCACAATTTAGTGATTAAAAAATTAGTTTCGTATTTAAAGCAAGCAAAGCAATTTATATATTATGGACAGGTTGGGGCGATAATTACTGTGCAAACATAGCGTAAATTATGGGAATCAGGGCAATCAATAATAATTATCAACGATGTGCAAATTATTTATTGAATCCATTAATAATTATATAATTAATGAGTTCCCGTTTTATTTAAATACATTTGCCTTCCCCATTAATATTTCATTTCCAATAATCAATTACATACACCGTGTTTTCAATTTAGTTTCAGTGTTGAATATAAACTTTTGGTTAACCACAAATAATTTGTTAAATATTTAAATAAACATGATGTATAATCACCACCGTTAATTTCCTAGATATGTGAAAAAAGCACAATATATTTTGTTCACAAAAATATTATAATGTGCGCATTATTTAATTCTATGGGCAGCATTAATGGGGTACATTTAACACTCAATTTCTTAAACACGCATTTGCGTGTTTAATACGCTTATTAAACACGCACAAGCATTTCCGGATTTATGATATTTTGTTTACCCTGTTTAATACTGATTTTAATTTTTTTTTCAATTGTAATTGTAATTACAACTTTAATTTAGATTTTAATTTTGATTTTGATTTTGTTTTTGTTTTTTTTTTATTTTGATTTTTGATTTTAATTTTGATTTTAATTTTCGTGAACAAAGTATACTGTACAACTCGCACATAATGGCTATTAATCACTCAAACGATTTGCTCCACTCGCCTACGGCTCGTTTCGCAAATATTCGTCTCGTGATTAATATCCATCATTATATGCTCGTTGTACAATATACTAATAAAGTAATTCCTGCCTTTATTAACCTTCACCTAATGAATTCCGCCTTATTGGCGGCACAAATTAAATACTGCGATGTTCACGACAATAAACATATTCTCGTATGATCCTACGGTAAGCGCTTGGCGTAAATTATAAGTTGCCGGCGCATCCACCATAATATTAATTCAAAAAGGAGGTGATGTCGGTCAAGTGATAGCTGCTACTGTTATAAATTAGCTCGTTAGCTTAGGGTTCAAAATCGATAACGTTCTGAACATATTTGTAAAAATCTAAATAAATCGGAATCAGTCGTTGGAAATGTTCATATAGAACCATAATCTATCAGTAAATATTCTTAAAAACAAAATGAATCATTTTTTTGTCATTCTTAAATCCGACCCAAACCTTCGGTTAAAATTCGCAAACTTCTACCAACAAGTACATTCCCTCACCCCAAAATATTTCAACACAACGTAGACTTATTTCATTGGTTCAAATATGTGTATTGATAACTGTAAATACCATGCTTTCGATTTTGTATTTCGATTTGTTATTGGCTAGTTCAGTCAATATGTAAGCGAAATGACAAATACCATATTATTACATAAACGTCAGTTATTAAAATGAATCCAAAAGGGTTTGTTGAAAATTCTATTAGGAGAAATTATTAATATGTATACATTATATATTAAATAAATAAATAAATAATACATTTATTGACGTATTCAACTTTTTACAAGAAATACATGAAAATAATAAATGCTCTAAAAATAATATAAACAAAATTATACCAGTTTACAAAATATCATGTAATCAAATATCAAATATCAAATATTGTTTCCCCATCCAGTGTTGCCAGGAGTAATTTTTAATTTTTCCCAAATATTTCATAAAAACCCCCCAGAATACCCCTCGCATAAAATACCCACCCCAAAAAATACCCCATCGATTGAAGTTCTTCAAAATACACACCAAAACCTTAATTTACCCCCATTTTGGTGAAATCCCCCCCAATCTGACAACACTGGGATTAGAGAAGGAGCCTTGATAAGATTTCGTAATTTGCACAAAGAAAAGTTTTATAACTCCGTTTTTTCGAAAATATGTAGGTAGTACAAAAAGGCCATTTAAAAAATTAGAAAAATATTTAATCATGCTGTTAATTAATTCTTTAATTTTTCGGAAAGCATCGCTAATTAACAACTTAAAATGGTTTGCATTTTTTTTCATAATTTCCAGACAGTTCGACTTATATCGGGTGATCAGTTTCATTCCGGGCCAAAGTATTATATTTAACAATTACTAAAAAAACTAAATTGACTGCAAAATTTTTTTTTTTTATTTAAAAATTTTCGAAAGAAAAATCAAAAATCGAATCGAAATATTTGAAAATTAAGCCATTCCTTAAACACAAATCGCGCAGTTTGTATTTTATACCTAAATATCAAAGTACATTAGTTTTATCTTGAAACAACCACTAAAACCAAAAATTTCAAATTAAATAAATAATTAATACAAAAATCAATTACAAGCCAAAAATATCAAAAATTGAGTCTGTAAAATCTAAATTAAAAACTTGGACCAAAAAACTCGAAAATGTCGACCAAAAATTCGCTCATTAAAATCTACAATGAAACAACATTAAAATTAATAATTAGGGTAACAGAACTAAAAACGTTGGTAAAAAACTGAAAACTCTTGGGAAAAATAAAAATGCAGTCAAAAAAACAGAAAATTTCAACTAAATCGAAAAGTTTGGTTTAGGTGCCAAAAAAACAAAAACTCTGGTCAAAACAATAAAAATGCAGGCTAAAATTTGAAAATTAAAGCAAAAGCAAAATAATTTGCCATTTTCAGCCCCAAAACTCTTTACATCAAAGTAAATTGCCGAAACTCTCAACTCAATAATAATTTTAAAAATTCGCCCATAAAAATGGCGATGGTTAAAACATCTAAAATTTGCTTAAAAAAACTCGAAAATATCGGCTAAAAGTTTGCACACAAAAATCAACAATTCAGGTTAAAAATCTAATGTATTGACCAATCAAAAATTCGCTCGTTAAAATTTATAATCAAGGTAAAAAAAAACTAAGAATATAGGCAAAAAATCGTAAACTCTCGGCAAAAATAAAAAATGCAGACCAGAAAAAAAAACAAAATTTTAACTAAATATTCGAAAATTTTGGTTCATAGGTCAAAAACTCTAAAATTTGGAACACAGAAATGAAAAACACAGACCAAAAATCTGAAATATAAACAAACAATCAAATATCCTGATGTAAAAAATAAAAAATGCTAAAAACTTGAAACTTAATCCCAAAATAAATTGCCGAAACTCAAAACTCGAAAGTGATTAAAAAAATTTGCCTATAAAAACAATAACTTAAATTAAAAAAATCTTAAATGAAGGACAAACAATCAAAAACTTAGTACAAAAAACTCGAAAATACCCTCAAAATAAAAAAAAAATCGCACATAAAAATCAACAAGAGTGTAGACCAATCAAAAATTCGCTCATTAAAATTAATAGTTAAAATTAAAAAAATTAAAAAAAACGAAAAATTAAAAATGTAGAAAATTTCAACAAACTATTAAAAAAAAATTTGACCAAAATCAAAAACTCTAAAAGTTAGAACAAACAAAGAAATCAAAAATGCAGACCAAACATGTAAACTATAAGCAAAAATAAAAATAAAATTTCTGGTCTAAAAAAATAAAAAATATGAAAAATCAAGCAAAAGAAAAATAATTTGCCATTTTCAGTCCCAAAAATAACTCTGGCTCAAAATAAATTGCCAACCAGAAACGCGAAAATGTTTAAGAAAAGATAAAGGCCAAAAAGCCAAAACTCGAAAATACCGGCAAAAAATCAGGCATAAAAGTGAATATTTCAGATTGAAATACAGGGCAGAAAATCAAAAATTCTGCCCTAAAAAGAAACAAATGCCGACCAAAAAATCGAAAATTTTAACAAACAAATCGAAAATTTAAACCCAAATGAAGAAAAATTATTCAGTTATACAGAAACTGCAGAAAATCAAAAATTCAAGCCTAAAAAGAAACAAATGCCAACCAAAAAATCGAAAATTTTAACAAACAAATCGAAAATTTTAACCAAAATGAAGAAAAATGATTCAGTTATACAGAAACTGCAAGTCAAAAATCTAAATCCAGGCCTAACGATAAAAAATGCAAACAAAAACAGTTAATATTTAATATAATAATAATAATTTATTTACGGGCAACGAGTGTTGCCAGTAGCAATTTTTAATTTCCCAAATATTTAATAAAACTCCCCCAAAATTGCGCAGCTGTCCCTCTCCAAAATAATAAATTTTGAAAATAAAACGTAAATACAGTGGAAAATATACAAAATTAAAGCATTATAATTATAAAATTTATTATTCATCTTCATCCTCAATATTTCATCTTCTTTTCGGCACACATACCTACTTTTTAAATGAAAGTGCAGCATCTCATTGGGGGCAACAAAATTACGAAAACGGCAATAACAGAATCCCTATGACTTCCATAAATGATATTACAGGTTTTTCCTCATTGCTGAGGAAAATGACTGACTCCTGTATGGTAATGATGATTTCTATACTCAGCGCACCGAATCGGTGGTATGATGGGTTTGCGTGATTTTCGCGTGATGTTCGCTGATTAGTCAGCGTTAACGCGTGTGAAGCGTGTGTCACGCAGCCGAAATTTTTAATCAGGCCCGTTGTATGCAATGTGTTCGTTTTTCTGCCTTATTTAAATGTAGTGATTACGTTGTATCCTTAAATCAGGCTTTTTCAATAACAATTAATTAGGAAGTGGTAAATACCTAGTTAGTATTTGTGGGTTAAAGTAAAAAGATTTATAATTCCGGCACAGAACTAAAATGTGGCAAGGCTGTGTAAATCAGGCTTTTTATAAAGTCTCGACGAACTATCACGAGGACGCGGGGTGAACGCAACGTGATCATACCACCTTGGCGGCGCGCCGAGTATAGCAAATGTAATAACAAGTTCATTAATTTCCTCAAATATACCCCTCGTATAAAATACCCACCCCAAAAAATACTCCATTGATTGAAGTTTCCCAAAATGCACCCCGAGACAATAATTCACCCCCATTTTGGGGGAAAAAATCTGGCAACACTGTCCCCATCAGAACACCTATATACCGGTTTCGATCTTTCAGGTCTCATCAGTGCAGTTAGTTGCTGATACGAAAATGAAAATTACTATTGGAATATGAATATTCCAATTACGTTTATTAAAATCTATATTTCTTCACTTCATCTTAACTCATATTAATGATAGTCGCAGTAGCACGCCAATAATTTACAGAAATGTCTTCTCGCGCCATATAATATTTTTACAAAGAATAATTGTGGTTAAAACTAGAATTTTCATTGAAAACTATGACGGATAAATCAAACAAGACGAGGGATAAATAATCAAATTGGTAAGTTTATATAAAATTACAATTATAAACACTAATATAATTCATAAAGATATGCTTATGTACCGAGTAAAACTTGTATCCACCACGTACTGGCGTTATCGATCCCAATTGAAAAACAAAGAATGTTCTCCGTTAGCCTTTTTACTTTTAGGCCATTTATTTTCGAGTGATGCGAGAGGAGCGGGATCCGGAAAGCGAATCACTAAAATTCTCTGTTTCCAGCTTTTTTTTGGGTCCAAGGTAGGTCACAGTGGAGCGTTGACACGAGTCTGCTGGGCTGTGGAAGGGCGTGGTCCGCCCTCAGCTGTTGTTTTTATAATAAATCCTTTCAAGGGATTGTGACCGGCAGTCTTTATACAAAAGAGGAAAACTTATTACTTCCCCATTTTTTTCCGTTGTTCGAGGATAATGTAACTCGTGGAGGAAAAAAAGTAAAGCGATTTTTAGATTTAACCACGTCTCCTTTGAGATCTTAAGGTTCGTTGAGGTAAGATGTTAATTATAGTGGAAAGTAATTATGCCACAAGGAAAATATAAAGTGAATTATAATTTACATAATAACGATATTTTTTCATGAATAAATTCATTTTAGAATTAGAAATCGTTTCCATATATATTTTCTGCTTTATGTTATTAATATACATCATCGTTTTCTCGGTATACTTTTGAAGTATAATTCATTAATTAATTGGTATTGATTTAGAGTGTACATGCGGATCGATGCCTCGTAATGGTCTTGAAATTAACTTCAAATAATTATGTCATATGGAGCATGTGTGGAAGAGCGTATGCATTATAAATACACGATAAGTATTGCCATCGAATAGTATACATAAATTATATCGGGAAATTGCACTTGGTTCCACTCTCTTTCCTATTCATTAATTCTAGAGTAGTATTAAACTGGATATACCAGTATTGTGAGAAGTGCGTAAAAAGCGAATGCATTCAAGGCACTAAAACAAATATCGCTGTTCATATACGTAAAATCCCCATTTCCTAAATTTAATTTCACATATTTCATTTTGTATTTGTTTTAAAACGTCTGCTGTATGTTTAAAACATATTCAACTGAGTTACTACTGGATGGACTATATAACTAGATTTCTGTATACTTTCTTAATACTTATACTAAAAAAAAATTCTGGAATTGTTTTTTAGAATATTTTTTTTTCTCGGCGTTACGCCTGGCCTTGGTTCTATGACCATTAGCCATCATCATAGATATATGTATAATTTATAAATGAAATGATTAAATGAATAAATGAACAATGAAAGACGTATACAACAACCACGGACCCAAGCGGATACTTCTCGGTCGCCGAAAAATCTTCCGCCTGGGATGGGAATCGAACCCACGCGGCCGCGGTGCAGCCGGCACAAGCGCTCGCCTCTACCCACTACACCAACGGGCCGCCCTTTTAGAATATGTATATATTATTAAGTCATATCTACAGTGCGCGCCTAAAGTATGGAATATAGTCAGTAATATCGAAATAAAACATTTTTGGAAAAAATCCTGGAACACGTCGATTTTCTTTTATAAAAATACACATTTTTGCCTGAAAGTCAATTTTCAGTCGTCATTTGTTTTTGAGTAATGACGTCATCCATTTTGTTTTTAAATGGCAACCCCCTATTTTTATTCTTGATTTTGAGAGATTTTTTCATTGTCGAACTAGAAGTATAAAAATGTTGCCACCTTGCATAAGAAATTTTTCGAGAAAATGACAATTGAAGGTGAGAACCCGATATTTAGAATTTTTTCAAAATGACCTTATTCCAGCGCTTGTAGCAATTTTTCCAAACAAGATATTGTTTGGTAAGATCAACAGATCTTGACCTTTCATATAATACAATATGGTTTCAACAAGACGGCGCATGCCCCCACTATGCGCGTTTTTTTGTTTTTTTGTTTTTGCTTTTTTTTTGTTTTCGAACATGTAGAAATTCTTCTTGAATATTTTGAATATTTTCCAGGCTAATTCTGCGTATTCATCTCTTTCGTGGGCTATTCTATCGGTCATCGCCTGCCAATCCACCTATTCGTAATGCAATTGTAAAAAAAAACGCGCATAGTGCGTGGTTGCGCCGTCTTGCTGAAACCATATTGTATGTCTGGAAGGCCAAGCTTATTTTTGTTTGGAAAAAAGCGCCGGAACAAGTTAATTTTGCAAAAACTCTAGATATCAAGTTCTCACCTTCAATTGTCATTTACTCGAAAAATGTCTTATGTAAGATGGCAATAATTTTATACTGCCAGTTCGACAATAAAAAGATCTCTCAAAATAAAGAACAAATATGGGGGGTTGTCATTTAAAAAGAAAATGGATGACGTCATTACTCAAAAACAAATGACGACTGAAAATCGACTTTCATGCAAAAATGTGTATTTTTATAAAAGAAAATCGACGTGTTTGAGGATTTTTTACAAAAATATTTTATTTCGATTTTACTGACTATATTCCATACTCTAGGCGCGCACTGTATATTTAAGCATTTTTAAATTAAAGATGCTGTATAATTGTAGATGTTTCAATTTTCTAAATCTCAAATCTCTAAGAAGTAGTCCATATATCTATTGACAAAATATGATTATTTATTATCTTCTAAACGTGCCAAAATGAAACAATCTCCTTTGTTAGAGAATACTTATTAGAACTGCTCTGTCGCGGACCAATTTTTCTAATTGTCTTTTTGTTTATCACAGGCCGGACAAGATAAGCCCGCGGGTCCATAGTTTGTTCTCTATTCTAGACAGCGAAACCAATCATTTCTATTACATAATTATAAATGGTATAAATGTTATAATGAACTTATGGTGAAATCTGTTGTAATTAATTTAATATATGGGTAAATCCACAAAAAAAATTACTGGATACCAATTTTTTTTTCGCAAAAAAACAACTGCTCGTGCCGGCCTTGGACCCGATGAAAATTGAAGTTTGGACGTCCAGGAACGTCAGAAAAATGAGGAACAAGAAAAAAATGGGAGGTGTTTTTGAGATTTTTCAAATTTTTCAAAATCTCTTGAGAAAAATTGATTTTTGGGTTTAATCGCCTGGTTTACATGTAATGAGGGTTTTTTTCCGGGTAAAACAGTTTGATTAATTACTTTAAATCTTTCATCATACGTGGATCCGTCCCCATGGCAACTGTTCTGTTATTTTATTGACGACTTTTATCTTTCAATCGAAGTTCGTTAATATAAGTTGCAAAGTATGTTTTCCCCGCATTTCGTGAATGAACAATGAATCATCATCTCCACTATCAGACCCAAGTCGATGTTCCCACTATCAAAAAAACTAAGAGGCAACATGACAAGGAAAAAGAAAGAAAAAGCCGACAACGACTATTGGATAGTAAAGCAAAGAAAGTCGCCCAACTTGGGTAAGTAGTTCAATGCAACCCAGGAGAAAACTTTGTGACCCGATGAAATCATGGTACAATGTACACTTCTAGGACCAATTCTGCGCAGCCTACTCCGCTGGAAGATCTGGAAATCGTCACAGTCGATGCACATCTTCTACAGAGTTTATCTTTTGGGCAATCTCTGCAAACGTGTGAAGAGCATTCGCAAGTGCCACAGGCATCTCGGGCAACAGAAAGGCGGTTACGGAAAGAAAATAAAACTTTAAAAGAAAAACTTGAAGCACTTAAAAAGCAACAGGAACAATCTAAAGAGTGGAAAAACAATCACGTGGAAATGCTTAAAAAGAAGAATGTGATGCTGCAGAATTCAAGGAAACTAATTGCAACACTTCGTGGGCAGGTGTAATATTTTGAGAAGTTTCTGGCCTCGATTGGTATAGCTAAATCGGCTATTCAAACTCACAAGGAAAAAAAAATTAGTATAATATTTTCAAGTGATGTGAATTTGAAGAAAATTCTAAAAAAAAAATATTACTCCGTCAGTAGATATGAGAAGAAAAACCAAAACCTTCAGCTCGACAAAAAGTCAAAAAATCTCAAGAAAACATCAATTGATTATTGATTTCTACCTTCGTGATTACAATTCTGTAATGGCCCCGGGAATCCGTGATACGATAACTAAGGGCAAAATTAAACATCGCAAACGGTATTTAACAGATACTGTAGATAATCTACATAAGAAGTTCAATAAAACCACAGAAAATAGTATTTCAAGAACACTGTTCTATCGATTGAAGCCGTTTTGGGTGATAAAGAGGAGTATGAGTGCACGAGACACTTGTCTCTGTCGTGTACACACGAACTTCCAACTTCGTCTCGACCGGCTGAGAATTTGGAAAATTATCAAAAATAACTCCATAGAGCAATTTATCGCTGACCTTTGTTGCAATCCAGTGTCGGAAGAGTGCATGAGAAGAGAGTGTCTTGATTGCCGGGATCGATCAATTATTGATACACAGTCAACAAAACTTACTTGGTACTTGACGTGGGTGACAAAAAAAATTGAAAGGCCAGGAGCAAAGGATAAATGTATTCCGTTGTAACAACAACTCGTGAAAAAGTCATCTGCACTCTAAGCGATTTAATATCCCGCGTCAATGAATCGATACCTGTTGTTTTTTTGCATCATTACAAAATGCATTGACCGCTAATGAAATTTATCTTGTTATTGATTTTTCACAAAATTATATTGCAAAATATAATGAATAAATTCATAGTGCGCACTTCGGGGCATCGAAAAGATAAATCTCATTGCAAACAGGAGGTTTCTACTACAATGATAAAGAGAATAAATTGAGATTCAAGTCGCTTGTATCTGTTTCTGATAACTTGAGACACGATGCTGCTGCTGTATGGATGCATTTATTATCATTTGAAAATAGTAACCACGATTATTAAAAATATTAAAACTGTACATGTTCAAAGTGACGGTCCAGTTACTCAATATAAGAACAAATCAATTTTTTTTTTGTTCCACCATTTTTCTGAGCAGTTAAATTGGAATAATACTACCTGGAATTTCACTGCTGCTGCCCATGGCAAGAGTGCTGCTGATGGCATCGGCGGTTTTGTGCAAGCTTTATGTGATCGCGTCGTTCGTTATGGGGCCAATGTTTTATGTGCTGAAGATGTAGTGCGCGTAATCAATGAAGAAAGCCCTAAAGTATCAGCGGTGTTAGTAAAGGAGGAGGACATGCTTCTTATTGATGCACTGTTACCTGAGAACTTAAAATCTGTCCCTCAGAGTTCTCTTGTACATCAAGTAGTGTGGACGCGTATGCAAAGTGATCATTTATTCTTTCGTTCTCTCTCTTGCTCAGAATGCTCGCAAAGTAAGTGCATACATCGAGGTATGGACAAGAGCACAATGATATATGCAAAAAGTGAAATGAAAAAAGATCTCGTGTCAGATAGGAATAGGCCTAAACGGAAGCCCAGAATTTCAAAAGGTTGATTATAAGTTGAAAGTATCTTTTTATCAGTGTTGAAAAGCCAGCGGCTATTTGTTGTTGTTAAGTAGTTTATGTATTTGTTAATGATTTAAAGCAATTAATCAAACTGTTTTACTCCGAAAAACCACCTCATTACATGTAAACCAGGCGATTAAAGCCAAAAATCAATTTTTCTCAAGAGATTTCGAAAAATTTGAAAAATCTCAAAAACACCTCCAATTTTTTTCTTGTTCCTCATTTTTCTGATGTTCCTGAACGTCCAAACTTCAATTTTCATCGGGTCCATGGCCAGTTTTTTTTTGCGAAAAAAAAAATTGGTATCCTGTAATTTTTTTGTGGATTTACCTATATATTTTGCTGTTATTGTCTCAACTAATAACGCATCCGAATATTTGTTGGAATTGTTTGTTCGTTATATGGAGCGTTCAAAAAGTCTGGAACTCCTGAAACATCTGGCAAAATATTTTTTTGTACCAAGAATTATCAGGCGACGACTTTATTATCGGGTGCAATTCTGTGAAGAGGTGCAAATCCGCTATAATAATGATGGAAAGTTTGCGAAAAACATTATTTTTATGCAACTATAATTAGACAAAACAGCAGGCATTGGGCTTCGAATTATTTCCATCACCGATTGCTTTATAGCTTTATACCTAAATACAAAATTTACGTTATCCCTCATTTCGATTTACACAATCTCAGAAGGGTCCTACTTATTCATCTCTGAGGTTTTTTAATCATCTACCACAGAATATTAAAGAAGAATCTAGTTTTAGTTGCTACAAAAGAAAAGTGTTCACTTATTTATGTACTATGGAACCCTACTCTGTTGAAGAGTACTTAAATAGCCATTAATATACGTTTAATTATACATTTGTTCGCCTTTGACTATGTGTCATATACTATATATTGTAAATTCAGTGTATTTATATGATATGAAATAAATATTATATTATATTAATATTATATTATTATTACAAATGAAACAGAAATACCGGATAACAGATTTTGGTATTCACAGGACGGAGCACCTCCTCATTGTGCTCTTCTTGTTCGCACATACTTGGATAACATCTTTCCATAATGGATATGATGACGTGGAACTTTTGAGTTTCCAGTTGCTTACCAGATCTTACACCTGCCGATTTTTTTCTTATGGGGTCATTTAAAATAAAAAATTATGTTAATAAAACAGAAAAAGTAGAAGAAGCAGAATTCGGCAGGAAATACTCAATATCGGCCCTGAAATAATTGGCAGAATAGAGAATAAATTTATTTGAAGACTAGGACATCAAACAAGTAATGGGAAACAATTTGAACTCCTCATTAGTTATTGTTTTTTATTTTGTTTTGTGACGTTTATAAAATAATACATTTTTCCAATTAAAACTTTATTTGCTTTTATATCTTGGACGGTTGGATCCATTCTTTATCATCGGTGAAATGGACTGGTACTGATATTTAGTGATATTTATTCTATATACAACTATATTCTTTTAAAATTTTGACCACATGTATCGAGACCAAAACTCAAAGTTCAACTTTGTGTGAATATTGAAAATTAAGTTTTGTTGTTAAAAAAGTTAAATTTATTTCAAAGTATGCAGCAAACCGACAATTCTTTGAAATTGCCGGACCTAAAAATGCGGTAAATTCAAGGTACGCACTTGCCAATGGGGTTTATTAAATTGCTTGTTTTAATTTGCAAATGCAATTACAAAGTACCTTTCTTGCGATTTTTTTGCTGTTCACAATTCTTTAATTAATACACAATTCGCATACATGTGCATTTCCCCCTCGGATCCTAAAAGTTGAAATGGGTTTGTACTGTTTCGAATATAATATAATTTTAAGTTATTAGCTTAAAAATCTTGCGAAAGAAATGTTTCCTCATAAAAAATAAACATTACAAAAAATCAGCTCTTAAATAGCCTGACTTATGAAAAGCCTGAAACTTAGATCTAATTATTATTAGTTATTGGAAACTATAGCAAGTTATAATCACAAATTATATTTTAAAGGATCCTTCCTAATAGGGGGCATAATACCAACAATATCATTTCTGATGACTAAACTGATGTCGTCTTTTGGTGGGATTTCAAAGTTACTAAGCCATTGGTTGGTAAAATATTCCCCTTACAAACTGCTTTATACAAGATATTTTTAGAAAACGCATTTTCAGGCAAGTCTGTTAAAAACGCAGATTGAAAATTAATGTTTCTGTTTTCTGATTTCTAATAATCCAAATCCGAATAGCTGTGGTCACCGCGAAGTCCGTTTTTTTCAACGGCCTTCAGAAGGATAGCCGTATCTTTTTTTTATTATAGTCTATTCATTCTACAGATAGAGTTGTAAAAATGCCCACAATCGCCGTATGTTCTGCACAAGAGTCTGATTTACACTATGTAAATTCATTATTATTTTCCTGACATACCTTAAAAATATTAAGAATCGATTCCTAGGCGGACACTGAAAAATGCTTCGCACGACGTCGTTTTGGTGTAAATTCACAGATAACAGCAGCAGATAATATGCAGAAAGGTACTAGATTGCAGACAGACGCTGTAATGAGGAAATCAGCTGATGATCGCGTCAATCATTTGTACTGCGTAATTTGGGCGTGCAATTTTTAGAATCAGCCATTAAGAATACACATTGATGTTTGTGGGCGTTTTACAACTCTATCTATAGAATGAATATAGACTAGAGTAATATTTTTTCTTATAAACATACATATAGCAACTTATGTTTAAACTAGTTTGATATTTTATGCAAAATGAAATCCCCAAAAATCACCTATTTTTCCTGGTTAGTGGAGATGCTTACTTCAATTACCTATCAATATCGCTCCTTCAAAACTGAATTTCTGTGAAACATCATGCAAACAAATACATTTTTTCCATTAACAATTTACTTTCGTAAATATACTTAGAATAAAAAATAATGCTTGTAGTGATATTCAAATAATTAAATTAACCATACAAGTCAAATAATACCTGGTTGTGTAAAATTTTCTTAAAACACTTTTATTTGACCATTGAATTTTCCAGAAAATGCTGCACAGTAATAAGTTAAATCTACAGTTTTCCACACCAGTTCACATACAATTGAAGGAACTCCTACACGTCGATGGTCAATTGGGAAAACCCTTACATGTACATTTACCATTAAAGTAAGCTTTACAGCTTGGGGAATGAAATTTATTATTTAGACTGAAGAATTTATCGTCTGAAAAACTCCGGACAGTATACTTTAACTTGCACGGTTCGATTCTGCACATACTTCAGCAAATGTTCGTGATGTGTTTTTCCTCATTGAGTATAAAGAAGAATTAATATTGTAAAATACGTATCAATTTATATTGTTATTGAATAACAATTGTTATAGTCGTGGAAATAAGCCAGGTAAATAAAAAAACACCAAAATTTCGATATGTCGTATATAAAAATTACGTCAAATTTGAGTTTGCTTAAACAATGAAACTGCACCCACCTTTAATAAATATATTTTATTCCGTATTACCATATTCTTTATTTTTGATATTTATAATACGTTTGTTTTAGTAAACCTTTTCTGGTATAACAATTTAATAATCTGTCAGAATAGCTGACTTACGAATTAAGTTTCTACAGTAACATATTAAGTTAAAATGAAAGAAAACACATACAAATGGTTACTAAAAAATGTCACATTCTAAGTGTTTTGAACGACTTTGCCTACTTGTAAATATAACTTTCAGTCTTTATTTTGTTGTTCCTGATAAAGGCATATCTTAAATTATTACTTATTGTTTACGATATCAATATTCACTTTAGTACTTCAACCAATACCAATGGTTCGACCTATTCGCTGGGTCCTTTAATTTATTTAAATAAAAACTTCATCGACACTGCGTCTTTATTTAAAACTGAAGGCGAAATATTTTGCAAATAATGGAGTCGAATGCACTGGAAGCACAAGTTATTTTGTTTAGTATTTTGAATATTAATTTTAGGACTATTATATTTGCCTTAAGTTCTTCCTTTCAGGTAAATTATTATTACAATAAGTAAATATTTTCAATTTATTGTATATACATGTAAATGGGATTTCCCGTTAATAAAATATTATTATTAATATTATAGTATATTTCCTATCGCAAACTCGCCAGAAATACGATTCCATTTCTTATGCCAGCCGACATAATTTTATGGATTGTAAGGTGATTTACTGACCGAGAAAATGTAAACATTTCACATGCTAATGGACCAAACAAGGGTTTACCTTAAAAACACTTTGACTGAGATCGATATGTACACTATTTATTAATACGAAACAAAATAAGTTGATCTGTTAAATGAAAATTACAACTTTGATGTTGATTGGCCGATTTCTTGCAGGTGAGTAATTTGTCATTTCTTCTTGAGCTCCCCAAAGGGCTTGTTGGGCGTGGTGCATCTCTTTTATCTCGAAGGAAAGGAGATGATCAAGGTACAGTCTCATTATTCATAAGTATTTCATTGGAAAGAGGATTAATTTAAACACGTTGTTTATCTGGTAGGCCTTAATCAACTCCGTATTGCCCATTTGTTTGCGATAAACTTGCCTTTGCTCAAATGTTACTTAAGCTCTTCCTCCGAGTGGTTTATGGCATGTGTCCACGGGTGTTCCAATATTTCGTGAACAATACATACACCGCCTTTGCTCTCGCCAGGTGCCTGGATAATAACTATCGGGAAAGCAAAATCTAACGGAAAGAATTCACATTAGTGGATAATGAGATAATAATAATTCGGTCAGACTTTTCTTTTGGGGATGACCAGTTTATCATGTCGTTCCTACTTAACATCTTCGTAGGTAGGGTAGCTGTGAAAAAATAAATTGACGATTTAAATCAAAATATGATGTAAATTCTGTTATGTGTAAAGGTGATTTCCGTAAAATAAATTATGATTATTAATATTATTTGCTTTCTGGGTCCATTCACCGGGAAGGATTTGAGTGCATAGGCTTCGTCAAGTACACTAAATTTTATTATTTAAAAATTATTGAGGGGCCGCGGTGGCCTAGTGAGTAGAGCTCCTGCTCAAGGGCCTCGTGGTCGTGGTCGTGCGGTCACTTTTTCGGAACGAAGAAGTGGCCATGCGGGTCCATGGATGTTTAGTGTACATCCCATTCATTATTAAAAATGAAATCTCAGAAACTATATATCGTTAGTGGCCGATTAGCCTAGATGCTTAAGCCAATTCTCAAATCATCCGTACTTCCTCAACCCGAATTCCCGTCAACCATCCTTCCCTTAAAAAAATATATATATTGAAACATTTTCGGGTTATGTCACAGGCGTGGAGTATTGTGGCTTTTACCATTTGTGTGTGTGTGTGTAAGTTGTGGCTTAGGTTAAGTTTTGTGAGGTGTTATTACCGATTGTAAGTTAGCCATAAATTTAAGCTACGAATCCGGCGCCTCCACCAGTTTAGCATTTAATACATTTCGAAGTAATCTCTAATAATTTACAGAAAATGGATTAAAAATTTAATAATTAATCAAATTATTATAATGCTGTAGAATTAACAATAAGCTTTTAACTTAGGATTTACCCCGATTTTTCAAGGGCCTCGTGGTCGTATATATATATATATATATATATATATATATATATATATATATATATATATATTATGGTCAATATATATTATTATAATGCTGTAGAATTAACAATAAGCTTTTAACTTAGGATTTACCCCGATTTTTCGATAAGACATCTACCGAAACATAGTCAATTCTCAAAAAATCAGAAGTCATTGTTAGGCGTAGTTTGGGTTCGATATGTTTGGCCACAAATGTTCTATGGGGCTTTGTTAACAATATTTAGTCTTAAAAAATTACACATATTCTTCATTTTTATTTAAATAATTATTTACCTAAATACTCTAACGAAATTTGGTCCCTTTTAAAAAAATCAAAAGTCATCGTTTGGCCTAGTTTAGGTTCGACATTTTTAGCCACAAATGTTCTATGGCGCTTTATTAACAATATTTAGCCTTAAAAAGATGACACATATTCTTCATTTTTGTTTAAATAATTATCATTATACAAGCAGTTGTATGATATTTCGTCTATTTTCAAAAAAATTCAAAGTCATCCTTAGTTTAGGTTTGAAATTTTCGGCCACAAATATTCTATGGGGCTTTGTTAACAAAATCTAGCCTAACCTAAACTAAAAAATGTGCGAACATGATGTTTTGTCTGCTCCTGTTGAATCTTCTTGTAATTCCTTTGAGACCCCTCGTTATTGACCAAAATACGTGTCAGGAAACTGAATATATTAATATGGAACCAAACAAGTGTTCGAATTTAAAATTACCTAATAGTATAATTTCGTTTCATCAAGGGTGCAGTGAAAAAGTATTTACCGTATAATTCTAATTTAGCTAATTCATGGGTGACAGAGAAAAGAAACATGATGGTGATTCTGATGAAGGTGCATCGTCTTTATCAAAACACATACAACCAGATTCTTCCTCCAGTAGCCAAAGACCAAGACGCCAAAAGAAGGACGGAGAACCAGGGCCTTGGTCATCAAGGAACCAAAGTGTTCATCACCTCGATCCAAAGTTACAACTCCGTCTGCTGAACTTTCTAAGATAGATCAACAAGAAACAAACCGCGATGTTGGAAAATGTGTTGGAAAAGTGGCATTTATGACTACTGATTTAAAGATAGACGTTTTAAAACACTTCTGGAAATCAGCAGAGGACTACAATTTTTCAGCGGACATACAAACACCAAGAAAATTCCAGTATAATTGGTTGGCAAAATATTCTCCTTGGCTTGTGTATTCCAAGAACCTCAAACGGAGCTTTGTGCCTGTACTGCGTATTATTTCCCTCTGTAAATATTCAAGGAGTACAAGGTTCTCTTGTTGTGAAGGAATTTACAAGATATAAACATATGCACGAATTTTGCAAAAGCTATCGCAAAACCATTTGGCTGCAACTAACTCTGCAATATCTTTTCTTCAAGCGGTGCCAGTAGATGTCCAATTGGTATCAGCTTATGAACAACTAAAAACCGAAAACCGAAAAATTATCGCATCCCTTATTTCCTCAATATTTTTTTGTGGAATGCACGCATTACCCCCTCGAGACAAAGAACAGCATGAAGTAGTTTTTGAAGAATTAATTAAATTTCGCATTGGTAGTGGTGATAACGTTCTAAAACAACATTTAACAGAGTTTGAAAGAAATGTCACATATATGTCACCGCAAATACAAAATCAATTAATTAATCCATGTGGCAATGTAATCAGAGATGATGTTCTAAAAGACATTATTTATCTAAAAGACAAAAATATTATGTTTACTACTGTCTCGTCGGCTAATATACTACTAGCCGACGAGACTGCTGATATATCGAGTACCGAACAATTATCTATAGGTATAAGATTTTTTGATGAAGATAAGATGCTGTGGGGGAAGAATTTCTTGGTTATGAAAAGTTGGATGCAATGGATGTAAAAATCATAGCTGATACGATTCACAGTTTCTTAGAAAGAAGTAACTTAGATCCGGAAAATGTGTTGGACAGGGTTTTGATGGATGTGCAACAATTGCAGGCAAAGATGGTGGAGCACAAAATTTTGAAGGGAAAAATATCTCTTTTTTCATTGTGCAAGCCACCGGTTAAATCTTGTGGTAAATGACTTGAATCGCGGATCAGAAATTAGGAACTAAATATCTACTATTAAAGATATTATAATTTTTTTTAATGAGTCAGTTTTAAGGTGTACATATGTACATATGCCCCAAATGTATCATCATTCTGTGACGCTCGAACCAGAAATAATGCATTTCAATAGCATTTGGCTGCAACAGAATTGTGCTTTGTAATTGCAACATTACTCACTGCAAAATATTTTGCATTGCTAGAGCCTGTTGCAAATATATTACAACTAAAAGAATTAGATCTTCTACAATGTCAAAACCATATTGACACAATTCTTGAAGTTCTAAAGTCTCATCGTCACGTTGCGATGGTATAATAGATAAAATTATGTCTTCTGCCCATGTAATTGCAGATGAGTTAGACGTGGAATTAAACATGCCAAGAACAACTAGCTGAGTCCATAAGTGATTATTGGAAAAAAAACGTTGCTAATCCTTATATAGATTCTTTAATAGCTTCATTAGAGAACAAATTTACGGAAGAAAACATAGCCGCATATTCTATTCTTTCATTGCACATAATATGGGGCTTTGTTGAAATTAATATGTGAAGAAATGAAACTTCGACTTCAACCATGCGTTAATTTTTACCAAAACTTACCAGATCTTTTAACTGAGGTAGAATTGTGGCATCATATATGGAATCAGACAATTATATTGATGCCAATTCTTTGAAAAAATTGGTGGTGGTTCAAATAATTTAGGAGGCCAATAATTTTGTTCCTTGTATAAAAAATGCCCTTATGATAGCAGCGTCACAACCCTGTTCTACATCTAATGGAATTTGAATTTGCCTCATGTCTGTTCACAAAAAACATTACTTCGGCAAAAAAAAAACAAATTGAAGATGAAATATTGGAAAGGTTTTGTCAAAATCCCCGGCGACCTTTGTTAGTCTAGCGTCAAGTCAAGTAGTTGTATTTGTTACTTTTTTAAATATACGTGTTTTCATTTACTTATTATTTTGAGTCCCCCCCCCCCCCCCTAGATAAAATCCTGGCTACGCCCTTGCTACACGATACAACAACGTGTTTTTATTATTGAACAATATCTCAAAAATAATGAAATTTTGGCAGCCACAGTTCTAAAATTTCATACAAAATATGATCGGAAAAGTATTTTAACTTCGTCAACTGTAAAGAGATTAATTGAAAAATTGAGGGAGACTGAATCAGTTGGAGATGCTAAACACACTGGTCATCCTAAAACAAGCCGTTCAAATGTCAATATCGAAGTAGTGCGTGAGAGTGTTAGTGAAAATCCTAAAACATCAATTCGGCGTCGTGGACAAGAATTGCAAATTGCAAGAACCTTTCTACAACGTATACTCACAAAAGATCTTTGTCTCCATGCTTAAAAAATTCAATTAATACAACAACTGAAGCCTATTGACTATTCACAACGAAGAGAGTTCGTTGAATGGATTATTAAGCACCAACAAGTGGATCCTGATTTTTCGAGCAAAATCATCCTAAGCGATGAAGCACATTTTCATCTTGATGGATTTGTTAAACGCCAAAATTGTCGATAAACAAATGTATCCACAACGTGTCACTTTTTGGTGCGGATTTTGGGCTGGAGCTATCATTGGACCTTACTTTTTGAAAATGAGGCTGGTCAAGCAGTGACTGTAACTAGTGATGGGATCATTCGAATGACGATAATCGATTAATTCAATTATCAAAATAATCGATTATCTCGAGAACCCATTTTTTAATTCGAATGATCATTCGAATGATCGCTATTCGAGTGATCATTCGAATGATCATTCGAATGAGCATTTGAATGATCACTCGAATGATCATTTGAATGAGCATTCGAATTATCTATACTCGAATGATCATTCAATTGGCATTGAAAGGTTAGAAAATAAATTCATGAAAGTTGACAAAAAAAATAAACGAAAGACGCACGGCACTTGGAGGAAGACGTTGTTTATTTTGGTAATGAAAAACTCGAGGCTCAATAATTCGATACATTAAACCCGGCGGTAATCTTTCCCACGAATCATTAAGGAGAAGTACTCGGATATTATTTACAATATGTTCTATATTATAATTTTATTATGATATATTGCTGAAATTAGAACACACGTGTTTATTGAACGATTTTAACGAAATAACCGGAGTTCTGTTTTTAGTATTTAAGTCCCGATAATTTGACTGATCATTCGGATATGTCAATATCACTTGAAAAATAAAAATACTCGATTCACGATCATTCGAATTATAATTTGAATTATTACTCGAACTTTTATTCGGATGATCGTTTTAATAAATAATCGATTTTCAGATCATTCAAATGATCACTCCAATAATCATTCGAATGATCATTCGAATAAATAATCGATTTTCAGATCATTCGAATGATCACTCGAAATCATTCGAATGAATAATCGATTTTCAGTTTAATTTGAATAGTAATCATTCGATTATTGAAATCATTCGATTATGCCCATCACTAACTATAACTGGTACTAGATATCGCGACATGATAACTTTCTGCCGAAATAGGATGATGTTAATGTGGCCAATGTGTGGTTTTAACAAGATGGTGCCAGATACCGTACAGCCCGTGAAACAATTCAATTACTGCATGAGACATTTCCTGGTCGTGTACTCTCTCGTTTCGGTGATCAGAATTTGCCCCCTAGATCGTGTGGTTTAACACCATAAGATTTATTTTTATGGGGTTATTAGAAATCAAAAGTCTATATCAACAAGCCCACATTCATTCATGCATTACAGGAGGAAATTATGTGCCTCAACGAAATTCAGCCACATTTATGCAGAGTAGTTATGGAAAATTTCGAGAAAAAAGTGCGAATGTGTCAGCAAAGCCGTGTAGACCATTTTTCCGATGTGCTATTCCATAAATAACCCTATCCAATGTTATGTTTTTATGATTCAATAAAAAGATAACAATCAAGACTAAAAACTGTGTTTTCTATTTATTTCAAATCTTGCGTTAATTTTGGGACACCCTTTAGAAGGCTGTCTAAAAAAATATATATTTACGATCATAGGTTTTATTTGCGTTAATTAAAAGTGATTAAGTATAAAAAAATAAATTACTAGTGATAAGTAATGTAATATAGTTACATTGCAATTACAAAAATGCATACTAACGCTATTACAGCCAGCAGAGATACGAGTTAATTTGGCGAATTTATCGTACACCATTTTCTTTACGAGACATGAAACCTTTTAGTGGGACGTAAGCTTTTAGTGGATATGTGAAAGTCGAGTTAAAGCAATGGTTGTTTTGACTCAACGCCATCGCTTTATGGTAATAATCCTTTCTGGGTAATATATTTTATCGTATCATCATCTATAATATTATGGTCATTTTATCTTAAACATTTATTAATCATTATTAGAATCATTATGGTACTATTATACCATAATGCGTTAGTTACTTATCATACATTAATTAGGAATCAGCAAACGTTAATAAATTATTAGAAACAACCTTACTTGTTGCAGAAAGCATTAAATAAATTCAATACAACGAAATGTAGCCTGAATACATGAATACGAATTACGAATAGGTTGAATATTCATATATTCAGGCTACATTTCGTTGTATTGAATTTATTAAACGTTATTAAGAATGTGCAAAGTTAGGGGTTATTATTTGCATGTTAGATATAATTTATTGATTTAATTTACGTTGGATGATACGATAAAGCTTTGAATATAACTCGAATTTTTGCGATTTATAATAATCTCGGACGTTTTTTTAGATGACTAAAACATTCTGGGTTATTATAAAAAGCAGAATTTTCTTATTATATTAATAGCTATGATCCATATATTAGCATCAATTTTATATAACATCAATTTCCGTTTTTTTATTCATTGTCCTTATAAAGAAAGTTATGAAAATATAAGCTGTCAAATAAGTAAATCATGTAAGTGTATGAACCCTCACCTAACGAAAACCGTTAAACTCACGGCAACAATGTTCCTATGTCGAACACTTAATGTTTATGCATGGTGTTCCCGGCGCGCCCACCATGAGGTCAATCCATACATCCGCACATTTTAGTTGCATGTAAAGCGACGATTGCGACTATTATAAACTAACACGTTAGTGACAGGTTTATAACAGCACAGACAAACATATAAACAGTCAATGGGACACGGAAACCTTTGTTAAAAAAAAATCAACAGATGCTATCGCCATTCGCAATTTCATCATTAATTTGATTTTATAATTCTAAATTTAAAACACGCTACCAATTGATAGATGTCATCACAGAACACATACCTTTAGAAGTGAAACCTGCATGTTAAATTTCGGAAACACGATTTTTGGCGCCGCCTGGTGTCGGGGTGGCAAATTACTACGATTTCCGCCAAAATTTAAAAATGTTATACTCGTCTACACGATATATTTCAATTTAATAATACTAAAAATATAATCAATTATGTATTTTGAGGACATAATTGATTATACTTTTAGATAGTACATAAATGAAGAAGTTACTGGTTTTGGTAAAAGAAAAAAGATTGGATCTCACAAAATAAAAATATGCCTACATGGAAAAAATCTTTTTTTCTTCTTTCAAGCGTCGTAACAGGTCAGTTGTTTGCTCGTATCCAGGATTAATGACATTAAAATAGTTAAAAAAGTAAATTAGTGTAGTTATATTGTCTCACTTCTTGGTGTCGGAACAGCATTGCAATTTATTTTTTTTCCGGAAATGGTTAACAAAATATTTACGAATAAAATGATCTTCACATGAATGAAAATTTAAACAATGAATGGTCTCTTCAATATCACAAATGGTTTTCCATGTTTTAAGATATTCTTTATTTTTAGGAAATTTATAGAAATGTTTATTTTTGTAGTCGACATTAGTTATATCGGAAAAGAAAGAATTTTGACATTCTGTATATTTACAAGAATATTTAATATGGCCATTTGATGTTTCCATTATTAATAAATACAAGTGACGAGTTTATAAGACAGAATATATAATAACTTACCTTCAAACATGAATTACTAGCACTCACAGCACATGCACAGCACCCTTGAGGTTAGTTAATAAAAATGGTGAGACTTCATTAAGCGTTGCCGCATATACATCGAAGTATAAATGTACAATGCACATGACTATATTTAATAAACAGTAATATTATACTTTCATAAGTTATTATTACAAATATAAGTGATAATGAGTCTAATTATGTTTAAAACATAATTTTAATTGTTAAAATTATTACTTTGTAGTGAAATTTTAAGATTATTAAAAACGGTAATCCCCATAATAAGATCTTTGATAAATCTGGCAACATCGAGGGAACCATCTTTACAAAAGCGGCAAATTTGAAATTCCCCCTCGCCCTACTGTCCTGGGGTGGCCCACATACTTTCGTGTTGCCGATATTCGTATCTCGGCTTCACACCCGTGGATGACATCACACATTTAGGCAAAATAAACTGCCAGCACAGACAATTATTGTGTGTCTGCCGTCTTCATCTGAATCTTCAATTCTCGCAGCGTGAATGCGTGACTAATCGTTTTTTGAAAGTTGATGTTAGGAACAGAAAATCCTTTTTATATATTCGCACTTTTTATTTACCGTAAATTAAATGTGAATAATTTCACTTCATTTTAATTATTTTGTAGCACGTATACAAGTACGTCATGTAATATACCGTTATCAGATTCAGACTTCACAAGAATACTTAAATTTGTTGCCGTTATCATTTTTTATTAAAAAAACACTTAAAAAAAGAAAATGAAAATGTCTTAAGTTAAATATAAAGTTATGCTACTCCCAACTATGAAATTAACCATTCCATGCGATTTTTTTGTTAATTTGACATGTAGATTGGCATTAAAGATAATCTAAAAGATTTTTAGATTTAAAGTTTAAGATTTTATTTTTGCACTCACTTGAATGAACTAATTGTATCGACAATTGCCCTCATTTACTTATTAACCAATGAAATCGAATAATGTTGATGACATGATCCAATAAAATTCTAATTACGATGCATAATAGACCACGCTGCATGTTATGCATGGCAATTCACCCTGGGTGGTATTTTATCAGATAATCTCTCATGTTGGTATTGCCTAGCAACGCGTCGCTACATGTTCTATAACGTATAAAACGTCAGTTATTGCCGGACCATTAAGCAGTTTGCTCCTGAATTCGATCTGTTTGTATTTTCGGGCGAAGTGTTAGTGCTTTCATCAGTAATATTATTCATATGCATTTCTCAAAATCTTGGTAAGCTCATTTTTACTACAATTATTGTGGCGCAGATAAATACACGTCTGACACTTGGTGTCACTAAATTTAATTCTTCAAATTATGAATTGTAAACTTTCTGTTCGGCCAATTGCCTTCTCGAATCTAACTCGTGACTGATTTTTCCTAGGCAATTATTAGCGTCTGGATCACTCTTGCTTGTTGCTTCTAGAAAATCGTGATCCTGCCGCTAATAATTGCCGGCAAAATCGTAGGCACTCGTTATATTAGTGTTGATAATTACAATCGTAATTGCACCATATGTGCATTAATTGTTCATTATTAAAAAAACCAGATAGATTTTTATTTGTTTTGTATTATTCGGATTTTATCCTGGGCTTTTGGAAAAGATTTAATTGGGGATTGCCCACACCATTTATGAATTTTTGTTGTTAACAACAAATCGATAAAAAAATACGTGATGTTAGCAGCAATGTTCATCACCTGTGTTTAAGGTATTGTATTTTTATCAATTATTTTTAAAATCCTATTGTAAACATATTGTCAAATGTGTGGGTTGTTCTTTAATACCTTCGATAAAAAATTAATGGCATCCTCTCCAAATTCCAAGGTGACATTAACCCTTCTGAAAAGTTTTGTTTGTTTTATTGCTCAATAATTCGCTTTGGTCTACCATTAAAGTGCGACACGTTTCGCAATTAAATTTTTTCCTAAGCTTTTTAATAAAATATCCCATAAAGCGAACAATTATTGTAAATCCTAGATTGTATATTTAAATTTTAGACATGTTGACGTTCACATCCACTATGTGTAAAATATTTTGTAAAACTGTATGTACAGCATTTTTTTATGTACCAGAGTGGCAATCAGTGAATAAAATTGAATTGAGTAAAGTATGCTGTTGCGCACTTCTTTAAATCCACTTCTTGTTCTTCACAAGTATCATCTGATATTAGTTAAGAACAATATGAGCTTGATGAAGATTTTGAAAACTGAACAGATTCGACATCTATTGATTCATCCATTTCAGCAGACGACCTTGATGAAATCGTATTATTTTAAATTTTTAACATTTCGTCATCAACTGATTCACAATTTGATGATTCGGGTGGTGTCATTAAGCTAGTTAATGAGACCATCCTAAAAATCGTTCGAAATGTCCTTACACTAGTATTTCTATTAAAACCACCCCTTTGACGAATAACTGAAAATAATTTTTTTCTATGTCCGGTATAAAATGTATAGTTTTTTTCATTCATCTGCGTTCATAAAATATGTGTTTTCTGAAGCCTTCCGGCAGCGTGAAAAAAAGTGCAATAACGGTTCATTTTTTCATTTTTTGCGTAAAAAAAATGGCGTAGCGGTTCATTTTTTAACGCTACTAAAAAAAATGTTTACGCAAAGTGTGTCATGAACGCTTCGCAACACGCCGCGAGTTTGGCCAATAAATGTTAAACATTCGTTTCCGATCAAGTAAACTTGATGATGATTATTATTTTCTCCATTTAAAAGAAGTATTATTACTTATGAGAATTGATTAAGGTTTTATCGAATTTATTTAGTTACGGACGTAGAAAAAAAATTGTATGAAACTCAAGAGTAAAGCAACCTTTTTTCACTTTAAGGAATTGCCGCACTCGCTTTCGGCTCGTGTGGCAATCTTTCCTACTCGTGAAAAAAAGTATTACTTTACTCACTTGTTGCATAAATAACTGTTCTATGACATCCTGCTCAACTCTAGATGTTAACAGACAATTGAACCCATTATCAAATTCTCTTTTCTGTAGCATTTGTTTTGAGTTTATACCCAATATCAACCCGTCAAAGCGAAGCGGTCTTGAATTTTTTTCTTCAAAACTAAGTTTTTTAATACCGTTTATTATTTCAAGAGTACTTAAAGTACTGTTCGACAAGGTGTTGTCTGCCGTCAAGGAAAATGCATAGGAACGAGATTCTTTTCGAAGAAGTACAGCTGCCAGTAACAACACAGTGAAGATGATCGTTCACCCGCTGAGCTCCAACGTCTTGAGGGCAACCCTAAGATCGATTTCACAGAACCATTAGTGGAAATGTGCAGCTGCCAGGACAACATAATGGACTGCTGATCCGCCACCCAGCTGCCTGCGTACGTGCTGAAATCGGCTCGAACCGAAATTGTTCTTGGAAGCGCAATTTGATGGTTCGAACACGTGCGCCGACCTCGATGCTCCCGCGGCACCCTACTACCCCCACCACCCATCCATTTCGGCCACTACTGCAGAGTTCGTCTACGGCAAGACATTACGCTTTATATTTCCAAATTCCGCGCACAAAAAAAAATGCTTCTGGTTCTAAATTTCTCGATGACCTGAGGGACTCTTGGTCCTGCAGCAGCACGCCCAACCATTCACAGGTCGTACGTCCACCCGGACCTCAACACCTACTCGCACGTTTTTATTCATCGTGATAGCGTCAAAAATATCATACATCCATCCTAAGATGATCCATACAAAGTTTTAAGTCGAAATTAAATTTTTTTACAAACATTCTTGACGGCAAACAAGACACCGTCTCCATAGATCGTTTAAAACCCCCATTAATTTCCAATGTTTCGGCAACAATCACCTCACATCATTCCTTATTTCCACGTTCTATCTTAAAATCCCAACATAAACCCTCTAATCTTCTCCTTTCAAGAAACGCGTTTCTTTTTCTTGTGTTCTTGCTCGTTCTGTTTTTTTTTTCTTAGATGCGGGGTGATGTAGAGACACCTCATACATAGGCAACAGAGATCGGAGACAGCGATGAATGGTAACCAAAGGAAACCGGAGAAATAACAAGATATGTAAAAAATATACTGACCCAACAAGATATCTCTGTAATAAAACTTAAATAAGTTGGAAAAATATAGAAATAGCCTTTTGATTAATACAAGTCTACGCTACAAATTCAAGGTTTATGTTTGACTAGTGATAACTAATATCAGATATTATTGATAAAAATGCAGTTTGCTATTTAGTAAATAGTTGTTATCCAATGACATTATTAAAATAGCTATGGAAATACGAGCTAAGCAAACGAGAAATTATATTAATAACCTGTATAAAAGCAAGATGACCTACAGTAGTAATAGTTCAAAATGGCGAATCGCATTTGTCGATCCCATTCCGAAAGTGAACTAAATATAAGTTGCATAAGTGAAATAAAGAGTGTTTGGTATGTTATAAACCCATCGAATGCGACCCTTTCACGTGTGTTATTTGTGATACCGAGTATCATCATGTATGTGCGAAATCTGAGGACAAGTTCGGCCTACCTGCTTGTATTAAATGCGAGAAGAATGGCATTCAAAAATGTTCCCTGCAAGTACTAATCGCAGTAAAGAAGGAAGTAATTAACCTTACTAGTCAAGTGAGTAATCAATCTGGTATTATAACGAATCAAGATAAAAAACTAAGGCCCTAGCCCATGAACTTAACCAAATACAATTAAGTGGAGCTACAAACCGCGGCAGTAATAACAAAAAGATTCCTGCAAGTATGAAATCAACAATAAATACGCTGAATCCACAAAAAAAGAGCTGCAATTAATGAACGATGTTCCACTATGGACCTCGATAAATCAGAAGAAATCCCAGACACGCAAAAAACGGTCTCGAAATGAACTGATACCAATGGGAAACCTCGCGTATCAATCGAGATAAATAACTCGAACCAAAACAATGCAAATGAGACTAGCACCGAATGGACAGATGTTGTGCGAAAGAAAAGAAACAACACATCTTTTAAATTTAACGAAAAAGGCAGCAATCCGAAACTTCCTGTAGCGGAAGTTACAACACGTAAATGGATATTTGTTTCGAAGCTCCATAATGACCTTGATTGCTCCCAAATAAATGAATATCTTTCAAAATCTGGCAATTTCCCATTCATCATCGAGAAACTGAAACCAAAATACGAAGAAGCATTGTATGCATCATTTAAAATAGGAGTGCCCACTGATGCAGAAAAAATCGTTATTAATGAGGATTTCTGGCCTGAAAACACATTTATTAATCGATTTTTTTTTTTAAATCCAAAAAACAAAAGCAAAAATTTTGAAGAGCGTCAGCAGAAACAACAGAAAAAGTAGTCTCAAAGTCAAACACATTCCACTTAATGCACCAGAACGTGCAATGTCTCTTGGATGCACTAATACAAGAAGTGGGGTGCAATATATTATGTATAACAGAACACTGGCTTACGCAAGAGCAATTGGACATCACAAAAATACTGGGTTTTAATCTGGCATCAATTATGCCACGGACTCACCGCTTGAAATGAGTGCAGTTACACAAACAAGTGTTCGAGTGCGCGGGCGCTAAAGTCATTATGAGCGGAGAAATTATAATTGTAGTATGTGTATACAGACGCCCAAGTCACGACTTTCATATTTTTCTCGAACTGCTTGAGAAATTATTAACCAATCTTTTAAATCAAAATAAACGATTCTTCATAGTTGGAGATTTCAATATTGATATACTAAAATGTAACAATATGACGTTAGACTTTATAAACCTAATAACTTTTTTTAACTTAAAGTATCTCTTTAATGAACCCACAAGAATTTGCAAAACAACACAGACCTGTATCGACAATATTATCACCAACATACATTCCGAAATCTTAACACTAATTCTTCATACTACCATATCGGATCATATAGCTCAATCTATTAAATACAATTTAGAAACTCGCACAAACCCAGTAATTTATAAAAGTAGAATATTTTCACAACCAAATACAACTTTTGTAGACAATATCTCCAGAGAAACTTTTGATGCTTTATTTAATCAAAATTGTCCAAACTCCAAATACAACAAATTTATATGTATATTCTTAAAACATTTTAATGAAAATTTTCCAATTAAATCTCACTTTAAAAAGAAAAATAAGAATAACCATTTTTAATCGGAAGCCATAAAAAACAGTAAAGAAAAGCTACGTATATCAAACCATTAGTAACTATATTCCTGAATATATAAACTTGTACAAAACTGAACAAACCATCTATAACAATCTGTTACTTTCTGAAAAACACAATTAAATAGAATTAAGATTGCAAAACTCCCAAAATAAATACAAAGCCTCCTGGAGTGTTATTAAGAATATAGTTGGCAGATCCAGTCCACTTAAGGTACCCGACCATGACAATCTACCTCAGCTCTCAAATGATTTTAACACTTTTTTAAATAAAATTTCAGAGACAACAATTAACAACTTTAATAGTACAACGTATAACCACCAATATTCCATTAAATGCGAATTCAATTTTTATGCCACCAACGACTGCTCTAGAAATAATAAATATTACATGTAGTTTTTCAAATGACACCAGTGCAGGCCATGATGAAATACCTATGCATCTCATAAAAAAATGCATCGAACACATCGCACAGCCGTTGAGTGATATAATTAATTCCTCCCTCGAAACTGGTATCTTTCCCGATTTACTTAAAATTGCTATTCTTACACCAATTTATAAGAAAGGTGACTACAATCAACTAGAAAATTATAGACCAATAAGTATACTAAATTCTTTTGTAAAGATTTTTTTAAAGAGTAATCTATTTAAGGTTAATTGATTTTTTTTTTAAATATAAATTACTATCTGAAACAGCATGGTTTCCTAAGAGGAAAAAGCACGGAAACAGCTCTATTTGAGTATATAAATTGGGTGCTCAACAATATGGAAGGCCGCAATTTATACTGTGGAGTTTTTTTAGATTTGTCATAAGCCGTTGACACAATAGATCATCTGAAATTACTCTCAAAACTGTACCAGTATGGCATTAGGGGAGTTACACATAAGTTTATATAAAGTCATATCTAAGTACTAGAACTCACTACACTAAGGTACACAATGAGTCTACAAAAGTTTTCTCAGGCCTTTTAAAGGAAACTAAAGGGATTCCACAGGGAAGTGTGCTAGGCCCCTTACTGTTTATTATATTTATTAATGATATATTAAATAACTTACCAGAATATTAAACTACGCGGACGACACAAACCTTCTCATCGAGGGTGAAACTTTTATGAACCTCATTGATACTGGTAGTTCTAGTATGCGCGAAATAGAATCATGGTTCCATCTCAATAAACTAGTCTTAAACAAGGCTAAAACATCATGTATGCTTTTCAAGACAAAACCAATCATTAACGACACCACAGTCGATTACCCTTAATTCTATCAAATACAACCTCACTCATAATATAAAATTTTTAGGTATTGTCATTGATGATACTCTCACGTTTTCTCTTCATATAAACTACTTATGCAAACGAGTAAGTTGCGCTTGCTACGGATTACGCATACTCATAAACACCACTAATATCCAAATTGGGAAAGTTTTCTATTTTGCGAATATTGAATCCCACTTAAAGTATGGAATCATCCTATGGGGAGGATCGGTAAACGTGGGGAAACTTTTTGTACATCAAAAGAGAGCTCTGAGAATTGTATTTGGACTGAAATATTCTGCAACCTGTAGAGGTGCTTTTAGAAAAGCGAATATATTAACAATTTATGGTCTCTACATATATGAATGCGTAAAATTCTTGTGGAGAAATTGTAAATATTTTGAAAATGTTTTTTATTCCACGACGTACGGAAACAGATATGGGCGTTTATATAATCTGCCCTAGCATAGGCTGAACAAATATAAAACAGGCAGCTTTTACTTCTGTGTCAAAATTTACAATCACCTTCCCGCTGACATAAAAAAACATTATCAACTTTGATCAACTCAAAAAA
Source organism: Ocypus olens (assembly GCA_910593695.2). NCBI lineage: Eukaryota > Metazoa > Arthropoda > Insecta > Coleoptera > Staphylinidae > Ocypus > Ocypus olens. The sequence continues at coordinate 9,624,332 of OU343054.1, read as the reverse complement.
CAATGTTCACTATATTGTGTGATATGGAATCATACTGTATGGCAGATTTCTTTAGTTTTAAGTTTGTATCTTAAATGTGTATGTGTGTATATGTACATATATATACAATTATTTTTCTGACGTTTTTGCATGTACAACTATATTCTTGTATAATTGTCGTTATGTAATAAATTGTTTATTTATTATTTTATTTATTTATTTAGCAAACAATATTTATTTATAAAAACGTCTGGAACCAGAAAAATAAGTGGTGCTATTTGTTAATAAACTATATTATTATCAACCTTATCAAAATACAGATCATTGCAGGGCAGAAAAAACCACAATCAATATCAAATAGATTTATTCCAACATATAATTTATATAAAAGTAACAAATACAACAACGTTTGAAATATATCACCTAATAGTTCTCATTAAAAGCGTATTAATCCAACTCGGAGGCTCTGCAATTATTTTCTTCAATAACACACACCTCTTGTTCCTTTTAATTTACGGTGGCAATTATTCTTGATGAATTCCTGGATGATTTCTGTAATGGCCGGAAACAGCGTATTCATTTTAATACACGGGTTCGGAGTTACATTTGGAGACCACTTGGCTTCTATAAAGGGGTCGGATTAGGGTCCCGAGGTCCCGAGTTAAATTTGATATTAATGTGAGTACGGGATGTATCCGCGTTTTAATGTTCCGCCCTAAATTTTTACCCGGGGTGTTCACGAAGCCCGTTACACCCTATTTTATGAATGCCGCATTTAATTAATGGCTTGTTTTTATTGCAGGAGCAGAGTCACAAGTCGTATCGACCCCTCTGCGTCCTGACGTTTAGATGGAACTATCTGCTGTGGCAACTGGAGCCAATGGGTTATCATCTCGTGAATATGCTGCTGCATTCTGTGGTTTGCCTCATGTATTTTAGGTAAGTTTATAAATTAATAATAATCTCACTACACGTAACTACAGGAGGAACTAATAATATATGTGCTTAGCACCAGTCCAGTAACCTTTTTTAGAACATGGAATGCTAACTAAAAACATACCTGAAAAAATATGATAACTATAAGAAAATTAATAATATTCGAGAATTTATTAGGCATGGCATTATAATCGTAAAAAGTCATGATATGGACATCAACTTTTATTGTATTGCGTAACGCATAAATTAATAATTAGAATTTCACAATTTGAACATGTTCGGCCTTGCGGCCAAGGTATATGAGAGTTCGATTAAGCGTGTAGCCCATAAATTTAGGGAAGCGTGAATTTAAGTCCACAGAGACTTCAAGCATATCAACCTACATTTTATTACTTATTGTTAAAGTTATTATTTTAAAATCTGTTGAAATTACATTATAAAATCTCTGTATACCTCGCATTAAAATTTTAATGTGTAAAATAAAACATGTGGGCTTTTTAATGAAACGAGAGGTCGCATGTTAACAAGTAGACTAATCTGTACTCAAAGAGTAATCTTTATGGTGGCACATTTCGTGATTATCCTGAAAGCTCGCCACTGATGAGTCCGAGAGGGCGAAATATCCTTCCCCCGAGGACCGGGCGTCCGTTTATTTGAAGCTCGCATGATGTATGGCCTTTTACTCTTCTTACCGACCACATAAATTGCTCTCCTGGAGGATAATTTAAGCGCAGGGCCGCCTACTTATTTAATCACACGTAAAAAGACCTAACCTTCTTTCATGATGAACAGCTGCGGATTACCTTCATCAAAATAATAATTATAGTAAAGGCTGTACATATTTATGCATTGACATAACTACTTAAATAAATAGTTCTCACACTCATACTTTTAAATGTAGATGACGAAATGTGAGTGGCATTATCAGTTTTACGACCAAATATAAGCGAAATTATCAAAAAACATCAAGCTCAAATTTCGCTTTAAATGTATTCTTATAATTCATTTGTGATTAATCACTCAATAAACATGCTGTTGCCTTTGTAGTACAGATTATTTTATTTTACATTGAAAATTTTTATCATAAACTATTTTTACAGGTAAGTAAAATTCTTTTAAACTTATCTTATAGTTACTGTGCCGCCAAATTTTGAAATTGTTAAAAGTGTGCCGCGACAAAAAAAATGTTGAGAATCACTGCTGTATTTAGTTGTTTACAACATTTATTTCTAGAATGGAATACTGGATGATATGTGATCATTCCTCTATATTCTTGGAGTTTTCTTCAAAAATGATTTATTCTTTAATATCCTGCGGTTCATGTAATTTGGTTTATCTTTCTTTAATTTATAGTTAAGTTGGTTAATATTATGTATAAATCATTACCTGTATACTATTACTATTAATTACAGTTTCCACTAATGATGATAACTAGAGTGGGCTTCTGATTCTTGCTCCTCGTCAATATTGTGTAGCTCTTTCACGGGAGGATGCAACCATCCCTAAGAGGCTAAGCCACTCTACAGTCATTGAAGTGTATTGTGAAGGCCCAGAGGTCCGGCGTTCTAATTTATAAGAAACAATAATTAATACTTTGCATATTAAAGGTGTTTTATATTTAATTTTAATGCGAAATTTATAACAGGGCAAAGATAAAATTCCATTACAAATTCCAATTAAAAATAATTGGAAATGTAATTACCCCGCCGCGTAAGATAAATTTAGTCGCTTGTGGTGACAACTAGGTAAACTAGGGCAGGCCAGCGAGGGCAACGATCCGGGGTTCAGCTAGATAAGGAACGCAAAACCGGTAAACACTCCACTGCTCGATCATACCTCTGAATTTGTAAGCTTCAGCGAATTGTAGGTGTTGGATTTGATGATTTTAATATTTTGTGGCTGTCAGATACAAGAGTGTATGTAAAAATCTCTACTGACTAATAAAAACGATACGTGGCCTGAATATGTGAACCTGTTCGTAAATCTATGATATACTGAAATTAACAAAAAACTTATTGAAATTACTACTTCTCTGCCTAATGGATATTGAATTATACTGAAAAAATGCGTGTTATAAATTCTATATAACTTCATATTACTTATCGTGTTTATTAAATATTTAATACATTTGCAACAACTGACCACATCCAATTTCAATAATTCTGACTATAAATTTTTAATGACGATAAAACCATTAAAACTTATATTCGTATATATCAATACATCGTGTCCCAAATAGAGTAGGATTGCAGGGGTATCTTTTTTATTCTTAAGGTTAGAGTTCTGGTTTAATGGACAAAGTTATTCAGTTTTTTGTATTGATTTTTTTTCAAAATTTCTTACTTTTAAAGTTAAATCAATTTATATTTTTCATATTTCCATCTGACGGTTTGTACTACCTCTAATGATCATCCAGCGTATTCTTTAAGGCAGATTATTAAACCATTAGATTTGAGTGCTTCCACCGAAAAGCAGTTTTACAAAAAAATAGTTATCGATCTCATAAACTACAAAAGACCCACGAATTTCGTACCTAAGACCAAGTAATAACGAAAACTTCTTCCGAAGGTCGTTTTCACTGGTGAATTGATATTTCCACTGCATGGCCGTCATGACTCACAGAATGTGCGTCTCGAGAAAACCTGCGTCCGTATTTTAAATAACGAACCCAATACTCCCAAAGATTAAATGTTTGGGGAGAAATGCTAAGTGAGAATATGCTCGGTCAATTTTTTATTGATGGAAACATAACCGGTTAAATCTTGAACTACTGCAGCAGCAAATTTATACGTATAGCGGCTGTGAGTTTTAATTAACTGGCTGCCCTGGTCTTAACACTGTTGAACTTCAAGAAAATCTGAACAATACGTTTCCATAGAATGGTAACTGGAAGAAGAAATATTTTGTGGCCAGGATGTCCAAATCTTTCTTAAATCTTTTGACCCTTGTCAAAATGTTTTCTGTTTTTTTCATTTTAATAATAACATTTACAGTTTAAAGTTTCACATTTCATTTTAGAATAATTTTCAAAGTTAGTCTTGTATGTAGAAATGTATGTATGTATCATTCAATATCCGGCGTGGCACTAGCCAGGGAAGTAGTTGTTTCAATAAGTTATTTGTTTATAGTCTTAGTAAGACTTAATTTTTTGCTTGCAGATTAACGAACAGGTTGAATATTCATATATTCAGGCTACATTTCGTTTTCTTGTATTTATCTAATGCTTTCTGCAACAAGTAAAGTTGTTTCTAATTTGTTTATTATTTAATCGTGTATTCGTTTCCAACGAAAACAAGATCATTTATTTCTTCACATCTGTACTTTCACTAATCACCTCAAAATCAGGTATAAAACCCGTTCAAGCCTTTCATAATCTCCTCAGTCGTTTACGACGTCTTCACGTTCACGATCACCTTCACGTAAGTGTATTTTATTATTTAACATTCAATTTAAATGTGAAGCTGCACTGATGAGAGATAAATCTCGAAACGCGTCTGCAGATGGCCAATTACTTAATTTTCATATATTTTTTAATTCAGTGGTATGTTTAGTAATTATCAAATTTGTTTCATCTAGTAACACTAGATAAGTTTAGCACTGTGTGTCCTTGTCAAAATGTTTTCTGGTTTTTTTCATTTTAATAATAACATTTACAGTTTAAAGTTTCACATTTCATCTTAGAATAATTTTCAAAGTTAATCTTGTATGTAGAAATAAACGATCTTAAACCAATGTTATTATCTAGTGGTACTAGTAATAACATGCAATTTTCTTTTGTATCATTCAATATCCGGCGTGGCACTAGCCAGGGAAGTAGTTGTTTCAATAAGTTATTTGTTTATAGTCTTAGTACGACTTAATTTTTTGCTTGCAGATTAACGAACAGGTTGAATATTCATATATTCAGGCTACATTTCGTTTTCCTGTATTTATCTAATGCTTTCTGCAACAAGTAAAGTTGTTTCTAATTTGTTCATTTTTTCTTACATGACATCAAAAACGTATGGTTTTTGGTAAAAATAGAACTAATAATTTGGAAGAACCACGTTTAAAAGTTGAAGAGGTGTTTTATGGTATTAGTCCCAACATATTGGATAATGTACAGTGAAGTTTTATGATCGTTTAACTTATTGTGCGCTAAACAAGAAGGCGATTTTTTTGGCTACGAGCTAATCACTTTTGAATTTTGCTATTTCAATTAAAAATAGTTTTATTTTCGTTTTCGTTTTAAAAGATCTTTTTATTGCCTTTCTAAAAATACCTAGTTTGCCATGTTTATAAGTAATAATAACTTTCAAAGTATTATTTATAAAACTAGTAAACTTGGTATTTTCAGAAATGCAAGAAAAAGGACTTTAAATTTGCATTTAAATTCACTGGGTGTTCCATTAAACAAAAAAGTTTCTTTACATTTAGCGAAGGACTTTCTTCATAGAAACAGCATTTAATAACTTAACCCTTAACGAGCACACTTCGATATAATAACGTAACGGACACTGTGGGTCTAATAGATCCGGCCGACTCTGAAGTTGTGTATCTCCAACATGATTGAAATTAAAGGTTAGAAAAAATTACACAGCCACTTAGGAAATATTTAAATGCAGATTAAAGGATTTGGTAGAAACTAAACAATTTTTTTATTGTCCAAACACAATATTGAAAAATTTGCGTTTTTTACTAAAAATTGAATTTAAAAAAAAACCTTTTGATATTTTCGGTTAAAAATTGCAGGTCATCCTGCTAAAATAGAGCACTTTCAAGTAAAAAACGCAAGGTCTTTTCTGCAAAAACTATAATTCATTTTAAGTTTGAAATGAGGCAACCATAAAATTTATTTTCATTTTCTTAGAAGGAATCACAGCAACAAATATTTTTTTTCCCATTTTCGTGAAAAATTCTTGCTAATATTTAATTCTAATAAGTGACTTAAGTACTGGATTTAATCACTAGATGTTAAATGTTCTACTCTACTGATATACAGGGTTCGGCGCTCGAAGTGTTAACAATTACAAATGCTGTCATTTTGTCAATTTTTATTTTTTTTTTTATTTAGAAACTTCAGTATATCGTAAAAACATTTTACATTCTAAGAAATATATGTTATTGTTCGATGTAGCCACCTTTAGCGCGGATAATGCTTCACACGCTGCACGAATGCGGTCTCATGGTATTTTGTCCCATTTTCGGCGAAGAGCAATCTTTAAGGTGTTGACCGTCTCATATTTTTTAGTTGATACTTTGGCCTCCAGAATGGACCATATGGAAAAATCCATTGGGTTTAAGTCAGGGGAATATGGTGTGAATAAATGAAATCGGGAATTTTTTCTTGCAAAAAACTTTGGGTTTCACGGGCTTTATGGGACGGTGCCGAGTCTTGTTGAAACGTCCAATGGTTTATACCGAATTGTTCACGTGCCCAAGGTAACAAAGCATCGTTTAAAATCTTTTCACGGTAGATTTGTTGATTTACCTTTACACCCTGTTCAAAACGAGTGGTGAGCGTCATATGGCAGTTACCGCGGCCCAAACCATCACTGATGCAGGCTCTTGCTTTCGCAGAGCAATTCGCTGGTCTAAATTGTCTTTTGATTTCCACTGTAACCATACACGATCATTTTGTTTGTTTACATACTGCTGAACTGTAAAAAAAATTCATCAGAAAAGACCAAATTTTCAAGCTCGCCACCAACGTGCAAGTGTTTTAATACCCTTGCTCTTGCTAGTCGAACCGCCTTTTGTGCAGGTGTTAGATCTTGTACTTTTTGTATTTTGTGGGCTTCAATCGTAGTTCATTTTTTTTTTCATATGCGCCCCATGCTACGAGCAGACACATTTAGGGTGGGTTTACAGTACATTTTTTAATTCGAAATTAAGTTAATCGCGCAATCAATTTAATAGCGCCATCAAATTAATCGCGGTTTAGAGATACTCTTTTGTCGAAATTAACAACGCTATTAGTTAATTTCAATTAAGGCGATTTTAATCGCGGTTGGTACCGCGCGAGACGTCAGCGGCTAACTTCACGCCGTTTAACGTAACCTATAAATTAAATAGTCTGTCACCAATCTGTCGCCACGAATAGGTGCGCATGTGTTAATTGTATGGCGGTCGATGGTGTTTAAACGATCTGCTGTTCTCTGCTGGCGCGTTTGCTTTTGTAAAAGGTTATATAAAATAATACAAATGAATCAAGACGATGTTCTTTAATGCGGGAAAATGTTTATACATGTGGGAAGAATATGTTCCTATGTAGTGTTTTTGGTAGTAATTATTAATATAATTAACTGGACCTTATCATTGTGCAAGAACGTTTTTCAGAGATATGCTGTGCCATGACGTATCTATTAAATGCATGTTTGCACTGGTCATATACTATAGTATAGTACAGTTTGAGATTAATTTGTTTGATTTTGACGATATCATTAGAATTAATTACCTTCTCCGCTGTTAAATAAATTTGAATAACATCTTGTGATACTATGAAATATGTTTCTCTATTTTTTTTATTTCTACACAGCCAAAGAATGTTTTGGCTTGCCTTATACATATGTACATAAATTTATGACGCATGTACTAACATTATTCGGATAACAAATACGTGTTTCGTCAATTACTTACCTTTTATTAATTGATAATTTGCCAAATTTTTGTTGCTTGTAAGTTTTTCTTTTCATTTTCACTTTAATCAGGGACTTAATTGAGGTAGCGCCGTCAATTAAGTTAACGTCAAATTAAACAAAAAGTTAATCGCAATCAAATGCTAATCGAGCTTCTGTAAACCGATTTTTTGTTTAATCGCAATCAAATCGGACTTAACAACGCTGTTAACTTAATCGCAATTAACTATTTGATTTCATGTTGACTGATATTAGTTGGCAAGGCAACGCGAATTTTGATCGCAATCAAATAGTTAATTGCAATCAAATATTTGATTTGCTTTCTGTAAACCCACCCTTAGATTTTTTGCCAATTGAACTGCGCTTTGACGTGGATTACGTTGAATTCTTGCCTTCACCTTCCAAACCATTTCTGCGATGTTGCTGTTTTTGGATGTCCACCTCCATGGCGTTTTTTGATGCTACCAGTATCATTGTAACGTGTAATGGTCCGATACATAAACATTTTCTTCACACGTAAATGTCGTAGCTCATTAACAATGGCTGGTTGTGATTTTCCAGCCAAATACATAGCAATAACATGCTGCGTTTGAATTCCATTTTGTTAACTTTTTTTAACTGCGACGTAAAACAATATGTATGCGTACGTAGGCTTGTAAACAACATAACAGACTGACGGTTGTCAACAAATGAACGCGCGTTATTAGCCGTTTGGTTGCTACAGGAGCGTAAAGTTGGTAACACTTCGAGCGCCGACCCCTGCATACTCTGTTCACATATTATTCTCGCCAGAGGTCTGCATGGGCCGGGCTTTCCGATGGATAATTTAACCCGGGCCGGGCCGGGCCTCGATAAATTTAATTTTATTATAGTTTGGAAAGTAACAACCAAGTGCAGTGAAAAATAAATTGAGTTATTTTTATTAACATGCATTCAATGTATTTTAAGGATTGTAAGGAGTACATGGCGGTCCAGTAATTTTATTTATTTAATTCAACATTTTTCGGGGACGGGCCGGGCCGGGCCGGGCTTTGAATATTCAGTTTCGGGCCGGGCCGGGCCCGCAACACATTTTCGTTTCATCGGGCCGGGGCGGGCCGGGTTTTTAAATTTTCACTGTCGGGCCGGGCCGGGCCGGGCTTTCAAAAACCCGCTCCTGCAGGGCTCTGATTCTCGCCACAGACATTTTTGTTGGTAGTAAAAAAGTTACTAAGAATTTGGTTTTGTTATTGTATTGTGTTGGTTATGTGTGGTGCAATTTTATAATATCCCTCATTCAGATGTAAAAGTATTGTTTGACAATGTTTTATTGAAATTATAGGTTAACAACATACTTCATTATTTACCATGAAAAATACAACATTCCAATATAACGGCTAAAAACACCCCGACTGCGACGACAATAAAATGTGATCAGATCATTCGAATAAGAATCGAGATAGCTAACCGAATGGACAAACTCAATATTTTAATGTCATGTTATCTGTCACTTATGTCAATATTAAAAGAATTACAATTTTGGATGTAAGTCGAAAATGGATAAAAAAAACAGGTTTAGCACACGTGAGCAAAGTGTCTTTATCACTCGTCTATTGGGGCTCTCACCGCTGCGCGCATCGGGCGCCCAACTTTCAGAAGACTCGTGATTAAATGATGCACTTTGCTAACATGTACTGAAAATAGCTATTTTTTTTACAAAAAAGTGGATTTTATTAAAGGTTTTCCTTGATACAAATGAAAAAAATAGCTATTTATGTATTAAGTGCGCAAAATATGTGTTTGTCGATTGAGATGGAATAAGATAGAGGCGCGCTAGCGGAGCGTGGCAATCCATCGAAATCGCTCGAAATTACACACAATATTTTTTCTACGATAGTTTTGCAGAAAACACAATTCATAAATATGTATAACAAATATACATAAATATCAACTACTGGTATCTAGAAGACTGATAAATAGAAACAAAACTGACGTTCATGATTGTAAACGTCAGTTGATTGTGCGACATTGATAAAATTGTGATTTTAACAAATAATTATGAGTGAAAACAGTGCTTTTATAAGTACGCCGTGCCACATTACACATGTTGCGAGCTATATTGCGCTGAATTTGTTACCGGAAAATCTAAGAGAAAGCAAGAAAAGCAGAATGAAAAATTCCGGGATTGATACAAGTAATAAAAAGTTGGCAAGTGCACAGTAAATATCCATGTCCAGCGGCGGATACAGCCACGGGCAACTGGGCATTTTCTCGGTGGGTCGGTAAAATTTTGGGCCGAGAGGGCCCATCAGCGATCCAGTCTGCACACTGCAAATACAGCGTACATGTGTTTGGGATCTGCACCAACCCCACGCTTTGCGATAACGCAAATCCACAAAATGCAGCCTCCTCTCTGACCACACTCCTCAACAATCCCTAGGAGAGCTTAATATCCGTAGGAACTCTGGGGCCGTTTCTTTAGCCAATCCACCACTGCATACATTTAATTGAAGTGTGCGGGAAAGTGTACTTTCCCGCACGTTACCTATAGCAATCGTCTACTTTGTGTTGTCAAATTAATGCGCAAAAGCCAACTTTATTAGTCGGTCATAAAAAAATATATTTTTCATTCAGTAGCATCGCATTTGGTGCATGTGATGCGGCGATGCACGTCGCAAATTAGGCAATTTACAGGTAACGCGCAAATCTGGAATTTTTGTCTTTTGCTGCTTGGAAAATTTTGCACTTTTTTTCACAGCTAACAATCCACTTGATTCATGACGTGGTTTCACGTCATTGAGGTACCTACACAAAAAAACTTTGATTGCCATTTTCAGATCCATCCTGATTGTTGATACTTTCACTGGTTTGATTAACGCCGGTTTCGGAAGATGTGATATAAGCGCCCGTGAACAATCTCTTGCCGTGATTTTAGAATCATCACCGAGTGCACTTTTTTGCACTTTATCAGGATTCGGCTGTTGACCGCCGCCCGGTCAAGCATTGCAAAGAAAATACAAAGAGGCCAACGGTCACATCTTCTTGAGACCGAATCATTTTTACACAGCATATCAAAAGTATCGGTAACAGCTTTGTTGTGACTGTAGTGATGAATAATTTCAGGTTTGCTATTAATTATTGCATCTGAGTTCGAATTAGTTTACGCTACTCAGTCTACCTTTTTTTTTGTTGGAGTGTATTATACCAAGTTGATGTTGGTTTTTGAAAAACAAAATTTGGACTTTGTTACCTCTTCCTCGGCAACTTTCGTCCGAGAAATTCTTTCTTATTTTTCCTAAGCGTCCCAGTAATGGTTATATTATATGTATCCTTTGCTATTTTTCTATTAAAGGTACACTTGTATACAGATTGTGAAGATTGTGGTGACTTCAGACGGGGCGTTATACAGCCAGACGTTGACAACTGCTAGGGAGGGCGTCACTAAGGCCGAGAGGTCGGGGCTAGTCTCGTCTGCGAAGCGCAGCATGGCGGTCGATCAGGTCCTGGAGCTTAGGAACGGGGCTAGCAGCGCGGATATCCTTAAGTACATCGCTGACATCTTGGGCAAAGGCAAGGCAAGGATTGTTTCCCGGACCACGGCGAGGGGGATTGGGAAGGGAAGAAAACGTACATTGGGCGTAAGGGATCGTCGATGATTGATTATGTAGCGACAAAGGGGATGACAAGAGGGGAAATAAGAAGCATGGAGGTGGAGGAAGTGATGGGCTCTGATCATCATCTACCTCTAATAAAAGTAGCAGTATGGATGGAGAAGGGCAAGAAGATGTAGGGGAAGCAGGAAATTGGGAAACTAGAGTGTGGGGCGAAGAAATGAGGAAGAGGCTGAGGAGGATCCAGTGGGAAGACGTCAAATCAATGGAGGAGATGGAGGAGGTAATAGTGGGTTGCGGAAGAAAAGCACAGGGAGGGAAAGGAGGAGGGAGTATGTGGTTTGATGAAGAATATAGACAGGCAAAAAGTTAAGTAAGGAGGGCAGTGGGAGAATGTATAAGAAGTGGAGGGGAGGAGAGGAAGGTAGAGGCAGCAAAAAATAAATATGCGAGAGGAAGAAGATGCAGGCGGTGAAAAGAGCAAGTGAGGAGCTAAAGAACTACAGGAACGAGCAGAAATGTGGAAAGTACTGAGGAAAGGTAAAAGGAGAAGGCGGATGGGTGTATCGCTGAAGGAATGGACAAGAAAGTGCAGAGAAACTAGTGGATGCCAGGAGGAAGTGGGACAAGGAAGGCGAAGAGATATGGCGGAAAAGTTCAGGGAGATATTAAACTAAATGTAGAGGGGAGGAAAGAGCATACTGGCGTCATGAAAAGTGGTTATGATGTACCCGGTACACAAAGGAGGGGACGAGAAGGATGTGGGGAACTATAGAGGAATCACGGTGATGTACACTGGGTACAAGATAGCCATAATGGTTGTGAAGAATCGGTTGAAGGAAGAGATGGAGAAAAAGGGGTTAATACCGGATATGCAGGGGGATTTGGGAGGGGGCAGATCGTTACCCTGGCAAGAATATAGTACATTGTTATCGGAAAAATTAGCACCGCAAGATAAAGGTGTGTGCTATTCAGGTCGCGCCAAATTTATATTCCAAGTGTTTTTGATAAATCTTGCTTTAATTTTAACTTTTAATCGATAAGAAATTATAAGAGAGAAGAAAATACCCTTCACCTTCCTCGTATGTTTCTTAGCTTTAACTTTCTTCAATAATTTTGAGAAATAGTTTAGAGAAGGGAAGCATGTATGCGGTGTTTCTGGATTTAAAAGCGGCTTACGACTCAGTGCCGAGGGAGAGGTTGTTGGAATGTGTGAGGAGAAAAGGAGTGAGTGAGAGTACGGTAGAGTGGACAAGAGAAGTGTATAAGGAAACTTGGGTGGTAGCAAAAATGGGAGTGGATGTGTCGGAGGGGTTCAGGACGTGGGTGGGATTGAGACAGGAATGACCGTTAAGTCCTATATTATTCAACTTATATCTAAGTGAACTGGAGGAGGTGATGAGGAAAGGGCAGGTGAGATGGGTAGTAATTGGGAAGAATAAGGGGTGGATGCTGGCGTATGCGGATAATATGGTGTTGATGGCGAGAGATTAGGAAGGGATGAAAGACACGTTGAGGCGAGCGGAGAGGTATATGGATAAGAGGGGACTGTGCGTGAATGTGGAGAAGACGAAATGGATGGGATTCAGGAATAATGGAAGAGAGGGGACTGTGAAAGAGTTAAAGTGGAAGGGAGAGGTGATTGAGAGGGTAAACAGATTTGGGTATTTGGGGTTTATGTTTAAAGGGACAGGGGGATATGAGGAGCATTTAAGATGAGCGTAGGGAAAGGCTAGAAAAGCTTGGGGTATCGCGTGGGAAAAATAGGGAGAATGGATGGGGAACAATTTCGGAGTGGCATGTGAAGTGTGGGATGCGTGTGTGAATTCAATTTTAATGTATGGAGTGGAAGTATGGGGGCCGAAGGAGTATACGTGTATGGAGAGGGAGCAGCTGTGGTTCTTGAAGCGTATGTTGGGAGTGGAAAGGTCAACGCCTGGTTACATACTACTTCAGGAGACAAATACAGGAAATTTAGGATGTGAGGCAATGTAGAGAATGGTCAGGTACGAGATGAGATTATGGGAGCTAGGAGAAGAGAGTTTGGTGAAGGCGGTATAGAGGACGTGTGTCAGGGTAAGGGGGGGGGGGGGTTGTTAAATGGAGGAGAGAACGAAGAAAAATGTATGAGAGAGTAGGACTGTCGGAAGTGAAAGTAAGGGAATGGTTGGAGAAAGGGGTGAATGTGGCAACGTGGGTGAGAGAGAGGGAGAAAGAAGTGGAAGTGCAGGAAAGACAGGATGTATTGAGAGAAAAGCGAATATAGTGACATGTATGGTGGTTGACAGGTACATGGAAGGAGGCCGAAGAACTTGGACAAGGACGAATGGCTCAGGAGAGAGAGGGAGGAAGAAATAGATGGGTGAAGAGTATATGAGATGTGTAATGTGTGAAGGTGGAAGAGATACATGGAGGCATCTGGTCGAGGAATGTGAGGGAGTCAATGAGGAATGGATGGGAGAAAAAAGAAATAAGAGGATAGCGGAATGGATGAGAAAGTATGGGGCCGGGGTAAGGACGCTGCAGAGGGAAAAGGAGTGCAGTAGAGCTGCCAATAAAGGTGTTTTTTTTGTATACAGATCATCGTACGTGATAGTTCGATGGCTACCATGAATAGACGTGGATACCTCACGAAGAATTGTTTGGGGTATATTTTCATCTGTTTCTTTTTGTAAAGCTGATTTCCCAAGCGTGGATATTGGGTTAATCAAGTAAGCCGTACTGGCAACATTCAACCCAATTAGGAGTAACCCATATTTATCCGGTTTATTTTTCATGTATGTGCGAAATATGCATCGTCCGCGGAAATCCAACATCTGTTCATCGACTGCCAGGAGCTGGTGTGATCGGTAATATTTTGTACAATTGGAGATAAAATGTTAATTTCTCTAACAGGGGCGAACCGATCCTCAAGATTTCTGGTTTGTCGCTGATCAAAACGCAAATTACGTAAAAGAAAACTGAATCTTATCTTAACCTTAACACAATGATAATACGTCGTTCCATTTTTGTAGCTCCAAAAGTCAAATTCTTCTCTTGTAGCTTGCTTGCAAAGACCAGCAAAATACAAAACAGCGATCAAGCTTTTTATCTCTGTAGCATCAGTAAGGCCGTGATAAGTTTGTTCCATTCTCTCATTGAGGGTCATCTGAATTTTAGAATCTTCTATTTTGAGATTTATATTTTTACCATAATTTCAATTATTTCCCTATTGAATAGAAAATCCCAAAATTTTTCAAACGTTTCGCGTTCCGCGGCGGCACCAATTGGTCCAGGTACAACCACAGGAATGATGTTGATGACCGGATCTTATGTTTTTTCAACCCTGTAAAGAACAGTCGATGGTCTACCACGTGATTGTACGTCTGAGCGACGCTGAGTCACTGTCGCATTTTCTAAGTTGTCAATGGCTTCGACTGCATCCTCAGAATCAGCATGAGAGTAACCGAATGTGGAAATATGGTATTCGATTGCAGCATTCGAATCATCACTTGAATCTGATTCTCGAAACTCAGAAACGATTAAATTTAGCCCAATAAAAGTTATTGTCAGTTTAATTGAAATTAGAAACTACTCATAAAAACATACCTAGTGTTCCGTTTAAAAATCTTAAGTTTTTGTTGGCTCTTCGTTGTGAATGCATAAAAATATTTATTTTTGAGTAGTATGATATTTACTATTATCGTCGTGGATACAAGGCATGAAAGCGTACTCATAACTCCCACGGGAGATATGAGTTATATCTCCCTTGGGAGATATGAGGTCTGCTTCTGTTTACCTGACAAAAAGTATGTACAATTTCCAAATTCTCCTTTCAAGATGATGGTTGAAGATAGACAATCTTGCGTCTGCTCACGACCAACTTTATAGCAAGACAGGAACTTTTCTTCTAGGTTTGTTCACTATTTTATTCACAACTGTGCGTTTGTTGTTAAAGCATTAACGTCAAATCAAATCAAAATAAATAAACGTCAGTTCATGAAATGCGGGCGATTTGATTTAAAACAAACTCATAGCAACCATGCAAATACATATTGCAGATCGATATACCGAATATTTTTACGAATTACTAAAAAATAAAATATTGTATGCACCGCGGGAGATATACATGTTCTTCGCCCTCGGTTGATTTACAAACCTCGGACCAGAGGCCCTCAGTTTGTAACCCTGTCAACCTTGGGAAAAAAAATTCCATATCTCCCTTGATGCATAAATATCTATATCCAATTAGTCTATCATTATCTCTAACTTTTATAGAAATCATATTTTTCCATCTTGAATATTTAAGGTTTATATTAAATATATAAACGTAATAGTAGTGTAAATAATTTGATAAATCACATTATGAGGTCTAGATGTTAAATGCTGCTGACATTTTAGCAAAAAGCAAAATAAGCTGTGTGTTTGTTGTGCACCCTTTCATCGGAGCGCGATTCTGTTGTTATGCAATTTCATCTTGGCCCAATTTTGTCAACGGTCGCTCCTTTATCTAACTCTATTTCGTCCGGGGCAATTGCCAAATGGTAATTGTCTCTCATTTATCAAGCTTCCACCAGTGGTCTTTTTATTCATTTACAATGGGTCCACATAAATAAGATTATACGATACTTTTCACTTAATTTCCAGCGACCAAAACGAAATTAACTCATTTGCTGTGTATTAATATGTTACCTACTTGCGACGTTGATAAATTACTTAGCACTATCGCAAAGCATATCGAGATAAGCAGAACGATCGACTTCGGCCTACCCGAAACCCAAAATTACACCATTATCTCCGAAATAAATCGGTGATTTATTCCTCCGGTTTCTTATATAATTTCGCAATTACTGCGGTATCTGAAAACCGGATCCAATCCTTGTTTACATCTGCGAATATATTTCTGGATTAATAGTTCGCAATTTGTGCGGGTTTGTTCAGTGTCCTTGTCGGTGCTTTTAATCTCATTTTTATTGATTTTACATCATACGCCGACATGGGCAAGCTTTTGTAAGAATTTACTGAT
This sequence comes from Ocypus olens, assembly GCA_910593695.2. NCBI lineage: Eukaryota > Metazoa > Arthropoda > Insecta > Coleoptera > Staphylinidae > Ocypus > Ocypus olens. The sequence continues at coordinate 9,608,205 of OU343054.1, read as the reverse complement.
CGCTAATGAACTATTGATTCCGTTTCAGGTTAATGTATTTTTTGTCGATTATTGACTACGTTGCTTTGAACTACTTATTTTTCAAAATATTCATTAAACGCGTTATACAAAAACGCTGTTTATTATTAGTCCGTTATTGATATATAGAAAATTTAATTTAATTTAATTTAATTTATTTACGGAAAATCACCTTTCTATAAAATAATGTAATAATCTTTTCCTTATAAAAAATATAAACATACAAATAGGTAAATGAAAAAGTAAATATTAACGCAAGTGGCATGTAGTAATATAAGAAACATAAACAATGAACAGTTATCTCAGTGTTACTAAATGAACCCATAAATACAAACCAATAAATAAATATATAAATAATGTGGAAAAGAAAGAAAAAAAATCTTGCTTGTGCTTGTCTTTCTAACTGCATAAGGGGTATCTCGGTTATGGTAAAGGATACAAACTTCGTTAAATTTGTGCAAATATACGTAATATTTTGCTAATTTATAATCTGCAAAAATTATCTTTTAAGAACCCTTAATGATCGTTTAGTTTTGTATTAGAAATTTTGTATAATTCATTTTTATGATGAACTTCTCGTTTATATTACGAGGTACAAGAATATGCTGAGAAATTTTATCCAGGTTTTGCTTTGAATAAATCGCAAAAGAATAATAATTCGCAATATTTTTTTTTTATATTGAAATACGCATTTGTACGTAAGACATTATTAGCGCACTTTTTGACGAAGACACATTTTAGGTGGGCGAGTGTATTCCCCGCCTGCAGAGATATCTCAAATCGCCCAACATTTTGCGGTGACTTAAAATTACATCCCTCAAAATTAGAATCAAATATATTGAAGAAAAAAAATTAAACACTTGAAATTCGTGAAATTTCGACCATTTTCAAACCGCCAAAACTCAGCTTATTTTCAATGGATTTTGGTGAATCTTTCAGGGCGAAAAACTTTGAAGTGTCTTCTTTAAAGTCATGCATGCGAACTTAAGCGTGACCCCTTCCGCCCCCCCCCCCCCTCTAGCGTCTCTGTCTAAAAAAGAAGTTTTTTCTGGAAACCATGTCCAACTTTGACGATGTCTACGGAGTTGGAAAAACTTTGTCGACTCGATCCACCATAAAGGCATTCATATTTTATCAATTGCCTATGCAGGACTAAAGAACGAAGTTCCTACGACGATTTGGCACGTTTGAAAATGGTCGAAATTTCACGAATTTCAAGTGATTCATTTTTTTCCTCCAGTGTATTATTAAACTCTGCGAAGTTCACCAACCTCAAGATTTTAAGACTTTAAATTTCATGTAGCTTATAATTTGTAGGTTTTGTTAAAATTATAATAAATATTTTTTTGTAAGGTAATTCGTGAAATTAACACAAATTGCAAAAATCGCATTTTTGAAAGTTCGAAGATTTCAAAATCCTGATTTTGGTTTTGGTAATTACATAACTGTGAAACGCATGATTCTAACGTCAGACAGTGAAAAATTTTGTGCAATTTAAAAACAGGTAAATAAATATGTTCGTGAAATCAACGCAAAACGTCAAAATTGCACGTTTTCAAATTCCGAAGATTTAAAATTGCGATTTTTTTCCAATTGCACATCTGTCAAACGCCTTGCCTCATTTTGACGATTCAAACCTTAAAATGTGGAAAATTTGGTGTAATTTTAAAACTGATTACAATTTTTTTTTCGTAAAATTAACCTCAAAAATCGCACTTTTTTGAAGTTCGAAGATTTGAAAATCGTGATTTATATTTTTGAAATTGCTTAGCTATCAAACTCAGTGTTAGATTTTTATTATTTCTACATCAAAAGGTGCAAATCTAGTGCAATTTAAACACAGATTGGTAAATATTTTCGTGAATAATGCAAAACGTAAAAATGCTCGTTTTTAAATTCAGAAGACTTAAAATTGCCATTTTTTTTTTATTGCGCATATTTCAAATGCTTTGTCTCATTGGCGATGAGAACGTCAAACTGTGGAAAATTTAGTGTTATTTTAAAACTGATTACATTTTTTTTTTTGTGAAATTAACACAAATCGTACTTTTTTGAAGTTCGAAGATTTTGGTTTTGAAAACAAAACTGCTTAACGCATTGCCCGATTTTGATCATTCTAACGTCTAAAAGTGGACAATTTTGGCAATTTAAAAACGTCCGAATATTAAATACGATTTTAATTTTTTCGTCAACAACTGTCAAAAATTTTGTCTGATTTTTATGATTCAAACGTAAAAATGTACAAAATTTGGTGTGATTTTGAAACTGATTATATTTTTTTTCGTGAAATTAACACAAACTACAAATATCGAAATTTTTCGAAAGTTCGAAGATTTCAAAATCGTGATTTTGATTTTCTTAATTGCTCAGCTGCCAAACGCATTGTTAGATTTTTATGATTCCTACGTAAAAATGTGGAAAATTTAGATCAATTTAAAAAGGTAACATCAACTCAAAACTTCAAATTTGCACGTTTTTTAAAGTCCGAAGATTTAAAATTCTGATTTTGTTTTTTTTTTTAATTGCACATCTGTCAAATGCTATTTCTCAATTTGAAGATCCGAACGTCAAAATGTGAAAAATTTAGTGTTATTTTAAAACTGATTACAATTTTTTCCTCGTGAAATTAACTGCAAAAATCGCACTTTTTTGAAGTTCGAAGATTTCAAAATCGGGATTTTGATTTTTGAAATTACACAGCTATTAAACGCTATGTTAGGTTTTTATGACTCCTACATCAACAAGTGTAAACTCTGATGCAATTTAAACACAGGTTAATAAATATTTACGTGAACAATCCAAAACGTCAAAATTGCACGAAGATTTAAAATTGCGATTTTTTTTAATTGCACATCTGTCAAATGCTCTGTCTCATTTTGACGATTCAAACGTCAAACTGTGGAAAATTTAGTGTTATTTCAAAACTAATTAATATATTTAATGTATTTGACTTGTGTAAAATGTTGTATAATGTTAACCCACCAATAAAATTGAATTGAATTGATTACATTTTTTTTTCGTAAAATTTACACAAATTGTAAAAGTTCTACTTTTTTAAAGTTCGAAAATTTCAAAATCGTGATTTTGCTGTTTGAACAACAAAACTGCCAAACTCATTGCCCGATTTTGATAATTTTAATGTCAAATAGTGGAAAATTTAGTTCAATTTAAAAACGTCCGAATATTAAATACGATTTTGATTTTGTTTTATGCCAACAATTGTCAAATATTTTGTCTGATTTTGATAATTCAAACGTAAAAATGTGGCAAAATTAGTGTGCTTTTAAAACTGATTACATTTTTTTTCTTGAAATTAACACAAACCGCAAAAAGATTTCGAATTCGTGATTTTGATTTTTTAAATTGCTCAGCTGCTAAACGCATTGTTAGATTTTATGATTCCTACGTAAAAAAGTGGAAAATTTAGATCAATTTAAAAAGGAAAAATCAACTCAAAACCTTAAATTTGCACGTTTTCAAAGTTCGAAAATTTAAAATTGCGATTTTGATTTTTTTTTTAAATGCACGACTGTCAAATACTTTGATTTTAATGATGCAAACGTCATCATATGAATAATTTGGTGTAATTTTAAAATAAAGTACTAAATGTTATTTCCCTCTTATTACTCTGGGTTAATCTGTCTGAAATCTCCCAAATAGAATAGAATTTGTTACCAAACATTTTTAATTTTCTTATTTTTTACCAGTTACTCCCCAATACTAGGTGAGTTCAAAACTGTAGTAAGAACTTTAGAACAACTAAAATTGAAAATAATTTCAAACTGGAGTTTTAGCGCTCCAAAATTATTAAAACGAAGAAAGACTCACCTTTCATTATTTTCTTGGATAGGTTTATTAAAGGACAACAAGCTGTATATAACATATAAAAAAATATAAAAACAAAATAGTGTGCACGTGATATGGTGGAACAGAAACTGTGTGGCTTATGTAAACCTGTTGTAGATGCAATAAATAAATTAAATGAATTATTTAATTTAATAAAATGTATTTTTCACTATTTTCAGTGATCGTTTTCTCGAAAATTTCTTATGTAATGTGGTGAAATGTTAATCGCATGGTTTAGATTTATATCCAATAAAATCAATAGGGGGTTGCTAGTTTAAACAAATTTTCATAACTCGAAAAATTGATTGACGTTTAGAACGTGTTTTGTGATCATTACCGCGCCTGGTTTGATTATTTATAATAGTGTAATTACTATATTTGTAATTAATAATAAAAAAAGGTAACACGTTGAATTAATTTGCTTTTAATTATCAGCCTTTACATAAACTGACACATATAAAATATGATTTATAAATAGCGTTCAACTGACATGTCTAAATTAATGATGAATAAATTGATTAAATTATAATCTATTTATATTTCAGCACGTACATTTCATGTTTTTGGTGATTGTATGTAATATTTCCTTTATATACAATTAATTATATGTATGAATGAAATAAAGCATTTGTGTTTTGTTGCTTCAATTATAATGTTGTGCCTTTTTAGTCAATAAATTAGTATATCGAATGGGAACTCCGAAATTTAAATATTCATCTCTCACATTATTTAAATTTCTTTAACGTGAAATAATTGTTGATGTAGAAATAAATAACAAGTTGGGCATTGTAATTATATATCTTACTGAAATCATTGTTGTTTATTTGTTTTAAAATTCGAATTGGGCGTCAGAAATAAAATATTGTTGGTATAGTAAAACCAAAATCTCGCGTCACCTGGCGGTAAAGTTTACGCAGAGAACACGATAACAAATCTCCGCGTGGCCGCATCAGCGAATTGTAGTAGAATAATCGCTACAGTTTACGCAGAGTGGGGAAGTATTCGCAGAGAACGATAGAGAACACGATAACAAATCTCTGCGGGGCCGCACCAGCGAATTGAAGTATAATAATCTGTTCGCGACGATTCTGTGTCTATACATTATCTTCACGCGACACTCTCTGAGTAATTATGAGTTTCCGGCGCCCCGTCTCTTGAAATTTAAGATAATCACCGCGCAACTTGGCCCGAGATTTTGGTATACCCTACTTAGATATTTTAGAAGAAATTAAAACAGGCCATTATGGAAAAAGATATAGGGTCACCCATTATTATTTCTATTCTTTAAAATTTAAAATGTATTTAAAATGTAAGTTTCACTAACACGGTTTATTTATTCCATCACCTTTTGTACTTAGAAAGAAAAGTCAAATTTCAACAATAAAAAAAAATAAATGCAATGAGATGTGGCTGTAGATAAAAGTCTTATGCCGGGATGACGGCATCAAAAAACTAAATAATAAAATAGAGTGGAAATAATGACGGACGGTCCGGTGTCCGTATCAATTATTACATAGAGATGTATAATTAAAGAACAAATCAATACATAAAGAAATATATAAATTAATCAATACATACACATATTGATAAATATATAAATAACCAACTGTACAAATATTTTATTATAAAATATAATTAAGTGCGTAAAAAATTAATTCAATAAAATGGTATAAGCACCATTTTATTTAATTAATTTTTTATTTCACGCTATACGGCACGGAATATTGTGGCCAAAATACGTGACTTTCAAAAATTTTCACGTGTAGAATAAATAACCCTATATAGTACAGTGAATATAATAATCATAAAATACACTTAAAAGAATAGTTTAGGTACATCAAAATATAATTTAACAGTGTGTTGCAGAAAGAAATTATTCGCAGTTGTAGTTAACGTTCAAAATACTCAACATTTTGCAAAAAAATTGGTAAACAAAGCCATGGCCATTTCAATTCATATGCGTTTGCGAATAATTTTTTTTAAACACACTGTAGCTACAAAATTAAATCAAAATATATTACCATAATAAAGAAAATATTTAATAAAATGTGATTTTTGTTGTGCATATTTTCTAAGAATTGCTTCAATTTTAAGAAAATAATAACCTTTGAAATGAGGAGAGAAAAACATGAGTTTCGATTTTTAAAACCTCTTCTGTGACTGATAGGGCTCCACGTTTACTCCGTATTTCTCATATCTCGCCGTTTTGTAAGATTCCAAATATTTTTACACATTAGATTCAAACAGGAACCACCTGGTCTATAGGGGGTTGAACCCTTCAAACTTCGGATGCCGACATTTCGGACGGTTTTCGAGAAACTATTTACTTATTAAAGTGTCCCAAATAATAATTATTTATTCATTTTTTTTTCGCTACCGGAAATTTTGTAAAACACGGCGAACGAACTTCTAAACAGTTATTTGTAGGGTGGGTTATACGTTTCTATATTAAACGATTTTCGTCAACACGTTTAAACGAAAAAAACACGTTTAAACATAAAAATCCGTTTAAACGTATACACGTGTAAACGTGAATATCCGTTTAAACGCCAATATCCGTTTAAACGTTTAAAAACCGCTTGCTAACTAAGAACACGTTTATCCGTGTAGACGTGTATCCGTGTATTAACGAGCCCTAGTGACTGATATTAAACAAATTGTAAAGTTCTAAGTAAAGTTATAATTGTTGCTTGTGAGAATATTGTTAGGTATTTGTATTAAGAAGAAAATTGATATGGTCTGATACAAGCCAGAATATATTGGAAAATACTGGTAAACCAGAACGTGAAACAGGGGAATGGAAAGAGAAAGTATTGTTGGTAATATATGGTGGCGAGGAACGTGGGAACAGATTTTGGATGGTTAAAGATGAGAGACAGTGTAGGACGTGTGGAAAAGAAGGATCGGTGGGAAAATTGGAGCTCAGGTTACATGGAGAACGCAGTATGGTCAGGGAGAGTGAAGTTAATGAAGTGACGAATAGTGGCTATGAAGGAAATAAAGGAGATTGGAGAGAAGAAAAAGTGTAGCGAAAGCTAATTTGCTGTGGTTTATTTCTTTTGTTTTTATTTTTTGTTTTAAAATTTGTTAAGTGTTTATTCTTGTATATATAATCCTGGAGAATGGAAACCATCGGACTGAGGATATTACTCATTTGAAATAATACAACTCAAATCTGGGATGCTGATTGGCAGGCACTGAAAATACAACTGGTCCTTGAAAATACAACTCCAATGTATAGTACAATCGCACAGAGGTGACAGTGACTCATGCTTTTTCGATCTAATAATCGCGTCTGGATAAATATCTATACTCGTTGGCATGCTTAAGAATAACGAAATGAAATACGAAACGTATGTCGATATGTAAATTCAAGGGCTGTGCAACGTATGTCTTTTCTCATTCTATCTATTCTAACCTCAAAATTCTCGTGCTTGTATCTGGTTTTGACCTTCTCCGATTTCGATTTAGTTAAGAGCAGAATTAATTATATCCATTTCATTTATAAAAAGGTTAAATTTAAAGACAAATTTCCAGTTGTCTTTACCGATTGCCGAAAAATACACTCGCAAAGTTTCGTCGAAAATATTTGCACGCTCGAGAATTTTTAAATTTCCCGCCTAGACTGAATCGAATTATTTTATGGACATACGTTTACTAGAAACTTAATTCAAGTAACATGAAGCGATGAGTCACTGTCACCTCTGGGCTATTGGACTATATGACGCTGATTGGCGAGCGCTTATAATACAAGTCTCTGACTCCAAAATCAAGTGAGTCTTATTATAAACTAGTGTCTATCAAACGGCGCATCCATTATCAAATTTATTAATTTTCGCTACGTTTACACAAAATGCAAAGTTTTTGGAACCGCCTGCACCCTGGTGTATCTTAACATTTCGAAAAATCCATAAAAAACCAAAACATAAAGTATGTTCATTAAAAAAAACCTCAAGTGTACCATGATTTTTTAATTTTAAAAATTTAAGTTGGTAACACATATTGAGGTTATGTTACTTCTCAAAATTAAACATTAAACTGTAGTCAATTTATAGATACTTACGTTAAATTTTTCACTATAAAATTATATTAAATGTTGTATGTGCCTTCTTTCTTCTTGAACACAAGCCTGAACTCTTCGTCACACCCTCCATTACGCTCCGCAATTATTGTTAATTTCTATAAATTTATCTCGTTGCCGCATGTCTTCTAGTTTGTGTACTGGTTGTGCATAAATTCAATTTTTCAGGTATGGCCACTAGAAAAAATCGGATGGTGTTAAATCGCATGAATGAGGCGGCCAGGGAATCCGTGCATTTTGACTTATTATTCGGTCCTCAAAAAATTCGTCCAAAATGGCCAAATTATCCACTGTGCAATGAGGAGTTGCTCCGTCTTCATAAAAAAATATCCACTTTGCAGTTCATCATTTAATTCATTTATAAAAGGCAATACAATTTCTGTACGATAACGGTTTGCAGTTATCGTACCTAAAATAAATGCACGGTTATTCAATTTTTATTATTAATAATAAAAATAGGATTTTACCTTCAAAGAATATCGGTCCAACTAATCGCTGCTCAAACGCCAACTTTCTCTGGATGTAGCGATTTCTCTCGATATATACGAGGATTTTCATCCGACCAAATTGTCATAGTTTGGAAATTAATGTACCCATCCTTGTAAAACCAAGCTTCATCGGTAAAAAAAGGAATTTATAAAACATCCTCGTTTACATTTTGTAAAAACCACTGACAAAATTCCAGTCGTCTGGGGTAATCAACAGGTAATAACTCTTGCACTGATGTTATGCGATAAGGGTGTACTTGCAAATCTTTTCGTAGAAGCTTGTGGCATGTTCCTACCGATAAATTCATTTGCTGTGACAAATGACGCAGAGAAGTCGAAGGTTCATCTTCCAAAATTTCTTGGGCTGTGTTAATAGCATCTTGAGTTCGTTTGACTGGTCTACCACTTCCTGGTTTACGGAGAATACTACCCGTTTCACGAAATAATACAACAGATCGTGATAAGGTATTTTTAAATTTATTATAAATAATGGGCATGTTAGGGAATTCTTCCTGAAACTTTGCTAAAGGTGTGTCGAATGAATACACCCAATTTCCGTCCACTTTAATCCCATTTCGGAAATAACTTTCAATTAGAAACGTTATTTGCTGGTTGCTGTAAACCATTGTGAGCACGGAATAATTGTGACCTCTAGAAAGATCTGACATTTATATGTCAATTCCTAACAAGTGTGCCAACTTAAATTTTTAAAACGAAAAAGTCATGGCACACTTGAGGTTTTTTTTAATGAACATACGATATTTTATATGTAATTCGTTATATTCTCTGACCGAATATAACGCGTGGGGAGATTAAAACCATTGCAATTTTATTTTGAAATGCACTCGTTATAATCTCGGATGAAAACGCAACTCCCGCTTCGCAGTAGTTACATTTTCATCCGAGATTATAACTCGTGATTTCATTGAAAAAAAACAGTGATTCTGCGTGTGCGAGAATGCATTTTTAATACCTGCATGCAGAGAGTGTTTAAATCGCTTAAAAATTTCGGGCAAGGTGATAAATAAATAAAATTATAATTCTCGAAATTAGAACCAAATATTATTAAACTGATGCAAAAATCATTAACCTCAAGGTTTTCATTAAAATTTTAAATATTATGTTGTTCATTAACCTGTTCAACAGTGAAAATTTTACGGAAGTGAAGACATCCGTCCTTGATAGATTTCATGTCGCCGAACACCCAATTTTGCTTAAAATTGTCCCGAGCGTAGGTTATTGGATAACTTTACTGTTTACATTTGGCTTATAAGGCTATGTAAATACAATCATATGAATAACAGTTGACAACATTTCAGTTTTGTACACGCCGTATTTTTGCTTGTGGACAACATCCGGCCCATCTCTCTGTATCATCCAGCAGAAATCTGCTAGCATTGAAAGTGAGCACTTTCCTTTGCAAGTCTGTTCCATTTCTGAAATCGCACTCTTTTTTACTTCATTGATAGTGCTACAATTTACCGGGAAGACATCAATATCTGAATACAGGAAGTGCATTTTGAATGACCTTCCTTTAGGCCTTTGTAATTTTCAACACGAAAGTTGTGTACTAACATTTCAGAAACAAAACTAGGTATGTAGGTCATTAGGATTATGATTGGATTAAAACAGTGTGTTTTGAGAAAGTTTGCGTGTCTAATATACCACCGATGTGAAGATAGCCACGGATTTTTCAGCCACGGATTTCCCGGCGCTGCACCACCAAACAAAAATTTCTTTAATTTTAATGATTCATAATAAATCAAACGCTGAGAATGTAATTAACATTAGCCTATAGATGTACAGTCAATCCACAATTTCAATTATTTTTTCTCGAGTCCACTCTCTCTTTAAAATGACAAGAATTCAAAGTCCAATATGGCACTGTTTGACGCGTTTTAAATTTAATTTTTTGACAAGAACGTGTAGATAAGAGTCTACTTAAGTGATTTAACGCATTAAATTTTGGGTAAAATTGTTTATAACTTTTTTATGAATTTTTTTTTCTTGGGTCCACCCGAACTATACATGTAATATAGCAAACTTTCAAAGTCCAATATGACACTGTTTGACGCGCTTTAAATTTAATTTTTTAACAACAACGTGTAGATAAGAGAACATGGTCTTAGCAAGATGGAGCCACATACTATGCACGCTTCGCTCGATGTTTGAACGAAATTTTTCCCAACTAAATAATTTCTCGTGGAGGGACCATTGGATGGCCCCCCAGGAGTCCGGATTTGAGTCCGTTTGATTATTTTTTTATGGCGACATCTGAAAGAGAAAGTTTATAAACCCAGGCCGCGAAATGTGGAGCAATTGAAGCAAAATATCCGGGTCGAAATGGCAGAAGTTTCGAGAGTGATGTGTCGTAGCGTGATCGACAATTTAGGTTCGCGGTTTGAAGAGTGCCAGCAGCGTGAACTTGCACATTTGGACAAGGTGATTTTTGCAACGTAAATTTCTTATCTGTCATTTACCAAATAAAAAAAGAACGACGTTTTTTTACTTTCTCCGTTACGAAGTACGAGAAAGTTTTGTAATCGTGATTTTTTGTTTCAAATTTTTTTTTTACGGAAATATCCGTTTTGGGGTCCCTAGATGCCATTTCAACAATTTCTGGAAAAAAAAATTGTGTCTGTGTGTGTGTGAACATCCGTCTTATTTGATAATCTCAAGAAGAAGCTTTTGGAAAAATTTCGTACACCGGAAGTGGGCGTCTACCTTAACTGTTTTTGTTTTTTGGCAATATTTTCTTAAATATGAAAAATATCACAAAAACATTTTAACAAACTTTGAAGACAACAAAGAAATGAACATCTTTTGTTTGAAAACATTTTTCATAAAATCATTTTTATTCGAGAAAAAAATTTATATATTTTTTTATATTTTTGGCTTATAATTATAAAACGATAATAGTTACAGCAAATTTATATTATAATAATTGTAGATAATGCTAAAATGAACAACTTATAAATAATAACTTTTTTTCGAAATCTCTTTAGTTTTTGAGCAAACTGAGTTTTTGAATTTTTTTTATAATTTTTCTTTCATAATTTTGACGTTTTAAACGTCAGTTTCATCCGAGTTTACACAACGCTCGATGTACATTTAAAATATGATTTCAATTGAAAATAAACGATGAAAACATAAATATAAATGGCTATGATACCATCAAGTCGGAGAAAGTAACATTATGGCCACATCGCCAATTTTTTGTTTTCTATTTTATTCAAAAGAGAAATACCACGACCCTTTTGGGACACCTCGCACAAACCCATTGGAAGTAAGCCATAAATTTCAGCCAGCAATCCGGAGCCTCCACCATTTACTCAATTTCTAAGTAATATATCTACTAATTTACAGAAAATGTATAAAAATTCATAATTAATCAAATAGCTGTGATGCTATAGTAATAACACAAAGCTTTTAGCTTCGGATTTACCCGGATTTTTTGATATGACGTCTACCGAAACATGGTCAAATAAAAGAAAAATATCTAAAAGAAAATTAAAAATATGTGTCTTACTTTTATGACTTAATATTATTAATTAAGCTCTATTGACCGTTTGTAGCCGAAAATATTGAACTTAACCCGCCATTGGTGATGCCGGTCTCACGCATCGGGGTTTTCAACTGAAGATTCTTCGAAACGTGTTACTAATATTTCATGTTTTTTTTTAATTTATGCGCTTTGACAATAAAACAAAGATATTTAATCAATGTAAGCTCTGCAATGCAGCAGCTATTCGAAATTGCAACAAAAAACAATAACGGAAAATAAAGTTATTCGACACACCCGGTCTCACAGACCATTATTATGTATTAATTTTTTGTACTCATTATATGTATGTATTACATTGTAAAAAAAAGGTGAGACACGTTAATAAACGTATTATTATTATTATCACCAGTAGGTTACCACTGGCGGGCTAAACTAGGCCTAACGATGACTTTTGATTTTTTGAAAATCACCAAATTTAATGAAAGTATTAAGTTAAAAAATTATGTAAAAGAAAATTGTTAAAAAGTTATGTAAAAGAAATTTGTTAAAAAATATGTGTCATTTTTTTATGACTTCATGATATTAATAAATTAAACATTTGTGGCTAAAAATTTCGAACCTGAACTAGGCCTATCGATAACTTTGATTTTTTGAAAATTCACCAAATTTCATAAAAGTTCATAACATTTCTGACCAAAAATATCGAAACTAAACTAGACCTAACATTGACTTTTGATTTTTTGAAAGTTGACAATGGTTCGGTAGAATCCTGGTAAATCCTGAGTTAAAAGCTTTCTATAGAATCAAAGCTATTTGACTAATTATGAATATTTATCAATTGTCTGTAAATTAGTAGAAATTACTTAGAAATTTAGTAAATCCAAATATGGTAGATGCGCCGGATTCTTGCTTGAAATTTATATCCAACTTCCAATCGGTAAAATATAAAATAGAGGAATGTTGACGTTGCCATCATGTTACTTTCCCCGATTTGATGCTATAATAGGTATTTATATTTGTACTTTCAGCGTTTTGAAAGATCGGATGGTACCGACATTTAAAACGCTAAAATTATAAACGAACAAAATGACAAATTATACCTCAAATTCTAATAATCAGTTTATTAAGAAAACTAATGAGAAATGACGTTTTTATTAAATTTTTGTCGAAAAACAATCAAATTATGAAACATATTTCAAAGAAAAGATTTATTTGATATCTTTTTTTGTATTTATTTAAATAGTTTTAAAAATATTTAAAAAAATCATTATAAAATAATAAAAGAAAACGGTCAAGGTTTTCACTTCCGTTGTACAAAATTGTAACAAAATATATAGTCAAATACGGCTTCTGTTCAAAGTTTCATGTTAATGTTTTTATTAGTTTTTAAGATAAAGAGCGCAAAGGCTTACTCGCCCAGGCATACACACATACAGAAACATGTTTTTTCAGAAATCTTTAAAATTGCCTTTAGAGACCTCAAAACGAATATTTCCCCATAATCACGATACTTTCTCGTACTTCATAACGGAGAAAATAAAAATGGTATGCAACATCTGAGGCAGTGGTTTTTTCAACCAGTGACTTACCAAAACTTATTAATAGTTTGTTGGAGCAAAGTTTAGCTCCCATCATATTTTACAGCGCTAAATACCAACAATACTCTCCCGCAATGTTTACGCAAGATACTTATAATAGTTATTTTTCTGCTACCGACAACGTAAATAAGCATTGCATCCATAGTTACAGGTACCGTAAGTAGCTGATATCATTCCTGGTGTTTGTTGTCCTTGGCGACGGAATTTAGTATTTACTTACGGACCTAGGAAAATAATAAACAGAAACGTAACGCTCCAACATATAGGCGAGCAACACATTTTCGTCTATACCTATAACATCCTTCTTACACAACCCCGGCTTAAAAGAGTCGTAACAGGGCACATACCTTTTTCGATTTTGTCGGCAACGGGTTCTACAAGCAATATTCTCAGCTTCGTTTGGATCCACGCCCGCAGAAAGTTTCACTGGATTGTATATATTAAGCAACAAGGAACAGAAGAACGTATTAACGTTAACGATAAAATGTTAATTGTCATTACGTTCCGTGTTGCTTATTTATTTTTTTCCGCTACTGGAAATATAATACCTAAAAAAGATAAGAAAATACGGCTTGTAACATTTGGGATTAAAATTTTTATAGTCACCTGTTCGCCTATGTTGGAGCGTTAAGTTTCTGTTTATTATTTTCCTAGGTCCGTAAGTAAAAATTAAGTTCCGTCGTCTAGGACAATAAACACCACGAATGTCATCAGCCACTTACGGTACCTGTAACTATGGATGCAATGCTTATTTACGTTGTCGGTAGCGGAAAAATATTATTTTCCTCATTCTTACGAACGTTTCTACATATTTTATATTTCAATATGTATTATGTAAACACTGCATATGCTGTGAAAATGAAATAGCATAAGTAGATTTAAAGATTACATTCTCAAATTCAGTAAAAATCTCAGGAGAAATCTTCACTTGCATTCCGGAATACGTCTAGTAGCGAAAATGGACATCAAGGAAATAAAGCGACAAAACGGATTTAGAGATTGCGTTGTCTCACCGTGATATACAGCCGCATTTATACTATCGTATGTTTTATGAAACTGCAATTTCAAAGACCTCCATTCAATGTTTAATCGCGGCTGGTTACAATGACAATGAAAAAACGGATGTTAAATACTTTCCCTTCGTTTTTTTTTCTTTGCTTTTTTGTGACACGAGATTTACTATGCTGTTGGGATTTTGAAAGGAATTCAATTTAAATAATTGCGCTGTTAGGTTTGGTCGGTGCATGCTTGAATTTTAAGCAGGGTGGGTTCTTGAATATTTGTTTGGATTCTACGACCATTAAAGAGTCGCTAGTCACTTATATTTTAATCAATAACATTCCCTAAATGAGAACCAAATTCAACAAAAAAAAAAACAATTAAATTAATTTTCCATTCAAATTTATTACGTCTTGGTGCAATTAAAATAAAAACAACGTGTATTTATAGTTTCTTAAATATTTATATGTAAACGCCACTACTGTATTTAAACTGAGAATATTTTTACAGAGGGAGAAAAATGTATCGAAATGTTGATATAATGTTTTAATTTTTGAGTGTTGGATAAAATGTTTCGCATAAAATGTGTTAGGTTAGATGTGCTTTATGTAACTGCAAAAACTTATATGACGTAATCACGTATATGCGCAATGATATGATGAACAGTGGAGATGGGCAAAACTGCTACTTTAAATCACGTGATTACTACTTTCTAATATCCGTGATTTTAAACTGTGACTGTGATCACGGTTGGCAAACGTCGTAAGACCTTCTGATGTTGTTAACGGTTTCGCAAAAATGTTTTTGATATAACTCTGCTAATATGTGTCCACCTGTAAATAGTGTTCCTTTTGATTATACCTGTGACTGAAGGTGATATTATGGGTATATTAGCTGCTATACCAAATAAACGTACGACTGACCTTGATTCAGTTCAAAATTCGAGAAGCAGTTGTAAATGTTTCCAGAATCTTGTAATATAATGTCTTTATTTTTAATAATAATTCGTTTATTTACGGAAAACCATTTCTATACAAGATTACATAAAAAAAGTAAATAAAAATAAAATAAATATAAATGTTCAGTAAACTTAAAAAGTTTCAGTTATGTGGCAAATGTTTCCCTATTTTGGTTGTGCCTCTAAAAACCCGCTTTTTCAGAATGACAATTTGCTTTATTATCGGGAGGTATTTTAAAATCTAGTCGAGAAAACATTTGGAATTTTTTATAATATCCTAAGTAGAAGATATTTTGAGTAAATCTGCAAAGTTTCAGGTATGTGAATTGTTTTTCTATATTGTTGTTTTTCTTCCGAAAAGGCTCATGATGATTTACTTTGTTCTCGGGTGATGAAGCATTTCAAGATTTTTACGGAATCGTATAGTGGACTTATTTTAAAAGGTTTCAAGTACGTTATCATTGTTTTTCCATTTTTGGTCTGCCTCTGAAAAAGCGCATCTTTTGAAAGATGATTTGCTCTATTCTCTGAGGATTATTTTGAAATGAAATCCATAACCAATAGAGATATCGATTTTTGAAAATTTTCGTTTCAATTTTGTACACACATAAACAAAAACATCGCAGAAAAAATATAAAACGTGCAGGAAAACTTCCATAAAAATATACCCTCAATGTCCCTAGTATTATCCATTCATAATAAATTTGGTTGTTTTTAAAAATTCAATCATTTTCAATAGAGATATGGATTTTTGAAAATGTTTGTTTTAATTTGAGCACCTGAATGAAAACATTGCAGAAAAAATATAAAACGAACAGATAAAATAACATAAAAAACGATCATCAGCAGCCGAGGTATTGCTTATTCAAAATCAATTTGGTTTTTAAAAATTCAATAATTTTCATAAAGATACGGTTTTTTGAAAAACCTGAATAACAACATCGCAGAAGAAAAATATAAAACGCGCAGACAAAATTCTATAAAAAATTATCCTTAAAGGTCGAAGTATTGCTTATTCAAAATCAATTTGGTTTTTGTAAATTCAACAATTTTCAATCGAGAAAGGGATTTTTTTGAATTTTTGTTTTAATTTTTTCAGCACTTGAACAAAAACATTGGAGTTAAAATATTAAACGCGCATTTTTAAAATGTTTAGTTTTAATTTTTTGAGCAGCTGAAAGAAAACATCGCAGAAAATAAATATAAAACGCCCAGAGAAGATTCAAAATAAATTTGGTTTTTGTTAATTCAACAATTTTTAATGGAGATGCGGATTTTTGAAAATGTTTGTTTTAATTTTTTGAGCACTTGGACAAAAACATTGCAGAAAAAATATAAAACAAGCAGACAAAATTCCACAAAAAAATTATTATCAATGGCCGAAGTATCGCTTATTTAAAATCAATTTGGTTTTTGAAAATGCAACAATTTTCAATAGAGATATGGATTTTGGAAAAATTTTGTTTAAATTTTTTGAGCACCTGAATGAATACATCGCAGAAAAAAATAAAAAGTATTCTCAATGGCCGAAGTATCGCTTATTCAAAATAATTTGGTTTTTGTAAATTCAACAATTTTCAATAGAGATGCGGATTTTTTAAAAAAATTGTTCACTTGAACAAGATTGCAGAAAAGATATAAAACGCGCAGAAAAAAATCCATAAAAAAACATTATCAATGGCCGAAGTATCGCTTATTTAAAATCAATTTGGTTTTTGAAAATGCAACAATTTTCAATAGAGATATGGATTTTTGAAATTTTTGTTTGAATTTTTTGAGCACCTGAATGAATACATCTCAGAAAAAAAATAAAAAGTATTCTCAATGGCTGAAGTATCGCTTATTCAAAATCAATTTGGTTTTTGTAAATTCAACAATTTTCAATGGATATGTGGTTTTTGAAAATTTTAGTTTTTTTTTGAGCACCTGAACGAAACCCGCGCTTATTCAAATTAATTTTTTTTTTTTTTTAAATTCAACAATTTTCAATAGAGATGCGGATTTTTTTAAAAAATTTGTTCACTTGAAGAAGATTGCAGAAAAGATATAAAACGCGCAGAAAAAATTCCATAAAAAAACATTATCAATGGCCGAAGTATCGCTTATTTAAAATCAATTTTGTTTTTGAAAATGCAACAATTTTCACTAGAGTTGTGGATTTTTGAAAATTTTAGTTTTAATTTTTTGAGCACCCAAATGAAAACACAAAAAAACATATAAAACGTGCAAGCAAGTTCAATAAAAAATTATTCTCAACGGCCGAAGTATCGCTTATTAAAATCAATTTGGTTTTTGAAAATGCAACAATTTTCAATGGAGATATGGATTTTTGAAAATTTTAGTTTTAATTTTTTGAGCACCTGAATGAAAACATAACAAAAAAAAAACATATAAAACGTGCAAGCAAGTTCAATAAAAAATTATCCTCAATGACCGAAGTATCGCTTATTTAAAATCAATTTGGTTTTCGTAAATTCAGCAATTTGCAATTAAGATGTGGATTTTCGAAAATTTTAGTTTCATTTTCTTGAGCACCTGAATGAAAACATCGCAGAAAAAATATAAAACGCGCAGACAAAATTCTATAAAAAATTATTATTTGTATTGCTCATTCAAAATCAATTAGGTTTTTGTAAATTTAACAATTTTCAATAGAGATATGGATTTTGGAAATTTTTTATTTCAATATTTTGAGTGCCTGAATGAAAACATCGCAGAAAGAAAATAAAACGCACAGGCAAAATTCCATAAAAAATTATCCTCAATGGCCGAAGTATCGCTTATTCAAAATCAATTTGGTTTTTGTAAATTCAACATTTTTCAATGGAGATGTGTTTTTTTTTTAATTTCAGTTTTAATTTTTTGAGCACATGAATGAAAACATTGTAGAAAAAATATAAAACGCGCTGAAAAAAATCCATAAAAAAAATTATTCTCAGTGACCGAAGTACTGCTTATTTCAAATCAATTTGGTTTTTTCGTTAGTGGCTGAATGGTCAAACCTATGCCAAAAAAATAATTCAATAATTTTCGATAGATGTGGATTTTTGAAAATTTTTGTTTGAATTTTTTGAGCACCTGAATGGAAACATCGTAGAAAAAAAATATAAAACGTTCAGGCAAGTTTCATAAAAAATATCCTAAATGGCCCAAGTATCGCTTATTCAAAATAAATTTGGTTTTTGTAAATTTAACTATTTTCAAAAGAGATTTGTATTTTTGAAGATTTTTGTTTTAATTTCTTGAGCACCTAAACAAGGGGGAGCATTTGGAGATGTGGTAAATTGTTTTTATTTTTTTTGTTCATGAAGTTTGTAATTTGAAAATTGATTTCGTGAAAATATTTTAAAATGTATGTTTAAATATTCGCACTGAATCTTAAATTAAAATGAATTTTGAGTCATTTTGCGTTCACTATTCGTAGCAATTATTTTTACATTTTTGTTTCAGCTCATATAAATTGTAATTTGAACTTGAGCATAATGGAAGTATATGGTAATGAATATAAAGTAATATTTAGAATTTCTATTGTCTGTTGTCTTCTTGTAATCATGTTTTAAGCAACAGTCACAATTTAAGTAGAAATCACTGTTTAGGTAACAGTCACATTTTAAGTAAGAGCTACAGTTGTAATTTTAAATAGCAATCAGTAACAACGACCTGTGATTTTTTAATATCAGTGAAAGATAGCAGGTACGTGAAATATCACAGCTTTAATAGTAACCTTCTTTTTTTTAAATCCCTCCTGATAGTTTCATTTTTTTTGTAACCTATTAATGAGAAGATAATAATAATTATTTTTTGTTAAAATCTTTAATAAAAAGGAATACTACTTCCTCACTCTATAAATATAGACTACAGAGGCGTAATTAAAATTCTGGATTTAAGTCAAATACCAGCTTATGAAATATATCTATTTTCGCTTAAGTTCGACACAGATATTACACAAATTAAAACAATAGCAATCACTTAGGGTCGTAGGCGGAGCGGCGACATCAACGAGAAAAAAGTGTTTTTAGAGAATTCCTGCGGGCACACACTCAGTCACTGTTTACATTTATGGTTTCATCATCATTCATTTTTATGTAATATCTGACAGTTCGCCCATCGCGGAATCAATAAAAAAGATATGAGTTTGTCCCACTTTTTGTGGTATGGAGGGAAGATTACACCCTTTCACGTGTTCGCTTTTATGCTACTCTTTTCCGTGCCTAAATATTATTCTGGCATGTCCGTATGAGTGTAAAAAATACATATTTGCTTTGGGAATTACATAGGTTTCGCTTTGATGCCTGTTCATTATGTTGGAAATTTATACAAAAAAGAGTATCATTTATCAGCGGAATACTTATAATAGACTGCTTATGGGACACTTATCTATGCCTATAATTCAATTTGTCATACTTAAAATAATGACGCTTTGTGTAAGATCTAATATTAAATATTTGTATTAACTGTGAATATTTTGACTTGTATAACTTTCGGTTAAGGCAAAGTAGACAACTGGATAAATCTAAAACTTGCCTTCAAAATCACGCAATAAATCTCCCAATTCCAATATAATGGTTTTATAACGTACAGTAATCAAAAACTGACACTGACAGGCTAACAAATCTCAGGTCAATCGCCAGTTATGAATAATAAAATTAAAGGTTATTAATTAATATGTATTGTTTATAGTGGAGGCTTCTATTACGTTATACATGTTGTAAATATAATAGAAACACTTTTACTTTGATGGTATAACACAATTTTTTATTGTTGACTATAGTTTCGGCAACTCAACTTGCCATTATCAAAACGTGGCAAGTTGAGTTGCCGAAACTATAGTCAACAATAAAAATTTGTGTTATACCAACAAAGTAAAAGTGTTTTTATTATACAAATAATATGTACTCAAAAGATTTTTACTCTCAATATATCTTTGTACTATAGTAAATTATTTTTATTCGTTATACAATCTTGAAACAGCAAATAAATTGGTATGCTGAAATAAAATTCAATCAAGATTTTAAAACTGTTTAATTGTAAACCCCGACACTGAATTGTTGGCAAATAGCTCCTTTACACTAAACTTCCATTAGTCGATTAAATTCTTCTGCTTAATTAGAATTTACATTAGAAGTCGTTTTTTTAGAGCGAATTTACAGAGAAAGCAACAAATATTTATCAAGTTTAATTGTGGTAGAGGTAAAGTTTTTGCTAGTAAATTTCACACTGGCGAGAATTTGCAATTCAAATGTTCCGGTAGGAGAAGACGAGCGCAATTGAAATGTTTCCAACTTTGAAATGATTTCTTTTAATTACCCTTCATTAGAATCAACCCTGAAGGCAATTTGCAGTTATACAGGTTATTAAAATGTTACATATATACAGGGTGTACATAAAATAATAAGTTACACGTTGGAGTCAGTTTACGACATCTCAACAAGAAACATCAATTTATGTTCGAAATAGCTCCGTTGCTGAGACACGGAAAAAAAAACAAAATTTGAAGTTATAATATGTTTTTGAAAAGTGAGGATTTTTTTTTACTCATCACTTTCCCCTTGGTCGACTCTTTCCCGCCGATGAGGCAGCTCACCAAAAAAAGTAATTTCGTCCACCTCTAATAGTTTATCAAGTTCGACTTACCAACGTCAGTCAGTAAGTTAATTCAGATGCTTATGTTCAACTGGTTGGATTGTGGAAGTTGAATCAATACCGTTTCGCCACTTTTCCTACACCACTTTCTTTATCTTTCAATCCAGTCTAGGCTCGCCGGTCTTCGACTCCGTTTTAAGCCATTACCGTCTTCTTTCTGGTTATAAGGTGTGAGCCACAGAATTTTGTTTCTGCCCATGCCTGAGAGAGAGAAACATAGCAGTCATGCCTGAGATTAATTTGTAGTGTAATTGTATGTATATACAGCTACTACTTTATTTGTCTCCAATTTATTAAAGGTTTTTGTACAAGATAATTTAACGTGTGTTCACAAGTGATATTTGTCTCGCCTAGTTGTTTATTTTCCTCTCTATAGTAACCGAACGTCACGGCTACCCAGTGTTGCCAGGAGTAATTTTTAATTTTCCCCAAATGTTTCATAAAAATACCCCAAAGTTACCCCTCGCATAAAATACCCACTTGAAAAATTGCCAACGATTGAAGTTCCCCAAAATACATACTAAAACCTTAATTTATCCCCATCTTGGAGAGAAAACTTCTGGCAACACTAAGATTAGAGAAGGCGTG
Source organism: Ocypus olens (assembly GCA_910593695.2). NCBI lineage: Eukaryota > Metazoa > Arthropoda > Insecta > Coleoptera > Staphylinidae > Ocypus > Ocypus olens. Next base: position 9,586,481 of record OU343054.1, on the reverse strand, counting down.
CTGATAAGATTTCGGAATTTGCACAAAAAAAGTTGCAATTTTATAACTCTGTTTTTCCGAAAATATGTAGATAGTACAAAAAGGCCATTTAAAAAATTAGAAAACTATTGAATCGTGCTGTAATATCCTCCAAATAATTAAAATTATCATTTAATTCGGAAAGCCTTGCTAATTAACTACTTTAAATTATTCGCATTTTTTTCATAATTTCCAAACAGTTCCAGTTATACTGGGTGATCAGTTTCATTCCGGGCAAAAGTATTATATTAAACAATTACTAAAAAAACGAAAGTGGCTGCAAAAATTATTCTTTTATTCTTATTTAAAAATTACGAATTTTCAAAATAAAAAAAAAAATCAAAAATCGAATCGGAATATTTGAAAATTAAATAATTCCTTAAACACATATCACGCAGGCTGTATTTTCTAGCTAAATATCAAAGTACATTAGTTTTATCTTAAAACGACCACTGTGTAATTAAATTAAAAACACTAAAACAAAAAATTTCAAATTTAATAAATAACCTAAAATTAATACAAAAACGACTACAGTCGAAACATATCAAAAATTCAGTCTGCTAAATCTAAACTCTAGGGCAAAAAAATCAAAAACTCGAAAATATCGGCCAAAACTTCGCTCATAAAAATCAACAATTCATTTAAATCTAAAGTAAAGACCACTAAAAAATTTGATCATTAAAATTAATAATAAATAATTACAGAAATAAAAACATTGGTAAAAAATTGAAAACTCTTGGCAAAAATAAAAACGCAGTAGAAAAAAAAATCAACTGAATATTAAAAAAAAATGCTTTAGAATATTTAAAACATTAAAATATAGGCCAAAAAAACAAAAACCGTGGTCTAAAAAATAAAAATGCAGACTAAAAATTGAAAATTCAAGCACAAGAAAAATAATTTGCCATTTTCAGTCCCAAATAAACTCTTACCTCAAAGTAAATTGCCGAAACTCTAAACTCAAAAATAATTTACAAAATTTGCCCATAAAAATAATAATTCTGGTTAAAACATCTAAAATGAAGGGCAAAAAATCCAAAATTTGGTTAAAAAAACTCGGAAAATACCAGTCAAAAGTTCGCACACAAAAATCAATAATTTAGATTAGAAATCTAAAGTATAAATCAATAAAAAATTCGCTCGTTAAAATCAATAATCAAAGTAAAAAAAAAAATAATAAGAATGTAGGCAATAAATCGAAAATTTAGACCATAAATCGTAAACTCAAAATAGACAAAAATAAAAAATGCAGACCGGAAAAGAAAACGAAAATTTCAAATAAATATTTTGGTTTATAGGCCAAAAACTCTAAAATTTGGAACAAAGAAATGAAAAACACAGGCCAAACATCTAAAATATAGGCAAACAATGAAATATCCTGATGTAAAAAATAAAAAATGCAGACTAGAAAATTGAAAATTCAAGTAAAAGAAAAATAATTTGCCGTTTTTAGCCACAAAAATAATTTTATCCCAAAATAAATTGCGGAAACTCTAAACTCTAATATAATTTAAAAAATTCCCCTATAAAAACAGTAATTCAGGTTAAAAAAAATTAAAATGAAGGGCTACAATCAAAAACATGGTATAAAAAACTCGAAAATACCCTCAAAACGAAAAGAAACGCCCATAATCAACAATTCATGTTAAAAATTTAAAGTGTAGACCAATCAAAAATTTACTCGTTAAAATTAATAATTAAGATAAAAAAACTAAAAAAAATCAACAAAAACTCTAAAAATTAGAACAAAGAAATAAAAAATGCAGACAAACATCTAAACCATAAGCAAAAAAAAAAAACAAATTACTGGTCTAAAAAATAAAAATATGCAGACCAAAAAAATTGAAAAATCAAGCAAAAGAAAAATAATTTGCCATTTTCAGTCCCAAAAATAACGCTAGCTCAAAATAAATTGCCAACCAGAAACGCGAAAATGTTTAAAAAAAGATAGGACAAAAAATCAAAAACCCGAAAATACGGGCAAACAAATTGCGCATAAAAATGAATAATTTAGGTTAAAATATAGAGTAAGAAATCAAAAATTCGGGCCCAAAAACAAAAAATGCCGGCAAAAAAATCGAAAATTTTAACAAACAAATCGAAAATTTAGGCCAAAATGAACAAAAATTAGTTCGAAAGATCAGAAATTTATATCAAAAAAAACCAAACTGCAGGTCAAAAATAAAAACGATAAAAAATTCAAAAAGATTGAATATTTTCAATCTTTTTGTTTGAATTTTTATATACAGGGTCTTCATTTCAAAAGGAGCCACCCTGAATAACTTTGGATCTGAAGTAGTTACAGTTTTAAGAAAAATACGTCTATTTTGTTTTCGAGGGGGAACTTAAAAAACACTGTTTTTAAAATTTTATCTTTCACCCCCTCACCCCCAGCCACCCCATCTTTATAATTTCAAATAGCACCCCCTATTGTGCGATACCTCCTTTTAAAGGGCATAAAAAATACTATCCAGCAAAACAAAAATAATTGAAATCGGTTCATTTGTTTTAGAGAGAGAGAGAGAGAGAGAGTATTCATTTCAAAATAAGCCACCCTGAATAACCCTGGTTCTGAAGTAGTCACGGTTACAGGAAAAACTACGTCAATTTTGATTTTGAGGTGGAACTTGAAAACAGTGTTTTTAGAATTTTATCTTTTACCCCCTCACCCCCAGCCACCCCATTTTTATAATTTCAAATGGCACCCCCTACTGTGCGATACCTTATTTTAAAGAGCTTCAAAAATATTATCACACAATAGGGGGTGCCATTTGAAATTATAAAGATGGGGTGGTTGGGGGTGAGGGGGTGAAAGATAAAATTCTAAATTTCCCATTTCGCAATGGGTGACACAGTGTGGCGATGAATTTTGTTGTTCTGGCACTTCAAACAGGACTTGACGAATAGTGCAGTGTCGTGATTCATCCGCGGCCACATGTTACGTGCTGCTACGAGACGTCTTAATGCACGAATGCAGATGTGAGTTCATGAAGTGAACGAAGAACTTCCTGCCGCATTACAGGAGGAACATAGGGTCGTGGTGATGCTAGAGACGTGTCTACGTAGATGCACGTATTAGAGCCGGCCGGAATGAACTGTTCCAGTTTGAGTGCAGTAGTGCCACTACCCAGAAGAGATTAAGTTCCACATCTTCAGATTGCAATTTTTCTAGTTGGTTGAGGTCGAAAGCATTAATTTCGACTCGCGACAGTGTGTCAGCCACATTGTTGTCCTTTCCAGGGATGTGCCTGATGTCAGTGGTGAATTGTCCGATGTAGTTCTAGTGTCTGTGCTCTCTTCCTGAAAAACGACCCGAGTGAGAACAGATGGTAGATATCAAAGGTTTATGGTCTGTATAAACGGTAAATTCTCTACCTTCGAGATAATATTTGAACTTTTTAATTGCCAAATATACGGCTAACAGTTCACGGCCGAACGTGCTGTATTTGCGTTCTGTCGGAGTGAAAAATTCAGAAAAGAAATATAGCGGTTGTTGAATGGCAAATTTATCCTTCTGCTGCAAAACTGCGCCAGCAGAGGAGGAGCTTGCGTCTACCATGATGCTTAACTCCGCAACAGGATCTGGAAGCGCTAGCATGGCAGAGTTGGCCAATGCGGCCTTAGCTGCCGAAAGCGCGTATAATGCAGATTGATACCAGATCAATGGTTTGTTACGAGGAGTTAGTTGTTGCAGCAAGTTGATTCAGCGGTGACAATATGCTCGAGCATGATTTTACGAAACGGTGCACAGTAGTGCAAGAGTGCCTCAAATGCGGCATTAATTCAAAAACTGAAATTGGTCGAATGATTATATAGTTGGTATAATAGAACACTAGAAGGCTTGCTCGATCATATTGAAACACGTTGTGACCTTGACCACACAGCGTCTGGCTTGGGGAGCCCGCAGTAGTTGAGATATTGCAGAGCAGATAAGAAGTGTCTCGCGCGAGTGATTTATAGGCCTTAATTTCCGGAGAATTTGAGTCGTGTTTTCGATTTTTTTTTAATTGTTTCGCCATGGAACCTTCGTGTTCAGGTTTGTAATGATATTTTTAGTTGTTATATAGTAATATTTGTGTGTCAGAAAAATCGTTGTTTAAACGACTGCATAAATTTAGCATCTTGAGATATAAGAAAGTAAATAGTTATGTTCCGAGGCAGTCCGAGCATGCATTGTTGAAGTTTTCTAGTGGTTGTGGCTTCTATATTGTAGATCAGTTTAGTTTTGCTGCTACTTTTTGCTACTTTTTTCTAAATGACAATAAAATCAAGAACAGAGAAAATCGGACGGCGTCAAATAAAATCTTGTCTGGGTTTATTTCAGGTACCAGCTCAAATAAAATGTTCATCACAAGGAGAAAACTTCTGGAAATTATGAAAAGCTCTGGAAGTAGTGATTTGGAAGAACAATTTCTCTACTTAACCGAAAAGATCAAGAATAAAACACAAAGTGGCGACGAACATGTGAGTGACTTGAAAAAACAATTGTCTTACTTTAAGTCAGACTATAAAACTCGTTGGAAGAAGGCACACAGAATAAATGAAAAATTTAAAATAAACAATAGTGATTGGCTAAATACTTCGATACCTTTTAGTGTTTATAGTGACAAAAAAGTGGTCGCCCCGAAATTCCGTTTGAGGCGAGTTCTGACCAAACAAAACGGCAGAAGACAAAAGACTTGAAGGATTCCACTCCTGTGTCTGTTTTGACGTATGCTACCCGATTGAGTTTAATAGCAGAAGGATATTCTAATGCGTCAAAACTCTTGAATGAAATGACTGTAAGCCCGAAACGCGCGAATAAATATCGAGATGCATACAATAAAAGAATTGAACCGCAACAAATGTTGACGGGTGAAGATGCTCTGGCTGTTTTGGTAGAAGCTAACTTATCTAAACATCAATATCACATCATAAGAACAAGTGCCCCTGAAAAGTTCCCCTCATACAAAACCGTCCAAGCCGCCAAAAACCTCTGCTATCCCAAAGTTACATCGGTAACAGGTACTTGAGCGTTTGTTTCTTTGCATGCTTTTCTCAATCACACCACAGAACGTCTTCTTCGAACGGTGGACCTTGTAATAGATTCCCTTCCCAATGAAGAACTTGACAAGCTGCAGCTTATATCGAAGTGGGGATTTGACGATTCTTCTGGTCACAGCGCATACAAATAGGCGTTTCATGGTTCTAGTGCTAGTGATTCGGCTGTGTTTATTACATGTTTTGTTCCTGTTCGCCTCGTGTGTGGTGAAAAAATTATCTGGAATAACCCTCGACCTTCATCCACAAGATACTGTAGGCCTTTAAAAATAGAGTTTATAAAGAAGTCCACCGAAACAACAATTGCGGAAAAAAATAACGTGGATGAACAAATTAAAAACATTCAGTTAACTAAGGTAACCATTCATGAGCGGCAAGTGGAAATAAGCCATAACTTGATATTTACTATGATCGATGGAAAGGTTTGCAATGCCTTAACCGAAACTAGTTCGACGCAGAAATGCTATGTCTGTGGTGCAACATCTAAACAATTCAATAATGTTAAGGAAATCATTCTGAGGGAAGTAAAAACTGAAACTTTAGAATTTGGCTTGTCTGTGCTGCATGGGTGGATTCGCATGTTTGAAGGTATTTTGCACTTGGCTTACAAACTACCAATCAAGAAATGGCAAGCACGAGGAACAGACAAAGGAATTGTTTTAGAAAACAAGAAAAGAATTCAGAAAGAATTTAGAGAACGTTGTGGTCTTATTGTTGATAAACTGAAACCTGGATTTGGTAACACGAATGACGGGAATACCGCAAGATGTTTCTTTAAGGACGCTGAACTTTCAGCAGAAATTACAAAAGTTGATATTGATTTGATTAAAAAATTCACATCATCTTGATTGTAGTGTCTAGTGGATATGACACGGCAAGATATTTCATTCAGAAATACCCATGGTACAACATGTCTCCTACACTGCATAAATATTTGATACATGGACCCGAAATAGTATCGTCCGCATTGCTTCCTATAGGACAGTTAACAGAGGAAGCACAGGAAGCACGTAATAAGGACTTCAAAAATTGCCGGGAAAATTATTCCAGGAAATGCAGTCGACAGAAAACAAATGTCGATATTTTAAATTACTTTTTGGTGAGTTCTGATCCACTTATCACCAGCAAGAGGAAACTTCCAAAAAAAAACCTTCAAGGCCTTCCGAGAGAAGCATTAGATTTAATAAAATCTCCATTCGTATCTGCAATTAGTCCAAGGAGTCGGGATGATGATGAAGGGAGTGAAAGTAGTAATTGAGACAATAGGGTGATTTCACATAATAATAAATAAATTTCTTAGAATAATTTTGTGTATTTTTCTTACGACTAATAACTGACCTTAAAAGATATATTTAACTCAGAAATCCGATTAAATATAATTAGAAACAATTCCATCTTTTCCCCGATGTTTTAATTATCCTTAGAAGGATTTATAGAGGAATTATTTTAGTGTCCACCCTATGAAAACGTTTGGGATTTTTTTAACTATTTTTTCATTAATTTCAGATCTAATTCTATACGAAACGCAAGAATATAACTTTTTTAGGTTTTTGTCACGTCAAAAAGCATCCTGTTTTATCCAAGAGATTTTTACTATTTTTATGTTATTTCAGAGGTCGAATACTATACAAATCAGAAGTTTCAGAATTCTACACGGTCATTTCAATTTTCATCCCTTCAAAACCACCCCCGTTTATGAAATAGATTGAAAAAACAAAATTTTTCCCAGACCACGAACTTGATTTGGCCCAGTTTCATAAGTTTCAGAATTTTACTCAGTTCATTTCTATTTCCAACCCTTAAGAAACACCCCAATTTATCAATTAAATTTTTTTAAATTTTTTTTCTGTAATCACGATCTTAATTGGGACAAGTTCCGTAAGTTTCAGAATTTTGGCCAGAAAAATGTGCATTCTGCCCCTCTGTGCGGTGATAGAAATTGATCATGCCGAGGAAACGTTGGTGTGCTTTTAGGTCAGCGGGTTGAGGGAAAGACAAGATGGCATCCACCTTGCACTGCGGAGGTTTTATCCCTTCACCACTAATGCTATGACCTAAGAAACTTTACTTTGGCCGAAAACGCATCAGGGTTTATTTTTATACCAAATGATGTCAACCGCTGAAAAATTTGGAAAAGGTGACGATCATGTTCGCGTTCGTTTTGACTGAAAATGAGTGTCATCAATGTACGCGAAACAAAATGGTAGTCTGCGTAAAACCGAATCCATAAACCTTTGAAAGGTTTGAGCGGCGTTCCTTAGGCCAAAACTCATCCTGGTGTACTCGAATGGTCCGAAAGGTGTTGTGATTGCCGTTTTCGGTATATCAGTAGGATGAATTGGAATTTGGTGGTATGCCTTGACCAAATTGATTTTAGAAAATAACGTGCAACCACAAGAGTTATTTGTGAAATCGTGAAGAAGAGGCAAGGGATACCGGTCTGGGGTTGTTACCCTGTTCAAGCCACGGTAGTCTCCGCAGGGGCGCCAAGTACCGTCTGGTTTCGTAACCATGTGCAATGGCGTAGCCCAGGGACTTGCCGAAAGTTGTAGGAAACCGAGTTTGATGAGTTTGTCAAACTCGTTCCTAGCCGCTTGGCACTTTTGTGGTGGCAACCTGCGGGGCTTGGCAAAAACAAGGGGACCCGCGGTCGTGATGTAATGCATGACATCATGCCTCACGGGTTCTGAAAGATTAAATGGTGACGTTAAACCAGGAAATTGCTGAAGTAATTTTGAATAAGGTGAATTTTGAGTCAGCAGTGTTTAGTTCTGTTGGGCCGAATGCATTTCTCAATCATTTATTATGGGCAATGTCAACAATGATGTTGAAATGCCTGAGAAAGTTGGCGCCCAGAATGGAATAGTTCACTTGCGCAAGTACAAAGTGCCATGTAAAATTTACATCCAGGCCGATATCAATGTTCAATTTAGATTTACAAAACGTGGGTATTAAATTACCATTAACCGTCGTTACGAAAAATTTGGCGCGACGATGGGTATTGGCGTAAGTTTAGTCTACTGCTAAAATGTTGATTTGAGCACCCATGTCAATTAAAAATTGGCAGTCACCATAAATTCATTTTTTTAATCTAATGCAATTGAACTAATCTAGCCTCTCACCTAATAATATGCGACATACCTCATTTATCTCACATCCAATTTTAAAACAAACTTTTGTGGCTCACACGATATTTTAATTGGTTAATTAAATTTGTGTAAATAAAATCTTGACATGCACATTATGATATAGTAGTAGTAAATAACGTACTAATCAATCAATGTATAATTTTGAATATAAAAATCCCATCTCCCGTACAAATATAGTTATATATTTTTGTTAATTTTGTTTTATATAACAAGAGTAACTTGATTGAACCTCTTGAAGTGCAATCAACTCTCTTGTTTAATACTACCGGTGAAAGTAACTGCAGTAGGGATTCCCATACCATCCGACCCTTATATGTCCTTTCTCCGTTATTTTGAACTTAGATTCTAAAGGAATAAAAAGTTTTATTGTACTTTCCAAAGTTGGCAAAAATGCTGATGAAAACTTCAGTCTTCAGTTGGATACTTTCACGCTGCAACAAATACCCCACTGAAGCCTTGTAACCGGGGGGGGATTGGGATGTTTATTTTTTATATCCTGGCCGGACTGTATTTATGGCGCGGGGTCGAAATTAAATTTCCTTTTATAAACTTTTTATGATAATCTGCTTTATTAATTTAGTTTTTGCATTTATATTAGGATTTTCCCCGTAGCGGGGCGTTTCCGGAGGTCCCATGACAATCGTAAAACCGCCGTGCCTTGCCCTGTATTAATTTCATCCCTAAAAAGGAATTTAAATAAACATTTACTCTCTGTTAAGAGACTTCCACCCGACAACCTTATGACCTGATTATACTCTTTTTAGCCAGAGGATTAGTTTTAATACGGTATACCATTGGAGTTAAAAGCCTAATGCGCTGTTAAGGAATGATTTTTATAGGTTTCTTGACTACAATTACTGCTCAAGTGCATGTTTACTAGATTTCTGCCATCATTACAAAGCATATTATTGCTTTGTACTTTCCAAACGATTTAGTTAATTAATTATGTTAATTGTAGGTATTATTACAAATTTAGGAAATGTATTTGTAAGATTTCACATTATTTTTCTTATTTTACAGAAATTGTTACTTTCTCCGTTACGAAGTATGATTCTACAAAACGTTATATGTGTATTTAAAACATGATTTGAATTGAAAATAAACCATGAAAGCGTAAATATAAATTCGAAGTCGAAGAAAGTAACATGATGGCCACATCACCATTTTTTTTCACTACACAGAGTGTATAAAAAATTAGGCTATTTTGGCTAGAAACGTTTCTGCAATTTTTTCAAAAAAATTAGTATACGTTTTTGCTACAAAATTGCCCATAACTAAACCATCGTCCATAATAGACCCATAGTATCTTAAACCTTTTTTATCAGCTTCTCAAGAGTGTTAAAAATAGAGTACAAAATATATGGTGTTCATTTAGAAAAACATAACTTTATTCTATTATTTATACTTTTGACACCCTGTGCAAAAACATATCTAGTTTTGCAATATATAATGGGTCTGGATACCAGTTTATAAAAAAATAGAAGTCGATATCTCAAACAGCAAATAAATTATGGGGATTTTACACATCCCTATACTCCATCTGGGATATGCAAAGAGCTATGGAATGCGCGTGGAATGTGCCGGTGGTCGATACCAATGGCGCAGCATAAATTCTGTAATATTATGATTTTCATTTTTAAATAAAATCTCTTTAAGTATTTTTTTTTGAATATCACGATATATGCTTAAATTTAAAACATATTTAAATATGTTTATGGTTTAAATTATTTGTAAATAATAGACATAAAAGACAAACTTTATAATTCCCGTTTCGAAAGAAGTCTACGTTCATGGGCAAGCCGAGCGATAACTTTCGGTGGAGTGGTACAGCGGCCGAGCCATGCGTTCAGCGAGATTTGAACGAACTATCACAAAAAATATATTGGTGCGCAATCTGTACCCTCGAACACACCGTGAACAGAGCGGCCCATTGAAAATAACATGCCAAAAAATATATTATTTCCTATTTTATCGCTGCGCTCACCATTTTAAAGACGCATATTATTTACATACTTTAAATTCCAGCTCTCTGTATTTCTCCAATAGACTAGAGAGGGATAGTTTTAGATATACATTTTTAACACCCCCCACTATATCGACAAAATATCATAATTGCATTCAGCCTAACTCCTTACAAAACTTCACATGTTTTGTTGCATTTAGACCGTTTGTTAGAACTTCATTGGTCGGAAGATATTTCACATTCACGAAATTGTTTCATATAACTTCTCGTACGAAATGGTGCCTCATATCAATATGCTTAGATCTTTTATGGTGGACTGGGTTTATAGCCAACTTTTGAGCACTCTGACTGTCATTGTATGTACTAATACAGTTAACATTTCCTGTTAGTTCCTTTAACAGATTTCTCAAATAAGTTGCCTCTTTCGAAGCTTCACTTAAGGCTATATACTCCACTTCCATACTTGATAATGCAATTGTTCTCTGCTTGTTGCTTTTCCAGGAAATTGCTGATCCCGAGAGTTTAAATACAAATCCTGTGTAGGATTTCTTTTTTACTTTTCCAATCGGCATCCACAAATCCTTCCGGTTCTGCATTATTTTTGGTGAACCTTAAACATAAGTTCTCAGTACCCTGCAAATATCTAAGTATTCTTTTTGCTTGTTGTCAATGATGTTGGGTACAACAGTTATTGTATTGGCTTAAATAGCTCACAGCAAATGATTTATCAGAGCGAGTCAAAACTGCCAAGAACATCAGACTGCCAATCTATTTCTGATACGGTAAACTTTCAGCGCAAACATCCATGTCTTCATTGATGTGGTTCTTGGATTCTAGGAGAGTACTAACACACTTGCAATCAGCCATGTTGAATTTAGCTAATATTTGCTTCACATACTTTTCGTAGTCCAATGTAATCTCCATTTTCTTCTTTCCTAATACGCATTCCAAGAATCTGCTTTGCCTCTCCTAAATCTTTTACTTTAAATTTCGAATTCAGGTGGTTTTTCAATAAATCTGTACCTACAGGATCATTTGAAAAAACGAAAAAATCATCAACATAAAGTGCAATAAAAGTCTCTTTTATGTATACACAAGGATATAATTCTGATCGCATGTACCCCAGTTTTAACAAAACTTCATCGATGCGTTTATTCCACGCCCTTGAAGCTTGCTTTAGATCATAGATAGCTTTGTTTAATTTACAAACTTTTTACTCTTCTGATTTCTCAAAACCCTATAGTTGTATCATATACACATCTTCCTTTAAATAACCGTTCAAAAATGCTGCCATTATGTCTAAATGATTCATCTTAAACCTAATTTGATAGCTAAACTTATTAACAGTCTCAACGTCGAGTGTCTTACAACCGGCGAGAAGATTTCTTCATAATCTCCACCTTCTTGTTGCGAGAAGCCTGCCCACAAGGCATGCCCTATACCGCACTTTGTTCTTGGAATCAAGTAGATAAGCTATGACAGTTCGGGGCCAAATTCCCATAAGAATTTACACAGGGGTCTCAATTTACTTTTTCATCCCCTAAATTTCATCCCCTAAATAATTATCATTTTCATCCCCTAAATTATTATTTTCATCCCCTAAATTTCCTCAACCCCAAGGGCCTTAACCAATCCAGCCGCCCTAAGCCCGCGACCCCAGGGTCCTTAACCTCAGGGGCCAGCCAACCAACCCCCAGTCAGCCACCTTAACCCCCCAGGGACCAGCCAACCGCCCACAACCTTAGGAGGACCAGCCCCGCGACCTCAGGAGCCAACCGTATGCAACCATATTTACATATTTAACGGAAAAAGGGGAATAATATATTACTTATTATATTAATTATATATTATTATATTAATTTGTAATTATCTTATTTTCACCGATTATCTTCCATTATTAAATTCTTTGTGTGCGCCTACAATTAACACCTAATTATTAATTTCTTTTTATTAAATATATTTTTTTTTATTCCCGACTGAGATTTGAACCGTGGTCTAGTGCGAAGTTCAGTTTACGAGTCGGCGCCTTTAGCAATAAGCCAACAAGCTAACTGAGTAGGATTAATGTAAATGTTGTATAGTTGTCGTGCGTGTTTTGGAGTAAGGTGATAACGATAACAGGAAATAACAATTGATATAAATATTTGTGTGTGATTGAATGCTCGAATATTTAAGATTATTTATCAATTGTATATTAGGTTGGCTAAATCAGAGCAAAATCGCGGACTGAGCGATTTAAAATTTGATTCTCGAAATTCTTCCAAGATTGTAAATTAACCTTTTAAATCTTATTATTTCTTTTACTTACTTATGCCCGTTACACAAAATAAAACAAAAATATTAATAATGATTATAAAGCGTTAATAAAATAAAAAGCAGCAATCACCCACAATTTTTTATTATGCCAAATAAATATCTAAATTAAATAATTAATTAATACTTAAAATAAAATATAAATTTATAAGTAAATAACTAATAATTAAATATAAATCTATAAGTAAATAACTAATAAATAATAATTAAAATTAAACATAAATATATTATTAAATAACTATTCATCATGCATAATTGTATAATGACCCCAGGGGAGCGTCTCAAATTTTGAATTGCATAATAAATGCCGCTTATTGTCGCGCGGGCTGAGGGCTATTTTAGCCTGCGCAACAGATGAGACTTGGTGTTTATTTGACTGAATTAAATTTTGGTGAACGTGTGTTTCCTCACCCGTTGTTAGACAATTATAGTAATCCTCAAAGGTGAGGCGATTTTTTACGATATGCCTCTTTACACCTTTGGCCTTTTTATCTTTATCCTTTCCATCCACTCTAAATGCGTACATCTTTGAGCGAAGCCCCAAAAACTCCGTCATAATTTCACCGGCATTTTCATCTTTCATCATACCGAGGACCTTTTTATTTATACGAGGAATATTATAAATATTGTCAACTGGGTAATCACTAGTATCAAAATATTCTTGGGCATCACGTTTTATTACTTCATATAAATTAGAGCATTCAACCTCGTAAATGAGTGAGTCTGTGTCTGTGTAACAAACTCGCGCCTTACCACCAAACTGGCCTCTCATATAAGAGTAGTGGAAATCATAAATTTTCAATTTCGAAATGTCGAGTATGCACATTCCTACATATATAGGCTTATTAAAATAAACTTCAGTTTTGTTTAATTCAATGGCTACTAAATTTTCATCAAATATTATACTAGACTTACAATTTGGTTTCGCGACCAACGCCTCAGCACCATATCGTCCAACCCATTTAGTCACTAATTTCACATTAGAATGTTTACGAATATTCTCCATCGTCTTACCAAATACGGCGTTGTTCATAAGTTTAAATAGATTTTTCTCAATATCATTTACAGCTGCAGTCCTTAACTGCGTGTTCAAATCAATATATGATTTAAGCCAATCAGATTGTTTAAATTTAAGGATACGATGAATTTTGGTTAATTTTAAACCGTTTTCTAACACCTGTTGCAAGTTACGGTAATGGATTACATACCGCTCCTTATTATAAAGTGTAGCCAATAATTTTTTCTCGCGAGAATTTGGTGGTGCTAAATGTTCTGGGCAAAATGGAAGATCGGCATGAGCATCATGAATGGATTCTGGGTACTCTAAATCTACTTCTAAAATGTAACCTTCAAGATTATCTGCAGGTACATTATAATTACAGTTATTTATATCCCCCTCAAGCCATTTAAATTCCCCATAAGGTAAATACTGAGACATGGCCCACCCATACTGATTATTTATGTCATTATACATTAAAAATGTTGAAGGTTTTTCTGAATCATAATTTTGAGTAAATTTATTATTAGCTTTCGCGTACCTTTTAGAACATTGATTTAGACCGCCCCGGATGCCCCGCTCAATAAACATTATCATATCAATATCGCTCATTAATTCTAACTTGATTTGTGTATACTTGAGCATACAATCCCACGTATATCCAGGCAAAGTGTAATAATTGGCTGGATCTAAGCCATATGTTTTTAAACAGCTAGCACGAAACTGTTCAAACACATCGGCTAACAGCAATACATCCGTTTTCAAATATAAATCACTGTACTCCCCCCAAATTTCGACAGTCAAAACTTTGCCATACATTACAAGCGTGTGCATACTCATCATCAGAAATATCTGAATCGTTTAATTTATTGTAAAATTGCAATTTGTTGGGTAAAGCACAATGATTTAATTTCCCCCACGAATCAATAAAATCATAAGGGAATACTCCTTTTCGTGTTAATAAATTTAATTTAGAATCATCTAAATTTGTAAATTGAGACTTTAAAATTGGGTACTCTGATAAATATGAAGCTAATTTTTCTAACCCTGACGTCAAAAATCTAAATGAATCAATAAATCTGAATTTAACTAAATTCTCATCAATATTTTTTGTGAATGATATATAACGTTCTTTATTGACAGGCAGTAAATCAACACGGCCCTCGAAATCTTTAGCCAAATTTTTAATTATAAAATGTGAATCGTATCCTGATAAGTTATGAAATACGACTGGAATTATGCGACTGTCCTGATAATTAATATTACATTCCTCATGTGCAGAACCTCGGTACTTACCGGTAAGATGACAATGATCGCGCACTCTAACATCACTAAGTTCAAAAGATTGCTCACATATGTGACACAGCGGAATGGATGGAAATTCAAATTCTTGCGCAGGCGTAAGAGGCTCCATCGGTAGAGGGCAAAGAAACACCGTTTCAACATCGTCTGCAAATTGTTTCATTTCCCGGGCAAACCATTGTTGGCAATCCTCACCGCAATAACTCCGGTAAAAAGATAAAGTCTCATCATATGAGCATTTTACATAATAAGCAATAGAATGCGGGACATGTGTTTGATATTGATTATTGTCAGATGTGGGTTGCAGAATACATTCTAAATCAGCGTAGACGACAAACGGTGTGGGCTCTTTGTTTCTAAAATTTTTAAATGAAACCGTGTCGCCCGAATTTGGTAGACGAATCTTGCAATCATTCATTTTAATACAATCTTCAGTATGCGCATCCAATTTAATTTGCGAATGAAAGTAATGTAGACACCGGTCGCAGAAATATTTTCGCCCATCATGCCCACTCAGCTGACTTGATACAAGGCGGCTCAGATTTTTAATCCACACATAATGGAAACGTGGTTTAAAATCACTACTACCATCCGCGGCGGCAACATCCTCTTCATCGGCATACTCATCTTGGATTAGCAGTAGGTTAACGTGGCGCTCTTGTTTATTCTTGGTTAAGAAAGTAGGAACGACATTGAACTTCTTCCTACTCTGCTTCTCCAAGATGTACACGTTGATGGAGATGTTATTCTGCGACTCGAACCTCGGGATCTGCTTGATTGTCATCGGTATGACGATATTTTTCAAGTCCAACACGGTGGAGTAGTGTGGGTATGAAGTAGTGCGGTCGTTGTGGTGGATATCGGGCTGAAGAGCTGACGTCACCGACCAAGCAAAGCATGCGTCGTCGTTATTTTTTACGTTTACACATGCATGCTTTAATTTAATGGGTCGGGGTAGCTCGATGTATGATGAGCCGAGTTGAGGTGTAAATTTGTTGATGTTTACCCCGAGATTGATAATGGAAGATAAACTCCAACCAGAATCTCTTTCCTGAAATTAAATCATATCCATATACAATCTAATTGCATTTAAATGATATTAATTATAAAATTTTGTGAAACCTTTTAAATTAATTTTAGAACAGAAAATACATACTTGCAACTCATCCAATTGTGTAAGAATGGAGCCTTGAATGTTGTCCTTGAACCACACTGCCAGATCCGTATCCCGGTAAATAGGGTAATTCTTCGTGGTGATGTGTTTGAATTCCCGCAATTCAACACCCCCCCCTTCACAATAACGAACTCACCACAGAATGATACATTAACTTTCAATGCGGCCTCCTTTTTTAGTATATTGCATACGCGCCGCCGAAACAAGTCTGTGCAGTCATCAAGAAATGTGGCTGGTTCTTTATGTGATAAATTAACAATTATGGCGGTGCGGAGCCTGTTTGCAAAGGCTGATTGTTGATCCAACCATTTCACGCGCATGCTGGCATAATTTTGACGATTAGGATGTGTGGGCGCATATCCTGATCCGAGGGCTCCTCGCTGTGATTTCATGATCGTCCTCATTTCATCACACTGGCTGATGCAGGATAAAATATGCTGTTTTGTCCCACTGATTTTACACCCTTCAAAGCCGCCCGCAGCACGCGAATTTGTCGGCCGCACTCCTTGATTGCGACCTCCAACACCGCCGGATTATTTGTGGCTTCTTGAAGACGCTCGCGGATTTCTTCTACAAGTTTGGTGAAGTTTTTCAGCGCCATTTTCTCTGCAAGCACAAATAACTGTTGTAGGAGAACAAGACAAACCGTTGGGTATTAGAGAGAGCTCTGTCTGACTACTATGATGACTTGGCATAGAAAGAAGAGTCAGGCCCCAGAGATTTATTTTTTTATACTAAATTAACCTCGCATGGAATTGTGGGTAATTTAAAACCTTTTCATTATTATTATTAATTTGGATACCCTTGGAATTATATATAGGTATAATGTATCATAGGAAACTTTGTATTATTATTAATATGTGATGGGATATGATTAATAATCAATAGGATTAGATCTCATAATTAGCAAAGCTTATGGTTATTGTTTACCTAACAAGATGTAAAGCTCTTTATACACCTGAGTACCCCGCAAGGAGTTATGAGTATTTTACTAAATTTGTTTGGCCGGGCATTTAATTGTAATACCAGCGCTCGTGGTAATGCTGCACGGGCCCGAGCAAATATCCAAAAAAGGCGCAAAATACCAGTCCTACCCCTGTACTTTCTAGTCTGAGACTGCTTGCTGACGGTTTCCGAAAACAAGCAGGACGGGGCGCGGACTTTTGAATAAATACAGTACAAGCCGCAAAATGAATGATTGCAGCGCCACCTATTTATTTCCGATAAACCCAGAAATTTTGTTAACACGCTAGAAGTTGACAAGAGCAAACGATGTTTAATCCTGACTTTATGTGCTAATTAATAACAAATTTTACCGTTGGAAAATAAGGCAATTCTTAATGAAAATAATTTCAAATTTTTTTAACTTCTTTATTAAATTAATATATTACAGATTATATCTTGTTAATAGCGTACTATTATGTGTATGAATTATGCTGCGAACATCAGACAGATACTTGAGGGGTATTGTTTGGTAGAACTTGTTCTCTTAAATTCCTCGTAAAAATCAACCATTATTTCATTTCCTGGAACAAAATCGACTTTCAATTTATATTTTAATACAAGTTTTTAAACTAGCTGTTTTGTTCGTTCAATTTTTCTTACTCGATCTAATAAATTTTCTTCCTCATGACTAACATTCCCTTCATCATTTGATAAATTTGAATAATTATCTGCTAATTGCTCCAAGCCAATTGATTGTTGAGGTTTATCAGGAGTAATTTTATCAATATCTTGATTTATCAGATTATTGCTTAAACTGCACATCTTCGAATGTTTGACTTCAAAACACGATCTACAATAATGCTTATCGCATTGTAAACAGTACAATCGTACATTCTTAGTGAGATTTCTAACCTTATGTCTTCCATGTTTCAAAGCCGTGTGCTTATAACATCCCACATATCTCCTTCTTTTTGTAGACGTAATCAGCTCGTGTTCATCTTTATTTATTGAATGTCTTGTAATATAATGAACGCTAATTTTCTGTTTTTTTATCAGGTACAACCTCTTGTGTTTTAATATGAGTTTGTTTTAATTTATAACGATGTTTGTCAGACTCATCATTAATGTTCCGTTTTGTATCGCTTGCTATATGAGATAACTTATACTGCTGTTGTTTATCATACTCATTGATAATTTGTAAATGAGGTTCAGCTTCAACTAGTTTATGAGTTTCGGCTTCAATTTGATAGCGATTTTTCATAATAACTTTATTTCCATGACCATTTCCCTCAGAGTTTTTGTTGTGAAACACAATTCCCATGATGCCGTTGTTATTACTTTATACTTATAAGTTCAACTGTTTTTAAATTAGAAAGCACGGCTATTTATAACATATAAGCCTAGGAATAGGGAGGCAGATTTTAATACACAGGTGTCGCACAGGGTGTCGCACTCCAAGTCACTATATCAACCGAAATACATATTTTTGCAAAAACGATAGATGCTATGCCTGAAATTGAATATTTTCCATATAGAGAGAACGCTGAAATTATAAGTCCTGAGGAGGCGAAAGAGCATTCAGTTTTCATATTCGATGATGTCGCTTGTGACAAGCAAGACAAAATCCGAGAATATTTCAGTATGGGTAGACATAATAATATAGATTCCTTCCATCTTTGTCAGACTTATACTAGAATTCCTAAACATTTAATACGAGATAATGCTAATTTTATAATTTTATTTAAACAAGATGTTCTCAACTTGAAGCATGTGTACGCTGATCACGTGAGCAGTGATATGACCTTTGAGACATTTAAGTCTTTATGTGTAGAGTGCTGGAAAGAAAAATTCGGTTTCATTACTATTGATAAAGACTCGGAGGAAGGTAGATATCGGAAAGGTCTTGACCAGTATATAATACTGAAGTAATCAGAGTTTGTAGTAGTGCTAAAACAGCTGTGCAAAGATGCAGACCTGTTTTTAATAACTGCTACCTGTCTTGGAATAACAGCTATCTGATTTGGAATAACTGCTACCTGTCTTGCAATAACAGCTACCTGTCTTGGAATAACAGCTACCTGTCTTGGAATAACAGCTACCTGTCTTGGAATAACAGCTACCTGATTTGGAATAACTGCTACCTGTCATGCAATAACAGCCACCTGATTTAGAATAACTGCTACCTGTCTTGGAATAACAGACCTGTCTCCGGAGAAATGGCTGATGTTAAAAGAAAAATATTATCAATTCAAAAGGCTATTAGGAATAAAGTATTAGCTCTGAAATTAAACCGTAATGAAAATGATGAGAGGTTAGAAAAATTGTACAAACCAATCACGGAGCCTTTAAAATCAATCATAAAAACTCAAGAAGAGGTGAATTTATCATTGATGAAGCCGGAATTAATACCCGCCTCTACGCCTAACGGGCGGTATCAGCGGTATTATTAATGCGGTATTAATACGCCTAACGGGCGGTATCAGCGGTATTATTAATGCGGTATTAATACGCCTAACGGGCGACGTATTAATACCGCTAATACCGCCCGTTAGGCGTAGAGGCGGGTATTAATTCCGGCTTCATCAATGATAAATTCACCTCTTCTTGAGTTTTTATGATTGATTTTAAAGGCTCCGTGATTGGTTTGTACAATTTTTCTAACCTCTCATCATTTTCATTACGGTTTAATTTCAGAGCTAATACTTTATTCCTAATAGCCTTTTGAATTGATAATATTTTTCTTTTAACATCAGCCATTTCTCCGGAGACAGGTCTGTTATTCCAAGACAGGTAGCAGTTATTCTAAATCAGGTGGCTGTTATTGCATGACAGGTAGCAGTTATTCCAAATCAGGTAGCTGTTATTCCAAGACAGGTAGCTGTTATTCCAAGACAGGTAGCTGTTATTCCAAGACAGGTAGCTGTTATTGCAAGACAGGTAGCAGTTATTCCAAATCAGATAGCTGTTATTCCAAGACAGGTAGCAGTTATTAAAAACAGGTCTGCATCTTTGCACAGCTGTTTTAGCACTACTACAAACTCTGATTACTTCAGTATTATATACTGGTCAAGACCTTTCCGATATCTACCTTCCTCCGAGTCTTTATCAATAGTAATGAAACCGAATTTTTCTTTCCAGCACTCTACACATAAAGACTTAAATGTCTCAAAGGTCATATCACTGCTCACGTGATCAGCGTACACATGCTTCAAGTTGAGAACATCTTGTTTAAATAAAATTATAAAATTAGCATTATCTCGTATTAAATGTTTAGGAATTCTAGTATAAGTCTGACAAAGATGGAAGGAATCTATATTATTATGTCTACCCATACTGAAATATTCTCGGATTTTGTCTTGCTTGTCACAAGCGACATCATCGAATATGAAAACTGAATGCTCTTTCGCCTCCTCAGGACTTATAATTTCAGCGTTCTCTCTATATGGAAAATATTCAATTTCAGGCATAGCATCTATCGTTTTTGCAAAAATATGTATTTCGGTTGATATAGTGACTTGGAGTGCGACACCCTGTGCGACACCTGTGTATTAAAATCTGCCTCCCTATTCCTAGGCTTATATGTTATAAATAGCCGTGCTTTCTAATTTAAAAACAGTTGAACTTATAAGTATAAAGTAATAACAACGGCATCATGGGAATTGTGTTTCACAACAAAAACTCTGAGGGAAATGGTCATGGAAATAAAGTTATTATGAAAAATCGCTATCAAATTGAAGCCGAAACTCATAAACTAGTTGAAGCTGAACCTCATTTACAAATTATCAATGAGTATGATAAACAACAGCAGTATAAGTTATCTCATATAGCAAGCGATACAAAACGGAACATTAATGATGAGTCTGACAAACATCGTTATAAATTAAAACAAACTCATATTAAAACACAAGAGGTTGTACCTGATAAAAAAACAGAAAATTAGCGTTCATTATATTACAAGACATTCAATAAATAAAGATGAACACGAGCTGATTACGTCTACAAAAAGAAGGAGATATGTGGGATGTTATAAGCACACGGCTTTGAAACATGGAAGACATAAGGTTAGAAATCTCACTAAGAATGTACGATTGTACTGTTTACAATGCGATAAGCATTATTGTAGATCGTGTTTTGAAGTCAAACATTCGAAGATGTGCAGTTTAAGCAATAATCTGATAAATCAAGATATTGATAAAATTACTCCTGATAAACCTCAACAATCAATTGGCTTGGAGCAATTAGCAGATAATTATTCAAATTTATCAAATGATGAAGGGAATGTTAGTCATGAGGAAGAAAATTTATTAGATCGAGTAAGAAAAATTGAACGAACAAAACAGCTAGTTTAAAAACTTGTATTAAAATATAAATTGAAAGTCGATTTTGTTCCAGGAAATGAAATAATGGTTGATTTTTACGAGGAATTTAAGAGAACAAGTTCTACCAAACAATACTCCTCAAGTATCTGTCTGATGTTCGCAGCATAATTCATACACATAATAGTACGCTATTAACAAGATATAATCTGTAATATATTAATTTAATAAAGAAGTTAAAAAAATTTGAAATTATTTTCATTAAGAATTGCCTTATTTTCCAACGGTAAAATTTGTTATTAATTAGCACATAAAGTCAGGATTAAACATCGTTTGCTCTTGTCAACTTCTAGCGTGTTAACAAAATTTCTGGGTTTATCGGAAATAAATAGGTGGCGCTGCAATCATTCATTTTGCGGCTTGTACTGTATTTATTCAAAAGTCCGCGCCCCGTCCTGCTTGTTTTCGGAAACCGTCAGCAAGCAGTCTCAGACTAGAAAGTACAGGGGTAGGACTGGTATTTTGCGCCTTTTTTGGATATTTGCTCGGGCCCGTGCAGCATTACCACGAGCGCTGGTATTACAATTAAATGCCCGGCCAAACAAATTTAGTAAAATACTCATAACTCCTTGCGGGGTACTCAGGTGTATAAAGAGCTTTACATCTTGTTAGGTAAACAATAACCATAAGCTTTGCTAATTATGAGATCTAATCCTATTGATTATTAATCATATCCCATCACATATTAATAATAATACAAAGTTTCCTATGATACATTATACCTATATATAATTCCAAGGGTATCCAAATTAATAATAATAATGAAAAGGTTTTAAATTACCCACAATTCCATGCGAGGTTAATTTAGTATAAAAAAATAAATCTCTGGGGCCTGACTCTTCTTTCTATGCCAAGTCATCATAGTAGTCAGACAGAGCTCTCTCAAATACCCAACGGTTTGTCTTGTTCTCCTACAACAGTTATTTGTGCTTGCAGAGAAAATGGCGCTGAAAAACTTCACCAAACTTGTAGAAGAAATCCGCGAGCGTCTTCAAGAAGCCACAAATAATCCGGCGGTGTTGGAGGTCGCAATCAAGGAGTGCGGCCGACAAATTCGCGTGCTGCGGGCGGCTTTGAAGGGTGTAAAATCAGTGGGACAAAACAGCATATTTTATCCTGCATCAGCCAGTGTGATGAAATGAGGACGATCATGAAATCACAGCGAGGAGCCCTCGGATCAGGATATGCGCCCACACATCCTAATCGTCAAAATTATGCCAGCATGCGCGTGAAATGGTTGGATCAACAATCAGCCTTTGCAAACAGGCTCCGCACCGCCATAATTGTTAATTTATCACATAAAGAACCAGCCACATTTCTTGATGACTGCACAGACTTGTTTCGGCGGCGCGTATGCAATATACTAAAAAAGGAGGCCGCATTGAAAGTTAATGTATCATTCTGTGGTGAGTTCGTTATTGTGAAGGGGGGGGTGTTGAATTGCGGGAATTCAAACACATCACCACGAAGAATTACCCTATTTACCGGGATACGGATCTGGCAGTGTGGTTCAAGGACAACATTCAAGGCTCCATTCTTACACAATTGGATGAGTTGCAAGTATGTATTTTCTGTTCTAAAATTAATTTAAAAGGTTTCACAAAATTTTATAATTAATATCATTTAAATGCAATTAGATTGTATATGGATATGATTTAATTTCAGGAAAGAGATTCTGGTTGGAGTTTATCTTCCATTATCAATCTCGGGGTAAACATCAACAAATTTACACCTCAACTCGGCTCATCATACATCGAGCTACCCCGACCCATTAAATTAAAGCATGCATGTGTAAACGTAAAAAATAACGACGACGCATGCTTTGCTTGGTCGGTGACGTCAGCTCTTCAGCCCGATATCCACCACAACGACCGCACTACTTCATACCCACACTACTCCACCGTGTTGGACTTGAAAAATATCGTCATACCGATGACAATCAAGCAGATCCCGAGGTTCGAGTCGCAGAATAACATCTCCATCAACGTGTACATCTTGGAGAAGCAGAGTAGGAAGAAGTTCAATGTCGTTCCTACTTTCTTAACCAAGAATAAACAAGAGCGCCACGTTAACCTACTGCTAATCCAAGATGAGTATGCCGATGAAGAGGATGTTGCCGCCGCGGATGGTAGTAGTGATTTTAAACCACGTTTCCATTATGTGTGGATTAAAAATCTGAGCCGCCTTGTATCAAGTCAGCTGAGTGGGCATGATGGGCGAAAATATTTCTGCGACCGGTGTCTACATTACTTTCATTCGCAAATTAAATTGGATGCGCATACTGAAGATTGTATTAAAATGAATGATTGCAAGATTCGTCTACCAAATTCGGGCGACACGGTTTCATTTAAAAATTTTAGAAACAAAGAGCCCACACCGTTTGTCGTCTACGCTGATTTAGAATGTATTCTGCAACCCACATCTGACAATAATCAATATCAAACACATGTCCCGCATTCTATTGCTTATTATGTAAAATGCTCATATGATGAGACTTTATCTTTTTACCGGAGTTATTGCGGTGAGGATTGCCAACAATGGTTTGCCCGGGAAATGAAACAATTTGCAGACGATGTTGAAACGGTGTTTCTTTGCCCTCTACCGATGGAGCCTCTTACGCCTGCGCAAGAATTTGAATTTCCATCCATTCCGCTGTGTCACATATGTGAGCAATCTTTTGAACTTAGTGATGTTAGAGTGCGCGATCATTGTCATCTTACCGGTAAGTACCGAGGTTCTGCACATGAGGAATGTAATATTAATTATCAGGACAGTCGCATAATTCCAGTCGTATTTCATAACTTATCAGGATACGATTCACATTTTATAATTAAAAATTTGGCTAAAGATTTCGAGGGCCGTGTTGATTTACTGCCTGTCAATAAAGAACGTTATATATCATTCACAAAAAATATTGATGAGAATTTAGTTAAATTCAGATTTATTGATTCATTTAGATTTTTGACGTCAGGGTTAGAAAAATTAGCTTCATATTTATCAGAGTACCCAATTTTAAAGTCTCAATTTACAAATTTAGATGATTCTAAATTAAATTTATTAACACGAAAAGGAGTATTCCCTTATGATTTTATTGATTCGTGGGGGAAATTAAATCATTGTGCTTTACCCAACAAATTGCAATTTTACAATAAATTAAACGATTCAGATATTTCTGATGATGAGTATGCACACGCTTGTAATGTATGGCAAAGTTTTGACTGTCGAAATTTGGGGGGAGTACAGTGATTTATATTTGAAAACGGATGTATTGCTGTTAGCCGATGTGTTTGAACAGTTTCGTGCTAGCTGTTTAAAAACATATGGCTTAGATCCAGCCAATTATTACACTTTGCCTGGATATACGTGGGATTGTATGCTCAAGTATACACAAATCAAGTTAGAATTAATGAGCGATATTGATATGATAATGTTTATTGAGCGGGGCATCCGGGGCGGTCTAAATCAATGTTCTAAAAGGTACGCGAAAGCTAATAATAAATTTACTCAAAATTATGATTCAGAAAAACCTTCAACATTTTTAATGTATAATGACATAAATAATCAGTATGGGTGGGCCATGTCTCAGTATTTACCTTATGGGGAATTTAAATGGCTTGAGGGGGATATAAATAACTGTAATTATAATGTACCTGCAGATAATCTTGAAGGTTACATTTTAGAAGTAGATTTAGAGTACCCAGAATCCATTCATGATGCTCATGCCGATCTTCCATTTTGCCCAGAACATTTAGCACCACCAAATTCTCGCGAGAAAAAATTATTGGCTACACTTTATAATAAGGAGCGGTATGTAATCCATTACCGTAACTTGCAACAGGTGTTAGAAAACGGTTTAAAATTAACCAAAATTCATCGTATCCTTAAATTTAAACAATCTGATTGGCTTAAATCATATATTGATTTGAACACGCAGTTAAGGACTGCAGCTGTAAATGATATTGAGAAAAATCTATTTAAACTTATGAACAACGCCGTATTTGGTAAGACGATGGAGAATATTCGTAAACATTCTAATGTGAAATTAGTGACTAAATGGGTTGGACGATATGGTGCTGAGGCGTTGGTCGCGAAACCAAATTGTAAGTCTAGTATAATATTTGATGAAAATTTAGTAGCCATTGAATTAAACAAAACTGAAGTTTATTTTAATAAGCCTATATATGTAGGAATGTGCATACTCGACATTTCGAAATTGAAAATTTATGATTTCCACTACTCTTATATGAGAGGCCAGTTTGGTGGTAAGGCGCGAGTTTGTTACACAGACACAGACTCACTCATTTACGAGGTTGAATGCTCTAATTTATATGAAGTAATAAAACGTGATGCCCAAGAATATTTTGATACTAGTGATTACCCAGTTGACAATATTTATAATATTCCTCGTATAAATAAAAAGGTCCTCGGTATGATGAAAGATGAAAATGCCGGTGAAATTATGACGGAGTTTTTGGGGCTTCGCTCAAAGATGTACGCATTTAGAGTGGATGGAAAGGATAAAGATAAAAAGGCCAAAGGTGTAAAGAGGCATATCGTAAAAAATCGCCTCACCTTTGAGGATTACTATAATTGTCTAACAACGGGTGAGGAAACACACGTTCACCAAAATTTAATTCAGTCAAATAAACACCAAGTCTCATCTGTTGCGCAGGCTAAAATAGCCCTCAGCCCGCGCGACAATAAGCGGCATTTATTATGCAATTCAAAATTTGAGACGCTCCCCTGGGGTCATTATACAATTATGCATGATGAATAGTTATTTAATAATATATTTATGTTTAATTTTAATTATTATTTATTAGTTATTTACTTATAGATTTATATTTAATTATTAGTTATTTACTTATAAATTTATATTTTATTTTAAGTATTAATTAATTATTTAATTTAGATATTTATTTGGCATAATAAAAAATTGTGGGTGATTGCTGCTTTTTATTTTATTAACGCTTTATAATCATTATTAATATTTTTGTTTTATTTTGTGTAACGGGCATAAGTAAGTAAAAGAAATAATAAGATTTAAAAGGTTAATTTACAATCTTGGAAGAATTTCGAGAATCAAATTTTAAATCGCTCAGTCCGCGATTTTGCTCTGATTTAGCCAACCTAATATACAATTGATAAATAATCTTAAATATTCGAGCATTCAATCACACACAAATATTTATATCAATTGTTATTTCCTGTTATCGTTATCACCTTACTCCAAAACACGCACGACAACTATACAACATTTACATTAATCCTACTCAGTTAGCTTGTTGGCTTATTGCTAAAGGCGCCGACTCGTAAACTGAACTTCGCACTAGACCACGGTTCAAATCTCAGTCGGGAATAAAAAAAAATATATTTAATAAAAAGAAATTAATAATTAGGTGTTAATTGTAGGCGCACACAAAGAATTTAATAATGGAAGATAATCGGTGAAAATAAGATAATTACAAATTAATATAATAATATATAATTAATATAATAAGTAATATATTATTCCCCTTTTTCCGTTAAATATGTAAATATGGTTGCATACGGTTGGCTCCTGAGGTCGCGGGGCTGGTCCTCCTAAGGTTGTGGGCGGTTGGCTGGTCCCTGGGGGGTTAAGGTGGCTGACTGGGGGTTGGTTGGCTGGCCCCTGAGGTTAAGGACCCTGGGGTCGCGGGCTTAGGGCGGCTGGATTGGTTAAGGCCCTTGGGGTTGAGGAAATTTAGGGGATGAAAATAATAATTTAGGGGATGAAAATGATAATTATTTAGGGGATGAAATTTAGGGGATGAAAAAGTAAATTGAGACCCCTGTGTAAATTCTTATGGGAATTTGGCCCCGAACTGTCATAGCTTATCTACTGAATCACTTTTACGTTTGAATACCCACTTACAACTTTACTTACTTTTCCACCTTTTGGTAAGTCGGTTAAGTCCCATGCACCATTCTCCTCAAAACTGTGCATTTCTTCCACCATTGCCGCTTTCGATCTTCCGGAATCTGGTCTTAACTATGCTTCCGCAACTGTCAAGGGATCTTCTAATACTTTCTACATCACAACACATGTACGATACATAATCTTTAAATATTTTCATTTGTACCGGTCTTGTAGATCTCCATGATATAGCTCATCTGGTGTTGTATCTGGTTCATCTTCATCTTCATCTTGTGGAGGCTCTGCTTCCCGATCAACAACAATGCTTTCAATAATATCTTGCGGTACCTCTGGTTGGTCCTGTAACTGTTCATCTGTTGAGCGTTCATTTACCCCCAATGAAACTGTAGTCTCGACATCGAATGGAAATTTCGTCATCTGACCCATTTCAACATCTTCTATTACAATAACATCTTTAGAACTTGTAACGGAATTTGTAGCAGGATCATACACCAGATACCCTTTTGTGGTATCATTGTATCCAAATAAAACCTTCTTGTTCGATGTTTGTCCCATTTTATATCTCCGTCGTCATTAATAGCAGAGATAAAGTCATTCTTAATACTATTAAATTTAGGAGATAAATACAAGTTTGAAATACGAAATAATACATTAACGATACTTCTAAAGAATCATATTTTAGTTTTTTTTTTAATCACGAGGTACACCATTCACTCATTCACACTCCAGTTTAAAGTACTGCCATTTTGTTTACAAGCAATGTGCGTCAATTATTGGTATGTCAAAAATATGTTATTTATAAGCAAATTTGGAAATTTTGAAACAAATTCCGCTGGTGATGATTTTTTTAGAATTTTTTTAATCAGATGGTGCATATTTTACTCACTCAAATTCTATTTCAGAGTGCTGTCATTATGTTTACAAGCAAGTAGCGTCAATTATCTTTTAGTATGTCAAAAATATGTTATTTCTAAACAAATTTTGAAATTTTAAAACAAATGCCGCGGGCGATATTTGGTTTTTGAATTTTTTAATCAGATGGTGCATATTTTTATTCACTCAAATTCCAGTTCAGAGTGCTGCCATTTTGTTTACAAGAAATGTGCGTCCATTATCTTTTGGTATGTCAAAAATACGTTATTTATAAGCAAATTTTTGAAATTTTGAAGCAAATTACGCGGGCTATAATTGTTTTGAATTTTTTTAATCAGGTGGTGCACATTTCACTCACTCAAATTCGAGTTCAGAGCACTGCCATTTTGTTTACAAGCAAGATGCGTCAATTATTTTTTGATATGTACGATATATGTTATTTCTGAACGTATTTGAAAAATTTTAAGGTAATTTCGCGTGGTATAATATTTTTAGAATTTTTTTAATCACAAGATGCACATTTCAATCCCTCAAATTCAAATTCAGAGTGCTGCCAATTTGTGTCTAAGCAAGGTGCGTCAATTATTTGTTGTGATGTTAAAAATATGTAATTTCTAAGGGCATTTGAAAAATTTTGAGGTAATTAGAAGTGGGATAATATTTTTAGAAATTTGTTAATCGCGAGGTGCAAATTTCACTCACTCAAATACAAGTTAAAAGTGTCGTCATTTTGTTTACAAGCAAGGTGCGTTAATTATTTTTTGATGTGTCAAAAATATGTCATTTCTGAGAAGATTTGAAAAATTTTAAGATAATTCCAAATGCGATGATATTTTTAGAAATTTTTCACGAGGTGCACATTTTACTCTCAAATTCAAGTTCAGAGTGATGGCATTTTGTTTTGCGGCGAATATTTTCATATAGGCTAACAAGAAATAATTTTAGAAAGCTCTAAATTCTGAATAAAAATCGATAAATATGAAATTTATCATGAAAATCCCTTTTAATCCATCACATCGAAGAAAGTTACATGATGGCCACGTTTCTTAAAAATCCTGAATTTTTTATCTTTGATACAACCTCAGACTTTTCCGCGGTGTAATCTATGTTTTCATCACCCATAGGCATTATGGGATATATATTAAATAGGTTTTTCCCGTTGCGGCGTAAGGTAAAAACTGTTTTTTTTTTTTTTTAACATTCTTCTTTGTGAGTGATTTGAGATATCTCCTTAGGCGGATATTCATTTGCCCACGCAAAATGTATGTCGCCCCCCAAAACGCGGATTTTCAGATAATCGTCCAAATTATGTGTCGATCGCCCACCAGGGGAGAAACACTAATATATTCTTATTTTAAACGTAATGCCTCAGCAACACTATGCTCCCCGCGCTGCTCACCGCTCCACCCCCCCGCGCTGCCGCGGCGTTGCCCTCTCTGCCTACATACTGCTCTACTCGCGCAATTAATCGCAGCGCTCCACATTAGGTCGTACGCGTTCATATTGCCACTCCTTTGACTCGCGCCCAAAAAACCATCAAAATAGGGAGCAGTGGGAATGACGAGGACCATGATGTGCGTCATGACGAGTAATGTCGCGTACGACCTAATGCGGAACGCTGCGATGAATTACGCGAGTAGAGCAGTGTGTAGGCAGAGAGGACAACATCGCGGCAGCGCGAGGAGCAGAGCGATGAGCAGTGCGAAGAGCATAGTGTGGCGGAGGCATTACACATTCGCACGAGTTGCGCGTAGAATCACGAGGCGAATGTTTTATCAGTTTGCTCGTCGTTCGTGTCGTACCTCACATGGAAGTTCATAGCGCACGCGCCAGATTCGTTTTTTGGGGCCGAATCAAAGAATCGTGCATCTCCTCAACCATCAACTCGACGTCAGAAATTGTGTAAACGGTCATTCGCATTATGAGGACATGCAAATACCAAAGCGTTTGATGAGGCGAGGCGAGAGCGCGAATGTGTAAATACGATACGATAATCAATAATTCAATTAGAAATGTTGGTAAGCGTTGCTCCAGTCTGTCACAGAGTAGCCAATCGTTGCCAGCCACCGGCGATGTATTTTTTATTTATTCATGTTTTTCTGACCTACTATTTCCCCAGCGCACACTAATTACCGACAAACCTTTATTCGCGTGGAAACTACTTGACATTTTCTTAATTAAAAAATGAATACCTAATTGCTAAATCGATATGTCTGGGAGTAATGCTTGAGATTATGTGTGATTAAATGTCAATTTTATTTCCAGTGGGATGATTCCGCTGTCATTGACTTTTCAAACCATCCCGTTTTATACAAATGGATATAATTGATTAAATGTGTTGAAAAAGTTTTTAATTAAAATTATCATTCATGACATATGCTTACAGTATTGTACATTACGATTTTCTAAGATACTCTTTGTTCTCAATGTGTCAATTATAATAAGAAAGAAAATTATGAAGGTTGATCAGTGACCGATACTATAGCACTTTAGAGTGAAGGGAGCGATTCTTTGAAGTAACATACATACAAATAAAATAATTTACACGGCTGAAGAATTTTGAGGCCGATGCCTAACGAATACCATCGTTACTACTTAGAGAATTATATATCACTTAACTGCGAATATATATTTACAAACAATCATACAAACTTGGATCCGGTTGCCCGCATTGTATAAACAAATACCCTTCGAGTGTAATACCCGCAGCAGTAAACAATTTGCTCCCCCTGATGTACATAACCGTCCATTCCCGGATATTATGAAGCCAAGTCCTATTAATCTCCCCATCGTGTATGTAAGTATTTATTCTATGACTCTCGTAACAGTAAAAATACCTCACGACCTGACTGCTTCCAAACTATTTGATTGGAAACTTTAAATCCAAATACGGTCGAATAGTTTTACTTTTCATTACTGAGGCGCCATAAACGCTGCAGTCTTCTGGTAGATTCTGTTTCCCCCACTCTTGTTACTTATGGAAATAGCTCACGTCCTTCTACGCTATGTCGTCGTTGGCCCTTCTTCGCAATTACTTCGCATTTAAAGATGATATGAGAGGCTGTTTCCGCTTATTCAATTCAAAGCCTCAATATGGATTCTTCAGTCCGTAGCCCCATTCTTAACAAATGTTTGCGCAAGGCGCAATGTCCTGGAACTAGTCCAGTAAAAATGGATCTGTTTCTTGGTTAACTGCATTATGTCCGTTGTCAAAGAATGAGGTATTGCCTTCATCATTCATTTGCTTTGCTGGTGTCCCTTTTGATTAGTTCTAGTATGTCTGGTGTTTTTTTGTTGTTGTTGGTTAACCCTGGTCTTGGTAATTCGTACGATTAGTTCGTTCCCCATGTTACTGCCCATGTTACTGCTGACGAAGCGCCGTTCCTGGCTGAGGCATCTGCGTTTTCATTGACTTGTACCCCTTTATGACCTAGCACTCGGGATAGGGTGTCCCTATTATGTTTAGCCAGTTGTGTGAGGTCTTGGATGCAGTTATAAACCATTTTGGATTAGATGGTTTGGTCATGCATACATGTTACATTCCGGAGCTGGCCTGTAAGCTCCAGCAGATGCCCCTGTCTATTTTAGAACCGACTGTATACCAGGCAGCCGCTGTACATCAGGGGTGTCTACGGTTTCCTTCCTCTTCTTTCCAAATTGTCTTAGTTCTGAAGGGTTTGTCAAACAGGGGTTTTAGAGGCATTGTATTTCCTCTCATATCCAGAGCCTATTATTATTATTATTATTATTATTTATTTATGTATAAACGGTACACATTTTCACAAATTACAATAAGTGTGTTGATAAACATAACTGTAACAATTAATACTAAGAATTACATTAGTTACATTAACCATCTTAATCTCTAAATTTGTATTAGGTAACTAGGCATAATTGAGTAGTATATAGGGATTTCTTGAACAAATCAAATTAATTGTTAAAAATATGTAGACCGAATTTTTTTTTCAACTTTACTATATTATTAAATGAGCACATCATCCTATTCACAGGTTCGTTACAACCATAGTTACTCCTGTGAAAGTCTTCATGAAATGGTAATCGATTCCGTGTGCTAATGGGTGCATTGAAGTTTACATGAGCAAGTAGATCACTGCTTATAATTTGATAATTTATAATTTTAAACCGAATGTACGTCTATCCTTCAATGTTCGCAAATTAAGATGAAGAAGCATATGACTGCGACTATAAGTTCCATCAATTGATCCTATACGATAAAACATACACAACAGAAACGTGTTTTGGATACACTCAATTTCATTATTGGCATTGTCATAGTATTGATACCAAATACTTGATGCATACTCAAGCTGAATTTTCACTAATGTGCAATATAAAATTCTCAACGTACCAACAGAGAAATCTTTCCCAAATCTATTAATATGTCCCAATGCTTGTAAAGATTTGAGGCACATGTTTTCTCCATGTTTGGTAAAAGTAAAAGTAAAAACAAATCGGCGACAATTGACTAAATTCACTGATGTTATGGTGCCTTCAAAATTTTACTTTCGTTTTTCATGCAGACGATCGCTTTGACTCCAAAAACCCATGTGAGCTGCTAATCAAAGACTACTCCTAGATGACGTACGTAGTTTAATTCCGACAATTCCGACAATTCATAGCCGTTGTTGTCTTAGTTGTTATCGGCGCTTAGTTTCTCTCCGCGTCTTAACAAATGTGTAATTATCTCAATTTGCATTTTATAAACTAACCATTGCTCCTTTACAAAATTAACATAAATCCGCATTATTGAAATTTCCAAACGAGATAATGTTCGAAGAAGTACAGCTGCCAGTAACAATACAATGAAGGAATAAGCCTTCACCGCTGTGCATCCTTCCCATCGTGGACATCGTTGGACCGTTTTCGCAGAACTATAAGTGGAAATGTGCAGCTGCTAGTGCTAAACAATGGACTGTTGATCCGCCTCCCGCTGCCTGCGTACGTGACGAAATCGGTTCGAACCCAAATTGTTCTCGGAAAGGCAATTTGCCGGTTCGAACACGTGCGCCGACCTCGATGTTCCCGTCGCACCCTACCACCACCACCACCACCCGCAACCCGGAGAAAAGTAGGGCGTGGGCCCCGTAAAAGGCCATGGAGCGCTCCCCAAACAATCAGATCACTCAGTCAGAATTCAACAACAATCAAACGTCACAACACTACAGTCAACTCGGAGTTCATCAGCCGAAACGCCGCCGCAGCCACCGATGTCACCACAGCCGCTGACATCACCACAGTCGCCGCCGCTGCCGTCGACACTGCCACCGACGCTGCCACCGACGCCGCTTCCACCGACGCCGTTTCCACCGACGCCGCTTCCATCGACGCCGCTTCCACCGCTTCTACCGACGCCGCTTCCACTGCCGCCGTCGCAGCTTCCGCCGCCGCCGCTGCCGTCGCCGCCATCGCTTCGCTGCCGCTGACACCGAGCCACCAGTCACTCATCCGCGGACTCGCCTGGTATCCCCGATGCTTTACGTCGAAGTGTTGGTGACTGTTTTACTTTTTCGTGACTGTTTTCTGTTTGTAACATTATTTCTTGACTTTTTTTTTGTTCCCGTGTGCATATATTTTTATTCTTGAACTTTGAACATTTTTGTAACCCGTGTGTAAATAATTAACGATTGTTATCGCGCCTCTAAAACTTTCTCTACCTCCACCCCCATCCTTGGTGTTTTTTTTTTGTGCTGTGTTCATAGCGACGCCGACGAGAGCCGTTTCCTCAACGCGCTGCGACACCCCTTTTGATAAATGTCGCCCAACTCGAGGCCGAGTTCAAGCCCACGACCTGAAGTGCTGGCAAGGACCTGAGAAGGACACAGAGATAGAGATCGACGAAGCGATAGCCTTAGTACACGTCTTTCGAACGTCTTTCGAAGAGCTGATGCGTCGCCTCCAATTCGGGATGGAAATTCTTCTGATCCGGGCAGAAGCAGAAGCCAACAGATGCCAGGATGATGAAATACGACGCCAGCGCGACTAAAGTCGCCGCGCATCTGAGGAGTTTCGGCAGGAACATCTTCGCCACGACTTGCCTCTAAGGACCTCATCACCAAAGATGCTAGCACCACCGTTTCAGATGTGTACCGGCTCCAACGAGCCAAAATTCGAGGCAGCAACGCCCCTCACCGCGGACCATCCCGTTGTTACCACTGCAACAACCACCATCCTTCCGGAACTGACTCTGCTGGCAGTTGCTGGATATACAACGTCGCTCGTTCAGCCACCAGCCATCGTTACAAAGACCACTACAGCCAACACCACCGCAATCGTGACTATACCGCCACTAACGCCGCCTCTGGTTTCCCAGCTGTCACCAAAGGAAACGACGGGGCCGTGCAGCCACTTGGCCACACCGCCGAAACGACGTCTGCTAGCGGTACCAAAACTACCCGCCAAACGACGTCAGCTGACCAAGCAGCCGCCAGCTAATACGCCGTTAATCAGGCCGCCGCCAAAGAGGGCGGCACCGGGGCCGTATAGCCAAGCCTCCAACGACATATGGAAGCCCACAGCTCCGCAGGATGCCCTTGACAGCAGACGACGCCTGAGGAAGCACCGCCCACTGATCCAACCCGACGGCCACAGACGCCGCGTTGAAAGACGCCGCCCGCTGTACGATCAACAGCAACTCGTTATCTACAGACGATGCAGATGTCCGAGAAAGCGACGCCCTCCTGCCGGTTATTTCGAAACGCCCGTGGCGCCGCATAACATAGGCTGCTTCGGACGCTGCAAGCAGCGGCCACCTTGCGTTAGAAACGCGACCAACCTTAACCGGGACCACTATCACGATTATAGACCCGCGAGTCGTGATGTGTTTCCGTGACCGCGAAAAGACGCAACAAAAACAGTTTAATGTTAAGTGACGTCATGAACGTTCCAGTGCGCTATGAAGAATACCCGATACTCAAATAATCCACGTCGACGGCACGCAGGCTCCACCCAGGAACGTGCCGTGACGCCGCCGCCCCGACCAGCTGTGTTCACTGGTAAATGTTCCAAAAATACCAAAGCGTTGGAACTAGTACCGCCCGCAACACAAGTCCAAAACACACCACCGACAACCACAATCACTCGCCTGCATACGAGGACACATGATCAGACGTCACAACACTACAGTCAACTCGGAGTTCACGAGCCGAAACGCCGCCGCAGCCACCGACGTCACTACAGCCGTCGACGTCGCCAAAGCTGCCGTCGCCGCCGCCACCGCCGCTTCCACCGCCGCCGCTTCCGCCACCGCAGCTTCCGTCGCCTCCATCGCTGCCTTCGCTGCCGTTTCGCGGCTGATGCCGAGCCACCAGTCACTCATCCGCGCATCGCCTGGCATCGCCAATTTACATCGTATACATTAATTGAAGTATTGATGACTATTTTACTTTTTCGTGACTGTTTTCTGTTTGTGACATTATTTCTTGACCTTTTTTTCTGTTCCCGCGTGTATATGTTTGTATTCTTGAACCTTGAACATTTTTGTAACCCATGTATAAATAATTAGCGATTCTTATTGCGCCTAAAAGACTTTCTCTGCCTCCGCCCCCATCCTTCGGGTCTTTTTTTACTGTGTTCATAGCGACGCCGACTTCATGAGCTAGCTCGAGGTCAACGAGAGCGCTTTTCACCCCGCGCTGCGACGCCCCCCCCCCCCTTTGACAAGTGTCGCCCAACTCGAGGCCGAGTTCAAACCCACGACCTGAAGATGCCAGCACCAAGGACCTAAGAAGGACACAGAGATGGTGATCGACGGAGCGATGGCCTTCGAACAGCTGTGGTTCGAAGAGCAGATGCATCGCCTCCAATTCAGGATGGAAATTCTTCTGATCCGGGCAGAAGCAGAAGCCAACAGATGCCAGCATGATGAAATACGACGCCAGCGCGACGAAATTCGCCGCGCATCTGAGAAGTTTCGACAGGAACATCTTCGCCATGACTTGCCCCTAAGGACCTCATCACCACCATTGCGGGTGTGCACCGGCTCCAACGAGCCGAAATTCGAGGAAGCGACGCCCCTCGCCGCGGACCATCCCGCTGTTGCCGCTGCAACAACCACCATCGTACCGAAACTGACTCTGCTGGCACTCTGCTGAATACACGACGTCGATTGTTCAGCCACGGGCCATCGTGACAAAGACGGTCACCACTACAGCCAACACCACCACAATCGTGACTATACCGCCACTGACGCCGCCTCTCGTTTCTCAGCTTCCACCAAAGGAGGAAATGACAGGGCCGTGCAGCCACTTGGCCACACCGCCGAAACGACGTCTGCCAGCGATGCTAAAACTATCCGCCAAACGGCGCCTGCTGACCAAGCAGCTGCCAGCTAATATGCCGTTAATCAGGCCGTCGCCTAAGAGGGCCGCACCGGGGCCGTATAGCCAAACCTCCAACGACGTATGGAAGCCCACAGCTCCGCCCGATTCCCTTGACAGCAGAAGAGGAAGCGCCGCCCACTGGTCTAACTCAATGGTTACAGGAATAAATTCTTTACTCTCCTACCTTTCGGTATTGAGATCCAGCAAAAACACGGCCAAGATAACCCATCCCTTCACCACACTCCAAAAATTAGCGGGAAAATCCTTTTGTCTATTTATAATACTATTATACATTATATTTACATTTACAGTTATCTACATCTACAACTTATTCTAACTCCGCTCCATATCCTGTTCATTCCGTGTTGGAATCCTCTTCTTCGTCCATCGTTCCTCTTTATGTTTCTTGATCCCAGTCTTCTCGTACTGTATTATTGGCCCATATGTTAATTTTCTCTACTTGTTCTAAATCTTGTTTGTTGTTTGCTCTTAATTGTATGTTTGTGTTACCATAGATGTTTATTATATCCATTCTTGCTGTGTTTCTTGATCCCAGTTTGCACGTAGTCATTATATGTTTTGCGTCTTCTGGTTCCTCTTGACAGTTGCACAATCCTGAGATTTCTTGTCTTTTGAACCTCTCGATGTAAGCGTTCATATTGCCGTGGTTAGTTACCAATTGTGTGGCTTTGTAGCTAAGTTTCAGTTCATCCAGCTTGTGCCCTTGTCTGCCCTTGCTGCCCTTGTCCCATTCCTCTTGCCATTTTCTGATAATTTTTTTTCTTTTCTCCTTCTTTTTTTAGTTGTTACTAATTTTGCCTTCTGTGCTTCCATTCTCGATCTCTTCCCCTGCACCTTTCTTCGCCATCTCATGTGCTATGTTATTTCCGGCGTATT
Organism: Ocypus olens; assembly: GCA_910593695.2. Taxonomy (NCBI): domain Eukaryota; kingdom Metazoa; phylum Arthropoda; class Insecta; order Coleoptera; family Staphylinidae; genus Ocypus; species Ocypus olens. Next base: position 9,549,196 of record OU343054.1, on the reverse strand, counting down.
CGGCTTTGTGACCTTTTTTCCAAATTATGGCGAACCGTTTATTACTGTTATTAATTTCTTCCACTGTCGTTTGGATGGATTCAAATTGCCGTGCTATTTATTGTGTGTGATTTTTGTATCACGTTGATCGCTCTCTTAGAGTCGGTTACTATATCCGTGTCTATGTACCCTTCATTTTTCGCTATCTTTATCCCCTCTAAAATTGCTATCAGCTCAGCCTCATGTATATCCGAAATATTTCTTATTCTTTTGCACCCTGTTTTGCTGGTTATACCTTCCTTTATACTCCAGCCTATCCCGACCTTGCCTTCTTCTCGCACTGTGGCATCGACACTTATCTGTATTCCATTTGTACTCTCTGTTACTTCCACCCCTTCCCACGTAGGATGTGGTCTATTTGCTCTTGCTCTTGCGTTGCGCTCTTTTTCTTTCCTGTCTTTTAAATGTTATTCTGCTTCCTGCTCTATCTCTAGGTGTAGCGGTGCTAGCCCCGCAATCACTTGTAGCGCTACATTGGGTGCCGACATGTACGCTCTTAATTGCACCATAAGAAAGGTCTTTGTATTGTTTGTAACAGTTTTGTTATCCTACTGTTCCGGGCTTTTCTTCCCCAGATTTCTTTCCCGTACATGATTGCGGGTTTAAAAATTCTTTCGTAAATTGTCTTTATCATGTCGGTCTTTCCCCCCCCCCCTTTTTCATCATTACCCCTATTAATTTGCCTGCACTGTTATTAGCTTTTTCCCTGATGTCTTTCACGTGCTCTATGAAGTTTAGCCCAGTGTCAATTCTGATCCCTAAGTATTTTACGTTTGTCTTTATTCCGACTACCTCTCCATCCATTCTTATCACGGGTTCTCTGACTCTTTTGCTGTGTGTAATTAGCATGATTTCGGTCTTACTGTTATTGTATTTCAGTTTACATTCGTCCGCAAATTCCTTGCGTACCCCCCATGTCTCGCCCCATAACTTTTCTAGTTCTTTAATTGAATTACTACTGATTATAATTCCTTGATCGTCGGCATAAGCTTGTACTACCACTTTATGTCGTTCGGCTTCCCAGTATTGTTCAGGTATGTCTTTGTTTTGTCTTCTGCTCCTATTTTCTCTTGTGTCTTCCATCTTTTCGAACCATGCTTCCATCATTAGGATCCACAAGGTAGGTCCTTGCCTGGAGCCTTGTGGACAGCCTCTGTTTGTGTCAACCGTGGTTTTACCTATTTTGACTGTTCTGTTTAATGTGAAGTTATGTGCTACTCTCCTCAAGTTGTCGGGGATTTTTGCTTTTTCTAGCTGTTTATCGATGGCCATGTTAAATGCATTCTTGAGGTCTAATAATATTATTAGTGAATGTCACATTCACCCAACGGTTACAGACGCCGTGTCCAAAGATGCCGCTCACCGTACGATCCACGGCAACTCGTTATCCACAGATGATGCAGATGTCCGAGGAAGCGACGCCCTACAGCCCACATACAACTGCCGGTCGTTTCGAGATGCCGCATAAGCTGCTTCGGACGCCGCAAGCAGCGACCACCCCGCCTGTGGAATGCAACCAACCTTAACCGTGACCACCATCACGATTACGCACCCGCGAGTCGTGATGGGTTACCGTTACCGTGACCGCGAAAAGACGCAACAAAAACAGTTTAATGTTAAGTGACCTCATGAACGCTCCAATGCGCCATGAACAATACATGATACTCCAACAATCCACGTCCGCCTGACGACACGCAGACTCCATCCAGGAACGTGTCGTGACGCCGCCCCGACCAGCTGTGTTCACTGGAAAATGTTCGAAAAATACCAAGGCGTTGGAATTAGTACCGCCCACAACACCAGCCCAAAACTCACCACCGACAACCACCCGCCTGCGTGCGAGGACATATGCAGTGGCGCCCACCGAATAGACAACAATATCCGACCAGAACAGCTCCAGCTCCAGCCTCTCCGTGCTCCACCCCAGCGTTCAATGCACCAGCTGCCCCAAGGACTGGAGAGACAAACCGCACGTTTGTTTCCCGCCGTGCCAGTGCACTCCAGGATGACAGCTCATCTCGGGCCAGGACCAGACGTGACTGCTCTCCAGAAATGCAGAGATCCGGTGTCGAGCTGCCTGAATCCCCTCGCACCGTAACCTCGGAAAGATCTCCAAGGACCCTAGTGCTGCCTTCCCAAGACGCCCAACAGAAGTTCTCAGTGGAACTTGGATCCGGTGTGGAAAGACCAAATCCCCTCACACCTCAACTTTCGGAAGGATCCACCCTCTGCCTTCCCAAGACGCCCAACAGAAGTTCCCAGTGGAACTTGGATCCAGTGTGGGAAGACCAAATCCCTTTACACCTCAACCACGGAAGGATCCACCCTCGTGAAGACGACTTCAACTGGCAGCCATCACATATAGATACTTTCTACAAATGCGTAATTATCTCAATTTGCATTTTATGAGCTAACCATTGCTCCTTTTCAAAATTAACATAAATTCGCATTATTTAAATTTCCAAACGAGATAATTTTTGAAGTACAGCTACCAGTAACAATACAATGAAGGGATAAGCCTCCACCGCTGTGCATCTTCCCACCGAGGACATCGTTAGACCGTTTTCGCAGAACTATTAGAGGAAATGTGCAGCTGCTAGTGCTAAACAATGGACTGTTGATCCGCCTCCCGCTGCCTGCGAACGTGACGAAATCGGTTTGAACCCAAATTGTTCTCGGAAGGGTAGTTTACCGGTTCGAACACGTGCGCCGACCTCGAGGCTCCCATCGCACCTTACCACCACCACACCCGCAACCCGGAGAAGAGTAGGCGTGGGCCCCGTAAAAGTCGATGGAGCGCACCGCAGACAATCAGATCACTCCGTCAGAATTCAACAACAATCAGACGTCACAACACTACAGTCAACTCGGACTTCACCAGCGGAAACTACGCTGCAGCCACCGACGTCACCACAGCCGCCGACGTCACCACAGCCGTCGACGTCACCATAGCTGCCGCCGTCACCAACGCAGCCGCCGCTTCCACCGCCGCCGCTTCCACCGCCGCCGCTTCCACCGCCGCCGCTTCCACCGCCGTCGCTTCCACCGCCGCAGCTTCCGTCGCCGCCAGCGCTGCCGCTGCCGTTACGCCGCTGACACCGAGCCACCAGTCACTCATTCGCGGACTCGCCTGGAATCCCCGATGCTTTACGTCGTGAACATTAAGTGAAGTGACTATTTTACTTTTTTGTGACTGTTTTCTGTTTGTGACAATATTTCGTGACCGTTTTTTTGTTCCCGCGTGTATATATTTTTTTGTGCAATTTGATGATTGAATTAATTTACACGGGTGACAATGGCTTTTCTCGAGAAACTGCAGGAGACCAAAAAGTAGCAAATGATCCCAAAATGTTTCGGATTATTTTTCAACTTTTCGCCCTGCTCAAATCTAACCAACTCTTGCAAAACGGCGATTTGGTATTTGATTTTTGGGGGGTTTCGGATGAAAACATTTCTCGCACAAAAGATTAATATTTTTTCCCCAGAAATCTAAATCCAGTGAAAAAAGGGGGGTTGCCATTTAAACACACGAGGGGATCCTGGGTTGTGGGGTGGGTTAGTGTACAAACGACTTCAAACTAATAACTGAGCATAATTTGTCTCAAACCTGTTCTCGGAAAAAGTTTAGATCGTCATTGAGGCATGATGGTTAATAAAAGTTCAGAAAACGGATTTTTGAATCTGTGGGGTTAGGGAGGTTTCGGATAAAAAAACAGTCAGACAAAATATTGATATTGAAAAATGGGGGTTGCTATTTAAAATTTTAAAGTCACCCCACCCCTCGTGAAGGGAAGAGGAGGTGAGGGATGGTTTAGTATCCAAGGAATTCGTAACTCGTAACCAAGCAACTTTTGTACCAAACTTCTTTTTCGAAAACCTACCGACGGGGAAATGTAGACCCGTTGCCGGACTTTCTGTGCACCCGGTATAATTCTACAATAAGAAAACCAGCGAGGTCATTATTGATCTCTTCGTTATTATTTGGAATTAACTTCCCAGATTTGATTTGATTATTTAAAATTCTTTCAAAAAATTTAGGTTGCGACCCGTACTATTAATAAAACGCCAATAAATGACAATAGAATATGGATATCCAAGAAAAATAGAGAGTGTATAATGCGCAGGTACACCATCCTGTTAGAAAACCGCTCAACCATTGTTTTCGAATATATTTTACCACTTTGGTCGTTTATTGAGTACTGTTTCTTCAAAATACATTTTGGAAATAATCGAAAAATTAAAATTCTACTGCAACGCGATTCATTCCAAACTTTTGTGAGGCTTATCACAGGCCCTGGCGCTCAGAATAGACCACAAGCTATAATACATCGGATTAAGGTCCGGCAAGCCCTACTTCCGGCTTCCAAAATGTGGCGCTGCTGTACTTTTTGGCTTATTTTGCCCTCTGATTAACGATAACCAGCTGTTGCAAATTACGCCCCAGACCATGTCGAACAATGGTTTTTGGAAGCAGGGATGCCAGAAGCTTCTACGGAGTAGATTCTGATATTTTGGAGATTGTGGGCCTGCTCGACTGTCTGTGAATACAATTCGCTTCCACTACAGACCTGCGCTGAAGTTGGCGATATCTTTGAAGACACCTCGTCGTTTTATGACTGTGGAAAGCTAACTTTTAACAAATATTAAAGACAACAAATACATGAACATCTTTTGTCTGAAAATATTTTTCATAAAATTACTTTTTTTCGAAAAATAAAATAAAATTTCGAAAAAAATAATTTTATGAAAAATAGTTTCAAACAAAAGGAATTAATATTTCTTTGTTATATTTTTGTAATATTTTTCATATTTAAAAAAAAATTCGTGAAGAAACAAAAAACGGTTAAGGTAAACACCCACTTCCAGTGTACGAAAAGTTTTTTTTTTTCTTGGGATTATCAAATGAGACTTTTGTTCTACATTTCATATTAATTCCTGCATTAGTTTTTGAGACGCAGCGCGCACTTTGAATTTCACCTCACATTCAGTAGATCTCACAAGGTAAAGCCAAGGTCACTATGTAACTATTGTATGTTCCCCTCCAAACCGTTCAACTTTTATCTGAAACATTTTTTGTATCATGGATAGTTTTAGAGAAAATAGATATAATCCATCCTGAATTTTTGTTCTTTGATAGATTTTTCCCCAGACTTTTCCGCGGTCTTACTTATGTTTTTATCATCAATAGGCGTTACGGATACATATTAAATGGGGTTTTCCCGTTGCGGCTTTTGGTATAATTTTTTTTATCATTCTCCTTTGTGATTAAAAATCTGTTTTCATTTATTTTTATCGAAGTACTGCCTCATTTAAGAGGGTTTCCTTAATTGCCAGGAAATGTGATGCATGACAAAGGTCATTTCCAGATTCAGCGTGCAATAAATACAAAGGATATATAGAATAAATAAAACAGCTCGTATTTTTTTAATGCAGTTTTTTTAACTGTCTGGCACCTTATAACCCGTCTCATTTGACTACTCTTTATTTAGTCTTATTTGACTACCCTGTATTTAGTCTTATTTGACTACCCTGTATTTAGTCTTATTTGACTACCCTGTATTTAGTCTTATTTGACTACCCTGTATTTAGTCTTATTTGACTACCCTGTAGTTTTTTATATTTATCATTTTACAATTGCCGGTAATTTTTCTTTTTTTTTAATTAGATGATTGATTTGTGCTCGAGTAATTATCCTAGAATAATATTTACGTGAATGATAAAGAAACACAAATCAGCGGACAAATTAAAATAAATAAACATTTGAAAACAGTTCGGGCGTGTAAATACATTTTGATTAAATTTTGTTGCGTAAATTATTTTCGCCTGCGCTCAATTTTTGCCCCAAACCATCTCGCAAATTAAAACGCGCCGGAATAATTCAAATTTTAATTGAATATTCACAATTAATTTGCCAATCGTGCCATAATTACTTCATGTATGCCACTTTAATTAATGAAAAAATTATCACAGATGAGGACGGCTAGCTGGACATCACTCAAATAAATTGCGACTGGTTTATTCTTAATATACGAAGTACTTGAAGAATAAATTTATTCACAATCATAAAGCAAGTAATAGTAACATTTGTAATGCTTATTCTAAAAACTATTCCTTCTGAAGCGTGTTCATAATTACTGTTATGATATGTCGCCGCTATATAAAACTTATACAGGGTGTTACAAATTCGAGGCTCACGCTTATTAGAAGAGATAGATGGTATGTTTAAATTCGGCACTTTTGCAGAATTTTGTGCTGATTAATAATCCGTTGAAAAAAATTAATTAAAATATTTTAGTTATGTTAAGAAAACTGAAATAACTGATTTTATTTTTTCTTTATATCTTCGTTATTTGAGGTGATATTTAAAAACGGAAAAGACATTCTTATAGTACTTTTTTATTATCTAATAGATGGCGTGAGATTTTTCTTCGTAACATGTTTCGTTTCTTTTGAACCATCATCAACTTTCTTATTTCTTATTGAAGCTATATTTATTTTTTATCACATCTGAATGCTCAATTTATTGTGATGACAACAATATAACACAACATATATTTAATATCATAAATGAACATATAATCGTTTAAAACACTTTTATTAACAATTTTAATGGCATTTACTAAAAATAATGCGTGCCGTGAAATTTAAAACAATTAGAAATCCGAATAACTCTTTGTTAAACATTATAATTCTCACTTCGACACTCATTTTTGTGTATAAAATTTTTATTTGACATTTTTCAGATTAGTAGCAAAGTGGGGAGGGAAGGCGAGCTCCCGTTTAGACTATTTTTAAGTTTTTTGACCCTGAAAAATTTACTTTTTTAAGTTTAGGTACACTTTTCTTCAAAACGATAAAAAACTATCAACAGGATTTTTGTTTTGTTTTAAAGGTGTTATCGATATCTACCAGCATGCCGGAGAATATTTCCATATCTTGAGTGGCGGATTTGTAAACATAAAAAGATCTTGAAAAAATGTTGAAAAATTCTGAATCCAATTACATTTTTACTTTCTCCGTTACGAAGTACGAGAAAGTATTGTGACCATGATTTTTTTTCAAATTTTTTTTTTACGGAAATATCCGTTTTGGGGCCCCTAGATGCCATTTCAACAATTTCTGGAAAAAAAAATTTTGTGTCTGAGTTTGTGTGTGTCTGTCTGTGCGCGCTGTATCTCAAAAACTAATGGAGCAATTGATATGAAACTTTAAACATGCGTCTTATTTGATAATCTGAAGAACTGAAAAGCTTTTGGTAAAATTTCGTACACCGAAAGCGGGTGTTTACCTTAACTATTTTTTGTTTTTTGCCAATATTTTCTTAAATATGAAAAATATTACACAAACATTTAAACAAACATTGAAGACAACAAAGAAATGAACAGCTTTTGCTTGAAAATATTTTTCATAAAATCATTTTTATTTGAGAAAAAGAAAATATATTTTTTTTAATTTTTGCTTTATAATTATGAAACGATAACAGTTACAGCAAATTTATGTTAATAATAATTGCAGAGAATGCTAATATTAACAACTTATAAAGAATAAGCTTTTTTCGAAATCCCTTTAGTTTTTGTGTAAACTGAGTTTTTGTATTTTAAGTATAATTTTTCCATCTTTCATAATTTTGACGTTTTAAACGTCAGTTTCATCCAAGTTTACACAACGCTCGATGTACATTTAAAATATGATTTCCATTAAAAATAAACCATGAAAACGTAAATATAAATGGCTATGATACCATCAAGTCGGAGAGAGTAACATGAAGGCCAGATCACAATTTTTTTCTCTACATAACAGTCTGTCTGTGCGCGCTCTATCTTAAAAAGTAATACAGAAATGAAACCATGAAACTTTAAACATAAGTGTTATTTGAGAATTTGAAGAACTAAAAAGCTTTTGGTAAAATTTCGTATTTCCGAATATTTACCTTAACAGGTTTTTGTTCTTTTAGCCTTTTTGGTACTTCAGAACTTTTTTAAGGGCATTTTTAAAAGACCTTTCTTCGAGGATTCTTTTTTAGGACTTAAAAAAATTCAAAACTTATTTTAGTATTTTTTCTTTCAGGGCCTTTATTTTCAGGATATCTTTTCAAAAACCGTTTTTTTCGGAACGTTTTCGGAACTTTTCGTTGAGGACTTCTTTTCAGGATTTTTTTCAGAAAGACATTTTTTAGAATTTCTCTTTTCATGACCTTTTTCCGACCTTTTTAAGGACTTTTTCAAATATTTTTAGCTTTTTTTTCAATACTTTTCAAAACTTTTTATTTGAGGAATTTTGTTAAGGACTTATTTTAGGCCTTTTTGCCGGACATTTTTGGAATATCTTTTTCAGGACAATTTCTTCAGATCTTTTTACAATGCTTTTTTCCAGAATTTTTTATTTTATTTTTTAAACATGTTATTTTCAGGGCAATTTTTTATGACTGTTTTTACAGGACTTTTTTTTTTTTATATTTCGGGATTTTTTCGGAATTTTCTTAATGACATTTTTTAGAATTCTCCTTTTCATGACTTTTTAAGGACTTTTTCAGATATTTTTGTCATTTTTTTCAAGACTATTTTATAAACTTTTTATTTCAGGAATTTTGTTAAGAACTTATATTAGCCCTTTTTGCAGGATTTTTTTAAAGACACTTTGGGATTTCTTTTTCAAGATAATTTCTTCAGATCTTTTTAGACCATTTTAAGGACTTTTTACAATGCTTTTTTCAGAAATTTGTTTGTTTATTCGTTAAACATGTTATTTTCAGGGCAATTTTTCAAGGACAATTTTTTTATGATCTTTCATTAGGACTCTTTTTCTGAACTTTCTTCAGGACTTATTACTTTTCTTCACGGCTTTTATCAGGACTCATTTTCAAGACTTTATTTCCAGGACTGGGACTTTTTCGAGAATTTCTTAAGAACCTCTTGTTCAGGACTTCTTTTCAGGATTCTTTTCTGAATTTTCTTAATTACTTTTTTCGGGAATTTCTTTTCAAGCTTTCTTTACAGGACCTTTTTCTTTACAATATTTCAGGACATTTTTTATAGGATTAATTTTCAGAACTTGTTCCGGACTTTTCGAGACACTTTTTCGGACTTCTTTCAGGATATTTAATTCTGGTGTTTTATATGAAGACTTAATTTTTCAGGACTCTTCTTGCAGTACTTTTTTTTCGACTTTTTTTACGACTCTTTTTCACAACTTTTTAACAGGACTCTTTTTATAAGACTTTATTCTCAAAACTGTTTCTCCATGACTATTTTTCACGACCTTTTTTTGCCAGAACCCTTTTTTCAGGACTTTGTTTCAGGACTTTATTTCTGATCTTTTTAAAGGAACTGTTTTTCACGACATTTTTTTGTCAGGACTCTTTTTCAGGACTTTTTATCTGGACTTTTTTATCGGAACTTTTTTCAAGACTTTCGTGTTCAGGACTTTTATTAGAGTTTTTAGGACTTTTCTGTTCAGGACTTTCTTGTACAGGGCTTTTATTAGGTTTTTTGGGACTTTTTAATTAGCACTATTTTTAGAAATCTTTTTTAAGACTTTCTTGTTCAGGACTTTCATTAGATTTTTCAGGACTTTTTAATCAGGACTATTTTTAGAAATCTTTTTCAGTACTCTTTTTTAGCATTTTTTTTTAGTTTTTCAGTAAACTTACGGTGAAGATAATTATAATTTTAAACATAATTTGTCATTTTTACCTTTCATAATTTGGTCGTTTTAAACGCCATTACCACTCGATCATGTGAAACGTTCGGTTTAAAATATGATTTAAATTGAAAATAATGAATGAATCTATAAATAAAAATAACTATGATTCTATCAAATCGGAGACAGTAACATGATGGCCACATCACCATTTTTTTTTAATTCGTCAGCCATAAATGCTTATTTGGAAGGTATGTAAAATTTTAGAGAAATCAGTCCTGTAGTTTTCTAGAAAGTGTACCTAAAAATCACGTTTTTTTTAATGGAAAACGGCGGAGGAAGTGACCCCCTTAATTCGATTTATCCCTATTATTTTTATAATGTTTTAGCAAGTGATAACTAAGAAAGTCACTCAAAAAATATGCCATTATGGTGGAGAATACGAATAAACTTGCTAATTAAAAAATGAATAAATTTTTCGGTGGTTTGAAGTAAAGGTTAACCAGTTTATACGTCGCACCGCCACTTAAAATGCTCTGAAGCTCCGAAGCTCCATAATTCACGGACGCCCAGATGATTGCACGTGTGGAACTTATTAAGGCGGCATTTTCCCTGGCATAATTTATGACGGTCATAAATAATGCCGCATAAATAGACATCGAGATGTATAATTTATGTGCATTTTAAATAGGCCGCCGCCTCCTCCGGTTTCCGCGGCGACGGTAAAACCGAAATAAACGCCTCCGGTTGCATACGTAATCTGCTCCCGCCGATTGATAAGGTGAGATCCGGGGATTTTTACAGCTCCCCTTGCCGTTCTATGCATTTTAACTCCGGTCTAATATGCACTTCCTAGCTTTATGTTCTAGGAGATTGGTTTTGCGATTGTGGGCAGCAAAACCCAGAGCTTTATTGACAAATCGATAGCAAGAAAGATTGAGATGCACTGGTTTCATTGCCCAACAATGAAACCTGTGCATTAAAATTATAAAATTGCCAATATGGTGCCAACGCTAAAACTATGATACAATGCAGATGTGTAAGGTCGTAACATCCTAGAGCGAAGAGAAGCATGTCGAAGATCAATCTGTCCATTACATAAATTCTTATGTGAATACGCGCACTTTGATGCAGCGAAGCGCAGCGCCTTCCACATATGAATACATGTAATGGAAAAATTGATCTTCGCCGCGCTTCTCTTCGCTTCAGTGCGCCGTGGCATTAATGATCTTTATTTCGGGTTTGCACCTGCAAGATTATGTGCACACGTTGGCGCATATAAATCGACCAATAGAATTACTGTTTTAAAATGAGTGAAATACAAAAATTTGAAAAGTTCGGGATGTTAATTGGTATTATTATTACAAAAAAAAAACACAAATAAAAATAATATCAATGGTTGCAATAGGTTTTTACCCACTTCCACTTTGTAATTAATAAATTACCGAACAGTTTTCACCAATGGTAAGCGACCCATTACGAATATATAGAGCACATATAAATGTAAAATGTAAAACACAAGTTTTAATATTATTACGACTTGTGTACAGCGCTATATATTATTTAATTATTGGTAAATTACAATTAACGTTATAATAATAATAATAATAATATTTATTGTGCCAGATATTTACACTCGTCCGGACTATATATTAGTGACAAAAATTAAAATGTGTAATCGAAAAAATCTTCAATGCTAAATGGGCATCTGTCTAATAACATATTTTTGAGGTACACTTTGTATGTGCTGCTGTTTAAGCTCGTTCGCTGAGCCCTCTTTCATTCGTCTGTTCATCTAAATATCAAAAGTGACAGTGACATTTAAATGTCAGATTACAACATATTGGTTAAAACAATAACCGACTCAATAAACTACTCGCCATGTATTATTGATACTTCCATCTCAATGGTATCGTAGCAGATTAACACTTCAGAATGAGTACAACGATGGATATCCGTAAATTTGTTCAATCAATGTATTGGACAATATACAGGGTCATGCATTTCACCTCCCGTCTTCTAAAGCTCATTTAGTAATTAAGTTGGAATTTTGATATTTTGCAGAATAAATTTGCATCCTAGAATGCATCTCAGGGAAATATTTTTGATTATACAGGGTGTCCCAAAAATGTGACGTCATGATGATTTTTTTTTTTAGATTACCTGCTGTATATTTTATTACTTATTTGGATACCTTTTATGGCTGCCTACATACTCCTATAATTTTACTGAAATCGATTTATTATTATTATCCGTTTTGCACCATTGGTTTACAAAATTAATAAAAAATAAAAATAGTGCCTTGTTAATAGAATCATCAAGTACCTTTACTTATTAAATAAGGTCTGATAGTCCTTCTAACCAAATTTGATTGATATGAATTATACAAGGTGTCCAAAATTTAGTGTCAAACTTTCCAAACTTTAAAGCACTTTATTTTTCTTATTTTAAATTCGAGCCCCTGTATATTTGCATGTCATTCTATGCGGAATTGAAAAACAAACATTTTGCCAGATAACAACCCTTTCCCAATTCCTAACGCATTAAAAGTTATTTGCAGAAAACTCGTTTATCAACTATTTCAAAAGTTATTTTACTAAATAAAAATTGAAGGTGGCTTTGAAAAAAAAAACAATTTATTGACATTAAAATTTTACAAAGTAACAAAAGACTATTTTAACTTTAGTAATGTAAAAGTTTAAAGCATTGTTAACTCAAGCTCTTTATATTCAAGAATTATTTCTTTGATGATAAACCTCGTTCTGGACGACCATCAACTGCCCGAATCGATGAAAATATTGAAAAAAATCGATAGCTTGTGCTCACAGACCGTGACTGTTGTTATGGAGAGTATTTTGAAGGGGATAAGGTTGTTTTGTAAATAATTGGAAAATATATAGCTTTTAAAAAATAATTCCGGTTTTCCTTGGGTACCCCCTCATATACATCATCGGTCCAAATAATGTCGAGGTAAAAGTTTGGATTTGTTAAACACTTAACTTTGTACCAGTTACAAAATTCTAATGTTCGTAACAAATCTTCAGGGTTCGAATGGTGTAAAGACGGAATTTATTTTTCTCCGGAATCCTTAAAGCTCGACTTTTTGAAATTCCTCTTCTATTTGCCAACTTGAAATTTCTTGATATTCAATAACAGCACTAAAAAAATCTTTATTTGACATAACCTCGTATAACAACTCAAACAAAAAAAAAACTCAAAACTTATAAACTTAACCTCCATATTTCTACCCGTCCCACATCTCTTCTCACAGTCCTCTCGACCTCCAGTTAGCTACACTTATCTGTCCTCAATCTCACCAATAACTTATACACCTCTATCCCGCTGCCGCTTTCACACAGGCACACATTCCTACTTCTTTCTTTCACTGTCATCCTTATCGCCTCCCTCTCACTTCTTCACATCCATTCATCCAGTGCTCCGATTCATCTCTTTCTTCCCCGCAAAACTCACACCTCGTATATTTCTCTCCCGTCCACACCTTCCTTCCCTTCTCCTCGTTCCCGCATCTGAACCTCGCCAACAAACGCACTTCGTCAGGCTTGAGAATTTTAAAATACCGAGGCGGGCCTGCCAACACCTGCAGACCTTGGAACTTCGGGTTATATCTACTGTTGTTAATTTTGCTTTGCCTCTTATGCAACTCCACCGACAGTAACCTTTCGCCACCTCCTTCTCCCTCGATACCTTTTCTTCGAAAACCGTCGCTGACCACCCCACCCTGACATACAACTTATTCCTCTCATGCATCCATCTTATTCCTTCACCTTTCCTCATCCATTCTCTGTAACACACCTTCCATCCCTCCTTCACTACTCTTTCATCCCCTAAGCCCTCTATCCTCTTCTCAAATTTTACCATCCTTCTGGCAGCTTCCCACTCTACCGACAATCGCTGACTCTCCTGCAGAACAATATAATTTGGCGTGGTCCTCTCCAACCCCCTAATATCCTCTTCAGGTATTGCATCTGCACTTTCTCGATATTTTCCTATCCACTTACTCCCCACACCTCTGATGCATACAATATTATTGCCCTCACACAAGCATCCCACCATACCATTTGCATACTTACATTCTTAGTTAGCATCCGGTTCCATATACCCCGCATACGCTCCATAGCCACTCTCGCTTTCTTGCTCACAAATTTCACATGACGCGCTTTCGTCCCTGTTTCACTGAACATATACCCAAGATATTTAAACTCACTCACTCGCTCAATCTGTTCTCCCAGCCAACTCAATTCTTCCTCCTTTCCTCTCCTTCCTACATTTTTACAAATCATCCATTTCGTCTTTCTCACATTCACAGTCAATCTTGTTTTTCCAAAGTACCCTTCCAATCTCACCTTCATCTCTCTCATTTCCTTCACTGTTTTCGCCATCACTACCAAATCATCAGCATATGCCAGACTCCACACCTTCTTTCCACCCACCACTATTCCTCCTGCCTGCCCCAGTTCCAACACCCTCTCCATGTCTGCGATATATAGGTTAAATAGAAGTGGGCTTAATGGACACCCCTGCCTCACCCCACATTCCACCTGAAAACGGCCCGACACATCTCCCACTCTCACTTTACACCACGTTTCATCATATACTTCCCTTATCCACTCCACAACCTGCTCAGACACTCCCTTCCCTTACAAACTTTCAATCATCAAGGTTCTGTCCACCGAATCATACGCCGCTTTCAGATCCACAAACAGCAAACACAATCTCTCTTTTTTCAGCTCTCTCTCAATCACACAGTTAAGTGTAGCTATCTGCTCTACCGTGGACCGCCCTTTTCTAAACCCCCCTTGTATTTCCGGTAGCCACCTTTGATCTTCCGCCTCTATCTCCAACCTATTCTTGACCATCGTCATGATTACTTTATAAAGGCTATCCATCAACGAACCACCCCTATAGCTTTTCGGATCGCTCTCATCTCCTCCCTTGTGAATTGGCACAATGACTCCTTCCCTCCACTCCTTTGGAAATTGCCTTTCTCCTCTCCATATTTCATTCAGCAGCACCAACATCTTCTTCTTCGCTTCCGAACTACATCCCTTCCATGCTTCTGCCTGAATCCCATCGGGACCCACCGCTTTCCCATCCTTCATCTCCTGCAGCACCCTTTCTAACTCTGCCATACTAAAATCATCCTCCCTCTCGAAAACCCTTCTTCCTGCGACTTGATTCATTTGATAATGGAACCCTTTTGGAAAGCGAAATACTTGACGGAACCCTACAATAAAACAATAGTTTTTAAAAGTGTATTCTTAATTAATAAGCATAATAAAAGTACCACGTAACAGTTACTTATTACTTACTTACATAACAAGTATAATAATAGAAGATATTAAAAAAAGAAAAAAAATGGTGATGTGGCCATCATGTTACTTTCTCCGATTTAATGGTATCATTTATATTTACGCTTTCATGGTTTATTTTCTATTTAAATCATATTTTAAATGTCCGTAGAACGTTCCGTAGACTCGAGTGAAACTGACGTTTAAAACGTCAAAATTATGAAAGATGGAAAAATTATACTTCAAATCCAAACACTCAGTTTACTCAAAAACTAATGGGATTTCGGAAA
This sequence comes from Ocypus olens, assembly GCA_910593695.2. NCBI lineage: Eukaryota > Metazoa > Arthropoda > Insecta > Coleoptera > Staphylinidae > Ocypus > Ocypus olens. The sequence continues at coordinate 9,533,919 of OU343054.1, read as the reverse complement.
AAACTTATTCTTTATAAGTTGTTCATTTTAGCATTCGCTACAATTATTATTAACATAATTTTGCTGTAACTATTATCGTTTTATAATTATAAACCAAAAATTAAAAAAATAATAATACATTTTTTCCTCGAATAACAATGATTTTATGAAAAATATTTTCAAGCAAATGACGTTCATTTCTTTGTTGTTTTCAAAGTTTGTTTAAATGTTTTTGTGATATTTTTCATATTTAAGAAAATATTGGCAAAAAACAAAAAACAGTTAAGGTAAACGCCCTCTTCCGGCGTACGAAATTTTACCAAAAGCTTTTCAGTTCTTCAGATTATCAAATAAGACGGATGTTGAAAGTTTCATATCAATTGCTTTATTAGTTTTTGAGATACAGCGCGCACAGACAGACACACACACACACACACACACACACACACAGACACACACACACACACACAGACACACACACACACACACAGACACACACACACACAGACACAAAAAATTTTTTTCCAGAAATTGTTGAAATGGCATCTAGGGACCCCAAAACGGATATTTCCGTAAAAAAAATTTTTGAAAAAAAAATCACGATCACAATACTTTCTCGTACTTCGTAACGGAGAAAGTAAAAATCTAACTAATGGGAGGTATGAAACTGTTTTTTATTTTTCATCAATTGGTTGACATCAAGTTTGATAGAGGACAGTTGAAGTCTCATATCAGGTTCGGCGTCCAGTCTATTGCGGTATTTTGTTTTCGTGGCTGCATAGGTTGAGAATCCTGTTTCGCACAAATATGTTGTTGGGAACGGGAGAAGAATATTCAGAGCCATTTTGGCAAGCATTGGATATTCATCACGGATTCTGCACCAAAAATCGTTGAGAGGCGTCGTTTTGAACAGTGACTCCATACTTGTGTCTGATGACATTTCTAAAAGAGATTCATATATCTCGTTTGGCATACTTTCGGGCTTTTGTAAGTTGGTTAAAAAAGGATTATGAATCCATGAATTCAGTTTCATTTTTGTATTCTGTTCTTCGGAAAAATACTTCTCAAAAGATGCGCGCATCGTAGTGAGATATTGGACCAATTCTTCAAATACATCATTTTGAAGTCGTTATCGCTAACAAACTCACTGAGTAACGTAAAGCTTTCTATTTCTTTCTTTCCAACGCAAATAATCCAAAAATCTAATTTTCTTTTGAAATCCTGGAAAACTGTTGTCTGTTTACCTTGCAATGATAAATTTAATTCGTTCAGTTTTTGAAAGATATCCGCCATAAAATACAGTCGGAACAACCAAGTTTTATCATACAAACGGTCTAAACGGTCTTCTAAAAGAAGTATCTGAAAGAAACAAACATTGTAACTCGGCTCTAAGTTCAAATAGCCTTGTTAAAGTTTTACCCCGAGACAGCCATCGCACTTCTGTATGGAGCAGCAGTGTTTTATGTTTGGTGCCATAATCTTCACACAATAATGAGAACAATCGGGATTGTAGTGGTCGTGATTTGATAAAATTAATTATTTTTACCACTTCGTCCATAACTAATTTTAGATTTGACGGCATTTGCTTCATCGCAAGTGCTTGTCTATGCAGGATACAATGGCTGGAACTACAATTAGGTGCTTTATGTTTTATTCGTGACACTACTCCTGCTGTCATACCCGTCATCGCCTTAGCCCCATCTGTACAAATGTCAATGCAATCGTTCCAACTGAGATTATTTTCCTCAAAAAATATATTTGTTTTATTAAAAATTTCTTCTCCGGTAGTGTTTGTGTACAGCGGTGAACACATAAGCATGTCTTCTTTAAAAGAACTTGCATATGGATATCTCACGATAACCAGCAAGATAGCCAGACCAGCGACATCAGTCGACATATCTATTTGCAAGACGAATCGTGTTTTTTGTAGACGTGTAACTAGTTCTTGTTTGACGTAGCTTGCCAGATCATGAATTCGCCGTGAAACAGTATCGTTTGATGCTTTGCACATTTTTCATCGAGCATACATTTTTTTATATCTAACACACATGGTTTTATTAAATTCTCAGCGATAGTGTGCGCTTCACCTGCTTGTGCAATGCGATAGCTAACTAAATATGATGCCTCCGTGGCCTTTTGATTGATAGTTTGGGTAACATGCATCATAGTTTTTTTACTGTTCTTTTTTACGTACAAAAAATTCTTTATTCTTGTTTTTAGACTCGGAGTGTACAGTTTCTAAATGTCGGCGCACCTTGGCAGGTGCCATGGAACTATTAGGAAGCAGTTTACTACATAACATGCAGAGAGGTGAGCCGTTAGAATCAACAAATCCGAAACTGATATATGATTCATCATACTTCCTTTTTTCGCCTTTGAAACCGTGGAACTTGACGTCGTTGCATCATTGTCTGGATCGGTAATTGCTGTATACTCCGCGCGTACTGCTTTTGAACATTCAACTTTGTTAGAAGATGTTGTCGCAACACGTTTAACGCCTTTAAGCCAACGTTCCATTCTTCTTTATTAATAATGTTACATGTCAGGATAGTGGGGTCAAAATAATGCACGATCGTTACTGCGTAGAAAAGTTTAGTCCAAAGAAGAAATGTACAAAACTGATACTATCAGAATACAGCAGTAGAACAATAAACACTTTGTGTCTAGCACGTAGCTACTTATCGCTCCGAACGCTAATCGTCGACTGACTAAGTCAGTTTTTTTTTTAAGAGAGGAGAGATCTTTTATAGATGCCCCTATAGTGGGGCAGTGTTGGAGTCCTCCCCCTGAAGGGCGGGAATATACCAACTAAAAACTCTCCTCAGAGTAGAGCGGAAGGAGACCGAACATAGACCGAGGTCAACCACAGGGGTGACTAAGTGTCGAGGCGCTATCGTCGCTTTTATAGTCCTAGCCTCGATCTCGAAAATTCTCAAAAATACTCGAGTCGGCGCCTTTGATAAATAAAAAGCCGAAATAAAAATAGAAATACAAAAAATGTGGTGTAAACAATCTCGACTTTACGTTTTGAAGCTAGGGCCGAAAGTCGCTTGTTCACAATTATAGCATCTAATCTCAGAGACGGCTTTTATCAAAGGGACTGCGCGCTCACAAGTAGATATCGGCGGTGGCGGCACATAAAAATTGTACGAGGCGACTAAGTTCGGCCAGAGAGAGGTGATTTGAATTTTTTTCTAATTCTTGCGGAACCCCTACAGGGGTATCGTATCGCGGAACCCTAGGGTTCCGCGGAACACACTTAGAATATGGCTGCCCTAGAGTAGCATCCAATTTGGACCACCCTATACGATAGATATGTGTAGCTAACAGCGCCTCCTCTTGGATGTTCGTCAGAGGAGACTACGGTAGAACAAAATTTCCCAATACTTGTTTCCTTTATGAAAGTAAGCAGTGCATCAAAATCGGTTGTTATGAAGACGCGTAACATCTTTTGCTTAGCGTCCTCTATGTAAGTTTACGAGCCGCCATTGCTGTCCAAATAATTATGTATATTTTGCATGAAAGTTATTTTTTTTGTATTATAATGTAATTATAATTTTTTCTCTGGAAAAATTTAGATGGAAACTACCTAATTTATGTGCATAAAAAAGTTCTTTCGCACACTAATTTCGAAATTATTTTAAATTGGTTGAAATAGAATTATCTCTCCCGGCTCTAGAATATCTAATGCGATATTTGATCCCGCATATTTATGAAGTGAAACTATAACTAGATTTATGTCCAGCCAACTATGAACTCCACAAATCATAAAGTTTATATCTGCTCCTCCAAATTCTTATAAAAGTGTCAGACTTGTTTCATGTAAAAAACAGTTGGATTTATCGCAAATCCATATACATTCAAAATAAATTCGATAAAAAAATGCACACACCAATATAGGTATATGAATTATGCACGTCTCTGATTAACGCATTTTTGCACAATAGTCAACATTTTTGACGTTAACTGACTGAATGAGAACTACGAATGTTTAATCACAGACATGCACGTTTTAATCCTCAAGCGACTGCTATTCACTTCTTTTTGAAATACCGTTTTACCGGTATTTGTCTTCTTTTCGATTAAATTAATATACTCACACGAAACCTATTCATCAAAACAGTTGTGCGACAAATGGACTGTACTTTTTATTAACGAATGTGTCAAAGATGAAAAATGACTTTCCGAAAAACAATCCTCCTTTTGCAACTTATTTCACTAACTGCTAGACTTAACTGACATGCGCGAACGTGTATTTTTGTTGATTACTGTTCATATATTTTTTTAAACGCCTCCGCGTTTCGTCAGTCGTCAATATTGCCACAGAAAAACGCGGTAAATTTAATCAAATAAATGAAAGCAAATAATTCTAAAGAACGGTCGTTTGTATTATGCAAGCAACTATTTAAATAAATTTATGATTCATGTAGCCTAAAGCTCAATATGCGTGAATAATTATAAAAGTACGCGTATTTCAGCAGTTCTATTAAGTATTAATGTTCCAAGCATATCATCAGCCTTTCATTCCAATTCGACCGAATATAAATTCGAAACCAACATGCCCCATTGACTCAATTCAGATTCAGTTATTTATGATTATACAAACCACCGCTCTTGATAAAGCGTATTATTAACAAAATTTCAAAATAAACAGTGGCCACAAATCGTCAGAAATATATATATATATATATATATATATATATATATATATATATATATAACGAAGGGGTATAACAGCCGTTATAGTTAGAAAACCGAATTTAAGTAACGGGTGTGCGGCTTGGGTCTGGTAGGAAAACTCTTGTTATTTACTGCCAATATTTCGCCGTTTATTTACAGCTTCATCAGGGCTCTAAGTGAAACGATCAACACGTGGTATTAGTTAACATAACCAACAATATTTATGTTATACTTACTAAATAGTGAGTTTTTAGTAAAACTAGCAACCGTGAATATTGGAAACATCTTTAAGAGGTTACATAGAAGCACAAGGGACAATGATGGATGATGAAAACATTACGCGTGAACAGATTAAAAAACTTGATTAATTAACACCAAGTTGGACGCCATATCAGAGATGGAATGTCGGTTTCGGAGAGCCGAAGGAGTTGAATATAGCAACGGAAAAATCGACGTGTCAAACGTGCAGCCAACGTCGATGCAGCTACTCCAAAACCGGTACTCTTCTCAACAGGGCAACCAACTGGGGAATTTAACAGTAAATTACTGGTGATGCGGAAGCGACATTTCGCAACCGGTGGAGCGAGTTAAAACTAATTTAATTGTCTATTGAATCTACATATTGAAATTCAATCTATGGAGAAGTGGTGAGAAAAAGAACTCTGTAATGGCTGAAAATAACAAAGAGTGACCTTTTTTTTTTTTTTTTAAAGAGAGCCGAACATGCTGACTATTAATTATTGGATAATAATATGATATTGAATCAACAGAAAATTAATCTGTAAAATTATATGTAAGAAAATTATTTAGGAAAATTATTTAAGAAAATTATTTAAGAAAATTAAATTGAGTGCAGAGCAAGGGTTAAAAATTAATTGTAATATGATGATATTATATAAAATGAATTTTGAGAGGTTGGGCCGAAATTGAAATTTTGGGAGAATTTGTGAAAATGAGAAACGGTAACAATGGAAACTAGTCAGAATCATCCAAACGTAGCGGCAAATACTTTTTGCAACTAAGGAGGTACGAGTAAATGGTGCTCAGCCCATCAGTGTCTGTTTTGAAATTCATGACACTTTCGGTGTTAACTATTTCAGACATTTCAAGGAAAAGTCTGCTTTTGTAATTGGGTTCTGAGCACAACACACTCGCACCACCAAAGTTGACAGAATGGCCTTCTGTGTTAGCGTGAACAGAGAGTGCGCACGGTGCCTTTTTTAATTTTATGTCGCTTTTGTGTTGGGTAAGTCTGGATCGCAACCACTGTCCCGTCTGACCAATATAAGACTTACTACAGTCTCCGCAAGGAACAGAGTAAACCACATTGCAACGTTGACCTACTGGTGTCATGTCCTTCATTTTTGAGAAAAGTAATTTAAGGGGTTTGGGATTGTATCTGGCAATGCGAATTTTGTCATTTTTTAAAGTTTGAATTAATTTGGAAGTTAACTGGGGGACGTCGATGATTTTTCTGTATTGACGGGGTGTAGGTTGTTCGATTTGATCATTAGGATCAGGAGCTGTACGGACGACCGGATCTGTGATGCCACTGTAGATCAGTTTTTTGACTAACAACGGGGGGTAACCGTTGTTGATGAATATGGAAGTTAGTTTGTGTAAGTTTTTGTTTAGTAAGGAAGGATGAAAAATGTTTTTTACACGGTTCTTCATGGCAACCAAGATGTTCTTTTTTTGGTTGAATGGGTGATTGGAGAAATAATTGATATATCTGCCCGAGGCAGTGGGTTTTTGGTACCAATCTAAAATGATAACATTGTCATCCCTCCTTACTAACAAGGTATCCAAAAAAGGAACACTGCTGTTGGTTTCCTCTTCCATTGTGAACTGAAGATGGTGGTTGAAATTATTTCAGTCAGGTGTCTAAATCGCAATTCTTTCAGCCATACTGTAAACCATGTCTAATACCGGATAAAAAAGAAAATAGTGAATTCGTCTGAAATTATTTCACTTCGATCGTTTTTGTATTTGACGTACAATCTAACACACCTGACTGCAATAGGTGATTGTTATTTGTTGAAACCTGACCCACTGGTTCGAGTATTTGAAGAAAAAAAAAATATTATCCTTTTTTGTAGCCCAAAATAGAATGAATTATAAGAATCCAATTAAATAAAATAGCAATTCATAGAATGTATTTTATTTTAATTATACTTTTTTGTTCGGCCCTGTATTGATTTAAAAAAAAATCTTGTACTGGTGAATACTACTCGAAAAAACGTTTAATTTAAGGGATCACAAAAGGGGTGATGCCATTTAAAATTTTGGGGTTAGGGTGAATGGGGCCCAAGGGGTCACTCACCCCATAACCAAAATATGGTGGTTCTAGTTCCCCCTACCTATCTATAACATTTGTACCAAATTGCGCTTTACTAACTCCTTTACTTTCAGAGATATTCGCATTGAAAGTTTTCAAATTGACACCCTGTATATATAATTATATGGCGAGGGGAAGTAACGGTCGTCGCTTGTCGGAGTTAAATGTGAAAATTCGGAGTCTTATTTCGTAACGGGGATTCGACCAAGGGGCAAGAAAAGTCCTATTTACTTTATCATAAAACCAAGCTTTCGGAATGAGTTTATTCCTTCTTCAGGGAAATTACACCACAAAATGAAACTGTGTTAAAAAAACAATGTGCGTCAGCGTTAAATTTGGAAAATTGTTTTTCGTCTACTTACATGTGAAATACTTAAAAATAATAGTTGCTAGATCCAAAGAGTACTTGAAGAGTCATGTTTGTTACTGTTGTTAATTAAAATGACGGTTATTGAACCGGATGTAAAAGGATACAACTGTGTGACGGTCACAAACACATTAAAAATGGCGTCAGTTGTCGATTATTATCGACGTATCGGCAATCGATTACCAACCCTGTCTGGAAATATACAAGCTCACCAGTGTTGCCAAAACCCGCCTAGTACAGGTGGATATGAGCCATGTACGGTTCCAGTAAGGATTGCCTTAATGACAGGTCTTAATGATAAATGGTAAAAATGTATGACTTGTTAATATTTTAAAAGGTTAAGCATAAAGTAAACAGGAATTTATTAATACGGACGTGTATGTAGTGCGAACTTTGGGGTCCCTAGATGCCATTTCAACAATTTCTGAAAAAAAAATATTGTGTCTATGTGTGTGTGTGTGTGTCTGTGCGCGCTGTATCTCAAAAACTGATAGAATAATTAATATGAAACTTTGAACATACGTCTTATTTGATAATCCTAAGAACTGGAAAGCTTTTGGTAAAATTTCGTACACCAGAAGTGGGTGTTTACCTTAACTGTTTTTTGTTTTTTGACAATATTTTCTTAAATATGTAAAATATCACAAAAACATTTAAACAAATATTGAAGAAAACAAAGAAATGAGCTAATTTTATGTAAAAACATTTTTATAAAATAATTGTTATTCGAGAAAAAATTTATTATTATTTTTTTTAATTTTCGGTTTATAATTATGAAATGATAATAGTTACAGCAAATTTATGTTAATAATAATTGTAGAGAATGCCAAAATGAACAACTTATAAAAAATACGTTTTTTTCAAAATCTCTTTAGTTTTTGAGTAAACTGAGTTTTTGAATTTGAAGTATATTTTTCTATCTTATAATTTTGACGTTTTAAACGTCAGTTTCATTTCTGGACCTGTCAAAGGCTTTCGATTGTGTTTCGCATAGCATCTTGATGCGGAAACTTTTCTGCTATAATATACACCCAAACAGCTGCAGATTACTTCTTTCCTACTTGACAAACAGGACCCAACGAGTATTTTATAATAACATTTTGTCAAACTCTACGACATTAGAATATGGTGTTCCGCAGGGGTCTATACTAGGCCCCATTTTATTCCTGATATATATTAATGACTTGCCGATACATATGACAGGATCATTAATGTGTCTCTATGCTGATGATACGACCATCAGCGAATACGGCAAATCACTGGAAGATGCCAGGAATAAAAGTTTGCTGTCACGATCGAGAGCGTTTGACTGGTTTTCAAGTAATGGACTTAAAATAAACGATGACAAAACGGCAACACTAATTTCGACACTATCCAAGAATACGCAGCCTAATACTCACGATGTAACGTTTCTGGGTTTGCACTTGGATGGACTGCTAACTTGGGGTTCCCATGGGGAAGTTTTAGCTAAGAAACTTAGCAGTAATATTTTTCTCCTACATAGATTATCCTTTTCCATATCCAAACAAATGTTAAAACATGCTTACATGTCTTATTTTCAACCCCACTTATCATATGGATTAATTATATGGGGACATTCCGCGATAAGACATCGAATATTTGGGCTCCAAAGAAGAGCTTTGAGAATAATCTCTAAATACAATTACAGAGATGATTGTAGACAAGCATTCAAAGAACAAAATATCTTAACTCTGCCATCTTTATACATATATGAATGCTTAGTTCACATCAAGACCAATTCTCACTTGTACAATTGTCATGCAGATATTCACGAACATAATACAAGGAACAAATGTAATATATATCCAAGTGCAACCAGACTAGTTAAATCCCAGAGTGGTGTGAGGTATTATTCTATTAAATTTTTAAATGCTCTGCCAATGAATCTTCGAAATCTTAATTTAAATGCATTTAAAAAACGAATAAAAACTGTGTTAATTGAGCAGGCATTTTATAGTTTCGAAGAATACCTCAATTTCGACTTCAATAGTATGGGAAATGATTTTTAAAATGTTTGTATGTCTATTTTATCCAATTTTATTTTATTTATATAATTTTATCGACATAATTGTAAATGTGAGATTTTATTTATTTGTATATTTTATTAACATATTTGTAAATGTCAACTTTTATTTATACATATTTTACAATGATTTTTAAGTTTTACTTATAGATATTTTACAATGATTTTTAAATGTTAATTTTAGATATATATGTTATAAGCCTATTTGTGTATGTACTATTTATTCTTTTATGAACTTTTTGTGTCTAGCATAAGCGCAAATTAATATTAATTTTAATATGGCTGATCAATGATTAATGTAGCTTCTTTTATTTATAACTTGACTTACCTAGATTTAAGAGACCTGTGTAAATATTATTATATATTAGCACCAATAAACTACATTACATACGAGTCTACAAAACGCTCGATGTACATTTAAAATTTGATTTAAATAGAAAATAAACCATGAAAGCGTAATATTATATTCTGTAACAAGGTTAGAATGGAAATTCGATGCGAGTGGAATATTTCGAGCGCGAGCCGTGAGGCGAGCGCGAGGAACCACGAGCATCTGAATTTCCATTCTTACCGAGTATCAGACTATACTTTCTCCTCGACCAGATAAAATAGACTAATAAAATAATGAACACAAAGAACTTACGTTTTATTATCACGTTTGTGGTTATGTTTATAGTATTTTGACAATTGTGATATCCAAGGCTAATTGTTTTATTCGAAACGATGTGAGAATATTCATTATCTCCCTTGTTATGGAATGAATTACATGCAAAACGCATAAGCGCATAGTGTTTTGTTCCATAACAAGAGTGAGAATGTGTACGTTCTATAATCAAAATTGATTTCAGAATGCTTAAATTCTATGGGGGTCGTGGAGAAATATAAATGATACCATCAAGTCGGAGAAAGTGACATGATGGCCACATCACTATTTTTTTTAATTATTTTGAATTAAACATTTAAAGAAATATTTTTATTTATATCGAAAGAGGTTAAAATAAACGAAAATCTCATGTTATTTATTAATAATTGTATTGAACAGATACGATTATAATATTAATGTTCAATACTTACGATTGGAAGTAGATTTCGCTAGAGCCACTAACTCTTTCCCCTGGTTGACATTTCACTTAATTTTCGAGTTAGTTTACCCGAAAACCATAAAGCTCCGCTGCGCTGCGCCGTCATCTATTAAAATAAAATAAATTAATTGGTGACGCAATAAAAAAACATTATTTTGAATCGTTTTGCTCAAACCTCGCCCCGAGGAACTTCGGGAATATAATCTGGTGGTAACCCCAGCTTCTGAATCTGACATCTGTCAAATATGACGATGCACTATCAATGCATTTCTAAATTTGCTGTTTGGAAAGCACTCGGACGTTAACAGGATGAAGCTTATTTTTTTTCATTAATTTTGGTCCTCCAAAAATTATTTGGTGAGCGTCTGAGAAGTGTATACACATTACAAACCAACATACAAACAAAATTTAGGGCGGTACTGATAGGCGGTTGTTTTGGTCTTTGGCGCCCCGTTGCGGTTGATGCGGCCGACAGGGTGACCGAAATGTTACCAAACTTTGGTGGTCTACTTCAAATGGAACGCTCATGATTTACAAAACTTTCATTGTTCTAACCCTCCCGAAAATATATATTTTTTAAATTGATTTTCAGGGAAAAATTTTCAACGTTCAAAAACAACAATAATTCAAATATCCATATCTCGGTTAATAACCGGGCGATTTTAAAAATTTAAAGTTTTTACATGCAACACCGCAATGATAATCCGTCGTTAGATTCGTGATAATTTAAAAAGAATTAAAAAAAATTAGTGAAAGACGATCGAAAATATTTACCGGCAAAATAAATAAAAGTTTAATTTATTTTTAAAATTAGAAGGAGGGGTCGGATCAAGAAATTTTATTTGGATTTTCTGTTGGGCTCGAGACTGGCTTTCCGGTGTAATTAGATTTCCGATCGAACAAACTAATTTTGTGCCCCGCTGCTAAATTTCGCTTCCCCCTTTCGCATACGTCATATCTCGAAAACTAAAAATCTGATCGTAAAACTTTATGGGGATGTTTGATACGGATTAAATAGACGACTGATATGCCGTCGTCGGATTTTTAATTTAAAAAAAAATTGAAAAGAGAAAACGGAAAACAATCGAAAATCGGTCGTAGATCGTAAACGGTGCGCCCTACGAAAAATATAGTTCTTATCTTTTCGACGCAAAATGCAATTTTCAATAGCATACTGTTTAAATTTCTCACGTGATAATAAAAATGGCCGCTCTAGAATTTTTTTATTGAAATCGGGGGTGGTTTTCTTTGAATAACTCCTCGAGGGTTAGAGATATCAAAAATTCGTAAGAGAGATAAAATGTAGAGGAGAGCTAGTTCTACCAAACTCTATAAAAATTAAAGTCGTAATCGTAAGGGCAAGCGCGCCCTTTCTTTTCCAGAAGCGTCCGAAATGTGATTTTTTAGAAAAATGGCTGAGAGATTGCAACCGCAGCTCGCACCCCAATTTCCTATAGTAACCTTTGTGTCGCAATGCATTGGGGATTTTTTTTTTAGTCACAGTTTTCCAGCTCAAAAATCCAGGGATGTGAAAGTTTTGGCGTGAAGCTCTGCATCGTCAAAAATCGATTTTTTAAAAATCACCCTGTAGTAATTGGGTAACTTAGAAAATCGTGTATTTCACGGTCGCCAAGAGGAGCCCCGGGCCTATCGGGAAAAAAATAAAAATTTGATTTTTTTTTTGAGAGGTTGGCAACCCTCTGCATAATACACTGGGCACTTTTCTTGATAGACTTTCTTATTGTCAAAAAGTGAATAGACAACAATTTTAGCACCTATTGTGCTTTTATTAGGTTTCTTGTTGATTTAATTTTTGTTTTCAATTATTTGTTTTCGATTTTATTTCAGAATAAACATGCTAATGTAATACCACGTTCTACTTCTAATTGAAAATCCTTTCAAATAATGCCAAAAAAATCTAGGATGCTATTTAGAAAACTTCAACATGGCGGCCTCTGACAAAAAGCAAGTCGTGCGAAACAAATGAAACTCATCTTAAAATATGGGTATTTATATCTAATTTAAACCTACTAAATGTCAAATCTAAATGTCAAACCGGTTCCATATAATCCCATTTGGTGTGATACTTTCTACACACCCTGTATATATTTACTTAATTAAATGATTTTTCCTAATTAATTCCAATGTTTCGATGAAACCATGTTATCTTTTACCAGAAATAGAATAGTAGTAGTACTTTTTTAAACGCCATTTCTTCGAAAACAGCTGAATATCGACATGGGGTATGCTACATGAAAACTACTCAGAATTTTACGTAGAATCCATAAATGCAACAAAAAATGGGGGTTCACATTTGAAAATTTTAACTTAGGGGTGGTATCTCAATTTTGGGACACTCTGTACATTTGAATTTTATCTCAATAAATGCGCGTTAAAAAATAATAATACCCGTGTCCGAGTATTTTTCTGAAAGAAAATACCCTGAATTTTAATCAAATTTATTCCTTACTTTAAGTACACAGTGTATGTGATTAGTATTATCAAGAATAATTCAACGGCCAGTATCCTGAACTTTTCACATTCTATAATAAATTATTGTCACCATTGTTAGTGTTGGCGGGAATTAATATTCAGGTCCAACTCTGCATACATACCCAACACGGATTGATCATAAAACTTGGAAAGTATCTATATATGTTGTGTGTAGGTTTCAAGTTTAATGTGGTGTCACATCAACAATGGAGTGATATGTAGCTATCAACTTAAACTAAGTATATTAGCGTCGGTTTGTGATTAAAATAGATTGTTGAAATTTGCAATTAGGCAAGTTTATCAGTAATGTTACAAGTTGTTGCGAGATATTACACAGCCTGTTTAAGGATATGTACAGATTTATTGTTCGTATTGTTATAATTTAAAATATTTCTATAACTACGTCATAAATATGATGTATTTTTCTTCCATTCTCTTTTTCCACATTTTTCACAAATGTTATTTCCTTGGCCTTACATAAATAATTTTTGAAGTTCTTAAAACAGTTTACATTTATTCTAACACGATGTATCCTTTTAGAAATCACCTTTTATTCTCAATTTATTTGTTTCTTTTTAATTGTATGTCATTCTGAATTTTCTCAAATTCCTATAATAATAAGTAACAGTATCCTCACCAAAATCCGTCACCCAAACAATCCGGTTTTTAATCCATCTAATCAACTCCTCTATGAACTAACAACAGTTATACCCATTGATGAGAGATATGCAGTGCTTATGGAAAAATTCCTAAAATCTTCCACCAATCTAAGTATTCTCAACCTTTATTGTATAACACGAAATCCTGCAATCACAACCAAATTCAAAATTCCCTCGTCCACTATTTTCGAAAACATTATTTCACTTCGCAAAACATAATCATCTACATTCGTTTTGACATCAAACCAAAAAGAAAACGACAGACAAGAACTAATAAGCTAAGGCTGAAAGTCCACTGGTCGATAACCAATTTAGCTTATATTGTTTAGTTTATCATTTCTGTTTATATGTTGTCGATAAATGTAAAAAGAAAATAGTTAAATAAAGATGTTACTACTACTACTAAGTAACAGTTTTTAATTGCTCAATAAGTTATTGAGGATAATTATTTTGGCCAGAAAATTTCAAAATTCAACAATTCAAAATATTCTATACCTTAATTCGTTAGTTATTGCATTTATTAAATTTAAAGTAAAAAGTGTATGCCTGTTGTAACTCTTTCCATTTGCACGTTACCTTTTCATCATTTTCTTTCTCCCACAATAAATTAATTCTTAATATGATTGTTGAGAATTCCTTTAATTAGATGAGAAGCATCGAGGCAGAAGATTACACGTCCATTCTACTGTTTTTTTTTGTGTAGATCATTAATAGCTGCCACATATTATGGTCCTTGATCATATATTGTAGATACTAAAGTAAAAAAATACAATATCGATTTTTTTAAATTATTTTTCCATACTCTCAAGTAATCGTCGACAACGTACCATTACCATTGAGTTAATCCGCCATTTTTACAGCACCCTGTATATGTAATTATTTTACATGTTAATCAGGATACAATACTATTTGATCCAATAGTTGAAATAATATTTGATTATGAATTAAATCAAATCAACAGCTATCGCGGTTATGGTGCCCAGCGATAAATTTACAATTATTTTGTTAGGAGATATTGTGGTTTAGGATCGACCGCAGGATTTCTGCGATTCAGGGTTGGGGTGCAACGCCAATTACGATCTTATTCAACAGATTGCGTGCAATGTTGCTGTTTATCGGGCAAGAACACTTCAACGGTCGCGCATTTGCAATACGAGAATCATTCACCTCACTTAATAACAGCACTATGTATACAATAGCGTTTATAATTGGGTTTAATGTGTGCATTGAACGATTCGCCAGTCGGGAAAACCAATAGTTTTCAGGCAAATAAGCAATTATTTGCGATTTATGACGTATTTTTGCAATATCCGCCCTGAATTTTCACTTCCGTTATGTCTCCCTAGCTAGCTATTTTGACGATTAATTAACGTCAGCGGTTTTATGCCAATTATTGCGTTGGTGCGTTTGTTCGTTAATAAATTATTGAGGTAATTGTGTACTTTATTCAAAATATAAAATAAACATGATATACAGTGTGGTCAAAGAGTCCGGAACACCTGAAATATCTTGAATTTTTTTTTTAGGCCAAAACCGCTTGGAGGGTCCTAACTATTTCAAATTTAGTTTCTCAACCCTTGGTTTCCATTCTGCGCGTAGACTGTTTTTGAATTTAGTTACCCATATTTTATTGTAACATCTAGTAGTTTAGCTTCATTTTGTGCTTAATAGCACAAACTATAGATTTAGCAATACAATTGTGAGAGAGCTGTTATAGTGTATTCATCGCTCTTTTGCAATAAAAATCGAACAATACCCTCAATAAAATTATAATCATTATACAACCTTGCGGCTAGCGGCACTGCGGGTGACCAGCGCGGGGGGTAGTTGAACCGGGACGACAAAGACGCCAAATGGTCGCTTGGTTGCGACCATAGTAAAATGGCCAGACCGGTGAGATCAAAGGGTACAATTTGCGGGTTGTTTACTACCGACGATTAGGGATTCTATTCTCTACATAATAGTGTAGAAATTGTAATTTATGACCATATTCGAACCTTTTTTACCTGCTAGAGACGAGGTCTGGACAAGCTTCCAAAAAGATATGCCAGATGTTCCCAATTCTTCACCCCTAGTACCTGCGTTCGACCTTCCCTTTAAATTTTAAAAGAAATTCGTTTAAATGAAGGCAACACAACTCAATATCCGTAACATACCCTGAATAAAACTAACTCATATTTAATACATATTACAGGTTCTTTTTCAATTTAAACGGCAATTATTAGTTTTTTGGCCAGAGTCGGCGTGAACAAGGGGTACAATTTGCGGGTTGTTTACTACCGACGATTAGGGATTCTATTCTCAACATAATGGTATAGAAATTGTAATTTATGACCATATTCGAGCCTTTTCTACCTGCTAAAAAGGAGGTCTGGACAAGCTTCCAAAAAGACATCCGAGTAAAGTGGGGTAATAAAATGTACAATTATGAATAGGAAATAGAAAAATTAAAGCTGATATCATTACGAAGATTATAATACAATCGAATTATTACTGTATTGTACTGTGGGCAATGAAAATTAAATTAAATTACTCAGTTAACTGTATTCCTAAAATATTTTGTAATAAAATTGATATGCTATTGAAAATCACGGTGTATTTATGTATGCAAATCAAAGGTGCCTAGAATTTTAATTTTAGTAGGACATTCATGCTAAAAAACAGCTGTTTTGGATAATAAATGTTTCCAAAACTTACTGCCACTAAAAGCGGATGGTTATTTTAACGATTACATTACAAACATACATTTTCGTAATTAGAAAACTGAACAAAATTCTTAACTATTTTCTTAAATTTGAAAAAATAGGTGGCACCACCTATTTCTAATTTTTCAACTTGTTAGTGTGTGCCTTAATATTAAGTAATTTATTGAAAAATTGACATTTTATTATTGGTTAATTAATATAAAGCTTTGAGCAAGAATAATTGGTTAATAAAACGGTTACCTAATGGTGATATATGTTGACAACATATCAGCAGTTTTTTTAAGAACTATCTTAAAGTGATTTTGAACGAAATATTAAAACTTCAAAAGTATTTGAGTATTAAAATAAAATAAGCTCTTTCTAAGGAGTTGTATGGAAGTTTTATATTGCACTGCTAATCTGGAAATTTTGGATTATATCAAATATGTAAATTGAATGTTCTGGTGAAGAAATCATTGAAAGTTGAACAGTACTGTGACAGTATTCTAAGTAAGAAGATGAAAGTTATCTGCGACTCTACGAAAAATTTTTATGTCCACGATATGTTTATTATATCAGAAAATATGACACAAAATGGAAATTTATATCTAAGATGTAGAAAAAGATCGTGTCTGGGTAGGGCTAAAGTCAAAACTGGGTGAGTATTTGTTTCGAGGACCCCACATATTCATCCCGCAGACCCAGATGAAATAAACCAAATAAAATATGTAATCTGCATTTATATTATTCGTATTGTTGCTAATCAGTCAATGGAAAATTTTAAATATCTACTTGTAAAATTTGTGAAATCACACAATTAAGTTTTCTCGTTACCTAAAAAAGTAAGAGCTCATTTAAATTATACATCGACTAAATCAAAGAAGTAAAAGAAGAAAGAAATTCAAGTGTCCTCTTTTGAAAATAAGACCGTTAATATATAACAACCTACGATAGTAGTAATAATAGTACCGCGAAAACTTATTAATTTAAACAGAAACTATGAAAATCAATTTTTAAATATTTAAAGGGCTGGCAACCTTGGCTTTTATGTTTGCCAGATGTTTCCATTCTTCACCCCTAGTACCTGCGTTCGACCTTCCCTTTAAATTTTAGAAGGAATTCGTTTAAATGAATGCTACACAACTCAATATCCGTTTCAAACTAACATACGGTGAATAAAATTAACTCATATTTAATTCACATTACACCTCCTCTTTCAATCTAAACGGAAATTATCAAATTCAAAACTTTTAACTGATTGAGGTTGGCGGCACTTATTTCGTGATCCAGCTTTAATTAAATAAAACACACGTTTACTTAGTTAATATCACACTGTTTATTTATTAGTGACTGCAGTTTCGATCAACTTAACTTATAGTTTGATAATGGTCATTGTTTGATCGAAACTGCAGTCACTAATAAATAAACAGTGTGATATTAACTAAGTAAAAGTGTGTTTTATTTAATCAAAACTTTTACTTTTAAATGTAACATGGATCAATGAAATTATATTTACATTCAGTAACTCCGAAAAATCCTATTCAAACCAGCATACAATAAATTAATCTAATTCAAGTATATACACATTCTAGGGACGAAAGACATCAGGTCGATAGCCCATGTGACAGTCTGGTTTATTTGAAAAATATGTAAAAAATGTAATCATGTCAAAAGACTGTTAATAGAGATTATGAATATATAAATTCTAGTATATATTACATATATTTGATTTGTCCAATACTATTTTCATTTTTAAAATTAAAAACAGACATATTCGATGATTTTCTTATTTTTACACATATTTCAAAGTAATAATATTTATTACTTGATAACAAAATTGACATATATTATATGTTTTAAGTACATTTAAAAATTAAAATCATTTTGGTTTTTGAATGTGTAGCAATTTTCAGTCGAGTTAAAAAAAAATAACCCTAATTTTAACTTCTGCACTAGTGTCATTTGTAATTTAGTTTAAATTTCATAATGTTATATTTTTTTTATGTAACCTATAAAGTTAAAGTTTAATTAGAATATCAATTAATATTACCCAATAACAACTCAAATTTTGTTCATAATTATGTAGGTTTGGATAAAAGAACAGTTTGAAATCTACTTGGATCTCAACTGAATCCCGCCTACGGATTCACGTATAATAATTTGTCCCTTAAATTATAACTAAATTGTATATATGTGAATAAAGACAATATTATTATTATTATGAGTTTTTGAAAATGTATTTTTTTTTCAATAACGAAAACTCGAGAAAAAAATTAAAAATTAATATAAAACAGAATAATAAAATCCTACAAAAATTCAGATTACTTCACAAGCCGTCGATCTTTCAAAATAATTTTGGTTTTTGAATGTGCAGCAATTTTCAGTCGAGTTATGAATTTTTGAAAACGTATTTTTTTCAATGACGAACACTCGAATGCAACATTCATATGAAAGGCAAGGATAAAATACTACAAAAATTCAATTTACTTCAGAAGACGTCGATATTTCAAAATAATTTTGACAAATGCCAAAATTATTATTTGCAGAAATTTTCCGTCGGGCTACGAATTTTTGAAAATGTGTTTTTCTCAATGACGAACACTCGAGAGCAAAAAATAAAAATGAATATGAAACGAATTTTTACAGCACCCTGTAAATTGATTAATAATTAACATAATTTTTGTATTACACAGTTTCACTAGTGCGCAATTACTTTATAACTCGAGTTATGTACTATACTTGAGCTACAATCATACCTTTACTGGTTTAAAATAAGGATAACTTGTAATTCTGTACTTTTATGTGCATTTATTATCAAAGTGAAAATAAAAATTATTGACAATTTAATTTTCATATGTAATATCCCTAATGCGTCAAATATTACCGATCATTAAAAGGAAAAGTATTCTATTTCTTAATTATATCATCTTCATCTTGGGGCGATCAACCAATTAGACATGAATACACGGCTTATTATAGCACACCCCAAAAAAGGGCTCACTACCTGCTTGGGCCAAAAATTTAAAATTCGGTTCGGTGGGCACGTGCCCGCAAGTTTGACATTTTTACAACCGTCTGGTGATTATTACCGACCGCAATAAACCCAAGGGCCATGCCGCCTACTCTGGACATTTTTAGCGGCTCCTACATTTATCGATATTGTCAAAAATAAATATACTTTATTCTAGAGCAAAATTAATATTTTTTGAGAAATCTAGTAAACCATTGAAAAAATTATTTATCTGAAGATTGCATTTTAGATTTTAGACCATGCAG
Organism: Ocypus olens; assembly: GCA_910593695.2. Classification (NCBI taxonomy): domain Eukaryota; kingdom Metazoa; phylum Arthropoda; class Insecta; order Coleoptera; family Staphylinidae; genus Ocypus; species Ocypus olens. The sequence goes on along the minus strand of OU343054.1, from coordinate 9,514,317 downwards.
AACTTTTTATGAAGAATAACATTTTTTCCTAAATTTAATAATAAAGAAGTTTTCCATATGGTTCCAACTTACAGAGACATATTGTATAAATTCTAGAAATATTACATATATTTTATTTGTCTAATACTATGTTCATTTTTTAAATTAAAAAACAGACGTATTCGAGAATTTTCTTGTTTTTACACACGTAGCACATATTTCAAAGTAATAATATTTATTACTTGATAACAAAATTGATATGTATTAAATGTTTTAAGTACATTTAAAAAGTAAAATCATTTTGGTTTTTGAATACGCAGCAATTTTCAGTCGACTTATGAATTTTTGAAAATGTATTTTTTTCAATAACGAACACTCGAGTGCAAAAAATTAAAAATTAATATAAAACAGAAGGATAAAATGCTACAAAAATTCAGATTACTTCACAAGCCGTCGATCTTTTAAAATAATTTTGGTTTTTGAATTTGCAGCAATTTTCAGTCGAGTTATGAATTTCTGAAAATGTATTTTTATCAATGACGAATACTCGAGAGCAAAAAATAAAAATTAATATGAAACGAATTTGTACAGCACCCTGTAAATTTATTAATAATTAACATTATTTTTGTATTGCACAGTTTCACCGGTGCGTAATTACTATATAACTCGAGTTATGTACTATACTTTATCTACAACCATACCTTTATTGGCTTAAAATAAGGATAACTTGTAATTCTGTACTTTTATGTGCATTAATTATCAAAGTTAAAATAAAAATTATTGACAATTTAATTTTCATATATAATATCCCTAATGCGTCAAATATTACCGATCATTAAAAGGAAAAGTATTCTATTTCTTAATTATTTCATCTTCATCTTGGGACGATCAACCAGTTAGACATGAATGCACAGCTTATTATAATACACCCCAAAAAAGGGCTCACTACCTGCTTGGGCCAAAAATTTAAAATTCGATCCGGTGGGCACGTGCCAGCAAGTTTGACATTTTTTACGACCGTCTGGTTGATTACAATCTGCCATATTTGAATGCATATTTTCAGCTGAAATTTAATAGGTATACTCTGAATGTTTCTGAAAAGCTTCTGAAAGTTTGGTGCCAAAAAATTGAGAGACACTTGAAATACAATGGTTGAAATATACGTATTTGATCGAAAATCGCTAAAACTGACATGTTCAAAACCACGTAACTTTTTTCTACCTGAATATTTTGAACTGAAATTTGGAGAAACTACTCTTGAAATGTTCCGAAAGAACCCCTGAAATTTTTGTGTCAGGGAATTATGGGATACCGAAGATACAGTGGTTCAAAGATTAGCAATTTGCCATAAACGATCATTTCAAATTTCAACTCTTTTTCTTTAGAACGAAAAAAGTTATGTAGGTTTAAAAATTGAAAATTATTTCGTGAAAATGCTGATCTTTCAAAAATCGTAATTCACACCTCAAATTGTAAGTTTAATATCTGGGAAGCTGAAATTTGAGAAAACTTAGTTGTTCGATACTACAATCAATCTCCCAAAGTTTGAAAAAATCCAAGGACCTCGATTTTTTTGCATCGGTGAAAACTAGTGGAATTACCCATATATATTTTGAATTTTCTGTAAATATTTGTATCGCCATTTTTTAATCCCCGTTCCATTAGATGCTTCCTTTTATCTATAGCGGTGAATTTAAATCCATTATCCTTTAAGGATTTCCATAATGTTGTTGAACGACACGATATAATTTCCCTTTCTTTTAAAATATTATTAATAATTTTTAGTGTCGGTGCCTTTTTAGCTTTTAATACTTCATAAGTAATTTTTCTAATTTTATTGAATCCTTTAGGCGTAATTTTTTTCACAACTCCTTTATCGCACTGATTTGTTATTTGGTCGGTAGGATTTTTTATTATGTGGCTAATTGATCTTGCAGAAACATTGGTTAAAAGTTCTGCTATTTCCAAAAAATTCTTTAATCCAAGAACATCTTTGAGACCTCGATACACTTCCTTTATAATTCGTTTCGCGTCGGGTGAAAAATGATTATGTTTCGCCTGGTTATTTCGTTGGCGGGAACTTGGGATTTCTATAACTGAAAAAAAACCAATATGAGATAAGGATTCTATAATTGAAAATCTAAAGCCTTGTTCGGAGTTAGCCCGTCAAGAGTTAGTTCATTATTTACACCATTTACACTTTACCCTTTTTTATGTAGTACAAGTGAAAACAATGTATTCATGAAAATATTTAAATATTTTGGGTAAATATAATCACAATTTTAACGACAATATCCGTTTTGACATCCCTATAAACGATCAAAACCATTTCTTTGAATGTCTGTATGCCTGGCTGGCGGAAACCATTAGAGATATCGACATCAACTTATTATATTTGTAGGTGCTAAAAATATTTTGGTGAAAACTGAAAATGGTAGTTTCTCGCATATCTGCATTAAATATAACTTAAAAACCTTCATTACTTGACGAGATATGTTTCTAGATTGAATCCCGCACACTTTATCATTTTAAAGTTTTTCTTCAACTCTCAAAATAAAACTTCGGGCGATTACAATTATCGCAACAAACGAGCTATATCTTCAAAACAGTGACAGCTGTCTTAGTTCTGTTAAAGCAATTGAAAACTAGACTCAATTCAGAATTGTTGTTCAATACATTATAAATACCTATTTATGTAACGAGAAAAAAAACTTAATAAATTTCAAGGATTTGAATAAGTTTATATGTGAAAAAGCAATTTTAAATTGTTAAAGTTTTAAACGGTGTTTCATTGAAAAAAAAATGATTGTTCTAATTAAAATGAAAAAAAAAAACGTTTTATTTAACAAACCCCCGTTTGAAATAGTTTTTTGTTTGTTTAAGAAAAAAATGTTCAATGTATATTCTTATGTTTTAGAAGAATACCATAACATAAATGAATTCTTACATTTTTTAATGCGCTGGACACTGCTATTCTGAAAATGGCTTTAGCGATTTGGATCAGTTCCGGTTTAAAAATATTTTTTAAATATGTTCAAAAATATTAGTATATACCACGTGATTCAGTTTGGTGTTCTACCCCCTTATAACTTTTGTATTTTAAGAGTAAAGTATAATAGACCATATATGTTTTTAAACGGTAGGAAATTCTCTTTTCAATGGTGTCTTCATATTGACAATACGATGACTACTGTCAAAGAGGCGATTGTCTACTTTTTTCTCAAATAACACCATGCCAATTTTTTTTGTTAAATTCCGATAGAGGGTAATTTCCTACATCCAAATATCCATCACAACTATACTGTTTGATTACAAAAAAAAAGAATAAATCGGAAGATTTTAATACCGGTTTATTTAAATAAAATCATATGTATCACATTTCATATCGCTGTTACAGGTTCATTCTGTCTATCAACCGTTTATAGTTTTCATTAATTAACGTGTTAACATACATGGCATATTAGAATTTAGAAAAAGTAGACATAATTTTAACTTAAAGAGAGTGTAATAAAAATAGTTATTCTTAAATGACCTACCTTTAAAAAGATTTTGGATTAATTTGGGGAACATTTTCATCGAAGGAATACGTGTATCTGGACAATGCTCACCACACTAACGTCTTGATGCTATACTGATTTTACTACACTCTTCTTAAGTTAAAATTATGTAAATTTTTTTTTAATTCTAATATTACATATTTGTTAAGACGTTAATTAATGAAATCTATAAACGGTTAACAGAAAGAATAAACCTGTAGCAGTTATATGAAATGTGGTTAAGTATTTGTTTTAAAATTCAATGGCTACATATGATTTCATCTAAATAAATCGGTATTTAAATTTTCCGATTTAATTCAATTTTTTTGTTTTCAAAGAATATAGTAGTGATAGAAATTCGGATGTATAAAAATGCTCGCTACTTCGTATTTTCAAAACGATGACACCATTAAATAGATAATTTCCTGCCGTTTAAAAACATATATATTTTGTTATACTTTACTCTTAAAATAAAACAGTTAGAAGGGGGTGGAACACCAAACTGAATCACCCGGTATATGATATTTTTAAATACATACCTTGGCTCTTTACTGAAATTCTAGTGTTGCTATTATCTGCTACAACGGCGCCTGCAATAAATTGATTATGGTTCATGATGAAACAATTATCCCAGGGTCGCCACATATTTTATCAAAAAATAGATAGTTGTCACAAACAAAAAATAAACAAAATCCGTGAGAATATAAACTCGTAAGTAAAGTAGGCACATTAAGAAACAATGAGAAAACTAAGGATGAAATATGCACTAACACAATTGCTGATAAAATGATGAATCTTAAACCAAGCAAAACGACCTGTTCTTCATTTATAAAAGGAACATTAAAAGCTAATTACCAATTCACAGAAATACATTCCCAAAAATGATTGGAAATGCATACAGGGTTTTCCCATTGTACCGGTCCAACTACCCCCCGCGCTGGTCACCCGCAGTGCCGGTAGCCGCAAGGTTGTATAATGATTATAATTTTATTGAGGGTATTCAAGTTCGATTTTTATTGCTCAGCAAAAGAGCGATGAATACACTATACACATACTCTACTTTCTAAACTTCTAATGATATCAGTTTCAACCGACAAATTTAGCACTTCACGTTTTGTTTTTATATGTTTCTGTAGAAACACAGAGCAAAACTACACACTTCAGTGAATAACCTTGCAAACCCCAAACTAAGTTATTCATGGAATTAACACGAGCAAGCAATTGGATATGCTTAGGGGAAGTTCCCAATTCTATGCAGTCTTAAAGCTATTTTTAAGCGTTTAGCAATGTTCACTTAATCGAGATTACTTTGTTTACTGTACAGAACCTGTCGGGCAAACTTTTTACTGTTCATTGTATCGGCTAGTTCACATAATGAAGTATTCATATGACCGAGCGCCTATTGTAGTTGTATTTTACTAACCGCGAAAAAGCTTTACATTTTTAATAACCCGAGCGGTTTTTCTCTATCCCTCAACATTGTTAGTGGGTTTTTCTAATTTATTATAAATTTTACCACAACAAATCATTTTACAACTCAAATATTGGAGATATTTATTTTCTAATTAAATCAATTTACATCCACATTTTTTCTTAAATAAAGTTTTAATTTTGAATTACATTAAACTCTGCAGAATTGTAGCAGATTTATCCAACTTTACACAGTTTAATTAATTTCAAAATTGAAACTTCGATTTACTTTGATTAATGGATCTTTGCCTGAACGTCATAGATAGCTGAACTTAGTTCAGACCACATTTGAATAATAATAATAATAATAATAATAACTTTATTCACGTAGGCCACAAGATACAATATGTGATCCATCGTACAAGTAAGATGTGAACGTCAAAGAGAAAAAAGAAGAAATTTTGTATATACCGGGTGACCCAGGGTTCTGTAAAAGCATCATAACGTATTTGCTATTTGAGATATAGACTTCTAGTTTTCTTGAACTGGTACCCACACTTATTCTACATATTTTAAAAATATGTATGTTTTTGTACAGGGTGTCCCAATATACATAACAGACCAAAGTTATGTTTTTTTAAATGGAACACCCTATATATTATACTTTATTTTCAACCCTCTTAATAAGCTAATAAAAATAGTATAAGATAGTATAGGTCTATTATGGACGATTGGTTAGTTATGGGCAAATTTGTGGCAAAAACAAGGACACATTGCAAAAATTGCAGAAGTGCTCCTAGCAAAGCTATCGTCATTTTTTATACACTGAAGAATTTTCCACATCATGAAGAATAATACAAATCGGCTTTGGTTCTTTTTTGTTCATACTGCTATACAGGGTGTCAACATTCGCAAAATATTGGATAACTACTTTTTTTCAAATGGAACACCCTATATATCTTGCCACCAGTGCATGCAATTTTGAATAAGCTTTCCAATGATGTACAATTTGTATAATGAAATATTAAGGATTCTTGAGATTTATCCATAAAAACATTTTTCTTTTGTCGCCTCCTGCTCATTTTTGGATTTTCAGCCAAAACTATGCATTTCTGAAAAAATAATAGGAGACCAAAGTTGTAGAGCGGAAAATTTTCGATAGACATAGGTCTTTCGACTTTTCCAATAATGCGTGCATTGCCCGCCAGAGTGCCCAAAATCGTAACCGTATATGCATTTTAGCGTTTTTCTCAAATTTTTTGTTAATTAATTGCACTATACTTTCTTTTCCACGTCCTCTAGCAGAAAACTGGGTAATTATAGAATTATTCAAATGACCTACATCGATTGAAAAAATTCCGCTCTACAACTCTTAAAAGAAGCAATTTTTGCCCAAAATGCATCGTTTTCGCTAAAAATACAAAAAACCATTGAAAAACGCAAAAATTGATACATACATTTTCAATTTGCATTTTAGGGAAAACTATGCATTTTTGGCAAAAGTTGCTTCTATCAAGAGTTGTAGAGCGGAACAGCGGAATCGATATGAGCCATTTTAATTTCCCTATAATTTCCCGTTTTTCCGCTAGAGGGTGCGGAAAATAAAGTATAGTGCAATTTATTAATAAAAAAATTGAAAAGAAAACGCTAAAATGCATATACGGTCACGATTTTGCGCGCTCTGGCGGGTAATGCAGGCATTATCTTAAAAGTTGAAAGAACCACATCGATCGGAAATTTTTCGCTCTATAACTTTGGTCTCTTATAATTTTTCATGAAAATGTATAGTTTTGTCTGAAAATCCAAAAATCAGCGGAAGGTGGCAAAAGAAATATGTTTTTATTGATAAATCTCAAGAATCCTTAATATTTTGTTATACAAACTGTATATCATTGGAAAGCTTATTTAAAATGCCATAGATTGGTGGCAACTTATATAGGGTGTTCCATTTGAAAAAAAATAGTTATCCATTGTTTTGCCTATGTAGACACCCTGTATATCACTATGATTAAAAGAGAACCAAAGCCGATGTGTATTTTTCTTTATGATGTGGGAAATTTTCTAGTGTATAAATAAGGATGCTATCTTTGCTAGGAACGCTTCTGCAATGTTTTTAATGTGTACATGTTTTTGCCACAAATTTGCCCATAACTAGCCAATCGTCCATAATAGACCCATACTATCTTATACTATTTTTATCAGCTTCTCAAGAGGGTTGAAAATAAAGTATAAAATATAGGGTGTTCCATTTAAAAAAACATAACTTTGTTCCGTTATGTATATTGGGACACCCTGTACAAAAACATACATATTTTTAAAATATGTAGAATAAGTGTGGGTATCATTTCAAGAAAACTAGAAGTCGATATCTCAAATAGCAAACAAGTTACGGGGCTTTTACAGATCCCTGGGTCACCCGGTATGTACACACACATGCATTCACATACATCCATACACACCCACACTGACACACAGAACCATACCTATGTATACACGTATATATTGTTACCGTCAATAGAAGGTCAAAATGTGAAATTATCAACTTAGTATGCAACTCTAGTTAGCAGTATATCTTTAATATATTTTTTAAATTGAGGAAATTCGAGTTGCTTTATCTCTTCTGGTAAAGAATTGTACATTTTTTTCCATCAAATAAGAACGACTTGTTAAAAAGTGTTGTATTGTGTTTCTCTGGTTTTAATAAATTGCACTCTCGAGTTTGATAATTATGATTATGACTACGCGTTGTATAGCTGTGGATGTTTTGCTTAATGTAACACACCGTTTTATAAATATAAATTGAGGGTGGTAGTGTTAACAATTTATGGGCCACAAATGCGTTTTTGCATGTATTCCTTCTAGCTATATCAAAAAGAGTTTGAATATTTTTTTTTGTGCTATGAATACTTTTTCTGCCTCAACAGACCGACCCCACGCCAAAATGTTATACGAAATGTGAGAGTAAGCGAGAGAGTAATAGATAGCTATGAGTGCATCAAGGTCGATTTGTTGCTTCATTTGCAAAATAGCAAAGTGTGCTATCGACGAGAAGTTAGCTATAAAAATTCCAGCCATAGGTTTCCCTGCGCATCCACCAGTTCAGTACGATTTTGAATTTTTATTTGTGTAGTGCCTTTCTGTGGGTGTATTTATCAACTACAAACTGTCAAAAGGCCATGAAAATTAAAACGTAAAAACAAAAATTATCTAACAGCTCATTAATTCACGGGTGGCGTTTAAAAAAATCGTAACTCAAAAAGGGCATTGCAAAAAAAAATATTTTATTTTCGCAATGCCTTTCTGCAAGTACAGTTAACAATTACAAATCGTCAAAAAACCGTGATGAATTTTTCTTATATTTTTTATTTAACATTAACAGAAAATCGTGGCTGGCCCATAAAACAACAAAGGCATTGCAGAAAAAAAAAATTATTTTTGCAATGCCTTTCTGCAAATACAGTTAACAATTACAAATCGTCAAAAAACCGTCATGAATTTTCTTATATTTTTTATTTAACATTAACAGAAAATCGTGGCTGGCCCATAAAACAACAAGGGCATTGCAAAAAAAATATTTAATTTTCGATATGCCTTTTTGCAAGTACAGTTAACAATTACAAATCGTAAAAGAACCCGTGATAAATTTTTCTTATATTTTTTATTTAACATTAACAGAAACTCGTGGCTAGCCCATAAAACAACAAGGGCATTGCAAAAAAATATTTTATTTTCGATATGCCCTTTTGCAAGTACAGTTAACAATTACAAATCGTAAAAAAACCCGTGATGAATTTTTCTTATATTTTTTATTTAACATTAACAGAAAATCGTGGCTAGCCCATAAAACAACAAGGGCATTGCAAAAAAGAATATTTTATTTTCGATATGCCTTTTTGCAAGTACAGTTAACAATTACAAATCGTAAAAAAACCCGTGATAAATTTTTCTTATATTTTTTTATTTAACATTAACAGAAAATCGTAGCTAGCCCATAAAACAACAAGGGCATTGCAAAAAAAATATTTTATTTTCGATATGCCTTTTTGCAAGTACAGTTAACAATTACAAATCGTAAAAAACCCGTGATGAATTTTTCTTATATTTTTTATTTAACATTAACAGAAAATCGTGGCTGGCCCATAAAACAACAAGGGCATTGCAAAAAAAATATTTTATTTTCGATATGCCTTTTTGCAGGTACAGTTAACAATTACAAATCGTAAAAAAACCCGTGATGAATTTTTCTTATATTTTTTATTTAACATTAACAGAAAATCGTGGCTAGCCCATAAAACAACAAGGGCATTGCAAAAAAGAATATTTTATTTTCGATATGCCTTTTTGCAAGTACAGTTAACAATTACAAATCGTAAAAAACCCGTGATGAATTTTTCTTATATTTTTTATTTAACATTAACAGAAAATCGTGGCTAGCCCATAAAACAACAAGGGCATTGCAAAAAAAATATTTTATTTTCGATATGCCTTTTTGCAAGTACAGTTAACAATTACAAATCGTAAAAAAACCCGTGATAAATTTTTCTTATATTTTTTTATTTAACATTAACAGAAAATCGTGGCTGGCCCATAAAACAACAAGGGCATTGCAAAAAAGAATATTTTATTTTCGATATGCCTTTTTGCAAGTACAGTTAACAATTACAAATCGTAAAAAAACCCGTGATAAATTTTTCTTATATTTTTTTATTTAACATTAACAGAAAATCGTGGCTAGCCCATAAAACAACAAGGGCATTGCAAAAAAAATATTTTATTTTCGATATGCCTTTTTGCAAGTACAGTTAACAATTACAAATCGTAAAAAACCCGTGATGAATTTTTCTTATATTTTTTATTTAACATTAACAGAAAATCGTGGCTAGCCCATAAAACAACAAGGGCATTGCAAAAAAAATATTTTATTTTTGATATGCCTTTTTGCAAGTACAGTTAACAATTACAAATCGTAAAAAACCCGTGATGAATTTTTCTTATATTTTTTATTTAACATTAACAGAAAATCGTGGCTGGCCCATAAAACAACAAGGGCATTGCAAAAAAGAATATTTTATTTTCGATATGCCTTTTTGCAAGTACAGTTAACAATTACAAATCGTAAAAAACCCGTGATGAATTTTTTTTATATTTTTTATTTAACATTAACAGAAAATCGTGGCTAGCCCATAAAACAACAAGGGCATTGCAAAAAAAATATTTTATTTTCGATATGCCTTTTTGCAAGTACAGTTAACAATTACAAATCGTAAAAAACCCGTGATGAATTTTTCTTATATTTTTTATTTAACATTAACAGAAAATCGTGGCTGGCCCATAAAACAACAAGGGCATTGCAAAAAAGAATATTTTATTTTCGATATGCCTTTTTGCAAGTACAGTTAACAATTACAAATCGTAAAAAACCCGTGATGAATTTTTCTTATATTTTTTATTTAACATTAACAGAAAATCGTGGCTAGCCCATAAAACAACAAGGGCATTGCAAAAAAAATATTTTATTTTCGATATGCCTTTTTGCAAGTACAGTTAACAATTACAAATCGTAAAAAACCCGTGATGAATTTTTCTTATATTTTTTATTTAACATTAACAGAAAATCGTGGCTGGCCCATAAAACAACAAGGGCATTGCAAAAAAAATATTTTATTTTCGATATGCCTTTTTGCAGGTACAGTTAACAATTACAAATCGTAAAAAAACCCGTGATGAATTTTTCTTATATTTTTTATTTAACATTAACAGAAAATCGTGGCTAGCCCATAAAACAACAAGGGCATTGCAAAAAAGAATATTTTATTTTCGATATGCCTTTTTGCAAGTACAGTTAACAATTACAAATCGTAAAAAACCCGTGATGAATTTTTCTTATATTTTTTATTTAACATTAACAGAAAATCGTGGCTAGCCCATAAAACAACAAGGGCATTGCAAAAAAAATATTTTATTTTCGATATGCCTTTTTGCAAGTACAGTTAACAATTACAAATCGTAAAAAACCCGTGATGAATTTTTCTTATATTTTTTATTTAACATTAACAGAAAATCGTGGCTGGCCCATAAAACAACAAGGGCATTGCAAAAAAGAATATTTTATTTTCGATATGCCTTTTTGCAAGTACAGTTAACAATTACAAATCGTAAAAAACCCGTGATGAATTTTTCTTATATTTTTTATTTAACATTAACAGAAAATCGTGGCTAGCCCATAAAACAACAAGGGCATTGCAAAAAAAATATTTTATTTTCGATATGCCTTTTTGCAAGTACAGTTAACAATTACAAATCGTAAAAAACCCGTGATGAATTTTTCTTATATTTTTTATTTAACATTAACAGAAAATCGTGGCTGGCCCATAAAACAACAAGGGCATTGCAAAAAAAATATTTTATTTTCGATATGCCTTTTTGCAGGTACAGTTAACAATTACAAATCGTAAAAAAACCCGTGATGAATTTTTCTTATATTTTTTATTTAACATTAACAGAAAATCGTGGCTGGCCCATAAAACAACAAGGGCATTGCAAAAAAGAATATTTTATTTTCGATATGCCTTTTTGCAAGTACAGTTAACAATTACAAATCGTAAAAAACCCGTGATGAATTTTTCTTATATTTTTTATTTAACATTAACAGAAAATCGTGGCTAGCCCATAAAACAACAAGGGCATTGCAAAAAAAATATTTTATTTTCGATATGCCTTTTTGCAAGTACAGTTAACAATTACAAATCGTAAAAAACCCGTGATGAATTTTTCTTATATTTTTTATTTAACATTAACAGAAAATCGTGGCTGGCCCATAAAACAACAAGGGCATTGCAAAAAAGAATATTTTATTTTCGATATGCCTTTTTGCAAGTACAGTTAACAATTACAAATCGTAAAAAACCCGTGATGAATTTTTCTTATATTTTTTATTTAACATTAACAGAAAATCGTGGCTGGCCCATAAAACAACAAGGGCATTGCAAAAAAGAATATTTTATTTTCGATATGCCTTTTTGCAAGTACAGTTAACAATTACAAATCGTAAAAAACCCGTGATGAATTTTTCTTATATTTTTTATTTAACATTAACAGAAAATCGTGGCTAGCCCATAAAACAACAAGGGCATTGCAAAAAAGAATATTTTATTTTCGATATGCCTTTTTGCAAGTACAGTTAACAATTACAAATCGTAAAAAACCCGTGATGAATTTTTCTTATATTTTTTATTTAACATTAACAGAAAATCGTGGCTAGCCCATAAAACAACAAGGGCATTGCAAAAAAAATATTTTATTTTCGATATGCCTTTTTGCAGGTACAGTTAACAATTACAAATCGTAAAAAAACCCGTGATGAATTTTTCTTATATTTTTTATTTAACATTAACAGAAAATCGTGGCTAGCCCATAAAACAACAAGGGCATTGCAAAAAAGAATATTTTATTTTCGATATGCCTTTTTGCAAGTACAGTTAACAATTACAAATCGTAAAAAACCCGTGATGAATTTTTCTTATATTTTTTATTTAACATTAACAGAAAATCGTGGCTAGCCCATAAAACAACAAGGGCATTGCAAAAAAGAATATTTTATTTTCGATATGCCTTTTTGCAAGTACAGTTAACAATTACAAATCGTAAAAAACCCGTGATGAATTTTTCTTATATTTTTTATTTAACATTAACAGAAAATCGTGGCTAGCCCATAAAACAACAAGGGCATTGCAAAAAAAATATTTTATTTTCGATATGCCTTTTTGCAAGTACAGTTAACAATTACAAATCGTAAAAAACCCGTGATGAATTTTTCTTATATTTTTTATTTAACATTAACAGAAAATCGTGGCTGGCCCATAAAACAACAAGGGCATTGCAAAAAAGAATATTTTATTTTCGATATGCCTTTTTGCAAGTACAGTTAACAATTACAAATCGTAAAAAAACCCGTGATGAATTTTTCTTATATTTTTTATTTAACATTAACAGAAAATCGTGGCTAGCCCATAAAACAACAAGGGCATTGCAAAAAAAATATTTTATTTTCGATATGCCTTTTTGCAAGTACAGTTAACAATTACAAATCGTAAAAAACCCGTGATTAATTTTTCTTATATTTTTTATTTAACATTAACAGAAAATCGTGGCTGGCCCATAAAACAACAAGGGCATTGCAAAAAAGAATATTTTATTTTCGATATGCCTTTTTGCAAGTACAGTTAACAATTACAAATCGTAAAAAACCCGTGATAAATTTTTCTTATATTTTTTTATTTAACATTAACAGAAAATCGTGGCTAGCCCATAAAACAACAAGGGCATTGCAAAAAAAATATTTTATTTTCGATATGCCTTTTTGCAAGTACAGTTAACAATTACAAATCGTAAAAAACCCGTGATTAATTTTTCTTATATTTTTTATTTAACATTAACAGAAAATCGTGGCTGGCCCATAAAACAACAAGGGCATTGCAAAAAAGAATATTTTATTTTCGATATGCCTTTTTGCAAGTACAGTTAACAATTACAAATCGTAAAAAACCCGTGATGAATTTTTCTTATATTTTGTATTTAACATTAACAGAAAATCGTGGCTAGCCCATAAAACAACAAGGGCATTGCAAAAAAAATATTTTATTTTCGATATGCCTTTTTGCAAGTACAGTTAACAATTACAAATCGTAAAAAAACCCGTGATGAATTTTTCTTATATTTTTTTATTTAACATTAACAGAAAATCGTGGCTAGCCCATAAAACAACAAGGGCATTGCAAAAAAAAAAAATTTAATTTTCGATATGCCTTTTTGCAAGTACGAGTACAGTTAACAATTACAAATCGTAAAAAAAACCTTGATTAATTTTTCTTATATTTTTTATTTACCATTAACAGAAAATGGTGGCTGGCCCATAAAACAACAAGGGCATTGCAAAAAAAATATTTTATTTTCGATATGCCTTTTTGCAAGTACAGTTAACAATTACAAATCGTCAAAAACCCGTGATGAATTTTTCTTATATTTTTTATTTAACATTAACAGAAAATCTTACCTGGCCCATAAAACAACAAGGGCATTGCCACGATTTTCTGTTAATGTTAAATAAAAAATATAACAAAAATTCATCACGATTTTTTGATGATTTGTAATTGTTAAATGTACTTGCAGAAAGGCATTGCGAAAATAAAATATTTTTTTTTGCAATGCTCTTTTTGAGTTACGATTTTTTTTAAACGCCACCCGTGAATTAATGAGCTGTTAGATAATTTTTGTTTTTTAGTTTTAATTTTCATGGCCTTTTGACAGTTTGTAGTTGCTAAATACACCCACAGAAAGGCACTACACAAATAAAATTTAAAAATCGCACCGAATTGGTGAATTTTTAAGTCGTCAGTTAACTGTTTTCTTTTGCTAATATGCATACATACAGTTTTAGCACAGTTTAGAGGTAATTTATTACGTGTGCACCAAGAGTTTATGATAATAATACATCTATGTAGTTGGACTTTAATTGCTCAGGAGAATCTGCTGTAACTATTACTGCCGTGTCATCCGCAAACAGTATAGTATTACATGGCATATATTCTGGCAAATCGTTGATGAAAAGTAAAAAAAATAGTGGTCCAAGGACTGACCCTTGAGGCACCCCATACAATATTTTCTTATTTGAATATTTTTTCCCATTTATTTCAACAAAAAAACTTCTATTTGTCAAGTAAGACAGAAGCCAGTATAACACATGACCCCTGAAACCATAGGTGTTGAGTTTTTCTAAAACAATTTGTGGATTTACGCAGTCAAAAGCTCTTGTTAAATCAAAGAGCAAAATAATAACGATTTTTTTGTTGTCAAGTGCATTAATAACATAGCACATAAATGAACAAAGAGCAGTTTCCACTGATTCTTGGGGCATGAAACTATGCTGATTATCGTTTGTGATTTTATTTAAGTTTAGGTAATCAAGCATTTGGGTATATACTATTTTTTTAAGTAATTTCGAAATAATAGGAAGTATACATAAAGGCCCTATATCTACTCATGTCATCATCATCTCCATCTTTAAAAACTGGTATTATGCCTTCTATTTTTAAACTGTCAGGAAATGTGCATTCACTGAGCGATAGATTAAAGAGGTGTACTAAGTGCGTATAACATTGATTATTGATTTTAATGTCATTAAAGAAATCTCATCGGGACCAGTCGCATTGTATGCGAGTGTGTTGTAAATGTCCACGTCCGTAATGGGATGGGAAAAAATGGATTTAACATTACAGTACTACTGGTGGTACAATTTTTTGGTAATGTATTTTCGAAAGTATTTTTTATTATTTCTGGTACAATACTTTGGAAGTAGTTACCTCTCTACGATAAATTAAATTAGACGCAATCATGTGTATGCGTATGTGGTCTAAGGCGAGAAAACTCAGTCTTCGGTAATGACGCACACGCAAAGATCCGTTGATCAAACTATAGAAACAATCTTTTTTAAAATGGATGACGGTCTAAATTGATTTTATCAGACAATGCAATCTCGATTTATTTTTAATTTGTTTTAAAGAAATGGACTAAATTAAATTATGAATCGCACTTATTAAAAACTACAACTTTGAATTTATTGAGGTAAGTATCCATGTCTAACTGGTTATGTAATTTAGTTATCAGGAGCTAATAACGGCGCTTTTTCCGCTAGATGTCATTTAAACATGTTGAACCTAGTCCGGTAAAATAGAATCAGAAAAATAACTGGCAGTACAACTATTTATCTCCCACTAAATCTTTAAAGCTAATTTGTCCGTAAATATTTAAATTAAACATAAATATCAATTCGCCTATATACTTCTACGATCGTAGTAAATTAATGAAACATTTTGGATACCAGAATAAACTTTTCCTGATGTTGATTGACAACGTTTGTACAACAAACCTCTAAAATATAAATGATTATGTAAAATTTTCAATTTTATCCTTTAAACTTTTCCAACCGAATATATATTGAAAGCTATTAATCATTCCCAAGCAAAATTCCATTAATCTCGCTCGAATTCGGTCCCCGAAGGAACTCTAGGTCCTGGAGATTAGGAGGGCCGGTTCGATAATATTTGAAAAGTTTCCATAAGGTCATGCGGTATGCCCAGGGGGGTTTTACTGCCCGGTGGCACCAATTTACATATACTTGATTTAAATTTATAACGCATAACCGTAGTTAATTAGGACCGTTAAGTTGTGAAACTTGGATGACTTAGTTTGGTTAACTAGTATAATGTCATATAGCGTCTGAAATATCAGTGTGCTGGCTTATATTACTCACTTACACAAGAGTTTTGAAGATCTGAGCCAAGCTAATGGAGAAATTAAAATTTAATGTTGACTTTAGCATACATTTAATAGAAATACAGTATATTTTTTTAAACGTGGGCCATAGGATTTTACATGCTAAAAATTATACCTTGTGTTAATGGATATTTTATTATAAAATTTTGAAGGAAATTTTAGTTAGTGATAAATCAATTATTTTTTTACATGATGCGCTGCATTAGAATAACTTAAACATGTTTTATTCCATTCAAAAATTAAATTATTTAATATGAATAACTGAGCAAAAATAATCAAAGTACCTTGAATTTACGAAATGTCAGATTGATTAGCGAAGCAAGTAATCAAACGAATTTATACTAGAAAATGTCTGTTTATACTGTTGAAGAACGGGTAGAATTTGTTTTCCCCACAGGGAAATAGTTGTATGTTTCTACAAGAAGTCAGGGAATTTTTATTTTAGGGAAATAATTGACAAACTTTTCTGCAGTGTATCCTGATCGTCCGGTTCCGAGCAAAAGCACTTTTTAATGGAATAAAACATGTTTAAATTATTCTAATTAAGCGCATCATGTAGAAAAATAATTGATTTATATTACTAACTAAAATTTGCTTCAAAATTATATGATAAAATATACATTAACACAAGGTATAATTTTTAGCATGTAAAATCCTATGGCCCACGATAAAAAAAAATACTGTATAATTTGTATGAAAACTTGTAATTAAATAAGGAATTTAAATAAATTAATAGTTATATTTTAAATCATCATTTATCATTTTATTTACTTTACTGCGAACTACAAGTAGTTAACGTTTACTGCCACCATAGCAAGATATATTGTTGAAATGTAATTTATGTGAAGATCAGAGCCCTGCAGGAGCGGGAGTTTGAAAGTCCGGCCCGGCCCGGCCCGATGATGAAAATTTTAAACGCGGACCGGCCCGGCAAAAAAATGTACTGTGGGCCCGGCCCGGCTAGGCCCGGAGGAATATTAAAAGCCCGACCCGGCCAGGCCCGGAGGAATATTCAAAGCCCGGCCGACTAAATTTGAAAATTTCTAATTTCGATTATATCATTTCGAAAAAAAGTTTAATAACCAAATCAAATAATATTCTTTCAATATTTATTATGTTCTGAATTATTTTTTTTTCAATTCACTTAATTGTTACTTTCCAGAGTCTAAAATCAATTTCAATTTATCCAAGCCCGGTCAGTTCAGAGTTTTTGGAAAATCCCTAAGTTAATTTACTATAAATGTGTAAAGAGGAATGGACAAGCTGAAATAGTATATTGTATAACGAGCATGGAATGACATACATTTCTCGCGAGTATGAAGTTTGCAGCATGAGCCGAAAGGCGAATTCTGCAATTCATAAGAGCGAGAAATAGTCATTCCATGCGAGTTGTACACTATGCTTTACCTACGACAACTTTGTTGAGCTTCATTGTGATAGTTCAGATAATTAAAAACCGAGAGCGGACAATTTGTACGCGATAACTTTTATCAGAGGCACCTGCTTAACGGAAACAAATGTCAGTCAAAAACCAAGCTGCCAGCCGCAACATTTTTTATGGTTCATATCATTTCTCGAGTTTATACATTCTTAGTGTTTAAAAGTATATATAAATAGTATGGAGACAAACATCGAAAACAACAAATTTGCCGAGGTACTACAACAGACGCCCCATGTATGTAGAAGCGGCGAAGGAAACATCTTTAAATCTACTCAGTTATTTTGACACATTGAAGGTGACACGCGTGACAGTGCAATGTTGGAATATATTCTAGCACAGATAATCGATGCGAGAATGAAATGCGTAAGCAATGCACTACATATACTAATCATTAACAAGCATGTAATGAGCATATATCCAAGTTATCGTAGGTAAAATAAACTTTAATTAACTTGAGACAACCTCAAACTTTAATTGTTTTCTATTTTCAGGTAAGATTTATTAAGCATTTTGTAAATAAAATCTTACAACAATACAATAAAAACCTTTACTTTCAGAGAAACACAAGATTGTTTAATCCGAGAGTTAATACTCCATAACCTATAAAATGAAATCGGGTGATAGAAAATCAAACGTAATTGCCATAACCTCAATCACCACTGAGGAGAACTTCGTAATACCCAAAGATTTACAACACGTAAATTTCCACAAGAACGTAATCAAAACAATAGTTTATAATATTTATTTATTTATTTATTAAATAAACGGTACAACACCTTTTTACAAAATAATCAATTGTAATAATTGAAGTAACATCAATTAATATATACAATCATGTCTTAACTAACGAAAGTAACTAATATATGTATACTGATTGAAATATTTAAATTTGAATAGCGAATATGCCGGTTAGTTTGCGCCTTAGCTGGTTTAGGTTAATATTAAACATATCTACTTTTTCGTTAGTACAATATTCGTTCCAGAGGGACATTAGACGCGACAACGAGTTTTGGAAACAAAGGGACGTTTTATGTGTTTCTAAGTAAAATAGCTGATTTTGGCGAGTTCTCCTTTTAGGTACGGAAAATGATACATCTCCAAGTAATAAGGGTGAATTCAAGGACGCATTTATAATTCCATGGAGAGTGCATAAATCAGCTATTTTTCGACGATTCTCCAGAGATATTATATTAAGATCCTGCATAATTGTGTCATAATTTCCCTTATCGCGTCGCACACCTTGTTTAAATTCCATACATCGAAGACATTTTTTTTTGAACTGATTCAATTGAATTTATATGAGTTGCTGTTGAGGGTGGCCAAATACAAGAACCAAATTCAAGGTGGCAACGCTCTAACGAACAGTACAATGTTTTCAAGCATTCAATTTCCAAATCTCTGCCACTACGCAATACAAAACCCCACATTTGTAACGCCTTATTAGTTATTGTTGTAATATGAGAGGTGAAAGATAGTTTGGTATCAAAAGTGATCCCTAGATCTTTGGTTGTGTCAACACGATTTATTGAAGAGTTACCAATTCTGTAGTCGAAATCTACTTTCGATCGACGTGTAGTGGTGGATATCGAATAACATTTCTGAACACTTAGGTATAAATTGTTTTTTGAACACCATTCATTGAGACGGTTCAAATCTTCCTGAATCAATTGGCAGTCACTGGCACTATTAACAATTTTAAATAATTTCAAATCATCAGCATACATTAGAAAGTTACAATGCTTGAGAGTGTCATGTATATCATTAATAAACAGAATGAATAGTATGGGTCCACAATGGGACCCTTGCGGAACACCAGAAGTAACAGGTATTGCTTTTGATTTGTAATTATTTATTCGAACATATTGCACCCTAATAGGTACACCTTAATAGGTACCTTAGTGGTACAACGCCCGACTTAAGTGATTTAACGAATAAAGAGTGAATAGGGCGACATAATGAATATATGCAATTTTGAAGGAAATAGGTAGATATACCGTCGGGACCATGGCTGTGTGATGGTTTAAGTTTCAAAATAGAGTTAAAAACTTCTTCGATGCTAACTGTTAATATATCATCTTCAGCTGGATATACAAAAGTGCATGCCTCGTTCGAGTAGGAATTGTAATCTAAGTTAATGTAAACTGACAAAAATAATCAGAAAATAAATTAACTATATCGGCACCAGTATTCGTACTAATATTATTGTAAAACATTTCGGCAGGATAACCATCTTCTTTTTTAAGATCTCTTTTATATTTCCAGAAAAACTTCGGATTCAATTTAAGGGAACAATTAACCTGTGATACGTAATTACTATAATTCAAACTGGATAAGCTTTTGCATTGTTTAGAATATTAGAAAAATAATAATAATTAGTCTGCAGACCACTGGATTTAAAATTCGCGTGAGCTAATTTCTTCTCCTTTATCAAAGATTCGTCATCCCACGGGGATACGTGTTATTATTATTGGTACATACAAATTTAAAAGGAATAAACTCTTCCATAGCAGTATGGATGATCGAATAAAATGAGTCCACATCGTGATTAATATCATCATTTGATAAAACAAGATCCCAGTTAACAGCGTTCAGGTATGAGTTGATAATATCATAATTAGCTAAATGAAACATATATATTTTTTCAAGAGTAGAAATGGTTTTTAAGCAAGTAAGCGAAAACATAGTAACATATGAACAGTGATGCACACTAGTTGACAAAAGCGGGTCATCGCTAATAGAAATAGATGCATTAGTTATAGTGGTAAAACATAAATCCAAAAAAAAGTTTGAAAAACGACACCAATAATAAAAAGCGTATATACAATTACCTGAGGAACTACATAAGGATTATTGATGATGTGGAAATACGATTTTCTCAGACCAGATATTGGAAGAAATTACGGACGAACCTACTGTCAAAGGTAGGCTCGCAGCTCGGGGATGAAAGCCGCCCTCGATGACCTCCAGCTAGCTCTTGGAGTCAGTTCGCAATGAAACAGCACAAGAACACACAAGGATGGGGAAGAGGTAAAAATAGTCTGTTAGCGCGATAACAATCGCTATTATTTACACACGGAGAAAGTTTACAAAAATGTTCAATGTTCGGCGGCTATGGCGACGTCGGCGGCTGCGACGGCGTCGGTGGGTCGACGGCGTCTCGGCTCAGCGTGGCGGCGACTTGGTGTTGTGACGAATGATGAACTGAACGTTTAAGTCTGAATGTTTGTGTTTCATCTGATTGATGAATCTAAGTCTGATGATTGTTAAATTCTGACTGATTGTTAAAAAATCACTGATGCCTTGAGAGCGCTCTATGGTCTTTTACGGGGTCCACGCTCTACTCTTCTCTGGGTTGCGGGTGGTGGTGGTAGAGTGCGACGGGAGCGTCAAGGTCGGCGCACGTGTCTCAACCTGCAAATTGCACTTCTCCGAACAATTTGGGTTCGAGCCGATTTTGTCACGTAGGTAGGCATCGGGAGGCGGATCGACCGTCTTTTGTGTTGTCGTAGCAGCTGCACATTTCACAAATTTTTCTGTGAAAACGGTCTTAGGGCTGTCCTCAGCACATCAGCGCACAACAGGTGGAGGCTTAACCCTTCGTGTATCGTTACTGGCAGCTGTACTTCTTCGAAAATTATCTTGTTTGAAAATTTCAATAATTCGGAATTTATGTTTATATTGAATAGGACCTCATAAAATACAAATTAAGATAATTACGCATTTGTTAAGACACGTAGATAAACTAAGGGGAGATAACGTCCCGGAAAACGAGTGAATTTTGAAGTGCGTAGAAAAGTATGTACATGTGATGGCTGCCAGTTGGAGTCGTTGTCGTGGTTATGTCATCACGAAGGTGGATCGTTCCGAGGTTGAGGTGTGAGGGGATTCGGTCTTCCCACACCGGATCCAAGATCCACTGGGAACTGCTGTTGGGCGTCTTGGGGAGGCAGCACTGACTGCTCTGGATGCTAGTTAGGACACTGGTCCTTGGGAGATCCTTTCGCGGTTGTGGTGCGAGGGGATTCGGTAATCTCGACACCGGATCTTGGTATCGCTGGCCAGGATACTGGTCCTTGGAGATCCTTATGAGGGTGAGGTGTGAGGTGTGACGAGATTCGGACATCCCACACCGGATCTCGGCATCACTGGAGTTGCCGCATCCTAGGAGCAGTCACGTCTAGTCCGGCCGAGGATGAGCTGACATCCTGGCGTGCACTGGCACGGCGGGAACCAAGACGTGCGGTCTGTTTCTCCAGTCCTTGGGGCCGCTGGTGCATCGGACGCCGGGGCGGATTATAGGGCGGCTGGAGCTGAAGATGGTCTGATAAAAGATGTTGATGTTGTCAATCAATGTGACAAAAGATGTGTTTCCGCATGCTGGCGGGTGGTTGTAGGTGGTTTGTCTGGGCTGGTGTTGTGGTCGGTGTTGGTTCCAATGCCTTGATGATTTGAAACCTTTTCCAAGTGGACACAGCTTGTCGGGGACGGCATCACGGCACGTTCATAGGTGGTGCCTGCGTGTCGTCAGGCGGACGTGGATTGTTCGGGTCACTGTTCATGGTGCACTGGAGCGCCCATGAGGGCACTTACATTACGTTATTGCGTTTTTTTTTGCGGGGCACTAATAAGTTTAATTCTGGCCACGGTCGCGGAAACGGTCAATCGCGTCACGGCTCGCGGGTCCATAATCGTGGTGGTGGTCATGATGGAAGTTGCGGTCGTCTCGGGTTGCCTTGCGTAGGCGAGGGGGGCACTATTTGCGGCGTCCGAAGGAGCTGCGGCGTCTTCGGCAGACACGACGTCTGTTATGGCGTTTCGAAATGACTGGCAGTTCTATGTGGGCTGGAGGACTTCGCTTCCTCGGGCATTTGCATCGTCTGTGGATGAGTTGCCGTGGATTGTCCGGCGGGCAGCGTCTTCGGACGCGGCGTCTGTAGTCGTCGGGTTTGACCAGTGGGCGGCGCTTCTTATGACGTCGACTGCTGGCAAGAGCATTGGGCGGAGCTGTGGGTTTCCAAATGTCGTTCGAGGCTTGGCTATTCGGCCCCGGTGCGGCCCTCTTTGGAGGCGGCATGATCAATTGCGTATTAGCTGGCGGCTGCTTGGTCAGCACCTGGTCGGGTCACTGTTTATGGCACAATGGAGCGTTCATGAAGTCACTTACACTAAACTATTGAGTCTTTTCGCGGGGCACTAATACTAAGTCCGAAATTGTTTAGTTCACGCGGTCACGGTAACGCGTTACGACTCACGGCCCGTAGTCGTGGTGGTGGTCGCGGTTATCCGGTTTTGCCTTCCATAGGCGGGGCGGTCGCTGCTTGCGGCGTCCGAAGCAGCAGGTGTGGCATCTTGAGCGTCTGTTGCGGTGCCTTAAGACGATTGGTAGTTGCTGGTGGGCCGAAGGGCGTGTCTTCCTCAGGCGTCGTCTTCGGGCAAAGGTGTATTATAGAAATCCACGCCTTTGATTGTGCGGCCTCGGTGCGTCCGTGTTTGGCTTAACACACATCTGGGCAATTATGGTTGTTCAAAGGAGAGCAATCGGGGCTCGCGAAGTGTTAAGATGGCAGCTTGTTGCTGTGTGGCCATGTAGTCACTCGGCCTCGGTGTTTCCCTTGATGGTGGAAGCTGGGTCACCTGGACAGACCGGAGAATCCTCAACGACCGGTAGGGAAATCGATGGTGGAGCGACGGGTACCGTTGCTACTGCAACCAAAGGGCGTTCCACTGCCCTTGGCACTACGCGCTCTTATTGGTCCTTCCCTGTGGTGATGCTTGGCATCTGGAAGGCGACACAGTTAGTGTGGGCTTGCAATCATGGTAGCGGGGTTGATGTCATCACGGTTGCTAAGGCACGCGCTGGTTTTGCCATGGATATGAGAATCAGGCGTTCCCAGCTACCTTCTCCAGTGGCGTTTGTTACCGTCTCCATCCTGACTGCACTAAGACTGGGCGCAGTCCTGGTGCTGATCCTGCTTGCCGTCGGGATGTTGGTACTGCCGACGTACAGCCCGTTCCATCCGTCATCGCTGGTGATATGGCTGGGCTTCCTGGATGGAGGTGTGGCTGGCACAAGAACCACAGAAACAAGGATTGGGCACAGGTAAAGATGGAAATACCGGTTCCATTCGTGGAGCGTTACAGTCGCGCTCGCTTCAAGAAAATACCGCTCCAAAATAGCGCGATAAAATATCGTTACCTTGGAACGAAATGCGGCATATCGTTACGCGAGTAACGCCGTCGCGTTCGCGATTGTACAACGACACGCTATGACTAGAACCGCGATTGGAAGAGAGGGAAAGAGGGCGAGGGCGCTACTAATAAGCTCCACACTCCTGAGAGGAACGGGTATTTATATCTGTCGTTACTCGTTCCAAGTTCCAGCGGAACACCTCTCTGCATGCGCTCCACAGTAACGCGGTATTTTCTCGTGTGGAGCGCGACGTCGCGTTATCGCAAAATATCTCTCCAAAAGAGCGTGACTGAAATACCGTATCATCATTAATGCTAACAACACAAGGCTAAATATTGTTTGCATGAAATAATAACTTGCTTTCTTACAAATCTCTCTTAACCCTTTGACCTACAACCACGAGTACTCCTCGTGTTTAAATGTTCGGGGCCAAACACAACAACCACGAGCATATCTCGTGGCGCGCCGCTTGGGCCAATCACATCGAGCACGAGCTCAACTCGTGGCGAGCCGCTTAGGCCAATCAATTCGAGGACGAGCCTAACTCTTGGCGCAGCGCTTGCGTTAGTAATGCTGCATAATGAATACATTTTCTTGCGAAACAGAATTTTTTGAAGTCCATATTTTACGTTTTCAATTGTGCCATGAAAAAGCATGAATTTGTGCGCATACAATTGGGCACGCCAGGCGTGCCTTAGTCGGACTGGTTTCTGCTGCTGCATTCGGACGTAAGGAAAGTATGCCAAAGGGTTAATAATTCCTGAAGGGAAGGTAATATATTCCATTTATGGAACAACTAATTTAATTTGATTTATTCTCTTGTTATATGAGTAACGTCATCGCGTTCCCGATTGTACAACGGCGGTGCCCGATGACTAGTAACCGCGATTGAGAGCGAGCGCAACTGATACGTTTTACGCTCCTGAGTGGCACGGGTGTTTATATCTGCCATTACTCGTTCCAAGTTCCAGCGAAACGCCTCTCTGCATTCGCTCCAGTGTAACGCGGTATGTTCTAGTTTGAAGCGCGAAGTCGCGTTACCGCAAAATACCGCTAAAATACCACTCCAAAAGAGCGTTACTGAAATACCGTATCATCACTAGGCACAGGTATAAAAAGTCTGATTGGCGCGATAACAATCGACTGTTGTGTTGAGACTGACTGATCACTCTGACTGTTCGGAGTTGATGGAGTCGAATCGGATGTTTTATTCTGACTGATTGTGTTTCATCTGAGTCTGATGATTGTTGAATTCTGATTGATGTATTGAGAGCGTTCCATGGCCTTTTACGGTGTCCACGCCCTACTCTTCTCCGGGTTGCGGGTGGTGGTAGTGGTGGTAAGGTGCGGCGGGAGCATCGAGGTGGGTGCACGTGTTCGAACCGGCAAATTTCTCTTCTAAGAATAATTAGAGTTCGAGGCGATTTCATCACGTACGCAGGCAGCTGCGCGGCGGATCAGCAGTCCATTGTGTTGTCCTAGCAGCTTCACATTTGAACTAATGGTTACCTTAAAACGGTCTTGGGGTTGTCCTCAATACGTCGGCACTCAGCGGGTGGAGGATCATCTTCATTGTGTTGTTACTGGCAGCTGTACTTCTTCGAAAATTATCTCGTTTGGAAATTTCAGTAATGCGGAATTTATGTTAATATTGAAAAGGAGCAATGTTTACCTCATAAAATGCAAATTAAGATAATTACGCATTTGTTAAGACGCATAGATTAACTAAGCGCCGACAACAGCACGATTTCCATGGAAACTTTCTCTACACCGTTTAACGTACCCGATCATTCACGAATTTACTAGTGATCAAGTAATGCCTTGAAAATTGAAACCTCACCAAGATTAAATTTCAATTGATATTTACTTAAGCGAATAAATGTGTGGTCGTAGGTAAAGTATAGTACATAACGTAAGTTGTATAGCAATTACGCACGCGTGAAGTTGCGTTATCTATTTTTTAACTTGTGCGTAATTTGCTATTTATTACTCTTGTTATGTAATATACTATTATGTTCTCATGTTAAGCGCCCATTTTCATTGTTTGTTCTGTTTTTAATTTAAAACAACTCCACAACAGTTTGCGCTAAAAATTCTGCACATATTTTATTTTTTTAAATAAAAAAAAACAACTTCACGCTTTGACTGATATGCCATGGTTCATTTGCTAAAATTTGCAAATATAGATATATCTTCGTAATTAATACATTTTGAAACTAGTAAATCATAGTATAGTAGTATTAGTAGTATTCTTTATTGGTGCTAAGTTAACAAATAATGTCTTACACAAGTCATACAATAATTAAACATCAAAAAACGAAAGGTACTTGAGAGTGGCACACTGACCGCCAAGCCATCACTGGTTGGAACACATATGTATGCACATGCATGCACGCACACAAGCGTTCACATACATGCACATACGTAAAAACATACATATATAAACGATTATCACAGATGTTCATTTTAAAATTTGGCGAGTGAATAAAAACAGAAGTAAAGCAAATTAAAACATATTTACAATTTAAAATTTGGTGTATAAATAAAATAGAGTGAAATAAATTAAAGCGTATTTACAATTTTACATTTTGTGTATAAATGAAATAGACAAAATAAATTAAAACATATTTACAATTTAAAATTTGGTGTATAAATAAAATAGAGTGAAATAAATTAAAGCGTATTTACAATTTTACATTTTGTGTATAAATGAAATAGACAAAATAAATTAAAACATATTTACAATTTAAAATTCAGTGTATAAATAAAATAGAGTAAAATCCCATATCACAGATGAAACATTAAAAAGAATAAAATAAAAAGAATAAGAATAAACTTGGCGTCCGTACAAGGGAACAATTAAAATATAAATAATAATAAAAACATAAATAATAAATGGTACTATGTCTTAAAACTGTTAATATAGTCCTCAAAGGTGTAAAAGGCGTGCATTTGTAAATAGTTTTTGCACCACCCCTTATATTGTTATACAAGGTGTCTAAAAAAGACACTACCAAAATGATATGGTGTATTCCTGAGACAAAAAAAGAGCAAATTAACTAAATTTATCTATATGAAAAATTACATACTTTCCAAGATACAGCAAGTCAAAGTTTAAGATTTTTAAAATGTTTTAATATATATCTCGAAAATGGCAAATGAGAATGATTTGTTTATTTTTTTCTGACAACTACATTAGGTGTACTACATTGTTTAAAAATTTCAAGAAATTTCTTCAAGTACAAAGGTGCTCCAGAGGACATGCTGTTTACATTATTACATAGAACTTTTTTGTTCTTCACATTTTTTACGATTCAAAATTTTTTTCAATGCAACTCGTCACTTTTAAGGAATTTATAACTCTTAAAGTTTTTTTGTTTACGCCTTATTTTTAACAAAAAAAAAAATAAAAAAGAACTTATTGTTCATTGTTTAATTGCGCTCGTCCTGCAAGAAAAGTCTTAAAAATAACTATAATCCAAAAACTGCTTTTATTTTAACATATCAAATTATTTAACAAAAGAGTTATAAATTCTTTAGAAGTGATGAGTTCCATTGAAAAAAATATTAAATCGTAAAAAATGTGAAGAACAAAAAAGTTCTATGTAATAATCTAAACAGCATGTCCTCTGGAGCACCTTTGTACTTGAAGAAATTTCTTGAAATTTTTAAACAATGTAGTAACTAATGTAGTTGTCAGAAAAAAATAAACAAATCATTCTCATCTGCCATTTTCGAGATATAGATTAAAATATTTTAAAAATCTTAAACTTTGACTTGCTGTATCTTGGAAAGTATGTAATTTTTCATATAGATAAATTTAGTTAATTTGCTCTTTTTTGTCTCAGGAATACACCATATCATTTTGGTGGTGTCTTTTTTAGACACCTTGTATATTCAAATGTTGGATATTGTAGGGTAGAGCATTGTAAAATTTAGAACAAAAATATCTCGTAGCAGTTTTGGATTTTGACAAACGAAACTGTGGTAATCGTATATCATTTATTGCCCGGGTCTCATACGAGTGGAAGGAGCTATTGCATGTATAATCCGTGATATTTTTCTTGATGTGCAGAAGACATTTCATTATGAAAAGACAAGGCAGTGTCATTATACCCAGCTTAATAAAATGTTCTCTGCAGTCATCACTGTTCTTGAGGCCAGCTAATACACGAATTGATTTTCTTTGTGCTCTGAATATATCTTGTAAAATTGTGGAGTGACCCCAAACTAGTATGCCATATTCTATGTGCGAATGTATGAAAAAGTAGTAAGCCTTCTTTATTTGTTTAGAGTGCAAAGACCTCACGAGGTTCCTTAGGATATAAACTCCCCTTGTTATTTTCTTTACCAGTTCAATACCATGCGTTTCCCATGTTAGTTGGTTGTTAATTGAAAATCCTAGAAGCTTAATTGATGATTTTGCGACCGTTTCAGATCGTTTTAGCGAAAACACCTCGTGAACTGTTTTATTAGCGTTCAACTTGAGCTTATTTATATTAAACCAGCATTGAGCCTGTTCCATAACAAGCTGTAGTTGGGCTGTTGTATCAGCGATTGTCTCCCCTTTAAGTGAGATCGTGGTGACATCGGCATATAACACAGTTGCGATTTTTGAAAATTGTGCGGGTAGGTCATTTATATAGAGTAAGAATAACAGTAGAATCATTACTGAAGAATGAAATTATTATTTACCACAGTGAGTAATGTATACGCTATTTAGTAGCCAATTTTGATTTATTTTCATCTACTATACATAAATTTAAGTCCGATTCATCAAGAATAAATTTAACGTTTTTATATGGGCCGTAACACTGCATGTATGAGTATTGTTATATTTAATATTATATTTTTTGTTTGTTATTCATTGCAAGCTATAGAACTAATGAGAAATTGTTTTCGTTTATATTTTGTATAAAAAATGTGTAACTGTAAATAAATAAATAAAGTAGTCATTAGCAAAAATACAATTTAAATAAATGTGGTGCAGAATGATAAATCATTATAGACCGAATACATTATTTGTGAACAAATACGCAAATATAAACTAGAAATATTTAAAGAAAAACTCGCAAATTAAAGCACTATAAAATATTACGGTTTTTGTATCAAAACGAATGTGCATTACAAGAAGTAGATGACCGAAATAACTTCGAACAGGTCAGCTAGGCATGGATAATGTTTCCTTTTTACTAGTACTAATGAAAATGATAACTAATGCAGGAATGCATTTTCCTTTCAAAGCTTTAGGAAACGCCAGCATTAAGAGATGAATAGTTAAAGCCCTTCAAGAACTAAAAGATAAAAACTAAACTAAACTTGAGAATCAACATCGAAATGATTAATGACATCTAAAGGATTTAATAAGAGTGCCCCAACTTTATTTAAAATATACATCTCCGAATAGGAGGACACGGAAATACAGGGTAAACTCTTACATTTCATAAGCCCAGCGGCGGATCCTAAGTTGAGTGAGGGGGGCCAACTGAAAAAAAATATATTTCCGTGAAGTTAAATCATTTCTTGAGTAGGGCGCAAAACTTTGAGTAACATTCGCCACCCTGCTCGCTTGATGTTTCATTTTTCAAATTTAACTATTCTATATTCTCGACTCTTTTCTCAGGAACATAAAATAGTTAAATTTGGTGCGGAAAATTACAACTGTGTGGAAAATCAAGCGAGTTTTTCGGTAAGATGGATGATAGGGGAAGGGGCGAGTTTTCTCAAAGTTTGCGAGAGTGGGGTTGCCTTTAGTGTTTTCGCTAACACCCCACCCCCGGATCGTCCACCACATACGCGTCAAGTTCAACGTTAAGATGTGTTTTTTTTTGTTTTTTACTACAATTCTTATTTGAGAAAATTCCAGTTGTATGTATTTGCCCGCCAATATTCATAATAATTTTTTATTTGTTTATTTTATGTTAAAACATGTCTGTGGTGTTTTACTCGGTGGCCAAGTAAAACACTGTTCATAAATATAACTAAAACTTTATTCTGCTCGCTGTTGACTCTAGGTACAGTCAGAGAAAATACAAATCCGAAACTCGATCGGCGAGGGATGCTGCCGCATGTCGATGCTTAATTCGGTCGAATCCCGTTCCTGCTTAAAATCCATTTATGAGGTAATAAAAGGGTATCCCGAGATAAGATGGTCAAAATGACACAGATTTTTAAATAAATATAAAAATATCATTAGATGTGCCCTTAAACCAAAGTAGCCGTATATCAAAAAAAAAACCTACATGACCCGGGAAGCCCCAAAATAAGATTCTTTCAAATATAATTTTTTTAACCACTAAAAAAATATTTTAAAAATCTGACAAAAATCACATATATTATTGACCCAAATACCAAATCAGGTGAATTTTGTCAAGGTCATTGAACGTTATTTACAGAATTAAAAAAATGTTTGAAAATAAAAAAAGAAAATTTGTCCACAAAAATGCCAAAAGTAGTCTTGAAAAAGAGTTCTGAAAAAATTGTCCCGAAAAAAATGCCAAAAAGAGTACTGGAAAAAATTGTCTTGAAAAAAATACCAGAAAGAGTCTTGAAAAAGAGTACTAAAAAAATTGTCCTGAAAAAAAAATGGTGATGTGGCCATTATGTTACTTTCTCCGATTTGGTGGTATAATTTATATTTACGCTTTCATGGTTTATTTTCAATTTAAATGTGCATCGAGCGTTTTGTCGACTTGGATGAAACTGACGTTAGAAACCTCAAAGTTATGAAAGATGGAAAAATTATTCTTCAAATTCAAAAATTCAGTTTAATTAAAAACCTACGAGATTTCGAAAAAAACTTATTCTTTATAAGTTGTTCATTTTATTATTCATAAATTTACTGTAACTATTATCGTTTTATAATTATAAACCAAAAATGAAAAACAAATTAATAAATTTTTTTCTCGAATAACAATGATTTTATGAAAAATATTTTCCAACAAAGGATGTTAATTTATTTGTGGTCTTCAATATTTGTTTAAATAATTTTGTGACATTTTTCATATTTAAAAAAATATTGGGAAAAAACAAAAAGCAGTTAAGGTAAACACCCACTTCGGGTGTATGAAATTTTACCAAAAGCCTTCCTGTTATTCAGATTCTCAAATAAGACTTATGTTTAAAGTTCCATATCAATTGCTCCATTAGTTTTTGAAATACAGCGCGCACAGACTGACAGACAGACAGACAGACAGACACACGCACACACACAGCACAATTTTTGTTTCCAGAAATTGTTAAAATGCATCTAAGGTCCCCAAAACGGATATTTCTGTAAAAAAAAATTATGAAATTTTTTTCACGATCACAATACTTTCTCGTACTTCGTAACGGAGAAAGTAAAAATGCCAAAAAGAGTCCTTAAAAAAAGTACTGAAAAAAAAATGCCAAAAGTAGTGTTGAAAAGGAGTACTAAAAAAATTGTCCAGAAAAAAAAATGCCAAAAAGAGTACTGGAAAAAATTGTCTAAAAAAATACCGAAAAGAGTACTAAAACAATTGTACTGAAAAAAATTGTCCTGAAAAAAAAGTGCCAAATGTAGTCATGAAAGAGTACTGAAAATAAATGCCAAAAAGAGTACCGGAAAAAATTGTCTAAAAAAAATGGCTAAAAGAGTCTTAAAAATAGAATAGAATAAAAATACAATTTTATTAGATCATTATATTGCCTTTACAATATTGGACACGTCAGGTATAAAATACATAAAGTTAAATTCAGACATGTATTCATGAAACAACTTAAAATAACTTGGTTAAAAGACTCTTATTCTTGGTGTTACGTAATTATATAATTTTTGAATTATGTTATGCTATGGAAAGCCTGCTGTAGAAGTAACGATTTTGTCTTGAGAAAGAGTACTAAAAAGATTGTCTTGAAAAAAATGCCAAAAAGAGTTTTGGAAAAGAATACTGAAGAAAATGGTCTTAACAAAATGTCGTAGTAGTCTTGAAAAAGAGTACTGAAAAAATTGTCCTGAAAAAAATGCCAATTGAGCACTGAAAAAATTTGTTTAAAGAAAATGCCAAAAAGTGTACTGGAAAATAATTGTCTTGGAAAAAATGACAAAGAGTCTTAAGAGTACTAAAAAAAATTGTCCCCAAAAAATACTAAAAAGTCTTGAAAAAGTGAACTAAAAAAAAATGCCAAAAAGAGTACTGGAAAAAATTATCCTGAATAAAATTCCAAAAAGAGTATTGGAAAAAATTGTCCCAAAAAATGCGAAAAAGTCTGGAAACAGTGAACTGAAAAAATGCCAAAAAGAGTACTGGAAAAAATTGTCCTGAATAAAATGCCAAAAAGAGTACTGGAAAAAATGCCAAAGAGTCTTAAGAGTACTAAAAAAAATTGTCCCAAAAAATGCTAAAAAGTCTTGAAAATGTGAACTAAAAAAAATGCCAAAAAGAGTACTGGAAAAAATTGTCGTGAACAAAATGCCAAAAAGAGTACTGGAAAAAATTGTCCTGAACAAAATGCCAAAAAGAGTACTGGAAAAAATTGTCTTGGAAAAAATGCCAGTCTTAAGAGTACTAAAAAAATTGCTAAAAAGTCTTGAAAAAGTGAACTGAAAAAATGCCAAAAAGAGTACTAGAAAAAATTGTCTTGAAAAAATTCCAAATAGTTTTAAGAGTACTAAAAAAATTGGCCCGAAAAAAATACTTAAAAGTTTTGAAAAAGTGTAATTTAAAATTTTATTTCGTCATATGATTGCTATCAACAAATACCATCTATGAGATTTTTTTATCTTTCAACGTTTGGTGCGACAACTTCAAAAATTCGAATAACTAATATTTTTACGATATTTTTTGTATTTATTTATTTAACAGTTGAACAGTCATTTTATGTAAAATTATTATTAGTATTTCAGTATTATTTTTTTTTTCAGTTTCGTATAAACAACCCAATTTTTTGTCAAGATATGATCGTGAAACCCTCGAAAAATGGGTTTTTGTTTTTAACCACTATAAAAATCTGAAAAAAATCATAAATATTTTTATCCCAAATACCAAATTAAGTAAATTTTTTCAAGGTTAGAAAGGGCGAAAAAAATGATTAAACTTAAAAAAAATAATACCCTAAATAAACTTTTATTTGGGTAAAAAATACATGTGAATTTTTCAGATTATTATAATAAAAAATAAAATCTTATTTTTCGAGGGTTTCAAGGATATATTTTGGCAAAAATGGGGTAGCATATTTATACGAAACTGAAAAGAAAATGACCACTAAAATATTACCAATAATTTTATATAAAATTACTGTTCAATTGTTGATAAATATATTAAAAAAATATCAAAATAAACATTTTAGTTATTCGAGTTTTTGAAGATGACGCACCAAAAATTGGAAGATGAAAAAGATCACAGATATGGCATTAACTGATAGAAATCATATAACGAAATAAAAATTTCCGTCAGTCGATCACTTAAGGGCGAGAAGTGAACTGGGCTTATAAATTTTATTACCTCATAATTGTATTTTAAGTGGGGACGGGTTTAGACCGAACTAAGCACCGATATGCGGCAGCATTCCCTCGCCGAGCGAGTTTCGCATTTGTATTTTCTCTGACTGTACATTAACATTCAAAGATGGATATCGACTGGCGTGCTCGTCCCCATCGCTCACAAGATTTTGGCGCATGTCGGATATTACAAAAAAAAACATATGTGTAATAAAAGAGCGCGCAATAATATAAAATTAAACACTACAATGTCTAAAGTACATCTTTAATTCAAGTTATTTTTCTACATAATATGTATACGATGTACAACTCCGTGATAAATAAAATATAATCATACATGTGTAAAGGTTACTGCTTGGTGCTAACAATTTACATTTGCCTAATTTAAATTTATAACACATAACCGTAGTTAATTAGGATTGCCAAGTTCTGAAACTTGCATGAGTAGTTTGGCGAACTGTAGCATAATATCTCGTTTGGTCTGAAATTTCAGAATGTGCTCGATGTTCCTGCCCGAGTTATCAAGTTTCGTCGCAGCCATGCTGTTCGCAGTCCATCCCATTCACACGGAAGCAGTAAGTTTAATCTTCTTATCATTGACTTTGACCCTTTCGGGAATTGGTGCTATAATGCTGCGAGATTTCTGTATTTCAGTATCTCCCGGGCCGGAGATCCTCTTTTTATTGGACTTAGTTCCGGTCGCGTCTCATAAATTGCCAAGTGTAAACTTGATTTGTTACGATACAAACTCTAGTTTTAAATTGAATAGAGTGATTACTCAATCGCAGTTTTATAGCATTCATTCCACGGTAATTCTGGTAAAATATATTGTATTGTGTACTACTATTATTATTTTTAAATAACGTGTATCTTATATTTCTTAATGTATTTGAAATCCCATAACTTAATTCAAACTACAGAACTTTTCGTAAACTACAACTAGTATTATAAAGAATACCAACCAGTAATAAACTATTTACCGAAATCTCAATTTTTATAGCTAACGCCGTGACGAGTATTGCATTATACAAGAAATAATTCGCACAAGTAGGAAAACTATCAATGCAACACAAAGTTGATTGTATTTTTACTGCACACAGATACTAAATAAACCGAAGGAATGAAAATAAATTACATTGTTAAAAACCCCGTATATTACATGTAGATTAGGGCGTCCCAAAAAAGAAATCGGTCTTTTTTTTAACGCTTTACTCTTTTTTTTTTGTTCGATGTCCAAGCAATTGTTGATGAAATCTCGAATACGTAGGACAACTATTTTACAATATTCGTAAAGTGAATTTAACTTGCACTATTCACAAGTGCATTATCTATTGGGGAAAGACTAAACTGCGTGAACAAACTTGTGAACGTATATCAAGTTTGAAAAAAAAACACAATAACACTAAATCCACGTATTTGAGCAGCGCCGACAAGAGTTTGCAACTTAGATAATCTGTTTGACATTGAACATAATAATGCGCTTACGATTCTCTCTAATTTATTTTGTAATTTTTCGCTGTATATATGTGTGTATCACCACCATGTGAGAATAAAGTTTATTATTATTATTATTATAATTATTGAAAATAAATTAAGGTAAAACCTTTTTGGACATTTACAAAACGATCCATCACCTGATTCTAACGAAAATATGGATATATGAACCCGAAACAAGTAAAACATCTATACATTAAATATTGTGCCCCCATCAGAACACGCACAGACCGGTTTCGACCTTTCAGGTCTCATCAGTGTAGTTAGTTGCCGATGGGGAAACGGAGATTACTATTGGAAAATAAGTATATCAAACACCGTTAAAGGTAGAAACACCAAAGTGGCGGAATCTATTGCCTGAATGCTGTACTGAACCAAATCCGGGTGGCTTTAACACCGACAAGATATGGACATTGCCAGCAGCAACACACACCTGGTGTTCTGATGAGGGAACAATATTTAATGTTCACATTAATATTGTTATATTTGCCGCCGCTGGCAAATGTTTAATGTTCACATTAATATTGTTATATTTGCCGCCGCTGGCAATGTCCATATCTTGTCGGTGTTAAAGCCACCCGGATTTGGTTCATTACAGCATTCAGGCAATAGATTCTGCCACTTTGGCGTTTCTACCTAAAACATCTACTCCAAAAATAGTGGCAGCGTTTGATTGGTGTCAGCTAAGTATAAGAGATTCTACGTATATTCTTAAAGGTACCATTGAGGCACTTGAACATAATACTGATGAATTTCCAATAAGCAAGTCCTCAATTCAAAGAATTAGTACGAATAAATGGAAACAGCGTGCAGAAGTCATAAACATTGTTTTTTAAAACGAGGTACCAGACGTTTTGACTGTCCACCGGGATGGAAAACTGTTGCCTGCTTTAGATGCTCGAAAATCAAAAGAAGAACGTCTTTCAATAGTTATTTTTGATGGAAATAAAGAACAACTTATTGTTATGCCAAGATTGGAAAGCCTTTAAGAAAGCCCACTTACAATTTGTCACGAGGGGTCGCAGGACGGGGGTGACACAAGAAACACACAAGGATGGGGCGCAGATGGAAAAAGTCTGATTGGCGCGATAACTATCGCTAATATTTACACACGGATATTTACAAAAATGTTCGATGTTCAAGAAAATAAAATATACAAGGTGTAGTGGAACAAAACGGAACATGGGATTTTCAATGTTAATTTCTTTATATTGGAATATTATATTCGCTGATCATTTTAGAGTAAACTTGTAAATACATTTTTTGTAGCATGCAGTCATACTATTATTTATTTTTTTGCATTCATAAAAACCCGAAAAAATAATCAAATAAAAATGATAATTTTCACGAAAATAATGGTTGCCATGAAAGTAAAAAAAAAGTGCGCAGTTGATCTGTTTGATTTTTATGAATGGAAATAGAAATAATAGCATGAATCCATGCAGCACATCTGGATGTGGATCTGGATTGTTCCAATGGGAGGGCAGAGAGGTCCGCTGCACGTATGCCTCAATGGGCCCTTTGTACGTCCTCCCATCTGGGTCCTCACTTCCCGGTGCCTTCGAACGCACGGCATTCGCGAACGCCAGGAATGCAGCAAGAGGGAATCTTTGCATGTCTGCTGTTTGAAGACCTCCCTCTCTTATTATGGATTGTCTCATTAAGGAGATAGCCGTACACTCCAAGAGTACGTGTTCAGCAGTCTCCTCTTCAGCTTTACACCCTCTACAGATGGGACTTGGGCAGAGGCCCATTCTGTTTGGGTGCATTCATAGGTTTGTGTCCAGTCAATAGTCCCACGATCTTTTGTAGGTTCCCACTGGACAGTTGTATGCAGTATCTGGCAGTTTTGGGGTGCATCGAGACAAAGTCTTTCGCCACCCTTCAGCCAGGCTTGTCGTTACATCGATCTTGGTGATGTTTAGTCGATGTATCTTTTAGTGAGGATATTATGTCTGACAGAGAGGGTGGCAGTCCGGGTTCCAGTGGGGCGTCAGGAGGCCTTTTTTGCCAGCCCATCTGCTATCTTGTTCGCTTTACTATTATCGTGTCCTTTTATCCAGCTCAAGGTGACCTTGTTTTCGTTTGCCACTTTTTCCTGGGCTACGCAGCATTCCATCGTTGCTGAGGTGATTTTGCAGTTCTTAATTGCTGATATTGCTGCTCTGCAGTCTGTGATGAAATATATAGTTTTACCTTCGATATTTCTATCAACGATTTCTTTTACTGTAGAATCGTAGATTACTCGTCGATCGGGACACATAACAGCTAAGTTACGGTCCCAACCGGCATCTCCGGTTTCACTGATGATGATGATCCCGGAGTATCTTCGACCTCCATTTGGACTTCGGTTTCTTGTTGTCCTTTCCTTAGTTTTACGGGGATGTCGCCGAACATAAATTTCAGCTTCATCTTTTTCTCGATGGCCTCCGCGTTATCCTTGTCCACCCCCATTACCAGAAGAAGTTCTTCTGGCTTTTCCTGCGAGAGGGACAGAAAGGTGCACCACCGTTCCACCTTCAAATATCGGTTCTGAAAACCGAGCCTCCCCATGACCGTATCTGGTTCCTCAGGTTTGCCCGGAATCCAGAACGACGCTTTTGTTAGTGTCAGCAGTTGATCGACACCGACTGTTATTAGGCGTTTTCCACCCCATTTGTCCGATGAGGCAGCCACCGTGGTTTTAAACCAGTTAAGTGTTGCCTCGTCGTCGCAGGTAACCCTGAGGATCTCCCTGGAGAAGTGGATGCCGCTGAAGAGTGGAACCACTTCGCTTCCGCTCTGAATGTGTTCGCCTGGGCTGCTCCATAGACCGGCCCTGATCTTCCCAGCCATCTCCTCGGAAAGTTTCCCGAGAGGATCGTCTGGGTCGATCACGGCCACCCTTAGGTTATTACCTCCCTTTTTTCTCTGAATCCAATTTGACACCTACTGACTGCTAGCCGCTTGTTTGTACGACATCTGTGTCCCGCTTGGTCTTGTTGCGGGATTTCTGGATGTCGTTTTCTTTGGCTTTACTGCGGTGATCTTCTTTGCCTTCTTCTTGTTTCCAGGAGAAGGCCCAGTTGATCGTACGACATCTGTGTCCCGCTTGGTCTTGTTGCGGGATCTCTCGATGTCGTTTTCTTTGGCTTTGCTGCAGTGATCTTCCTTGCCTTCTTGTTTCTAGGAGAAGGCCCAGTTGATCCAACAGACCTTGGCCGCTTGCCATCTTTTAGTTTGGTTTGGGCTTCTGCAATGCTTACCCCAGCTTTGGCTCCTGCCTCAGCTAGACGAGCTGCCTTTCGCCTTCTGATTTCCGCTCCACAGCGGTTTTTCTTTTTCTGCTGCTTCTATCTGTCCCCAGTTTCTCTGGTGGCTCCTGTGGTAACAGCATAGGGGTTTGTTTGTTTAAAAACATCCGAGGACGTCCCTGATAGATGACTCTGGCCCATCTGTGAGGAGCCCGCCTGTTGGGTCCCAGCCGAAGCCGGGAGCGCCATAGCGGTGAGCTCCTCTGCAGGACCTTTGTCAGAGGAATTGGGTTTAGGTTTGTTAGTTTTAGTTTCCATTATGTTGGTTATTTTCTTAGTCCTCTTGGCTTCTCACCCACCATGGAACCCACAAAAGGGAGCGTCGCTCACGCAAACGCCAAGGCTACCAAGAGGATATAGTGCCCTGAAGTGAGTTACTCACGAGGGGTATCCAGACCGCAAGGACTGGGCTCCTGCGAGCCTCATCCCTGCCGGCCCTCTGACAGGACGACGCAGCCGTTGTTCCAAAGAACATTGATTGAGGTGGTTTAGTCTTAACCTCCCGTCTAGGAGAAATCAAGGCCAAAGTGACGTGTTGCCGCTCGCAGAGCGACTCAGTACACCAGGATCCCTTCATTCCCCGTCACGGGTTGCTACGCACGGCATGAACACGTGGGTAGTCATCGTGCATAAGCTTCGTGCACAACCTTCTAGCCGGCTACTAGCTAGAGAGGATGATCCGTTATTCGTTAGAGCCCTTGCACCCAGGCCGCTCTGACACGTTGACAGTACGGAGAGGCCTCCCTATCGACTGCCTAGCCAGCATACGCTCCAGATGGTCATCTGACTACGCAAGCCTCGCTACTAACGTCAAGGTTACGGATCGTGGCAAGGATGCAGAACATTTAATGACAAACATATTTCATACTTCACGAAAACTGCCACTACTTTGCAATTTGCACTGTTTCTTGAATACAATACATTTTTAATAAAAAAACACTTGTATTTTAATTTTTTTTATTTTATGGCAACTATCATTTTCATGAAAAATAATCATTTTTACTTTATTATTTTTTTGGGTTTTTATGACTGCAAGAAAATAAATAATAACATGGCTGCGTGCAGAAATTTTTACTAATGTCACAGCACAAAATAAAAGGACCACACAAAATAGTCACCAACACTTCACTGAAAGATGGAGATGCCCGACGAGTTCGCGGATGGATGACCGGCGGCTCGGCGGCAATGTCAGCGGCGGAACGGCGGCGAAGGCAACACTCGCGACGGAAGCGGCGGCGATGGAAGCGGCGGCGACGGACGCAGCGGCGGCGGAAGCGACGGCGGCAGAAACGGCGGCGGCGAAAGCTGCGGCGGCGAAAGCGGTGGCGGTGGTATCGGTGGCGGCAGAAGCGGCGGCGGCGGATCGGCGGCGGCGGATCGGCGGCTGTGGTGACGTCGGCGGCTGTTGCTGCGGCGGCGTTTTGGCTGGTGAATTCTGAGTCGACTGTAATGTTGTGACGTCTGATTGTTGTAAATGTTCTGAATTCTGAGTGTTGACTTGAATGATCTAAGTCGAATGATTGTCGAATTCTGAGTTCTAATGATTGTGTGTCCTCTGATGAAGTCGAGTGATCTGCTTGATGCGGAGCGCTCCATAGGCTTTATAGGCCCTACTCTACTTCGGACTGCGGGTGGTGGTGGTGATAGGGTGTGGCGGGAGCGTTGACGTTGGCACACGTGTCTGAACCGGCAAATTGCACTTCCATAACATTTTGGGTTCGAGACGATTTTGTCACGCGGGCAGCAAGAGACGGATCGACCGTCATCTGATACAAGTTTCACAGAGAACTGCTGTTGGGCGCCTTAGGGAGGCAGCAGTGGCTACTCTCGAGGCTAGTTTAGACACTGGTCCTTGTGGATATCCTTCCGCGGTTATGCTTTGAGGGGATTCGGTCATCTCGTCACCGGATCTCGGCATCTCTAAATGCCTGGGTCTTAGGATGCTGGCTGGCACACTTGTCCTTGGGGGTCCTTCCAAGGGGGAGGTGTGGGGAGATTTGGACATCCCACACCAGTTCCCGGCAACACTGGATGCCTGGAGTGGCCGCATATTAGGAGCAGTCACGTCTTGTAGGGCCGGGGATGAGCCTGGACATCCTGGTGTGTATTGGAACGGCGGGAACCAAGACTTGAGGTTCGTCTCTCCGGTCCTTGGGGCGGCTGGTGCATCAAACGCTGGGACCGAGCACGGGGCGGCTGGAGCTGGAGGTGTTCTGGTCGGATGTTGCTGTTGTCAATCGTGTTAGATGGGCGCCACTGCATGTGTTCCTGCATGCAGACAGGTGGTTGTAGATCGTGTAATGGGCTGGTGTTGTGGGCGGTTCTGGTTCCAACGCCTTTGTATTGTGGAATGGTTTTCCAGATATCTGCCAGCTGTTCGGGGGCAGCGTCACGACACGTTCCTGGATGGTACCTGCGTGTCGTCAGGCGGACGTGGATTGTTCGAGTGGTCCGGTATTGTTCATGGCGCCCTGGAGTGTTCATGAGGGCTCTTACACTACGTTATTGCATCTTTTCGCGGGGAACTAACACTAAGTCTACAATTGCCAAACGATCACTCGCGGTTACGATTCGCGGGCCTGTAGTCGTGGTGGTGGTCGCGGCCGTCCGGGTTTGCCTTTCGTAGCGGGGCGGTCGCTGCTTGCAGCGTCCGAAGCAGCAGGTGTGGCGTCTTGAGCGTCTCTTGCGGCGCCTTAAGACGATTGGTAGTTGTAGGACCGGAGGTCGTCTCTTCCTCGGGCATCGTTTTCGGACAGAGCTATATATCGGGCACCACGCCTCTGATGTCCGGTGTGTCCCTCTTTGGGCAAGCAAACATCTGGGCAGCTGCGGTTGTCCAGAGGAGCGGCGTCGGAGCTCACATAAGTGTGACGATGGTTACTGTGTTTCCACGTAGTCACTCGGCCTCGTTGTTTCCTTCGGTGGTGGAAGCTGGGTCACCTGGACAGGTGACAGAATCCTCGGCGTGGTTTTCTCCGCGACTCGTAGAGAAGACGGTGCTGGGGCGATGGCTACCACTGCCATTGCAATGATACGGCGTTCCACTGGCTTTGGCAATACGCGCTCCGATTGGTCCTTCCCTGTGGTGATGCTTGGCATCAGGAAGGCGATATCACAGATTGCGTAGGCTTGCGATCGTGGCAGCGGTGCTGATGAATACAGTGTTTTCTATAGAAAGTGCTGGTTTTGCCATAGACATGGGAATCAGGCATTTTCAGCTACCTTTTCCAGTGGCATCTGTTGCTGTCTCCATCGTCATTGCAATGAGACTGGGCGCAGTTCTGGTACTGGTCCTGATTACCGTCAAAGTGGTAATGCTGCCGAGATACAGCCTGCATCCATCATCGCTGGTATGGGTGATGTAGCTGCTCTACCCGGGTGGAGGTGTGGATGGAGTTCGGGACGCCGCTGGGCTCCTATAGACGGCGTAGTAGCCATCGTACAGGCTGATGTAATAACGGTCGTCCGCGCTGTTCCTGTTTTTTTTTCCTTCCTGTTTTCTACTTTTGAGCGTGTCACCCGGCCCTATCCAGGTGCAGTGACCAGAGCGGAATCGTTGGCGTGTGACATCACGGGGTTGATCGTTGCGTTCTTTTGCATTGTTCCTGGATCCTCAGGTCGTGGGCTTGGACTCGGCGTCGTGTTGGGCGACATCGGTCATGGGTGTAGAGGTAAAAAAAAAACGCCCTGGTTGACCTTCAGCTAGCTCGTGGAGTCGGTTCGTTATGAACACAGCACAAGAACACACAAGGGTGGTGCAGAGGTAGAAATAGTCTGATGGGCGCGATAACTATCGCTATTATTTACACACGGATATTTACAGAAATGTTCAATGTTCAGGAAAATAAAATACAGTGTGGGGCATAATGGAGGGGCGTATTTGAAATAACAATAACTCCGCTGTTTTTTAACTAAAAAAAAATTTTTATTAGTAAAATGAAGTTTACATATTACAATTTAACAACCAAGATGTGAAATTATGTTTTGAAAATAATGTCAGGCAGATGACACCGTTTTCGGCAATGCACTGCTGTAGTCGTTCCTCAAAGTTCCGCATCACCCTCGCACACAATTCGATGTCAATTGTCCTAATTTGTGATCTGATTGCTTCTTTTAACTCTTGCAGATTTCGAGGCTTATTGGCATAGACTTTTGCTTTTAGGAATCCCCATAAAAAATAATCAGCAGCTGAGAGATCAGGGGAACGAGGGGGGCATTGCACATCACTGAAGCGGGAGATTACGTGTCTAGGGAAAATTCGATGCAAAACTCCCATCGAGGCTCTGGCTGTATGTGCCGTGGCACCATTTTGTTGGAACCAAACATTTCTTGTATCGATTCTTCGTCGTCGCAATTCTGGCATGAAAAAGGAGTTTACAGTTGCGGTTGCTTCTTGTGCATCCTCGAAGAAATAAGGGCCGATTACTCCAAGACGGCTCACGGCACACCAAACAGTGACTTTTTCACTGTGAAGTGGGCGTTGATGCAGTTGATGGGGGTTTTCTGCTGCCCAATCTCGGCAGTTCTGCTTGTTAATAGAACCGCTCAAATGGAAGTGAGCCTCATCGCTCATCATTATTACAGGTTCATTTTCGCCGCTGCAAAAATCATTTGCATTCTTTTAGCGAATAGCTGGCGTTGAGCAAAATCTCCTTTATTCGACTACTCATTCGAACTGCTGCAGCCCGTTTTCGGATAGAATGCTGTGGACTTCGAATTACTGCTTGTCTCACCCTTCCTACGGTAGTTGGTGTCCTTACACTTCGGGGACGGCCTCTAGGTTTTGGATTAATTGCTGATGCCGTCGTTCTAAAATTCTGTACCCACCTCTTGATTGTGTCATGTTTAGGAACTGAACCGTTACGACCGATATTGAAGCGTTGTCGGAAACGCCGCTGCACAACAATAACGGACTGGCCCGATTTTAAATACTCCTCAACTGCGAACGCGCGATGCTCTCTTGTCCATATAACCATTGTGACTAACAAACGGTAAGCTTTCCTAAATCTAACAATGTCTACCGCGGCCCTATATTCCCAACCCGTTCGCGTGTACCAGCCGCCCTGAAAATGCCCCTCCATTATGCCCCACCCTATATATACACGGAAAGTCAAGAAATAATACCACAACACAAAATAAAAGTCATACAAGTATAGTCACCAGCACTTCACTAAAACGTTTGTGAAGCACGGAGATACCCGACGAGTTCGCGGATGGATGACCGGCGGCTCGGCGGCAATATCAGCGGCGAAACGGCGGCGAAGGCAGCGGCGGCAGCGACCGCGACGACGACAGCGGCGGCGACGGAAGCGGCAGGACATTCACTAAGCAATCCCTGAGGCTGTAGCCACCCCAACTAAATTTGTTTAAATTTCAACACCCTCTTTGTGATACCTCATTGGAAAGTCTAGTTTTTGAGAAATATGCAAAATAATTTTGAGTTAAGTATTTATTCCAATTTCTCGTTAAATATCACATTAAAACATTTTGTTGCAAATACGGTCGTAAAAACATTGGTAAAAAACTGTGGACCATATTTAAACTTGAAGTTTTCAAATTTGTTCAAAATGTATCGCGAGGATTGTGATTTCATAAAAACTGCAAATGTCTCATAATTACTTTTTGAGTTAATCCCGCTTAAACCGAAAATTAAGATTCAGATTTTGAAAACAATGTGAACACTTGTTATCGTTTATAAATAGAAATTCAAATAAATTCGGTATGTCCTGATTATTTGTGATTCGCACAAGTTAATTTTTGTAGTTTAATGAAAAGGTAATAACAATTTAAAGAAATATTAAGGTTACAGGGTATACAAAATAAATAAAAGGGTTATATTGTGGAAGTCAGGACCAAGTTGCTTGGGACTATACAGTTGGTTGCAAAAATCTGTAGGAAAACATTTTTGATTGCAAAATTGCACCTACCGCAGATTTGATATGTTTTAATTAGCATAGACAAAAATGTTTTTGTTTAAATTTAGATGATTTGTGGTTCCTATTTTCCATCCTTTTGTAACCCAATAACGCGAGCTCTGCATGCATTTCAATGAAACATTTTAATTAATCAATAGTATTTTTGCATTTGATTGACGCTTATTTTAAAGTCCAGGCTGTATTAAGCATATTGTCCTATAGATTTTTGCAACCAGCAGTACGTTGGGAGTTAGAAGATTTTGTGATCTCTTAAAGGAGTTTGTTTCAAAGATTGTAGACTGGATTATTATTCGGCTTTCTTGATTTGGCGAGTATTCTTAAGAAAAATCTTTCAGCGACTTATAAAACTACGCGCACACTTGTCGCAATCGGACGGACGGCTCGCAACGGATAAAATTGCTTAACACAGTTGAAAACGAGTGAACGCACATTTATCGGTACGGCATGGAACGGATAAATGTGCGATGACTCGTTTACAACTGTGTTAAGCAATTTTAGCCGATGCGTGCCGTCCGTCCGATTGCGATAAGTGTGCGCGTAGCTTAAGTGGTAAAGAGTAGGTCGCATTTGTGGCTTTATATATTAAAGTGATCAGTATCCCTCTTTTATACGCATCTTCTTTACTTTTTTAACCAGAAATAAAATATACACTGAATATGTA
This sequence comes from Ocypus olens, assembly GCA_910593695.2. Lineage (NCBI taxonomy): Eukaryota > Metazoa > Arthropoda > Insecta > Coleoptera > Staphylinidae > Ocypus > Ocypus olens. Next base: position 9,469,586 of record OU343054.1, on the reverse strand, counting down.
ATTATTACATGCATGTCTCTATGGAATATAATTTTATCAAAGCATAAATACAATCATATTTTCCTCGTTGCAAAATTAAATCCAAACTCAACATTTTTTTGTATAATATAAAAACACAACGTCGGCTATTTTTAGAGTAATCCGGACCGCATAAATATGCACCCTCCTCCCTTTTTCCGTCAAGCATTATAAAATTGAATACAGAAAAGTGACACACAAACTCGAGAATCGCATTTATCAGGGCCGTGATTTATAAAAGAGATTTCACATTCCACTAGCTGCCAGTAGTTTTTCACGTTGCGGTATCATTTCGTATTGTGAAAAATGCCACATCGGCGGAAACGTCACGACACGACGGATTGAATCGCTTTTTATAATTTATTTAGATCAATTATGGTCGCTGGGAATGCTTTTTATTTAGAAAAAAATTAGGTCGTAGAAATATATCTGCGGGCCTCAATGTTTAATTAATTAATTTCCATTTTCCGAGAATGAATTCATAATTAATTAATTGGTTTAGAGAGGTCTATTAAAACCTTTTATAAATTACGATTACTCATAACTTCCACCTTATTAATTACCTCTTATTAACCGTGTGAATGATGCAGCTGAAGGAAAGCATCATTTTGATTGGATGTAATTAATTATATTTCATTTGGGAATTAATTATAAATTCTAAAATTGTTCTGAAAATGAAATATTTCATAAATATTTCCATTGGCTAACATTAAATGCGTAAAGTTATAATTGCTAGTTTTTGTTAATGGTCTGATAGATTTCTTTCTGTCCTTAGATGTTTTTTTTTATTCTCTGTATTTCTAGAGGACGAAGGAAAAAGATGGAAGTATTGATATAAAGTTTTTATTTTAGAGTTTAGGAAAAAATATTTAAAATACTATGTGTTAGGTTTAAAACTATTACCTTTCACTTCTTCCGCGTAGTCTTATGTAGGCGCAATGTCACACAATTTATTAAATGGTAACCTGTGTTATTTTGTTCATTTTTAAAATCAGCAGATCTTTTTGCTTTCAATAGCGTATAATTTTGAATATAATTTTGTTTAGAACAATTTCACATTCCCATTCTTTTATCTTTCAAATAAGCTTTATCCACACAAACATGTTTCCAACGGATCGTGTCATATCTGCAAGACTCCTAGATAAGTAGAATGGATTATTCAATTTCATAAAAATGCAATAATTACTTAATAATAAATGTATAATTTCTGCGAAAGGTACCAAGGTGTTGCGATGGTGTAAAAGTGAGCTAGTCTTTGTGTATTTTACATGGTGAAGTTAAAACCACACATTTTAATCAAAGTAATATTAATATTAATCAGTATTAATTCAAAGTTCAAGCATTTTTATATTCTGGTTTCATAAAAATTGAAAACTTATTTAATAAATAAAATGGTAATCAAATAGTTGCGAATGTTTTAATTTCTTCCGTACAAGCTTCGAGGTTTTGTTGCAAAAGTGGCTGTTATGTTTTAGGGGCATGGGAGAGCCGAGGAAGCCGCCGATCGGTAATTTATAACTGACATGGGAAGTTCTTTGTGCAGGCGTATAATTTGAAATATTTCAGTTTGTTCGGTGTACGTAAGCACGTTATGGAAATATTCAGGAAGAGTTAGTATTTCAGTGGGACAATATGTGAACAATTTATTTGATGAAATTCTTATCCCCGGTCTGCAGTTACATAATGGTGGATGCGCCGGTTACATTAGTTTTTTAACTGAAGTTTTATATATATGCCGTGTGTTTGAGATGGGGAGCGAACATATAAATTAATTATATAATTCCACATGTGTGCATCATTTTAGAGAAAAATGCATTCTAATAAAATAGTAAATTTATTTTATGGCATTTGAAAACCGAATTTCGGTGCGCGTGAGTAATATGATTAAAAGATCACAAAATTAAACCTATGTTTGTTCAACGTGAACCGCGGAATATTGTAATTTGCGCAAGTTGAAGAAATTCCAACGCAGACTTGTGAAAACATTGCAACTGAATTTGATATTATCTAGTGCAGCGGTCTCCAAAGCGGGTGCGTGAGACGTTACTAGGGGATGCGCTAGAAAATAAGAAAATAATTTTTATTTTGAAATTACATAATCATAAACTCTTCGTATTTTATATAGAAAATCGACTGAAACGATGGAGTTAATTATATGGTTATGCCTACTATCAGGTATTCGTAAGTAGATATGGATATAACATCACTCATTCCTTGGATCTTTTAAGTGAAATCACTTGAAAAAGCTGGCAGAGAGTCCATCGAAACATTGTCAGAAAACTCCGCCTCAAACCTCCGGTTTGCACGTTTATGCAATGAACAAAACTGATTTGTGCATGCAAAACTGCGCAAATGAACTGAACGTGTGTTGGTGTTCAAACAAGGTGTTGGTTTTTGGGTTAAAAAATGAAAAATATTGACAAAATACTTCTGAGCGTGTAAACCAAGCATAATGGTTTGTATACACGCTCAATTGGTTTATACAATCTAATTTGCGTTAGTAAATCGTTGCATGTAAACAAATGCATGACTTTTTGTTATCGGCGCTTAGTTTATCTACGCGTCTTAACAAATGCGTAATTATCTTAATTTGCATTATATGAGATAACCATTGCTCCTTTTCAATATTAACATAGATTCCGCATTATTGAAATTTCCAAACGAGATAATTTTCGAAGAAGTACAGCTGTCAGTAACTACACAATGAAGAGGAGCCTCCACCCGCTGTGCGCCGATTTACCGAGGGCATCGTTAAGACCGTTTTGAAGTGCACATTGCCGGTTCAGACACGTGCACCGACCTCGACGCTCACTTCGCACCCTACGACCACCATCGCCGCCGCGGGCACCGCCGCCGTTTCCGTTGCCGCCGAGCCACCAGTCATCCATCCGCGATCTCGTCGGCCTCTCTTGCCTCTCGCGAACTTTAAGTATTATGCTGGTGACTATATTTTTTCGTGACTTCTTTTTGTGACATTATTTTCTTGACTTTGACTTCCTGTGTATATATTTTTAAACATTGAACATTTTTGTAACCCGTGTGTAAATAATAGCGATTGTTGTCGCAATTTACGCAAACTGATTTGTGCATGCAAAACTGCGTAAATGAACTGAACGTGTGGTGGTGTTTATACGTTCAGTTTACTTTGCACAATTTGTCGTCTGAATCTTCAAAAGAGTGTTTTCTGTTGGTATAGAAAATGAAAAATATTGACGAAAAATCAGTTCTACCTGAACTCAGGGCCTCAGGCTCTGGCTTATGTTATTAAATTTAAAAAAAGTCAAATCAAAGAAGTGAACTCTAACAGGTTGCTGCACTATTTTTTAAAGAAGCTTGGCCAAATGGCTAAAAGTTACGCGTAAATCAAAAAGATTGCAAAAAAATCGATCGTAGTAATGATGTTTTTACAATCTAAGGGGGCAAATCTCCCAAATCTACCTCCCTGCTACATCTGTCCATGTTTTAAAACTTTTCACCTCTTTTGCTAGAGGAAATGTACAAGGTTAAAATAGCCCTCTTGGTCCCTCTAAATGATCGGAAAGTGATCAAAACAGGTTAGGTGGCGTCACCCGAAAATGGTGGGTTATGGGGGATAACGGCGATCGTATTTGGATTCAGCAGGTGATTTTACATAAGAATCAGCAGGAATAATGTCAGGGCCGATGTTCATGCCGACCAGTGATATCAAAGCAAAGGACCCCTCACAAATCAAATGGAAATTGGCTTTCGGTGAAATTGACCAAATTTTGGATATGTTGTTCCTTTCAGTATCCAAATCAAAAGTCTCCACGGGCACAAAGCTCGAAAATCTTCCCTGCGAGCAGTACCCAGCTCCGAAGGTTAGATACCGGTAATCCCCGATTTTCGCTGATTTTACCTCTCCCCTTGCATTTTCGGGATTTTTATAAGATAATCGGAATATATATATATAATCTTCATATACACTACTCAACACTTAAAAGAACAATTTACTACTTTTTGAGCAATACCTTCTTGCTTAATTGATAGTATATGGTTCTGGAAACACTTTTAGGGCAATGAATTAAATGAATAAAACTTAAATTACGAATTTCAAATGTTCTAATAGAAAAATAACAAAATCTTCATTTTACCATTATTTAGTATAAAGTTTGGTCTGGAAAGAAATGATAAAAAACACTTAAAGAAAAATAATGCGTGGGACCTCCTTTAGCTCTTATGACCTCTTGGAAACGCTTTGGTATGCTCGAAATCAAATCCCGAATGTAATGCTGAGGAATATTTAGCCATTCGAGAAATTCGCAAAAATTCTGTTAAAACTTGATTAAGTATAAGCATTAGGCATTTGTTCGCATTCCGAAACAGATCTCTGATCATTTCGGAAGTCATGCCAAATGCCTAAAAATGGTTGTTTGGTTTTACTGCATTTTATATAAGTGTACCAGTTCAAATGTTGAGCAGTGCATATCCCGAAAATGCAAGGGGAGAGGTAAAATCAGCGAAAATCGGGGATTACCGGTCTCTAACCTTCGGAGCTGGGTACTGCTCGCAGGGAAGATTTTCGAGCTTTGTGCCCGTGGAGACTTTTGATTTGGATACTGAAAGGAACAACATATCCAAAATTTGGTCAATTTCACCGAAAGCCAATTTCCATTTGATTTGTGAGGGGTCCTTTGTGGATACAGCAGATGGAGCACCTCCATTTTCACATGGCATTTTTAAATGAGAAGTTCAATAACCATTGGATAAAACGTCATAAATCCTATCCAATTTGCGTTTTTTCTTTCTCCGTACAAATTATGAGAAAGTATTGTTTCTGTGATGTCTGTGTCTGATTGTCTGCTGTATGCGCTTTATCTGAAATCTAATACATTTTTCCTTTAACTGCATTATTAAGCTTTATGCGACAATCTAAAGAACTGAAAAGCCTCAGGTGACATTTTGAAACCCCAAACTGGGTTACCCGTTTTTTGTCCGTAAATGTTGAAAATAACAAAGAATTGCAAATCTTTCGTTGATAAATGTATTCCTTAAATTCTTTGATTTTTAACAAAAAAATAGTTTTTTGAGTTTGACTTTCTTTCTTTGTTGTATTAAGAGGTTTCATATAAAAGTTTCGGAGAATCACAAAAATCAACAGATGCAAATGGAGCGCAGTCTTTGTCCTTATCAGCATATACATTTTTTTCAACTGCATTTTGTTAGTAGACTGGTCAGTCTCATTGTTTATTTCAATTTCTTCCACTTGAGAAGGGATAGGTAAATCAGGAAGTAGGGTCAAGTGGTGTAAAAATGAGACAATTTTGAAAACTTTGAAGATTTCAGCATTTTAACTTACGAAAAACTTAATTTAAAAATTTGCGTCATATGCATATTTGCTTGCGAAATAATACTCTATAAATTATTTTAGCATATTTAAATATTTTATATGAAAAAAAATATACGGTGTGTCCCATTTTAAATTGCCACCCCATATATCTCGCAACTTGAGCAACATGGCAAAAAATGTTTCAGATGAAAGTTGTAGGGTTCGGAGAGGGACATAATTTAGTGACCTTTAAAATAACCTTGGTGTTAATTTTCAGGGTCAAACGAAGGTCAACTTTGATTTTTCAAACAGAACCAACAATTTTTTATTGCGGGATCGTATTCTACGGGAACTTTTTGTAGGAAACGGTTTTTTCTAAATGCTTTTTTTAAGAGTTTTTTCATGAATTTTGTCCGTCATGTTGTTTGAAATCTCAGATTAATCAGGCTGTGATTCGTGCATTACCCTCGTCATTGGCGTCACCCGATGTGCACCATGTGTAGGTTACCGATGAGACTTTGCACATCATTGGCCCTGAAAAGGGCCGATGGTTTTAGTGGCTGGAGGATTGATCTCGTTCTTAGACTAAATGCTCGATCAAGTGTCCACTCTCGTCAATGCACTTGTGTACCCGCTGGCGAAATTTTACTTGAACATTTCGATCGGTTTGGATGGAAATTGCTCTAAATGCAGCCCTAATCCTCTCCTTCATGTTCTGCACTGTTATACTGATTATAATTGAAAAGTTTTAATTTTGATGAATCAGACGTCGCGCGGAATACCTGACGGCTCGTGGCTTTGCTTTGATGCTAATGCATGAATCACAGCCTGGATTCATCTGAGATTTCAAACTACATGACGGACAAAATTCGTGAAAAAGCTCTTAAAAAAGCATTTAGAAAAAAAAACGTTTCCTACAAAACGTTTGTATTTTTTCCCGTAATAAAAATAGGGGGTTCTATTTAAAAATGAAAGTTGACCTCCGTTTGACCTTGAAAATTAACGCCAATGTGATTTTCAAGGTCACCAGCATATGTCCCGCTCCGAACCCTACAACTTTAATCGGAAAAAAAATTCCATGGTTTCGAGATATTTGGGGTGGCAATTTCAAATGGGACATCCTGTATATACAGTGTCTCATTTTTAACCTGCCTTTGGGTTAATAATGAGACATTCATAGGTAAAAGTAAGACATGTTTAATAATACACTTATTTATTACTGGGGTAACATACGCTATGGTTAAAAAATGCGACAACATTTGTATGAATATTTTCATTTTTATATCAAAAAACTTAGCAATAGACAAGAAATTATAAATTCTGATCAGAACAACGCAATAAACACAAATAAAAAAACTCTTAAACTTCAACTACATATAAACTTATGACTAGTTTACATTAAAAATGTCGAAACTAATTGCAAACACAATCTGTTGAGAGACTCTAGTAGTTCCTCCATGTAAAATTGGAGTAGGTAGTTTCATTATAATATCTTCCATAGCTAAGTTGAATTTTTCAGGCACTTCGGGAAATATAAACTTATCGCCTTTTCGTCGTAAATACGATAAAGCTCCCTTCTGTATACCATTTGTACAAGTGCAACATAGGATAGCAGCTTCTTCTTTGTGTTAAACTTGACCAAAATATAGTCTCCAATGTTTATTGCAATTGAACAAATATTTTCCTCCAAAAGATTATCTTCCTTTACATGATCTTCTAATGTTATATTTTCAAAATCACTCTCATCGTCGTAAACAACATCTTCGGTTTCACTTTCTGTCGAGGAATCGATAGTAACTTTCACTTTTTTTCTTGATTCTTTTCGCCCGCGTTCCCGAGATATCCACGATTTAATACAGAAAAATCCAGTTTTTTGTCCATGTTTCTCAGACGTTTATGTGAAAATAACTTTGCATAGACGCGTTTTCATGAAAAATTCATTAGAACCAAAGTTGCTCGGCTCGGATAGAGGAATAAGATCCCGAGGTGGAATTCTTTTTTTTTTGGGCGAAAATTTCCCTGAAAATTCTGGGAAAACCTATTTTCGCCCATTCTAAAATGACTCATCTTGGTTCGAAAACTTAGATAAATGTGTCGAGAATAACCTGACAAATTTTCAGAGCGGTTATCGACAAGCATCAGACGCAATATCAAAAATAGCCATAAAAAAATGTATGTCTCAAGGGTTGAAGTGGGTATTCGGGGTTCTCTGCTTTACTTTCGAAGAATATTATTCATGGGAAATAACCTCGGAAACATCCGGGATACATGTTGCATTGTCATGTTTTAATATAATAATAAACATTAGTGATCCACACTTTCTCTCAAAGCTATGAGATGTTCGAATAATGTTGCTTCGGGAAATTTGTAGCGGGACGAAGGATTTTCGCGAATTAGCATTATTGCTTCTATATATTCTAGTGTGCAGTATTTGTTGGCAATGTCATCTTTTATTTTCCTCGAATTATTCAATTTTTTGCCTATTTTTGTTATTGTTATTTTTCCATATGTTATTTGCACCTCGATTCTAATTTCCATCAGTGCTAAAAAATAGCATCAAGTATTAAGACAACGGAGGTGGCATTGAATCACCAAGGTGATACATGCAGCGTCGCTGACTCTTAAATTTGACATTCTGTATACTTCAATACAACACTTGCGATTATAAATGTAATAATTAATAGTGGTGCAGATAATGTTTTATTTTACTTTAGTACTAAAAACTAAATCAATTCTACATCGACTTTGACGCTAAGATGGGCAATCATTCAAAATCGATTTTGATCGTGTGTGACGTGAAGTTAGTTGTTCTGGTTTCTACGTGAAATATTGGTTGATACACATGAGAAATAAACATTATACGTGACTTATTGAGTTGCAAGGGCTACAAACGGCACTTGATACCCGCTAATGATGGCTAATAAACAAGTTTCTAGTTACAAATAAATAAATAAACATGTAATAATTAGCAGTACTTCGCCCACTTTCCGTTTTAAGTAAAGAGTAAAATAATTTATTTTTGCTTTCAGGTAACAGGAGTGGTCGGCAGAGCTGAAACGTTGTCCTCTGTATTTTTCTTGGCGGCCTTTATCTTATACAGCAAAGCGGCGAGGAGTAGAAAAGTCACAGGTAAACATATTGAATTTCTTTTGTGTAAACGTTGTAAATGCGAATTACTTTTTCGAATGTAGTTTTAGGTTTTAATCCGATTCTGTTTTACTGTGCAATATTTTTTAAATGTACTATTCCAATTAGTTTACATAACTCATTGAGGCTTAAAGTGTGCTTTTATTTTAAATAATATTATTTAACTTGAAGTTAAAGAGCTGTAAAAGCATCAGCCATTGTTAATAGTTTAGGTATTCATCCATAATTCTCATAAAAAGTATTAATTCCGTTGATCGTTGGTTAATGGCTAACTCTAATGTATTCAAATGTATCAAAAATCGTTCATTAATGACCCCTATAAATGAACGATTTTTCATTAATGAGCGATTTCCAGTTTAGCATTAAATAGCTAATTTATGAAAAATAACGCTGTCTACCATGACAGTTAAAATAAATAATGGAACCTCGTAGGAAGAGAAATGATTACTTCTCTCCCTAGCGACATAAATGGTATTTCTCTCACGATTTCGATGGTAGAGAAATCGACTTTCTCTCCCGTTTGTAAAAAATCAACTATTAATAACATGCAAATTTCTTCAGTATCATTCAATATCCAGCATGGTATTAGCAGCCCGAGAAGTAGTTGTTTCAATAAATGAATTATTTTTAGTATCAATTTTGCAGAGATACAAACAGGTTCAAAATGAAGTTTTTAAATAAATAATAATTAAATCTACCGGTTGATCGAAATATTGTCTATTTTAATTAATGCATGGAACGCGCAGTTATTATAAAATAACAAAAATAATTGATTTGTTCTAAAATTTAATAGAAAAATATACTATTTTAATGTTACAATTAATTTATATAGGTAAATATTAAATTTGATTTGTGTCATCGCCAGAACTGTGATTTTTAATATTGGGATTATAAATTTTGAACAAAACAAATGTTATTATTTTATTCTGTTATTGTTTTCATTTAAGATAATTTATTTTTATTCCATCCATGAAACAATACAAATTAAAAAAATAATCATATTTTAAACATGCATTAGAATAATGGGCTGTAGTAATGATACAAAGGGATGAATTGTTTTCAATGGTAATACTTTATGCTGTGAGAAAAAAATTAATATAACCTATACATCTTTATTTACAGAAATAAAAAAAGTACAATAAAGTACAATGTGAATAAAAGGATGATATACAGTATAAACTTTCTTTTTCTGTTAAATGGATATCAACTCGCGGTCTTTCAGCCTGGATATAAAGGTCTCAGAAACGTTATAATTGCTAATACTAACATCTAACGGATTTAACGGTTTACTGTTATTCAAATGTCATGATCACTAATGTCAATATGAAAAGATGTGATGAAATGATGAATGGTGATTTTTGGGTATTTTGGTTTGAGCGTTATTAGAGGATTGAGAGGGATACACATATGATTGAGGGTGTCCGGGTTATGTGGGTTATTGGCGAATTTTCGAGAAAGGTATATCAGAAGTTCTTCGATGGGAATTATTTTATTGGTATGGTAGAGTATTAGACGGGCCGAAAGACCACTGGTCGATAGCCCATTCACTAAGTATGTAAATAGTTCTTCTTTTTTTACAAGCTTGTCGAGAAAATGTGAATAAAGATATTTATTATTATTATTAGAGTATTAGATGGACTCATCCACAGCGATTGAGAAGGTGCTTTATTTTTGTAAGAGTGCGAAGGGCTGATCGTTCAGATACCTATATATTTTTCAAAACAGAGACACGAGGGTTATGTAAAAGTATAGCGGCATACTCAAGAAGAGGTCCGCAGATCATTTTATAGATAATAATAATAATAATAATAATAAATTGTCTTTATTGCGAGAAAAAAAAAAGTACAAGAAATATCATGGCAGAGTAGGTGAAGTTCAGTGAGGTAGTAACCTCTTACTGCTCTTCCACTTAACCTATTATGAGCCACTATTTTGGTCGATATGCCTTGATTTTTGTATGTGAGGCTCCTGAAGTGCCCAGCCCTCTTCTTTACACCCGCTTTGAGGTTTTGAGTGTGGATTTTGAAAGTTAGTTTTGGGTCGAATATTATACCGAGGTATTTACAAGAAGGAGATGGTGGGATTGACTTATTATTGATAATTATTTGGAATAGTGAACTATGTGGGCAATGAAAAGGAATTAAGTTGGTTCAAGTCCTACTGCAAACACATTTTTAAATGTTAATTAATTATTATTAAATTGCACAATCTCATTAAAACCATTTGCAATCAGATCATTTGCAGATATGATTTATAAATGTAATATATTTGGTGACTATATATTTGTTATTGACGCGACAAAAATTCTCTTCCTTATAACCTAGGTGTTATGTGAACTGTTGATTTGGCACTACTTTATTAGAGATTTTTTAAAATAAGCATTGACAAACAATAGTTTATTCATTTTACAGATAGAGTGGTAAAACTCCCACAATCGCCCCATGTTCTGCGCAAAAGCCTGATTTAGACTATGTAAATTTATTATTATTTTCCTTAAATATATTAACCATATTACGGCGTTCTCTGAAAAATGCCTCGCACGGCGTCGTTTTGGTGGAGATATTAATTTGTAATTCGAGTGTTCGTTCCTTCGACATAAAACAAATAAATTTTCAAAAATTCGTAACTCGCGTGAAAATTGTTGCACAATCGAAAACCAAAATTATTTTAAAAACTCGGTATCTTGTGAAGTGTAATGAATTTTTGTTGGTGTTTATCCCGGAATTTCATATTAATTTTTAATTTTTTGCACTCGAGTGTTCGTCATTTAAAAAAATACATTTTAAAAAATTCATAACTCGACTGAAAACTACGGCACTTTCAAAAACCAAAATTATTTTGAAAGATCGACGACTTGTGAAGTGATTGCATTTTTGTAGACTTTTTCTCCCGCGTTTCGTATTAATTTTTAATTTTTTCACCCAGTGTTTGTCATGGAAAAAATGCATTTTCAAATATTCATAACTCGATTGAAAATTGAAAGATCAACATCTTGTGAAATAATTTTAATTTTTGTAGAATTTTTTTCCGCGTTTCATATTAATTTTTATTTTTTGCGCTCGAGAGTTTGACATTGAAAAAAAAATCAAAAATTCGAAACAGGACTGAAAATTGTTGCACATTCAAAAACTAAAATGATTTTGAAATATCGACGTCTTATGAAGTGAACTGGTTTTTTGTAGAATTTTTTTCCCGCTTTTCACATTAATTTTAAATTTTTGCGCTCGAGAGTTCGACTTTGACAAAGAAATTTTGAAAAATCCGTAACTCGATTGAAAATTGCTGCACATTCAAGAACCTAAATTATTTTGAAAGATCGATGACTTGTGAGGTGAATTAAATTTTTCTAGAATTTTATTCTTGTGTTTCAAACTAATTTTTAATTTTTTGCGCTCGAGTGTTAGACTTCGAAAAAGGGATATTTTCAAAAATTCGTAACTCGATTGAAAATTGTTGCATACTTAAAAACGAAAATTATTTTGAAGAATCGACGTCTTATGAAGTGAACTGAACTTTTGTAGGATTTTATCCCGGAGTTTCATAATAATTTTTAATTTTTTGCACTCGAGTGTTCGTCGTGGAAAAAAAATACATTTTTAAAAATTCATAACTCGACTGAAAATTGCTTGCACTTTCAAAATCCAAAATTATTTTGAAAGATCGACGTCTTGTAAAGTGATTTGAATTTTTGTAGACTTTATCTCCGGCGTCTCATATTAATGTTTTGCACTCGAGTGTTCGTCATTGAAAAAAATGCATTTTCGAAAATTCATAGTAAAGTAAAAAAAGTAATCTTTATTCACTACAGTCACTACATAAGAACATTCACAAATGGGTAAACATTCGAGCGGATGTGAGACATCAAATCATTAAAATAAATCCATAAATATATAAAAAATATTTTAAAAAATCACGTAAATACATTCAATTTATAATTATTCATAACTCGACTGAAAATTACTGCACATTCAAAAACCAAAATTATTTTGAAAGATCGACGTCTTGTAAAGTGATTTGAATTTTTATAGAATTCGTTTTCCTCGTTTCATTTTCATTTTTAGTATTTTGCACTCCAGAGTTCGACATTGAAAAAAGATAAATTTTCAAAAATATGTAACTCGACTGAAAATTGTTGCACATTCAAAAGCCAAAATTATTTTGAAAGATTTAAATGTTGTGAAGTGATTTGAATTTTTTGTAAAAAAAATTCCGCGTTTCATATTAATTTTTAGTTTTTTGCACTCATGTTCGTCATTGAATAACATACATTTTCTAAAATTTATAACTCGACTAAAAATTGCTGCACATTCAATATCCAAAATTATTTTGCAAGATCGACATCTTGTAAAGTGAGCTGAATTTTTGTAGGATTTTATCCCTGCGTTTTAAAATAACTTTGAACTTCGATCTTCCTCGATCGTTGGACATTGAAAAAGGGATATTTTCAAAAATTCGTAACTCGATTAAAAATTGTTGCATATTCAGAATCCAAAATGATTTTAAAATATCGGCGTCTTGTAAAGTGGACTGAATTTTTGTAGGATTTTATCCCTGCGTTTCGTATTAATTTTTATTTTTTTACACTCGAGGGTGCGTCATTGAAAAAATACATTTTCAAAAATTCATAACTCGTCTGAAAATTGCTGCACATTCAACAAGCAAACTTATTCTGCAAGATCGACGTCTTATGAAGGGAATTGAATTTTTCTAGAATTGTTCTTGTGTTTTAAATTAATTTTTAATTTTAAGCGCTCAAGTGTTCGACTTATATTTTCAAAAATTCGTAACTCGATTGAAAATTGTTGCATATTCAGAATTCAAAATATTATTTTGAGAGATCGACGTCTCTTAAACTGAACAGAATTTTTGAAGGATTTTATCTCTCCATTTCGTATTAATTTTTAATTTTTTGCACTCGAGTGTGCGTCATTGAAAAAAAAATACCATTATTATTAAAAATCCATAACTGGAGTGAAAATTGCTACACATTCAAAACCCAAAATTATTTTGGAAGATAGACGTTTTTGAAGTGAACTGAATTTTTGTAGGATTGTATCGCTGCGTTTTGTATTTGTTTTTGATTTTTTACACTCGAATGTGCGTCATTGAAGAAAATAGATTTTCAAAAATTCATACCTCGACTGAAAATTGCTGCACATTCAAAAACCAAAATTATTTTGAAAGATCGACGTCTTGTGAAGTGAATTTAATTTTTGTAGGATTTTATCTCTGTATTTCGTAATAATTTTTAATTTTTTGCACTCGAGTGTGCGTCATTGAAAAAATTACATTTTCAAAAATTCATAACTCGAGTTAAAATTGCTGCACATTCAAAAACTAAAATTATTTTCAAAGATCGACTGGATTAAATTTTTAAAGAATTTTATTCCTGCGTTTCAAACTGATTCTTAACTTTTTGTACTCGTGTGTTCGTCATTGAAAAAAAATACATTTTAAAAAATGCATAACTTGACTGAAAATTGCTGCACATTCCAAAACCAAAGTTATTTTTAAAGACCAACGTCTTGTGAAGTGAATTTCAGTCAAACAAGCAGAAAGGTACCAGATGCGAACACGCTAACAGCTGATACACTAGAATGAGCTGACGATAGCGTCAACCATTTGCATTTCTAGTGCGTGATTTGGACGTGCAGATTTTCCGCAATTTTTCGAATCGGCCAGTAATAATGACGTATTGGCGATTGTGGGAATTTTTACAATTCCATCTGTAGAATGAATAGACTGTAGGGTAAATAAAGTATCGTCCATACGTGATTCATTTCTCTGCGTATTCTAATTTGTTACGATAACTCATCATCTATTCGGATCAAAGCAGCTTGGTCACTGTAAAATTTTCCAATCACGAGAATAATTGCCGCCGTTCCTACGTTGCAATCCATAATGGAAAAATTAAGTCTCTTCTGCTCACATTACGAATTGTTAAATGTTTTATAGAAGAGACTGAAAATTATATAAATATATCAAAATATCTTTCCATGGAAAAGTTTCTGTCAACAAAATTGAACTTTATGAAATAAATGACGTTATAAAAATTATAGGGATTGATTTTTAAAGGACAATGTGTGTGTTAACAGGCCGCATAATTTGGAAGATTTTAAACTTCCTATTTGCGTTGAAGTAGTTATTTAAGAAAACTTGTTACAAAATTCTAATGAATCTTTAAAAATGTAATAATAAAGTAATGAACAGGGCAGATAGGTCTTCGGTCGATAGTCCAGACAGACTAACCACCTCATTTTGTATATAATTCCAATTACTGTACTTTTTAACTACTGTTCTAATTTGGTGTGAATAAAGATAGTTGTCTCTCTCTTTCTCTAAAGCAGCAGAACAAACATTTGATTGAATATTAACTTTTGATCGTGTTGCTTTGATTACATTATGTTATGTTTTGAATTTTCTTGGTATCTCCTTAATTTTTGAAACGAAAACCATCACATTTTTTCTAAATAGTAAAATTAATAAAATATTGCCATCAAAAATTGCTTTCTTCAAAGAAAAGGATAAGTATTTTACAAAAAAAAGTTACTAAACAGAATCAAGAGTTGGTAACTAGAAGAAAATGGTTTTATTTATTAAACATTTCAATGACATCATAAATCAAAAATTATTAAATCATTATAAGTACGTAATGCGGAATAAATAACAAACAACGACCTGTTCGAGCATTTTTTTCTCGCCTTGGTTCCATATTTGACAAAGACCCAAAGAATAAACTAGCTGTTTATTGATAAAATTAAAGTGTTTTACTAATTCATTGTTCATCTAAGTAAAACACATGGGAAAACGAGTATACCTTTTATTCGTGGTATTAGGTATAGGTTTGCGAATAGGTCCAAAATGATTAGAAACAGTAAACAATAGGTATGGTTAGAACTAGCGCGGTATTTGATAATCTATGCACCTCTTAGTTTTGTTTTTGATCAATGATTGTGTTTCTGGCAAATGACTATTGCTTTAATTGCCTTGTAACGATCCAAGAATTTCAACTTCAGTGTGACCTTACGAATTCTCCACTCGTTTCTATTGTAAATACAGCGGGATTCCGAAAAACAATAAAATCCAACCGAAGTCTTATTCTGTTATTCCACCAAGCCTTCAAGTATTCAAGCAAATTTTGACCCACTTTAAGCACTCTAATCTGTTCAATATTTTGTACGTATAAATTCAATATTTTTAAAGGCTTTATTAAACCGCAGAGGATGTATTCCTTGTAATATTTTATATAGAATAATAAGTAGGAGTGAAGACATACATCTGTAATATTGTAATATTACAAATTTACTAAACCTATTGTGGAAACAAGTTGGCTGCATTGAGCGCATGCGATTTCAGAGGGCGTTGGCTTCTTTTCGTTTCTTTGTATAACATATAAATGCATATATACAAATAATAATAGCAGGGGAAACTTGTGGTTGATAACTCGTTAAACAACAAAAGCTGTTGAACACCGAGTCCTTCTGCCATTATTATTTGAATATGTATTTATGAGTTGCATGACGAATGTGTGGAATTTAGTGTCTGGTAATTCCGTAATCTTAATCAATTTCCCAAATAGGGTACAAGATACAATTCTATCTAATTCAGGCCAGACTAGTTATTACGCCATACAAATTAATGCCGTGCACTATTCACCTTCAAGAAACATTAAGGGCGCGAGCCTTCTCTAGCAACAAGCTTTATTATTTATGCACTATTTGTTTAGTTTAGAAATTGTAACATATACATTTTACTAACCATATTACATTATTCCATTTTGCTGGATATTAAATTTCCGTTCAGAAAATATTGTTTCGAATAAACATACGTGACAATGTCGGATGTCAAGACAACATTGCTTATACATTCTGAACAACTTCGCTGGAATCTTATTCACTGCACACAATGTCTTCTTGTTTTTTTTAAATATATTTTCTGCCTTACATCATGTCTCGGCGATTTTGTAAATCATCCTCGCGGCAAACCTCCTCAAGCGTAAAATTCTATTAGGGCCGTCCGAAAATTGCCGGAATGCCGCCCGTATAAGATTCCTACGGAGAAAGAAATAGATTATATAACTACATTATATCAGCGTATCCTTTCACACTTCAAGCTTTCCTATTTGCTCATTAATCCAATAACTGTATTCAGTTACCATATCTGGATGTGGCTTACTATTGCCGGTTGTTACAGTCGGCAAAAACCGCCTATCGAAATAAAAGACGAGACACGCCCAGAGATGTCATCCTTCTGCGCGAGAACTCCAGGCCTACCGCGGTCTTGATAAGGACTTAACTGGAAAAAAATGGACTGAGAAACCCTCGAAAACTCTCCTTATAGTCCGCGGCGACTATTTTTTGTTCGCGCCCTTGAAGGAATCACTTTAATGAAAACGATTGATAAGCAATGAAGAAGTCGAGTAGCACTTGCGCAATTGGCTGACAACTCGCTCTCAAACTCTTTGTGAACATGAACAGGATATATTGAAGCTTCCAAAGCGGTGGCAAAAGTGTGTAGATCACGCAGGGGAGTACATTGAGAAATGTTGAAGGAATGATTATGTATAACAGTATTCAATAAATGTTTAAAGATAAATTACCGTTCATATTTGATGTACCCTCGTACATTATACCGTGTATTAATATTAAGTGAAGTCCTTTAAAGCGAATTTAAAATTATGGGTATTAAAAAGTGGGTGTCTGGGACATTACCCGTAAAATCATCTTTTTATTCTTTAGATCTTATACTTGTCAAATATCATGACTCAAACTGAGTCAGGAAATTTACACAGGAGTCACTTGACTCTCGACATATTTCATCTCCACTCTGAAGGATTATGTCTAGCTTTTAGGAAAATTCCTGTATTTACTATTAACCATAATCAGTATCTGCTTGATTATAATTGACTTTAAATTTATTTTAAAATTAAAATTGTGACAATGATACTGAAACTACTTGACGCTGAAAACAAAATGTTTTATTTTTCACAAACGGGAGAGAAAGTCGATTTCTCAGCCGTCAAAATCGTGAGTGAAATAACATTTCTCTCCCTAGGGAGAGACGTAATCTTTTCTCTCCTTAGAGAGAGAGAAGTAATCATTTCTCTCCCTACGAGGTTCCAGATTTATTTTAACTGTCACGGCTGACAGCGTTTTTTTTTCTGGGTTAGGTTTCGGAAACGAATGTTTTACTCTTAAAATATCACATTTGTGAAAAAATAGTATATATACCTCGGGAGAGAATGTTAATTTTTCCCCCAGTGCGTTGTATCCTACAGGCTTTCGCCCTTGGGAAACAAATTTGCACCTCAGGAAAAATCACGCAATTCTCTTCCTTGATATATACAGGGTGTCCGAAAAGTATGGAATATCCCGTATAGCTCAGTAAATATCCACTTTAGAGAAAAAAGTTTTAAATAGAAGTTACTTGACACTTGGTTATCCACCACCTTGGATATATCAATTTTATTTTTTGCTATAAACAAAAGCGCAACGAATAACACTTACATTTTTTTAAATGACAAGGCACATATTTTTTATACTCATTTGATAGAGTTTTTTCTCTTTTCGACGACATAAAACTTGATTACCTTTATCTAAAAAAAAATCAATAAAAAGAAAATATCTTGGATATTTATTTTTTGTAATATCAAATTGTTTAACAAATGAGTAATGTAATTAAATTAAACTTACAGGAAATATTCAAAGTGTAAACCATTCATGATTTGACAGTGGTAAATCAGGTTTTTAAATACTGCATGTACGATTTGATCAATGAAATGAAAATAAATATCCAAGACATTTTCTTATTTTTCTTGAAATTTTTCTTATGTAAAGGTAATCAAGTTTTATGCCGTTGAAAAGAGAAAAAAAATCTATCGATGAGTATAAAAAATATGTGCTTTTTCATTTAAAAAAATGTGAGTGGTATTCGTTGCGCTTTTGTTTATAGCAAAAAATAAAATTGATATATCCAAGGTGGTGGATAACTAAGTGTAAAATAACTTCTATTTAAAACTTTTCTCTCTAAAGTGGATATTTACTGAGCTATACGGGATATTCCATACTTTTCGTTTGAAAAAAAAAATGAAACACTTGAAATTCGTGAAATTTCGATCATTTTCAAACCACCATAACCCAGTGTATTTTCAATCGATTTTGATGAATCTTTGAGGGAGAAAAACTTTCAAGTATCTTTTTCAAAGTCATGCATGCGAACTTAAGCGTAACCCCTTCCTCCCCCTTCAGCACCCCTGTGAAAAAAATGTTTTTTTTCAGGAAACCATGTCCAACTTTGACGATGTGTACGGAGTTGGAAAAAAATTGTTGACTCGATCGAACATAAGATCGTCAAATGCCCGTTTTTTTGGATCCTGAAAATTAAAAAAAAAATATAAAAATATTGCCTTTTGGCAAATTTCGATGTCTGCAAAATCAAAAATGATTCAATGAAAATAAAAACAAAATTTGTATTATTTTTACATTTAAAAATGCCCGTTTTTGGTATGTGTATATTCCAAATAGAAAAAAATTACCGCCTTTTGTTGAATCTCGATGTCTCCAAAATCAAAAATGATACAAGGAAAATAAAGGCAACATTTTGATTATTTTTACATATTATAAAAAATGCCCGCTTTTTGGTTCTTGTAAATTCTAAATTGAAAAAAAAAATCCGAAAATATTCTCTTTTGGCAAATTTCGAAATCTTCAAAATCAAAAATGATACAGGAAAAATAAAGGCTTCGTTTCGATTACTTTTACATAAAAATGCTCGTTTTTGGTTCCAGTAAATTCCGAATTAAAAAAAAATCCAAAAATATTGTCTTTTGGTAAATTTTGAAATCTACAAAATCAAAAATGATTTAAGGAAAATAAAGGCAAAACTTTGATCATGTTTTTATAAAAAATGCCCGTTTTTGAGTTCCTGTAAATTCCAAATCAAGAAGAAAGAAATCCTAAAATATTGTGAATTTTAAAATCTACAAAATCCAAAATGACACAAGGCACGATTTTGGTTATTTTCTGATACACGGAAAATGAAGGCAAAATTGGCATTGTTTTTACATAAAAAATGCTCGTTTTTTTGGTTCCTGTAAATTCCAAATTGAAAGAAAAAATCGGAAAATATTGTCTTTTGTCAAATTTCGATATTCACAAAATTCAAAAATGATACCGAGATAGAAGCCGTGTTATGGCCATTTGAAAATTACCTAATTTTGACAAATCTCAAGTAATGTAATTTGTTTGTTTTTATTGGACGAATGAAAAAATGGACGAATGGTGCTGAGTTAGGCTCACATTTTTTTCCGACCCTACATATATCGTTAAAGTGAGCCTTTTTTTGACAAAAAATTAAGATTTTTGTTAATGGAACAATTTCATCGAAAAACTTCGGACTTATAAGTAAAAAAACCACGAAATGCACTTTTTTCAAACACCCATAATTTGGTGCCAACTCATCGTAGGAACTTTGTTCTTGCATAAGGAATTGATAACATTTTAATGCCTTTATGGTGGACCGAGTCGCCATTTTTTTTCCAACTCCGTACACATCGTTAAAGTTGGACATGGTTTCCTGAAGAAAAAAATTGTAGGAGGGCGGAAGGGGTTACGCTTAAGTTCGCATGCATGACTTTAAAGAAGACACTTCAAAGTTTTTCGCCTTCAAAGATTAATCAAAATCGATTAAAAATACGCCCAGTTATGGTGGTTTGAAAATGGTCGAAATTTCACCAATTTCAAGTGTTTCATTTTTTTTCCTTCAGTATATTTTATAATATTTAATGTTAAGAAAAATAAAATTTATATATAAAATGGAAAGTGTAGAATCTACTCTTTAGTAGGTATGTATCGTATTCAGTAGATAAAATCGATAGTCCAGACAGTCCTAACAGTCCAGACTTTGAGTCATTGTTGACCAGACACTTAACATGAACATTATCTCTTTTAAAAGCCGAATTCCATCAACATCTCTATTATTATTATTATGAGTGAGTATTTCTTCAAGGTCCAAACAATTTAATATATCCGCTATTTTTCGAATTTGATAACTCGATAAGTAGAGATGGGCGAAATGACTTGTTTACTCATCGTGAAGAGTCGACTGAAAAGAGTCGATTCTTGAAGTGACTCATGGCTCTTTTGAAAAATTAAAAAGTATGTCGGGAAAAAAGTGATGGCAAAAATAGGTCTTCTCTTCGAAAATTTTAATGCACCGCGTACTTCTCAAATTTTATGACTCAAAATAAGTCAGGAAATTTACACAGGAGTGTAACTACTTTAAAGGATTGTGTTTAGCTTTTGGCTAAATTCTTGTAGTAACCATAATCAGCACCTACTTGATTTTAATTGAATAACTTTAGATAAATGAAATACCGCTGCATGCAGAGAGACAATAAGTAGTAATATTAAAATTAAAATTTTGACAGCGATACTGAAACTGCTTGATGTTTAAACTTAAATGTTTAATTCACCTAATTTCGCGTAGTGATTCGATTCTGTTGACTTTCTTCTAAGTGGTTTACTTTTCTCGTGGAATGGCTAAGTGGTTTTGTCTATTCGAATTAAAGTTATATTTCCCGTATTTATAATATTGTTATCTTAACTCACTTGATATTGGTTTATACATTTTTATTTATCAAATCTTAAGTTGTTATTATTTATATATTGCTAATAATATATCTTTTCCATTTATTAAGAAATAATATATTATTTACAGATAATTTAATTTTGAAGATTCCTAAATATACCACAGTATTATTCTGCATATTAACTGAATTTCATAACAGTTTGTTTACAATATTATATTAGATAATTCATCATTTTATGCTTCCCAATAGGACAATACAGTGAAATATAATAATTTGAAATACGAAACTTCTCAAAATTTACCTACAACACTAATCTTTTAAATATTACAAAACAGAAACAATGTACTACCTTACTCTATAAAACTTATTTTTAAATAATCATAAATTATATAAGGTAATTTATTTCATAAAATATCAAGTCCGATCAGCATTATGTAATAATACTCGCTGGGAGAGAGAATAAAAGGAGTTTCTCGCGGGTTTCCGTTGCTATAGCAATATATAGCCTGATAACAATGGAATAATCCTCGTTATCAATTCTGCAAGTAATTGCGCCTCAAGAATCTGACATGTTACCAAACAAAATTAAACTCGACTTTAATCAGTTTCCCCCAAAATTAGGATCCTGTCCCATTTACCAGAACAAAAAAATATCAATTTACTATACTTCCGCCAAGAACGTCCTCGTTATCCCTGTATTCGGGTCGTAACTTTATTTAAAGAATAGCCCGGCATAAGCGACAACGATAAAAATAAAATAAAAGAAAATTAAAGCCTCAAAACAAACTTTCCGACAAAGGGCACAAAGGGCGGGACGAGAAAAATAGGGAAAGGGGAACCGGCCCACATCCTTACGTTCACACGACTACACATTTAAGTCATTTAACGATTTGTCTGCACCACAAAACATTCTAAATGGAATAAAATCGTGGATAAGGGAGCGTTCTAAAAAATTTTAATGAGAAATTCTCAAAATTTTTAACATTGTTACTGAAAGTAGGCCGACCCACTTTTAGGATGTAAAGGACGTTTTTATTGAAGCAAACTTTTATTTTCTCCATCGTAGATTTTATTATAGACTTTAAAATACCGTTTTGTAGGAGGGGCAAATCGCGTTGTTTTTATGAGGTTTTGGGTTTATGGATGTCATCACGTTCTTAAATCATTTTCGCTATCTTCGATAGTGATGCTAAACCCTTGCAGTAACTTGTACTTGCTTACTTAATTACTCATACTCAATCATCTCATTTCAGACAATTTAAAAATGAAAAGGTTTACATTACACTATGCGAGAAAAAATATGCATATAATTACAAAATATTTGTAATTAATTGTAGAAGATAACTGTATAAACGAATTGCGATAGAAATATTCGCTTTAATATATAAATATAAAACCTATGCATAACTTATTAAAACATGGAATTTTAAATAATAAATTATTATTATTAACTTGTTACTTTTCCGTTACGAAGTACGAGAAAGTATTGCGATCGCGATTTTTTTTTCAAAAATTTTTTTTACGGAAATATCCATTTTGGGGTCCCTAGATGCCATTTCATGGAAAAAAAATTGTGTGTGTGTGTCTGCCTGTGTGCGCTGTATCTCAAAAACTAACAAAGCAATTGATATGAAACTTTGAACATCCATCTTATTCGATAATCTGAAGAACTGAAAAGCTTTTGGTAAAATTTCGTACACCGGAAGTGGGCGTTTACCTTAACTGTTTTTTGTTTTTTGCCAATATTTTCTTAAATATGAAAAATATCGCAAAAACATTTAAACAAACTTTGAAGACAACAAAGAAATGAACATCTTTTGCTTGAAAACATTTTTCATAAAATCATTTTTATTTGAGAAAGAAAAATATTATTTTTTTTTAATATTTGGTTTATAATTATAAAACGATAATAGTTACAGAAAATTTATATGAATAATAATTGTAGAGAATGCTAAAATGAACAACTTATAAAGAACAAACTGAGTTTTTGAATCTTTCATAATTTTGACTTTTTAAACGTGTTTCATCCGAGTTTACACAACGGCAAAATAAACCATGAAAACGTAAATATAAATGATACCATCAAGTCGGAGAAAGTAACATGATGGCCACATCACTATTTTGTATCTTTAAATTGTATTAGCCAAATAATAAAATTAAATCAACAGAAGAAAAAAAACAATGACAAAACTTAATTATATTCTCACAAAGCTGAACAATCACTCAAATTGGAAGCATTGGATGTGTTAAATTAACGCAGAATAGTTAACAGACGACATATAACACGTTTGAGTAAAAGAATTCAAGTAGGTTCTGGCAACTAACATGAATAGATTTCGAAAGAATAATGTACTTGGATAAATACGATTGTGGCGAATTGTAGCAATCCATTAAATTAAAAAAGCAACATGACAGCCACTCCTACATCATAAAACCGTAAAATATTCTGATCACAAATCAAAAGGGACAGCCGAAGTTCACCACCCAAGACAGCCCACATCCTTTAGGGGCTGGAAAAATCGCATGCAGCGTCCGTGCTTCGAATAAATTACCCGGGGCAGTACACGTGACCGCGCAATTAGGCGTTTCCCACCGAAAAGGAAAAACCCGTTTTCTTTGAATTCCATCCAAGTGTGGGGCGCGTTTGTTTTCATTATGCTGCCCTGTGGTAATTAACTGGAAAACTTTTTACGTCACTTGTTTAGATAAAAATCCCAGAGCACAGGCCTTATTTCGAAATTCATAAGTTCTCTCGCAGCTCAACTTTCACGATAAATAAACCCAACCCGGACGTGAACTTATTAGGGCGCATTTAATTTTTATTAAGAAAGTGTTTTAAACGGTCGTACGAGTTTTTCTGGATTTTTTTAATAAGGTTTCTTTTAAAATTTGCCCCGGCTTAAACGCAAGTAAATATTAATTAAATCCACAGAGCGTGTACCTAGCCTTTCATATTACATTGTTAATGAAGCTGCGTTAGTTGATTGTTGAAATTTTCTAATTATTCTAACCCCGATTTATTAATTGCTCCCCGCAACCACATTTTCATGTAATTCAATTCACATGTTTAATTTATGGAAAGAAAAAATAACGGAACCATGTTTATTCATACCATATGTAATGTTGACATTACTGGCCTTTCAAAGGCTGGGAACTGTCACATTACTGGCCTCTACTTGCCGCACGCGTTTCATTACATTACTGACCTTGTGTGTCATATTACTGACCTATATTTTCCCGCGATCATTTCCCACTTCATTGCCTGATCTAATTTCCACAATCCCTTTTAAGTGCTTTCTAGTGCCCAGCCATTCTTCCGCTTTTCCAGCTGCTTCCCTTGGCTCCGGTGGAGTTCAATTTATGCACACTTTACTACAAGACATGTTTATAAAAAGTGCATCAACTGACGTTTATTTCATTTGACGTTAGTGATAAAGCAATAAAAACTATTGGATAAATTAAATTAGGACGGTTTCATGGTCAGTTAATAAATTCGTGCATTTTTCAAGAGTTCGTTACCGGATAACAATCCGAGGTAAATGAAATTTGTGGTCTAATTATTAACCGAGGACGCAGGCCGACGTCAATAATTTAAAGACAGCAAATGTATTTTTCTGAGAAATATCACCTTTGGCAATTAATTCAAGAATAAATGTGCGAATTTATTTAATAAAGATAAGTAAGCCCGAGGTGCATTCGATTAGATTAATTTGTGAATAAAATTTATACTTTGACGTTTCTTTCATTTATTCAGGGTTAACACTAGTAAGCAAGTAAGTATTTGTTTCATCATAAACAATATAGTCTTACATATGACACAATGAATATAATTTTTCATATAATATAAACCTTTACTTATATTTTCATTTTTTACATTATTTTGTATTTGTATTTGTTTTTAAAGTATTTATGCTTTCATAAACTTTGAAGTGTTGTTGCTTAAATAGTTTTTTTTATCTTTACCAAATGGTAAAGATAAATACTTTACAAAAAATATAAATACATATACAAAATAATGTAAAAAATGAAAAGATTAGTAAAGTAAAATGCAAACAATACATATTGACGAATAGTAATTAATGCATGTAAAGCAAATGGTAACAGAAGGAACAAGTAACTAATCCTATATAAAATTCAAGTCCTGGAAAAGGAAAAGGTGAAGTAATTATAATGGAAAGGGAAAATTAACAAATTACGGAAAACAAAAAACATACTACAAATCTGAATATAAAACTAACGGAAGTCTCCAATACCATACGAGATCTTAAACTGTTGTTTAAAATAGTAGCTATAAATCAATTGCAAACGATTATATCTTACAATAAAATCGTGCAGAACTTAATGCTAATCGCGTTGGTATAAATCCGCACATCGAAAACACCCGACAAGAGTGCTTTTCGTCGAAAATGGAATGTGAAGAAATCACTGAAGACGAAATAGACGAGCGGTCCGTGTCGCAGCAACAACCTTCAAGCTCAAAATCCGATACCACTCAGTTTATCACGCCGAGAAAACGAGGACGTCCCAATAAATGCTCAATAGGAAATCTCCCCAAGAAATGGGCCGCACAAAAAGGTACGAATATTCCTAAGACGACTAACGTCACTTTGCAGAGAATATTAAAAAATATTGATCAGCACAACTAAGCACAAATACACGCCCAACAAACAACAATCGTAAATGCAAAATCTGAGCAAATGAACCCGGCAACGCAAACTGCGCAACAATCTCACTATAATACACGTCAAAAAACCTCTCAACAGAATACTACACCACAATCTCAACAATTACAAATGGCTGATACAGTACGAAATCCACAAGACAATATTACACCAACGTACATTACAAGAACACCAACAGGCTGCCCCTGTCAAGGACACTGGAGCGGAGCCTCGCATAAGGGTGAGGAAACAGCTCTGCGGGACTGAAAAGAAAAGGATGAGGAAGCTGAAGGGGGCTGTCAGTACAGCTTCCACTGCGGAACGGGCTACCATGAGCTCCAAGGCAAATCCCCAAGAAGGGCGGCCAGGGATGAGTGGCACAAGTCACAGCAGCTTCCCCTCCAAAAACAAAACTGGAAGGGCGACGGCAGCAGATCGATCTCCAAAAAATTCACCTGGGCTCAACCCCAGGAAGAAACCCAAAGACACCAACACAAAGTCAAGAACATACACGGAGGCCATCAACAGACATCTACAGATGGCCATTGTTGACAGAAGCAACCTCCTGGGCAAACTAAAGGAAGAACAGGGGAAGCTAGTACGCGACTTCCTCATGAGGGCGATCCTGAGAGTGGACCCGACAAGAACGGTCGCGCCACACTTCTCCAGGTGGCCATACTCGGGGGAGATACTGCGTATTACCTGCGCGGACACCGACTCCTTTAAATGGCTCGAGGAAACGGTCAACAGACTAGGGCCTCTTTGGGTGGGAGCCGAACTGGCAATGGTGCAGGTTGACAGCCTGCCCTGGCTGGTAAAGGCTTCTGCCTGGCTACCCAGTGCACAGACAAGGGTGAAGCCTTGACCTATCTGGGCGTCCAGAACAGAGAGACCCAAATAGCTACGTGGTGTATGTTCCACCACGAACAAAAAGAAGACGGCATCCTGGTAGTTTTTGGGATACCGCTCAAAGAAATCAAGCTGCTGAAGGGTAAGCACCCCCAAGGCAAATGCCAGCTATGGTATGGCCTGGGGAAAGTTACCCTTCATCTGAAGCAGCTAGACGAGGAGAAGACCACCCCGAAGACTGTTGAGGACCCTCCCATGGAGACCGCAGCAGTCACCCGAGATGGGCCCCAGTAAACAGCACCCCAGCTCCGAGATTAGACTTAGATGGACTGGGAAATACAAAAAGGTAAGTTTTTTTGCTTATTAGCAATTAAGCAATAACCATACAACTAAAACATTGATCTAACCTTCATAGGCAAACTCAATATCATACAAATTAACCTCAGACACTGCAAGATGGCTGTGGCGTTCTTGTGCCAACATCTATACAATAACGAGGATAACATAGCCCTCATACGGAAACCCTGGCTAACAAGCGAAAGGGTTGCCGGTATGGGCACTCTACAAAGAAAGGTGAATTACTTCACCTCCACTAAGTCAAGAACATGTATCTACACTCCTAAGAATGTGCAGTGCGTGTTCCTACCACAACTAAGCTCACCGGACCTTGCAGTGGTTACTGTAGAGGGTGCTGAGGCCAGGACTCTGATCCTGTCATCTGCCTACTTTCCGTACGATAGTGAGGCCCCTCCTCCTACAAAGGAGATGGCGGCACTCATCAAACACTGTGAGGACGGCAAGCTAGATTTGATAATAGGGTATGACACCAATGCCTACCACATAGTGTGGGGCAGTAGCAGCACCAACCACAGAGGAGAATATCTTCTAGAGTACCTCTCAACTACGACCCTTGAGATAGTGAACAGGGATCGCGAACCTACTTTCATGACCCCCACTAGACAAGAGGTCATGGACATCACCCTCGCAAATGCGAACACAGCAAAGCAGATAGAGAACTGGCGCGTCCACCAAGGTTCACAGATGGATCTGCTTCAGTATAGGAGTTACGACCGTGGAACAAATCCTGGCTCGAAACCCAAGAAGAACTGATACGGAACTGTTCAACAACTGCCTGTCCAAACACCTAGAAGAAGATGTATTCAGGCAGGACCCTGTAAACAGGGAGGCGGTTGAGAGACTGTCTCGGAAACTACAGACCAGCCTTGTAGACTCTTTTCACGAGGCCTGCCTCGCCAGAAAGGCAGGCACATCTGCCAAACCTCCCTGATGGTGCCCAGGGCTTGACCAAAAAAGGTCAGACTCTCGTAAAGACTTAAGGAGGACTGGGCCACATTCAAGAGAACCCAGAGAGACTTAAAAATTACCAAAGAGCCTTATGGCGCAACATTTGTGAGGGCATTTATTCCGTATCGGAAACAGCTCTCACCTAAAAAATACTATCTGGTTGCCGCAGTGCACAGCTAGGCATATATAAAAAGGAGGACGGCATCTATACTACTGACCTTCGAGAATCCCTAAGTCTGCTTCTGAAGTCACACTTTCTTGACTCCAAAAGCGGATCTGATGCAAACCATCAAAATGACTCAGAATACTTCCACACAGCAGAGGACTGGAACATGAGCATGGAAATCGTCACGGAAAGCAAAATAGAATGGCAATAAAATCATTCTCCCCTTTCAAATCGCCAGGACCGGATGGTGTGTATCCTGCCCTACTACAGTGGGGTCTGGTGCAGATACTGCCGCTACTATGCAGACTGTTTCAGGCATGTATTGCAATGCAGTATGTACCGAGATCATGGAGGGAAGCCAAAGTGTTTTTTATTCCCAAATCAGGAAAAACTGACTGCACCGCAGTCAAATCGTTCAGACCAATCAGCCTCACGTCTTTTCTTCTAAAGACCTTAGAGGGGCTGTGCGACAATTATATCAGGGAGCAGTATTGCTTGAACAGCAAACTGCACCCAAGCCAATACGCCTACAGGCCAGGGAAATCGACTGAGTCGGTCCTTCATCATGTGGTATGCAGGATTGAAGGATCGCTGGCGAACAAACAGTCAGCCCTAGGAGCCTTCATAGACATCGAGGGAGCTTTTGATAAAGTCTCCTATGCCAATATAGAATATGGTCTTAACAAACACGCGGTTCCCACAACCATCATTGGATGGGCATGCTTGGCAGACGAGGCGAAATACTTCGGTATTATCCTGGACTCTAAGCTTAACTGAAAGAACCACCTAGAACACAAGCTGAAAAAAGCCTGGGTTATCTTCTGTTAGTGCAGGGGCGCTATGACCAACCTGGGGTTTTAAACCAAGGGTGGCCCGGTGGCTCTACACTGCAATTGTCAGACCAGCTCTGACGTACGGAGCGATAACCTGGTGGCAGAGAACTAACCAATCGGTAACCAGGAAGAAGCTGAACCACCCACAACGATTAGCGTGCCTGGCTATGACAGGTGCAATGCGCACAACACCCACGGCTGCAATCGAAACTCCACTGAACCTGACTCCCCTTTACATACATGTGAAGAAGGTGTCAGTAAGCACAGCCTTAAGACTAAAGGCAAATGGCACGTGGAGCCCGACAACAAACGGTGTGAGACACGGGAGAATACTAAGAGAGGCGGGATCTACATTGCCTGAACTCAAAGAATCCCTTGACAGTGTCCTACCGAGACACCTATTTAAGCGGCAATACGAAATAAAAAATCAGATTGATGATAAACCCGAAATCACCGTTAATACCGATGGGGCTGAAAATCATGAAGGCGCAGCAGGCAGGCATTTACTGACAGGAACTTGACCTGGGACTCAGCATCCCGCTAGGTAGGAATGTGTCGATTATTCAAGCGGAACTGTTTGGGATACTTGTAGGTACTCGGAAACTATCGGAACTGGTAGTCTCGAACAAATCCATTTTGTTCCTCACTGACAGCAAATCAAGCATAGCTGCACTATCGAGAACAAGGGTGGCCAGCAGCATAATACTGGAGTGCAAGCAAGCTCTAGACCAACTCGCCGCAACCAACAGAGTCATAATATCCTGGATTAAGGGACATTCAAATAATGAAGGGAACGACTGGGCCGATAGGCTAGCCAAAAGGGCTGTCCCGAAAAGAGAAGGCTCTAAGGCTTTGCCACTAGCACCACTCATTATCTCCCAAATACTTAAAGGAAACTCCCTTGAAGAACACAAAAAGGAATGGCTACAAACTGACAAGTATGTGGTCGCCAAAAAATGCATCCACTTACCAACACCGAAGCTGAGCAGGAAATACATTGTATTACCTAGAAGAAGTTTGCGGCTGCTAATCGGTACCCTTACTGGGCACTGCAAACTAAACAAGCACCTCCATAGCATAGGGGTGGTAAAAGATCTTCTATGTCGGAAATTCGAGCAAGAAGAGGAGACCCTAAGACACATCCTGTGTAAATGTGAGTCTCTCAAATAACTCAGGTGGTCTGTATTCGGAGAGGAGTGGCCAGATTGGTCACAACTGGGCAACACTCCACAAGGCCAACTACTTGACTTCACAAGAAGTTTAGGTTGGCTTGAGGAGCAAGGTTCAGGAGGTGGCACAAAGGACCAACGAATGGTCTAAGTGCTGCGACCATTAGGTCGCCCTCCACAAACCATCATCATCATCATCACAAGAACACCGACACGCGTCATGCAAATAAAACAACAACAATGCGTCTCCAACTTCTACTTTAAAACAAAAAAGTACATGTCACGAACTGAGATCACAGATTATTGGTCGCTGCATAATCTAGGACGCACTGATGTCATCTTAAAAACGTAGTTAGAATTTCCATTAAAATCCAATAATAACAAAGGCTCGGTTATATCAACACTAAACAACCTCAAGTCAATGAATATACTGACAGAGTTTAGAGAAACGACACCCTTTAGGCCCACTGAGAAAAAACTGCCCCAAGCATCATATACTTGCATACTTGCCTCTGTTGAACGAGAAATCAGTGAACACCTCAAAAATTCATCAATCAACCATAGATTTTGCAACCGAATTATCTCCAAGGCTACCAGTAAAGCAACTCGACTCATCCGAATAATCACAGGAAATATTAATATTAATAGCAATATTAATGAAAATATCAAATAATGTTTTATACTAAAGTTATGTTCAATAACGAATTGCTCTTCATAAAAATACATTTGTACATGATGGTTCATATCAAAGTTAGACTTTTTTTAAATGAGACATCCTATATATTTGTATCTTTTCGGATCTTGTGTTACTACGGAATTACAATGATATGACGTTATCGCGTTTGAAACCTAACTATTTCCAAAGTATTCCGTAGTTTTTATAGAAATGTATGCAATTTATTAATGTATCCTTATTGATAGAGATGATGAGCTTTTGTGGTAAAACGCCTTTTTTGCTTTATCTCTATGTATCTTATTTAACTTTCAAATTTGACATACTTACACCTGTTCTATTGAAATGTCCCTAAAAAGGCTGAATTACTGTGATTTATGTATAGTCCTAGGTAATTCCGCAGGAATATTTTAAATAATCAATTACTGGCAAAGTATATGCAGCAACTGTCGTAAATCTTATGGCCTCATAGGGAATTTTAAATATACCTCCGACGTACCGTGCATAATTCCCAGTAGCGATTTACCGGCAACAACTCAGTTATAAACAAGATGGATGACAAAAATTAAAATTAGGAATGCATCACCTGAACCGATTTAGTCGGACCAGCAGGCTGCCTTATAATTTAGTAGTTGGGTTGCAAGTAAATTCGGAGTCGCGGCGGCGTCAAAATGAAAATATTATTCATTTAGACTACGCGGCGTAAACTTTGCGGAATATACGGTGTACAATAAATTTAATAGCATGGCAATAAAGCGGCGAGACACTGCCGTTTTATTAGCAATTTCATTAAAACTGCGCCCGATCTCGTAGACATTAATTACTATTAATTATTAATTATGACAGATAAGACCCGACGGGAGACCCTCCTGAAATTCCTGTCTTCCAAGAAATTTATACGCATTTTGTATGAATTCAAATGTTTTGATGAATTGTAGGTATAATTAATTGCCCTTTATAACATTGATATACGTACATGTGATACGCAAATTAAATTAATATTCATTTTATATCATACGAACGATTGGGAGTGGAATTGACCTGGGGATGTGGGCGTTTCAACTTACTTGTTAAACTGAATTAAAAAATTCACTATATTTTAACCACAACTAATTATTTGAAAGAAATGGCGATGTGGCTCTCTCTCTCTGATTTGATGATTCGCTCGGGCGAACCAGCAACTCGAGACGAGTTGCTGGTTTGCCCGAGACGAGTGACAGGTACTTTAAAATCATTGTGTTAGGTTAGGTAGGGTTGGATAAGGTTGGGTTAGATAAATTGCGACAAATCGATTTTTAATATAAACAATTGGAAGACTAGCGACATCTCTGTTGGAGAAGACGACAATCCGAAGCAATTGTTTGTAAATCAAAAACCTCGGGCACTTTCTACAAGCGCTCTCGAGGATTGTAAGAAAAAGGCACCATCAGAAAAACCCGGTGATGAAAAGAAGATTCCTGTTAACTCTAAATTAATAAATAAAAATTCGGATTTATGTACTTCTGAGGAAATTCATCGCAACGTTACTAACTGTAGTAATGATCCGATAAAAACGCAAGACAGCACCAATGTAGATTATACTACTGTTGTGCACAAAAAACGCAGACCCATTAAGAAGCCTCTTGCCGTTGGGACCGGAAATGCACTAACAACTAAACTGGAAGCTGAACATAGTTATTCATCAAGCGCCTGAAGAACTAAGTCACAGAACAACAGATGAGGGTTTTTTTTTTGTGCTAGGAGGAGAAATCTTTTATAGACGCCCCCGTAGCGGGGCAGTGCTGGAGTCACCTGACATACCAGCTAAAACTCCTCCTCTTTGTCGTCGGCCGGGTTTAAGCTCATCCGGTCGTCTCTCGGGGCATCAGGGGATGTCTCGATGATCGGTTGGAGTGCGGTGGCAGACGAATAGCCACCTTGAACAGAAGTAAAATTACTTATGTGTAACCTTGGTTCCTTAGGGTCGCCAGGATGATCCCAGGGACTGTTGTAGTCATGATGATGGCATGGTCCATCGGTCCTTTGGCGGTGGAGAGGGCTGCCAGCGTCTCCGCCACGATGCTGCCAACCTTGGCGTGGTCGGGTTCTTTGGGGGCATGGGCTGCTGTCATCTTCGTCATGGAGCCATAGCTCTTGCTCTGGGGGTTCGAGGTGGTGCTCTTCTTCTGCAAGACAACGAATCTGGTGCAATCTCGATAGTTTGCGGGATGGGCCTCGGTGCAGTTGGTGCACTTTGCCGGGTTTCGTATTCCTGCGTCAAGTGTGCGCCTACGCACTTAACG
This sequence comes from Ocypus olens, assembly GCA_910593695.2. NCBI lineage: Eukaryota > Metazoa > Arthropoda > Insecta > Coleoptera > Staphylinidae > Ocypus > Ocypus olens. Next base: position 9,436,607 of record OU343054.1, on the reverse strand, counting down.
CATTGGGGCATCGTGCAGTAGAGTTGCATATACCCTAACTGCTGACAGCGATAGCATTGTTGTTTGCTACCGTGGTGTCGTTTGGGTTCGACCTTCACGTCGAGCCCCAAAACCTTCTCGACAACGAAAATGCATCGTCAATTTTGGCCAGCGTCGAGCTGGACGTAGACCATCCACAGGGGATAGGTCTGTCCAGACTGTGGATCCCTCCATGACATCCGTTTGACGGATGTTGTGTTTCTTCAGATCTTTCGCGATCTGGGCCTCGGTTAGTGCTGGGGCGATGTTCCTGATCACCGCCTTGAAAGTCTCCTCCTGGAGCTGGTACGTATGATATGGAACGCCGATGTCGTCGAGGACTCTCGTCAGGTTACGAAAATCCGTGGGCGTCTCATGGAATACACGCAGCCCCCGGGCTACGTATTTAGCCTGGTAGACTTTGATGGAGTGTGATTACATCAGGGCCTTAATTTCCAGCCAGTTAGTCTCCGCTGGCGAGATTTTGGGAGCGCTGCCTTTGTAGCAGGTTGTGAAGCCGTCTTTCTTGGGTTGTGGAGCGTCGAATCGGGTGACGCGACTCTCTCCTTAGTCACTGGTTTTGAGGTGGAGGCCTGGTCTTCGTCCGTGTCCATTGGAAGACATGCGAATCTGTTGCCCGTGGGCATCGTGAGTACCGGTGTTGTGACTGGTAGTTTCAGTAATTGTTCCGCCATCTCCAAGCGGCGAGTCAGCTCATCGATTTGATTCTTTAGCTCATAGATTAGGGAGGTACACTTGATGTTCTCGCTGGTAAGGTTGGTCGCCCCATGTTCTGCTCTGCCTATAGAAGCATGTACGAGTGTTATTTTTAGAGTAATAACCGTTCTAGTCCATTTCCATAATAACTATCATCTTTTCGCTATTTTTCGACACAATGCTCCACCCGATAATGGTATTTTTCAGAGAAAACAGTTATACGAGGGTCGTTTAATAAGTAATGCAACATATTTTTTTTCTCCACAATGAGCACAAACTGAAAGTTGCACTTCTAGGTACTTCAAGTTCAGTGTTTCTCCTCCCGGTGGACGTAGTTTCAAATCATTCCAACAGATGGCAGAGCTGTAGTGAATTTTCAAAATGTCGTCTGTTAGTGATCCACGTTACAAACAGCGAGCAGTGATTGAGTTCTTGATTGCAGAGAAAGGAACTGTGGTAAATATCCATAAACGTTTGTGTGCAGTGTATGGAGATTGTGCTGTCGATAGGATCACTGTCGGGAGGTGGGCAAAAGAGACTTAAGGCGTCAGAAAGTCCAACAACTCAACTCCAAGATCTGCCACGTTCCATTCCAGGCGTCCTGTCGGTGCCACCATTCCAGACATGGTGAGTGACGTGGATGTCATTATTCGTACGGACCGCCGCATCACAGTGCAGCAATTGGCCCCACAGCTGTCAGTCAGCAGTGTAAGTGTGTTTGCAATAATCGAGACTCTCTGATATTCAAAAGTTTGCGCAAAATGGGTCCCTAGAAGTCTCACAGCAGAACGCAAGATGCAAAAAACAACCATATCATCTGATTTGTTGGCGAGGTTTGATGCTGAGTGGGAAGCGTTTCTGTGCCGGATTGTGACGGGTGATGAAATCTGGGTGCACCACTTTGAGCCGGAAATCAAAAGACAGTCAATGGAATGGCACCATCCTCAGTTACCAAGAACGAAAAAATTCAAGTCAACTCCCTTTGCTGGAAAAGTCATGGTTACTGTTTTTGGGACAGTGAAGGGGTCATTCTTGTTGATGTGATGCCAAGAGAGACAACCATTAATTCCGAAGCATACGTGAAGACCTCGGACAAACTCAAGAAACGTTTCCGGCGTGTTAGGCATGACAAAAATCCGGCTGAAATCTTTATCCTGCACGATAATGCACGCCCGCACACAAGTTTCAGAACCCAGAAACACCTCACCAAATTGGGTTGGACAACATTGCCCCATCCACCATACAGCTCAGATCTGGCACCGTCAGATTTTCATCTCTTCGAACCTCTTAAAGACGGTTTGCGTGGAAGACACTTCGATGATAATGAGAGCCTAATTCAAGCGGTGAAAACATGGCTTCGCGCTCAGGTCAAGAGTTGGTACCGGCAGGGAATACAGGCACTTGTTTCACGCTGGCGTAAGACCATACAAGTTAATGGAGACTATGCTGAAAAATAGTACGTGTAGAAGAAACATGTAGCTATATTCTCACCAAAATTTAACAGTTTAAAATAAATAGTTTCTTAAAAGAAATATGGGGCATTACTTATTGAACGACCCTCGTATAAATCTAAACAAGAATTTACGTTTTAAGTTTAGACGTATTACTATCATTATTAAGTGAATTAAAATTGATGAATTAATGAATATACACTAAATATTTTAGTGGAATATTTATTTATTTAGGTTACATTTCGTTTCTAATAACTTTATATATTTCAATTAATTATACAAACAAGTTATATAATGTATAGGTTTTACAGAATTTTAAAATTTTTTAAAAATGAATGTGTTTTCGTATGGATTGGAGAAATCAACAAGGGTGACGCCCCCACTCCGTACAACAAATACAAGGCCATTGATTACCTTGGAACGTTCCGTTCAAGCAATATTTTTTGCTTTCGCATTATTTACTAAGGGGACTGACAAGATGGGCGGTTTAATGATTTTCCCTTCAATCTACAGGCAATTAAAAATTCTGAATGGAATTATTTAATTCGGCGTTGTTAATTTGCATTTCTCCACGAGGGAAAAATAATGGCGCTGTCATCGGAATTTTCATTCGCACTCTGGCCGCCGTCAGTGCGTATCAAAAACTGACCCTCTGACCCGGAACCCTCGTTTTATAAAATAATTACACTGGGCATTTCCACTGTTTTCTGTGTTTGCCTTCGGCTGCTTTTGCATCGTTTGATTAATTACTGCCATGTTCCCTCTAAAATTTACAGGAAATAGACCCTAGTAGGTTTTTATTATAAAGACGAGAAGATGTTGTTTTAGATTTAATGATTAAACTCAAATGTACTCTGCATTCTGTAACTAACTATAGGCGTTAGGAGTAAAATTTAGCAGAAATAAGGGATTTTGAAAAGATATGATCCTTCCGTAATCAACAGCATGAGTTTAAATTTAATAAAGACGAAATATAGCCTTAATATGTGAATATTCAACCGTGACTGCAAAATTAAGTGTTACTAAGACTAAAACAAATATCTTATTGAAACAACTACTTCCCTGCTAGTGCCACGCCGGATATTGAATGATTATTACTAGTACTACTAGCGAAATAATATTGGTTTAAGATCGCTTATTTCTACCCACAGGACTAACTCGAAAATTAAACTAAGTTGAATTTTCAAACTTTAAACTACAAAACTGAACTTCAGATTCAGATATAAATTAATAATCGAATTAATTAATTATTTCGTTTTATATTACAGCATTATTTAGTTTCAGATTGAAAGCAACTTAAACAAAGATTTTTACTTCTACTGCAATCACAATTTAGGTCGGATTATTTTAATTGTATTTATGTGCAAATCAAAAACAAAGAGCTCAGAGAAGGCTATATATAATTAACTCTTCATTAGCGCATATAAAAAAGAGCTCGAAGACTAATAACTGGCAATTTTAATGAGCTCCTTCGGCAATGGAATGAGTGAATACAGTGCTCAACTAAAGAAATCAGCTTTTGTATTTTGAAATAGCGGCGAAACGAACGTCAACAGATTCAGATAAACCAGACATTGTTTAAATTCACAAATTTATAATTGCAAAACTAAAACTATGCAGTTAATTACTCATATGTACTTAATCACAATACTGTTCAAACTATAACATTAGTTATATAACATATAAAGCGCTGCAGGCGTTTATTACGTAATCCCAAAATGTGTACAAAAGTTATTGCTTGATAACTTCCATAGCGCGGTATTTCAGTTCCCCGAAGCAATTGGCGATATTGATTTACAATTCATACAACATGGTCAGGGATTTAGTTTTCTGGCCAGCCGAACGTATTTCGAATTATCGAATATTGCGAACGAGGATTTGTCTCCGTTAGCATTTCATTTTGCTGTATCCGGGAATAAGAATATAAGCTCGAACAATTTTCTCCGGACCTTAATGGAAACGGCACATCACACAAATAGCTGTAGCACATTAATGGGAATAGATGAACTTTTTTTATTCATATGATTTATATTCAAAAATAATGCATACATTATTTATAAATGTAATGCGGAACGATATTATTGAATTGATGAGGCTCTTACTTGGTTAAAGATGAAGTATACGTTGGTTTAGTTGGAATAATTTCGACTTGCTATCAACGTTGAGAATATCTAGATTATTCCGCCATTAATTATAGTATGGCACTAATGACAAATATTTAATCTATTGTACATCTTACTTTACTTTCTTTTTATCTATACATATAACCAAAATGGAAATAAGTTTAATAAAAACGCAATATAGCTTAACCCTTAATAGTCACACCTCCGAAAAATAACGTAATAGTCATTCGGGATGTGATACACCCCACTCCTTTGAACAATTAATGTTAAATTGACAAAAAGACAAAAAAACAATCTGGAATACGTTTTGAACCTCTAGTTACAAGAATATGTGAATAGTTTTCGAAAGCTGCAAATAGCGATTTTTTACTTGTTCGTAAATTGATTAGGGATTGCCACGCAGTAACGGTCGCATCCATCCTTTTTGATCCATATATTTATATAAAATAGTTATTTGTTTAAAAAGGCAATTTATTGACGCGGCTGGCGTTTCAACGCCGACCGAGCGAGCGACTCTGTGAATTCAGATAAGTCAGTAAATCCACTTTATTGCCGTGTTGAACATATACTGTTTTCGTGGATTGTTTATAATAAATTAACAATAACATGCAATGCTATGATTTTCAGTATTTTTAATTCCATCAACATATCGAAGGTAGCTATGTACAGTCAAAGAAAATACAAATGCGAAAATACAAATGCGAAAGAATGCTGCCGCGTGTCGGTGCTTAGTTCGGTCGAAGCCCGTCTCTGCTTAAAATACAATTATGAGGTAATAATAATAAAATTTACAAGCCTGGTTCCCTTCTCGCCTCTAAGTGATAGAGTGACGGGTTCCTATCAGTTAATACCATATCTTTTCATCTGCCAATTTTTGGTGCGTCATCTTCAAAAATTCGAATAATTACTGTTTTTACATTATTTTGTTTTTGATACTTTTTATATATTTATTAATTGAAGAGTAATTTTATATAAATTATTGGTAATTAATATTTTAGTATTATTAATTTTCTTTTCAGTTTCGTATAAATAATCCCATTGTTGCCAAGATATGACCTTGAAAGCCTCGAAAAATACGATTTTATTTTTTTAACCACTAAAAATTATTATAATAGTCTGAGAAATTCACATATATTTTTTACCCAAATAAAAGTTTATTAAGGGTATTAATTTTTTTAAGTTTCCGAATTGCGTCAAAATTCTAAAGTCGGCATGGTTTTTATGATTGGAATTTAAAACAACATTTTGACCGAGTTCCCTGAAATTGCCGTCATTATTATTGCCTTTGTATTCTTGAAAAACATTACACGGAGCGAAGTGAGTCAAAATACATTTCGACAAGTAATTAAGTAAAGGGTACGCGCATTCAAAACTTTATTACTATAATAACCCTCATAAACATAATCCAGCATTGTAGGCTCTGACTTTTTTTTGAGATAATTTTTCAGGAATGTAAGGAATACTTACGATTGTTTTAAATTTTAGGTTGTCACTCGATTGCTTAGCGGCAAAAAAAGTTAAACTTAAAAAAAAAGAATAACCTAAATGACCTTCAATGACCTTGAAAAAATTTACTTATATACCAACTCAGAGATGGTATTACAAATGCCTTTAATACGATTCCTAGAAGAAGTGTTTATAGGGCAATAAATAATGTTAAGAAACGCGCTTAATTGTGTATTACTGCAAACGGTTTTTTATTTGAACAAATTATTATTAATAATCTCCATATTTGTTTAATAGTTATTAGTATTGTATATTATTTTATTTATTAACAACTTTTAATTTTGTATCGTCTATATCGTCCAAAATCATTGTTCATTTGCATAAAAAATTGTTCGATGCAGTTGCCTTCTTTCTGTCTACATTTGTAAATATTTTTGACTAGCAAATTCTATATTTCTGTTTACTGAATAAAAAATACGTAACATCTCACTTTTCTGAATTATTGAACGACATTCTTATTCATACGAAATAATTATGTTTGACAAACAAAGAGGTATTCAGATTTTGAATCGATTTTAATTCCATGGCACCGATGATTTTTAGTAAGCGCTATAGAGATTGCCAATCAAAGTGTGACGATTATATGTTCATTTATGAAATTAAATGTATGTTGTGGTGTATTGTCGCCATCACAAAAAATTAAGCTTTCAGATGTGATAAAACATAAATATGACGTCCATAAGAAATAAGAAAGTTGATGATGGTTCAAAAGAAACGAAACGTGTTACAAAGAAAATTCTTACGCCATCTATTAGATAATAAAAAAGTGCTATAAGAACGTCTTTACAATTTTTAAATATCTCCTCAAATAACGGAGATATAAAGAAAAAACGAAAACCAGCTTTTTCAGTTTTTTTTTACTTTACTCGAAAACAAAAGAATTTAAGTAATTTTTTTCGATGGATTATTAATCAACATAAAATTCTTCAAAACACCCTGTATATGATTTTTTTCAAATTTTTATAGTGGTTAAAAAACAAAAACCTATTTTTCGGGTTTCATGGTCATTACTTGACAAATGGGGTTGTTTATACGAAACTGAAAAAAAAAATTCATACTAAAATACTAATAATAATTTTACATAAAATGACCGCTCAATTGTTGATAAATTTATAAAAAATATCAAAATATCGTAAAAATATTAGTAATTCGAATTTTTTAAGATGTCGCACCAAACGTTGAAAGATGAAAAAAGTCACATAGATGGTATTTGTTGATAGCAATCATATGACAAAATAAAATTTTAAACTAGTGGGCAAATTTTTAATTTTTTTATTTTCAAACATTTTTTTAATATTCTAAATAACATTTAATGACCTTGAAAAATTCACCTATTTGGTATTTGGGTCAATTATAAATGTAATTTTTTCAGATTTGAAAATATTTTTTTTAGTGGTTAAGATAATTATATTTGAAAAAATCTTGTTTTGGGGCTTCCCGGGTCATGTCGGGGATTTTTTTATATACGGCTTACGGCTACTTTGGTTTAATACCCTTTTATTACCTCATAAATTGATTTTAAGCAGGTACGGGTTTCAACCGAACATGCGGCCGATTCCCTCGCCGAGCGAGTTTCGCATTTGTACAAAAAAAAAAAAAAAAACTGACATTTGCTGGTGTGTGTGACGCAATCATTTATAATTATAGACAGTCTTTCTGGTGAGACATTATCTCCAATAGTTATAGGGAAGCGGCAAGGAATATAGAAATAGACTTATTATTATGATTTCGTGTCCTGTTTTTAAGGGGGAAAAACCCCTTTAAGCGCTGAAAAATAGGTCATTTGTATATTTTATTTTCGGCTTGAAAACAAGTCTGGAGGGCAAATCGTTTTTGATTGTTTTAATTAGTGATAAACCGGCTTCCAAACTAATTTTTTCGCAGCCACTTTGAGGCCGCTGCACCAGGTGGCGCAGACGTCTTCTTGCGCAAAATCGCCCCACTGCGGGGAGATTTCTGGTCCCCCGAATCTTTGCAATAAAAATCGGTTCGGAATATTATTCTACATAATATTTCGCAACGAAACACGGGAGCTTTTTTGAAAAAGTTGATTTTTACGAAAATTGTGGCCCCAAAAATTCGTCACAAAAACGTGCACAAAAAATCGAATTTTCAAAATATCGAAAATCCGACGCGTATGTCGTTAGCCAATTCAATTCTTAATACAGTAGGCAAAACCGCATCGAAATCGGATGTAAATTTTCCGAGAATTTTCTCCCGCGTTTTGAAAAATACTGTTTCGAGATAAACGCGTTTAAACTTTTGGGAAAGTTTAACTTGGGATAACTTTCATATCATATGTTTTCGGCATCGGTGAATACGAATCTTAGGTTAAATTTGCAAAGTTCAAGTTGGCGGATCCAATATGGCAAGCAGCAACACCGGCCGCGATGTCTACTACTGACTTCCCAGAATGGACAACTTTTGAAGCTATTTGCCAGAGCGTAGCGTTGAAACTTTCGTTCCCATTTTACGTAAACCCGCCTAGGCACCTTTGCAGCAAGTCATCCCGGCTCAGTTCTGTGTACAGGACGGAGAGCGTCGAAAATATCCTTCTTCATCGCTGGATATCCCTGAAGTACACCCGTCGCTTTTGTCGAGTACATCCAACAGTATATTAAGAGGCTCGGAATTCGTTAAGATTCTGATTGTTATGGATTCCTCAGCTGCCGTAATGATAGTGGCGATAAGACTGGCAACTGCGACATTTAGGTCCGCTTCAGACTTAATACTTGGAAGAGGAGAGACGAGCGAGTCCACATTTTTCCTGAAAAGCTTCCAGTCCGTATTGCTCACAGACCGGTAGGGGATGGTAGTTCCCATTGCTAAGTGCATAATGACTGGATTGTGATCTGAGTCCAAGTCATCATCAGTCCAGATGTCATGTTCGGCGCCTTGCTGAGGAGTGCTTTGTCGGTAATGTCGGGCCGGAAGCCGGCAGAGTGAACGAGGCTCCATCTTGGGCGAATTTTGAGTTGTAATATCCCAACGACATTATACGAAATAAATTAATAAGTTTCCGAAAACACGTTGCTCAGTAACTTGTTACTTAAAAGCAATGTGCTTGAGAAAACTTTTATAATTATAAGTATTTGTCAATGTCCGAGAGATATTCGGTTCGAACATTTCTTAAAAGTAAATTATTCAACATTATTTATTAAAAATACAATTATTACCAGTTAGGGGCACTCCGTGGCGGAGCGGATTGGTGCGAGGCGCGGTGGGTCTCGAGAATCTTCATTGCCGAACCGTGAACCTGACATTTACATATAATGATTACCAACCATATTGAATTAGTATGTGAATGTGTTTATTTTGCTTAAAACGTCATAATGGCGGCGATAAGTTTTTATAAGATGATTTTAGTGTAAGTTTATGTTGGTCGTTTCTTTTTGCACACATGTCTGAGAATTAAGCGATTTAATTGGATGTTTATTTTACCAAGAAATGTTCAATGTCATTGACTAGAGCTCTACCTTTCCTGTTAGAAACTCTGTTTTTCGGCTCATTACGAAAAGTCTTGCGAAAGCGTCGGCGAAGAGGTTCTTCTCCGCTTTGGTGAAGGCTACAGTGAAGAAGAGCGGTAGCTATTGCGGAATCGTGGTCAGCGTTGGAGGCGCTGCAATCAGCGTATGTTGGCTTCGGAAAATCACCCTGAGGAGGAGGTGCCTGAGGGGCCAGAGCCGGCCTCTGAGGGGCAGGGGACGAGCTCCATGTGGCACTGGCATAGGAGATGCCTTCCACTCGATTTGCGTGTTTGATTTGATAGAAGTTGGAGGAAGATGAAGGACACCCTCTGTAGCTTACTACGTGAGGGCCATTGCAATTCGAGCCTTCTTGCGCACTTAACGCAGACGAATGAGGCTTTGCAGCGAGCCTATATTTGGCCGACCCGCTGGCAGCGGTGACATTTGTTGCCACCTGAAGATTTGTGTTTGGCTTCGACTTTGATGGAAAGGCCACAGACGTTGATGATTTGGAAGATTATCGGTACCCCAGCTTCCTTCGCAATGGGATCTTAGCAGATTAACACTTCACAACGAGTAAACCTATGGCTGTCCGTAAAGTTGTTCAATCAATGTATTGGACAATATATTATAAATCGGAAAAGTGTTCGGAAGGTAATTCGTTTGTTTAGTTCATGGTGCCATTACCAGGAAATTTCATACAAATCCCCATATTGCCATTACCGGAAAATTTGTATGTTAAATATAGCAATATTTCAATACAAAATATGTCATTAAATCTTTGCAGTGGCATTTAATGGGAAATCGCTAGTATACTAATAAATATTCAATTACTTTCAGCAAATGAAATATGAATTGCTGCCTCTTGCTGACATGAATAGACTATAATAAATAAGTAGAGCCTTTAAAATTCAAACGTAACCCTAACAAGATTCAGTTTCAATTTGTCTTTAGTTTAAGCGAATAAATTTAAGGTCGTAAGTAAAGTATAGTACATAATGCGAGTTGTAACGCAATTATGCTCGCATGAAATTTGCTACTTATACCTCTAGTTATTTAATATACTATTACACCCGTCAGTTATGTGTAGGCATTGACTGATGAAAAAAAATCAGTTATTTTCTGGGTCGGACCGATAAAATTATAGTTTTTATATAAGCTTATAGCCTTATGAGTTTTAAAATGTTCGAGTCTACCTTTCTGGAATTAAGCGTAAGAAGTTACAATCTTATTTTCCTGGCTGGTTCTCTTCATGTTTAATCAGGTTAATTAAACAAAAGCGGGCAGCTCATAAAAAAATCAAGAGAACGGGCTGTAGAAACTGAGCACTTAATCCAGTTCTAAATCAAGTTTGGACCATGGAAACAAACAGAAATCCGGTGAGATTAAAAACTTTTGTTAAAATTTCGTACACTGGAAGTGGGTATTTGCCTTAACCACTTTTTGTTTTTTTCCGATATTTTTTTTAAATATGACAAATATTATAAAAATATTAAGTATCCAAGGCAACACAAAATTAGACATATTTTGTTTATAAACTTTTTGATTTAACAAAAAAAATCAAACTGAATGAAATCGTTACCGTTTCGTGAAATTTATATTATCAATAATTGTGGAAAATGTCAAAATGTAGGATTTGTTAAGGTTTTTTGAAATCTTAGTTTTTGAAAAAAAAATAATCAACAAAAAAAATCACTAAAAATCAGTCTCAAATTATAGCCAAGTTAAATTTCCATTTTATGTTTTGTCTGCCGTTGCTTGGTTAAGAGTTACGAATTTTTTGGATACTTAACCATCCCTCACCCCCTCCCCCTTCGTGATGGGTAGGGGTGACTTTTAAATGGCAACCATTTTTCTCGACGGATTCAGATTTTTGGGGAAAAAATTTCAATCTTTTTGTCGGAATTTTTTATTTATCCGAAACCTTCCTCACCCCACAGATTAAAAAAACGATTTTCTGACCTTTTATTAACGTTTTCAACTGACTGGAAGTTAGCCATAAATTTCAACCACGAATCCGGCACATCCACCAATTTTGCCTTTACTAAATTTCCAAGTTATCTCTACTAATTTACAGAAAATTAATTAAAATTCATAATTAATCAAATTGCTGTAGTGCTGTAGTAATAACAATAAGCTTTTAACATAGGATTAACCCCGATTTTTCGATAAGACTTCTATCGAAACATAGTCAATTTTCAAAAAATCAAAAGCATCGTTGGGTGTAGTTTAGGTTCGATATTTTCGGCCACAAATATTCGATGGAGCTTTGTTTACAATATTTATACTTAAAAAAATGACACATATTCTTAATTTTTGTTTAAATAATTATTTACCTAAACACTTTTACGAAATTTATTTAAACAAAAATGAAGAATATGTGTCATTTTTTAAGCTTAAATATTGTAAACAAAGCCCCATAGAATATTTGTAGTCGAAATTATCGAACCTAAACTAGGCCTAACGATGATTTTCGATTTTTTGAAAATAGACGAAATTTCGTAAAAGTGTCGGGGTAAATAATTATTTAAACAAAAATTTAAAAAATGTCACATTTTTCTAAGCCTAAAAATTGTAAACAAAGCCCCATGGAACATTTGTACCCGAAAATATCGAACCTAAACTAGGCCTAACGATGACTTTTTATTTTTTGAAAATAGACGAAATTTCGTAAAAGTGACTGGGTAAATAATTGTTTAAACAAAAATGAAGAATATGAGTCATTTTTTTAAGCCTACAAATTGTAAACATAGCCCCATGGAACATTTGTGGCCGAAAATATCGAACCTAAACTACGCCTAACGATGACTTGATTTTTTGAAAATAGACGAAATTTCGTAAAAGTGTTTAGGTAAATAATTATTTAAACAAAAATTAAGAATATGTGTCATTTTTTTAAGCTTAAATATTGTAAACAAAGCCCCATAGAACATTTGTGGCCGAAAATATCGAACCTACGTTACCCCTAACAATGACTTTTGATTTGAATCTTTACTATGTATCGATAGATGTCTTATTGAAAAATCGGGGTAAATCCTGACTTGTTATTACTATGGCACTACAGCAATTTGAGTAATAATGCATTTTAATTTATTTTCTGTAAATTAGTAGAGATAACTTGGAAATTTATAAAGGCAAAAATGGTGGAGGCGCCGGATTTACTGCTAACGGTACGTTTTCATGCCTCGATGATGATCTAAACTTTTCCCAGAACAAGTTTGAGACGAATGATGCTTTTCAAGAAATTTTTCATCCGAAACCCCGCCAAGAATCAAAATGTTTCAATACGTTTCATGGACGGCACTCAGCCGCAATTTTGTCAGAAATAAAACGTTTTTAAAATTGAATTCTTGGGAGGGTTTCGGATGAAAAAATTTCTCGGACAAAGGATGAATATTTAAGCACCAGAAATCTGAATCCAGCGAAAAAATGGGGGTTGCCATTTAAAATTTCAAAGCCACCCCCACCCCCTCGAAGGGTGATGCCTATTTTGTCTCACACTCGTTCTCAGAAAAAATGAAAACGTTAATAAAAGGCCAGAAAACCGATTTTTGAATCTGTTGGGTGAGAGAGGTTTCGGATAAAAAAAAAAAATCAGACAAAAGATTAATATTTTGTCCCCAAAAATCTGAATCCGTCGAGAAAAATGGGGGTTGCTATTTAAAAAATTTAAGTCACTCCCCACCCCTCGCGAAGGGGTGAAGAGGTGAGGGATGGTTTAGTATCCAAAGGATTCGTAACTCGCAACCAAACTTTTTTTTTTAAACCTACCCCCGGGGAAATATTGACCCGTTGCCGGACTTTCTGCGCACCCGTTAAATCTGGTAGTGTAATCACATAACAACAGCTTACGAGATCTATGTAATAAGATCAAATCCATTTAGATTATTAAGCCAGTACTTTTTGAGAATCTGCTAGAAACCGACAATATACAATTAAGCGGAAACCTCTATTCTCCCGTTAAGCGTTACAGGAATTGGCGGTTTAAAGTATATTCCTTACGAAATTTAATAAACAACATTTCGATTACGCACCGAAATTTACAGAGCAAGCGTGGTAATCATTGAGGAAAATTTTATTGAGTCGGGATGAGATTTGTTCATTAGCTTTATAATTAAAAACACCACCATTTTCTGTATGTAATTCCGGACATTAAAAACATGTTTACACTACTTAAAATTATAATAATTAACTAACAATAAGTAGTATGCAATCAAAAATAGGATTACTATAGCATGACACCTTAGTAAGAATGTCCAAAGAAAATAATGAGACAGGTCTTTTATAGTGGGTTAATTTGGGCTTTTGCTCTTATTACAACATTATTACATTAGGCAATGTGTTATTGTTATGTGTTATGATACAATACACTACTCCGTTATTAATATTATGTAATGCGAACAATATCGACATTTCCCGTTTACACTAACTAGACCAACTAAACATCACCAAACGTTAAATTATACAAATAAAATTTATAGCAGCAATATGATAAGTCCGTTTTACACAATAATTTCATCGTTTTCCCATTTTCGATTGCACACAGCTCTACGTTATTGACGATACCGAAATTTTAATAAGTCAAGGGACGTTTTCAGCTGGCCGATTAAACGGTTTATTGCTTTAACGCCTGTTTTGTATACGAATGTGTACCATGTAAAATATGATCAACATGAAGTCTTATTCAGTTTAATTGGATTTATATAGGAATCAGGGGCGGTTTGTTATGTAGAGTAAAGGAGTCTACCTCTAATTTCAACCTTAGCAAGGATTTTCAAATAATTCTAAAAACACAGATTCATCATTTTAAATGTCAAAACATTGCCTGCGATTTTTTTTCAATTTCTTTTTTTCTCAAATTGAAGGAATATATTGAATGCTAAGTCGCTCTACCATCAAAATGTTCCACCATCCGCCATTGATAGGAACATTACCAAAATGAACATTTATATTAAAGAATTTTTTACAAATAGCTATTTGTCTATTAAAAGTGCAAAATTACCAATTATCGCTCGAGAGAAATGTCCACAGTTTCTTGAAAGCTACACTTGTACTTTACGCTTAAATCTGCAACTATTGATTTATTGGTGATTCTTCTTTACAATTTTAAAATGAAAAGTACAGTTCTTACCAATTTTCATAACTATTCCTGAAGGCGACGATACTTCAGCAGTTGAAATTTGATAATTTGCTGTAGTTTTTGATTTAATAAGTTTGGGCGATGATGGTCTAGATAAAGTGACTTCACCCTTACTGACAAAAGTAAGCGAGGGTTTTTCAATTCTGTCACTTCTGTCACGGCGAATTGACTTTTTCTCTATGCAGCGATTGAAAATGTCTACTTCTCTAGGCAATTGTAGAAAAATAAATATTGTGTACTCTTATAAGAATGCCTTAAAAGGGGAAACTTGATCTTAGATGTAATCGGATCTTGGGTAGTAACACCTAGACGTTATTAAAGGTCAATTCAATCCCCAAGAAAAATAATAATTGTTTAGTCGTATATTCTTGTACAGGGAAATAGTATATGGCGTAAATCAACCTTGCCCTGTTTATATTTCTGGAGATTTCTATAGTAGATCTCCTCATTAAGGATGCTTTATTAATGGAGTATAATGATATTGAAATCTACAATTTACAGTGTACAAAAATAGGAATCATAATGTAAAATTGTTAATATCTGGTTTATAATTTTGATGCCTTCAAATTAGTTTTTTTTTTAGACTAATAGCTTTATATCAAATATTGTAACAAATGAATGTTGATTGACATTACAATTTGTAATGTGTACATAAGTGTCGTGCATATATTTTTTAACTAGCATATTATTGTGCCACTTGAATTAATAATGCATGCATAGTTTGCTGCACCTGGTATTATTAACACAATGCTATTTGCAGTAAATTGCTCTAATTGCGTCAGCAATAAATACATAATAGATCCACTTAAAGCGAACGGTATTTTGCGCCACCGGGATACATATTTTGTATTCAATAAATTAACCAGGTGGTATATTTATGAAATATGATATGAATTCTCAACTGAATACTCCGAGCACAAATACACTAGTTTGCGGTTAGCGCTTTATGCTGTAAATAATAATTACGTCTATACGGTAGAATATTGGCTTTATGTATTAAGAAATTTTCTGCACTGAAATACTGAAGCCATTTGAGCGAAAACATCCACATTCCCTAGAAATTTTACATTTCTCCGAAAAGATCCAAAACTATAGTTCCTTAAGCCGCTTGAAATATACAAAACGTAACGTAATCCGGAAACCCCAGCAATCAAATTGACAATATATTCACCAATTGTTAAATACGTAATACCATTATAATAACAGCAATATTCAAATGTTTACTTCAAGTTACAATGTATTGTTTGTGTGATAATGATGTTCTGTACGCCACAAAATAACGTAAACGTGTGTGATACCAGCAGAATCCTTTTTTTGAAGCTCTTCATTAAAAATATATCATTAAGTAGAGCTCTACCAGCAACTCGAGACGTGATAATCTTAAATTTCAGAGTTCTCTCGCGTTCTTCGAATACTTTCTCTGCGCAAACTTTAGCCCCACACGCCTTGAGATGCCGGTAGAGGTATAGCAATAACTAAACTTAAATTACCTTAATATATCATGTTTTCGTAACACGATTTCGAGTCCGATATACCAACGTAAACATTCAAAACAATTGCAACGAATTTTCAGAATGTTCTTCATGACAATTTTTTTATTTTTTTTTTTCATGGCCGTTTTTGGACCTTTCTAAGGATTTTTTTCAGAACACATTTTCAGAATGGTCTTCATGACAAATTTTTTAATTTTTTTTTTCATGGCCGTTTTTGGACATTTCTAAAGATTTTTTTTCAGAACACATTTTTAGAATGTTCTTCATGACAATTTTGGAATTTTTTCTTTTTCAGATATTTTTAGCATTTTTTTCAAGACTCTTTATTTCAGGAATTTTGTTAAGGACTTATCTTAGGCCTTTTTGCAGGACATTCTTCGGGACTTTTTTCAAGACACTTTTTGGGATTTCTTTTTAAAGAAAATTTTTCAGAAATGTTTTTGTTTATTTTTTAAAGATATTATTTTCGGGGAAATTTTTCAAGACTCTTTCTGCAGGACAATTTTCTTATGATATTTCATCAGGACTCTTTTTCTGAACTGTTAGGACTTATTTTAGGGCTTTTTAGGACTTTTGTTTCTGGTATTTTGTATGAAGACTATTTTCTGGATTTTTTTCACGGCTTTTATTAGGATACTTTTTCAAGGAGTATTCCTCCAGGACTTTTTTAAGAACCTCTTGTTCAGAACTTCTTTGCAGGATTATTTTCAAAATCTTCTTCGTTACATTTTTTCAAAATTATTTTTCCGGGATTTTTTTTAAGCCTTCTTTACAGGACTTTTTTTCAGTACTATATTTCAGAACATTTTTTAAATTAATTAATTAATTTTTAGGACTTCTTGTTCGGGACTTTTTTTCAAGACTCTTTTGGAGATTTTTTTAGGACAATTTCTTCAGAACTTTTTCATGTCTTTTTAAGGATATTTTTGCAGTGTTTTTTTTTCAGAAATGTTTTATTAGCATTATTTACGATGTTATTGTCATAACTCTTTTTTAAAACTGTTTTTACAGGATATTTTATCAGGACACTTTTTTCGGGACTTTATTCAGGACTTTTTAAGGATTTATTTTAGGACTTTTTTGGACTTTTTTCAGGATTTTTTAAGGACATTAATTTGTGATGTTTTATATGAACACAATTTTTCAGGACACTTTTCTCAGTACCTTTTTCAGGATTTTTATCACGACTCTTTTTCACAACTTTTTAACAGTACTCTTTTTTTCAAGACAATATTTCCAAAACTGTTTCTCCAAGACTTTTTCAGGACATTTTTTTGTCAAATCTTTTTCAGGACTTTATTTCTGGTCTTTTTGGACCTGTTTTTCAAGACATTTTTTTTGTCAGGACTCTTTTTTCGGGAATTTTTATGAATACTTTTTTATCGGGACTTTTTTAAGACTTTCTTGTTCAGCACTTTTATTAGGTTTTTAGGACTTTTTAATCAGGACTATTTATATTTTCAGAAATATTTTTCAGGATTTTTTTTGCATTATTTTTACTTTTTCAGTAAACTTACGGTAAAGATTATTAGAATTTGAAACATAATTTGTCATTTTTACCTTTCATAATGTTGACATTGCAATCATTCGATCGTGTGAAACGCTCGATTTAAAATATGATTTAAATTGAAAATAAACAATGAAAACGTAAATATAAATGGCTATGATACCATCAAGTTGGAGAAAGTGACATGATGGCCACATCACCATTTTTTTTTTATAAACGACACTCATGTGAATCCCTATCTTCGGCAATGCAACTGAGTTTTTGAATTTGAAGTATAATTTTTCCATCTTTCATAATGTTGACGTTTTAAACGTCAGTTTAATCCGAGTCTGCAAAACGTTCGACATTTAAAACATGATTTGAATTGAAAATAAGCCATGTTAGCGTAAATATAAATGATACCATCAAGTCGGAGAAAGTAACATGATGGCCACATCACCATTTTTTTTAATTTCTTCGTTACGAAGTACAAGAAAATATTATGATCGTAAAAATTTTTTCAAAACATTTTTTTACGGAAATATCTTTCAACAATTTCTGGAAAAAATAATTTTGAAAAAATTTTCACGATCATGTCATGAAAGACCGTTCTGTTACATAATATAAATTATTTTTTCTACTCCCACCTCTAAAATGCCATTTATCGCATATGTTTTCATGACACTAAGTGATTCTTTAAATACACCTTGACAAACTGTGACTTTGTGCATTTTAGTCATGGGCTCCAGATTTTTAAATCGCATAAATCAATTGAAATTCAAAATCAAGTTAGTTGTCACTTATCAACAATCTGTCAAAATAAAACAAATAAATGAAAGAAGGAATACTTTCAACTTAAATCAAATAAATAATACACAACATTCAAGAAATTTAGAAGAATCCATGATTTCATTTAGCAATTGCCATAATGTCTCTAAATTAATAGTTAATGTATATTTACCCAAGTAGACCAATTTAATAATATTGTACTATTACTATGTTCATTTAAGATAATAAAATAATTTCAAAATTTTACCAATTTAGTCGTAGAAAAAGTATAGTATGCAGTTCGTGTTATAAACTTCTCTAGACACTCGTTATTAAACACTCGGTCCGCTACGCTCCACTCGTGCCTAATTAACTCGTGACTAAAGTGCAGTTTATAACACTTGTTGCATAATATACTATAATGTAATATATATTTACAAATGAATCGTACATTGGAATATTATGAAAGCATCAAAATCAATAATCAATTAGTAGGTGGGAAAGTAACTAAAAAATATGTACCTATATGTATGTTGATCCAGAATTGTTTCTCTCCTTCAACATCTGGGAATGTATTTTTGCATGTTGTTAAAATAATGCATATAATTTTCTCTTGATATTTCCTCCAAAGAAAGTTCAATGGCCCTATATCACTCGGCAAGGGAGGTTGCCTCATGGCGTTTAATTTTCAATTTCCATTAAATGAATATCATTTCAATGGGATTCAAAAATGTGAGTGTGGAAGATGTATAATGTGATGAGCTAATGCCGACACAAGGTTGTTGTAAACATGATTATCGGCCAATTTTTGCAAGAAGTTTGTTAGAAAGCTGCAAGATGTGTTGGAATTGTAGGGTTTTTCAGGTTTTTCAAAAACATGTACTTCTTGTCGACTAATAGCACATATTAATATAGTTTAACTCCTTATTTTGTTATCACTTTTTTGCTCGCACTCCAGTTGAATCTCTTCTTCTTATCGTTCTAGAAGATATTTGCACTGCCGTTTCACCGAGGAAGAAAACTGAATCTAAATGTGCTGCAAGTTCTCTGAATAGTATTCCTTATCCATATCGTACCTCAATTACATCTTTACTATTTCGTCTCTCAGGAACAACTGTAACATTTTTCGGTGCGTAGTGGAAGCTACGAAGACATATATCGATGGTGCTTTTACTGGCATCTCTTACCATATTTTTGCACTTTTCTTGCAATTGCCGTGTTAAAATTGTGCGATTTCCTTCCACCCAATTGCATATTTGTTCAATGTCTTGATCGTTGAACAATTTTGGTCATTGGCCCTTCTTAATTTTCTCGATTCTTCCTTTTAAAAATAACCGAAAAATATTGGCTGATGTTACTTAGCTGATCTCCTCTTTGATAAGCTTCAATTATAAGTCTTTGCTTCTCGTCACTAATTTTGTTATAAACCATTTTTAAGTAACGCAGAAGCAAACGTTACTTATAATTGCTGGAACCATTGGCGGAGTAGTTGAAGTGTAGTAAACCCATTAAATATCTATGTGGCAGTGTATTAACGAACGGGATGCAAGGCAATGGCAGGTCGTTAAATAATAATAATAATATTGTTGTAATAACACAGCGGTGTTTGTTTTGCACATGCAGCCTTACGTTTGAACACTCAAAACGTTACTGTGACAACCGGCCTTACTTATGTACACAGCGGCCTATAAATTGATTTGCACCCTTTATCACAAAATAATACAATCCCGTACGCCTTATCTCTATAACAGGATTGTGTTCCGTTCTGATGTGCATAATATCAATGTGAGATTTAGAGGTATTATCTCACCGCCATATCACAAGTATGCATTCTTTGAGAGATCATTTTCTTACAATATTTATAAAATTTATAACAAAATACCAACGCAATTGAAAAATCTCACATTGATTAATTTTAAACATGAGATACGTTGTAAGTTGATGAGGAATGAGTTTTAAATAAATATGTCAGCATAAATTAAAATTTTTAATTTTAATATTAATATTAATTTAATTGATATAGTATGTTAAGTGGAAGAGCAGTTAATAGTTGAATAAACTAACTGAAGTTTGCCTACTCTTGTAAATTTAATTTTTGTAATTACTTTTGCATTAATAAAGACAATTTATTATTTGGACTATAACTATTTACCGATATTACGTTAGCCGTGCTTAGATAACTTTTATTTATCTTATTTTTAATCCACTTTTTACCACATTTAAAAATAATCCTACGGAATGCTTAAAATTATGGACTCTGTCTCAACGGCGGCTCGTGGATGTTTGGAGGCGGGGCAACGGAAGAAAATTTGACCGAAACAACAACGAAATATTTGCTTCCTCTATAAGAGTAAGTAGTGCAGCACGAGCGACATCTTTGTCTTAGCCCTCTCTACGGAAATCCACGAGCCGCCGCTGTAGTATCTTAGGTTTAAGGTGACTTCACCGGCTCCTGTTTCAAAACTTTTTTTATTTAAGGTCCAAAAAATTTGAAATTTTTTGGGCGTATACTAGATTTAATTATAAAACATTGTAAGGATTTTTCTTTTTTTTAGCATTTATAACTTTTGTGTAACACATTTTTATTCCAGACATTTAAATCCAAATTCAAATTAAAATCTTTAGAAGTGTTTATATAAAATTAATAAATATAAATCAACTAAAATCACTACAATATTTGAGTAAATAAAGGAGATTTTGCAATTTAAATGAAGTACAATATTTACTAAAATCTTTACTTGATACGTGGTAAATGTAGGTTCCGCTCCAAACGTAGCAGCCAATAGAATCGAACAGGAGATACGTTTTGTGTGAGAGAGATGAAATTAAAACAAACATGTGCACATGGTGTGATGGTGAATTTCTAGCAGAGAAGGGCGAAATTATTCCTTTTTGTGAACCAACATTATTAGATTTGCCCCAGAAACGTTGTGCACACCAACAAGAAAGTCCTCGCTTCCACAGTTGTTTAACTACTTTCTTATGACTCAAAATGAATTACATATTTTCAACTGGAGTCACTTGACTCCGCGACTCACTTCACGGAGTTAACTCTTTGAGTCAACTCACTCATGAATTACCCATGTTAATGTTGATTAGGGTGATGTTACAATGTTTTTTGTTTGTCTCACCGCGATTATTTCTTCTATCTTCGACAATAGCCTGATGGTATGGTTAACACATGTTTGACTTTAGTACCTGCTCTGAGAATTCAAAGAGCGCACAAATGTTCGGAGACATAATCCGTGCACAATTCGGTCCAATACTAATTTTCTTCGAATTTCATCGTAAAAATATCGGAAAAATCATGTACGTTTTAAAACACCTATGTAGAGCAATTGCAACTAGTTAAAAATCTATCCATGGTGGATGTATGTTTTTTTACTAGGAATAATAATAATAAAATGGAATAAGGCCTCAACAGAAGTAGGAATGAATACTGCATTTATCCGTGATTCAATGTACCAATAACCAATCAACAAATGTTTATTTAGTTAGCATTGAGTTAGCTCTTTGTGATAGCGTTAACAATTAGTCATCTAATAATCTTGTGAGTCGTATTATATTTTTTAAATAAAAGTATTCCTGATTTAGTTATAATTAGAGAGCGGATTTTATGCAAAATGCATATTTATGTATATTTTGCACATTTACTCATATAATGCATATTTCGCCTTCTAATGCATATTTTAACATACAGGGTCTTCATTTCAAAAGGAGCCACTCTGAATAACTTTGGATCTGGAGTAGTTACGGTTTTAAGAAAAAATACGTCAGTTTTGTTTTCGAGGGGGAATTTAAAAAAAACTATTTTTAAATTTTTTTCTTTCACCCCCTCACCCCCAGCCACCCCATCTTTATAATTTCAAATGGCACCCCCTATTGTGCGATATTTCATTTTAAAGGGCATAAAAAGTACTATCCAGTAAAGCAAAAATAATTTAAATCGGTTCATTTGTTTTAGAGAGAGAGGGTATTGATTTCAAAATAAGCCACCCTGAATAACCCTGGTTCTGAAGTAGTCACGGTTACAGGAAAAAAATTTGTCAATCTTGTTTTTGAGGGGGGACTTGAAAACACTGTTTTTAGAATTTTATCTTTCACCGTCTCACCCCCAGCCACCCTATCTTTATAATTTCAAATAACATCCCCTTTTGTGCGACACCTCATTTTAAAGGGCACACAAAATACTGTCCAACAAATAAAAATTAATTTAAATCAGTCCATTTGTTTCAGAGATATTCATTTCAAAATATGCCACACCAAAGATTGTGTATCTGGGGGTGAAAGAAAAAATTATAGAAACAGTGTTTTTCAAGTTCCCCCCTCTAAAATAAAATTGACGTATTTTTGCTTAAAACAGTAACTACTTCAGATCCAAAGTAATTTAGGGTGGCTTGTTTTGAAACAAAGACCCTCTCTCTCTAAAACAAATGAACTGATTACAAATATTTTTTATTTGCTGGATGGATAATATTTTGTATAGCCTTTAAAATGAGGTATCGCACAATAGGGAGTGTCATTTGAAATTTTAAAGTTGGGATGGTTGGGGGTGATCTGAGGGTATCTCTCTCTCTAAAACAAATGAACTGATTCCAATTATTTGTGCATTTCTGGATAGTATTTTTTAAGCTCTTTAAAATAAGGTATCACACAATAGGGGGTGCCATTTGAAATTATAAAGATGGGGTGGCTGGAGGTGAGGGCTTAAAAGATAAAATTCTAAAAACTACATTTTCAAGTTCCACCTCAAAAACAAAATTGACATAGTTTTTCCTGTAACCGTGACTACTTCAGAACCAGGGTTATTCAGGGTGTCGTATTTTGAAATGAATATCCTCTCTCTCTAAAACAAATGAACCGATTTCAATTATTTTTGCTTTGCTGGATAGCATTTTTTATGCCCTTTAAAATAGGGGGTGCCATTTGAAATTATAAAGATGGGCGGCTGGGGGTGAGGGGGTGAAAGATAAAATTTTAAAAACCGTATTTTTTAAGTTCCCCCTCGAAAACAAAATTGACGTATTTTTTTTTAAACCGTAACTACTTCGGATTCAAAGTTATTCAGGGTGGCTCCTTTTGAATTGAAGACCCTGTATAATAGTAATATTTAACATTTTGGCGGACGGCACATTACAACACGTGCAATTTTCGATGAACCAACATCTAGTTATTCAAGGAAATACTGGGCAAATGTTATCAAAACAATTGCCAATTCGTCCTGCGATAAACAGTAATTTATGCGTTCACATGTTTTTGTCGGTTTACTTTGAAAAATGTGAAATATATAAAAAGAAATTTGAAGAATTGAAGAAAATTAAATTTTAAATTAAAATTGCAATGATTTGCGATTTTTTAATTTTCTGTTTTAGAAAATATCGTAGAAATGAAATCCATTAGTATTCAGGTTTATACAGTGTGTCCACGGATGGAGTTGACGAGAGGAAAAAAAACTATATTATTAATTTTACGGCAAAAAGTCATTCTTTATAAAAAATTCTGCTTGTCGAAAAAAATTGTTTCTCATAACAAAAAAATGAGATCAGATGTACAGGGTGTTAATAATTAAGAAACCAAGAAAATGCTTCAAGAGATAAGAACCATTATTTTTTATTTTATGCAAAATGTTTATCAAACAAAGTTGTTTATAAGTTAAAATGTAGCATAAATACAAATTTTCAAATAAAAATTATAATTTTTACTATTTACAATAATTCGTGATTTTATGCGATTATTTGGAGAATTTAACAAAAAATCAAGATACTCGATTCCGTAAACGTCAATGTTACGTCTGACAGTATTCAGAAATGTTAACTAAAGAAGAACTTGTTTATTTAGTACAGTGCTACGGAATTGGAAATGTATCTTATCAATACGCAATTGATCTTTTTCAGGAAAAAGCTTTCCAAATACGGCTGTGTTTAAGGAAGCACTACGAAAACTAATAAAAAAATTCACTGAAACTCAGTAATGAATGTGAAGAAAACGAAGAAATATTGCGATGAAGATGACACATCTACATTATTAGCATTAGGGTCAGTTGTAGATAATCCTAAATTATCTTTAAGGAAGCGTGCAAGAATGCTGGAAGTAAGCAAAAGTACATTACAAGTTATTTTTAAGGAAATGAAAATTCGAAATCGAAAACAGAAGGTTTCCCAGATTAATTTGTTTCACCGACAAATCTACATTTTGCACCAACGGGCACGTATCTACCCAAAATAATCGGCACTGGGCTTTCGAGAATCCTAATTACGTCATTAATAGAAGAAGCCAAGGTTACAAAAAAGTTAACGTATGGTGTGGAATTATCTTTGATAGAATCATTGGACCATATTTTATGGTTTATTTAAACCAGCATTTTGTGTTTTTTTAAATTTATTAACACCCTGTACATCTGATCTCATTTTGTTTGATTACAAACAATTTTTTTCGACAAGCAGAATTTTTTATAAAGAATGATTTTTTGCCGTAAAATTAATAATAAAGTTTTTTTTCCTTTCGTCAACTCCATCCGTGGACACACTGTATAATTTTATGTGAAAGAAAACGGCTCTGTGTTGAGGGTCGCAATTTTCAATAAAGTAAACAAGCTGCGATAAGCCATTCATTCAAGGACCCATTGACACAGATGAAGAATGGATGTGATGCACATGTTCAAGCCGCCACAATTTCATGTGGGTGCATTTAAAGGATAGACATATTTATTTTCTAATGGACTAGATAAAGACAATGCTACTTCTATAAGAGTTCTGGTCTCTGTCGGGTCTCCAGGCCATCGCCGCAGGCCACAGGTATTAAAAATAATAAATTTTGATGGTGGGTTGGGCTTCGAGCATCCAGCATAGATAAGAGATGTAAGTGATCCGCCCATCAAAAATCGCTCTGACGTCATACCGGTGAAACCCCCTTAAGTTTCTTTTATTTGAACTTTATGTTTCTACCATGTACTATATTTGTCTGTAATGTTATATTTATAGCCCTGTTAGTGGACTTTGAGT
Source organism: Ocypus olens (assembly GCA_910593695.2). Lineage (NCBI taxonomy): Eukaryota > Metazoa > Arthropoda > Insecta > Coleoptera > Staphylinidae > Ocypus > Ocypus olens. The sequence goes on along the minus strand of OU343054.1, from coordinate 9,411,437 downwards.
CTGTTGGGTTTATGCGCAATTAATAGATAATTATCCTAAATATATGATGCATAATCAGTGGATTTCACAAAGGTGGTAATAAATATAACACCGGCATAAATTGACATAATACTGGTACTATATTTTCGACTGTGTAAATGATCTTTCAAATGCACAATTTAGGGTTAGGTACTCTGAGCCACTTAATTTTGTTGCCGAGTTTGCCGTGCCTGAGAGAGAGAACCATAGTCATGTTTGAGATTAATTATTTTTTTAAATCTAATTCAATTGAACTAATCTAGTCGCATCATGTAATAATATGTAACATACCTCATTTATCTCACAGCCAACTCTGAATCAAAATTTTGTGGCTCACATGATGTTACACATATTTTAACCCAGATATGCCCACACAATAAGTACGGTGATCATTCATTGATTTTTGACAGGAAGTTGTGTTTTTAAATCTTAATTAATCAATTAATTTAGATAAATAGAATTAATTAATTTAGAGTTAAAACTTCAACAACCCTGAAACCAAGGTCTTTATTTGAGTATTTTTTGTAAGAGCGTCAACATAAGAAGCCGCACGCTTTTATTAATCATTTTTAAGATATCATCTAAAAGCGTATGTCGGTGTAATATTACTCCTTTATATCAACGTCGTCTTTAAAGTGTTCTGAAAAATGTTACAGATTACTGGTAAAATCGGATTTACCAGCTAAATTTAATAGCCAAAATGTCTTGAAAGTTCTCTTAACTCACCAATAAATTTTAAGTCATCATTCTAAGTATAATAACAATTTGTTATCAACAATTAATGTTCTAATATGTTTACAGATCTGCTCTAGAAATCTACTGTTTGGTTATTTAAGTTTTATAACTTTCATAAATATAAAATTGAGCGTATTATAGTATTATATTACTAATGACGCCACAAGACCGACAAAATTAGGCAGAAAGACTTCTGGTAGCCAATTGGCAGAATAACACTCAATGTATTAATATGCTTGTTAATTATTATATTATTTCTGCTAATAAAGATGATATGTTGTTAATGTATTTCAAAGTTTCTCCCTATCTAGTGACAAATTCGATATCGTGCTTGAAACCTAAAAAACTTTTAAAATTAAAATAAAATCTGCATTAACAGAAATTGTAATATAATCCCCAACCTTTGAGTAGCAAGGATTTTTGAATATATTTAATCATTTACAGTCTTAAATCCATCAAACTACCTTGAAAACAGAAAAATGTAATCATCGGCAGAAAGACCTAGGGCCTTTATTAGTAACAGATAAATGAGGTATCGTTTAAATAAATAAAAAATGTGATACTGATAATACAAATGTTATAGTAATATTAAAAAGTTAAATATTTGTTTCATAAATAGAACAAAATAACTATTTTCGTTGAAAAAATTCATTTATTATAGCTCTAATAGCTCAAAGAATTGAAACCAACTTTTTTCTCCAACCTGCCTAGATGTAGCTTGTTTAAAAATAACGTTTTTCGCCTGCCTCTACCGAAACCATATATTTCGGCCATAAAAGTCGGGCCGAAACTACGATTTAGAGTATCTAGAGCCGAAAAAATAATATGCCTAATCTAGACAACCTTCCGCGCAATATGAGTAGGCTATGCAAAAATCTGACAGTGACAGTTCAATGGTGCGCGATATAAAATTTCCTGAAACACTATTTTTACTTAAGGCAGGCGAAAAAATATCGAGTGGAACTCGTGCCAAAATGCTTCAGCAACCCTTCACTTTTAGTGTTGCTAAAAGCGGCGGGTTGCTAAAGCCTTTTTTCGGCCCTTGATACACTATATACCAGTGGTTCCCAAACTTTTTTGTCCTATCACCCCCTTTCCAGAAGAAATATTACTTAGCGCTCCCCTGGAAATTATTTTTTTTTTTATTTTAAAAACAATTAATAGGATCACCAAGATTGACTATTGCAATTGGTTTCTTTTTTTTTTGTTAATAAATTGGTTACCGCACTAAACCCACGTTTCACTAAATCTTCTCTTCTCTCTTTTATATTATCACTGCTCCTTACAGTTATTCATCGCCCCCAAATGCACCTGTGGCCATCAGCGGCCCCCTGAATCGCTGCAGCGCCCACTAGGGGGCGGTGGCGCCCACTTTGGGAATCACTGCTATATACTATTTCGTATTAATTAAATCCAAATATGATTATTTTGTCAAGTGTGTTGGAGTTCAAGGAGTTCGTACTAATTCATTGCCTTTTAATAAATTCACACGCACATGAACTTCGGATTGCACCTTCAGCACATACCAACATCGTAAAATATCACAGTAATTAAACACCAAGATTATAAACACACAGTATACAAATCGTACCACCTTCTGTTACATCAACATTCTGTAAATAGTTAACATCAAGAATACAGGGTCCTTCATTTTACCTCCCGTCTTCTATTGCTCAGTTACTAATTAAGTTTGGATTTTGATATTTTGCAGACTTTACTTGTATCCTGAGACGTATTTCAGGAACATATTTTTGATCCTACCGGATGTCGCAAAAATGTGTGCCGTCATGATGATATATCTTTTTAGATTAGGTACATGCCGTATATTTTATTGCTTATTTAGGTGCCTTGTATGGTAACCAACATATCTTCAAAATTTAATTGAAATTGGTTTAGTGATATCAGCACAAAAAATAAATAAAAACTAAAAAAAACAGTTTTACACAATTGATTTAAAAAATTAATAAAAAAACAAAAATAGTACCTTGATAATAAAATTATACAGGGTATTTATTAAATAAGCTCTGACAGTCTCGTTAACCAAGTTTGATTGATAAGAATTATTCAGGGTGTCCAAAATGTATTGTCAGACTTTTCAAACTTTAAAACACTTTATTTTTCTTATTTTTAATTGGAGCCCCTGTATATTAGTATGTCATTCCATGCGGAATTAAAAAACAAACATTTTTCCTAATCTCAACCCTATCGCAATTCCTAACAGATTAAAAGTTATTTGCAGAAAACTCGTTGTATCAACTATTTACATGTTATTTTAATGAATGAAAATCGAAGGTGACTTTAGAAAACTTAAATTTACATTAAAATTGAACAAAGCGGGCATATTTGAACCTTGGTTAAGTTTTCTTTTAGAAAGGTCCGTATTATCCTTCAATAATACTACAGTACATTGTGATTTTGCCGGTTACCGATGTTTAATTATTTTGTTCAGAACATTCAATCCTTGCTTGTTTCTTCAAAAATTCTCAATCTTTACTTGTTGTGATAAAAATCTCCAATATTCACTTGAATTAACTAAAATCTCCAATCGTTACTTGTTTCGATTAAAATCTCCAATTTTCACTTGTTTTAATAAAAAAAATTAAGTAATTTTTATCAAAATCTACAGTATTTACGTATTTCAACCGAAATTTTTAATCTTCACTCGATTCAACAAAAATATTCAATCTTTACTTGTGATCGAAATCAACAGTATTCTTGTTTCAGCCGAAATATGGAATCTTCACTTCTTGCAATCAAAGTTTTTACTCGTTTCAATCAGAATATACACTTTTTTGTACCAAAATCTTCAATATTCACTTGTTGTTATTAAAATGCTATATTCACTCGCTTGCCTAGACAAATAATTTTACTTTACTCTTGCTTTCAATATAATCTCCAATCTTCACTTGGTTTGTTCAGAAATGTTAACCTTTACTTGTTCTTTAATCTGCAATTGTTATCAAAATCTACAATATTCAAGCTGAAAGACCTCTGGTCAATTGCCAATTGAGGTCATTTGTAAAAGTGTATCTTTATAATATTCACTTGTTTCAAACAAAATTTTCAATCTTCACTCGATTAAAAAAAAGCATTTAATCCTCACTTGTGATCGAAATTCCCAATATTCTTCTTTCAACTAAAATCTCGAATCTTTTCGAAAATGTTTACTTGTTTCTATCAGAATTGCCACTTACATACAAAAATCTTCAATATTCATGTGTTATTAACATCTACAATATTTACTGGTTTCAAACAAAATGTTCAATATTGTCTAGACAAAAAATTTCAATCCACTCTCGCTTTGATTGGAATCTCCGATTTTCATTTGTTTCGATTAAAATCGTTATTTGTTTCTTCAATAAAATCATTACTTGTTGCAATTCAAGTTGTTTTGGCCAAAATCTCCAGTACTGACTAGTTTTTACTGAAATCTTCATACTTCACTACTAGTTACGACCAGAATCTCGAATATTTACTTGTTTTAATGAAAATCTTCAATCGTCACTTGTTTCGACCAAATTCTCCAATCGTTAATACGTTTGGCAAAATAAATTTGCGATGTAAGTAAAATAAAATAGCAAAATAGCTTTAGACAATTACAATTTACAACGCCATCATTTCCTGAAATTCGTTATGTAAAAATTGTCGCCACCTTCGATTTTTATTCATTTTAATGAATTTTAAAAATTGATAAAAAGAGTTTTCGGCAAATAACTTCTAACGCTGAAGTCCAGTTACTATAGTCCGAGTCGAATTTGGATAGGTTACCATTGGCCATTAGGTTACAATTTTTCGGAGCGACGTCGGTGAACCTCTGAAGTAACAAGTCCAGTTTCACACACATACACAATCTACACGGCAACTATAAATATACTAATATACTATACATTTAATGACAGATGAACATGATTCCCAAGTACAAATAATAAGTATAAATAATAAATCTGCAATAAGTGAGGTTGTCTCAAGTTAATTTAATGATTCCTAAGTTTGAATTAGAGAGTTTAAACCTGCCCCTGGATTAACTTTGTAAATATTGGACTCGAAGTTTTTTTTTTATTTTGTGAGCTTTAATTGAAATTAAGTGTTAATAATATACCTTTAGGCTGAAAGACCTCTGGTCGATAGCCTGTTAATAACTGTATAACAACATTTTCTAATATGTCTTAAAATGTGTAAACTACTGTTAATAAAGATATTTGTATATATAATATACCTTTATTGTTTCAGGTTGGAAATACCTTTGCTTCTCCATGGCGTCCATAGCCACGGCGATGCTATGCAAGGAACAAGGAATAACAGTTGCTGGGGTTTGCGCCGCCTATGAAATTTTCGTCTCCCAGAAGGTAAAATTTCCAAATTACACACCCCTCTGAAGCTTAATACGTTTTTAATATTCTCGAGGGCAAAATGCAACTCGGGCTGTTGGGAGATTGCCAAACACGAGGGCCCTGTTTATATTCGGTTTTAATACACTGACGATTAAATAACCGGATTTCCCCTTTCCGCTCCATTTTCGCATAGGCACTAGTTTTATATCGTATTTTCGAAACTGATAAAAGGAAAATTTGTTGGCTTATCTAATCATATATTTTTTTTCAACGGGGTCGAGATTTATAGCCGGAATTTGTTTTAGTAGCTCGCGGGATTTTTAATATGTGCCTTCTGATGAATGATGAGATTGTACGCATTTTGTAAATCGGTTGGGTTATCACATGTGGCAATTTATATGGCCGCAAAAAATGAGGGTAGCAGCATATAGCTTTCAGTGGAAAAATAATACAAAAAAATGAAGTGTAATTTCGGTTGGTCCTATAATAATCATCATTTATTTTCGAATGAAAAAAATACCATTAACTAGTCTGTTCTTAATTAAATTGTACAGAAAAATGCTACAGCAATTACATATTATATAACAAATGTTTTCCAGGTAAATGAAACTTCACGTATACTACATTCAATATTATTACAAATTTGAAGCAATTACAAACTCTACAATAGTAATGGCGATGAATGGATAATAAAATAATAATATACAGGGTGTCCTAAATAGAGTAGGATTGCATGGGTATCTTTCTTATTCTTAAAGCTAGAGATCTGGTTAAATGGGCAATGTTGTGCAGTTTTCTATGCTGATTCAGATTATGTTGAGAAATTTTCAAAATTCCGAGCAGTTTAGAAAATATTTAAAAGAAACTGAAAATCGCGATTTTCAAAAAAAATCAAATACCTCAATAATTATTAAGATTCGAAAAAAAGTTTTAAATAAATTTACTTGGTTTAATTAGGCAAACATAGAAATCAAGTCAAAATAAAATTCAAGATGGCGGTTTCCGAGATATTAATACCAACTTTCTTATTTCAAATGGCCGCCATTTTTTATTTTTACACGCATAAATAGACTTTTTTTTTCTCTTTTCAACGATGTACAACAACCTATGTCAAAATAAAAAATAATGGAAATATTAATTGTTGTAAGTTTAAAACAAGTAGGCATAAATAAAAATAAAACAAAATTTGTTATAACGACTAACTGTCATCTTACATTAGTTTATCAGTTGTATTAATCATTCATACATGTGTATTGTCTTAAGTTGTTGTAATATCGATAAATATTAATTACTTGAAATGGCGAATTATTCAATATCTGAACAATACGATATGTTTTGTAATTACATCAAGTGTTACAAAAACTCCCATCTTGCAGCACAAACATACCAAGCAAACTTTCCTGAAAGAAGGCAGCCGGACATTAAGGTATTTAAAAGATTGGATGAAAATTTGCAATTGTATGGAAGTTTAAAAAAACCTAAGAGAAATAGAAATATGATCGTTGATGATGAAGAATTAACATTGGCTTATGTGGCAGCTAATCCGAACATTTCATGTCGGCAGATAGAAAATGAAGTTAACGTATCTAAGTCTAGAGCATCAACAATTTTAAAAAAGCACAAGTTTCACCCTTATAAATTGCACCTATCTCAGACTTTACAACCAAATGATAACATCCGTAGATTAACATTTTGCAGGTGGTTAATCAACAATATTACGGAAAACTGTGATTTTATAAACACAATTTTATGGACTGACGAATCTTACTTTTCTAATTGTGGATTATTTAATCGTCATAACGAGCACTATTGGGCTCAAGAAAATCCACACATAGTTATTCCACGGCGAAACCAATTACGGTTCGGCTTTAGTGTTTTTTGTGGCATAATGGGAAATCGTTTACTTGGTCCTATAATTTTTGATGGAACTCTAACTGCACAACGTTATTTGGAAATTCTTCAAACAACCTTAGAAGATTTATTGGATGATTTACCTTTGGCACAAAATATGCAAATATGGTACCAGCAAGATGGCGCTCCAGCACACAATGCCAGAGATGTTATTACTTATCTAAATGGACGTTTTAATAATAAAGTAATAGCGACTAATACACCTGTACAGTGGCCAGCCAGATCTGCAGACTTGACGCCTCTTGACTTTTATTTGTGGGGCGCTTTAAAAAATAACGTTTATGGAAGTAACTTCAATTATAACAATGTGGATGAACTTCGCGAAGCAGTGACAGAGGCAATAAACGGCATTAATCGCAACACATTGCGAAAAGTAACTGGCAGTGTTGCAAAACGCTGTCAATTGTTTTAGGCCAGTAACGGTCAACATTTTGAGCATTTTTTATAATTCATTGTTATTTTACTACTTTTTGTTTTGTTACATTTGCTTTAAAAATAATTTAAAAAATTAAAATTAAAATTTAAACAATTAATATTTCCATTATTTTTTATTTTGACACAGGTTGTTGTACATCCTTGAAAAGAGAAAAAAAAAGTCTATTTATGCGTGTAAAAATCAAATATGGCGGCTATTTGAAATAAGAAAGTTGGTATTAATATCTCGGAAACCGCCATCTTGAATGTTATTTAGACTTGATTTCTATGTTTGCCTAATTAAACCAAGTAACTTTTATTCAAAACTTTTTTTCAAATAATTATTGAGATATTTGATTTTTTTGAAAATCGCGATTTTCAGTTTTTTTTCAATATTTTCTAAACTGCTCGGAATTTTGAAAATTTCTCAAATAATTTGAATCAGCATAGAAAACTGCACAACATTGCCCATTTAACCAGATCTCTAGCTTTAAGAATAAGAAAGATACCCATGCAATCCTACTCTATTTAGGACACCCTGTATAATAATAAGTATAAATATGAATACATATACAATAATGATCATACATTTGTAATGCACGTGTAGTTTTTAGAGGACTGTTGTATTGTATATTCTCTACGCTTGCAGTGTAAGATTGACACTGTTTTTTGTGCCCTTTTTCGAATATTTCGTTATCTATATCACCCTAGCAGCCGGCAACATTAACTTGGGTGTTTTGCGGACTAATCTGCTAAATGAAATACTTTTCTTTTTATTTATCAGTTGGCATTATGTCTTTCAGTGTCACATATGTTTAGTAGATTTGTTATCCAGATCCAACAAAATTATATCTAAATATTGCCGTGTGCCATACAATCTTCATGTCAAGTGTCAATGTAATTAAAGCTCATATTCCTTTTGGTTTCGTTTCAAGGATTTTGAAGACAAAACGTTGTGGATTGCCTAATCCGTGCCGGTGTGTCTAAATTCAGGTTAAACACTGCGCTCTGTGAAAGACATAATCTAATTCCAAACTCAGTAACTATTAAACATTTTCCAATCAAGTAACAACCTTAAAAAAATACACAGTTGCAATATTTATAACAAATTACTAAAGTTAAGATGATCATTTTTATAAAAATTTTACAGATTCGGCCCAACAATTAATCTCTAGGAATAGTTTTGCTTCTCGGCTCATAAATCTGGGTTTAAATTACTTGTATTGTAACAAATACAATAGTTTTACCAGATAAATCATTCTAGCTATGGAACTGTAATAAAATTTCACATTTTAGATCAAATATTTGATAATATTAGGATAAATAATTAAATAGCTTGCAAGGAATGGTGAAAATTCTAGAATTAAAAAAAAAACACACCAAAATTGTTCAATTTAGTTTTACTATACATAATGTCACAATGGGATTACACAGCAATACAAAACGGTTAGGTTCCTGCCTTTCGTGCAAGACATTGTGGGTTCGAGCCCTATTCTTGGCGGTAGCTTTTATTATTATTTATTATGGATGTTTAGTGGTTGTCCATAACATAAAATTAAATTTTTTAAAATACGAACAACTATGGCAGCAGAATGGCGTTGTAACCGACACCAATTGCTCTGGTTATTTACATTCATTAACCCGTAATTCTACAAACATCCTTCCTTAAAAATTCCAAAAACTTTAATACGGTACTGAAGGGAAAAAAATGAAACACTTGTAATTCGTGGAATTTCGACCATTTTTAAATCGCCATAACTCGGCGTATTTTCAATCGATTTTGAAGAATTTTTGAGAGCGAAAAACTTTGAAGTGTCTTCTTTAAAGTCATGCATGCGAACTTAAGCTCAACCCCTTTATCGCCCCTGTGAAAAAAATGTTTTTTTCAGGAAACCATGTCCAACTGTGACGATGTGTACGGAGTTGGAAAATCTTTGTCGATTCGATCCACCATAAAGGCATTAAAATTTGATCAATTCTCTATGCAGGACTCAAAGAATGAAGTTCCTACGACTATTTGGCACCAAGTTATAGGAATTTAAAAAAAGTGCATTTTGAGGGTTTTTTTTTACTTTTCCACCAAATTTGATGATTCTTTCCGAAAAAGAACCCATTTTGGTTGTACTTTAAGGGAATCACCTTATATTGGAATAATCCCTTTTTGAACCCTTCAACCCCCGAACAAAAAAAAACACGTTCTTGGGGAAAAAACGTCCAACTTTCTTAACGTGTACCGAGTTGGAAAAAATGTGTCGACTTGATCCACCAAAAGGGCATTGAAATGTGTTCAATTACCTGGTGCAGGACTCAAAAAACGAAGTTCCTACGACGATTTGGCACAAAGTAATGGGTGTTTGAAAAAAGTACATTTTGTGGGTTTTCTATTTTTTCATTTAGAGGGGGTAGAACCCTCCCTTTGAGGGGGAGTAAACCTTTACAAAGAGCACGCTTTTTGCTTTTGATTTCTCAAAAGAACGTCCAAATCGGTTGGATTGTAGCCGAGTTATGGCAATTTGAAAATTATCTAAATTTTGACAAATCTTGACACTTTGTTTCATTTTTTTCCGTCAGTGTAATTTGTTTATTTTTATTGGTCGAATAAAAAAATGGACGAATGGTGGTGAGATAGACCCTCATTTTTTTCCGACCCTACAGAGATCGTCAAAGTGAGCCTTTTTGACCTGAAATTAAAAGTTTTTTGTTAATGGAGTTCTAAGGTACATACAAAATGGGATATTCATGATTTCGTGCATATCTCAAAGAACATGCAAAGAAAATTTCATTTGTGAAAACGAAAACAATTTCGTCGAAAAACTTCGGTCTTATGAGTCAAAAAAACACAAAAAGCATACCCAGAACTTTGTGCCAAATGGTCGTAGGAACTTCGTTTTTTGAGTCCTGCACCAGGTAATTGAACACATTTCAATGCCCTTTTGGTGGATCGAGTCGACACATTTTTTTCAACTCGGTACACGTTGCCAAGTTGGACGTTTTTTGTCCAAAAACGTGTTTTTTTTTTGTTCAGGTGTTGTGGGGTTCGAAAAGGGATAATTCTAATTTGAGTTTATCCCCTTAAAGTAGAGCCAAAATGAGATTTTTTCCCGAAAAAAATCATCAAATTTGGTTTAAAAGTCGCCGAGTTATGTGCGAAAAACCTTAAAATGTACTTTTTTCAAACACTCATAACTTGATGTCAAATCGTCGTAGGAACTTCGTTCTTTGAGTCCTGCATAGTGAATTGATCAATTTTTAATGAATGCCTTAATGGTGGATCGAGTCGACAAAAATTTGCAACTCCGTAGACATCATCAAAGTTGTACATGATTTCCTGAAAAAAACATTTTTTTCACAGGGGTGATAAAGGGGTGCGGAAGGGGTTGAGCTTAAGTTCGCATGCATGACTTTAAAGAAGATACTTCAAAGGTTTTCGCCCTCAAAAATTCATCATAATCGATTGAAAATACGCCGAGTTATGACGGTTTGACGTGAGTAAAAAGTAAGGAAACTTCTCCATCGAACCTTTGTTTTTATTTATTCATTGAAAAAGAATTTTCCACAAAAGTTTGATGGCTGATTATTTGCCACAATTTGATGATTTTTTTGTGACATGACACTTTTGGACTATTATTTCATTGATTTTTTTCTTGAAAACCAAAAGAGATAAGTGTACATACGTTTTTACAAAATATGTTGAAATTTAAACCAGGAATCCAAAAATATAATAATGTAAGGGGTGTGCCATTTAAAATAAGAAAGTTGGTGCTACTTTCGGTAGAGCTGGAAGTGATAGAAAGTTGAAAATATTTCACAGTAGGAAAACTGATTCAAGCGTGTGATGAGATTTTATTTTTTATTTTTAATACAACGGTAACCCCGTAAACTTTTAACGAACAGTTTAGCATAAACACCTTCTACATATACATGAAAATTTGTAAACATTCCGTCCTAAAATTTAGAAATAATATCATTGGAACGGAACGTGAAGTTGTCGGAAAATACAAAAATTTCCGAGTCTTGAAAAAATATAAAAACAGTTGCCATCGACGTGAATCTTTGCAAATGTATTTAAAAAACATTCAGGATTATACAGGGTGTATTTGAAATAACGAACAGGTACCTAAGGGCACATTCACAAAATATTTGTGAATCCATTTCCGTCAAAATTTATTCGAAAAAAAAATTTTGAATTTTTCCTAATTTTTCGAGGTTTTTTAAACATTTTGAGAACCGATGCTTTTCTCATTTAATTGGGTCTGCATGGAATGTGTGTTTGTTTATTTAAAACGCGAGATACGATTTCTTGCCTCCGAAATTTGAAGTGTTATCGCAACGTTTTTTTTTTTTGTAAAAGATAAACAGTCCTCAAGTTTATTGATGCTTAAAGAGCACACGGATATTTCCTACGCGGTTGTTGTAATTCGATATCTAAAGCCAATGCCGTTTAAAAATTAGGTCACATTACCACTGCCCCCAAACATGTTGCGTATATTCACTCATTAACTTTAATAATTAATTGCGGGCTTTTTGGTACAGTTATAAACAAAATAATTGCGAATATTGTTTAAAAATGATATCATCTCTTTGTGGTTACGAGCCTGTTCGTTGTTTCAAATACACCCTGTATACAGTGAGAGGAAAAACTATTGGTACCCGGAAAGTTTCTTCGAAAAAGTTCTTATTTTTAGAAAGTGAACCTCAATTAACAATCTGTTAATAGTTCTCATATTTCTCGTCAATATTGTAACAAAAAGAATATAAAACTTTGAATACATCGTCTTTATATTCAACAATATTGAAAACTTATATTAATTCACCGCGCAGAAAATATTCGTACGGTTGAGAAATTAAACTTTCAAAACCGCTAACTTAAGTGTTTACGTGGAACCCTTTTGTTTATAATTGGAATGTGTGTTCCCCTTCTCAGTGTAGTCCTTGAAATACATTCAATGCAATCAGCCTTATTGCGTTATTTAAACAAAATGAATCGCAACAGAAAGAAGTCGAGCGAAGAAGATCGAAAAATTAATTTTAAATTACGTAATCTGTACAAATCTCTTCGGGAAATTGCTTAGTTCATTGGTAGACCTCGATGAACAGTCCAATCAAAAATGAACCGTTTTTGTATAAGAAAAACAGTTAAAAATAAAACAAGGAACGGCTGATCACAAACCTTCATCAAAACCAACAAATGTTTTATTATTCGTCAAATACAGCCGGATCCGAAGATCGTGGACGAATTAAAAAATCACGGTGTAGATGTTTCCGCTATCATTGTTCAAAATGTGATGAAAAAGAATGGATATCATGGCCATGTTGCCAGGAAAAAGTTCTGGGTAAATGCGACCAATCGCAGTAAACGATTGGAATTTGCGAAACAACACCTCAATAAAACGGATGAATAGTGGAACACGGTTATTTTCTCAGACAAAGCAAATATAATATTTTAGGATCCGATGACAGACACATGGTGTGATAGAAAAGAAATATGGAGCTGTACCCAAAAAATCTCATACCGACAGTTAAACACGGTGGCGTTTCTGTACTTGTTTGAGGGTGTGTGACCACTATAGAAATGGATAATTTACATTTATTTATGGTATAATGGATAACAAAGTGTACATAGAGATTTTAAAGAAAAAACTCCATGCCAGTGCAGAGAAATTGGGAATTGCTGACAAACATATTTTTCAACAGGACAATAATCCTAAGCATACAGTATATAACACGAAGCAATGGCTTTTATATAATGTTCCCAAACAATTATATACACCTCCTCAATCAACGAAAGTAATTTTATTGAGCATTTATGGAAAACTCGTGCAGATGCTATTAGGAAAAGACACGCTAAAAAAAAGATTAAGAATGGCTCTTTAAAAAGAATGGAACTCCATCTCATCAACAGTCGCGCAAAAGTTGGTGCAATTGATGAACTGAAGACTACGAAAAGTAATCATTTCTAAAGGATAACCACAAAGTATTAATTAATAAGGTGTTTCAATAAAAAAATAAAAACCTAGTTTACGAATACTTTCTGTACGCTGAATTAATATTAGTTTTAATTTTTGTTGATTATAAGAACAATGTATTCAAATTATTTCATTATCTTTGTTATAATACTGACGAGAAATATATTACATACATATTACATTCACTGTTAATACATTTTTTAAGTTCATTTTCGAAAATAAGGACTTTTTCAAAGAAATCTCCTCTGTACGAATACTTTTTACACTCACTGTATACATGAAAATTTATAAACACCCTGCCCCAAAATTTCGAAATAATCTCATTCTAACCAAAGGTGAAATTGTCGGAAAATACAAAAATTTCCGAGTCTTAAAAGAAATATAAAAACATTTGCCATCTACCTGAAGTTTCACAAATTTATTCAAACCACATTTGGGATTATAATTCCATTAAAATCTGTAAACACCCCATCCCTTAATTCTGTATTTTGATAAATAAAAATCGATCTGTCCGCGGAATATTTTAGGTAAGCAATTGTTAATTGTTTAATTAATTTATTCCGCACTTTATACAATATCTTAATTAATAGAATTTCTTGTATACATTATTTGTATTGTATTTGTATTTATATTTATTAGTTTCATTCATTGTAAGGCATAACACTATATTGACTATAACATTCTGTACCATCTGTAAAAGGGCTATCGAACTGATGGTCATTCCACTCATTCGTTATTTGTGTTGAGGGATATTAAACTGAATTGAAAAATACATTCAATAAAATTAAACATATTTCATTTAATCACTTACCAAAAGTCCATCTTCATCCATAACTGATAATTAAAATCGATTTTCATTAATACGTTTTCCACAATCTACACACTAAAACACCTTAACACTCGCTCGTCGGAAGATAAACTGTCCGACTTTCAATGAAAACAGGTGTATTGCATCTTTGTCTATCTTGTGTGCAGATTGAAATGAATTTGATTTGAATCGAAGCACTGATAACAGGTGAAGAAAGAATGTGGTCTCGAGATATCGCCGCCGGACGTGAATTGCCCCCGAGGCAAAAGCTGATAAGGCTGTTAGCACCTGACAAAATTTTCCAGTTCCGTGCGCGAGTTCGGTGTTAAAAGAGTGTTGTGGTGGAGTGTTGTTTTTGGATTATCATTTTTGAGTCATTTTTTTAAGGACGGATGAGGGACAATTGTCATCTTGTAGACATTATTTGATGAAGGTAAGTGCACAGAGCTGAGTAATTGGAAATATTCTCAAACAGTTTACTCAAAAATCAAATAGATTTCGAAAAAGACTTATTCTCCATAAGTTGTACATTTCGGCATTCTCTACGATCATTATTAATATAAAATCTGATATAGATATCACCGTTTCTTTATTATAAACCAAAAATGACAAAAAAAATTAAAGAAATAAACATTTCAAGAAAAATATTTTTCAACAAAAGATGTTCTTTTCTTTGTTGTCTTCAACATTTGTTTAAATATTTTTGCAATATTTTTCATAATTAAAAAATTATCGAAGAAAACGGTGCACTTCCGGTGTACGAAGTTTTACCAAAATCTTTTCAGTTCTTCGGATTATCAAATAGGGATTATATAATGAATATTGAAAGTTTCATATTCATTCATTTAGTAATTTTTGAGATACAGCGCGCACTCGCAGACATACATCTTAATAGGAATGCATATTTAAAAATAGTGATTTAGCCATCACGTTACTTTCTCCGACTTGATGGTATCATTTATTTTTACGCCTTCATGGTTTATTTTTAATTTAAATCATATTTTAAATGTACATCGAGCGTTGTGTAAACTCGGATGAAACTGACGTTTAAAACGTCAAAATTATGAAGGATGGAAAAATTATACTTCAAATTCAAAAACTCGGTTTACTCAAAAACTAAGGAGATTTCGAAAAAACTTATTTTTTATAAGTTGTTCATTTTAGCATTCTCTACATAAATTATTAACATAAATTTGCTGTAACTATTATCCTTTCATAATTATAAACCAAAAATGAAAAAAAAATGTTTTCTCGAATAACAATGATTTTACGAAAAATATTTTCAAATAAAAGATGTTGTCTTCAATATTTGTTTAAATATTTTTGTGATATTTGTCATATATAAAAATGTATTGGAAAAAAGACAAAAAAAAACAGTTAAGGTAAACACCCACTTGCGGTGTACAAAATTTTACCAAACGATTTTCAGTTCTTCGAACGTAAAAGACGTATGTTTAAAGTTTCATATCAATTGCGCTATTAGTTCTTGAGATACAGCGCGCACGGACACACACACACACACACACACACACACACACACACACACACACACACACACACACACACACACACACACACACACACACATAGACACACACACACAGCACACAGACACGTTTTTTTTCCAGAAATTGTTGAAATGGCATCTAGATATTCCAAAACGGATAATTCCGTAAAAAAAATTGAATATATTTTCACATCTCAATACTTTCTCGTACTTCGTAACGGAGAAAGTAAAAGCTTACTTGAAAAGACGCGTGAATCCGTGAGATGCAAAGCAGCAATACTTAAAAACCTCTGATCACCTTGAAACCAGTGTTGCCATATTGTTTTTATTTTATTTTAGCGGTAGAATTTTAGTGAAAAAAGCGGTAGATGGCGGTAGCAATTAATACCAAAGCGGAAGATGGAAGAAACTAGTGGTAATAATGACTTAAAAATGCAGACATTGTGTAAAACTTATTAACCTGGTGATTATAATACCTAAAAACATAAATGCATGTGAATGTAATTTCTAAATTTAAAAAAATATATATTTATTGCACATATACAGGGTGACATAGAACAAACTGCAATGCATAGCACCACGCGAGAACCAAAAAATAATTTTAAAAAATCCAATACACTAATGTCCGATCGCTTTTTGTTTTCAAGCTACAGGCTTTTAAGTTTTTTTTTAAAATAATTTTAATAAATCAAGTAGGTTTTTATTAAATACAACAACATTGAAACAATGTAAGGTATTAAGTTCTACAGATATTGTTCAATTTGGTGACCTTATTCTTGGATGCACATTTCCAATCTTCGTATTAATGATTGACGGCATCTTTGAAATATATTCGGATTATTACACAATGTATCAGCAGACTCACACAATTCTGTTCCATAATTGCTCTTCAGTGTTTATTTCTACGGCATACACTTCATTTTTCATAAACCCCCAAAACGAAAAATCGAGGGGGTTAAGATCGGGAGAGGGCGGCCCGTTGGGGTAGTGGGTACAGGCGAGCGCTTGTGCCGGTTGCACCGCGTGCCCTATGGGTTCGTATCCCAGCCCGGCCGAAAGATTTTTCGGGGATCGGGAAGTACTCGCTCGGGTCCATGGTTATTGTATATACGTCTGACATTATTCATTTATTTATTTCTTCATTTATTCATCTCAAAAATTAAAAATACAAAATGAAATATTCGATGTGAGTAAAAATAAAAGATCGGGAGAACGAGCTGGCCATGGTATAGTTCCCCCGCGACCAATCCACCTATTTCCAAATCTTCTTTGAAGAAATTCCCTTGCTCTTCGAGAATAATGAGCTGGCGCTCCGTCATGGATGTAGTAGATACTTGTTATAATTTCCAATGGGACATCTTCTAAAGTGTTCAGTTCATTTTCCAAAAAAAATCGATAGAGTTCGCCTGTCAATCGTCTGGGCAATCGAAATGAACCAATTAGATAATTATTGATTATACCTGCCCACACATTAATAGAAAACCTATACTGGTGATTCCGTACTACGGTATGATGAGGGTTTTCATCGCTCCAATAATGCATATTATGTATGTTCAAAACACCATCACGACTAAATCCAGCTTCATCGGTAAAGAAAATTAATGACAGAAAGGTTGCCCTTTAATTTGCAACCACTCACAAAATTGTATACGCGGTAAAAAATCCTGTGCCAATAGGTGATGAGTTTTTTTTATAAATGAAATGGATGAAGAAGATGTTGTTTGAGGACTTGCCTAACTGACTCACGGTTAGCATTCGGTACAGCTGCACTTATTCTTCTGGTGCTAGATCTCGGATTATTTTCTACTATTTGCAATACAGCTTCTTCGTTTGCAACAGTACGACGAGTTCTGTGGGCCCCGGTATCAACTATTGCTTTTTTAAAGCCGCCATCTTCTCCCAAACGCCTAGCACGTCAATAAATGTTCTAACATTAGCAACTTGTCTTAATGGATATCTCTCACCATAAATCTGTTGAGGTTTGGAACTATTTGTACAAGCTTCGCCGTAACACATAATCATGTCCCCTGTATTCTGCAAAAGCATAACGAACCATTTTGAAAGCAACTATTAAAAACCATAAATAAGTGAACTAAATACGTAGATAATCAGGAACACTACAAACTTTAAACAAATTATTGCAATATTAGTTTAACATTTACTAACGTTTTGTTTCATGAAATCATGGTCTGCCTTCTTCATTTATTAAAATTATTTAAAAAAAAACATTAAAAGCCTGTAACTTGAAAACAAAAAGAGATCACTATTATATAGGATTTTTTTAAATTATTTTTTGGTCCTCTATCGCGTGGTGCTATGCATTGTAGTTTGTTCTATGTCACCATGTATATCTCTTGTCATTAGATGATGTAAATCATTGTTGATTTCAAGCATGTAGCACTTATCAGCTAAAAGATTTTTGCTATGTAATATTTTTATTATCGTATCAGTATTTAATTCATTCCTCTGATTTGTTTTCAACAAATTTATTGCTGAAAATATCTTTTTGACTTTAGCTAGAATGTGGCAAAACTAATAAAGCAAAGTTACAAAAATACTAAACATTCAAGCCTGATTCACCAATCACCATTGATGAGATTTTATTCCAAAATTGAAAAACATTTTCGATTTCAAGAAAAGAATGTGCATTTTTTAGTAATCGCCACTCATTGTCTAAAATTTGAATTACATTACTATCTATTAAATTTGTTAATTTTAATGCAATTTTAGCAATACTATTTGAATTTCTGTGATGAAAAAAAATCTTTTAATAAATTTTCTTTTAATGGAAAAGTTTGAAGAATTTCACTGACACCAGAGTAAAAAGGAAGACAGTTTGCTTTCACAATATATAAATCTAGTCCGTCCAGAGTAGATGCATTTATGCAATCTCCAAAATATATGTCCTCTCCAAAGGTAACAAATCCCTGCGGTTTCTATAATCAATATTAAAAATCTTACTGTTTAATTTTTTTTTATAACGAAACAGATATGTGTAATTATTTATTTCAAGCAAAATCATGTTGCCTTATACAACACATATTTAATACTTATCCTATTGCTTTATTGTTTTAATATTTATTTATAACATAGTGGAGCAATTTTTGTTATTGGTTAACTTTTTTTAGATTATACATTAGGCTAAAAATTAATTAGGTACCTACTGTACTTTTTTACTACCATAATAGTTATTAATGCAACAAGTGAGTAAAGTAGTACTTTTTTGCACAAGTAGGAAAGATTGCCACACGAGTCGAAGGCAAGTGCGCCAATTCCTACAAGTGAAAAAAAGTTGCTTTACTCTCGAGTTTCTTTTTTTTTTATATTAAAAGAAGGATGGTTGACGGGAATTCGGGTTGAGAAAGTGCGGATGATTTAGGATTGGCGTAAGCATGTACTATTCGGCCACTAACGATAATTACGTTGATATTTTATTTTAATAATAAATGGAACATACACTAGACATGGACCCGCACGGCCACTTCTTCGTTCCGAAAAAGTGACCGCACGGATGGGATTCGAACCCACGACCACGAGGCCCGTGAGCAAGAGCTCTACTCACTAGGCCACCGCGGCCCCTCTCGAGTTTGATACAATTTTTTTTCTACGTTCGTAACTTTAAATAAATTCGATAAAACCTTAATTAATTTTTATAAGTAATAATATATATACCGGGTGTGGCACTTAAGACGCCTCGGACCATAGCTCCTTTACGATAAAAGCTATCGAAAAAAATCTAAGAACAAAGTGGTGCATAGTTACCGTCGCTATCTTTCAAAAATATTTTTAATCATCAGTGGCGTGCCGTACTCCAGTGGCGTACCAAACTTATGTTTTTTTAAATGGAATGCCCTATTTTTTATTGCAGATTTGGAAAGTGCTCGACGAGTACTTATTTTTTTATCTAACATGTTATACCCTTCACTTTAGCGGTTTCGCTGTTATAACCCCTTCTTTCAAAATTGCGCCCCATTTTTGAGATGTTTTTGTAGAGAAACTAATTGACGCCGGCGCCTAAATTTTGAATTGAGGTACAGGTTAAGACCTCGTATACCTTCACATAATTTTTTTTCGGGTAATTTATGGAAAAAAAATAATTTTTGGTTGATCTTCGCATGTTGTCATTTTTTCCGAAAATTTCAAATGGCACCCCCCTAAAAAAATTACGGCGTTGTACAGCCAAAACTCTAAATTTTTCATTGGTGTAAAAAAAATTACACATTGCATAACAAAATTTCGGAGAAAAAAGGAATTTCATCGCAAATGTCGGGAAACATTTTCCGTTCCCAAGTGTGCCATGAGAAAACAAATACACAAATACGGTCAACATAATAGTATGTACCTATTTATTCAACATGATATGAAAAATGCAGATAAACAAAATTTAACAACTTAAACTAAATGTTCGAAATGACGACCTTCCTGTTGGAGGCATAACCGCAACTTCGACTCACAGGCTCTAGACACTGCCCTAAGGACTTCTGGTGATATACCGCGGAAAGCCGCGCGGATTCTCTCCCTATATCCTCGACAGTAGTTGGTACCGTCCTGTAAACCTCGTCTTTGATATGGCCCCAAAGGAAGAAGTCAAGGGGAGTGAGGTCTGGTGATCTTGGCGGCCACCTCACAGGACCCCCACGACCAATCCAGGAGTCCGGAAACGTTTCATCGAGAAATTCCCGAACGACACAGCTATTATGTGCAGGAGCTCCATCGTGCTGGAAAACTATCTGTCGAAGAGCGGCTAGAGGGACATTTTCCAAGAGATCATCCAAGTCGTCGCGAAGGAACCTCAAATAACTGTTGCCGTTCAGGTGCCCCTCGATGAAATAAGGACGCAAAAGGTGTTCTCCAAGTATGCCTCCCCAAACATTCAGCGACCATCTTTGCTGGTGGTTTATCATTCGCATGGCTTGTGGGTTTTCATCGGCGTAATAATGGTAGTTGTGGCGATTGACATGCCCATTTCTATGGAACGTTGCTTCATCAGAAAATAATACGCGCATAAGAAATGATTCCTCCTGCTCAATTTTGTTGATAGCCCACATGCAGAAATCTTGCCTCGCATGAAAATCTTGAGGTTGCAATTCTTGGTGCAGTTGAATCTTAAATGGATGGAATGTGTACTTTTTAAGAACATGATGTACGGATTGCGTTGAAATATCGTGATTCCTACTAATAACACGGATACTGGTATGAGGATCTTCAATAACTGCTTCCAGAACCTGCAGTTCATTATTTTCGGTAATAACTGCCTTCTTTCTAACTCTCCTTGGCCGTTTCACACTTCCTGTAGTAGTAAATCTCTCCAACACTTTTTGAAACGCACGTTCATTTGGATGTGCCCTGTGCGGATATCTCGCAGCGTACACTCGTGATGCCAAGAAACAATTCTTGTTACATTCTCCAAGAATAAATATCATGTCAACCATTTCCTCTTGAGTTCGGAACATTTTTAGAACGTTTATCAAAAATGACTTATGGCTGCTACTGACGTCTAATAATTTACTTTGACAATTACCAATCTTTTGTTTTCTCATGGCACACTTGGGAACGGAAAACGTTTCCCGACATTTGCGATGAAATTCCTTTTTTTTCCGAAATTTTGTTATGCAATGTGTAATTTTTTTTACACCATTGAAAAATTTAGAGTTTTGGCTGTACAACGCCGTAATTTTTTTAGGGGGGTGCCATTTGAAATTTTCGGAAAAAATGACAACATGCGAAGATCAATCAAAAATTATTTTTTTTCCATAAATTACCCGAAAAAAAATTATGTGAAGGTATACGAGGTCTTAACCTGTACCTCAATTCAAAATTTAGGCGCCGGCGTCAATTAGTTTCTCTACAAAAAAATCTCAAAAATGGGGCGCAATTTTGAAAGAAGGGGTTATAACAGCGAAACCGCTAAAGTGAAGGGTATAACATGTTAGATAAAAAAATAAGTACTCGTCGAGCACTTTCCAAATCTGCAATAAAAAATAGGGCATTCCATTTAAAAAAACATAAGTTTGGTACGCCACTGGAGTACGGCACGCCACTGATGATTAGAAATATTTTTGAAACATAGCGACGGTAACTATGCACCACTTTGTTCTTAGATTTTTTTCGATAGCTTTTATCGTAAAGGAGCTATGGTCCGAGGCGTCTTAAGTGCCACACCCGGTATATATATATATATTTTTTTTAATGAACAAAACAATAATCATTAAGTTTTCTTGGATTGGATTCATCGGAAATGAATATTTGACGTTTATCGGCAAAACTCGCGGCGTGTTGCGAAGCGTTCATGACACACTTTGCTCAAACAATTTTATAGTAGTGTTAAAAAATGAACCGTTATGGCATTTTTTTTCACGCTGTTTATAGGATTCAGGAATCACATATTTTATGAACCCAAATTAATCAAAAAAAAAACCTGTAACGGACGTAGAAAAAATTACTTTTGCCTTCCCCAATCAAAATTACCGCAAACACACATGCTAATTGGCAATTAGGTTAAATTTTAAACTGATCTTAAATAAATATTTTAAACAAATCTAAAAAGATTTATCACAAATTAAATACTGGGTACACTATTATAAGTACAACACCAAAAGTACGGTAATAGAGAGGATAGGCTTTGTACCAATTCAATGTTTTAGAACAATATGCATTCTTGATTCCCCTAATTCCAGAATCACTGATCGAAATATTTCCTTACTTTCTTTAGCTTACTAATTTGCGATAAGATGGTAGCACACAATTAATATTTTACGTTTTAATAAAAAAATCTCTTTACAAATTTTTCAAAAATATATTTTATGTAAAAAGCGGTAGATTCAGAGGCAAAAACTGTGAATACCTAGTGAAAACAGGCTAAAGCGGTGGATCTGGCAATACTGCTTGAAGCCACCAGGCACACTGACACAACCACAAGAGCTAGGAAGATACTGCGGCGGAGGGAGGTCTAGCGTTTGAAGCGGGTCCGAACAAATATAAAATTATAATGTATCTGAGCGATACATGCGCCCATCGGAAGGTTAATATTGTCAACTACCAGTGTGTAAATATTAAAACAATTCATTATTAGTAAAACATTTTCAGTAAAGAATGATCATATTTTTTTACATTTCTATGTAAAAATCTTACCGCGTGGGTACCTTCATCACTCTACTTAGATTACACCTGTATTTCACAATATTGTTATTAGTGTTCATCTTTACAAAGTAAACAAATTGTCCGTAATACCCTCTGCACGTGAGCGGAAATAACGTGCGATTTATGTATACGAGCAAATGAAATAATAAAACATTCCCAGGATGTGCGGGTCGATGAGAACGCAATTAAACGTGGAAAATCCATCAGTGCCCTTTTCAATATTCCTCACCTCATCAATCTTGTCCCTTACCATGTAAATCCACCAGAACAGAGCCCGCTTGCGTATGTTGTGCAGGTAATAGGCATTAGAGGTATTAGTTCGTAATCAATGAGATTAGACCGTAGTTAATTTTATACGCGCTGCTGAAGAATGTTTACCTTATTGGATTTATTGTAATTGCTTCAACGTTCTACTATACTGTTTGGTGTTGTGTTGATGCGAATCCTAATCTGCAGAACGAAACGATTCGTGATTGCAGACAGTGAAAAACTGGCTTCATTAAATTTAATTGACAGCTTGTTCGAGTATGAAAAATAATAATTTTCGCGTTTGATTTAACATATGTATATCATAGGGAATTAAACTAGATCAAATTTATTAGGTTGAATAATGCCCGAAACTAATAGAGCATATAGGTATATTTCATCGGAGCTACTACTTGAGAAATGAACGTGTTAATATGATGATGCGGACATTTTATAATTGCACTAATTGTAAGCAGAAGTATGTAAATATACTCGTATATCTCTCATTCACGTCAAACCGGACACGGAATTTTAATCGATGACTCCGATTTTTTTTGTTTAATTTCGCAGTCATACTCTTTTGAATATTTGTTTAAATATAGAGCCCGTTTGAGTTTCATTTTTTAATTTTCACTGTTTCTTTAGAATTGAATTGGGAACACGATAATATTTTTTCCAAAATTTTAAGTTGGTGAGTTGATGATGAAAAATGCTGATGAATTTTATAAACAAATTAATAATAGTTTATTAATATTAAACGCAAATTTTAAATACACTACTCCATATAATGACTCAAGATCTTCAAAATTTACTTGTTGATTATTTTTGTGCAACTAATGGATTCGACGATACAGTTCTTTAAATGTTCACACGACCGACGTTTTTCGTAATTTCTTGCAATTTACAACCGTGCATATCCTTCTTCAAAAAAAAATCTCAAATTTGTTTCGCGAAACACTACTTCCATTATTTCATGTGTAGAATGCGTCTGCAACATTTAAGAAAAATTGGAATCATCAGTTATTATTTTTACCAAAAACCGTCCGGTTTGACATGGAATGAGCGATATTGCGTTCGATTCCCTTTAAACAAATTTATACAATTGTAATTTGCTTTAATTTATGTTATTTTTTTATAGTTTATAAGCGGCATATATTTTTTAGTATTAGATTGAACATCGATGTGTGTATGACTCATTTTAGTAATTTGTTAGAAAAGGTGTGCCGTGAATTAATAAATAAATATCATTGCCGGAATGATGCGATAGTGATCTTCTTGCATATATAGTACATCCATTTGTTAAATGACCCTTTCTATGTATTTCATTTGAATCGGATGTTTATAAAATATACCGGGTGTAACCAAATTCTGGTAGACCCCAAATATCATTTGCATTTTTATATTTTATCTTTATGAAATTTAGTATAGTATTTGAAGGGAATAAAGTGTGTCAATATGTGGAATTTTAATAAAAATTAAATTTCCGGTTTCGGAAATGACCTTAACTTTTCTATTTCAAATAGAACACCCTGTATATTTTGATATAATTTAATTCGTCACTAAATAAGAGATGTATCATAAGTGACCTTTTGGTTGTTAGCGTGTTGTTAATATTCAATTTAAATTTGTTTTTTGTGTAAATTTAATTTAAATTTAAACAAAAAACCAACAACCTAACAACCAAAAGATCACTTAATCTATAAATTCAGAAATTAGAAACGAATTAAATTATGTTAAAATATACAGGGTGTTTAATTGGAAATAGAACAGTTAAGCTAATTTCCTGTTAAACCGGAAATGGAATTTTTAATAAAATTCCACTTGTTAACACACATTATTCTCTAAAATTTCCTAAGGGTATTTGTAAAAATTAAAAAGATATTTGGGGTCTACCAGTTGCACTCGGTATACAAAACGGGTAACGCATGTTTTCTGTCACGGTAAAAGAATTCTAATTAATGGATTGTAATGACAATTGCCCTCATTTACTTATTAACCAATGAAATCGAATAATGTTGATGACATGATCCAATAAAATTCTAATTACGATGAGTAACAGACCACGCTGCATGTTATGCATGGCAATTAACCCTGGGTGGTATCTAATCAGATAATCTCTCATGTTGGTATTGCCTAGCAACGCGTTAGTACATGTTCTATTACATATGAAACGTCAGTTTTTGCCGGACTTTTAAGCAGTTTGCTCCTGAATTCGATCCGTTTGTATTTTCGGGTGAAGTGTTAGTGCTTTCATCAGTAATAGTATTCATAGGCATTTCTCAAAATATTAGTAAGCTCATTTTTTGTACAATTATTGTGGCGCAGATTAATACACGTCTGACACTTGGTGTCACTAAATTTAACTTTTCAAATTATGAAGTGTGAACTTTCTGTTCGGCCAATTGTCTTCTCGAATCTAACTCGTGACTGATTTTTCCTAGGCAATTATTAGCGTCCAGATCACTCTTGCTTGTTGCTTCTAGAAAATCGGCACTCCTGCTTCGCAGTCGTGCCGATTTTCGTCGCAACAAGCAATCGTGATCCTGCCGCTAATAATTGCCGGCAAAATCATAGGCACTCGTTATATTACTGTTGATAATCTCAGCATACGTAATCGAATGTGCTCTTTTCTATGAAAATAATTTCAAGATTATACGACTTCTGGTTGTACCGGAAGTGAACACCAACATCCTTATTTTAAATAGAAAGTTATATTTTTGTTGCAAATTTGGATTTTGTATTAATTTCTTATCAATGAAAATAATTTTAATATTATATGACATCGGGTTATACCGGAAGTCAACACCAACTGACTTATTTTAAGTGGAAAGTTTTATTTTTTATTGCAAATTTGGATTCTGCATAAATTTCTTCTCAATGAAATTAATTTTAAATTTTATAATTATAGACAAAAAAAAATATTTTTTTACTTTTCTTGCTAAAATCAAAAATCAACGAAAATCAACCAAAATATGTCGATTTCTTTGTCGCCTTCAATATTTGGGTAAATGTTTTTTCTGATATTTTCCGTAGGTAAAAAATCCCGTATAGCACAGTAAATATCCACTTTAGAGAAAAAAGTTTTAAATAGAAGTTATTTAACACTTAGTTATCTACCACCTTGGATATATCAATTATTTTTTGCTATAAAAAAAAGAGCAACGAATAGCACTTACATTTTTTTTTAATGATAAGTCCCATCTTTATTATACTCATTTGATAGAGTTTTTTTTTCTCTTTTCAACGGCATAAAACTTCAAAAAACCTCAAAACGGATATTTCCGTAGAAATTTCGAATTGAAAACAGTACTTTCTTGTACGGAGAAGGTAAACATATTTCTTGGCCCAGATAACAATTAAAAATATATTCAGGATTTTTATTCAAATGTTATACAATTATAAAAAAAAAATACTAAACGGGCAACGCATATTTACTGCCACGGCAAAACCGGAGAAGATGCAGAGCTGAAAATTTCACAAAACATTTATAAACATTAATGAGTATGATTTTGAAAATTCCACCAAAAAATGTATAGTGTGTTTGACCGAAATCGCACATTAAAAGTCTATTTGTCGCCTTCAATATGTGTGTACATTTTTTTCTGATGTTCTTCCTTTACAATATATTGCCTGACGACATGAAATCTGTTACATTAAAACAATTTAAATGTTATATTAAAAACATATTAATTAAAAATGCCGTATATTCTGTTCCGGAATTTATTGAATTATTTGCTATCCAGCACACTTGACATGTTATTTTATTTTAGTTATATATTATATGTTCAATTTTAATTACTGTGTGTATCAACAAATGTTATATGTATTTTCAGTTTTGTTGATACTTTTAGGTTTAGTTAATATTTTATTGTTGACGAATGTATCTATAGTATGTATAGAAATAACATAATAAATGAAATTCAATTCAATTCTTTGTGGTTAATAAAAATATCGGAAAAAAAACAAAAAACGTTTAAGGTAAACACACACTTCGGGTGCATGAAATTTCACTAAAATCTTGACAATCCTTTGGAATGTCAAACGCTTAAAGTTTAGTTAAAAATATTTATTTGTTTTTAAGATGCGGCGTTTTTCAAAAAATGGTCGAAATCTTCTCTAGTGACCTCAAAACGAAAATTTAGAATTCAAGAACGGTACTCTCCCGTACTTTGTTAACATATTTCTTGGCCCTGATAACAAGGCCGCTTTAATCATATAATAATATATTCAGGAATGTTATACAAATGTTATACAAATATAAAGAATATACTGGGTGTAACTGAATTTAGGTAGACCCCAAATATCACATTTTTACATATTTCTTTTTGGAATTTAATATGGTGTGTTTAAGGAATGAAGTGTATCGACATGTGGAATTTTAATAAAAATTGTTTTAACCGGAAATTACCTTAACTTTTCTATTTTAAATGGCACACCCTGTATATTTTCACATAATTTAGTTCCGCTCTAAACTCTCAGTTTAAAGATATATCATAAATGACTTTTTGGTTGTCAGTTTTTTGTTTAAATTTAAATTAAATTTATACCAAAAACAAATTTAAATTGAATTTAAATCGTTTTTTTCTGGCATAGTTACTGCTGAAAACATATCACTCTGCGAACAATACGTTTCTCTCTATGAATAATATCAGAACTCAAAATAAGAAGAGCCAGCAACCAGGCTTGAAATTACACTAATTATTTATTATGACTATAAAATTCATAATAAAATGGGTACATAAAAAAAATAAATCTGAGCCACCAAAGACGTTCTTTTTTTTCTGGTTAAACCGTGGAATTTTTATTAAAATTTCATTTGTTGACACTCTATCCTCTAAAAACACCATACTGAATTTTATAAAGATATATGTAAAAATAAAAAAGATATTTGGAGTCTACCAGAATTCAGTTACACCCTATATTGTATTTAATTTGTGTATTAAACAATCGGATATAATCTTGTGATAAAATTAAGGGTCGATCTTTAAAAATGACTCGAACTAATTAAAAGATTAATATTGAAAGAGCCCAATTTTACCAATTTATTTATTTGCAGCAAAATCGTAAATAACTGGGCAATAATCAATTACAGGAAAACTTTCTTGCAGTAGGATATATTTAGGAATTATGAAATTAAAAAAAAAATTGTGGTATGTCTCTATATAAGAAAAATACAACTGAAGAAGATAATAAGTAATAATGGAGGCTTTTACTTTGTACTACATTTTTATAAATGAAATACACAAGTAACCTGGTTATTATTACACACTTTATTTATAAGTAGTGACGAAAACTAAAAAGAAAAAAATGAAGTGAACAAATTTATAAAGAAATAATTTCCACTCCCAACTAACTGCAGCTAGCTACACCTCCATCTTCTGAGTTGCATGAACATCTTGCACACTTCTATCACCACTCTCACACAAACACTCCTTTCTCGTACTTTCTTTCGCGCTCCCACTTAGCTGCTCATCCGATCCTTCGCAAACATCCATCCAATAATCCCACTCATGTTATTCTCCACACACCTGATATATTTCTCTCCACTCTACACCGTTCTGCCCTTCTTATCATTTCCACACCTGAATCACGCTAGTTTTAGTATCTATTCTTGTCCTATTAGTCCATATTTACCTGCGTAGTTTATCTATCTAATTCTTTTACCTTTCCTAATCCTTTCCCTATAAGATTCACCTGACGCATTTCTTATCATCCTTTTCTTATAACTAACATCTCATGCCTCTCTCGATACCTTTTCCTCAAATAACCTCCTGCATTTCTCTCAAATTTTAGCAAGTAGTTTCCGCCACTCACACCAGTTATACGGACTATTTGGTAACTAACTGTATTTGTACGCCATGTGCCTGTTCTAGTTCATCCACTCCCTACACATCTGCAGCATGCAACATTATTGAAGTCACACATGCATACTTCGTATATTTACATATGCATCCCTCCACCATATTTTCCGCAGACGGTCTTGCCACCATCACTTTTTTCACACAAATTCTCGTCGAACTCTATTGCCTATTTCGTTGAACATATACCCAAAGTAGTTCAAGTGTTCTTCCTTTATTATCCCATCCTTAAGGTTACATAGCATCCGTTTCGTTTTATTCATATTTACATTTTTCAAAATATCTCTTTACTCATTTACCATTTTCTCAAACACTACCACGTCATCTGCACTCACTCACCAAGATTAATACTTGTAAGCCTTCTATTATGACTCCCTGGCTTAAAAATTCTCTCAAAATCTGCCACATACAGTTTGATTTTTTGATTATTAATATTTGATTGTTTTATTATAATTGTTGCGTCACGTGGAAATCGTACGCAGTCGAGTCGATTCTAAGACTGAGGATTCACACCGCGCACGTTGCTCAAGTAGGTCAACATTGTTGTTAAGTTCAGCAATTTTGGGTGCCATAACTTCTCCGGCCCAAGAGCGAAACATATCCTGGGGATAACTTCACCGAATCCAGGATTGGTTCTTGGAAGTATTTCCATCGTCCTTCTGATCGCCTGAAGACTTCGAAGGACTGCTTCTGGTAGTTCTGCGACGTTAGTAATATCTTAAAGTAAATATAATTCAAATAGAAAACATTTTTATATACAATAATAACGTCCAAATTGATAAGGGCTAATCTTAAAGTTTGGTATTCTTCATTTGGTGTAAATCGTCTTGGAGTTTGGCCGAAATTGTCTTCATGGATTTGGTTGATTCCGTTAACTTCTAGTTTCCACTTCCTAGCTTTAGGAATGTTTAATAGGAAGTCCAATTGGGAAATTGCTGGTATTTTCACCATATCTTCTTCTTCATGACTACTTAGGATAATGTAGGATAGTTTGATGGAATAGGCTGGTGTTAGATGAATCACATAAGTTCCGCCGATGACGTCTTGTTGCATTCTTGAGGCAGCTCTTCGTAATCTTCTGTGGCAAAGGAGTTGCGACAATCCATCGCTTTCCGTTATCTTATTGATCCAGAGCGTCGTCAGTTTTTCATAATGATGTAAACAGTTAGGATAGTATCCAGAATCTACACACATAGGATACAATCGCTCCTCCCCGCCTCTCCTTTCCCCTTACCTATATGCTATTACGGCCAGTTTCATCTGCTTTTTGATAGTCTCCTTTTTCTTTTCCTGTAAACATTTTATTAGTTCGATAAGGGTAGAATGAAATCTTTTAATGTTACCTTGAGAACATGGGTTTCCGGGTGTTCTGAAATGAATCTTTATTTGATATCGTTCTAGAAGTCGTTTGATGATATTATTTTTGAATTCCTTTCCGCTTTTACAGTATATTTCTATTGGTATTCCATCAAATTGGAAATATTTTAATAGTGCGTCCATTACGTCTGTGGCGTTAGTTGCTGTCAAAGGAATTGCTTCCTAGGTAAGAAAAGGCGTCGATGATTTTAACTAGGTTAGAGTTTTCTCAATGCCTCTATGCATTGTTTTTCCTGTAATATAACCTAATTGTCTCTAATTGATCCTGTTCTTTTTTAAAGACTTGAACTTTTTTGGTACATCGAATTAGTTTTGGCCCATTGTTATTAAAATTTTAATGTACACTATATCTTTATAAAGTTTCATCCTTTCAAGTACATGTAATGATTACCTTCCAATATCATATATTCCTTTATGAAGTCTAGGATGTTCTTTTCATTATTGTTCACAGGTATTTTTGCTGTAATAATATGATTTATGTATGCTGTCTCAGTATTTATTTGCACTTCTGCAGATGATGCTTCGATGATAAACTGTCTCTTTCTTGTATCTACTTCTTCCAATACCTCTATTCCTTTTACGGGTTCTAGTTCTTGATTCAAAATAATTATATCATCATCTTCTCTTGGCAAGGCTTGTGTCCTTGAAGGTCTTGTCTAAACATTATTAGATTTTTCCCCCTGATAACAGCTTATTCTTCTTTAAAGAATGTTTTGTTTGGTAGGTCCTCTTCTGTTCCTAAAATTCCTAGGTCTTTCAGAAGTTCTTCTATTAAGTGATCGGGATCTGGGTTAGGCATTATTATTAAATTATAATTTTTAATTACGTTGATAGTATGTTCTAACTTTATTTCCGATAGAGCATCGGCGTTGGAATTATATTTACCCGTTTTATATATGACCTCGTAATTATATTCGTCTAATTTAAATTTCCATCTAGCATATTTAGAATGTTGATCCTTCATTTTCCATAACCAAACAAGAGGTCTCTCGTATATATTTTGAAATGTCTACCATAGATGCAGGGTCTAAAATGTTTTAGGGCTCATACTATTCCAAGTAGTTCTCTTTCTTTTGTTGCATATTTTTTCTTTGTTGGACTAAGCGTCCTTGGTCCATAGCATATCGGTTTATCCTGCCCAATAGTTCTTTGAGAAAGTACTACACCAATTGCTATAGCGCAAGCATCTGTTGTTATGATAAATTCTTTCGAGAAAACTGGAAACTGTAATATTGATTCATTCTTTAATTAAGTTTTGCATTTTTCAAAGGCATTTACATATTCTTTAATAATTTCTGCTTTAGCTCCGTTTTCAAACACTTGCAATTAGTAAAAGTTATCGTTATTCCAGCGAAATCTCGAACGACTGGTCCAAGAAATGGGACACTGAATACATTACAATATCGTCTGTCACGGGGGGTTTTCGGACGAACAAAACCCGCCCTCGTAGACCCCTGACTAGCTCCCTGGAGTCGGCGTCGCTGAGGAATTCAGGTGACGGTGGGCGATGGTCCGATTATGGTTTTGTTCAAAATCAAAAATAATAATAATAATAATAAACTTTGGAAATTATATTTCACAGAAAAAAAAACCAAAACAAAAATAACACGGGGAACACGTAATTGTTTGAAAGTGTGGAGAAGGAACGCAAGACGTGTCACGGGGGGGTTTTTCGGACGAACGAAACCCGCCCTCGTAGACCGGCGTCGCTAAGGAATTTAGGTGACAGGGGCGATGGTCTAATTATGGTTTTGTCCAAAATCAAAAATAATGTTCCTTTTCGGAAATTATATTTCACAAAAAAAAAACAAAACAAGAAATAACACGGGGAACATGTAATTGTTTGAAGATACGGAGAAAGGACAAGACTGTGACCGTCAAATATTAATTTGTATCTCCTTGATTTTCCTAAATGGTCCGGTTTTTATGCCTCCCTGCTGCAGTCCAAATGTCCAAGAAAGAATTAAATTCGCGAGCCTGCGTTTCATCGAAACGAAACGCCGGTGACACGTCTAAATAAACCATACAGGTATCTTCTTACAAACCTTTTCAGGATGTTATCCATTAGTCGTTGAAATGTGGCTGGAGCGTTCTTGAGTCCAAAAGGCATTATTTTAAACTCAAAATGTCCTTATTCTGTTGAAAATGCGTTTTTTTTCACTATCAGCTGGCTCCATTTCCACTTGGTGGTAACCTGAGGCGAGACCTATACAGCTAAAGAAGTGGCACCTTTCTAGCTTATCCAGAATGTCAGAGATGTTTGGTATTGGGTACTTATCAACGATCATTTGGTCGTCGGGTCTTCGATAATCGATAACCATTCGTTTTTTTAATCTTACCATTGTTCATGTCACTATATTCACTGGACAACTTCAGGGCTAAATACTATCTTGAATTATGTCTTGATTAAAGAGTTCCAGAACTTATTTTCTTTTTTGTTTCTATTGATTGTCTATACATTCGGACATAAATAGGTAAATTGTCTTTCAGATTTAATTTGTGTTTAATACAATGAGTAAAGGTTAACGGTTGTCCTTCAATTCGAAAAACATGTTTATATCTTTCGACAAATCCTTTTATGTTTGCTTCATCTTCGATGTTCATATTTTGCGTATTTAAATTGTTTCTTATGTTTTCTTTCTGTAGTTGTCGTAGATCTAGTTCTTCTTGAAAATTATGTTTTTCACAATAATACAGTTCTTTTATTTTGCCCACAATTTCTGTTTGTATTGCATCTCAAAAATTAATTATTTTCTCTTTTTGTGTATAGTTGGTATCTAATGGTGTTATTCTGAACAAAAATGTTAATAACATCGCTGTTAATAACAGTTGTTCAGAATAACAGCATAAGACAATTGCTTCATTGTTTACGACGTTAGCAATGGATTCTTTAACTTTAATTCCAGGTCGAAATTCAATTTGTGGTACGTGAACTACTCCTTCTTGAACATGTACAGGTATTCTAATTGGTTTGGCCTGTAAAGGTTCGAATTTTACTCTATTTGATTCAAGTTGAATTAAGATTTCGGCGTCCTTTGTTTTCAGTCATCTATTGCGGATATCCTGTGCGGCTTCCAATTTATTTAATACGTCGATTCCTATTAATCCATCGAAATTTTTACTGAAATCGAATTTAAAGAAAGTGTGTTCCATATTCGTATTAAAAATTTCGGGAACAGTTGTTATAACGGCGCGACGTCGGTATGTTTATAAGAGCGTGAGCTGTTTTCATATTAAAAGGGATTTTAACAGAAAATTCTCTAAGATAATTGAATAATTTTGAATTAATTAGCGTTTTTGTTGATCCTGTGTCGATAAGAAATTTTAATCCATTGAATTCAATATAAGGCAAATTACAATTAATATTATTTAAAGTTAACTTGCAGGGTTTTATGTTAGAAGCATTTGTGTTATTATTGGTTATCTCTTCTTGGTATAGAGGCGGATAAAGTGAAAATTTCTCTCTTCATATTCCTCCACCTGTGTTTCTTGTTCGAGTTCTTCCGTACACTCTTCACTAAAGTCGACAGGCTGATAATTTTAATTTTCTTCTTGATCATCCTCCTGATAATATAGTTGACCGGGACCAGGTGTCCAATTTGGTCTTTTCATTGGTCTTCTCATTGTAGAAGCTGATCATTTTTGAACACTCGTGTCAACATCCATTAGGTTTAGGTTAGGTAGCAGATGTTACATTCTGTTTTCCGAATTGTTGCGGTACGCTTGGCCAACGTGAGGTTGATGGATTTGTTTACTGATTAAAATTAAGTCGTTGATGTTAATAATTATTGCTGTAATTCACTGTACGTTATTTGATCTGCCAGCAGGTTGTCTTAATTGTAACAGAAAAATCATCCCCCCTTCTTACCTTTTCCCAAAAATTGCGTTTAAAATGATTTCCTGAAGAAACGACAGGTACTATTCGGGGTTTTTACATATCACCGCAAAGATCCTTTAAGGCCCTTCAGAAAATGTACTTGCGCAACAACAAATGTCAATTTGAAGCCCATGACACGTCAGCAAACAAAACTCGAAAATGGAAAAAATCGAAAAAATCAACTTTCTTTATAATCATCGTCGACCTTCATGTAATGGATAACAGGATAACAAAAAACTGAAAATCTTTCGTTAATAAAAATAGTTCATAACCTCTTTGATTTTCGACAAAAAAATTAAAAATAGAAAGATTTAAATATTTTGATAGTTACATTAAACTTATATAAATATACCGGGTGTCACACTGAAACGTCAAAGTAAGTTTTTGGCCTTAAATATAGATATAAAATATTATAATACCAAACAATTTATTTACTTTTACTTTCCTAAACTTATTCTAATAATAATTCCTGTGACATGATCAATTTCTAGAAGACCTTGAAGATAAATCTGTAGGGCGGTGTTTTTATAATTAGCGTTCTTGAGTAATCCACTTTGCGCATTAGGATCTTTTAATTTCTGCGTTAATAAAATTTGCATCGTTTCCTTAACACGTTTTCCGCAATTGTACGATCCTTCGGTTTTCCGCGGGCGTAGGGCCGCAAGGTCGGCGAATATACACTGTTTACTTTGCTGATTTAAAAGTAATTCAATTCTATAAAGACAAAAATAGCCTGAATATATGAATATTCCCGTTAGTGACTGTTACTACATGTACAGGACGGCAAACGTAATTTGCCGTTGCGCAGTGGCAAAATTGTGGGCGGAACCTTCGAAGGGCGCTCTCGATAGATTTCGTGAAGAATTCGCGCGCCTGGTACATTCAATTATGTGGAGGAGAGCGCCCGATAGAGTTGTAAATGAATAGCGCACGCGAAGAATATGTGCTTGCTTATTACAGAGACTGTACTCGGCCGGCTGTAAAGAGAGAGCTTTCGCTTGCTCTCTGCGCGTCTGGCCAACTTACATTTGCCGTCCTGTACAAATAACCTCTTTTTATAAACCTTTACAATGCAGAGTATATTGCGAATGCTCTGTCTGCCCGCTCCTTGTCCAACCAATGCTTTCTAAGCACAGTTACAACAAATACCAAATAACATGAACAATATAAAATATAGAAAGTTTGTTTTAATATAAGGGTTACAATTCACCTACTCCTAACAGGTACGCAAACCACAAACTGTCAGTACCGCTGATTAAAGAATAATAAATATGATATACATTTATTTTAAGATTTCACGGTAAATATGCAGCGAACGATATAAACTGCATTTCAGTTAACTGCATTTTTATGATATAACTGTGCATGTATTGTAGTCCAAAACGGCAAGATTAGCACAATCCACGTATAACATAATCGCGATTTAAGAGCCATAAAAGCCAATTTAAAAGCGATTCCTCGAGTTTTAAGATTTCAAAATATCCTGCTCTGGTCGTAAAGCTTAGCGTATCGGGGAAAATCGATGCAGCTGAAGGTGTTGATTTATTTTAGAAACTATTAAATCGCCCCAGCTTAACGGAAGGCCCGTCCCAGTCAACTGGTAATAAGTTTCTCAATTATAGCTGCACTGCACGCTGATGAAGTTGTATCACAACTTAGTATTTAATAAACGTATAATATTACAAATAATGGAACATGTAATTTTGTTCCGTATAGTTTCGGAGTAACCATTTTAATTATAATTGAAATTGAAAACCCTCGCTTGCTGCAGATGCATTAAAATAAATTGATTAAAAACGAAATAAAGCCTGAATGTATGAATATACAATCTTATTCGCAAATCTAGAAAACCACGAGAGACTAATTAAAACAACTGTTTCCCTGGCTGTCAACATTCGGCATTAGTCAAGGAAGTAGTTGTTTAAAGTTTTTTGTTATTTATTTTAATTTCATTCTATTGTCTACCAAATTCAAAGATCAAAATTCTCAAAATCATATTTATTTTATCCTATAATGTTATCATGCCAATAACTCCTTAGCAACGAGTAATGTTAAGGTACCTTTAACAGCATTAGTGTTGTTATATGTATCTTAACACAATTCGTTGCTATGGAGATATTAGCAAACAAACATGAGTTCGCTTTTTGACGGTTTTCATTAAACATTTTTTAAATAAAAAAAAATAGGATAAAATAAACCGTGTTACGACACACGTACAGTGGCGGCTCGTCAGGGGAGGCAGGTGAGGCATTGCCTCACCATTAATTTTCTATATTATAAAAATATAAATATATTCAATAAATTTCTTCCGTGTTGGCTTTAATATTGATAATTAATAATTATACAGTAATTATAAATTGTTGTATTAGCGTAATGTTCCTGATTTTTAATAATTAGAATTAGCGCGCCCACCCAGACCGGACTTGAGGCAAATGTAAAGCAGCGCAATTGGAATTTATGCAACTTAATATGCCTCCATACAGTTTACATATATCGCGTTCGTTGTAACGTGCAGATTTATTTAGATACTGGAGACGAGCCTCAGAGGCTTCTCATTGGTCGGAAATCACCCGCGTGGTAGAGAGAGAACAATCGCGGCGCTCGCCATTGTCAGCTGTATTAAGGCCAGTGTTGCCTAGTCAGCTGAAAATCCGCTATCTGGTGGATTTTAAATCCGAATTGCGGAATAATTTTCGTTTTAGCGGCTGGAGGATTTTCTAACGGAATTATGTTGAATCCTTGAGAAAACTTGCGTAATTCAATTTAAATTTAAACTTTATTTTCAAAACATCTATTTTACAATAGAAAAAGCAGAAACTTAAAACATTAACTTAAAAAAATTCAACTCACGGAAAAATGAACACATTTTCAAAAAAATTAAAGCTAGTTTCAAAGGTCGATGTTCTGTGAATATGCTAATTGAAAAACTCTTCTCATATCAAAACTTATTTTCTTTTCGATTTTTGTTTTTTTTAAAGTGTTCAACAACTTAAAACAACTTACGGAAAAAGTGACACATTTGAAAAAATGGTGATGTGGCCATCATGTTACTTTCTCCGACTTGATGGTATCATTTATATTTACGCTTTCGTGGTTTATTTTAAATTTAAATCATATTTTAATTGTACATCGAGCGTTGTGTAGATTCGGATGAAACTGACGTTTAAAGCTACGCGCACACTTGTCGAAATCGGACGGACGGCACGCATCGGATAAAATTGCTTAACACAGTTGTAAACGAGTCAACGCACATTTAACCGTTTCATGCCGTACCGATAACTGTGCGCTGACTCGTTTACAACTGTCTTAAGCAATTTTATCCGGTGCGTGCCGTCCGTCCGATTCCGACAAATATGCGCGTAGCTTTAAACGTCAAAATTATGAAAGATGGAAAAATTATACTTCAAATTCAAAAACTCAGTTTACTCAAAAACTAAAGAGATTTAGAAAAAGACTTTTTATTTCGACATTTTCTACAATTATTATTGATATAAATTTGCTGTAACTATTATCGTTTCATAATTATAAACTAAAAACGAAAGAAAATAATAATAATTTTTTCTCGAAAATATTTTCAAAGCAAAGATGTTCATTTCTTAGTTATGTTCAATATTTATTTGAATATTTTCATGATATTTTCCATATTTAAAAAATTATTGGGAAAAAACAAAAAAAGGTAAAGGTAAACACCCACTTCCGGCGTATGGAATTTTACCAAAAGTTTTTCAGTTCTTAGGATTATCAAATAAGACTTATGTCTAAAGGTTTCATGTTAATTGCTGTATTAGTTTTTGAGATACAGCGTGCACAGCCATACAGACATACAGACACACAGACACACACACACACACTTTTTTACTTTCTCCGTTACGAAGTACGAGAAAGTATTGTGATCGTGATTTTTTTTTCAAAAATTTTTTTTACGGAAATATCCGTTTTGGGGTCCCTAGATGCCATTTCAACAATTTCTGGAAAAAAATTTTTTGTGTCTGTGTGTGTGTGTGTGTGTGTGTGTGTGTCTGTGTGTGTGTGTGTGTGTGTGTGTGTGTGTGTGTGTGTGTGTGTGTGTGTGTCTGTGCGCGCTGTATCTCAAAAACTAATAGACCAATTGAAATGAAACTTTGAACATAAGTTTTATTTGTTAATCCGAAGAACTGAAAAGCTTTTGGTAAAATTTCGTACACCGGAAGTGGGTGTTTACCTTAACTGTTTTTTGTTTTTTGCCAATATTTTCTTAAATATGAAAAATATCCAAAAACATTTTAACAAATATTGAAGACAATAAAGAAATTCAATTATTTGGTTTGAAAACATTTTTCATAAAATCATTGTTATTCGAGAAAAATAACTATTTTCTTTTTTTTCATTTTTGGTATACAATTATGAAACGCTAATAGTTACAGCAAACTTATGTTAATAATAATTGTAGAGAATGCCAAAATGAACAATTTATGAAGAATAAGTTTTTTCGAAATCTCTTTAGTTTTTGAGTAAACTGAGTTTTTTAATTTGAAGTACATTTTTCCATCTTTCATAATTTTGACGTTTTAAACGTCAGTTTTATCCGAGTCTACGAAACGTTCGATGCACACTTAAAATATGATTTAAATTGAAAATAAACCATGGAAGCGTAAATATAAATGATACCATCAAGTCGGAGAAAGTAACATGATGGCCACATCACCATTTTTGTTTATTTTTCAGAAATTGTTGAAATAGCATCTAGGGACCCCAAAACGGATATTTCCGTAAAAAAAAATTTAGAAAAAATTTTGACGATCACAATACTTTCTCGTACTTCGTAACGGAGAAAGTAAAAATAAAGTTAGTTTTAAAGGTTTAAAGGATTTTTTTGTTCAAGTGTTCAACAACTTTAAATGTTAATTTTCAAAAATTCATATGTTTTGTTTAAGTTTTCGACAACTTAAAATATTAATCTACAAAAATTCAGAACTCAACCAAAAATCAACAAAACTCAAAGTTAATTTTAAAAGTAAATGTATTATGATTGCATTACAGTTTTTTAAGTATTATTTTTTTTTCTATTTTTTCTTTGTTCAAATATTTGAAAAACTTAAAAAAATCATTTTTAAAAATCTATAAGTTGATTCTAAAGGCAGATGTTTTGTGAATATACTTAAATTTTTGAGAAATCCTATATCAGTATTTTTTTTGGTTCGACAACTTGAAATTATAATTTAAAAAAATTCAGAACACCCAAAAATGACCATATTTTCAAAAATCAAAGTTATTTTAAAGGTAGTCGTTCTGTGGGTGTATTAAAATATTTGAGGAACTCAATTTTGTTTTCGATTTTTGTTTTGTTTAAGAGTTTGACTACTTAAAATATTAATCCACAAAAATCACGCAAAAATAAACAAAACTCAAAGTTGATTTTAAAGGTAAATGTATTATGATTGCATTCGAGTTTTTAAGAAATTCAATCATATCAGTATTATTTTTTTCTATTTTTTCTTTGTTCAAATATTCGACAAATCATTATGTATTTGTGAGTTATGTGAAGTTGCGTTATTAAATAATTAAACACAGTTATAAATAGTTATTAATAGTTAACAATCAGTTAACTATTGAAAATGAACACATCGAAATGTACATTTAGTGTTATAAATAAACGAGTGAAGTAAGAAATATAACAGTGCTTAATTATTTAATTCAACAAATCATTTTTGAAAATTTATAATTCACGCAAAAATAAACACATTTTCAAAAATCGAAGATAATTCTAAAGGCAGATATTTTCTGAATATACTAGAATTTTTGATAAATTCTATCATACCAGAATTTTTTTCGTTTGACAACTTGAAACAATAATTTTCAAAAATTCAACACCCAAAAATGAACATATTTACAAAAATTAAGGTTTTGAAGGTCAGTCGTTTTGTCGATTTATTAAAATATGTGTGGTACTAAATTTTGCTTTCGATTTTTGTTTTGTTTAATTGTTCAACAAGTTAAAACATTCAAAATTCATAACTTAACGTTCTCAAAAATTTAAGTTTTGTTTGTTCACTTGTTCGAAAACTCAAAACATTAATTTTCAAAAATTCATAACTCCGAGAAATTGGCAGACTTTCAAAAATTTAAGTTAGTTTTAATGGTAGTTAAGACTTTAAAAATATTGTGAAATTCTATTATATCACTATCTATTTTTACTTTCTCCGTTACGAAGTACGAGAAAGTATTGTGATCGTGATTTTTTTTTCAATTTTTTTTTTTACGGAAATATCCGTTTTGGGGCCCCTAGATACCATTTTAACAATTTCGTGAATTTGTTTTGTGTCTGTGTGTGTGTGTGTGTCTGGCTGTGTGCGCTGTATCTCAAAAACTAATGGAGCAATTGATATGAAACTTTGAACATACGTCTTATTTGATAATCCGAAGAACTGAAAAGCTTTTGGTAAAATTTCGTACACTGGAAGTGGGCGTTTACCTTAACTGTTTTTTGTTTTTTGACAATAGTTTCTTAAATATGAAAAATATCACAAAAAAACATTTAAATAAACATTAAAGACAACAAATAAATGAACATCTTTTGCTTGAAAATATTTTTAATAAAAAAAAATTATTATTATTTTTTAATTTTTGGTTTATAATTATAAAACGATAATAGCTACAGTACATTTATGTGAATATTAATTGTAGAGAATGCTAAAATAAACAACTTATGAAGAATAAGTTTTTTCGAAATCCCTTTAGTTTTTGAGTAAACTGAGTTTTTCAATTTGAAGTATAATTTTTCCATGTTTCATAATTTTGACGTTTTAAACGTCAGTTTCATCCGAGTTTACACAACGCTCGATGTACATTTAAAATATGATTCCAATTGAAAATAAACCATAAAAGTGTAAATATAAATGATACGATCAAGTCGGAGAAAGTAACATGATGGCCACATCACCATTTTTTTAGATTTATTTGTTCGTCTTCTACTACTAAAAATATTAATTTTAAAAGATTCATTCAAATTTTTAAGGAATTCAATAATATCTGTATTTATTTTTCTTCGGATTTTTTCATTGTTCTACCCAATATTCAACCTTAATTCGTAAGCAAAACGTTAAATTCCACCGTTAAAATGTATGATTTATTTCGTACTTGGTTGGCTATTTGGCGGAAATACTATGTGATAAGATGGTAACACTGGTTAAAGCAGCTTCACAACCCAGGAACGGTAACGTGAACGGGAATGGGAACGAAAATGTACCTGGCTTGTCGTTCCCTTTATCGGAAATTAGTTATTAGTTGTGTAAACAAAATATACTTAACGTGTTAAGTATGGCTCGGAAAATTGAAATCGAAATGTATTATAACAACGTGAAGGAAAATGGGGAGGCTTTAAAAAGATGTGTAGATAATATTAAATCTGTGCCTCACCAAACCAAAAGTTGACGAGCCGCCACTGCACACGTAACGTTATTTGCTTTTACATTACTCGAGAATTTAAAAGCACGACCGACGTAGGAACTTTTCTCTCGTAATGTAAAAACCTCCATAACGTTACTTGTATTGTAAATTACTACAATATGTATAAAAATTATTTAGATTAAGGGTGACTTTGTATTTCGGAACGTACGTTGCAGTTTTGATACGTCGCATCACGTCTTCGCCACCAGTTGTTCAAAATAATAATTTGACATAAAGTCAACAACGTGCTGAACTAATCTAAGACCGTGATTTTGTTTATCATGGCCATGCCTTATCTAAATAATTTTTATACATATGGTATTTATACATTGTTACAGTCGATATTTTTATAAACACTAAATCCTTCCAAGATTAATTAAATTTTACTTTTTGATGCTGGTTTGCATAACTAATGCCTGGTTTCTTTGCAGGTGAGGCTTCCGGAAATAAAATACATGATAAAGTCGGCGATGACCGCGAAGTCGTCGTATCATTTGCCCTGGTCAAGTGAAGCCACGAAACGGTTAAGCGTCCTGGCTCTAACGACTATATGTCTTCTCCTGGCGAGATTACAGATAATGGGATCCCAATTGCCCGTTTTCACCAGGTTCGATAATCCAGCATCTGTGTCCCCGACGCCGACCAGGCAACTGACCTACCATTATTTAATAAGTGTTAATTTGTGGTTATTACTGTTTCCCTGTGATTTATGCTGTGACTGGACGATGGGAACCATTCCCCTAGTGGAAAGCTTCTTCGATCCTAGGAATTTATCGACCGTGGCGGCCTACACGTTCCTTCTCCTATTGGCCGTGGCTGCCTTCACGACCGAAAATAAACAGCAGAGCATAATCATACTAATGGTAAGTGCTAAAACAAATCCCTGCAATAATTGAAAGTAAAATGTTTGCAGCCATGTATGTATCCCATTAGATTTACTATTTATTGTTCTAGAAATTTCAACAAGGTCACTACTTTACAGAAATTATATTTTTTGCAATTAGTTTTCCTGGCTATACGCCACGAAATCCTAGAGCTTGTTACTTTTTATGGCCACTCCATTACTTTCATGCGCCGTTAATTACAAATTTAAATAGCCAGTGGTATTCGTCATATATCTACATTTAACTACCAGTTTATTTTAAAAGCGCTAATCTTGTCTAGTAACTTAAGAATACTTAGGAGTAATAAAATTATTATCAAATTGAGAAAACTGGAAAACATTCTTTTATCCAAAATCGGGCGTAATAATCAAATTACTGCAGTCATTTAAGGAAAGTAATGTTGTTCATTACCCACGAGTGAGAGAAAACTCGGACTCACGAAATGATTAGATCCTCCGTACATTTTTGAAATAATTCACATTTGACACCACTTACACTTCTGTGCAAAGTCTTACGCGTATTTTTTACAATATTCTAGTTGTATAATTCGGGTCTACAATTTCAATAAATATTAAAACACCATAAGTTGAAAATAACACCTTTATTAAAAAGTCAACTAAAAACCATCTTCTATTTTAGTTATAATTCGAATTTTTGAATTGTTGTCTAAATGACGCGGCATTTTGACATTAAGAAAAATTGAAAAATTTACATATTTTTATAACCAGGAAGTCCGCTTTAAACTATAACATATTTGGTGTGCTTTGGCGTGGCACTAGCCAGGGAAGTAGTTGTTTCAATAAGTGATTTGTTTGTAGGCTTAGTAAGACTTAATTTTGCTTGCAAAGTAACGAACAGGTTGAATATTCATATATTCAGGCTATATTTCGTTTTATTGGATTTATTTAATGCTTTCTGCAACAAGTAAGGTTATTTCTAATTTGTTTAATTCAATTGTTATTATTGTATAAAAACTAATAATGAAAAATACTGTCAGCACACGACTAAAAAGCTCATACAATGAGGTGTTGAGGTGTAAAATAGCGAAAGAAGGAAATGATCCGTTCAGTAAAACCGGAGATAATGAATTTTGAATGTTAGTAAATCCGGCAAACTATTAGAACGTAAAGTTTACATATTTTGAAAAATACACATTTACAAACAAAATCCCTTTATAGGTGTCGGCTTATTTTATGATTATAAGTGATGAGTGAGATTAAAATTTCTAGCGAATCCAAATCGTGACATCAAAATAGGTGTACGATATGTAAAAGAATGACCTATATATGCATATAAAACCTCAAAAATATGCAAGAAATATGCAAAAAATAAATCAATTTGTTCATATACATTTTTAATAAAAAAAGTCACATACATTTATTAATGTAAATAATAAGAAATGAAAAATGCCATGCTTGTTGTAGATAATTAGGTCTTATTAATTATTAATAAGACTACAATTGACAAATTACTTTTTGAAATTACTTTCCCGGCTAATACCACGACGTATATTGAATTATACAAAAAACGCAAATCATGTTTTGGGAAAATTTAGATTTCTTCAATTCTTTAAATTTATTTTTATGGAGAGATCCTATAAATATGAGAATCCTCTGGACGCCCTAAACTATTTCTTTCTGATTCTATCTTTTGATCCAATGCCGCGTTACGCGACAAAGTGAGAGAACATGTTAAATATTATCATTATATGTTAAAATATGCATTATATGGATAAATATACAAAATATGCTAAAATATGCATTTTGCATTAAATCCTCTCTCTAATTATTATTATACAACTAACTGAAAAACGTGTTTAAAAAAATACTTTGATTTGTGAATTTACGAAAATGTTTTTTACTCGCTTAAAAGGGAACATTTCAGCTAAAATTTCAATTCAAATTTGAAACCACGTTACTTTTTGTAATCAAATTCAAATTCAATTACAGATATTGGGTGGTAAAACATATCCAAATAAATTAAAATATAAAAAAAACGCAGATATAAATTTCTACAAAAATGCGCATTAACTGCACAATACGTTATTATTTCAAAATCACTTAAGTTTCTAAAATGCACCTATTTTCAATTAGTTCTGTTTTTTGTAACTTGTTCCAATTTGAAGACACGTGTCGAAAATATTTTCTTAATC
Source organism: Ocypus olens (assembly GCA_910593695.2). Lineage (NCBI taxonomy): Eukaryota > Metazoa > Arthropoda > Insecta > Coleoptera > Staphylinidae > Ocypus > Ocypus olens. The sequence goes on along the minus strand of OU343054.1, from coordinate 9,366,788 downwards.
AAAAGATAAAATTTCCCATTTTCTTTTTATAATTAATGAATTCTCGTTTTTATAAAATATGATTTATCCATTGAAAACAAGAATTTTCAATATAAAATCTGTGTAAAGTGTAAAAAAACTCGAGATTTTCACCCCTAAATATTTCCGAACAAACGAACGAAAATTCTCGTTTTTATAAAAATTGTCTTTGCCAGCTGAGAACGAGAATTTTCATGATAAGTTCTTTTATAAATAAACAACCAATTAGATTGGTCCATTTTTGTCGAACGCCGCACTCTACACAAACTTCAGAACGTCAATGTCACTGAGAAACGGTAACACCCCGCTCGTCAGGGCGATTTGTTAAACTTAGGCTGATATAGCCCGTTCTCCGGAATCTGGCGGCTGTGGTCGTAAAAGAGGGTCGGAGCTCGGTAAGTAGGGGACGTAATATTTTTTTTCTGCAGCCGTCTCGAAAATTAAACTTTCGGTATGATTTATTAAATCGAAAGTAGCACTTTACATAAATCGTACCGAAAGTAGTTATTTACGGGACGATTTTGTTTCACTTTCGGAACGATTTCTATACTTTCGGGACGCTTTTTGTTACTTTCGGGACGATTTTACGTATATATGTAGGCGGCCTTGACAAAAACATGAACATCATATTTACCGACCGTTTTACGACCTCGGCCGCCAGATTCTACCAAATAGGCTATAACATCCCCGCTGTCAGTGTCGATATATTCATAGATACCCTTGAATAAAAAATTACAATCGATCTGTCAATGTATAAACATGTCTGAATCACGCTTCGGGACAGAATGCGATGAAGCAATTAATAATTTAATTACAACACCAAAAAACACGATCAAAAGCAAAAAATACAAACGGAAACTGTTCCAGAATTTTTCTGAGGTATGAAAATACGAATTGAAAATTGTACTTTTAATAAATAACTTTTCAAGTTTTGTACATAATTCAAGAACTTATCTTACCGAATGTACCTCGGGCAATGATAAATTCGCGATAATTTTGACTAGTTCACTCAAGTGTGTTGCTTTGAGTAATTACTAAGCAACACACTTTCGGGGTTTAGTGAAAATTATCGCGAAATTATCATTGCCCTTCGGACATTATAGCTGATACCATCAGTATGAAGTGTGGAAAATTCGGGATTTTCACCACAACTTAAACTTAATGACGAAGAAGAGAACGAAAATACTCGTTTTTATAAAAATATGAGCTTCCGGGATGAGAGTAATGAAAAACTTTGTATTTTTATAAAAATATGCATTGCCGCTGGGGAACGAAAATTCTCGTATTGCTCGAATTGCTTATCCACAACTCCAGAAAATTTCAATAACATACGTGATGATAAAAAGAATTACCGTTACCCGTTTTAAAAATAATAAGTAATAATTAATAAGTAATATTTGTTTTGTAGATATAAGCGTTGTTAGCTGAAAACGAGAATTCTCATGATAAAGTAAGTGTAAACTTGTAAAGTGTGGAAACTGAAATTTTCACCTCAACACGAATACTCATTTTGATAAAAATATGAGTTGTCAATTGAAAACGACAATTTTTATGATAATTTAAAAAAAATCGAGATTTTCACAACACAGTGCCGAAGAAGACAACGAGAATTCTTGTTTTTTTTTATCAATATATGAGCGTCCGGGATGAGGGAAATGAGAAACCTTTAAATGTAACATATATTTGTAATAGCATTTTCCGTAAATAAATAAAATAAAAAAATTCAGTGCTGCGGGAATCCGGTGGCTACCTGTAAGATAAATGCACTATAAATAATATATCAGCCATGTGAAATTAGCGTGGGATCCATGTTAATATACCGACAAAAAAATGTATTTGTAACCTTACTTAACGAAACAACTTTTATACAGATTATTTTTAGATCCGATTTATAATTTAAAAAATATAGTCATTATGCTAAACTTTTAGACACCCCGTATATATAAATAAAACTATTTTTATATGTTCTATATTACACTAATTTCTTCACGTCATTTTTGCAATGATGATAATATTGAAAAATATTCCATCATGAAATTTGCTCGATTTATATGTTTATAGTGATGTTGACTTTGCCGATCACCGGTGACCCCTATGGCAATCGTATTAAACATGAATTATTTTGAGAAAAATTGATATTTATTCATTAAATATTCAATGATGTTAAAAGTCTCAAAATATTTATTGAACGATTAATACAATCTATAAAAGCTGTATAGAGGCTGAAAAGTTGTCTATTTTGTGAATTCATGATTTTAAATTCTGAATAATGCGGAGTTTATTAATATACATCCGACTTTTTAAATATCTGGATACAAATAATCGAGAAACCAGATAGCTATGTATTATGTTAATCGGTCTATTTATGCCATAATACCTTAAGGGTCTAATTCAAGGCCATTTGACATGTAATCTCACCCTACTGAAACCAATCATAGCCATTTCCATTTGAATTTAGTTACATCCTGATTAATGCTAGGATTAGCATAAGTGCAGTAATTACACAATTATCATTTGCAGACGTTATTCAACAAAGAATGAACCAATTTTCTTCGATGTACCTCACTTTAGGAGACTGGTTTACATGTTTATTGACAAAAGTGGCCTCAATCGCTTATCATAAATTATCGAAAATATCAGCGTTTATTAAAAAAAATCCATAAAATACTTTAACTAAATGCGCCAAGAAAAAGTTGGGATTAAGTTTTGAAAGCTCGGGACGTGAGCTTTGATGGTTTGTGAGTAGGAATATTTATTTGAAGTAACATTTAAATAAATTTTACATGCATACTGGGATTTTAGAATTCCCTTTCATACATATTTAATATACATGGCAAAATTTAAATATAAATATGCCGCTATTGCTGTGCTGAAAATTATATTTACTAGGGTTCAGCATACATGATTAGTTCTGGTCTCTATAGTTTTAATTAATTGCGTAGTTGATAGAAAAATAAAACTCACTGCTTTTCCATAACATCCAAATATATTTAAAAACTCGTTCACGATGAAATATACCATGTAACTTGATCAGGTTTTGAAATTTAATTTTCATGATATACAGGGTGTTTCAGAGCTCTGGGAATGGTCAATCACGTGCTTATTTGTCAAAATTTCGAAAAATGTTTTTTACAAAAGTTGTGTATAATAGTGAGCTGCACGTCCTAAAAATATTCTGGGTAAGAGCATGAAAACAATATTTGAATAATTTAATTGTTATTATTTTATATTAAATAACAATAAAAAAATTCTTTCAGCATGCAACTAAAAAGCTAACATAACAAGGTATAAAATGGTGGCAGAATGGGAACAATCCGTTTAGCAACATCGGAGATAATGAATTTTGAATGTTGGAGAATCCAGCAAACTGTCAAAACACAAAATTTACATATTTTGAAAAATTCACTTTGCCAAACAAAATCCTGATATAGGTGTCATTTAAATTAATAAGAAGGTCCTGGAAATACAATTGTATGTAATTTAAAAAAGTGATAATTTTTTTTTTCTAAAATCCGTACGATTTGTTAAAGAATGACCCAAATATGCACATATTTCAGCATTTTATAGTACATAAAATCCTCTTTCTACTCATTACCTTTTTTTCTTAAAAATATAATAGTTTTAGATTTCGTTAAGATTAATTGTGGCCCATTTTTACAGCGCCATTCATCAAAATTAGAGAGATCATATTGGAGTTGCATGCAGTGTGCTTCTGAATTTATTTTCTAAATAAAATATCACATTCAACGTCAAAATTAAACAAATTCAGTTCATCAATTGCACACTCGTCTACGGCTCGTGTACAAACAGGTCCACGCGTGAGCGGAATTCGTACTTTTATCACTTGTCCAGTAATATATTATTATTCTCAACCCTATATGTAATTTATAATAATTTACGTAACAAGTTCCGAAAGTGATATTTTACGGGATGGGTAGAAATCCTGCGAGTTCCGTAAAATCACTTTTGGAACGCGTTACGTACACTATTTTTTCTGCAGCCGTTTTCTATGTTAAAAAAAGCAAAAACGCACACGAATGTTATATGACAAGCATGAGATATATACGCAAAATCGTCCCAAAAGTAACAAAAATCGTCCCGAAAGTAAAGAAATCGTTCCGAAAGTGAAACAAAATCGTCCCGAAATAACTACTTTCGGTACGATTTATGTAAAGTGGTACTTTCGATTTAATAAATCATAAAGAAAGTTTTATTTTCGGGACAGCTGCAGAAAAAAATAATTATTAGCAAATGTGTTCCGAAAATAATCTTATATAATTGGTTTAAAAGTGTTCACATGTTTTCGACGAAGATCAAACCTGAAACCTCCAGTTTGCTAGTCTGGGTCGCTGGCCAATTGCACCATAGAACCCACACAGCTTTGGTCCCGCCAGATAACATGTACTCTCTCTTAATCATAAAAAAAATATTTTCATCATCTTTTCATTAGTTTTGATACTTGCATTGCATTCTCGATAATAAAAGATATTTTCCTTTCACATAAATAAATAACAGCCAGGCAAAATGGGAACGTTGCCCTTTTCCATCACAATAAATATTTTACTGCTTCTCTTTATTAATCCCGACGGCGTCTGATCTATCCATTGACATTTTCATAACTGCAGCAAAATCCAATGGTTATTACCGAAATGAAAGATGCAATTTTAAATGATGATGGACGTATTCGTGAAATAACTTTCGAGTATAAATGTCAGGAAGGTGTTAAACTTGTTATTAGCAGGGGAAAAATATACGTTGGATGTGAAATGTAATGCAAAACATACAATCAATGTAGGGAGCAAATAATGAATAATGAGTGACAAAATAAGAACAAGAACTTATGAATTTGTAGGTGGTATCACAAGGATATTAATTACCGACGAGAAGTTAGCCACGAATTTTGGCGCCTCCACCATCGCCCGAACTATAACCAATCTCAATGAAATAGTAATTAGAGCCGTTAGAGTGTAACCCCAGTCCAAATGTTTGCACTAACGTATTGAGGGATATCCCACTGACAATTAAAAATAATTCGTTTGAAATTTTCGTCAAAACTCGGGATGGAATGAATTTTTAAAATTTACCTTGATTTTCAACAATTATACAACAGAGTGAAAAAATATAACGTGCCGTTTGGCGTTACATGCATAAACAAATTTCACATAAATTGCATATGCAACAACGACTGAACAATTGAAACTAATTTATTTATAGTGCTCTTCAAAAACAACTAAGTAATGATTTTTTTAAATCGACCAAGAAATCGAGAAAAATAAAATCTCAAAAAATTATAAGTGCAGTTTGGCGCTGTACACATTCGATTTTTAAACATAAACACGATAAGCAACATGAATTAGGTAACTTAAAACAATTTAGTTGTGGATATCTTTAGAAATAACTGAGTAATTAATGTTTCTTCACAGATACGCGAGAATTAAAATTTCAAAAATTTGTAAAATGCCATTTGGCGCTGGATGCGTTCGAATTTTGACCATAGATATTTTAAGCAACGTATAATAAGCAATTTGTTTATAGTGCCCTTAAGAAATCGTGAAGTGGCCTCCCAGCCACAGATTTTGGCGCACTTACACCATCAACTCAATTATGAATTTCAAAAATTTGTAAAGTGCCGTTTGTCGCTAGATACGTTCGAGTTTTTACCGTAAATGTGTGAAGCAATATGTAACAAGCAATTTAAAATAATTTGTTTATAATGCCCTTTGGAAATACAGAAATTATACATTTTTTAATCGATCCATGTCCATGGATACGCGAGTTTTAAAATTTCAAATATTTTTAAAGTGCCGTTTGACGCTAGATACGTTTGAGTTTTTAGCATAAATGTATGAAGCAACATGTAACAAACAATTTAAAATAATTTGTTTATAGTGCCCTTTGGATATAGAGAAATTATACATTTTTTAATCGATCCATGTCCACAGATACGCGAGTTTTAAAATTTCAAATATTTTTAAAGTGCCGTTTGGCGCTACACACATTCGATTTTTAAACATAAACACGATAAGCAACATGAATTAGGTAACTTAAAATAATTTAGTTATGGATATCTTTAGAAATAACTGAGTAATTAATGTTTCTTCACAGATAGGCGATAATTAAAATTTCAAAAATTAGTAAAGTGCCGTTTGGCGCTAGATACGTTCGAGTTTTTACCGTAAATATGTGAAGCAACATGTGACAAGCAATTTAAAATAATTTGTTTATAATGCCCTTTGGAAATACAGAAATTATACATTTTTTAATCGATCCATGTCCATAGATACGCGAGTTTTAAAATTTAAAAAAATTTTAAAGTGCCGTTTGGCACTAGATACGTTCGAATTTTCAACATAAATATATTAAGCAACATCTAATAAGCAATTTAAAATAATTTGTTTATAGTTGCCTTTCGAAATAGAGAAATTATACATTTTTTAATCGATCCGTGTCCACAGATACGCGAGTTTTCAAATTTCAAAAAATTTTAAAGTGCCATTTGGCGCTAGATACGTTCGAGTTTTCAACATAAATATATTAAGCAACAAGTAATAAGCAATTTAAAACAATGTGTTTATAATGCCCTTTGGAAATAGAGAAATTATACTTTTTTTAATCGATCCATGTCCACAGATACGCGAGTTTTAAAATTAAAAAAAAAATTAAAGTGCCGTTTGGCGCTAGATACGTTCGAGTTTTCAACATAAATGTATTAACCAATATGTAATAAGCAATTCAAAATAATTTGTTTATAGTTGCCTTTGGAAATAGAGAAATTGTACATTTTTTAATCGATCCGTGTCCACAGATACGCGAGTATTAAAATTTGAATTTTTTTTAAAGTGCCGTTTGGCGCTAAATACGTCCGAGTTTTTACCATAAATGTAATTGACAACATTTATTAAGTAACTTATAATAATATGTTTATTGTGCCTTTTCGAAATTGAAAATGCATCGATGTTTTAATAGATCTAGGTCCATGGATACGCGCCTATTAAAATTTCAAAAATTGTAAGTGCCTTTTGGCTCTACATAGTTTTTTATTGCTTAAAATATTTATGGCAAAAACTTGAACGTACCCAGCGCCAAACGGCACTTTAAGAGTTTTTGAAATTTTAATTCTCGCGTATCTGTGGACAATGATCGATTAAAACATTAATTACTTAGTTATTTCTAAAGATATCCACAACTAAATTGTTTTAAGTTACCTTATTCATGTTGCTTATCGTGTTTATATTTAAAAATCGAATGTGTGTAGCGCCAAACGGCACTTATAATTTTTTGAGGTTTTATTTTTATCGATTTCTTGGTCGATAAAAAAAACATTAATTAGTTGTTTTTGAAGGGCTCTATAAATAAATTAGTTTAAATTATTCGGTCCTTATTGTTTGTAATATTCATGTGAAATTTGTTTAATTCGGTCCTTATTGTTTGTAATATTCATGTGAAATTTGTTTATGCAAGTAGCGCCAAACGGCATGTTATATTTTTTTTTACTTTGGTGTATAATTGTTGAAAATAAAGGTTAATTTTAAAAATTAATTCTATCCCGAGTTTTGACGAAAAATTTAAATGAATTATTTTTAATTGTTAGTAGGATATCTCTTAATACGTTTGTGCAAACATTTGGACTGGGTTTACACCCTAATGGCTGTAATTAATATTTCATTGAGATTGGTCATAATTCGGGTGATGGTGGAGGCACCAAATTCCGTAGCTGGAAAGTCGTGGCTAACTTCTCGTCGGTATATTAATTCACACTTTCATTTTTTTAATATAATCAAAACTCATCTAAGTTTTTTCAATTAAGTAGTGATTCCTATGTATAATTTCTATTTAGGAATGATATTTCAAATAATGCAAGCTATGCAATATGACAGTGTAATTCTATAGCTATTGGTAATCATGTAGAGGTCAGGAAAATTAATACGTCATCTTGAATTGTAGAATCATTTCTTTCAAATCCAGTAAAGTTTGTAATTGCATCAGTATACATTCCCTTCGGCTCGAATAAATCGTATTATCTAGAATACTGCGCATCTCGGGATTTATTTGAAATTCTTATCTTGGGTCCATATCGGGTGATCATTTGTAAACCCGGACATACGACAAACGCATTGTCATTTAACTACATCCAAATCTCTTGTCAGTTTAAACTACAAAATAGGTAATATTGCCAACGAATGGGTATGGTTAGTAGTTATTCTAAATTAAAAACATAATAATTACTTTCGAGTACAATATTACTCAAGGTGAAAGTTTATAAATATAATGGTTGAGACCGTTTGTATGTACTGGTCAATTTTCTTGTAATTTGAATTGAAAGAAACCTCGAATAAATACAACCAATTTTTGAATATCACTCACAAAACAAAAACACAGATATAACAGCAATCCTGGGCGAGACAATAATAGATGGACTTGAAGTGGAAGAAAATAAGAGGATACAGAAGGAAAACTTCCCGGAAGCTGAAGATAAACATAAGATAATAATCTAATCTACAAAAGTACAACGTGGACGAACATATAATGCACAATATGATGCACAAAGAAGTAGTATATAACAGGAGATCAATATAAAATAAAAAATAAAGGAGAGGAACTGATCATTTATCTTGAAAATTACCCATATTGGATGGATATCTGGAGCTTTTCTCTATAAAGAATTAAAAATGTAATGCTACAGAAAAATAGTTTATACCTGTGAAAACAATATGTACGTAATAAAATTGTCATTTAGTTATCAAATAAAGTCGCAAAAACGTAAAAGCTGCACCTATGCCTCTTTTATGAACGCCACCTACGTGAAACTTATTGCATCCACCCTGGAGGCGTGCACAAACAAATTTACGTACTCGGTAAAATTTCGGGCCCAAGATAATGGCGATTATCATTTTCTATTAGACCATTCTGGTCTAACTCTGGCGCGTGGCACTTACCACTGTATTGTATACTGCATACTGGTAAAACATCTTTAAAATATTTATGGAAAAACATAGAACAGGAAATAATTGAAAAATTTTGAAGCATTAAAATAAAATAAATAATAAAACAACAACATGAAACAATCAACCAAGAAAAACAAAGTTGATAGAATAATTAGATAAAGCAGGACTAGATTTACTGGCAGTAACCAATATTAAAAAAAATAATGAGAAAGTAAGACAACAAACATGTTCGAAATGTTGTAATAGGTTTGAAAAACTAAATAGATACACAAGAAATTTGCCTTCAGGTTATAGAAAATCATATTTAGGAAATTAGGGCGTCAATGTTTTTATTTTTAACAGCCTATAGTCTAAAACTCCTGGATATGTAAGATTGCTGCACTCGTATGCGCTTAAAGATTTCTCTAATGCCCTTGGTACCTAAATAACTATTATTGATCGTTACTAATTTTGTTAATCACATATTTTGGTTACTTTCGATATCATATACACCAGTTCAAATAAAACGAATAACTTTGTTGGTATCACTTTATTAATAAAATGATACCAACAAATTTATTCGTTTTATTTGAATTGTTCAAAATGTATCACGAAGTGAAAGCCTCCACAATTACTTATTTAGTATAAACTAGTATTTCTCAACTTGGGCGATATCGCCCACTGGTGGGCGATCGACGTCTAAATTGGGCGTTTATCTGATAATATCAGTATTTTGGGGGGTGATGATCATTTTGTGGGGGCTAATGCATATTAAATACCAGCCTGAACAGATGGCACAAATTACCTAAAAGTTTGATCAAGATTATGTCTTTCGAAATGTTATTAAACTTTGCTAAAATCAAAAACATTTGCATATTTGCCAAGTTGCGTTGAATTTGCATGAAAGTTTTTAATATTCAAAAAACACACAAAATTAATTTTTACATTTTGGAAATTAAACAATCGAAAGAAAATAATTTATCAAAAAAACAAAAACTTAATTTTGTTGATTTTCAACTTGAAAAATTTCGGATTTTGGTAATTTCCATTTCTCGGCATGAATATTTTTAGTAACATTTAAAACACACTGAATGCTCTACTTTTTAACATATTTAATATCATAATCCAAAAATACGTTTACCACCTCGGCAATTTTTAAAAATTTGTTCCCTTTGAACTTGTAAATCATTGACTCGAAATGAAATTTTTTAAACGCTCTAAATTCGTTACATGGCATTTAAATTATATCATAATCATAAAATACCGCGTTTGCAAATTAAACAATTTTGCTGAATTAAAAACTTGATTTTGTTAAATGGAAAATTTTGGATTTTAGTAATTTTCATTGTCTCTACATGTCTTAATACCTCTTAAAACACTCTAAAATTCTCTACTTTTTAACATAAAAAATATCATAATCAAAACATGCGGCAATTTGAAAAATCCTCAACGCGATTTTTTTTCTTTCAACTTTTAAAATCCAAATTTTAGCAATTTTCATTGATTCGACATGAATATTTCCTAATACTTTTTCCAAGCACACTAAATTAGTTATATTTTGACATTTAAATTTTCAAAATCAGATAAAGCGTTCGGAAGTCAAGCAATTTTTCAAAATCAAAAACGAGATTTTATGGGCTTTGAAAAATTTCAGATTTTGCAATTTTCATAGTTTGGCTGAATATTTCTTTATACTTTCTTAATATACTCTAAACTTTCCACATTTTAGCTTATATTAACTAGTTTTTCAAGCTTAAGTTGCTGTATATGAAATTGTGTTCTTTATGTGAAATAGTGAAATGTAAAATTAAGAAAATTAACTGGTGACGAACGACGGCTCCGCTGCGGATCACCGTAAATCGTAGAGAAGACGGTCCTGCATATGACAGTTTTCATTTTACATTTTTAATTTTTAATTTTTATTTTTTTTATTTTTCATTTTTAATTTTACATTTTAAATTTTTAATTTTAATTTTTAATTTTTAATTTTTAATTTTTAATTTTTAATTTTTAATTTTTAATTTTTAATTTTTAATTTTTAATTTTTAATTTTTAATTTTTAATTTTTAATTTTTAATTTTTAATTTTTAATTTTTAATTTTTAATTTTTAATTTTTAATTTTTAATTTTTAATTTTTAATTTTTAATTTTTAATTTTTAATTTTTAATTTTTAATTTTTAATTTTTAATTTTTATTTTTTGTTTTTTCATTTTTTTAAGCCGTTTTTTAAACGTTCTTAAAAAAACACGAACCCTAAGGGTGCAAATGGAGCATACGGATGGTTCCACAAATTTTGAAAAAGTATCTTCAGCCATCCCTGAAAGATTCAACTTTTCGACTTTAAGAGAAAAAAATACGTCCTTAAAAGAATAAACACGATGCCCAGGGGTGCAAATGGAACGTAAGGGTAGTTCCAAACATTTAAAAAATATCCCTGCGATCCCTGAAAGTTTCAGCTTTTCGACTTGAAAAGAAAAATATACGTCCTTAAAAGAAGAAAAACGAAACCAGGAGCCCAGCCAACACTAAAAGTTTCAACTCTTCAATTTAAATAGAAAAAAATACTTCCTCCAAAGAAGTAAAACAAACCCGGGGAATTCGTCGTCGTTAGATTCGTGATTTTGAAAAATAAAATTATTCAACGATCAAAAATATTTACCGGCAAAATACGTCAAACGTTTTTAAATACACACGGATTTATATAAAATATAATAAAGAAAAGAAAAAACCATCGAAATTTGAACCGAGGACCTTCCCATTACAAAGCGTGCGCGTTTCCATCGTAACAACACGGCTCATGATTTCGTTAATTAACGTTAATTAATAGTAATTTACGTAACAAGTTCCGAAGGTGATATTTTTACGAGTCCCGTAAAATCACTTTTGGAACGTGTTACCTACAATATTTTTTCCGCAGCCGTTTTTTATGTTAAAAAAGCGAAAACACACACGAATGTTATATGACAAGCGCTGTCATAATTAAATACGAAGTTGATGTTTTTGTCAAGGCCGACTACATATATACGCAAAATCGTCCCGAAAGTAACAAAAAGCATCCCGAAAGTATAGAAATCGTTCCGAAAGTGAAACAAAATCGTCCCGAAAATAACTACTTTCGGTACGATTTATGTAAAGTGGTACTTTCGATTTAATGAATCATACCGAAAGTTTTATTTTCGGGACGGCTGCAGAAAAACTTACACGACGAATGTCATTTTTTGACAGTACGTCGCGTCGTGCCCCGCTGCTGAATTTCACATTTCCCTTCCGTTTACAACGTTAAATCTCGTAAACTATAAATCGGTTAGAAAAACTTTATGGGGATCTTTGATACGGATTAAATAGACGACGGATATGCCGTCGTCAGATTTTTAATTTTCGAAAAAAAATCGAAAAATTCTTCAAAAATTTCCCTGAAATCAATTAAAAATCGTGTCCTACAAAAAATATAGCCTTCACCTTTTAGGCGCAAAATAGAATACTTAATATTGTGCCGTTTAAATTTCTCGCGTTGGATTAAAAATGGCCGCTCTAGAATTTTTTTATTGAAATCGGGGGTGCTTTTATTTGAATAACTCCTCAAGGGTTAGAGATATCGAAAATTCGTAAGAAACATAAAATGTAGAGGGGAGGTAGTTCTACAAAACTCTATAAAAAATTAAGTCGTGACTATAAAGGGGGCGCGACCCCGCTCGGTGAAGCACGAAAAAACGACCTCCGCAGAGAAAGGGTTGTAGCTCGCGAACGGAGAAGAGCACTTCCAACACAGAAGCAACTATTATGTACCAATGTATTTGGGATTTTTTGAGTCATATTTAAATCCTCCAACTCAAAAATCCTGGGAGGAGATAGGTTTGGCGCGAACGTCTGCATCGCGAAAAATCGATTTTCAAAAATTCACCCCGGTGTCTAGGGGTAACTTGGAAAATCACGGATTTCATGGTCGCCAAGAGGAGCCCGGGGCCTATCGGAAAAAAAATAAGTATTGGAAAAAACATTTTTTTTAGGGGTTGGCAACCCTTTTTTAATAGTCTTGTTCATGAATTATTTGTGATTTTTCGTGAAAATTTCAACCCTCTACCTATTATAGTTTTGAGATCTCGCACTTTGGGACTATTGCGTTTAGGAGTATGTAGTAACCAAGAAATGCTTTTAACGCCTCGAAAATTTTCAAAAATCGAAACGCGAATTTGAAAGATTTTGGCAATTTTCATTAACTCATTATGAATATTTCTTAATTCCTTTAATTAAAATAAATTAAATTAATACATTTTAACAAATAAATCATCATAATCAAAATCACGTTCAATACCTCAGCATTTATTTTATTTAATCGAAACCGCTAATTTTTTTACTATGAATTTCAGATTTTATCAATTGAAAACGCGATTTTGTTGCCTTTGGACCTGAAAAACTTGAAATATCGTTGATTTATGATTCAATTTTTTTATTACATTGATTAAATATCTAAGGGTTTTCATTAAAACTTTAAATTCCGTATAGTGAATATTATTTTACTTCGTTCCTTTCAATATTTTAAGCTGTTAAAAATTAAAGGGGGAGAATTAATGAGAGGACCTGACAAAGTGGGCGGTCGGTCCAAAAAGGTTGAGAAACCATGATATACACGTTTAAGATATAAAACCTAGAAGTAAATAACTAGACATTCACAATATCTCGAGTAAAAAGTAAAAATTAACCAAGAAGGTGGCTGCAATTAGGTGATCTGTAATTAGGACTGTAAGTAAACATAAAAATGAATTCATTGATTATGACTTTGAATCTATTTTTTTAATTTTTTGTAGCTGTTTGTCAGGAAATTCATTTCTATTTACCATTTGTTTGTTTGTAAACAGGGTGGAAACATATTTGCCATATATCACAAAAACATATACATGTATTTGCTGTTGTATACTGGCAGGAAATATGAATATGGGCATTATTTAATATCACGGCAAATATTCTGCTGTTAAACATTAAGTAATAAAAGTAATAAATTACAAACATGCGGCACAAAACATCGGCCATATTTCCTAGGCATTATTTACGGATCCGAATGGAAACATTAATAGAGATGTATTGCAAAATTCCAATAACACGTGACCTACTCTAAATCCGATACACGAACATATTTAAATTTAAATTCAAGCGCCCCCATTGCAACATTAAATCCCACGTTTAAACCGAGCAACCCTCGACATTTTACAACGTTACGCACTCCGAATTAAAATAAATCAATTAATTATTGGGACGATAGAGACTCAAAAAAATCGATGCGCTGTTTCAAATTTAGGCGTGATAAATATGTAAATGTAGTAACCTACTTACAAACGTAAATGGTGTAATTTGTCGGTGCTTGATTGAAAAATTAATTATGTTAGTTAATTAACTATTTGAATGATAATATGCATTTGAAAACATAATTTATTTCTGTAAAATGCAAATTAGTAAATCTAGTTAATACGTAATGTTTTATTCATGGTGCGAAACCACTGCTAACATTATTATACACAGTGGGCCAGAAAAATGGTACAAATTATAAATATTCATATTTGCCATAATAATTAAATTGCTTTGAAAAACAAAATGTTTACAGTCTATAGTTTACAAAAATTAATAATTGCATTTTTGAAAAGTTTTTTTTGATCGAGGATATTTCACATCAGTGAAGGCTCTGCAAAGGCGGGAGTTTATAATGCACCGGTAAAATTAGTGGGCTATTGTTTGTTTTGATTTTTTAATTAATCTCAGACAATGGCTATCACTTCTATCAGCCATTTTATTTTTTGGAATAAAAAATATTGAAAGGATATAGTTCACGCACAAGTTTAAGTACTATTTCTTTAGAGCAAAAGTACTTCGAATTGTCTATAAAAATTGGGCGTTTCACTGTTATATTCATTATTTAAAAATATTAATAACTCACGAAGATACGAACTACTTGTACCGTTTTGTTTTTGACAAACTGTGTATAATATTTCTTGAATTAGGTACTGATTTAACTCGCGGTGAAACATTATGTGTGTTTTTTTTATTACTCTTAAAAGAAATGTTTTCTAGAGTTTATTTCAATAATGTTGGCGTTCACGTCATCAATTCCAAAGTTTCGAATCAATCCATTCACGGTCACAATGGCGCTCATTGGCGTAAAAGAAATAAATAATTAATAAATAATAATAATAATAATAATAAATGAACAAATGAATAATGAAAGACGTATACAAACAACCACGGACCTGAACAAATACTTCTCTAAATCGAATTTTTTTTTGTCCAGGCTGGGAATCGAACCCACACGGCCGCGGTGTACCCACTACACCAACGAACCGCCCATTAATTATATAGTAACTATAAATGGATGTATTAACGGAATGTTCCCGATTTGTAATGATTAGAATTAGCGCGCCCACCCGTGCCGAACTTGAGGCAAACGTAAACCAGCGCAATCGGAATTTATGCAACTTAATATGCCTCCATACAGTTTACATATATCGCATTCGTTGCCATGTACAGATTTATTCCGATATTGGAGGCGAGCCTCAGAGGCTTCTCATTGGTCGGAAATCATCCGCGTGGTAGAGAGAGAACCTCGCGTCATTCTCCATTGTCAGCTGTTTTAAGGCAGCTTCACAACAACCCGGGAACTGGAACGGGAACTGGAACGGGAACGACGATATACCTGGATTGTTGTTCCTGTTACCGGAAATTAGTTATTAGTTATGTATGTCAATATAAAAATCATATTTAATGTGCTAAAGTCTCCGACTTGCAATCGACTTGAAACTTTGAAAAATTACTCAAAATATATTCCACATTGATTTCGTTAAGAAAAACTGTATTCGGACTATTTCTAGATGTGATAGGAGAATAAAATTGGAAAATAAAAGAACCAATTTTGGTGATACAAAATAAATATAAAAACAATTGCCATCGACTAGAAACTTTCCAAAATCACTTAAAATTAATTCAAAATTATTATCTTAAAATGCCACATTCATAACATTACTGGATTTTTAAAATTTTGAATGTGCTTGGTGTGTAAAGTTGTAAAAAATAGAACCAATTTTGGTGACCAAAAATAAATTTAAAAACAATTGCTGTCCACTTGAAACTTTGAAAAATTACTCAAAATTCATTCCAAATTAATTTCTTTAAAAAAAACTGTATTCGCACCATTTCTAGATTTTTTGAAATTTTTATGCGGTCGCAGTGTAAAATTGAAAAAAAAATTGAACGAATTTTGGAGACTCAAATTAAATATAAAAACAATTGCTATCGACTAAAAACTTTTCAAATCACTCAAAATTATTATCTTAAAATGCCATATTCATAATATTACTGGATTTTTGAAATTTTGAATGTGCTTGGTACACCAATAGAACCAATTTTGGTGAAAATAAATATAAAAACAATTGCTATCGACTTGAAACTTTCCAAAATTACTCAAATTTATTCCAAATTGATTTCTTGCAAAAAACTGTATTCGCACCATTTGTAGATTTTTTGAAATTTTGATGTGATCAGAGTGTATAGTTATAGAAAATAGAACCAATTTTGGAGACTCAAATATAATTATGAAAACAATTGCTACCGACTTAAACTTTCCAAAATTACTCAAAATTCATTCCAAATTGGTTTCTTAAAAAAATGTATTCGCACTATTTCTAGATTTTTGGAAATTTTGATGTGGTCGCAGTGTAAAAGTGAAAAAAAAAATGAACGAATTTTGGAGACTCAAATTAAATATAAAAAACAATTGCTATCGACTTGAAACTTTTCAAAATTGCTCAAAATTCATTCGAAATTGATTTCTTAAAAAACTATATTTGCGCCATTTCTAGATTTTTTGAAGTTTTGATCTGCTCAGTGTGTAAAATTGTAAAAATTTTAACCAATTTTGGAGACTCAAAATAAATATAAAAACAATTGCTATCGACTTAAAACTTTCCAAAATTACCTAAAATTCATTCCAAATTGATTTTTTTTTAACTATATTCGCAGCATTTCTAGATTTTTGAAAAATTTTATGTGGCCGCAGTGTAAAATTGAAAAAAAAAATTGAACGAACTTTGGAGACCCAAAATAAATATAAAAACAATTGCTATCGACTTGAAACTTTCCAAAATTACTCAAAATTATTCCAAATTGATTTCTTGAAAAAAACTGTATTGGCACCATTTGTAGATTTTTTGAAATTTTTATGTGATCCGAGTGTAAAGTTATAGAAAATAGAATCAATTTTGGAGACACAAATATAAATATAAAAACGATTGCTATCGACTTGAAACTTTCCAAAATTACTCAAAATTCATTCCAAACTGGTTTCTTAAAAAAAAATGTATTCGCACCATTTCTAGATTTTTGGAAATTTTGATGTGGTCGCAGTGTAAAATTGAAAAAAAATTGAACGAATTTCGGAGACTCAAATTCATATGAAAACAATTGCTATCGACTAGAAACTTTCCAACATCACTCAAAATTAATTCAAATTTATTATCTTAAAATGCTACATTCATAACATTACTGGATTTTTGAAATTTTGAATGTGCTTGGTGTGAAAAGTTGTAAAAAATAGAACCAATTTTGGTGACCCAAAATAAATATAAAAACAATTGCTGTCGACTTGAAACTTTCCAAAATTCCTCAAAATTATTTCTAATTGTTTTATTGAAAAAAACTGTATTCGCACCATTTGTAGATTTTTTGAAATTTTGATGTGATCAGTGTGTAAAGTTATAGAAAATAGAACCAATTTTGGAGACTCAAATATAAATATGAAAACAATTGCTACCGACTTCAAACTTTCCAAAATTACTCAAAATTCATTCGAAATTGGTTTCTTAAAAAAAGATCTAGATTTTTGGAAATTTTGATGTGATCGTAATGAAAATTGAAAAAAAAATTGAACGAATTTTGCAGATTCAAATTAAATATAAAAAACAATTGCTATCGACTTGAAACTTTCCAAAATGGCTCAAAATTCATTCGAAATTGATTTCTTAAAATGCCACATTCATAACGTTACTGGATTTTTGAAATTTTGAATGTGCTCGGTGTGTAAAGCTGTAAAAAATAGAACCAATTTTGGAGACTCAGATAAATATGAAAACAATTGCTATCGATTTAAAACTTTCCAAATTTACTCAAAATTTATTCGAAATTGATTTCTTAAAAAACTATAATTGCGCCTTTTCTAGATTTTTGGAAATTTTGATCTGCTCAGTGTGTAAAATTGTAAAAATTTGAACCAATTTTGGAGACTCCAAATAAAGATGGAAACAATTGTTATCGACTTAAAACTTTCCAAAATGACTCAAAATTCATTCCAAATTGATTTAAAAAAAACTATATTCGCACCATTTCTAGATTTTTGAAAATTTTTATGCGGTTGGAGCGTAAAATTGAAAAAAAAAATGTTTACCAATTTAGGAGACCCAAAATAAATATAAAAACAATTGCTATTGACTTGAAACTTTCCAAAATTACTCAAAATTCATTTCAAATTGATTTCTTAAAAAATTATATTTGTGCTATTTCTAAATTTTTGGAAGTTTTGATATGCTCAGTGTGCAAAATTGTAAAAATTTGAACCAATTTTAGAGACTCAAATAAAGATGAAAACAATTGCTATCGACTTGAAACTTTCCAAAATTACTTAAAATTCATTCCAAATTGGTTTCTTAAAAAAACTGTATTCGCACCATTTATAGATTTTTGGAAATTTTGATGTGGTCGCAGTGTAAAATTGAACGAATTTTTGAGACTCAAAATAAATATAAAAACAATTGCTATCGACTTGAAACTTTCCAAAATTACTCAAAATTCATTTCAAATTGATTTCTTAAAACAACTATATTTGCGCCATTTCTAGTTTGCAAAATTGTAAAAATTTGAAGCAATTTTAGAGACCATTCCAAATTGGTTTCTTAAAAAAACTGTATTCGCACCATTTCTAGATTTTTGGAAATTTTAATGTGGTCGCAATATAAAATTGAAAAAAAATGAACAAATTTTGGAGACTCAAATTAAATATAAAAATAATTGTTATCGACTTGAAACTTACCAAAATTTAAAAAAAATCATTCCAAATTCATTTCTTAAAAAAACTGTATTCGCACCAATTCTAGATTTTTGTAAATTTTGATGTGATCAGAGTGTAAAGTTGTAAAAATAGAACCTATTTTGGACAAGCGGCAATGGCATAATAATTAAATAAAATACCAAAAAGCACTATTTTGCTATGGCCAGGTTTGGTGGTTAACATACGATATAATAAGCTGTTGGGGAGGGGGGGGGGGGGGTCTCAAGGCCGATAGCCACCCCCTGGGTGCGCGCCTGCGTGGTTTGACAGATATAGTTGGCTAACAGGTACAATTATTATTATTTTCCACGTCCTCTAGCAGAAAAACGGGTAATTATAGAATTATTCAAATGACCTACATCGATTGAAAATATTCCGCTTTACAACTCTTAAAAGAAGCAATTTTTGCCCAAAATGCATAGTTTTCGCTAAAAATGCAAAAAACCATAGAAAAACGCAAACATTGATACATCTTCAATTTGCATTTTTAGGGAAAACTATGCATTTTTGGCAAAAATTGCTTCTATTAAGAGTTGTAGAGCGGAACATTTTCAATCGATATGGGCCATTTTAATTTGCCTATAGTTTCCCGTTTTTCCGCTAGAGGGTGAGGAAAATAAAGTATAGTGCAATTTATTAATAAAAAATTTGAAAAGAAAACGCTAAAATGCATATACGGTCACGATTTTGCGCTCTCTCGGGCAATGCACCCATTATCTTAAAAGTTGAAAAATCTATATCGATAGGAAATTTTTCGCTCTACAACTTTAGTCTCTTATAATTATTCCTGAAAATGCATAGTTTTGGCTGAAAATCCAAAAATCAGCAGAAGGTGGCAAAAGAAATATGTTTTTATTGATAAATCTCAAGAATCCTTAATATTTTGTTATACGAACTGTATATCATTGGAAAGCTTATTAAAAATGCCATGCATTGGTGACAACATATATAGGGTGTTCCATTTGAAAAAAATTGTTATCCATTCTTTTGCGTATGTTGACACCCTGTATATCACTATGAATAAAAGAGAACCAAAGCCGATGTGTATTATTCTTTATGATGTGGAAAATTTTCTAGTGTATAAATAATGATGCTATCTTTGCTAGGAACACTTCTGCAATGTTTTCAATGTGTCCATGTTTTTGCCACAAATTTGCCCATAACTAACCAACCGTCGATAATAGACGCATACTATATTATACTATTTTCATCAGCTTCTCAAGAGGGTTGAAAATAAAATATAAAATATAGGGTGTTCCATTAAAAAAAACATAACTTTGTTCAGTTATGTACATTGGGACACCCTGTACAAAAACATACATATTTTTAAAATATGTAGAATAAGTGTGGGTACCAGGTCAAGAAAACTAGAAGTCGATATCTCAAATAGCAAATAAGTTATGGGGCTTTTACAGATCCCTGGGTCACCCGGTATGTATTTTTAAAGTGAATTATGATAAAGCACATTTTTTTTTAATGTCAAATATTTCGAAAACGCTTAAATTTTGAGGTCATGTTACTTTATGATTTTTTTCACAGAATTTTATGTGTAATCCAAACTTGCAATAAAAAATATAGCATTCCATTTAAAATAAAGAAGTTGGTGTTGACTTCTGGTATAACTGGCAGTCGAATAATCTTGAAAATATTTTCATTGAAAAGGGTGTGATCGCTGAAAATCTCATTACAATATATTAATTACAAGTCCATATACTTTTAATGTACCAACTCGGTGGGACACCCTGTATACATGAAATCATAAACAAGCTAATTAGACGGTTATAATAAAATTCTGTAAACTGAAAATTTATAACGCATCTCTAGGGATTGTATAAATACCGTTATTAATACTCCATTTTTTTTTTGTTTCAGAGTCTGGCCTTTCTGATAATGCCTTTTCTGCCAGCATCAAATCTCTTTTTCCCCGTCGGATTTGTGGTGGCGGAGCGAGTCCTGTACATGCCATCGATGGGCTTCTGTTTATTGGTCGGCTACGGCTGGAGCATATTATCAGAGAAAAGGGGAAAGAAACTGGCATGGATGGCATTAAGTGTTCTACTTATTTCTCACGGAACAAAGACATACTTGAGAAACTGGGACTGGGAGACAGAATATTCGATTTTCATGTCTGGCCTCCACGTGAATCAGCGGAACGCGAAGCTATTCAATAATGTGGGCCATGCCCTCGAGGGCCAGGAGCAGTATACGGAAGCGTTGAAGTATTTCCAAACGGCGGTTAGTGTGCAACAAGATGATATTGGCGCGCATATCAACGTCGGACGTACATATAATCACTTGAAGATGTTTAAGGAGGCGGAGGAGGCGTACTTGAAGGCGAAATCTCTGCTGCCCAAGGCGAAGCCGGGCGAGTCTTACCAGGCGCGTATCGCCCCGAATCATCTTAACGTTTTCCTTAATTTGGCCAACCTCATTTCAAAGAATTCTACGCGACTCGAGGAGGCCGACATGCTCTACAGGCAGGCAATCAGTATGAGGGCAGATTACACGCAAGCCTACATAAACAGAGGTGATATTTTGATAAAGCTCAATCGCACTAAGGAGGCGCAGGAAGTTTACGAAAGGGCTCTACTATACGATAGCAGTAATCCCGACATCTACTATAACGTGAGTAATTTATCACCTTTTTTATATTGCACGTAATTATATAACTTAATTACATGGGAGATTAATCATTTTATTATGAATAAATAATTATACATGTTATAAACATGAAATGTGCTGTATTTTTTCAACATAATAATAAGTTTAATGACTGTGTGTTCATGGCTGCATTTGCATCATGTATGCCTCTAGGAAGAACAATATTATTATCTACACCGGATCAATGTTATATATCTATAAGATTTGCTATACAGGGTGTTGAATTGCAAAGCGGCCCATAGGGATTTACATGAAAAAATTGAAATGTATTAATATTAGCTCCACTAATTATTTGACAGTATCGGTCTTCGTATATTATTTTTAAAGCCTTTTAAGCGGAATGATATGGTACCATACTCAATAGTTTCTGCAGAGTATTTACCGAGATATTTGCAAAAAACTTTACAATTATTTTGAAATAAAAACAAAAGTTTGCCATGATATCATAATGGCGGATACTTCATTTTGTTGTTGTTTGAAAAAAGTGACAGTTGCTGTCAGATTACGATTTACAAACAACCATGTATTATACACAAGAAAAAGTATTTATAAGTAAATGGTTTTACTCAGGTACTATTTAAGAAATGTAGGTGAGTGTTAAATTTCCGGAGAAGGCAAATACCCAGCGAAGGTACTATTCAATGAGTATTAAAAATAATGTAAGTAGATCGATACTATAAATTAATTAAGGGAGCCAGTTGTAACACATTTCAAATTTAGAAAGTAAAGTAGTAATTATATAGAATAAAACACTTTTTTACTTTGTTTGTATAAATTTTTGTATTCTATATAAAAAGCATGTATAACGAAGTAGAAGCTTCCTACATAACAAATATTAAAAGTAGTAATTATTAATTGAATAGTACTTTTGCTGTATATTGAAATTCACGTACAGTTCTTAAATAGTACCTGAGGAAAACAATTTAATTATAAATACTTTTTCTTATGTAGAATAGACGGGCCGATTCTAAATCGTAATGCGGCATCTACTGTCACTTTTTAGAACAAAATGAAATATCCGCTATTACGATTTCATGGCAAACCTTTGTTTTTGATTCAAAATAATTGTAAAGTTTTTGCAATTATCTCGATAAATACTCTGTAGAAACTATTAATTATGGTACCAAATAATTCAGCTTAAAAAGCTTTAAAAATAATGTACGAGGACCGATACTGTCAAATAAATAGGGAAACCAATATTAACACTTTTCAAATTTTACATGTAAATCCATATGGCCCGCTTTGCAATTCAACACTCTGTATAAGGTAATTTATACTTTCTCTATTCGGAACTACTGAAAAGTGGAGATCATGGAAATAAAAAAAAAAATGTTTTTAAGGGAAATATTCAATTTAGATAGATAGGCAAATAGATTTTAAGTTTACATTACATACGAGAGGCGTTTGAAAAGTCCGATGCAAAAATAAAAACTACTGACGTGTTTGGGGTAAACCTTTTTTATTTTTCGGCATATTCTCCTTTTAGGCTTATACACTTCGTCCAACGATGTTCTAGTTTGTTGATCCCTTCCGAATAACAGGATTTGTCCATGTCTGCAAAATATTCATTAGTGTCTGCAATCACCTCTTCTTTTGAATAAAATCTTTGTCCCGACAGCCATTTCTTCAAATTGGGGAACAAATCGTAGTCCGGGGGAGCCAAGTCTGGAGAATAGGGGGGATGTGAAACGAGTTGGAATCCTATTTCCATTAATTCTGCGACCACAACTGCTGAAGTGTGTGCTGGTGCGTTGTCGTGATGGAAAAGGACTTTCTTGTGGGCCAATCGTGGGCATTTTTCTTGCAGCTCGGTTTTCAAACGGTCCAATAATGATAAATAATATTCACCTGTCATAGTCTTGCCCTTTTCCAGATAGTGGATAAGGATTATCCCTTGAGAATTGCCATAACCTTTCCGGCCGAAGGAACGGTCTTTGCCTTTTTTGGTGCAGATTCCCCCTTGGTAACCCAGTCTAATCGAAGGTGCAGAGTCACCTTAATGTTTATCAAGCTTTTCTTTGGTCTCCTAAGGCGTTTTGCCTTTTATAAAGTAATGTTTAATCACCACACGAAATTCTTTTTCGTCCATTTCTTGAAAATCACTCGAGTTCCTTGATTCACACGAATGCCAAATACAAAGAAATGGACCAATATAGCTGAAACTTGGTGTGCGTTCATTCAAGAGATGCTAATAACTAAACATGACCTCGATATGCGCCAATGGTGCCATCTCTCGGACTTTGCACGGACTTTTCAAACCACCCTCGTACATACCTAAATACATAAATGTGAAATTATGTGAAAAACAAAACAAAATACTGTAAATATTAGTGCAAACAATTTTTTCGAATAAACAAGATTAACGGGTCTATTTTATAAACAATCGTTATAATACGATTCGTTAGCTAACTATAATCGTTCGGAACGTCACGTCAGTTGCAATGTTGCGAACGATTTAGGTTAAAATGTTATTTTGTAACCAACGTTGACCTTGAATGCTTATTCGTAACGACGAACTTGTGATTTTAGAACGAATAGTACACTTGTAGCTTACTCCATTTCTAATTTCGTCAGCGTCGTGACAGTTGACGTTTACATTTCAAACCTAAACATTTTGCTTATTTTTGCGGATACTTTCAAAAATCAAATTATAATTCAACTGAATTAATTTAATTAAGTGATAAAGTGTTAATAATAACTGAAAGTGAATGTCGAAGAAGTGTCGTAAAAAATCTTGCTCCATAGATCACTGCACAGCAGTATCAAATATATCTAGATATATTCCCTTCGAAGGAATAAATAGACCCAAAACCCGGATATTTTGGATGAGTCATGGAGGTCATTAGCCCTATAATTAAATGCAGCAGGAGGACCAATAAAAAAGTTGAGCAATGGATTATAGAAGTATTTCTTAAATTTGTCTATACATGTTTCTAGAGCTTAAGAAAAAAGAAGGATTTGTGTCTCATAAATACGAGTTTATGTGCTGACTTCTTCCTCGGAAAATATATTTTCTAGATTTGTAAATAATTTTCTAGTAATATAGGAATAACAATTTTGCATTGTAACACAATGTACAATGATATTATGTAGTTAAATAAAAATTAACTTATCTTCGTTCCAATATACAGGGTGTGGCACTTAAGACGCCTCGGATCATAGCTCCTTTACGATAAAAGCTATCGAAAAAAATCTAAGAACAAAATGGTGCATAGTTACCGTCGCTATGTTTCAAAAATATTTCTAATCATCAGTGGCGTGCCGTACTCCAGTGGCGTACCAAACTTATGTTTTTTTAAATGGAATGCCGTATTTTTTATTGCAGATTTGGAAAGTGCTCGACGAGTACTTATTTTTTTACCTAACATGTTATACCTTTCACTTTAGCGGTTTCGCTGTTATAACCCCTTCTTTCAAAATTGCGCCCCATTTTTGAGATTTTTTTGTAGAGAAACTAATTGACGCCGGCGCCTAAATTTTGAATTGAGGTACAGGTTAAGACCTCGTATACCTTCACATAATTTTTTTTCGGGTAATTTATGGAAAAAAAATAATTTTTGATTGATCTTCGCATGTTGTCATTTTTTCCGAAAATTTCAAATGGCACCCCCCTAAAAAAATTACGGCGTTGTATAGCCAAAACTCTAAATTTTTCATTGGTGTAAAAAAAATTACACATTGCATAACAAAATTTCGGAGAAAAAAGGAATTTCATCGCAAATGTCGGGAAACGTTTTCCGTTCCCAAGTGTGCCATGAGAAAACAAATACACAAATACGGTCATCATAATAGTATGTACCTATTTATTCAACATGATATGAAAAATGCAGATAAAGAAAATTTAACAACTTAAACTAAATGTTCGAAATGACGACCTTCCTGCTGGAGGCATAACCGCAACTTCGACTCACAGGCTCTAGACACTGCCCTAAGGACTTCTGGTGATACACCGCGGAAAGCCGCACGGATTCTCTCCCTCATATCCTCGACAGTAGTTGGTACCGTCCTGTAAACCTCGTCTTTGATATGGCCCCAAAGGAAGAAGTCAAGGGGAGTGAGGTCTGGTGATCTTGGCGGCCACCTCACAGGACCCCCACGACCAATCCAGGAGTCCGGAAACGTTTCATCGAGAAATTCCCGAACGACACAGCTATTATGTGCAGGAGCTCCATCGTGCTGGAAAACTATCTGTCGAAGAGCGGCTAGAGGGACATTTTCCAAGAGATCATCCAAGTCGTCACGAAGGAACCTCAAATAACTATTGCCGTCCAGGTGCCCCTCGATGAAATAAGGACCCAAAAGGTATTCTCCAAGTATGCCTCCCCAAACATTCAGCGACCATCTTTGCTGGTGGTTTATCATTCGCATGGCTTGTGGGTTTTCATCGGCGTAATAATGGTAGTTATGGCGATTGACATGCCCATTTCTATGGAACGTTGCTTCATCAGAAAATAATACGCGCATAAGAAATGATTCCTCCTGCTCAATTTTGTTGATAGCCCACATGCAGAAATCTTGCCTCGCATGAAAATCTTGAGGTTGCAATTCTTGGTGCAGTTGAATCTTAAATGGACGGAATTTGTACTTTTTAAGAACACGATGTACGGATCGCGTTGAAATATCGTGATTCCTACTAATATCACGGATACTGGTATGAGGATCTTCAATAACTGCCTCCAGAACCTGCAGTTCATTATTTTCGGTAATAACTGCCTTCTTTCTAACTCTCCTTGGCCGTTTCACACTTCCCGTAGTAGTAAATCTCTCCAACACTTTTTGAAACGCACGTTCATTTGGATGTGTCCTGTGCGGATATCTCGCAGCGTACACTCGTGATGCCAAGAAACAATTCTTGTTACATTCTCCAAGAATAAATATCATGTCAACCATTTCCTCTTGAATTCGGAACATTTTTAGAACGTTTATCAAAAATGACTTATGGCTGCTACTGACGTCTAATAATTTACTTTGACAATTACCAATCTTTTGTTTTCTCATGGCACACTTGGGAACGGAAAACGTTTCCCGACATTTGCGATGAAATTCCTTTTTTCTCCGAAATTTTGTTATGCAATGTGTAATTTTTTTTACACCAATGAAAAATTTAGAGTTTTGGCTGTACAACGCCGTAATTTTTTTAGGGGGGTGCCATTTGAAATTTTCGGAAAAAATGACAACATGCGAAGATCAATAAAAAATTATTTTTTTTCCATAAATTACCCGAAAAAAAAATATGTGAAGGTACACGAGGTCTTAACCTGTACCTCAATTCAAAATTTAGGCGCCGGCGTCAATTAGTTTATCTACAAAAAAATCTCAAAAATGGGGCGCAATTTTGAAAGAAAGGGTTATAACAGCGAAACCGCTAAAGTGAAGGGTATAACATGTAAAATAAAAAAATAAGTACTCGTCGAGCACTTTCCAAATCTGCAATAAAAAATGGGGCATTCCATTTAAAAAAACATAAGTTTGGTACGCCACTGGAGTACGGCACGCCACTGATGATTAGAAATATTTTTGAAACATAGCGACGGTAACTATGCACCACTTTGTTCTTAGATTTTTTTCGATAGCTTTTATCGTAAAGGAGCTATGGTCCGAGGCGTCTTAAGTGCCACACCCGGTATAATTCCTATCCACCACAAATTACATAAGAAAATTAAATATATAATTCATATAGTATCAGGTCAAAATATCCGTTAACGATTGACAGCGGAGCTGTCGTTCCCGAACGATTACAACGGAACGATTTCATCGTTTCGTAACGATTATGAAAAGTTACAAAATTGAGTTTCATTGAAAAATCGTTATCGGAACGAGAATCAAATTACAACGACATCGTTACGAGTTATAAAATAGACCTGTAATTCAGGTATAAATTCAGGTTATATTAAAAAAAAGTCATTCAATGAATATAGTTTTAATTAACAGAGAACATTAAATAAAGAAATTTCATACAAACGAAACTATGTTTTTCAGATAATCGGGTAACTGGTTATAAAGTTTAATTGGCAAGTAGAAAACAACTTTTTCTGTTTTTGTTCAATTCTGAACAGGCTAGCAAAAATTGATTTTATTTCATGTATTATAATTATGTTTCTGGTTAGCAGATTCAAACATCGATTTATTTCTCCAGAGAAAAATTAAACATTCGTATATGCAGGGTGGCCCTTAGCTATAGGAAAATTTTCAAAAGTTAAAATGTTGCTGCTCCCACCCCCTAAACCTGTTTCAATTAACAAAAAACAGGGCTCTGCAAAACTTCAGTTCAATTGAACAACTGCTAGGCAACCCTCAAACGCCTTGAACATAATACATGCAACGATTCATTCCGTCCAAAAGCGGTAAACTCTCCCCTCTCTAGACCATCTTTTTTTTCTTCTTAGAGAAATTTATGTGGATACCTCTAGGCAGGGGCGGCTCGTTATATAGAGCCA
Organism: Ocypus olens; assembly: GCA_910593695.2. NCBI lineage: Eukaryota > Metazoa > Arthropoda > Insecta > Coleoptera > Staphylinidae > Ocypus > Ocypus olens. The sequence goes on along the minus strand of OU343054.1, from coordinate 9,338,666 downwards.
AGGAGCCATGGCACTATCTGTCGTTTTTTAACAAAGATACATGTTCATATTGTATAAGTGGCACTACCACCAACATGTTCCACGGGCTGCCACTGCCTCCTGATTTTTTTTAATAACGCCCACAACTTATATTACAGAAACGCAAAAAATCACCCGACACAGAGAAATCAGTGATTGACAACTGTAAGACCCCTACTAATCTTTATGGGCTGTTGCGGTCGACTGCAATAGAGCCCGTACCGCCTGGGTACAATAATAGGAGGTCAAACTGGATGCTCCTCACATTGCTATTTACAGCAACAATATCTACATAATCAATACCTAATGCGAAAGAACATTGGAAATGTTTTTTTTTAAGAGATGATTTAGTAATAATAATAATATTTATTTATGGCCACAGGTACACAAGTCAAACATACAAAAAAGAAAATATATTAACTAAAATGACTTAGGAATTCTTCTATTGGTTAAAACGCCTTAGATATTAACAAAGTTTTAATATTCTTCTTGAATATACAAGATGACAACCTTTTAAAGCTCTCGGGTAAACTATTATACATTTTTATGGCAAAGTATCGTGTGCTATTTTGCGTACGTTTAAGCTGGTTATAAAGCGGTCTAATTTGATTGACATTTCTAGTAACGAATTTGTTGATATCGCTATTTTTCGCGTAGTAATCATTATTTAAATGTATACAGATTGGTGTCCGTTAATGTGAACATAGGGAGACAAATGCTTACGCACTTTGCATGTACCGACACCTTGATTATGCAATATTTTTAAAATTTTGTTCAGTCAGTTAACATGGTTTTAAACTAGACGCCTTCCTGGGTTTTATTCGAACTAATACATGCAATTTTATAACTTTTAGCGCAAATTAGTGGTTCAAAGTTAAACAAACAACATAAATTTAATTCACAACAAATTTACAATAAATATTCAAATAAATTTCCTTGTTCTGCTAAACAATAACCCAGATGATTATAAAATCCCGTTCTTACGCTGTAAAGCATTTCAGGAGATATTGTAGTAAAAGCATCTTCAATTGTGTTGACCATTGATAGAGAACGTGGATTCATCAGTAAATAATATGTTATTTAAAAAGTTTTCATCATGATTCGACGACCTCTCAATCATCTCTTCACAAAATTCCATGCGTTTAATTTGGTCGGATAAATTGTTTGATTATTTTGTAATTTATAAGACCTATACCCATGTTTTTTCAAAAATTTTAACACTGTAGAATGGTGCAGGTTAACATTGCGAGCAATATTTCTAGATGAAATATGTGGATTTTCTTCAACTGCAGCGCAAATTTTTAATTCAAGCAATTCTTGCTCATTATAAGGAAGAAGTCTTCTTTTATGGCATACCCGACCCAAACATCCACGTTTTTCTAAATTTTTAATAATTCGATGTATAACGCCAACAGAGGGAAGGGGCGATTTTCGAATGCTACATTGAACATATCTCGAAGTGTGCGTATTGACATGCCCCCATAAAATGTAAATATTATCAGCAATGACAGCAACTGACAGAACACAATTTTAAAAATAATGCATAATCAAGGTGTCGATTCATGCAAAGCGCGTAAGCATTTGTCTCTATGTTCACATTAACGGACACCAATCTGTATGTGTTGGACATTCCATTATACCGGGTGACCCAGGGATCTGTAAAACCCCTATAAGTTATTTGCTATTTGAGATATCGACTTCTAGTTTTCCTGAACTGGTACCGACACTTATTCTACATATTTTAAAAATATGTATGTTTTTATACAGGGTGTCCCAATATTCATAACCGACCAAAGTTATGTTTTTTTAAATGGAACACCCTATATTTTATACTTTATTTTCAACCCTCTTGAGAAGCTGATAAAAATAGTATAAGATAGTATCGGTCTATTATGGACGATTGGTTAGTTATGGGCAAATTTGTGGCAAAAACAAGGACTCATTGAAAAAATTGCAGAAGCGCTCCTAGCAATGCTAGCGTCGTTTTTTATATACTAAAAAAATTTCCACATCATGAAGAATAATACAAATCGGCTTTGGTTCTTTTTTGTTCATACTGCTCTACAGGGTGTCAACATACGCAAAATAATGGATAACTATTTTTTTTCAAATGGAACACCCTATATATCTTGCCACCAACGCATGGAATTTTTTAATAAGCTTTCCAATGATGTACAATTTGTATAATGAAATATTAAGGATTCTTGAGATTTATCCATAAAAACATTTTTCTTTTGTCACCTCCTGCTCATTTTTGGATTTTCAGCCAAAACTATGCATTTTCTAAAAAAATAATAAGAGACCAAAGTTGTAGAGCGGAAAATTTTCAATCGATATAGGTCTTTCGACTTTTCCAGTAATGCGTGCATTGCCCGCCAGAGTGCGCAAAGTCGTGACCGTATATGTATTTTAGAGTTTTTTGTTAATTAATTGCACTATACTTCATTTTCCGTGTCCTCTAGCAGAAAAACGGGTAATTATAGAATTATTTAAATGACCTACATCGATTGAAAATATTCCGCTCTACAACTCTTAAAAGAAGCAATTTTTTCCCAAAATGCATGGTTTTCGCTAAAAATGCAAAAAACCATTGAAAAACGCAAAAATTGATATATTCATTTTCAATTTGCATTTTTAGCGAAAACAGCAATTTGGGCAAAAATTGCTTCTATTAAGAGTTGTAGAGCGACACATTTTCAATCGATATGGGTCATTTTAATTTCCCTATAATTTCTCGTTTTTCCGCTAGAGGGTGCGGAAAATAAAGTATAGTGAAATTTATTAATACGAAATTTGAAAAAAACGGCTGAAATGCATATACGGTCACGATTTTGCGCGCTCTGGCGGGCAATGCACGCATTATCTTAAAAGTTGAAAGACCTATGTCGATCGGAAATTTTTCGCTCTACAACTTTGGTCTCTCATAATTTTTCCTGAAAATGCATAGTTTTGGCTAAAGATCCAAAAATCAGCAGAAGGTGACAAAACAAATATGTTTTTATTGATAAATCTCAAGAATCCTTAATATTTTGTTATGCAAACTGTATATCATTGGAAAGCTTATTAAAAATGCCATAAATTGGTGGCAACGTATATAGGGTGTTCCATTTGAAAAAAAATAGTTATCCATTGTTTTGCGTATGTTGACACCCTGTACAGCACTATGAATAAAAGAGAGCCAAAGTCGATGTTTATTATTCTTTATGATGTGGGAAATTTTCTAGTGTATAAAGAATGATGCTGTCTTTGCTAGGAACGCTTCTGCAATGTTTTCAATGTGTACATGTTTTTGTCACAAATTTGCCAATAACTAACCAACCGTCCATAATAGACCTATACTATCTTATACTATTTTTATCAGCTTCTCAAGAGGGTTAAAAATAAAGTATAAAGTATAGGGTGTTCCATTTAAAAAAACATAACTTTGTTCTGTTATGTATATTGGGACACCCTGTACAAAAACATACATATTTTGAAAATATGTAGAATAAGTGTGGGCACCAGTTCAAGAAAACTAGAAGTCGATATCTCAAATAGCAAATAAGTTATGGGGCTTTTACAGATCCCGGGGTCACCCGGTATATAGACACGGGACTGTCAGTACATTTAGCTAAATAAAGTATTCTCTACACTCTGCTGTATAGCTTCAGTTTTACATAATACGTATTACCTTTCTCTGCGCCGAGAAAATTTGGTTTACCGCCGGTGAGTGTCCCCATAAAAGGATTCCATACCGAATATGTGACTCTATGAGCGATACATAGGTGGTTTTGAGGATATCAGATTAAACTACTTTCGATAACTGACGTAGTAAAAGTAGGTATTTATTCAGTTTTTTGTCCAGTTGAATTGTTTGCAATTTCCAAGTTAGTTTAGAATCCAAGTGGAATCCTAAGAAGTTAGTATTTATAGCAAACTCTTGGTTTTGATGTCCCAAGCTAAATAACATATTTACTGATTTACTTTCATTTATTGAAAGTTCATTAATTACAAACCAATCTTTCGCCCGAGAATTAATGTTAAAATTAAGTGTATTTACCTCCTGGAGCAACTTTCCTCGACTTACCAAAGTTGTGTCATCAGTATAAAGTAATATATTTATATATAGCAGGAATAGTGTCGGGCCTAACTTAGAGCCTTGAGGTACCCCTTTATTTATAAAATATTCCTCTGATAATTTGTTTTCCGATTTAACTGTTTGACTTCTATTTGACAAGTATGATGTTATTAATTTACAGCTTATGGGATGGAAATGATATAAATACAGCTTTTGTAAAATTATTTCATGATTCATACTGTCGAAAGCCTTATGCAAATCAAGAAAAGTTGCTCGAATGACTTCATTATCATTGAAAGCATCAAGGCATTTTTCAATAAAGTCCAGAGTTGCAGTGGTCGTTGATCGAGATCGTCTAAAGCCATGTTGACTGGTTGATAAAATGTCTGTACTCTTAATATAGTCCAGCATTTGGCTCTGCAGTAAATCTTCAAAAACTTTGGAAATTGCAGGCAAGATAGATATTGACCTATAATTATTTACATCCGTTTTCAAACCTTTTTTGAAAACGGGCTCTATAATTGCCCGCTTTAGGCATGTTGGAAATTTACCCTCTTTGATTGCTAGATTAAATAGTTTGGTCATTTTTTCTATAATGGTTTCCTTCACCGTTTTTAACAAGTCGGCTGTACATTCATAAATATCTCTGCTATTACTATTTTTAGATGCATAATGGAATCTCTCACACTAGAGCTAGACACACAATTAAATTTGAAGTATTCTAAATTTTTGTAATTACTCAAGGCGGGTAACAATACATGAGATGGCTTAGGTAAAGTTTGACGTACATTTGGAGTATTATTTATATTAGTAGATATTGAAGAAAAATGTTTTACAAAGGCATCTGCCGCTGGTAAAGTATTGCTACTATTGCGTTTTGTTGGACGTTCAGAGTTTATACATTCCACATTGCCTTAACATTATTATTGGATAATTTGATTTTAATATTATTTACTTCACGCATCTCACTTTCGAGCATTTGTTTATACCGCTCTTTTACAGTATCTCTGAGTATCTTATTTTGGGGACTCTAACTTTCTTGGTACGCCTCGTCTGCTTATTCTAAAGTTTTATTCATTTTTATAACATTTTCATTATATCTAATTGAATGATGTGATTTTGCTCTACACTTTCTCATGGGAGAAGATGTTGTTATTGCTGAATTTATAAGATTAATAAATATATTAAATTTCTCATCTAAAGAATAATCGCCATTTCCTATGAATGACCAATCAGTATTGCTTAAAATGTTAAATAGATTAAATTTACCCAGGCATGTAATTGGTCTTGATAATTTAACATCTTCTGGTTTGTAGTCTATAGTAATTTTTATTTGAACATCTAACCCGACGTGATCTGACAGGCCAGTATATAGTAGGTTCACTATTAACGTATTCACATTACTAAATACATTATCGATTTTATTACCGAATCTAGTATTGAATTGAACCATTTCATTTAATCCGAAACTTTTGAAGAGGTTACGTATATCAATAGTATCCCTGGAATCAGCATTGTTAAAATTAATATCTAAATCTCCACCGACAATTATATTATTTCTGATTGTATCCATTGAAGATAATAAATCGTTAAGTTTGGATAAAAATGTTGTCATTGTTGCATTTGGCGGTCGATATATGTTAATTACACTAATATTGAGATCCTTAAAATGTGAGCATAAAAGTTCTATAACCTTTTCTACAGAGCAATTGTTAGATATTTGTTCAGTATCAGTATTGTTAGATGTTAATATGAGCGAACCTCCATATGGCGATTGTCTGCAAAATATAGAATTTAAATTATGGTTTTTAAACGTTAACATATCGGATTCTGTTTCAGTAATCCAATGTTCTGTTAGACAAACTGCAATTACAGGATGCTCACTTTTATTTAGTAGTTTTTATTTTAACATACTTTCTGAATTTTGTTTTGAAGGCGGAATAAAAAAGGATTTATGTAGACACCTTCAGGCCACATATTAGGATCTTTTACAATGTCAGAGTCGGGTCTAGAAATACTCATTTTATATGAGGAGTATTCTTGTGGTCTCTTCGAAACCATTTTGGTACATTGAGCGTTTTTAACATTACATGCTGGTAAATGATCCACTAGCGATTCTGCTGTCACATCCGGATCCAGCCCACTAATGTAAAAGTGGGATTGTAATTTTTTACCCTTGATTTCCATTTCTTGATTTGACTTCCCAATAATTGGAGTTCTGGTTCGTCTTCATTTATTTTGTATTATTCATTTAGTAGGAGTTAGGTATTTTTTGTACAGTCCTGGGCAACCATTTGTAAAACAAATTGTTTCTCACTTTCATCTTCTGTGAGAATGATATTGTAATCCTAACCGAGTTTGATACCTCCTTCTGCAACATGTATAACAACTATCTTTTCAAGTTTTTCAATTCCAATTTTGTAACGAGGTTCGTTCTTCTATGTTGAAGGGTCTTATACCAGTTACAGAAGAATAAAACACAACATAAACAAAGAAAAACCTTTTTATACAATATATATTTATAATATTTGTCTTCTGTCTCTTCTTCGCCTTTGTCTGATTCGAGTTACACAATATAAACTAAAGAAAAAAACCTTTTCGTGCAGAAAGTACCTCTTCAGTTAACTTCTGTCTTCTTTCTTTTCTGTCTTCTTTCTCTTCTTCACCCTTGTCTGCTTCAAGCATAATTTGAACCATATTTGTTTTAACCGCTGCTGAAACATTGTTATCAAATGATCGTTTTAACACTTTTGCGTACAGCTTTCCATCGTACTGTAAGACTCATTCTTGGCAGCCGATTAGATTACATTTGTGCCGAATATCTGATTTTTTTCTCTAAGGCAAAAGAAGGGCGATTTATTACTGGATTTTCAGTATCCGATTTCTACCAATGATTTTGCACCTTTTGCAAAAACTTCAGAGAGACGGTTTAGTTTTGTGAAATGACAAACTAATGATTAACATTGCTGAATTGCTGAAAGTTGATAAATATTACATAATACGTACAATAAATCCAGTAAACACCAACAAAAAATGTGACAAGTATCATGATATTCCTTTTGAAATTGTGTTTTTGTATTAAAATGCGGCATTACACTTCTTGATTCTAACCTCACCCGAATGAACCCATCTCGTGCTTCTGCTCCACAAACTGCGGATGCTGCGTCAATAACTAATTTTACGCATCTCTCAACTGATTGGGTATGACATGGTAGTTTTTAGTATTCCATTGCCAAGATATCATCAAATTCATCAATTTCATCACCATTACCTCTGCGGAGTCGGACAACACTGTCTTTAATGTCACCATCAGAAACATCAGATAGTAGTGGAGGAGCTGTTATAGTATTATTCTGCCAGTCAATAAGGTATTCGTAACTCTTTGCCTTGAAGTTGAGAATAGGCACCTGAAACTGTCGGATTTGATTACGTAAATTCTTTCGTGCCTTTAGAATTCGACAATAGCCACTCTTTCATCACATATCATTGCCACCAGAATGTTTTCCGCATGTCCAAAATATCCATTTCGTTGTATAACCGGATCAACAACTTCCTTTAGTTCATCACTTAGGTGGCGGGAAAGGTTTATTGTTCTCCACAAATGATTTGCACCATTCGTGCATAACGGTTTGGTTTTAATCCAGAACCACATGGGAGCATAAACTTTCACAACATAAGTTGCAAACTATTTCAGCTCTTTGGATGGGTTAAGTGTTGCCACATATAATCGCAGAATCAATTTTCCCAGGATTACGTTTAGCCAAATCTGTAGAACATTTGCCACTAGCAACGGCTTTGCAGATCTCTAATAAATACTCCTCATCTGTACTGAGGTCATTATTGGTTACTTCGGGAAAGTCTGTTTCGATTTTGTCAAACTTTGCCACAGGAATCTTTTAACAGCTTGTACAAGCCTTGCCAATAGGACCTGAAATTCTGTAGGTCCTGATGTGGGTCCATCCAAGTGTTCAACTAAATGTCTGAGGGGGAGTTCATTCTCGTGAAGTTGGCATATTAGCCACTGCAATGGTTTACCAAGTCTTTTTTCCAACAGCCGAATGATTCCACCCACTCTTCCATTATTTGTGTTGGTACCATCACACCCTACAGCTAACAAGTACTGTGTATCAATACATTTTTCTAATAGATAGTTCAAAATACCTTTTTTTATATTCACAGCAGAACTTGAATTAAGTGGTGTGAAGTGCCCAATATATATTAATCAGGCTCTTGTATGAGAGATATATGTTCTTCCAACGTGGTTGTACGGTACTGTTTTGTGCCTTCACCCTCGTTGCTTATGCTTAAAGTCTTCTCTTTTCGACCATCGAAATAAAGAGCTTTAAGTACTACAGGTTTTTGTTGAAGTGTTACTTCTTTTCTCTTTCTTTGTCTCTCTCTTCTTAATTTAGTTCTCTCTATAACTTGAGTAGCATCATCCTTTGTCACCAGACCAAAATCCTGAAACACACAAGAGGCAATTGCAGCGGCTGTTTTGTCAGAAATGCCGTATCTATCAGTGGTTCTTGATAAAGCCGTCAGATGGAGCCCCAATTTCCCTGATTTCGCATGTCGTTTTGATGTTGAAGGTGTAGGCTCAACTTGGTAATCTGTCGTAAACTGTGTTTCAGAATCAGACTCTTTAGTTTGCTCCAAGTTTTCTTCCTGGGACGCCTGTAGACAAGAATTGTTACTTTCATTGGAAAAGCGAAGACTTTTTATTCGGGCTTCTTGTTCCTTTCTTTCCATCGTGCGCTTTAGTTTCTTTGAAGACTTTGAATCAATACTTCCTATAACCATGTTTCTTGGTGTCCTTTGGTCTTGAAGAAATGCCTGTTCCTGATTTGGAACCTTACAAACTTTATCACAGTTACATTCTGAAAATACACACTTACAAGCAGAAATGTCGAATAAATTCACTCTGCTTTCGTCTCTGAAGAGCTGTAACTTTTTTAGGTAGTTAACATTGTCTTTTCTTCCTTAATATGGCTTCAATAAATTCTTAAATTTGGTGTAGTAAGCACGAAGAATTTGGAGAATTCTTCAATTCTTATTGCTACAGGTTCCGACACTTCAGTAAATGTTGGTTACTTTGAGTTGACAGTAGGTTTTATTGGATGTGTTACTAAGAGGTAATATTTCATTACATCTTCGTACGTTGGTAAAACATTCGCTAGCAATTCTCGAGGGCTTTCGAACACAGGGCATTTCACCATTCATAGAGTTCACCTGGTGGTAGTTGTAGTCCTGTAAGGAAACTAAAAAGGAACATTTAGTTTAAGTGTGACTTTACGTGGTGACTTTTATTTGCGTTACTGCATATGCATTTTTTTATATTGCAGTTTTTCTTGTTCGCAGAAAAATATACTAAAAAGTAGTGTTTTCCTCTAGAACTGCAAAAGTTTATGGTCGTTGGGGACCCTCAAAACATAACCCTAGATCAACCAAACTTTTTTGGGTTAATAATTGATTAAAAGTGATGCTGTTGTGCACTATTACAAGCGCATGGAAAAAAATTATTTTGGGGGAAAATTTCTGAAAAACTATAGTTTTCGGCAAAAGCGGCGAAACTTTAAGGCAGTTGGGGACCCTCAAAATATAATCCGATGAAATCCAAATTTTGGGGGCTTCATGAGTGTCCCAAAAGGCAACTTTTCCGCACTATTACGAGTTAAAAAAAATTCACTCCACCCTATTGTAAAGGAGAAGCACGAACTACATGGAAATATTAATATATAATAAATAGTCGCTTCTTTATTGCAATACTAAAACAAAAAGCAATTTTAAAACAAACCCGTTGTATAGTGTTCAAGAATTCTTGTCTTAGTATTCCCATGTAATATTTTGCGTTTTGTCTGCTAATCTTAATAATAAGTGATCTAATTACTTACTACTACTGAATTTATGATTGTAGAACTTAGTGTGATCGTTTAAAGTATTTAACAGACTGTGATATTTCATATCGTATATTTTTAAGTATTTAATGTTTGTAATTATCCAAAACAATGTAATATTCCTTTGGGGATCTAACTACAAATATACAAAATAAAATAAAATAAAATAAATCGCCTCTGGGGATCTCAAAACAGAAAAGATATTGAAAAAAATACACGATTACAAATTACAATACTTCGTAACGAAGAAAGTAAAAAGGCGATCGGCAGGGGTTAAAATAAACATACTATTTTACCATAATATATAAAAGATGATTAAGACGTACATTAAAAGCTTAAACACTAGCCTTAAGCTCAGCGTTCGTACGGAACAGAGGAAGGCAGGGCAAATCTATTTTTATTTTATAGCTCACATAAAGTAATGAATAATTGATTGACGTTCCGGGAGTTGCGACCCTCATAAAAATGCAATATTTAATCAATTTATTTGTACCTCCCCAAAAATAACCCACATAAAACACGTTCGGAAGCTGTAAAACCAAACCACCTAATCGAGAATAGCATTTTAGAGGGCGAATTTATTTTGTAATTTCTCGCCAACAAAGCCTGGTTTCGGTTTTGTCAAACATTTTTAAATTTTAATTTACAAGTGGACCGCCGATCAAATACTCCAGCTTTCAAATGAATACTCCGGTCAAGCTACATCAAATACTAGAAATTCATTAATGTAAAATAGAATGCACCTGTTTGTTTAATTTTCAGTTACAAACGGATATTGGAGTTTAATACTAAATGTGAAAATGGACATTGCATCCATGTTCATATATACACTATTTTTTTTAATTGAAAGTACGAACGCAAAAAAAAATTATTTACATGCAAAACTGAGGCGAAATTGATATGCAAACTACCAACTAAAACTTTGCAACGATTTAGGAAGTAACAAAAAATGGTTTATCGTAATAATTTCTTAAGCATTATGCAAGAACTGAGATAAATATCGACAAAATACAGTTGATACACTACAAAAATAAATATTTATCTAGGCGAAGAACCTCGCGAACATTTAAAAACTTGAATGTGAAATAACTTCTGATCATTTTTATTTAGCTCACATTCAGATCTATGAACATTCACCTATAATGTGAATTTTCTGTGTAAAAAGAAAACATATTATTGGAATCAAAGACTTGTAATGTGTTTTTATTTTGATATTAAAACATAATAATATTATTTAATTTTAATATATTGTGATCTTTAAATTTGAAGATTGTAAAATTATTTATTTCTGACATATATCCACTTGTAATGGCTTTTTAATACCAAATATTTAGCGTGTATAAAACATTTTGTTATAAGGCTATAACTGTTGCAGACATGATTTTTCAAAAAAATCTCCGAGAGATTAAATCGCAATTTAGATAAAATTGATAATTTTGACTCGTTACAATTCGCTCTAAAGGAAAGCTCATGCATATTATGACGAATTGAATTTCTGCAGATATTATCATGTGATAATTCAATATAGATATTGTAAATAGTAGATAAGCAAAGGTCCAAAAAGGAATCTCCACTATTACGAATGGAGTTAATTTGAAGCAAGTTCAAGTATTATAAAATAATTATTTCAATTAACATATTCTGTCTGTATATTATAAATTACCCGCCAAAAAAAGGGATACATACTTTAAGGAGCGAAAACTATTTATCATGTGTTTGTTTTACATATAAATACTACAGATAGGCGAAACTGCTACTTTTGAATCACGTTGCTACCTGTGATTGTTACTTTCTAATATCAGTGATTTTAAACTGTGACTATGATCACTGTTAGTAACACCTGACATTGCTAATGGTTTTGTTGCGTAAAGATATAAGTTAAAGGCTACTTATTTTCTCCAATTTATTTACGGTTTTGAGTAAGTTTCCAAAAAAATGTTTTTGATATGATTCTGCTAATATTTGTCCACCTGGGCACGTAAATAGTGTTCGTTTTGATATTATACCTGTGACTGAGGGTGATATTTTGGCTTTATTATCTGCTATACCAAATAAACATATGACTTCATGAACCACTTACAAGAGCATCGAAATTAGTCAATAAACTAGAAGTGTTTAAGGGATTTAATTTATATTCTAAAAACTTAGTAGCTTTTAAGTCTTACTTGTTCACACTCGACCTGGTGCATATAGCCAAATAATGTTATATATTTTAAGATAAGGATTACTTTACTTCATACAAATGTACATTTTAGTTATTTTGTATTTTTCAAGAGCGATGTCCCGTTAATAAATGTATTATTATTATTATTATTATTATTATTTACTGTTCTTGATTCAGTTTAAAATTCGCAAAGCATTTGGAGATTTTTGCAGAATCTTATAATAGAATGTTTGTTCAGTAAATTTGAAAAGTTGGAAAGTCTTAGGTATGTGGCAAATGTTTTCCTATTTTTGGTTTCGGAAGATGATTTGCTCTGTTCTAGGAAGATTATTTTTAAATAAAATCATTAACCAATAGAGATATGGATTTTTTAAAAAATTTTAACAAAAACATCACAGAGAAAAATATAAAACGTGCAGGCAAAATTCCATAAAAAATCATTCTCAATGGCCAAAGTATCGCTTATTCAAAACCAATTTGGTTTTTGTAAATTCGACAATTTTCAAAGGAGATATGAATTTTTGAAAAATTTTTGAGCACTTGATTACAAACATCAAGAAAAATATAAAACATGCAGGAAAAATTTCATTAAATATTATCCCCAATGGCCGAAGTATCGCTAATTCAAAATCAATTTGTTTTTTTTTTATAAATTCAACCATTTTCAATACACATATGGAATTTTGAAAATTTTCGTTTTATTTTTTGAGCACGAACTAAAACATTCCAGAAGAAAATATAAAACACGCAGGCAAAATTCTATAAAAAATGATCATCAATGGCCGAAGAATCGCTAATTCAAAATCAATTTGGTTTCCGTTTTCAATAGAGATGTGGATTTTTGAAAATTTTCGTTTTAATTTTTTGCGCACTTGAACAAAAACATCGCAGAAGGAAATATAAAACATGCCTTCAAAATTACATAAAAGAATTATCATCAATGGCCAAAGTATCGCTTATTCAAAATCAATATGGTTTTTGTAAATTAAACGATTTTCAATAGAGATATGGGTTTTTGAAAATATTTGTTTTAATTTTTTGAGCACCTGAACAAAAAACATCGCAGAACAAGATTTGAAAAATGCAGGACGAAAAAAAATATCCTCAATGGCCGAAGTATTGCTAATTCAAAATAAACTTGGTTTTTGTAAATTGAACACTTTTCAATAGAGATATGGATTTTTGAAAATATTTGTTTTGATTTTTTGAGCACCTGGGATCGCAGAAAAAGATTTAAAAAATGCAGGAAGAATTTAAAAAAAATCATCCTCAAAGTATTGCTAATTCAAAATAAACTTGGTTTTTGTAAATTCAACACTTTTCAATAGAGATATGGATTTTTGAAAATTTTCGTTTCAATTATTTGAGCACTTGAACAAAAACATCGTGGAAGAAATATAAACCATTCAGGAAAAATTCTATAAAAAATCGTCATCAATGGCCGAAGTATCGCGAGTTCAAAATAAACTTGGTTTTTGTAAATCCAATACTTTTCAATGGAGATATAGATTAATGAAAATTTTCGATTCAATTTTTTGAACGCTTGAACAAAAACAATACAGAAGAAAATATAAAACATGCCTTCAAAATTCCATAAAAAATCATCCTCAATGGCCGAAGTATAGCTAATTCAAAATCAATTTGGTTTATGTAAATTCAACCGTTTTCAATAGAGATGTGGATTTTTGAAAATTTTCGTTTCAATTTTTTGAGCACTTGAACAAAAACATCGCAGAAGAAAATATAAAACATGCCTTCAAAATTCCATAAAAAATTATCATCAATGGCCGAAGTATCGCTTATTCAAAATCAATATGGTTTTTGTAAATTCAACGATTTTCAATAGAGATATGGATTTTTGTGAAAATATTTGTTTTAATTTTTTGAGCACCTGCACGAAAACATCGTAAAAAAAAATTTAAAAAATGCAGGAAGAATTTAAAAAATAATCCTCAATGGCAGAAGTATTGCTAATTTAAAATAAACTTGGTTTTTGTAAATTCAACACTTTTCAATAGAGCTTTGGATTTTTGAAAATTTTCGTTTAAATTTTTTGAGCAATTAAACAAAAACATCGCAGAAGAAAATATAAAACATGGAGGCAAAATTCTATAAAAAATCATCATCAATGGCCGAAGTATCGCTAATTGAAAATCAATTTGGTTTTTGTACATTCAACCATTTTCAATAGAGATATGGATTTTTGGAAATTTTTGAACAAAAACATCGCAGAAAAAAATATAAACCATGCAGGCAAAATTCTATAAATAACATCCTCAATGACCGAAGTATCGCTAATTCAAAATCAATTTGGTTTTTGTAAATTTAAGCATTTTCAAAAGAGATATGGATTTTTTAATATTTTCGTTTTAATTTTTTGAGCACTTGAACAAAAACATCGCAGAAAAAAATATAAAACATGCAGGCAAAATTCTATAAAAAGTCATCATCAATGGCCGAAGTATCGCTCATTTAAAATAAACTTGGTTTTTGTAAATTCAACACTTTTCAATAAAGATGTGGATTTTTGAAAATTTTCGTTTTAATTTTTTGAGCACTTGAACAAAAACATCGCGGAAGAAAATATGAAACATGCAGGCAAAATTCTATCAAAAATCATCATCAATGGCCGAAGTATCGCTAGTTCAAAATAAACTTGGTTTTTGTAAATTCGACACTTTTCAATAGAGATATGGATTTTTGAAAATTTTCGTTTTAATTTTTTGAGCACTTGAACGAAAAATAAATTTAGTTTTCACTATTGAGTTTTTCCTCAAAATAGAGATTGAGGATGCGCCATTCGTTTTTCCGTATCTATTATAGTTATAGAGATCTCCTAGACAAACATCGAATTTTGCCGCCCCTGTACGAGGAGGTTTTCCCAGTTTGATATTTTTTTTTAATTTTCAGTTTATTAAGTTTGCAATTTCAATATTGGTTTCGTAATATTATTTCAAAGTGTAGGGTTAAATATTCGCACTGAAACTTAAACTAAAATGAATTTTGAGTAATTTTAGGTTTACTATTTGTAGCAATTGTTGTTATATTTTTTTTCAGTTCATGAAAATCGTAATTTGAACATGACCGTTAGAGTAAATGGGATTATACAGTATTGAATATAAAATAATATTTAGTAATGCTATTCTCTATTGTCTTCTGACAATCAAGTTTTAAGTAGTCGCTGTTTGAGTAGCAATCACTGTTTAGGTAACAGTTAATATCGTAACCGTTTTTAAACGAAGAACATTTCAAAAGTGGCTGAGAGCCACTGGAATCGCGAAAACTGGCGTCTGCGCGTTGAGGGTGGGACCTTTATTAGGATTTACCCGAGATAATCTCACATGAAATGAGGACGTAATTTGAGAAATTTCTTGATAAAAAAATACAGAAAAACAATTGCTACAAATTATAAATATTTAAAATCTACCCAAAATAAAAATTCCAAAACGTTTCAAACTTCTCAAATTTACTCAAAATGTATTTTTTTTGTATAATATATTCCTTAGATTTCCGGATCATTCCGCTTAAAATTCAAAGAATTATTTTGAAAGTTGAGCAATTTTCGTTTTAAATAAATGATGAAATCACACAAACTGTACAAATGTACTCAAAATTCTTTCAGATGTAATAAACATCTGGAAATACACCTCGTAGATATGTGTAATATTTTAAGTTGTGCATTGCCTTAGTATACTAAAAACAAATTTCATATCAGCTAGTGGCTACTATTCTGAATAAATTCAGAAAGTTTTACTCTTCCTGCAATTGTTTTTTTATATTTTTTTAAGGAATTGAAAAATTCAACTTTAGAAAAATTAAACGAACGTTGAATTTATTTTATCTTACAATTTAGGGAATTGATCGTTTAGAATTTGTATGGTGTCACATAGTAGCAACTATTATAAAGTAACTTTAGAATGTTTTAAGTCCGTACCAATTGGGTTTCAATTTTTTTTACTGAATTAAAAAAGTTCAGAAAAAACAAACGGGCGTTGAATTGAGATTATCTTACAATTTAGGATTATAACATACTAAAATTTTTATGGTGTCGAATAGTAGTAACTATTCTAAGTAACTTTAGAACGTTTTAAACTCGTAGCAATGTTATTTCTATTTTTTTAGTGAATGTAAAAAAATGCAACTTCAGAAAAAACAAATGGGCGTTGAATTGAGATTATCTTACAATTTAGGAATATGATCTAATAAAATTTTTATGGTATCCTATAGGAATAACTATTCTAAGTAACTTCAGAACGTTTTAAACTCGTAGAAATTGGTTTTATATTTTTTTACCGAATTGAAAAATTGCAACTTCAGAAAAATTAACGGACGTTGAATTGAGATTATCTTACAATTTAGGGATATGACCTACTAAAATTTTTATGGTATCGTATAGTAGTAACTATTTTAAGTGACTTCGGAAGGTTTTAAACTCGTAGCAACGGTTTTTCTATTTTTTTTTTTAAATGAATGTAAAAAATGCAACTTCTGAAAAACAAACGGGCGTTAAATTGAGATTATCTTACAATTTAGGAATTCGACCCACTAAAATTTTTATAGTATCGTTTAGTAGTAACTATTTTAAGTAACAACAGAACGTTTTAAACTCGTACCAATTGTTTTTCTATTTTTTTAATGAATGCAAAAATGCAACTTCTGAAAAATGAACGGGCGTTGAATTGAGATTACCTCACAATTTAATAAATTGACCTATTAAAATTTTTATAATATCGTATAGTTGTAACATTTCTAAGTAACTTCAGAACGTTTTAAACTCGTATAAATTGTTTTTCTATTTTTTTTACAGAATGTAAAAAGTGCAACTTCCGAAAAACAAACGGGCATTGAATTGAAATTATCTTACAGTTTAGGAAATTGACCTTTTATGTTTTTTATGTTATCGTGTAGTAGTAACTATTCTAAGTAACTTCAGAACGATTTAAACTCGTAGAAATTGTTTTTCTATTTTTTTACCGAATTTAAAAATTGCAACTTCAGAAAAAAACAAACGGGTGTTGAATTGAGATTATCTTACAATTTAGGAATATGACCTACTAAAATGTTCATGTTATCGTATAGTAGTAACTATTTTAAGTAACTTCAGAACGTTTTAAATTAGTAGTAATTGTTTTTCTATTTTTTTAAATAAATGTAATAAATTTGTTCCGAAAAACAAACGGGCGTCGAATTGAGATTATCTTGCAATTTAAGAAATTGACCTTTTAAATTTTTTATATTATCGTATAGTAGTAATATTTTAAGTAACTTCAAAACGTTTTAAACTCATAGCAATGGTTTTTCTATTTTTTTGAATAAATGTAAAAAATGCAACTTCTGAAAAAAAAACAAACGGACGTTGAATTGAGATTATCTTACACTTTAGGAATATGACCAACCAAATTTTTTGTGGTATCCTGTAGTAGTAACTTGTTTAAGTAACTTCAGTACGTTTTAAACTCGAAGCAATGGTTTTTCTATTTTTTTTAATGAATGTAAAAATGCAACTTCTGAAAAACGAACGGGCGTTGAATTGAGATTATCTTATAATTTAGGAATATGACCTACTGAAATTTTTATGGTATCGTATAGTAGTAACTATTTTAAGTAAATTCAAAACGTTTAAACTCGTAGCAATGGTTTTTCTATTTTTTTTTTAATGAATGTAAAATGCAACTTCTGAAAAACAAACGGGCGTTGAATTGAGATTATCTTACAGTTTAGGAAATTGACCTTTTAAAACTTTTATGGTACCATATAGTAGCAACTATTCTGAGTAAATTCAGAACCTTTTAAACTCGTAGAAATTGTTTTTCTATTTTTTACCGAATTTAAAAATTGCAACTTCCGAAAAGAAACGGACGTTGAATTGAGATTATCTTACAATTTAGGAAATTGTCCTTTTAAAATTTTTATGGTATCGTATAGTAGTAACTAGTCTGAGTAAATTCAGAACGTTTTAAACTAGTAGAAATTGTTTTTCTATTCTTTTACCGAATTTAAAAATTGAAACTTCAGAAAAATACAAACGAGTGTTGAATTGAGATTATCTTACAATTTAGGAAATCGACCTTCTAAAAGTATTATAGTATCATATAGTAGCAACTATTCTGTATAAATCCAGAACATTTTACGCTTGTAGCAATTGCTTTTCTATTTTTTAGCGAATTTAAAACAAATTGTAACCACAGAAAGAACTAACCGTCTCTCAGGTGCGATTATCTCAGAAGATATTTTTTTAGAATTTTAAAGGTAGTACGTGGTAGCATCTATTCCGAATATATCCTGAAATTTTTGTGCTTGTAGCACTTATTTTCTTTTTGGTGTAGTAAAATGACGTACGTCCCAGTATTTAGTTAAAATTTTATTTTTCTGCAGAAAAAAGAATATAATAAAATTATATCGTACGTACATCATTTTATTACACCCCTTGCATATTACCCAGTAACCATGAATTACAACTATTTTCTTTTTAATTTTTTTAGCAGAATTTGAGAAAATGTAGCTTCGAATAACCAGGCGTTGAAGTGAGATTATTTTACAATTTCCTAAATTTTTTTTAGAATTTTTATGTTATCCCGTAAGTATCTATTCTGAATAACTACCGAAAGTTTCAAGCTTGTAGCAATTTATTGAATTCCAAACTAATTTACAAAAGGCTATTTCTTCCAATTTAATGATATAGAAAAAGGATCTTTATATGTTTATCATATTAAAATAAAATAGTGAAGATTATAAGACACTATTTTTTAAAATTTGTTTTATGTAATTATAGTCAACGAAAATTATTACTTCAAAATGGAAAACCACATATCAGAGAAAGGTAAAACAGTATTCAGTTTGATATCTTTCTGCATCTTCAGGTTATTAGTGAAAATTTATAATATTGTAAGTCTTATAAAACACTGGTTACCGGTTCAAATTCCTTGTCTACATTTCACATTTATTTAAATTGTAGTAATATTGTCTCTAAAGGTTTGAAGTATTTTTTTAAACTTATGCAATGTTTCTGTTTACTTTCTACCCAATTAACTCGATGTATGTAAAGGAGTGTCTATCGAATATGCCGAAACTAGCGGGAAGTTTAGATAAGATAGTTGTAAAATGAGAAATACGATACTTTTTGTCTTTTACAATTTAAGAGTCTCTAAAAGATTGCAATTAACAAATCATTTATCAAAACAATTTTTTCCTGGCTAGTACCACGACGAATATTGAATGATAAAGTAGATAATTTGTGTGTTAAAAATATCAAAGATATCAAATTAACACAATGTTGAATGTATTTATTACTGCACAAAAACACTGAATAAACAGAATTAATTATGATATAAGTATGACCGAATTAAGTTGTTAATGTTAGCTATCTATAAACGCGTTTCAAGGTTTACCTGTCATCAGTATAGCTTGTCTATAACATGATTTCAGGAGAACATTAGTATTATGTAAAAATCAAAGAATTAATATATAATATAAGTAATTGTGGAGGCTTTGAGTTTGTGAGAAATTTTGAATAATTAAAATAGTAATTTGTTGTTATCAAACAGAATTGAGTAAAATAAACGCGTTTCAAGGTTTACCTCTTGCAGTATAGCTTGCTTTTGAAATGATTTTAGAACATTAATAATATGTAAAAAGCAAAGAATTAATATATAATATAAATAATTATAGAGGCCTTGAGTTCGAGAGAAATTTTGAATAATTAAAATAATAATTTGTTGTTATCACGCACAATGACCAGCTAAAGTTACCTAAACTTCGTCACAAAAAAATGGAATAAAAAGAGTGGTTCCAACAATGTTAAATAATTTAGTGGAATGTAATCTGTCTTATTAATTAATTTTTCTAGCAAACGCATTCTATTATCATCCTTTGATATACTTAACTATAACTTCAAGCGTATGCGTAGTAAAATTTGTTTTGTGGCATATAATAGGTTTTAGCGTGTCAAGTACGGTAAATCTGTTAGACGTAAGTTAATGCATAATCTTAATATATGGGTTTCAGCATAATAATTCACTAATATTCATGCACAAGAATGCCATAGTTGGCTCTCGTTTTGTGTGTTCGGTTTGAAACATGGGTTAATATTACCCTGATAATGTGGAATATTTAATCAATGTGCTGAATTTGCATTGGATTAAAATTCAATTAAAATTTACCAGCAGCTGCTACAAAAACATCTAAAACTAAAGATAAAATGAACTCCTCTCCGACAAAAAAAATAATATTTACACATTATTCAATTATTTTTTCCTGATTTTTAATTTTTTTTTATAAATAATTTTTAAATTACTTTTTTGTTACAGCTCGGAGTCGTGTTCTTGGAACAGGGCAAGGCTTCGCAAGCATTAGCGTACTTGGATAAAGCTTTGGAATTCGATCCCGAACACGAGCAGGCCCTGCTGAACTCTGCGATATTACTGCAGGAGCTGGGACGGGCGGAATTGAGGAAAATAGCCAGAGAGAGGCTGCTGAAACTGCTGGCGAAGGATGCCGCCAACGAAAGGGTGCACTTTAATTTGGGAATGCTCGCCATGGACGATAAGAATATCGAGGAAGCGGAACACTGGTTTAGGAGAGCAGTTCATCTGAAGACCGACTTCAGAAGTGCGCTCTTCAACTTAGCGCTGCTGATGGCCGACGATCACAGGCCATTAGAAGCGGCGCCGTTCCTTAATCAGCTGGTGAAATACCATCCTGATCACATTAAGGGTTTAATTTTGTTAGGGGATATTTACATTAATAATATCAAGGACCTAGATGCAGCGGAAAATGTAAGTAATTCAGTTAACTACACTTACCTACTTAAATAGTTGAAGTACATATTTGATTAGGGTAATCGCCTACCCACTTCAGCACGTAACTCCACGAAATATACCATAAATAATCTAACTGCATAATTTTAGTAGACATTCATTCATTTTGATTTGTCTTATTTTCGAAATGGAGTTTTAAGGAGTGACATATTCTTGATGTTTTTAACTCCAATAGTTAAACAAAATTTGATGCAAGTCCAAAATAATTAGTTTAGAAATAAACAAAAGCATAGATAAATGATATGATGGCTGTCTCATTTGGAAAAAAAATATTTGGAGTATCTTAAATGAGGTCCATTTTGAAATATCCCTCTGTCTCCGCTACTTTAAGAGATACGAAAAACGGTTGATTAGTTAGCTGTGGATTTGTTCGCAATATCCAGTGACGTATTTGAATTTCTTTTCTTTTTTTTTAATTTTAATTAAGACACGAATTTATTTTTAATATGATTTGAATATTTATTTTACCTAAATGCCTTAAATTACAGTGTAATCGCAAACATTTTATTTTTACTCCTATAATTTGGTTATTTTATTGTTCTACATTTCGTATAGAGTAAGAAATAAGAGATCAAAATAAGGTTATATTGATAATAATAACCGTATATTATCAATATAACCTTATTTTTTTTACTTTTATGTATATTACAAAATTTTGAACAATGAAAAACAAATTTGTAAAAAATAAAGTGTCAGCGATGACGTACCCAGAAACCTAAATACAGAGTCCGCAAAAAATGAATACACACTTCAAGGAACGAAAACTTTTTATTATTTCTTTGTTTTACATTTAAATACTGATCATACATGTAGCACTGTCTTCAGTACTGTAGATGTTCAAAATGTTTGCCGTTGACGGCCAGAAGGAACGATAAGCGGTCAATTTTTCGAAATAGATGGCTGCACGTGCCTCTGTAAACTTTACACTTTGCAACTTTCAGATTTCGGCGTACACATGTACTGCTAATATCTCTTTTACGTGCACATTTCACAGCAGACTACTATGGAAAAGTAACAAACCTTTCCAACTAGAGACTCGACGAAGCAGGTCTTTTCGATCTTCCTTTACGAGTATCAGAAATCGCTACATGCGCCTCAACCTTGTCAATAATGCTTTTCATTGTGAGACAGGTTGAGGGTTCTATTTCAAACTCCCGCCTCCATTGACGCTGTACCTTCAACGGTATCACCAATCCTGGTAAACCACTTCAAAATGCATTTTGGCTGCTCGAATGTCAAGCGTGCTCCATCCAGTTTGTTTTCTCTCTCTCGTGATGATGAAAGTACGGACATTTGTTAAGCGAAAGATCAAACTACTATAATCTTAATTCAAATCAATTGTTGTCAATATTGTTATCAGTATCTCGATACAGACTGATAAAGAGTGTATACATTTTTTTGGCGGACCCTGTGAGTTATCTTCCAAAAAAAAGTAACAACAATTATATGCTCAAATTGTAGTATATTTTCTATGATGGACAGTCGTAGCAGACATCGTCGTCGCATTAAATACCCAACAATTTATTTCAACATGTGAAATATGGTTCAAAATTGCGTTATATAGTTATATTAAGAGTTTTAAGTTTAAGAGATTTTTTGCGACAATTCAATTTTTTAAACTATTAAATATTTCGGGTGTGTATAAATTAGCGGATAATCTACACGTGACGACATTCCCCATAAAATTCTGAATAGAAAATGTCCCCGCAAAAATATTGTATCATGCCTCATTTGCCATCGGGATCCATTTAACAGAAATGTGCATTTG
This sequence comes from Ocypus olens, assembly GCA_910593695.2. NCBI lineage: Eukaryota > Metazoa > Arthropoda > Insecta > Coleoptera > Staphylinidae > Ocypus > Ocypus olens. The sequence continues at coordinate 9,315,949 of OU343054.1, read as the reverse complement.
GCAACATCACATTCACGGGCTGACCTGTGTTTTTATTAATCTTATGATTAATTATATGGGTTTTTTTAGAATAGAAGAATAATAATGGTAGAGCGGTGTTTATTTACAGATGTAGATGCAAAGTCTGGATTGTCGTAGTTGAATATCGTGCCTTACAATAGAGCATTGTTCTATGTGATCGAACGTCGTATCCTCAGGGAAGTTACGAGGTTGTAAATTCACACAACGACGCATCGAAGTCGAATGTCTTGATCAAACATCGAAGTCCACACAAGGGAACAGCTAATTGTCGGGTACTAATAGAGGAAACTTCTTTCATTGCCCTTAGAACTTGCTCTACAAGTAGTACCATAGCCGAGCACTGTTCGCCTTTTTTGGGGACAAACATACCTGTTTCACGTAGTCGTTGATTTAGCCTTCTATAAACATTTGTAGAAGGATGCCTTCAATTTTGAAAACGTACTCGGTAGTGTAGTGTAGTTTGTAGTAGTGCGTTTCCATTACAGAAACCGTACATCATGTACATGGCTGTGTTCTCAATAAACGTATTGAACAAAACAAAACAAAACTAACACAAAAACACTAAAACGCGGAAACTAATACAAACTGTTAATAACGAGGAAAGCAGAATTCGTTACTGTGTCAAACTTTGACAGTGACATAAGCTGGGGTCGATGTTGCCGGGTGTACTTTTAATTAAAAAAGGTAATTAAGAAGTGTTAAAAATACACGTTTCAGGTAGAAAGATAGCACGCACTGACAAATAATCCTCAAACTGGTCATACAACCGAAATAGTGGGGTTTTCTGGAAATGAATATTGAATAATAACGCAAATTAAACGTCTGAATTTTCAAACTTTGAGGACCTCGTGAAGTCTCGTAAACATGGTACAACATTTTAGAATGAAGATATGCCTTAAAATTTTAAGAAGAATATCGCCACGTGTACATTTTCCGCCAATTTATACACACCCTATATATTTAAATATACCTGTTTATAGTCTTAGTAAGACTTCATTTTGCAGAGTCACGAACGGGTTAAATATTTATATATTCAAGCTATTTTTCGTCTGTATTACATTTGATTAATTATATATTTTTTAAATGTTTACCAGGATAAAGTCAGTTTAAAGCGCAATGCGATCATAGTAGTATATTCTGGGTCATTAAATAAATTGTGTTATAACTAAAATTAAACCCAAGAAAAAATTCAAGAAGGCTCCTGGGCTGTATGGACAAACCTTTATAAAAGATCTTGATGTAGCCATTAAAACTTTCTTCGATTTAATTGTGTAATTGGAATTTTTCTGATATTTTACAAATGGATCTATTTTTTTAAACTAGTAACATTTCCAAAAAAATGGTTTATACGTTTTTTTTATTACGGCAGTCTCAACAATTTTTGTTGCCATAAAAATTCTAGCGGAATAAGTATGCAAAATTTGCCCCCACACGTATTATGCTCGAATTAATGTCATAAGTTCGCATCCAAGTGTTATGAAACTCTACCAAATTTTAACCTCAAAATTTAATTTTGATATGGAAGGGGAAAGAAAATAAAAAAAAAAACATTTTTCAAAAAAACGGCAGAACCGATTTCAATGAAAAAAATTTATGTTATAACTATCAATAAGACTATCTTCCAGAAAAATGAAAGAAAAAATCGGACAGAAAATTTTGTTTTGAATTTTTCATTTTTTTAGGTTATGTTCTATAGTGACACCAATAATTTTTTACATATATTATTACTATTTTTGGAATAGTGCATCATTGTGAAAAATATAAACATCGTGTACGTGATAGTACGTTGCGTTATGGCGTATCGCTCACGATTATAGTAAATCACAAACCAGTTGCATTTTTTATGGCCGAAAAAGGTATTATTGTCTGAATTAACAAGTGTTTTACAACAAAATATGGGTAGGAGGCAATATTTTAATTCATTTTTATTGTCCAAATTCCTAGAGACAGAAATATAGTTTGTTTTTTTCAACAAAAATTGAGCTACCGGAAAATTGGCAAAAAATACACCTCTCTCAACTTAGAATACTTTTTTGATCCACTCTATAACTCAATTCAATACCAATTGACTTGTTTTACCAATCAACTTTTCCTTTGAAAACAATTCGAATTTGCTGTACAACTCAAAACTCTTGCACTTGCTGCTTATAGTAATTATTTAGCACCTCTTGCTGACCAACTACACCTTCCTTATCAATGATAAGGGTGTGCAATAAGCAAACACTCTCTCAGCTTTTTCTACGTCCGTTTCAATTGCTTTATTTAATATTCGCCATTTAACTGTTCAAATTTCAAACGCACACTCTACACACCTCCTGGCCCTTGATATACCACATCTACCCATATATCAAGGGCGTTTCCAGCCAACCAGTCTAGCGGGTGGGGGGGGGTGTAATTGAAAAAAAAGATAAATAAACTGGTGCTTCCGCTCTCATACACCTGTTCCGTGATATCTCCCTATCCTTTTCCTACGTTTTAAAACGTTGGAAAAATTTACCGGTTATATTATTTGTTTGGAATATGGAATACCAGAAATTTTGAACAATAAAAATTGATAAGCGAAAAACTCTTAGGGGGGTAATTACCCGATTACCCCCCCTTTGAAACCGCCACTGCCATATATTAGACTTTTTTGACATCTGAAGTGTCAAACACTAGAAAATGAAAAGTACCAACGTGAAAGAAATGTCATTTTGCCTGACGTTAGGTTGATACATGAAGTTACCAACAGATACATTATTGACAGTTATTTTTCTTGAGTTTTGACTACTTTTTTTTGACAGCCAGATTTTAATGGGATAGTAGATTTTTGAGTGTGATTTCCGTAATAAATTACAATTACCATTTTTACATTTCCCGCAAGTTTCGTAAATGTCATTTCGATTTATGTCACTAAATATGTCAAAAAGTCTAGTCTATGGGTAGATGTAGTTTAGTCTGTAGCTAAAAATGCGGTCTCCGATTTCTTTTAGAAAACGGCTCCATCAGATTTGTTTTCAGTGGGTAGACATACACCTGAAGCATTTCACCACAGCATTTTCTTGAAATTGATAATGCCTCTCAAGCGTCTCTTATACACTGAGAGACACTGAGAGACGTGTGAGAGACACTGAGAGACGCGTGAGAGAAACTGAGAAACGCGTGAGAGACACTAAAAGGCGCGTGAGAGACACTGAGCGACGCATGAGAGACACCGAGAGACGCGTGAGAGACGCCTGAGAGTCGCCTGAGAGACACCTGAGAGACGCCTGAGAAACGTCTGTGAAACGCCTGAGAGACACCTGATAGTCGTCTGGGAGACACCTGAGCGTCTTTACATGTAAAGATTTTACATGTAAAAAATATCAAATATTAAATTAGCATATCATCTACCTAATAATAATTATGATGTAGGGATTTGCATTATCGTTTCTAGTTCCACATTCTATTTTTATTGTTAAGTTCGTTACACATCGCATTTTAATAACGAGTATTGATTAAATAATTTTATTTTCGGAAGCAATAATTTGACTAAATTACACTAAAAACCACATTATTTGAGTAAACAACCTTGTAAATCACACGACAAATTGTACAGGGTGTGTCTTTGTGACGCCTTATGGGGATTTTACATGTAAGAAAAAGGATGTCATAGAACCGGCGCCTTTCCTCTACTAGAGTAGTTGGTGGATTACCTTAAAACAGGATCCCTTAAGATTTACATAATAATTATCACATTTGGCATTTAAATTTCTTCGTTTAGGTATGTTATTATATTAACAATTATATTGTTAATTACTATGATTACTATCATTATACAAATAAAGGAATGTATTGTTATAATGCTAATTCAGACAATAATAACGATTTTTATTTTTTTTCACAATGTTGCACCATTCCAAAAAAATTGAAAAAAATATATGTTGAAAGACACACTTTGAGGAATATATATGTGAAAAACAGTTGGTGTCACTGCAGAACAGTGTTGCCACACGTTCGAAAACTAATTACCGTACCCGCGTACTCTGAAATACCATACTTATTAATAAATTACCGTACATACATGTTAGATGTGATAATTTATTAGGGTGTGGACTACGAGAAATACAAACTTACGATTTCAGAGGTGAAGCGAAGGTTTTCTAAAAAAATTTTACCGAAAATATCACATAAACAACGTTTTTTCCTCCTTTTATAATCTCGTTCTATTGGATTATTTCGGGGATTACACATTTTTCTACGAATTTGTTACATAAATCGACGCTAGATGGTCTTATCTGCTAATATAATGTTAACTATCGGGGCGAGATAGATTTTAATACTTCCCATAGGTTGAGAAAACTAGCGTAATTCAATTTAAAATTGAACTTTATTTTCGAAACGTATATTTTACAAGAGAAAAAGCACTAAGATTAATTTTAGAAAAATTACATTTTCGAAAAATAAAGTAAAAGATGTTCTGTGAATATTCTAAAATATTTGAAGAACTCTTATCATATCAGACCTTATTTTCTTTTTGATTTTGGTTTTGTTTAAGTGTTCAACAACTTAAAACATTAATTTTCAAAAATTCATATCTAACACAAATATTGACTAAGTTTTAAAAATCAATATTAATTTTAAATGATTTATTATTTATGATTTTTTTTCTAGTTTTTCCTTGTTTAAAAATTCGTTTTTAAAAATTGAAAAAAGTGACACATTTTCAAAAATTAAAGTTAGTTTTAAAGGAAGATAAATTTGTTATTTATCCATGTTACAGTTTTCTTTCTGAACACATCTTTTGCATATTTCTACACCCTGTAAGTCTAAGTTTTTTTTTTATATATCTGTAATGACTCATATTTTTTTTTATTTATTGAAACCACTTATTTATATTATGTACATATATTAACCTGTATTAACCCATTGTTATTGGCACATTAAATAAATTAAATTAAATAGATGTTTTGTGAATATATGAACAAAAATCAATTTTTTGTCTTCAACAACTTTAAAAATTAATATTCAAAAATTAATCTCACGCAAAAATTGACACATTTTCAAAAGTCTAAGTTGATTCTAAAGGCAGATGTTTTGTAAAATGTTTGAGAAATTCTATATCAGTTTTTTTTTGTTCGACAACTTAAAACGTTAATTTTCAAAAATTCATAACTTACGGAAAAAGTGACGCATTTTCAAAAATTACAGTAAGTTTTAAATGGAGATGTTTTGTGAGTTGTGTTGATTTGTTATTCAAGTCTTCGACAACTTTAAATATCAATTTTCAAAAATTCGTAACACGCATTTTCAAAACTCAAAGTTAATTTTAAAGGTAAATATATTATGATTGCATTAAACGTTTTAAGGAATTCAATCATATCAGTATTATTTTTTTTTCAATTTTTTCTTTGTTCAAATATTCGACAAATAAATAAAACATTATTTTTCAACATTTATAACTCGCTCATTTTCAAGATGATTCAGATGCTTTGTGAATATACAATTTTTTTTTATTTTCGATAAATTCTTGCATATCATGTAATAAATCATGTGTCGGAAATGACCATTTTTAACTGCTAAAAATGACAATTTTAAACTGCCAAAAATGACAATTTTCAACTGCCAAAAATGACCATTTTCAACTGCCAAAATGACAATTTTCAACAGCCAAAATGACAATTTTCAACTGCCAAAAATGACAATTTTCAACTGCCAAAAAGGCCAATTTTTAAGTGTTGGAAGCGACCATTTTTAACTGCCAAAAATGACAACTTTCAACTACCAAAAATGACAATTACTAACTGCCAAAAATGACAATTTCAACTGCCAAAAAATCCTATTTTCAACTGCCAAAAAGGGCAATTTTCAAGTGTCGGAAACGACAATTTTTAACTGCCAAAAATGACAATCTCAACTGCCAAAAACGACAATTTAAAACCCAAAAATGAACACATTTTCAACAATTAAAGTTTTTTTTTAAGGTACATAAATGTGTTATGATAGAATCGGACCTTTTAAAGGAATTCAATCATATCGATATTATTTTATTTTTCTATTTTTTCTTTCTTCAAATATTTCGACAAATTTTCAAAAATTCATAACTTTCGCAGAAATTGGCAGAGTTAGTTAGTTTTAAAGGTAAATGTTTTGTAAAGATATCAAAATTTTAAAGGAATTAGTATTATATCAGTATTTATTTTTTAGCCAAAATATTAATTTTCAAAAATTCATAACTCGCGCAAAAATCGACACAATTTCAAAAATCAAGGTTAATTTTAAAGTATTGCATCAGAGTTTTTAAGGAATTTCAATAAATAAATTTATGTGGGATGGATGTTGTATCTCTCACAATTATATTGTCTCCACTACTCCCAACGCTCTTAGTAGAGCGGCCATTGCCACCGCGCGCTAAATTTGTCAAATTAAAAATGCGGAAAAAATGCTTTTATACCGGGTGAAAATTACCGTACATTTGTGTACGGTTTTAACATTTGGACCGTATACCGTACTTTCGCTCAGAATACCGTACAAGTACGGTAATTACCGTACGTATGGCAACACTGCTGCAGAACATAACCCCAAAGAAAAATTCAAAAACTGAAATTTTTGTCGTATTTTAAAATTTTTTTTTTAGAAAATAGTCTCATTCATAGTTATAACATATATTTTTTCTTTGACATCGGTTTAGCCTTTTTTGAGAAAAATATTTTTTTATTTTTCTTTCCCCTTCCGTATCTCTCATAAAAAATAAATTTCGTGGTTAAAATTTTGTTTCACACCATATGGATGCAAACCTATGACATTAATTAGAGCTATACCTACAAGAAATAAAAAGAAATTATTTCACTAAATACATTTCTTAACAAAATATGTGCAGTTCTTCATCATCTCCAACATTTTTTGAAAATTTTAGTAATATTCTATATGTTCAAATTTGTTTTGGAAAAAAAACTGATAAGGTAAACTACCTACAAGAAGGAAAAATAAATTATTTCATTACAAATTTTTATTAACAAAAGATGTGTATCTTCAACATTTTTCAAGATTTTTGTAATATTCTTTCAATCTTCTTTGGAAAAAATATGGAAGGAAAACACTCACTTGCGGTTTTCAAAATTTTACCAAAATATTTCACTTTTCATTGCCAAATAAAGCTTAATATGAAATTTTCACTTAAAAACCCTTCTTTGTTTTTGGAGATACAGTGCCCCATTTTACCAAAGATTTTTCTGTGTGAAAATTTTTGTAATCGTGATTTTTTTCAAATTTGAAATTTAAACTAAATAATACACTTAAAGGTCTCCTGAGACGATTTAGACCATTTTTGAAGAATGTCCGCCCGTGTGTCCGTCCAAATGTGTGTGAGTGCTGTATCTGAAAAGCTAATGGAAATTTTGAAATTAAACTTTAAACTTAAGCTTTATTTGACAATCTAAAGAGCTGAAACGCTTTTGGTAAAATGTTTTAACCTGAACCGTTTTCGGGTTTTGCACAAACAATAATGTAACTATTAAATATAACAGAATACTGCACTTATTGATGTGATGTAAACAATACATATAAAAATATTTCTTTTTTTTGCCCTACAGGTATTTTGGTGCCTGATTGTTTTGAACTGTCTCTAGGTAATTTTAAGGTGCAGAATCCAAAACAGCTATCAGATTTGGACTATCAGATCGATTTTTTGAAATACGTCATATTGCCCTATTTTATAAAAAAATCATATTATTTTTTAACGTACATTTTACGTTATTACTATTGCCATTTGTTAACTTTCAATTAATAAAAACAAACAAAACTACAAAGTAAGGTACTATTTCACAAAGAAGATAAATATTCATTAATCACTATCGCGGGGTGTGGATTTATCCGAATGACGGAAGAAATATTTTTTTGCAAACTTTGTCAAAAATCGAGATTTATAACGAGAGGTGTAGATTTCTGCAACTTAAGGAGAAATATTTTTTCTGGGTTGAAGGGGTGCCCGAAATGTGTTTTGTCTCTTTATTATTAAATTACTGGTATTAGTGATAAGAATAAGAATTTTTATTTAGTTATGGCTCATTGGAAACTTTGTCAAAAATGGAAATTTATATTGCGAGAGAAATGTTTTTTTTTGGGTTGAAGGGGTGCCCGTAACGTTTTTTTGGTTCTTGATTATTTAAGTACTTGTATTAGTGATTAGAATAAGCATTTGTATTTAGTTATGGCCTATTGCAAACTTTGTCAAAAGTCGAGATTTATATTATTAGAAAAATACTTTTAGAGGTGACAACATATAAAGGGTTTAAACAACGGGTTGATTCTTTTTGTGGTATTAATTTAGACCTTTTCTAATGGCATGGTTTACTTGTTTTTCGATTCACTTTTCTTTTCTCGGAGATATTATTTTTTCAAATCACCCGTAATAAAACTGGCTAATTAGATTCTAATGACACGTACAAAAATTTCATTATGGCCTCTGATATAATAATTATTATAATAATAAAATAATATCAATGTAATAGTAATAATAATTATTTTATTTTTATTTTTGCCTTTTATCAGAAATAAATGAATTAGCCTGTATTTTGAAAACTAGAGCTGCTGCGAAAAAAACGAGGCTGTTCTGGAATCAGCACATCAGAAATATCCAAAATCAGTTACTTTTCCGGCACGGAACCAAAAATTTTATTTTGTTGGACTGTGTAATATTTCCTTCAAATTTAAACAAACAAAAAATGCAGAAAATAATCAAATTAACAACTTATACAGTATAAGTTTTTTTTCTAAATTCTCATGCAGCGTTGTTGCGCCACTGATTGATACAATCAAATAACTAACAGAGATCAGCAAATGACTTATCAGCTGTATTGCCTTCAACTCCATCCATAAAAATCATTTAGTTTTGATATTTCTTATCTTAATAAATTCAGCTAGCTGTTTTATTCAGTTTCCTTTGCTATTGACCTGAGTTGAGGCCTCTATAATTTTATTCATAATTTAATTGTCAAAATTATTTAAATTTATAATAAATAATGTAAAATTCTTACTATATTATTGGATATATTAAATTAGTGCTCTTTAAAGTTGTATCTATTTCATTTTAATTTGTTTCTTTGTATTAATGAAAATTTATAGTGTTACAGAAGGATACTGGAACTAGATCCTGTGAACATCCAAGGCCTGCACAATCTCTGCGTGGTGCATGTTGAACGGGGTAAACTGTTGCAAGCTCAGGCCTGTTTGGAGACGGCACACAAATTAGCCCCCAGCGAAGATTACGTCCTGCGACATCTGCAAATAGTGCAGAATCGCATCGCAAAGCTTAAATTAAATCCGAACGATAAACAATACTTGGAACAAGAAATCAAGGAGGATGAACAGAGTAAAGTAGTCTCCAACAAAAGCAAAGAAACGGAAAGGAAAACGGAGCCCGTAGTTTCCGGAGATTCCGAAGAGCAGAGGTACAGTAGTCGCGTCGTTAACACCGAACCGATGTTCGTAAAAAATGTCGACAATATCGATTACACATTTGTGGACAGCACAAATTTAGAGTATAGTCTGAAAGAGAGCAGTACGAGGAAGAACTTTAGCCAGACCAGGCTGAAATCGTCGAGAGTAGGCTCAGATAATGACGACCCCTCATCCGGTATGTCTTAGCATATAACCTAATCTAGTTTTAAACCTTATACAAGAAAAAAATATTTTCCTCTTTGTAAATATTTTATTTTATCAATAATGTACTTTAGATAAGGTCTTAACGCGTTAAACTCAATAAAACTATTAAAAAAACTATTAAAGTTACAATCAGTGGGCATATCTTATGATTCATTTGAGAGGAATGTGTATAATGTTCATAATCACTTTTATAAAATTCAAAGAGTATACTTTAAAATATTTAATTATGCAATTCGTCGCAAACTTGACAAATAATTTATGAATATTTAACAAAGTTTTTTGAAGACTCATTTTTCTCTTACGATATAAAATTTCAAGCTGAGAACATTTTCCGTAGAATCTACAAACACAAGTTACATTACGACTATTAAAACAAATCACTTATTGGAACAACTACTTTCAATGATTTATTTGTTTTATGATATTAGTAAGACTTTACGGAAAGTTTTCTTAATTTAAAATTTTATATTTCGTTTAAATGCAACTAGCGAGGGTTTCCTTTATAATACCTCGCGATATTAAAGAATGTAATGTTAGCAAACTTATATTTGAAACGAATTTTGCAATCGAGTCTACTTAAATATTTAATACCTACAAAATGAAAGAAATTTAGCTGAAAAGTATTGCATCAAAACTAATTCTCTGAAATGATCGATTTGAATTTGCGGTAAAGCTTAAAATACGTTAACGGGAAGAATAATCATATTTTTGTATCAAAAGATATAACAGCATTCAGAAATGTTGGGTATTCGGTAACCCTCTTTAAAATGGATCTACTTATTCCGATAATGAATTATAAGGTATGTTTTCTGGTAACTACTATAACTTTATTAACATAGACTTTTATTAAAATCTACAAAAACTGTTAGAATATTCATGCATGTTAACCTAGTACCTAAACTTACAATATATTTTATGATATAAACAAATTTTATATAGGTACTAACCAATAATAGTTTTATTGATTTTAAGCAAAAGTGAAGTGACACTAAGATTATTAAAAAAGAGAATATGAAATTATATTTCTATCTGAGGACTTTTATACGCGCCATTAGATGTAGTGTACATTCTGTGATATTCAGAATTATCTGTAAGAATATGAAAAAATGATAAAAAAAAAATAAAGGACCCAGTTCGCCATGCTGACTGTTTTGTATTTTTGGAACATTCCGGACGTTACTTTTTATTTATGTATCGAAAAACTTCATCCAGGAAACATTGATCGATTAACCTCGTTTTATTGATATAACTGCATTTTTAGTTTATCCCCTCTGGCTCGATTCATTCCTTGTAACTAGTTTAAGTTTGTGGAAATAACCTTTAAATAGTCACGTTTAAATGTAATGTAATGTACCTTACAAGGGTCGAAGTTGGAAACTTGAGGAAGATACGAAACCATTTGATTTACATTAATGATGAAATAAAGAAAATAAAGGAAATTATGATTCTAATTGTAAGATACCGCGTTCACACTTATTTACAAATGATATAGTGATTGCCGATTCATCAAAGAACTAACTCTTTAACTAGTGGAGCTATTATAATTCACTGAAGTTAAACTAAACATACGCTTTCAATGTACTGCAACTGGTTAAATATTTATGTTGCAATATGCTGTTAAACTTACTTAACATAACATAAGACTTCATAAAGCGTGCACTTGTAATGCACACACAATTTGGTTTAAGGAATGAGTAAAATATAATTTAACCGAGATTTTTGCTTTACAAAACTGAGAATGAAATTACTAAGCGTCCACTTCAGAAATAGGAGTCGATATCAACTGTATTTTATTGCACAGTATACAGTTTAGTCGCTTAATAATTTAAGTGAATATTGAATTTAATTAATAGTTATTTATTATACAAGTGCGGAATGTACGTAATTAGTCACGCAAGAAAAAGTTAGCCCGTGAGCCCGAAGAGCGAACGAGTAATTTTCTTAAGTGACTAATTAGTAATTCCACATGAGTATAATATAACATTTAATACTAAATCATCTGTTGTTGAATTAAATATTGAAATTTTATAAGAAATTTTTTCGAATTGAATTATTTCAAAAATCTTACGTATGACCTAATTAATCCGCGAGTCCAAGTTATTTTCTTACCAGTGGGAAATGAATTACATTACTTCCCTCAAATGACCACAGTAATTCGCTTATTACACACGATTTTGGATACAAATTATTACTCAATTGAGGAAATTAGCTTGTTCAAGGAAGTAATAAAATAAAATAAAATTTCAAAGTTTACTTGGCGAAAATGACTTTTAAATTAAAATCACATTGAATATACAGGGTGTCCCATCGAGACCGCACATTAACGGTATGTCATAACTCGCCGGGTTTCAAGAATGTCCGCTATGAACGCTAGTATCGTTGATAATCTCTTTCATCTCCCTTCAATATTCAAGGAATAGTTCAGCAATTTCTCACTGGGCGCTGAAGCGTAGAAGCAGATCTCTGGTCCTTTTCTAGTTTATTTGGAGCAATAAAATATGAAATTGACGGAGTACCTGCTCACTGACTGGGTTTTGCCTGTTTTGGTGGTAATATCTAAAGCCGATCGAATTATCCGACATCTGTCAAGATTATTGGTAATACCCAATCCTTTTCAAATAATATTCTTTCAATATTTATTATTTTTGTGAATTCGTGAATTTATAAAAGACCCATTTGTTATCAATTCACTTAATTGTTACTAGTGATCTGATCATTCGAATGATGGTAATCGATTCGTTCGATTATGAAAATATTCGATTATTTGGAGAACTTATTTTTTTATAATTCGAATGATCATTCGAGTGAATAATCGAGTACCGATCATTCGAATGATTCATTCGAATAAATTATTTGAAACCTACAAAGTATTTGGATAATTTGAAGGAGCATTGGAATGAATATTCGAATATCATTGTATAAATCTGTACTCGAATATGTATCGTTCGAAACTTAACTTTTTATTGCACGATTTTAACGAATTTACAACAATATTGTTTAAAGCTGTAGGGTTTTTAATAAAATGTAATACAAACTGGAAATAAATAAAAGAATTGTGTATACGTTAAGAAACTTGATAAAAGTTAAAAGTGTATATATGTCGGTCGTATTCAAATTATAATCTAAAGTATTTGAGTCACAATAATTCGAGCGATCATTTGAATATATCATTCGCAAAATAAAAATATTCGATTCACGATTATTCGAACCGTTACTGGAACTCGAATTATCATTCAAATAATCATTCGAATGACCATTTCAATGAGAAATCGAATTTCGGATCATTTGAATGATCATTCGAATGAATAATCGATTTTCAGATTAATTCGTATAGTAATCATTCGATTATCGAAATCATTCAATTATGCGCATTATTCATGTACCGATCATTCGAATAATCATTTGTATGAATAATCTGATCACTCGAATGATCATTCGAATAAATAATCGAGTACCGATCATTCAAATGATCATTCAAATTATAAAAATAAGTTCTCGAGATAATCGATTATTTTCATAATCAAATGAATCGATTATCATCATTCGAATGATCCCATCACTGTTTCAAACTCCTTCTAATGCAGGAATCAATTAGTTCAAATTATCATTCAAATTATAAAAATAAGTTCTCGAGATTTTCGATTATTTTCATAATCAAATGAATCGATTATCATCATTCGAGTAATCCCATCACTATTTCAAACTCCTTCTAATTTCTAATGCAGGAATCAATTAGTTCAGGAAGTGCATGTTTTTCCCAAAATGTGTTTGTTTTAAATATGTCTAAACAAAATAGTTGATCTTTTTTAATTTGAATTAATTCAATATCGACATCGGTATATAAAATTAAGAGTCTTTTCCTCATACCTCCAGCTGATACTGAATTTCGTACATTTACTTACTTTTTTTTTTTTTTGTAACTGTCCGTCTGAATTTTCGTAGACCCACAAATGCTTATTATTTTATTCCTTCCTTTAATTTTTTATTACGTAATTCTGGGTATCCTGTAGTACCTTCTTTCTTGTGTGCGCTGCTTATACACTCTTCGAGTTTATTGCGTTTGAATTTAAAACTGTATCTGCCCATATTGCTTCTTCAATCCACAATTCTCAAATAACAAACTAATAATAAATATTCATGAATTAATCGTACTTCGCGTTTTATGACAGCTTCCAACCCCCAGCGTCTATCTCGCTCTGCACTTTGTTGGGTTACGTGAGGTGGAAGTGGGCGAGAGACTTCAGTTTGTCTATCTCGCTTTCACATGCGTTTGAAATTTAAAAAAATGGTACATTTTCAATAGTGGTTAACTGAATTATTTAACAATAGAATATTGTTATCTTGATATCATATTTCTGACACCGTACATTACACTATTATCAACAATTATGGTAAAAATAAACTTCGTGTTTACATAACTTTTCGAAAATAACACCATAAACCTAACTTTGTCGTTAATGGAAAATTTCAGTTTTTTCAAAGATACATACATTTGTTGTATATTCCCGAATAACATATACTAAATGGAAAAATTTTGAGTAATTATAAATCACTCAAAATAATTGTTTTTTGTACTACCAACTATACCATACACCTACCGTTAAAAGTATATGGACATCTAAATGATGTAGTATAATGACATTTTCAGCACTTATGTAATTGACTGTGCTCTTTTCAATGAAAATATTTCTAAGATTATACGACTTTCGTTTATACCAGAAGTCAACACCAACTTCCTTATTTTAAACGGAATGCTATATTTTTTATTGCAAATTTGAATTTTACATAAAATTTTGTGAAAAAAATTACAAAATAACACAACCTCTAAATTTAACAATTTTCGAGATATTTGTTGCTTTTATTTATGCAGAGTGTCCAAAACGCGAAATATACATTTTCTCATTTATTTAAATAGAACACCCTTTAAACTTTTGTAATTTTGGATTAATTTTTTTTATACGATTTTATTTAATGTCAAGTTTGTATGTGTTTAGTGTTACAGTTACTGTGTTCTATTTTTTGAGTAAACTCATACAAATAGAGTATAATGAAAGCTTATAAAAAAATTTGTTTTTATGTCAAAAATTGTGTTTTTAACTGTGAAAAATGGTTTTTCTTCTCTGTCAAAAATTATGATCCTTAACTGTCAAAAGTGAATTTATTCCGTGTTAAAAAATGTACGTTTTCACTATCAAACATAGTACTTCTGTACCGTCAAAATTGCAGGTCTCCATTGTCAAATCTTCAATTTCCCAAAAACAGTATTCTGCCACCGCCAAAAATCATGTTTTTTAACGGTCGAATATTTTTTCACTGGAAAGAACGGTATTTTTCCACCGTCAAAAATTGTCTGTTTTTTTTGTCAAAAATTGAATTTTATATCGCCAAAATGGTATACAATACTGTTAAAACTTATTTTTACACTGTCAAACATAACTTTTCTTCTCTGTCAGAAACTATGTTTTTCCGCGGCTAAAAATAGTTTCACCACCCTCAAATTGTATTATTCCATTGTCAAAAATAGTATTTCACTACCCTTAAAATTCTATCGCCAAAAGCAGTATTCTGCTATTGTCAAAAATCGCGTTTTTTAACTGTCAAAAATGATATTTTTTCCACTGCGTAAAACGGTATTGTTCCACCACAAAAATTATATTCTTCGTTGTCAAAAATTATATTTTTACATTGCCAAAAATTGTATTCTGCCACTGCCAAAATTTGAATTTTGCCACTGTCGAAACTTGTGTTTTTTAACTGTCAATAATGGTATTTTTTCACTGGGAAGAACGATATTTTTCCACCTCAAAAATTGTATTCTTCGTTGTCAAAAATTATATTTTTACATCGCCAAAAATTATATTCTGCCACTGTCAAAAATTAAATTTTGCCACTGTCGAAACTTTTGTTTTTTAACTGTCAAAAATAGTATTTTTCACTGGGAAGAACGTTATTTTTCCAACACAAAAATTGTATTCTTCGTTGTCAAAAATTATATTTTTACATCGCCAAAAATTGCATTCTGCCACTGTCAAAAATTGTATTTTTTGGCACTGTCAAAAATTGTATTTTCTAATTCTTAAAAGTGAAGAGCGGTATTTTTTCCTCCACAAATTAAATTTTTCCATTGCCAAAAATTGTATTTTGCCACTGCCAAAACTTTATATTACTAAAAATTTCAGATAATGCCAAAATTACCAACTTATGCAAAATAAGTTTTTTTCAAAATCTCTTTGGTTTTCGAATAAATTGATGATAAAGATTATTCGAACGTAAAATTTGTCAATTTCATCTATCATAATTTTGACGTTTTAAACATCAGTGTCATTCGATCCTGCAAAATTCTCGATGTACATTTAAACTAAGATTTAAATTGAAAATAAACCACGAAAATATAAATATAAATAACTATTATACCATCAAATCGGAGAAAGTAACATGATGGCCACATCACCATTTTTTTTAAATAGTTATTTTTGTATTTTGCATGAAAATGTCACTTTTTGTCTAGACCAAAAGGTCGAGGCTAAAAAGTCATTCGAATATGTGCTTTTCTGACGATTGTAGAAAATATTGGTTACAGAAAAATAACTAGAACACTCAAATAGTTATGTAAGAAAAATATGTATTGTCTTTAAGAGTTGTTCAAAATGTCCTTCTTGGACTCGAATGCAAATATAACATTAGCGAACCATTGAGTCGTAAATAGCTCCAGTTACACCATCTAGATGAATTTAATTCAATCTAATTGTTACTTGGTCAAGATCAAGTAACCTCCGCGACCAATCTATCGTTCATGAAAATGTACATGCAACCGTTGAAGTGAGCTGGTGCGCCATCATGTTGATACCACATTCGTTGACAATCCAGAAGCCGATTATGTTCGACCTCAAAAAGTATTTTCTATGCCTGCTAGATAAATTACATTCCTATTGTTTTTCTATTGCACAGAATATTTACGTATTTTTACAAATATGTTAATATCCTGAAAACTAAAAAGATAGGTATAGGGAATACTGGTATAGATCAATGCAGAATTTAATTCTGCGTCACAAGTTGTACAAATATATAGGGTGTTTCATTTAAAAAAATCAAAATTTAATGGTTTCAAATTGACGAAATATCGTAAGTAATTTTGAACACTGTGTATTTTAGAATTCTAAAACTAATACACTTCTAAGTACCTTCAAATATTGTCTTCCTGTATCCAACATAACATTTCTTAGATTTTATTTTGTTTGGAGGTACGTATTTTTGAAGTGAATTATGAAAAAGCAGCGAAATAAAAAAAAATCAATTATCTGGAAAACTGTTAAATTTAGCGGTTATGTAATATAACATTTTTTTTCACGGAATTATATGTCGAATTCAAATTTGCAATCAATAAAAGCATTTTATTATTAGCATTCTATTTAAAATAAGCAAAGTGGTGTTTAATCTTGCAAATTTTTATTGGAAAGAGCACACTCGATTACATAAACGCTAAAAATTTCATAACGATTCATCAATTAGAAGTCTATATATTTTAATGTGCGGTCTTGTTAGTGTTGACTTCCGGTATAACCGGAAGTCGTATAATCTTAAAATTTTTCATTTTAAAGAGCACATTCGATTACATAAACGCTGAAAATTTCATTACAATACATCAATTAGAAGTCCTTATACTTTTAATGTGCGGTCTCCGTGGACACCCTGTATATCTTACGTGAGTGATAATAATCTTACTGCGCGGTTCCAGGAAATGCCTTAGGAAACATCGACTTTGTGTTTGCAAATAAAACAGGTCACCATACTTTATAATTTTAATTTATCGTAGAATATATAACAATGAAAAATCATGCCCTTCTCCTTTTAATTAATTAATGTTACGCAAAATATAACATTAAATTATATATTGAGCTTTTATGTATTGGGTTTTGTATGCGCTGATTAAATTTTCTTTTTCCCAATCTTGCTTTTTAAAATTTCATGTAATAAAATATAAAGAAAATTAAGCTTCAATGTAGCCTTATAATTTATGGCTGATATTAATTAACAAGTTAAGGTAAAAAAATCGAATGTAAATTTATTTTAATTTAACGGAATACATAAATTCAGCGGCAAATTTTTACGTTCATTCAACTACCTTGGGTAAATATTTGTAAGCGAAAATTAATTAACATATAAAGGCGGTTCAGAATTTTGCAGGTTTCAAAAACCTATTTGTATTCCGTAATCGCAGTGGCTTATGAATTGAAACGCTTTTTTTCAACATATTTTTGAAATCCACTTAATTAAAGACATTCATAAGTGACCGCGATTCGTGTCTTTTGACTCTAGAGTTCGGAATATATCTGATATTTACATAAATATCAAAATATCGGATATATCGGGTGTATATAAATTGGCGGATAATCTACACGTGGCGATGTTCTTCCTAAAATTTTGAAAAGAAAACGTCGATGAAAAAATGTTCTATCATGCCTCATAAGCCCTCAGGAGCCATTTAAAAGAAATGTACATTTGGCAACATAGCATTCACGAGCTGCCCTGTTTATCAATAATCTCATGGTTCAGAGTAGAAGGTAATAGATAGATAGAGCGGGGTTTATTTACAGATGCAAGGTAAAACAGATTATGACTAAATAGTAAAATCCATTGTAATTGAACAAAACAAAACGAAAATAACACAAAAAACACAAATACTCTGAAGCGCGGGCGCTAATACAAACTGATAATAATGAGAAAAGCACAATTGGCACAAACTTGGAACTAGCATGTTTGAATGAATTATTTGTGTCAAAGTGACATAAGCGGGTGTCACGTTGCCAAACGTATTTTTAATAATTATAAGCTAATTAAGAAGTGTTCAAAATATAAATTTGAGAGAGAAACATAGCACACACTGACAAATACTTTTCAAACTGGTCATACTATCGAAATTGCAGGGTTTTCTGTAAATTAATAACGAATAATAACGCATATTTAACGACTGGATGTTCAAACTTTGAGGACCTCGTGATGACCCAGGAAGCATGGTACAACATTTTAGAATTAAGATAGGCTGCTTATAATTTTTGAAAGAATATCGTCACGTGTAGATTATCCGCCAATTTATACACACCCGATATACATCAACTTGAAATTTCGACCATTTTTAAACTGCCATAACTCGGCGTATTTTCAATCGATTTTGATGAATCTTTGAGGGCGAAAAACTTTGAAGTGTCTTCTTTAAAATCATGCATGCCAACATAAGCGTAACCCCTTCCGTCCCCCTCTAGCTACCCTGAGATTTTTTTTTCTGGAAACCATGTCCAACTTTTACGATGTCTACGCAGGGGCGGCTCGTTATATAGAGCCAAGGAGTCATGGCACTACTGTAGTTTCAAACTTGGCAAGATTTATTAATTCATTCTTAAAATACTTTTTCGCCAGTTTAAATGTTTAAATGTTATTGTATAAGTGGTCTACCATCAACATGTTCCACGAGCCGCCACTGTGTCTACGTAGTTGGAAAAATTTTGTCGACTCGATCCACCATAAAGGCATTAAAATTTGATCAATTCCCTATGCAGGACTCAAAGAACGAAGTTCCGACAACGATTTGGCACCAAGTTATGCGAAAGTGTGAAAAACGGTGCATTTTGAGGTTTTTCGCACATAACTCAGCAACTTTTCAACCAAATTTGATGATTCTTTTGGGAAAAAATCACATTTTGGCTCTACTTTAAAGGGATAAACTCAGATTGGAATGAATCCTTTTCGAACCTTTCAGCCCAAAAAACACGTTTTTGGGCAAAAAAACTTCCAACTTTGGGAACGTGTACCGAGTTGGAAAAAATGTGTCGACTTGATCCACCAAAAGGACATTGAAATGTGTTCAATTACCCGTGCAGGACTTAAATTACGAAATTCCTACGACGATTTGTCACAAAGTTATGGGTGTTTGGAAAAAAGCGAATTTTGTGGTTTTTGTTTCCTTGAGTATATTATAATCATTTATTGCAAACAAACACAGTTGCTTACAAGTTACTAAAAAATAACATTTAAATTGTTAAAATATTGAATAATCTCAGCATATCAGGCTAATTAATGGCACATTATCGGAAGAATCCATGATGTTTCACATCAAATTGAAAACGTTTTCGGACCAAGGACTTCCTTTGCTCTTTACTACGTTTTCAGAGGCAGAGTATGAAACTCTTCTGACATTCTGAAAATAGTCCAAAATTTGATAACCAATAGAAAACAAAAGCCTTAAAGACCTAGTTTTTCTGGAAATTTGAGTTCAACCTAAACATCTTTTAAATTTATTGCCAAAAAATTTCAAAACACGATTTTCGCAAGAATTAACGCAGGCAGAGACTTTACATTTTTCTAGACGTACTAAAAATACTCCAAAATTTTATAATCTGTGGTAAACAAAATCACTTGACTAGTTAGTTTTTCTAGAAATTTGTGATCAACTTAAACATCGTCTAAAACTTATGCTGAAAAATTTTAAAATTCAATTTTTTCAAAAATTAAAATGGGCAGATACTTGAAACTCTTAAACATACTTAAGATGGTCTGAAATTTTATAATTAGTAGAATACAAAAACATTCACTAGCTACTTTTTCTGGAAATTTGAGTTCAACTTAAGCATCTTCCAAATTTCTTGCAGAAAAATTTCGAAACACGATTTTTAATAAGAATTAACGCAGGCAGAGACTACATTTTTTCTGGACGTACTCAAAATAGTTCGAAATTTTATAATTTGTAGTAAACAAAATCACTTGACTGGTTGGTTTTTCTAGAAATTTGTGATCAACTTAAACATCGTCTAAATTTTAGGCAGAAAAATTTTAAAATTCAATTTTTTCAGGAATTAGAATCGGCAGATACTTGAAACTCTTCTGGACATACTTAAGATGGTCTGAAATTTTATAATTAGTAGAAAACAAAAGCATTTACTAGCTACTTTTGCTGGAAATTTGAGTTCAACTTAAGCATCTTCTAAATTGGTTACAGCAAAATTTCAAGGATTAAAGTAAGCAGAGAATTGAAACTCTTCTAAACGTATTGAAAATAGTCCAAAATGTTATAATCTATAGAAAATAAAAGCCGTAAATATCCAGTTTTTCTGGAAATTTGAGTTCAACTTCAAACATTTTTTTAATTTGTTGTAGAAAAATTTCAAAACCCGATTTTTGCAAGAATTAAAGCAGGCACAGACTATAAACTTTATTGCAACTGTTTAAAATAGTACAAAATTTTATAATCTGAAAGAAACAAAAACATTCACTACCTAGTTTCCCTGGAAATTTTATACTAACTTAAATATTGTCAAAAATGCTATGTAAAAAAATTCTAAAACCTCTTTTTACAAGAATTAAAGTAGGCAGAGAATTGAAACTTACATATTAGTAATATTAAAAAATCTTATTAGAAAATAAAAGCACCAGCTGGTTTTTCCCGAAATTTAAGTTAATCTTAAACATTGCCTAAATTTTGCAAGAATTAAAGCAATTAAAAGAATCTTTTATGAAAATACTTTAAAAAAGTCCAAAATTTTATAAACCGTAGTAAACAAAAGCACTTAACAGACTGGTATTTCCGGAAATTTTAGTTCAATTGCCAAAATCTTATGCAGGAAATTTTTTAAACTTAAGGGGGACTTACACCTTGTCGGTTTCAAAAAATCGAATTTTTTCTTCTTCATTTTTCTAATCCAAATGGTCTAAGAAATGAGCCTGTAAAAGGCTTTGTTAGATTTCTCTCTAGTTCGAGAGTTATAGCCAGTTAAACATGACGGCGCATGGGCGATTCGCGCCTGCGCGTCCATGCTTGTTTGTGAGTTTTTTATTGTAAAAAGGGCCGTAAAGGGTCACCTGAATTATCGAGTGTTTCGACCCAATAAACATAAGCTGCCTTACTGTCAAATCGTGCCGTTTGTTGTGGCAGAAATGCAGAATTTTTGACAATTTGTAATTGTTACTTTTGACCCTTAAAAATTTCCCTTTTGTTATATTGAAAAATTATTTTTGGCAATTAAAATTTCCTTTTTACTGCCAACGTGCTATTTGTGATGGTAGATATGTGTGATTTTTGACAATTCGAAATTGTTATTTTTTGCAGTTGAAATTTTCTTTTTTTTAAATATCAAAAATGTCGTTTTTGACAGTAAAATTCCACAATTTTCGGCAGCTGCCAGTTTCCTTATTTACCGTTGAATCGTGCCGTTTGTGATGGCAGAAATACAGAATTTTTGACAATTCGAAATTGTCATTTTTGACGGTTAAAAATGTATCTTTTTACTATTGAAAAATGCCGTTTCTGACAGTAAAATTACACAATTTTTGACAATTTGTAATTGTTACTTTTGGCCGTTGGAAATTTCCCTTTTTTAATATTGAAAAATTCGAATAGTGAAAGTAGAAATGCTCAAATTTTGACAGTTAACATTTTTGGCATTTGGAAATTGTCTATTTATTGTTGAAACTCGCCGGTTTCAGTAATGAGCAATTTTTGACAGTACCGGATAATTGTTTTCAGCAATTGAAAATTTCTATTTTACTGCTAAGGTGGCATTTGTGATAGTAGTGCGATTTTTGACAGTTCAAAATTGCCATTTTTAGCAGTTGAATTTTTTTTTAATATCAAAAAATGCCGTCTTTGATACTAAAAAACCACAATTTCTGACAGTTGCAATTTTTTTTATTTACCACTGAATCGTACCGCTTGTGGTGGCAAAATGCAGAATTTTTAACAATACAAAAATGTAATTTTTTTTTTAATATCGAAAAATGCCACGTTTGATTGTAAAAATCCACAATTTTTGGCAGCTGCTGATTTCTTTATTACCGTTGAATCGTGCCGTTTAAGGTGGCAGAAATGCAGAATTTTTGATAATTCGAAATTGTCATTTCCTTTTTTTATATTAAAAAATTTTGACAGCTGACAATTTGAAATTGTCAGTTTTGACGATTATTTATTCGAAATTTCTGTATGAAAGTTTTGCCCTCCCCTGCAAAAATTTCTGCGGACGCCTATGGTAGTGCAGTTCCTGTTTTGAAAGGTGAGACAACAACAATAACTTATTTGCTAAATAGTATTTGGATGTATATTCTCTGGGACGCGTATGCATATGCAGTCAAAAATCATCTAAAATTATTTCTACCATAAAGCTTTTGACAAGGTTTAGCATATTGGACCTCCGTATAAATGTTTTTTTTTAAATAAAAAATTCTGCATAATCTTATAATCCTAATTCACAATTTCCTCTCTAATAGAGGATTGGACAAACACTTTCTCCCAATCTTACAAGACGTTCCTCAAGGTACTCCCTTATCACCTCTTCTATGTAATAGATAGATTGGTAGGATATTGAGGACGGATAGAATGGCCTGCGAGATCCCTCGATCTTCAACCCCTTGATTACTTTTTATGGGGTCGAAGGTCTTCGTGAACAGACCACAAAATTTAGCTGAACTGGAACATTGAACAATTAGCCCGGAAAATATTCAAAATGTTCAAGAAGAATTTTATTGAATTGTCAATAATAATAGTACATATTATAAATTCAGTTAAATAACTAAGAAATAAAATATGAAATTTAAGACAATACAAACAAGTTAAAATAGATGTAAAAATAAAATTATTAACAGACATAGGTACTATAAAGAAGTCGATGATGGCTTTGGTTTATTTTGTGTTAACTTTAAAATTTACGGTTTCTCACTTCAAAAAATGTCTGATGTAAGATTTTTATACTGTCAGTTCAACAATGAAAAGATCTCTCAAAATCAAAAACAAAATAAGGGGTTGTCGTTTAAAAAAAAATGGATGTTGACAAATGATGGTTGAAAATCCACTTTCATGCAAAAATATGGATTTTTCTCAAAGAAAATCGTGTTCCAAATTTTTTTTCTAAAATATTTTATTTCGGAATATATTCCATACTTTAGGCGCGCACTGTATATTTCCCAAGAAACGTTTCTTATAATAATCGTGCTATTCGGCATTAATAATAATTACATGCTTACTGATTTGCAAATAATTTTACTCCTGTTCCCAAGTTTATAATCTGAAATAAACGCGCCCTGCTGCCTTAGAAATTACGGCAATTAAATTTGATTGATTACTGCAGTGATTAAATCCTCATTAACACCACAATATAACTTCTGATAAAACTATAGTAATCGCAGTTAGTTTATTTAAAGTTAAAATAATATGTATGTATTTATTACATGTAACAGCTTACTTAAATAATTAATTTTTGGACAGTAAAACAACATTTCCATTTCATCCAAGAAATAATTATTTTATGTCAACTACCCTTTCCATTAAACTTAATTATTCCCACATTACTTATATAACCATCGCTTCTTTGAATGTATACACGAACTTACATTATTAAATAAATTGTTCATTGCAAGCTCTAATTAATACGTTTCCAATCTCTTTGTGTACCAACTTACGAAAATACGCCGTAAGGGTCTGTTTGTAATAAGTTGGAAATTAATTTTCCTTCTATAATGTGTAATAGATACGTATACGATGGCAATGCTATGTACACAAGAAATTACTTAGACATTATGTTTGCTTCAATTAAATTTTCTTTTCAATGCTGCAGGTGATGCCGTATAAGTGAATTAATTAATTACATTTATTTAATATGGCATAAGTACTGATCTAAAACTTTATATTTATAGTTCAGTGAAGGCTTTATTACATGTAGCTAGTATACACGCTACTAGTGCACTAATTTATCCAATAGCATACAGTGAGAACGTTGGCTGTGGAACGCTCCAAATAAAAAATTCCCCGATCATCTGCGGCCAAAATCCTCCGATACATCAACCTTATTTTTTGAAAAGCACATCTTTTCTGATAGTTGTGTATTTTCCATCCCCCCACCCGTTTGCGTAATGAAGTCATCGCCATTTTTTTTAAATGGCAACCACCACATTTTTCGATGGATTCTGATTCTCCTTAAAATCCCACATACAGCAAGCAATATGCAGTTTGGTGATGTTCATTTTATTAGTCAGCGAAACTATTGGGATTTATAAAAGAAACTGATTTATGTAAAATTGAAAACAAAAATTGAGATTTCAATTCAATTCAAAAAAACATTAAACTATCAAATTAAGTGTTCAAAGTAAGTCCCATTTACTTCTTGGCAGAAGGCAAGTCGATGCATGAATTCCTGCCTAACATTTTGAAGCATCTCTGGGGTAATTGCCTGAATTTCATTTCGGATTCTTTCTCTCAAGATTTCAATGGAATTTGGTCTGTTAAAGTAGACCTTGCTTCTAAGATAACCCTACAAAAAATAATCTAAAGGCGTGAGGTCGAGGGATCGTGCCGGGCCAGGAAAAACGTGGTTTAAGTAACATAGTAATGAGCAGGTGTTCCGTCTTGCTGATAAAATAAAGCATTATTGGGAACACCGGGGTCATCGTGATTTGGGTACAGTACGGCGAGAGCAGGAACGAGATGGTCTCTGTGTAGTTCTAAATACTTTTCACCTGTTAGTGTTCCTTCAATAAAATAGGGTCCTAGAATTCTGTTCCCAACAATGCCAGCCCAAACATTCAGCTTTTCTGGATATTGGGCACGGGCCTCCATCATCCAGTGTGGATTCTGGGGAGCCCAATACCGACAATTCTGTTTATTAACCGTTCCTTTGAGATAAAATGTAGCTTCATCAGAAAAGATAATACGATTGACAAAATCAGCATCAGCGTTACACCGTTCCATCATGTTATCGCCAAATTCAATCCTGCGATCAGGATCGTCTTTGTTCAACTCGTGAACTTATGGATGCCACTGATGTTTTCTTAAATACTTCACAACAGAAGATTGACTGATTTCATTATCAAGCAGCCAACACTCATGTAGTTTTATGCGGATTATCTTGAAATTCCAACAACATATTCAATTGTACTTCTTCAGGCACATATTGGGGTGTCATAAATCGCTCCTACAGTGTACCCTTTCAGAAAAATTTCCGTTAAAAAAATAAGGTTGCGTATCGGAGGATTTTGGCCGCAGATGATCGGGGATATTTTTATTTGGAGTGTTGCTGTAGTACTTTCAATTTTGGAACCACTAGAGATCCTAAAGAGAGGCTTAAATGCATTGAAGGGTGGTGTTGATCCTCAGCTACAAGAGGCTCAATGTCTCTTTGCAGTTCAGAATTTAGTTGACTGGAGATCTAATATTCTGTTCAGATTGTTCGGAATTTTATTGCATTGCGTCAAAAAATTTAACGCTGTTATGGAATTTGTATACAGGATGGTTCAAAAGTCTAGAAACGGCGAATTTATTTCGCGCACGGGTAGAAAATCGAAATTCTGATACTGTCTTTAGTAATTTTGCAGGGGGAGTCGAATGGACCCATCAGATTATAAGAGAGAGATATGAATCCCAACTTTGGAATTTCAAATGCAAACCTATATTTTTTATTGCGGATTCGGATTTTAGCGGACAATTTTGCATCCAAATTAGCTAAAAACCAAAAAATTTGGGTTAATTTTTGGGCCCTATGGTGCGTTTTTTGATCAAAAGTCTGGGGACGTCTGATTCATTCAACCCAGTCGACAAAAATCGAAAAACTGATCTTGGAGTCTCTAGGGTAAACCATTTGAGTCTCATAGGGACATATGAGAGGTTTGGGGCCCAGCCCTGGAACTTTAAATGACACTCTACATTTTATTGCGGATTTTACTTTATGGTTACGGCACTGTACATGATTATATTATAAGGTGTTCGAATTACTGTCCATCCACTGCAGTGCAGTGCGCTAGTCGTTGGTAGATTTCCTTATTCACTCGTGCCTACATCTCCGGGGTTATCGTGGCTGACACCTCTACTATCCTTTTCTGGAGTTCTTCGATATTCGCAGGCTTGTTCTAGACCCTAAAAATAGGCCCAATAAAAGAAGTCTAAAGGGGTGAGGTCTATTCTATCCATCCAGCGCCCAGGAAATGTAACATTGAGAAACTGCCTAACGAGTAATACAAAATGCGCAGATGCTCCATCTTGTTGATACCACACGTTTTCCAATTGATCTCCAATAATGATACCCCGTTCCAACATCTCGAAATAGCGGGCGTGAGTGAAATTTTCATGTAGAAAAAAAGACCCAATTATTTGGTTATTCAAAATTCAAGCCCCTGCCATTGCGTGTGTGTATCTCGCATCCAGTGGAGATTTTTATCGGCCCAATATCTCATATGCTGAAACTTCGCCATTCAAACTGAATCCTGCCTCATCCGATAAACACGTCCAAAAAAAGGATGGAATTATCAGCAACATATCTCTCCATCATTATCTGACAATATTCCAGACGACGATCAAAGTCTTCTGGTGTGAGCTCCTGGACTAACTGGACGCCAACTATTCGTTTTTAAAATTCTTCGGACTTCAGCTTTACTTACCCCGAGAGTTTGGGACAACTTTTTTTGGCTCACATGAGGATCCTCGATGACACTGAGAAGAACCTCCAAGGCTTTCTCCTCATTCGTGGCGAGTCTGCTACAGACTCGCTCGCCGAAAACCGGTCAACCGTTTTTTTGGCCGTTGATTTTGAAATCGGTGGCACTTCTGGATGGGTGTCGTTAAACAAATTCGCAGCACGCATTATCAAGATATCTATTCTCTGACGGGTGGTTTAGGGCATATTTAGCTCGAAGAAAAAACTTTAAAAAATTACCGATTGTAATACGATTTATTCAGGTGGTATCGGGTATCGAGGTGACTAGGATTTTTCACACAATGACAATGTTCAACTGATTTGCGTTTACATTTGTCATTAGGAAGCAGGGAATGTTTTCTCTCGCACAAACATGAAAATACAAAATAATTTGCGCGGACAAATGTCGTAACTATCGTGGAACATTGTATTGAGCGTATTGTTTTTAATATTGGATTTGTCAACATAAATCTAATAATACACAGGAAAATATTTCCCGTGTTATGTATGGGTACGTGTGCGTCGAGTCTTATTGTATTTATCTTGCTTTCTGAGTGCGAGAGAAAACATCGCTTTGAGGCTTCCTAAGCCCAAACAACAACAGAAGTGGTAATTGGCGGGAAAATTAAATGTTAGTCTTCAGGGAATTCTGGCATGGAAGTCACATAAGACTTGATAGAACCCAAAATCTGATGGGCTCATTTAATTTCCCAAGCAAAGTTCTAGAGACTCCAAGATCAGTTTTTCGATTTTTTTTCGACCGGAATGAACCAGACGTCCCCAAACTTTAAAGCAAAAAACGAACAATAGGACCCAAAAATGGAGCAAAAATTTTTGGGTTTTAGCCAATTTGGAGGTAAAATTTTCCGCTGAATCCGAATCCGCAATAAAAAAATATAGGTTTGCATTGGAATTTCAGAGTTAGGCCTCATATCTCTTATAAGGCCCCATCGGGATCAAAATCTGATGGGCCCATTCTATTCCTCGGGCAAAATTACTAAAGCCCCCAGTATCAGAATTCCGATTTTCCACCCGTGCGCGAAATAAATTCGCCGTTTCCAGACTTTTGAACTACCCTGTATATGGTACTCTGCAGACTATGGTTATATTCTGCTATATTAAATCTCCTATAATTATATTGAGTAACAATAGGATCCAGTACTTCAAAAAATGTGTTCAAAATATCGATGTGAGCTTTTGGAATATAGGTGCAAATAAGCAAAATTGTCTTAGCATTGTGAGTTAATTTTACGGCTACCGTATCTATGGAGTCATGTATAGGGGGTAAACGTATATGCTCTGATGAAAGAGTATTTTTTATGGAAACTACAACTCCATCACCTATCCTGTTTAATCTGTCTTGACGATACACATTATACGAGTTAGGGAGTAGTTCTGAATTAATAACACCAGAAGTAAGCCAGCTCTCCGTAATAAAGATGATATCATGAATTGAAGCATAGGTATTATTATAAAATTCAGTGGTTTTAGTATTTAGGCCTCTTACATTCTGATAGAAAGCCGAAATTGCACCACTGTTAACAATTTGTTGAGAAATTAATAGTTTTTTGAGTTGGAGTTCGAGATGCGATACAAGGTTGATGGTTAACATACCGTATGCAGAGAGATGGGGCATTTCGAGATGTTAAGTCATCCTATAATATTTTTAATTCGTTTCTTTGAGTTGGAGTTCTATCAGCCTGAACTCTAAAAGTTTGTTTATGTTTTAAACTTTTATTGCGTCCTTGACCGGGCGGATCACGATCTCCCTTCTTACCCAAACGGAAAAAATCATTGGTTTTGGCAGATGGATCCACCGAAGCAAAAATAGATTTTAGAGTAGATTCATCACTAACTTTTTGATTTTCGAAAACTTGTTCAGTTTCAGAAATATTACTCGCGGACCAGAGACATTTCAGGTGAGGTAAGTGAATCAGGTTTGGATTCAAGCAAATTAATCCTACCAGATAGATTATTTACCAATTGTCTGAGTTACTTGTTCTCAGATTGCAAGACTTCTATATTAGATAGGATTTTCGGTTATTTACAAGCGCTGATTTTCCATACCAGTAACTAGAGTTTTTGCTGAATTTTGTAAATCCTTAATCGTGGAAGATAGATCAACTTATAGTTTCTGGTTATTACATTTAACATTATCGCTTTTATGTAATTTAGACGGAAAATGAATTCGTTATCATTTATAAGTATTCCATTCAAATTGACACCACAACTAATGTGGTACGTTAATTGCAACGAATGCAATCAACGCGCGCTTTATATAGTTAGTACTTTAGATTTTTACCATTTTAATTGTTTATGGTTTTATTAAACTTAGAGATAAAAGTCTTTTTAGTGTTCGCTCTAAAGTTATTGTTTGTCAAATTACCTACTAAACGACATTTTGAAAGAAAAGATTTAATAATAATATATTATCAAGATTTAAGAAAACCGCTAAAAATATAACAAAAGTCACTTTTCAAATTTGTAATTTGATGACCAACACTTGAAACCCTTATCATTTTAAAAACGATTTCGGTAAAAGATGCTCACAGTTTATTGGATGATTTCAATAATAAAGAAAAAATCCTTCAAAGAATTTAAAAATCACAGCTACCTAGAAATACCGTTATACAAAGAATTTAACGAAATTTATCACCTTCATATGATTATTGCATCCAGAATGCGTTTATATTCAACACGTTCCGCAACAAATTACCATTATATAGACTGACATCACCATAATACACACCAGGAGGCAATTATCTAAATGCAAATTGGATATTCGAAGCATCAATTCATTAAAATCAAATCTGTACATCTTAACAATATTGCATTCCGAGAAACGCAATACGGTTTACTCGGTTCTATCCAAAATAACAACAAACATCTGCCGCATGTTTGCTTTGACAAATTTACGAGCACAATCATAAATCGATATTCCCAATCAGAGGAATAGACTGTACCAAATTACAAACATATGTATATATTGACTGGGAATTATAAACATGATATTACAATGCCATTGTCTACGTATCGTCGAAACGGTGTTTAAATAATTTGTTTTCGGACACTAATAATGTGTTTTGTTTTCTACTAGAGCCCTACATGTTATAGTTCTAGGGACGCCAGAAATTGGGAAAAAATATCATTATTTATTATTTACTCCCTACGCTCCCTTTAACAAGCATCAAATAAAGACCATCCTATGTTAGTTTAAGGGATAACACTACTCCAGAGTTTTGGAAAACTCGTTTCATTTTGCTTAAACAATATTTTAGGGTCTTATAAACAAAATCCAGTTGGTCCTATAGTGAGAAAATTTCTTATTATTCTTCGGCAGTCCACCAAAGTGCGCGTGTGCTGTAAGGATTTGCTCGTAAAACTTTCAACGCGTTCTTCTCGTAACCACTTTTTTGAAAAATTGGGAGGACACATTACTTGAACACAGTTGCATGGATCGGTTTTAAAATTTGACAGTAGCTTCACAATTATATTCTCTATGGAAGTACGTGAATTCCTTTTTCTACAAACAATTAACTTATTTTTTGTCCAAAAATTGATAGATATTTTAAAAGGTGTACCATTTCTACAAAATTTGATTTAGAAAAAACCCTACGTTTTTCCACAGCCAATAGTATATAAATTATAGAAAAATTTGGTTTTTTGTCTCAGGTCAAGAAATCCGCTTTCCCGTATAGAAGTTAAAAAAAACTGCGATTTCAAATATTGTCTGTGTCGCCGCCATTTTGTATTAAAATGATAACACAAATGTTTTGTTTCGTACCTCAATAAGTGTTAAATCAACCCTCTAAAAAGTAATCCGACTCCTTTTTTAAAGTCACAAAATTAATCGTCAAAATCAGTTTTTCTACAGCTAGAGTGGTGTTACCCCTTAAAACCAGGGTTTCTCAACGTGCGCGGTAGCGCCCTCTGGTGAGCGATAGACGTTTAAATTGAGCTTTTTCTGACAATCCGCGTTTGGGGGGGGCATGGTCATGTTGCGGGGGCGTGCATCCTAAATATCTGTCATCAGAGATGGCTCAAATCGCCTAAAGAAATAAGACTGTGACAAGATTATTTTTAGATGTTATTAAACTTTGCTAAGATCAAAAAAACTTGTAAATTTTCCAAACTTAACTTTTTTAATATTAAAAAGAAACACAACATTCTCTACATTTCGAAAATTAAACCATCAAAATTAAATAATGCGCTCGTAAGTTAAACAATTTATCAAAATCAAAAACTTGATTTTGTTAATTTGAAAAATTTCGGATTTTGGCAATTTTCATTGTCTCGACATAGATTTTAAGACAATTTAAAATAACACACTGAATTCTCTACTTCTTAACATATAAAATATAATAATCAAAAAATGCGTTTATCACCTTGCCAATTTTTAAAAACTGAAAACGAGAGTTTGTTGAATTTAAACTCGGAAAATTTCGGATTTTCTCTATTTTCATAGACTCGACATGATTATCTCCAAATGCTTTTTTCAAACACACTACATTTGCTACATTTTAGCATTTAAATCAGCAAAATGAAATAACACGTTCAGAAGTTTCGGAATTTTTAAAATCAAAAACACGATTTTGTTGACGTTGAACTTGGAAAACAACAGATTTCAGCAACTTTCGTTAAACGAATACACTTAATTCGCTACATTTTGGAAATTAAATCATCAGAATTAAGTAAGGCGTTCGAAAGTTAAGTAATTTTTCAAAATCAAAACGCGATTTTGTTGACTTTGAACTCGGAAAACAACAGATTTTGACAACTTTCCTTGAACGAAATGTATAGTTATGTATATATTTTTTTAAAGAAACTAAATTCGCTACATTTTGGAATTTAAATCATCAGAATCAAGTAAGGCGTTCGGATGTTAAGCAACTTTTCAAAATCAAAAACACGCTTTTGTTGATTTTGAACTTGGAAAACAACAGATTTTGGCAACTTTCTTTAAATGATATGTATATTTCTCAAAGTTTTTTTAAACACACTGAATTCGCAACATTTTGGAATTTAAATCATCAAAATCAAGAAAGGCGTCCGGAAGTTAAGCAATTTTTCAAAATAAAAAATGCGATTTTGTTGATATTAATCTTGAAAAATTTCAGAGTTTGTTAAGTTTCGTTGCTTTTACATGAATATTTTTTTATATTTTCAGCTTATAAATGATCATTATCAAGAAATGCTTTTAACACCTCAGCAATTCTTAAAAATTGAAATCGCGAATTTGTAGCCTTTGAACTCGGAGGATTTTGACAGTTTTCGTTAATCCATTATTAATATTACATAATACTTTTTAATATACAATAAATTCTTTACATTTATTTAACAAATAATTCATTATAATCATCAAAAGTTCAATATCTTAGCAATTCTATAAAATTATAAATTTTAGATTTCGACATGAATATTTCTTAATATACACTCGTGGACAAAAAATTCCGGACACCGAAGTTAATGTTATCATATGAAAAAAAAATTGTTCTGTTTTTCCTCAAGACATAAACATCATCTAATAAATTTTGTACCAATTATTTGGGACTAAATTTGGACTCAAAACTGCACTCGTGCACAAAACATTCCGAAGTTAATGTTATCATATGAAAAACTTTTTTTTGTTTTTTTTCCACAAGAAATAAAACAGTACCTGCGAAAATTTTGTATGTTTCTCTACCATTTTTTCTGGACAAAATTTGAACTCAAAACTACAAAGTTTCGAGTTTAAATTCAGCCTCAAAAAATTAGTACAACATTTTAGTAGATAATGTTTTATGCCTTGTGGAAGAAACAAAACAAATGTTTTTTTTTATAACATTAGCTAGGTGGGTAGTCCGGAGTAGTAGTTTCGAAGTTAAATATTTTAGTAGATGATGTTTTATGTCTTGTGGAAAAACAAAAAAACAGTTTTTCATATAACATTAACTTCGGTGTCCGGAATTTTTTGTCCACGAGTGTATTTTTAAACCACACTAAATTCTTTAAATTTGAACTCACAAGTCATCAAAGTCAAGAAACTTTAAACTTTATTTTGAGCTATTAAAATGTTAAGGGGGCGAATTAAGAAGCGGACCTGACAAAGTGGGCGTTTGGCCCCAAACGGTTGAGAAACACTGCCTTAAACCTTTAGAACGTTTCAGGGAAAATGAAGGAAATTTATTTACTTCTTTTAATATTTACTAATTAATAGTTCATATTATAGTTAAGAGTAAAAATATGAAATAGATATTAATACAACCAAACAAAAAGTGATTAGAATATCCATCAACAGGGTCCAAAGGCCACTGCAAGCTTTTTTGTATACAAAATATATACTTGTAATATTAGCGTATGTTTGAGTTCATAATCATTTTATATTTATCGATTAGTCAATATTACATATACATAATTCATGAACCTAACAAATATGATGTATTGCTAAAATTAGCAATTTTCCCTAATTAATATATTGAATCAATACGAGTACACATTTTGCTCTAATAATAGTATATTCAAATATACATAAGGTAATAATTCCATTATATGATTATTATATGCAAGTTGGCTCCTGTTCGTTATTTGTTGATAATTGTATATTACCATGTATCCTGAATATACAGGGTGGTCCATCTCAGAGGTATCAAGCGACTTTGTTGAGTTACGCGGCATTTTTGAAAATATCCGAGAAGAGAAACGTCGATTTTTATTTCGAGGGGAACAACTTGTGATGGCATTCCCTCCTTCATAACCTTAAGTTAAATCATATTTTAAATATACATCAAGTGGTTTGCAGGATAGGATGATACTGACGTTTGAAACGTCAAACTTATAAAAGATGGAAATAAAAAATTATACTTTAAATTCTATTAGTCGGTTTACTGAAAAACAAAAGAGATTTCGAAAAAAACTTATTCTTAAATATTTTTACTAAGAATTAAAAAAAAATTCGAAAACCAAAGATTTTATGAAAAATATTATCGAACAAAAAAAGATAATTTATTAATTATCTTCAATATGTGTTTAAATATTTTTGTAATATTTTCCATATTTAAAAAAATTATGGGAAAAAGACAAAAAACCGTTTAACGGAAACGCCCACTTCCAATGTACGAAATCGTACCAAAAGCTTCAGTTTTTTTGATTGTGAAATAAAACACATGTTCAAAGTTTTATGTTAATTGCTGTATTAGTTTTTGAGATACAGCGCGCATAGACAGACACACACACACACACAGACATTATTTCTTTTTTCCATAAATTGTTCTCTAGGGACCTCAAAACCGATATTTCCGTTAAAAAATTTGAAAAATGTTCATGATCACAATACTGTTCAATACTTCCTTGTACTTCTTAACGGAGAATGTAAAAATGGTGATGTGACATTCATGTTACTTTCTCCGATTTGATGATTTAATAGTTATTTATATTCATACTTTCATTGTTTATTTTCAATTTAAATGATATTTTAAATGTACAAGCGTATTGAAGGATCGAATAAAACTAACGTTTGAAACGACAAAATTGTGAAAGATGAAAATAATAAATTATAATTCAGATTCTAATCATGTTTACTGTCAGTACTCAAAAACTATAGAGATATCAAAAAAACTTGTTTTAACCTGTTCGGCATTAGGGAAATTCCATAGTTTTACGTGACTAAACAAGGAGGTACCTTTCTCCTAATTTAATTTTTGAATTTGCCTCCTTCATGTCCAGAATTAATTCTTGATATGGTGATGGAGACTAGCTATTGGATTTTTTTTTCTTATCTATGTAAATGATTAATTATAGTAATTAAGGTATCTAGGGCGTTATGAGTACAATAACGCCCCATGTCGACGGTGTACTGCCCGAGGGATGGTGCCTTCAACGTTTTATGTCATACTTGTAGTTTAAATTTATCGAAGATTTTCTTATACTATTTTCTGACAGATTGTCGCGTCGAATGCCGCGCCGGGTAAATGTTTACGGCGTTCGCACGCTTGATTTGCGTTTGGCGAATTGTTGACAGTCGATCTGTTGCTGGTCGGGTTTTCCGCGTCGGAAAAAATAGCATATGCACGTTGTGACGTTGCACTGGTTTGCACGGTGGCAAGGTATCGAAACATGCAAATATGCAACTTTCATTGCAGTGGAGTGTGCGCAGGAATTAATAGGAACGGCTGGGTTCGTGATAATAAGTGGGCGTAGAGCGTTATTTGTCATTTAATATACGTTGTTTTCATGCCATTAAGATTTCAATAATAAAGAAGTATGACATAAAAGTATATTATGGTGATAAAAACTATGAATGAGATGAGTGAAGATACAAAAAATACAAATACAGGCAACGATCACAACAAAACAAAACTACAATTGGTTTTATTTTAAATTAGAAAAAAAAAACAATATCCAACCCTGAAACCATTGATAAACTTGTTTCATCAAAAATTATTTTCGCACATTAGGAACATAATTTATATAGGTATATACTGGGTGTAACTGAATTCTGGTCGACCCTAAATATCATTTTCATTTATTCATATATCTTTATCAAATTTAGTATGGAATTTTTAGGGAATAAGGTGTGCATTTTTAGTAAAAATTCCACTTCCGCTTTAACCGGAAATTACCTTAACTTCTTTATTTCAAATGGAACACCCTGTATGTTTTTACATAATTTAATTCGTCTCTAAATACCGAGTTCATAAATGTATCATAAGTGACTTTTGGTTGTTAGTTTTTTGTTTAAATTTAAATTAAATTTACTCAAAAAATAAATTTAAATTGAATTTAAGCAGAAAGCTAACAACCAAAGGGCCATTTATGATATATAAATGAACTCAGAATTTAGAAACGTATTAAATTATGTCAAAAAAGTTAATTTCCGGTTGAACCGAAAGTGGAATTTTTATTAAAATTCCACTTTTGACACACTATTTCTGTAAAAACACCACTAAATTTCATAAAGATATATGTAAAAATGAAAAGGATATTTGGGGTCTACCAGAATTCAGTTCCATCCGGTATAGTGTACATACGTGTAACGCATGTTTACTGCCACAGTAAAGCCGAAAATTTCACAAAAAATTATGAAAATTAATTTGAAAATTCCACCAAAAAATATCCGCAATATATACAGGGTGCCCCGTCGGAACCGCACATTAAAAGTTTTGTAATTAATGTATTATAATGCGATTTTCATCATATATGCAATCGAGTGTGCTTTTTTCAATGAAAATATTTTCAAAATTGTACGACTTCCGGTTATACAATAATTCAACACAAACGTCCTTATTTTAAATAAAAAGTTATATTTTTATTGCAAATTTGAATTCTACAAAAATTTCCTTTGAATGAAAATAATTTTAGGATTATAGGACTTTCCGTTACACCGGAAGTCAACACCTACTTACTTATTTTAGGTAGGAAGTTATATGTTTTATTGCAAATTTGAATTCTACGTAGATTTCTTTTCAATGAAAATAATTTTAAAATTATTCGACTTCCCGTTATACCGGAAGTCAACACCAACTTCTTTATTGTAAATTGAAAGTTATATTTTTTATTGCAAATTTGGATTCTACATTTTTTTTCCAATGAAAATAATTGTTAGATTATACGACTTATTAAATTTCGTTTCTTGCGAAAATCAAAAATTTATGGAAAACTTTTATTAACAAAAGAAAGTCGAATTCTTCGTCGCCTTCAATATTCGTGTAAATGTTTTTCTGATATTTTTCGTAGTTGAAAAAATATCGGAAAAACAAAAAACGTTTAAGGTATGCACCCACTTCCGGTACATGAAATTTCACCAAACGCTTGTCAATCCTTTGCAATACCAAATAAAGCTTATGCTGAAAGTTTAGTTTGAAAATATTCATTAGTTTTTGAGATACGGCATTTTTCAAAATCTAAATCTAAATCTTCTCTGGTGACCTCAAAACGGATTTTTCTGATGAAATTTCGAATTCGAAAACAGAACTTTTTCGTAATTTGTACGGAGAAAGCAAACATTTTTTGCCCTTGATAACAATGCCGCTTTAGCCATAAAAACAAATATAAGTTAAATGGGCAACGCATGTTCCCTGCCAAGGCACTTTCCGTGCATTAAATTTAACCAAAAGCTTATAAATCTCTTGGAAAGTCAAATAAAGCTTATGTTGAAAGTTTAGTTTGAAAATATTTATTAGTTTTTGAGACACGGCGTTTTTAAAAAAAATTGTCTAAATCTTCTCTGGTGACCTCAAAACGGATATTTCCGTTGAAATTTCGAATTCGAAAACAGTACTTTCTCGTAATTTGTACTGAGAAAGCAAACATTTCTTTTGGCCATTGCCGGTTTGGCCATAAAAAAAATATAAGTTAAATGGGTAACGCATGTTTCCTGCCAAGACACTTCCGGTACATGAAATTTCACCAAAAGCTTCTAAATATTTTAGAAAGTCAAATAAACCTTATGCTCAAAGTTAAGTTTGAAAATATTTTTTAGTTTTTGAGATACGGCGTTTTTCAAAAATGGTCGAAATCTTCTCTGGTGACCTCAAAACGGATATTTCCGTTGAAATTTCGGATTTTAAAACAGTACCTTCTTGTACTTTGCAAACATATTTCTGAGCCCTGATAACGAGGCCGCTTTATCGATAAAATATAAATTCAGGATTGTTATACAAATGTTATACAAATATAAAGAATATACCGTGTGTGACTGAATACTGGCAGACCCCAAATATCGTTTGCATTTTTACAAATATCTTTATGAAATTTAGTATAGTATTTTTAGAGTATAAAGTGTGCCGACATGTGGACTTTTAATGAAAATTCCACTTCCTGTTTAACCAGAAATGACCTTTAATTTTCTTTTATTCCAAATGGAACGCCCTGTATATTTTAAGTTTAATTTAATTCGTCTCTAAATTCTGAGTTTGGGGATGTACCATAAGTGACCTTTCGGTTGTTAGGTTTTTGTTTAAATTTAAATAGAATTAAAAAAAAAGCAAATTAAAATTGGAACAAAAAACTAACAACCAAAGGGTGACTTTGATTCAGAATTTAGAGACAAACTAAATTATGTTAAAATATACAGGGTGTTCCGTTTGAAATAAAAAAGTTAAGGTCATTTCCGGTTAAACCAGAAATAGAATTTTTATTAAAATCCCACTTGTTGACACACTTTATTCCCTTAAAAGGCCATATTGAGTTTTATAAAGATATATTTAAAAATGAAAAAGATATTTGGGGTCTACCAGAATTCAGTTACACCCGGTAAATTTTAATTATAATTCAGAAAGTCTTACTTTTGATATTTGAAAATGATCGATCCTATCCTAATTAGTTCACATTCTATTGATTTCTCATTGAACACTTGTTAAAACATGTTCAGTAATTAAATGATGACAACACTTGGTTCTCTTAAAATAAGTTGAAATTATTAGAAACGCGTTTCTACCGTTAACGGTGTTTGGAATACACCTTATAGTAATAGTAATTTTCGTTTCCTCATGAGAAACTAACTGCAGAAACCGGTCTGTAGGTATTCTGATAGGAAATAGTTATTTATGCAACACGTGAATAAAGTAAAACTTTTTTCACGAGTAGGAAAGAATTCCTACAAGTGAAAAAATGGTGATGTGACTATCATGTTACTTTCTCCGACTTGATGGTATCATAGCCATTTATATTTACGTTTTCATGGTTTATTGAAATCATATTTTAAATGTACATCGAGCGTAGCGTTAACTCGGATGAAACTGACGTTTAAACGTCAAAATTATGAAACATGGAAAAATTGTACTTCAAATTGAAAAACTCGGATTACTCAAAAACTAACGATATTTCAAACAAAACTTATTCTTTAGAAATTGTTCCTTTTGATATGCTCTACAATTATTATTCACAGAAATTTGCTGTAACTATTATCGTTTTATAATTATAAACCAAAAATTGAAAAAAAAATAATACATTTTTTTCTCGAATAGCAATGATTTTATGAAAAATATTTTCAAGCAAAAGATGTTCATTTCTTTGTTTTCTTCAATGTTTGTTTTAATGTTTTTGTGATATTTTTCATATTTAAGAAAATATTGGCAAAAAAAAAACAGTTAAGGTAAACACCCACTTCTGGTGTACGAAATTTTACTAAAAGCTTTTCAGTTCTTCAGATTATCAAATAAGACGTATATTGAAAGTTTCATATCAATTGTTGTATTAGTTTTTGAGATACAGCGCATACAGGCAGACACACACACAGACACAAAAAATTTTTTCCAGAAATTCTTGAAATGGCATCTAGAGATCCCAAAACGGATATTTCCGTAAAAAAATTTTGAAAATAAAATCACGATCACAATACTTTCTCGTACTTCGTAACGGAGAAAGTAAAAAGTTCCTTTACTCTCGAGTTTCATACACATTTTTTTCTACGTATGTTACTTTAAATAAATTCGATAAAACCTTAATCAATATTTATAAGTAATACTTCTTTTAAATGAAGAAAATAATAATAATCATCAAGTTTTCTTCATCGGAAACGAACGTTTGACGTTTATCGGCGGAACCAGCAGCGTGTTGCGAACGATTCATGACACACTTTGCACAACAATTTTTTAGTTGCGTTGAAAAATGAACCGCTACGGCACTTTTGCTCACGCTTTTTGAAGGCTTCGAGAATCACATATTTTATGAACGCAAATTAATGAAAAAAAACCGTACATTTTATAACGGACGTAGAAAAACAATATTTAATGTTAAAATTATTATTTATTTATTCCTCAAAAATGGTCGAGAGATCGAAATAGTTGGTTATTTTAAATAAATAATAATTTTAATATTTTGTAAAACTATCAAGTGTAATGACAATGCTATAAGAACGGTATCATTACATATTTATATTATTAAATCTACGTAAACCGGAAACTGAAAATAACTTTCGTTGGTGCTCAAGCTTAGAGTCCAGAAATTTTCAAATCTGACATAAAATGTCATTGCTAGCGAACAGGGTCCACGGAATTTTGTTCCCCATTTAGCATACGACACTCTAATCGTAAATATATTTTCTGTACGCTTTTTATTCCCGCCAAAACAGGACAATTAGTGGCAAAACCAACGTCCCCTAATCTACTTGAGTTCGCCCATTAGAACCATGGACTTGTGATTATGGTTTATGATAGATGTGATCTTAATCCACCCCCAGGAATATTGTGTTTCCGTTTTTCCCCCCGGTACGCAAAGTTACTTTTAATAGGGCAGAACCTAGTTTAACGGGGAAAATTCATCATTAATCGACTGACAAATTAAAACGGCATCTATCATCAATAATATATTCCGGAACCCCCGTACGCCGGGCTTATTAATATTAAAACTTGTCCCGCAACTCTCGAACAGATGGATTGATCGGGGTGGCTGAAATCTCGAATGTTCCTTGTTTTCTGAGAACTTAGAGTTTCCGCCACCTGAGATTATAATGCTGTTCCCAACTTACTCGCAATCCAGACGCCATGAATTAACAATAGTGAAAAAAAATAGTATATGTATCGTTTTATTTGAGACAATTGAAAATATGCAACTAAGTTATTTAGGGCCATTTTAATAATGTAAATATCAGCAACAACGGGAATCAAATGAACGTCATTATCGAATGAAACGTTGCACAGTTTTAAAGGGATCGAAAGAGACAATAGTGGAATCACTGAATAAAACACTTACTATGTTAAATAGTAACTGTTTTATTCAGTATAATCACTGAATAAAACACTTACTATGTTATATAGTAAGTGTTTTATTCAGTGATTATATTATGAATTAGTAACGGTGCCAATCATCATTAAGACAATAACGGGATGGTGTCAAGTGTGGAGAGCATAGAGGATGAGGCAACACTTAACAATTTAGCTCTTGAAACGACGTTTTGGTCATATTTACTAGATGAGCACGGTCGTGTTGCAGAAGATCTGCGATCTGAACGTTTTTATTGAATGGCGTCACTCAGTCGATGCATTTCCTGAACATAGAGCTATACATTGACTGTTTCATTGGGCAACTCGTAGTGGATTCCCTCCCAGTCCCACCATACGCACATCATCTTTAGTGGATGAAGATCTCCCGGAGTCGTTTGTTTACGTTGACGTTTTTCATCCGCCTCAGTCGAATGATGGCAATTCATATGCTCAGCCAAATACCTCGTTGCTTGGATTTTATGGAATAAGCTTGTTCAAGGGTTTCTCAAATCACTATGGTCGACATTTATGTTTTTGAGGTGCAAAAACTACTTTCGCTGCACATTGAACAATTTTCACGAGTAGAGGCATTTGATCTACGATTGAATTAAATGAAAAGGATTTGTTGAATTTGCTTCTCGTTTTTCACGTGGTGAAATATTTTTAATATTAAGGGTTGTTGAAATGAGGTACATGGCTGGTTTCACAATTTTTAACTAGATAATGATGTAAAAATCGAAACTAGTTGGAATAAACCAACCAAGTACCTCATTTCAACAACCTTTAATCAATGAAAAGGAAGTGTCAAAAATACTCAGCTTGGTCAACTTGACATTGGAAGGGAACATAAATTAAAATTAATAAACCGAGACACTTTCGTGTAGAGTAAACATTTCTCTTTCGAACAAAAAACAAGACTATGCCCAAATATTTCATTTTTCGCAAAATTTTGAATTGAAAAAATCATTTACCTGACGAGCTAATATATATTCAATAACAATGAATTAATTTTCCAAGAATAAATCATTTCTAAATATTTTACAATATTAATAATCACTCATTATTTGAAGTTGCCGATCATTGCAACCCTTAAAAAAAACAATAAACCCTCCAATGAAAGCTTAAATAATTACAATTCATCTATTCTGGAAAAATCCATCTCAAATAAAAACATATATGCAATATGAATATTCTAGATTAATAAGGATAATGAATTAAGGAAAGTGCGTTACATTTTTCATCCTATAGCTTCATGGTGGCTGAATAATGTGCCATAAATTATTCATGTGTTCGTGGGGCTCGTTCCATTAGCAGATATTTCTAGAGGGTGCAGCCCGCAAAATCGGGTTTGTTTGTGCGTGCTCGCCAATAAATTGGTTTAATCAGTGTGTAATGGCCGCGTTTGATATCTTTATTGCTCGGAAAATTACAGCCGGTGTATTTTAATTCTTCAAGACAAATGAGTGCCTACTGTATATCTATAAATTAATTATACAAGCATAATATTTTATTGATATGTAAAGTACAATTGATTACTACATAAAAGTTTTTCGTGCATGCTTCCACATTGCTTGGAGAGTACCTGTACAATTTTTATTTATGTTAGGTCCTGGGAAACGCTTGTCTAAGCAACTACGAACATTTTAAAAAATGGTGATGTGGCCATCATGTTACATTCTCCGATTTTAATTGCATAATACACTGGAGGAAAAAAATGAAGCACTTGAAATTCGAGGGCGAAAAACTTTGAAGTGTCGTCTTTAAAGTCATCCATACGAACTTAAGCGTAACCCCTTCCGCCCCTCTCTAGCACCCCTGTGAAAAAAAAATGTTTTTTTAGGAAACCATTTTCAACTTTGACGATGTCTATGGAGTTGGAAAAATTTTGTCGACTCGATCCACCATAAAGGCATAAAAATATGATCAATTCCCTATGCAGGACTCGAAGAACGAA
The DNA here is from genome assembly GCA_910593695.2 of Ocypus olens. NCBI lineage: Eukaryota > Metazoa > Arthropoda > Insecta > Coleoptera > Staphylinidae > Ocypus > Ocypus olens. Next base: position 9,273,233 of record OU343054.1, on the reverse strand, counting down.
GTTCTTAGGACGATTTGACACCATGTTATGGCTGTTTGAAAAATTTGACATTGTCAATGTTTCCAGAAAAAACCTTTTTCTTTCACAGGGGCGCTAGAGGGGGGGCGGAAGGGGTTACGCTTAATTTAGCGTGCATGGCTTTAAAGAAGACACTTCAAAGTTTTTCGCCCTTAAAGATTAATTAAAATTGATTGAAAATACGCCGAGTTATGGCGGTTTGAAAATGGTCGAAATTTCACGAATTTATCAACCCTAAAAATAGGTCTTGATAAATCCTAAAAAATATTTCTGAAAAAGACCTGGAAGAGTCCTGGTTATAAAGTTCTAAAGAGAATACCCGAAAGAAGCCTTGAATAAAACAGTCCTGAAAAACCCTGATAAAAAAGTCTTTATAAAAAGTCTCGAAAAAGAGTCCAGAAAAAAATGTCTTAAAAACAGGACCTTGAAAAAGCCCTGGAGAAGTCCCGAAAACAGAGTCGTCACAAAAAAAATTCTGAAATAGAAACCTGATAAAAAAACCTGTAGAAATGTATTGAAGCAAGCTTTAAAAAAAAATCGAAAAAAGGCCTTAAAATGACCTGAAAGTAAGCTTGAAAAATGGTCTAGAAAAAAGTCCAAAAAAAAATAGCCTGCACAGAGTCCTTACAAAGGTCCTAAAAAAGACCCTAAAAAGTCGAGAAAATAGAAGTCATGAGAAAAGCCTTAGAAAACATCTGATAAAAGGCATTAAAAAAAATCTTGAAGAAATAATCGTGATAAACGTCTTGAAAAAATAATCCTGATAAAAAATTCCTGAAAATAAGGTCCTAGAAAAAGTTCTGATAAAAAGGCCAGAAGGAAAGTACCGAAAACCCCTACAAGAAAGTCCTGAATAAAGCCTGTGAAATAGTCCCGAAAAAAGTTTAGAAAATAGTCCTAAAAAAGAGTCCTGAAGGAGATTTGTTCTAAAAGTCCTGAAAGAGATTTCTGAAAAAAGTCCTGTAAAGAGTCCTTAAGAAGGTCCTAAAAAGACCTGAAAAAAATCCAGAAAATAGTCCTGAAAAAAGCCTTAGAAGAGACCTGATTAAAGGCATTAAATAGTTAAATAAAACACACTTTTACTTAGTTAATATCACACAGTGTGATATTAACTAAGTAAAAGTGTGTTTTATTTAATTAAAAATGTATCACGAAGTAAGTGCCGCCAACCTCAATCAGCATTAAATAGTCTTGAAAAAAAAAGGCCCCGAAAAAAATTTGAAAAAGAAAGGTTCTAAAACAAAAGTCCTGAAAAAATGTCGTGAAAAAAGGCCTCAAAAAAGAAAATAAAGTCATGAAAAAAGTTCTGAAAAAAAGTCGTAACAAAAGTTTTGTAAACATTATCCTGCAAAAAAAAACCCAAAAAGAGTCTTGCAAAACGCCTAAGAAAAGACCTGAAAAATGCATTAAAACAGTTCCAGAAAAATAATCTAGATTAAAAATCCTGAAAAAAGTCCCACAAAAAAAGGCCCCAAACAAAAACTTTTTAAAATAAAAACTTGAAAAAGGAGTCCGGGAAAAAAATTCTGCAAAAGAAAAGTACTGAAAAAACATCGTTAAGAAAGAGTTCTGGAAATAAAGTCTTGAAAAAAGTTCTGAAAAAACTCTTAACAAAAGTTTTAAAAAAATTATCCTGCAAAAAAAAACAACCCCAAAAGGAGTCTTGCAAAAAGCCTTAGAGACCCGAAAAGGCATTTAAAAAGTCGTGAAAAATTATTCTGAAAAAAAATCTCAAAAAAGGTCCTGAACAAAAAGTTTTTAAAATAAAGTCTTAAAAAAATTCTAAAAATAAAAAGAAAAGTCCTGAAAAAACATCGTTAAATAAGAGTCCCGAAAATATAGTCCTGAAGAGAAGTTCTAGAAAAAAGTTCTTAAAAAAGACCTGAAATTAGAAATTAAAAAATCCTGAAAATAAGGTCTTACAAAAGAGATCTGAAAAATCAATCCTGAAAAAAGAGTCCTAAAAAAAGTCGTAAAAAAGAGTCCTGGAAAATAAAATCCTAAAAGAGATTTCTGAAAAATATCCTGCAAAGAGTCCTTAAGAAGATCCTGAAAAGACCTGAAAAAATTCCAGAAAATACTCCTGAAAAAAGCCTCAGAAGAGACCTGATAAAAGGCATTAAAGTCTTGAAAAAATAAACCTGATAAAAAATGCCTGAAAAAGGTCCTGAACGTAATAATAATAATAATACGTTTATTAACGGGATTCACCCTTTTTTTTACAATGTAATACATACATATATTGAGTACTAAAAATTAATACATAATAATAGTTTCTAAATAGTCTTGAAAAAAGGGTCCCGAAAAAAAATCGAAAAAGAAAGATTCTGAAACCAGTCCTGAAAAAACTTCATGAAAAAAGGCTTCAAAAAAGAGTTCTGAAAATAAAGTCATGAAAAAAGTTCTGAAAAAAGTCGTAACAAAAATTTTAAAAACATTGCCTTGCAAAAAAATCGCAAAAAGAGTCTTGTAAAACGCCTAAGAAAAGACCTGAAAAAATTCATTAAAGAAGTTCCAGAAAAATAATCTAAATTAAAAATCCTGAAAAAAGGCCCCAAACCAAAACTTTTCAAAATAAAGACTTAAAAAAAGAGTCCTTGTAAAAAATTCTGCAAACGAAAAGTCCTGAAAAAACGTCGTTAAGAAAGAGTTCTGGAAATAATGTCTTGAAAAAAGTTCTGAAAAAACTCTTAACAAAAGTTTTGAAAAAATTATCCTGCAAAAAAAACCCAAAAGGAGCCTTGCAAAAAATAAGGTCTTGCAAAAAAGATCTGAAAAATCAATCCTGAAAATACAGTCCTAAAAAAAGTCTTCAAAAAAGTCCTGAAAAAGAGTTCTGAAAAATAAAGTCCTTAAAGAGATTTCTGAAAAAAATCCTGCAAAGAGTCCTTAAGAAGGTCCTAAAAAGACCTGAGAAAATTCCAGAAAATAGTCCTGAAAAAGCCTTAGAAGAGACCTGATAAAAGGCATTAAACAGTGTTGAAAAAATAAACCTGATAAAAGATGCCTAAAAAAAGGTCCTGAACATAATAGTTTTTAAATAGTCTTTAAAAAAAAGGCCCTGAAAAATATTCGAAAAAGAAAGGTTTTGAAACAAAGGTCCCGAAAAAACGTCGTGAAAAAAGGCCTCAAAAAAGAGTTCTGAAAATAAAGTAATGAAAAACATTGTCCTGCAAACAAATCCCAAAAAGAGTATTGCAAAACGCCTAAGAAAAGACCTGAAAAATGCATTAAATAAATTCAAAAAAATAATCTAGATTAAAAATCCTGAAAAAAAAGGCCCCAAACAAAAACTTTTTAAAATAAAAACTTGAAAAAAGAGTCCTCGAAGAAAAATCTGCAGAAGAAAAGTCCTGAAAAACGTCGTTAAAAAAGAGTCCTGGAAATAAAGTTTCGAAAAAAGTTCTGAAACTCTTTACAAAAGTTTTGAAAAAAATATCCTGCAAAAAAATCCAAAAAGAGTCTTGCAAAAAGCCTTAAAAAGGCATTAAAAAAATCGTGAAAAATAATCTAGAAAAAAAGTCTCAAAAAAGGTCCTGAACAAAATTCTGAGAAGAAAAGTCCTGAAAACATCGTTGAAGAAGAGTCCCGAAAATATAGTCCTGAAGAAAAGTCCTGCAAAATGAGTCCTAGAAAAAGTTCTTAAAATAGACGTGAAATTAGAAATTACAAAGAAGAAAAAAAGATCTGAAAAATCAATCCTGAAAAAAGAGTCCTAAAAAAAGTCGGATACGTCGATTGGTATTGGTAAATATACATTTTATTTGTACATGTCTCTCTCTCTCTATGTGCGCTGTGTCTTATAAACTACCACAGGTTTTAAAATTAATTCTTAAACTTAAATTTACTCAAACTAAGGCTTTAGTTGGAAATCCGAAGAACTGAAAGGCCTTCCGTAAAACTATTTATTTATTTTTTGTTAGTTATCGATTTTTTTCAACATCTACAGCACTTAACAATTTTAAATATTGTAAAAAATCATTATTGAAAGAATTAGCTTCAAAAGCTCAAGATCCAAGGAAGAACAATGTGTTTATAATTGTCCATAAAAACAGTTGCCATATTCTTGGTGGAAACAAGACATCAACATTCCAAACTTGCGAATATAAAAAATGCACTTGACGATTTGAGATATTGTAAAAAAATCATTATTGAAAGAATTAGTTTCAATAGCTCCACATCAATGGAACAATGTGTTTATATGATTTTCTCTAAAAACAATTGCCATATCCTTTGTTGAAACAAAAGAGCAACATTCCAAAATAAGTTTCAAAAGCGCAGGATCTACGGAAGAACAATGTGTTTATGATTTCCCGTAAAAACAATTGCCATATTCTAGGTTAAAACAAAACAGCAACCACCCAAGTGACCAAGTATTACAAAACGCTTCTGTATTTTGCCGTTTATGGGGAATTATGAATCAATTCTTACTTATCGTTATCGAAATAAATAATCTTAATAATTTCTCGATCGACAAGAAATCTTTAAAAATGTATTAAATTTCTATGAATTTGAAGCAATTTTAGATGATTTGCCACTTGCATAAAGGCTTATCTATCAGGAAATTGAATGTTTAGCCAATTTCTGATATTTCTTGCATAATGGGCTGGTGCTCCATCGTGTTGGAACAACATCCTAATCCGTTGTGCAAGTGACAAATCATCTCAAATTACTTCAAATAAACGAAAATGTAAAAAATAATTAAAATTTTTATATCGATCGAAAAATCTTTAAGATTATTTATTTCGATAACGGTAAGAAATCGGACAAATGTTTATTTGAACTCTTCTATTCAGAATAACATTATCCACTTCCTGTTTACGTTTGGCACACTCGAAACGAGAGACCCTGTATTTACAATTTTTCTCTGAATACGATTACCTACCCTTCCGATTCCGATTATTTTTCCTATGGTCAACAGCTATTCCGATTACGATTATCATCCGATTATTACCGTCATCCGAATCGCAGTATACCGATTAATCAAATTATTACTAATTAAGCGTGAAATATCATCAAAGCTAAATTTAGTTTCGATTTTAAAATGTGTCGCTTGGTGAAAGCCCCACAATTACTTTCTCGAAATATTATTTCATCAGATTTATCTTTATAATTCCAAACCGCACTCGACATAACCTTCTTGAAAAATATTTTCCAACCACTCAGTTTGCTTGTCCCACTTTCCTAAGTGTTTGTAAAATCAATTTAACTATTTAATCAACCTAGAAATGAAATAAAAATAGTGGCCCTTTCAATTACCACGAACTTAAAATGGAATATCGACGAAAGGAAGTTTTCTACCCCATTTTGTGGAAAACAAAACCATAAAGAATCGAAGCACGCACTTCTAAAGTTAAACCATCAATTGGATTTATTTCGTAGAAATACAATGCCAACGTAAATTTAGCAGAATAAGAATTAAAAGTTGGTATTTAGACGACTAGTTATTTTACACGCTGACCCACTAGCCGCGTGCGTTAGCGCGCCAGTGCTAATGCGGAGGGCCCCGGGTTCGAATCCCGTCGAGGCCATGGGTGTTTGTGGATGTCTATTTCATTTAATATGAACAATACATTACCGATGTGACTGAAGGGCACCTGCCAAAGTCAAAAAAAATGGTGATGTGGCCATCATGTTACTTTCTCCGACTTGATGGTATCATTTATATTTACGCTTTCATGGTTTATTCTAAATTTAAATCACATTTTAAATGTACATCGAGCGTTCTGTAGACTCGCATGAAACTGACGTTTAAAACGTCAAAATTATGAAAGATGGAAAAATTATACTTCAAATTTAAAAACTCAATTTACTCAAAAACTAAAGGGATTTCGAAAAAAACTTATTCTTTATAAGTTGTTCATTTTAACATTATCTACAATTATTATTAATATAAATTTGCTGTAACTATTATCGTTCTATAATTATGAACCAAAAATTTAAAAAATAATACATTTTTTTCTCGAATAAAAATGATTTTATGAAAAATGCTTTCAAGCAAAAGATGTTCACTTCTTTGTTGTCTTCAAAGTTTGTTTAAATATTTTTGTGATATTTTTCATATTTAAGAAAATATTGGCAAAAAACAAAAAACAGGTAAGGTAAACGCCCACTTCCGGTGTACGAAATTTTACCAAAAGCTTTTCAGTTCTTCAGATTATCAAATGAGATAGATGTTTAAAGTTTCATATCAATTGCATTATTAGTTTTTGAGATACAGCGCGCACAGACACACACACACAGAAACACACACACAGACACAAAAAAAAAATCCAGAAATTGTTGAAATGGCATCTAGGGACCCCAAAACGGATATTTCCGTAAAAAATTTTTTTGAAAAAAAAATCACGATCACAATACTTTCTCGTACTTCGTAACGGAGAAAGTAAAAAAGTTATTTTAAGAAAATACTAATAGCATATATTTTGGGGATAATTTTGTTTAACTCAAAATAGACTTATTTAATTGGTTAAAAAATATGTTTGTTGAACATCATGGTTTCGATTTTGTATTCCGACTCTTAATTGATGTTTGCGTATGTTTTCTTTTTTGTGGTTCATTTTTTTTTTATTGGCAATATGGAAGTTGCGATATTACAAAATGATGTGTCATAATATTACATAAATGTTTGAAATTAATTCTGAACGGTGTCCAGAATAAATTATTAAAATGAATGTAAATAATCTCAACAAATACCTCGTGTCGCAAATTCTTCCTTTTTTTCGAAATAAATTATGTTGCCCATGCAATATAAATTATTTTTTTAAATCGAATAAATTTGTATTTCGGCAATCATTATAATACAGGGTCTTTTTTTTAATGTGGAGTCAAAGCGCTTCTACCAAAAAGCTAAAAAGGATTGAAATTCTTAGAACAGGTCGATTATAGTAATTTATTTTGCATTATCTGACGCTATCTGAAAAAATATGATAACAGTATTTTATCAATTATGTCATTGATATTTTTTAAATGGAATTAGATTTCTTATTTCTCATCTTTTTTACGCTTCTTAATTCTCTCTATAGTCAGATCATTTTTTGCAAAATGAATTTTTATCAACTTACTCTCTAGAAAAATCTCGAATGTGTTGACTGAAAACAGTCGATTCTTGAAGTGACTTAAACCTCTATTGAATAATTATAAAGTATGTCTGGAAAAATGTCTGATGAGTAAAAAAAAGGTCCTCATTCAAAAATTTGCAATGTAGGATAAGTATACCGTGTGAGTGTAAAGTCTGGAACTATCGCAATAAATCTTTTATTAAACGTTTTTGAAAAAATTCACGAACACGTCAGTTTTTATCTTAAATGAGACATATTTGACTGTTATCGTCTTTTGTTTTTGAGATATGACGTAAGCGATAGTTTTTTTTTTAATGGAAACCCTATTTTTTATGTTGAATTTGGAAAGAACTTGAAATTCTAAGACCAAATATGCTAAAAAAGTATGATACTTTATTTGTCAATTTGGAAAATATAATAAAAATAAAAAAATGATGATGTGGCTATCATGTTACTTTCTCCGACTTCATGGTATCATTTATATTTACGCTTCCATTGTTTATTTTATTTTATCATATCTTAAATGTACGTCGAGCGTTTTGTAGACTCGGATGAAACTAAAATTATGAAAGACGGAAAAATTATACTTCAAAAACTCAGTTTACTCAAAAACTAAAGAGTTTCGAAAAAAACTTATTCTTTATAAGTTGTTTATTTTTGCATTCTCTACAATTATTATCACCATAAATTTGCTGTAACTATTATCATTTCATAATTATAAACTAAAAATATAAAAAACAAAATAAATTTTTTTCTCGAATAAAAATGATTTTATGAAAAATGTTTTCGAATAAAAGATGTTCATTTATTTGTTGTCTTCAATTTTTGTTTAAATGTTTTTGTGATATTTTTCATATTTAAGAAAATATTGGCAAAAAACAAAAAACAGTTAAGGTAAACAACCACTTCCGGTGTACAAAATTTTACCAAAAGCTTTTCAGTTCTTCGGATTATCAAATAAGACTTATGTTCAAAGTTTCATATCAAATTCTTTATTAGTTTTTGAGATACAGCGCACACAGCAGACACACACACACACACACACACACACACATACACACACACACACACACACACACACACACACACACACACACACACACACAGACACATTTTTTTTCCAGAAATTGTTGAAATGGCATCCAGGCACACCAAAACGGATATTTCCGTAAAAAAAAATTGAAAAAAAAAATCACGATCACAATACTTTCTCGTACTTCGTAACGGAGAAATTAAAAATTTCCAGAAATTGTTGAAATGGCATCTAGGGACCCCAAAACGGATATTTCCGTATTTTTTTTTTAATCACGACAACATGACTTTCTCCTACTTCGTAACGGAGAAAGTAAAAATCAAAAAAAACGTCAAGTAGGTCAATGATTGACAGCTTACTTAATTTTCCATTGCATGTATTGCAATCATTATGAACTGCAAAAAACGAAAAATAACAAAATAAAAAATAAACAATTAAATTAAATGTTCAAACTGACCACCATTTTGTACAAGCCAGTACCCTAGTCTGTACTGAATTTCCTCACGAACTTTAACCAAGTTTCAGGTGGAATGATTCTTACTTTTGTGCAAATTCTTTGCTGTAACTCTTCTATTATCTGTGGGCGGTACATGTAAACCTTACTCTTTAGATATCCCCATAAAAAAAACCCCATCGGAGGTAGGTCAGGTGATCTCGGAGGCCACTCAACAGCTCCCCTTCTGCCTATCCATCTACCAGGAAAATTTCCATTTAAATAATTCCTAACACCATCAGCAAAATGTGCCGAAGCACCATCTTGCTGAAACCATAACGTATCGTTTGGCAGATCTGGATCTTTATTGTTCGAATAAAGCACCGCAAGAGCAGGAATGAAATCGTTTCTTAAGAAATCCAAATACTTTTCGCTTGTTGTCTTGAATAAAAAATAGGCCTAGAATTCTATCTCCTACAATTCCTGCCCAAATGTTGACTTTTTCAGTGCGGATTTTCAGGTGCCCAATATTGATAGTTTCGTTTAAGTGAAATGTTACTTCATCAGAAAAAATGATTCGATTTAAAAAGTAGTCATCGATCTTACACTGCTCCATCATTACCTCACAGAGTCATTTTTTGATAATCTTCAACCGTTCACGAGATATTCACCTAGGTATATGCTTAAAAACAATTGCCACCAAATACTATTTTTTTGTTAAATTGGAATCTCGATAAGCCGGATATTAAAAATTTGAAGTAATTTTTTGATTATGTTCAACCGTTCACGAGATATTCACCTATATGCTTAAAAACAATTGCCATCAAATACTGTTTTTTTTTTTTGTTGAATTGTCATCTCGATAAGCCGGATATTAAGAATTTGAAGTCATTTTTTAATTATCTTCAACCGTTCACGAGATATTCACCTATATGCTTAAAAACAATTGTCATCAAATACTGTTTTTTTTTTATTGAATTGGCATCTCGAAAAGCCGGAGATTAAGAATTTGAAGTAATTTTTTGATTCTCTTCAACCGTTCACGAGATATTCACCTATATGCTTAAAAAAAATACCATCAAATACTGTTTTTTGTTGAATTGGCATCTCGATAAGCCGGATATTAAGAATTTGAAGTCATTTTTTGAATTTCAAATCATTTTTTGGTTATTTTTGTCTTTAACAGTTCACGAGATATTCACCTATATGCCAAAAAAACAATTGCCACCAAATACTGTTTTTTTTTGTTGAATTGGCATCTCGATAAGCCGTAGATTAAGAATTTGAAGTAATTTTTTGATTATGTTCAACCGTTCACGAGATATTCACCTATATGCTTAAAAACAATTGATACCAAATACTGTTTTCTTGTTGAATTGGAATCTCGATAAGCCGGAGATTAAGAATTTGAAGTAATTTTTTGTTTATCTGCAACCGTTCACGAGATATTCACCTGTATGCCAAAAACAAATGCTGCAAATACTGTTTTCTTCTTGAATCAGCATCTAGATAAACCGGAGAACACGAATTTCAAATCATTTTTTGGTTATCTATATCGTTAGCAGTTCACGAGATATTCACTTATATGCCAAAAAAAAATAATTGCCACCAAATACTGTTTTTTGTTGAATTGGAATCTAGATAAGCCGGAGATTAAGAATTTGAAGTAATTTTTTCATTATGTTCAACGGTTCACGAGATATTCACCTATATGCTTAAAAACAATTGCCATCAAATACTGTTTTTTTGTTGAATTGGAATCTCGATAAGCCGGAGATTAAGAATTTTAAGTAATTTTTTGATTATGTTCAACCGTTCACGAGATATTCACCTATATGCCAAAAAACAAATGCTGCAAATACTGTTTTCTTCTTGAATCACCATCTAGATAAACCAGAGAACACGAATTTCAAATCATTTTTTGGTTATCTTTATCTTTAACAGTTTACGAGATATTCACCTATATGCAAAAAAAAACAATTGCTACCAAATACTGTTTTTTTGTTGAATTGGAATCTCGATAAGCCGGAGATTAAGAATTTGAAGTATTTTTTTGATTATCTTCAACCGTTCACGAGATATTCACCTATATGCTTAAAAACAATTGCCAACAAATACTGTTTTTTTTTTGTTGAATTGGCATCTCGGTAAGCCGGAGATTAAGAATTTGAAGTGATTTTTTGATTATCTTCAACCGTTCACGATATATTCACCTATATGCTTAAAAACAAATGCTGCAAATACTGTTTTCTTCTTGAATCAGCATCTAGATAAACCGGAGAACACGAATTTCAAATAATTTTTTGGTTATCTTTATCTTTAACAGTTCATGAGATATTCACCTATATGCAAAAAAAACAATTGCCACCAAATACTGTTTTTTGTTGAATTGGAATCTCGATAAGCCGGAGATTAAGAATTTGAAGTAATTTTTTGATTATGTTCAACCGTTCACGAGATATTCACCCATATGCTTAAAAACAATTGCCACCAAATACTTTTTTTTTTGTTGAATTGGCATCTCGATAAGCCGGATATTAAGAATTTGAAGTCATTTTTTGATTATCTTCAACCGCTTACGAGATATTCACCTATATGCCAAAAAAGAAATTGATATAGTCGAATTTGAAGTTGTTTTTTTTTCAAGAACGCATAATTTTAATAATGTTACATAGTTACTTGATTTTTTTTTAAATTAAAACTTGGAACTCTTGATTGTTATTTATTACGTTTTGGTTTTAAAACTTAATAGTTATTTAAGCAACAAGGAACATAAGGACTGCCGAAAATGATAGTTGTCATTACGTTCCGTGTTGCTTATTAAATTTTTTCCGCTACCGGAAATATAATACTTAAAAACGATTAGAAAATATCGCTTGTAACATTTGTGGTTAAAATTTTTATAGTCACCTGTGCGTCCTATGGCTACCCAGCAACCGAGAAAACAATGTCAAATTTTATTTGTTTGTGTCAATCCAGTGAAACTTTCTGCGGGCATGGATATTAACGATGCTGCGAATATTGCGTTTCTTTTATTTTATTATTTTCCTAGGTCCGTAAGTTCCGTCGTCAGGACAACAAACACCACGAATGTTAGTTATCAGCCACTTACGGTACCTGTAAATATGTATGCAATGCTTATTTACGTTGTCGGTAGCGGAAAAAATCAATAATCTCGAATAATAATAATAATAATTCAAAATACAGTTTCATAGTTTTTAGCGTATTTGGTCTTAGAATTTCATGCTCTTTCCGAATTCAGCAGAAAAATAGGGTTTCCATTTAAAAAAATTATCGCTTACGTCGTATCTCAAAAACAAAAGACAATCCTTAAGTGACAATTACAGGAAAATATGTCTCATCTATATATATAAAAATGAATGTTTGTTTGTTTGTTTGTCGTTTATGGACACCTAAACCATTCGTCGGATTTGGATGAAATTTTCTGGGGTTAATGTAATCATGCGGGGGAAGGTTTCTGTGTAAAATGGAATATGTGTGTCTACTATTTCTTGGGTTTCAATGGACATAACCTAACTAATAGTATTTGTTGAATTTAGCGAATGTCAGGACGATAGAATAACGAACGTCAGGTGTTACCAACTGAAATTGGTGCGACCTGAATTCACTTGATTTGCCAGGCATGCCACCGCACATTTTAACATTGGAACTTGGCGTGCCTATAATCCTTCTTCGCAACATCAATACACCACAACTTTGCAACGGTACCAGGCTTTCAGTGAAAAAGATGATGAACAATATCATCCAAGCTACTATTTTGAATGGAAAATTTAAAGGGGAAGATGTACTATTACCACGCATCCCAATGATTCCGACAGATGTGCCATTTCAATTGAAACATTTGCAGTTTCCTGAGCGACTCGCTTTTGCAATGACAATCAACAAAGCACAATCGCTACAAGTGTGCGGACTAAATTTGAAGAATCCATGCTTCTCACATGGACAACTATATGTGGCCTGCTCACGCGTTGGAAAACCATCTGATTTATTTCGTGTGCGCACCAGACGGAAAAACTAAAAATATTGTGTATTCTAAAGCACTCCAATAAACAAATTTAATCTTTATCTCTATATTTGAGTGGCAGTGCAACGCATGCCGGGTAACGCTATCTATCTTCTTCTATATATATATATATATATATATATATATATATATATATATATATATATATATATATATATATATATATATATATATATATATATATAAATGAATGTTTGTTTGTTGGTTTGTTTGTCGTTTTATGGACACCTAAACCATTCGTCGGATTTGGATGAAATTTTCAGGGGTTAATGTAATCATGCGGGCGAAGGTTTCTGTTTAAAATAGAATGTGTTTGTCTACCATTTCTTGGTTTTCAATGTACATAACCTAACTAATAGTATTTGTTGTATTTAGCGAATGTCAGGAGGATGGAATAATGTACGTCAGGCGTTACTACCTGAAATTGGTGCGACCTGCCGGTTGCTTTCACGACCTGTAATTAGCATTTAAAATTAAACAGCCCTCACTAACGTTTAGAGCCTAATCCGTTTTCGGCCAGACGAACAAATCCAACAGGATACGTCACCAGTAATAAGCTACGGATTGACGACGGCGCAGCGCAGCGGAGCCGTCGTTCGTCACCAGTTACCTTGCTTAATTTTTAAGGGCTACGCACGGACGACGGCGCAGCGCAGCGGAGCCGTCGTTCGTCACCAGTTACCTTGCTTAATTTTTAAGGGCCACACACGGACGCCGGAGCAGCGCAGCGGAGCCGTCGTTTGTCACCAGTTTATTTGCTTAATTTTAATGGGCCATACACTCCGCTGCGCTGCGTCGTCGTCCGTCACCAGTCATCTGCCTTAAAATATATGGACCATGCACGGACGACGGCGCAGCGCAGCGGAACCGTCGTTCGTCACCAGTAATAAGCTACGTATTGACGTATTGCAGCATTGCAACGCATGCCGGGTACTCGCTAGTTTAAGATAAAAATTGAAGTGTTCGAGAATTTTTTCAAAAACGTTTAATAAAAGATTTATTGCTATAGTTCCAGACTTTACACTCGCACGGTATGTTAAAATTATGTGAGAGAATTAAGAGCTATGTAAAAGTTGGGAAATAAAAAAAAAAAAAATTTATGAAAAGTCAATGACGTCATGAGTCAAAAATCAAATGCGTCAGAAAATGCGGATTCTAAATAACAAAAATCGACTCGTTCGAGGATGTTGTATTTTTTTCGAGCTATTTCAGCGGGAGCACTTTGGTTCCATAAGAAATCTGTATGCTTCGTGGCATCTAGAAAAGAGTTCTGTAAATACAGTAGCGTCGAACAATTTTTAATGCCGCATATTTGATGAGAATATGCAGGCAGGATGATGAATTTTCCTCCAGTTTCCAGTAAATTTCCAGACCGATTGTAAATTCGCCTAAATTAATCTTGATTAGCTCCCCCCAAAATACACTTAATATAATCAATAATGTTAATGTATCGATGTTCGGCTTCTTAGCCATTAGTTTAGAGGGAGATATCCACGATGCCAAATTTTATATATAAAAGAAACATATAAAACTGTAGCGAGTATAATTTATTTAGCCGGTTAGTTATTCGACGAAGGGACATTTTTTCAAAATGGAGATCTCAATCATAAAAAAGGAAATTCGACTACAGTACCGTGGATTGTAGTTTCACCTTTCTTTATTTGTATTATGTAACGGTGCCTTGGGAAAAGTAATTAAGGCAAATGAGTTTTGTAATATATAGTATATAAATATTTTTCTATGTTGTCAAACTGTTCATAGATATAATAACGTAAGTCTATTATTATTGTATAAAATGAGGAAACTAATGTAAGAAGTATATAATTATATATGACTGATGTGTACAGGATTTCCAGGATAATTAGTTAAACCATCTGAATTTTGTAAATGGTAAGTGTTTATACAGAGTCTGTAGAATTTTTTATAGTATGAAGGTGCATATTTAAATCCTATATTTATAAAGTTAGTCAATAACAGCTTGTATGTACGTCAATGAAATGTCGCTTGAAACTCATCAAAACTATAATTTCTCTTATAAATTCTTTTGTATCATTCAATATCCGGCGTGGCACTAGCCAGGGAAATAGTTGTTTTAATAAGTTATTTGTTTATAGTCTTAGTAAGACTTAATTTTGCTCGCAGAGTTACGGATAGGTTGAATATTCATATATTCAGGCTACATTTCGTTTTATTGAATTTATTTAATGCTTTCTGCAACAAGAAAGGTTGTTTCTAATTTATTTATAATTTCTCTATTTTTGTGATATCTATACTCATTTCCTAATAAGGCTCTTCCATCTTAAAAATCCTAGAAATGCTAATCATTGTATGAAGTTACATACCTAACCAAAAATCGAAAAAAAGTATAGTGCTGGTACATTTTCGCAAAAATTTAATTCACGCACTTAGGACAAGAATTTTAATTTTGGTTTCTCCGAAACAAAACTTGTCAATACGTTTATTTCTCTGTCAATCCCTATTGCGAATTCGTTAGGTAAGGATTAAATACATAAAAATCTTTAACCGAATGACCGTATTTAAGAAATCAACATTTTATTAAGGGAATACGAATGTTTTACATTTCAGGTCAAATTGTTTTTTCTAATTACAGCGACAATAACCTAATAGGTTTTGAATACATGGATAGAAAAAAAAAACTTATTTTTTGTATATCAGATTTTAGAATGAAGGTTTACATTTAGGAACTAAATATGGATCATAATACTTATTAATTCCACTGACTACGCATAAATTACCATTTGTAAGATTTATATGCCTGCATCCCTCATCCCAGATATCCTGGATATGTGAAGGGGGAATAGATTTTAAGGATTTGTTAATTTTAAAACAAGGATGTCCGGATAAGCACGACCCCTTATCCAAATTATCCTTGGGAAGTGAGAAAATCTCCGGCAATTTTAAATTGCACGCCGGCAATTTTCCCTTTGAGACTCGCCAAAAACTTTTCGCATCTAATCACCATCCCCAGGAAATTACAACGGGCTCTGTTTATTCCTCCAATAATTAAATAACTTGAGGGGAAGTCGCCGGTCGCATCCGCTTTACACTTAAGTTTCACTTAAATGTCTATTTCATGTTAATGCGTTCCGGTTTTGTCATTTTCACGGAAATACTTGCGAGTTGATTCGACGATTTTTTATTGGTAAGCCGTCTGTCTGTCAGCTAACAGCGCAGGAAGCCTACACTTAAACTAAACACAACCTTTTTTCGAGAAAATTGATTGGGCGAAATTTCTCTCAAACTCGCGATTCTTCGAATCGCGCAAAATAATGGATTACTTAATGAAAAAAAAAACTGATATTGTATAATCCTATGACTTGTTGTAATAAAATGTGTATTTGTAATAAAGAAATATTGAAGTATAAATTGTAATTTCCATATCCCTAAATAGTTCCTAAAGCATAGAATTATTATTTTACTATAATATAAACAGAATATTCAGGTGGCTTCAACAATGTGAACAGCTTCCGAGATTGGATGCATAATCTATTTATGGATCCTAGATATTGGTATTTTCTACCGCAAATATTGCATCAGGTAAGACAACATCCTCTTTGATCAAACCAGAAGCATATATAGTACCTACTATCTTAACATCTTCTTGTAACTGGAATATATAAGTAAGTATATTTGTGGTTTTGTTATAATATACTCATTATATTTGTGTTTCTGTAATTATAATTATATACATTGTTCACTACTCTCAGTGATTAATCATTAATATTTTTTTAATATATATTCTAAAAGAAAGAGCCCAAGATTGCAATATCTCGAGAAAGGGTATAGGTAGCAAATTGAAATTTTCATGAAAAAGTACAAAAAATTCAAAAACATGACTATTAAAATTTCACTCCCCTGCGATCAACCCTTAAAAAAAGGGTTGCCAACCCCTCAATAAAAAAAAATCGCCAAATTTTATTTTTTTTCCGCAAGCCGCAAACGTCCTCTAGGGGCCGCACCGACTGGAAGTTAGCCATAAATTTCAGCCACGAATCCGGCGCCTCCACCATTTTTGTCTTTCCAAGTTTTCTCTACTAATTTACAGACAATGGATTAAAATTCATAATTAATCAAACTGCTGTAGTACCATGGTAATAACAATAAGCTTGTAACTTAGGATTTACCCCGATTTTTCGATAAGACATCTATCGAAACATAGTCAATTTTCAAAAAATCAAAAGTCATCGTTAGGCGTAGTTTATGTTCTATATTTTCGGCCACAAATGTTTCATAGGGCTTTGTTTACAATATTTAAGCTAAAAAGAATGACTCATATTCTTCATTTTTCTTTAAATAATTATTTACCCAGACACTTATTTGATAATCTGAAGAACTGAAAATCTTTTGGTGAAATTTCGTACACCGGAAGTGGGTGTTTACCTTAACTGTTTTTTGTTTTTTGCCAATATTTTCTTAAATATGAAAAATATCACAAAAACATTTAAACAAATATTGAAGACAATAAAGAAATGAGATAATTTTGTTTGAAAACATTTTTCATAAAATCATTGTTATTCGAGAAAAAAAATTATTATTTTTATTTCATTTTTGGTTTATAATTATGAAACGATAATAGTTACAGCAAATTTATGTTAATAATAATTGTAGAGAATGCCAAAATGAACAACCTATAAAGAATAAGTTTTTTTCTAAATTTCTTTAGTTTTTGAGTAAACTGAGTTTTTGAATTTAAAGTATAATTTTTCCATCTTTTATAATTTTGACGTTTTAAACGTCAGTTTCATGCGAGTCTACATAACGCTCCATGTATATTTAAAATATGATTTCAATTGAAAATAAATCATAAAAAAGTAAATATAAATACCATCAAGTCGGAGAAAGTAACATGACTTAACGGTCAGGACAATATTTTCATCAAATGCCTGATATATTATCCGCCTTATTGGTGCCGCGTGATATTAAAATTCCAAGATATGTTCTAGCTTTTCTTTCTTAAACATAATTTCTAACTAGACGCCGCACTGTTCCATATGGTGTTTTGGTCATATCAGACGTTTTTTTTTTATTGCCCCACTTTCACCTTCTGACGATTTTAAATATGCGCACACATTCAAAAGAATGCACGAATAGGCAAATGCGTGCGACGACGTTTTGAATCCTTTGATGTAGAAGGCAGTTCATCGTTGAGAAATTCATATATGATGCTCATATAATAGTACAAAATGATAAAAATCCCTGTCTTTAATATGTTCAGAAACTGATGACATGAACGCCAACATTCATGAAATGAACTCCATCAGCACTAAATTTCTGTAAAATTACGAAACCCCATAGAATTATAGAAACCCATAAAGGTATAGAATCCTATAATAACAGAAACCCATAAAATCATAGAATCTTGTAAAAAACCTATAAAATTTTTGTTGAATTTGGTTCTCGTTTATCACGTGGTGAAACATTTTTAATATTACTGGTTGTTGAAATTAGGCACTTGGATTAGAGATCAACAAAGCGCTAAAGCGGGGAAAACACGTCGTAAATGAAAATGATGACATCTGGAGTTCTCCAATAATGACCGCCCTAATTACCTGAATGGACAATTTTAATATATAAGCGAAACTATTTTTCCCCTGTATTCATTCCTAGATAATGATGTAACAATCGAAACTAGTCGGAATAAAAAGTATAAAATTTGTGAAACCTACCAAGTGCCTAATTTCAACAACCAGTAATATTAAAAATGTTTCACCACGTGATAAACGAGAACCAAATTCAACAAATATTAAATGCCAGTCAAGCAGACCTCGTTTCCAAATACAGAAGAAATCTAATTAAGTTTTCAAAAGCAAACAACCATATATGGTTCAACACCATATGCCGGAAAGAAAAACTTAAACCAAAATATATGAAGATACACACCAAACACCACTCAAGAGAAGCCCAAGAAGCCGTGAACCAAGCATACGAAAAATGGATCTACCTCGAAATGAAAAAATGGTACAATAGAAGAGACAACTTATCACACCTACTCAAATTACTACATTCAAGATTAATCACACACTTACACCCAGCAGAGTTCAATGTAATCGACACCATGTTTAGAGAAGAAGCCAGAAACGTCGCGTTCGAGCAGTTCCAGTGTCAATCAAGAAAACTAAAATCACTACGAGAGAAGAAATCAAAACAAGAAGAAGACATAAACACGCTAGCCTTAAACAATACGGGTGAGACTAATAATGTTAAATTCTATCCCAGATTAGTAAATTTATCAAATATACATTTTGAACCAACAGAGTCCTTATTACTAGAAAAAGGCCTAAAATATAATCCGAAAATCAAATCCAATAGTATAATCGAATCGATAGGCATAGATGCAGAAATCATATGTAATAAATTATCCTCAGAAAATGACAGATCATTAACTAAACATAAAGTTGCTAAATTAATAACACAACATAAATCTAAACATAAAATAAAAAATAGAAGACAGTCAGAATTAAAAACAATCAAAAACATCAAACAAAAACTTAAAAACAACAATTTAATCCTCACAAAAGCAGACAAAGGCAATACTGTCACAATTTTACCTAGAACAGAGTATATTACAAAAACCGAAGCTCAACTACAATCAGACAGATTCAAAATTATACCAAGAGATCCTACCAACAAATTCCAATTAGAACTTAAAAAATCAATTAAATCATGCACAAATATTATTAATGAATCACAAAAATTTAAACTTGTAAAAATGAACCCTAAAGCACCAACCTTGTATGGACAACCAAAGCTCCATAAAGACGATTTCCCAATAAGAACAGTAAATTCATATATACACGCCCCAGCATATAACCTATGTAAATTTATTAATGAAATACTCCCAACTTTCATTGACTTTAAATCATCATACGCAATTAAAAATTCCATAGAACTAGTCAATAAATTAGAAACTCTTGTCATCCCTCCAAATGCAAAATTAATATCTTTCGACGTTAAAAGCCTGTTCACATCAATACCAGTAAAAGAACTAAAAATTATCCTAAAAAAACATATCAACAAGTCAGATAACCCAGAAGCAAATAAAAAAGAAATCACAGAACTAATTCACCTTTGCCTTAAACAAAATTATTTCGAATTTAATGATATTATTTACACGCAAACTGACGGTCTACCAATGGGCTCCCCACTTTCACCATTACTTTCAGAAATCTTCATGTCAGAATTTGAAAATAATCTATTAAATAAAACTGAGTCTAAACATATCCACTACTGGGCAAGATATGTAGACGATATATTCTGCATTTGGACAGGAACAACTAGACAATTAAATATATTCGAAACTTTCTTAAATTCAATCGATAATAACATCCAATTTACGTCAGAAATAGAAGACAACAATTCAATCAACTTCCTAGATTTAACCATAACCAAATTAAATAACAAATTACAGTTTAAGATATATAGAAAAGAAACTTTCACTGATACCATCATTCCCGAAGATTCAAATCACCCCAATCAGATCAAACTTAGTACTTTTCATTCATACCTCCATAGACTAATTAATATCCCTCAAAATAAAGAAAATTATTTCAAAGAACTATCAGTCATAAAAACAATAGCTAAGAATAACGGCTACAACACAAAAATAATAGATAAATTACTAAAAAAGAAAAAACAGACACAACTATTAAAATATTTTTATCCACCGCAACAAGAACAAAAAACCAAAAATTGGGTCAAATTAGAATATGTAAATGATCTGTCAAATAAAATAAAAAATTGTGTAACTGGGAACGAATTTAACATTATATGTACAAACTCCACCAATATCGGCAAACTTTTGATAAATAATAAACCAACCATAGAAAAATCCAAAAAATGCGGCATATACGAAATCGAATGTGGGGATTGTGATGCAACGTATATTGGCCAAACCGGAAGAACATTTAGTATAAGACTAAAAGAACATAGAAAAGCCATACTAGACAATAAAGGCACCACCGGTTTTACCAAACATTGCATCACAAATAACCACTTCTTCGAAGAAAATAATTTTAAAATATTACATACAGGTAATAAGGGCCGAAATTTAAATCTCCGAGAAGGATTAGAGATCAACAAAGCGCTAAAGCGGGGAAAACACGTCGTAAATGAAAATGATGACATCTGGAGTTCTCCAATAATGACCGCCCTAATTACCTGAATGGACAATTTTAATATATAAGCGAAACTATTTTTCCCCTGTATTCATTCCTAGATAATGATGTAACAATCGAAACTAGTCGGAATAAAAAGTATAAAATTTGTGAAACCTACCAAGTGCCTAATTTCAACAACCAGTAATACTATAAAATTTTACAAATCTGTATAATTACAGAAACCTATAATATTACAGCAACCTATAAAATGAAAGTCCTGTAAAATTATAGAATCCTGTAAAATTGTAGAAACCTATAAAATTATAGAATTCTGTATAATTATAGAAACCTATAACATTAAAAAAAATCTATAACCCTACAGAAACCTATAAAATCTCAGAAACCTATAAAATTACAGAAAAACCTATAAAATTACAGAAACTTCTAGTATCCTGTGAAAGACAGAATCCTATAAAACTATAGAATCCTGTAAAATTATAGAATAATTAAATTAACGGATTTTAAATTAATCAATTGATTAATGGTCATTTGAATTCATAATGAGTTGCCAGACAACTCTCGCCACAAAAAGTAGAACTTGCGAAACTTAATTTATTACGAAAATCGCACTCAAGAATATTACAAGAATATTATATCGTCGCATGATTTATAACGTTCTCCAAGGCTGAAATCAACAACAATAACAATAACAAACTGTTAATAATGTGTCTATCGGCGACATCGCGTATGAATATATTGGAAGCTTTGACTATATACTTTTGGACTGCTAGCGCCACTTCATATGTGTCTCCAAGCAACGGTGGCGCGGCGGGACCCTAAATGGTTGCGGTATGTTACTAAATTGATAGTTATTTTGTGTCTATGACATATGACTCTATGAGCTCGCATTGCATATTGTGATACACTGCAATTTATTCACACCTTTGAATTTATATTGTCAAATAATCACACTATGTCAAAATATTGCTATGCGAAAGGCTGCAATACGTCCACGTATATATGCCAACGTGGTTATAATACTCATCAGCTGATGTACACTTCAGTTGACTTTTGACTTATAACCTAAAATTCTGTATTAGATTTCCATCAAATCCGGAACTTCGTAAATTATGGGTTGGTGCTTTGCTTGTAAAGAACAGGCAGGAAAGTGGACCCGAGTTGCCAAAAAATGCTCGCATTTGCATTCTCCGCGTTGCTGATAAATACATCGAGAAATATTTTTTTTGCTTTGGGGTTTTTAAATTACGCTCCATTTTCGGCTCCGGGGCGGGACTTATATCGGGCTCCAGCTCGTGGACAACTTTTGGAGCAGTGATCATATGGGAAATGGGGGGGGGGGGGGGAATAGCAGTCCAATAGTATATTGTCAAAGATTGGAAGTATATCGGTACCAACATAACTTGCATCAAAATTACATTTTTCTCATAGCCGTGTTGGTACTTTTCATGGTTCAGTGTTTGCCACTAAAGATGTCAAAAAAGTCCAATCTATGAGTAGATGGAGTTTAATCGATTTATGAACGCAGACAGACCTCTGGTCGATAGCCATTTGGCAGATTAACTAACTAATCATTTTATAATATGCCTGTTAATTATACCGTGTGTCTGGGATAAGGGGCGAACGTGTAAATTGACGTGTAAAATTAAATAAGTGTAATTATTAGCTCCCCTATTTATTTTAGAGAAAAATCATAAAGGAATATTTTTTAAATGATGACAAATAATTATAAATTCATGCTTGTCGTTTCGGATAAATCATAGTAATAACACGCAATTAGTGGAAGGAAGGTAATTTATTCATTTTCCATGTAATTTAAAGTTGTGTCAGGTTACACACAGTTCGCGATTTTTTTTTGTTAAATTTTTATTTTACTGCATCAACGTTCAATGTGAAATGTTAGAGCAAGTACTGAAAAAGTTCTCCTTTTTGGTGTAAAATATAACCTAGTCTGATTCAATATTTGTATGGCGTTTCTTTATCCACTAGCAGTATCTCCTGATGGCATTGATGTTTGTAAGAATGATAACCATGCTTCTTCAGAATCATCTGTACAGAGAATTTAGACACGTTGCGCTTACGAGCAATGCATCGTATGCTGGTTCTTGGTTAAACATTTATCAAACCCAAAACTCTTCCAATTCATTGTTGCTTTTTCTGTTCCGTTTGCCTGTAATGTTAATGTTTTTAAATTAATATTTGTTCAAATTTGACTATTAAAATATCATGAATCAGCTGCCGCTATATTTGTTGTTTTTTCACACTTTCTCACAAACTTGGTAATTGTTGATACAGACGAAATTGGTCGATTGTTAAATTTAACCGAAAATGTCACGAACTCTGAGTAAATTGACGCCGCTGCAAAATGTTTTGATAATGAATACGCTCTCTTCATTGGATTATTGTCCATAGTAATTACAATGCGTGAATTGATATCTGATTTGCAAAATTATTTTCATCATAACATGACATTTGTCAAACCCATGGCCAGAGTTTTTATTAAATGGTAATGGAACATTGTTAAATATCCCGGTTGGAACCCGAGCCCTGTAGAAGCGGGTTATCGAAAGCCCGGCCCGGCCCGGCCCGATGAAATGAAAATGTGCTGCGGACCCGGCCTGACCCGGCCTGGAGCTGAATATTCAAAGCCCGGCCCGGCCCCGAAAAATGTTAAATTAAATAAATAAAATAACTGGACCCATGTATTCCTTAAAATCCTTAAAATACACTGAATTCGTGTTAATAACTTTTTTTTTTATTCACTTTGTTGTTGCTTTTCAAAATATAATAAAATTAAATTTATCCAAGCCCGGCCCGGCCCGGCCCGGCCCGGAGTTTGAAAAATACGACCTGGCCCGGCCCGGGCCGACGTCGCCCATGCAGGCCTCTGGTTTGAACGGCAAGAGGGCGACTTGAATAAATACTTCTAGTATTCACCTGGCGTATACAGTGCGCGCCTAAAGTATGAAATAAATCAATAAAACCGAAATAAAATCCTCGAATAGGTCGATTGTCTTAGACAAAAATACATATTTTTGCATAAAAGACGATTTTTAATAATAATTTGTTTTTGAGTAATGTCGTCATCCATTTTGTGTTTAAATGGCAACCCGTTATTTTTTTAAATTTTGATAGATCTTTTCATTGGCCAACTTGCAATATAAAAATGTTGCCGTCTTACATGACATTTTTCGAGTAAATGACAATTGACAGTGAGAACCCGATATTTAGAGATTTATGCGAGTTTTTTTGGATAATTGCTTCACGAATAGGTGAATTGCCAGGCGAGGACCGATAGAATAGCCCGCGAGAGACATGAAAGCGCAGAATTAGCCCGGAAAATATTCAAAATGTTCAAGAAGAATTTTTTTGATGTAAGGACTGTGGATGGCAGTTCAAACATTCAATTTAATAATTGTATTTGCTTCCTAGAGGACTTTTTGTTTATTTTGTGTTAACAATACAATGTACAGTTTCTCACTTTCAATTGTCATTTACTCGAAACATTTCTTATGTAAGCTGGCAACATTTTTACACAGACAGTTCGACAATGAAAAGATCCTCAAAATTAAGAACAAAAATAGGGGGTTGTCATTTAAAAACAAAATGGATAACGTCAAAAAACGACTTTCATGCAAGAATGCGTATTTTTATCAAAGAAAATCGACCTGTTCGAGGAATTTTTCCAAAAATATTTTATTTCGGTTTTACTGAATTTATTCCATACCTTAGTCGCGCACTGTATATATGGGGTTATCATGAAGTCGAATACTTTAAATGTTTATATAATTTTAAGAAATTAATCTAGCATCAAACAGTAAATGAAATCCAGTTGCCTCAATAATGGGATTTTACTGTATATGTGGAAAACAAAAGAATTGTCATGACAACCATTAATACAAGTGTAATAAAATTGATGCAATTCAACCAGAAATGTTGAATACTGCTGAATAGAATTTGGAAGAACGGTTGGTCATTTTACTACAAAATGGTGGTGCTATCGAACATTCGCGGTAACCAGTGGTGGACATCAGAAATCCCATTATTTAAGCAATTAAATTTCTTTTATTTTTTGTCATAACTTTAATTTGTTAAAAATATACAGGGTGAGTCGGGAGGAGCGCACCAAACTCTAGGAGTGTATTATACACGTGAAAATAATGTAAAAAAACTCATTTGTTCTTATCCGATTTTTATTTGTTTTCAAGTTATAGCATATTAACAAATAAACAAGTTATTATACAAAAAAAATTTTTTTTGAGAGTTACGAGTGTTGTTAATGCCATCACGGGTAAATGTAGCTTCATCCGTAAAGAGTATACTCGATACATTACGATGATTATTATTTATCCACCGACAAAATTCCGTACGGTTAGCGTAATCCCCTGGTTGTAGGTGCTGTACTCTCTGAACGTGATAAGGATATAAGCCTTGCTCGTGTAGCGTGTTCATCACTCTTTTTTGTGGAATTGCCAATTGAGTGGCAATTCTCCGTGAGCTAGTAGTTGCATCTTCTTCTACTAGATGCAGAATATTTTCTACTTCTACAAAACCTCTTCGAGCAGCGCGCTCATATGTTATGTTAGCACTGGGAAGCTTACCAGTCTCGCACAATTTGTTGAAAACTCTAATAAATATGTTTTTATCAGGATGTCTTTGGTGTGGAAAACGTTCACGATATTCTTCAACAGCAGCTGTAGCATTTCCATTACAGAAACCATATACAAACACCATATTTGCATATTCTAAATTTGAATAAGTATGTGGCATTTTGCAACACTAATAATCACATTAATTCGAACTTAAACGTTCAGTTACTGTTCACCGTACACTGACAGTTCATCAAAACGTCAGAATTAATTATTTGATAATGTTAAAATTCAGATAGAAGTGGAAAGCTAGATGAACATTTTTAATTACGCCATAACTTGAAAACAAATGAAAATCGGATAAGAACAAATGAGTTTTTTTACATTATTTTCACGTGTATAATACACTCCTAGAGTTTGGTGCGCTCCTCCCGACTCACCCTGTATAATTCGTTGAAATATATTCTTACTTAGTGATAACCTTGTATATCGCTCATTCACATCAAACCGGACACTGAATTTTAACTGATGATTTTGAACAGATAGATAATTTAAACCGGGACGGACTTATACATTGAAATTGATTCCTTTGGAAAGTAATAACTAGGTGAATTGACATAAAAATGTTTTTTCACAACCGGGAGAGAAAGTCGATTTCTCAGCCGTCCAAATCGCGAAAGAAATAATATTTCTCTCCCTAGGGAGAGAAGTAATCATTTATCTCCCTTGGGAGAAAAATAGTTATTTCTCTCTCTGCGAGGTTCCATTATTTATTTTAACTGTCATGGCTGATGGCGTTTTTTTTTCTAGATTAGGTTTTAGAAATGAACGTTTTACTCTTAAAATATTCCGTTTGTGAAAAAATAGTATATATACCTCGGAAGAGAATGTTATTTTCCCTCGGTGCGTTGTATCCCTCAGGCTTTCGCCCGCGGGATACAAATTTGCGCAGTATATTTTCTTTTCGTCGGATCGGGCCGGGCCAGGTTTCAAATTTTCACTATCGGGCCGAGCCAGTTCGGGCTTTCAAAAACACGCTCCTGCAGGGCTCTGCTCGCGTCATGTTTTGATATCTCCTTTTTTATATTGGGAATATTATGCTTTCCACAATTTCTTTGGTGTTCGCCCTGTTTCCATTTATGTTAAACTTCTCTCGTATTAGTCCGTTTCATTATTAACAATGGATTTTCATTGTTAAAATTTTATGTGATTATGTCAGGAAACCTCGCAGTTTTTTTAATTTGTTTGTTATCTCTTCATCTTTTATTTCTAATTCATCCCTGTTTGCTTTATTCTCTTTACCTTTTGTGTCTGTCTTTTTCGGATAGTTCTTGAAAGTGTTCTCTGCATTTTTTCCATTATCTTTTATGGAACTTTTATTTTATATTTTTTAATTGACCGATTACTTTATACGTTTTCCTTTATATTGTTTTTTTTTATTGTTCTATAGAATAGTATATTCTGTAATAAAGTTAGAATGGAAATTCGATGCGAGTGGAACCACGAGCATCAGAATTTCCATTCTTACCGAGTAGCAGACTATTCTTTCTCCACGACCACTATAGAATTTAAGCATTCTGAAATCAATTTTGATTATAGAACGTACATATTCTCACTCTTGTTATGGAACAAAACACTATGCGCTTATGCGTTTTGCATGTAATTCATTCCATAACAAGGTATAGAATGAATATTCTCACATCGTTTCGAATAAAACAATTAGCCTTGGATATCACAATTGTCAAAATACTATAAACATAACCACAAACGTGATAATAAAACGTAAGTTGTTTGTGTTCATTATTTTATTAGTCTATTTTATCTGGTCGAGGAGAAAGTATAGTCTGATACTCGGTAAGAATGAAAATTCAGATGCTCGTGGTAATATTCCACTCGCATCGAATTTCCATTCTAACCTTGTTACAGAATATACTATTCTCCTCGACCAGATGAAACAGACTAATAAACTAATGAACAATGTTTATAGTGTTTTGACAATTGTGATATCCAAGGCTAATTGTTTTATTCGGAACAGTGTGAGAATATTCATTCCATTACTTGTTATGGAATGAATTACATGCAAAATACATAAGAGCATAGTGTTTTGTTCCATAACAAGAGTGAGAATGTTCTATGATCAAAATTAATTTCAGAATGCTTAAATTCTACAATGGTCGTGGAGATCGTAAAAAAAAATCAATCCAACTAAAATACTTTTTTTCGTAACAAATTCTTTCTTTCTAAATAATTTAGAGATGCACCGATCAATGGGGGTATTCATTTTCTCTACCCCCCGCTTCACATTGAAAGGGGGCGGCAATTTTTGCCTTGCACCCTAGCTGCAACATACCTTGGCGCGGCCCTGGTTAGACACAGCATATAAACATGGCTCTGCTAAATTTGGAAACATATAATCTAGAACATATAGCAAACAGTTCAAGAGTAATTGAAACTCGACAAATTTAATAAACATAATTTGTTATATTTATAATAATTAAGTATAATACATTTTTGAAATTAATAAATCAAACAAGACTTTGATAACACTTGAGTGAAAACACAATAATAAAGTTTTCATCATATATAATAATGAATAAATGAAAAATAAAGTCCAATCCATTACATCATCTTTAACATTATATTAAATATCTTAACGTTAACAATAATATAATATAGATCACATCCTTTCAAGAGAAAAATATTACTCCTATTAATATATAGAACATAGTAAAAATAAAAAAAAAATACATACCGAACGCGTAAAAGTGGCCCACATTAAAACTGTGTGCAGATTCTACTTTGCATGCGCATACGAAAATAACATTAAAATTAAGTAGTAAAACATAGCTAATCAGTAGAATATTTATCAGTCATACAAATAACTATACATTCGAAACTAGTACGAAATCCTCTACTCGGCACTCGGTGTTAAATAATTAAAAACCTCACGCATACCCTATAAACACATATGAACAAATTAAAACAGTAAAGGCATAAAATTCAATTAAAAACGTATTTTAATTATCAGTCGGTTTTCAGCGCGGGTTCTTCATCAGTCTCCATGTCGGAATCTTCGTTTTCCTTCGATTTCAATCTGCGTCTGAACTTAAATTCTTCCTGATATAAGTTAAAGGATATAAGGGGGTGCAGGGCTAATTTTAGGCTGTTAAATAATTTAGGGAATAAAACTTCTTGCTGCGCTAACAACTGTTTGGCCCTTTGTCGTTGTTTGGATATATCTGGGCAAACGAAGCTGTTTAGTATTGCGGGAAGATTTTGTGAAGTTACGAATTGTCGGAGTACTTTTTCACGCACGTAGACAAATGGACGAATTACTCGTAAATCATGATCCCTGTAAAATAAAAAACAAAATTGGTTAGCATTTTTGTTGAAGAATATTGAGATATGAAGACAACCGTTGGAGCATTATAGTTGTAATGCGGTGATTGTAAAATGGGCTGTATTTAAGGTATATGCAAAGTCATTGGCTATTTAAAAACGCATTTCGAAATATTAGCTGCCATTAGTATAGCTCTTCTGTTGACATAGATGAGAGAAAATAATAAAATATTAATTTATTATATGAATATGGAATGTACGTAATTACTCTTAGTTCTTAACAAATTTAGGCAAAGCTATTTCATGTTATAGAAACATATTTGTCAAAGTTCGTTTTGACTTATCAAAAGTTCCTGGTTCAAAAATAATACAAAAAATAACATGGCTTGCTTTACACAGAGTTGATCCTGAATGAGTTAAATAAATTCGTGTGTGTTAGTTTAATTGGACAACTTAAAATACTACTTACTTTATGTAGTAGTGTGCTTTCAACGATCTCAGCTTTCCTGTATGGAACACTGCCAAAATAAAACTTTCAACTAAATCATCAAGATGTTGTCCAATCGCCAAAACATTGTATCCACTACTTTTGGCCGTCGCGTACAGGCGCCTTCTCAAGCCACGGTTTGCAAAACTAAAGTAATTTTCCTTTTTTAAAACAGCAATATCTGAAAAACAACAATCTTATAACAAATTGCATAAGAGAGCCTTCGCCGTGTTTACCTTTTTCTTCTTTTTTAACCTCAACATTTCCATCAAAAACATAATGCACGCCAAGACTCTTCAAATGCTGTATCAACACGCACGGATCGCAAAGGGATGTTTCTGAATCAATAGTAATTGCACCGATGGTGAAAGAAATTCCCTTGCTGTTAACCACGCTCTGGTACTGGAGTAAAGTGTGGAGTAAACTAAGAGAATCCTTCCCTCCACTTAAGCACACCATAACTCGATCACCGTTTCTTATCATTTCAAATTCCTGAATCGCTTCTACGGTTGATTGCCAGATATTTTTAGGAGGGCACGACCATTTCGACGTATTTAAGTCTTCAGAATTAACTTCCTCTGGTTTATCGTCACTTTCACTATGTCGGTGTAGAGTCGATCGCAACTTTTCACCACGTTCTAATCTCCCGCTGGACGATTCCGAACTGCTCCGCCTTCCCAAGTCAACGCTGTGCTCTTGTTCGTGGAAAGATAAGTTGATGCCGCTGTCTTGAGAGCTTAAGCTTGTCACCGTTGAGGTTAGCAATTTGTTCTTGAAGGTTTTCTCCAATATATTCTCCTCCTCGCACAATCTATTTGTGCTACTAGACTTGTTAATCATCTGTATCACCGTTTCGCTGCTGGATCCCGGCGTGTAGTTCTCCGTCGCTTCTGATTTAGGGCATTTGTCACTATCTCCGGAACTCGAAGCCCGGGAATACGAGCGTTTATCGGGAGTAAAGTACACGTCAACCGCACTGACTACATCTCTAATTTCTGATTTAACTTCATTGGCCATTTCCTTTGATACCTTCTCCAAATACTCCGCCACCTCGTTAGCGGAAATTGAGTCACTCCTCCCGTCCTCGCTTCCACTTCCTTGTTTCTCAAACGAAAAGTTCACGTCTATGCTATCGGTATTTTCTAAGGCATCTTCTACTTTGTTAATTACCTCACGAATTTCAGATTTAATATTTGTGGCAAGTTCTTTCGTCATTTCTGTAACGTAACTTTGTAGATCCGCCGGCGAGTTTCTTCCTATGTCTATGTTATTAAGCATGCTGATACTATGAGTTGGTGACATGTTTGTATCGGATTCTAATGATTGAAAATCATTTGCACTACTACAGCTACAGTTCCTTTGGCGGCCTGAACTCATGCCCAGACTTAGTCGTGTTTGTGGACTTAAAATAGTTTGGGATTGTGTGACGGACGGTGCGCCCAAACTGTAACACCTCTCGCGAAACAGTAACGGGGATTGCGGTACTGGGTTAAGAATTGATGAATTTACAGCTTCACCGACTGCAAAGTTAACTGGCCCTTGCGTAGTATAAGCGGGGTAATAAAATTCTTGCACGAAATATGGCACGGGTGAAGAACAAGTTAAAATCCTATGATCATCTATGGCCGGGAGGCTAAAATGCCTTGGACTACTGTTATTGGAGACGGGCTGCTGGTTAATACTGGCCTTCTCGCTTTCCTTCGCTTCCGCACGTTTAGACCCGGAAAACGCTAACGGATTGAAGGGAACCGTGTGCTTGATATTCTGCGGAGTTCCGGTTAGAATAAGCTGCGCCTCATGTTGCAGCATAAACCACCTTAATTTCTCGGCCCGTACATCGAAAGTAATTCCCTGATCCTCCATTGTATTCCGGAGCGCCATTTTCCTGGCCCTGTTGAATAAATTCCGCGCGGTCTGTAAACACTCGGAATAATTTTGTGGAAACAATCCTGGTCCTGAAATCCTCCTCTCATTCATCGTCATCTTTCCATCAACATAACGAATCGAACCCAGCCACTTCCTATCTTTAGATATTGGATTCGTATGATGGCGCCATTCCCCAGTTTCAAAATCAACTGTATACTGAGGAAGCAATTTCCAACCTTCGGTAGCTACCATCTTCACAGCTTCCATAATAAACGCCAGCTCACTATCGCTTACGAAATATGGAAGACTGATCCTCGTGAAACCAGGTCGTAACAACTCAAGGTATGAATTCTCCATCGATAAATTCAAACTGCTCAGCCTCCTATCCTCCAATATTATGTTCTCGTACTGATTGGCAAGATTCTGATCGATGCCTAGAAGATCTTGTGCGTATGCACCGGAACACGGACATCCTCCCCTGGCTTGTATTCCGAAAACATCATTGAGAACAGCGCAGACGAAGTTGTGGTGAAGGAATGTTCCCCTGGGGTGGCGAACCATGAACGAAAATACGGGAATCCTCTTCAAGCCGGTTGATGAATTTCCCAGTAAGATTATTTCAGGGATCGTGCGAATATGCTGAAGCATTTGTCTGAAATAAAGATGTTTGCATAAATCATGATGCAATTATGTTCGTTTAACCCTGACATGCTTATGCATGCATTGGAGTTATTTGCGTATCGCACATGCACTTAAGAGTAAATATAAAATTGTATTTATTTATAGTGGAAGAGTTTAGTCGGGCGGATTAAAGAGATATATGTAAGATTTTATTGCATAATCAAAAGAAAATCTTTTCTTGATAAATACTAAAAAAATAATTGTATCTCAAACGTACATTTTCTACAAAACTTCAAATCAACAAATAATTTTTAGTAAAATGTATCTCGAATAATAGAAGTAACATAAGCATTTTAATGCTACGATATAGCTAGTTATGGTAAAGGAGAGGGTCGTATCTAAGTGAAAAAAACTTGCGTTTCAAATTAAGTGTGTGTTTTGTTGACTTATTTGTAACTTTGTATATGCTATTAGCAAATTTATCAAAGAATTAACAATACAACGAAAAAATTACTTACTTTGTTATTTTTTCTTGTCGCATCACAATGTTAGCCACCGTCACGGTCTCCTTAAGTTGCATCACCAAACCAGCTCTAACCGATTCGATTACTGCGGCGGAAGTCCCTTCCTCTTGTAATTCAAAACTCTGTTAAATAAAATGCAGACTGATGAATAGCGTTAATTAAATTTTGAAAAATGTTGAGTTTACCTTGTTTTGTTCGTGTAAAGCGAAAAAGCCGTCATTCTCACACATGGACACTCTTTTGAATAAGGATTTTTTCGCTACCAAAATACCTGCAATGAACAACACTTTTTATTGACTTTTTATTTAACAAAGGGAATCTAATGCTTGGTTTACACGCTTATGCAATTTGCGCCAATTTTTTTGTACAAGTAAATCGTTGCGTGTAAACGAATGCATAAGGTAGGCGTAAGTCAAAAAGTTTGGCTTGAATAAAATCTGACGCGCTAGAAAATTTGCAGGAGGTTGGTGCATTTTCTATCTTTCAGCTTTGATTTTACCTTTTTATTTAATAACATAAGCCGTAGCCAGAGTTAGAAGTAATTTTTCGTCGATATTTTCCATTTTACTTAAAAAAAAAAAAAAACACTATTTTGGAGATCCTGTCGACAAATTATGCAGGTAAACTGAACGTGTAAATACCACCTCACGTTTAGTTCATTTGAGCATGCAGAAATAAGTTTGCGCAAATTGCATGATCATGTAAACCAAGCATAAGACCTGTTGCAGACGGATTTTGATGACCTACTTGTGTACGAGAATAGTGGTATTTCACGAGTTTAAAAATAGTTATTTGCGTATTAAGGGCGCAAGAAGGCTTTAATAGATTGAGGCATGATTTTGAGTGCCAGCGAGTGCTAAAAACACGCCGAAGCCCATAAATATAAGTTACGCCCGTGGTACCTACACTATTTTATGCACGATTTGAACATTTTACCATTTATATTAAGGTAATATAATATTTGTATTTCCTTCGAGTAATTGCTTCAGTCAGATTTTACGTTTTCACTGTGTTCTGGGTGAATTTAAGTTTAGTTTCATTCTCGTTTAGTTCAGCTTTAAATATAAACGATGTTGAATGAAATTGACGCTGCAGCCGAAGACTGAAATTGCGGCTTGTGTTATTGAATTATTTTATAGGTTGTCTCAGAAGAAGAAAAAAAAAACAAGATTTCGTGGGGTTTAGTATGAGTTATTGTAAGTCAAAAATAATTTCATTATTTACCATAATGTAGCGCTGTATGGTGTGTGTAAGTTTAAAAAAATTATTTCACCTGTACTGCTGATTTTGCAAATCGTAAAACATGCGCACGTTTTCTGTAAAGTACATAGATATGATTTATGCCCATGTGATGGACGTGCAGCCGCAGCCTTTGAAAATTCTTGTCGCCGTGTTCCTAAGCATCGGATTTCAGACTGAGAAGTATTTTCAAAAGTAGTTAACAGGTTACGTGGAAATGGTAAACTTCCCAGTGCTTATCAAAACAAATATAGATAAACGTGGCCAGCTAATCCCACATATATTCTGGTTTGAATGAAAAATGCAACACCAAGAAGTTATGATCAGATTTTAATGAAAATTTCACAGAAGTTGTATTTGAATCTCTCAAGTAAACGATCAAAATTTCAGTTGAAAAACTTACTTACACAAGCATTTTTTTTAATAATGAGTCGGTCCTCCGTTGTTTCTAATGCACTCATTCACGCGGTTCGGCATGCTTTGAATGAGGTGATCAATATCTTCTTGGGGTAGCTCATCCCAAGCTTCCTGAATCCGCAAACGAAGTTCGTCCAAAGTGTCTGCGGCGAGGGGTAAATATCCCAAACATGTTGAAAGGTCTGGTGAACGGGAAGGCCGTGGAAGCACTACAAAGTTAGCTTCTTCTAAATACTCTATTGTTACCCTTGCTGTATGTGGGCAAGCATTATCTTGATGAAAGATAGGATTTTGCAACCCTTGTAAGTACGGCAGTACAACGGGCTCTAGAATAGTCTGTACGTAGCACCAAGCATTTAGGGTGCCAGGAATAAAAACTAGAGGGGACCTACCA
The DNA here is from genome assembly GCA_910593695.2 of Ocypus olens. NCBI lineage: Eukaryota > Metazoa > Arthropoda > Insecta > Coleoptera > Staphylinidae > Ocypus > Ocypus olens. Next base: position 9,239,032 of record OU343054.1, on the reverse strand, counting down.
CCATACGTGATAGCACCCCAAATTACCACCCCCTGCGTGAGAGCAGTATGCCGAGGAAGCGCGAAGTCCATATTTCTGCGTTCCCCGCGGAAACGTCTGACACGTCTACGTCCATCGTTGGCCCACAGACAAAATCTGGATTCGTCAGTGAACACAACTTGTTGCCATTCTTGTCTCCAATTCACCCGTTCTCTACACCATTCCAACCTAGAAGCTCTATGACGTGGAGTCAGGGGAAAGCAACAAAAAGGACGATAACTACGCATTCCAAAACTCCGTATTCGATGATATATCGATGCCATTGAGATTCTAACATTTAATGTATCCCTCCAAGTGTTTCCAATGGCCCGCGTAGTGGATAATCTTTCTCTTATCGCCAAAAGTCTCAACCTGCGTTCTTTGCGGTCTGTCGTTCTTCGCTGTGGTCCAGATCCTCTCCGACGTCCATGAAAACCTTCCTCAGACCATCTTCGCCAGCACCTCATTACTGTGGTTGCGTCACGTTCCATTCTATTGGCAATTTCTCTAAACGAAAGACTACCCTCTCTCATGCCAATAATACGACCTCGCTCGAAATCACTTAGTTGTACAAAATTTCTTCGGTTACGAACTCTGGGCATTTTCTTCGCACTATTATCACGAGAAAACTAATCAAAATTGTTCCATGTTTATAAAAACACCATTTGATATTGCTATTTTTCGTATATAAAATCATCCTAAAAAGAGGTTTGACGAAGGAGTTTTTTATTGAAATTTTAATGAGTAACTTTTTATACCGAAAGCCATCAATTGTAGAAAAATTAAATAAATTCTGGCTGTTTTTCTTAGTGTTGCATTTTTCATTCAAACCAGTATATATAACTCATGCTGTTCAACAAATAAGAGAACATGAAGGAACTGGCCATTTTCTCAAAAGAATCGACAAATGCATATAAGTACTTGGCGAAAAATTCGAAAATTTGTTGTGAAGTCATCTCAGAAAGCATTACTAAAAAACTGCATGTTCATTTGAACTTTATGCAGGGCCACCCTTACTTCAGGACTAAATGCGCGATAGCCTCGGGGTGTTTTTCCTCTACTTTTTAATAGTTTTTGGGTCATGAAACATTTTCTTACCGATCAATGTACCATGAGGTTACATTGAAGGTTTTAGATTCTTCGTATTGGTGGGGTAGGCGTAAGTGCTCAGTTAGTGCGCTTTATAACCGTTTCTCCAAGGGAGGCGATGTCAGCATTGGAGTGGTTGTCCAGGTTCTCTAGCATCGTATTTCTTCTTTCTTCTGCTTTTTCTTAAAGGTTTTTTGCTTCTGCGACGGTTCTTAGAGTTGTGTTCCTGATGTACCATGGAGCTGCTGTAGTTAGTCTGGTAAATTTGTTCTGTTTGGTGTGTAGTATGTCTTGGATTTTTGGGGAACCTTTACACAAAATTTCTTGTCCATACGTGGCGGATTGGTGGACCACTGTCCCTGGGATTTTCAAGCGGTTTGTTATACCAAGTCCGCTCTCTTCTTTTAGGATGGGATATAGTCGTTTGATCCTGGATTGGGCTAGGTTGATCCTGTATTTGAAATAGTGGATGAATTCAAGTTTCCTGTCGATGGTGATGCAGAGATATTTTATTTTTCTTGATATTTTTATTTTTGTATTTTGTTTTGTTGTGTTTCGGGGATTTGGTTCTGAGTAGAAGGAATTTTGTCTTAGCTTCGTTGACTCTTATCTTCCATCGATCCGTGCATTTTTCTATTTATTTAAGGGCGCCTTCCATTTTTGCGGGAGCTGAGTTGTAATTTTGACCTGTTGCTAGAAGGGCCGTGTCATCCACGAATTGGAACACTTTTATCCCGGATGAGGGTCTAAAGGTTGGAAAATCCACCACGTAGAAAATATAGTACCATGGAGATAGAGGAGAGCCCTTAGGTAGTCTTTCCTTGGCTTATAATCTAATATATAAAATTTTCGTGTCACAGTGTTTGTAATAAAACTGCTCCGAAACGGCTTGACCGATTCTTATAAAATTTTGTATGAATATTGAGTAGGTCTGAGAATAGGATGTAAACTATTTTTTATGCCCCTAAGTGATAAGGGTGGTTCACAGCAAATTTTTTATTTTTATTTTTTGGACAAAATTTTTAATTTTAATTTTTTTATGATTCGGAATTAAAAAATACATAAAAGCCTAAATTTTCACCTTTATACCATCAACCCCTATTTTTTAATAGCGATTTTAGTACTTTAATCATTTTCTTCTCTCGGCGATCGACCGCTCGATCAGTTATTCCGGCCAGGCATCTACCGGTGTCACTTCTCACCCCGTAAACAGCACCCTCTAGCGTTTAGAGCCTAAATCGTTTTCGGCCATTAGCGTCACCTGTTTATTTGCTTAATTTTAATAGGCCACACACGGACGACGGCGCATCGCAGCGAAGCCGTAGTCCGTCACCGGTTATCTGCCTTAATACCGGGTGTGGCACTTAAGACGCCTCGGACCATAGCTCCTTTACGATAAAAGCTATCGACAAAAATCTAAGAACAAAGTGGTGCATAGTTACCGTCGCTATGTTTCAAAAATATTTCTAATCATCAGTGGCGTGCCGTACTCCAGTGGCGTACCAAACTTATGTTTTTTTAAATGGAATGCCCTATTTTTTATTGCAGATTTGGAAAGTGCTCGACGAGTACTTATTTTTTTATCTAACATGTTATACCATTCACTTTAGCGGTTTCGCTGTTATAACCCCTTCTTTCAAAATAGCGCTCCATTTTTGAGATTTTTTTGTAGAGAAACTAATTGACGCCGGCGCCTAAATTTTGAATTGAGGTACAGGTTAAGACCTCGTATACCTTCACATAATTTTTTTTCGGGTAATTTATGGAAAAAAAATAATTTTTGATTGATCTTCGCATGTTGTCATTTTTTCCGAAAATTTCAAATGGCACCCCCCTAAAAAAATTACGGCGTTGTACAGCCAAAACTCTAAATTTTTCATTGGTGTAAAAAAATTACACATTGCATAACAAAATTTCGGAGAAAAAAGGAATTTCATCGCAAATGTCGGGAAACGTTTTCCGTTCCCAAGTGTGCCATGAGAAAACAAAAGATTGGTAATTGTCAAAGTAAATTATTAGACGTCAGTAGCAGCCATAAGTCATTTTTGATAAACGTTCCAAAAATGTTCCGATTAAAAATATTTTTGAAACATAGCGACGGTAACTATGCACCACTTTGTTCTTAGATTTTTTTCGATAGCTTTTATCGTAAAGGAGCTATGGTCCGAGGCGTCTTAAGTGCCACACCCGGTATAAAGTATGTTCATTAAAAAAAAAACCTCAAGTGTGCCATGATTTTCTATTTTTTTAAATTTATGTTGGTAACACATATTGAGGTTATGTTACTTGCGGCATGTTCCTACCGATAAATTAATTTTCTGTGATAAACGACGCAGAGAAGACATAGGTTCACCTTCCAAAATTCCTTGGGCTGTGTTAATAGCATCCTAAGTACGTTTGACTGGTCTACCACTTCCTGGTATACGGAGAATACTACCCGTTTCATGAAAATGTGAGCGTTAGGAAATTCTTCCTGAAACTCTGCCAAAGGTGCGTCGAATGAATACACCCAATGTCCGTCCAATTTAGTCCCATTTTGGAAATAACTTTCAACTAGAAACGTTTTTGCTGGTCGCGGTAAACCATCGTGACCACGGAATAATTGTGACTTTTAGAACGATCTGATGTTTTGTCTGTCAATTCCTAACATGTGTGCCAACTTAAATTTTAAAAAATAAAAAATCATGGCACAGTTGAGGTTTTTTTTAATGAACATACAATATATGGACTATGCACGGAAGACGGCGCAACGTAGCGGAGCCGTCGTTCGTCACCAGTTTATTTGCTTAATTTTAATGGGCCACACACGGATGACGGCGCAGCGTAGGGGAACCGTCGTCCGTCACCTGTTATCTGTCTTAATATATATGGACCATTCACGGACGACGGCGCAGCGCAGTAGTTACTTTGCTGAATTCATGATTATGGTATCGATTTTATTACGTTGGCAGAAAATAAAAGGAAGAATGTTGTGTATCATAGAGCATTACAATAATAAACACTATGTTTTCGAATAATTTTTTTTTTATTAATTATACCAATTCGAATTTAATATTCATAGTTAAGACAGGACAACGTCTGTCGGGTCAGCTAGTAATAATATAATAATATCTTTAATGAGACCATTTCATAAAAAGGAGTAAATATAATTCTTTGTATGTCGTGAGTATGTCGTTCACTCACACCCGGAAACGTCTGTTGTGGAGCCAACATTGTATTAGTTTTGTCTGCCGTTTCGGAAATTGGAAGCTGACTATTTTATGCATTAAGGCGTCTTTGCTGACTCGGTCGTAAGCCTTCTCGATGTCCAGCAGCGCGATGATATCTTTACGTCAAGGTTTGTCGTTTTGGCTTCTTCCACCTGTTTAGAGGTCTGTTGGATTGCACTTAAACCAGAGCGGGATCCAAATTCGGCTGCCATGATCAGGTTGGCTTCTTGTGAAAATTCCTGTATGTGGTCCTTTATGATTTGTTCGGTGATTTTTGCTAGTCCTGCCAGTAGGCGTAGGCGTTGATTGATTTGGAAGGGTCCTTGTCGCCTATTGAAATCGTTATGACATGTGCTATTTTCCAGATATCTGGAAAATAGCCGCTGGTTCTGATACTGTTTATTAACCTGGTGAATCTTTCTTGTGGCTTGCCTTGTAATAGTTTGAGGGCTCTCTTAGGTATGCTATCGGGACCGGATATGCTTTCTTGGAGGATATTCTGTGGATTTTATCCTTGACAGTTTGGAGGTTCATGGGTGGTGACGCTTCCGTCGTATGGATTTGGATAGGGCTGTTGATTCTCTGTATACCGCGGGTGAGTTTCGGGGGGCTGGTCACTGTTCGTAAATTGAGTTTCTAGATGCTCTGCTAGTCTTTTAAGTTTTTCTTGGCCTTGACACCATCATTTGTCGTTGGACATGATGGTTGAGTTTCGGTTATTTCTTCTGCCGATGTGGTGAAGTAGTTTCCAGAATTTTCCGGTGTCTTCATCTGCGTCTTGAATTTGTGTGTTCCAAATCTCATCCTTTTTCCTTAACGTCATTTCTTTGGCTTCTCTGTGGAGTACGTTTAGTCTTGCTTTTTCGAGTGCGTGTCTAGTTTTCGAATAGGTTTTTCTTTGTTACGAGTAGTATTTCTTCTGCGTTGAGTCCGAGCGTGTTTACTGTTGTTGTGGTTCTGATTGTGTAGCAGCTCTTAAGTAGATCCGTTATTTCATTGGTGAGGGTTGCCGTTTCTTGATCGATGTCCTCTTTATCCAAGCGGGTTTCCGGTGCTGATATCTGTTTGCTTAAACATCTGAAGCGCGTCCAGTCGGTTTTGGTTGTGAAGTAATTTTGGGTAGGTGTTTGGCCGATGTTCATAAGGACTGAAAAGTGATCCGATTCCAGAGAGAAGTTTGTTATGATATCCGAAGGATTGTTTGCTTGGTAGGTAAAGAAATTGTCTAAGACGTCTCCTCTCTGGCCATTCTGGTCGATTGATGTGGCGTCTTCCGGGCCCCATGCCTTTAAATGGGCGTCAGCTCTCATGACCTTTGCTTTGTTCCTGCCGGATGTGTTCACCCTTCTGCGCCCCCGAGATTTGATGTTTAGTGTTTAAGTCGCCGCCGATGATAGTGTTTGGTTCGGTAAGTAGAGCCTTGAAATCGTCTTTGTTGATAGTGACGTTGGGTTTGAAATTACTGATATGAGTGTTGTTATGACCTAGTTGAGTGTTGTCTCAATGCCAACAGCTTCGATTGAGGGGGTGTTGTAATGGATTTTTTGCACGGATATGTTGGTGCGGTAGAAAAACTCCACTCCTCCTTTTGGGGCGCCGGTTCTGTCATTCCTAATGGAAAAGAAGCCTGGGATTCTTGCCTCCTTGCCTGGTTTAAGATGCATTTCGGTGAGTTTGGCGACCTCGTTGTCCTCTAGGAAGATTTGTAATTCTTCTAGTTTATCTGCAATTCTGGTTGCGGGGCGTTGTTAGCCATTGCGAACCGCTGGATTTGGCACTATCTGTTTTAGCATTTCCTGGAAAAAATTTCGGATGAGTCCTTCTAGCACTGTGTTGTTGTTTTCTACCAGGTTAGTTTTAACGGGCGCTATCTTCTTGGTTCTAGCTTCTTCCTTGGTTTTCGCTATGTTTAGTGGGTGGTTACTGCATGAGACTGAGAATGCCGCGTGGTTTCCGCTATAATTGACGCATTTCAGCGACTTTTCCTTTTTCTCCTTCTGCGGGTAGGTGAATGTTGGGTGGTTCTCTGCACAGAACGTGCCAGTAAAAGGGGCGGTACATCATTTTTGGCAATGGAAGGTCGGTTTGCGTTTAGGTTCCACTTTGACCCGGTGGTCGTTAGGTCAAAGATCTTCTTCCCCTTGGAAGTTTTCGGGGCATTGACCATGGACATCGGATATATTCTGCTTTCTTGGATAATGGGGATCCTCAGTCCTGATTCTGTGGTTCTGAAAGCCGTATTTGCAGGTGACACTGTGGGGACCGCTTGAGTCGGGTGGTTCATTTGTTGTTTCGGTCTTTCCTTGGTGGTGAAGGAGTCCGTGGATCCATCTTGTGTATTTTAACGTTGTTTTTGTTTACGGATTTATTTTTCCGTTTGTGTGTGATGTTTTGAAATCACCTTCGATCCTTAGTTACTTTTAACTGTTGAGCCATGATTGCTTTGGCGTTCCTTGCGTTTCTGCCAAGGAGTTCTCTTTTTTTTGGCTTCGTTTATGTTATGAAAGAGGTCGACGTCGCTGTTTTCTGGAGAGGGCTGAGTGATGGGTTTCATGGCTTGGAGTATAGTTCCATCTGGTCGTTTGGGTGTGTGGCTACCGGTTCGCTGAGATATCTGGACGTGTTTACCTTGTCGCTGTTGGGTCTCGAGTGGGGTGCCAGCCTTTTGCTAAATAGCAGCGCCAAAAGCTAAATAGCTGACACTCAAATCAGTTGACGGCCCGCGGCAAAAGCCCGACTGCTTTCTTTGTTAAAAATATAGAAGGAATTGAAATTTTCAAAATCGGATCCGTCAACGACAAGGGAATTGTATAAGCTATCAATTAAAAAAAAAATAGGCAGATCGGTTAATTCGTCATCAAGTTATCATTGTAACCGACTTGAAACCCAATGTTTTGAGAAAAACGCGTTTAAAGTTTTAGAACACTTTTACTCTATTGTAAAACTGAATTTATTCAATTTCACGTCATCCTCAATTCCTAGAGAAATGCAAGGAGCCCTCCTGATCAAGATTTTCATCCATTTGTTGGTTTTTAGCAAGGAGGAGGCTTCTACGGGCCTTCGGAGACGAATGTTGTGCTCAAATTCCCGCTAGAATATACCGCTAAGAGTCGCTGTTTCCTGCGAATTGGGCCGCGTTTTGTCCAATCGTCACTCCTATAGTCTTTATTATTTGCAATAAAGATGTCCTCGGTCGAGCAAATAAATAGAGTAATATAAGTCACGATTTGAACGACTTCAGTGCTGCTGTTTATTATCTTCGGTGCTATCCTCCCGATAATATTGTTAAAACCGTCGCTGTCAGCTTATTTCTACCTTATGCCTTTTGTATTGTTTGTATTTCTATCTCAAAAGTTAGTTATATGGTAAATAGGATAAAAGAAACCGTTGTATAAACATCCGATTCTTCTACCTACGCACTGCTTCATAAAGGGATGACGCACGCCTGTGCGCTGCCCGACAAAACGCGTTGTAAGTTGTAACATCTTTATTTATTCGTATTTCACAAAACGGTTTTAGGCCAATATTCTTTAAGGTTCAAACTGTCAAAAAATGAAATTTAAAAAAAATCGATTTTAACAAACGTACGACCTTAAAAAAATGGTAATAAACAGTTCTCAATTGTGCATAAAATAGTGTATGTAGCACGGTGGTAACGGGCTTCGACGGGATTTTAGTACTCGTTGTCGCTCATGCTCAAAATTACGACTCAGCCCATAAAAATCTTCTATGCCCTTAATACAAAAATAACTATTATCTACGACTAACGTATACAGTGCATATTAAATTAATGATTTTGGCTAAATAATGCTATACATTATTACCGCAGAGATTAATGGGCGAGAGGGAATTATGATTTCATTATTCCCTGCTGCGAACCAATGAAAATGTGGTGCTTGAAACAAAATGCTTTGCAATTATCAATAACTATGGTAACGATAAATAAGTATGCTTGCGTCGCCATTCATCAAACGTGATCATTCTCACCGTTCCGTGTTGTCTCTGTTTTAAGATTGATCAAAATGAAGAGTATAAACTGAGTCGTAGATTATAATGGCTATTACTCCCTAGGATGTCGCGGCTTAGGTCGTAAATTAATCCTCGAGAATAATAGTCATTATTATTGACTCGTTGTATAATCTGCTATTATACCGTTTTCAATAGTACAAAATTACAAGGCAATTATTTTACTCCTCATTTATTTTATAATAATAATAATAATAATAAACTGTTTTTATTAAAGAAAAAAGTTAAATAGTACAAGAAAATATTTTTTGTGAGAACAGGCTAAGTTCAGTTGGTTTAAACAACCATTACTGCTCTTCCACTTAACCTGTTATTGAAGATAACTTGCCGCCATTTATTATTCTGTGAATATTACAAAATACTGAAGAGAGCAAATAAATTGATGAAAATATGTAAATTACCTGGTGTTTGTACCCCGCCGATAAATTTATGCCCGGAGAAATATATGGCATCTTTGTGAACTATGCTAGTTTCTGCGACCCCGGGAACTTTGGGATTCATATTGAGAGGCACGTAAGGAGCAGCGATGTTGTAGTCCCAAAAGGCGAGGGCTCCGTATTGATGGAGAAGCATTGTAGACGCCACGTCGTCTACTAATATACCCGTGACGCTCGAAGTTGCAGCAAAACATCCTATAAGTTGCCTGCCGGTGTTCTGGTGAAGTTGTAATTGGTCGTCCAAGTCGTTCAGATCCAGAAAATTTTGTTTTGTTTCCGCAATCCTTATAATCTAAAAAAATATAATTATTGTAAGGCAAAAAAGTATACATATATTTACATGTGTAAATAAAACAAACATACTTTCTAAACAATTCGGGTAATTCGGGATTATTTTCACGTTATCTAGTGAAAACTAATTTGACAAATTTGAGTCTAAAGGATAAAGTACCAAATGCTGATTATCAATTAAAATCACGAGAAAGCCGGAAAGCAAGTGGTTACAGTGCTTAGCAAGTATTTAAGAATTTTCTATTGTCTAGTGTTAGATCTCCATAAAAAAGAAAATTGTAACTGTTTCCTACTCTGTGATTGGAATTTTACAATTTGCAATATTTGAAAAACAGCAAATATCGCCCAAACTAATCGAGACAGCAATTATCTGTTTATACCAACATTTATTTCTCAAAGAAAGAAATTTGATCTTGCATGCCAGATTATGTCTAACTATAGAAACTAACTAAATTCCTTATACTAATATAGAAAATTGGTATAGTATTTTTCTATCTAATAAATATGGCACAATTACATCAATTAAAATAATATTTGAGAAAGTCATCAAAGCCTTTTTGTGAGAAACAATTATTATTTTAACTTACTTGTTACTGGGAATGGTTTTTATGGACTTTATAATGATGTTATTTGTAAGGGATGAAAGGGAGAATCTTAAGATATCACATCCATAAAATAAAATTATGATCAATACTAACCGTTGCCCCAATGTCTTGCCATATTTGTAGATTGTCCTGATGCTCGCTGGCTCCAACAAAAACAATAGGAGGTTCGTTCAGATCCAATGCGCTAACGATTTTCTTTATAGCACCGGTGCACCCATGCCCAACAAATATCACAGCATCATCCTCCGAAGCGTTCACGGCATTTTTTATTATTTCACGGGCTTCTTGTCTGAAACAAAAACATTACCTTAATATAATAATTTGCAAAAAAAACATGCCATGCTATATTATTGTTTATGCTGGAGGCTTCTACTTCGTTATACATTTTAAATATTATAATAAAACACTTTTAACTTTGTTTTGTATAACTTATATATTTATTTTTGTGACTTAAGTTTCGGTAATACAATTACCATTTTCAAACAAGAAGTGTTTTACCTGTATATATATACCTTTGTAAATCGGTTTTTAAAACACTTCTTGTTTGAAAATGGTAATTGTATTACCGAAAAAAAAAAGTGTTTTATTATGATACTTATTTTCTTTAATAAATTCAATAGGAAAGATAAGACTTAATTATGCATTAAGATCAATTACTACTTATATTGCCATTAACACGTGTTACCAGACGTCGTCTCATTCTCCGACTTGAACCGTTTACTTAACCACTTCGCGCCCATGCCGCTTTGATTTAATCCCAGATTTGATTAAAAATTACTTCTTTGTTGTTGTTAACGTTTTCTACGAAATATGATTTCACTGTCACAAACTTTCCCATTTATGCAAAAAAATATGAAAAAATATTCCATAGATAGCGCTAAAGAAGTAATTTTTTTTGTACAATGTTTTTGTTTTCATTTTTCGCTTGTTGCCACATGTGGCGAACCTAGGCGTGAAGAGGTTAAGCATTTTATTACCATGTCATCAATGGTGGCTAGAATGCGAATTATTGCATAGAAAATAATTTTTCGAAACGTTTAAAGTTAATATGGACGTGTCACATCCATGTCATTAATGCTGCTGAGGAAGTTCATTCGCCAAAAATATTCGGTTTAATTCAAACCTTCTACTATCGTCGTAACGGAGAAATTATTATTCATTATCTCACATATCATGAGAGGCTGCCAGCGGGCGTCCTCAAAATGAAAATCATACTTCTGGCAGCCGTAGATCTATACATATGCTTGAGCTCGAGTAGATCTGTATTGGTTTGGCTTCAAACGAAACATTTTTATAAAATAAATTCAACTAACCGTTCGGCATCTGTACAAAAGATCCGTTATTGTGCGACCGACATATTCACTGTGTACATGTATATGTGTAGGAAGCGCCCGATAATTATATTTTCGCCAGTCTTGTAGCATCCGGCCATATTACCATCAAGCATCAGAAACAATTTACCTTTTTCGCGGATTGATATGATATGTAAGATTTTAGTGACTGCTGGAAGGCCGTGAAGTATCACTTTTACGGATTAGGTTTTAAAATGCTTATTAATGTTTAACGCTGGCTTGGTTAAATAATAATAAAATATCTTCATCAGTTGAAACTCTTGAAGAAGGAACAGGGACTTTATTGGAAATTAATGAATTACAGACGTAAGGAAACATGTGTAGTTTTGCTGTTTACATTTTTATAACTCCCTATATTTCCCTGGTTACTCCTCCTTTTTCCTCAGGTGACCGCCTTGATCCTAAAATTCTCGTTCTTCCCTGCTCCAGGTGACGCTACCAATACCTAGGCTGTAAAAGTAATGAGCCAATCAGGTGAGACTTCACGGCCTACGTAATGTTATTTCGCCAATTGTATGAGTCGACGGGTCGACCAATAGAAGCCACCCAGGAGGTTGATCGACATTACAATGTATTTTCACTTAATTGAGAACTGCCTTCGAATATCCCGTGCCAAAAACAGGTTCCCCGAAGTTTTAATAACACCGCGTATGTTTTCCCCGACCTTCATGCGAGCCTTAACGTATCCACGCACAAAAATAGGGTTGCGGAACGGTGGCGAAATTTCCTCGCTGTGACCGGCTCCTATTGGCCCGGCAATTGAAATTTTCTTTTTCGCTTGGTTCAGACCATATACCTATTACCTATATATCTATTAGTATATACCGCGTACTAGGTATACAAGGCTTATTTATTAGTGAAGTTAATTAAAGGCATTGATTCCGAGCGACTATAATCTCGTCTATGTTATGAACAGCTGATTGTCGACCGGCGCACTTATTTCCTGGCATAGTAAAACGAGAAAATACCCCGATGTTCCCGAGCACCGTGTGTGTGCTTAACTTTCCCACATTGGAAACTCCGAAAATACTAATATAGACCCTCATTTACCCAGTTTTGCTATGCAATAAATATGTGTTCAAGGACATAACGACTTTTTTAAACGTAAAGAAATATATCAAATTGTTTTATTCGAAATAATTATACGGTCGGTCAAATATAAATATTCATTACATGTCACTTACAAAACATGTAATATGTATATTATATATGAAAATTTCGCAAAATGTTCATTGTTGATACAAAAACGGTATCTTAGGGAGAAAAAATAGCGTCATATTTGGATTCCGCACACCCAACGTCAACATCAAACGGCAATTCAAGCAAGAAACATATTGGAATAAGTTCGTGGAACCAATATAAGTGAACGTTCAGTCAGAAGAAGAGTTAAAGAAGTTGGTTTGAAGTCATACGTGCAAAAAAGGCCCAAAAGTTCAGACTAGACTTCGCTTGAGAATACCAGCATTGGAATTATGACCATGTTTTGTTTACGGATGAAAGCCGTTTCAGCGTAAATTCGATTGACGGTAGGGAAAGATTGTATCACGTCAACGAGAACAAAATGCACAATTTAATTTTACTCCTACTGTCTGTTTGGTGGAGGCTCAGTTATGGTAAGGGGTGGCGTATGTTTAGGGGCACGCACAGAGTTAGTGGTGATTCAGGACGATGCTTTAAATGCAGAAAGGCACATTAGGGACATTCTGCAAGACCATGCAAGACGAGGTGGTAGCTTTCGCTCCACATATTGGGGAAAATTTCGTCTTAATACCAGAGAATGCTCGTCCGCACGTCGCTCACTGTGAAATTGCCTTTTTAAACCAAATGGGTATAACAAAAATGAATTGGCCAGGAGCTGAACCCGATTGAACATGTCTGGGACATTCTAGGCAGACGACTTAGGTCAAGCATTTCTGCTGTCAAAAACACAGAAGTGCAAGCTGCGTTAATTGAAGTGGGATAATTTACCTCAAGAATGATCGACGGCGTCATCAGAACTATGGGAAGGCGGCTGACTGCACGGCGCGTGGAGGCAATACATGATATTAAAAAAATAATATGTGTAAATTTTCTTATTTATTACATGTTTAAAACATGTATAATTCTTCTATTGCAAAAACGCTACTTTTTGTTTTATTTTTTTAAAAGGCTTCACAATTGCACATACCTTTGCAAAAGGAACTGCAATTGGTTTAGCTTGGTTGTACGAGATGCCGCTGAAATTGCCACAAAAAAAGTTGCACGGAGAAAAAAATATCGAATTTACTTGAGTTCCTTTAATTTTTCCGGTGTGTGTATTTCTCGAGATGTCTTTTTTGTGTAACCTTGTTAATGGATTCTTTAAGGGGTTATCCTACTGTAATCAGCGTCCAATCAGGCTAAGTTTTGGGACTTTATTTCGGGAAAACTACAAATGCAATTTGTGTATTTTTTTTATATTTACTCGTATAACAAGTGTGTGTAAAACTAGTCATCCTGAAATATTTAAATTGTCACACGGTATTATTTTTCGCGTCGGCCGATGTTTACCTTGCTCAATCGGTCGGTGTACATGATTACGCAAATATGGTTCATCTGAAACAAAATACAAAAATATCTTCATTAACTACACGGCATTAGCTATGGCGTGACGGAGCTTTTTTTTCATCTTAGGTTGCGAGATAACAATTCCTAAACTTTTTCGCAGTTGTCGGAGTAATAATACATGTTATTATTATTAATGCATATTGCAACACAAAACGTACTGACAAAATCGTCGGTCACGTCTAAACTAATAGTCCTCTGAACATGTGCACCAAATTTTAAATCGAATCATCAATCACAGCCTGAGATATCGTGTACACCGTTTTGAAAAACATAATTTCGAGAAAAACGCGTTTAAAGTCCACCTGCGCGTTCAATTATTCCTTGGCTGCAAACGCTATAACTCAAACAGTACTTCGAATATCTACATGGAACCTTTTGCATATTATTACAAATACTTCAAAGAATTGTTTAAAGACAAAATTCGATTGTTTGAACATTTTACAGTAGGATAACCCCTTAAAAGTAGTATGTGGGTTGGAAAATTGTATTTCTATATTCCATGTGGCCCTAATTCTAGGCATAAACCCCTGTTTCGTCTTAATTTCCATCCAACTAAATATGGTATGCATAATCCGCTTGGCCGTTATGCAAATGCATTATACAATGAGATAAATTTTGCATTATTTGCACCAACATTAACAAATTTTAAAAATAGGTTGTGTCCTTTTAAATTAGCTGTCAAGCGTTTATTTTAATTCGTTATATTCTATGTCTGCTAGGGAGCATTTCAGTTTGTTATACTTTGAACAGTTCCCTAACCTTGTATGTTTGATTTTCTGGTAAACTCTGAATCGGTGATAGACTCATAAAAGTGGTCGTACACCGGAGGAATAAACCGTAACAACGACATCAAGTCATCAATTTTTGCTTGCTTTAAACATACTGCTCCATGTCGAAGTAGTGGAAGATGTGCAGGTAATGTTCCAGACCTATATGGACGTGCAAGATTTACTTTTCGAAATTCTATGTCTTCATTAAGTGTCTCCTTAAGCTCTTGGTTCAGCTTTTCTGTATTGCATCCATCTCATTGTCAACCAATTAACCTTTTGCTTTTCAGTGTCTATTTTTCTGTTGATGAGAAGATTTACAATTGGTTCTGTGGATAGGAAATCCTCTTGCTGCATTTCATTCACATGAAATGTCACCCTAGCATTTTCAAGAAGCTTTATCCAATCCTGTGACACAAATATAAATTGGATTTGCTTTTTCTTCTTCTCAATGTGAGAAAAATCAGCATCATTTTCAAGGTAACCATGTCCAGGCACGAGGAACTTATGATCAACAATTTCAATAGATGTATGGGCAACAATGTAGAACCAAAATTGGGCGATTATTTGATTTCTGTTTTGCCCACCGCAACTAACACTGTAGGCAATAACATGCTTAATTTCTGAAGGCAAGGATTTTACGTACTTCAGTACACAAGAACCAATTTCTGAAGGTCCACGTGAGGCAGTATTTTCAGACCGCATATACATGAAAGTATGACCTGTTCTACAGTCATGTATTCTTACATTAAAATGTCCAAAGCTGCCTCTTGTAGTAGATAACATTCGTTGTTAGCATTGGAGTTGGCAATGTTTTGAGAGTAATTACTTGTGTTGAGCCTTCTTTCGACTTCTGTATGTCTCCTTTCTTAGCGGCTCTAGCTTGATGAACTTTTCTTAGGTGAAGCTCTTTCTCCAGCATTAGATTGTTTCTTTTGTTGGTATCTTCCTCTGCTTTGATTATATTTTCTAAACGGTCAAAAGTATTGCATTTGTCACTTCTTAGCTTATAAAATGATAAATTAAATTCTGAACACTTTACGGTAAATACACTCCTTCACTGGCAAAATGTTTTCTTCCTCACAGTTCTCAGTATACAGCTTTAACATTTTTGAGACTGATAACTCTGGCGACAGGTATTTCTTGTGAGGATTATCTTTACAAGAATAGTGACTTGTGTAATGAGGAAAGCTTTTTATGTGGTTCCTTACAGTAGCGAGGCGATCTTCTGGTATTTTATTTCCTGAAGCATGTTTACCACGTTTATCAACAGGAGATAGGCCTTCCACACTTGGTTTGTTTAGTGCAGCTGTGGTAAATCGGTGATTGCTTACTGTTAGTGACTTAAGGAAGAACTTCTTACACACTCGTTTGCCATCCAGGAAAATTGCAGTACTTCGTTTTTTGACTTGTTACAATTTTGTTTTGGACGTCTTGGTTTAGTAGTTGAAACACATTTTACTATGAAGGATGTTTGTTGTTATCAGGAATCAGTTTTCCAATACTCTTTATGGATAATTCTTCTTATTTCTTCTGTGAAAGTCTTGCATTCATATCGGCAGATATGTTGAAATCGCTGGATGATTCTTGCAGGCGTAATTTTTCCTGTTGTAGATGTGTATTCTTGTCCTAGATTTCTTAGGCGTTTTCTTTTATTCATTTTCCATAACTCCAAGTTCCTTTTCCTTTTTCTTGAGTCTCTTCATGAGGTGCTTCCAAGCACAACTCTTCAGCTGTATTTAGGATTTTTTCGTTGTTAGGGTTCTTGTTATGATCTTCGTTTTCATCTAAAGATGATGCATCTGGATAGATAAGGAAATATACCACTTAGGCATCGATGTAAAGCAAAGATCTATATAAAAATCAGTTTCATACATAAAATTCCCTAAAAAATCTTGTCGTCCTCATGAATGTAATTGTTTCAAGTGAATGCTAACGTACCTCAAAGATGTTAAGCATTTGAGCGAAAATATTTTCATGACTGTATTTTTCTTGAACGTAATTTTTATTGACAATAAGGAGACGTTATTATGCTAGTTTTAAGTGTGTTTTTGTACTAAAAAATAGTTTAAGACGTTTTTATCGGCCACAAAATTCATTAAAAAATTGAAAACATAACTTTACGTAACCACTAAAATGTTGCACAAAATGCCTAAACTTTAGTAAACTTGACCAGGAACATAATCTTCATCTGCGACTGAATCATCATCTGAGAAATCATCGTCAGTCGTTTCTGAACAACACTGAATACTTTGAAAGGTAGAACTACTCATTTCTGATCGAGATTTCGTCAGTAATTGAGCATCTAAATCGCAATTCTTTGGAACGTCCGCCATCTTGTTGTTGCTTGTACCGTCCTGGCACTGCATATCGATTGTGATTCAATAAATGTAGTTATACCACATACCGCTAGATGGCAGACGTTAACAGTAGGCACTTGGATCTTTGTGCCACTAACAAGCATCCCTTGTATCTGGATCGAATGTACACTTAACTCAGTTTTGCAAAAAATGTCACTTATACCGTTATAGTTTTCACCCCTTCATATTAATTTAATTTGATTTCATTTTATTAAATTTGTTTAAATTAATTTATTTTTTTTAGAATGTTTGTATTATTATTAAAAACACGCCTGTTAGAGAATTCATATTACGAGATGTATAAAATACTATTGTAAACTATTGCACATTCCGTCGTGTTTGAGTAATTTTATTAATTTTGTTCATGTTTATTGTATGTACATTTACGCGTTTAAAAATATCGTTATTTCCTGTAACCATTTCTGACAATAAACATATTATTATGTAGGGGCGCTCCGTGGCGGAGCGGTTTAGCTCCCGCTTTCGGAGCGAGGCGTCGTGGGTTCGAGTCCCACGCTCGGGCGGTAGCTTTTATTAAGTAAAACTTATCGCTCGTGTTCATGGTATTTGTCCCATTCATGGTAAAAAATGAATTTTCAACAATATTAAAATCAACGTAAGTGGCCGAACAGCTAGAACGCTTACGCCAATTCCCTTAATCATTCACTCTCCTTAACCCGCAATTCCGTCAAACATCCTTACGTTATCAAACGCCTTGGAGACTTCGGTGAAAATAACATCCACCTGATTACCACGCTCCAAGATGTCTAACAAGGATGCCTGGAGCGATTGTAGGGTCATCGAAGTGGATTACCATAAACCCATGCTGTTCCTTGATTATTAACCCCTTTCTGCATAACGTGCCATATATGGCACAAAGCAGTTTGCATATATTTTTAGCTTTATTTAGCGGCTAGTGGCAAAAATTTATATTTAGATATATTATAGAGATTTTTGGGGTTGCTTAGAAAAAAATATCTAGTTTACATAGGCATCTGGAAACAAGAGATTTTTGCCAGAATTAGCATTTGCGCTATATGTACAGTCGTTAAACCGCAAATTTTGTGGTCTATTTTGTAGGCCGATGTGTCACAGCTTGCCTAAATTTGGTGGTTCAAATTGTAGTTCCGTATACAGAAAAGAGTTAAATAAAGAGAGAAATTGTTTTCTATTATGTCATACGAAATAAGGTTCCGTTACTGCATTGCGTGCCAGATATGGCACAACCTGTATTTTTGTAAAAAATAAATATTACATTTTTGAAATATTTTTCCCAATTACTGTATCACTAAAGGTATTCATAATTATTTTTGTTTCAAAAAAACAAAAAATCATGCAAGGGGTTAAGGATTTACATTTATGGCTAACAATACTGTCTAACAATAACACATAACTTAACTTCCAGGAAGACGAAAATACCCCCCAGCATACAGAGGATTCACAGAGGCTCAAAATGGAAGAACACAATGGGTAAATACACCTTTTGATTAAGTATACCATCAAAACCGGCAAGGAATTAATTCCTCCTTTTAAATAAGCTGTAATTTGTTGTAATCTGCAACTTTGAACCGATCCAGACATTGTGCAATTTATTCTGCCCATCTCGGTAGTTTCTGTCTCACCTTATCATATTCGAAATAGTGAACTCGTAAACAGTTTGCTACAACTAGCAAAATAAGATTCCATGCCTGCAGTTGGATGGGTGACCAGTACCCAATGAGATGCAACTAAATACGCTTCAGAGAGACAAGCGCGATCCTCTTAAGTAACAAGGTAAAGATATTGTGATCGATAGCCAGTTAGGCAAAATGCCCAACGAATACCATTACTAACTACTATTAGCATTCTTTGTATAATATTAGCTCTCTACGACGCCAAGTAATTAAGATAGCTTAGCATGTATTGTATGGATATGTTTGGACTTCTAATAATAAACTACGTAAACAATAATCTAGTTATCTATATTGTACCTACCTAAACAAAGTCGATTGCAGAGAGGTAATGTTTGTCGTTGAGTGGGTATTTCCATAACAGGGCAGGACTTCACGGAGAATATACTCCTCGATAAACTGCAGGGATCTTCCAGATGCCACGTAGTCGCAAAAGACAACTGAAAAGAGGGAAATAAATTATTAACACCGGGAGCAATGCCAAAACTGGAAATGAGATAGAAATCAATAATAGCTTGGCTGTGTGCCAAATTCGAAACGAGACCGCTTTAAAATCGGGAAGCGTCTCCTCGAACACTCTTTATCCCTTAGTGGCCGTAAATAACATATTTATAATCTGAAACGTGTAGGAATTAAGCACTTAAAAATTTATTAAAACCTTGTTTTCAGTTTATCGTAAGACTGTAGAAAGCTAGTCAATTTGATTTAAATAGTGTGTTTTTCTTTACTTTCTCCGTTATGGGGAAATATAGAAGGTAATAAAAAATAACCATCTTTTGTTCAAAAATATTTTTCATAAAATTATCTATAATTGTGAAATTGTAATAGTTATATCAAATTTATATGAATAATTTTTTTCAAAATCTAGTTTTTGATTGAACTGACGGTAAACATTATTACAATTTGTCATTTTCATCTTTTATCATTCTCACAGCAAGTGATTTTTATAAAATTACCATGTACTTATTAATGTTACATTTGCTAACAAAAAATTAATTTTAATAAACTGATTATTTTATACTGGGTTCCCCATAATAGGCTACCCATTTTAATATTTGAATTAATTTTTGTTCAGTTAACAAAACAAACTTTTTATTATACTAAATTACAGCTAACTCTTTGGGATTTATGATAACATAAATATTTGGCTTTAATTCTAACTTTTAAAAATCACGTCTTGTAAATGACCTCCACCAACTTCAACACATTTTTCAATATTAGATAAAAAGTGGTTCATTACACGGCGTAGCAAACCTTTGTCTATTCCTTCAACTTCTTCACGAGTTTTGACTTTGAGTTCCTCGATTGTACCTGGACGACTCGCAAACACTTTGGCTTTTAAATATCCCCACAGGAAAAAATCGGGTGCCGTTAAATCGGGGGGTCGGGGGACCTCGAAGGCCAAGGCAAATTTCCGAATCGAGAAATGAGTCGGCCATTAAACGTTTCTCACATTGAGCTTCTGGCGGTATGAGCTGTTGCCCCATCTTGTTGGAATGGTAAGGCATTGTTTAGTAATCCTCGTCTATTTAATTCTGGAATGAGGAATGTCTCTAGCATGTTTACGTAGCGCTCGGATGTTACTGTTACTGCGCGGTTATTTTCATCCTCAAAAAAATATGGACCAATAATACCAAAAGATCCTACTCCACATCACACAACAACTTTTGGATTATGGAGGTTCTGTGTAAAGATTTCACGAGGATTTTCATTTGACCAGTATCTAAAATTATGTTTATTAACCATGCCGTTCAAATAAAAATTTGCTTCGTCGCTCATTAAGAGACTGAATTTCTCCTTGATGTAAATTCAAAAATTCTTGACAAAATGCTAACCTTGCTTTTTTATCTTGATTTATAAGTTACTGTGCCATTTGGTATTTATAGGGATGAAATTTTAAATCTCTTTGAAGAATTCAATCTAGGCTTTGATATTCCTAGGATAAGGGTTTGTCGATTAGCAGACCTTTTAGGACTTGTAAACGCAATTCTAACTCGTTCAATATTTTCTGGTGTACGAACTGTTCTTCGACGTCCAGGCTTCTTCAAATTTTGTACAGAACCATTTTCACGCCAATGACGATCCCATAACTTAACAGTTTTACGATTTGGCGCGTGACCTCTATTGTTGTTATTAAACTGATGCCGGAATGTACGCCTTCTTCTATCGAATTGCTTCTTATGTAAGTTTCTACACAAAAGACACGTTGTTGGACTGAGTAATCCACGAAAGTTAAATAATTATGGTGAAAACGAACAAACTTCTCGTAGAAAAATAACGTTCCACAAAATTATTAATATAAAACTTATTTGTGACAGGTGCCTACTTGATCAATAATTAACTTAAATCCCAAAGACTACAGAACATAATCCCACAGAGATAAACTTATTTAGTTATCTCGTAGGGAATTAATTAATAAAATAAAATGGGTAGTCTATTATGGCGAACCCTGTATAAAACAACCTAGAAAGGTGCTATTTTTAACAAACAATCAAAATGACAAAAGGGACCGTTCTTTGAACATTTCAAACTCCCACCCCCCACCACCACCCCACCCACATCAACTTCCTGCGAAAATGGAAAAACATCCTTTTCTGTCGTTGTGGCTAGTTTATTAAATTCCGGAAAAACAATATGCTAAGCTGTGGTTCTGTTAATTACGCAACCAGCTATACAGGGTTGTTTACGCTATACGGCACGAAATATTGTGGCCAAAATAACTTGACTTTCAACTTTTCGGATAAATAGGGGCCTATTATGGTTATTTTTAAAAATAATTTCACATTATACAGGGTGTTCCAAAAGCCGTAAAAGTATCGAAGTTGTTTATTTTAATGGAACATCCTGTATTTTTTGTAATTTTTGAAATCTAGGGAACAAATAAAGGTGCGTTACTTCAATATTCCCTATACATCATCAAGGGCACATGATTCGACTCAGAACGGAAAATACAGCGATGAAAAGTTACGTTGACTTGAAGGGGCTTTGCAATACGTTTTTCGTCGCCGATGCTGCAATTTTGGATAACATCTTAAATTGATTTATAGCACCGTAACTCATGCAATAAAACCTTCCTTATGAAACTTCTCTGAATATACTATTTATTAAATGCAGTATTTTTCACTTCTCGAAATTTCTGCCAAGTCGACTCGTTACTAATTGCACAATTATTTTTTTTTTTATTAAAAGCATATAGACCGTTAAAATGATTCGCGATTTAATTAAAAATGTTCAATATCAACACGTAAATTATATAATTTTATTGCGGAAGTGAAATTAAAGCAATTATAATTTGATCATTTCTTGTTGGGCTCAGCTCATTTTCTGATGAAATCACGCAATTGACTAACTCACGAATGAACGTAAGTAATAATGCAGTCATATAGAGGTGAAATTATTGCTTTCCGGGTTAAATCTACCAGTGGCGGCTCGTGGAACATGTTGATGGTAGAGCCAGATTTACAATTTATTAGATCGGATGATACTGGCGTTTGAAACGTCAAAATTATGAAAGATGGATAATTATACAAATTAAATACCGGCAAAAAAATCAAAAATTTGCACATAAAAAGCAATCACAACACACGTTAAAAATCTAAAGTATAGACCAATAAAAAATACGCTCTTAATTAAAGTAAAAAACTAAAATATACGCCCCAAAGATCGAAAATTTAGACAAATTTCGAAAATTCACGGTTAAAAATATCTCAACAAAAAAATCAAAAAAAAAATTGGAACGAAGAAATGAAAAATACAGGCCATAGATCTAAAGTACAGGCCAAAAAAATCAAAAATGATGCTCTAAAAATAAAAAATACAAACCAAAAAATTAAAAATTCAAGGAAAACGAAAATAATTCGCCATTTTCGGCCCCCGAAATAACTCTTCAGCTCAAAATAAGTTGCCGACCAGAAACTCGAAAACCTCAGTTCCTGGAAGCCCCACAACAAAATTTTATGGACAAATAGTGTTCAGAATGGTCTCAGTGAAACAAACAAAAATGTTTGAAGAAAAATTAAATTTAATCGATTTTAGTCAAAAAGTAACCAAAAAAATCGCCCATAAAAAATAATAATTCAAGTTAAAAAATTAAAATCAAGAGCAAGAAATCAAAAACCATCAAAAAAACATGAAAATATCGGCAAGAAAATAAAAAAAAATCGCGTATAAAAATCATTTAGGTTAAAAGAAAATCGAAAACACAGTATAAAAAATTCAAAACTTCGATCCTAAAAATCTAAATTGCGAACCAAAAAATTTCAACAAATAAACCGCAAATTTAGAAAAAAAAAATGCTAAAAGATCAAAAATTTAGACCAAAATATCAAAATCCGGGCTTAACGATAAAAAATGAAAACAAGAAGATTGAAAATTCAATTACGAAAATTGCCATTTTCAGCACTCGGGGTGATTAGCCCCAGAAAACATAGGAAAAAACTCAAAATTTGCTCTGTAGCGAAGGAAATTTGCACTCGATTTGAAAAATTTAAAAAATGTATTACTTGAAGGTTTCGCTTCAAATAAACTTTGATTGTTCAAAAATAATCTACTTTTAATTTCCTGAAAACAACGACATGCTCCTGTTGGAAACAAGGGTATAAACTCAAAATTTGCTCTATAGTGAAGGAAATTTGCACTCAATGTTTTGAAAAATTGTGAAAAAATGAACCACTTGTAGAATTAGCTCCAAAATTACTAAAACTATGCAGAAAGAGTGTACTTTTCATTACTTGTAAAAATATTTGCAATATTGCTACTGAAAACAACAGGAATTGACTCAAAACTGCACTGGAGGGAGCGGAAATTGCACTCAATGTTTTAAAAATCATAAATCACTTGCAGAATTACCTCTTAATTAAGGTAAAAAACTAAAATATTAGCACAAAAAATCGAAAATTTAGACAAATATCAAAAATTCGCGGTTAAAAAAATGCAGATCAAAAATCCGAAAATTTCAATTTAAAAAAATCAAAAAGTTTAACCAAAATAGAGAATATTTCGGGTAAAAACTCTAAAATTTGGAACAAAGAAATGAAAAATACAGGTCAAATATCTACAATATAGGCCTAAAAAATCAAAAATTCTGGTCTAAAAATAAAAAATGAAAACCAAAAAAATTGAAAAATCAAAGAAAACAAAATTAATTTGCAATTTTCAGCTCCTAAAATAACTCTTTAGCTCAAAATTAGTTGCCGAGCAGAAACTCGAAAACGGTAGTCAAAAAGTAAAAAAATTCGCCCATAAACAATAGTAATTTAAGTTAGGAAATCTAAAATGACGGGCTAGAAATCAGAAACTGGACTTGAAAATATCGGCAAAAAATAAAAAAGGTGCGTATAAAAAGCAATCACTTAGGTTACAAAAATCTAAAATATAGGATAAAAAATTAAAACTTTGATCAAAAATCCGAAAATTTTAATAAAAAAATATTTAAAATTTAGAAGAAAATTATTTTCTTTGGAAATTTTTAAAGACACATTATTCAAAATTAGTCTGTCAAAATTTCAACCATCTGTTGCTATAAATGTGAATTCCCATGCAAATTTCTGAAAAATGCGCCTTATTGGTCATTAAAATTTGCTTTTTAGTGCAACCATTTTTGTTGTGGTAAACTTGTGATAATTTTTTGAAAAAATTTATAAAGGGACATCATTCAAAATTGGTCCGACAAAATTTCAACCATCTCTCGAAAGAAATGTGGAATTCTCAAGTGAATTTCTGAAAAAATTGCCTTTTTGGTGATCAAAATTTGCCTTTTAGTGAAACCATTTTTGTTGTGGTAAACTTGCGATGAATTTCTTTGAAAACTTGTAAAGACGCATTATTCAGAATTAGTCAGTCAAAGTTTAAACCATCTGTTAAAATAAATGTGCAATCCCTACTTGTATTTTGAAAAATGCGCCTTTTTGGTCATCAAATTTTTTTTTAGAGCAACCATTTCTGTTGTGGTAAACTTGCGATTGCTTTCTTTGGAAATTTGTAAAAACACATTATTCAGA
The DNA here is from genome assembly GCA_910593695.2 of Ocypus olens. NCBI lineage: Eukaryota > Metazoa > Arthropoda > Insecta > Coleoptera > Staphylinidae > Ocypus > Ocypus olens. The sequence goes on along the minus strand of OU343054.1, from coordinate 9,214,623 downwards.
AATAGTCTCTCAAAATTTTAACCATCTGTTGAAATTAATGTAGAAGTTTTTTTAAGAATCAGTTAAAAATTCTTGCTGAGCTTGAGTCTACAGGTAGTGCCATGGCTCCGTGGCTCTATATAACGAGCCGCCCCTGAAATCTACTATTATGAGTTTGAAACTTTGCTAGCAATTTTTATTGACCTCGAAGAGGTAATGAGAAGTTATTTTGGCTTCCGATTTGAAATAAATAGGGATAGTAGTAGGCAACCTCAGCTGCTATATACCACACTGTTGTAACAAATATAGAAAGTTTGGAAGCGTGCTTCTCAACGTATATTAACGTATGAGCAAATTATAAAACTTATTCTTTCGCGGATTGATATGAAATGTAAGATTTTTCGGACTGCTTTTAAGCCGTGAAATATCACTTTTAAGGACTAGGGTTTAAAAATGTTTATTTATGCCTAGGCTGTAAACATAATGAGCCAATCAGGTGCGATTTCACGGCCTACGGCATGTTATTTCGTCAATCAGGTGAGACACCGCGTCGACCAATAAAAGCCGCCCGGAAATTTGTTTGACATTGCATTGTATTTTTCGCGTTCCGTTCCCGTGCCAAAAAGGCAGGTTCCCCGAAGTTTTAATAACACCGCGTGTGTTTTCTCCGACCTCCGTGCGAGTCCCTGAATTAACCACGCACAAAAATCGAGTCGCGGGGTGGTGGCGAAATTTGCTTGCCGTGACCGGCTCCTAGTGGCCCTGCAATTGACATTTAAACGTCGTCGATCGGCGCACTTTTTCCTGGCACAGTAAAACGAGAGACTTTCCTTCAGATGTTGCCTGTGGAAGAAGCCCAATAACGGCTTCTGCGAAGTATTAACAACCCCGCGTAAGTTTTCTCCAAGCACCGTGTGTTTGCCTCACTTTCCCATGTAATTAAACCCGAACAGCAATCGGAAAAATCATCGAAAAGGATTTGGAGGTTACGTATCATGTAAGTTTTATTTCAATTAAATCATTGAACAATAATAATATGAACATAATGACTTTAATATTTTTAATCGTAAAGAAATGTGTGTGATACCAACAAAGTGCATTTTATTGAAAAGTTCCCGAATTCCTGAATCCAAATGTATCGCAAAGTAATGGCATCCACCATCAATATCAGAAAAGAAATGTATTGAAGAGTTTTACTCGAAATAATTATACGGTCTGTCCGATTTAAATATTCATTGCATGTCACTTACGAAATCATGATCATTATGATTAGAAATTTATTCACCACACACACCGTCAAAATACTGACACCACAATGTCTATTATAAATGTCCATTTTTGTTTCACTTTTTACAAAGCTACCTGCGATATGTTGATAGAATTAAATATATTGAACATTTTCGCATTGCAAGTTATTATTAATTTCTCTTGAACAATCCGCGAAAAAATATGTGTTTAACACGGCAATAAAGCAGATTTCCTGACTTGGCTGGATTCACACGCGTCCGTAAATCTGTCACTTTATTGCCTTGTTAAAAAATAACTATTGGCAAACAACAACAAAAATCAAAAGATTAAACCTATTGAAAGGGAAATATAAACTTTCTTACAAAATAAGATACATAACCTTCAAATGAACTCCAAGAAGTCGTTTGATATATCATGCTGCAGATATTTAAGCCTTGAACTTTTCTATTGTAGGTCTGAACGAAAAATTAAAATTGAAGGAATAAACAAACTTGTAATAGAACAGTTAAAATAGAAATTGTCTGAAAAGCTAAAGAACTAAAGTTACAGAACCAGCGAAATAAACAATATTGTCCTTAAGAAAAAGGGAATTTTAGTAGCCACAAGTTTCGAGGATAGTACAACGGATGAATAATTTGAACCTTCTTCTCTTAAAAGAGCAAATAAATCAAACTTTAGTGGACAAATGCGAACTCAATTAAATAATACAGCTAAAGTAGAAGACCTATCCGGAGCTTCAAAAAAATATTGAATTAGTAAATGCGGTTACAGAAGACCTTAATGCTAATCTCTAAAGAAAATTCATAAAAAGTAGTGAATAAGAACAAGGTATATCGAGAGTTAAATGAAAATAAAAAGCAACAACAAAAATCGTTAAACAACACAGTCGACGGTTTATGCCATGATGGATGCAAGGACCAAACCATGGCATGAGTAAATTATCGGCGTATTATTATCCAAGATGAACAAGTACCAGTTATTTAAGAACCTGGAAATATATACTTTGCACACGTGTCTTTGAAACCCCCGGTGTCTGCTGTGATGACTTGTGCTTTATTTAAATAAGTATGAAAGAAACCATGAAACTTTAAAGGGGGGTGATTTTAGACTTTTGGAAACTTACATTAAGAAGCCAGCTCAGTGACGTATTTGCCTCCTTCCCAGAGACATTCTAAGGTAACTTAGACAGTCCCAAGTTAGACAGCTAGTAGTTTTCTAGAAAAGTGCACCTAAAAATCACGTTTTCCATTAGAAACGCGTGATTTTCAGGTACACTTTTCTAGAAAACTTGTGACCCGATTTCTCTGAAATTTTGTACACATGCTCTTTTACCTCCAACATGAACATTTATGCCTGAGAAATGAGAACAAGTATTAACTGGATTCAGAATTACGACATGAAAAATAGAAACATGAACATTTTTTGAGTTGTTTATATAACAAAAAAAATCACCACACAACATATGGAAATAATCTTAGCCATATTGGTAGGTATTAATAGCACCTTTAAAACAAAACAAAAATCATATTGACATCTTTTACAGTTTTGAAGTAAAGTGTACCTAAACTTAAAAAGTAAATTTTTCACGAAAGTCAAAGTAGTCCGTACATAGGCTGAAACCGCCTACTTCTGCACCATACAAAAACATTGACTTCAAACACTTTCCAAATTGTCTTCCTTGCCAATATCGAATCCTGTATTCTCAGTCCCCATTCTCTACTTGCACTATCTTCACCGCATATTTTATGTGTTTATTCCATTTTCCATTTTGTAAAGATTCTGTTTTACTCTTTTAATTTATATTCGATTCCAATAAAACCTTCCTTCAATGCAAATTATTACATTCGGTTTCTTCCCAGTTTTAACTTCACCTTTTCTTTCTTCCCCGTAACATCTGCATATGCTTGTATTCTGTTTTTTTTTTCACCTATCATTCCTGCTTCATCCTGTTATTCTGAACCACTGGGTCCTATTGAGCGCTCCTCTCACTTTACTTTAAGTCTTTAATACAATTCTCGTATTTTTCAAGTTTGGTCTACTTTGGTACATCTTTAATGACATTTTAAAAATTATTGGTTTTGAAAGCCGGCCCGGCTCAGCCCAATGGTGAAAATTTGAAACCCAGCCCGGTTCGATGAAAAGAAAATGTGCTGCGGGCCCGGCCCAAAGCTAAATATTCAAAGCCGGCCTCGAAAAAGATTGAATTAAATTAATAAAATTACTGGACCCATGTACTCCTCACAGTTCTTAGTATACATTGAATGCATTCATGGTAATAAAATAAACATTTTTTCAATACACTTCGTTGTCACTTTCGAAACTATAATAAAATTAAATTTATCCAAGCCCGGCCGGCTCGGGCCGGTCTAAATTAACCATCGGAAAGCCCTGCCAGGCCGGAGTTTGAAAAAGCTCATGCAAGCCTCTGATTGTGGTCATCAATTTTCATATCAATCTAGGAAATATTTTACGGAAGATATAAAATTAAAGTTGTGAAAAAAATTTAAATGACTATCTGAGAAAGTATGTATACGCACAGCCCCATTAGAATTAATCTGCTACTGTTATTTTCACTTCCTGTATTTAATTGGGTTCTTATCAAGTAAATGTGATATAATTAATGAGTTAAATGAGTAATAATTAGTTAAGATTTGTTTGGTACATGATTCATTTTATACATTTACTTATCATAATTATAATTAATTAACTGTTAAGAGTATAAAAGCGGCATGTCAAATACATACAGTGCGCGCCTAAAGGATGGAATATATTCAGTAAAACCAAAATAAAATATTTTTGGAAAAAATCCTCGAACAGGTCGATTTTCTTCTATAAAAATACGCATTTTTGCATGAAAGTCGATTTTCAGTCGTCAAAAACAATGAGTTATGACGTCCGCGATTTTGTTTTTAAATGGCAACCCCCTATTTTTGTTCTTGATTTTGAGAGATCTTTTCATTGTCGAACCGGCAGTATACAAATATTGCCATCTTACATAAGAAATTTTTCGAGTTAATAAAAATAAAAATAAATAATAAGTTATTTGCATTATAATACAATATTCATATTGTAGATTTACGAACACGTTGAATATTCACATATTCAAGCTTTATTATTCAATATATGTCATTGAATTCTTTAAATCAATAGCATTTAAAGAGAACCATTTTAGTGCTCATTTGTTTACATAAACATAAAACAAAATTTTCCATGAAGCAATATCCCGTGCAGTTACGAATACATTTATCATTAAATAAATATTTATGTTAAATGATAAACAAATAACAAATGCAGAATACGCAAACATTGCTTAGACTTTAAATGAGAAGATATAGTTTAGCATCCACTATAAAAACTGCAATTAACTGTAAATTTAGAATACAACAAAACCAACATGCTCTAAAATAGCAACAAGAACATTCAACTTTTTCTCTAGTTTAAAACCAGAAGGAATAGAAACCACCAATTAAGTTTGGAATTGTAATGATGCTAATAAAGGATTAATAATAAAAACCATCAGGTATTTTTGAGGATAAATGAAATACAATTTTCTAAGTTTTATACCATCCATTGTATCACAAACGACTATAGTTTTCGGGTTAAGTGAATTTGTTGAAGAAATCTAACCTTGTCCAGGATAGGATTAAGAGCAGTAGAGTTTACACGTACATTAACAGCAGCTGACACAAACGTATTTTTTGTTAATGTAATATAATGTGGCATAAATAGAATAAGTTAGCTGAAATAGAATGGAATTATATAAATATGTTGGTTCATTGAGGAAATTAACTTTAATAGTTTTACTTTGTTTAGAAATTTCTGATTCTAGCCCTTGGTACAAGTATGTGATTTTTTGAATTTTTCGAATGGTAGTTAGTTATGTATTCTAGGCTATGGTTTGAAAAAGAACTGTTTATATGATTTAATTTAAATGAGCGGAACTGTTCACTATGTCACACACAGACAGACAGTCACACAAACATTTCCCAAAAAGCCTATTTCGGCTAAAATTTCGAATTCGAGAAAATTCATGAAAATTGTTTTCGTGGAAACATATTATATATTCTCGTACTTCGGAAAGGAAAAAAGTAAAACGGTTTCTTATTGCATAATGTAGTAAATAATTTTATTAAAAAAATACGAATAGCTTGTTTTATTCTTCGAATTATTCTAAATGTATTACAAAGTCAACCCCTCCACAATTACTTATTTAATCATTAAATGAAAACGATAAATATTTCCAAAACATGATATATTTCATTTTAATAAAATAAATAATAAATCAAAGCAACACTGATTTGAGTAATAACATGTTTATGATTACACATGTCTCATTTGCAATGACATTTAACCTTAAACTACTTTCAACTTTAATGACACAAATCACACGATTAATCATTATAATTCGCACATATGAGTAATTGTTTGATTTTCGCTCTTTTATGTAATGTCAACGCAGAGCATGACATCTGGTTTAAGAATGACTTAGATTCTGATCACAACCCTGTCATATTCCACATCGCAAAGGGTATCAATAACTCTCCCCACTATGTCAAGAGGATTGTCGGGCAAAAGGTTGAGAAGCTCGTCTCTCTTCTTTAAAACATTAAGTCTATAGCGGACCTAGATGCCGCAGTCGCCATCTTCACGGCGGCTGAGGAATCCTGGACCATTATAATTTCGACAAGTCCCGAGCCTCACAACATTCTGCCGGAAAAGAGTTGGGTTGATCGTCGTAGGTGGCATAATACGCATTTACCTACGCATAGGGCGGAGGTGTGCGTCCTTGCAATCTTCACGAACTGCGTAACCAGAGCTAGGAGCGTAATATAGCCAAGGACAATACCTACTCGAATGCCTTCTGGAGCATAATAAAGGCTATAATCACCTGGTCGCGCCGTGACTCATGGTGAAAGTGGTCTCGCGCACTCCGATGCTGAGAAGGCCGAGGCATTCGCTGACTCACTTGAGCAGTAATAACATAACAAATAACAAACAACATCCGCTGTTAATTCACATTTTACAGCAGACAATAGCCAGTGGTCTATAGTTCCCGCCTCTAAAACCCAAGTCGATGATCTCATCAAAAGTCTTCCGCTAAAAAAGACCCCGCGCCACGACGGCATCACTTCTGCCATGATTCGTAAGATCGCCGAAAGGTCAGAGTCGCAATACTAAACATCGCGAATGCGTCCATGAAGCTAAGATATTTTCCGAGCTCCTGGAAGCTGGCTAACATAGTCAGCATCTTAAAGGAAGGAAAGTCTCATACCTTCCCTCAGAAGTCCTCAGCACTCTCTGTAAACTTATCGAGAAGATACGGAGGACAATAAGGTCATCCCGTATTCCCAGTTCGGCTTCCGAAAGGTAGAGGGACCCCACTCATCAGCTATTGAGAGTCACTGAGTTTATTTCCAATGGTTTTGCCCATAGGAAAGACACGGCAGCGGTATTCTTTGATGTTGCTTTTGATAAGGTCTGACCAAAGACTTAGTCTAGTGAGTACTCAGAATACTTAGCGAGACTTATTTATTCTTTCATGCGTCAACTGCTCTCTCCACTAGGAGACAGATAGAAGCCGGGATTCCTCAGGGGTCTTGCCTCTCCCTGAGGCATGAAAACGAATGATTTGCAAGATCTTGGATCAGCTTTTTTAGTAAATGTGCCCAATACAAAGACAAAAATCACTCGAAAGTTTACAGTCACCGATAATTTTTATAAAATTTGTAAAAACTATATTAATAGCCGCCATTAACATATTTTTTCTAAATTATCAAAATGGCAAATGCACCGCCCAAAGAATAGGAATTAATAAATTTACTAAAATGGGAAAGGACATTGCTACATTCTTGCAATTGCCGAACTCAGAAAAATATTCCGGACACAGTTTTTGCAGATCTTCTGCAACGCTGCTTGTTGATGCTGGTGCGGACATAACGGCCTTGAAACGACACGGCGGGTGGAAGTCGACAGCAGTAGCAGAAGACTATATAGACGACTCCATTAAAAATAAAACAGACACAGCTAAAAAAATATCTAGCTTAATACAAATGAATAATTCCATTGACAATACACACCAAATCTATCAATGCAATCAAAATATTTCAACAAATAATCAAAATCTCAGTTTTGATATCAATTCTATCCCCGCAATTTATTTAATTTATTTTATTGTTCAAATATTACATTTAATATTACTAAATAATATTGTATTGTATTAAATTAATGTTAAAAATAAATACTATTCCTATTTATATAACTTCTTAATAAAAAAAAACAAAAGTATTATATTGTCGTGGACAAAGTATAGTGTACAACTCGCATATAATGGCCATTGATCACTCGAACGACTTGCTCCACTCGTCTATTCTCGTGATTAATAGCTATCATTATATGCTCGTTGTACAATATACTATTGTAAGTATTTGTCGAGAAATAATTATAAACACAAACCCACAACTTGTACCGGCGGACCGTTACTGTTTTCTAGACAGTGTGCATAATTGAGTATTTGCAAATTGTTGACGAGAACAATATAATTTTTGTAGTGATCAGAACAAAAAATCCTAGTCATCCTCTTCAAGAAGAAGCTGCTGTTTTTTTCTTTTTGATATCGTTCTCGATATTTCTTGCCTGCAAGGTACGCACATGAGCGGCAGAGGACCTTCGCGAAAACACCTATAGAGCCGCCATTTTTAAATATTTTTGCCAAAAATTATAGCAGATGTTCATCAAGGTATGAAGTAGCATATCTGCAAAAATCAATAAATTCCGTTGAAAATTATCGAGTTTGTATTTTTTTTAGAATAAACCTATTTTTTCGCATCTTATTAAATAATATAAACGATGTTAAATCGTTTTTGATTGAGAAAGTTGTCCATTACTCGGCCGAATCATTTTCTCCACAGGTGACGTCCAATCAAATGATAGCAGTTTCATTATTCAACAGGTTTCAGCCAATGACATGACGACGATTTTACTTTCTCAACAGTTTAGTTGTTACTATGGTTACGATTTGTTTTTGTCAGCGAACTGCCGCAATTTCCAAATAGAAAAATTATTCGTTATAATTTAATATAAACAAAAAAATCTTTAGGTAATTATTTAATATGATGCGAAAAAGTATAGTATTAAACTCGTGGGTAAGTTGGCGATTGCTACTCGGGTGAAACTTCACCCTCGTGGCAATGGCCAACTTTCTCACTCGTTTAATAATATACTATTCCATGCCGACAGGGTGGCCAGACCCCTTAAACTCTCACCCTTTTTTTTAATTTGTTGTAGTCACACCTTTAATCTCTGATTGTCCTTAAGATATCCTAAAAGTAATTGATGATCGATTGCAAGCTGATGAAATAAATAAGTGAACTACACAGTTGATAAAGAAAGAGAGCATAGCACAGATGATACACATTAACATCCGTACGAACTTGTTAAATAATTAAGGGTTACTACAGAACACAACACAACGTAAAATTCAAATTGCAAAAATTTGTTAGCACCGGGGTACGAACCATTCCAAGGCATGCTAAAGCATAATTAATAATTTCAAAGTTACTTTGAGTTAAGTTTCGCTATCTGTTTCCATTTAAGTCTAGACCTCGGCTGAATTCTGATCGAGCCATTATTCACGTTCTGTCGAGAATGCTAATTAAATTTATCACGCAACGAGACAGGGTCGATAATACTAAGTTAATTTTGGAAATGATTCTAACATTATATTCTTTGCTCAGGAATAACGTGTTGGGCGTAAATCAGAGGCAGTAGGTTTATTATCAACGATCGTGAAAGTAGTTGAATGACATCACTTCTAAAAGCGGAATGGAAATGGTCCTCTTGAGTGGGACAAAAGCGAGCAGAAAAAAATGATTTCGCAAACAGAGACCACTTTGGAGAAATCATCGCCTCGCATAAAACGATTGATAGAATATTTATATAAGCGTGGTACATGATTGATCGAATCTATTGTCATGTAAAGATGAAAGAATTTATTTTTTTAATTCAAATTATAGAAGAATGTTACGAAAGTTTTCGCGATTTCACTGTAGTAGTTTTGGGCATGACATCATGGGATGCTGATTTCTAAAAAATAATTGATAAATTGGATGTGGCTGAAGGTGTATTAATTAATTTGTTTCGATGAATGACTAAATCACACTTATACGGGTATACTTATTTTTGTAAATGTATTTACAGCATAATAAAATTTTAATTAACACCACCGAATATTTTTTTGTATAATGTATCGAATGTATCGTACATTAAAAATATAGCGTTGAAATTTCTAGAATATGTGTAAATTAATAATTAACAAACATAAATATTTTGTCGAATTTGGTGTTCTTATTTATCACGTGGTCAAACATTTTTAATATTTAGGGTTGTTAAAATGAGGCACTTGGTTGGTTTGTACCTCATTTTAACAACCTTAAATAAACATTTTATTCGAGCTCAGTATCTTATTTCATTCGAGAGCTGATACTTATTTGACGTTATTGAGCTGAGCATACATTAATTATATCAATATTAAGATAACGAGAATATTATGCGATTCATAACAATCGAGAATGTAAAAAACGTCCGAGATTATTATAAATCGCAAATATTCGAGCTATATTCAAAGTTGTATCGTAAGGTGTGAGCCACAGAATTTTGTTTCAGAGTTGGCCATGCTCGAGAGAGAGAGAGAGAGAGAGAAACATAGCAGTCATGTCTGAGATTAATTCATTTTTTTAAATCTAATTCAATTGAACGAATCTAGTCTCATGACGTAATAATATACGCATACCTCATTTTTCTCACAGCCAACTCTGAAACAAAGATTTTTTGTGGCTCACACGATATCATCGACGGTGCCGATGCTAAGTAAATTTAATCAACAAATTGTATGACATATAAAATAAATAACCAAAACTTGCACGTCCTTATTAACGTTTGTTGATTCGTAACTAATGAATGATGAGTAACCAAGGTCCATTGATGATGTTTACGAAACAATAGTTTGTTGATACCTTTAATAGTATATTATGCAACAAGTGTTATAAACGGCACTTTAGTCACGAGTTAATTGGGTACGAGCGGAGCGAGTGTTTAATAAAACGAGTGTCTAGAGAACTTTATAACACGAATTGCATACTATACTTTGTCTACGACTAAATTGGTAAAATTTTGAATTTTTTTTATTATCTTAAATGAACATGGTAATAGTAAAATATTATTAAATTAGTCTACTTGGGTAAATATACACTTAACAGTTACGTTAGAGACATAATGGCAATTGCTAAAGGATATAATTGATTCTCTTAAATTTCTTTGATGTTTGATTTAAGTTTAAAGTATTCCTTGTTTCATTTATTTATTTTTTAATTTGACAGATTCTTGATAAGTGATAACTAACTTGATTTTGAGTTTCAATTGATATTAGCGATTTAAAAATCTGGAGTTAACTTCAGTCCATGACTAAAATGCACAAAGTCACAGTTTGTCAAGGTGTGTTTAAAGAATCACTTAGCGTCATGGAAACATATGCGATAAATGGCATTTTAGAGGTGGGAGTAGAAAAATATATTTAGTAGCGTAACTGGGGAATTCAAATCCCCGGGATATTATTCTAATTCCAACAATTTTCCGAGCATTCTTGCTTTTAGGCGTTATAAAGTAGGAATCTGCCAGGATGCCACATCACAGAGGAATGAGTAAGTAATGTATAGAATTTATTGGATCGATGAGTACTATAACCAATAACTGTGATGTCGGAAATTTTCACTGTCCTTTCTGACACAAAAATATAGTGGATCCCAATACAAAAAGTAATAAGATTTTTTTTCGCATCCTATTAAATAATATAAACGTTGCTGAATCATTGTTGATTGAGAAAGTTGTCCATTACTCGGCCGAATCATTTTCTCCACAGGTGACGTCCAATCAAATGATAGCGGTTTCATTGCCCAGCAGTTTAGTTGTTGTTATCGTTGCCATTTGTTTGTATAAACACGTATTCATAAACGTCAAAATTTCTCCAGTGGAGTGCTCAACAGATTAATGTTTTAGGTACGTTCACATATACACTCTTTCGCGGGTTATAGAATACCGTTCTAACCGTGCGTTACTTACACAGGCCGTATAGGACAAACTCTAGTGTGCGAATGCCAAAACTGTGTTATATCCGTAGCGATTGGAGTGGCGCGTAGAATTTTAAGCAGACTAAAAATTTTCAAGGATCTAATCCCGTGCGAGACGGGCGGAGACAAAAAGTATGCGTTTTTATATTGTGCGATGTTCTTGCATTTGCACGTACGTTTCTTCGCCCGAGATTGGAAATGGCCAGTCCAATCGTGCGGGACTGCGTGTGAGTGCCGCTTTTAAGTAGTAGTCTGTGCTCTACCATATTTGTTTTGTTACTACGGTTACCATTGAAAACATGAATTCATAAACATCCTAATTTTGTCAGCGGAATGCCTCAATTTGCAAATATGAGAAAAATTCTTCGTTATAATTTAATATAAACAGAAAAATCTTTAGATAATTATTTAATATAATGCGAAAAAGTATAGTATTAAACTCGTGAGCAAGTTGGCCATTGCCACTCGGGGGAATTGCAACATGAGCCGTAGGCCCTTCACCCTCGTGGCAATGGCCAACTTTCTCACTCGTTTAATAATATACTATTACTGAACATTACTCTTGAATATGTCAAGCAAAAAAGTCGGAAAAATTATGATTTCAATCCGGGAGTCAGGTAAAGATACTTTCGAAGCAAGTCATGTAAACTATTTTCAACAGTAATTGCACAAGTGCATTGGAAATGATCAGTAACAAGTTTTCAATATATCGACAAACTTAAACGAATTTTAAAATTGTACTACAGTTCGATGTACGAACGTAATCTGTCAGTTTACTGTGTCATGGCGTCGAATGATCAGCTGTTCTTTACATGGACGCGAATATTATTATTGACCGTTGCTCGGAATCGACGCTAGCACTAAGGAAGCGCACACGCGTAACCGTTCTGCTCATGGGCTTTACTAATGCATACACGTTGTATACATTGTATACTGTATATTGTAATAAGTATATAAAACTGCGTTTTATGAGTTTAATGATATTTATTTTGCCAAGAACGCCGCCCTCCATTGGAAAATTAACGAAACATTTTTTCGATTCCTTAGAGATTCCAAACCTCGTTTACATCCCGCATTTTGGGGCCGAAAAATGCGCATTCACAATAGGTATGCGGAAAATATATAAGAATATCAATATGAAATAGATATAAGAATTACAAAACAAAAAGGACAGTTTAGAGTGCGAATGATTAAAATTCTCCACTAGTTTCGTCTTATCAGGACATTTTTAAGAGAAAATGCCTTGATGATAAGGCGAAATTAGCTGAGAATTTTAAACATTCAGAATTTAAACTTTGTCTTTATTTGTTATTATTAGTATCTATTTCATATTATTATTCTTAATATGATGAACTACCAATAAGTAAATAATAATACAAATAATTAAATCAAATGGCCTTAAAAAAATAATAAAAGAGCCTGGTGATCGTGTACTGTGAAGATTTGAAATGATACGTCATGTTTAACAAATATTTACAAATCGTAAAAAGTATAATTTTTAACGTAGTATGAAATGTCGGCGCATATAATGTGTTTATTAGTAGTTTGTTTTTCTAACCATTTTTGAGATAAGAATTCCTAGAATCAATAAGGCGTTACAAATGACTAGAACAATGTTATACGCAGTTTAAATTTTAAAACGTAATAACAATGTACAATAAGTCCATGAAAAATAATGGACATTTTTATGAAACGAATTATTTTATGATATATTTTTAATTATTTTAAAAGGAATAATTATTACCAATAGTTTATTTCAAAATAAAATTAAATTAATGCATTAATGAGTCGCCAATCACCTCGTTGTACGGAAACCCTTGGTAAGTACTTTAATGCCTAGTCCAGGGATTATAATATTATCAAGTGTATTATAATCACTGCTAGTACAAGTGAGCTCCATTTTAGTGACGACTTATAATATTTAAAATTCGATTTTAAATCCGATTACATAAAAATTATTACAAATTTGAACTCAAATATGATTGTTACTACGCAAAACAAAGTTACCAAATTTTGTCATGGTGTTGCTACCAAATAGAAGCATTGATAGTACAAATTTCAGATTTGTAATGTGTACCCCACTGAAGATGCAGCTTTAAAAAAGCACGAACTTTGTTGGAAATGCCAATTTTCTCCAGTGAAGAACATTTGGAAGGGTTTAAAAAACTTTAGATTTTTTGCCTTAGGTAAAATCTATTGTTACTGTTGTACTTGCAAACTAAATTTGGTTAGAGTGTATTGCCCCCTTCCCAGTCGAAAACAGGGTCAAAGATGAACAAAATGCAAATCGCAATGGTAAATTTTGACGGCCAATAAATTTGAAAAATATATCAAATGATGAAAGAAAATTAATCCCAATTATTGACCAATCTAAGTTAAGAGTATTTAAATATTTAAATTTGCTCAATAGGAAAGAAAGTTATACCACTTTGCGCAAATGCTTGTAATCACAAAAATGTACATGTTTCAAGCTTCATCTGGGGACATATCTGCCACACGGCAAAGAATTTGAATTTTTTTTCTAAAATTAGTTTTGAACTCTAGACACATGTATAAATATCTATGCAAAAAAATGAAAACGGTGCAGCACAACTTTTTGTTGAAATAGCATGAAATAACCCACGATCATTGATGTAGATCGCAAATAGCAGAGGCCCAAGTATAGATCCTAGGTGAACCCCAAGTATAATTGGCAATTTGTCTGGTAGGCAATTTTGGCCGACAACATACTGATACCGTCCGGACAAATACGATAAAATCAAAGTGCAGGCGTCTGGATGGAGATTATAACAATACTATTTTCTAAGTAGTATTTCATGGGAACATATCTAAATATCTTCGATAGATACAAAAAATTGGCTGTTAGAAGTTTACCAATTTCCGAAATTCGGTGAACAAAATTGCTTGAGTGGTCGAAATATCCCTGATAAATCCGAATTGCCCGTGGCTAAAATTCTGTAAATTGCTTATGGCGAATATTTTTAAAAAATAGCGAAGATAGGTACATAGGTTTAAAAGAAATAAAGTCGAGTGAGCCCAGGGAGGCGTGGGCCACCCCATTTTGCCATAGAGAACACAGGTTCCTTCAATATTTATACATTTAGTCCAACATTTCGACCTTAACGCCATACCCTCGAAAAAATATTATTTTAGTAGGACTGCAAATAACTCTTTTCAGTTTCTTCCAGCGCCTCATCAAAACTTTGCCACCGCAAATATTTTTTAACCTTTAGAAATTGGTAATAATTACCCGGTGCCAAGACCGTTAAAATTATCTTGGACGAGCCATGAGTTGAAGGATCAAAAATGAGCAGTTGAGTTTCGGAAAATAGTATAGTTGGACAGGAGAAGATAAAATAATCTCTAGGCAATATAGATATTTTTACGATGTCAGTGGTTTTGGGCATAGTCCTAGTATGTTTAAGGGACGGTATCTGACAGCTTGAAACTTGAAAAGTTAAAAGCCGTCGTATTACGACCTTTACGCTAAAGATCTTTATTGCCTGGGGATTATTAAATTTTGTCTTGTCCAACTACAAGAGTAAATGTAATTTGAAATTAAGCACCAAGCTGGCTTATCGAAATATCAGTGATTGAGGTAGGTGAAAATAATTTTAAAATATCTTAGGAGAGCCCATTTAACCTCTTTTATGAGACATATATGTACAGCTTTCTCAGGTGCAGGCAATGTTTAATATTATTCTACTAAATCTAGAGAATTCCTGGTTGTTTCATAGTGAGGAAGCTTCCCTAGCAAGATACTATGTTCAAAACAGTCGAAAACATTTGTGAGATCACATAATATTAAATATAGGTGTAATGTCCTTCCAAAGCAGGATGTCATCCAGAATACCAGAAATTGCAATTGCTGTCGATTTCTTATAGCGAAAGCTTTGCTGATTTACCTCAAAATTTTATCCGACTCAAAGAAATTGCAAAATTTGCCAAAAAATACCTGCTCAAATATCTTCGATCATTTATATCAGTATGTAATTGTATCGCCATAGTAACTGCCCCTTCAGGCATTTTGGAAAATATCTAGAGCTTATACACATTGCCTAGCTTACTTGGTGGCATGGTAGGGTGAATGTCTTATCCCAAAAAAAAACACAATCGCAGGTCACTTCTTCAACTTTTTGATCTTTAATCGCTCTTGAATTGTTACGAACCAGCATTCTTGTATGTCCATAATAGTAGTGCCTATTTACTTATATACAACCAACAAGATTTCCTCAGCATCCCAAAAAATATGCCATCCATACTGCTGACGAAGATTACGTCCTTGCCTTCTTTGACGGTGAAAATTTGACGGTAAAAAGTACCTACTGCATAGTATTAGATTAGTGCTTAGTTGGTGGATTGAGGTATATATTCACGTTATAATTTTCGAGAAGTCCTTCTCTATTAACTCTCTTGCATATGCGATTACAATTTTAACCACCAAATTCAAGCAAGTTGTGACATAAAACAGACCACTTACAAATCTGCATGTACGAAACAACGACGCGAATTATGCGCTACTTATCCCCGTCTCATTTTTACACTTTCAGTGCCAACTGAGAGAGGTCCACTTAGACCCTTTAAAATGCATGAAATTTCGTGCAGCAAAAAGTTAAAGCCGCCAACTTTTCCTCGCAAACTCGCCTTTTGCTCTGAAGTGTGAAATTTTTAAATCAAAATTTAATTCAGGCCCAAATCATCATGCAAAATCTTTAAGGTTATTGTCTCTGATATTCCCACTTCATTGGCAATTATTAAAACCGTCAGCCCTTGATCTGTCAAAACTAGATCTTCAACATTTCTATGTTGTCCTTCGTGCTGCCACAGGACTTCAGCATTTTGGGTCATCTTTGATTGATCGAAATTGCTTACACCAAAATTTTACTGTAAAATAAGACGGCATATCTTCGCCAATCGTCCTATTATGAATATTTTTTTTTTAAAGGAAGGATGGTTGACAGGAATTCGGGTTGAGGAAGCGCGGATGATTTGGGAATTGACGTAGCCAACTAGGGCATTCTGCCACAACCGATAATTTATATTATAATCATTTATAATGATGACATACTCTAAACATCCATGGACCCGCACGGCCATTTTTCGTTCCGAAAAAGTGACCGCGCGGATGGGATTCGAACCCACGACCATGAGGCCCGTAAGCAGGAGCTCTACTTACTGGGCCACCGCGGCCCCATTTTATGGATAACTTTTGATCCATTTCCCTCTCTTGTTAAACTTCACTTAAATCTCTCCAGAAATAGAAATAGCAATGATTTATATGAAACGGGAAAGAAATCCCGACAAACCAGAATCCCGACAGGGTCGATGTCTCGACTGGTCTAGTTGGTCTGGCCCCTAGTCCATGTCGGTGCTGGTTCGTGTCCCGTCGGGCGGTCACTTTTTTTAACATTATAAATGCAATTTTCTTCAAGTTAGTTTACCACATAATAATAGATGCGATAACAGAAAATCGATAATTAATGGGGTAGCTTGACATTACAACAATGTTTTGCATTGTCATAATCGATAACAGATAAACGGTAATTAGCTTTTAAGGTTATAAAAACATAATGTTCATGACGTTACGTCACTGTCATTAAGTTTTAATTTTTACAACTACTCTTGTAGCAACCAAACTATTCAGCTTGATATAAACCATAACTTTTCCTGATCCTTATTATTATTTCATTCGATAAATTATCTACCCAAATATACCGCGAGCTTGGATGAATTATCAAAAACACATTTTTTTCGTACCTTTTACCTTTTTGTAATTCATCTCGACATAACATTTGTTGTCAACTAAGAGAGCTAACGATCTCGGTTAATAACAATAACAAATTTTATTGTCTCGTTAAATTACTAGGTAACAAGGTACTCAAAAAACGATTTTTTGATAATTAACCTCGATCTAGGTATATTACTACCGATAATAGTATTATTTCGAAGATGAAAATTTGTATTGTATAACTTAATATTCGTCGTAGTATTAGCCTGAAAAGTAGTGGAACTTAGTTTAAAAAATATATATTTGCATTATAGTCTTGGTAAGACTTATTTTTGTAGATTTTACGATATGTCGTAATTTCTAAGTTTATAATACGTTATACAGGATGTTTTTAAAAGAATATCCGTATTACAAAGTATTATTTTGTCCAAGCTATCGATCGCTGCGCCTCGGTTCGGCTATTGAAGAAATGAATACATAGTCTAGTTTATATTAATAGCCACTAGATGTCAGTTGACTTCTGTTTTGCTTGGTAACCGTCATATGTTTAAAATGGCTACTCCGCAGCAGAAATCATTTTGTGTTCTCGAGTTTGCGAAGTGCAATTCCGCGATTACAGTGCAAAGACGTTTCAGGTTGAGGTACCAAATTGATCCTCCGAATGGGTGGAACATTCGCAGATGGTATCCACAGTTTGTGGATACAGGAAAGAGTCCTAGCCGCCCTCGTGTTCCTAAAGAAAATGTTACAAGAATTAACTGCTTTCCAACGCAGTCCTTCAAAATCAACTCGTCGTGCCAGTCGGGAGTTAGAACTCCCTACAACAACAATTTGGCGTGTTTTGAGATGTCGGTTGATTATGAAGCCGTACAAGTTACAGCTGTTACAAGCTCTGCATCCTGATGACAAACGCACACGTGTGGTATTTTGTTACGCGATTCTTGATGCTTTTGCACAACGCATCGTGTTCAGTTATGAGATGACTTTCCATGTTAGTGATCAAGTAAACAAATAGAATGTTCGAAATTGGGACCTACAGAACCCACATGCAGCTATTGAATATGTACGATATTTGTGCGATATCGCGATCATCTATTTACGGCCCATTCATCTTTGATGGAAACACAGTTAACGGTCAGCAGTATCTCGCTATGTTACAAAACTGGTTGTTTCCGACGCTGCACGAAGACAACTTCATTTTTCAACAAGACGGGACACCCCTCACTGGAGTCGCCAAGTGCGTGAATATCAAAATGAAACTCTACCGAACCATTGGATTGGTCATCAAGGAGCTGGCGACTTAGCATGTCTCGGCTGGACGCCACGGTCACCGCATTTGACACCTTGTGATATCTTTCTGTAGGGTTTCGTTAAAGACAACGTTTATGTACCACAACACCCACAGAACCTGGAAGAGTTAAAGAACCGGATCCGTACTGCTATAACATCAGTGACGAAGGACATGCTTGCCCGAGTATGGGAGAAATTTGAGTATCGATGTGATATTGTTCGTGTCGCTGATGGAGGACATATTGAACATCTGTAATCTGAACTTGAGAGGTTCGTAAATATGTGTGTAAAGTTTTATATTCGTATGTCTTAAAGTTTGATAAATATATCCATTTGAAATAATAATATATTTATTTGCAACCAAAATATAAAATATCTACAAATCAATAAAAAAAGAAAACAGAGAAATGTACATTTTGATTAAGCAAATAGGACTAAAAACAACTAAAGTTGATCTAAGTTTTAGCCCTAGGAATACGATAGAGTTACATTATATTAATGTTTGTTATGGAGGAAGCTTCTACTTCGTTATACATGCTTTTTATATAGAATAAAACACTTTTTTACTTTGTTTGTATAACATTACATTATATTCGTTTTCCATAAATAATAATTCCAAAACAAGACCCAAAAACATACATTTTGCAGCTCCAGTAACTCTTTTGTGGATTATACTATAATCATTCTAGTTTATACCCGGCAGAAATATATAAGTTAGCTTAAATATTAAACAAATTTGATCTAACTGCATTTTTAAAACATCTGACGTTCAGAATTTTATGATTTGTTGGTACACTATTGTAAAGTTTGTATATATTAAATGTAAAGCTTCTTCTGAAAAACGTGGATTTGTGTATTGGAGGTGACAGTACATTTCTTAACCATAAATTTAGAGTATGAACATCAGTTCGGAATGTTAACCTTTGAACAAGTTATAACGATTTTTTATGACATTATTTATGAATGTTTCGATAGATACATTCCTAAGAAAATATTTAAATATACTGATAGAACATACCCTGTATGGTTTAATAAGGAACTTATAGATTTAATTAGATCAAAAAAGAAACTTCATTACAAATATAAATCGTCCGGAAAGCTGATTGATTATAACTTGTTCAAGATCAAGCGCGATGAATGTAAAAATATGTGTAATTTACTGTATGCGTCTTATATATCAAAATGTGAACAAAACATTAATAATAACCCTAGAATGTTTTGGAATTATGCCAACAGTATAAAAAAGAATGAAGGTATTCCCAAGAAAATGTCTTTTAATGATGTTACATGTAATAGCGGTCAAGCCATAGTCGATAATTTTGCGAACTTTTTTTCGTCGGTTTATGAGATAAGGGACCGATCCTTTTTCTTCTTTTTGTGAATGACATAAAACTATCCAAAAAATCGTGTCAGTTTTTAATGTTTGCGGATGATTTGAAACTTTTTAGAACTATTTCCAATGATTCTGACCATGCTATGATTCAAAGTGATCTAGACAATATATTTAATTGGTGTGAAATTAACAAATTACCACTAAACCTACAAAAATGTTATGTCATATCCTTTGGAAAATTACGCCTTTTAACACAATTCGACTACACTATCGACACATCTTCTGTGTCTAGAGTTAGTGAAATAAATGACCTAGGTGTCAAGTTAGACCAAAAGCTTAATTTTGATTCACATATAAAATCAATTACAAATCGTGCATTGCGAACATTGGGGTTTGTCATTAGAATTAGTAAACATTTTTCACTTGATACTCTAAAACTTTTGTTTTGTTCATTAATTCGCTCAATTATTGAATATTGTTCGCCAGTATGGAATCCGTGCTATAGGGTATATATTAACCAACTAGAAAAAGTTCAACACAAATTTATTCGCTTTTGCGCATACAATTTTCGTATCAGGAATCATGATAGTAGTAACCATTTGGAACGATTGCGTTTGAATCTAAATTTAATGACATTACAGGAGCGCAGGATTCGTTTCGATTTATATTTTTTACATAAACTTATTTCTGGTGTAACTAATAGCGACTATCTTGTATCCAAAATTAGGTTAGTTGTACCAATCTCTGATCGTCGTATAAGAAATAATACAACTTTTAAAGTTGATTTCTATTTATCTAATTGCAGTAAAAACAAGCCTTTGTCCAGAATATTTCAACTTGGAAATACTTTAGCGAGGACAAACCCGAATTTAATTTTTGATAATACACATATAATTTTTAAGAGAAAAGTTAAATCGTTAAGTCTTGATAATTTTATATAGATTATTGTACTTTAGTACTTACACAGTTTATGTTTTGTTAAATTTTATTAATAGTAGTCAATGGCACACTTCAATTTATTTATGTTTGTATTTATATTTATACTTTTGTTACCGTTTTTGCTTTTTTATTGTAAATTGGTGAATCCGTTATCAATAAATAAATAATAATACAGATACGATGGTTTACCTGGTATTATAATTTTGTGATACAAAGTCATGCAATGCAAAAAACGTCTCTGTTCCATGCTTAACCACTTCGCGTCTTTTAATTTATGAGATACGTTATCATATTTACGTATAACATAAACAAATCTTAAACATGACTTTTGTACTTTTTCTATGCGAATTTGTCTGTCTCTATCAAGACATGGACCATAAACAGCATCGCAGAAATTTAAGTGACTTAACACTAAAAGGTCACAAAGTTTAAGTTTATTATTTTCAAAGAGGATATGACGGCTTGGATATAAAAGTTTTAAATTCATGTATGCGGCTTGAATACATTTATTCACATGCTTCTTAAACTGAAGATCAGAATCGATCACTAGGCCCAGATTCTTCGTCGTATCGACACATTCAATTCCTGAACCTTTAATTAGAATTTGGATTTTATTTTTAACTTCAATTTTCTTCTTTCCAAAAATGATAACCGATGACTTATTTTTTAAGTGATGTCTCTCAGACATTAATTTCTCAGACATTAATTTCACTAGCTCTTCATTAATAATGGCATTGGCGTTTTCTGCTTCATACGTATATTTTTTTTGTACTTTGTCTTAAGTTAAGGATTTTTGTTTTTAATTATACGGTATTATGTTAAATGTGTGAAGAACTTTATTTTATTATTTATTACTATAATAATAAAAATATTACTATAAATTAATCAGTCAGTAGTTTGAATTCTCTTACCAATAATGATGATTGCAAGCAATATACAAAGCCAGCTTCACGCTGGGCTATATACCAATGGAATGGAAGGAGGCCAGGGCGATCTTCATCCCCAAAGCGGGCCGTAGGCCACCTGATGAGGCTAAGTCCTACCGCCCAATCAGCCTCACTTCTTTCCTCCTTAAAATCATGGAAAAAATCGTGGACAACGACATTAGGTGCGGCGCCCTAAAAGCGAACCCGCTACATAGGCAACAATTTGCCTATCAACCTGGCAAATCTACTGTAGATGCCTTGCATAGCCTTACAACAGGCATAGAGGCATCGCTTCAATACAAGGAGATTGCACTAGGCATTTTCGTGGATATTGAAGGGGCGTTCGATAATACGACCTTCAAAACCGTGGAAAAGGGAGCCATCAGGAAGGGAATTGATATACCCACTATCAGATGGATTAAAGCTGTACTTAAAAACCGCAAAATCACGACAGGCATAGGGAGTGAGTCTGAAACGATAACCACGGCGAAAGGGTGCCCGCAAGGCGGGGTTCTATCACCCTTGCTCTGGTGCATCGTGGTGGATGAGCTCCTCACGACCTTGGCAGATAAGGGCTACAGTACGCAAGGCTACGCCGACGACATTGCGGTTGTCATAAGGGGTAAATACGACAGCGTCGTATCGTCCCTTGCCCAAGAGGCCCTTAACACCATATCAAAATGGTGTCTGAGGGAGGGTTTCAATGTCAATCCGAACAAAACTGTGATTGTTCCTTTTACTTATCGCAGGAAACTTTCAATCAAAGCTCCCATAGTAAAAGGACAAGAAATTGCGCTTTCCGACCAAGTGAAATATTTAGGCTTAGTGCTTGATAGGAAGCTTAACTGGAACGCGCATCTGGAAAAAACGATAAGCAAAGCAACGGCGGCACTCTGGATAGGCCGCCGGCTCTTTGGTAGATCATGGGGACTCAAACCTAAAATGATACACTGGTTGTACATCATGGTGGTCAGACCCATTATCACATATGGCTCACTAATATGGTGGACCAAAACAAAACAAGCAACGGCACAAAAGAAGCTCCTAGCTCTTCAAAGACTGGCCTGTCTTGGTATCACGGGAGCTGCACGTAGCACTCCCTCTGCAGCAATGGAAGCTCTACTAGACCTACTTCCCCTGCATGAACAAATCAGAAAGGAAGGTCTAATGAGTGCACTGAGACTAAACTGGACCAGTACAGGCCACAGAACCGGGCACTCAGAAATTCTAGAACTCGTCACAACCGAGTTCCTACAAACACCATCGGACATAATGCCGATCAACTATGACTTCGAATCAAGATTTGATGTGACTATTGATAGTCGCCAAAACAGTCTGAAACGAGTCACAGAACTAAAACACAACTCTGTACTCTGGTACACAGATGCATCCAAGACAGAGGTGGGCACCGGCATAGGCATATATGGGCCTAAGCATAAGGAATCAGTTCCTCTCGGACATGGCCCTTCTGTCTTACAGGCTGAAATAATAGCCTTAGAAAGATGTGCTCAGGTGTGCACAAAAAAGGGCTACAAAGGGGCACGCATATATCTAATCACGGATAGCCAGGCTGCCCTAAAGAGCCTTAAAGCGTGCAGCTTTAACTCCAAGACCACTTGGAACTGTAAACAGGCTCTGAACCAACTGGCAAAGGGCAACAAGCTCACCCTAATGTGGGTACCCGGCCACGCAAGCATAAAAGGCAATGAACATGCCGATATACTTGCTAAGGAAGGAGCCTCAACTACCATCATTGGACCAAAACCGACCTGTGGGCTATCGAAAGCACATAAAAAAGGCGTGATCCAAGAATGGGAAAAAAAGTGCAAAACAGACCATTGGAAAAATGCACCAGGTCAAAGGCAATCCAAAATGTTTATTGACTTCTCGCCAAATAGAGCCAAACAGCTCTTACGCCTCACCAAAACCGAGATAAGACTAATCACCGGTCTCCTAACAGGACACTGCCCAGTGAAGTACCATCTCCACAATATGGGCGAAGTGGATAACACCACATGCAGATTATGTGAATCGGCAGAAGAAACGGCCGAACACATATTATGCGAGTGTGTAGCTCTAGCTACCACCAGGCAGGCCCTAACCGGAGGTATGGCGGTAACGCCAGAACGGATCAGGTCATTACCTCCCAGGAAATTAATTGACCTTGTCAGGGAAGTTGAATTTCTGGGAATCAAATAGCAGTAGGGTATTAGTACAAAAGATCTAAACAGGTCGCAGTGCTGTAAGGCTCTGCACAGCCAATCGACCCCGTCTAATCTAAATCTAATCTCTAAATGATGATTTCCGTAATATATTCTGCAGCTTACCTGTAACCAAAATGCAATATTATTATTTTCTATAGGCGATAATAAAAGTATTTACTGCAAATAATAATCGTGTAATGGTGATATTCCAAAAAGTGTACACAAGTCGTATACCTGGTAATTTATATAGCATCAGTAAGATTTAGACATTATTTGTTTTGACAGATTAAGTAAGAGGAGTCAAGTAAATAGATTTGTTATTTTAATAAAATAGTAGTTTTGGCGCCGTCTAGTTGTCTGTAATGCCAAACACATGTGTTTTTTTTATTGTTTACACATTATAATTCAAATTTATAGTAGCACAACTGAATATAGCAATGCGACCTTCCTCAAAAGTAAGGGATGCCCGTTAGATATCAGATTAACTACTCTATAACCCATTCAAGAAACCCCTTTTCAAAATTACGTAAATTATAATTTTACCGTATTGCAATGAAATGCCTGAATAATAGTTATTTACGAACCAAGTGCGAGAAAACACGGTCCCTGCGTGAGCGCATTTTTTAAAGCACGAGCGAGTGCCTTAATTTGCGCGAACGCGGGAATATTCTTCATGCTTGAGGTTTCTAGAATATTTTATAAAACGAACAAAATCCATTACAACATACATCAAATAAAAATATCACTTTATTGCGAATTTCATTTCAAAATACGAAATAAAGCAAGTCGTGACTGCATTGAAAAACAATCCGACATTTGGCGTTTCTAAAGATTTGGAAGCGTGAAAAGATGTCTTCTGTTTTAGAAATATCGTGTACTCCGCCATAAATTAGGGACATCGCTAATCCAAATACACCGCCGTCATCTCAATATAAAAATTACAGTCACTGAATGTGTAAATATGACACAGTCAATTTTTGAGCACATAGGAACTTCTGGAACTTTTATTTTTAATCTTGGAACGGCCGAGGTAGCAGAGGTGGCAATATACAAAGATAATCGCTTGCGTGACCGCACCTGTCTGTATTGCCACTTCTGCTACCTCGGCCTTACCATGAGTCACTTTATGTGCCGTCACTGATAATAACCCTGTTTGTGTTAATTTAAGAAATAAAGATTGATTTCTTGAATTACTTTTAATTACTACGCTTCTTGGCGAGTTTCTCGTAAAAAAGGTGTTTGTTAGTGTAGTAGACCAGGAAACAATGTTTCCTGGTTATGTATAGTGCGTAAAACATTGCCTTTGGCGCAGTGAGTTCAAAAAGACATTGACACATGTATCAGATCATCAACTCCCCAAATAACAATATTGTAAGTATGGTTGCATAAAAAATGACTTTATTGACGAACAAGTTATACAATGTGTAATTTATCTACGATTATTTAATTTGCCGATAATTTCAAATTTCAAGTTTTCACTCCTGAAATCTAGTTGTGTTGTATAATGCAATTTTGACCATGGTGTCTACACATTTTGAGTGAATCTTAAATGCTTTCAGCTCACAAATCTCTGTCTTTGAATTATAATTTCATTAAAATTTATTTATTATTATTTTGATATTCGATACACCAGTTGCCATGCACGGCATCGTAATACTACTTATTGATTGATAATCGTTTGAGAAATTATTAAACTATTTGTATTGAATTTCCACTTATTTCAAGTATATATGCATCTGCAAATTTTTATTCCTAGTATTCATATTTTTAATAAATAGTTCTTCCACTTAGAGATTAGAGGCTTATCTTTGAAGTACATTCAAGTTGTCTAGGTCGAAACATTATTTTCCTTGTCAATAATAACAGATAAATAGTATCATTGCAAAAAAGTGGCTGTACATTTAATAATAATTTATGATTTTTGTGCTAAACGACATGTCATTATTATTAGTATGTCAAGATATCTGCTATTTATTTAAATTACTACAAATGTATGGTCGTTGAAGTTCACAGGCCTCCTATGGGAGACATCAATATATTTTTGGATACTTTTAATAATATTTTACATCGAATTAAAGTTAACTCTGTACAAGTAAAGATTTGTTTTGTGATTTTTAAGCTTATTTAATTTAATACTGTCCGGGATAAGTAAAAGAACAAAGAATTCGTCGCTCAATTTTTATAAAAATTTCAGATAATACGTAAATAATAATAATAATAATAATAATAATAATAATATAATAATAATATTTATTCGTGCTAAACAAAAGGAATGTGTACACAAGTCAGAGGTGGCGAGAGAGCACATGCTATGTGGTAAAAAAAGACTTAATTAACACACATTAAAATTAACATATTAAAATTTAAAATTCAAAACTCAAAATCTGAAATATGAAAATTTAAAAATCATACATATGATACTCAATAGAATAAAATAAATATAGATAAAAAGAAAATCAGATAAAATTGTAAATAATAAAAGCTAGTAACTTACTTAAACACATACATATATAACACAATTTTAAAATCAATGACTAGATGAAGTACACTAAATAAAATGGTTAAAATGTAGATATTCCTGAATGCTATAAAATGCATTTTTACATAAATATGATCGAATAGTTTTTTTTTTTTAATTGTTTTTGTCAAGTGCTTTAATATTATTTGTTAACAGATTATAGAATTTAGGCCCGTGGAAGCTCACTCCATCTAATCCACACTAAGTAATGATTAAAATGTCAACAAAAAATCATGGTAACTTTTTCTTTAATTTCAATAAAGAGTTACTCCCCATGATTTCTGAAGCACTCAGCAACTTGCCTAGGCATACTAGAAATCAAATTGTGAATGTTAGCCTAAGGGATTGCATCCTAAGCTTCTTGAATTCGCATACTAATATCAGGTAAAGTGAGTGGGGTTGGCTAAAGATGGCCCTCTTGAAGAAAATAACAGATTTTAAAAATTCGTCCAGAAATGTTGTGTTCGTTGAATAAATGTAGATAGGACCAAAAAGTTTCATTCGTCTTCAATCTTTTTTTTGTTTTTTGAGGATAATTCTTGCACAGATGACCAAATTTGGCAAATTCTTCCAGCAAAGTATTGTACTCATCGATTATATGCAAATAAACAAATTAGAAACAACTTTACTTGTTGCAGAAAGCATTAGATAAATACAAGAAAACGAAATGTAGCCTGAATATATGAATATTCAACCTGTTCGTTAATCTGCAAGCAAAAAATCAGGTATAAAACCCGTTCAAGCCTTTCATAATCTCCTCAGTCGTTTACGACGTCTTCACGTTCACGATCACCTTCACGTAAGTGTATTTTATTATTTAACATTCAATTTAAATGCGAAGCTGCACTGATGAGAGATAAATCTCGAAACGCGTCTGCAGATGGCCAATTACTTAATTTTCATATATTTTTTAATTCAGTGGTATTTTTAGTTATTATCAAATTTGTTTCATCTAGTAACACTACATAAGTTTAGCACTATGTGTCCTTGTCAAAATGTGTTCTGGTTTTTTCATTTTAATAATAACATTTACAGTTTAAGTTTCACATTTCATTTTAGAATAATTCTCAAAGTTAGTCTTGTATGTAGAAATAAACGATCTTAAACCAATGTTATTATCTAGGAGTACTAGTAATAACATGCAAATTTCTTTTGTATCATTCAATATCCGGCGTGGCACTAGCCAGGGAAGTAGTTATTTGTTTATAGTCTTAGTAAGACTTAATTTTTTGCTTGCAGATTAACGAACAGGTTGAATATTCATATATTCAGGCTTCATTTCGTTTTCTTGTATTTATCAGATGCAAATAAGATTAAAAATCTAAATTTGTCCTTGTTTTCTGATTTTTGAGGATGATTCTTGAACGGATAACCAGATTTTGATAATTCTTTCAATAAAGCATTGTACTCACCGAATAGATGCAGATAAGATAAAAAACAAAATAATTCGTTGTTCAATTATTATGTGATTTTGAGAAGGAAACTCTTGAAATTATCCGATTTTAAAAATTCTTCCTTCAAACTATTGTACTCAATGAATAGACAGTAGACAGGACCAAAAAAATCTTCATTATTTTCTTCTTGAGGATAACAGATTTGTCAAATTTGGCAAATTATTTCAGCAAAGCATAGCCTGGTGTTAAAATGAACAATAAACTACGTCATCTGTCGTTTCGTTTAAAATTTCAGCTCGTGTTGAAAAGGTCAACTATAGACGGTCTCATCTGGTTTTGAAAAGTTCAACTTAAGACAGCGTCACCTGATATTAAGGTAAACTCGGAACAGCTCTTTTTGGTGATAAAAAGATCAACTATAAATTGGGCAGTCTGGTATTGAAAAGTTTAACTTTGAACAGCGTGCATAGTGTTAAAATGGTCAAAAATGAACTGTGCCATGTGATGTTCAAAAGTTCAGCTATGAACAGCGCCATCTCGTCAACTATAAATAGTCCTATACGGTGTTAAAAAGTTCAAAATTAAAGACAGCGTTATCTGACGTTAAAAAAGTAAACTATAAACGGCTCCATTTGATGTTAAAAAGAACGAGACTAACTGCGGAATCTGATGAAGTTCAGTTGTGGAAGGCGTCATCTAGTATTAAAAATAGCGACATCTGGCTTTAGTTGTTCAAAATAATGTAATCATACATCAAGCGACACAGAGATACAGTTTATTTATTAAAATGCTCACGGATGGCTGAAAGGTGGAGGATGCAGTTATTTTATCCGCAGTAAAAACATACCAATCATTTCAATTAGTGAATATATCGAATTTTATAGCAGAAATGGCTATAATTTCAGCTATTATATATAAAAAAGGCAAAAAATAAAATTTGTAGTTCAATTGTCTTTTTTGAAGATAACTCTTAAACGAAAGGATAGATTTTACAAGATCTTTCAGATTTAGATCCCACCTTAGGGTTCTCTTTTGATTTTTTTATTTTGTGTATAGATTAAATTAATTTCTGTAATGAGAATAAAGTTTATTATTATTATCAAAAAATAAATTCGCAGTGTAATTGTTTTCCGGTTTTTTCTTAAACAAAAACAGAGTTTTCAAATTCTCAAAGTATTGCATTCATTAAAAAGATGTAGATAAGGTGAAAAATAATATTCTTCCTTTAATTGATTTCCGTTTTATTTTTTTTACCATGGACGAAGTACGGTATTACAGATTTGATGAATATTGCAATTTTGCAGAGTTACGAACAGCTTGAATATTTATATCTTCAAGCTACTCTCAATCTTAATTTCATTTTTAGAATGCAGGTTTCCAATGATCGTTTTTTCTTTCCTCAAAAATTAGTATGCTAAGTGGCTCTACTATCAAAATGTTCCACGAGCCGCCACTAATCATGGGAATATACCATGTTGTATTGCCTAGCAACGCGTTACTACATTTTGTATGACGTATAAAACGTCAGTTATCGTCGGACTTTTTTTTGCATTCATCAGTAATAGTATTCATATGCATTTCTCAAAATCTTGGTAAGCCCATTTTTACTACAATTATTGTAGTGCAGATTGATACACGTCTGACAGTTGATGTCACTAAATTTAATTTCTCAAATTAAAAAGTGTAAACATTCTGTTGGGCCAACTGTCTTCTCGAATCTAACTCGTGACTGAATTTTCCTAGGCAATTATTAGCGACTGGATCACTCTTGCTTGTTGCTTCTATAAAATTTCGCAATCGTGCCGATTTTCGCCCCAACAAGAATTCGTGATCCTGCCGCTAATAATTGCAGGCAAAATGATTGGCACTCATTAGATTACAGTTGAATACTGCAAGTTGCATTACATGATAAATAAGGATCCAATTCAAGAAATATTGTTTTTATTATGAATTTTTGTTTTAAATAAATGGATACAATACTTAACATAATCCAAACACAAGCAATGATTTCTAATCATGATATATCCTTCAAGTTAATAAATCTGGATTAGAAAATACCGGAAACGTTTTTAATTTCGCAAAATTTACCAAAACCTATCATTACGCTAACAAATTGATGAAATAAATTATGCAGTTATTTAGGACACCGCATGAAAATCAAGCGAGGTTATGGCATATGCAAATTGTCCATTTAGCAAGTGCATAATCAATGAAACATAACTCTTGATTGTAATGTTTATAATTTTAAATGCGCGTTCTAGGCTGCAATAAAATTATCACTATAGTTTTGTTTGGAAAGGTTATCTTTTATAATTGTAATCAGTATTTATTTCAGCAAACAGATTGAATCTTTCAGTTAAAATACTCATTAAAAAAAAAATTATTGAATATTATGAACATTGTGCTAACTAGAAGAGGATAATATCAATGTGTGGAAATTATAATTGCATATTTTCAGATTGACAAGCAATATAATAGAGCAGAGAAATAAGGATAATTTAATGGTATTTATGATTGCATGGAGAAAGTGCTTCAATGAACCCCGTGCCTCACATGAATTCTATTTTCTGCATTTGTATTGAATGCATTTTTTACCGGACGAATAACGGATTGATCAATGAAATTCAGCATTTGCCGCCTTAGTGTTTGTTTTGTCATTGATATAATTAAATTTAGTGATGAACAAAGATCTTGTTCATATTCTTCAAAATTTTAGGAAATAAAATCAATAAAATATTCTCTACATGAGATATTAGAAACCGTTTATGCTTATGCTAACATAATGATATTTGTATTCCATATTTCTAGCATTCAAGGAAATTTTTCAGTTGCTTAAGCTGCAACTTAGTTTTGTTTTAATTTGCTGTTGTTTGCATCTCAATAGTAGTAGTAGAAAGTGCATGTGTTGCATTTTAACGAGCTGATTTATTACTAATTGCCAAATAAATGGTGGTGTTTATCTGATGTTATGACTTTCAACTCTTACGATTTTGGGGTCTAACTTATCGTATGTGCAACGTCTTAGTTTTAAGATCTATTTTATCTAGTCTAGTGAAAAAAACATGCGTAAATGTTACACACTTATTGCAATTTAGTTCTTTCAAATAATTCTTGTGAATTGATATGATTATTCCCAAAACGATGTAAACAATAAATGTCGGCAGCTCATAAATAGCGAGTTCAGATTATATCTTATCGCACTGTATAAATAATGAAAAATTGTGTGCACGTGTGATAAAGGATAACCTTGATAAAACTTCCTACAAATATTTTTTTATCAGATATGTTGTATATTACATTATTTTGACGAAAATATAATTTTTTATTATTTTGGTTTTATATTTACAAAACCCGTACGTAATTAAAGTTTATTGAAACATTATTTGAATATTTATTATAAATAAAAATACTGCTTGTTATTTTACACTTGGTTTTTAATTAACATTAATAGTCCAGTCAAATTAGACATTTGATCCGGAAAATGAATATGCATTCTCGATTTCTTTTCAGGGGTGTAGGGGGGGTTGAGAATAGCTTATTTTTAAGTTGTCGTATAATTTTGGGTGGAGCTTTTTTTTTGGCCCTAAAAAACAAAAAATAAATTGTTTTTGTAATAACTCAGCTCCATTGACTAACAGCCCATCGTTTTGTAGCTCCTTTTAAGCCCTATAATTCGTTTTTAAAGCACTCTGACCTATAATTAATACTTTTTGAGTTACCGAAGAAAGAAGGGGAACAATTCCGGTTCAGCACGGTTTTTTTGCGTTTAGCTCGTTACTGGCAGTAGCTATCAAAATACCACCAGTAACTAAAGTTATAGAACTTAAAAAGACCTATTATTTGAGATGTAATACGTTTTTATCGGTTAAAAATTGGGCCAGGGCGAACCTCTCCAATTTCTGTGGACACACCACCGGCGAGTCGAGTCCACGTTATCCTGCGTGGTATTTCGCTTTCTACTCTCTTCTAGCTACTGCCATCGAAAAATTGCCAATACAAAACTAGTTAAGATGTAAAATAGATGAAAATTGCGACTGGTATTCGACTCAATACATACCTGAAGTGACTGTGATATTTAAATGTCAGATTACAAAATATTGGTTATAACACACTATACAATCGACTTTTCGTTAGTAAAACTTAGTAAAACTCTTTTACAATGTGTATAATTTTGATGCAAAATTTCCAATTACAGCAAATAGTTGTACATTGAACGTTAAAACTATGGTGAAATTAAATTAATTGTATTCATCAATCAGTTCCGAGTTTTCGTTATGGTCCACGTACTTGGCACTGTGAAGGTCGTCCAAATCTAATTCATGGACGTCTTCGAGGCTCTTAGCTTTTTCACACGTCTCTCCGCTGCAGTTTTGACAAATAACGGAGCATTTTAGACCGGCTTTTCGACACCCACATGCTGATCTGCACTTTACTTTACATTTGCATGCTAAGAGCTTCAAAAGTTCGACCGGTATGGGTTCCGCACTGTTGGGCACGGGTTCCAGTCCGTGACTAGTTCTTCGCCAACCCCATTCTTCAGGGTCCTTGTAAAATCCAAGCCACGTTTGAGTTTGGTGATATGCCCTGTAAATATGCTGATGAGCTGCGCTTCTTGTCGGTGGAAGTGTCGACAAATTAAACCGATTCTTCGTCACAGATTTGCGAAGCATTTATACCTGAGGGAATTTAACGACTTCTCTGTTTTGTCGCCACCGTATACGGCAATGAGGAACCGTTCGCCCGCTGACACCAGTATCTCTGGATCTACTTGTTTCATTTTAAATAATTCTATGGCTGACTGAAGTTGTGGCTGCTTTTGTAGTATTCTAAGGAATTTCTGTTTTCGGATGTTAAAAAGTGCGGAAGTGGTATCACAACCGCTCAAGGCGTGCAGAAAAAAAATGTTTTCTGCAAGTGATTTGTCTTTTATGCTGGCCGGAGAATATACGGAAGCGAGAATTTTGCCTTTCGCTGGTTTTCGGAAAAAGATGTTGTGTTTATCCTGTGCAAGTCCAGTGAGCAATACGAGCAAGTCAATGTCTTCGCCGACAATTTACACGTTCGCGTCTGCCCGTTCGATTGCGGTTGCAACTATATGCATGTCGGCGTCCTCAAAGGCCTGCTCAGAAGAGATTCCAGCATTTCTGAAGTACGAGCTGAGCATTTCTATGAAACACTGTTTATTTATATCATTTGCCAAGAATTTTTCCTGATTAGTTTGAAGCACTGTGTCCTCCTTGAATACAATTTCAGATGATTGATGCATCCTCGAACGCCTAAGCCTTTCGGATGTTTTTGTGCCTGTGACACTGACATCGTCTGGATAACCAT
Organism: Ocypus olens; assembly: GCA_910593695.2. Classification (NCBI taxonomy): domain Eukaryota; kingdom Metazoa; phylum Arthropoda; class Insecta; order Coleoptera; family Staphylinidae; genus Ocypus; species Ocypus olens. The sequence goes on along the minus strand of OU343054.1, from coordinate 9,181,612 downwards.
CAAATACTACTATAACATCATTCTCAAAGTTGTTTTGCACATATGTTATGTACTTTTTGCATATCAGATCAAAAGGTGACATGACCCCAAACGACTTTGTGCAGCAAATATCCTCCGTCAATTACATGCAGTTTTTTCTGGTCAGGTTGCACTGTCACTTCCGAAGATTCAAATGCACTGTACAGCACGGACTTCGTTCCTTTTCGCATACCTTCCGTTGTGAACAAAGATAATGGAAAAGGAGCGAGCTCATAACCCATGAATTTCTTCATATCAGCGTCTGTGTGTTTTAGAATGCAGATTCGTTGGAAAAGCAACAATGGGTTGATAGCGACTGGTGTCGCGTTGATCTTAATACTGGTGTTCACTGCAGCCAACGGCAGCACTTTCTCTTTCCTTTTAAATGTTAGAGTATTGAACGTTTCTTCGACGATTGCAGTCATCATTCGGCGTCCGATTTCTTCTGCCCGGTGGCAATTAACCTCATTGGCTCCGACAACGCCAGTACCAATGGATAGTAGTTGATCACGTACAGGAAAAGGATTTCGCTCTGTAAGCCAAACCTCTAATTTTTCAGCGTCCTCATTGTCTCGCTTTATCCGCGCTGGTCTCATGTCGATATGCTGCTCGGATGTTGAGCACGAAACTCCCGAGAAAGTTTCGACTTGTTCGCAAACATTTTGCAATTGCACCATTCCCAAAGTCCACGATGCTGCGGTACTATTGGTGATTCCACGACCCTGGGTTAGTCCTGCTGTTGTCTTCATGGATCGCATCAGTGTTTGCTCGATTGTCATGTCTGACATTATTCCTGACCAAAATTTATCACTTCGACGTATTGTGAAACATCCGTCGTTTGTGAATCTGTCAAACTCTTCAATGGGCATTTTTTCGTGCAAAAATCGCATATCCTGAAGATACAGATGGGCTGATTTGGCATACTGGAAATGCCCGCTGGCGTGGAAAAAAGGCAGCATCATCTGGATTGTGTCAAGATGCAACTTCCAGTTGCCTGTTCTCTCAGCCTCGATGAACTTTTTAATAATGTCACCATGCGGTGATACTGCACCCACAGTTTTGCAGTAGGCCCCCTCTTTTCTAGTGCAATTAATTCTTTGCAAAATTTGTCTAGTACACTTTTCACGAGTTCGCTTTCCCCGGCAGTGAGTATAGCAGGCCGATCCACAACGTCCATGAAGTTCTCCATTTCATCACGTTCTTCATCGGTGAAATCGACATTTTCCATAACAATCTTCGATAAGGTTAAATGCGTCAAAGTATGAGCACGAACAGCTCTAGCGTATGCGTGACCGGAAAGAATTTTGTCTACGCAGTTTTCCGCATAAATAACTTGAAAAAGCTGTTCTATACCACTGCCCTGCATAATGAAACCGATTGATCCCATAAACGACATCAAAAGGTGGAATCCTCCGAGTCTAATAATGACGTGATTTAAATCAGATGATGGGTCAGCGGCTGATACGATGTCACGTGCTTTCCAGTAAAGCGGCTGATCAAACGTAACAAAGCAGGTCTGTTGGTGGCTTCGTTTGCATTTGTTTACAGCTTCAGTAAGCGACGTGAGGATTGTGTCATAAGGTGGAGCGTTGATGAATGGAAGGCAAATTATTCGTGATACTTGGTATGGCAAATCTGTCGTAACTTCCTCCATGAAACCATTCCATCCCGGAATTCCACTGCAACAAGACCACTTACCATACAGCCACATCAAATCCGATATAGTCGGCACAATGTCACATGGCAGTTGATGTAGTTCGTTGATATCAGCGACGTTGACAGACTGCAATCCCGCCGATGCATGATTTGCATAAGATAATACTGGAACCATGCCCAATTGTGCAACTTTTGCGGCAGATTTCTTTTCGGCAATACGAGGAATTGCTATGCCTCGAGCGACACCGGTCTTTGGTGTCACGCAATGTATGCCACCCATAACGTGAAATGTTCCATGTCCGTCGATGGTGTTGATGTTAAAATCAGCGTTATCAAACACGAATTGTGAAAACGCACCTTCCAAAACTTTGCTTTCACCTGCATGTATACACGAGTTTTCATATGTTGTAATATCTGTATACGACGCAGAAAATCCCAATCCCGACAAAATATCGATCAAACTTTTCGAACCGAATTTTTTGTATAGAAATGCTCCAACGGCAATTTTCACTGATGAATTAAAGGAGCGAGGACGTACAGCAGATATAATTACGTGCGCTATCGATGTACATTTTCTAGTCAAAGACTCTGATGAATACCGCTTATCTTTTTTAATGAGCTCAGAAAGCAAAAGCTTTAAGGATTCAGGTACTTCTGATTCAGCACATTGAAGGAATTCATCCGAAGACGGGTAACTCTTCGTATCGTAAACGACCGATCTAATGTCCTCATGAATAATTGCTGCAGCTTCTCGGATGACTCGCAATCTTTCCTCTGCTCTATTCTCTTTTTTTTGGTTGTACCATGCATCCGAAAGAAGTTTATAGCCAGTATTTTTGAAGCAAACTGTGATACCGCGTTGCGAACTAACAATCAAAATGTCTTCGCCGTACTTTGCAAGCAAGTGACTTCGTACTGTTTTCATAGTAGGGCGAAAATCTGATTTTACTTGGGCCATTAATTCATCCATTGAAAATTGACACTCATGCGAATTCTCTGTGAGAAATGAATAAATGTCACTCATGGCTACTTTGTCTCCAGTCGGTCGTCCCTTTTCAACCCCAGTGACGGGTGCATTGTAGGCACGTTTACTGCAATGCGAATGATAGCGAGCTCCTAAGGCGACAAGATCAGGTACTGACTGAATACGTTGCAAAAGTGAACGAGAAATTTCATCGTTGCGTTCGTTCAGGATTCTCTCAATAGTTTTTTTCATGCTAGTTCGCATAACTGAACGAATTCTAGGTCGTTTACTGAGCGGCGTTTTCGTTGAGATTTGTGGACATACTTAACCACAAAATAGGCAGTTCTTTGCAAAATCAAAAACAGACTCACTCGCTAATTGTTCGCTGGCTGGTTCGTTGGCGTCTTGTTCGCTGGCTCGCTGGCTGGTTGTCTCAGTATCACTTGGTCGAGAAACAAGTGACATTAATCTATTATCAGTGTAGCGCTTGTAGCACGCTCTGTGTACACTAATATTTTCCACATTTTTTAATATACCCTCATGCTCTTCCTGTTTTCTCTTCACACTCGCGAGTAACAGAGTTCGTACAGCTCTTGATTTAGCTTCATAAATGCTGTCAACCAACGGCTTCTTACATATGAAACAGTCACCCATTTTTTCACTTCTGCACAAGTCACATAAAAAACGTTATCTTCGAAATGTTTTTATTCGCTCTGAAATACAGGAAACGACTGACTAAACAGCCCGATGTTTACCAGCTACAGATCGGACACAGTCATTGAGAAAACCCCCTATCTCTAAAAAAAAGGTCTGCAGAAATATTCCACATTTCTATATCAGATTTTACACAAACATTATTTCATTTTAAATATTACAATTACAATATTAAAAATGGTACAAATTAAAAGTTTACAATAAATACAAAGACAAATTGTTATTAATGCAATAATAAATGAAACTACTTATTTATTTATTATTATTGATATCATTGAAGTAATATAAAATTAAACGTAGAAATACTTTATTATTAATATTACTATTATTAACGTATTCAATATTGGATGTTTAGTTTTATTAAATGTTTTAGTTAGGATTGATGAAATAGAACGATTTATTATCTAAATGAAATCGAGCGTGTCACATGATCGAATGGTGATGATGAAAAATTATGAAAGGTAAAAATGATAAATTATGTTACAAATTCTAATCATTTTCACCGTATTACTGAAAAACTAAAAAAATACCTGAAAAAGATTTCTAAAAATGGTCCCGATTGAAAAGTCCTAAAAAAATCTCATAAAAGTCCTGAATAAGAAAGTCTCGAAAAGGATTTCTAAAAATATTCCTGATTAAAAAGTCCTAAGAAACCCAATAAAAGTCCTAAACAAGAAAGTCTTGAAAAAGGTCCTGATAAAAAGTCCTGAAAAAAGAGTTCTGACGAAAAATGTCTTGAAAAACAGGTCCTTCAAAAAGACCAAAAGTAAAGTCCTGAAAGAATGTCCTAAAAAAGAGTTCTTGCAAGAAAATGTCCTGAAAGAATGTCCTAAAAAAGAGTTCTTACAAAAAAATGTCCTGAAAAAAAGTCGTGAAAAAAGTCCTGAAAAAAGTACTGCAAAAAAAAAATCCTAAAAAATTAACTCTTCGTATAAAACACCAGAAATAAATGTCGTTTAAAAAATCCTGAAAAACGTCCGAAAAAGTTCCGAAGGATAGTTCTAAAATAAGTCATGCCAAAGTCCTGAAGAATGTCTTGAAAAAGTCCCAAAAATGAGTCCTGATAAAATGTCCTGTAATAACAGTTTTGAAAAAGAGTTATGGAGATAACATCGTAAAAGAATCCTAAAAAACATTTCGGAAAAAAAACCTGTAAAACGATCATTAAAAGAGTTCTGAAAGAGTTCTGAGGAAATCCCAAAAACAGTCTTGAAAAAAAAATCGGCAACAAGAAGTCCTGAAAATTAATCCCATAAAAAATGTCCTGAATTATAGTACTGAAATTATAGTACTGAAAAAGTATTGAAAAAATTATAGTATAGTAAAGAAGGTTTGAAAAAAACTTCCCGAAAAAATAATACTGAAAAAATATAATGAAGAAAATTCTGAAAAGAATCCCAAAAAGAAGTCCCAAACAAGAAGTTCCGAAAAAAAGTCCTGGAGGAACAGTCCGTGAACAAAAATTCCTGAAAAATAGTCTTCATACAAAATACCAGAAATAAATGTCCCGAAAAAGAGCCAGTCCTAAAATAAATCCTGAAGAAGATTCAGAAAAAGATCATAAAAAAATTGTCCAGAAAAAACAGTCCCTGAAAAATTACCCTGAAAATAACATCTTTAAAAAATGATCAAAAAAATCTGAAAAGAAAGCATTGTAAACAGTCCTTAAAAGGACGTGAAGAAATTGTCCTGAGAAAGATATACCAAAAAGTTCTGCAAAAAGGCCTAAAATAAGTCCTTAGCAAAATTCCTGAAATAGAAAGTTTAGAAAAAACTTAAAAAAATGCTAAAAATATCTGAAAAAGTCCTTAAAAAGGTCAAAAAATGAAAAAAAACCCTGTTAATAAAATTTCGAAAAGAAATCCTAAAAATAAAGGTCCTGAAAGAAAAGTCCTAAAAAATAAGTCTTAAAAAAATCCTAAAAATAACTGAAAAAGTTCTTAAAAAAGTCCAAAAATGGTTATAAAAAGAAAAATTCTGAAAATTCTTTTCTGAAAAAAATCCCGAAAATAAGTCCTCAATAGAGAGTTTTTAAGAAAGTCCCAAAAACGCCGCGAGAAAAAATTCCTGAAAAAAAAACCTGTTAATAAAATTTTGAAAAGAAATCCCGAAAATAAAGGTCCTGAAAGAAAAGTCCTAAAAAATAAGTCTTGAAAAATTGTTTTTTAAATGTTCTGAAAAAGAGACCTCGAAGGAAGATTAAAAATGTCCTTAAAAAAGTACTGAAAACTTTGTCCTGAAGTCACAAAAAGGCTAAAAGAACAAAAAAACTGTTAAGGTAAATATTCGGAAATTTTACCAAAAGCTTTACAGTTTCTCGGATTCTCAAATAACACTTATGTTCAAGTTTCATGGTCATTTCTGTATTAGTTTTTGAGATACGGCGCGCTGTTATGTAGAGAAAAAATGGTGATGTGGCCATCATGTTACTTTCTCCGACTTGATGGTATCATTTATATTTACGCTTTCATAGTTTATTTTCAATTGAAAACATATTTTAAATGTACATCGAGCGCTTTGTAAACTCGGAGGAAACTGACGTTTAAAACGTCAAAATTATGAAAGATGGAAAAATTATACTTCAAATATAAAACCTCAATTTATTCAAAAACTAAAGGGATTTCCAAAAAAACTTCTTCTTTGTAAGTTGTTCATTTTAGCATTCTCTACAATTATTATTAACATACATTTACTGTAACTATTATCGTTTTATAATTATAAACCAAAAATTAGAAAAATAATAATACATTTTTTTCTCGAATAAAAATAATTTTATGAAAAATGTTTTCAGGCAAAAGATGTTCATTTCTTTGTTGTCTTCAAAGTTTGTTTAAATGTTTTTGTGATATTTTTAATATCTAAGAAAATATTGGCAAAAAACAAAAAACAGTTGAGGTAAACGCCCACTTTCGGTGTACGAAATTTTACCAAAAGCTTTTCAGTTCTTCAGATTATCAAATAAGACAGATGTTCAAAGTTTCATATCAATTGGTCTATTAGTTTTTGAGATACAGCGCGCACAGACAGACACACACACAAACACACACACACACACACACACAGACACAATTTTTTTTTCCAGAAATTGTTGAAATGGCATCTAGGGACCCCAAAACGGATATTTCCGTAAAAAAAATTTTTGGAAAAAAAATCACGATCACAATACTTTCTCGTACTTCGTAACGAAGAAAGTAAAAAGGGAATAACCACAAGCAGGTCCGTTCTGTAATAGACGCGCGGCGAGCCGCCGGCCTTGTTCCCACACGATTTTGAGGGGTCTTCCCGTATCAATTTTTAACGGACGTAGATAAATTACATCTCAAATTGTAGATAATTTTAACCTCTATAACTTTGTTACTGGTGGTATTTTGATAACTATTACGAGAAATGAGAAAAATGCAAAAACACGCTGTACCGTTTTTATTTTTATTTTATCTGTTCTATAACTCAAAAAATATCAATCTTAGATCAGATTGTCGTACATATAAATGTAGGGCTTAATACAAGCTACAAAATGAAGGGTCGCTCATTTATGTAGTATTAAGGGGGGGCGAGTTATTGCAAAAACCAACATTTTTGTTCTTTAAGCTCTTAAAAAGAAAGCTCCACCCAAAATTATACGACAACTTGAAAATAAGCTGTTCTCAACCCCTCCCCCTACACCCCTGAAAAGAAACCGAGAATGCATATTCATTTTCCACCTAAGGCTCATTTTTCGTCTAATTTGACTGGACTATAAGCAGTTTTACATACTCCCGCTTTGTAATTGATGAATTACCGAACTGTTATTACATATACAAATGTAAAATGTTGTACATAAATTTGTAACATGTATTATTACGACTTATGTACATTGCTATATTACATACTTTTTAGCCAATTACAATTTACGTCCGCCGAGTTCACCTGCATTCATCTGTTCGTCTTTAAATATCAAAAGTGACAGTGACATTTATACGTCAGATTACAACATATTGGTTAAAACAATAGCCGACACAATAAACTCCTCGCCATGCCTAATTGGCACTTCCCTTACAATGGTATCTTAGCAGATCAACACTTCAGAACGAATACAATGATGAGTATCCGTAAATTTATTTAAACAATGTGTTGGACAATATATTATTCGACGGAAAATTGTTCGAACGGTAATTCGTTTGTTTAGTTGGTACTCGTCCTATATTGCCATTACCGGGCAATTGAATACATATTTAAACGTCACCCTGACAAGATTCAGTTTCAATATGTCTTTAGTTTAAGCGAATAATTATAAGGTCGAAGGTAAAGTATAGTACATAACGCGAGTTGTAACGCAATTTTACGATCGTGAAATTACGTTAATCGCCGCTGCGCAGCTCATGCGCAATTTCTTTCACTTGCGCGTAATTTGCTACTTACAACTCTAGTTATGTAATATACTATTACAGTTATGGATTATTTTACAATAACACGCTTACAGAAATTGAAAGATGCATCTTCGACGTTTTATTATTGAAAAATTATTATGTAAACATTTGTAATCAAAGTTTTAAATTCGTTTTCTAGTATTCTAACATCTTATTATTACTTTTAGTAATAACGTCTATTTCATTTTAAATTTTAAAAATCTATATTTTGCTTCTGCTCTATTTGTTTCGCCGCACTGTAGCGAAGGAATATCGAACTTGCAGCGTATAATAAAAATAATAATAGTAATAAAATAATAATAATAATAAAATAATAAAAAGTGTATAATTTGAAATAAATACGTTGAAGAACTATTAAATATCGAATACAGGTGGAAAATTTGTGTCTCTTAATTCGAGCGTAGATGATGTGATTCTTGAAAACGCTCAAACAATTTCTTCAAGACACCTTGAACTAAATAAAAGTCAATTTTACAATCGACGAAAGCAATTGGACTTTCTTGCACCGTATAATTTCCTCTGACATTTGAAAATCTGCAAAAAATCGGCAATCAATCAAATATTAATTTGCATTAGATTGTCAACCACATTTAATAAATTGAGCCGTGATCATGACACATATCATTACGAAATAACTGTAATTTACCAGATTGCAAAAAAATAATTGCAATCTTTTAAAATCATTCGTGTTACAATCGTGCAATTCGAGTTAATTATATGTTCGGACGCTGTAATTTATCTAAGCTTTAGATCTTTGTAAAATTGCCTTTTTCTAATTCCTCGTATGGAAGAATTGCTAAATAATGCAATAGTCGGTTACATAAGCCTTTATTACGTGAACCATTTCTTACTTCTAACTGTAAACAGTTGTGATTTATTGAGAACTAAAGCTCCGACACCCGCACATACTGCACATTCTGGTTAGACCACTTTTTTGAACGAGACATCATAAGAACAGACATTCTGTGTCGACCTAGTTAGAGGATGGGAAGTGCGTACCAGAGTTGTAATGGACTAATAGATAAATCGTGCACACTATTTTTTATTTGACTTACTGTCTGGAGTACCATACGGCGAGGTCAGATCCGTTTGACTAATAACATACATCTGTTATTACGGCTTGTAATTTTATGTTCTATTGTGTTAGGGAGTTGTGGTGGCATTGGAAATGCGTAAGGTCATGTTTGTAAATGTTACTTCGTTTTGCTATTTACATTAATTATTCGTTTTGATGTTAGTGGCGATCTTTTATTTTATGTAATTATTTCTTGCATTCGTCCTTAATATATGGATAATATCATTAATAATGGGCTTTTATTTAAAATAATTTTCTTTGGAAATAATTACTTTATTACTTTGGCCTTAGCAAACAAATCAATCAGGATAATCCAGTATAATATTACAGAATACCATCATTCAGTATTGGCTGCTATTAAATATAGAACCCACAAGGTATAAATACAATATAAAAAAGTAATTCTGATGACTTTTAAAAAAACATTTATCATGGTTTTAAAAGAAATTAGTTTAATATTTATCTGTGATTGCGCTTGACCTTCATATTCTCTGATGCCTAAGGTGCGTCGTATTTTGTAAGGAGGTGAGATTACAATGAAATGGAAACTGAAGTTTAATTTTATCATATCTAATATCCTACATGTGCAGAATATTTTACAATACAGTTGTACGTCTTAATGCATGGTTATTTCAAGAATATTTGAATTTTAAATTATTATGTTATTTATCCAGAATCAAGTAAGCTAAATTTATTTTTATTTTTCGTTTTTTAAATTTGGATGATCTGAAAGTTATAATTGCATTGTTTTCTCAATAGCATATCAAGTGATATAATAAGAATAGAAAGGAATGTAATTGACACTTTTTACGCTACAACTTAATAAAATTAAATTGTAATTGAGGTGATATTGGAAATATAGCACATGTTTGATGTTTTTATAATAAGTAAATCAACATTAACACAAATTAATTAATTCAAGTTGGATGGGGTTACAGTTTGCATACGAAAATTAATTACTTGAAACGCGGACAATCTAAACATTCGAGGCGTAAAGACCTTTTGGTCAACAGCCTATTAAAATTTAAAAATATTTTAATATATTAGGTAAATATTTCTTCTAATAAAAATGTTTGTTTATAAAATATTCGAATTAGAAATATAAACCACCACTTGCCGATTGTTAAACCTTTTGTTCGTGTTCACATTTCTTTATTGATCTCTTATTCTCCAGGGCTTTCAGCAAATTGAGCCGTTGTCCCTTTCGCATAATTGAATTTCTCTCCTAAATGGTGTCCTGCTGATTGGGAATGGTCCATTAATTCGATATCCTTTGTTTGTTGTTTTGTAATAGATTTTCGGTGTTACATTAATCTTAACTCTTGCCTGTCCAATGTGCGGTCAGAATTTAATTTTAACAAACAAAATAAATAAAACACTATTACTTTGTATAACTTTTGTAAATTTATTATTTCCGTGACTATAATTTCGGCAACTTTAACGTGTCATTTTCAAACTATAAATTTGACTATATCCCGCCAAACGTAGCATGCCGAAATTCGAATGAATTAGAACCAATCAGATTCTATATAACTTCTGTTTTCAGGAAACATTTCATGTAGAGTTCGAATGCGGCTTTAAGATTGGTTCTCTACTCGCATTATGTTTCAGCAGATGATTGGTTTAAAGAAAAACACTCGCATTATGTTTCAGCAGATGATTGGTTTAAAGAAAAACAATGTTAAATGTGAAACGTCAGTTTGCGGGCAGAACGCTATTAAAATTAGTGAAAACTCCGCATTGGAAGTGTTTCTCTTGAAGTAATTCAAGAAAAAGGGAAAGAGGCCCAACCAAAAAGTTTGAGCGGAGTCACTAACATGACCTGTACTCGGGAAATCATTTCTACAATATTGGAAAACAGGGCACATAACGTGCGAAACGCGAACGGTACGTACTGTAAAGAAAATGTAAACTCCATATGGAAGACCAGTGTTAAGTTAGTGCAAGAGAAGTACGTTTCTGATTTTCAAATTTTATTTGATCCGTTTAAAAAGGTGAAATTAAAACCGGCACTACACGCCCGCGATGACAGTAAATGTCATTCTATTTTGATGTAAGATTTTTGTTGGGATATAGTCTGATAAATTGCTCTCGTGCATTGTAAATTATCGCAAGTTTGCACTCTTTCGACAAACTCAGTCGCATTGTTTTAACAATACGACTTCGTTTGTCGAAATCGCACAAACTTGTTACCGATAATTTCCAATGCACTTGTGCAATTACTGTTGAAAATGACACGTTAACGTTGCCGAAACTATAGTCACGGAAATAATAAATTTTCAAAAATTATACAGTAGTTATTTAAGCAACAAGGAACGTAAGGACTTATTAACATTCGAGCCGAGGCTCGTCGCCTGCCAAAAATGTTAATTGCCATTACATTCCGTGTTGCTTATTATATTTTTTTCGCTACAGAAAATATAATACTTAAAAAAGATCAGAATATATTCTAAAATACCACTTGTAACATTTGGGATCCAAATTTTTATAGTCACCTATGCATCCTATGGTAACCCAGCAACCGAAAAAACAATGTCGAATTTTGTTGGTTTGTGTCAATCCAGTGAAACTTTCTGCGGGCACGGATATTAACGAAGCTGCGAATATTGCGTGTTAGAACCTGTTACCGACAAAATCGAAAAAGGTTTATGTCCTGTTACGACTCTTTTAAGCAGTGGTTATATGTAAAAAGGATGCCGATGCTATAGGTGTAGACCAGTGATGGGGAAACTACGGCCTGCGGGCCAAGTCTGGCCCGCGGAAAGGTTTAATCCGGCCCGTTTAGGAGTGCCGTCCTGAGAATGTTTGAACGCGTTCTTACTTCGTAATGTGACGACCCGCATAAAAACTACCTGCGGCGATATTCAAAACACAATAGTATTCTGGAACAATCCATCCGACCTAAACAGATGACTCATCTTCGCTCGAAACTTCCAGACACTCTCGCAGGTAGGTATAAATACAAGCGAGGCCGCCCGAAGATCAGTTAGTTAGCGACTTAGTCAGTCATCTGCAACGACCCGCTGTGACTCGAGTAATTGGTTGTGTAATCCCCCAAACTCCCAGTGCCTCAACAAACTCCCGCGTAAGAGCATTAGTTAGCAGTAAGCTTTCGTCAATTGCGTTTCTGTGTGTTGTTCTCCGTAGTAGGTAACGTCTAAAATGGATGTTAAAAAAGAAAAGTGGATTCAGAATGTCGAGTTTTTAAAGAAGAATGGACGTGGAAATATTTCTTTACTTTATTTAAAGAAAAACCTGTGTGCTTACTTTGCAATACAACTGTTGCAGTTTTAAAAGAATATAACATTCAACGCCATTTCAAGAGCAAACATGAAAACCACTCCTACTCATCGTTAAGTGAAGAGGTGAAAAAAATTAAATCGAAAGATTTAATAAAAAATTTATCAAGTCAACAATTATTTCAGAGAGCTAATCATTCTCAAAGATGCGCTACGAAAGCCAGTTATGTGTTGGCTTATAATATTGCTAAATCTAATAAAGCATTTTCAGATGGTGAATTTATAAAGCAGTGCATGGTAGATGTGTGCGATATTATGTGCCCTGACAAGAAAAAGGATTTTCAGTCACTGTCTCTCTCAAGAAGAACAATCACCGAGAGAATTGAAAATATTGATAAAAATCTAATTTCACAACTGACTACAAAAACTCAAAAATTTATTTTTTATTCAGTTACCATGGATGAAAGTACAGATATCAGCGATACTGCGCAGTTACTCATATTTGTAAGAGGAATCAACACCCACTTTGAAATTACAGAAGAACTTGCAGGGCTGCAGTCAATGAAAGGAACAACGACTGGTGCCGATATATTTTGTGAATTTGAAAATTGCATCGATAAACTTCGTTTACGTATTGACAAGGTATGTAATGTAACTACAGATGGTGCTCCTAATATGATTGGAATCAATCAAGGATTTGTTGGGAAATTTAATTCTAAGTATCCGGAAAATGATGTTGTTTTTTGCATTGCCTTATACATCAGGATGCTCTCTGTAAATCGGCTTTAGATATTGACCATATACTTAATATGGTTGTAAAACTAGTAAATATGATTCGTTCCAGAGGATTATTACATCGTCAATTTCAACAGTTTTTGGAGTCCGTACATGCTGAGCATTCCGATATCCTGTATTATTCAAAAGTTCGTTGGTTAAGTGCTGGAAAAGTATTTGAAAGAATTTGGGATTTAAAAGACGATATTGTGAATTTTCTTCTTGATAAAGACATTTATAATCAATTTGACGTCTTAGAAAACGAAACGTGGCTTTCTGATTTCGCTTTTTTCACAGACCTCCTCGTACACATGAATAAACTTAATCTCAAATTGCAAGGAAAAAAACAGTTTCTTCACGATATTTGGCAATACCTGAAAAGTTTCAAATTACAGTTATTATTATTTGCTAATCATATCTCTAAATCTGATTTTTCTCATTTTCCAAGAATACAATCTTTAAAATTCACTATATCAAACAATAAGATTAAAAAATACGAAATTAATTTGAGAAAACTATCTACAGAATTTGAAAGGAGATTTCAGGACTTTAGAAAAATGGAATCAGAGTTTAGTATTTTTGCGACCCCATTCAATGTTAATTACGAAGAAGTTGATGCAAAATTTCAACTTGAGTTAATAGAACTGAACTGTAATACGTAATACTCTCCTGAAACAAACTTTTCATACAGTACCATTACTAGAATTTTATAAAAATTTAAGTCCAGATAATTTCCCAAATCTAATTACTCATGCAATGAAGATAATGACAATGTTCGGCTCATCTTATATATGCGAATAAATCTTTTTAACAATGAAGCTTAGGAAAACTTGTTTAAGAAACAGAATTACAGATGAGCACCTTTCATCAGTTTTAAGAATTTCTGCTTCGCAAATGGAACCGGACTATGATGAAATTTTGATGAAACAGTCTCAATTTCATTTTTCTCATGCACCATCAACCAGTAATGACACCAGAAAATAAAGTGATAATACTTCACATCAAGAACTACACTAAATTCATTTTATATTTTGTGCTTATAATTTTGTTACCTTTTGGTTTTTTACTATTAAAATAATAAGTGTATGTAATAATATATGTAAATGTTTATAGAACACATGAATTAGTTAACGATTAAGCATTATTCTTTGGCCCGCTACGATTGTCTAGTTATTACAAATGGCCCGTCTTAAAAAAAGTTTCCCCACCACTGCCTTAGGAGCTGGGAGTGCAATTAGCCTTATTGGGTATAATCTTACCCAATAAATGCTATTTGCTGCTGTGAGCTTGCTCTGCCGACGTGGCTTTGATCATTAGGTTTCTGAAACCAGCCCTTTCGAGCCTTGATCAGGGAGTGCGCCATGGATAAGGATGTCGCTGGTACACATACGTATGGCATCTAACAACAAAAAAGGTAAGTCGGATAGTATAGAAGGGACCAGTTCTTCTGGTAGCCATGCTTCAAGAAAATGTCTAAATAACACGGATAGTTTTTGTTTCATGTGCGGCCACTTGGTTTTTCAAACGACTCGGTATACAGCTAACACTAACCTGAAAACAAGCTACAAAAAATATTTCGGCATTGATGCACCCGATCCTCGGCAATGGTGGATCCCGAAATATCTCTATAACCATTGCTCTTTATCCTTGAATCGTTGGAACCAAGGCAACCAGCGCAATATGAAAATGAAGACTCCTATGGAGTGGAGAGAGCCGAAGCCTGACCATTCCAATTGTTATTTTTGCGGATCCGAGGTTTCAGGTTTCAACCAAAAAAACAGAGGTGTTTATGCTAATGTAGATAGCGTTAGTTTGCCGACGTTTATTGAAGAAGGAAATAACACATTTCAGGTAGATCCAGGGGAAGTAATGGCCATTGATGGCCCCGAAGAAATTGAGGTTAGAGAGACATTCGAGACTATTGAACCAGTGGACAGTAGTCACTCATCTGGCGAGAGTGATGAAGAGGATGAAACCGGACCACAGCTCTTCACCCAAGATTATCTCAGCTATCTGGTTGGAGATCTAGGATTAGATAAAGACAGCGCGGAATTGTTGGCATCCAGACTGCAAGAAAATCGTCTTCTGGCACCAAAAACTAAAGTGTCCCTTTACAGAAACAGAGAAAATGATTGCCTGCTGTATTTTGTCCAAGAAGAGTCCCTGGTATATTGCCGAGATATTCCTGGCTTGATGGATAAAATGAAAAATTCTTGTTATAGAGATGAAGAGTGGAGGTTGTTTATAGACGCGAGAAAAAGAAGCTTGAAAGCTGTTCTCTTACATAATGAAAATAGATATGCTTCAATCCCCATCGGACATTCCGTGATTCTCCGAGAATCGTATGAAACGTTCAAGCTCCTATTACAAAAATTGAAGTACAGTGAACATCAGTGGTAGATTTGTGGCGATCTGAAAATGATCACAATCCTTTTGGGCCAGCAATCCGGATACACTAAATGGCCATGCTTTTTGTGTTTGTGGGATAGTCGGGCGGATGGTCAACATTACTTGGTAAAGCAGTGGCCTGAACAGAAAAAACTGACACCGGGAATGTATTGACTGAGCCGTTAGTGGACCCAACAAAGGCATTGCTTCCACCTCTCCATATTAAACTCGGGCTAATGAAGTAATTTGTAAAAGCTCTAGATAAAGAGGGTCTTTGTTTCCGGTATCTTAGTCAAAAATTTTCTCAACTCTCAAATTAGAAGCTTAAGGCTGGAATTTTTGATGGGCCCCAAATTCGCGCAGCAATGAAAGATGAAGAACTTGTTGAGTCCATGAATCCCCTTGAAAAAAGGCCTGGCTGAACTTCAAGTGTCTAGTGGAAAACTTTCTGGGTAACACTAGAGCCGCAAATTACAAAGAAATCGTGAGAAATACGCTCGATAGTTTCAGAGAGTTGGGATGTAAAATGAGCCTGAAGTTGCATTTCACACTTGGACTATTTTCCAGAAAATTTAGGTGATTACAGTGATGAACAAGGAGAAAGATTTCACCAGGATATCTCCGAAATGAAACAACGATATCAAGAAAGGTGGAATATCCATATGATAGCGGATTTCTGTTGGGACACAACAGAAAGCCATAAACGCCAGGATGCGCGGCTATCCTTTGAATATAAAGTTCAAAGATACTACAAAAATAGAGCGTGAAACCAGAATCCTAAGGGGTCATTTTCCCGGTCCAAAACGGGGAATTTCAGTTGGCCATAAACTTTTCGACCACAAATCCAGGTTTGGCTTTATAATGCACCTTCGACCTCGCCTCATTCCGGAATCCATCTTTCAGGCCGTTCAGAGGCCATTTTTGGCCCCTATGGCCAATTCCAGGTGTGGAGGGCCATTTCTGAGCTCGGGATCGGATTCAGCGTCGACCAATACAGAGGAATACATATGTCCGACCCACAAGTCCAAACAGTTTTTTTTTTTTGTGGGGCTGTGTAATATGCTGCCCAATTATTTTTTTTTGTGGATGCTGCGTATGAATCTGCTCCATCCAATGAAGATTTCTGTCTGTCCAGTATCTACAGTTATGGTGGTTAACTTGTCCATTTAAGCAGAAAGTTGATTCATCGGAAAAGAGCACACGGTTAATAAAATTGGCATCCTAGTTTATCCTATTCATCATTGTTTCGCAAAATTCAATTCTGCGATCAAAGTCGTCTTCAGTCAATTCTTGCAGTAACTGAATTTTTAGGGATGATACTTTTCGATTTTCAATATTTTTTTAACTGATCTCCTGCTTATGTAGTAGATTGGTTTTATTTATAAATCAGTGGTTCTTAAAAGGTTACAGATAGGTTTAGAAATAAATATGCATGGAACCCAACATCTCATGTTCGCTTATTGAGAATCTCAGCCATTCAAGACGCATAAAGCACCCGCCCAACACGCAAATGAGGTAATCACCTCAGATGCCTTCATGGCACGAACAGACTTTATTTATATTTATAATTCGTCACTATAGTTTCGACTATTTTCTAGTTATATTCAAACAATAAGTAAGTTTGGGTTACATATACTGGTTTGAATGAAAAATGCAACACCAAGAAAAACAGCCAGAATTTATTAAATTTTTCTACAATTGATGGCTTTCGGTATAAAAAGTAACTCATTAAAATTTCAATAAAAAACTCCTTCGTCAAACCTCTTTTTAGGATGATTTTATATACGAAAAATAGCAATATCAAATGGTGTTTTTATAAACATGGAACAATTTGGATTAGTTTTCTCGTGATAATAGTGCGAAGAACATCATTTAAAATTCCCAGAGTTCGTAACCGTCGAAATTTTGTACAACTAAGTGATTTCGAGCGAGGTCGTATTATTGGCATGAGAGAGGGTGGTCTTTCGTTTAGAGAAATTGCCAATAGAATGGAACGTGACGCAACCACAGTGATGAGGTGCTGGCGAATATGGTCAGAGGAAGGTTTTCATGGACGTCGGAGAGGATCTGGACCATAGCGAAGAACGACAGACCGCGAAGAACGCAGGTTGAGACTTTTGGCGATAAGAGAAAGATTATCCACTACGCGGACCATTGGAAAGACTTGGAGGGATACATTAAATGTTATCGTCTTTTTTGTTGCCTTCCCTTGACTCCACGTCATAGAGCTTCTAGGTTGGAATGGTGTAGAGAACGGGTGAATTGGAGACAAGAATGGCAACAAATTGTATTCACTGACGAATCCAGATTTTGTTTGTGGGCCACCGATGGACGTAGACGTGTCAGACGTTTCCACGGGGAACGCAGAAATATTGACTTCACGCTTCCTCGGCATACTGCTCTCACGCAGGGAGAGATGATTTGGGGTGCCATCACGTATGGTGGTAGGTCCTCTCTAGTTTTTATTCCTGTCACCCTAAATGCTTGGCGCTAGGTACAGACTATTCTAGAGCCCGTTGCACTGCCGTACTTACAAGGGTAGCAAAACCCTATTTTTCAGCAAGATAATGCTCGCCCACATACAGCAAGGGTAACAATAGAGTGTTTAGAAGAAGCTAACGTTGTAGTGCTTCCATGGTCTTCTCGTTCACCAGACCTTTCGCCCATCGAACATGTTTGGTCAGACTAGGAAATTTACCCCGTGCCCCAGACACTTTGGATGAACTTCGTTTGCGGATTCAGGAAGCTTGGGATGAGCTACCCTAAGAAAATATTGATCATCTCATTCAAAGCATTCCGAACCGCGTGAATGGGTGCATTAGAAACAACGGAGGACCGACTCATTATTAAAAAAAAATGCTTGTGTAAGTTTTTCAACTGAAATTTTGATCGTTTACTTGAGACATTCAAACACAACTTCTGTGAAATTTTCATTAAAATCTGACCATAACTTCTTGGTGTTGCATTTTTCATTCAAACCAGTAAATTTGATTCGTAGCTAATCAAGTGTTGTTGAGACAACGCCTGAACACGTTTATGAGATATTTAACACAAAGATTGAAAGTGCTATAAAATTACATTTTCGGTTGGGTGATTGTGTAGTAAATCAACTGGAACCTCAACAGAAACCTAAAAATTTGGTTAAATTCAAACTCAAATAAACAATAATTAGTTAAATTGCTACATTACTACATACTCCTAAAAGAAAGACCCTCAAAGTGCGAGATCTCAAAAACTGTAATAGATAGAGAGTTGACATTTTCATGAAATATCACAAATAATTCAAGAACCAGACACGAATCTAACGACGGATTATCATTGCGTTGTTGCGTGTACGTAAAAGAAACTTAGAATTTTTAAAATCGCCCGGTTATTACCGAGATATGAATATTTGAATTATTGTTGTTTTTGAACATTGAAAATTTTTCCCCTGAAAATCAATAAAAAAAAATATTTCCGGGAGGGTTAAAACAATGAAACTTTGGGAAATCATTGAGCGTTCCATTTGAAGCAGACCACCAAAGTTTGGTAACATTTCGGTCACCCCGTCGGCCGCATCAGCCGCAACGGGGTGCCAAAGACCAAAACAACCCCTATCAGTACCGTCCTAAATTTTGTTTGTATGTTGGTTTGTAATGTAGATACGCTTCTCAGACGCTCACCAAATAATTTTTGGAGGACCAAAATTAATGAAAAAAAAGCTATATCCTGTTAAGGTCCGAGTGCTTTCCAAACAGCAAATTAAGAAATGCATTGATAGTGCATTGTCATATTTGACAGATGTCAGATTCAGAATCTGGGGTTACCACAAGACTTTATTTTATATATAAAGTTCATCGGCGCGTGGTTTGAGCAAAACGATTGAAAATAATGTTTTTTTAATTTTTTTCACCCCCTTCTGCACGGATGAAAGAGGTGGTGCTTTTGGGGCAATTAAGTAAAGGGTAACCTCATTCAAACTTTATTACAATAATAACCCTCATAAACATAACCCAGCATTGTAGGCTTTGCCTTTTTCTGAGCCTAGAGGCCTTGCAGTTAGAATCCACGTAATTTTAAGTACTGTACCATCCTTAGATCGGGATTAAAATTGCAATAAAAAATCGACTTAAAGTCAAAATCACCAGCTACCTTGATTCATATTGATGGGCTACATACGGGCGACGGCGCAGCGCAGCGGATCCGTTGTGCGTCTCCAATTACTTTATTTTATTTTAATGGCCTCCACACAGATGACAGCGCAGCGCAGCGGAGCCGTCATTCGTCACCGGTAACTTTATTTTATTTCAATCGCCTACGCACAGACGACAGCGCAGCGCAGCGGTGCCGTCGTTCCTCACCGGTAACTTTGCTCAAATTTAATAGGCTACACATACATCAACTTAAGCTTGAAAAACTAGTTATTACTATTCAACGAACACATTGGAATAATTCCAAATCACTTACTTATTATTTGCACAAAAGAATGCCATTAACTCCAAATATTTGTTTACCTGTAACAAAAGAGAAAAAATGCAAATTAGTTGTCATTATTATATAAAACCATATAATTTATGTAAATAGTTTTTTCTATGCAATTTTATAATAGGTGCCACATAAGTATGGATTTAAGTGCCGTTAACTTATGTAAATATTGATAATAATAGTGTACACACGTTGCACAAATTTTCTTCATTATTTCAAACCTAAAAAGGAATCACTGAACTTGAAATTATCTGATTAGGAATACATGGTACCATAAAAAATAAAGAATAAACCTCCCATTATTAAAGATGTCATAATGTTATTTAGAACCAACAGAAGGTTTAAAACACAAAATTATACTCGGCGCACCGAATCGGTGATATTACGGTTGTACGTGATTTTCGCGTGATGTTCGCTGATTGGTCAGCGCAAACGCATGTGAAGCGTATGTCAGCCGAATTTTTTAATCACGCCCTTTGTATGCCATGTGTTCTCGTCTTATTTAAATGTAGTGATTACGTTCTATCCTTAAATCAACCTTTTTCAATTAATTAGGAAGTGGTAAATAGTTAGATTTTGTGGGTTAATTTATATTTCCGGCACAGAACTAAAATATGACAAGGCTGTGTGAATCAGGCTTTTCAAAACGTCTCGACGAACTATCACGAGGATGCGGGGTGAACGCAAAGTGACCATACCATCTATTCGGTGCACCGAGTATAGAACCACCTACGACCTAAACTACTAAAAGTTTCAGTTTGAAAATAATTAAACCATGATTGAAAATAAATAAAGTTTAAGCTAAGTTTAAATTATGCTTTTCTAGAAACAGATTATACCTGCTATATAATTTTTGAATATAATTTACCTTTTTAGATGACAAATTTCTGCAAATCAATTCTCCACGAAGCAATTAGTATTAATACAAAAACTGCATATTCTCGAAACCCACTCATGCATTACCAATTTACATGTTGAATCTACAGCTTGGGCAACAATTGAAGGTAAACAGAAGGCGTCTGAAAACAACGCAAAAACAAATGTCATGCTATTTCTACACAAGTTCACTGATGTCATGTTCCCTGACCTATATCGAAATTAAAATTGCACTGAACCTTGCCGATTTATTTAAATGAATTGCTATTTTGTATCCCCCTTCAGAAAATACTTAACGAGGTGACAACATAAGCTTGTACTTATAATCGCATTTTAAGGAGCTTAAGTGTCAACGTTAATCACGTCGTCGTGCCAGAAACGGAGTAACGATGCACTTTGTTTGTTTATTGTTGTACACATTTAGACTGGAGTAAATATCTGCGTAAAGAGTGAAGTGGGTCAGAAGACACATTAAATTGTTAAAGTTTTTCTTCTTCCGAAATCAATTTTATGTTATGATAGCGCATCTGACACCAATTTAATGCCGTGTCTATTGTCACAGCAAAACATTCTTTACAAAAAAGTTTTTTTCTATTATTGAAATATTGCTACATGCAAAATCTAAATTTTCTGGTTATTGAAATTGTTTGTATATTTTCTATTTTTTCGCAGATACTATACTTCTGTTGCTTATGTGTATTTGGAGTGTTTTAACCTATCGCGATGAGAAGTAACAACAAAAATAATGACATTTGGCTGAAGGACTAGGTCGATGGCCATTTCTAACATATGTACATGTTGTATGTATGTTGGAATAAAGTTCATGTATATAGGGTGTTTCAGACCACCAGTACACCCCAAGTATCTCGAGAAATACAAATTGGATAGTGATTTAAAGAAATACGTCCAAAACTGTTTTTTGAGCCCTATCATGTGGTGTGAAATGTGAAGCGTCCCTCGTCCCCCCTGGAGCGGGGGGGGGGGGGGGGGGTAACTTTGAAATCTTAAATGGGAACCCCTATTTTTTATTGCAGATTTGGATTCTATGCTAAAAAATATAAGGCTTTTATTCGAAAAAAAAATTTCGATGAGCGATAGATGGCGCCATATTCGGCAAAAACATTTATTGAATTAAATTTATTTCTCGCATCAAATGACAGATTATGATATTTTTTTCGTAGTCATCTTTTAAATAAGGCGTTGAAATTTTTTTTTTGAAAAAGAAAAATCGTAGAAACGAATAAAAATGAATTTGATTATCAAATTTCATTCTATTCTTTTCTATTTTGGTGATTTAAGAATGTGTGTAACAACAAACTGGATTTTTTTTAATTAAAAGAAAAAATATATAAAAAAAAAATTTTTGATAATCGAAATTTTTTTTTAAATAAAAGCCTAACATATTAGAATCCAAATCTGCAATAAAAAATAGGTTTACCTATTTAAGATTTCAAAGTTACCCCCCACCCCGCCCCAGGGGGGACGGGTGGTGGTTTACATTTCACATCACATGATAGAGCTCAAAAAACAAATTTAGACGTATTTTTTTGTGTCAATCCGATTTGTATTTCGCGAGATATTGGGGTGTACGGGTGGTCTGAAACACCCGGTATATAATGACATTTAATAATGATGATCCATATAAGTATGTAAATGTAAATTACTTTTCGTATTAAGGTTCTTGCTTGAAACTGTCTTTTACAAACATAAACAACATTAAATTTTTATATTCATTCTTTGTATCGCGTTATACGATTCCATGAAGTAAACAACAATGATGATGAACCTGTTGTTAAGAGGCTGTAATTAACATTTGTGTAATTACACAGATGCGCTGGCTTTTAGATTATTGACTTCCCATGAACCTAAATTGATTTTGTAATTAGATAATTGATGCCGTTAATTAATGCGAGTGGCGAATAGTGCAAGGGCGCGAATTAATTACTCGAAATTTCACTAAAAATATTACAATCATGTCCGTACGGAAAATTACTGATTGAAATTTAGTATCGAGATGATTCATGTTGGTCCAAGTTGCTGATTGTTGTATCATTTACATTTGGCATTTTTGCCCATCTGTTAATGCTGAAGTTTAATGGTGTACATATGTTTTATGTAATTAGTGTGTTTATGATGGAGAAGTAAAAGTGGTTTAGAGATTGTTTTTGGTTGGAAAGTGTGGACGATGGGGGAGAAGTTTGTTCCTCGTTTACATTCAGTAACCAAATTAATGGATGATTTAATTATTTACATCATAAATTGCGAAAAGTAATTATGACATTTATAAACTCAGAATTTAAAGTCGAATTAAATTATGTAAAAATATACAGGGTGTTCCATTTAAAATAGAAAATTTAAGGTAATTTCCCATTAAACCGAAAGTGGATTTTTTATTAAAAGTTCACATGCCGACACACTTTATTCCCCAAAAACACCATACTAAATTTCATACAGATATACAGGGCGCGGCATTTATCCTGGACACCCGAAATATGATGGAAACGAGGATTCTAAGAACAAAATGTTTCAACTAAAATATGTTTGCAATAAAGCGGCAGGCATTGTCATCAATTATAAGTAGGTTTTCAAGGTCATTTCAACGACAACTTGTTATTTTTAAATGTAAACCTCTAATTTTCATTAGGGCGTCGAAATCTACGAACTAAATCGAATAACTTTTATTAAACACATTTTTTTTCTCCGGTGCTTACTTTTTTCAATATTTAATTTTAAAAAAAATCTGTGGCCGATTTCAAAAATTATTTCCGTGGCAATTTATGTAGACTACTGCAAATAAATGATTTTAAATTGTATATTAGGTGTTTCTTAACACACTTGTATAGGGTGGTCCTTATTTTCGAACTTAACATTTTTTGATGTAGGACAAATTGTTTATTTATATAAAAAGTTAAAAGAGTTAATTCTTGTAAAATTTGGGATTAATTAGTAAATATTAACTGGTACCCCAGGGTGATAAAAATCCGAAATAATTCTGAAAACTTTAAATTGAATTATACAGGGTCCTGCGATAGTGCGTCGGGCTTTCCTAGCGCCTTTCTCGTGAAAAATGTTTCGTACAAAAAGTTATTGGTTTCAAAATCTTTATGCCATCAAATTATACAAATAAAGGGTGTCCCAATTTTGCGGTATAGCAAAAACAAACATTTTTTTTAAATAGAACATCCTGTATTTATTCAAGTTTTCTGATGACATTTTTCAATCGCTACAATGTTGTCCATTCAGTTTTGGATTATGTTACAGTGTTGCCAATTTACAATTTCTTTCTCCAATCATGCATAAGTAAGCTCAGCTTTAAAAAATCGTAGCGAGGTCGCTTTTGCACGAAATATACTTTTTGAGTGCAAACTTCTAATATTCAAAATTTGGTTTTAATTCCGATTGCATATAAATTATTACAAATATCTTTGTTACTACGCAAAACAAAGTTACCAAATAGAAGCATTGATAGTAAAAATTTCAGATTTGAACTGTGTACCCCACTGGAGATACAGCTTTAGAAAAATACGAATTTTGTTGAAAATGCCAATTTTCTCCAGTGAAAAACATTTGGAAAGGTTTAAAACACTATTGTTACTGTTGTACTTGCAAACTAAATTTGGTTTGAGAGTATTGGTCCGTTCCCAGTTGAAAACAGGGTCGAAAAATGAAAAAATGTAAATCTTAATGGTAAACTTTGACGGCCAATAAATTTGAAAATTATATCAAATGATAATAGAAAATTAAACCAAAATATCCACCACTTTAATCTAACAATAAGTTAACAAAACAAAAGCACACTACTTGCCTATTAAAATGCACTTTTGACTTTTGTGCAATTATACCTTGCTGAAATGCGACGAAAAATGAATCTTCGAAATAATTCAAAAACTACTTCCTTTAAGTATGATTGCATTATACTTTTTCTGCAGTCGTCCCGAAAATAAAACATTCGGTATGATTTATTAAATCGAAAGTAACACTTTACATAAATCGTACCGAAAGTAATTATTTTCGGGACGATTTTGTTTCACTTTCGGAACGATTTCTATACTTTCGGGACGCTTTTTGTTACTTTCGGGACGATTTTGCGTTTATGTGTAGGCGGCCTTGACAAAAACATGAACTTCGTATTTAATTATGACAGCGCTTGTCATATAACATTTGTGTGTTTTTGCTTTTTTAACATACAAAACGGCTGCAGCAAAAATATTGTACGTAACACGTTCCAAAAGTGATTTTACGGGACTCGCCTACGGCTCTTCCTAGAAACTCCCTACTCATCCCGTAAAATATCACTTTCACAACTTGTTACGTAAATTACTATTTTTGTAGTAAGTTTTCCTCCCAATCGTTTTATGTGATAAAAACTGGGTCATTCCGTTAAAAAAATTAATTACGAGATATTTAAGAGGGCACTTGGATATTGACATTTTAAGAATACTTATTGTCAAAATTGACAGTTTCTGATTATTTTACTCTAGAGGCATGCTCTAGATACAATTAGATATAAATCATATTTTTATCTTATTCTTAAGAGAAGTTACAGGCAGATTTCAAGCTGACTTTTAATTGGATTCTAAGTGAGAATACGTTACTAAATACAGGGTGTGCATTTAAAGAAAAACGAAGTTATTCAACTTAGGTTTTTCTACCACATGTTTTTATCACCCTGTATAATTTTTTATATGAAATCAACCAAACAACAGAAATGGTTGTAATGGTTCAATGTCTAACACTAGTGCAAATATAAAATTTCACCTATAGCTTTCATTTCAACAAATCTTTAAATATTTCGAAAACGATAAACGATAGGCATAGGGAATATTGAAATAACTCAACTTTATTTGTTCCCTAGAATTCAAAAATGTCAAAAAACACCGGTTCAATTTAAAAAGCACAACTTTGATACCTTCAGAGCTTTTGGAACACCTTGTATAATGTGAAATTATTTTTAAAATGTTTACATTTGGCAACATCACATTCACGGGCTGATTTAGCCTTCGATAAAAATTTGTAGAAGGACGCCTTCAATTTTGAAAACGTACTCGATTGTACTGTAGTTTTGCCATATAGTCTTTTAAAGAGTGTAATTAATAACATCATTACACCTTTAACTAAATTAATAAACTTGTGTATAACAAATTCAATATTTCCAGATTGCCTCCAACACGCATTAGTAATTCCTTTACACAAAAAGGGAAGCTTGTCCGATGTAAACAATTTCAGACCGATATCGCTACTACCAATAATATCAAAAGTTTTGGAAAAGATATTTTTCGATCAAATAGTTGTCTTTTTGGATACGCACGAAGCTATTAATCCTTATCAATTTGGCTTCCGAAGAAGTAAATCAACACGAGACGCAATCATCGCATTTACGCAAAAGATTTATGAAGGCTTCGAAGCCGGAAAACATTCAGTAGCTACTTTCATGGACCTTAGTAAGGCGTTTGATTGCGTTTCGCATGAGTTACTTCTGCAAAAGTTATACTATCATAATTTTCACCCAAAGAGTTGTCGAATCTTGCAATCCTATTTAAGCAATCGGCGTCAAAGGGTTATATTTAAGAATGTTTCATCGCAGGATAATACAATTAATCACGGGGTACCTCAAGGATCAATTATTGGCCCTTTGTTGTTCCTCCTTTACATAAATGACCTTCCTTCTCAACTATGTAATTCGTCCATAACCTTATTTGCGGATGACACCACAATTTTGGATTCCGCAGTCAAGGTGGACGATGCGGTTATCAAGAATGCGGCTGCTATTGACATAGCATCCGAATGGTTCACATCAAATATGCTCTGTGTAAATCCGGATAAATCGAATAAAATCATATTCTCATTAAAGCCAAACACACAGGATAATAGTGTTAAATTCCTAGGAGTAACTATCGATTCCAAACTGTCCTGGCGTAAGCACGAGGAAGCTGTCTCTAAAAAAATAAATCGTAGCATATATCTTTTAAGAACATTAAAACCTTTACTACCTGCTGAATCTACTAGGTCAGTTTATTTTGCATTATGTCAGAGCCATTTAACTTATGCAATTATGACATGGGGACATACCTGCGTATTAGTTCAACTGTTTCGACTTCAGAGAAGAGCAATCAGAGTCCTTGACTCCGTAAACTACAGGGATGATTGTCAGGATTCTTTCAAGAAATTGAAAATCTTGACATTACCCTGTATTTTCATTTTAGAGTGCCTTTTATATGTTCATGGAAATCAGGATTTGTATACCACTCATAATCAAACTCATGGCTATGAGACACGGATCGCTGGTTGTATACAACCTAAGTACACTCGACTATCTAAGGCGAAAAATGGTGTCACCTATTACGGGCCTAAGTTCTTTAACGCACTACCAACATCTGTGAAATCTCTCAATGTAAGTCGCTTCAATACAACCATTAAAGGCTATCTAATTCAGCAAGCTTTCTATAGCATAGATGCTTGTCTGTCGAGCAACTTTGCTGGTATTACAAACTCATATTCATAATTTTATCTTTTATGAATTTTGGGTTCCGAATTTTAAAATTTTATATTTTAAATTTTAGATTTTACACTCGTGTCTTAGATTTTAAATTTCCATTTTAGCATTTAAATGCGCTCTAGTTGCTAATATTTTTTAATATTTTTAATTGTTTATTTTCATTAATTATGTTTTAATATGGATGTTATGTATACTTTAACTTTTTCTCCCCGATCAGTGCATACTTCTCTTTTTTGTCGTTTGCTCTTTAAATTCATTTATATTGTATACATTATACTTTATTAGCATTGTATTCATATCAATATTATTATATACAGCCCAGGCTGTAGTTCTTTTCTGACTTATGTAAACTTATGGTAATGGCATCAATAAATTATTATTATTATTATTATTATTATTATTATGTGCGTTTCCATTTCAGAAACCGTTCATCATGTAAGGATGGGTAAAATTCGATGTTTCTATGGGGGATCTCGATAACTATAATAGATGAGAAAAACGGATGGCGCTTCCTCGATTTCTATTTTGAAGAAAAACTCTATGACAAAAAAAATGAAACACTTGAAATTCGTAAAATTTCGACCATTTTAAAACCGTCATAACTCTGCGTATTTACAATCGATTTTGATGAATCTTTAAGGCCGAAAAACTTTGAAGTGTCTTCTTTAAAGTCATGCATGCAAACTTAAGCGAAACCCCTTCCGCCCCCCTCTAGCGCCACTGTGAAAAAAGGAAGTTTTTTTTTGAAACCATGTCCAATTTTGACGATGTCTACGGAGTTGGAAAAATTTTGTCGACTCGATCCACCATAAAGGCATTAAAATTTGATCAATTGACTATGCAGGACTCAAAGAACGAAGTTTCTACGACGATTTGGCACAAAGTTATGGGTGTTTGAAAAAAGTGCATTTTGAGGTTTTTCGCACATAACTGACTTTTCAACCAAATTTGATGATTCTTTTGGGAAGAAATATCATTTTGGCTCAACTTTAAGGGGGTAAACTCAGATTGGAATGATCCCTTTTCGAACCCTTCACCCCTGAACGAAAAAAATACGTTTTTGGGCAAAAAAACGTCCAACTTTGGCAACGTGTACCGAGTTGGAAAAATGTGTCGACTTTTAGTGCATACCTCAAAGAACTTACAAAGAAACTTTAATTCGTGAAAACGAAAACAATTTTATGAGCAAAAATACCACAAAATTCGCTTTTTTCAAACACCCATAACTTGGTGCTAAATCGTCGCAGGAACTTCGTTCTTTGAGTCCTGCATAGGGAATTGATCAAAATTTAAATGCCTTTGTGGTGGATCGAGTAGACAAAATTTTTTCAACTCCGTAGTCATCGTCAAAGTTGGACATGGTTTCCAACAAAACTTTCTTTTTTCACAGGGGCGCTAGGGGGGGGGTTTCGCTTAACTTTGCATGCATGACTTTAAACAAGTTTTTCACCCTCAAGGATTCATCAAAATCGATTGAAAATACGCCGAGTTATGTCGGTTTGAATAATGGTCGAAATTTTCCGAATTTCATTTTTCACTTTTTTTCCACCAGTGTATTTATCATCTTAGTCATAGCCAAAAAGTCTTGTAGGTTTGTATAAGTTTATACAAACCTGATATATACACATTTTTATTTGCTTACGGTAAATATATTTTAATTAATTAATTACAAAAATGTTACTATATCCATGTAAAAAAAATTCTATGGTGATGTTAAATAAAAATACGCTGCCGACTGACAACTTCCGCACACTAATGAGCTTCTATTGAAATTATGTTACAGCTTAATTATAGCAGCTGAAGATAAATACACACTTTCCGACGGGTATACAAAGAGTAATAAAAAAATCTTAAGACACCGCGAATTCTGAAAGCTCTGCAGATAGGTGTGTCGAAGCCTTGATAACATAATTATAAATTTGCATAGAATAATTTTATATTTCAAATTAAGTTGTAACACGTATGTTTGCTCTTGCAGTAAATGAATTATTGGAATTTAATGAGTTAATAAATCACCGCGGCCGTTATCGGAAATATGAACACATTAATCGAGAATACGTTTATAGAATTATGTGTAATCTATATATTTATTAAGTTAATTAGTAATAAATTTGCGTTAGTGTTTCTGAGGGCGGGCCTGTGTACTAATAACTAAATCAGTCATTTGCATTGTAAATTAATTCAAAAATTGCTATTTCAGTTCAATCCAATTGGTAATACTGTATAATCAACCTGGGAGGTGTTGCAGCCTCCGAAAATAAACTCAGCCGCCGACATCCAATTGGCATGACATTAATTATCAAGATAAAGGTTAGACTGGTGACAGTCTTGAACAACATCCGAGTTCTGTAACTGGAAATATGTCTCAAGTAGACCGGAGTTACAAAGATACTATAAATAAAATACCGTTGCCATATATCCTTTTAAAGATATTCCTGGTAACCTACATTTCTTGGCAGTTCAGATAAAGTCCAGCTAATTGCTGCGATACGAAACGGCTGCCCTTGTTATTTTTCTAGCGACACGGCTAAAATGTCAAAAGGACAATCGCGAACATGTGCATCTCATGAATGGTCTCATTGTGTTTTTTCTTTTATTTTCAACGTTTTTCTGGAATTAAAATCGGTCCTATTCTTAGGCGCCAAGGAACAATAACAGGAAATGTGGAGGTGTTATTTGTCGACGACTTTTCTGGATAAAGTATTTTTAATCAGTTATTTTATATTGGTCGATATGTACACGTGTCGAATGTTATTCTTATTCATTAGTCACCCACGCGCTGAATAATCATAATGGGTATGCTAATATTAATTAATTACACGTGGATCCATGTCAATTATAAGCTATTTTTATTGGTTATCTCGTAATGCATAGAAATAAATTAGGCTTTTACAACATTCGACATATCTAGTTATTTTTAGAAGAAAAATATACTTTACTAAATAGAATATTCAATATTTGCTTCAGTATTAATCACACATGCTTTACTACATACTAATTATATAATTAATGCGTAGAAGCACACTCTTGTCAGAAAAAGTACAGAACGAGATTTTAGGTACCTGTGTGTGGCGAATTTTGGGTACGGGGATTTAATAACCAAACTTGAACTTTTCGCCATGCATGGATGGGTGTATCGACGAGGGACCAACGTTAATAACACAACTCCATAAATTCAAATAACCCCATCACTTCAGTTTTTTTTTCTTAACCTCAAAAAATAGGCTAAAAATCATCAAATTCAATAAAAATCCAAACGAAACCCCATAATCATATATCCCATCAACCCCATGATCCCGATTTGTCCATCTAGCCAACCCTTTCCGAAAAACTGACCCGGGATCAAACTGCGGACGCCCTGTATATGCGAGCGTATTGCTGGAATTTGGAGAATCGCTACAATAAATTTAAATCATACATGATTGAACCCGTTTAATTAAGAATATTCCATTTAGTTATTTTTACTTTCTTTGTATAACGTATGAGAAAGTATTGTGATCGTAAATTTTTTTCAAAAATATTTTTAACGGAAATATCCGCTTTGAGGTCCTATTTGGAAATGGAAAATTGTGCGTTTCTCTCTATGTGTGTTTTTTGATAAAATCAAAATCGATTGAATTGGCGGTTTAAAAATGGTCAAAATTTAGCGAATTTCAAGTGTTTCATTTTGTTCCCTTCAGTAAACAGGGTACGCCGTTAGAATCCGGACAAAAAAAAATATGAAAAAAATTCTTTATTTAAGCCAATATACAAAGATACAAAAAAGTAATATTATATTTCCTTTAAGAGATCCTTGCTGAGAACTTTTATTCTATATAACCGCCTTGCACATTTATCACCTGCTCTCTCCTCCTCCTAAAGCGCGAGCACGCTGTTTTCAACTTGTCGCGGTCCATGGCGGTGAATTCTGCCTCGATAGCGTCTCGGAGAGAGTTGATATTGGGATGTCTGGACTTGTTAGTTTAACTCTCGACTACGCCCCATTCGCAGTAGTCCAGGGGGTTTCAGGTCGGGACTGTTTGGAGACCAAAACTCCTTCGACCAAAACATGTCGACCTCGTCAGAAAGCCAATTCTGGACTAAATGGCTCGTGTGAGCGGGTGCGCCATCTTGTTGAAATATATACGGCCTCCCAGAGGCCACAGTCTCCATCCACGGCTTTACCGCTGTCCTCAGGCCATTTAAATAAACCTCCTTCCTGGCTCTTTTGCCCTTCTGGAAGAAGTGCGGCGGCATGATATCGCCCTCGCTCGATACGTCGCTCAGGACGTGGATATTGGCCGGAAACTTTGTCTTGCTCACTACAGGGACGTCCTCGAGGTTGTGGGCGATGCCCTCTTGGCATCCAGGGTGAAAATTTTCTTATCAGAAAATAATTTAATGCGGCCAGCAGCTTCGTGTTTTATGGAGCACAGAAGCAAATTGCAGCGGGAAATTCTTTTGAGCTTGGTGGCCTCGGATAGCATTTGGCGAACTTTCAGGACATAGGCGGGATATCTCAGATTCTCTTGAGCGATCTGACGGACGATCTAAGATGAGAGGCCAATTTCAGGAGCGAGATCCCCGGATCTTCCAAAATCATGTCTTGGGCGCTTCGAGTGATCTATGGAGTCCTTGTTGATTTCTCCATAACCTATGATTTCCTTGCTAGAGTGAAAAAACCCTCCTCGGACTCCTCTGAGACTGCAAATCTCTTTACAACGTCGTAAACCGTCGATTTTGGATACCCGAAAAACTTTATAATTTCAGCCGGTGTTCTCCCGGCGCGAAGGCTTTCTGTAATCGCCGCTTACTATTGTACTTCATTTTTGGCTTGAAGAGCTCGGCTATTTAAGGTTATGCAAATGTTACTGACAAATGTAGCTAACTTTAGCACCAACTAGAGCTTACCCCTGAATTTGAATATATCGTGAACTTTAAATTAAATTTTGCCGGATTCTACCGGCGCACCCTGTATAAATATTTGTATTACGATAGAAAAAAATATCTATACTTTGTTTGAAGAGTACAGGAACTTCAATTTCGCTGAATATGTAACACTTTTAACATTGGTATCATAAATGACTATTAGACCATAAAATCGAAGGGAGTTACATGATAGCCACAATACTATTTTTTAAGTTTTATGCAATATCTTTCGACGATTACTCGCATATAAGGATACAGGTTGTATGTATCTGTTTCCGGAAATGCCTTTTATTAAAAACAAGGAGTCAACTGAATCTGTGTCCTCAGTTATAAGTAATCGTCGTAAAATATAGAATTAAAATGAAAAAAATAAATATATAAATGATGTCTTTAATTTTCCAGTAATAAACCATAAATAATCGGTTCATATGTATTAGCTGATAGTATGATAGGTAATGTATATGAGTTATTGACCTAATTGCAAATTTTCACTTAGAAATCTTCAACTAGATAAGTATTTAACGGAGATGATAATTACTGACCATCAAAATTGGCGAGCAATTGATCAACTAAATAAAATTGGCCTCGACCCAATTACAAATATTTTTGCACAATTGTTACTCTTTAATTTATGATTTATACATATATATATACAGGGTGTCAATTTTAAAACTTCCAATGCGAATATCTCTGAAAATAAAGGAGTTAGAAAAGCGCAATTTGGTAAAAATGTTATACAGGTAGGGGGAACTAGAACCACTATATTTTGGTTATGGGGTGAGTGACCTCTTGGGCCCCATTCACCCTAACCCCAAAATTTTAAATGGCATCACCCCTTTTGTGATCCCTTGAATTAAACGTTTTTTCGAGTAGTATTCACCAGTACAAGAATGTTTTTAAAATTTAATACAGGGCCGAACAAAAAGTATAATTAAAATAAAATAAACTCTGATTCTATGAATTGCTATTTTATTTAATTAGATTCTTATAATGTATTTTGGGCTACAAAAAAGGATAAAGGATAATTTTTTTTTCTCCAAATACTCGAACCAGTGGGTCAGGTTTCAACAAATAACAATCACCTATTGCAGTCAGGTGTGTTAGATTGTACGTCAAATTCAAAAACGATCGAAGTGAAAAATTTCAGATGAATTCACTATTTAATTTTCTTTTTTATCCGGTATTAGACATGGTTTACAGTATGGCTGAAAGAATTGCGATTTAGACACCTGACTGAAATAGGTGATTGTTATTTGTTGAAACCTGACCCTCTGCTTCGAATATTTGGCAAAAAAATTTATTATCCTTTTTTGTAGCCCAAAATGGAATGAATTATAAGAATCCAATTAAATAAAATAGCAATTCATAGAAACAGAATTTATTTTATTTTATTTATACTTTTTTGTTCGGCCCTGTACTAAATTAAGAAAAAAATTCTTGTGCTGGTGAATACTACTCAAAAAAAAACGTTTAATTTAAGGAATCACAAAAGGGGTGATGCCATTTAAAATTTTGGGGTTAGGGTGAATGGGCCCCAGGGGTCACTCACCCCATAACCAAAATATGATGGTTCTAGTTCCCCCTACCTGTATAACATTTGTACCAAATTGCGTTTTTCTAACTCTTTTATTTTTACAGATATTCGCATTGAAAGTTTTCAAATTGACATCCTGTATATGTTAGTCTTACTAAGTACTTGGAAATAACGATATTTTCGGGGGTAATATAACAAGTGCTATGATTATTATCGGTGATAGCACCGAGTTAAAGCCGATGAAAATTGAACGAGTACGCAGCACGATTTGGGTCTCTGATGTTTCAAGAATATTATGAACCGTTCCAATCGATGAAATTTTAACATCAAATAGATTTCTTACATTCCGCAAACCAATGTGGAATTTGAAATGTTTCTTTCTTTGTATACATTATTGTTTTGAAATAAACTTATTTAGGAAATAATATGACTTTTGAATTCTCAATTCTGACAAACTGATTTGTTGTTTCAAGGCACCCTGCAATTGAAGTGTGTTGTTTAAAATTCAACATATGAAATCTTACATGTGCGCAATTAGCACGTTCAGAGATTAAAAAAATCGCACTGTATATAGTCACATGGTGGTAGCAGCTGAACTTTGTTTTAACAAAAAACAAACATTTAAGTCGAAGTTTGCATTGTAGTAGCAAGTATCGTATGTTCATTAAAAAAAAACCTCAAGTGTGCCATGACTTTTTCGTTTTAAAAATTTCAGTTGGCACACTTGACACTTGTTGGGAATTGACATATAAACGTCAGATCTTTCTAGAAGTTACAATTATTCCGTGCTCACAATGGTTTACAGCAACCAGCAAAAAACGTTTCTAATTGAAAGTTATTTCCGAAATGGGATTAAAGTGGACGGAAATTGGGTGTATTCATTCGACGCACCTTTAGCAGAGTTTCAGGAAGAATTTCCTAACGTGCCCATCATTTATGATGAATTTAAAAATACCCTATCACGATATGTTGTATTATTTCGTGAAACGGGTAGTATTCTCCGTAAACCAGGAAGTGGTAGACCAGTTAAAAGAACTCAAGATGCTATTAACACAGCCCAAGAAATTTTGGAAGATGAACTTACAACTTCTCTGCGTCATTTGTCACAGCAAATGAATTTATCGGTAGGAACAGGGCACAAGCTTCTACGAAAAGATTTGCAAGTATACCCTTATCGCATAACATTGGTGCGAGAGTTATTACGTGTTGATTACCCTAGACTGAAATTTTGTCAGTGGTTTTTACAAAATGTATACGAGGATGTTTTACAAATTACTTTTTTTACCGATGAAGCTTGGTTTTACAAGGATGGGTACATTAATTCCCAAACTTTGAGAATTTGGTCGGATGAAAATCCTCGTATATATCGAGAGAAACCACTACATCCAAAGAAAGTTGGCGTTTGGGCAGCGATTAGTGGGAGAAGATTAGTTGGACCGATATTCTTTGAAGGTAAAATCCTATTTTTATGGCCGATCGAGGGGTTTCCAAACATAAAAATACACAACACAAACAAAAAATCCGCCGAAGTTAACCCACAGTTGACAAAAATCACGAGTACATTCACCCGTCAACATTCATGATTACATCGTCGACATCTACTCGACAGAAATAAACGCACCTAATGTAACTGACAGACAAGCTCTTTAAAAAAAAACTTAAATTACGTTTCATGGAATAATACAAAATCGACACATGCATATCATTCTCGAGAAACCGAGTTGTTCATCGTCATGTTCGACCTCATGTTCCCACACATAATCCCTCCTGTTGCCCCTATAACTGGTGTACAGATATCAAGGTCCCCTATAGTTGTTAGCAATGGATAGTGTGCATATACTATATTCCAACATCAATAGTTTTCCAAAAAAATCCCACCTCCTTTTCCACTACTTCACACAAAACTCCGTCCATCTTAACCTGTTAGTGGAAACAAAAACTGCTAATCCCTTCCAATTACAAAACTGGTCCAGTGTCCAAACCCCATCCTCTGTCTACCAACACAATAACCGCGGTGGCAGCATCGCTGCTGCCCATCCTTCTATTTCCCTTGGTAAATCCAATCTTCCAAAAATTAACAACGAATGTCTTCACGTTACCATTCCTATGAAATCCTTCCAGCTTCATATATTCCTTGTATACATTCATTCTCATTCAAAAATAGAAGACACCATTTTCACTAAAGCATCCCTCTATGACCACTGCCTAATAATTGGGGATTTCAATATAAATAAATAGAAATCCCGCCAAACGTCCACATTCCTCTCTCAACCAAACTGTATCCAAATCCAGACTCCACCCACATTCATTATGAATGAAAACCAAAGCACCACTCCTGATATTATCCTTTGTATCCAAAATATCCAACATCTTACCCAATCAGTGAAACTTGTCCCCGATTTATGTTCTGACCACCTTGCTGTCCAAGTTTACCTACTATCCGATTCACACCTCTCAGTTTTACCCCCAGAGTTTATATCCAACTACAAAGACTGTGACGTTGATGCCGTAGCGAAAGACATGACAGAATTCATCCAATCACAATATAATATCGATCCTATAATCGATCCAGAAGTAATAAAACAATTCAATTTATTACTTGCAAACTCTATACAAAAATATTCTCCCAAAATTAAGAAACAACCCTATAAATACCCCTTCCTTCATATATCCAAGACAGTTATACAGGGATATTAAAATGACGAACGATTCAGCTCTAAAGACGAAGTTTAACAAACTAAACAGACATTCACTACCTGATATTAGAATATAAAAAGACAAATGGCTTCAGACTTGTCAAGAAATTGAACAAAAGTAAGGCAAGACATATTGGACCGAAATTAAAAAAACTGACGAAGTATAAAAAGGCAGAGCAAATCAAGCACATCAACGACCCAATAACAAACGAACAGTTAACTGACGATACGGACATTGCTCATGCATTTGCTAAACATTTTAAAACCATATACCAGCCTACTGACCATACTGACTTTGACAAAGACTTTTTTAAACACGTAAACAACTGGTATGACTCATTCAACACAACAAACAACATTTCACCGACAGATGACCTAATCGACCCAACAGACTATTACACACTTCTTCACAAAGGTAAAAACTCTGATCCTGGTACCGACCAAATCCCTCGATTAATTCTAAAAAAACTCCCAGAACACATCCATTCCTATATCATAGATATATTTAATTATGCATACTCCCACCAATATTTTCCTCCTGTATGGAAAACTGGTAAAATTGTATGTATCCCCAAACCGGAAAATGACCCAACTTCCGTATCAAGCTATAGACCTATCACACTCTTACCTGTCCTAGGCAAACTGTTCGAATCCCTCCTCAAACAAAAAATACTAAATGCTCTATCCGACAAAATCCCAAACTATCAATTTGGCTTCCAGTTGCATAAGTCAACTATTCTCCCAACCACAATCCTTGTATCCAATTGCCAAACAGCCTACCTCGAGGGTAAACAGTCCGCCGCTTTATTCCTTGATATAGATAAGGCGTTTGACTCGGTGAGGCATCGAGGTTTGCTTTACAAATGCCATTTACTTAACCTACCCCACAATTTAATCGTCCAAATTCACGAATTCCTCTCAAACCGATCCTCACAAGTAAAAATTCGACAATCCAAATCCAACACATTCCATCCAGCCCAAGATGTCCCGCAAGGCTCCCCACTTTCCCCTCTGTTATATAACATATTTTGCGTAGACATATACAATCCCGATCCTAATATGTTTAATCCTAACCAATACATCCTTCAATTCGCAGATGATACTGCACTAATTTTCCATAACCTGTCGTTCACAATCCAATCACTGTAAGACCTCACCAATAGAGTAAATTCCTGGTTCTTAAAATGGCGCATCCAAATTAATCCGAACAAAACCCAATTCCTAATCCTACATTACAAAATTACACTCGCATCTCCCTCGATCCTAGAGGATCAAAATCCCATACACCCTTCCCCACATGCAAGTATCTAGGTATCCTTTACGACTCCAAGCTATCCTTTAAAGCCCACTCCCAATCCATTAAAACCAGAGTCAGGACAAGGGCGCGACATTTTAGAGCTCTTACCTATAAAAATAAAGGCATATCTACAACAACGGCAGTAAATATGTATAAATCTATATGTCGCCCCCTGCTTGATTATGGTTCAATCCTGTTCACACAATCCCGCCCACCCACACTTAACAACTTCCATGTTTCTGAACGCGCTGCTCTTCGAATTCTAACCAAAATCCACCACCCCACCAATCCTTTATTCAACCCAGCAAACTAAGTCCTATATGTCACCACCAATATAATCCCTCTGCAGGAATGCACACTATTCCTTGCTGAAAAGTTTTCAAAAAATCCGGTTAATTTCCAGACCCTTAACCAATATTGTATCCCTCGCGACCCCAATATCCCACCAAAATACAAATTTCCTATCCAAACACTTCATCAATTCATTTCATCATTTCATACAACTGACTAGCAAATAACGGACGAGACAAGACTGACAAAGACGGGCAGAAAGACCTATGGTAGATAGCCCTTGACAGTTCAACATAAAATTTAAAAATTAAACATTAAATATGTAAAAATTATTGTATAAAAATTATGTCTGTCAATAAAGATGCTTCATATACCGGGTGGACCATTTAATGTGTTTTCAGGAAATATCTTCGAAACAAGAAACTTTAGAAAAAAATGACCCAAACAAAAAATGATTGTATTGAAAAGGGCCATAATACCATAATTTTGTTTTTTTCATAGATGGCGCTGTTGTTGCTAAATCGAGGTCAACTTAGTTTTTTTAAATGGAAACCCCTACTTTTTATTAAAGAATCAGAGTCCTTGTTAAAAAATGAGAAGAATTCACTCAGCTAACTTTTTCGTCAGAGTGATAGATGGCGCTGTAATCACGAAAAGAAGTTGTTGCATTTGGACGCTTGCGTATTCGAACTTCGCGCGCATGTGTGTGTGTGTGTGTGTGTGTGGTGTGTGTGTGTGTCAAAACATGACGTCGGCCGTATTTCCATGAATTACAATTTTAAATTGAAAAATAGCTGGAAATAGCTGGATTTTGATGCTTTCTTTGACTGAACAAAAGAAAATTTAGTTTGGTAATCAGTCGGTCTTCTGCATTGATGGCGAAAACGTTACAATGGTGCGGTATACTATCGCGGAAAAGGTCGACATGATTTTCGTGTATGGTGAAGCTAGACGCAATGCACTTGATGCGTGTGGCTTGTACGCGGAGAGGTATCCTGATCGAGATCATCCGAGTCACATGACTTTTCTTCGGATCGTGAACTCATTTGTGGACACTGGCAGCCTAAAACGAACCAGACATCGAAGACGCACCGTAACCCAGGAGAATGCCGAAGTTGATATTTTAGCTGCAGTTGCAGTCAAACCCAACATAAGTTCTCGTCAACTGGCGCGGAGTTCAGGCATCTCCAAAACGAGTGTTCTGCGAGTTCTTCATCGGCATAAATTTCATCCTTACCACGTATCGTTGCATCAAGAACTTCATAGCGACGACTTCCAACATCGAGTGCAGTTCTGCAATTGGGCTCAGCAGCAAATACGCAACAACCGGAACTTCGTTTCCATGGTTCTATTCTCGGATGAAGCAAGTTTCACGAATCGTGGCCAAATCAACCGGCATAACATGCATTATTGGGCGGAGGAGAATCCATATTGGATCCGACAAGTGGACCATCAACGACCATGGAGCGTCAACGTTTGGTGCCGAGTTCTGGGAGATCACGTCATTGGCCCGTACTTCATCGACGGAAATCTGAATGCTGAAAAATACGGTGAAATTCTGACGGCTCATCTTCCTGCTTTACTCGAAGACGTCCCTCTGCTGACCCGATTGAGACTGTGGTATCAGCACGATGGTTGCCCTGCACATTTTGCCCGTATCGTCCGAGATATTTTGAACCGCCAATTTCCGAACAAGTGGATTGGTCGTGGAGGTCCGGTGCCTTGGCCGGCACGTTCGCCGGACTTGACAGCGCCGGACTTTTTCCTGTGGGGATTGCTGAAGGACAAATGCTATGCCGACATACCGTCGACGCCTGATAACATGAAGGAGCGTATTCACAATGCTTGTGCGAACATCAACAGAGACACCCTACGAGAAGTTCAGAGATCGTTTCAAACAAGGATCGCAAAATGGCTCGAGATGAACGGCCATCATTTTGAGCACCTGCTCTAGAGATGATTTCAAGTAAGTTAAACACAAGTGCGCGTCTACACACACTTCGACCCAATCGACTTCTTCTAACCTGCCATTTCTTTTCAGCTTCCTACAAATTACGCTCCAGCCGGACATCGACAACATCAACCTGCAGAGCGACATGGGGCTGTCAAAGCTGTCAGCAGCGCTCACGCTGAGCCCAGAATATAAAAAGCAAAATTTAAGTTATTTGTTTAATTTGAAATTATTATAAATTTTGAAATATCAACTTGAAAATGGATCAAAATTATTTATTTTGCATTTCCAAGTCGGTCGATCATACAATTACACTCTTGAATAAAATACTAGTTAAGTTTACGTCACATTCATATCCTTTACAAAAATAATAACAAAATAATGTAACGAACATTATTGGTGATTTTAGACGGGCATGTTCGCGGGTGCGCACACACACACACACGCGCGCGAAGTTCGAATACGCAAGCGTCCAAATGCAACAACTTCTTTTCGCGATTACAGCGCCATCTATCACTCTGACTAAAAAGTTAGCTGAGTGAATTCTTCTCATTTTTTAACAAGGACTCTGATTCTGTTATAAAAAGTACGGGTTTCCATTTAAAAAAACTAAGTTGACCTCGATTTAGCGACAACAGCGCCATCTATGAAAAAAACAAAATTATGTTATTATGGCCCCCTTCAAAACAATCATTTTTTGTTTGGGTCATTTTTTTTTTAAATTTCTTGTTT
Source organism: Ocypus olens (assembly GCA_910593695.2). NCBI lineage: Eukaryota > Metazoa > Arthropoda > Insecta > Coleoptera > Staphylinidae > Ocypus > Ocypus olens. The sequence goes on along the minus strand of OU343054.1, from coordinate 9,141,133 downwards.
CGAAGATATTTCCTGAAAACAAATTAAATGGTCCACCCGGTATATCCTCTTTTTATTATTAATAATAAAAATTCAATAACCGTGGATTCATTTTAGGTACGATAACTGCAAACCATTATCGAACAGAAATTTTATTGCCTTTTATAAATGAATTAAATGATGACGAACTGCAAAGTGAATATTTTCATCAAGACGGAGCAACTCCTCATTGCACAGTGGATAATTTGGCCATTTGAGAGGAATTTTTGAGGACCGAATAATAAATCGAAATGCACGGATTCCCTGGCCGCCCCGTTCATGCGATTTTTTCTTGTGGCCATACCTGAAAAATTGTATTTATGAACAACCAGTACACAATCTAGAAGACATGCGGCAACGAATTCGAGATAAATTTATAGAAATTAACAAAAATCCAGTGTTGTTGCGGAGCGTAATGGAGGGTGTGCGACGAAGAGTTCAGGCTTGTGTTCAAGAAGAAGGAAGGCATATACAACATTTAATATAATTTTATAGTCAAAAATTTAACGTAAGTATCTATAAATTGACTACAGTTTGTTTAATTTTGAGAAGTAACATAACCTCAATATGTGTAACCAACTTAAATTTTTAAAATTAAAAAATCATGGCACACTTGAGGTTTTTTTTTGAATGAACATACTTTACTTTATAGCATCAATTAAGTGTCCGATCAAATTACTCATTAGGGAATTTAATTAGTGGAATTTTATACATTATATATTCCAAAGAATCATGACGACGAAACCCGAATGGGATTATTCGAACAAATCCGTATCATTTAATTCATATGTATGCCAATCCTTAAGTTACCAAAAAGAGTTGGCACGTCCATTGCACCAATGTGACAAATATATTACATCAAGCTGTTAGAGACGTAATTCTGCATTAGTGTAGCATGTGCATGACGTTGGAGGATAAAAGTAGATCGACCGTAAACACACAGATCCATAAAGATTCGCTATTTTATAACACAACTATTTGCAATCTGTGCAATAATTATGGGTCAGCGGTTTAATATGCAAAACGCAAAGTAATCAGTCTGAGTAAAAGTAAAAGAAACTAGAAGGTGAAGCCGCTCGGAGTATTTATTTCGGGAACAAAGCCAAAAGGGCGAAGTTCGGTCAATAAAATATTAACAAGGTTTGGATGTCGTCCAGAATTATGCTCTTTCGGACACAAACAAGGTAGTTTACTATTGATAAATCTGTGTTTCTTTTTTTTATAAATATTTACGGGTTAGAGTGTTGATTTCGCTTATTGGAAAAGTACCAACGCCCACGGAAGAGAAACTGAAGTTATGCAGATGTGAGGTACTAAACAATGGCAAGTGTTTTCACTATTGATGCCACTTTGGAATGCCAGATTAGATAATGAATATATTATGCTATTATATACTGGTATATCTTGCAAAAAAAACTTAAATATTCAACGTATTCTATACAGTGAGGCACGTAAAATAACCCTTATCGGTAATATGGAATAGGTAAATATCCGGTGAGCAAACTACATTAAAATGTGTATTAACTTTTTCTTAAAAAATGGTGATGTGGCCATCATGTTACTTTCTCCGACTTGATGGTATCATAGTCATTTATATTTACGCGTTCATGGTTTATTTTAAATTTAAATCATATTTTAAGTGTGCATCGAACGTTTCGTAGACTCGGATAAAACTGACGTCAAAATTATGAAAGATGGAAAAATATACTTCAAATTCAAAAACTTAGTTTACTCAAAAACTAAAGAGATTTCGAAAAAACTTATTCCATATAAATTGTTCATTTTGGCATTCTCTACAATTATTATTAATATAAATTTGCTGTAACTATTAGCGTTTCATAATTGTATACCAAAAATGAAAAAAAAAATAATATTTTTTTTTCTCGAATAACAATGATTTTATGAAAAATACTTTCAAACCAAAAATGTTCATTTCTTTGTTGTTTTCAATATTTGCTTAAATATTTTTGTGATATTTTTCATATTTAAGAAAATATTGGAAAAAAACAAAAAAACAGTTAAGGTAAACGTCCACTTTCGGTGTACGAAATTTTACCAAAAGCTTTTTAGTTCTTCGGATTATCAAATAAAACTTATGTTCAAAGTTTCATATCAATTGGTCTATTAGTTTTTGAGATACAGCGCGCACAGACACACACACACACGTACTTCGTAACGGAGAAAGTAAAAATACATACATACATTTATTTGGCAAAAATTTACATTAATGTACATTAATTTTATAGAACAATACATTATATGAAAGTGGAAGCCAATTTGGCTAGCGACCTGCAGTCTTTCGGCCTTTCTAAAAACATAATTACACATTTTTGAAATATACTACAAAAAATGTAATGTAAAACCAAATGAAAGGCAAGGTATCTGTTAAAATTTTATTTAGCCAGGGAAGTTATTTTTTCACAATTAATATTGATTATATTTTCATATATCCAGTTCGTGTTTATTTAAAAACGAGTGCATGTTTATAAATATTGAAAAAAAACAATATTTTAATAGTGACAAATATTCTGTTCCAAATGTTGCTTCTGATCTCACTATTTTTTTTTAATATGTGTTTAACTAATCCGATCTTTACAATTTCCAATCGGAAAAAATTGATCTAAAATTTAACATGTTAATGATAAAAATGCCAGAATTGTTTTTTTCATTTTTTTGGTGACGTGAATTCTAGGTGCACATAATTATATAATTAATTGACATCCGGGAATGTCTTAACGTTTGACCTTTAAAATTGTGCAATAGGCAAGACAAGCGCATAGGTGCCCGAAGTTTTCGCAATATGTCAATTTTATCAGAAAATACAAGCGAAGTATTTTAGTATCATCACCGGTGCAAGAACAAAACATATTTTACATTGAATGGTGCAAACAACGATAAAAGTTTAATTAGATTATTTCAGAGTCTCTGTTTATGGTACGGATGGGCGACATTTCACATATCTGTGATTTTTCAGTGGTATTTCAGGTCGTTACTGTTACTAATAGGCAAATTTCACTGCTACTTAAAATCACAACTACCTAAAATCACAGTTACTTAAAATCTTTGTTACTTAAAATCACTGCTACTTTAAATAAATGCTACTTAAAATCACTGCTACTTAATATCACTGTTACTTAAAATCACTGCTACCTTAAATCACTGCTGCTTTAAATCACTGATACTTTAAATCACTGCTACTTAAACTGTGACAAACTGTGATTGCTATTTAAACTGAGACTGTTACTTAAAATATAATTGTAAGAAGACAGTACAAGGTGCATTTCTAAATGTTATTTAATATTCATTACTATATTCTCCCATTTTTGCAGGGTATTGTATTTAAATTTTAAATAAATATTTAATAAAAAGACAGATATTAATAAAATACCGTATACCATATAAAATTAAATAAATTACACCTTGTGTACTAACAATCATTAATTAATTAATTGAGATTTTATAAAAACTAAAAAATTATCTTGCCCGGCATGGAATTGAACCTCAAACTCGCTGTGATCGAAAGTAATGAGTCCGCGACTTAATAAACCCAAAATGTCTCAAAATACATTTTAATTTAAGATTCAGTGCAAATATCTAAACATACATTTTAAAATAATACCTCGAAACTAATTTTGAAATTGCAAACTTCATGAACTGAAAAAAAATAAAAACAATTTACCAAACTACGAAAATCCCCAAATGCTCCTTGTTTAGGTGCTTAAAACTAAAATTTTCAAAAATCCATATCTCCATTAAAAACTGTGGAATTTACAAAAACCAAATTGATTTTGAATAAACGATACTTCGACCATTAAAGATATTTCTTATGGAATTTTGTCGGTGCGTTTTATATTTTTTTCTGCGATGTTTTCATTCAAGTGCTCAAAAAAATAAAACTAAAATTTTCAAAAATCCATATCTCCATTAAAAACTGTGGAATTTACAAAAACCAAATTCATTTTAAATAAACGATTCTCCGACAATTGAAGATATTGTTTTAAGGAATTTTTTCTACGCGTTTTATATTTTTTTTCTGCGATGTTTTTATTCAAATGCTCAAAAAATTAAAACGAAAATCTTCAAAAATCCATATCTCTATTGAAAATAGTTGAATTTACAAAAACCAAATTGATGTTGAATAAGCTATACTTCGACCATTGAGGATATTTCTTATAGAATTTTGTCCGCGCGTTTTATATTTTTTTTCTGCGATGTTTTCATTCAAGTTCTCAAAAAAATAAATATAAAATTTTTAAAAATCCATGTCTCCATTTCAATTTGTTGAATTTACAAAAACTAAATTAATTTTGAATAAACGATTATTCGACCATTAAAGATATTGTTTTAAGGAATTTTTTCTACGCGTTTTATATTTTTTTTCTGCGATGTTTTTATTCAAATGCTCAAAAAATTAAAACGAAAATCTTCAAAAATCCATATCTCTATTGAAAATAGTTGAATTTACAAAAACGAAATTGATTTTGAATAAGCGATACTTTCACCATTGAGGATATTTCTTATAGAATTTTGTCGGCGCGTTTTATATTTTTTTCTGCGATCTTTTTATTCAAGTGCTCAAAAAAATAAAACTAAAATTTTCCAAAAATCCATATCTCCATTTAAATTTGTTGAATTTACAAAACCCAAATTGATTTTGAATAGGCGATACTTCCACCATTGAGGATATTTCTTATAGAATTTTGTCGCCGCGTTTTATATTTTTTTCGGCGATGTTTTCATTCAAGTGCTCAAAAAAATAAAACTAAAATTTTCAAAAATCCATATCTCCATTTAAAATTGTTGAATTTACAAAAACCAAATTGATTTTGAATAAGCTATACTTCGACCATTGAGGATATTTCTTATGGAATTTTGTCGGCGCGTTTTATATTTTTTCTGCGATGTTTTCATTCAAGTGTTCAAAAAAATTAAACTAAAATTTTCAAAAATACTTATCTCCGTTAAAAATTGTTGAATTTACAAAAACCAAATTCATTTTGAATAAACGATTCTCCGACCATTGAAGATATTGTTTTAAAGAATTTTTTCTACGCGTTTTATATTTTTTTCTGCGATGTTTTTATTCAAGTGTTCACAAAATTAAAACGAAAATCTTCAAAAATCCAAATCTCTATTGAAAATTGTTGGATTTACAAAAACTGAATCGATTTTAAATTAGCTATACATCGGCCATTGAGGATGATTTTTTATTGAATTTTGTCTGCGCGTTTTATATTTTTTTCTGCGATGTTTTCATTCAAGTGCTCAAAAAAATTAAACTAAAATTTTCAAAAATACTTATCTCCGTTAAAAATTGTTGAATTTACAAAAACCAAATTCATTTTGAATAAACGATTCTCCGACCATTGAAGATATTGTTTTAAAGAATTTTTTCTACGCGTTTTATATTTTTTTCTGCGATGTTTTTATTCAAGTGTTCACAAAATTAAAACGAAAATCTTCAAAAATCCAAATCTCTATTGAAAATTGTTGGATTTACAAAAACTGAATCGATTTTAAATTAGCTATACATCGGCCATTGAGGATGATTTTTTATTGAATTTTGTCTGCGCGTTTTATATTTTTTTCTGCGATGTTTTCATTCAAGTGCTCAAAAAAATTAAACTAAAATTTTCAAAAATACTTATCTCCGTTAAAAATTGTTGAATTTACAAAAACCAAATTCATTTTGAATAAACGATTCTCCGACCATTGAAGATATTGTTTTAAAGAATTTTTTCTACGCGTTTTATATTTTTTTCTGCGATGTTTTTATTCAAGTGTTCACAAAATTAAAACGAAAATCTTCAAAAATCCAAATCTCTATTGAAAATTGTTGGATTTACAAAAACTGAATCGATTTTAAATTAGCTATACATCGGCCATTGAGGATGATTTTTTATTGAATTTTGTCTGCGCGTTTTATATTTTTTTGCGATGTTTTCATTCAAGTGCACAAAAAAATAAAACTAAAATTTCCAAAAATTCATATATCCATTAAAAATTGTTGAATTATCAAAAACCAAATTGATACTTCGATCATTGAGGATATTTTCTTAAGGAATTTTTTCTAGCCACTTTGTAGTTTTTTCTGCGATGGCTTCATTCAAGTGCGCAAAAAAATAAAACTAAAATTTTCAAAAATTCATATCTCTATAAAAAATTGTTGAATTAACAAAAACCAAATTGATTTTGAATAAGCGATACTTCGACCATTGGGGATATATTTTTAAGGAATTTTTTCTAGGCGTGTTATAATTTTTTTCTGCGAGGTTTTCATTCAAGTGCTCAAAAAATTAAAACGAAAATCTTCAAAAATCCATATTTCTATTGAAAATTGTTGGATTGACAAAAACTGCAAAGATTTTGAATTAGCGATACTTCAACCATTGAGGATAATTTTTTATGGAATTTTGCCTGCACGTTTTATATTTTTTCTGCGATGTTTTTGGCCAAGTGCTCAAAAAATTAAAACGAAAATTTAAACCAATCTCTATTGGTTAATACTTTTATATCAAAATAATCCTTCGAGCAAATAATCTTTCGAAAGATGCATTTTTTTCAGATGTAAAACCAAAATAGAAAAACATTTGTCACATACCTAAAACTTTCCAACTTTTTTTTTTGCAAAAATCTCCAAATACTTCTCGAATTTTTAACTGAATCAAGGATAGTCGTATATTTATTTGGTATAGCAGATAATATAGCCAAAATATTACCTTCAGTCACAGGTATAATATCAAAAGGAACACTATTTACGTGACCGGGTGGACAAATATTAGCAGAATCATATCGAAAACATTTTTGAGAAACCATTAACAATTTCAAAAGGTGTTACTAAAGGACGTTTACTAACCGTGATCACAGTCACAGTTTAAAATCACTGATATTAGAAAGTAGCAATCACAGGTAGCAACGTGATTCAAAAGTAGCAGTTTTGCCCGTCTCTACCGTATGGTATTATGAAATTATAATAAAAAAATTAATGAGCTTTTAAACTGTTTAAACTAAATTGCACAATTTATCTGGTTAAACTCATCCAACAGTTTATCACCAAACGCACTTTTGTATGTAAATAAATGAATTTGATACATGTATATTCTGAATATATTTTTACTTCTGTACTTTTTGAATTGTTGGGGTGGCGGAGTTTAGTTAGGATTCTTAGCTGTATAAAATAAATTGCGCGTACGAATTTCCTCCGAAGGATCATTGTTTTAAATGATCTTTTTAAGATAATTATGCCCACTTGTATCATTTTTGCGTTAAGTCTAACTCTCTAAAGTAGGATATTTTAAGTCAGGTTTAAAAGGAAGCATCATGCACCATAGGAATTAATACAATTGCTTTAGTAAACAAGCTCAAAATATTGCAACATCGCAAAATCTTGCGATTTTCACTTTTTAACGTTGACGACATTTCTCAGCTAAAGCATAAAGTACGTGCGAGTCTTTTTACATGAACACGGTGCTATACAAACAGGGAAATGGTAAAAAAAATTGCCAGAATTCGATGCTTAATTTAATATTTTAGAAAGCAAATGCGCGCGTAAACAAATCACGATGCGTTGAAACGAGACGTTATGTCATTATCAGCCAGTATTTTGAAAGTCAGGCCAAGTAAAACACAGTTTGTTTGCGGAGACGAAACCGCCGGAAGAACGACAATTCATCTAAATCATGATAATGATTAGTTCTGTTCCAAACTAGTTGGCTGGGATAATCGAATTAATAATTTCCATGACGTCTAAATCGTGTTTAAAAATTTCTTCAAAGTTTAATTCTTCAAGGAAGTCTTGTTATTGATAATTACTTGTTAAGCGTAAATATCTGGCACAAGAGACCACCGATGGGACGAATTGAGGGTTATATTTGTAGACTGAATTTTAAGCAATCCACTTCGACGACTTATTTAAAGTCTTGCTTAAAGTATGGTGCAAGCAAATAGTATATTGTACAACGAGCATATAATGATGGCTATTAATCACGAGAACGATGTTTGCAGAACGAGCCGTAGGCGAGTGGAGCAAATCGTTTGAGTGATTAATAGCCATTATATGCGAGTTGTACACTATACTTTGTTCACGAAAATTAAAATCAACATTAAAATCACAATCAAAATAAAAAGAAAACAAAAACAAAATCAAAATCAAAATTCACATCGGAATTAAAGTTGTGATTACAATTACAATTGAAAAAAAATTAAAATCAGTATTAAACAGGGTAAACAAAATATTATCATAAAACGCGTTGTGTGAATAAAAGCGCGAATTAGCGTGTTTAATAACCTTATTAAACACGCAAATGTGTGTGCGTGTTTAATAAGCATATTAAACACGTAAATGGGTGTTTAATAAATTGAGTGTTAAATGTACCCCATTAATGCTACCTATAGAATTAAATAATGCGCACATTATAACATTTTCGTGAACAAATACTATTAAACTATACCCAGTAAAGATGGATTCAAATCTCAATATATAAAATACTAAGAGTTGCTTAAATTCTAGGCCTGCTTTAAGCGCAGCTTAAATACAATGGCACAAGTGATAGAAGATCCGGTCGCTATTTTTTGCGAACGTAATTAGTGCGTTCGACCTCGCCAAAGTTTATGGCAACTGGTATGTAAATATTTGGGACACGCTAATATTAGAAACCGGTTTTGAACTTCATATAATTTTGCATCAAAAATCTTTCAGAATAATTTTCATAATGGATACGTTTTATTAATCTAATATTGTGATATTGGTGTGATTGAATGTTTTCATAGAAAAAATCAGAAATTAAAAAGTGGAAGTGGAAATGGAAATTTATGGAGGTTGAGTAGTAATTACTATAAATACAAATATTTAAGGCAACAAAAAACATCTTTTGTTATTAAATGCGTTTTTCACACGTCACGTTCAAAAATTACATTGTCATCACCCAATTTAGAGACGAAAGTAGATGTTTCCATTACTTGTGAGGTAAATAGATTGTTTGTTGTTTTTCATTTCCCCAGCAACGTCGCGCCGCTGGAAACTGCTCCCATGATTTGGGCTGAATAATAAATTATTTAGAATTAATTGGATAGTTACAAATCCTCTGAATTTTATTTAAGTATTATCGGGTTGGAAAAAATAGGGTGTAGGGGCAGTTGTGCCCAGGACACTTGCACCCCCGTCAAAAATCGGGACACTTGCGCCCAGAAGGCGCTCTTGCGGATCACTTGCGCCCAAGGAGAAGGGTTATAAATCTGCGTATTCTATTCTATTTCCATCATACTTTAAGCGACGGCAATGCCGTCATGAGTGCATAAGAAGTAGTTATACGGGCTCGTTATGGTCGATGGCGGAGAGAAGCGGACACACACACACAGCCGCAAAAAAAATCCAGAAATTGTTGAAATGGCATCTAGCGACCCCAAAACGGATATTTCCGCAAAAAAATTTGATAAAATTTTCACGATCACAATACTTTTTTCGTAACGGAGATAGTAAAAATGATGAAGGTGACAGATTATATTCCCGTGTGGGCGTTGGTCGCAAGTGATCAGCCGGATGCGGATCTGGGGGTGCAAGTGTCCCGATTTTTGACGGCGGCGCAATTGTCCCAAGCGAAACTGCCGCCAAACCAGAAAATAGTATACACAATATGTTATTAAACTGAATTGTTCAACTCGAGAAATAATTTTCTAGTGAAAAAGTTAAAATATATCACTCGTTGAACAATGGAGCACTGTCTTAACATATTGTATTATACGATTATTGTGGAATCGTATGCAAAGGGAACGCTTTGCGTACAAAGTGCAGGCCTCGATTTTCGATTTCGCGGACGTTACTTTGAGCAACGTCCGCTAAAGTAAATGTTACTTTCGTATCAGGGTTGATCGATAATAATAATGAAATCACCATAACATTTTTTGCACTTGCATTTTAATTTTTCGAGTATTAGATTTTATGGAGCCGAAAGTAGAATGTTTCAATAACGGGGGAGTATTCAGATTCACGATACCCGGTATTAAATAATTACTCTCACTACAAGCAATGTTGTCAGATCTACTGCTAAAGCGGTAGATCTACCGTTTTCACTTGCTATCTTCAGTTCTCCAGTTTTAGCCTCTGAATCTACTATTTACTTTTTTTATACGATAGACATTTTTGTATAATTTTGAAAAAGATATTTTATTAAAAGGTAAAATATTATTTGTGAGCAAGGATTTTGATCAGTTTGTATATTTTGCATTGGTCCAAAGTTTATCCACCCTATTACCGTACCTTCTGTCTTGCACTTATAATAAAACAAACGATAATTAAAACAATTTTGAACTGTTTCACAAAGTCGAACGTTGTAAACAATAAACATAAGATTATACAAACCCCAGCATTTTATTGCCTTGGAGGACTTGTATTTTGGAGCTACCATAAATGCATCTACTCTGGAAAGACTTGATTTATATATTGTGAAAGGAAACTGTCTTCCTTTTTATACTGAAGGTGTACAATTCTTCAAAGTTTTGCATTAAAAGATAATTTATTAAAGGATTTAAAAAAAATAAATCCATAATTTGTGGATCAAAGGAATTCAAATAGCAATTGTTAAAATTACCAAATTCAATAGACATTAATGTAATTCAAATTTTAGACAATTTAAATTAGATTACTATAAAACTCTTCTTCTGAAACCGAAATTGTTTTTAAATTTAGGCGTGAAACCTCATCAATTGTGATGATGCTTTAATGCTTAGTAATCTTTGTAATGTTGCTTGATTAGTTTTGCGACATTCTTGCGCTATGTCGATAAAACATTTTTAGCAATAAAGTTTAAAAGAAAACATAGAAATAAATTAAATACTGATACGATTATGGGCATACTGCATGGCAAAGATGTTACAACTGATACGTGCTACATGCTTCAAAGAAACAATGATTTACAATTATCTGGAAAACTGGTTCATTAACCTGCATAATGTTTTTTTTTATATATCAAAGCGTAATCATTTTGTAATAAGCAAGTGAAAGTTGTAATTATTTCATGTCTTGAGAAATCAACGCTTTTTAGATTTTTGAATGTTGAAAATGGCCATTCTTGTGTTTGTTGGTGATTATCTAGAAAACTAGTTGATTAACCTGCACGGACTTTTGTACAATTTCAAATCCAAATCGTTTCTTAATAAGCGGGTGAAAATTGGAAGTCTGCAATTGTTTCAGGTTTCGAGAAATCAACGCGTTTTTGATTTTCGAACGCTGAAAATGGCCATTCTTATTTTTGTTGGTGATAATCTAGAAAACTAGTTGATTAGCCTGCATGCATTTTTCTAAAGGGTGTTCAAATTTGAGGTTGCTTTTTCAATTTGTAACAAAACGCTCAAATTACGTACATTGTATGAAATTTATATTTTGAATTAAAGTACAAATATGGCGCTTAACAATGAAAAATAATATCGGACAAGTGACCTCCTCTTGACCATTGGCAGGATATCATTCTTTATGAAAAATTCGCTACATCTTTTTCGCATAACTGCGGCGATATTTCACCAATTGTCGTAATAATGTTATCCTTAAGGTGTTGTATGGTTTGAGGATTAATAGCGTAGACTCTTTCCTTTAAGAAACCCCACAGAAAAAAATCCAAAGGAGTCAAATCACAGGACTTAGGTGGCCAGTTAATGTTTCCTGACCGTGAAATTATTCGGTCTTGAAATCGTTCGCTCAAAAGATTAAGTGTTTCATTGGCTGTATGTGGTGTTGCTCCGTCTTGTTGAAACCACATATGCTGGATATCTATCCCATGTAATTCTTCCCATAAAAAATTCTCAAGCATCGATGTATACCGCTCTCCTGTTACGGTTACTGAAATGCCGCCTTAATTTTCGGAAAAATATGAGCCAATAACACCTCCAGCTCAAAAATCACACCAAACAGTAACTCGCTGGGGGTGCATCGGCTTCTCCACTACCATTCGTGGATTTTCCTCACCCCATATTCGGCAGTTTTGTTTGTTGACAAATCCTCCGAGATGAAAATGCGCTTCATCACTGAACATAATGTTGTTAAAAAAAAATTCCATTTTCTTCCTTTTTTTGTAAGACCAAATTAACAAAGTTACGCCGTGCTTCGTGATCAAGTGACTTTAGCTCCTGCGTTAACTGTATTTTGTAGGCCTTTAAATAAAGATCTTTGGTTAAAATGTTATGCACAGTCGTATTTTTGAGGTGCAGTTGCTGTGCTCGATGGCGAATTGATGTTCTTGGAGCTTCGGCAACGCTTTGCCTTACGGCATCAATATTTTCAGGAGAGCGACTACTACGAAGGTAAACGCGCTTTCTTGCATCCTGTGCGGTTCCAATTTCCTCAAATGTTTTTATTAACTTCGCAACAGCCGTTTTTGATGAAGCCTTATTTGTACCAAATTCCGTATGGCTTTTTCTAACCGTTTCTGCAACACTTTCTCCATATTTATAATAAGTTTTCACTAAAAACACACGTTTTTCAACCGTATATCGCTCCATACTTAAACACCGCAATAGTTTTACAACACAAACGTCAACTGTCAAGCGACAAATAAATAGAAGCAATGCCAGTGGCGGATCATTCAAAAAGCAACCTCAAATTTGAATACCCTTTATAATATCAAATCCAAATCGTTTCTTAATAAGTAGGTGAAAGTTGGAAGTCTGCAATTGTTTCAGGTTTTGAGAAATCAACGTGTTTCTGATTTTCGAACGCTGAAAATAGCCATTCTTTTGTTTGTTGGTGATTATCTAGAAAACTGGTTGGTTAACCTGCATGGACTTTTCTATAATATTAAAGCCATATCCAAAGATATGTATTTGCAATAAATTTTTCTTGACATATTGGTCCCGTATATTATTTTTTGTTTTATGCTAATACATTCTTCTCATTTAAGTTGAAATGTAATCGTTTTTACTTTCTCCGTTACGAAGTACGAGAAAGTATTGTGATTGTGGTTTTTTTTCAAATTTTTATTTTACGGAAATATCCATTTCGGGGTCCCTGCCATTGCAACAATTTCTGGAATTTTTTTTTGTGGCTGTGTGTGTCTGGATGTGTGTGTGTGTGTGTGTGTGTGTGTGTGTCTGTGTGCGCTATATCTCAAAAACTAATAGAGCAATTGATATGAAACTTTGAACATACGTCTTATTTGATAATCCGAAGAACTGAAAAGCTTTTGGTAAAATTTCATACACCGGAAGTGCGTGTTTACCTTAGCTGTTTTTGGTTTTTTGACAATATTTTCTTAAATATGAAAAATATCACAAAAACATTTAAACAAAAATTGAAGACAACAAGGAAATGAGCTTATTGTGTTTGAAAACATTTTTCATAAAATCATTATTATTCGAGAAAAAAAAAATTTTTTTTTTTCATTTTTGGTTTATAATTATGAAATGATAATAGTTACAGCAAATTTATGCCAATAATAATTATAGAGAATACCAAAATGAACAACTTATAAAGAATAAGTTTTGTTCGCAATCTCTTTAGTTGTTGAGTAAACTGAGTTTTTAAATTTGCAGTATAATTTGTCCATCTTTCATAATTTTGACATTTTAAACATCAGTTTCATGCGAGTTTACAAAACGCTCGATGTACATTTAAAATATGATTTAAATAGAAAATAAACCATGAAAGCGTAAATATAAATGATTATGATGTAGTCGGAGAAAGTAACATGATGACCACATCACCATTTTTTGTTTGTTTATTTTATAATAGAATATTTAGAATTTATATAATTTTGGCCTGAATACATTTCTATTTACGTTTGTACATTACTTTTTTTTACAACACTGGACTTATTATAATTATCAGGTTTATATGTACTCGATGTCCGCCCTTTTAAATCATTATTATTAGTTATTTCTCTAATCTACCGCTTTGATAATAATTGCTACCGATATCTTCCGCTTTTTTTATACATTCGACCGCTAAAATAAAAAAAAAACAATCTGGCAACACTGACTACGAGGGATGTAAATACCGGTTCCACTCCTAGAGCATTACAGTCGTGGTCGCTCCAGAAAAATACTTTGGAACGAAATGCGATAGTCTTGAGATACGACAAAAGTCATAGCAGTATTATTTGGCATGTTAGCACATACTCTCACTTTAAACACACTATAGGCCTATAGCACGTTGAATACAAATGGAAATGGTAGCCAGTAGTTTACAAATAGGCAACTATCAAAGAGCATCTACTATATTTTTATTTTATCCTGAATCTCCAAATTTTTGGTAAACCATAACAAAGCTTATTTTCATACTATACCTCATTTTAACCATAGGAGTAAAAATGTCGATGTTAATGTTATTTACCGGATATAACAAGCAGTTTCTTTTTTATTAATATTTGAGATATCAAATTGGCAGAGATCTCGGGAGAGAATAATTTTTTCCTCGCTGCGTTGTATCCCTCGGGCTTTCGTTCTCGGGATACAAATTGGCATCTCAGGCAAAATCACGCATTTCTCTCCCTTGATATACACGGCATGCCCACACTAAAAGCTCTGAGAAAAAAATATTACTAGATTATCATAGACCGGGTCTGAGTGCATGTTCTAAAAATATTTTCACGTATGCGGGGTATTCCATTTTTGAGTTACACACAAAAGTTAAATATTTTTTTAATGGAACAACCATTATTTTGTTAAAAATTTAGATAGACCACTGCAAAAGCAACAAAGTGAAATAAGCTACTAAAATATTTTAATCATCAATTGTTTTGTTATTTACTCTTTTATATGAAAACAGGCAGTTGAAGTCATTTTCAAGAAATCATTTTTTTTTTTAATCAGTTAGAAAATTTTCTATTACTTTAGCTTGTAATGAGTTGTCATTTTGTAGCGATGTAGTGATCTATTTATAAACGGTGTTCCAAAACACAAAATTTACATTGTCTCATTTTTTTTTAAAATTTAACTAAACGTAAGAACTGATGATTTTTTTAAATCGCGTTTTCTCGATTGTCATAATACAATTAAGATCAGATTCAAACATATTTTATCTACATTTACAATAGACAAATACATAATTATTGCAATAATGTATTAATTATTAATTATATTATTATTATAATGGCTTCAAATATGTTATTCAAGTCATTTAATATGTCTTACGCTTGATTAAATCATCACAATTATTAAAACATATATAAAATCCGAGCTTGTGTTGCTCTGTCTACTGCAGCCAACATAAATGATTTGTTTGAGAAGTAATGCTCGCTTGACCTAGAAAACTATTTCTGTTACACGGTTGGAATTTATTTTAAATAATTCTCTAATACTTTTAATATTTACATACGACTAAGTCAACTCTGAGCCAGTTTTAAACATCAATCCTTGCCAATCATTCCGTATAATGCTCTCATTTGTAATTTTAAGTGAGACAATTTATAAAAAAGATTGATATTACAACTTAAATATAATTGCGTCGGAAAATAAATATATTAAATTTAATCTAATATTATTATAAGCATGACTGAAGGAGTCCGGTCGATAGCCATTGTATTTACTATGTATTTAGTAAGTACAATAAAAGTTTATTATTATATAAACATTAAATATTGTTCCCCCATCAGAACACCTACAGACCGGTTTCGACCTTTCAGGTCTCATCAGTGTAGTTAGTTGCTGATGGGGAAACGGAAATTACTATTGGAATATAAGTATTCCAAACACCGTTAAAGCTGGAAACGCCAAAGTGGCGGAATCTATTGCCTAAATGCTGTACTGAACCTCATCCGGGTGGCTTTAACACCGCCGCCGCTGGCAATGTCCATATCTTGTCGGTGTTAAAGCCACCCGGATTTGGTTCAGTACACCATTTAGGCAATATATTCCGCCACTTTGGAGTTTCTACGTTTATTATTATTATATATAAGCATTATTCATTGCGATAGGACTTTCTTTATGAAACGTATTATTATGTACTATTTTATATTTATATTTTGCAAAATAAACTCCACAACCATATAAAAGCAAGTTTCGAAAAAAGACATGACGTTATTAGAGCAAGGCGTTGCCGTAGCTATAAATCAGACGTCAGGGGTGAAAGAACGCGATCGAAGAAAAAAACAATTACAGTTTTTCGCCAGCGCTTAATTAAAAAAGGTGACATCATCACGCCAAACTTTTACTACACATCAATTTGTTTTCGTTCGTGTTATAGAAAACAAGAAATTAATTCAGTTCGTGGAACTACTCGGGCCATTTCTTGGCCGGATGATGTCATCTTCGATTGATACTTTTGTTTACTCCCACCGAAATAAACTTTCAAAGGACAATTTATCACTACGGCTAAAAAGATTTATAAAGTTTGCACATATCTCACTCTGAGCTCGGTAAAGTATACACAAGGAAATAAAAATAGAACATTCCGCAAGCTAATCTATAAGTTCAAGTTTACAAGTATTAAGTGCCTTTGAGGCCGAAATGTAGCACAAAAACATATAATGCCCGTTCCAGATACGGATTGAAAATATAGGGGATTATTTAGGGTGTGGAAATTTGTTTGGAAGGACTTTTTCAAGGTAATCATTTAGACAAGGTTGTACGGAAAATTAAATGTGATAAACAGACGTAAAACACGCACATGCTATTACTTTTAGCCCGTACTTTTATTAAAAAAGTTTGACCTAATTATCAATCAGACCTTTTAGGAAGAATCACTAAACAATCCAATACTACACTGGAGGAAAACATTTTTTTTACAGGCGTGCTAGAGAGGGGCGGAAGGGGTTACGCTTAAGTTCGCATGCATGACTTAAAGAAGACTCTTCAAAGTTTTTCGCCCTTAAAGATTCATCAAAATCGATTAAAAATACGCCGAGTTATGGCAGTTTGAAAATGGTCGAAATTTCACGAATTTCCAGTGTTTCATTTTTTATTCCTCCAGTGTATATACGAGACTGTAACAACAGGAACCAGAATATTGATTTTAATTTGTTTGTATCCTGTGTTGAAGAAATTCACAGGAGTTACGTTTACTTTTTATGGGTTTTAGTTGAACTGACTAGGAAACTAATCCAAGTATTCCCCTCCGATTTGAATTAAATTTGGTGTATTTGTAAAGGGGGGAAAAATATTCGATACATATTTTTTTGTTTCGGCTAAAAAAATATGTTTAGAGGGTGAACTCTAAAATCAGCCATATTTTCGTTTTTTGGCAAAAACTTCTAGCGTAATTTTGTAAATGTAGAAAACTTCAAAGTCTATCCACTAGTATAAAAAAGTTGTATAAAAAATATGAGGAGTATAAACTCAATTTTCATATTTTCCGCTGGTGAACATGAAACCTTTTTCCACTAGGAAAGGTTTTACCTAGAGGAAATATATGTATGTATGTGTATGTATTTATTGTTTATTCCTCGTATTTACACAACATGTCAAATCATTATTGTACAAAAAAATCAACTAAAATTCTGATCAGACGTGGAAAAGGCAGAGTTCATTCCATTGATGACCTTCCACTCGTACCTGTAGTTACCTTCAAGGTGTACTTTATATTTAATATAATATATGCAATATGTTGCTTCTTGCCTTATTTGGAAGCATTTTTGTACCAAGGAGAATTTATTTGACTTTAAATGTCAGCTTGACTTTTTTTTGTATGAGAGGAATATGTATGGATATGTATTTGGATTGCGTGTTTGAAAAAAAAAATATTAAACTATTTTTCATCGTAATCGTCATTTATGTAGGATTTTTTTTTAACGAATATCATTATTGCAGCAAATACAAGCCATAAATATCAATAATATAATTATTTTTTTACAGTCCCGAAGTAATCAATACACAATTTGTTTACACCAGTGTGAGTATGGTCTTTAAAAAATTGTACATTTACAAAATTTCGTTATCAAGATGTATTTAAAAGTTATAGCCAAAAAAACAAAAATCTGGCTGATTTTCGAGAGGCAAGTTCACCACCTAAACATATTTTTTAGACGAAATAAAAAAATACGAATTGAATATTTTGGACCCCTCTACAAATCCACCAAATTTCATTCAAATCGGAGAGGAACACATGGGTTAGTTCCCTGGTGAGTTCAACTAAAGTGTTATTTGCATATCAATAATTCAAATTGTATCGCAATGTCGAAGACTTCACAATTTCTGTTTAAATAAATTTTATGTTACTCATCATTTCATAATTATAGTCTATCTTATCTCGGTCCGTAACCTTGACGTTGGTAATGAGGCTTGCGTAGTCTGTTGACTATATGGGGCACATGCTGCCTATGCAGTCGAAGGGCAGTTTGGAAGGTTGTGCACGATGACTGCCCACGTGTTCGCGCCGTGGGTGGCGCGTGGGGGGTGAAGGGATCCTGGTGTACTGAGCCGCTCTGACAGCGGCAACACGTCGCTTTGGCTCTGATTTTTTCTTAGACGGGAGGTTGAGACCAACCCACCTTAATCGATGTTCCTTGGGACAATGGCTGCGTCACCCCGTCGTAGAGTCGGCAGGGTGAGCGCCTTTGGAGGGATTGGGCTCGCAGGAACCCAGGCCACGCTATCTGGACACTCCTCGCGGACAACTCACTCCAGGGTACTATATTCTCTTGGTAGCTTTGGCGATCGCTTTTGCCACGCCCCCGTTTGTGGGCTCCATGGTAAGTGGGGAGCCAAGAGGACGAAACAAACAACCAATACTATGGATAATTCAATAAACACAATCAAACCCAAATCATCTGACAAAAGTCCAATAGAGGAGCTCACCGCTTTAGCGCTCCCAGTTTCGGCAGGGACACAATAGGCGGTCTCTTCGCTGACCGGCCCGAGTCGTCCATCAGGGACATCCTCGGATGTCCCTAAACAAACAACTGTGCTGCAACCACAGGAGCCAACGAAGCTGGTCGAAAAACCGCCTTGGAGCGGAAGTTAGAAGTCGGAGGAGAGCTCATCCAGCTGAGGCAGGTGCCAAAGCTGGAGCGAGCATTAAGAAGCCAAATCCTGTTGAAAGCAAGCGGCCCAGATCTGGGAGATCATCCGGGCCTCTTCCTGGGAACAAGAAGAATGCAAGGAAGATCACCACAGAAAAATAAAAAAACAACGGTGATTGAACCAGACAACCCGGGTTGTCTGGCTCTCTAATCAGAGGACGTCTTAAAGCTACTTAAACCCCCATCTACACCTATATATGAAAATATTGCTGAGCAACTGCAAATGGACAGTAGTAGTACAAGTGAATCAAATGTATCAAATGCGGAGTCTGATTATGAGGAAGATTTTTTGTACTGAATTACAAACCATGCAATATGTAAATACATTCGTTTAGATTGTCGAATTTACTGAATATTTTTTATTTAATGTGTGAATTAAACATTTTTTAATTAAAAAAAGCAGTATACATCTATTTCAATTAAATAATAATTACTTTGTTTTGGTTTGAAATAAAAAATAAATTATAAGTGTCAAATAATGTCCGCCATATTGAATTTTGAGTTCAGATTCGTGATCAGCGACCTCCGTATACCAATCTTGGGCAGAATCTATGTACATTTAAAAAATCTTGTCCACCATATTGGATCCGCCATATTCAATTTTGCAATTCTGAGTTCATATTCGTGATTAGCGACACCGAAAATCCCCGAGTTATCAATTTGAAGACGATTACTTTACTTTTTCGACTTTCGTCCGCGTTTTTTCGGTTTGGCCCCACTGTGAACCCTCTCGGAAAAATTGCCGATAAGATGGCGGGGAAGATCAAGGCCGACCTATGGTGTAGTTTGGATGATCACATTTAGAAAGGAAGCGTAGTAGTTCTACTCTTCAGCGGCGTACACCTCTCGGGGGAGATCTTCAGGATCTCCTGCGATGATGAGGCAGCACTGAATTGGCTTAAAGCCATAGTGGCTGCTCCATCGGAAAAATTGGGTGAAAAATATCTAATACCAGTCAGTGTCGACCAGCTAACGACACTGACAAAAGCGACGATCTGAATTCTGAACAAACCTGAGGAACCAGAAATGGTGCTAAGGAGGCTCGCTTTCCAAAACCATCAACTGACAGTGGAACGGTGGTGCCCACAGGAAAAGCCAGATTGGTAATGGGGGTGGAAAAGGATGACGAGGCCATCGAAAACAAAAAAGGGATTAAAGTGAAGTACAGGTTCAGTAACATCTCCATAAAACTAAGGAAAGGACGTCCAGAGTCCGAAACTCAAATGGAGGTCCAAGATAGTTCGGGATCACCAGTGAACCCAAAGACGCAGGTTGGGACCTCAGCTTGGCTGTTATATGTCCCGACTGACGTAATCTTTGACAAAGATCATCTACCCCCCTCCGCCTCCTCCACAATGCGGTAGCAGAGCACGGGAAAAATAACAACAACAAAAAAGGAACACCCATAGAGGTAATTCAGTGTAACCTCCATCACTACAAGACGTGGTCTAGGATTGCATTTAGTTCAGAACCCTGGACCTTAAAAAACAGGATTTACGGACTAAACAAACCAGGTAGTGATATCTTCTACATAACCACAGGTAAAACATCTAGAGCGGCTATATACTACTCGAGGAAGTATAACTCCATCTTCGGACCGTAGCTATCCACAGAGGTCCTAACAGCCGTCCGAGTGATGGTCTGCTTGGAAGACGAGGAGAGGGAGGTGATATTGGGATGCATCTTCCTGCCCCAGAGCGCTTCCACATCACCACCAACCACAGAAATGGACAATAGGGTGCGACTCAAACTCGCATCACCAGGCATTAGGCAGTCAAGACAACAATGACAGAGGTAAGTCACTGCATGATTTTATACTAAGCTCTAACTTAGATATATTAAATAAGGGTAACGAGCACATTTTCGTAACTTCTCGCTACCATAGTATCATTGACCTTACGCTCGCCAGTGCTGACATTACAAACTATGTCAACAACTGGCACGTATCTAAAAAAATATCAATGTCAGACCACAGATAGATAAAATTTCAAATTACATACAGGGTCCGTTATAAAAGTAATGCGCATTTTCTGGGAAAAATATATTTATTGATCGTACCGGTACAAATGCTTAAAATTCTTCAAAATACTCTCCTCCAGCATCAATACACTTGTGGAGACGTGCCTGCCATGCCTGGAAGGCACCCTGAAACTCCTCGATGGGAATGTCTTTCAGAAACGTAGTAACATGCTTTTGGATGTTTTCCATGGACTCCCGATGCTTTCCATTCAGCTCTCTAAGTCGGAGAAACAAAAAAAAGTCGCACGGAGCCAAGTCGGTACTAAAAACGGGCTGGGGGACCACCGGGGTGATGCTCCAGGCCAGGAAATTGGTAACTAAGAAGGCCGTGTGGCTGGGGGTATTGTCATGGTGGAGCCTGACCATGGCTTTGATGTCGGCCTCCACGCGAGCGACCCGGCGTTTCAATCTCTTAAGCAGCTGCAGGTAAAAGGCTGAGTTGGCAGTTGAGAGTCCGTGCAAAACATCAAAAGCATGTTGCAACCTTCCTAAAAGACATTCCCGTCGAGGCGCTTCAGGGTGCCTTCCAGGCAAGGTAGACATGTCTCCGCAAGTGTATTGATGGCAAGGGAGAGTAATTTGAAGAATTTTAAGCATTTGTACCGGTACGGTCAATAAATATATTTTTCCCAGAATATGCGCAATACTTTTATAATGGACCCTGTATAATAAAAAGCTTGGTCAGCACTCAATACAGGGATCCACGGCTGACTAAGAAGGAACTATACAAAACGACCCTCGCAACGATCATTAAGGCCAGAGACCTAAAAACAGAGCCTATAAAAGACATACCCGACCTGAAAAAAAACAATAAATGTGCTCCAGAACGATATTATCACAGCCCATAAGAAAGCATGTCCTCAAAAACACAAAGAAAATGGCGGCACCACACATCAATGGTAGTGCACCGAACTTGAGGAGCTGAAAAACAAAGCAAGAAGGGCACACAGAGCCGTGAACATGCAAAATAACAAATAAGTACAAAGAAGTCCAACGTGACTACAAAAAGTTGGTAAGGGAAAGAAAGAGGGAGACCTCGAGGCTTTTCTGCACAGGGATAGAGGATGCCTCCGAAGCCTCGCGGCTGAAACAGGTCCTCTCCAAAAATTCATTATCAGTCTGTCTAAAAAAGGGAAACCCTACATACACGGACTCTCCTGAAAATACGCATAAACTGTTACAGAGGACCAATTTCCCGGGTGGCTCTTTTGTCAGTGATGGGAGCCAAACGGATATAACCACAGAGACCCGAACCAAAACGGATTGGAAACTGGCGGGCTCCATGGTCATTGACGAGAGGGTAGCATGGCCAATAGAGAGCTTCTCACAATATAAATCCCCACGGTTGGATTGGATGTATCCTTCCCTTCTACAGGGTGTCCTAAAAGTCACGAAGGGGTTTGAGCTTCTAATATTTTTGTTTATAATTCGTTTTTTTTTCCAGGAATAGTAGTCAAGACTTGAGAAATTCAATATGGAAAGATTCACGACTGTAGAGCTAACCAAAATTGAGAAATTTTACTTGGAAATCAACATTCAATAATTTTAACGCAAAGAGCATATCGACGATATTTTCACGCCCGAAATACTCCCTCGGAAGCAATGATTCATCGATTGGTCCAACGTTTTCTGGCACAGGGTTCTGTAAGTGATCTCCCACGTGCAGAGAAACCACGTTCACCTATTGCAGACGCGAATATTTAACGTGTCAGAGAAAGTGTTGAAGAAGATCCAGGAACGTCGATACGGAGACGATCCGCCGAGCTGGGTATTTCTCGGTCGTCCTTGCAGCGTTTTTTGCAACGTACAAAATTCAATTGGTGCAGGAGTTAAAACCTGCAGATTATCAGCAACGTGTTGATTTTGCAATTCGTTTTCAATAATTGGCTAGAGAAGAAAACGCGTTTGTTCACCATCTCATTATGTCCGATGAGGCTAATGTTCACCTCAATGGCTTTGTGAATAAACAAAATTGCAGGATGTGGAGTACTGAAAATCCAAGGGTTATTTTACCAACGTCAATTGCATCCACTCAAGTGCACAGTCTTCGGTGCGGTGTAACCTCGCAAACCATTATCGGGCCTTACTTCTTAGAAGATCACAATGGTAATGCAGTGACTGTCAATGGAGAACGATATCGGGCCATGCTTGAAAATTGTGTACGCCCTGCTTCAGAGGACACACCAGAGATGTGGGTCCCGCTAGATGGAGCAACTTGTCATACAGCTAGAGCCACAATGGCTATCTTAAGGAACATTTTCGGGGACCGAATAATTTCGAATAGAGCGGAATTTAATTGGCCGTCCCGTTCACCCGATTTAACGGCTCCTGACTTCTTTCTGTGTACCTAAAGCAAATGGTTTACGTGAATAAACCCCGCACTGTCCAAGAGTTACAGGAAAACATTCGTGCTGAAATAAGGGCACTACAGCCGGCAACATTGACACATGTGATGGAGCATGTCGTAGAAAGAGCCCGTCTTTGCGAAGCCGAAAATGGGCGGCATTTACGGGATGTGATTTAGGCCACATAGTGCGCATATATTTCCATGATCTATATTATGTTATATTAAAATATGAATAATAGTTATTTAACCAACAAGTGTGTTAATGATGGCGATTAATGATCGAGACATTTTCACGTTAATTGGTAAGATCATTAATCGCCAATTAACACACGAGTTGGTTACAAGATTTTTCCGTTGATCGTAACTTAGATCAACATTAGAAATTAGATTAGAGAAAATCCAAACAAAACAAACAGATAAACTTGCTATTTGCTCTTTGCAGCAATATCGGCAAAACATGCGAATGGCGCAGATTCCGAATGACGTCTTACCTGTTACTCCTCGCACCAGGAAATAAATTCTCCGTAAGTTTTTTCGTAAAAATGTGTACTCTTTTACGGATGCATTATTTGTAATGGCGAGTACTTTTGGCGGTGTTAATTTAAACTCGACACTATCCATAGTAGCAGACATTCACTTGATACACGCGGTTTATAAATTTGACGTTTCACACTTTGACATTATTGTATAACAAAATCGAAGGCGGTTCACCGCTAATTTGTTTCTAGCGCATAGAATTGATATACTTTTGAATTTACATGTGAAACAAATTATAGATAGTTTTCTCGCTATTATCAGTTACATTTCCAGTAATTATGAGTAATTAGCCACTCATGAATTAGCTATTTAATGCTTAACTATAAATCGTTCTTTTTTTTTAGGAAATATTATTGATAGGAATTCAGGTTAGGGAATCGAGGATGATAGGGAATTGGCTTAGCCAGCTAGGACATTCAGCAACAACTGATGTATAGTATTTAATAATTCATTTAAGTGAAATGAGGACAAATACTAAATATATCTGGGGAGACCCGCACGGCCATTTTTCGTGTTAAAAAAGTAAAAAAAGTGACCGCCCGGACGGGACTCGAACCCGCACCATCGGGGTCCAAAGGCCGGACCTCTACCCACTAGACCACCGCGGCTCTAGAAATCGTTCATTAATGAAAAATCGTTTATTAATGAAAAATTGTTCATTAATAGAGGTCATTAATAAACGATTTTTGATACATTTGGGTACATTAAAGTTAGCCATTAACCAACGAGCAACGGAAAAAAATATTAATAAACAAAAAAGTTATGAACTGTTCAAACCCCTTCGCAACTTTTGGGATATCCTATACAATGGGGCAAGGATGTAATCCTAAACACCCTCGATTTGAAGGAACGTATCCGGCATGAAATGAGACAAATTCCACCAGAAATGTTTCAAAATGTAAAGGATGGGTTTTATCACAGATTGGCTTTTTGCCAAGAGAGGAACGGTGCTCCATTTGAACATTTGATACATTAAATAAATTTAAAAAACAATTCTTAAATAAAAAAACATTTTTTAAACAAAAAAAATATAATATTTTTACACAGTCGTAAAGACAATAAAAAGGGCTACAAATTTAGTGATATAAAAAAATGATTTCCATTTAAAAAAAAATGTCTATGATGTCATACGTAAAAGACTAGTGATGTCATACTATTTTTAAATACGCTAAAAAGTGCGCAATAAAAAACAAAAATTAACGTGTCCGAGGATTTTTACTGGAACTTCTCATTTCACAAATACCGAATTTGTTCCAGTTAAAGTTTCCACCCTGTATGTTTGTAATGGGTCGCTTACGATTGGTGAAAACAGTTTGGTTTTTTATCAACTACAAAGTGGGCGTAGGTAAAATAAATTATTGTAATTATTACCATAATTATTAGTATATCCTCCATTTATAAGCAATAATTCTTAAAAAATCTCTCTGAACTTTTTTTTTTTTTATCTAGTAACAAGATGTAACAAATGTATAGTAGAGCAATTTTAAGGTACCAGCAGAGAAATTTGCCCATTTTTTAGATAAATCCCAGTATTTTCATGGCTTTACCAGTAATACTGGTGACATGACTTTGAAAATTAATTTTGGTATTGATCGTAGAGCCAAGGTCCCCAATTTCAGTGACCCGCTCTAATGATAAATTATTTATTGTGTAAACAGCCCATGTAAGTGTTATTCTTAAAACATGATTGAATAAAATTGAGTCTATGCGGGAACCTTGAGACCAGAGGTAGCAATGAATTACTTTATTAGCATCCAGTTAGTTTTCACACATTGTTTCCTACCCGAAATAAAGCTAGCTATCCAATTAACAATGCCACTATTAAAATCAAGAACACGAAGTTTATTTATTAATACTTTATGACTGACCCTATCGAAAGCCTTGAAGAAATCTATATAAATTACATCAATTCGATGTCGACTTTCTTCGGTTTCTTTCGGTTTTTGATAATGAAATTATAATAGTATATTATTAAACGAGTGAGAAAGTTGGCCATTGCCACGAGGGTGAAGTTTACCAGAGTGGCAATGGCCAACTTGCTCGCGAGTTTAATACTATACTTTTTCGCATCATATTAAATAATTAGATATTTCAGTTTATATTAAATTATAACGAATAATTTTTCTATTTGGAAATTATGGCAGTTTGCTGACAAAAAAACAAATCGTAACCATAGTAACAACTAAACTGTTGGACATTTAAACCGCCATCATTTGATTGGACGTCACCTGTTGGGCAATGAAACCGCTAGCATTTGATTGGACGTCACCTGTGGAGAAAATGATTCCGTCGAATAATGGACAACTTTATCAATTAAAAACGATTTAACAACATTTATATTATTTAATGAGATGCGAAAAAAGTTACATGAAGTGGACCTTTACATTACAGAGAATACTAAAATAAATAAATTCTATATAATACTCGTATATTCGAAATCCGATTGAATTTTGAAAAAAAAAAATATTTTTCTGCCCGATACATTTTTGTGTGCAAGAGAGATGTTATACACATAAAGCATGCATTACGCCAACCACAGGTTGCCAATTATCCCCCTCAATGCCTTCCTGGTAATCGCTGTCGAGAGCGAGATATCATTCTAACAGAAACATATATGGTAAAATCGTTCGTCCTCATGCCCGGCACTTAATTGAAAAACATCCACATCGAAAGTAGTGTTTTAAATCGGATAAAAAATGCTTATTCGTAGCATACATGTATGCTAAATCTGTTTTGTAAAGCTTCGCTCTTCAAACGATCGTCAAAGTTTGATTATTCATGTATTGATAATTATTTAAAATAAAATAGCTAACTTAATTATTATTTCTAGTTTAACATAACAAGTTACATTTATTTATTCATCTACATCATATGTCCCTTTAAATTACATTTTAACAAAATACAAAGAAGAGAATATTTCTATAGGACATTACCTCTTTTGCAAAATAGCTTTTAAATTTATTAATACAATTATTCCTTTGTGGAGAACTGTTAAAGTTATAAAAGAGAAAACACAGAGCATATCTATTTCTGTGCACGTATCAGGTAGCGTTTCATTTAATTTAATTGTATGCACTTCCTACCCATCACCGGAAAACTGCATTTCGTGAATTCCTTCCTGAATATAAATGTATCCTCTCACTATCAATAGATTTGCACATAATTTATTATGAAAGTTGCCAATATGCGAAAAACCATTTCTATTGTTTACCTTTTATGGAAACTCCAATATGAATCAGTAGGCACGATATCGTGATATTATTTATTAAATTCAAAATTGTCGGATACAATTGAACGAAAAGGTTAATCGTCCATGGTCGATACTTTAATATGATTGGTGATTTAAGTACTTATGACTTTATTCATTACAATTTGAATCAAGCAATGAAGATATTATTGTGAATTTTAATTTACTAACAAAGTCAAACATTGTTAGTGGCTGAATGGTAAAACCTATGCCAAAAACAAAACAAAAAAAGGCATATCTTATATTTCTTGAAATATTGTAAATTATTCAGTTTTTAATAGTATTGACCGAAAATATATTGAGGTACTTCAAAATTAGGTATGTTACTAAACAAATGGTTCTAGGAAAATAATACATCTCATACGGCAGAGAAAAAAATTCGACGACAGCTTTTTTATTGGGTAATATAATGATCATCGTCAATAAGATTTATTTTGTACTTATAATTCACACAGTGCTAAACTTATCTAGTGTTACTAGATAAAACAAATTTGATAATAACTAAAAATACCACTGAATTAAAAAATATATGAAAATTAAGTAATTGGCCATCTGCACACGCGTTTCGAGATTTATCTCTCATCAGTGCAGCTTCGCATTTAAATTGAATGTTAAAGAATAAAATACACTTACGTGAAGGTGACCGTGACCGTGAAGGAGTCGTAAACAAATGAGGAGATACTTAGTACTAGTAATAACGCAAATTTCTTTTGTATCATTCAATATCCGGCGTGGCACTAGCCAGGGAAGTAGTTGTTTCAATAAGTTATTTGTTTATAGTCTTAGTAAGACTTAATTTTGCTTGCAGAGTTACGAACAGGTTGAATATTTATATATTCAGGCTATATTTCGTTTTTTGAATTTATTTAATACTTTCTGCAATAAGTAAGGTTGTTTCTATTTTATTTAAACCAATGTTATTATCTAGTAGTACTAGTAATAACATGCAAATTTCTTTTGTATCATTCAATATCCGGCGTGGCACTAGCCAGGGAAGTAGTTGTTTCAATAAGTTATTTATTTATAGTCTTAGTAAGACTTAATTTTTTGCTTGCAGATTAACGAACAGGTTGAATATTCATATATTCAGGCTACATTTCGTTTTCTTGTATTTATTTAATGCTTTCTGCAACAAGTAAAGTTGTTTCTAATTTGTTCATTGAATATGTATATTTTTTAATTCATCCTACATAACCTTGCGGCTATATCCTTAGAGTATCTGGGAAATATTTCAGATCGATTGCTGCATCCGTCTGCGCGCAGTCACTTCCACCGATTTAAAAAACACTGTTCTGAGAAAAACGCGTTTGAATCCCCGCCATGCGGTGCTGCTTTGTACGTGGCGCGTTTAGGCCCGCCGTTTATAAGCATTTCCAGCATTTTCATTTGAAATATCAACTTGCCGTTGGGACACAATATTCTATACTCCTACAGCTTCCAAAAAATGCAAAATAAAAAGATTTTTTTCTAATCTAACAAAGTAGACGGTACCCTTAATGGAGTGCGATCAATTATTAAAGATAATCCATATTTTTTCTTTGAATATATAAAAGAGATAAAAAATAAGGACGAAATCCGATGAGGTGAGTAGTGTAAATGTTTTTTTAGATTTTTTTCTGCGTCTATTCGCGGGACACTATCACTAAGTCTAATTATTGGTCGCGGAAACGGTCACTTGCGCCACGATTCGCGGATCCATAATCGTGATGGTGGTCGCGGTTTAGGTTGGTCGCATTTTAAAGGCGGGGTGGCCGCTGGTTGCGGCGTCGGAAGAAGCTGCGGCGCCTTCAGCAGACACGGCGTCTGTGGACATCGTGGCGTCGTGGATAGACACAGAGTCTTAGGATGTCAGGCTGGACCAGTGGGCGGTGCTTCTTCAGGCGTCGTCTGGTGGCATCGACGTCGGGCTGTACTGTGGGTTTCCGGGTGACTACGAAGACAGCGATCGCCCGCGGGCCAAGTCCGGCCCGCGGAAAGATTTAATCCGGCCCGTTTAAGAGTGCCGTCGTGAGAATGTTTGAACGCGTTCTTACTTCGTAATGTGACGACCCGCATAAAAACTACCTGCGGCGATATTCAAAACACAATAGTATTCTGGACAAATCCATCCGACCTAAACAGATGACTCATCTTCGCTCGAAACTTCCAGACACTCTCGCAGGTAGGTATAAATACAAGCGAGGCCGCCCGAAGATCAGTTAGTTAGCGACTTAGTCAGTCATCTGCAACGACCCGCTGTGACTCGAGTAATTGTTTGTGTAATCCCCCAAACTCCCAGTGCCTCAACAAACTCCCGCGTAAGAGCATTAGTCAGCAGTAAGCTTTCGTCAATTACGTTTCTGTATGTTGTTCTCCGTAGTAGGTAACGTCTAAAATGGATGTTAAAAAAAGAAAAGTGGATTCAGAATGTCGAGTTTTTAAAGAAGAATGGACGTGGAAATATTTCTTTACTTTATTTAAAGAAAAACCTGTGTGCTTAGTTTGCAATACAACTGTTGCAGTTTTAAAAGAATATAACATTCAACGCCATTTCAAGAGCAAACATGAAAACCACTCCTACTCATCGTTAAGTGAAGAGGTGAAAAAAATTAAATCGAACGATTTAATAAAAAATTTATCAAGTCAACAACAATTATTTCAGAGAGCTAATCATTCTCAAAGATGCGCTACGAAAGCCAGTTATGTGTTGGCTTATAATATTGCTAAATCTAATAAAGCATTTTCAGATGGTGAATTTATAAAGCAGTGCATGATAGATGTGTGCGATATTATGTGCCCTGACAAGAAAAAGGATTTTCAGTCACTGTCTCTCTCAAGAAGAACAATCACCGAGAGAATTGAAAATATTGATAAAAATCTAATTTCACAACTGACTACAAAAACTCAAAAATTTATTTTTTATTCAATTACCATGGATGAAAGTACAGATATCAGCGATACTGCGCAGTTACTCATATTTGTAAGAGGAATCAACGCCCACTTTGATATTACAGAAGAACTTGCAGGGCTGCAGTCAATGAAAGGAACAACGACTGGTGCCGATATATTTTGTGAATTTGAAAATTGCATCGATAAACTTCGTTTACCTATTGACAAGCTATGTAATGTAACTACAGATGGTGCTCCTGATATGGTTGGAATCAATCAAGGATTTGTTGGGAAATTTAATTCTAAGTATCCGGAAAATGATGTTGTTTTTATGCATTGCCTTATACATCAGGATGCTCTCTGTAAATCGGCTTTAGATATTGACCATATACTTAATATTGTTGTAAAACTAGTAAATATGATTCGTTCCAGAGGATTATTACATCGCCAGTTTCAACAGTTTTTGGAGTCCGTACATGCTGACCATTCCGATATCCTGTATTATTCAAAAGTTCGTTGGTTAAATGCTGGAAAAGTATTTGAAAGAATTTGGGATTTAAAAGACGATATTGTGAATTTTCTTCTTGATAAAGACATTTATAATCAATTTGACGTCTTAGAAAACGAAATGTGGCTTTCTGATTTCGCTTTTTTCACAGACCTCCTTGTACACATGAATAAACTTAATCTCAAATTGCAAGGAAAAAAACAGTTTCTTCACGATATTTGGCAATACCTGAAAAGTTTCAAATTACAGTTATTATTATTTGCTAATCAGATCTCCAAATCTGATTTTTCTCATTTTCCAAGAATACAATCTTTAAAATTCACTATATCAAACAATAAAATTAAAAGATACGAAATTAATTTGAGAAAACTATCTACAGAATTTGGAGATTTCAGGACTTTAGAAAAATGGAACCAGAGTTTAGTATTTTTGCGACCCCATTCAATGTTAATTACGAAGAAGTTGATGCAAAATTTCAACTTGAGTTAAAAGAACTGAACTGTAATACTCTCCTGAAACAAACTTTTCATACAGTACCATTACTAGAATTTTATAAAAATTTAAGTCCAGATAATTTCCCAACTCTAATTACTCATGCAATGAAGATAATGACAATGTTCGGCTCATCTTATATATGCGAACAAATCTTTTCAACAATGAAGCTTAGGAAAACTTCTTTAAGAAACAGAATTACAGATGAGCACCTTTCATCAGTTTTAAGAATTTCTGCTTCGCAAATGGAACCGGACTATGAAGAAATTTTGATGACAGTCTCAATTTCATTTTTCTCATGCACCATCAACCAGTAATGACACCAGAAAATAAAGTGATAATACTTCACATCAAGAACTACACTAAATTCATTTTATATTTTGTGCTTATAGTTTTGTTAACTTTTGTTATTACAAATGGCCCGTCTTAAAAAAAGTTACCCCACCACTGCCCTGGCGTCATTCGGCGGGTAGTTTTAGCGTAACTGCTGGAAGGCGCCGACTCGGCGAAGTGGCCACATGGTGGCACGGCACCGGCAATTCCTCATTTGGTGGAGGCTCGCATGCTTGAGGTTGCGACGGTGGCGATACAGTCACGATGGTGACGGCTGTGGTGGTGGTGAAGGTCTTCGTTACTTCAGCTGGCGGCTGCACAAGCGGCGTCGTTTGTTCTGCGACTGGCAGCTGAGTCGGATCCGGTACGATGGTCGTTGTTGCGGCGGCAATGACTGGATGATCTGCGGCGAGGGACGTCACTTCCTCGTACTTAGGCTCGCCGGGATAGTGCAAGATCCGGTATAAGAAATATATACCCTCATCTGTTATTTATTAATGATTAGAAATAAATAATATATAATATACACATTGATACATCGCAGATAGGTTGCTCAGTTTAATTGCGTAATTAATTAAATAAATTTAATAAAAAGTTTAATTATTTAATTTTATCCGCACGCAATTTAACTAGGCAACCTATCTGCGATATATCAATGTGTATATTATCTATCATTTATTTCTAATCATTAATAAACAACAGATGAGGGTATATATTTCTTATACCGGATCTTAGACTAGGAATCCTTGTGGAAGCGATGCAGACCTGCAATGGTGGTGCCAACGTTTCCAGTGGCGAGTTCTTTTCCGAAAAGCCATAGCGAAGTCGTTCCTGGCGTAGCTGCTCAGATGCGCGGTGAATTTCTGCCTGAATGATCAGAATTTTCCTCTTGACTAGGAGGCGATCGGTTCGTCGATGTCCATACCTGCATCTCCTGAGGTCCTTGTAGCTGGCATCCTCGGATCATGGGCTTGTCACGGGGGGCTCACAGCGCCCTCGAAGACCTCCAGCTAGCTCAAGGAGTCGGTGTAGCTATGGAACAGCACAAGAAACACACAAGGATGGGGTAAAGGCAGAGAAAGTCTTATTTAACAACAATGTTCACAGTTCAAGAAAATAAAATATATACACGGAAAAGAAGTCAATAAAATAATGTCACACACAAAATAAAAGTCACACAAAGTAAATAGTCACCAACACTTAATGTTCGCGCAGTCCCAGTGCTGCGCGAGTCAGCGGATGGGTGACGGAAGTGGCGGAGTCGGGGTTGGCGGCAGCGGTGTTGGCGGCGACGGAGTCGGCAGCTATGGTAACGTCGGCTGCTGCGTGGTGGCGACTTGGTGACTTCGGCGTTCTGACTGTTGTAAATTGAACTGGATGTTGAATTCTGATGAGTTCTGAATGTTCTGAGTGATCTGACGAAGTGCTCTATGGGATTTATAGGGCCCACGCCCTACTCTGCTCCGGATTGCGGGTGGTGGTGGTGCTGGTGGTGGTAGGGTGCGACGAGAGCATCGAGGTTAGCGCACGTATTCGAACTGGCAAATTGCGCTTCCAAGAACAATTTGGCTTCGAGCCGATTTCGGCACGTACGCAGGCAGTTGAGGGCGGATCAGCAGTCCATTGTTTAGCACTGGCAGCTGCACTTTTCACAAATTGTTCTGCCAAATGCTCTACGATTGTCCTTGATGCGATGATGCACAGCGGTGGAGGCTTATTTCTGCATTGTGTTGGTGGTGGTGGTGGTAGGGTGCGACGAGAGCATCGAGGTCAGCGCACGTGTTCGAAACGGCAAATTGCGCTTCCAAGAACAATTTGGGTTCGAGCCGATTTCGGCACGTACACAGGCAGTTGAGGGCGGATCAGCAGTCTATTTTTTAGCACTGGCAGCTGCACTTTTCACAAATTGTTCTGCGAAATGCTCTACGATTGTCCTTGATGCAAAGATGCACAGCGGTGGAGACTTATTTCTTCATTGTGTTCATACTGGCAGCTGTACTTTTCGAAAATTATCTCGTTCGGAAATTTTAATAATGCGGAACTTATGCTAATTTTGAAAAGGAGCAATGGTTAGCTCATAAAATGCAAATTTGCTAAGACGCGTAGATAAACTAAGTGCCGATAGCAGGACAATTCATATTTTTTGGGTAAACTTTTTTTATGTATTTATTAAGAATCATATGTAAATAAATTTGGGTCAACCTCGCTTGATGCAGAAGCATTAAATAAATTTAATAAAACGAAATATAGCCTGAATATGTGAATATTCAACCTGTTCGTAACTGCAATATTCACATTTTCAGGATATATTTCGTTTGATTAAATTTAATCATATGTAGCCTGTTTTAATAAAACAAAACACGTAATTTAAATAGATTCAATAAAACGAAACGAAATATAGCCTGAATATATATTTCGTTTCGTTTTATTGAATCTATTTAATGCTTTCTGTAACAAGTCAGGTTGTTTCCAATTTACGTAATTTAAACTCTATTGCTGGAGTCTATTGCTAACTTCACACCCGTTACGGTAAGATATTGCTTTTATAGAAAGTTATTTCAGAAAATCGAAATTTACTAATGAATACTACGATTAGTGCTGCTTTATTGAGATTAATAGCAAAGAGGAAAAAATATTAAATGTGTTTCGTAATAGGACTCAATGCAAAAACTATTATAGTAACAGCAGTAATTATTTTTGATATATAATTTGGGAGAAAGTCCATTTATTATATAATAGTAGATTATATCTATCAAGGGATAGAAATAGGTGATTTTCCTGTGGTTTGTATCCCGAGGACAAAAGCCTGAGGCGAGAAATGTTATTATTTCAGTCAGGATTTCGCTAGCTGAGAACTCGAATTTCTCTCCCATTGACTATTTTGTACTTATTAGTTAACTGTCGTAACTAGGGGATGCAAAAACCTACAATAATAAAATAGGGATTCTATGCTAATTTGCGTGTGCCACTGCTCATAAAAAAATAATGAAATCTGATTTTCATGATGTGTTAGAATATTGATGACGATGAGATATAATTAAACTAAAATTAAATGATGTTGATCATGAGTTTTCAAACTTTGAGGGAATTCTGTCATTTCTAGGGATAAAAACCTAGGATACAAATTTGTGTACCACTTTGTTTTTAATTTATATTATTACTATCTTACCTACAATTATTAGATATCAGTCTTCACCATTATTAGTGACCCACCTGAAAAGAAAGAAATAACGATTTTAGTATACTGATTGTAAAATATAAGCCATTAATTAAATTAATACAGTTGATTGAATTCATAAATGTTCAAGTATTGTACATGTTCGTTTTTTAATTGTAAAATCTTTCTAACGTCACTTCTGTTATCCTCTGCACGATACCTAATATCAGATGCAAATCCAATCAATGACGGGTCGCGGAGTGACTCATGGTACGGCCGAGGTAGTAGAGGTGGTAATACAGATAGGTGCGGTCCCTGCAACCGATCTTACCTATCTGTATTGCCACCTCTGCCGCCTCGGCCGTACCATAAGTCACCCCGCGAGCTGTCACTGAAACCAATGATTCTGACTCAATAAATTTTTCGAACTGAAACATTATACAACAAAGAAGCTTTATATGCATGTTGTTAGTATCTTGTATAGTGCCTGATGTGTCCAAATACTACACTTAATAATTTTTTATCTGTAGATGCGTTTCAAGATGTATCTCTCAGCATCTCAGTTTGTCCTTGAAGCTATAAAAATAATGTTACAATAATAAAATATACTTACTTGAATTTGTTCAACAACTCGTTTTTTTATGAAATATTGAACTCTTCTGAGTATAATTCAATATTCGGCGTGGAAAAAACCAGGCAAGTAGTTGTTTCAATAAGTTTTTGTCTCTTTTTTATTTTAGAAGAATTTTTATTTTAATATTAGCATGTTTCAAGGGTACTAATATGATATTAATTATTATTAGAGTTAATATCTATTTCATTTTAGTTTCTTTGATAATATGAACCACCAATATGTAAATATTAATATTTTCAACAAAAAGAATAAATCTCTCCGATTTGATAAAATAAAAATAATTTTTGTAATATATTTCACATTAGTTTAATTTCTTTAAAAGACTTGCTCTTTATAAGTTGCTTAATTCGAAACTTAAATAATGCAATTATTGTTTATGCAAATTTAATGTTACTTGTATTCGTATTTCAACATTTAACTATTTCACACATTATTTTTTTTGATTAGTTTCAGAAAATCGGAAAATTCATATTCTTAAAATTGTCATATTTATGAAGAATTATGTGAGAGATCTAACATCAAAGAATGCCATTGAGTTCTGTTTATTATACAGTTTACCATGGTATCAACTTTAGGAGCATTATAAATACTTATTTATCACTATATCAACTATAGTCATATTCTGAAATATCAGATCAATTTTCGGTAGTAATATACCTAGATCGAGGTTAATTATCAAAAAATAGTTTTTTGAGTACCTTGTTACCTAGTAATTTAACGAGACAATAACATTTGTTGTTGAACCGAGAGCTTCAGCTCGAGGTTAATAACCAGTTGACAACAAATGTTATGTCGAGATGAATTAGTAAAAGGTAAAAGGTACGAAAAAAATGTGTTTTTGATAATTCATCCAAGCTCGCGGTATATTTGGGTGGATAATTTATCGAATGAGAGAACATCTTCACTTCTTAAATGATTGGTACAATATGCACCCTAGTCTTAATAATAAACTTGTCTTAAATGAATTTAAAATTAAATACAAACAAACGATTAACATAAAAAAATTCCAGAATAATGATACATACATATCAAATTCTTGCAATCGCCCGAAAGCCATGTGGGATATACTCAATCATGGTAAAAACTCCGTTGCCCTATCCACGACTAATACCAACCTGGCTGCAGACGATCTTAACTCTTATTTTGCCAAAATACCAGAAAGACTGGTACGTCAATTAAAGTCTTTAAAAAACGCAAGAAGTCCTTACGACTATCTAAAAAATAAAAGCTACAACCACTTTTGAATTTAAAGAAATTAGTTATAATTATGTGAGAGATATAATTAAAAGTCTGAAAAATAAAAAAAGCAAAGACATTTATGGAATGAACAAAGAAATAATAGTAAGCATATTAAATACATTGATAGTTCCTTTAACAAATTTGATAAATGAATGCATCAGAGATGGTGTATTTCCAACTCCATTAAAAATCTCAAAAGTTGTGCCTCTCCATAAAAAGGGCGATCCCAGTAATCCTAGTAATTATAGGCCAATATCCATTATCCCAATCATTGGCAAAATTTTTGAAGTTATTCTCAAAAATCAATTACAAGAATATTTTGAAAATTCACACATTCTCAACGATTGTCAATTTGGTTTCCGAACCGGAAAATCAACAAGCGATGCAATAATTGATCTAACGCAGTATATTGTCAACGCATTTGAAACAAATAACTACTCGGGGTGTATATTTTACGATCTGTCAAAAGCATTCGACTGTGTATCGCACGAAATACTGTTGGATAAATTAGCTTATTACAGTCTCAGTGATCATTCAATAAAACTGCTTAGATCATATTTAATGAACCGAGAGCAAATAACTGTTTTAACGGATGTACATCTCAGCGAGAATGTACAACAAGTGGTGTCCCACAAGGATCAGTACTAGGCCCTCTGTTATTCTTGATATTCATCAATGATTTAATGGAATGTGATAATACATCTAAATTTACCCTTTATGCCGATGACACTACTTGTTGTCAATCAAGTCGCTATTTGTCGGATCTAATTCACTCTCTCGAATGTACACAAATAAACACGAAAGAATGGTTTGCATCCAATCTATTAACACTAAATGAAGACAAAACATCGGTCATGCTCTTCTCACTAAAGGATCTATCTACAGTTCAAAACATAAATAAAAAAAAGTTTTTAGGTATAACTCTTGATACTGGATTGACTTGGTCAGAGCAAATTAATCATGTTTGCACAATGATAGCAAAAAATATATACTTATTAAAAAACTTGACCAAAATCTGTTCCACTGAAGTTATTTTAACTGGATATCATGCACTAATAGCATCACATATAAGTTACGCAATTACATCGTGGGGGCATTCGCCCAATGCGAAACGAGTATTTGCACTACAACGTAGATGTGTAAGAGCTATGTTACAGTTGGACTACAGACATGATGTTCGGAGGTATTTTATCGACTTGAACATATTAACGGTTCCCTCCATGTACATCTTCAATAGTATACTATTAGTTAAAAAACATCTTGACAATTATGCAAGCGCTGATCAGCATGGCTATAATACTAGAACATCTTCAGATATCGCAGTTAACTATACTCGTATATATAGAACACGGAATAGTCAGAATTATTACGGACCCTTATTTTTTAATAAATTACCCGCCTCAATTAAGTCAGAAGGTTTTTCAACATTTAAAATTAAATTAAAAACACTGTTATGTATAAAGGCCTATTATAATTGGAAAGATTTCCTAGAAGATAATCTGTAACTATAATATGTTTATATAATATAAATATATTATATATGTATATCTCTGTAATTTTTGACTTGTGTAATTCCAAATTAGCACTAATAAAGTTATTATTATTATTATTAATGAAATAATAATAAGGATCAGGAAAAGTTATGGTTTATTACAAGTTGAATAGTTTGGTTTGCTACAAGAGTAATTGTAAAAATTAAAACTTAATGACAGTGACGTAACGTCATGAACATCATATTTTTATAACCTTAAAAGCTACTCACCTAATTATCGTTTTTCTGTTATCGATTATGACAATGCAAAACATTGTTGTAATGTCAAGCTACCCCATTAATTATCGATTTTCTGTTATCGCATCTATTATTATGTGGTAAATTATCGAAACAATTGTTCTTCATAGAAATGAGGTCAGGGATATGATGAATATTTAGTAGAAGGGTACTATTGGTAGCTTTAAAATGATCGCTTCTTCAATTGTTTTGGCAGGCAATTAGGATCACAAGTGGCTTCACTACGAGGTGCTGGTGCTAGAGATTATAATACTCGGGATATTTTATTTCTCCCTGATTACTATAGGGCTGTGACCATTTACCAAAATTTTTGCACACATGTTGAGATGACCCACACATTTTACACGGATTCTAAGATGTGATGTTATAATTGTAATATGAGGTCATTGGAATAAATCAGCTGCTACGAAAGCGGTGCAAACAAGTTTTGCCGGAGGCTATGAAAGGCGACGCCATGTCTGCGGATAAAATACATTACTTACTCTATTACGAAACCACTCAATTACACCACAATCAATTCAGATAATTGACGTGGAAGTTTTGCCGGCAAAAAACGCAGGAAATACTTGCAAAATTATAAAGTCGCATCTTTACTTATATTTTATAATTGGTTCATTATAATTATAAAACAGTGTAGCAGATTTATGGAAAATTCACATAACGTATTATTGGCTAGATGGCATGAGTGAAGCAAAATACCAAATATTAGAATTTTTTTTTAATTTATATTTAAATGAAATGGACAACCACTATACATTCAAGGCGTCTAAAGGATTCGAACCCAGGATCCCGCATTAGTAGGGCGAAAAATCATACCACTATAATGTATGAAAAGAAAAAAAAATAAAATAAATTTATTAAATATGCTAAGTAGGTCAAATCATACCACTATAATGTATGAAAAGAAAAAAAAAATTAAATAAATTTATTAAATATGCTAAGTAGGTACTACGCCAGAAGAAGTTGACAGGAGCGCGCCGACACTGATTGTAATTTTGAGGCGAGCAGGAAATATTTAAATACAAAATTCATTAAGTAAATTGTATTTAAACGAATTATACTTTCTTTTTTAAATTTTAATTAAAAAATCTATGTTTTAAATAAGTTTTTTTTATTTCCCCCCTCCCTCCATAATTGCTTTCTGGATTCGCCCCTGACCTAAATGATTTCTAAAAAGTTTTGATACTATTTCCTTGAACATTGGTATCGGAATGTACGGAAACCATTTCGATGTTATACCAATATTTAACATATATTTGATAATAATTTGCTTTATGATCACATTTGTTATTGTATAACAAAAATTTAGATAAGAGTTGATGCAACTATCAAACGTTTAAATGATTTATGAAAAATAACACGGGTTGTGATTGTGAACCAACCAAGAGAATTTATCGAGCGTAATATAGTAAATCTTTCCACACCGGCTAATGTAACATAAATAACGCGGATAGGCGTGCCACGACCTTCATAATTATGTAGTTACACCGGCATGCGGGAGGATCAGACAGAGAGGACTTTAAGGGCAGGGTACCCTTGCGTTTTTAGAGATGTTTTAATGCAATTTTAAACATTATTGTAGCAAAAGTTTTGATTTTTGGTGTAATATGACTTCTATTCATAGGCGTATCCCATTTTGACATTATGTTTTTCTTAATATTTAATGTCAAAGAAAATAGAATTTAGGACGAAATATAAAAGTCTATTATGCTTGGTAATGCTAAATGTGAATAAAATTGGATGGAAAGCAAAAATTCACTTAAGAAATTCCAAATAATTTTTGGAGTAATGTACTAGTAGGCGATGTCATTTTTTTAGTAATGGTATCTATTATATTAATTATCTGTCATGTATTGTCGCCGTATTTGCAACTTTTATGAAGAATGATGCATTCGCTCAAATTGAACATTAACATTGGGTTGGTTATTTTTCATTTTAAGGTATCTCACAATCAGTAAAACATTCGGTCGCGGTGTGTAGTGTACATAACAGGTCTTTAGACTCCACTTTTGTGGCAAGAATTCTATTTATTTTTATTTATTTATTTATGTATTTATTTATTTAGAAATGGGAAACCCCTATTACCATAAAGATTTATACAATTTAGATAACAACTTAAGTACTAAAAATATATGTAAAATAAAATAATAATTACATTTAACAAACAAGCGTTGATACAAGATGGTCGTGCAAAACCCGAAACTGACAGAATTGCTGGTATCAGCACTTTGAGGAGAGTGATCTGATAGGCAAAAGACCATGATCTTGGGGAAAACGAGTCACCTCCCAAAAAGATTACCGTTTTTTTTTCAATAGAACGGCTTATGCGGTTTTGCTGTGAAATCAACTTCAAGACGTTAGAGATGTCAATGTTAGAGAATGAAGGGACCGACTTATCGAAAGTAACGACTGATTTGTGTATTTTTGTTTACGGAAAATCTCAGCTCCAAGCGCGGTTCATATTATTTCCGTAGTTTTGGTTTCACAAGAAATCATTATTCTGGTCGAAACTACTTGTTTTCAAAATTGACGTATAAAATATTATTATTATTTAAAAAAACATAAAACTAAATGCAGTCCTTTTCTCAACCTACAAAAATAAGTTACAGAGACCAGTGGCGGTTTCAAAGGGGGGGTAATCGGGTAATTGCCCCCCCCCCCTAAGAATTTTTCGCTTATCAATTTTTATTGTTAAAAATTACCGGTATTCCATATTCCAAACAAATAATATAATATATTTTACATTATTTAACTTGGATTATTGATTTTATTTCGTGATTTTTTAATTTTTTGCTAATATTTTCGAATTTCTGGTCAGAAACTTATTTTTGGTGGCAAATTATTTTGCTTCTACCTTTCGATTTTTTGGTCTGCTTTTTTATTTTTAGATCAGGATTCTTGATTCCTTGGCCCATATTTGAGATTTCTACATTTCCAACTTTTTTTTATTTTTCTTTATTTTGACCAAAATATTCGATTGGTTTGTAGAAATTTTTGTATTTTTTTGTCTACAATTTTTATCTTTACGCTCGTTTTCGATGTTTTGTTTAAATTTTCACCGTTTTAGGCTATTTTGTAGATTTTTTTATTTTTTGGTCTAAATATTCTTTATTTTGACGAAAAAAATCGATTGGTTTGTAAAAAATTTTGGATTTTTTGTCTGCATTTTTTATCTTTACGCCCGAATTTTTGTTGTTTAGTCTAAATTTTCACCTTTTTAGGTTTTTACTTTGTTTTGTTTCAATTTTTGATCTTTTGGCCAAAATTTTCTTTATTTCGATTCGTTTGTTAAAAATTTTGATTTTTCGGTCTACAGCTTTGATTTTTGGGTACGAATTTTAGATTTTTGGTCTTGATTTTTTATTTTTTGTGCCATATTTTAGATTTTCTTGCGAATTTATTTTTTATTTTTATATATACAAACATCTTTATTCGCAGAAATAACATCTAAATACATTATGTTAAAAACTTGAAATCCGCTTTCCGTTGGCTGTGAAAGGGCTATCGATTTTTATTTTTGCTATTATTTTCAAATTTCTCTTTGGAACTTATTTTAAGCTAAAAAGAGTTATTTTGGGGCTAAAAATGACAAATTATTTTTCTTTTGCTTGTATTTTCAATTTTTTGGTGTGCATTTTTATTTTGAAACCAGGTTTTTTGATTTTTTGGCCGATAATTTAGATCTTCGGCTGTTTTGTTCCAAATTTTTGATTTGTTGGCCAAAATATTCGATTTTTCTAGCAAGATAAATGGTTCTTTGTTTCTTCAAAAAAGGAGGGGGGATATTGTATAAGTGGCTCTACCATCAACATGTTCCACAAGCCGCCACTGATTTCATTTAGTAGAAAAGTGCCTTGTCTCAACTTTTAAAGCTAATTAAAGCGAAAATTAAAGAAAAATATTTTCCTATTAAAAAAAAAATTGGAAAATGATTTTGAACAATAGAGTGATTTTTGAGACTAATTTAAACCCTTTTCTTAGAATATTCTGCATTTTTTATTATTAAGCCTGTATTCCCGATTTGTTTTTTTGGCTATATTTTTGATCATTTGGCCTAAATATTCTTTATTTTTACCTAAATTTTCGATTTCATTGTTAAAATGTTCGCATTTTTTATTTCTCCTGACGAATTTTTGGTTTTTAAATTTTTGACCTGTAATTTCGATATTTTTGGTCAAAATATTTTAACTTTTAGCCTAAATATCCCTTATTTAGACCTTTTGCGATTTAATTTTTTAAATTTTCGACTTTTTGGCCCAAATTTTTAGATTTTTGGACTGTATTTTCGATTATTTTTGGTCTAAATTTTTTATCTGTTGACCTGAATATTCTTTATTATGACATAAATTTTCGATTTAATTGGTAAAATTTTTGATTTTTTTGTCCGCATTTTTGATTTCTCGGGCCGAATTTTTAATTCTAGTTCCAAAATTTTGAGTTAATTTGGTTAAAATATTTATAACCTGAATGATTGATTTATATGCGCGATTTATTTTTATTTTTTTCGGTATTTTCGAGTTTTGTTTGTTGAAATTTTCGATTTTTTGGTCTGCATTTATTATCTTCAGGCCCGAGTTTTCGATATACTGTCTAAATTTTCGACTTTCTGGCCAACATTACAAATATTTATTATTTTTTTAAATCTTTTGACCTAAATTTTTCTTTTCGATTTTATTGTCAAAATTGTTCGGTTTTTTTGCTCCCATTTTTGGTTTTTCGTTTAGTCTGCATTTATTATGTTTAGGTCCGAATTTTCCATGTTTTGTCTAAATTTTAGACTTTTTGACCTACATTGTAGATTTTTTGTTAATCTTTTGCCCTAAATTTTTCTTTATTTATTTTTATTTATCTGTTCAAATGTTTGTTTCCTTGGTCCACTATTTTTGTTTTTTTTTTAATTTTTGGTATATTTTGCAGTGGCGGTTTCAAAGGGGGGATAATCAGGTAATTACCCCCCCTAAGAATTTTTCGCTTATCAATTTTTATTGTTAAAAATTATTGGTATTCCATATTCCAAACAAATAATATAAC
The DNA here is from genome assembly GCA_910593695.2 of Ocypus olens. Taxonomy (NCBI): domain Eukaryota; kingdom Metazoa; phylum Arthropoda; class Insecta; order Coleoptera; family Staphylinidae; genus Ocypus; species Ocypus olens. Next base: position 9,097,973 of record OU343054.1, on the reverse strand, counting down.
CGGTAAATTTTTTCAACGCTTTAAAACGTTGGAAAAGGATAGGGAGATTTCACGGAACAGGTGTGGTATATGAGAGCGGAAGCACCAGTTTATTTATCTTTTTTTAAATTACCCCCCCCCCCCCCTATACTAGTTGGCTGGAAACGCCCTTGACAGAGACTACACAAATTATGTATCGAAACTTCCTTCCTGGTGGTAAATACCACGACAAATATTGAATTATAAAATTTATAATTTGTACAAAACAAACAAAAACACGAGGAAGGATGTATTTGTTACTCAATAGAGTTTTCTATTTGAACAGGCTAATTGTTTATTGTAATGTTCTTCGTGGTATTAACCAGAAAAATTGTTTCAATTTATAATTTGCTTCTGTAGTCTTTGTAAGACTCAATGTTGTAGAGTGCGACAAGTGTCGCATTTTGTCGCATTCATCTATAATTCGCTAACATTAATTTATTCAAAATCGGGTGTAAAAAGCGAATTACTGAGGTCATTTTAGGGAGGTAATGTTGTTCATTACCCACTAGTAAAAGAATACACAAGGAGCACTGATTTGAAAACCGCGTTCAATTTGGAGTTTTCGTTTAGCCGCTACGGCCGTTCAAAGTCTGAAAAGTCTGAAAACATTTTGTTCGTATAGTCTTCTATATTTTTCGTGCAATTGGGATGTTTCAGGTAAGGTATTAAAAATGTTTTCGATAGGTAAGGCCTTGAGTAATGCTACCATGATAAAATATTTCAAAATGTCTGCGCGTTTGTTCAAAAAATAAAATTTTGTTTATGTAGTCTTCTATATTTTTCGTGAAATAGGGATGTTTCAGGTGAGGCATTAAAAATGTTTTTAATTGTATTAATAGGTGCGGCCTTTGGCAATGCTACCATGATAAAATATTTCAAAAATGTCTACTCCGTATGTCCAAAAAATAAAATTTTGTTCATGTAGTCGTCTACGGTTTTCGTGAAATCGGGATGTTTCTAGTGAGGTCTCTAAAATGTTTTTAATTATACCGATAGGTACAGCCTTTGGCAATGCTACCATGATAAAATATTTCCAAAATGTCTGCTTGATGTCCAAAGAAGTTTTGTTCATGTAGTCTTCTATATTTTTCGTGAAATGGGAATGTTTCAGGTGAGGTATTAAAAATGTTTTTAACTGTATCGATACGAGGTACGGCCCTCCTGTTACGATCGTGGTCGACGCTTTGGCCACCCCTGCACTCAAATTGACATCAATCATACGACCAGTTTCTACAACGAATCTGCTTTGAAGTGAAATCATTTGCCCATTCTTGTCAAGATATGAAAATAGCATTGTGAAATTTGCGGTGGGCATCGAAAAATATAAAATATTATTTGTGGGCCGCAAAGTGGGGAATATCGCTTAATAGTATATTACATACCGAGTCGCGAAGCACTGCATTACAACCGAGGGCATAGATTGCGAGTCTGGAACTGTCTTCCCGCAAGATATGTATACTAATTTATTCACAATCACGATTTGTAACGAGAACTTATTATGCGGTTAAGAATTGATTAGACATGTTGCCAACCTGATATATTTATAAATGCAAATGGTACACTTTGCCAACCTAAGATGTGTGTGAATTCGTTTGATGTAACAGCACAAATAATTTAGATCTACTTATGAATAAGACCTATTTAACGAAGATGTTAACGTAACGTGATAATCCATAATTAAACTGCATTGAAAAATTGACTTCAGAATAGATTCGTTGGAGAAACCTGGCGACAATATTTGACAACTTGATTTGACAAAAAGAGGATAGCAAACATTTATTCCCACCCAAGAGATATGCCTTTACAAAGGGAATTCCTAATTTCCCAACTTTTTTAAGACTAGAAATATTCATATTCTTATGGTGATTGTGAATAATCAATTGAACATGAAAATCTTAAGTAATTACCGAAAAACATTATTTTTTTTTTTTAAAGGAAGGATGGTTGATTTGAATTCGGGTTCAGGAAGTGCGGATGATAGTGGGAATTGGCGTAGCCATCTAGGGCATTCTGCCACAACCGATTGTTTGTAATAATTTTCATATATAGATATGAAAGGACAACCACTTACACATCCATGGACCCGTACGACCATTTTTCATTCAGAAAAAGTGACCGCTTGGATGGGATTCGAACCCACGACCACGAGGCCCAGAAGCAGGAACGCTACCCACTAGGCCACCGCGGCCCCCAGAAAAACATTATAATTTTAAAAGTTTTGAGTCTCGATTGGATTGACAAGCGAAAACAAAAATCTAACAAATGCGTCTTTGTCCAGTGAAAAAAAGTGGTAGATCTAATGGTCATTTGAGGGAAGTCGAACTCACGGAATCCATAGATCCTTCTTTAGATTTTTGAAATAATTTAAATTGGCCCCACGTACGTCAACATTTTATAAACATTAGTTCAATTTTTTAATGCAATTACAGACGATTTTGGATAAAATGTTGTATTATACTCTTGTAGAATTTCTCATCAGTCCCTTAAGAAAATTAAAAATTAAACTTTTTCATGCGGGACTAATTAAGTACATTCCACACTCGTATAATAAATATTTTTCTAGTGTATCAGCTAAAATAACTGTTCAGCAACATGGTTTTCGTAAGAAACGATCTACTTCTATTAATTTAAGTAATTCAACTCAGGTGGCTAAATATGCCATGGATTCAGGAAAGTAGGTTGATGTAATAAGCACTGATTTCACAGAAGCGTTTGATAGACTGGACCATGGTTTATTAGTTATACGTTTGTATGAATATGACATTAACGAAAACATTATCTTGACAATTACATCTTATTTGCACTCAAGACAATTTCTCGTAGAATTTAATGGCCATAAATCTGAATATCGGGCAGTATTCACTGGTGTTCCGCTAGGCTCTAATTTAGGAACTATAATTGCTAATTTAATTTAGCGACATTTGTAAATATCTTCAATGCCAAATTTTAATATATGCGGAGGACTGGAAGATTTGTAAAATAATTGATTCTGTTGACGATTGTTTAAAATTGCAATTTGATGTTCATATTCTCAATCTATGGTGTTATTACATATTTATAAATGCAATGTAATGTCATTTTTACGCAAATTAAATACATTATCATTATTTTATGATTATCCAGTTGGTGACTATTATGAATCATTGTACGGAGATCAGAGATCTTGTAGTGATATTCGACTGTTCTCTGAGTTTCAGATCACATATTGAAATACTTTTTAAAGAATGCTACAGATTGTGGGTTCCATTATACGTAATTGAAGAATATTTTGGAGTATTGGTGTAATTAAAAAAATATTTTCAACGTATATTTTGAGCAAATTAACGTTTGGTCACCCATATATCTAAAGTATGTTAATTCACTTGAAAGTGTTCAAAAACGATTCTTAAGATATTTGTATTTTGTGATTTTACTATTAAACAATTTTTATTTACAGAAATGATTTTTGCAAATTACAATACAACTTATTAATGACAGTACATGGAAAACAAAAAAAAAACATTTCGTATGAAAACTGGAGAACAGAAAATAATTCTAACAAAAAAAGCATAAAGAAACAAATTGTTGTTATTTTGAGAAATTGACTCATGGCAGTTATATTCTGCATTTAATTTGAAACGCTAAAAATTAAAGTGTTCTGATTATTGTTGAACAATTGCGACCTTATTAACAACAAAATGGTTTAATTTGATATTTAGAACGAGAAATTGGAATAAAGAATAAAAATTATTTTGCGTATTTCTCAAAAATTAGACTAATAAGAAGTATTTTGTTTAGTTCTGTTAAATAGAAATTTTCAGGAGCTTTCCAATGGTTTATCACAAAGGGGGTGTTGCCATTTAAAAGCATTGAGTTGGGGTGGCTACGGCCCGAGGGGTTGCTTAGTGAAGGTCATTTTTGTGGTCCCGAAACGCTTCTGAGAATTTTTTTAGGTCCATACTTCTAGAGCATTACTCGTTTTTAAATAGACACCCTGTATGTATTCTTGTATATACTTTAATTAGACTTTATGACTATTGGGTGCTGATAAATAAATAAACTTCAAACCAAAATTGAAGGATAATTGGGAAATTCCCCTCTCGGCAAAACAAAAAAATAGTAATATTCTATTTAATTTCTTTTTTATAGAATCTGAGTTATATAGTATTATACATTTGTAAGCGTTATTTGTTGTTAATTATTAAAGTTATTACCAGTTTTTTGTACATTTAATTTTGGTCTTTCAATAAATAAATTATTATTATCTTAAAAATGGTGATGTGGCCATCATGTTACTTTCTCCGACTTTATATTTACGTTTTCATGGGTTTATTTTCAATTGAAATCATATTTTAAATGTACATCGAGCGTTGCGTAAACTCGGATGAAACTGACGTTTAAAACGTCAAAATCATGAATGATGGAAAAATTATACTTCAAATTCTAAAACTAGGTTTACTCGAAAACTAACAAGATTTCGTAAAAAACTTATTCTTTAGAAGTTGTTCATTTTGGCATTCTCTACAATTATTATTCACATAAAATTGCTGTAACTATTATCGTTTCATAATTATAAACCAAAAATTAAAAAAAAAATAATAAATTTTTTTCTCGAATAGCAATGATTTTATGAAAAATATTTTCAAGCAAAAGCTATTCATTTCTTTGTTTTCTTCGATGTTTGTTTAAATGTTTTTGTGATACTTTTTATATTTAAGAATATATTGTAAAAAAACAAAAAACAGTTAAGGTAAACACCTACTTCCGGTGTACGAAATTTTACCAAAAGCTTTTCAGTTCTTCGGATTATCAAATAAGACTTATGTTTAAAGTTTCATATCAATTGCTCTATTGGTTTTTGAGATACAGCGCACACAGACAGACACACACACACACACACACACACACACACACACAGTCACACACATACACACACCCACACAGACACACACACAGACACAAAAAAAAAATTTCCAGAAATTGTTGAAATGGCATCTAGGGACCCCAAAACGGATATTTCCGTAAAAAAAATTTTTGAAAAAAAAATCACGATCACAATACTTTCTCGTACTTCGTAACGGAGAAAGTAAAAAGAACATTTTTGTTTCTTGTTTTTTTTTTTTTTTCATTTATAAAAGAAAAGAGCGGTACAGCAGACGTTACTTCTGAAAAGTGTACTAATTTTAGTGTTGGACATGGTGGTGCCAGTGATATTAAGAAACATTTGAAATCGGAGAAATACAGGCTCTTCGATCAAGATACTGCTTCAGGCTTTTTTGAAAGAACCGATTTGCCAAAGATTTGGATATAGCTGCAGCGGAGGGCGCGTGGGTGTATCACACAGTGCAAGCAAATTACAGCTTAAGCTCAAATGACTGTGCTTCTAATTTAATTCAAGCATGTTTTAAGCAAAAATTTAGATGTGCTCATTCAAAATCTCATTGTTACACATGTGCTGCACCTATGGCGACGAATAAATTGACAGAAGAGCACCTTTGCGAAGCCCACTTCACAACTTCATCAGCGGTTGCTTCAAACCATCTCTCGATAAAATATTCCCCGTTTTGATCCGCTATTTTTTTTTGTCATATGAAGGCGTGAAAGTCAAAATTTTAGGGTTTTGAGAGCGCCAGGTGAACCATCTATATATTATCGATTATTTGAAGATTTAAATAAGAAAATTATAGCATTTTGTGGCGACAATACTGCAATTTTGGAGGAAAGAATAGAAAGGTATGTAATAATGTTTACGCAAAATTGAAACCACTCGAAGACATCTCATTGGGATTGGATGTGGTGTCCACATAGTTCACAACGCGATCAAAACGGCCACAGATTGTCTGCTTGTTAACTTCGAATGCACCATTGTGAAAATTTATTCATTTTTTTTACATCTACATCGTTCTCGTAGAAGCTCTGAAAGGGTTCTGTCATTCCACTGACACAAAGTATCAAAAACTGCTGGGCTACAGTAAAATAAGGCGGCTTGCGTTGGTGCGGGCGATTGAGAGAGTTTTTAAAATGTTCCAGCCTTCGAAAAACTATATTCTGAGCATCGATAAATGCCCAAATATTTTAAAATCATTTTTCGAAGATCCCATTATGGTTAAATTGTATACATGCACAGGCAGTGACTTTTCATTAAAAAATCGAGGGACAAAACGTGTCTGCGAAGGAAATTAATCGTCTACGATAGAATCTGGAACTTAAAGAGAATTCGCTCCCACCATCCGTAATCTACTGGTAAAATTACAAGATATTGATGCTGCTGTTGAGCAGAATGTAAAAACTGCGACGGCTGAATTTTATAAAACAAATAAAGAATACTTGGAGCAGTAGTACCAGTTCAATGCAGAACTAGTATGTGAATGGGCAAATTTTACACAAGTACCTACGCGGGAAGAAGTGCAGAATGTGACGGATTTGGTGATCACGCAAGGATTTATTAGCAGTAGCCAAGATACGAAAGTGTTCGATGAGTTTTCGCTTATTTCCAACTATGTCACAGATGAAAAAATGGCAAGCTGGATCGCTGAAGAACGTTGGGTGGAGTTGTTTAAACACTTTCGTGCTAACCATCTCAACTGTACAAACTTTCGTATAATTAATTGAGGTTTTTTGTATAGTTTAAATAACGCACCTATCGAAAGAGGTTTTTCCCTAATGAATGAAATATGAACAAGTGCAAAACTTAGTCGTGTCGCAGTTTTGAAAGCAATTTTAATTGCCAAGACCAACATCAACAAATCATGTAATCAGCTGCATTCTTACTTGAAAACTAGCCCCGATATTTTGAAACAGATTTGCTCCGCCAAATATAAGACAAGTGATTAGATGTTACATTACTTCTACCTACCTGCTTATTATTACTTTAGTATAAAGTGGTATTATGCCCATATTTTTTTAATAAAAAGTAGTACAATACTAATAAGCATTTTTTTACAATTCTTTAGGCGTCCCGCTTTGATGCAAAAAAATAAACGGTCACGTTAGGTATACACGACATTTATTGTCATATTTTAGTTTTAGTAAAGTTACCAAGCAACCACACCATCTTCTTAAACAGTTGCCATCGACATGAATGATACCATTTATTTATTTTAATAGTTACAACCAGGTAGTAACCGTAAATTATTATTATTATTATTATTATTGAAAATCTTAGATATATAAAGTCTGGTCGCGATATGAAGGCATCTGAGGTGATTAACTTGGACCGATCCCATTTGAGTGTTGGGCGGGTGGTTTATGCGCCTTTAATGCCTGAAGTTCTCAATAAGCAAATATGAGATGTTGGGTTGCATGCATATTTATAACCAAAGTTATCTAACCTTTTAAGAACCACTGATTTATAAATAGAACCTCATAGTGTACCAACAGCTAGCAAGAAAAGTGTAAATATCTGAGATTGTAAAGTAACAAAATACCACTTCTGAAGAGGGTGGCCCTTCCGACCCTTCATTACTCACCTCAGATGCCTTCGTAGCATGGACAAACTTTAGATACGCACAATACATACATCTTTACCAAGTTATGTAAATGAATCCCATTACTATTAGAAGTTAATTGTCGGAACTAGGTTTCTAAAAGTTGAAATAAAAAATATCTCCCCAACTAACTGTTTTCTCTCAAATATGTTTCATAACCACCAAAAGTATACCATTTAGTCCGGTTGCTCAATTGCTAACAGTTTTTTAAACGTTGGAATATTATAATTTATCAGTAACATTTAAACGCAATTCACACATGCGAAACAAAATGCAAGTACCATTACTTAGGTTAGAAGGCCAACGGTAATGGTATAATTATACCTGTTATTGATTCGCAGAAGTAGTAATTACCACTTACTGCACACCACATATTAAAGTTTATAATATTAACAATAATTTTGCCCAGAGCGTTGGCACAGATGTTAATCCAACTCGTTCCCGGGAAAACCAATTACGTTTGCTTAGTTGTGTGGAAAGTTTGAAACTCCTTTAATAAAATATCACTCTCCACGATCCACGTAATGTGTGTTTTGATCGAGGTGTCTTATCATCCGTGAAAGTTTATTGTATAGAAACTTTTTCAGGGTTCATAAATTTTTCATCCCACGCTCTTTTATAACCGAGGATTTATCTAGGCGGTGATTTCCATGTAGAATTTATGAACGTAATCGGTTTTTCTATTTATAAAAAAATACATTTTGCAGATACTGTCGTTATGGTTTGTGGAGTACAGTCAATTGAGGTTTGAAATGTGATGCATTTTGTATACCCTACTAACTTTAACGACAGGATTTACAAAATTTAATTATTTATAAACGGAAAATTTTATTCAATTCTAGATGGATTTGTATGAACGTAAGGTTTGAGCCACAGAATTTTCTTTCTGAGTTGGCCTTGCCTGAGAGAGAGAGAGGAACGTAGCAGTTAAGTCTATTAATTCATTTTTTTAAATCTAATTTAATTGAACTAATCTATTCTCATGACGTAATAATATCCGACATTTATCCAACTCTGAAACAAAATTTTGTGGCTCACACGATATATGAATAACATTAGGTTTTCACAGATAATTAAATTATTATATATGAAAATGAAATATGTTACATATACATTTTATATTTTTTAATATATTTAGTTTTAAATTATAATTCCATAAATGTTTTTCTAGTTTTTGTAATCTTGACACACAGTATATTGAATTATAGATTTTAATAATATAATAAATTATAGAAAAACTTTTTAATTCAATAATAACTATCAAGCTTGCCTGATTCGTTTAAGACGTGTAAAAAAAGCACAATTTCGATGGCAGTAGTGTTACCTTGATAATATTTAGGAAAGTATAATACGGTATTATTTATTAATTGGGTGACGATGATTCTTAAAATTCAAATTACCCATGACCGAGTGACTAGATTATTAGAGAAAGTGGTCACTTATATCTGCAGGATAGATGATCAATACTTCAGCATGAATTGTTTATTTTAGTCAAGGTCAGGCACTGTAAATTTATTTTTATTGTTATTATATTTTCTAATAAATTGTGCACTTATATTACTCCTTTACACCCTGTTTTCAAATGGTTCAAAAAATGAATTGTTTTATTTCTAATCCTCAATCAGATATGTTAGTATATATTTCTATAGTTTCTATAAAAATTTTAACTTCTATTATTTTTTGACACCTTAAGACACCTTATCTCTTATGGTTAAGAGATAGAAGTCTAAGAAACTGTGATTTTATCACTAATCCCGACTAAAATAAAAATGTTGACAATAGATGGGTTCCATACAGAAGAAAATACAACTTTTTGTTATAAGTTGAATATTATTGAAGGTATGAAATTATTGTTTTCTTGAGAAAGTACCTCAAGTGCATAAAAACCAGTTCTGTTCAAATTCGGAAACATCAAAGGTCTAGACATATTTCAAAAGTGACCAAAAAATGTTTTTTGTTTATAACTCGGAAACAAAAAAAGATGGCTAAATTTAGTTTCACTACTGAAAGAAAATTCACTGGCATAAATGGACAATAACACAGGAATATGAAGGTGCTTGCCCTTTAGAGCACCTACAAAAATTATAAAATGTACTGTCACTGATGGACATACAATAACATAAGAATAAAAGTTGATTGCTTTTTAGAGCCTTTATAGATAACCAATTCCTAAAATAGCTTCTATTTCTTCAATATGCAGTTGTTTTTTTTTTTGTGGAGTCGTGAAGTGTGTATTTTTCTTTTCATTCTAATCTTGATATTTGTGTTATACAATGATTTCTTTTTTGAAAAAAATGAGGAAACAACTTCAAAAAAAAAACAACCAAAATATTGGTGGGGAAAATCCGGTGGATCGTGTCTTTTCTTTATGGGTGCAAGCCTAGCTTTTCATGTATAAGGTCATCTAGCTTTTTGAGGCAAGGGTTTTTATGTCAATTTTCAAAACGTCCTCAGTTTCAGTGGATTTTTATCAATTTGTTTGGAGCTTGCTTGGCGGCATTTATTTCCAGTTTCCTTTTTTAGTCTATACCCTATTGGAGAAATAGGAAGAGCTATGGAATGCACGTGGAATGTGCCGATGGTCGTTACCAGTGGCGCAGCATAAATTTAGTAATATTATGATTTTAATTACCTATTTATAAAATATCTTTAAGTATGTTTTTGAATATCACAATATATAATTCAACTTAAAACATATTTAAATATGTTTATGGTTTAAATTATTTGTAAATAATGGACATAAACGACAAACTTTATAATTCCCGTTTCGAAAGACGTCTACGTTCATGGAAAAGCGGAGCGATAACTTTTGGTTGAGTGGTACAGCGGTCGGGCCATGTGTTCAGCGAGATATGAACGAACTATCACAAAAAATATATTGGTCCACAGCCTATACCCTCGAACGCATGGTGAACAGAGCGGCCCATAACAAAATAACATGCCATTTTTTTTTTTATTTCATAGCTGCGCTCACCATTTTAAAGGCGCATTCTATTTACATTCTTTAAATTCCATAGCTCTCTGTATTTCTCCAATATCTAACTACACTTCCCTGAGTGTGTCAAGTTGGCACCCCAATGAAGAGTTCTGAATAGAGTCCTCAATTCCTTTTGATGTATCTAGAAGTATCATCTTTAAAAAAAGAGTTCTGTAAAATTGGGCTGTCGGGATTTTTTTGAAAAATGGAGTGCCAACTTGACACCGCACCACAACATTATTATCGAATAGTTCTGAACTAGTTTCAAGATGTGTTTGGGTTAGTACTATAGTTCCTGATACTTAAAAAAAAAGTTGGAAATTCGAAATATTCAAATTCATATTACTCACTTAATATTGGTTGAATATAAATATTTCGAATTTTCAACTTTTTTTTAAGTATCAGGAACTATAGTACTTATCCAAACTGTGGATAGAAGTCACAAAGAACTACGGGAAACACCAATCAGAACTATCCGGAACCATTAAAAATATTTTTTGAAAAAAGTCGCAAAGCCTAAAATGAATTCTATGAGTTCTGAGTTAATTTTCTATTTCTAATTACTGAGTACAATAATTCTTTTCTTATAAACAAATTCGATACAATCACGATTTATGGCATTTTTAAAGTTGAAATTTGAAAATAGGCAATTTAATTTCGAAAATACCTGTTTCCTCTCATTTAATCGCAATTTTCCATTAAAGTTTTAATTAGAACTCCTTGAGTACAACCCATAAGCCAAAATCAGAGATCCCAGAACTATAAAAAAAAAGAAATATTTTGAAAAATGTTCTGTCCGAAAGGAAAAATATATAGAGTTCTAGGAGTTTTGAATATTGAGAGTTCTAGGAGTTTTAAGTTAATTTTATATTTCTAATTATTGGGTACTATTATTCTTTCTTATAAACAAATTCAATACAATCACGGCATTTTTAAATAAAGTTGAAAGGACCCCGCACAAACCTTAAATGTGTCTCGGTGGATTTGGCTGAAATTTTAGGAATTTGTAGTTTACGTCATCCTCATGAAAAGTTCTCATGGTTGCAACTTGATTCGTTGAGCATTATGAGCCGTATGAGATGCTACAGAGTTACTCACTCATCTTGGGATTCGGTGGAGGATGCCTGCACCTCTCAAACCAGGACAACAACTTCCTATGGATGAAGCTAATGATTCACGAATAATCACTAAGACGAGGTGTATCGTGGAGGCCACATTAAATCTATCTTTAAATTCTTTCAGCAGACAATACCGATTCCCCATCTTCCTAATTTGGGTGATTTTTACCATATTGCTGGTGCGATAATCAATAGGTATCATCCTTCCATTTAAATGCAAGTAGCTAAAGGGGAGTTGGCTCATCAATTACTGGACAAAAGCAAATAAAGTGAATGTTCTTCAAGCACTTGTGGAGGCTGAACGTCTGAAAACTCGTAAAGTTCACTTGAATGCTCAACAAGTTCCCGATTTTCCAATTATGAAATTACATTTTTGAGGGATATTACTGTTGGGATCTATTAAGTCCATTTGGCACCATCGTATATACTACACAAACTACAAAGAGAGGAATCGGAAGAAATCCAGCTCGAAATGTTGAAGGACATACAAAGAATACCACAACCTGGTTTAATAAGAGTTAGAGTGTATCGATTTCACAATGCAGCGAAGTATCAATTATGGATATCATACCGTTCGATAGACGATCATGATATCGATGATGGGATGGACGTTCAAGACGACTATCCCATCCAAGGTTATTATTGCACTTGCAAATCCGGTGCTCGAACTCTGGGCATATGTGCACACATTGCGAGCGTTTTATGGTCATAGGATAAGCACGACATAAACAACATTTTCATTACCCTTCCTCGAAGCTTCTTCATGCTATCTCCGATGCTGCGAATAGGCCACCACAAGAAAATCTTGATAATGTACCAGATGTTATTGACGTTTGAATATTTGTTGGGTATGCGCTATATACCTTTGTAAATAAAACATAATAAATGCGATAATTTAATAAGTAAGAAAAAACGTAAAACAGAAGATTGATTTTCCTTCCATCACTGAACTTTGCGTATTCCACAAACGAAAACTAGTCGAAGAAGAGAAGAAATGGAAGGGAGTGGGGGCGGAGGAGAAAGGTCAAATCAGGATAGAGGAAGGATGGGAAAGGGTTAAATTAACAGATGTATAAGTGCCTACATAGTGGCAGCGGCAGTTGTCTATTTCTTACTTTCGACTGTTTTTAGTGCTCATACGGCTCAACGAATCAAGTTGCAACCATGAGAATTTTTCATCAGGAAATTCCCAAAATTTCAGCCAAATTCACCGAGACCCATTTTCCATAAGATTAGTGCGGGGTCCTTTGAAAGGTAAATTTAATTTTGAAAATTCGTATTTCCTGTCATTTAATCGGAATTTTCCATTAGAGTTTTCGTTAGAACTCCTCGAGTACAGCCCATAAGTTAAATGAGAACTCTCAGAACTATTGAAAAATCAGTCCGAAAGGAAAAAAAATTGAGAGTTCCAGTAGTTCTGAGTTAATTTTCTATTTCTAGTTGTTGAGTACAATAACTCTTTTTTTATAAACAAATTCGATACAATCACGATTTATGGCATTTTTAAATAAAGCTGAAATTCGAAAATAGACAATTTAATTTCGAAAATACTTTTTCCTGTCATTTAATTGCAATTTCCCATTATAGTTTTCGTTAGAACTCCTTTTAAAATTTTGCCAAGAGCAAGTTATTTGGATTGTCAAGTAAGCCGCGTTTCATGTTAGTTCCTCAAAACAGTTATTTCCATTAAAAGAAAGATTCCACGAGCACAATTATTTTACTCGAATATGTAACGCAAAATGCATTATTTAATGACAATATCCAACGCCTGATACTTCCCATAATGTGAAAAGCGGAATTATACACCATGGCGATGGTTAAACCGTTGATTCCAAGAAATTCTTCTGGATTAGAATTTCCCGTTATCTCATTTCCACCCGCGAGCTAGTTTTTAAACCGCCATTAACGTCTCGCTATTTTCAGGATTCGCCGACTTTACTTAGGTTTCAATTACCGACTTTTTTCTTAAATCATTCCTTGTTAGTTCATTTAATTTGTGTTGATAAACTGTACATGCACATTATTGTATAATAAATAATGTATTAATCAATCAATGTGTAATTTGGATATTAAAATCCCGCAATCAAACAATTAGTACTTCACTTGTACTTACATATTATGGCTATTAATATAACGAGAATATTATGCGATTCATAACAGTCGAGGACGTTTTAAGTGACGAGGCCAAGCCACCTAAGAGACGTCGAAGATTATTATAAATCGCGAGTAATATTCAAAGCTTTATCGTATCATCGACTCCGATGCTATATAAATCAAATCAATAAAATGTACACTTTCTTATTAACGTATGCTGACTCGTAACTTACATTCGTTAGTAACTAAGATCCCTTGATGATATGTACAAAACAATAGTTTGTTGATTCGTAACAAACATATTATGAGTACTAACGTATTATGCAATAATAGTACCATTATGATTCTAATAATTATCAATAAATGTTTAGCATAAAATAAACATAATATGATAGGATAACGGATTTAAGCGAATATTTAATATATTGTTGTTCTGTTTTCATAATTGTATTGCTAAAATTGCTGTCTTTAAATCAACATGTAAAGAACCTGTAAAAAAGCTCACATTGTTTGGTTGATTAAATTACGCATAAATTTACTATTAAAAATAATAGATTTATATTTTCATTTTGTCAATCTCATTTCGCATCTCCAAGGAATAAAAAGTTCATTTCTGTGCGTGAATAGATGTAGTGATGATTACAATTTGGCAAAATTTCAGAGAATTTACACTGCCAAAGTATGTTATACGCATCAACAAAATAACTAGCTTCTGATAATTTTTCATTAAACATTATCCTAATTATATCGACTATAAATAAAATGGTTAATAGTATCACAATATTGGATGCCTCAACAATAATATTAGTATAATTAAACTGAATTGAAAAATTATAATTATAATTTCAATGCAGTTTATTAACGGATGTGAAGTTAGCAATACGAATTCGTAACGCAAGAGTGGAAATTAATTATTCTTATAATGTTCGGGGGCGGTGATCCGAATTTTATTTTTTTATAAGTTAGTATGGTTAATGAAAAAACTTTGAAAATAGTTACATGTTATTATATGCGCGCTAAATAATTAAGTGGTTGGAAATTAGGAGTGGCGTTGTGACAACTAATTAGTATGATAGTACTTTAGTTGCCATTTGAGGGTTTTTAATTTTTTTAAAGTAAATTTAGAGAAAACTTATTTTAAAATCTATTGCTGAAATGTATTGCTAATTTCACACCAAAACGGCCAAAGGTACATATCCCAAATTAATAATTTTTATTTTTTTATAACAATACCAACCATGGCTATAAACTACTTTACTATTTGTAGGTGATACCAAGGAAAATTATTTATTTTTATACATGGTAGTTGCGCCGGGACACTGCTTGAAATATTGCCAACTTCACATAAATTAAATCGCAGGGTTTTGAAAACATGTTCACAAGCCACTGAACGAAAATCTGAAGTGCCCACTGCTGTTGTCGCTACCAAAATAAACCTCGATTGTTACCGGTGGTGGAGGCCGCTGAATGGGGGTGTCATTGTCCACCGTCAATAATCGGCACTATTGTTAATAAAGGGGCAACAGGGTAACAGTTGCAGTTAGAATGTCAATCACGTTTCAAGTAGTAATCACAGTTTAAGTAGCAGTCACAGTTTGGGTAACAGTTGCGATTTTAAGTAGCAATGAGTACGTATGCAACTTTAACTCTTTTGATGATTTCTTAAAAAAAAGCGCGCTGTATTTATCATAATTTTTTTTTTCGATAATATTAACGTGTAATTCTAAAGGCTTTTTTTCAAAAATACGGCTTTGAAATGGGAAAAACGACATAAAAGGCCTTAAAATTATAAGAGCACCAAGTGTTACGCGTATTCCAAGAGCTCATCCAAGCGAGCAGTGCTGCAAATCCAGTGAGGGTAAAAAATCTCACAATTCGGTGGATGATATAGAATTCAAAGAATTTCGGTATAAAATTTTTTGTTTGAATCGATCTTCATTTATAACTGGTGCTTTTTGTAGGAACTAAAGGCTAAATCCCAATATAGGTTCCGTTGCCATAATTATGGTTAAAATGGCTCTCAGCTGGTTTCGAAATTTTCTTAGTAGTGACAGCTCGCGGGGTGACTCATGGTACGGCGGAGGTAGCAAAGATGGTAATGCAGATAGATGCGGCCACGCCGTCTTTGCAACCGATCCTACCTATATTTATATCTGTATTGCCACTTCTGCTACCTCGGCTGTACCATGAGTCACCCCCGAGCCGTCACTGGTTCTTGGTTTAGAAATTATTGCACTACTAACGTGTAGCTTGCTTAGTTTAGGGTTATAAATCCTATACTAGGATTTTCTTGACTTCTTTCTTATTGTGGCGCAGAATAATACACGTCTGACACTTGGTGTCACTAAATTTAATTTGATCAATCGTGATCCTATCGCTAATAATTTCCGACAAAATTATAGGCACTCGTTAGATTAGTGTTGAATATTGTACGCTTTTACCACGTGACATTTATAAGCCCATATGGCTATCGAATTATTCAAGTTTGGTCCAATCGGCCCACAATTTAGTGTTAATTATGCAATATGAAACATTTCCGGTATACGCACTAGTGCAAATTTTCACTGATGTCAAAGCTAAGACTGATTTATTTTAAAAGACTGATTTATTCTAAACTGAGTCTAAATTGATAATTTCAACTTCTCTTCACTTTTCTCTTCTTTGATTAAAAATTTTAATTTATTTTTCCGTATCCCCAACTCTGGTGTTAACTTGCAGTAAGAATATGGACATTTAATTTCTACGATCTCGTCTTCATTAATTATTCCATCTGGACTTGCACCTAAATATGGATGGGTTTCCAAAATAAATAATCGACACTCCTTCACTTCTTTCCCAAACTGGCTTTCAAATGTTTCTTTTGCCAAACTTTCATGGTCTCTTCCCCATTGTATGGCAACTGATCCATGAGGAAGAGGAAAATAGAATTCTGTTCTTTTAGACCTCATGTTTTTAATTTTTGCTACATAGCGTTGTGCATGATTTCCTGGGACTTTCCTCGCTAACTTTCTGTATAGTAAAGGATTGTAATGTTCTTTACTATTAAAGGAGATTACTGCAGCCCTATATCTCATGTCGTAGCTTCCTTTTACAGGAAAGTTTATTCTTTTTCCACTTATGAATTTTGCAGCTACAGAGTTGTAAGTTTCTGTAGCATTGGTATTCATATTTAATATTAAACTCTGCACATTTTGACGGTGTTCATCAAATCTAATTGTAAAATTTCTACCGGTCTGTCCTTGAAAGTGACTAGCAGCCGAAATATATCGGAGTAAAACATTTTATAAGTAAAATATACCGGGTGTGGCACTTAAGACGCCTCGGACCATAGCTCCTTTACGATAAAAGCTATCGAAAAAAATCTAAGAACAAAGTGGTGCACAGTTACCGTCGCTATGTTTTAAAAATATTTCTAATCATCAGTGGCGTGCCGTACTCCAGTGGCGTACCAAACTTATGTTTTTTTAAATGGAATGCCCTATTTTTTATTGCAGATTTGGAAAGTGCTCGACGAGTACTTATTTTTTTATCTAACATGTTATACCCTTCACTTTAGCGGTTTCGCTGTTATAACCCCTTCTTTCAAAATTGCGCCCCATTTTTGAGATTTTTTTGTAGAGAAACTAATTGACGCCGTCGCCTAAATTTTGAATTGAGGTACAGGTTAAGACCTCGTATACCTTCACATAATTTTTTTTCGGGTAATTTATGGAAAAAAAATAATTTTTGATTGATCTTCGCATGTTGTCATTTTTTCCGAAAATTTCAAATGGCACCCCCCTAAAAAAATTACGGCGTTGTACAGCCAAAACTCTAAATTTTTCATTGGTGTAAAAAAAATTACACATTGCATAACAGAATTTCGGAGAAAAAAGGAATTTCATCGCAAATGTCGGGAAACGTTTTCCGTTCCCAAGTGTGCCATGAGAAAACAAATACACAAATACGGTCAACATAATAGTATGTACCTATTTATGCAACATGATATGAAAAATGCAGATAAAGAAAATTTAACAACTTAAACTAAATGTTCGAAATGACGACCTTCCTGCTGGAGGCATAACCGCAACTTCTGGTGATATACCGCAGTTCATTATTTTCGGTAATAACTGCCTTCTTTCTAACTCTCCTTGGCCGTTTCACACTTCCCGTAGTAGTAAATCTCTCCAACACTTTTTGAAACGCACGTTCATTTGGATGTGCCCTGTGCGGATATCTCGCAGCGTACACTCGTGATACCAAGAAACAATTCTTGTTACATTCTCCAAGAATAAATATCATGTCAACCATTTCCTCTTGAGTTCGGAACATTTTTAGAACGTTTATCAAAAATGACTTATGGCTGCTACTGACGTCTAATAATTTACTTTGACAATTGCCAATCTTTTGTTTTCTCATGGCACACTTGGGAACGGAAAACGTTTCCCGACATTTGCGATGAAATTCCTTTTTTCTCCGAAATTTTGTTATGCAATGTGTAATTTTTTTTACACCAATGAAAAATTTTGAGTTTTGGCTGTACAACGCCGTAATTTTTTTAGGGGGGTGCCATTTGAAATTTTCGGAAAAAATGACAACATGCGAAGATCAATCAAAAATTATTTTTTTTCCATAAATTACCCGAAAAAAAATTATGTGAAGGTATACGAGGTCTTAACCTGTACCTCAATTCAAAATTTAGGCGACGGCGTCAATTAGTTTCTCTACAAAAAAATCTCAAAAATGGGGCGCAATTTTGAAAGAAGGGGTTATAACAGCGAAACCGCTAAAGTGAAGGGTATAACATGTTAGATAAAAAAATAAGTACTCGTCGAGCACTTTCCAAATCTGCAATAAAAAATAGGGCATTCCATTTAAAAAAACATAAGTTTGGTACGCCACTGGAGTACGGCACGCCACTGATGATTAGAAATATTTTTAAAACATAGCGACGGTAACTATGCACCACTTTGTTCTTAGATTTTTTTCGATAGCTTTTATCGTAAAGGAGCTATGGTCCGAGGCGTCTTAAGTGCCACACCCGGTATACTGAAGGAAAAAAAATGAAAGATTTGAAATTTGTGAAATTTTGACCATTTTCAAACCGCCATATCTCGGTGTATTTTTAATAGATTTTGATGAATCTTTTAGGACTCAGGACTCAAAAAACGAAGTTCCTGCGGCGATTTAGCACAAAGTTATGGGTGTTTCAAAAAAAGTGCATTTTATGGTCTTTTTAATTTTTCTTTTGGAGGGGCGTAGAGCCGTCTTTTTAAGTGGGGAATAAACCCTATCAAAGAGGACACATTTTGCTTTTGATTTCTCAAAAGATTGTCGAAATCTGTTGTATAGAAGCTGAGTTATGGCCATTTTTTTACAAATCTCAAGTGTTTAATTTTTTTCCGTCAGTGTAATTTGTTTGTTTTTATTGGATATGCGATATTCATGATTTTGCGCAAACAATGAATTTTCATGCACAACTTAAAGAACATGCAAAGAAAATTTCATTCGGTAAAACGAAAACAATTTCGTCCAAAAGCTTCGGACTTATGAGTCAAAAAACCACAAAATTCGCTTTTTTCAAACACCCATAACTTTGTGCTAAATCGTCGTAGGAACTTCGTTATATGAGTTCTGCGCAGGTAATTGAACACATTTCAATGCCCTTTTGGTGGATCGAGTCGTCACATTTTTTCCAACTCGGTACACGTTGCCAAAGTTGGACGTTTTTTGTCCAAAAATGTTCAGGAGCTGTACTGTTTATCAATAATCTAATGGTTCAGAGTAGAAAGTGATAGATAGATAGAGCGGGGTTTATTTACAGATGCAACGGAAAACAGATTATGAGTTAATAGTAAAATCCATTGTAATTGAACAAAACAAAACGAAAATAACACAGAAACACAAACACACTGAAACCCAGGCACTAATACAAACTGATAATAATGAGAAAAGCAGAATTGGCACAAACTTGGAACTAGCAAGTTTGAATGAATTATTTGTATGAAAAGTAGTGACGTAGAAAAAGTAACTATTCGTTATTAGAGTACTCGGTACACGACGAGATCCGAAGTGATCCGAAGTAACGAATATCAAGATTATTCGTGATTGGTTACTATAGTTCGTTTTAGTTATGCGGAGCGCCGATCGCCACATGTAAACACATATTATACCTATTTAAAAAAATAAATAAAAAACCAAATTGAGACCCGAGAGTATAATAGGAAACTCGAGTATTATATAGTTGTTCCAAAAATTTGTTTTTTTCCCGAAACCACAATTAATTTACGTCATCCAAAAATATCCATAAGTTTGCCCTGTTGAAATAATCTCCGCTGATCACTCGAGTACAAACTTCGAAGGAAAACTCTAAGGATGCACCTATAGCTATCTCTTAGGATACCCGTACGGATTCGAATTTCTGTAAGTAAAACTAACAATTAGTTACAAGTACCGAAAAGTAACGGAAATCACTAGTGAAAAGTGACATAAGCGGGTGTCATGTTGCCGAACGTATTTCTTATGAAAATAAGCTGATCAAGAAGTGTTAAAAATACAAGTTTGAGTTAGAAAGACAGCACACACTGACAAATAATTTTCAAACTAGTCATACTACCGAAATTGCAGGGTTTTCTGTAAATTAATATCGAATAATAACGCATATTTAACGACTGGATGTTCAAACTCTGAGGACCTCGTGAAGGCCCAGGAACCATGGTACAACATTTTAGAATTAAGATAAGCTACTCTCGGCTACTCTCGGGGCCGCGGTGGTCTAGTGGGTAGAGGTCCGGCCTCTGGACCCCGTTGGTGCGGGTTCGAGTCCCGTCCGGACGGTCACTTTTTCAGCACGAAAAATGGCCGTACGGGTCCCTGGATGTCTAGTGTTTGTCCCCATTTCATTTAAATATGAATTATTACTATATATCGGTTGTGGCTGAATGCCCTAGCAGGCTAAGCCAAGTCCCCATCATCCTCGATTCCCTAACCCGAACTCCTGTCTATCATCTTTCCTTAAAAAAAAAAAAAAAAAAGCTACTTGAAATTTTTGAAAGAATATCGTCACTTGTAGATTATCCGCCAATTTATACACACCCGATATATTGTTACTGAATGGGCTATCGACCAAGGTCTTTCCGCCCAGAAAAATAGATTTTAAACAACATTTAGAAAAACTAGTGAATAAACATACAAATATAATGATTGGGCTGATTGCAGCCCTGAACGAATGGTTTACCCGCGACTCAACGCAAACTGTAGAAAGGGAAAGAGAAGGAGCGCTGCACTTTGAGAAATATACTAAATCGCAAAAATGCAGAAACGCCTTTGCTTTTTTTTTATTTCTTAAAGTATCGAAAAACTGCAAAGACAAATGTTGTTGGAAAAAATATCATCTAGCGATTGATCGCGCCCAAATTTTGATAATTTATTAAAAATATTCTTTTTGAGAACCTTTTATTTTTTTAATTAAAAACTAAGACCTAACTTCAAAAAAGAAAAAGGTCAAGTTGTTGGCATAACTATCATTGAGATATCTGTAAAATGTGAACTTCACCTAATGATAAACAAAGATAAATCATGCAAAACCGTGAATACATGCACTGAGAGAACAGCCTTAACACGTCCGTTTAATATGTATCGGAAAGCCGTTCTCGTAACATAACCAAGTTCAATGATCTGGGACCATAGCACTACATACCGAATATTATATACAATAATAGTGCAAACATATTATTTGCAATAATAATATATGTACTGTTTATTAAAAAACATAAGATGTTCTTAGGTTTTAGATATGTTATCTTTGTTCATTCAAGAAATTACTTGTGGTTCCAAAGGAAAGTTTTTAATGTCTTCAATGTATTATTTGCAATAAATAACCAAGAAATTGTTTCCGTCTTAAGGGCATTCCGCTGTTTGGTCTTCATTAAATTAAAATTCGATATTGGCAAATTAGTGTGGAAGACATAAAATGTCGGAAACAAATTTTGTTGGTGAGCCACATGTCTGGGACCAATCTCCTCACAGCGTATTTTTTATTTCTTGGCAGACCGATTGCAGATCATTCAGCAATTTACTTGAAAACAATTTAACTCTACTTTTTCTTGGTGAGACTTGGAAATATTATACTCCTCGCCACATTCAATCCAATATCTTTATTTCATCGCTTGTACAATGTAAATGCTGACCTTTTTCTGCTTCTTTAAAAGTCGCCCTTTGAATAATTCGGTTGGTTTTCCTCGTAATTCTGAGAATATTTTGGCTTTTTAGCTTCTGCACCACGGCTGGTGTCTTCACCATAATCATATCACCATCACTGTTTAGGTTTGAGCTTTGGTAGTTTTGAGTATTGGACGTTAGATTGTGGACTAGTAGGAAATTATTGATTCACACATTTGAATTTAAGTACAAATATTAGCAAAAAAAATATTTCTCTGCACTTACGAGGTCTAATTTAATTTAATTTAACTACCAGGTAATTAATTTGCTTAAGAATTTCGGTAGAGACAAATCTAGCTATTTTGGTATATCGGTGGAGTATACCTAAAATCGGTTGAAATTCCGAAATTTCCACAGTGCTCCATAAAGCGCCTTGCCGTGCGCCAAAGGCAATAACTTTATTTTTAAATTATTTTTCATACAATCTCTCCGGAGGTTGAAACCGGGGGTGATCGTCCTGCGATCGACGGTTTGGTATCTCCACTCTAGATTAAAGGAAACAATTGTTTAAAGCTATAAACCAAAGTAACAGCTTATCAGGCAAGAACAGAGGGTTTTTCTTCCATATTTTAAGCAAGAAGAACAACTTGTGTGCTGTTATGTTTTTCCGAGACTCCTTTGCTAATAAAGGGTTTTTAATAAGAACTTGTCAACTTTTTTTTAAATATCTCGTAAACCATTTGGGATATATCCAAACTTTTATTATTGGCTTAATGTACAATCAATGCAATTATGAATGGAACTCGACTTCGGTCATATGTCCACCAAGGGCACGATTGCAGCGGATGATTCGTTGAAGCCAATTTTCGATGACTCGGCCACACAATTCCCCGGAAATGGCCGCTATTTCTCGTTCGATGTTGGCTCTTAGGTCATCTAAAGCCGCGCCGCCGGCTTGTTGGCATAGATCTTCGATTTAACGTAGCTCCACAGAAAAAAGTCTAGAGGTGTTAAATCGCAAGATCTCGGCCAATCGACAGGACCTCTTCTCGATATAACACGTTCGCCGAACTTGGACTTCAATAAGTCGATTGTTTCTCCAGCTGTGTGGGATGTGACACTGTTTTACTGAAACCACATATCATTGGCGACTTTCTATCGCCTGCTTCGGCAAAAGCCTGAAGTCAGCAGTCTACTTTAATGCTTAACAGTAATCGCTATGTCAAGTGCACACTCAACCAAACTGAAAGTATAGTATACAAATGTAAAAAAAGTCTTACAAAAAAATTGTTCCAATGCGCACCAGGATCTATTTGTGTTGATCTAAATATACTTCTTGCGAAGTCGATACGCATGCGGGATAGCAGGGCAAAGCAAGAACACTGAATAAAAGTAGAAAATAGATATATTTTCGACTACATATACAAAATTTAAATCTGATGTAAAATCACTCGTTCATCATTATAATTGAAGTATATTGTTTGTAAATATTTAATTTATCTTTATTTAGAACATTTATTTTATGTTAAATCATTGTAAAGGTGTTAACCGTCAATAAATGTATTATTATTATTATTAAAAGTGATGTGGCCTTCAAGAAAATATGACTGTAGGTGCTGCAAACATCATTGGTTCACAGACAAGAATCAATCTTCTGCCGCTTCATATTAAATTAATTAAACAATTTGTTAAAGCATTGGACAAAGCATTTTTAAATCCCTCCCTTGCGCTTTGTACTGTAAATCTAAAGGACGGATCTTTTTAGGAAATCACAAGACAAGTATCTCTAAAGAATAGTTTAAAACATGATAGCTAACCGTAAAAGATTATGGCTACGAATATGAGCATAAAATTGCATATAGATTTTCGGGCTATCTTGGTGATTTTAGGGGTGGGGGGCAGGGGGAAGGTGGGAGACTTCATTAGAAAATGAAAGTGATTAAAGAAAGGTATTAAGAAAGATGAGACGACAGATGATGGCGGATTACTGCTGAAATCTTGAACGCGATTGATTTGGTCAACCACATAAAGGAAAATACACTAACAAAAGTTTCTTAACATTCTTCGTAAATAGTCTGGATCAGTTATGATTATATTATTATTATTGCTTATTAAGTATATTCTATGTATGATTTTGGATGATTTAAGACAGTCTGATTCAGCGATGGCTCATGGATCTTTGTAGAATAGGCTAAGACGAGATGCACTACTTTTACGGTGGAAGCAAATAATCCGCTTCAGTTTGGTCACATTTTATACTGATTGAAGAGCTTCCTCTCCACGTCATTATTACAAGGAGTGATTAGACATTGGAGTTATGGAACATTTTTTGCTGTGATAATAGTCGTATCTAAAATTAGTATCAGGTGCACTATCATAATACAAAATTTGTGTCAGGTGCGCTATCATAATATAAAATTAGTGTCAGAAGAATAAAAAGAATAACAATAGACAATTATATTAGTAAATTTTCATTGGAATATTAACATGCTCACTCAAAATAATTTTTTTCCACGACCACTGTAGAATTTAAGCACTCTGAAATCAATTTTGATTATAGAACGTACACACTCGCACTCTTGTTATGGAACAAAATACTATGCGCTTATGCGTTTTGCATGTAATTCATTCCATAACAAGTAATGGAATTAATATTCTCACACCGTTCCGAATAAAACAATTAGCCTTGGATATCACAATTGTCAAAATACTATAAACATAATCACAAACGTAATAATAAAACGTAAGTTGTTTGTGTTCATTATTTTATCTGGTCGAGGAGAAAGTATAGTCTGCTGCTCGGTAAGAATAGCGGCTCGCGGCTCGCGCTCGGAATATTCCACTCGCATCGAATTTCCATTCTAACCTTCTTACAGAATATACTATTCTCACGTAGTTAATTACATACTTATATCACCTTATTGACTAGATGCTTTGCCAAAACAAGTTGTTAGTCCCTCGGATTGAAGTTGTTTACCCAACATTTATATGCTGCATCTCCAGTAAAAACATAACAATAATCCCATAATAATATGTTTATTGATAATAAAACGATAAGAACTTTGCTTTTGATAAACAAAATAAAGCACTAATACCCGTTACATAACAAGTTCCCAGTGTTATCAAATCTCGCCTGATATCAAAACATAGTACTTAGTATCCCACGCCTGATATGCTATTGATTTATGATTAACTCATCCTCTAATAGAGTAGATTCCAATGTCACGTAGAAAACAGAAAATTTTCCCTTATTTACAGCTGCACGTGGAGCATAGCGTCCTCGAATAGAATATATATCAACAACAAAAACACGCGAATTTATTACCACCACTGTGAGTGGCCAGAATCAAGGACTATACTATTCACAGATTATGATCGGCTATTTCGGGAACGCAACGCGTGAATTGTATTTTCGTTGAGCCGTTGCAAAGTTACGAAATCGCATTAGAATATTGGTCGTTCGAAACGGGTTCATCAGCCTTCGGAAAATCGCATTAACAATCTATTTTTACATTATTAACCCTAATATTTGTGATTTTCATCAACTTAATAATAATGATGGTTATAAAGCGTGAATTCTTGGCAGGAAATTGAAATAACGCGGGGAACATGCATATGGTAATGCTTATTTACAACATGGTAATTACAGCAATAAAGTACGATCCGGTGCATATTATTGGTAACGTAACGGCTAATTATTATTTCAGACACGAAAAGTTTACGTGATGAGAATTATTTATATGCTTTTGAATGCAAGAGGTTCTTATTTATATATTATTCGTGTGCTTGTATTTGCGAAGACCTCACAATAGTTGTGTTAATGTTTAAGAGACGGCTAGCGCAACCGTTTCAAGTTCAAATTTCAAGGACAAAATTTAAACTATTCAATTAAGCCTTTGTCCACATTGGTTAACAACATAGAACATTCATATGTGGTCATGCCGTGGAATTAGATTTTGCTGCGTAGAATTGCTAATTATTAAAATGTCTGGTGTAATTTTCCTTTCGTATTACATTATAAATATTATTAATACTCTGTAAGACGTGATATGATCAAATTACAGAAATTGAAGTAGTAGATAATAGTCTATATCAAAATTTCTACTCGCATCTCATTTATTGATTTATTTTAAATAGTGGAATTTCGGAATTATATAATTCTTCATAAGTTGTTCATTATGGCATTGTCTATGAATATTATTATCATTTCATATGTATAGCCCAAAAATAAAATTCTTGTTTTTAACATAATAATTGTTATAAGTGTCGCTTATTGTCTGTTCCCAATAATTGTTGGTGGATAACACCATTTAATTTAAGGGTTCTCCTACTGTAACAGGGGCCCAAACAGGCTAAGTTTTGGGACTTTATTTCGGGAAAACTACAAATGCAATTTGTGTAAATATTTATATTTTGGTATGTACTCGTATAATGAGTGTGTGTAAAACTAGTCAACCCGAAATATTGAAATTTTCACACGTTATTCTTTTACACGTCGGCCGACGTTTACCGTGCTCGGTCCGTCGGTGAACATGATTACGCAAATATGGTTGGTCTGAAACAAAATACAAACATATTTTCATAAACTTTTTTGGTGAATTTATAAAGCAGTGCATGATAGATGTGTGCGATATTATGTGCCCTGACAAGAAAAAGGATTTTCAGTTACTATCTCTCTCAAGAAAAACAATCACCGAGAGAATTGAAAATATTGATAAAAATCTAATTTCACAACTGACTACAAAAACTCAAAAATTTATTTTTTATTCAATTACCATGGATGAAAGTACAGATATCAGCGATACTGCGCAGTTACTCATATTTGTAAGAGGAATCAACGCCCACTTTGAAATTACAGAAGAACTTGCAGGGCTGCAGCCAATGAAAGGAACAACGACTGGTGCCGATATATTTTGTGAATTTGAAAATTACATCGATAAACTTCGTTTACCTATTGACAAGCTATGTAATGTAACTACAGATGGTGCTCCTAATATGGTTGGAATCAATCAAGGATTTGTTGGGAAATGTAATTCTAAGTATCCGGAAAATGATGTTGTTTTTTGGAATTGCCTTATACATCGGGATGCTCTCTGTAAATCGGCTTTAGATATTGACCATATACTTAATATTGTTGTAAAACTGGTAAATATGATTCGTTCCAGAGGATTATTACATCGCCAGTTTCAACAGTTTTTGGAGTCCGTACATGCTGAGCATTCCGATATCCTGTATTATTCAAAAGTTCGTTGGTTAAGTGCTGGAAAAGTATTTGAAAGAATTTGGGATTTAAAAGACGATATTGTGAATTTTCTTCTTGATAAAGACATTTATTATCAATTTGACGTCTTAGAAAACGAAACGTGGCTTTCTGATTTCGCTTTTTTCACAGACCTCCTCGTACACATGAATAAACTTAATCTCAAATTGCAAGGAAAAAATCAGTTTCTTCACGATATTTGGCAATACCTGAAAAGTTTCAAATTACAGTTATTATTATTTGCTAATCAGATCTCTAAATCTGATTTTTCTCATTTTCCAAGAATACAATCTTTAAAATTCACTATATCAAACAATAACATAAACATAAAAAATACGAAATTAATTTGAGAAAACTATCTACAGAATTTGAAAGGAGATTTCAGGACTTTAGAAAAATGGAACCAGAGTTTAGTATTTTTGCGACCCCATTCAATGTTAATTACGAAGAAGTTGATGCAAAATTTCAACTTGAGTTAATAGAACTGAACTGTAATACTCTCCTGAAACAAACTTTTCATACACTACCATTACTAGAATTTTATAAAAATTTAAGTCCAGATAATTTCCCAAATCTAATTACTCATGCAATGAAGATAATGACAATGTTCGGCTCATCTTATATATGCGAACAAATCTTTTCAACAATGAAGCTTAGGAAAACTTCTATAAGAAACAGAATTACAGATGAGCACCTTTCATCAGTTTTAAGAATTTCTGCTTCGCAAATGGAACCGGACTATGATGAAATTTTGATGAAACAGTCTCAATTTCATTTTTCTCATGCACCAT
Source organism: Ocypus olens (assembly GCA_910593695.2). Taxonomy (NCBI): domain Eukaryota; kingdom Metazoa; phylum Arthropoda; class Insecta; order Coleoptera; family Staphylinidae; genus Ocypus; species Ocypus olens. The sequence continues at coordinate 9,070,107 of OU343054.1, read as the reverse complement.
CAACCAGTAATGACACCAGAAAATAAAGTGATAATACTTTACATCAAGAACTACACTAAATTCATTTTATATTTTGTGCTTATAATTTTGTTACCTTTTGCTTTTTTACTATTAAAATAATAAGTGTATGTAATAATATATGTATATGTTTATAGAACACATAAATTAGTTAACGATTAAGCATTATTCTTTGGCCCGCTACGATTGTCTAGTTATTACAAATGGCCCGTCTTAAAAAAAGTTTCCCCACCACTGCCTTAAAGGGTAACACACAGATGCCCACCGGATCGCTAAAATCAAACCCAAATCTGGTAATTTTTTTAGGGCAAATGAAGAGCTTTATTTAAATAACTCGAAATAGCGCATGTATTAAATATACCATTTTTTTGGTATTTATAATGATTGCAAGTGGCGGAGTACGAGCACATTTCCGCAATAAACTTTTTTTTGGGTCATTTTGCGTACACGATACCTCCGAAGGGCGATCCGTTGGTGTAGTGGGTACAGGCGAGCGCTTGTGACGGTTGCATCGCGTGCCGTGCGGGTTCGATTCCCAGCCTGAATGAAAGATTTTTCGGATTCGAGAAGTATTCGTTCGGGTCCGTGGTTGTCTTTCATTAATCATTTGTTCATTTATTCATTTAATTTATAACCTAAAATATTTATATAAATTGATGATGGCTAATGGTCACAGCACCAAGGCCTGCATAACGCCGAAACCAAAAAAAAAAAAGAAAAAAGATACCTCCGAGAGAAAATTGGAAAATGACAGCTAATTTTAGACAAAGTACCCTTTTGGGCAAAAATCTGATACTAAAATTGTGATTTCAGAAAGAGTTTTCAATATTTTGCAAAAATCCTACGTACTTCTTTGGACAATATATACAGGGTGTCCCACGAGGTAGTAGACAGGCGATATCTCAAAAACGGTTAGTAGTACGAAAATTAAATATTGTGAATTTAAATGGTACGCAATGGTGCCTCTTTCTGAATACTTAGATTTTATTTCCGTTTCTCAATTTTCGGAAAATTGACATCAACTTCACAATTTCAAACGAGACATCATTTATATATTTAAGGATTTTTGTAAAGGTAAATGGAAGGCAAATTCAGTGATTCCACATTATTTGGGAGTTTTATTGTAAAGTAAGGGAGTGGTAATTGAAAACACACAATTAAATTGGCTCCGGAGATTTGTTGTCGCGTTCTCCGAATACTTTCTCACTCTGCGCAACCTTTATCCCCACACGTCTCGAGTGTTCGGTAATACTGTCGATATGATCCTTATCTATGGAGAATGCCGCAAAAACAGTAGATTCTCTCGAGATTTATACAGAGTTAGATGTCCAAATCGTCGAACATCGAACAATAATACCTTTGCCAAGTTAGAAGAAAGAATGATTATGCAGAAGTTCTTTTCCGGTTGGAAAGCACGAAGCACCCCGAAAAAAAACAGTTTTAACTGTATTTTGGCATATACGAAAATGAACCCACATGTATCTACTGGACTTCTTTCTCAACAATTAGGAGTAAGCAAATCATCAGTCGCAGTGTTGAAAACTAATAAATACCACCCGAGGATCCTGGACGAAGACTAACCTTCATTGCTGAAAAATTAATCAAACTTACAGACGATCTAAGCTTCTTAAATACATTTTTATGGAGTGCTGAATTCACAACAATGCTACAATTAACCAACATAACTGACAATCCACATTTTCGTCGTGTTGTTGGTCCTTATTTTTACCAAGGTGTAACCTCTCACTATTCTCGAAGTTAATGAGTATATTGATTTTCAAGGACACTTGAAAATAGTACGATAAATGATCCAGTGCGATCTCTAGAATAATAATTAAAGGATATACCGCACCTTCTATAGATTTAGAAGACGTGCATAATCGAAACGTAGCAGCATTTCAAACTTCAGGTACGGTTGTTATCGGCGCTTAGTTTATCTACGCGTCTTAACAAATGCGTAATTATCTTAATTTGCATTTTATGAGCTAAGCATTGCTTCTTTTCAAATTAACATAAATTCCGCATTATTGAAATTTCCAAACGAGATAATTTTAGAAGAAGTACAGCTGCCAGTAACAACACAATGAAGATGAGCCTGTAGCCGCTGTGCGCCGATTTACCGAGGGCATCGTTAAGACCGTTTTCGCAGAACCATTAGTGGAAAATGCAGCTGCCAGGACAACACAATGGGCTATCGATCCGCCTTCCGATGCCTACGTGACAAAATCGGTTCGAACCCAAATTGTTCTCGGAAGAGCAATTTGCCGGTTCTAACACGTGCGCCGACCCCGGCGCTCCTGTCACACCCTACCACAACCACCACCCGCAACCCGGAGAAGAGTAGGGCGTGTGCCCCTTAAAAGGCTGTGGAAAGCTCCCCAGACAATGAGACGAAACACAATCAGTCGACTCAGAACATCTACAATCAGGCAGCCAACACCACCGTCCGAACAGTTGGTGATTATTGTTTTTGTGACTTTATTTTGACATTTTTCGTGTACATATTTTATCTTTTTTTAACTTTGAACATTTTTTTTTCTGTAACTCCATGTGTAAATAATAGCGATTGTTATCGCGCCAATAAGACTATCTCTGCCTCCACCCCATCCTTGTGTTTTTGTGCTGTTTCATAGCGACACCGACTCCATGAGCTAGCTGGAGATCAACGAGGGCGGTTTTCACCCCGCGCTGCGAGCCCCCGTGACAAGTGGCGCCCAACGTGAGGCCGAGTCAAAGGCCACGACCCGAGGACGCCGGCTAGAAGGACAAGGAGATGCAGAGATGGAGTTCAGTGAAGCGATCGCCTCCATGAAGCAGAGATTTGAAGAGCAGATGCGTCACCTCCTGGTCAAGAGTGAAATTCTCCTGATTCGGGCGGACACAGAAACTATCAGATGCCAGCGCGACGAAATCAGACGACAGCGCGACGAAATTCGCCGCGCATCTGAAGAGCTTCGACAGGAACGTCGTCGTCTCGGCTTACCAGAATGGACCTCGCCACCGAAGAAGCCATTGCGAATGTGCACCGGCTCCAACGAGATACTTGACGAGCCGAAATTCGAGAAAGCGACGCCCCTCGCCACGGACCGTCCAGTTGTTGGCGCAGCAACAACCACCATCGTGCCACCGCCTCTTGACAGTATAGCTCCAACAGCCATCACCACCGCAATCGTCACTGTACCGCCACCGACACCGCCTCTAGCAGCCGAGCCTCCGTATTCTTCGGGCATTCCGGTGCTTCGTGAACATTGAGTGTTGGTGACTATTGTTTTTGTGACTGTTTATTTTTCGTGACTTTATTTTATTGACATTTTCCGTGTACATATTTTTTTTTTAACTTTGAACATTTTTTTTCTGTAACTCCGTGTGTAAATAATAGCGATCGTTATCGCGCCAATCGGACTATTTCTGCCTCCACTCTATTCTTCGTGTTTCTTGTACTGTGTCTCATAGCTACACCCACTACAAGAGCTAGGTGGAGGTCAACGAGGGCTGTTTCAGACCCCGCGCTGCGACCCCCCGTGACACGGGGTCAAGACTTGCATTTCGTCTTATCGAATCCGGCAATCAATTTAATTTGAATTTTTTTATTATTTATTCATTTACGAAAAGCGGTTACAAAGAAAAGAACAGGTAAAGTTAACAGATTATAGCCTGAGTCCTTGTTACTTACAACTTCTATTCATTGGTTTGTTATTTTTGTTTGTTGTTTTTATATACATTGTTTTCTTGTTCTTCTAATAGTAATATAAAAATAATATGGTTTCGCTGAATTCGTCTTTCAATCACTTTAAAAATATATATACAGGGTGTCCTATTTAAAAATTTGAAGTTGATGTCTTTTTTTCGGAAATGGATAAACATACATGCAATATAAGTATACAGAAAGGGGCATCATTTACAACCAGTAAGTTCACAAAATTTCATTTTCGTACTACTGACCGTTTTCGAGATATCGCCTGTCTACTAACTCGTGGGACACCCTGTATACATATAAAAGTCAATATGTTGAAAATTGTAAGAATAGCGTTGTACGTAAATTTGTAAAAGCGTGTTTCGAGAAAAAGGCGTTCAAAGTTTTGTTCGCTGATATTTTGCGTATAACATTGAAATATGCTAATTTATTTTGTTCACGAAAATGTTATAATGTGCGCAGTATTTAATTCTATGAGCAGCATTAATGGGGTACATTTAACACTCAATTTCTTAAACACGCATTCGCGTGTTTAATATGCTTATTAAGCACGCTAATTCGCGCTTTAATTCACAGAACGCGATTTATGATAATATTTTATTTACCATGTTTTTACTGTACTGATTTTATTTTATTTTTTCAATTGTAATTGTAATCACATCTTTAATTTCGATTTTAATTTTGATTTTGATTTTTTTTGTTTTTTTTAATTTTGATTTTGATTTTAATTTTCGTGAACAAAATATAGTGTACAACTCGCATATAATGGCTATTAATCACGAGAACGATGTTTGCGGAACGAGCCGTAGGCGAGTGGAGCAAATCGTTTGAGTATGCTCGTTGTACAATATACTATTTACTCAGCAATGCCTGTACCATTAAGCTATCCTTCCACATTCTCATCTGTCTCGTCAGCTTCATTTCGCGCTGATAATGAAGCATTGTGGCCTCGTGAGCGACGAATTTGACGCGTCGCGCGTCCGCTTCTTGACCGAATTTATAAAAAGTTCGGCATACAGCGAGGCTTAATACTTGTATTATTTTCATAATAGTCATTATAATAGTAATTAGTCAAATTGCTATGATGGTGTCTTGTTTGCCACTTCCAATGGATTTCGGAGCCATCGACCACACACTTGCATTATAACTTTCGTTGATATTATGAATGAAACTTCCCACGCATCTAGTTAAAAGTTCTTCGCAAGTGGGCTACTTCAGTACGCATTGCTGGTGAAATAATAAAGCGATAACATTTTTTTTCTTTTCGCTTGGTTAAGACATTGAGCTGACTGACATACGATGAGTCGACTCTTTGAATAGAATCAGAATTATAAAGCAAGGATTTTTTTTTTGCTTTTCGCCTTCATGTAAGAGACAAGTTACTTAAAAGAGCTGACTCGCAGAATCGGCTCGTTTTTAAATTAACATACCTCAATGTTATACGCAAGATATCAGTGCATCAGTGGCCAAAACTTGAAACGCGTTTTTCTCTAAACACACTTTTTCAAATTTGAGTACAACGCTAATCTTACAATTTTTAACCGATTGACTTGACTTTTCTACACGACCTTCTCCCATATATTATGCAACAAAATACGTAGGATTTTTGCGATGAAAAGTCTTTTTACAATAATAATTTTAAATAAATCAGTTTTTAGACCAAAAAAATGGTTTTTTAAAAAATTGCTGTAGTTTTTCAAAAAATTATATTTTTTAAAACCGCTACGTAACTTTAACCAACTTAGAACGTAAACATTTGTCGTTCTTTTCTCTAGCCTACATCACCTCGGAGATATCGTGTATGCAAAATGGCGTCCCGAGAAAAAGTCGATTGCGGAACTGTGCTCGTATGCCGCCATTTGCAACAATTATAAACAACAAAAAACATTTTTCTGTACTTAAATATACTGAAGGAAAAAAATGAAACTCTTGAAATTCGTGAAATTTCGACCATATTCAAACCGCCATAACTCGGCGTATTTTCAATCGATTGTGATGAATCTTTGAGGGATAAAAACTTTAAAGTGTCTTCTTTAGAGTCATGCATGCGAACTTAAGTGTAACCCCCCTCTAGCATCCCTGTGAAAAAAGATGTTTTTTCAGAAAACCATGTCCAACTTTGACGATGTCTATGGAGTTGGAAAAATTTCCCGAAAGAATCATCGAGTTATGGCGGTTTGAAAATGGTTGAAATTTCACGAATTTCAAGTGTTTCATTTTTTTCCTCCATTGTACATGCACAATAAAGAGCTTTTTGTATTATTTAAATAAAGCTATGCATTTGTCCTAAAAAAAAAAGTGCCCCAGGGGTGGTGTTAACTCTTAATTACCAATTTCAATTGAAAACAGAATTGGTTTTATAATTTAAAAAGTTTATACAAACAACATTGACATGACACATAATTTATATTGTTTACACATATTGTTATAACATAAAGAATACTCATGTGAATATTTATTATTAATAATATTTACATAATGTATAGTAATATTTCCTGTTGCCCTTGATGACTTTTATCGGTATGGAGGTTGAGTTTTACAAAATATTGGAAATTTCAAGGTGGATTCCTTAATCCTTACATTATACCGTAATTATAATATGAGTGTAAATAGTTGTTTTTTTGTATGTTTTGATTAATGTTAAGATTACAGCAAAAGTGTGTTATTAATTATAACAAGAATATGTTAATATTTGACCTCAGTTGATGATAGCTGGAAATTATTTATTGATGACAAATGATTGACAACCTCCATATGAAACGCCGCGGTGTCTGCTAATAAATAATTATCATCTGAGGTCAAGTTTATCGTATTATAATGTTTCAAATTTAAATTGCAACTATACAATTTGTCAAAATTTCGAAAAATGTTTTATACAAAAGTTGTGCAGAATAGTCCTAAAAATATTTAAAATTATATAGGGTGTCTCATAACAAAATTACAGACCAAACGTATGTTTTTTTTTTAATGGAACACCCTGTATATTTTAGCATTTATGAATTTAACACTCTGGGACCGATTATTTAGATAGGTGTTTAACATTGTTATTTTTTTAATGGTTTAATTTACATTAAAATAAACGAAGCAAACAGAACCATTAACCATTATTATTAACCGACTTTTTAAAATTATATATCCAATTTAACGAAGCGTATATCCGCTAAAAGTACAAAATGTGTCTTATGCGTAACAAATAAAAACCCAGACTATCAAAATAAATATATTCACATTTTCGTTGTTACGTAAAGTCCGGTTCAAAATTAGTTTGGAAGAACAATTAGTCCGTGGCAGTTATGGCCAATGAATGCTAACACTTCATAATCTGTAGACTTATTGCAAAATTTAATATCGGCTTGGGCCGGTTGATTTATTACCTGCTTTTTTTCGGAGAATTCGAAAGGAGATTAATTACGTTACAGAAAGTTTGGCTATTATAAAATATACAGTATATAACAGGGAGAGAATCTTAAAAATAAATTCTGTCTTAGATACTATGAGTAGAGGAAATTGTATTCGTTGTCTTCCCGCAATTGGTTACACTAGAGCCTTGATAATTCAAAAGTCAACCTGGCAAGATTTAGTTTCAATTTGTCTTCAGTTTAAGCGAATAAATATAAGGTCGTAAGTAAAGTATAGTACGCAAGTTGTAACGCAGTCGAGCGTGAAATTTCTTACGCTTGCGCGTAATTTGTTATTTACAATTCTAATTTTGTAATATACTATTATCAATTTTTGGTTCTTTCAAACATTAACAATTAATATTTAATATAACAATGGTTATATTTGCCGCCGCTGGCAATGTCCATATCTTGTTGGTGTTAAAGCCACCCGGATTTGGTTCAGTACAGCATTTAGGCAATAGATTCCGCCACTTTGGTTCTATTATTTCTTCGAAAAATCTCCGCACTCATTTTATGGAACATTGGAAGCATGCATAATATTTTTATTTTCAGTGGTTTGTTTTAAGGTACGAAATTTCGCAAAATATCTGCAATACATTAAGATCTGAGAAAGTTACACGATGACCCCGTCAATATTTTTTTTATAAATACAAAACCTGTCAACTAAGTTTGCGATATATAAAATGTATTCATCCCTTATCTCTTATTTAATAGAGGCTCCTTCGGGAATATATAAAGTATAGATTGTCCTGTCCCGATAATAGTTACCCTTATCAACGTCCTATTGTGTGCAAAGATCATCCAGCCCACCCTACTCACCTGCCATCCATAATAATATTAGACCAACCTCAAATTTGAACAAAGTAAACAATTTACATCACGTATAAATGTAATTGAAATCAATTCTTGTGCATATAACTATTGGCGGTGGAATTGTTGTTTACATTCAATTTCGTCCGTTCTCATTTCTTTTTTGAATTGGAATAGTTAATGGACATATCGATTGATTCCTGTTTATGTGAAACGGTATAAATACATATTGTTTATATTAACGTGAATAATTAAATGGAACCTGTTTAGTAAATGCACTAACGGTGTTGTAAAATGTGCATTTATTAAAATGAAAGTATTTGTGTTGGATTCAACTACTACGCAATTATGGAAGTCAAATAAATCTTTGTTTTTTTTAAATTTAAATTGATCAATTTAGATACTGCGCTCCAATAATAAATGTTGTAATGTAACTTCTTCCATTTATTTCATTTATTAAAATGTATTTATGTTATTTGCATTTTTTCATAAATACGATGCGATCGATGCTACTGAATTACTGAATTTTACATTTACCAGAAATTCAACCAGAGTTTTTTCAATTCTTTAGAAAATTACAATTGATTTCATTGAAGAAAATTGGAAATCTCAAAATCATAGTCGCCAACGGCATAATGAGTTTGCCACTCGAATGACGTTTGAATCGGTTTATTGTGTTACGAGTCATGGTTCAATACGATTTTCCGACTTGTATTTATTGCAAATATTTTGGTAAAATAATAGAGAATTACAACTAAAAATTAACTCGTTCAAATATCATTAGATGAGGAAAAACATCTTCTTTCCATTGGTGTCTTTATAAATCCTGTTAGTTAAAATGCGGAGCAAGAATATGCAAAAAACATGTTTCCCATATAATAATAATAATAATAACAATAATAATACGTTTATTCTCCCAACAGACACAAACATCCAATTACAGGGAAAGTCACATAAAATAAACAAAATATAAATACAAAAATATCAAATGCCTATGTTCGATTTTGAAATATTCACCCGGTATGTTGTTTTGTAATTGGGGCATGTTTCCCGTTATTATTATTATTATTATAAGTTAGCACGGTGGTTCATGGATGTCATAAGGAATATCTTACACTAGCGCAGTGTACTTGTGTTTGGCAACAATGTGCGTTTCACATTTCCTGTAAACAACCTCTCGTATTTGATATCAGTCGTATCAGTAGTGTGTTCATTTTGCGTTCAATTACACATTGTTCTGCCAATTCATAATTTAGCGTTGAAATGGAAAAATGTTCATTTGCTGAACTCACGGATATGCATCTCATATACAGGACGTTGAATTGTAAAGCGGGCCTAAGGGATTTACAAGTAAAATTTGAAATGTGTTAATATCGGCTCCCTTAATAATTTCACAGTATCGGTCTACTTACATGACTTACTTTTGAAGCTGAATTATTTGATATATAGTATTTACAGAGAAAATCGCAAAAACTATATTTAGTATAAATTAAAGGTGTGCCATGATAATAATATCATACTTTACAGCAGTGGCGACTCGTGGAACATGTTGATGGTAGAGCCACTTATACTATATATCCCCCCAACCCCCCTTTTTGAAGAAAGAAAGAACGATTTATCTTCCTAGACCAAAGTAATTGGCGAAAGTGTTTTAACAATTCTTGCTGAGTTTGAAACTACAGGTAGTGCCATGGCTCCTTGGCTCTATATAACGAGCCGCCCCTGCTTTACAGGAGGTAAAGTAGTAATTATTCTTTAAATAGTACTTCTGCTGAGTATTGCCTCTTCCGGAAATTCAACACTAAACAAACCAGGTTCTTCTCTTAAACTACTACCTGAGAAACACTATTTAATTATAAATACTTTTTCTTTTTCATGGTCGCTTGTAAATCGAAATGTTTTTAAAACAAAATGAAATATCCGTCATTACAATATCTTGCTATGATATCGTCTTTTCAATACTAAACAATTGTAATGTTTTTCGTTATTATCTCGGTAAATATTTTACAGTAAGTATTAAGTAATGTTTACACATTTCAAATTTTCCATGTAAATCCCTATGGCTCGCTTTAAAATTTAACACCATGTATAGTGAAGCTCGCTGAAGTGAAAGAAGAACAACGAGCTTGTATCAATTTTCCGCAACGTCGTTGCAAGAATTCACCATCACATTCGAAAAGTGATAGCCTAAGATACCTAAAGCGTTGGTAGTCGTTCACACTCAGTTCGCAGTTGAGTTTAAGACAGAAGCGCTCCACGGTATAGAGGAATAACCGCGTAGAAGTGTTCGTGGCATATCACATAATATACCGAATACTTCACTAGTATTATTTTTAGTAAGTGCAAGCTTTGGGTTCTCCCGCTGGTGGTTTGAACAACATTTGGTTATTTGGTTATTTACTGCCGGAAAATCCACATTTGGGACGTGGAAAATTCCCATGCTGTAGTCCGCCGACGAGATTAATACCAATTCTTTGTGAATATTTGTAGGAGACAATTTAATATCCGTTACCACCACGTTTGAATGGTTTCATTTATGGGCAGTTCTTAGAACAAGTTCTGTCGGAGCTGTTGCAGGAAGTCACGCTTCCCAGCACGTTGGGTGTCCTGCTCACTTTTTTGGTAATGGCCAGTTTTTCCAAAAGGGTTTTTGCCAACCGCTGTACAGTGGGGCCGATTGTATCAAAAATTGGAAAAACCCAAAATTTTAAAATCTGATATTTTACATTTATAACCTATGTGTCTCAGTGATTGAGTATCTGCCCGCAATAAACCGTGAGTGGTGAGATTACTACCCTTATATCTAGCACGTGTAAAGTTGAGATTTGCCCGGTACTTAGTTGTACGACGCGTCGGCGAATTAGAAGTGTAATTTGTAAAAGATAAAGTTCGAAGTGGTTTAAAAATGTAATACTTTGGTAAGAAGATTTTAAATGTAAGAGTAGGTTTTATATTTGTATTACATGCGTAAAAGTAACATCCAAGAAAATACTAGTAAATCTCCACTATTATTTAGTTACGTTTCCGGCATTGTCAGGCAAAATCCTTTGCAAAGCCCTTTAGACCAATACCTCGGCTATTATAAACTGCAAAAACATTTGCCTCTATTAACTGCCATCTTGACAAAATAATTTACATGTAGTCCAATATCATTCGATGAATACCCGAAAAATATAAAAGATGCATCCGCACTGGTGCAGCTGATCCAAAGGGCTGCTGGCGGTAGCTTGGCCGCCCGTGGTCGCCCCTGTGTTTTAGTCTGAGATTCTCAAAAGTGATACTTACATAAAATTGATTTTGTGTATGCAATTAGACTGATTAGACCTAATAGATTAGATGCTAAAAAGACAATTTGGTCATGATTGCCGAAAAATAAAGAAATTAAACCTAAAAGAAAGAAATGAGCTAAGTAAAGGTTTGACAAAGTGTTATGTTTGTTCAAAAACAACCAGCTGGCATATTATCTTCTTCACCATCGGAATCGAAAACGGAAAAACCTGAAGAAGGAGATAGTATTGAAAACCCAAATTATTCTCTTGTGCTGGCCGATCCAGGACCATGGCCTGATTTAATTACTCCTCGACTTGTTATAAGTATGAGCGTTTGAGTATTTAGGTTGAAGAATATTTTCTTGCTTTTCTTCATATAGCTGGTTTATTTAATCTTTTAATTAATGAATTCTTAAATTTATCCATGACAAAATATCCGTGAATAAGGCTATAATAATGAAGTCAACACGAAGCATAAGCATGTAGAACTTCAAAAAAAAAATTTAACAGTTCATTCCAGAGCAACATTTGTGCCACGTACTGCGCAAGATTTTGAGAAAATTAATTCAAAGCAGTGGAATTTGAGAGAACGTCTAATTTTGTTTAAATAAATTGACAAAGAAAATATTTCTGAAATAAACAATTTGAAAGGGGTTTGTTTGAGAATTGTATACAGCTGATATTGAAAATGACGTTAAAAAGCGTATAAAAAAACATTTTTTCGCCTGCCTCTACCGAAACCATATATTTCGGCCATAAAAATCGGGCTGAAACTACGATTTAGCGTATCTAAGGCCGAAAACATTATATGCATAATCTAGACAACCTTCCGCGAAATATGAGTAGGCTATGCAAAAATTTGACAGTGACAGTTCAATGGTGCGCGATATAAAATTTCCTGAAACACTGTTTTTACTTAAGGCAGGCGAAAAAATATCGAGTGTAACTCATGCTGAAATGCTTTAGCAACCCTTCACTTTTAGCAACCCTCGCTGCTAAAGCCTATTTTCGGCCCTTGATACATTATATACTATTTAAGGCTAATTTGCAAAAATGTCTCGAATTTTAAGAACCATCTCAATCAATTTGAAACAAATTTTTGAAAATTATTTTAACCACTGTACAAAACTGAGTTTATTCAATTAAATCAAATATCTTCATTAACCACATAAAATACATAACAATCAACAAAAAATCATTTACTGTCGATGTAAGCATTAAATAATTTTAATAATACAAAATTTAGAGAAAATGACATCTGATTTTGGTAAATACTCGTATTTTTAACTTTCAAAAGTATCCAAAGAAAATTTTGAGAATGACTTTGTTTAATGCTTGGTTTACACGCTCATGTAATTTGCGCAAACTGATTTGTGCATGAAAAACTGCGCAAATGAACTAAACGTGTGTTGGTGTTTATACGTTCAGTTTACACAGACGCCGACAGAATCTCCAAAAAAGTGTTAGTTTTTAGGTTAAAAAATGAAAAATATTGACGACAAAATACTTATTTCTCTGAGTTTGTGTTATTGAAAAAATGTAATATGCACCAGCCTCGTGAAAATTTTCTTGCGAGTCAGATTTTATTCAAGCCAAACTTTTTGATTTGGACAAACCTCGTGCATTTATTTATTTATTTATTTATTTATTTATTATTTACAAGTAGATTGATTCATTAAGAATATTACATGGTCGGTTGCTGTTTTCTAAAACTAGAGTTTACATTATATTATCCTAATACTAGATTATTACTAATACATTCACATGTTATGTATATATAAACGTCGATGATAAAATTATAAAATTATACTATTACAATGAGGCTAACTTAGAACTAGTTATAATTTGGTATACCCTATCTAATGTTTTGACATTATATGTGATCATTGGTCTTTGAAAAATTCTTCTGTAGAATAATATGGGTTGTTTAGGAAATAATCCTTCAAGAATCTTTTTAAGTGTTTTTGATTTTTGTATGCTTCTATTAGGGGAAGCAGTTTATTGAAAATTCTTATTCCCATGTAGCTTATTCCCCTCTCATATAATGTCGTTCTGTGTTTGGGTATTGTTAGGGAGGAGGCGTTTCGAGTTTGTCTATGGCTTATATCTTTGTTCGTTCTGTATTCTGTGTTGTTATCACACATATACATAGCAACATTGTATAGGTATAATGACCAAATTGTCATTATTTTGTATTTTTTAAAATGTGGCTTGCAGTGGTCGCCCCACGGTGCGCTTGCAATTAGCCTTACAATTTTTTTTTGAATGGTGAAAAGTCTGGATGAGTGCACCGAGTTTCCCCATATTATTATTCCGTATTCGAGATGTGTTTTAATATTTGAATTGTAGAATGTTAACAGTGTAGATTGGTTTACGCACTTAATTAGATTACGGAGGGCATAGTGTCCTGAATTTAGTTTATTTTCTACATGTTGTATATGTCTCTCCCATGTTAAGTGTTTGTCAATGTAGATTCCTAGATATCTTAATTCATCGATTACCGGTATTGTTCCTTTTGACCCCCGTACCAACATGCTACGATTCTTAGTTGTTGTTGCATTCGTTTACACGAACAATTTACTTGCGCAAATTAACTTGTACAAGCCCATTGGCGTAAATTGCATGAGCGTATAAACGGGTCCTAAGATGTACAAAAAAATATACTGAATAAAAAAAATTAAAAACTAATTCTTATAATCAGTGGAACATTTAACTTTCTTTAAAAAATATTTCTGAAAATATAAATTAAAAAGTATTTTTCCCGAATTTGAGAGAGTTAATATTGAATGCAGACATTCTTAAAAAAAATAACGTTAAAGAGTGTACAAAAAATATTTCTAAAACAACATTTTGGCCTAAAACTTACACACAAATATATTCTGAAAGCTATTTTATCTACGATGTGCTAAAATAAATTCTAAACAAAACAATTTCATAGGAACTTCTTAAAAAGAGTAAAGAATATTTCTGAGGAAATAATTTTGAAGCAAATTTCTCATAATTTAAGACAGTTGATTATGTTAAAAAACACACAAGACAATTTAAGTGTGATTTTTACAGAATTTAAGGGTGTTATTATTGAATACTTGCTTAAAAGAAACTAACGCTAACAGCTTACAAAAATAATTCGAAAATAACATTTTGTTCTCAAACTTAAAAAATGGTGATGTGGCCATCATGTTACTTTCTCCGACTTTATATTTACGTTTTCATGGGTTTATTTTCAATTGAAATCATATTTTAAATGTACATCGAGCGTTGCGTAAACTCGGATGAAACTGACGTTTAAAACGTCAAAATTATGAAAGATGGAAAAATTATACTTCAAATTCAAAAACTAGGTTTACTCGAAAACTAACAAGATTTCGAAAAAAACTTATTCTTTAGAAGTTGTTCATTTTGGCATTCTCTACAATTATTATTCACATAAAATTGCTGTAACTATTATCGTTTCATAATTATAAACCAAAAATTAAAAAAAATTAATAATTTTTTTTCTCGAATAGCAATGATTTTATGAAAAATATTTTCAAGCAAAAGCTATTCATTTCTTTGTTTTCTTCGATGTTTGTTTAAATGTTTTTGTGATATTTTTATATTTAAGAAAATATTGGCAAAAAACAAAAAACAGTTAAGGTAAACACCCACTTCCGGTGTACGAAATTTTACCAAAAGCTTTTCAGTTCTTTGGATTATCAAATAAGACTTATGTTCAAAATTTCCCAATTTTTTTTTTTCCAGAAATTGTTGAAATGGCATCTAGGGACCCCAAAACGGATAATTCCGTAAAAAAAAATTTGAAAAAAAAATCACGATCACAATACTTTCTCGTACTTCGTAACGGAGAAAGTAAAAAAATGTGTGTGCTAAAAATAATTCTCAACTAAAAGCAACTTAAAAAAACACTAGACTTTGAGAAAATATCTACTTCTGTCTATAAAAGAATGACAAAGGAAAGATTTCTGAATTATTAATTTGGAAGCAATTTTTTCATAATTTAAAAGAGTTAATTTAATTCAAGAAAAAAAAATTCGGAAACAAACAATTTTAAGGTGATTTTTCGGAATTTGAGTTAATATTGAATGCCAACTTTCTTAAAAAAACTAAAGCCAAAAAGTGCACAAAAATATTTTTTTAAATAACATTTTGTGCTGAAAATAATGTCAAAGCAGCTTCTAAAAAAAATCGATTATGAGAAAATTCTGTTTAAAAAAAATTTAAACAATTTTTTTTATAATTTGAGAGTTATTATTATATTATTGAATTAGCCAAAACCCAAACGATTTAAAAATTTCAAAAGTATAAATTTCTATTTTGTTATTTTGTCCTTTATTATGCTATGAGCATGAATAATGAAACTGTTCAGTGATGCTGTAAAGCTTGTTGAGGTTATTGATGTTAAGTCGTACAAGAAAGAGACCTCGGCAGTTTTTGTATGCATCAAATTATGAAGGGCGACTATATCATTTTTGCACCTAGGCGGCCAACAACCTAGGAACGGCCCTGCATATGTTCAAAAAATGACAAATTTCCCGAGTGACGTATTGCCTGTCAGAGGCCTACATGGATCGTCGGGCCGGGCCGTATTTTTTTAACTCCGGGCCGGGCCTTCCAATGGATAATTTAACCCGAGCCGGGTTATTTTTAAATTTGATTTTATTATATTTTGGAAAGCAACAACTAAGTGAATTGAAACAAAAAATTGGATTCTTTTTATTAATATGAATTCAATGTATTTTAACAATTGTAAAGAGTAGAGGGGTCCAGTAATTTTATTTATTTAATTCAATCTTTTTCGGTGCCGAGCCGGGCCGGGCTTTGAATATTCAGCTCCGACGGGCTGGGCAGCATATTTCCGTTTCATAGGGCAGGGCCCAGTCGGCTTCTAAATTTTCTCTATCGGGCCGGTCCGGGCCGGGCTTTCAAAAACCCGCTTCCACAGGTTTCTGTTGCCAGCCATTAAGCACAAATTACGACACTTTTTAACCGCTTTTAAAGTAAAATTGAAGGATGCTTATTGGAAAAAGGAACGACTTCCAATTAAAAATGTTGCTTGGTTAGACGCATCCATAAGGTTTCCAGACCATGGTCTGAATAAAGAAAATATTCGTTGTGCAAATGTTGGAAGACCGAAAAAAAATCGCTGAATTCACAGATAGGGCAAAACGGTTGCAGACCGAATTGCTGAGGTCTGTACATTCGACGGATGAATTGTGTTATGCAGTTCAAACGAACAACAAACAACAAAGATTAGAGGTGAAAGAAATCACTAAATCCTCTTCTAAACATGCAGCACGCTCTAGGACTACTTTCAAGAAATCTTTAAGTGTTAAAAGTTATCACCTTTCACCAGAAGGGGACCTGTCAAACGTTGTGGAAGCCAAGCTGACAAGGCATCAATATAATATAATTAGACCGAAAGATAGGTTACGATTTCCATCCTACAAAATTATTCAACGGGCAAAAAGGATTGCTATCCGGGTAAAGAATGATACATCAATCGATATAAAACTTTACTTGGATCACCCTACATCACGCCTTCCACAAGCACAACGCGATGTTATTGAAACCCATCAAAATTTAAACCACGTATATTTAATCACGAAATGGGGCTTTGGCGGTTCATCGGGGCAGTCTGAATACAAACAAAGCTGCAGTAGTGATGCTAAAAGTGATGCAAATGTATTTTATTTGTATCTTTGGTGCCATTGCAACTGTTGTCTGGGGATCCTGAAGACAACCATGATATAATCTGGCAAATTGGCTCTTCCATGGGCTTCTGCAGACCAATTCGATTCCAATTCTCAGACGTTTATTCCATAATTCGGAAAAATCAGCGAATATTACCGGAATTAATGTAAATATTATCAAATGATTTAATATAATTTTGACTGCAATGGCTAATTAATGTAGAGGCTTTTCAAACATATACATTAGAAACTGTAAAAACTGAAAAAGTTCACCTGGTATCCGATAATTCCTACTGTACACAAAGTCTTCAATCACGGACCAATTGCAATTGGAAAGGCCTTACTTCCAAAAGGACAGCTTAGTGAAGAAGCGTAAGGAGCAAGTAACAAAGTCTTTAAAAGATATAGAGAATACTATTCCCGCAAGTGTCCACGTGAAAAAACTAACGAAGATATAATTCACGCTTTATTAATATCTTCAGATCCCTTAGTTTCAAGTATGCGACAAATAAAATTAACAACAACTCAGTTGAACAACACGTTCTATAGGGTTTTCCAATAAGTGGTTTCATTTTGAATAGCCCGCTATCTGGGCAGCTGTCTCTTTTGCAGCTGTCGTCTTTTGACATTTGACAAGTAAAAACTATGCCATTAGTAAAAATGCAACGATACACACTTCAACAACGCATTGAAATTATTACAATTCACTACAGAAATGGTAAAAATTTTGCAGTCACAGTTCGCCAAACTAAACAACTTTTGGGTCGTCGTGAAGCACCTTCTCGGCTAGCAATAGTAAAACTGGTTAAAAAAATTGAGCTGTTGGGACAACTTAGTGATGTAAAGAATCCAAACCGTGTGCGTCGCTTGAGAATATTGCTGTTGTAGCCAATAGTGTTAATGAAAACCCAGGTTTGTCGATTCCTCGTCGATCTTTGGAATTAGACATTCCAAAAACGACATTACACCGTATTTTGCATAAAGACTTGGGTTTGAAGGCTTTTAAAGTTCAGTTAACACAAGAACTCCAGCCGGTCGATCACCAGCAACGTCGTATCTTTGCTGATTGGGTCCTTGAAATGCATCAAACTGATCCGAATTTTTATCAAAAAATCATCTTCAGTGATGAGGCCCATTTTCACCTCGGAGGCTACGTGAATAAGCAGAATTGTCGTATTTGGAGCTCGGAAAATCCAAGAAGGCTCATTGAAATCCTTAACGTGTCACTGTTTGGTGCGGTTTTTGGGCTGGCGATGTGATTAGACCTTACTTGTTCGAAAATGAGGCTGGTGCAACTGTTACGGTGAATGGATTGCACTATCGAGCTATGATTAATGATTTTTTATGGCCGGAATTGGAAGATATTGATGTGGACGACGTTTCTTTTCAACAAGACGGCTCTACGTGCCACACAAGCAACGAAACAATCGCAATTTTGCAAGAAAAGTTTCCTGGCCGTGTTATTTCGCGAAGAGCTGATCAGAATTGGCCCCCAAGATCTTGTGACTTGACACCTTTAGACTTATTTCTTTGGGGTCACGTGAGAGATAAGGTTTAAGCCAATGCTCCACAATCGATTCAAGACCTAAAAAATGGAATTCGTGAAGTTATCGAGGACATACAGCCGCAAATATGCGAATTAGTCATGGAAAATTTCATGAAAAGGACATGGTGCTGCAACCGTAGTCGTGGCAGCCATTTGGCTGATATCGTTTTCCATCGTTAATAGTATACCTTTCTCTTTACAATAAAATAAATATCCATTGATTTCTCTTAAAATATACTCTCTTTTTTTTAATATCAAAATGAAACCTCTTATTGTAAAACCCTTTAGTTATTAAAACATCAAATAATTGTTACTTGGTCTGAAGACCAAGACAGCAACTGTGATGATTCCTTGTTATAGATATATTTATTAATATAAATTTGGGGAAGTTACGCCTTCAAATGTAAATGTAGAGAGAAGATATCGGGTCTGGTCACGGCTTGGGCTAGTAAAATGAAAATTGGAATGTGACCACATCCGATATTTTCTCCCTATATTTATTAATATACGCATCTATTATTATGATTTTTTTTCTTCTTATTTTAAACTGATTTCACAAATTGTGTTTTTTATTTAATGTACATTTATTTTACGTAAGTATGATAAAATTGTCATAAAAACTCAAACTTGGCAGTTTTTTACCACCCAGTATTAATAAATTGTTAATTTTGTTAAAATGAATATAATTTATCATATCCAACAACTAAAGTTTTTGCCAACTGCAATCGGTTCCACTGTCCACTGGGTTGGTCGAGACGGCCCTGATGGTCCCCACGATTCTCTGATTTTACTATTCTAGATTGTTTCTTCTATGGACATGAAATATGGTAGACTTTCTCGGATAAGTGATGAATGCTTGTATCCGTGTGCAAGACATACCTGGAATATTTCACGGGGTTAAAAAATCCATATAAACGATCGTTAACTTATGTATCGGCTACATTGGACCAAATTTTGAGCAGTTTTTGTAATTTTTATTAATACTTGATTCAGATCTATTTTCAGATCTATGGATTTTTTTTAAGTTGCATGTTTCGGTATCCTCTACAACCCCTGTATGTTTTTAGAACTAATTATGGGACACCCTGTATAAAGAAGTCCCTTTAATATACTGAAGGTAATATAAACTGAACTATTCGCACCTAACCCATCAAAACAAACGCATTATCTGTGATCAGGAAGTACAACCTACAATACTGTAATAAAGATAAAAATGTATATCCATTTTTTGCTCAAAATCATCTGTTTCGTCAGCTGTAGGTGAAGTTTCGTAATGCCGAGGTCGCCTACTGATTAAGGTCGGTCAAATGATTATTTAATCCCGAGTGTCGGAACAAAATAAACATGATTGATATTCACTACATTGATACTACTACTACTATTTTATTGGAAATAAATGCAAAACAATCTCCTTAAAAACGACTCCCACTGCTTGGCAACATACCGCCTGAAATAGGTTCGTCATTGGAAAATAAATATAATCAGGGGGGCGCCGACATAGTGTACAATGTGTGCGCCAGAATAGAGAGGCGCCAAAATTTGTGACTCTTGTCCAAGTCTGCCTTTTGCCCGGAAAACCACGCAAGCAGATTACTGTGTAAACTATATTGCAAATTTGTAGCAGAATATATGACATTATTATAAGCAACTATCGTATGTATACAAGAGCGTTGCACATTTAAGAAACCTTCAAACTCATGGCAAGTTCAGCTCAGCTGAAGATATTAAATAATTATTACAAGAAATAAAATATCACAAGAAATACTTATTGTATATAATCGTATTAATTTTTTATTGTCAAAATTAAACATTATATAGATTGCAAGTCTTAAAAAAACTGCCTATACTTTAATGACTTAAAAACAGTTTAGTCACTACTAAAATTTGGTGTAATTTTCTGGGGCCAATCAAGTTATGTTGGTAAAGTATTTGTACTTCAGAGGGCAGCACCAGGAACTATATTACATTTCATATTCAATCAATCGTGTCGTGGAAAATTTAGAGAAAATAAAATTTGAACTCTGATAGGTTTAAAGATAAATAAAACACAATTTTCTATGTTTGATACCACTCTATATTATTGATTTTTATATATGTACATTATTATATGTATATTATTGATTTTAATCTCACAATCGACTATAGTTTCGATTCTTTCGAGTCATTATCAATTAGATTTACAAGCACTACGACACTGACCCGAAAGAGACGAAACGATAGTCGATTGTGATCAATAAAAAATATACAGTGTTTCATTTATCAGAACCACATAGTAAAGGTCGCCACCAACCTGTTTCAGATAATTCTAATTTTAAATTCCAAACATAAAAATAAATTTATTGCCTTTGGGACGAGCTCTATTTACAATACAAGCAGTGGCGGCTCGTGAAACATTTTGATGGTAGAGCCACTTAGCGTATCATATACTTAAAAAAAATCTATTATTGTTGCAAAATTATTATTAAGAGAAAAGTAGCCTTCATATATAAATATTCAAGCAGTTCGTAATTCTACTAAATTAAGTCTTACAAAGGCTAACAAACAAATAACTAGAAAAACAAAATTTAGTGTTATCTGTATCTATTCGATGGACTTTTCTGGAAGAATTTGACTTTGGTTACCCCGTATCTTCTGTAAACAAAAAAAAACAATTGAACAACGAATTCAATTCTTTGGTCCTCTATATATCTTTCGGATGAATGAAAGACTTTGCTGAAAGAGTCTTAGAAATCCGATCGTAAGTTCAAAAGTTAAAAAAAATAATTTAACAATTTTTTTAACCTACGTGTTTTATGTAAGAACAATACTTATTGAGTTATCCTCAATAATAATAAAATCTTTTTTGATCTTATCTGTCCAATGAGCACAACACTTTGCTGAAGGAATTTTCGAAATCTCTCCTCGCGGTTATAATAATAATAATAATAATGCTTTATTAGTGTTAATACAAAGTTTACACAGGTCACAAGTTCATACAAAGAGTGGATACATATAAAATTAAATATAGAAGTAAAACATGTATATCGCGAGATAACACATCTCTAAAATATAAATAATTACAAATCTAAAAGCGACAAAACAGTACAAAATGTAAAAATGTAAAAATAAAATTGTTAAAATCAGTGTAGATATAAAATTGTTAAAATCAGTGTAGATATAAAATTGATAAAATTCATAAAATTCATAAAATTGATAAAATTATAAATCTAAAAACGACAGAACATTACAAAATGTAAAAATGTAAAAATAAAATTATTAAAATCAGTGTAGATATAAAATTGATAAAATTCATAAAATTGATAAAATTATAAATCTGAAAGAGACAGAACATTATAAAATGCAAAAATGTAAATATAAAATTGTTAAAATCAGTGTAGATATAAAATTGGTAAAATTCATAAAATTGATAAAATTGATAAAACTGGCGTTAAATTATAAAATCCGTAAAGTTATTAGATAAGCAGTCGCGAACATCATAAAATGCCTTATTCTGTAGATACTCTTTGAGTCTACTTTTAAGTTGATGATCAGCAAGCAATTTGAGAGCATCTGGTAGTGCATTGTACAATTTGGGTCCATAGTAATTTATACCGTTTCTACATTTCGTCACCCGCAACGATTTTAGACATATATTGGTTTTTTGACGAGTATGATGATCGTGAATTTGGGAATTTGTAACGTATGAAGAAATATTCCTTTTAACATACATTATGCATTCTAGTATATATATATATATACTTGGTAATGTAAGTATTTTGAGATGAATGAAAGCTTGCTTACAGTCATCTCTGAAACCGAGAGAAAGAATTGCCCGAATTGCACGTCGTTGGAGACCAAACAGTCTGTTGCTAATGGTAGAGTGGCCCCAAGTTAATACACCATATGTGATATGTGTATGAAATAGTGCAAAATACGCAGGCCTTGTAGCCGACTGCGGAAGATAGTTCTGTAAGTGACGTAATAAATAGATAATTTTACATAATTTACCTGCAGTATTATTACCGTGTTCATGCCAATTTAATTTACTATCTAATGTTATTCCTAGAAATTTTGAATATGACACTTCGCTGTTCTTTTTGAGGGTAAAAATTACGTTGACTGTTTTGTCAGAATTTAATGATAATTTATTAGAAACGAACCACTCCAAGATATTTGTATTTGATGTTTCACTATTGGTTAGTGCGATTTGAAGGTCATGTGACTTGTTAATGCAAGTTGTATCGTCTGCATACAATATAACAGAAGAATCAACACTTTTTGGTAAATCATTGATATAAATTAAAAAAAGTAAGGGTCCTAGTATAGACCCTTGAGGCACACCATGTGAAATTGTTGCATCCGTTGATAATTGTTTGTTTGAAAGTACCCGTTGCGTTCTGTTTGTTAGGTAGCTGTTTAACATTCGACAACTTTCCGGGCAAAAATTATAAAAATATAGTTTTCTCAAGAGAATGTCATGAGAGACGCAGTCGAATGCTTTACTGAGGTCTAGAAAGGATGCAACTGTATACAGGTTTGAATTGAATCCTTCCAAGACCGCATCCACAAAAGCGATGACTGCATCGCTCGTGGACCTCCCCCTCCGAAAACCGTATTGCTCATTAGAGAGTATATCGTGGGCGTCCAAGTATTCTACCATTTGTTTGAGTAGGATTTTTTCAATTACTTTGGAGATAATGGGTAGTAATGCTATTGGCCGGTAATTATTAACATCCGATTTGCATCCTTTTTTAAAGATGGGAATAATACATCCTATCTTTAATGCATCAGGAAAATTATTTGTTTTGATGCAATAATTTATAAGTTTGGTTAATGGCTTGATAATTACACCTATTATGGATTTTATGATTCCAGTTGTCATGCCATAAATATCTCGGGATTGAGAATTTTTTAGGCTAAGTACAGCGTCCCTTACTTCAATCTCACTTACCTCACGGAAGTTAAAATATCCGTTTTGTGCATAGTTTGCACTAGAGCACATTATTTGCACAGGGTCAATATTAGAGGGAGGTAAGTGGTTGACTAATTTTTGTGCTACGGTGTTAAAAAATATATTGAATTCATCCGCATTGATTTCGCAAGAGTTTTCGACTTTAGATGGATTATTGTTTATTAAAGACCACATTGCTTTGGGTATGTTTTTGTTGTTTTTAATAAAATTATTTGCCGCAGACTGCCTGGATTCTTTAAGAGCTGCGTTATAAACTAGTTTGTAATTCACATAGTTCGCTTTGAGTTCTGGTATGCGTTCACTGGCTGCTTTTAACAAAAAAAGAGTTTCACGCATTTGTTTTAAATCATTAGTATACCAGTGAAATTTCTGTTTGTTATTAGCACGCTTGTTTTTTTCTGGAAAGCATTCAAATATATATTTTTCTATTGTGCCAATGAATGTAGAAAACTTATTATCAGCATTTATTTCAGGATTATCAATATATGAAAAATTTGTGCATTCAAGGAGATTAAAAAGATTGAATTTCCCATGCTCAGTTATTGGTCTTATAACCTGATTTAAAATATTTGGGTTTAATTCTAAATTAAGCTGAATGTGGATTCCAATGTGATCCGATAATCCTGAGTCAATTGGATGAACCTCAATAGAAATGTCTTTTATGTTTGAGAAAACGTTATCTAAACAATTCGCTTTTCTTGTTGGGAACTTTACCAGAGAATACATACCATATGATGCAAGTATATCACAGATATAGGATGCTTGCTGATCATCACTGTTGAATTTGACATTAAAATCACCACAAACTACAATATTTTTGCGAATGCTTACGCTATCCAACAACTTTCCTAAAATACTAATGAAATTATTAAAGTCTCCAGCAGGAGAACGATATACAACGACAACAATTAAATCTAACGTTGGGATAAGTGATGCAGCTATTTCACAGCATTTTTCTTGAGATAGATTATTAAGATTTATAAGATTTTTAAACGAAATATGTTTGTTTATTAGTTGCATCACGCCCCCATGTACATATTCACTGCGTGCAAAAAATGGACCGGGACTTAAAGTATCAAAGCGCATTTGAGTACATTCATCTTCACTGAGCCAGTGTTCGCAAAAACAAACCATATCAAATATGTTATTATATTCGGCTAAAAATGCCTCAAATTCATTAATTTTACTCCGTATGCTCTGTATATTTGTAAAATATATGTTTATTTTATTTTCGGATTTTTTTATGCACGCTACGGTTCACTTGCGTCTCGCCGGGCCCGCATAAAAATATATCTGCTTATCAACGCACCGTCCGGCCAATTTTGGGGATCCGTCAATTTATTATGTTCCTTAAAATCGGCGCTGATTTTAAAACCGGAATTTGAAGGAGTTAACTGAACTTTTTCACAGGTTATGTTCTTATGCCCTAGGATAGAGTACACGTGATCCTTGATGTTATCTGTTGTGTACGTGTTTTGGATCCGCTTGACCAGTAACCAAGTTTTCTTAGGTTCTGCCTGAATCTTCAAATTTCCACCGTTACCCGTTCCGACGACAGCTTTGGTATATTGTTTACGCCGCTTTTTATATACCACTTCGGTAAATACATCATCTTCATTCGGATTACGTGTCTGCTGGCCGTTTAATGAGCGCAAAACTCTACGGTTGTTTACGTTATTTCCCCGTTGTGAGCTGTCAGATGTACTTGTGCGCACACCATTGGCGTCTCCTGGACTTGCAGGCACTATTGCTATATTGCCATTCGGAGCAGTAGCGACAACTTCAGGTATATTATTATTTCTCGCTTTGCTGGATTTAACCGTTTGCAGTTTGTTATTAGGTAATAATGGGGTCTTATTTGCAATATTTACCTTAATAGCATTAATTTCACTCCATAGTTTTGAGATTTCGCAACTAATATTGGGCACGCCTAACTGTTGATCGGTTCTCGCACAGGTTAGATCCTTCTGATTTTCGCCGCAACAGACTATATTTGTGTTTTCATCCACATACAGACCCACTATTTTGAGGGCACATCCGTTATGATACACTTTATCACATTTCTTGCACTTTGCGTATCTTTTAACAGCCACTAAGCACAAATTACATTCCAAGTCTTCGGACACACTTTTATGCGGTGCAGCCATCTTGGAAAAAAAAAATATAAATTAAACTGTAAATTACATGTTTCTTACCTGCGTCTATTCGATATAAGAATTTGCCAAATTAGGTTATCCGTTCAAGAGTTATCCATAAACAACGAAAAAGCAATTAAAGACGAATTAATTTTTTCGTCCTATTGTACTTTATTGGCTCGAAAAAATATAAAAACAATTGCCATCCACTTGAAACTTTACAAAATCACTCAATATTAATTTAGGAGTGATTTGGTATAAAATTCAAATCCATTCCGTGGATTGCTTTGGCGAATTTTCATGCAAATTTATGAAAAATTATAATCATTTTTTTTGACGCGAAAAAAATATAGAAACAATTGCCATCGACTTGAAACTTTCCAAAACAACTGACAACATATGTGATTCTACATTTCTGTAAAAATTTGAAATACATTGTTTCTAAATTTTAGAATATTTCAATGTGAACGGAGATGAAATTTAGAAAAAAATTGGAACAAATTCGTCGACGCGAAAAAAATATAAAAACAATTGCCATCCAATTGAAACTTTCCAAACAACTGACAACATACGTGATTCTACATTTCTGTAAAAATTAGAAATGCATTGTATCTAAATTTTGGAATATTTCAATGTGAACGGAGTTGAAATTTAAAAAAAAATGCAGTAAATTCGTCGACGCGAAAAAAAATATAAAAACAATTGCCATCCACTTGAAACTTTCCAAAACAACTGACAACACATGTGATTGTACATTTCCGTAAAAAATAGAAATGCATTGTTTCTAAATTTTAGAATATTTAAATGTGAACGAAGATGAAATAAAAAAAAATTGCAATAAATTCGTCGACGCGAAAAAAATATAAAAACAATTGCCATTGACTTGAAATTTTCCAAAACAACTAACAACACATGTGATTCTACATTTCCGTAAAAATTAGAAATGCATTGTTTCTAAATTTTAGAATATTTCAATGTGAACGGAGATGAAATTTTAAAAAAATTGCAATAAATTCGACGACGCGAAAAAAATATAAAAACAATTGCCATCGACTTGAAGCTTTCCAAAACAACTCACAACACATGTAATTCTATATTTCCGTAAAAATTAGAAATGCATTGTTTCTAAATTTTAGAATATTTCAATGTGAACGGAGATGAAATTGAAAAAAAAATGCAATAAATTCGCTGACGCGAAAAAAATATAAAAACAATTGCTATCGACTTGAAATTTTCCAAAACAACTGACAACATATGTGATTGTACATTTCTGTAAAAATTAGAAATGCATTGTTTCTAATTTTAGAATATTTCAATGTAAACGGAGATGAAATAAAAAAAAAATGCAATAAATTCGCGGACGCGAAAAAAATATAAAAACAATTGCCACCGACTTGAAATTTTCCAAAACAACTGACAAAACTTAAGATTCTACATTTCCGTAAAAATTAGAAATGCATTGTTTCTAAATTTTAGAATATTTCAATATGAACGCAGATGAAATTAAAAAAATTGCAATAAATTCGTCGACGCGAAAAAAATATAAAAACAATTGCCATCGACTTGAAACTTCACAAAATCATTCAATATTAATTCAAGAGTGATTTGGTAGAAAATTCAAATACATTCCGTCTATTGCTTTTGCGCAAAATTTATGAAAAATTTTAATCATTTTTTGCTGACGCGAAAAAAACATAAAAATAGCTGTAAAATACTTGAAACTTTATAAATTTACTTAAAATGCAATAATCTTAATAATCTTCCAAAGACTCAAAAAACTCCCATCATAGGTTTTCAAGATAACCGACTGACAACAGCGCTTAAGATTTTTTTTTAACTGGCACTTCTTCCGAGTGAAAAAAAATTATGAAAATAACAACAAATTTACTAAAACTACACTAATTATAACAATTCTACAAAAAACTCAAAAAAACCCATCACTGGTTTTCAAGATTTTAAGTTTCACTTCTTCGGAGTGAAAAAAAAAATACAAAAACAACTGTAACACACTTGAAACTTTTCAAATTTACTCAAAATACATGAATCTTAATACATCTCCAAAAAACTCTAAGTACCCCATCACTGGTTTTCAAGAACAAAACACAATTCTGGAAGAATTTTTGAAATCTGCTAATTTGCTCAAGAAATATAAATAACTGCATTGCCATTTTTCTCGTCCCATGAAACTTTCGCAGGCATCGATTTAATATTTAAAATGACAAATCAGTGTTTTTAGAATTAATTAAAAAAATCTTGTTTCGTTTGAAACTGTAAGTAGTGCCACGGCTCCTTGGCTCTACATAACGAGCCGCCCCTGAATACAAGATCAAACATTTACACACATCCCTATCTCAAAAATAAACATAACACAATGTTCCCCACTTTATGGTCCATTACTATTATTCAATGTATTACCATGTAACATTAAAAATATCACTAATTTTAAGCTATTTAAACAAAAAAATTCAAGACGATATACTAGTGTGCGAACCTTACCAAATAAATGAATTTATGCAAGTTTGTAAAAATAAGTACACGGACTTGTTTATGATTCAACATACTCGCCTGACCATAAAGTTGAGGCAATCGTCAGTTCATAACTCTATGATTAATTGTAATCAAATTAATACTTTACCCAATGCAAGAGGGGTGTTTTTAGATCTGTTTTTCGCAAATTTATTTAATGTCAATATTCATTTATCTGTCGATAACTTGTTAGCTACAAGTTGTCATCATTATGCCTACTGTTTAAATTTTCCGATTGAAATTCCCATACATAATTTAGTAACCCTTGAAAAAGTATATTTATATAATTTAGCCGACTGGTATTCTCTTAACGATTATTTTGCTTCGGTAAATTGGAACGATTTGTTGAAAAATGAAAATATTGACATAATTGTTGAACGATTTTATGAAATAATTCAAAATGGTATTGATTCTTTTATTCCATTTAAACTCATAAAAACCCATCAGTCAAAATATCCTAAATGGGTATCTAAGGAATTACGTGAACTTATTGTAAAAAAGAAAATTGCCCATAAAAAATATAAGCAAAATGGCTTTGCATCTGATTATTCTTCTTTCAAGGACCTTCGCTCAGCTTGTTCGTCATTATCAACAAATCTATATAACAATCACATTAAAACAGTTCAATCAAATATTAAAACCAACCCACGTTCGTTCTTTAAGTATGTAAGAGATCTAAAAAATGAGGACGGAATTCCTAAAGAAATGCATTTCAAAGATATAACGGCTTCCGGTGGTAAGGATATTGTTAATGCTTTCTCTAATTTCTTTTCCTCCGTTTTTGTCAAGGACGTCTCTCATACTATTTCGCACACATGCGACAACAATATGCAAATTAATGACACAATATTAAATGTTAATTTAGAGCAAGTGTTCAATTGTATAATGAGTCTGGAGGATAGCTTTTCTTCGGGTCCTGATGGGATTCCAAGTGTTTCCTTAAAAACTGTGTATGTACTTTAAGTACTCCGATTCATGGAATATTCCTTAAATCACTATTATCAGGAAAATTTCCTTCAAAATGGAAGGATAGCTTTGTTAAACCCATTTTTAAATCTGGTCTTCGTAACATGGTTGACAATTATAGAGGTGTGTGTATTCAGTCAGTGATACCCAAATTGTTGGATAAACTCGTTGCAAACCAGTTGCTATGGATGTCTCGCCAAATAATTTCTAGTAATCAGCATGATTTTGTACAGGGGCGATCTACTACTACAAATTTACTCGTCTACAAGCAGTTTCTGTCTAATGCTTTGGAGAACGGTTGTCAGGTGGATGCATTATACAGGGACTTCTCTAAAGCATTTGACAGGGTGAATCATAAAATTTTATTATGTAAACTAAAAACTTTGGGATTCAACGATGTCACCATGTCCTGGTTAGAATCATCCCTGACAGATCGCCGACTTAGCGTCAAAATAAATAATTATGAATCTGAGTACTTTGAAGTAAGTTCAGGTGTTCCTCAAGGCTCTCATTGTGGTCCTTTACTGTTTGTTCTGTTTGTAAATGATTTACAAAATGTAATTAAGCATTCAAACTTTCTACTCTATGCCGACGACTTAAAATTATTCAAAATTGTTACTTCTCATAATGACTGCATAGAGTTGCAGAATGATTTGACCAATGTAGACAATTGGTGCCAAAGAAACTTGTTATTTTTAAATATAAACAAGTGTAACTCGATCACGTTTTACAAAGGTAGAATCGTTAACAATTCTGAATACGATATCAATGGGATGAAGTTAAATAAAGTAAGTGTTATAAAAGACTTAGGTGTGCTATTTGACCAAAGATTAAATTTTAAAAATCATATTTCCTTTGCATGTGATAAGGCAAGAAGAATGTGGGGTTTTGTGTCAATAACAACTAGAGATTTCTCCAGTGATTGTTTGAAAATTCTGTATTGTTCCCTTGTTCGCTGCCACCTTGAATATGCGTCTCCAATCTGGTCTCCTCATTTCCAAGTTGATGTACATAGAATAGAACAAGTACAAAATAAGTTTTTCCGTTCTATGGAGTGGAAGTTAGGTCAACGGCATATATTTGGATCATATTCGAACATCAAAAATCAATTACATATGCACTCCCTAAGTGATCGAAGAATCTTCGCCGATTTGTGCACACTTTATAGGCTAGCTAACGGCATAAGTGATTGCCCAGATTTACTGGCTCGGTTGGATTTTTATATATCTAGCTCCCACCGGATGCTTAGAAGGACCCCTCTATTTAGAATAAAAACCAACAACACCAACTT
The DNA here is from genome assembly GCA_910593695.2 of Ocypus olens. NCBI lineage: Eukaryota > Metazoa > Arthropoda > Insecta > Coleoptera > Staphylinidae > Ocypus > Ocypus olens. The sequence goes on along the minus strand of OU343054.1, from coordinate 9,039,810 downwards.
TGCCCACAACAACACCATTACTAGAATGATGAGATGTGCCAACGACTACTCCCAAAACAATTGGTTCGACCTGTTTGCTGATTCTTTGCCTACATTTAGGAGGAAACTACAACGTCATAGCAGCATAACTTAATCCTTCATCCTCGGCAAAATAAAAATTAAGATTGTAATTAATTTTGATTTTATTTAAATTATTTTTATTTTTATTTAATTTGTTTATTCTGAAGAGTGTTTAATTTTAATTTTATTTAAATCAATTTTAGTTTTATTTAATTTTATTGAAATTAATTTTACTTTTATTTAATTTGTTTATTCTGAAGAGTGTTTAATTTTAATTTTATTTAAATCAGTTTTAGTTCATTTAATTTGTTTGTTCTGAAGATTGTTTTAATTTAAATTTATTTAAATCGATTTTGGTATCATTCAATTTGTTTATTCTGGAAATTGTTTATTTTTTTTTTTTATATTGTATTATTATTTATTATTTTATATAATTAATTAACGATTAATTTATGATACTTTATGTAAATGGGATTACCCGTCAATAAAGTTATTATTATTATTATTATTATTATTATTATTATTATTATTATTATTATTCCCTCTTTTATGACAATTTTTCATTTTATGATTGTAATCATTTTAATTTTGTACATAATTCTACAATTACTAGAACTTATTATTATAGAAAGATATGATTTCATTTGCCATATGAATAAATCATATTGTCTCTATGACTTGTAAAACAGTTATTTCGCAATGTTTTTAACCTGGATACAATTTTCTCTTTCGTTTATAATTGTTGCGTATGACATTTTAGCAACACGGTACGAGAGTTAGAATAGAATCGACACATTCCCACATATACGGAAGAGTACGGGGATTTAATTTCACTTGTGCCAGTTGCAAAAATTATCTCATTAAATAAAACGTTTTGCAATTAATATTAAAGTAAAATTTAATTACGAGCCATTATTGTTTTTTCTTTCAATAAAAGTGAAATTAACCGATCAGCTGACAATATACTTTTAACAGCGCAAATGAAACTGTCTTTGATCTATAAATGTGCTACAATTAAATATAGTACCGGGTGGCCCAAATTCTATGTTTTTATAATCTATCAGTTAACAGTTGGAAAAAATGTGATGTACACGCGATGACCTCTTTTTCTGAAATAATAACAATAGCAGTAACAGATCATGGCTAACTTGATTAGTTTGGGAGATATCGGGCGTTTTCCAATTTTTGATAATATTAAAACAACTCTTTGTCTCAATAACTGTAAGATATGCAAAAAACAGTTATATAATTATTTGTTTAGTCTTCTTCGCAGAATTCAGTGGCGTGCTAATTTTTTTTTAACTTTTTCATTTGAGAGTTAAGACACAAAGTTGCATTTTTTAAACGAAACACCCTATAAAATTTTATGTCATTGAATAGAACTTTAAATCAGCTTTATATAGGTATAGCATGATTAATGAAAATTCATTAAAAATTAAAGAGAAAAAGCGATTATGTTAAAAATTTGGTCTCATAACTCTTAAATTAGAATCAAAATAAAAAAATAACTACACCAATGAATTCTGCAAAAAAGACCACACAAATAACTAACTATTTTTCTGTACCTTGCAGCTACTAAGAAAAAGACATTTTAAAATAGCCAAAAATTTAAAAACGTTCGATTTCTCCCAAACTAATCAAGTTAGCCATCCTTTGTTAATGCTATTGTTGTTATTTCAGAAAGAGGACACAACGTGTATATCATATTTTGTCTAACTCTTAAGATTATTGAGATAGCCCTTGTATGTGCAACAAGAACTACTCAAATTTAACATTTTATTGTGTACTCCTGTGAGTATACCGATGGTAATCAAATAATATGATATAATTTTCGTAGTGGTAATAGCAAATACAGTAGTTGTTTCAACAAGTAATTTGTAAAGGGGTAAATGAAATAAATTTAATATCTTCATATTTGAATAGCTGAAAATTAAAAGCCAAAAAACATCAATCCTTTCTAATTATAGCAATAATTTTCTGGCGATGCATTCATTCATTTCATTAAGTAAATAATGATTTTTCCTTATTAATTCCAGTGTTTCGATGAAACCATGTTATCTTTTACCAGAAATAAAATAGTAGTAGTACTTTTTTAAACTTAAATTTCTTCGAAAACAGCTGAATATCGACATGGGGTATGCTACATAAAAAATACTCAGAATTTTACGTAGAATCCATAAATGCAACAAAAAAAATAGGGGTTCAGATTTGAAAATGTTAACTTAGGGGTCGTATCTTGATTTTGGGACACCCTGTACATTTTAATTTCATCTCAAAAAATGCGCGTTAAAAAACAATAATATACGTGTCCGAAAATTTTTCTGACAGAAAATGCCCTGAATTTTAATCGAATTGATTCCTTACTTTATGTACACAGTGTAGAAGGGTATACAAATTAGAAACAACATATTCTAGAATAATTTTGTAAGTTAGTCTTGTATGTAGAAATAAACGATCTTAAACCAATGTTATTATCTAGTAGTATCAGTAATAACATGCAAATTTCTTTTGTATCATTTAATATCCGGCGTGGCACTAGCCAGGGAAGTAGTTGTTCCAATAAGTTATTTGTTTATAGTTTTAGTAAGACTTAATTTTTGCTTGCAGATTAACGAACAAGTAGAATATTCATATATTCAGGCTACATTTCGTTTTATTGTATTTATCTAATGCTTTCTGCAACAAGTAAGGTTATTCCCAATTTGTTTAGTACTTTTTGTATTTACAGTAAGCCTTTCTCAAATATTTTATGGTAGGCAACTATCGAACTGTAAGATTTATGTGTACACTGGGTGTTACAGTTGTCGGAATCTTTTAAATTTCTTTTTAACAAATTATTCAGCCTTAAAATACACAACTTTGCCGCTTAATTTAACCAACTATCTATCTCTTATACTTACCGAGATAGCAATGCTAATTTGTAACACCCTGTAAAAAATTCTAAACTTATACGTGTGTTTGGGATCAGAACAAAGGGTAGCATAAAAAAAATGTTTTTTGGACCTTCTTTTATGTTATACAATGTGGTACATATACCGCTCAGTATTCTATGTAGAGCACATATATTTTTTTATAAAAATTGATATGAAAGAATGTTGTTATATTGCAAGTATTGTTAACTTAAATAAAGTTTCAAAAATATTTTATTTCTGTTAAATAAAATTATAACACGATTTAATTTTTTTTTTGCAAAAATGTGCAATCACCAATTCAGCGCGAAAAAATGACTAATATTATGTGTGTATTTTTTTTTTTTAATTCAGTTTATGTGTCCAATTATTATTATTTACCAACCAAGTAAATAAACTAAACTCCAAATGGTACCCTAGAAGATTGGACGTGCCGATTAGAGCAAACAATCAACTAATTTGTGCTATTTTATATAATTACACGTAAGTTGCATAAATAGTGAATTACGACAATGCGGATGTCACGCAAATATCTAAGGGTGGGTATCAGTCCCTTTGCCAATTATCTAATCGATTTCTGACAAGGTTACTTCACACACGTGTCGTTTCTCTCCCGACGGGAAATTCTAAGCGCCTTTGTTCGAATCAAACCAATAACATGAAGTTCGTGCTTTATCTCAATATTCCCACAAAGGAAATGATAATGCGGCTAGGATGTGCTTTATTAAGGTTGTGTTGTGCTCAAGTTTATGTATTAAACACATATTAATTAATATATTAAATACGACGAGGCTATTACTCCATTATAAGATTTTATAACAAAACACGACAATGATTTCGTAACTCAGTTATATCATCGGATAGATGTACAAAATAATGGTGATGCCTCGCTCTGCTGTCCCACAAACACAAAAAACATGGATATTTTGTGTGGCTAAGTAAGAAGTTTACTATTTTAAGATCTACACAGATGATCCACTTATGTTCGTTATACGATGGTCGTTTCTGGCCGAAATTCTGAAACTTGTCCCAATTAATATCGTGATTACAGGAAAATTTACTTTAGAAATTTAATTGATAAATTGAGGTGTTTCTTAAGGGATGGAAATAGAAAGGGACTGTTTAAAATTCTGAAACTTATGAAACTGGGTTAATATGATGATACAGGTACTCTAGAGTCCATTAATACCCTAAATTTTACTAATCTCCCGTTTTCATTTTCTTAATTTATGCCAGGTTTTGTGGTCTTTTGCCCCACGATGCGCCGTTAGGTTCTATCGTCTCGTTAAACAACAGCCGAAAGAACACAAAGAGTAAAAATTTTCACATTTCACAAGCGCATAAAATGTTATGTACGAAAACAGCGTATAAATAGTAATTTTATTAGTGCGGCATATTACTACTAACGCTTTAAAATTGCGTGCCATTTTCAATTTGGCGTCGACCACAAGCCATTGCAAATAAAATCAATTCCCGTCGCACGACGCCAAAAGAAACTGGTTTTCTTTGAATGTTTATATTAACATTTACTTTTTCATACCTGAAGTGTCGGCACGAGTGAAGAGAATGGGTAGCGAGCGAGCTAATAGATGTGCCATTAAATTTTATTGCCCATAAATATTTTCCATGCATAAGTTTAATTGAAAAGAACGTAATATAATGATTTTAAGCGGCAATAAATGCTTAAGTCGAAGTAATTTCATTTCGTTAATGAAAATCTGCGCATTTCGAATATGCACTAGTTTTTGAAAAAAAATCGATTAAACAAATATCAAAAAATCTCTCGTATGCCACCAAATTGGAGAAAATTTCAAGACGGCGTATATACAGGGTAGGGCAACGTATACGACGCGGCCATTTTATGGAAAACCATGTAACTTCGTGTTATTCTTTTCAAATAGATAGATGTAGGATCTTTGTATGCACAATTTAAAATCATTACCGGATATACAGAGTGTCCCACTAAAAAAGTAACTCACCTTTATTTGTTCGGTAGAATTAAAAACTGACAAAATATACAGGGTGTTCCTTAAAAAAAAAACATAATTTTAATGTGGATCTTTTTTATAGGGCACCCTGTATATCTTGCAATAATTTAAAATTGTGCATACAATTATCCTACGTCTATCCATTTGAAAAGAATAACATGAAGTTACATGATTTTTAATAAAATGACCACGACGTATGCGTTACCCCACCGTGTATACAAATAGTTTGTAGCTACCATACGCTACTTAAGCTAATTTCTAATATCATTCACACTCTCAATCGTTAGATATGATGTCAAATGTTTAGTGACAAAGCTACAGGAATGTGGTTCAAGTACAGAAATATAAAGGTAACAATAAACAATCATTTGGATGTACGTTAAAATTATAGTTACATTTTCTCTCTGTTTACATCAACGAATAGTATTACCATTAAGCAAGGGTCGCAATAGTACATTATTATACAAGTTTAATAAGAGGGTATATTGTGGCACGAGTGGGATTGGAGCACGACTCGCGCAGCGAGGAGTGCTCCAATGTAACGAGTGCCCCACAATGCCTCTTATTAAACAAGTATAATATACTATTTTTTCTACTTTGGTTTTAGTTAAGGAATTATTTCTAAAATAAAATATATACTTAAACCTAGTGAGTTTTATCTTTTAACATTTGGCAGCACTAAAAACATTTGATCCTTTCGAACGAATTTAATATTTGACACTTATTTCTACGGCGATTTCAATAGTTAATTTTAAAACATATTAAATCAAGAATATTACTTACACACCTCCAAAAATAAGGGAGGTTGCCAAGGGTGTGATAAACAAACTATTTCCACGTAAGTTGTAACCAATTTAAGCTTATAAAATAATGCAACACCTAAATGATAATCGAAATTTAAGGTTATGTTTACATTTGTTTCTCGTTCCTCGTGTCAGGCATCGATCGATGCTAATTAAAAATCCACACCGAATTAACACAGCTCTTTTTCGCCGCGAATGAAACATGCATTATACTATCGCTGTTTCTTCCGTAATATTCGTTTTGCAAACAAAGTGATAATACATATAATACATTACAAGCTTTCCTCTGTGTATGTTGTGTTGCCTAAACGTCGTCACCGAGAGCCAAGTGAATTCATGCGTCCGGCCATTGTCACCGAGTTCCTACATTTTTCACGCGGATAAAAAGTGAACAATATGACGCCTCCGTTTTCTTTAACCTTAGTGGTACTGGTGGCTAACTCCCCAATATGCATTCGAAGATATTCAGTGTGTAACGCATTGAAGGGTTCCAATTATCCTATGAATTAACGGCAATTTTACATCTTGATGTCGACATATGTCACGTTTAAGTACTGCCAATCGCAACAACTAAAATGTTACCACAAATAGTTTAATAATGAGCAAAACTGTAAAATAAAAAATCTCATTATTAAACTATTTTTGATATAACAAAAGGTTGATTGTTAAACCAAAGTAGAAAAACATCTTTATAGAATCGTATTGCATTTTTGATCATGTAATCTTTAATAACATTTAATTTTCTTGAAGTATTTTGTTTCATCAAAAATGAAAACCCTAAGCTTTACTGATTGAATGGCTTAGATATAATAGTATATTACATAACTAGAGTTGTAAGTGGCAAATTACGCGCAAGTGAAAGATATTGCGTACGAGCCGCGTTGCGGCGAGTAACGTAATTTCACGAGCGCGTAGTTGCGTTACAACTCGCGTTATGTACTATACTTTACCTTCGACCTTACAATTTATTCGCTTAAACTAAAGACATATTGAACTGAATCTTGCCAGGGTGACGTTTAAATTTGTATTAAATTAGCCGGTAATAGCAATGTAGGACGACTACCAACTAAACAAACGAATTACCGTTCGAACAATTTCCGTCGAATAATATATTGTCCAATACATTGATTGAACAAATTTAAGGACACGGATCGTTGTACTTACTCTAAAGTGTTAATCTACTAAGATACCATTTCGATGGAAGTACCAATAAGGTATGGCGTAAAGTTTATTGTGTCGGTTATTGTTTTACCAATAAGTTGTAATCTGACGTTTAAATGTCACTGTCACTTTTGATATTTTAAGACGAACAGACGAATGCAGAGGGACTCGTCGGACGTTAATTGTAATTGGCTGATAAGTATATAATATAGCGAGGTACATAAGTGGTAATAGTACCTGTTACACATTTATGTACAACATTTAACATTTATATATGCTCTATATATTCGTAATGCGTCGCTTACGATTGGTGAAAACAGTTCGGTAATTCATCAATTACAAAGTGAAAAGGTAAAGGTAAAATTTAAAAATACGAAATAATTTTAAAACCTACAAAAATAATATGTTTTTGATTTATTTTTATAGATTTTGCAAATGTTTCGTAAGATATGAAAATTAGGAAAAAGGAAATCTTTCTGTTATCACTGCACATGTTAGCTTAGGTAAGCAATACTTATATCTGCTGGCATTTTAACGAAACGAAAAGTACAAACAAGATAAGGAATGGTAAATACGCAAAAACATTTAATGATCACGGAACAATACGTACATTTTGGTTTCACTAACAGAATGAAATATGATTTCGGTCAATAACGTTATAGTTTCCCGCTCTGCATTCGAGTAGTTGCCATTTGGGTTGGTTTTTATTGCTAACAGTATGTATAAATGGGAATACAATATTTAAATCAGAAGAAAAAATATATGGAGTAATTATTAATAAAAATAGATGCGTAGGGATATGTTTAATTCATTAGGAATATTTTTTGTGGGGTGAAATTTGAGACTTCTTTATTCCTTCCTGTTCATGGTGAATCATTACAATGGCGTTTGATATAGGGTTTCATGGGTATCAAGTGTAATAGGGGATGATTATCACACAGATTGTTATTATTGAATCGGTGGTTTGAAATTTGAATGCTTTTTTTACATAAAATCAATTACAAGTAATTACAAATCCGTTTTCGTTCCTTTATATATTTAAGTACAGTTTTCAAAACATCATTATATGAACTACTATCATAAATGTCGACGCACCTTTAGCAGAGTTTCAGAAAGAATTTCCTAACGTTCCCATTAATTATAAAGAATTTAGAAATACCTTATCACGATCTGTTATATTATTTCATGAAATGGGTAGTATTCTTCGTAAACCAGGAAGTGGTAGATCAGTCAAACGTACTCAGAATGCTATTACATCCAGAGAAAGTTGGCGTTTGAGCAGCGATTAGTGGGAGATTAGTTGGACCGATATTCTTTAAAGGTAAAGTAATAGTAATAATAATCAATTGTCTTCATTTAATGAAAAAAAATGGAGATGAAATTAATACATTAGTAAGAACAGGCGAGGCTCAGTAGGCTAGCAACCATTTCTGCTCTTTCACTTGTTCTACTTTACTGTTAGTAAATGAAATAAAGTAAAATACAAAGCAGGAAAAAAATGAAACACTTGAAATTCGTGAAATTTCGACCATTTTCAAACCGCCATAGCTCGGCGTATTTTCAATCGATTTTGATGAATCTTTGAGGACGAAAAACTGTGAAGTGTCTTCTTTAAAATCATGCATACGAAATTAAGCGTAACCCCATCCGCCCCCTGTAGCACCCCTGTATAAAATAAAGTTTTTTTTCAGGAAACCATGTTCAACTTTGACGATGTCTATGGAGTAGGAAAAAAAATGTAGACTCGATCCACCATAAAAGCATTAAAATTTGATCAATTCCCAATGCAGGACTCGAAGAACGAAGTTCCTACGACGATCTGGCACCAAGTTATGGGCGTTTAAAAAAAGTGCATTTTGAGGTTTTTTGCACATAACTCAGCGACTTTTTAACCAAATTTGATGATTCTTACGGGAAAAAAATTGATTTTGGCCCTACTTTAAGGGGGGTTAAACTCAGATTGGAATTATCCCTTTTCGAACCCTTCGAACCCTTCAACCCCCCGAACAAGAAACATGTTTTCGAGCAAAAAAAACGTCCAACTTTGGCAACGTGTACCGAGTTTGACAAAATGTGTCGACTATATCCACTAAAAGGGCATTGAAATGTGTTCAATTACCTTTGCAGGACTCAAAAACGAAGTTCCTATGGCGATTTGTCACAAAGTTGTGGGTGTATAAAAAAAGTGCAATTTATGGTATTTTTATTTTTTCGTTTGGACGGGCGTAGAGCCCTCTCTTTGAGTGGGGGATAAATCCTCTCAAAGAGGACACATTTTGCTTGTGATTTCTTAAAAGATCGTCGAAAAGTTTTTTGTTATTGGAGTTCTAAGGTACAAAATGCGATATTCATGATTTTGCGCAAACAATACATTTTCGTGCATAGAACAAAGAACATGCGAAGAAAATTTCATTCGTGAAAACGAAAACAATTTCGTCGAAAAACTTCGGACTTATGAGTCAAAAAAACCACAAAATTCCCTTTTTTTCAAACACCCATAACTTTGTGGCAAATCGTCATAGGAACTTCGTTATTTGATTCAAGCGCAGGTAATTAAACACATTTCAAAGCCCTTGAGGTGGATAGAGTCGACACATTTTTTCCAACTCGGTACACTTTGCCAAAGTTGGACGTTATTTTTGCCCAAAAAACGTGTTAGTTTTGTTCGGGGGTTGAAGGGTTCGAAAAGGAATCATTTCAATCTGAGTTTACTGCTTTAAAGTAGCGCCAAAATGGGATGTTTTCCCGAAAGAATCATCAAATTTGGTTGAAAAGTCACTGAGTTATGTGCCGAAAACCTCCAAATGCACTTATTTTTCAAACACCCAGAACTTGGTGCCAAATCGTCGTAAGAACTTCGTTCTTTGAATCCTGCATAGGGAATTGATCAAATTTTAATGCCTTCATGGTGGATCCAGTCGGCAAAATTTTTCCAACTCCGTAGACATCGTCAAAGTTGGACATGGTTTCCAGAAAAAAACTTTTTTTCCACAGGGGCGCTAGAGGGAGGCGGGAGGGGTTACGCTTAAGTTCACATGCATGAATTTAAATAGGACACTTTAAAGTTTTTCTCCCTCAAAGATTCATCAAAATCTATTCAAAATACGCCGAGTTATGGCGGTTTGAATATGGTCGAAATTTCACGAATTTTAAGTTTCATTTTTTTCCTTTAGTATAGCACTAGAATATTTCTCCTATTTTTATTATTCATAAAAAATGCTGTTAGATTACCCCTAATAAACACCAGGGGGGACATACTTCCAAGACATATAGCGCCCCATACCATGATACCGGGAATTTGTTAAACTCTACATTTTGCCTTTCACCGCGAAATCGACGGACACGTCTACGTCCATCATGGGCCCCTAAGCAGAATCTGGACTCATCACTAAAGCAAATGAAGTTCCACTCTACATCCTAGTTTAACCTGGCTTAACGGCAGCGGAATCATCGGTAGCACCCAAAACGGACGTAACGCATAAGGCTAGGGACACACGACCGATTGAAATGAAATGTATATATAAATTAAATGTAACTGTAAATAGAACTAAACTGATTACAGAATGTTGGAACTTACCAAATACTGATTTTTCAGATATTGAAAGACTGCTCCACGTGGATGAGATCTCGCTGCATATCTCTTCCCATAGTTTCCTTTTTTCGTTTTTGTCATGGTATTGGGCATGCCGTGTGTCATACAACACCACCCGTTTTTTTAATTTCACAAATTAGCTGATCGGTATCAATATTCATAATGAATATGAAAAAAAAAATAATAATTTTGAAAATAATGAAACAGTTTGAAATAAAATACAACCAATCGCGCGGACGAACCTCAATTTTGTCCGGAGCGCGGGCAACTTCCACCGAGTTTCTCTCGCCCGTGTGTTCGCATGCATAAAGATGCCATTGTTCTATCCCTCTCCACCGAGCGACGGATCGGACAGAAAATGAGACTCGTTCTATCTCTTCGCCGAGAAAAAGTCGGCCGAGATTTTTAATCGGTCGTGTGTTCAGGAACATTAGAAATGTACAGTTCCATTATCACCGATTAAAAATCGGCCGAGTAAAATCGGTCGTGTGTCCCTAGCCTAAAAGTCCCATGGCAAGAACTCTTCGATTAACTGTCTAGAAACCACACGTCCTGTTGCTGCAACAAAGGCATCTCGAACTTGCCGCAAAGTGTCGTGACGATTACGTATCGCAAGCAGTCTTAGGTACCGTTCTTGACCACCCTGTATAAGCTTAGGCCTACCAAAACGTCTCTGTCGCTGATAATCATCTTCTCCATACTCGCATTACAGTTGAGGGTGTAATTCCGAGTCTTCGAGCTATTTCCCTCAAACTAAAGCCCGCCTCTTTCATACCAACAATGCCACCTTTTTTAAAATCATTAATGAAAATCGACAGGGTGCACGTATTCTAGGCATTTTGGCAAGGTTTTTCAATAAAGTGAAGAGCTCATAAAGGATCAGAGTAGACAGGTGACAGGTGTTATTTTTCGGATAAATGTAAAAATCGTACACAAAAAATTTAGATAAGGCAGTAAAAAGGTTATCGCTTTTTTTTTTTTTCTAAAATGAATAAAACTTACGAATTTGTTGCTGAATTAAACCACATCTAAAGAGTGTTGCATTACTTTTGATTTCCAGTATAATTACATTCTGCGTATTTACATTCAAGTTCATTATAATGTGGACATTTATAGGTCAACATGTTTATGCGAAAGCGATTACTAAGATTTGCAAAGGTCAACAGACGAACACCTACACTACAGAATTTGCAGTTAAACTTATTCAAAATTCACCTGTGTAAACACATTTTATTATTCGGGTACGGTGTGGAGTATTAACATCTGCAATATTATTTTAAGTTTCTGGAAGTAAATATAGAGTTTTTAGTAAGTGTAAACTTGCGAAGTAAATATTGATTACATTATTTGTATTGGATACACTATTAAGGTGACATCTATTGTCTTAAACACAAATGGCCTTAAATGAGGGGCAGTATCCACTGATGGTTAAATAGTCAACCAGCAATATGTATTACAAGAATAAACATGAATTATTGTTTTTTGGCTTCCATTTCCGATGTTCTCGTCTCAGTGGAAACTTGGAGATTTTTAACTCCATTGTAATATATCGTTTCTTCGTTAACGAATATATTATGCTGACGAGATCAATAGAGATCAAGACGGGTGCGTTGTTGCCCTTGACAAACAATAATTAATTATTTTGATAATGATAATTTAACAGTTTTTGTTCGTTGTCTACAAATTATTACTTTAAAATCTAATATATTTAACTTTAAATAAAACAGTTTCTTTGTTAATATCACACTTTATTGTTTAGTGACTCGAGTTTCGATCATAAGCTGATCATTTTCAAACTTAAAGTAAATTAAATTACAATAAAAGGCCCGAAAATGGACCTACTCGAATCCCTAGAAATCCACAAAGCGAAGCGTAATCCGGACTTCCCCATAATTAACGACCAGGTCGACCTAGTATTCTCCTCCTTATTCCATTCCGCATAAATACGTGTGTTTATTGTAATTTAATTTACTTTAAGTTTGAAAATGATCAGCTTATGATCGAAACTCGAGTCACTAAACAATAAAGTGTGATATTAACAAAGAAACTGTTTTATTTAAAGTTCCAAAATGTATCACGAAGTTAACGCCTCAACCATCAATCAATTAATATATTTAAGTCTACTATAACATCAAATATTTAATAAGCCAAGAGTGATTGAAAAAGTAATACATAAGTGTTTATATTTTTAACAAGATTAGATTAAATAATGAATATTTTATATTACCTAAAAGTTTCTATTGACTTAATGCTACGTACACTTCCAAGCAAAATAAACAAGTAGTGAAACAAAATATTATCGACGGTCCATTATTTAGTCTGGGTTTCTATTTTTGATGCAGGCATTTCAATGTAAAATAACAATCATTTTCCGCAAGTTTAAAATGATATCTAAAATATGTAAGCGTAAATATTTATTAATACTATTTAAAGAGAAATAGAAAGACTTTAAAATTAGCTATTCTAAAGAATAATTTCGTAATTTCAAACTGCGTTTGTCCTAAGGGAGGAAGTATAGTAAAGCTATGTATGATATAAAACTACACTCCAAAATATTGTAGGAACTAATAAGAAATAAACATTTAACAAGAAAAAAAAAGTTTGTACCAATAACTTTATTCAGAGTTTAGGAGAAGTTCTGACGGAAATTATTTTTTATTATCGGGCATTAGGCAATACTTATTTATTCACATATTCAAGCTATATTTCGTCTTTATTAAATTTATTGAAGCGTAGTCTGCTGTAATGTTTGTAACAGTAGGCTTAACACGAGCCGCCGACATTGAGGCTTGTGAAAGTTGCTAGAATGCATAGTCACTGTTCGATTGACTAGATTCAGATGAAGTCGACCTATTCAGCTTCTCTGTGCTTTTTTTTAAGCTGAAACTGTAGCATTTTCCTTTTCAAAGTGTTCATTATTTTATCCGATTTATTGATATCTTCGTTTACAATCACTATTCTTTGGTTGATTAGGAAGATTCGCTCTGTGACAGGTACTTTTTATATCCAATACAAATGCACTCATGTTCTTACACTTACAGGATAAAATGTTAAGCAGTATATTACTAGTACGGCTAAACTCTTCCAATTTCTTCTCCGTTACCAAGTAAGACACCATCGAACCTAAATATCAACATGATTTCGTATTTATCGTTGCTTTTGGGACATAACGCATGTCAATCAGTCAAACTCTTAACTGGGCGCTTTAGTCATCATAATTTATTTCAAATTGATTAAATCCCTAATAAAAATAATGTATTTTTAGATTTAATATTTACGCATCAGAGAATTTCAATATCTATCGCACTAGATTTATTATCATATTTCTTATCTTATTACTTTAAATTTTAAAGAATCACTCAAGTCGATGAGTTAATCAATATTTATCATCTATTGACTGGCGGATTATTTTGAATGTGAACGACGTGGAATACTGATCGAAATTTTTCACAATATCCAGTTAAATGTGTTCAGCGTTTCAGATTTCCTCCTTGACTTAACAAGGAACTTATCAAATTCAAATATATTAATGATAAGAAATAAACATGTTTTATTTATTATCAGAGGTTTAAAATGCTGCAAAGTAGTTGTAATCACGATTTTGCGCGCTCTGGCGGGCAATGCACGCATTATCTGAAAAATTGAAACACCTACAGCGATCGGAAATTTTCCGCTCTATAATTTTGGACTCTTATAATTTTTCCATAAAATGCAAAGTTTTGGCTGAAAATCCAAAAATCAGCAGAAGGTGACAAAAGAAATATATTTTTATAGATAAATCTCAAGAATCCTTAATATTTTGTTGTACAAACTGTATATCATTAGAAAGCTTATTAAAAATGACATAGATAGGTGGCAACGTATATAGGGTGTTCCATTTGAAAAAAATAGTTATCCATTGTTTTGCGTATGTTGACACCCTGTATAGCATTATGAATAAAAGAGAACCAAAGCCGATGTGTATTATTCTTCATGACGTGGAAAATTTTCTAGTGTATCAAAAATGATGCCATCTTTGCTAGGAACGCTTCTGCAATGTTTTTAATGTGTACATTTTTTTGCCACAAATTTACCCATAACTAACCAACTGTCCATAATAAACCCATAGTATCTTATACTATTTTTATCAGCTTCTTAAGAGGATTAAAAATAAAGTATAAAATATGGGGTGTTCCATTTAAAAAAAAAAACATAACTTTGATCTGTTATTTATACTGGGACACCCTGTACAAAAACATACATATTTTTAAAATATGTAGAATAGGTGTGGGTACCAGTTCATGAAAATTAGAAGTCGATATCTCAAACAGCAAATAAGTTATGGGGCTTTTACAGATCGCTGGGTCACCCGGTACAATCAATATATCAAGTCTGAATAGTGACAAATCAGCATCGTAACAAATTCTGGAACCACTAATCATGATTTTAATTTTTCCGGCGTCATGCATTATAATTAACATATTACTAATGAGGTTTCGAAATGTTTAAATCTTTTTGCAATATTTTTCTCAACTGCTTATAATTACAATACATCGACGCAAGTTCCGACCTAGAACTATGAACAGCAAGTGTTACATTCACCATTTAAAATATGTCGCTTTAAAATCAAGTAATAGTTTAGAAATATCATAGATTGCGTACCAAATAACTTTCTAAAAAACTGTGTTTATTCTAAAACTTTAACCGTGTGCATTTTCGAAAATACTGACGAAAAATAAAATTGCGGAAATACGTTATCTAAAAATGTGTACAACTTTTTTGAGACAAATAGAAAAATAGGCTCAATATTTTTTACAAAATCCGTTCGATTTGTAAAAGAAGGTCTCATATGAACAGAAGAATATTAATCGCCTCGTGTTCTTGCATCGAAGGTTTTTTGCACCTAGAATTTTTTGGGAATATAAACATACACTAATCTTTAGTATATAAGCATGCGTAATTATTAATTAGCATGAAAACAATCGTTTTGTGTTCTAGATATTTTCAAATTATTTGCACGTCAACATGTTTGCAACGTGTTTATCAAATGACATTTTTATCGACATTTTACAGAAATTCATGGTAAATTATGGAATAGGAACTAATTTTGAAAATTAAATTCAGCCATATATTGGTATAATTAGCAATATACATACATAATCGACTTATTGTTATATCAAAAACAGTAAAACTTTACTATCCTTAAAAATAATAAAAGCAAAGTTGTCACTCACTGACATTGCTGAATTGAACAGCATTGTTGTAAGTGCACGTAACTAAGTTTTATTTTTGCTTTGCGCGCTTTTCTGGACCCCAAAATGCCCCAATACAAATAAAGAAGAAATATTATGATACTTAATATAAATGCTTGTTGGCAGAATCGCCAACCCGCAATGTGGAATATTATTAAAAATAACGAAAAACTGTCCGAAAGAAGCAGTATTTTACTTGACACATTTAATAACTACTTCACTAGCATTGCTACAACCATAGAGTCTAAATTTCCTAATCCGGTCATTAATCCATTAAACTTTCTAATGCATTTGACTTTTCCGCCAAATTTTTCCTTCAAAGAAATATCATATAATGAATGCAGAGATATAATTAATCAATAAATGAAAAACAACTTTACTTGTTGCAGAAAGCAATAAATAAATTCAATAAAACGAAATATAGCCTGAATATATAAATATTCAACCTGTTCGTAACTCTGCAAGCAAAATTAAGTCTTACTAAGACTATAAACAAATAACTTATTGAAACAACTACTTCCCTGGCTAGTGCCACTCGGCACGGACATTGAATGATACAAAAGAAATTTGCATGTTATTATTAGTACTACTAGATGAATAACATTGGTTTAAGATCGTTTATTTCTACCCACAGGACTAACTTGAAAATTAAACTAAATTGAATTTGAAAACTTTAAACTATAAAACTGAACCCTAAAATATGTAAAAATTAATTAAGTAAATAGCCATCTGCAGACGCGTTTCGAGATGACAAGATCATTTATTTCTTCACATGTGTACTTTTTTCCCGAAAGAATCATCAAATTTGATTGAAAAGTCACTAAGTTTTGTGCGTGCGAAAAACCTCAAAATGCACTTTTTTCTAACACCCATAACTTGGTGCCAAGTTGTCTAGGAACTTCGTTTTTTGAGTCCTGCATAGGGAATTGATCAAATTTTAATGCCTTTATGGTGGATCGAGTCGACAAAAATTTTCGAACCCCGTAGACATCGTCAAAGATGGACATGGTTTCCAGAAAAAAACTTTTTTTCACAGGGGCGCTAGAGGGGGGCGGAAGGGGTTACACTTAAGTTCGCATGCATGACTTTAAAGAAGACAAGTTTTTTGCCCTCAAAGATTCATCAAAATCGTTTGAAAATACGCCGAGTTATAGCGGTTTGAAAATTGTCGAAATGTCACGAATTTCAAGTGTTTCATTTTTTTTTCCACCAATGTATAGTCAAATTCACAAATATGCAAATTGAACATTCCACTATGATTTTAAAAGAAAAATAACAACTGCAACAAACGTATCATCATTCGACGGATTTAGCGGAAATGCGAGAAGAAATCTTGCTGATTTATGGAAGCAATCTAAAGTACGTGATGAAGATTTGTGGTCGACTGACAATGGTACGTCTTTCTACAGGTGCGTTTTTCCAGCACGTCGTTGGTGTTTTTTAACAGAAAACTTAAAATTCGATGACCAAGAAACCCGAGTGCTGAAGATGCTTTCGCCCCAGCTAGGAGAATGTTTAAAAAATTTATCTGTAACTGCAAGGATAATTACAAACCATCCTCTTACTGCACGGTGGACGAACAGATGAATGCTTTTCGTGGGCGCTTTGGTTTCCGGTGCTACATGAAAAATAAACCAGATAACTATGGTCTTCTATTATCAGCTATTATCAGCTATTATCAACTAGGATTATCAGTCCGGATTTATATGCGCTTAGAAAGGCATTATAATTTTTTTATATGCACTTAAAATTAACCAATATTTGCGACAAAATGATTCAAATATGTATTTTATATGAGGTTTAATTAAAAATAATGTAAAAAATAAAAAAATATGAGTAGCTACTGATGATAATTTATTTATTGGAATTAGGGATGGGCGATATTTCACATATCTGTGATTTTTCACTGGTATTAAAAAATCATAGGTCGTTACTGTTACTAATAGTTGAATTTCACTGCTACTTAAGATCACTGCTACTTAAAATCACTGCTACTGAAAAGCACTGTTACTTAAAATCACTGCTACTTAAAAACCCTGCTATTTAAACCGCGATTCCTACTTAGACTGTTACTTAAAACATAATTGTAAGAAGACAGCACAAGGTGGAATTTGTAAATATTATTTAATATTTATTACTTTATTCTCCCATTTGTGCAAGGTATTGTATTTAAATTTTGAATAAATATTTAATAAAAAAGACAAATATTTATAAAATGACATAGTATAATGATATAGTATACTATAAAATGAAATAAATTACAACTTATTTACTAACAATTATGAATTAATTATTTGAGATTTTATAAAAACGAAAAAAAAATTCTTGCCCGGCATGGACCACAAACTCGCTTTGATCGAAAGTGATGAGTCCGTCAACTTAATAAACCCAAAATGACTTAAAACTCATTTTAATTTACCCAAACATACATTTTAAAATAATACCACGAAACTAATTTTGAAATTGCAAACTTCATGAAATGAAAAAAATAAATAAAAATAATTTACCAAACTGCAAAAATCTCCAAATGCTCCTTGTTCAGGTGCTCAAAAAATTAAAATAGAAATCTTAAAAATCCATATCTTCTGAAAATTGTTGAATTTTCAAGCCCCAAATTGATTTTGAATAAGCGATACTTCGGCCGTTGCGGATCACTTTTTATACCCGTTTTATATTTTTTTCGGCGATGTTTTTATTCAAGTGTTAAAAAATTAAAACGAAAATCTTCAAAGGGATTTTTGAAGATTTTCTGCATTGAAAATTGTTGAATTTTCAAAAACCAAGTTTATTTCGAATAAGCGGTACTTCGGCCATTGAGGATATTTTTTTATGGAATTTTGCCTGCACGTTTTATATTTTTTTCTGCGATGTTTTGGCCAAGTGCTCAAAAACTTAAAACGAAAATCTTCAAAAATCCATATCTCTATTGAAAATTTTTGAATTTACAAAAACCAAATTAATTTCGAATAAGCGGTATTTTGGCCATTAAGGATAATTTTTTATGGAATTTTACCTGCACGTTTTATATTTTTTTCTGCGATGTTTTTGGCCAAGTGCTCAATAAATTAAAACGAAACTTTTCAAAAATCCATATCTGCATTGGTTAATGATTTTATATCAAAATAGTCCTTCGAGAAGAGAGCAAATCATCTCTCAAAAGATGCGTTTTTTCAGGGGTTAAACCAAAATAGGAAAACATTTTTCACATACCTAAAAGTTTCGAACTTTTCAAATTTACTGAACAAACATTCTGTTATAAGATTCTGAAAAATCTCCAAATACTTCTCGAATTTTGAACTGAATCAAGGATATTCGTATGTTTATTTGGTATAGCAGATAATATAGCCAAAAAAATACCTTCAGTCACAGGTATAATATCAAAAGGAACACTATTTACGTGACCAGGTGAACAAATATTAGCAGAATCATATCAAAAACATTTTTGCGAAATCGTTAACAATTTCCGAAAGTGTTACGACGTTTACTAACCATGATCACAGTCATTGTTTAAAACCACTGATATTAGAAAGTAGCAATCACATGTAGCAACGTGATTCAAAAGTAGCAGTTTTGCCCATCTCTCATTGGAATTACAATGTAGAACCAAAATTTTATTTTAATTTTCATTTTAGGTAAAGTCAAATGACATGGAGTTCATGTTAAAATTTATAATATCCTTCTCAATCTTGCCTTTCTAAATTTCATAAACCATTTTAATTTTTTCGTATCCCTGGTTTCGATATAATACGCATCAAATTTTCGCAAAAGTAAGGGAACTAATTTTAAATTTTCGTACAGTTCTTCAATAATTTTAAAAGCCTCAATTAAAGGCATTTAAGCTGTTTCTAAATTCGATTGCAGTTATTAAAATGCAAAAATGAGCAATAAAAGCTAATAACAACAAAATCAATTACAATTAATGGAAATATTGACTTTATATGTAGTTATATGCGGGTATATGCTCAAATAAGTTTAATGTGATAAAACCTCGAAATATTAAGTTATATGCGAAATACAACTTGGTACTTTTATTTATTTCCGAGAGAAACGTATAGATACAATTCGCCAGTTCCATACGAAAGAGCAAATAAAACATGTAATAAAATATTAATCCGGACTCCAATTATCACTCAATGGCGCCAGAGTATCATATTTAATAAACGCCATTCCAAGATTAGGGAAAGGAACCGTCAGAATTGAAGCCAACGAAACTGTGCCTCGAGTCCTCTTACGCCAAGTGACTGAACCGATTCACGGATCGAATCGAAGTGTAACAATTTGAACAAATGTAGAATCAACCATATTAATTATCCATGACTGGCACAATTAGGAAAAACAAACGCGAGATTCCACAGGAGATGAAAGTCGCCGGACCAGAGCGTCCACACACGAAATTTTGTCGCTCGAATTCCGGCAAACCCCTTCTGTCCTTCACGTCAAACAAAAAATAAAGTCGTGTTGTTTGCATCGTCTTTATTGGATACTGAGGAGATCGAAGATGGAAAACCAAAAATCATCCATCATTACAACGCAATAAAAGGGGGCACAGATATGTTCGACATGCTTTACAAAAATTACAGTATCATGACCAGAAGTAATCGATGGTTCCTACGATATTTTTGGGCAATGCTTAACCAAGCAATAGTCAATGCAAAACTCTCTTTGAAGTGCAAAAACAGCATTGCTGGAGTTCAGGATAAAATTCCAGCTAGAATTTGCATGAGAAAAGTAATTGATCATCCTGTACAGCCTTGGCTTCAAAAGCGCCAAAAAATTCCGACACTGTGAATTAATCTGAAAGTAGCGAACCATGGGTTAACGGGACTATCAGACCTTATTTAATAAGGTTTTATTAACGAGGCACTATTTTTATTTTTATTAATTTTCGTAACCAATAGTGTAAAACTAATTTTTTCTACTTTTTATTTTGCTGATATCACTGTGCCGATTTTAATAAAATTTTAGGAGTATGTAGGTAACCTTAAAAGGTACCCAAATAAGCAATAAAGTATACAGCATTTAATCTAAAAAGATTTATCATCACAAAGTCACACTTTTTAGGACACCCTGTATAATCAAAGATACTTTCCTGAAATAGGCCTTAGGATACAAGTAAAGTCTGCAAAATATCAAATTCCTAACTTAATTAGTAACTGAGATACAGAAGATGGGAGATGAAATGCAGGATCCTGTATATTTTAGCACCGAAATTCTTGCCGTCAATTATTTTGTTTAAAGCTATTTTAAAACTTAATTTAAGGTTCTATTACTTAAGGCAGGTGTGGGCATACCTTTGCTTAGCCGAGGGCATAATTTCGATTTGCGGTGCGCACCAACACCACAGAAAACACTCTATGTGTGCTAAATTTTTAATTTTTTTTGCGCGTTATTTAAAATTTCTCTCGCGGGCCGGATAGAAGCTGATTGAGGGCGGACCCAGCCCGGGGGCCGGAGGTTGCCCATATATGACTTAAGTCATGCCACCTTACCAGTCTATCCACTGCATTATTGGTGGACCCGGCACGTCCCTGATCACTGGATTTAATTGATTTTCACAATTGTTGATGATTTTACAATATTCTTTGATGAATCAGAGTAAAAATACAATTATAATATGTGGTGACAATCCTGCATTACCCACTATATATTTACTTTCATTACCAAACAAGCCATCGGGTTATTATGTTAAAATTACTGCAGTAATCATATGTTTGCCTACAATAAATATTATGACAGTAATGGATTACGAATTGCTCGGTTAATTATAGACATGTGTCTTAATTACGTGTAAAATTGTAATGGCTGTAAGAAATCATCATTATTAACACATTAATACTGTTCTGCCGATTTTTTTTTATTTTCTTCAATTAACTTTTACGTAAAATGATAGTTGCTAAGTGCAAAACTGACTCATTTTTATATTTAGCTCAGAGCGAATGCATTGTCTATGTATATCCAAACGTTGCAATTAAATTGCAAATATCTGAATTATTGTATGTCAAATTGTGGAAGTCCATTTAATTACTCTTCGAGGGTACATTGTCTAATTTGAATTTTAATATTGGAGTACAGAATTCAGTGAATAGAAGATTTTGTGAAATATGTTTTTTCACAGATATTGTTGAAAGAAACGGGAAGTTGATGTTACCGAAATGTTATGTTTATCCATGAAACCGACAAATACAATACTGGAATGTTAAAAAAACGTGCGTTAAGTAAATATACAGGGCTTTTATTTTAACGCAGCATACTATTATTAACGCCTATGTTCAATCGTAAAATAATCACATCAACGCATGGCATTTAATTGACAGCTGTAATACATATATTTATGTCGTACTACACATCAATAAAATAAAAAATAAATCAATTTTATGCAACCATGTACACGAAGGTGACAGTGGCACAGCTTAAAGCATTACGAATAAAGTTAGGGTAATTAAATTAAATACTGTTTCACAGAATTCCGTTCGTTTGCCTTTGCTAATGATTTGAAAACTTGTAAGCTTTCTATATAAATTCTTTTAATGTCTTATAAACGGAAGCTGAACTTATTTGAAACTGTGCCGTAATAACTCTTAAAGATGATATGGGGTTCTGTTCTACGTTACATCAAATGTTGAGTTTCATCCCTTCCATTGAAATATGACTTCGTTTAGCCCTTTTACTATTAAAATTACTCACGCAGCCCGTATTGTCAAAATTATGGACAATATTAAAAATTGTTTCTATGGATGAAAGTTGCCTGCTCGGGTATGTAATCTAAAACAAATCTCTAACACCTCGAGTGCTGTTCCCATTCTAATACTAATTAATTATATGCATTCTTTCTTCGGTGGTGTAATACATTTTTATTACCACAATTTTGAGAATGAAATACAACTGAGTAAGTATGGTTGCATAGCCTTTAAATGCGTTGATGTGATTATTTAACGATTAAAGCCTTTATAATTGTGCCAAACGAACCTGATGTTTGACAATTTTTTTTTTAAGAACTGAAATGACTTAGACATCTGCCCTTTTTTGCAAGATGTTTATTAACCTTTGGTCTACAAAATAAAAAATGGTTTTATGGTTTTCCTAAATTGCGTCTAAAATGGCGGCTCCAGGAAACGTTGTTTAATCAAAATAGCTCTTCTGCGGGAACCCTGGAGGTCGCAATTCGTCACCTAGAAGCATGAAACCAAAACGATCTTAAAGCCTACATCCCAAAGAATAGAATAGACCAAAATTGTGAAAATTCGTTATAGAAACAAAATGGCGGCCACTTGAAAACAAAGTATCGTTTTTCGCATGATTTTTCGACTTTGGCCTGCAGTAAAGAAAAATTTACGATCTGATAGGTCTATTCTATGGAGAATTTTGTTTCCTTCAAGGTTTTCCAAACGCGAAGTTGATTGGTAGAACGGTTAAAGAGTTACAAGTTCCGCAGATTTGAAAAATCTTGTTTCGAGAAAAATGCGTTAAATTTTTTGGTAAAGGTTTTTGCTCCTACAATTTGAGTTACTCGATCAATTTGTCCAAGAAGAGGTGAATTTATGGATTTCTGGGTTCGCTGAACGCGAATTTGAGGTCAGATTTGATGAATTAAAATGGCGGATCCAATATGGCGGACCAAAAAAGTGAAATATTTATCAATTGTATTGCAACTTTGAAAATACAGGTTTTTGGGGTCACTGAATACAAATTTGGGATCAGATTTGAAAAATTCAAAAGGGCGGATCCAATATGGTGGCCAAAAAGTGATTCTAATTAATAATAAATTAATTCATATTAATTCATCTTAATTGAAAACTCAGCAGTAAACGTTACTGCCATCTATAGGAAGGATTCGGACTACTAGAATTACCATCTGTGGTTACAGTGACTTGTTCCGGTGCGCGTGGCGAACTTGCTGCCCGAGCACCCCTCAGCGCTCGGGACACCGTGTAGCGACGAAACTAATTTACGGATCGCAAAATCATTTTACCCACATATTTTAGACACTTACAGGATTCGATTCATGCAATAAAAAGACAATTTTTTGAAAAAAATATAGAAGAATAACTTAACAACCATAACTTTAGAGTTAAAATAAAAGCGAAGTATACCATTTCGTGATGTTCGCGCGATTTGAATGGAACAGCCAGCTTTCCACCCTTCTACAATTGTAATATTTCCGTTATTATTACTTTAAAAAAAAAAATTAAAATTAATCAAATTGAGGGAGTTCAAAATAAATTTTTGATGACTATTTCTTTTAAAAGTGGTATCAATAGAGTTGACTATAGTCGTAGTAGTATGCTATTATCTCTTAATCTAATTTCCTTACGAGAAAGACGAATACATGCGGATTTATGTATTCTATATAAGTTAGTCAACGGGCAAATTAATTGCAGTGAGTTACTTGCATGTTTGAATTTTGTTATTCCCTTCAAAACAAGAAGTGGCAATGTTTTCCGCGAAATTTTTTATAAGTCTAATTTTGCAAGAAATTCGGCAATTTGTAGAATACTCCGGCTGTGTAATCGTGTCTCTTCGTCTCCTCATTTTATGTTATATTGCGCATCGTATATTAAATTTAAATATCACCTCAAGTTTATTGACTTATGTGCTCTTACCAATATATAGCGGTTTTAGTTACTAGTAATGAGATTTAGTTTATTTATTAAGTTTCTGTAATCGTAATTGTTAATATTATCTTAAAGTTTTTATATTTCACATTGATGCTTTTATTTATTTCGTTGTTTATTAATTTATATTTATCTGTTTGTTATTTTATACTTTATTGTAAAAAGGTTGAATCCGTAAATAAAGTTATTATTATTATTATTATTATTATTATTATTTAATTTGTATTATACTTACTTCGAATTACAAAATATAAATAAAATAGTGTACACAATATTGAAAAACAATTTTGAAAGCAAGCTGAAGGGCTGAGTTCACTCGTATAAAATTATCTTCTACTTAACATACATGCCCTCTTCTCCACTTTGCCACTATCCTTCTTCCACATATTCGATATCAACACAAATCTAACAAATTACTTCTCTATTTACAAAAGATCCTGTCATGTTCCAAGTACTACCAATCGCCACAACTATAGTTTAATAATGAGCATAAATAGTTAAATAGTAAATCTCATTATTTATCAGTTTTTAATATAATAAGTCCATTATTAATCCAAAGAAGAATATATGTATACACTTTATCGGTAGATACACAAGTCTCGAAAATTATCAAAACTCTTCCCTAGGGGCCTCGTTTTGCAAAAATATTTTCTCGATTTACCTTTTGTAACAAGTGTACCTTTATGCTGTAAAAAGCATGTATGGTATCTTTTTCAAACCTATTTCTAAATATGGATCAAAGTAAGCTATTTAATTAATTTTGTAATAGTCTCGAGCAGACGTTCGTGAAAAACTTTTAAGGTAGCATCTGATAAAAATAGGGGATAAAGGCGACGGTTTTTATCATCTTATCGTAAAGAATCCAAAAGCAATTCCACTTTATGAACGTCGCGACGGTCCGCTCCGTCGGGAAAAATATGTCCATGAAAAAACCGTTGAGAATTTTATGTCAATTTGAACAAATAATTTTGAAAATTAAGATGGCAGCATATTTCGCTCGAGTTATTTCCATTACATTCATTTAAAATCGTGCGATATTCTGCCAAATATCTCGCGTGCATCAACACGTGCCGATTGTGAACGCAAAAATGCACTCGCAAAAATGATCTGTAATGTTTGATACACTAGGGATATTATACCGTGTGTTCGATAAAAAAAAACGTCCAACGCAATCATTTATTGACCGATTTGAATGAACTAACAAATAAAGTCAATGGCTGTTTAAATACTATAAAATGACGGTAATTATATATTTTTTCAAAATCAAATTCATTGCCAAATGATAGTCAACTTTTAATTTTTAAACGGCTGCATATACTTTTCTAATTTTATAATATTAGACATTGTTTTCCTGATACCAATTATTCCCGTTATGTTCGATTTAAGTTAATATTTATGCCAAAAAAGATAATTATAAATCTTGTTCACATGATTTTTTTTGGTAATAAATATAGTGTGCCTTGAAAAAAAATCGAATGACAAATGTCATTTATTGTATAAATGATGTCAACCATTTGTTATAAGTTTGTGTTTCAGACATAATCATGAACAATAGCGAATTAACAGACATGTTGCAAATTAATTTTCGGTAGTAATATACCTAGATCGAGGTTAATTATAAAAAAATAGTTTTTTGAGTACCTTGTTACCTGGTAATTTAACGAGACAATAACATTTGTTGTCTGGTTATAATATAATAACCAGTTGACAACAAATGTTATGTCGAGATGAATTACTAAAAGGTAAAAGGTACGAAAAAAATGTGTTTTTGATAATTCATCCAAGCTCGCAGTATATTTGGGTAGATAATTTATCGAATGAAATAATAATAAGGATCAGGAAAAGTTATGGTTTATTACAAGCTGAATAGTTTGGTTTGCCACAAGAGTAATTGTAAAAATTAAAACTTAATGACAGTGACGTAACGTCATGAACATCATGTTTTTATAACCTTAAACGCTACTCACCTAATTACCGTTTTTCTGTTATCGATTATGACAATGCAAAACATTGTTGTAATGTCAAGCTACCCCATTAATTATCGTTTTTCTGTTATCGCACCTATTATTATTAGGTAAATTATCTATATAATAGAAATAGAAGAGCTGCGACACGAATTTATCATCTACGGTTTCGAGAGCGGCGAATACCAGAACCTAAATCTACGGTTTCGAGAGCGGCGAATACCAGAACCTAAATTTAGAAGGTTAGAAGGAAATTTGAGACATTATAGCCTTTAAAAAGTCAAGACAGTGGATCGACAATTTCATGGACTTGCAGAGTTCGACGTTCTACTTAGTGTTTACAATAATCACAAAACATCTAAATCGCAAGTGAATGAATACTTGCACTACTTATTTATTCTATTCTACATTGAGTTGTAACATAGGTACTTATTTAATGGGTCCTTATTATTAATGTTTGGCATAACCTTACAACAAATGACATTTGTTATTTTTTGTCCAAGGCACGCTAATTATAATTTTTGAAAAATATAATTTTAAATGGAAGACTTCTTTTAATTACTTTCGACCAAAATATTGAAAGACAAACAACATATTAGGCATTATTGGATTCAGAAAAATAATGTCGAATGTAAAAAAAAATAAACATTATATGCTGCCATTTAAAAATTCTAAGTTGGCTATCATTTGACAATGAAGTTATTATTGAAAATTATAATAATAATATTGATGTCATTTGTTAGTATTTAAACCACCATTGGCTTTGGTTTTTAGTTCATTCATATCAGTCAATAAATGACAGAGTTATGGCGTTGGGCGTTTTTTATCGAAAACACGGTATGTGATAATTTCATAACTTTCGAGGCAAAAGTTTAAACCCGTGGTAGTCTCGCAAAGAAAACTTAAGAAAGGTGAAAATAAAATGTGGTACACTTATTAGCATAGTTGTTAGACGATAGAATTATATCTAAAGGGCTAAAATATCAATGTTCATTTGAGTTTCAATAAATTTTATTATTAAAGGGTGTCTCAGCAAGAACTTTAATTTCGAATTGCGCGCCAATTCCGTGTGTCAATTGTTGAGTCAGACATATTTAGTAGGAGTATTTGTTTAATTGAAACATTGACATTTACAAAAAATGGTGCGTTATAGCTTGGAAGAACGTTTGTTAATAGTGAAAACCCATTACAAACATGGAGAAAATTTTACTGTTTTTAAATAAATTAGAAACAACCTTACTTGTTGCAGAAAGCATTAAATAAATTCAATAAAACGAAATATAGCCTGAATATATGAATATTCAACCTGTTCGTAACTCCATTTGCTTGCAGAGTTACGAACAGGTTGAATTTTCATATATTCAGGCTATATTTCGTTGTATTGAATTTACTGTTTTTACATTTCGGCGTGCATAATCGACTGACGAGGCCTGCTATTGAAAATTAAATCAAGATATTTGAGCGGACGTTTTCATTGAAAGATGAAAGAAACATCATCCGTAATCGGCCACAAAGATCGGCAGAAAACATCGCAGCTGTAAGTGTCAGTGTGACACCGTTGCCAGGAATTAAACGTCCATCGCAGCACTCTTCATCGAATTTTGAGAAAGGATTTACACGTTCACGCTTACAAGATCTAGCTGACTCAACAGATGGAGCCTAGCGGCCATAGACAGCGCAGAAACTTTACCAACTGGATCTTGGAGCAACTGCAAACTGACTATGAATTCCACAACAAAATTAGTGACGAGGCTTATTTACATCTCAATGGCTTCGTTAACAAGCAGAATTGTCGGATCTGGGGAGATGAAAATCCACATGTCTTTCAAGAACTTCCAGTATATCCTCAAAAAGTGACAGTTTAGTGTGCCGTGTGGGCAAGAGGGATAATCGGACCGTACTTTTTTGAAAACAATGAAAGAGCCACAGTGACTGTCGATGGCAATCGTTATCGGGCCATGTGGACAGACTTTTTCATGCAAGAATTGGATGAAATGGACTTAAATGAGATGTAGGGTCACACCGCATGTGAAACAATGACGTTGTTACAAACAAAGTTTCCAGGTCATGTCATTTCTCGTTTTGGAGACCAAAACAGGCCGTCAAGAAGTTGCGATTTAACTTATTTGGATTATTTTCTCTGGGGTTTTTTGAAAAGTAGGATCCATGCGAACCACCCTGAGGCAACTGAGTAACTAAAAGAAGAAATTACATGCCAGTGTGGGTGCCTGCAAAATGTACTTGGAAATTTCATCAAAAGAGTACACTCCTGCAAACAGAGCAACGGAGGCCATTTAACCGATATTTTGTTTCATGTCTAAATGTCACTACTACCTCTGTACATATCAAGAACAAACTAAATAAAACATTAAATTTATATACACTCCGCGACAAAAGTCTGGGTTCACTAACAATTTTTCAAATTTTTCATAGTGTTTTTCATAACGAAAATCAAAAACCACCTTTGATGATAAATTAATAATTAATCTATATTGACTTACATTTTAGGATACTAAATAAATATAGTGGTTATAAAAAAAATGTAAACAGGAACTATGGGTACGAACGAAACTTTCAATATCTGGTGTTTCCACCACGAGCCCTAATAA
This sequence comes from Ocypus olens, assembly GCA_910593695.2. Classification (NCBI taxonomy): domain Eukaryota; kingdom Metazoa; phylum Arthropoda; class Insecta; order Coleoptera; family Staphylinidae; genus Ocypus; species Ocypus olens. The sequence continues at coordinate 9,010,881 of OU343054.1, read as the reverse complement.
CACAGTCCAGGCGTCTGACATGCTGTTAATCAACGTTGAACCTTTTTTTTGCGGCACTCCGTCCCGCTCTTCAACCAAACATGCCGTAAGGTCTCTTAAGGTACGAGGGCGATCAGGGCGAGCTCGAATCGCCCTTTCCAGTTGGTCCCACACGTGCTCGATAGGGTTCAGATCAGATGAATAAGCCGGCCAATCCAAACACCTAATTCCGACTTTGTTTAAATATTGGAGGGTAACATTCGCCACATGTTGGCGAGCATTATCCTGCATTAATCGAAAGTTTTCTCCAATAAAGTGGCTATATGGTACAACATGTTCCTCTACAATATCCCTAATGTACGTATCTGCGTTAAGGGCTGCTCTATCGCAAATATGGAGTTCTGTACGAGCTTCCACAAAAATCCCGCCCCATACCATTACAGAGCCTCCGAAAAAATTGGATCTAGGAGCCATGGTACATGCAGCGTATCGTTCTCCTGGTCTCCTCCATACCCGAGCACGACCATCTGGAGCATCCAAGGTAAAACGGGATTCATCAGACTATAAGACATGTCGCCACTCGGCAGCCCCCAGTTCTGATAAGTTCTAGCAAAATTCAATCGATTTTGTTTGTGACGAACCGTAAGTTTTGGACCAGTGGCAGCCCGATATGACTTTAGATTATTTTCTCGAAGTCAGCGCTGAACTGTACGTGCCGATATCTGAACATTTCTGACAGCAGCAAGCTCATTAGCTGTAATTGATACAGTAACAGTGCGATTTCTCAAAGATTGTAACAACATAAATCGGTCATCTTGACCATTAGTTTTCCTTGGTCTTCCCGACCGTGCTCTGGCTGTTAGTAGACCATCTTCCTCATACCCCTGCAAAATTTTTCGAACCCCGTTTTGAGAAACTCTATACCTACGGCCTGCTTATCTCTGGCTATGTCCTTCTTCAATGTGGGCAATTATCCGTGCACATCTTACTGGAGATATCGGCATTTTGATCACAAGACTAAATTTCAGCAAACACTGACACTTGTCAGAAACAATTAAAGCATGAAACAAATCCCTGACAACGCCAACTTAATTGTTAACCAAATCCCAAAAATCTCAATGTCACGTTAGAAGGAAAAAATGAAGTATTTTAAAAATTGTACGGCTATAGATTATGCGACTACGGCATTAAACTTGTTTTTTGATAAATAAATATTAACATTTGGTGTTAATTGGCAGAAAAAAATTTCAGTACGAAAAATCGGAAAAACTGTTAGTGAACTCAGACTTTTGTCTCGGAGTGTATTTTAATAAGTTTTTAAAATTCAATTTCTTGTTGAGACACGCTTTATTACTGAACATGTGCCATTCCGGAGTTCAAATCTTGGATAGTCTTTTAGTCAAATTAACTTAATATTCTCGCAGAATGCCCATATTGGGTCAAAAATTATAGTCAAGGATCATCAACAAAGTCTTTGGTGACATCGATGGATGATATCTACAGTTTATTATTCAACTGAGACAGGCAAAAGTGAAAGAACATTCATCTATGAAGTCGAACCTACTCACATAAGTTCAGAATCAATATCAATCAGTATCAATAGATTTATAATATTTGCAAGTATAATTAATAAAATTTACAAGTTGGTAAAACAATGTTATAATAGTTTGAGTACATACCAATTATTATGATGGATGATTCCTAACATAGATATTTCTTACCTGAAACAAAAAAAAATATTTTAAAACAAGTTTATTTAAAACTTTGTATCTTTTAATACACCCATAAATAATACATATAAAATATTGGAAAAACAAAGTTACATATAATTAAGAGTTATGAGATCTTGGACTTTTCCGTAGACGCTAGCCTTAGATATCAAAATATCATTCTACACTGGACGAAAAAAAATGAAACACTTGAAATTCGTGATATTTCGACCATTTTCAAACCGCCATAACTCGGCGTATTTTCAATCGATTTTAATTAATCTTTGGAGCGAAAAACTTTGCAGTATCTTCTTCAAAGCCATGCATGCGAACTTGAGGACACATTTTGCTTTTGATTCCTCAAAAGATCGTCGAAATCGGTTGGATAGAAGCCGAGTTATGGCCATTCGAAAATTACCTAAATTTTTACAAATTTCAAGTGTTTCATTTTTTTCCGTCAGTGTAATGTGTTTGTTTTTATTGGACGAATAGAAAAATGGACGAATGGTGGTGAGTTAGGCCCACATTTTTTTCCGACCCTACAGAGATCGTTAAAGTGTCTTTTTTGACCTAAAATAAAGTTTTTTGTTAATGGAGTTCTAAGGTACAAAATGCGAAATTCGTGATTTTGCGCAAACAATGAATTTTCGTGCATACCTCAAAGAACATGCAAAGAAAAGTTAATTCGTGAAAACGAAAACAATTTCGTCGAAAAACTTCATAACCCATAACTTTGTGCCAAATCATCGTAGGAACTTCGTTATTTGAGTCCTGCGCAGGCAATTGAACACATTTCAATGCCCTTTTGGTGGATCGAGTCGACACGTTTTTTCCAACTCAGTACACTTTGCCAAAGTTGGAAGTTTTTTTGTCCACTGAGTTATGTGCGAAAAACCTCAAAATGCACTTTTTTTCAAAGACCCATAACTTGGTGCCAAATCGTCGTAGGAACTTCGTTCTTTGAGTCCTGCATAGGGAATTGATCACATTTTAATGACTTTATGGTGGATCGAGTGGACAAAAATTTTCCAACTCCGTAGACATCGTTAAAGTTGGACATGGTTTCCAGAAAAAACTTTTTGTTTTCATAGGGGCGCTAGAGGAGGGCAGAAGGGGTAACGTGTAGTTTCGCATGCATGACTTTAAAGAAGACACTTCAAAGTTTTTTGTCCTCAAAGATTCATCAAAATCGATTGAAAATACACCGAGTTATGGGCGTTTGAAAACGGTCGAAATTTCATGAATTTAAAAGTGTTTCGCTTTCTTTGTCCTTCAATATATAACAGTAGACTGTTTGACATCTTTATAATTGAATTGTATTTGAGAAGGATGGTTTCAACTATTGCTACGAGGTAATCCCTAATTAGACTGATTTCAAAATTAACCATAAATAATTAGATTTGTTAATGCTACTTGAATTTTCTAATATTTATTAACTGAAACGGAATATAATGTTAAGATGAAATTAACATCAAATAAAAATTAAAATAAATTTATTTGCTGTTCTAAGAAAAGCAACATATTTCGGTTACATTCAACACAATTATTTTTACACTGGATTAAGGACACGGCATTTATTTTACTTTCCATGTTCCTGATATAAAATACTCTGACATGGGCGGTCAAGGGTGTATGATCCGTTAAAACCCAACCGTGCCCTTGGATTTAATAATAGAATGTTTACAGTTATGTTGATATAATAAAGTAAACCATAAAAAACGCCGCCATGCTATGTTCTTCATTGTCCCACTACTTGAATCAAAAATATTTTAAAATAGGAAGCACATGTGCAAGAGAAATCTGAATATTAACGCCATAAATTTGCAGACTGCTTCCAATGTCTCAACACATTTCTCAATTCACAGCCACATTCTTTTGTTGGATAACACGATGAACTAGTTCAAAACAGTTTCTCATAGTAATTATATAATACTCTTAATAAAATTAATTATGTGAAACTCAGTAGAGATATAATTGTTGCTTTTAATTGCATTTAGACAACTGGATTTTCATAATATACGCATGTGTTATGAAAATATTATACAGAGTGGCCCACATAGGGGTTTTAAATACTAATCACTATTTGATAATTTAGATTTTTCTTTATTCTTTTTAGGAGTAAATAATAAATAATTTATTATGCAAAAATTCACAACTGTACAGCCTGTTAAATTATAGAATTTTATTCCGAAAATCAACACTCACGTATTGAAATGCAAAAAATATATTGTCGATATTTTATTGTCAGAGCTTCCCCCTTAGCAGCAATGATTCATTATTTGGTTGCACATTTCCAGTTGCATTCCCTCAAATACAAGGTCTGGTCTGGTGTAACCTCACAGAATACCATCGGACCTTACTTCATCGGAAATTACAAAGACAACGCAGTTACGGTAAATGGAGAGCGTCCTGCAATAGAAGGCAGATCCAATATGTGGTTTCAACAAGATGGAGGCACTTTTCATAGGGCTATCCAATGGAACTTTTGGAAGACATTTGTTGAATTTGGTTCTCGTTTATGACGTGGTAACTGCCCTAATTACCTGAATGTACAATTTTAGTATATATTTTTCTTCTGTACTATTCGTGGATAATGATGTAAAAATCGAAACTAGTTGGAATAAATAGTAAAAAAATGTGAAACCAACCAAGTGCCTCATTTCAACAACCTTTAATTTCAGAAGACATTTTTGGGGTGCGAATAATTTCGCGAATATCTGCAATAAATTGGTCGACACGATCTCCAGAGCTACTGACTATTTCCTATAGGGTATCCCCGGACAATCCAACAACTGAATGACAATATTAATGCGAAAATTAGGGCATTGCAATCATAAACTTTAACGGCTGTTGTTGAAAGTGTGGTTTTTGTTAAGCCGAAAATGGCCGACATTTAAAGGATGTAAATTTTTATAAACAATGTAAACAAAGGATTAATTAAAGAAGTTATCCACACGTGTAAAATCCAAATGCGAATAATTTAAATACGAATATTGCTTTAATGTAATTAAATTGGGACTAGAGAAACCAATGGCGAAAATTTTTTTTGGGCGGATGTTGACTTCGACCTTCGAATTGGAAACGCCACAATTTCGTAGAGTTGTAATGCCAGTAACGTTCACTATACTTTAACTAAATTTTGATTTTGCTGATATGCAGTGCGAACGTTGGCTGTGGAACGCTCCAAATAAAAAAATCCCCGATCATCTGCGGCTAAAATCCTCCGATACGTCAACCTTATTTTTTGAACGCGCATCTTTTCTGATAGTTGTCAATTTTCCATACCCCCACCCCTTTGCGTAATGACGTCATCGCCATTTTTTTAAATAGCAACCACCACATTTTTCGATGTATTCTGATTCTTCTTAAAATACTACATACAGCAATAGCAGTTTGGTGATGTTCATTTGATTAGTCAGCGAAACTATTGGGATTTATGAAAGAAACTGATTTATGTAAAATTGAAAACAAAAATTGAGATAGCTGTAGAATTTTTATCAATTTATTTGAATTGAGACAATTTGTTTTATTAATAATAACTTTCCTGAACATGGTGGGCACATAACCCAGTGGCGGCTCGTGGAACATGTTGATAGTAGAGCCACTTTTACAATTTATTGGATGAAAGATGAAAATGACAAATTATGCAAATCAAATGCCGGCCAAAAAAATCAAAAATTTGCACATAAAAATCAATCACCTTAATAATCTAAAGTATAGACCAATAAAAAATACGCTCTTAATTAAGATAAAAACCTTAAATATAAGCACGAAAAAAAACGAAAATTTAGACAAATAATAAAAATTCGCGGTAAAAAAAAATGCAGACCAAAAATTCGAAAATTTCACAAAAAAAAAGTTTAACCGAAATAAAAAATATTTAGGGCAAAAAAACTCTAAAACTTGGAACGAAGAATTAAAAAATACAGGTCAAAGATCTAAAATATAAGTTAAAAAAAACAAAAATGCAGGTCTAAAAATAAAAAATGCAAACCAAAAAATTGAAAAACCAAGGAAAACAAAAATAATTTGCCATTTTCAGCCCCCAAAATTACTCATTAGCTCAAATATGTTTCCGACCAGAAACTCGAAAACGGTAGTCAAAAAGTAACCAAAAAGTAAAAAAATTTGCCCATAAAAAAAAATGCAGACCAAAAATCCGAAAATTTCACAAAAAAAAAGTTTAACCAAAATAAAAAATATTTAGGGCAAAAAAACTCTAAAATTTTGAACGAAGAATTAAAAAATACAGGTCAAAGATCGAAAATATAAGTTAAAAAAACAAAAATGCAGGTCTAAAAATAAAAAATGCAAACCAAAAAATTGAAAAATCAAGGAAAACAAAAATAATTTGCCATTTTCAGCCCCCAAAATTACTCATTAGCTTAAAATATGTTTCCGACCAGAAACTCGAAAACGGCAGTCAAAAAGTAACCAAAAAGTAAAAAAATTCGCCCATAAAAATAACAATTCAAGTTAAAAAATCTAAAATGAAGGGGAAGAAATCAAAAACCGTACTTCAAAATATCGACAAAAAATGTTAAAAATTCGCGTATAAAAATCAATCATTTAGGTTAAAAAAATCTTAAAATTGACCAAAAATTCGATCCTAAAAATCAAAATTGCGGAACAAAAAATCGAAAATTTTAACAAACAAATCGAAAATTTAGAAGAAAATTTAGGCTAAAAGATCAAAAATTTACACCAAAATATCAAAATCCCGCCTTAACAATAAATAATGAAAACAAAAGGATTGAAAATTCAAGTACCAAAATTGCCATTTTCAGCACTCAGGGTGATTAGCCCCAGAAAACAAAAGAAAAAGCTCAAAATTTGCTTTGTGGCGAAGGAAATTTGCACCCGAAGATTTGAAAAATTGTAAAAAATGTATTAAGGATTCGCTTCCAAATAAACTTAAATTATTCAAAAATAGTGTCCTTTTGATTTCCTGCGAAAACAACGACATGCTCCTGCAGAAAACAAAGGAATAAACTCAAAATTTGCTCTGTAGTGAAGGAGATTTGCACTCAATGTTTTGAAAAATTGTAAAAAATTAATCACTTGCGGAATTAGCTCTTAAGTAAGGTAAAAAAACCAAAACATAAGCACAAAAAATCGAAACTTTACACAATTATCGAAAATTCGCGGTTAACCAACCAAAATATGAAAAAATATTCCATAGATAGCGCTAAAGAAGTAATTTTTTTGTACAATGTTTTTGTTTTCATTTTTCGCTTGTTGCCACATGTGGCGAAACCGGGCGTGAAGAGGTTAAAAAATGCAGACCAAAAATCCAAAAATTTCAACAAAAAAATCAAAAAGTTTAACCAAAATAAAGAATATTTAGGGCAAAAACTCTAAAATTTGAAACGGAGAAATAAAAAATACAGGTCAAAGATCTAAAATATAGGCCAAAAAAATAAAAAATACTGATCTAAAAATAAAAATGCAAATCAAAAAATTGAAAAATCAAGGAAAACCAAAATAATTTGCCATTTTCAGCCCTTAAAATAACTCTTTAGCTCAAAATAAGTTGGTGATTAGAAACTCGAAAACATCGGATCCCACAATTTTTTTTTTGACAAATAGTATTCAGAATGGTCTCAAAAAAAACAAAAAAATGTTTGAAGGGAAATTAAATTTAATCGATTTTAGTGAAAAAGTAACCAAAAAGTAAAAAAAAGCGGCCATGAAAAATTATAATCCAAATTAAAAATCTAAAATGAAGGGCAAGAAATCAAAAACTGTAAAAAAAAATTGAAAATATCGGCAAAAAAATAAAAAAGTTGCGTATAGAAACCAATAATTTAGGTTAAAAAATCTAAAATATAGGATAAAAAATTAAAAAATTCGATTCTAAAAATCAAAATTGCGGACCAAAAAATCGAAAATTTTAACAAAAAAATCGAAAATTTAGAAGAAAATTATTTTCTTTGGAAATTTATAAAGACGCATTATTCAAAATTAGTCTGTAAAAATTTCAACCATCTGTTGCAATAAATGTGGAATTCCCATGAGAATTTCTAAAAAATGCGCTTTTTTGGTCATCAAAATTTGCTTTCTGGTGCAACCATTTTTGTTGTGGTAAACTTGCAATTATTCTTTTTTGAAATACGTAAAGACACAATATTCAAAATTAGTCTGTCAAAATTTCAACAATCTATTGCAATAAATGTGGAATTCCCATGCAAATTTCTGAAAAAATGCGCTTTTTTGATCATCAAAATTTGCTCTTTTGTGCAACTATTTTTGTTGTGTTAAACTTGCGATTATTTTCTTTGGATATTTGTAAAGACACATTATTCAAAATTAGTCTGTCAAAATTTCAACCATCTGGTGCAATAAATGTAGAATTTGCATGTTGATTTCTGAAAAATGCGTTTTTTCTGGTCATCAAAATTTGCCTTTTAATGCAACCATTGTTGTTGTGGTGAACTTGCGATTGCTTTCTTTGGACATTATTCAGAAATAGTCTGTCAAAATTTTAACGATCTGTTGAAGTTAATGTGGAATTTCCATATGGTGTTACAGGTGTTTAACATTTAAAAAGTTTTTTAGGAATCAGTTAAAAATTCTCGCTAAGCTTGTGTCTACAGGTAGTGCCATGGCTGTATATAACGAGCCGCCCCTGACATAACCCCTCTTACAATTTTTGATTTTCTCCAACTAACATATTTTTCGTAGATATTAGTTCCAATATCCTGTAGGCTAAATGTCCTAATTTTAAATATGCGACAACTCTGAATCAAAGGCTCGTGGTTCACACGATATAATCAGACATGCGCATTTTAACTCATAGGCGGCTGCGATTAATTTGTTTTTGAAACACACCGTATAATCGACGGAGATGATAAAATTGCATTAAAACATATTAATAATCTAAATATTATAGGAAAAATGATGATGAAAAAAAACAACCAAGGACAGAAATATATTTTTTTCGTAAAAATATTTGCGAAAACAAAACGATAAAAACAGAATTTATATCTCTACGCAGTCTTTATAACTTTCTTGCGAGATATATTAAGAAAAGTTATAAATTACTACTTTACCTACATTCATAATTATACTCGAAACTCTCAAATGCGTCAATGGAGAACTTCCTCATTAATTCGAAAATAGATCGCATCCAATTGTACCTCCAAGTCATTCACATTCAAAGAAGACACCGACGAATGCCAAATAACTTCCACGAAACGTCACAGCGCGTTTCCTCTTTCTGGTTTATTTCGATACCATCAAAAAGAAAAATAAGCTTCATACCACATAGACCGCCTAGTTTCAACTATTTTTAGCAACTTTAAATACGAGTACAAAGAACTTTTTTTAACTGTGGACATGTGTGTCCCATTTTTGCGGCAATTATTATACTCGATTCCTCATATAGACTAAATATAAGTCAGAGTTCGTGTGAAGCGAAAAAATTAATTATATTTAAATTAGTTTAAAATTAAAAAATAAAATAGACCAAGTTTGGTTGTCTTTTCTCTTATTTTCTTTATATTCTAATTGTTATTGTGTAAAAAGTTGTAATATTTTGTATTCGTTTATCATAATTTTTTGTAAAATGAAGAAGTTAAATATAATATTAAAGATTTGATATCTACAATAACAAACTGATTAGGGCATTCCCATAAAATTATGGGTACTGATTGAAGAAAAGAAAAGGCGAAGGCCTAAAGCTGAGTGTAGTTACACCTACTTCCGGAAGTCGAAACTGTCTTCATTAAATTATTTAGGTAGGCTTATGACATGTGATTTTGTTTTATGAACCTCCATGAAATGTTATGATATATTAAGTTTTCCTTAAGCGCAGCTGACTAGCGCAATATTTTTAGGCGTCAGACCAGAGATTTTTAGAGTCAAGCAACGTTAGTTCGGGTTTAAAATCGCATGGGCGGCGGCCTGTACCATTCGCTATTGGGATACAATTAGCGGCGTTTCAGAGTGACGAGGGGACCTTCTGAAGTAACAAGCCCAGTTACACATGCACACACAAATACACAAATGTGCACAACACGAGCCGCCGCTGATTTAGTGATTTTATTAAGCGAATTTTAATCTAGTTCGCCTACGTAAGACTTTATTAAATAAGGGTAAAGTGGGTCGCTCAAATTAATAAACGGAATTCAATAAAAATTATTACATGTTTATCTAGGCTGGAGGCAATTTAAGTGATTATATTTGGATTAAGAGCATCGCGTGCTTATAGGAACGTGCCGACTTGGCAAATATTTATCTTTGTTCGCAAATGATTAAAAAAATATTTTTCGACCTTGCCTGCTTGTATCACAATAATAAACAGCTGAGTGTTTTAATGGGGTTTCATTAAGGTTCTCGAGTATTTACTGTAAATATTAGCTTTAGCTCTTTTACGGTAATGGATTATAATTAGCGAAGCTATAATTTGTTCAACAAATATTCATTTACGTGTTTACATGATCGTGATGAGTGTTTTAAGGTTTAATAAGAAATATAAATAGAAAGTAGATAGACAAGATAAATGCCATACCGATGTTCAAACATTATATTCAGGTTTATTCAGTAATTTATAACACCTCTGTTAATTTCAAGGATGGCGTTAAATTTGTTCGAACAGCACTGCCAAAATTGGCTGAAATTGTAACATTTTGGCGTTAATCAAAATCACGTACAATTAAATATTTAGAGGTGGCTTCAATTGTAACATTAGTGTTTAAATAATAAAAATGGCAAATGAACTGTTGAATCTGGTATTTTTCAGTTCTTCGGATTATCAAATAAGACTTATGTTCAAAGTTTTATATTAATTGCTCTATTAGTTTTTGAGATACAGCGCGCACGGACACACACACACACACACACACATTTTTTTCTCCCAGAAATTGTCGAAATGGCATCAAGGGACGCCAAAACGGATATTTCCGTAAAAAACAAATTTGAAAAATTTTTCACGATCACAATACTTTTTCGTGGAGAAATTAAAAAATAAACTGTACGGGTGAGTAGGGGAGATTGTGGAAATTAATAATTGATCATTGATTATTTTAATAATCGATTGTATAGATTTATCAAAATAATCGATTAATCAAATGATCGATTAATGAAATAACCAAATGATTGATTAGTCGATTAATCAAATTATCGATTATTTCTCCAGTAACAGTCAACAAAAACATCATGTTAGCTTATCTCCAAATCTAGGCAAGGTAATAGGTAATAAAATAATCGATTAATCAAATGATCGATAAATCAAATAATTGATTAATGGAATAATCGATTAATCAAATGACCGATTAATCAAATAATCGATTAATCAAATGATCGATAAATCGATTAATAAAATTATCGATTAATTGATTATTTTTCTAGTAATAATCAAACCAACGATTAATCGATAAATCGATTATTTATCGATTAATCCATTATTTCGCACAGCCCTAGGGGTGAGCTTGTTTTGTGTTACACTTGGTACAGTGACTATAGTTACAATCTCATCAATAACTAAATAATGTAACTTTCCGCGATTTGATGAGAAACTACCATATAAAACAGTGTTTTTCAACCTTTTGGACGAAACGCTCACTTTGTCAGGTCCTCTCCTTTATTCGCCCACTTTAATTTTTAACAGCCTAAAATTACATAACAATGCCTATTGTAGGTTAGGTTTAGGTTAGGTGTTACTATCAAGTAAACCTACCTTTGTGTTACTTGCCAATTTTATTGATACTTAGTATCCTTGTAGGACAGTAAAAAAATAATCTAACGTATTTTTTTTAATATATCGGTAATGGTGTAGTCTTAAGGGTGAAAATATAATTTGGAATATTTGATTTTAGGGGAATATCTTCGAAATGGTGACAGAGACAAAAACATGTTTCAGATAAAATTTCAATAGTAATTAGCGTTCTTTAAACTGGCCTAATAAAATTTTGAAATAATAAGATATGTTGAAAAATATGCCCATCAGGAATAATTATTTTTGAATAAAATTTTTTACAGATTTTTCTTATTTGTTTGCAACTACGTTACTTTTCAGACATCACTTATGCCTATTTCCTGGGATTCCTACATTTATTTCGACAGATGTTTAGAATTTTAGCAGTTCCATCTTGGATAACCTGTATTTACGACTACCAAAATAAAATTATCTCAACTTTGCAGCGATAAAAATTCTTTCGACAGATGCTTCAAATTCTAAGAAATTACAATTACCTTGGGAAAATTTATTAGAACTCTGCAGTTGCAGCTTGAAAATAAATTACTATTTTTTTTTAGTTTAATTTTCAAGTTAGTCCTGTGGGTAGAAATAAACGATCTTAAACCAATAATAATAATAACCTGCAAATTTCTTTTGTATCATGCAATATCCGGCGTGGCACTAGCCAGGAAGTAGTTGTTACAATAAGTTATTTGTTTATAGTCTTCGTAAGACTTAATTTTGCTTGCAGAGTAACGAACAGGTTGAATATTCATATATTCAGGCTACATTTCGTTTTATTGAATTTATTTAATGCTTTCTGCAACAAGTAAGGTTGTTTCTAATTTATTTAAAAATGAATTTCTCAACTCTTATAGCGTTGCTTTACAATATTTAATTAATACAATACTGAATTTCTTAATAATTTTTAGTTATCAAAACATATTTTAATTTGTTTGTGAGTTTTTGATTTAGTTTTCTATTTATTACCATATATTACATTTTAACATTGATTTTATCAAATTCTTTCGTTTATGTTGAAAACGTTTTGTTTATCGTACTTACTTGTAATTTTAATCTATTATTAGCATTTTTGCTTGATGTATGTAAACTGTTTAAGTATTAACATGAACAAATTATTATTATTATTATTATTATTATTATTATTATTATTATTATTATTATTATCATTATTATTATGAAAGGAATTTCTAATATTTTTTTCATGTTTATCCTTTTTTCTTTCTTTCTTCATTTAGAAAATATCTTATTCTCCACAAGTTGCTTATTTTAGAAATTTCTACAATTTTTGTTAGGAATCTTATGAGTAAGCACAGTAAATTTAAATTATATGAATTAATATTGTTTGAAATTTTATCGTCAACAGCATACGCTGACATATTATCCGAACATTTATATTTAGCACTGCAAAACATCCAACACGTTAAATAATACAAACCGATTTCCTAAACAATTTCCGACATGGATAATTAAGTCAACCTTGAAATTGAAAACGAGTTTTCTGTTTATAATTAAATATACATTCAATTGAGTTTCAAGTCACAGTTCTTTCGACACTAATAATATAATTGAAAACTTCTCAGACTGGGTCTGGGTCTGGGCTTACAAAACATTATCTCAACTTGATTTTTTTATTAAGCCGGTATCCTCATTTAAAAGTCACGAATGTAACTTTATTGTAAAGAATGTTTTTCTCTTTTTCTTTATGGTGTAAGACATTTTATTTGTTTAGATAATAATACATATAAGTTATAGATTATTTTTATCAAAATTAGTCAAATGTACCGGGTGGCCCAAATTCGATATTTTTATAGGCCAACCTTAAGAGTTAGAAAAAATCTGATATACACGTTATGACCTCTTTTTCTGAAATTACAACAATAGCATTAACAGATCTTGGCTAATTTGATTAGTTTCTGAGATTTCGGGTGCTTTTTAATTTTTGGCTTTTTTAAAATACGTCTTTTCCTGTAACTGTAAGGTATGCAAAAAACAGTTAAAACGTTATTTATGTGGTCCTCTTCGCAGAATTTAGAGGCGTGCTATATTTTGATTTTGATTTTTAATTTAAGAGTTGTGACACAAAGTTGCATTTGTTTAATGGAACACCCTGTATATTTTTATGTTTTATGGTAAATCGAATTCATGTAAATTAACGAGAAAACCGATAATATTAGAAATTTTGTGTCATAACTCTTAAATTAAAAGTTGAAATAAAAAAATAACACGCCATTGAATTCTGCGAAGACGACCGCATATATAACTATTTAGCTGTTTTTCTTACAGTTACTGAGAAAGTCGTATTTTGAAATAGCCAAAAATTGAATACATAATAATAAATTGTAATTAGCAAAACGATGAAAAATTGTCTTCATTCTCTGTTACAAAATCATAATTGCCTATAATTTATTAGAAGATTATCTATTTCTCGCATTATAAAACAATCCCGCGGGCGGATATATTTCGCTAATAGAAAATTCTTGACCTTTCACGGGTCATCAAAACAACAAAACTGGTTTTATGAATTGATTGTGTTGAAATTTGGTTCGACCTTTGAGGATGTTTGCACGTTTTGTAATATATTAAGATGTAGAGCGGCTTTAATATTTGCATATGCGATTTGTTTTATTCATAATATTGTTTTTGTTATCTATGTATATAATTCAAGACAATATTTAAGCAAACATATTTTTGCACTCGCTGGATAATTATTATACTACTACCTATTTTCTCTGGTATACCTTGCAACAATCAAAAACTTTTCTATTTATATGTAAAATGTTCACACCTTGTCTATACGATTATTATTAGTTTATAATATTAATTAAAGCGTAATATAAAATATTCCACATAGTCGGTAATGGGAAAGACCAGGAAGTGCTCACTTCTTTCCACAGTCCAATTAATAATTCCGCATTATATTCACCAACAGTTCTTTTTGCTAGTGTCAGAATTACATTCCTTCTATTATTTTGAATATAAATGAAAGCTTGAAGAGTTTTGCTAACACGCTGTATTGGCGAAATATATTGGAAAGAAATGTTCGCCGTTGGTCAAATCATTATGACAAACTTTAAGTACTGACGAATTAACTCTTGCAACACTTCCTTTCAAATCCATGCCAAAAATTCAACTCCTGATACCTAAATATTGTGAAACGTTACTATTTTTCTTTTTTTTCTCATTTTTGGTTTTCGAATATTAACATATTTATTAGGGTGGGTCTAAAAAATAGATTTCGTTCTCTAGCGTCTCAAATGAAAGAGTTCCATCCAAAAAGTTGTGGAGATGTGCTGAAACAGTTTTCTAATGAATACCCAGGCAGCACCGAGCACCTCAAAACGCCGTTTTTACACTTTTTTTAGATTCTGGCCAATAAGTTTTTTCAATTTCCTTCAAATTGGCTGATTTTTTTACAGAATTAGGTAAAGTATAATATAAAATAATATACGTGTATTAATCCTTATACTACCAATATTCTTTTTTGACAACATAAAATACCAAATTATTAGTAATTTCATTAAAAAAATATAACTCATAGTTTTTTTTAAATTTCAAGCCTGGGTTGCATATGTATTTAAAATATGCCAGCAAATATTCTCGGAGATATTTTGCACCTTATGCTGTTTCATCCAAGCTGTGAAGTATCAAGTCATGCGTTACAGCTTGTGCTGCTTCAGCTACTTCTGAAGGAGTATTTTGTAACTCGCAGACACTATCAGAGTTCATTGCATCATTTTATAAATGATTTACACATTTCTTGTTATAATTTTTAACAGCGACAGTCAACATAATACTAGTTATTAAAAAAAATGATTCACTAGTGCTTAAATAGCCATTTATGCAATAAGTGAGTAAGATAATACTTTTTTTCACGAGTAGGAAAGATTGCCGTACGAGCTGAAGGCGTGTGGCAATTCCTACAAGTGAAAAAAGTTGCTTTACTCTCGAGTTTCATACAAATTTTTTTCTACGTCCGTAACTAAATATATTCGATAAAACCTTAATCAATTTTTATAAGTAATATGTAATTAGTTATTTAAGCCACAAGGAACGTAAGGAGGTATTAAGGTAGGCAAATACGAGCCGAGGCAGAGCCGCCTGCCGAAAATGTTAATTGCCATTACGTTCCGTGTTGCTTATTAATTTTTTTCCGCTACCGGAAATATAATACTTAAAAAGATCAGAAAATATTCTAAAATACGGCTTGTAACATTTGGGATTGATATTTTTATAGTCACCTATGCGTCCTATGGCAATCCAGCAACCGAGAAAACAATGTCGAATTTTGTTTGTTTGTGTCAATCCAGTGAAACTTTCTGCGGGCATGGATGCAAACGAAGCTGCGAATATTGCGTGTTAGAACCTGTTGCCGACAAAATCGAAAAAGGTATGTGCCCTGTTACGGCTCTTTTAAGCAGTGGTTATGTAAAAGGGATGCCGATGCTATAGGTATAGACGAAAATGTATTGCTCGCCTATACTATGTTGGAGCGTTACGTTTCCGTTTATTATTTTCCTAGGTCCGTAAGTAAAAATTAAGTTCCGTTGCCAAGGACAACAAACACCACGAATATTATCAGCCACTTACGGTACCTGTAACTATGGATTGCATTATTTACGTTGTCGGTACGGGAAAAAAGTGTTTTAAAAATTAATTATAAATTCTGGCTGAGCTTGAAACTACATTCCATGGCTCCTTGGCTCTACACAGGGGGGATTAATTGAATAGGGAGAATTGGAAACGCGACATCCACGCCATCTCACAGTCATCTGGCCCAACTAACGCAATGCAACGCTGCCAAATCTATGTATAAATCTTTGTAACCAAGCAATATGGTCATATTTTTGTTGGTTAAATTTATTTTAGGTATTTAAGAACATCCAAATATCTGGTAATATTCAAAGTCCACTAGTGTTAATTGTTTGTTTAAGTCTATTTGATAAATTTTAAAGCAAAATAGTCTTTTGAATAATTTCACAAATGAGATATGACAACATCTATTTCTCATCAAATTGCCGGCCCATTTTAGACGTACATAACCTCATAAACGTCATGAGTTGAATTGTTATTTGGCCAGGTATTTATAATTCAAATTTAAATTAATATTCTTAAATCTAAAAGAGTGTGCAATGGGTAAATTAAGTACTCTTAAGGCATCTTATTGGAGTAACGTTTATACCCGCGATTCAAATATTGAAAATAAAGCTTTCTTTACATTTCCGAAGTGTCCTAATCGCAGAGATGAATGGGTTAATTCCATTGAATGTATTACTCTAAAAAAATTCTACTTTCAAAAGTTATGCACATTTGTGAGGACCACTTTGTAAGTATTTATTAATTCCTGTAGAAAATATTTAAATTGGAATACAATTCCGACAATTTTTAATATACCTTCTTGTAGTACTTCTTCCAGTACAATTCCTGCAAAACCTTTCTAAAACAGCCCCTTCAAGAATGTAGCTCACTACATGATTTAACATCTGTCCCAAAAAGAATTCGTTTGGAAAAAATTTCAAGCGAATCCCCTTCAACATCATGTAGAGCTTTACTTTTTGCGTTTGATTAAGTCTAAGCTCTTTATAAAGCAAGTGTCTGCGATTTCCGATTTTATTTGGATGCGTCGCACTGATGAGAACCAAAAAGTTCGAAACACTTGCAAAAATGAATTGTAAAGTTGCAATTTTCAATTTCCCGCTGGCTCGATGTGTTTGGCCAGATGACTCGCAGACGGCGCTGATGGCGTTTCCAAAAGTTAACATTGAACTGTCCCTCTTTATCCTTAATGCTCTGTGGCTCTACATAACGAGCCGCCCCTGCCCCATATACCTGCAAGTACCTCATAATCCTACCTCCAGTGCTCCCATCGCTCTTATTCTTTTCCACATATCCTACATTTTGTCTCTTCTTCTGGTACCCAGTATCAGCTACTTTTTTCTTCACTGCCACACCGATATCTTGCCAACTTTGTTCTTTCCAGTAGGTAGCTTGGTTTACCCGCCCTTTCCGCTATTATACTATGTGGGTTTATACCAGTGTTGCCACACGTTCGAAAACGAATTACCGTACCCGCGTACTCTGAATTACCGTACTTATTAATAAATTACAATTACCGTACAAACATGTTAAATGCGATAATTTATTAGGGTGTGGACTACGATAAATACACACTTATAATGATGTAAACTTACGATTTCAGAGGTGAAGCGAAGGTTTCCTAATTTTTTTTTACCGAAAATATCACATAAAAAACGTTTTTTCCCCTTTCAAAATCTCGTTCTATTGGATTATTTCGGGGATTTACACATTTTTCTACGAATTTAATACATAAATCGACGCTAGATGGTATTATCTGCTAATATAATATTAAGTATCGGGGCGAAATAGATTTTAATACTTTCCATAGGCAGTGTTGCGGAGTCATTTTCGTTTTAGCGGCTGGCGGATTTTCCAATGATTTTCCAATGAAATTGTGAAATTGTCATAGTTGAGAAAACTAGCGAAATTAAATTTAAATTTAAACTTTATTTTCTAAATGTATATTTTACAAGAGAAAAAGCACTAACATTAATTAAAAAAAAAATAACTCACGGAAAAATGACTACATTTTCGAAATATAAAGATAGATGTTCTGTGAATATTCTATAATATTTAAGGAACTCTTATCATATCAGACCTTATTTTCTTTTCGATTTTGGTTTTGTTTAAGTGTTCAACAACTTAAAACATTAATTTTCAAAAATTCATAACTAACACAAATATTGACTAATTTTAAAAAAACAAGATTAGTTTTAAAGGTAAATGTATTATGATTGCATCAGAGTTTTTTTATGGAATTCAATCAGCGCTGTTTTTTTTTTCTGGTTTTTCCTTGTTTAAAAATTGTGACACATTTTCAAAAATTAAGGTTAATTAAATTAAAATTAAGATACATTTGTTATTTATCCATGTTACAGTTTTCTTTCTGAACGCATCTTTTGCATATTTCTACACCCTGTAAGTTTAACTTTTTTTATATCTGTTATGACTTATATTTTCTTTTATTTATTTTTTGTCTTCAACAACTTTAAATATTAATTTTCAAAAATTAATCTCACGCAAAAATTGACACATTTTCAAAAGTCTAAGTTGATTCTAAAGGCAGATGTTTTGTGAATACACTTACTAAAATTTTTGAGAAATTCTATATAAGTTTTTTTTTGTTCGACAACTTAAAACATTAATTTTCAAAAATTCATAACTTACGGAAAAAGTGACGCATTTTCAAAAATTAAAGATAATTCAGATGTTTTGTGAATATACATTTTTTTTTTTGATAAATTCTAGCATATCATGTTATAAATCAAGTGTCGGAAATGACTATTTTTGACTGCCAAATATGACAATTTTTAACTGCCAAAAATGCCAATTTAACTGCAAAAAATGACAATTTTCAACTGCTAAAAATGCCAATTTTCAATTGCCAAAAATGCCAATTTTCAATTGCCAAAAATGACAATGTCAACTGCCAAAAAAGCCAATTTTCAACTGCAAAAAAGGCCAACTTTCAAGTGTCGGAAACGACCATTTTAAGCTGCCAAAAATGAAAATTTTCAACTGCCAAAAAGTCAATTTTCAAGTGTCGGAAACGATTTTTAACTGCAACAAATGACAATTTTTAATTCCCAAAAAGGCGGATTTTCAAGTGTTGGCAACGACCATTTTTAACTGATAAAAATGGTAATTTTTAACTGCCAAAAATGACAATTTCAACTGCCAAAAACGACAATTTAAAACCCATAAAAGAACACATTTTCAAAAAATAAAGTTTTTTTTGAAGGTACATAAATGTGTTATGATAACATCGGACTTTCTAAAGAATTCAATTATATCGATATTATTTTATTTTTCTATTTTTTCTTTGTTCAAATTTTTCGACCAATTTTCAAAAATTCATAACACGCAGAAATTGCGAGTTAGTTAGTTTTAAAGGTAAATGTTTTGTAAAGATACCAAAATTTTTGAGGAATTAGTATTATTTCAGTATTTATTTTTTAGCCAAAATATGAATTTTCAAAAATTAATAACTCGCGCAAAAATCGACTCAATTTCAAAAATCAAGGTTAATTTTAAAGGTAAATATATTATTATTTCATCGGAGTTTTTAAGGAATTCAATTATATCGATTTGATTTTTTTTCTAGTTTTTCCTTGTAAAAATATTCGACCACTTAAAAATTCATTTAAAAAAATTTATAACTCAAAAATCAAAATTTATGTTAAATCTTGTGGATATATTAAAAATTTAGAGCATTTGAGTATTTATATTCTCTAAATTTATTCAAAAAATTTAAAAAAATCATAACTCGGGGAGAAATTGGCGAATTTGCAAATTATGGATGTTGTACCTCTCACAATTCTATTCTCTCCACTACTCCCAATGCTCTTAATAGAGAGGCCATTGCTACCGCGCGATAAATTTGTCGAATTAAAAACGCGGTAAAAATACTTTTATACAGGGTGAAAATTACCGTACATTTGTGTACGGTTTTAACATTTGGACCGTATACCGTACTTTCGCTCAGAATACCGTACAAGTACGGTAATTGCCGTACGTATGGCAACACTGGTTTATACCTACTTTTATTAAGATTCTTGTCTGTCGACATCCCTCACTACTTCCTCAATCAAAATCCCTCTCACCACTATTGCTTTCATGTATTCGATCGACCATCCTACTTCCGCCCACCCCTCTCCCACTGGGACTCACCGCTTTCCTTCCTCTGCTTCAAAACTTCTTTTACCAATTTTTGCACCCCTAGACTCTTTGTTCTTCTTTCATACTTTGCCCATTTTTTCCTTACAGTCACCCACACATCAACATCCACCTCATAGTGCACAATGTAGCATGGTGTACTCCTTTTCAGACTTAACATTTTCTTCACCCACCACAACTGCAGCGCTTCAGTTTTCTGCCTTATGCAAAACCCCCACTCTTCTGTTCCATACAATAAAATTGTTTTCAAGCACACCTTCCAAATCGTCTGTCTCGCTACCATCGAGTCTCTCATTCTCCTTCCGCATTCTCTCCATAAGTTTCCTGCAGCTACCTTAACCTTTCTCGCCACGTATTGCATATGCTGAAATACTATCCTTAAATATTTAAATTCTTTCACTCTTTTAATTTCCATCCCATTCGTGCAGACCATTACTTTAATTTTCTTTACATTCACGCTTAACTTTCTCCTTTCAAAGTATCTCCTAACTCTCTCTATCATGCATTCAAACTCCCTTTTTATTTTGGCAATCATGGCTATGTCATTCGCGTATAATAATAATAATAATAATAAGTATTTATTGTCATTGAATGATTACAGTGTTTGTAATTACATTTTAGACACGTCAAAGAAAATTAATATTAATTATTTAACTAAAACTAATTACATAGATAATCGCCTAAACTATAGTATACATTTTCAGATAAATATTTTCGAAGAGCTCTTTTAAACAAGTATAAAGTTGATAACATTTTTATATTATCAGGTAATTTATTAAATACTGTAGGGCCTAGTATTTCTGGGGAGTTGCAAGATAATTTTAATCGACGATGCTGTATATAAAGGTTATCCTTTTGCCTTGTTGAATAAGCATGTATGTCGTTAATTTTAGTGAAACTAGTACGGTTTTTGTATATGTGTATACAAAGTTCAAATATAAACAGGCATGGTAGAGGTAATATATTCATAGTTTTGAAATGCGGTTTGCATGAATTTCTGGGTGTAATATATGTCATACATCGGATTATTCTTTTTTGTGCAATAAAAATGGATTGGAATGAGCTTGAGTTGCCCCAGAAACATATTCCATATACCAGTCGTGATTGAACGGTAGCAAAATAAAATGTTTTAAGTTGGCTTGCTGTTAGGATCGATCTTAGCACTCGGATTTGATAGCACGACTTATAGAGCATTTGAACTAAACTTTGACAGTGGATGTGCCAGTCAAGATGTTGATCAATGTTTATACCCAAAAATTTAATTGTTTCACCTGTGCGTAGTGGCGTTGAACCTAATTTTAAATTTAAATTTAAGTCTTGCTTACATTGCCTATTGTAGAATCGCATATAAACAGTTTTATCCGGGTTGACAACTAATTTGTTTTGAATAAACCAGTCTACTAATTTATGTATTATAATATTGCAGTCAATTTCTAAATTCTTGCTTGAGGAGTTACTAACAATTGTGGATGTATCGTCTGCGTACATAAAAATGTTAATTGGTACGTAGCTTGCAAGGTCATTTACGAATATGATGAAAAGAATTGGTCCTAGGATTGATCCCTGCGGTACCCCTAATTTAATATTTTCTTCAGTAGACGTAAATACCTTCTTGTTTGGGCCATCCGTGAAGGTTACTTTAACTGCAAGCATTCTTTTCTTTCCGCCTACAATTACCCCTCTATCCTGCTCTTCCTCCAATATTTTTTCCACATCTGCTATGTAAAGGTGAAAAAGCATTGAGCCCATCGAGTACCCCTGTCTATTTGTTCTGAACCACAACCACTCGGCCCTCTTGCCTGCTCCTTTCACTCTACATTCAGACTTCTCATACAATCTCTCATTTCATCCGATATCCCTCTTATCATCATGCACTCGAGCAGCTTATAGGGATTCAACCAAATCATAAGAGGAAATTGAATGTAATTAACATTCTCCATCAAAACATACAATGTTTGAGAAACAAAACACTCGAGTTTGAAATGTTTCTGATGGAAAATGTTAAGAAATTTTCATTTATTTGCTTATGTGAGCATTGGCTCGACAACAATGAAATTTCACATGTAAACATAAATAATTTTTCAGTAATTTCACAGTTTTCAAGAACGACGTTTAAACACGGGGGAGTTATGATCCTTTCAGATGGGTCATGCAGTGATTTGAATCTTGCAAGACACTGTATTGAAAAAGACTGTGAAATTGCTGGAACATACATACATAATTTTAATTGCAATCTTATTGTGGTGTATCGCTCCCCAGTAGGTGATTTTAAATCGTTCTTAACTGTATTGTCCGTAGTACTTAATGAGCTAGAAGCCGTTCATACTAATATAATTTTAACCGGTGATTTCAACGTTAGATTTAATGGGGATGATCCTAATAAGTACGTATTAACTGATTTTTTAAACACTTTTGGCCTACAGAGTACATTTTCTACGCCCACGAGGAATGCTAATTGTCTAGATAATATATTTTCAAATATAAATACCGATACACAAACAATTAACTCGGAATTATCGGACCACCACGGAGTTGACACAACCTTCACATTGGAGCAATTTATATCCAAAGAAGACACTAAAATAATTAGACCAGTTAAAGAAGAAGGCAAAATAATATTTTTTAATTTAATAGACCAGGTAAATTGGGATTTTTTAAATCATAACATAAACATAAACGAAAAAACTGAAATTTTCAACAACATAATATCAACAGCATCCCATGTGGCGTTTGAAAACAAAATTGTAAAAGTTAAAACTAACACCAACAAACCACAGCTAAATTGGTTTAATACAAATTTAAAGGCTATGAGGTCGAACTTAACCTTGATGAACGCTGCTTGTAACCGCAATAAAGATGACCAGGAGCTACATATAATAAAAACAAATTATAAAATAAAATATAATTTAGCTATAAAACAAAGCAAAATAGAAGCATTTACTAAATTTATGGTAGACCATAACTATTCATCAAAGCATTTATGGAACGTTCTAAAGCCAAAAAAAACTAAATCGAGTGATGAACAATGCCACAAGACTGCGGATGATTTTAATAACTATTTTATTAATGCACCAATTAGTATTCAGGATTCATTCCCAAAATCAAATGTTAATCCTATTGTTTTAATGTGTTGTGACGTTCCTTCCGTAAACATGTCTTTTAATTTTCGTCATGTGACACAAAACGAAGTAAGAGAAGCGATCGGTAATCTAAAACCCAGCAAAAGTTTCGACATATATGGTATTAATGTTGAAATGATTAAAATTGTTAAAAATACACTGATCTCTCCACTATGCAAATTAATAAATTTATGTATTTCAAATAAAATTTTTCCAGATGCACTAAAAACTGCCAAAATAATACCTATTTTTAAGAAGGGCGGTCCGAATGATCCATCGAACTACAGACCCATTAGTTTACTGCCAATTTTGTCAAAAATATTTGAAAAACTGTTAAAAAAACAACTGGTAGAATATCTTGAAAGTAATAAAATCTTAAACGACAGACAATTTGGCTTTAGACAGGGGTTATGTACCACAAATGCTATTTTAGATTTAGTGGACTGGATAACCGATTGCTTTGAGAAGGGTGAATATGCTACATCTTCCTTTCTAGATCTCTCTAAAGCATTCGACTGCGTGTCACATGAAATTTTAATTCGTAAGCTGTATGCTTACAATATACACCCTGACAGCTGCCAATTATTATCATCATATTTGTCCAACCGGAAACAGGCAGTCTGTCACAAAGGCAATCAATCAGGACTAAGGGTGAGCAATATTGGTGTTCCTCAAGGGTCAATACTTGCTCCAATATTATTTCTAATCTATGTGAACGATTTGCCTAAGTACCTGAATGAATCTAATGTAGTCCTCTTTGCAGATGACACAACAATAAGCAATTCAAGCAAAGAACCGCTTATTGTAGATAACATGCAAAATACATCATTGACAGCTGCTTTTGAATGGTTCTTGAGTAACAGATTATTTATGAATGAACAAAAAACTAATACCTTACACTTCTCGTTGAGACCTAGTCTGGCTGTTCCTAGATCGGATGCAGACTATACAAAATTTTTAGGAATTAATATAGACCGTGAACTTAAGTGGACACAACACGGCGAAACTTTGGCTAACAAATTAAGTAGCAATATATTTTTACTGAGAAGTGTTTCAACAACAGTGTCAGGCGATGCTCTCCGTATAGCCTACTGTGCGTTATTTCAATCACACATCATATACGGTTTAATTATCTGGCGGCATTCCGCAATTCGACACCGTATATTTGCCTTGCAGCGTAAGGCAATTCGAATTGTTGGCGGTGTGGGATATAGAGCTGATTGTCAAGATGTATTCAGAAGACTACGATTATTAACACTTCCCTGTCTATATATCATGGAGTGTCTTAAATATATAAAAAACAAGAGAAAGATCTACAGTCGTTCGACTCTCACCACGAGCATGACACTCGTAATAAAAGGGACATATATCCACAGAGAGTAAGACTATCAAAATCAAAAACTGGATCCAAGTATTATGCGGTATTATTTTACAACAAGTTGCCGGTTCATATCCGAACACTTCCTCTGAACAAATTTTTAGATGTTATTAAAAATTACTTAATTTCAAAGGCTTACTACAGCTTTGAGGACTACTTTGCTGAGGGATTTGTATTGTAAGCATATGGCAGTGCTAGTGTCTTTTTAACTAGTTTATTGTGTTATATGTCATAGTTGTTTAAACCATTATTTTAATATTTATTCTTATTTATTTCATATTTTATTATTTTAACTGATATTTTAGTACTTATTCGTATTTATTGCCTATTTTATCCATTTTAACTAATATTTTAGTGTTTATTTTTGTTTATTTCATATTTTATTAATTTTAAATATTATTTTAGTATTTACTGTCTATTTTATCCATTTTAACTGATATTTTAGTATTTATTCTTATTTATTTCTATTGTATCCGTTTTAACTTGTATTTTAAGTTTTATTATTTATTGCATGTGTATGTATGCATGTGTGCAGGTATATATGTATATTTGTGTGTAACCTCGCCTACTGGGTAAAACTTATGTAATCAGTTTATAATTATTATTATTATTATTATTATTATTATTATGTAATCCATTGTCATTTATTCATATTGTAAATGTTTTACTTAATTTTATCCAATTCTGACCTGTGTAAAATTATATATTCCTAACACAAATAAATTATTATTATTATTATTATTATTATTATTCATGTATCAAATTCATATTTCCTAATTACCGAATTTATTCCAGTTCAAATTTTCATCCTGTAGTTTTTTCAACAGGCAAGTTTAAAAAATAATACTTATATCAACACAATACCTAGATAATTGTTATCTATCTACCATTATACTATAATAATAGTAATTATATATTTATTCCTAATAAAAAGAAAAAACGCTTTTGGTAAAATTTCGTACACCAGAAGTGGGTGTTTACCGTAACCGTTTTTTGTTTTTTTACAATATTTTTTTGAATATGAAAATATCACAAAAACATTTAAACAAATTTTGAAGACATCAAAGAAATTAACATCTTTTTTGCAACACCATATCCTTAAGTTGTCATTATTTGATAGTTTTCAGCCTCTAAAATATATCATTTTTTCATAGTGCAAAATAACTATGCAATAAAAAAATAACTATGAAATAAAAAAATAACTATGAAATTAAAAAGTAACTATTCATAAATCTTACGAGATTTGGAGGGCAACAACTCCAAACTCGCCGCTTCCGCCGCTTCTCTTAACTCCGGTGGAGTTTCGCACATTTCCTCATCACTACTAATCAAGTTTTCACTCATTGAACTGAACTGAACAAATTAAATTAGAAGTAGTTTGACACAGAGACAAGTTTGACATAAAAAGCCGACTGTGGCGTGTTTTTTGTTTCGATTAAATCGAAATTTATAATCGCAGCGTTCACTAGCGACATTTCAAGGCCCAGGACAGAGAAATTCAACTTAAGAATATGGTGTTGCAAAAAATTATGTATACAACTGGTGGCTAAACAGTGCTTTATTTTACTCGTGAGCTTTAGAGTACTCGCTGTCGCTCGTACTCTAAACGGCTCACGCGTAAAATAAAGCACTTGTTTAGCCACACGTTGTATAAAATACTATTATTTGAAAATATTTTTCATAAAATCATTGTTATTTCATTTTTGGTTTATTATTATTAAACGATAATAATTATAGAAAATAAATAACTTAAAAAGAATAAGTTTTTTCGAAATCACTTTTGAGTTGACTCAGTTTTTAAATTTGAAGTATAATTTTTCCATCTTTCATAATTTTGACGTTTTAAATGTCAGTTTCATCCGAGTCTACAAAACGTTTGATGTACATTTAAAATATGATTGAAATTGAAAATAAACCATGAAAGCGTAAATATAAATGATTCCATCAAGTCGGAGAAAGTAGCATTATGTCCACATCACCATTTTTATTATTTAAGATATCAATCTGAAATTTAGTAGGGTTATACTGAAAGCAAATTGGAGTTTATGGGTCATTTTTAGATGAACTTTCGTTTCAACCGGAAAATTTTAATATATTTTGTTTCGTATCGTAGACCTATGGAAAAATAAAATTAACCACTTTGGCTTTACAGTTTGGTCTACACACGCCTGTAAATTATTATTTGATAATTTTTTTCAAAATATATATTTTTTGAAACATGGCTTATTTTTAAAGGTTAATATCCTAGCTATCAAAATGTATTTATGTGAAATGATAAGTGCCGACAGGTTTACGATGAACATTTTGAACAAGTATTATAATTTTGTTAGTGATTTTTTTTCTTTTGTTATTTGAATTAGAATAAATTGTTGTTTTACTCGTTTTACTTGATTTTTGTACAGTTTTACAAGTTTCACATAAATATATTTGGATAGATAGGATATAAACCTTTTACAAAATCATTGTAAGCCATCATGTTTCCATATGAAAAAAATAAAGTTATTTAAAAATAATGATCGAATTTATAGGGATATGTAGATAAAATAAAGGTGGTTAATTTTGTTTTTTCTTATAAGTCTATGATACGAAACAAAACTAACTAGGTCGGTCACGGCTACCTAGATGCCAGAGATTAGTATGTAAAATTGCGTCCAAAATCCGAAAATAAAAAAAATATGGGCTGTTACATTTACAAATTCTGGTTGATGTCACTTCCGGTTAAACCAAAAGTGCAACTAGAGTTTTTAGTTGTCCACTAAACTTCAATGTGCTTGCAGTATAACCCTATTAAATTTGAAATTGATACCTCAAATAATAAAAAAAAACTGTGGTTTTGTTATACCCGGTATAATAAACAAGTGTGTCCTTCATTTCAATTTCATTAACTATTTTACATTTCACTTAGCTTCTTTTTCGCTTATCTGTGAGATTGTCCTGCCACTAACGGAAAGTTAAGAAAATATGAATACATTTGTATTTAAACCGACCAACGCAAGTACAAAGAAATTACTATTCAGCCCATTAAGCTATTAAATTAAATTTCCTCTAATCAATAATGTGAGATGTTATTGTCTAGATAAACGGAAAACTACTGGATGGAATAATTTAATTCATGAAATATCTACTTCTCGGGGAGTGAAAATTTCACTTCCAGGTGCCAGAAAGCTTTACAGGTGATCACAACACTGCGCAGCTTTTAAGCCCGATCGATATCACTTCACGTACTTATTATATAACGTATGAATCAAAATACGTGATTCTGACCTACATGAAGCACAAAGAAAAGCAGTGGCAGTAATCAGTCGGGACGTTGAACTTTTTTCACGAAAAAACGTAGCTAAAAAATACGCAAAGCTCATCATTCGAGCACGGCGTCCTGCTGTCTACCAAATCCGCACCGTCCGAATGACTGCTAGCGTAAATAATTACACATCAACTTTTTCTACGGTCTATGTGAAACCGGAGACCTTCAGGTGTAAAATCCACGCTATTATTAACGCAATTTTATGCTAATGCTATGTATGCGAATTTTATTATTTATGCGTATGACGGATAGAACAGAAATTTTGCAAAAGTACGAATTATTCATTTCCATACTTTATCTATGTTAAATATTTATGATAAGCAAAAGTAAACCTGACATCACTGATAACAGGAAAGAAAACAAAATCGATCGCGAGTCTGCACAACCTTGGCCTAATTCCTGCATGCATTGTTATGTATTTGCACCGGAACAATTATCTCTCGATTAATTGGATTTTCGGTAAGCACTTGAAAGCCCCATTGTTATAATCCGATAGCAAAACAATGGAATTTTTAACCGAGTAAATTACAACGCCGCATTTCTAGATTCACGTGGTGTGGTTTAATTAATACAAACCAGTCGAAAATAAATCATCAACAAACTTTCCCACTTGCACTTTTTAAAAACCAACACACTCATTTACCTTTTCTGCGCCCGAACGGTCCCAAAAACGCATTGTTCTTCCCGATGATGTTGTCATCGATGTACTTGATCAATTTCGCGACATCTTCATTCTTCTTGGGAATGCTCTGATTTTTTTGTTTGACTAATCTGTAGTAGTCTTCGGTGCAGGTACTTATTTTCCTATTTCCGTAAGATTTTCTAACCGTTGTTGTCGATGTCATTCTTGGGTCATTATACACTTCGCACGATGTTATCTGTCTCGACGGATGGCACTTGATTCGCGAATTAGTTAAAACCGCGCGTTCAATTCAACTGAACGGTGCCGTTGCAGGAGTATTAGATTCGGGCACGTTTTTCAATGATCGATCGTTTTCGCCTGGGAGCCGAAGCCGCAGGAATTAGATCGCGAATGTCCTCCTGCAGTCGCCTGCCGGGAACTACGCGTTTCAGCTCGCGTGTAGATCGTGTTGCATATCATGGCGAATTTTCGCCAGAATATTAATGATTGTAATAATATAAAATAGGTACAGTGGCGGATTTACGAACAGGCCTCGGGCCTCGTAAATTCACGGGGCCCCAAAACTTAGCTCTCAGAATGGAAAACGGTCCACCCACTACCCTTCATTTTGAATACTCCTCAGAGTTTCCATAAATGAAAACGTTTGTCAAACGATCAGAAAACCGCTTCTGTTCTAAGGTGGGAGGGTGACATGGGTCCCACACATCGCCCTTCATTTCCACTTAAACCTAATCTATTGTTTCATGAAACTAATTTTTTAGTCAGATCTCGAGTGATGTAATAATTTCAAAAGCATTAAGAAATAGCTTTTGTGCGAAAAAATTTAAATTAAACAGAGAGTCGTGGGTGGGCCCTGTTCTATCCTCCAACACTTTAAGGACACCATAGAGTTTCTATAAATAAAATCTTTTGTCAAAAGACAACAAACTCCAGCTACTGAAAAAGACAATTTTTAAGTGTCAAAAATCACAATTTCAACTGCCAAAATTGACAATTTTCAAGTGCCACAAATAAAAATTTCCAACTTTCAAAAAAGATTAGAATTGATCATTTTAAACTGCCAAAAATGATAATTTTCAAACGCAAAAATCGACGATTTTTATTGCCGAAAATGTTCATTTTCAACTGCCACAATGAAAATTTTCCAGCTACTGAAAAAGACAATTTTCATGTGTCAAAAATGATAATTTAAACGGCCAAAATTGACAATTTTCAAGTGCCATAAATAACAATTTCCAACTGCCAAAAACGATTAAAATTGATCATTTTCAACTGCAAAAAATAACAATTTTCAAACGCAAAAATCGACAATTTTGATTGCCGAAACTGACAATTTTTTCTGGCAAAAATGTTCCTTTTCAACTGCCAAAATAACAATTTTGCAGCTACTGAAAAAGATAATTTTCATGTGTCAAAAATGATAACTTAAACTGCCAAAATTGACAATTTTAAAATGTCACAAATAACAATTTCCAACTGCCAAAAACTATTAGAATTGATCATTTTCAACTGCCAAAAATGACAATTTTCAAACGCAAAAATCGACGATTTTGATTGCCGAAACTAACAATTTTTTCTGCCAATAATGTTCATTTTCAACTGCCAAAATGACAATTTTCCAGCTTCTGGAAATGACAATTTTCATGTGTCAAAAATGACAATTTAAACCGACAAAATTGACAATTTTCAAGGGCCACAAATAACAATTTCCAACTACCAAAAACGATTAGAATTGATCATTTTCAACTGCCAAAAATGACAATTTTCAAACGCAAAATTCGGGGTTTTGATTGCTGAAACTGACAATTTTTTCTGCCAAAAATGTTCATTTTCAACTGTCAAAATGACAATTTTACAGCTACTGAAAAAGACAATTTTCATGTGTCAAAAACGACAATTTAAACTGCCACAGTTAACAATTTTCAAGTGCCAAAAATAAGAATTTCTAACTGCCAAAAACGATTAGAATTGATCATTTTCAACTGCCCAAAATGACAATTTTCATACGCAAAAATCGACGATTTTGATTGCCGAAACTGATAATTTTTTCTGCCAAAAATGTTCATTTTCAACTGCCAAAATGACAATTTTCCAGCTACTGAAAAAGGCAATTTTCATGTGTCAAAAACGGCAATTAACAATTTTCAAGTGCTATAAATAACAATTTCCAACTGCCAAAAACGATTAGAATTGATCATTTTCAACTGCCCAAAATGACAATTTTCATACGCAAAAATCGACAATTTTGATTGCCGAAACTGACAATTTTTTCTGCCAAAAATGTTCATTTTCAACTGCCAAAATGACAATTTTCCAGCTTCTAAAAATAACAATTTTCATGTGTCAAAAATGACAATTTAAACTGCCAAAATTGACAATTTTCAAGTGCCATAAATAACAATTTCTAACTGCCAAAAAGTAACAATTTCCAGCTGCCAAAAACGATTAGAATTGATCATTTTTTTCATCGACAATTTTCCAGCTACTGAAAAAGACAATTTTCAAGTGTTAAAAATAACTATTTTACAGACAAAAATAACAATTTGCAACTACGAAAAATTATCATTTTCAACGGTCAATAATGGCAATTATCAACTGTCAATAATGCCAATTATCAACTGTCAATAATGGCAATTATCAACAGTCAAAATTGAAAATTTTCTCATTCCAAAAATGACTATTTTCAACCGCCAATAACGACAATGTTTACAGCTAAAAATTACCATTTTTGACCAAAATTGAAAATAGACTATTTTAACAAACAAAAAAACAATTTTAAACTACGAAAAATGATCATTTTCGACTGCCAATAATGACAATTATCAACTGTAAAAATTGAAAATTTTCACATTCAAAAAATGACTATATACAACTGCCAATAACGACAATGTTTACTGCCAAAAATGACAATTTTCAACTGTCTAAAATGACCATTTTCGACCACGAAAGAAACAATTTTCAACTACCAAAATTGATTATTTCCAAAAATGACATTTTTCCAGCAGTCAAAAATGACGACTTTGAACAATAAAAATTGACTATTTTAATTAACTAATTGTCTAATGCTGAAAATCAATGTGATAGATCAATAAAATTACATTCTATTCTATTCAAGGTCCAAAAATGACAATTTCAAGTCTCGAGAATGGTCATTCTTAACTGCCAAAAATGATCATTTTCAAATGTCGACAATTTTTAGCTTAAAAAAAATGATAATATTAATCTGCCAATAACAGGCATTATCAAAATGGTAATTTTAACTGGGAAAAAAGAAAGTTTTCAAGCGTTAAGTGACCATTTTAACTGGCAAAAATGAAAATTTCTAACTGCGGTAAATGTCAATTTTCAACTTCCAATTATGATAATTTTCAACTGTCAAAAATAAAAAATTTCATGTTCGTTTTCATTCCATAAAAAACAATTTTCAGCTGCCAAAATTGACAATTTTCATGTGCCATAAATAACAATTTCCAACTGCCAAAAACGATTAGAATTGATCATTTTTTTCATTGACAATTTTCCAGCCACTGAAAAAGACAATTTTCAAGTGTTAAAAATGACTATTTTACAGACAAAAATAACAATTTGCAACTACGAAAAATTATCATTTTCAACTGTCAATAATGGCAATTATCAACTGTCAACATTGAAAATTTTCACTTTCCAAAAATGACTATTTTCAAATGCCAATAATGACAATGTTTACTGCCAAAAATGTCCAAAATTATCATTTTTGACCAAAATTGAAAATAGACTATTTTAACAGACAAAAAACCAATTTTAAACTACGAAAAATTATCATTTTCAACTGCCAATAATGACAATTATCAACTGTAAAAATTGAACATTTTTACATTCCAAAAATGACTGTATACAACAGCCAATAACGACAATGTTTACTGCCAAAAATGACAATTTCCAACTGTCTAAAATTACCATTTTCGGCCATGAAAGAAACAATTTTCAACTCCCAATTGATAATTTCCAAGTGCCAAAAATGACATTTTTCCAACAGTCCAAAATGACGACTTTGAACAATAAAAATTGACTATTTTATTTAACTAATTGTCTAATGCTGAAAATGAACAATGTGATGGATCAATAAAATTCTATTCTATTCAAGTGCCAAAATTGACAATTTCAAGTCTCGAGAATGGTCATTCTCAACTGCCTAAAGGATCATTTTCAAGTGTCGACAATTTTTAACTTCAAAAAATGATAATATTCATCAGCCAATAACAGGCATTATCAAAATGGCAATTTTTAATGGGCGAAAAAGAAAAATTTGAAGTGTCAAGTGACCATTTTAACTGGCAAAAATGAAAATGCGATAAATGACAATTTTCAACTTCCAATTATGATAATTTTCAACGGTCAAAAATAAAAAATTTCATGTTCCATAAAAAAGCAATTTTTAGCTGTCAAAAATGACAATATTCAACTGCCAAAAATAGCAATTTTTACTGCCAAAAATGGCAACTGCCCAAAACTGTCAAAGTTGTCATTTTTAGCAGTTCAAGTGGATTTTCAACTGTCAAAAATAATACTTTTGAACTACCAAAAATGACAATATTTACTGTCTAAAATGACATTATTTACTGCCTAAAATGATATCTTAGCAAAAAAGACAATTTTCAACTGTCCAAAAACGATAATTTTCAAATGAAAAGTGACCATTTTCAAATTATTTTTTTCAACAATTTTTAACTCCCAACAAACGATTATTTTCAAATGAAAAGAGTGGCCATTTTCAAGCGCCAATGCAGAAATGGTGGATGCGCCGGATTCGTTGCTGAAATTTATGGCTAATTTCATAATTAAATGATAATCCAACAATTTTGATAAACATTAACATATGTGCAACTTAGCATAATTACTTTCTCGAGTTTGAAGTGATTTTTAGTAATATTTTTCATGCTAATTGATTTTCTTAAACTAGTGAAATTTCAAAAAACTGATTCTTTGCAAATTGTTCATTTTTTTCATTTTCTAATATGATTATTGTATCTATAAATTTGATGTAACTTTATTGATTTCATAATTTTTTTAGGAAATCAGAAAATTTATGAGAAACATTTATTAACAAAAAATATCCAGTCTTGCTGCCTTCAATGTTATGTCATAATATTTCTCTAATATGTTTTCCAGTTGGGATATCAGAAAAAAAACAATAAACGGTTAAGGTAAACACCCACTTCCGGTTTTTGAAATTTTACCATTTTTTTTATTTCTTTGGATTATCAAATGAAGATTATGTACAAAGTTTCATATCAATTTACTTATTAGTTTTTGATATAAAACGCCCACACACCAGTGACGACTCGCGGGGTGGTATGACCGAGGTAGCGGTACAGATGGGTAGGGTCGGTTGGAGATGTGTATTACTACATATGCCACCTCAGCCGTACCATGAGTCACCCCGCGAGCCGTCACTGCCACACATACATACACAAATTGTCTGATTCGATATTTTTAGCAAAATTTTCATAATCATATTTTCCAAAGAGCACGGGTGCGACCGTTACTACGTGGTAATCCATTATTCAACTGAAGTGAAAAATTCGCTATAATTCAATCAGAACTAATTATTGTGAAAATATATGTAATATCTGTATAACGCGAGAAAGCGGCTTTATAAATCTAAACATTAATCCACGACTCGAGTTTCTACGTATTAACTCATTATTAGGTGAACCCGTACTTTTTTTGGTGAAATTAAAAAGCTGTGATTTATAAAATTAATGTGAAACATCACTAACCTTAAAACATTCCAATTGCGGCTTCCATCAGTGGATTTTATGTCCATGGTATCAATTCTGGTAATATTCACAATATATTCCTCCGAATGTCGACGTTTACATTATTTGAACTAGTTGTACTGACAATGATGAACACCACTAAATTTCAATTCGGTCGAAAAATAAACAAACATGCAAACAAACGCGGGACTCGACGCCGACACAATGCGCGCTGTTGTCAGTGGAGAGACAGTGAATATGTTTGACTATTGTGGTTGAGAGAGACGCAGTAAATAATTGTGTTCATACGTAGAAAATACGTCATTCCTCCGTATTTGTTTAACTCGCGTTCCATTTCACTCGATCATAACAATAATGGCGGCGCACGGCGAAGTGCCATTCCCGTGTTATTTTGAAAACCGATTCAATTAATTTCGAGTGTTTTTAACACTCAATCAGTGAGTGACTTAGATGAACATGTAGTGTACAAATAAGTGCAAATACGGGCAAGAAGTACTAGGCAAACATTTTCGCATTGGTGCATTGTATAATGAAGAAAATTAAAGTGATGAATTTATGGCAGTATGAGTTCACTAACCACAAGCAAAAATTTGAGGGTGTGGCTTACGCCACGCACACAAACACAAGTTAAGTACATTTAACAAACAATGTTAGTAATGTGCAATAAACCATGAGATCAAAAAAACGAAAATTATTGGCAGCCCTTAAACCTTAACCTAATTAACAAAAGTACAGTGGCGTCACTAACAATGCGTATTTTGGCATGGAATACCCTGAAATTTAAATTAAACAGTTAGATTATGAATCCTAAATGTATTATTATGTATTTGTGAGTTATGTGAAGTTGCGTAATGAAATAATTAAACACAGTTATATTCCTTACTTCACTCGTCTATTTATAACACTAAATGTACATTTCGAACACAATGTGTTCATTTTCAATAGTTAACTGATCAGTAAGTAAGGAATATAACTGTGTTTAATTACCTAAATGTATTATTAATGGTGATGTTCAGTTCTAGAAATAACTGCTAATGTTTAAAATAGGCAAAATCGGCAGATTTTAAATAAAAGAAATGGGTGGTATGTTGGTGGAGGACCGAAACATTCGGTCTAAGGAAACCCCCCATAAAATACTCGAATCAATAGCATTTATTAAAATGTAAAACAGTTGTGTATATTGTACATGAATATTAAAATAACAAACATATGAACAGTAAAACACTTCGAAGCTGTGAAAAGAAGTATAAAATAAGTTATTTATTTCAACAATATATCGTAATACAATATATAAAATGTTCTTCATTTGACTGGTTTCATCTGCCACAAGCCGTCATTCAAATAGTGGCAATTCTCTACTCCAATTCCTTTATTTACTTTTGCTCTAAAAAAAAAATGAATGGGCGTAAAATGTAAAAATATATTTCGTAATTGGTATACTTACATATCATCGGTTGACAATGTTGTTATACCTATTGCCAAAGCATGTTCTTTTCCTTCGGCCATGATGGCCTTAAAATAAAAGAATATTGTAATTAGCAAAGCGCAAATAAATGTTAGGAGTACAATATAAGTCACATTAAAACTTGAATGAAACTGGTATATAGACTGAATTATACAGGGTGCAGCATTTATCCCGGACACCTGAAATATTATGGAAACGACGATTTAGAGAAAAATGTTTCAAATAATATACAGGGTGTAGATAAACGAAACGGAACATAGGATTTCCAATGTTAATTTCTTTATACTGGAATATTATCTTCCCTGATCATATTCACGCAGTCATGCTGTTATTTATTTTTTTGCATCCATAAAAACCAAAAAAAAAAAAATTAAATTGAAATGGTAATTTTCACGAAAATAATGGTTGCCATGGAATAAAAAAAAAATGGTGCACTGTTTGATTTTTCCTACGTCGCTCATGCTTTCAAACCTCTCTCGTAATGTAAAAGCTTCATAATGTTACTTGCATTGTAAATTACTATTATGTTATGGAGACCAGTAATTTTATTAAAGAATGTGAATCTACGAATTAAAGTAAATATCTTTTTTCCATTTTCGTGAATAAATTTTGCTATTATTCAATTCAAATAAGTGACTAAAGTACTGCATTTAATCACTAGATGTTAAATGTTCTCGTCACAGATATTTTTGTTGGTGGTAAAAAAGTTACTAAGAATTTGGTCATGTAATTTTTTTAGTTATGTATAGTGCAATGTTGCATTTTATAATATCCCTTTCACACGTAAAAATATTGTTTGACAACGTTTTATTGAAATTATAGGTTAACAACCTACTTCAATATTTACCATCAAAAATACAACATGCGAAAAATGGAAAAAAAAAACAGGTTTCACACGTGAGCAAAGTCTCTTAATCACTCGTCTAATTGGGGCCCTCACGGCTGCACGGTTCGGGCGCCCATCTTTCAGACTCGTGATTAAATGGTGCACTTTGCTCACTTGTACTGAAAATAGCTATTGTCTAAAACATTTTTCTCTCCGGTGCTTACTTTTTGCAATATTGAATTTTTAAAGAAAAATTAACATGGTCTCATTTGAATGCAAAATCAATTCTTTTTTTAGTAATAATAATAATAATAATAAACTTTATTTCTTATTCATAAAATATTACAAAATGCTACATATAATAATAGTGAAATAAATGAGAAAGTGCGTCAAGTAAAACAAATGCATAAAAATTAAGCATAATTACAAAAAGATCAATTCAAGAGATGTTGAAAAAACTAATGATGACACAATAAAAATACTTCGGGAATATGATTGTAGGAATTTTAAATCCGTTCAAACACAATTTCTCGGGTGGTAGGAACATCTTTGTAGAATTGTTCTTTGAGATATCCCCATAAAAAGACATGATATGTGGAGATCTAGCAGGCCAAGACACTGAAGCACGTCGTTCTATCCAACGATTATGATCTAATAAACTCTGTTCCATTTTTATTTTTAACAAAATTGGCTCTGTTAGGGTTGCAGTTTTGTTGGCCAATGTAAAAAATCACTAGACTTGAAAAAATGGGTTATATTTTTTTAAAAATAACCACATTATTTTATGATAGTGGGCAATGTTGCCATCAGCACACTTGCATGATTAAAGCAATAATTTAACCAATTTAATATATGAATTAGGCAACGTTGTTAGAAATCTGACATTTTATAATTTTTTCACTGTCAGATTTTTGTTGGTGTTCATGAGTAGAACTTTATAAAAATAGAACAGAGTATACGCATCGAGCAATATGCGAATAATGTGTTGGACAACCATCATGATGACCACACGTTAAATCTTACTCTCAAATTCAAGTCTTCCAACAAAAGAAAATAAATGGCCTCATTAACTGTTTGCCAATAATACCAGAACAAACATAATACGGCTTGATTCACTTCATTGGTGGCGGTTTCCCAAGCACTCTTTATTTTCATTCAGCACTTCTAGTTTCTGAGAATTCTACTATTGGAATTATATTATCCAAAGATTGTTCATTGCACCATCTGTTTTGTATTATTCACTTTAAGAAATAAAAGTCAGTCTCGTGTGCAACGCTGAAGAGCGTGTTTAATTTCTAACAGGTTATGGGCCCAGGCTCGTAATGGCAGTAGTTAATTATTTGTCCAGTGTACCAAAGCTGAAGGGACGTGAGAATTATGCAGAATGGTTGTTTGCAATGGAAAATCTGTTAGTGTTGGATGGATTGTCCACGTGTGTATTTGAAACCGAAGAGGACACGGAAAAGATTGGAAAAGCAAAAGCCAAGCTAGTATTATCCATAGAGGCTTCATGGTATGTGCACATTAAGGAGGCGAAAACTGCAAGAGAAGTTTGGGATAAATTGAAAAGTCTATTTGATGACTTAGGTTTTACAAGGAAAATTGGATTACTGCAAGCTCTTATATCAATAAGACTGGAGAATTGCGATTCAATGGAGTCGTAAGTAAACCAAATGGCCGACACAGCGCAGGAATTGAAGGGGACAGATTTTCAAATAAATGATGAGTATATCGGATCATTATCATAAAAATATTCACAGATGATCATGGCAATCAAACATTACGGAATTATGATAATGGCTGACAGCATAAAAACAAAGTTGCTGGGCATGGAGCGGAAGTGGATAAGACGGGAAGTGCATTTGCCAGTGGCGGAAGTACGGGAACGAAAAATAAGTACAGGCGTAACAAGACAGATGCCAGCAATCGTTAGTCAGCTGTCAATGTCAAAGATGTAAAATGTTACCAGTGTAAACAGATGGGTCACTTTAAAATTGACTGTCCAAACGGTCATGTGGAAAATCATAGAAACAGTAACAATAATAAAAAGGAGCATGCGTTCAGTGCGGTATTTTTTGACGGAGTGTTTAATGGAAATTACTGGTATGTAGATTCGGGCGCGAGTGTTCATCTAACTGTAAACAGATACTGGATTAAAAATGTGTCAAAAGAAGTTGAATTAAATGAAATCTTGGTAGCAAATAAAAGTACAATTTCACTTGAGTGTACCGGACAAGTTAACATTACAAAAGTGGTTGGAAAAGACAGATATAAAGTGAAAATTGAACGTGCAATGTGTATGCCACAGCTAATGAATTTACTGTCGGTTAGTCAACTAATCAAGAATGGTAACAGTGTGCAGTTCGAAGGATATGGTTGCTCATCTAATCAAAAATGTTTATAAGTTGAATGTTAAAAGTTCAATTCACCATGAAAGCAGCCTGCTGAGCACAGCAGTAGTAAAGTGTAAAGTGTGGCATCGCAGATATAGACATATCAATTATGCGGATTTTAAAAGATTGCAAGTTGAAGTGGTTAAGAGAATTCAAAGAAAGTCAGAAGGAACAGTGTGTAGTTTGCTGCGAAGGCAAATAGGCAAGACTGTTGTTTAAACACAAAGGGACAAGGGCAGACAGAATCTTGGAGGTTATCAGCGGCGACTCGTGAATGTTCAGCGGTGAGGCAACGGAAAAAAATTTGACTGAAAAAGCAACGGAATATTTGCTTCCTCTATTAGAGTAAGTAGTCCAGCACGAGCTGCATCTTTGTCTTTGCCTCCCCTACGGAAATCCACGAGCCGCCGCTGGAGGTTATTCACAGTGATGTGTGTGGTCCAATGCAAGTAAGTAACATCCTTAGGAGTTTCCAGATACTTTGTGTTATTTGAGGATGATTAACGTCGTATGACATTTGTGTATTTTCTGAAGACAAAGAATGAAGTAATCGATCGATTTAAAGAGTTCCAATCAATGGTGGCAAACCAGAAAGACTGCAGAATAAAGAAGATAAGATCAGACAATGGTGGTGAGTTCTGCAGTAAAGAAATAGAAAACCTCTTCAAAAGAAATGGTATCATACACCAAAGAACAAACGCCTACACCCCTGAACAGAATGCTCTATCAGAAAGAATGAATAGAACTATTGTGGAGAAGGCAAAGTGCTTGTTATTTCATGGAATCTAAAGACTCAATTTTTGGCTGAAGCTGTACATACAGCAGTCCACTGGAGGAATAGGTCGATAGTATAGAAGTTTAGAAGGAAAAACTCCCTATGAAGTTTGGCATGGTTACAAGCCAGATGTAAGTGATTTCAGAATTTTTGGGGGCCCATTCATATTCCAAAAGAAAGACGAACCAAATGGGAAAGGAAGTCAGTACAGATGGTACCAGTAAGGTATAGTGAAACAACAAAAGGGTACAGATTGTATGATGCTAGCAGAAATATTGTAACTATAAGTAGAAATGTAACAGTTATGGAGTACATTCCAGAAAACAAAGTGCAGGTGATAGTACGGAATTCGAGAAAGCAGAAATAACAGAATCAGTGAAGAGTTCTGAAGAAGAAACAGTAGCAGATTTAGTGAAACACGAAGATACAGAAGAATCAAGTACCAGTACCAAGAATAACGGACATTTAGAAGAACAAGAATCGACTAGAAGATCAAAGCGACCACCAAAACCCAAGATGTTTAAGGATTTTGTAACGTACATGTGCTGTGATATAAAATCCAGGCGCGCACCCGGGGTGTGGCCATCGGGCTTGAGCCCCCCCACAAGACATTCATATATCGAGTGTTAGCCACCAAACCTGGTTATAGGAAAATACCGTTTTTTAGAATTTTTATTAATTGTAATGTCATTGCTATATTGCACTTTTATTTATTGTCATATTCATGGATTTTCAGTTTACACATATGTTTATGAAATATTATATTATTATATGCCCCCCACCCCAAGTCAAACTATATGCGTGAGGCCCCCCCCCCAAGCCAAATTTCTGGATGCGCGCCAGATAAAATCCATACTCTCAGATCCATCAACAGTCGAAGAAGTCTACTCCAGGCCGGATGCGGCTCAATGGAAGAGAGCGATGCAGGAAGAAATGGAAAGTTTTAAGTACAAGCGGAATACATGGCACTAACTGAGGCAGCCGGAGAAGGAATATATTTACAGAATTTATTGTGCGAGTTAACCGATGTGAATAATCCAATAGTGTTATATAATGATAACCAAAGTGCGCAAAAGCTTTCTGTGAACCCTGTATTTCATGGTAGATCCAAGGACATAGATGTTAAGCATCATTTTATTACGGATACTGTTAATAATGGTAGTATTTAAATCAGCTGTTTGCCTACATCAAATATGCCTACAGATTTATTAACCAAAGGCTTATGTGAGGCAAAACATTCAAAATTCATGTACAACATAGGTTTATATAAAAGATGAAAATTCTTTTTAATATGGTGGGGATGTTGGAATTTTATTATCCAAAAATTGTTCATTGTGGCGCCATCTGGTATTATTCACTTTAATGAATAAAAATCAGTCTCGTGTGCAACATTGAAGAGCGTGTTTAATTTCTAACATCTACCACAACATGGCAAAAGAACTTCTTGATGGATGATTTCTTTCCGCAAACTGTTCGATGTACAATGCAGTACATTTTTTCCAGATTCATTATAAATGAAAATCTTATGAAGTTACCGTGTATGCCATTAACAACAACTAGCTGAAAAATGTTTTAGATAAAAGTTATTTACTTCAATTCGTAGATTCAGATTTTTTAATAAAAATTACAGGTTTCTATTTAAAAATAACAAGTTGACCTTGAAATGGCCTTGAAAACCTGCCTAGAACTGTAAAGAAATAGTCCTGCTACATTAGCCTCTTCACCAAAAATACATTTTTTCGCGGATTGAAATGAAATGTAAGATTTTTCGGACTGCTTTTAGGCCGTGAAATATGACTTTTGCGGACTAAGCTTTAAAAATGCTTATTTAAGCCTAGGCTGTAAAAGTAATGAGCCAATCAGATGAGACTTCACGGCCTACGTCTTGTTATTTTGCCAATCAGATGAGACGCCGCGTCGACCAACAGAATCCGCAAGCTCGCTTTACGGTGAAATTCCAGCCGCGTCCTTGAATCTGTGACTTTATTGCCTTGTTAAACCAACAACTATTATTTGAAAAAACAAATTCTCCGAATCTTTGCTTTCGTAATATTTTGGGTGCCCAGCAATGAGAAATATTTATACAGGGTGTATTTGAAATAACGAACAGGCATTTAAGGGCACATACACAAAATATTTGTGAACCCATTTCCGTTAAAATTTATTCGAAAAAAAAAATTTGAATTTTCCTAATTTTTCGAGGTTTTTTAAACATTTTGAGTACCGATGCTTTTCTCATTTAATTAGGTCTGCATGGAATGTGTGTTTGTTTATTTAAATCGCGAGATACGATTTCTTGCCTCCGAAATTTGAAGTGTTATCGCAACGTTTTTTTTTGTAAAAGATAACCAATCCTCAAGTTCATTGACGCTTAAAAAGCACTCAGATATTTCCTACGCGCTTGCTGTAATTCAATATCTAAAGCCGATGCCGTTTAAAAATTAGGTCACATTAAGATGTTGCGTATTTTCACTCATTAACTTTAATAATTAATTGCGGGCTTTTTGTTACAGTTATAAACAAAATAATTGCGAATATTGTTTAAAAATAATATAATCTCTTTGTGGTTACGAGCCTGTTCGTTATTTCAAATACACCCTTTATATGAAATGATATATTTTAAAGGTTATGTTTCATCAGATTTTTAGTCTATGCATCTGAACAAATTTATTAAACGAGAACATACTCCCGCAACAAAGGATAAACACTCTTGGTACAAATGACTTTTTATCGCGCCCCTGGTAAACGTGATCAACTTTTCTTAAATGGACTCTTTTAGCTACATTTTATAAGTGTAGTATTTATTCATGAAAATATATTATGTTAATGATTAAACTTACCACTACAGTGCCTTTTGGAACCTGGGTCATTTTAGCACCAGGCGAGGTAAGACCAGGACACATAATATTTGCTCCACTCAGTACGAATCTGATGGCCCCCTTATCAACTTGTTCCATTGGTAAGAAAAATGGATCTGAAATAATATACTATATAAACATTTGATAAAAGACAATTTATCTATTCGCAAACGCTGTAAACGAATTTAATTTCCCACAAACATTGACACGGATCTCATAACACGTTGTTTTCCAACAACGAGAATACTGCAGTTCGCAAGGCCACAGCAGTCAACGTGTTAACAGTTTGACTGCCAACTATAAGTATAGAGCATGAATGTTTTAACCTAGCCCGAGGTGAGGGTACACAGTGAGCTTAATCTCGTGCAAGACGGTCACTCCTTCACCTCAAATCAAGTTTCAGAGGTGTATGAGAATGTAGCACTTATGCACCAGCTATTTCCCACACCTGTATGCACGGCCCCGGGCGAAGTTAAAACATTCTTGGTCTACCTCATAGTTGTTTAATGCAGTTCGCATTAGAGGTGGGTAAATCATAAGTGTGTCCTAGAAACGAGTCAAGGAGTTAAGTGACTCGTTTGTCGAAATCGCGCAAACTTGTTACTGATCATTTTCAATGCACGTACTGTTGATAATTCCTTATATACTTGTGAAATGTTCACAATTTTGCAATTGCCTAACCTATTGACTAACTTGTACTTAATATTCAATACCAGCCAATAAATAATTACATGGGTATCATATTTCAAAAACCTAACGCTATAAAAGTCGCACGAGAATTCATACTTACATTTATGTAATAACCTTAAAGTGGGCATCCATTGTCCTTCCCGTTGTCTAAAGAATAACAATTCGCCGCTAGTATTAACAATAATTTCAATATGGTCATGACTGAAACACACAAAAATAATCAACACATTTTCAGACTCACAAGGAAACAATTTACCATTTAATTATCCTAAGCGAGTCCTTCTTGGGTAATATAGAATCAATATATCCCTCTAAATGTGGATACTGTTCCAGTAATTTAGTCCGGATACCTTTTTGCACAGAAGATTTCAGTTGCAGCACGCCGGAAATAGATTCCTTCTCATCGAACCTAAGAATAAAGAGCGAGTTTTGAATAATAAACGCATTTTCAACAATCCGTTACATACTTTTTAAACATCTTAAAGTAGTATAAACCGCAAGTTTGTAGGTTATAAGTAATTGTCAAAAAATTTGCCGGAATGTGGTCTATACAGGGCGGCAAATTTAAAAATTATAAAAAATGTACGAAAATATCATTTGGACTAAGGTCTAAAATTAAATAATCAATTTTCTTAGATGGTTATTAAGTGAGTCAGTATATTTTAAATTAAATTTATTTAGGATCGTTGATTTTTTGAGTTTATAAGTATTGACAAAATGTTACCACTACAACGGATAAAATAACTAAATGGTGTTTTATCGAATGTCGCTTTATGTCGCGTTTCCTACAAATATCACCCATTTAATACGAATATTTGCCAAAATATTGACTACAAAAACATTTAAAGTGTTTCCAGTTGTTGTATAGTTATCGGGGAATAGCCGGGAATAGGTAAGTTTCCGAA
This sequence comes from Ocypus olens, assembly GCA_910593695.2. Classification (NCBI taxonomy): domain Eukaryota; kingdom Metazoa; phylum Arthropoda; class Insecta; order Coleoptera; family Staphylinidae; genus Ocypus; species Ocypus olens. The sequence goes on along the minus strand of OU343054.1, from coordinate 8,966,624 downwards.
ATTCCAGAAATTTTCTCAAAGCGTCTTTCATTAATTTATTTCCGAAAATATCCGACTGCAATGGCCTTTAGTTGTAATTTCAAGTGGTCGTGTTTTAGCTCTAGAATTGCTATGAAATAATTGAATAAACGTTTGTTGAATGCAGATATTGTTTCAGTGGTGTTCTAATACTGTAGAGTTCTGATAATTGCTATTATTTTGATTTGTGCCAAGTCTACAGTGTTTATAATCGCCTACAATACATTTTATAATTATGCGTACGCAAGTATATACGACAGCAGACTGAGGCTGTTTGGAGGTACATTTAGGTTATGTTTTTGTAATGTGTGTTTCAATTGATGCGCTCCCATTAGAATGTCTTGGCCGCAATGGCAGGGAGCCATGCAGCCGGGCGTTAGTGCGGTCCCAGTGATAAATCCGGCGCCGGCTGTTATTAATCCGACGACAATGCCCATTGGCGTGCAATATACGACCGAGCAGTGGCAGCAGATGCAACAGCAGAATTGGCAGCAGTGGGCCCAGTGGCAGCAGCAGTATCAGCAGTGGCATCAACAGTATGGCGCAGAGGTAAATAGACTTTTAATTTATATCTTTATAAGTTTCTATTGGTTACGTTATTTTGATTTGTCATAATTTTATAGTTTCCTGCAGAATTCCTATATTGATTATTATAGTGAATATACTTAATCAACTTAATTTAGTTCTGATATAAAAATATAGTTAATGGAATTATAATGCGGCAAGAGGTATTGATTTTAATGAAATATCTTATTTGATTAAACATGATTACATATAAAAATGCCTTGTTCTTCCACCTGCGGTGTAATTGATTGCTGTTGTTCATTCTGCCTACAGCAGAGTGAACAAGAAAATTGATCAACTGGCAGTTCTTTATTGTTATTTTTTTGGATTTTGAAGAGGCATTACTATTATTACTCACATTTTGTATGCAAGCATCTTAAAAGTGGAATAAGAAAATTTCCAACATTTGTTGGAAATAGAAAAACCACCATGAAAATTCGAGATTTAATGCTCTTCTATAATTTAAAGTAATTTAACCCCTTAATATTTAAACATTAAATATTGTTTCCCCATCAGAACACCTACAGACCGGTTTCGACCTTTCAAGTCTTATTAGTGCAGCTGATGGGGAAACGGAAATTACTATTGCAATATAATTGTTCCAAACACTGTTAAAATTAGAAATGGCAAAGTGGTGGAATTTATTGCCTGAATGTCATTTCCCCATCAGCAACTTACTACACTGACGAGACCAATAACTTCAAAATCGGTCTGCAGGTGTTCTGATGGGGAAATAATATTTAATGTTTACATTATTATTGTTATATTTGTCGGCGTTGTCATATACCTATATCTGTCGGTGGACTGGGTTAAGTTCAGGCAATAGATTCTGCTACTTTGGCGTTTCTCCCCTTAGTATTTGTGACAGAAGGCACTATTTCATTTTAATGGAGTATTTTTTCCAATGTTGATGTGTATTATTAACTTATTGCGCGGTTGCGCCTTGAAAACCTGTATAAAGAGACCCAACTAGGATTTTTCAGCTGATATGCTGGGTGAGAGCCATGGGTTTTTATTATTTTGAGCTCGTCACTGAGAACACTGACAAAGGGAATGGAAGATAGAAGAAATACAGAAAATGATCAAATCCATTCAAAAAAATTTCTACATTGAATGAAAATTTAATGAATTTAATGACTTATTTTAAACTAAAACAAATTAGTGTTAATAGAAATATAAGCACGGTTCAATTTATCAATCATTTTCCAACATACTTAATCTAAAATTAAGAATTAAACTGTTAGAGTAAGTGGATCCACAATTTGTAAACGGAGATGAACACTTTATTAACTGTAAATTAATTTACAGATTATTTTGTAACTGACGTAACTATAAACAACTCCGTATAAAAATAAATAAAGGATTACTTAAAAAAAAATTAAAATATGTTTACTTGGCTCGTAGACGCCATGTAATGTGATCTTGCTTTAACAGAAAACCTATTCTTCGGTCAGCTCCTGTGATGATTTCGTTCGATCTTACATCATCTCCTGCTTTCTTCTCACCCGGGCCTCGGTTTCATGGCTTCACCATTTTCTTCCTCGTCTTTATCCCAATGAGCGTCCTGGTTGTTACCAAATGCAACTTACCCTTGGAGGGAATTTTTGGCACAGTGTTCACCAATTGGCACCTGAAGAAATCCTACGATGAAATATACGATTGTGTCAGAATAGGTCAACTGTGCCTTTTCAGGCAGACACTCTAATAATAATAAGTTTATTTCAGTAGTCATAAAGAATTTACAATCAATAAACATACACCTACAAAAGATAAATATTCTGCGCAGGGAAAGGTTACAATTAGGGTTTCAAAATAGTATATTATACAAGTTTAATAAGAGGGTATATTGTGGCACGAGTGGGATTGCTCCAATGTAACGAGTGCCCCACAATGCCTCTTATTAAACAAGTATAATATACTATTTTTTCTACTTTGGTTTTAGTTAAGGATTTATTTCTAAAATAAAATATATACTTAAACATAGTGAGTTTTATCTTTTAACATTTGGCAGCACTAAAAACATTTGATCCTTTCGAACGAATTTAATATTTGACATACGTATTTCTACGGCGATTTCAATAGTTAATTTTAAAACATATTAAATCAAGAATATTACTTACACCTCCAAAAATAAGGGAGGTTGCCAAGGGTGCGATAAACAAACTATTTCCACGTAAATTGTAACCAATTTGAGCTTATAAAATAATGCTTATAAAATAACGCCTAAATGATAATCGAAATTTAAGGTTATGTTTACATTTGTTTCTTGTTCCTCATGTCAGGCATCGATCGACGCTAATTAAAAATCCACACCGAATTAACACACCTACTCAAGCGGCTCTTTTTCGCCGCGAATGAAACATGCATTGTACTCTCGCTGTTTCTTCCGTGATATTCGTTTTGCAAACAAAGTGATAATACATATAATAAATTACAAGCTTTTCTCTGTGTATGTTGTGTTGCCTAAACGTCGTCACCGAGAGCCAAGTGAATTCATGCGTCCGGCCATTGTCACTGAGTTCCTACATTTTCCACGCGGATAAAAGTGAACAATATGACGCCTCCGTTTTCTTTAACCTTAGTGATACTGGTGGCGAACTCCCCAATATGCATTCGAACATATTCATTGAGTAACGCATTGGACGGTTCCAATTATCCTATGAATTAAAGGCAATTTTACATTTTGATGTCGACATATGTCACATTTAAGTACTACCAATCGCGACAACTAAAATATTACCACAAATAGTTTAATAATATTTTAATAATGAGAATAAACTGTACAATAAAAAATCTCATTATTAAACTATTTTTTTAATGTTAATACTAGAGTCGGTTACATCAAAATTATGCCTCGCAAAATGATTAAGTTCTCGTTTGAATCTAAATTCGTTACTTAAAGATTTGATATTTTCAGGTATAATATTAAAACATTTTGATAATACAGACTGCAGCGAACAGTGAGTTTTCTCCTTTTCTTGTGTTGTAATTGTGAGAAAATTTGACTAGATGTACTTGTTCCTTGATAGAATACTTTATAGAAGTATGAATTATAAATTTTAATTAATACATCTGTATGTCATTATTGAGGTCATCAGAAACAATAAAATTTACGAAAATTATGTAAAGTATGCTGATGAAATGTTGAAAATTTACATTTTCATTTATGGAGAAAATTTAAGAAAGTTTAACATGAAATCTAGAATGAAAATAATATTACACCAAAATAGAGTGATACACACTGTATTCTGGAGTGCATTGGATTAACCCACATTTGCCCGAGATTAACACCAACAATTGTTTTAAGTGTCCTTGGATTAATTATTATCCGCTCTTGTTTCCCAATTTCTATAGTCACATGGGAGAAAAATAATAATAATATATTTTTTTTAATAATAATAATGTTTTATTTTTATTATTATCTCATTGGAATAGGTATCTGTCCATTCACGAACTCGTGAGTTTTTTTTTCATTTCTTGATGGTGTTTAATTTTAAACTGACTTGCATAGGTTCGTTTATGTTACAATTGTCAGGTCATCAAGTATGAAACTTGTAGTTGAAAATATTAGCAACTTTAACAGCTGATTATTTGACATTGGCTTAACATTTTGCTGTTCCGTTTTCTTTGGTAGAAAGTTGCATATCTGGCTTATTTAAATAATATAATTATAATCTCTAAAAAATATTAAACACATGTTCAATAAATTATTTTTGTTGAAAATAGAACTGTCGACAGTTGGCAGTATTATAAAATATGACTTCTTGCGTGGAACTGCGGCATCGCAGACCGCGCGAAACATTAATCATGTATTTGTCTCTAGTGTAAATACGCAACAGACAGTGTCAAGTTGGTTCACAAAATTTCGTACAGGTGACTTTGACTTTACAAATGAGCCACGCGGTCACCCAGAATCAAAGCTCAATAATGATGAACTAAAGGTCACCGTTGAATCTGACTCTTCTCAGAGTGTCTCTGAATTATCGTTAAAGTTTGTTGAAACAAAAGTGTTTGGAAGTCTTCTTAATGTTGCTTTCTCGTCACAAATCTGATCCATTTTTGAATCAAATTGTCACTCGTGATGAGAAATGAATCCTATATAACAATCGCAAACGTTCAGCACAATGGTTGGATGAGGATAAATGTTCATCAGAAGAAGTTGATGGTAAGTGTTTGGTGGTCTAGCTAAGTCTGATCCATTATCATTTCATGAAATCTGGCTCATCGATCACGGCAGACATATACTGCAATCAACTGGACGAAATGATGCAAAAACTTAAGGAAAAACAGCCTAGATTAGTCAACAGATTGACTCCTATCTTATTGCAACATAACTCTAGACCACACACAGCACAAATGACGGTGGCAAAACTGCAGGAATTGGAGTTGAAACATCTTCATCATCCTCGATACTCACCAGACCTAGCACCCACTGACTACCACTTCTTCCGCAATTTGGACTACTATTTAATTGGAAAACAATTCAATTCCGACAATGCTGTAAAATTGGCCTTCCAAGAATTCATCGACTCCCGTCCGCCAGGGTTTTATACCACCGGACTGAATAACCTGCCGCTTAAATGGGAAAAGTGTATAGATAATGTGAGTGCATACTTTGATGAATAAAATAAAAAAAAAAAAAAAAAAAAAAAAAAAAAAAGACCTTTATTGGCATATTAACCTATTACAAAAACAAAATAACTATTCTACATTCCCCAACAACTAAATCATAAATTTAACTCTCTCCTACATTCCTTCTCCCTCACCATTTTCTGCAATATCTTTACCCCGGCACCATCCTCTCTCATCCATTCCGCTACACCCTTGTTCCTTTTTCCCCCCATCCATCCTTCATTCACTCCCTCACACTCCTCCGCCAGATGCCTCCACGTATCCCTCCCATTTTCACACATTACACACCTCATATACTCTTCACCCATCCACTTCTTCCTCCCTCTCTCTTCTGATCCACACCTAGCCCTAGCTAATGTCACCCTCTCTTCTCTGTTCCACCCGTCCTCATCCAAATACTTCGGTCTCCTTCCATGTACCTGCCAACTCCCATACATGTCATTATATTCACTTTTTTCTATACTTCCCTGTCTCTCCTGTACATCCACTTCCTTCGCCCTCTCGCTCACCCACTTTGCCACATTTACCCCCCTCTCTAACCACTCCCTCACTTTCACCTCAGACAGTCCTACTCTCTCATACATTTTCATTCGTTCCTTCCTCCATTTACCCCCCCTTTCGTTCACGCATGTCTTCCATACCGCCTTTACCAACCTCTCTTCCCCTAACTCCCATAACCTCATCTCATACCTAACCATTCTCTCCATAGCCTCACATCCTAAGCTTCCTCTGTCAGTCTCCTGAAGCAGTATGTACCCGGGAGTCGACCTTTCCACTCCCAGCATACGCTTCAGAAACCAACACTGCTCCCTTTCCACGCACTCATACCCTTTCACGCCCCACACTTCTACTCCATACATTATTATCGACTTCACACATGCATCCCACACTTTACACGCCAATCTGACGCTGTTCTTCATCCATTCTCCCCATTTTTCCCACACGATACCCCACGCTTTCCTGGCCTTTCCTTGCACCCACCTTACATGCTCCTCATATCCCCCTGTCCCTTTAAACATAAACCCCAAATACTTAAATATTTTCACTCTCTCAATCACTTCTCCCTTCCATTCTAACACTTTCACGCTCCCCTCTCTTCCCTTATTCCTAAATCTCATCCATTTCGTCTTCTCCACATTCACACACAATCCCCTCTTGTCCATATACCTCTCCGTTCTCCTCAACATGTCTTTCATCCCTTCCCAATCACTCGCCATCAACACCATGTCATCCGCATATGACAGCATCCACACCTTATCCTTCCCGATTACTACTCCTCCCGCCTGCCCTTTCCTCAACACATCCTCCAGTTCGCTTAGGTATAAGTTAAATAACATCGGGCTTAACGGGCATCCCTGTCTCAATCCTACCCACGTCCTAAAACTCTCCGACACCTCCACTCCCACTCTTGCTACCACCCAGGTTTCCTTATATACTCCTCTTACCCACTCAATCATACTCTCATTCACTCCTTTTCTCCTCATACATTCTAGCAACTTCTCCCTCGGCACTGAGTCGTACGCCGCCTTTAGATCCACAAACACCGCATACATGCTTCCCTTCTCTTCAGTCACTCTCTCCGCCATTCTTGCCAGGGTAAAGATCTGCTCCCTTGTTCCCCTCCCCCTTCTAAATCCCCCCTGAGTCTCTGGTATTAAATCCTTCTCTTCCACCTCTTCTTCCAGCCGATTCTTTACCACCAGCATAGCGATTTTGTAGCCTGTGGGCATCACTGTGATCCCCCGGTAGTTCCCGGCCTCCTTCTCGTCCCCTCCTTTATGTACCGGGCACATCGTACCCCATCTCCAGGCCTCCGGTATGTTCTTTCTTCCCCTCCACATTTCGTTCAACAGCTCCCTGAATTTCTTCTTCCCCCCTTCTCCTATCTCCTTCCACATCTCTGCCTTCAGCCCATCCAACCCTGCCGCCTTTCCTTCTTTAACTTCCTCGAAAGCTCTTTCCACTTCCTCCTTAGAGAACTCCTCCGTCATCTCCATACACCTTCCTTGTCCCACTTCCTCTGGGTACCCACTTGTTTCTCTACATTTCCTTGTCCACTCCTCCAGTGTTATCCCTACCCGTCTCCTTCTTTCGCCTCTCTTCAGTACTTTCCATATTTCCGACTCGTTTCTACACTTCTTCAACTCTTCACTTGTTCTTTCCACCTCCTGCCGCTTCTTCCTCTCGCATATCCCCTCATATTTCCTTTTTGCTGCCGTTACCTTCCTCTCCTCCCCTCCACCTCTTATACATTCCCCCATTGCCTTCCTTAGTTCACTTTTTGCCTGCCTGCATTCTTCATCAAACCACCTACTCCCTTCTCCCGTCCTTCCTTTAGCTTTCCTTCCGCACCCCACAATTAGTTCCTCCATCTCCTCTATTGATTCGACGTCTTCCCACTGGATCCTCCTCATCTTCATCCTCATTTCTTCTATTGCCTTTGCCCCACATTCTAACTTTCCCATTTCTTGCTTCTCTTCAGTCACCTTCTCCTTCTCCATCCATACCTCCACTTTTAGTGGTAGATGATCGGAGCCCATCACTTCCTCCACCTCCATACTTTTTATTTTCCTTTTCGTCATCCCCTTTATCGCCACATAGTCGATCACCGACGATCCCCGTGGCCCACTATAAGTTTTCCTCCCTTCCCAGTCCCCCTCTGTGCATCCATTTAGAATTTCCCATCCCTCCTCCATCACCCACTCCTTCATTCTCTTACCCTCCCCGTTTATACATTTGTCCCTGGACTTTCTTTCTACCACAGATCCCTCTTCATTAATCCCTCCCCCCATTTCTCCCATTCTTGCATTAAAGTCTCCTCCTAGCACCCATTTTCCTCCTCCTTTCGTTCTCTCCTCTATCTCCTTTCTTATTATATTCCAATTTTTATTTACATATACCACCCCTACGTTTATCCTCTGTTTCCCTTGTCCATACTTTATCCATGCCACGTCTTCTCCTTCTCCGAAGTGTCCCGTCACGTCCATCCCCATTTCCTTCTTCCATCCTACTATCATTCCACCCCTCGCCCTTCCTTTCGTTGCACACCTTATCGCATCCTTCCTCTCCCATATAAAGCTTCCCGGTAGCCATCTTTTCACTTCTCCCCACTCTTCCTTCCCCATCCATGTCTCTACTAGCCCCACTATGTCCTTCCCTACTAACCACTTCTCCCAGTCTCTCTTCCACTTGCCCTCCTTTATCTTCTCCTTAATTCCCGCTATGTTCCAAAACCCGATAGTTACTGACCCCTTCTTCCCTTCTCCCCCCCCTTTATCTCCTCGCCGCTTGCCTTTCCCGCTGTGCTTCTCTCCCAGTCCACTCTCTGCCCCTCTGTCCTTTTTTTTACAGCTCCTTCTCCCTTCTTCTCTCTCCTCTCCTCCTATCTCCTCCTCATTTCTTACTTTTTTGGCTCCTCTTGTCTATGTAGTGTCTCCTTTTCCTTATTCCATCTCCACAGCTCCCCATTCACGAACATTCTCTGGTAACCAACCCTTACCATCTTCCCCCCTTCTCTCTCCCTACTTGCTTTCTCTCTTATGATCTTCTGGATCCTCCTTTCCTCCTTTGTCATATCATCCTCGATGAACACTCTTTCCTGTATATTTCTTAATTTATTTTTATTTTTCATTACTTTTATTTTATCTTCCATCCCCATCTTGACTACCATCACCTTCCCAATTCTATCTACCACAAAGCTTTCTTGTACCTGCACCTCTACTTCCAGTGCCTCCTTCAGAAATGTCATCACCTCCCCTTTTCCCTGCATCTCTTTTCCTCGTATAACAATGTTGCTCCTCCTCTCCTGCCTCTCCCTCTTCTCAGCCTGATCTTCCAGCTCCATTATCCTTTGTCTAAGTCTCTCTCTCTCTGTATTCCATACCTCTTTCATCTCCTTTATCTCTTCTCTCCACATCTCCCTCGCTTCCCTCATTTCCTCTTTCCAGATCTCCCTTTCTTTCCTTAATGCTTCCGTAATCATTTCCACTAGTTCCCTGCAATTTCCATTGCACCCTTTACTCATCACATCCCCCACCCTTTTTTTCATCCTTTCCTGTTCCTGCTCTCCCTCCCCCTCAAACGACGTGTCCGCCATCTTCCTCTTCTCTACCCCCTCCTGCGCTGTCCCTTGTTGCGGCGACCTCCTTACTCCCGTTCCGCCACCAAAGAAAACTGCCTTCCTTCTATTCTCCTCCTCCTGCTTGTCCCACTCCTCCACTTCCCTTCTCTCCTTCTGTTTATTCTTCCCGCCCATTTCAATCACCACTTCGGTAGCTCTAATCAATGCAATGATCGGCGATTGGATTCGAGTGTGCCCGTTGCCTGTAGTACCTCTTCTGGGGTAGATTGATAGGTTCGGGTTATTTTATACACAATATTACTTCAGCACGAGAAACTAATTCTGCACGAAACGTGAACGGTTAAACACAACCTCCTTATTATTATTTTACTTTATTTAATTAAATGATTCAAATTGCCCGCCACATAAAGCTGTTTACCACCATAAAAATCAAAACCGTTTGCTGTCGAGTTTATCGCGATCGGCAAAAAGTACGTGTTCACAAAAAAACATGCAAAAACCGCGCTGCACCGCGAAACCACCGATTGTCTTACTCTCCTCGCTTTATTCCGTCGTTTTACGTTAAACGATTCCTCCTGAATCCGCGCACCTACTGTTATCAAACTTTCACTATCCACTGCTTGCACCTTCACCTATCGTCCATCCAATTTTCTCTAATTTTGCACTATTGCAACCACTCTTCCTTTTCGTTTTTACTGAGAGCACTCTTCACGTATTGATATACCGCTTCTCGGCCTATGGCTAAGATGAATAAAATAATTTATTGTATTTGTAAATCACGAAAGAACTTTGCATTTTTTTCTACAAGTTTCATACTTGACGACCTGATATATTAACTAGATCATTAGAGAAAAAACTTTCAAAATAGTTCCAAAACGTTCTGAGAAGACACATTTTGTAATTTTATACCCAAATTTCTGCTAAAGAGAAAGGGTATGGCCTACCATTGTTCGTTCTGGGAATATCAGCAAACATGTCATTGTGTTTTAAATGTTTTAAATCGGATTCTGCACTCGTACCACTACTGTCGATGTCCGATTTATCTGATTGTGATTGAGATTCCTCAGAGCAGCAGAGGTTCTCAAATTTGTTATTTATTTTGTCCTCTTCCAAGCTTTCATACATCTGTCGATTGATCAAAACGTTAAGAATAATGAATAATGATCATAAATTTAAAACTGACCATGGGTAGTTTGACAAAATGTGTTTCCGGTGAAAATAGCAGCGCATTTAACCTGTACGAAAGCACGTGCTCGATGCAAAAAAATTTGATGAATATTTGTACATGTGGTTAAAGTAATTAGGTGAAGCATTTCTGTATTATATTGTTTGATTAAAACACTTGGTTTAGTTTCACTGTTTTTGAACATTGAAACTAAATCAAGTGTTTTAATCAATCAATATAATTAATTTATATTTATAACAACATATGAGTACTCATACCCATTATTTATCTGTTTCATAAAAATTCAATCGATACTTTTAATTCGGTATATTGAAGAGGTCTGGATACTTTCTATTAATACTCCTCGTGAGTAATTGTAATACCGTTTTGATTGATACTTAGTTATCAATTGATACTTCTTATGAGTAGTAGTATTTATTTATTTATTTAATATACTATATATACGGGAAACCCCTTTTTACAAAGAAATACAATTTGTATGCGTGAAAGAAAAATACAAAATTGTTCCGCTAATGTTGTTAAATCATATATGAATATAATATGTGTGTGAATATAAAAATAATACAATTTGTATTAGTGATATAAACAAAGTAATATACAACGGATAACTAATTGAAAGCATTGCGTTTAATGGTATATTTGAAACTTTCGAATGTGCAATGGAATAGATTAAACCATTTGCAGTTGTTATATATATCATATCTTTATTAACAGGTTAATTTTTATATTAATGTTTACAAATATTTAATCCTATTGTTAGCCTGTTAAATGGCTATCGACCCAATTGTTATATTTATTCGCATACTTCATGATAGAAACATCCCAATATCGGGTGTCACATTGCGCAGTGACCATCTTAAATTTGAAGAGAGGGGACGCCGGAAACTCATAATTATTTAGTGAGCGCCGCCGAGTGAACATAACGTAAATATATACTCAGAATCGGTTGCGAAGTGATGATTCATTTTCAATTCAGTGATGCGGCCATGCGTAGATTTATTATCGCGTTCTCTCACTCTGCGCAAACTTTACCCACAGATGTCACGACATTTTAGGATGGCTGTACTTACCGGTTTCAATCGCACGTAACCGCAACAGTTAAAAATAAATTGTTACAACTCAAATTATTATAGTTCATGAAATGATCATGGTATATGTAATTTTTACATATTGTGGAAATGAAGGTAATGAGATGATGTTGTTTGTCAAATTTCATTTGTGGCAATTATTTGTGGCACCTGTTAACCGAGCGGGACGTATAAAAACGTGAAACGTAAACAATACCGTGTACGGATAGGACATATAAATACGTCCTTAAAATATATTTCATAGTCTTTTAATTTATTTTAAAACATGAATAAAAAAAAATTATAGTATGAAATTACGTCCTCCGGGTGTGACGTATTGACACGTCCCGGTAAAAAAGTTCGCGCTTATTATATGATGCGTAATTAAAAAGAGAATTCCCCGGTTAACAGGTTAGGAAATTGTTTTTGATAAATCTGATAATAAAGTCAATCGGTTATTAATTTTACTGTTCTGTTTAATGGATTACTTTAAATACATGCTGTGTTTCTTTCTAATTTGTATGTGGGTTTTAATTCGGTGAATAATTTATTCAATATATACATTTTACAACTTCTAACAATTCGATTTTATTTGACATTACTTTTTGATTTTATCCAAGATATTTCTACGAGCGTGCTTATTCGGTGAGGTTTTATCGTGTGTGGAAAAATATCTTGTAAATTATCTTACGAGTGCCTCAGTTAATAGATATTTAGAATAATATATGACTTGCATGAATGACCTTAGCTGTCAATGCATGCGAACCACTCTGTGCCTACGAACGTGTCTATGACATCTCTAATACCACGTATTACGTGCGCGTTGTTGAACAATTGCGATACCTATGGAACATTGGCTCGGACGTAAAGGGGTCGTTAATAGTTATTTATGATACAAGTCTTAAAGTGTTATTTTGCGTTTGCGTAATGACGGCAACACATACTGAAAAATAACCTAGAGGTAGGGCAGTTACCCTTCTGGGTACCAATTTATTTGAAGGTTTGTTTATACAGGGTTCATTATAAAAGTAAGCTCATTTTCTGGGAAAAAATATATTTGTTGATTGGTACAAAATACTCTCCTCCAGCATGAATACAGAGATGTGTCTGCCATGCCTGGAGGGCACCCTGAACCTCTTCGATGGGAATATCTTTTAGGAATGTTGTAACATTGCTTTTGGATGTTTTCCATGGACTCCCAATGCTTTCCTTTCAGCTCTCTCGTCAGTCGGGGAAACAAAAAAAAGTTGAATGGAGCCAAGTCGGTACTGTAAAGGGGCTGGGGGACCACCGGGGAGTTGCTCCAGGCCAGGAAATTGGTAACAATGAAAGCTGTGTGGCTGGAGGCATTGTCACACCAAGGCTTTGATGTCGGCCTCCACGCGAGCGACCCGGCCTTTCAATCTCTTGAGCACCTGCAGGTAAAAGGCTGAGTTGACAGTTGGGAGTCCGTGGAAAACAACCAAAAGCATGTTACAATCTTCCTAAAAGAAATCCCCTTCGAGGCGTTTCAGGGTGCCTTCCAGGCATGGCAGATACGTCTCCGCAAGTGTATTGATGCTCGAGAGTATTTTGGAGAATTTTAAGCATTTGTACCAGTACGATCAATAAATATATTTTTCCCAGAAAATGAGCATTAACCATTACCATGGACCCTGTATATGGAACATATTTAGTTTGTTAGTGTAGTATGTAAAAGTAATACATTTTATGTAAGAATGTATTTATTTTAGTAACACGTTTTAACAAAATATCAGGTAATTATAATTACAAAACAAGATTAAATAGCTATTTTTGCTACAAGTGAGCAAAGTGCATCATTTAATCGCGAGTCTAAAAGTTGGGCGCCCAAGCTGTGTAGCGGTGAGGGCCTCAATTAGCCGAGTGACTAAAACACTTTGCTCACGTATGCTAAACGTGGTTTTTTACAGTTTTTTACATCCAAAATTATAATTCATATAATATTTACAACACAATGACATTAAAATATTGGGTTTGTTTATTCAGTTACCTATCTCGATTCATATTCATATGCTCTGATCACATTTTATTCTCGTCGCAGTTGGGGTTTTGTCGTTATATTGGCATATTGTATGTTTGATTATGTTGTTAACCTATAATTTCAATAAGACATTGTCAAACAACATTTTTACATATGACTGAGGGATATTATAAAATGCAACATTGCACTATACCATAACCAAAAAAATGCAATGACATAACCAAATTCTTGGTAACTTTTTTACTACCAACAAAAATGTCTGTGGCGAGAATAAAATGTGAACAGAGTATATATCAGTAGAGAGTTGAACATTTAAGGTCTAATGATTAAATGCAGTACTTTAGTCACTTATTTGAGTTGAATAATAGCAAGATTTATTCATGAAAATGGAACAGTTCCAACCACATTCGTATCATTTTTTAATTTGAAAATAATTGTCGTGAATTATTCATGTACAACTTGTGGCCTTTGTTTAGAATATAAACATATATTAAACAAAACATTAACTTATGTACATGCTATGTATAAATTGGTGGAAAAGCTGTCACAATGAGGAGGGAATATTCTGGGTCTGGTTAAACTTACAAAGCTACCTACTTAAACTTTAATATTTTGACAATATAATTATATTACTTATTTTATTTTACGACCACTACTGTAAATGCCCATTATTGTGCAATTCGCGAACTGTGTAAGTACACCATAACACCCACATATGTTACAGCCTGCTTGTAAATTAAAGGTACTTGTGTGTTACCATAACACACATGTGCTTTTGGTTTATGTTTTTTTGATTGGTTGGGAGTTGCGTTATTATTAAATATAGTTGTCCGTGATTGTGAAACGTCACATCACGCGCACCGAAGCTGTCACTTCGCTATGCCGTACATTCTCATTCAAATGCAATGATATCTAGAAGTAAGTACCAAATAATGACGATCTTAACCATTGTTAATGGAACTTTTTACAATCCTTACAAGATAAATAATGCCCAGTAACAGCGACAATAGCAAATGATGAAATAAGCAGCCGACAACTTATTCCCTACTAAGGCTCGCGATATAAGAATGTTTAAGGAACATTTATGGACTGTAACCCAACTTAAGTTGTAAAGTAATTACTTTTGTTTAACGCTTTACAACAAATTGCCAAGCCGCATAAAACACTTACATTCACTAATTAAGTTCAAAAGTGAACTGTTCAGGTATCTCTGTGATATTGAGCCATATACAATTAAAGAATATTTAAATTATTAATCTTTGTGTAATTTCTAGTTATTTAATATTGTCAATTGTATATCTAGTGTTTGCGGATTGTTAACTGTATACATTCTGTTTGTTTGTGACTTGTCGTACATGTATATGTAAATGTTATTACATATTTTCATGCGATTAATAAAGATACTATACTATACTACTACTAATTAGGAGCTCGTGGCTCGTACGCAATTTTTTTCACTTGCGCGTAATTTGCTATTTATAACTTTTATTACGTGATATACTATTGTTGAACAATCTAACATCCATGAGTATAGGAGCAACAGGCACATAAATAAATCGGGTGGCAAAATTTACTTATATACAGAGTGTGTATAAGTAAATATTTTGTTTTGCAAGGCTACGGCGTGGTATGAGTTTTGGCTTCTATCACCGCCCTTGGCCTGTAGAGGGCCCATTCAAGCGAAATATTTTATATTTGAAATCTATTTGGGAGACTTTTCCAATGATATACAACACTTGTCGTTTTGCGACTACCACTTTGGGAACTTCCCTTGTTAGACCAAAACGTATGTAGTTTTGATGCATGCAATATATGCTTTTTTCCGCTACCGACAACGTAAATAAGCATTGCATCCATGGTTACAGGTACTGTAAGTGGCTGATAACATTCGTGGTGTTTGTTGTCCTTGGCGGCGGAACTTAATTTTCTACTTACGGACCTAGGAAAATAAACAGAAATGTATCGCTCCAACATATGGGCGAGCAACACAAAATTCGACGTTGTTTTCTCGGTTGCGGGGTTACCATAGGACGCATAGGTGACTATAAACATTTTAACCTCAAATGTTGCAAGCCGTATTTTAGAATATTTTCTGATCCTTTTAAGTATTATATATCCGGTAGCCAAAAAAAATTAATAAGCAACCAGGAACGTAAGGACATAACATTTTCGGCAGACGACGAGCCTCGACTCGTATTCGCCTACCTCAAATTTTAATACGTCCTTACGTTCCTTGTTGCTTAAATAACTATTATTTCATCTGTACTTATGGTAAACCACCTTCGATTCTTTTTTTGCACAGCCTTCTTTTTTTAATAAAACGAGAAATACGGCTTTTTCTCATTTTATTGTATTTTTCTACAAGAAGTTATTTTATTGACCTTTTTTATTATCTTTCTGGCATATCTACAATATTTGTTGTTATATCCCAAAAATCATCAGTCAGGACTTATTTCAGAATTTTCAAAGATGTAGGATTATTACCTGCGCAAGCACAAAGGATTCATTCCAGCAATTTCAGAAAAATGTTTCATATCAGCTAGATTTTCTTTTTCTTCTATGAAGGGTCACTATCAAGAGTTTTACGTGTCTTCAACGTATTGGCTGTACTTCGCTATCATCACTATCATTTTCTAACTCGTTATTATCTTTCATCATCTTCATTTCCTAATTCGCTATAATCACTAATTGAAGCATCACTGCCAACTTATTTACCAGATTGCTCATAGTTATTTTCATCAGAACTTTCAATGTCATTTTCATACAATGTATTTTTTTTATTTCCGACGTTATGAAATAAAATTTTTAGAATACTCTTGTATTTGCTTTTCTCAGTTGCTACTAATAAACGCAGGAATTATTACATTAGCTGTCACACAGTACGGTAATCAACACCAATGGCATACACTAAAAAATTGGTGATCCGCTAATAAACGATTGGCTATACATTGTTCAAACAAGTTCATTGTTCAAGCAAGACTCAAGCGTCATACGATACTAATAGCTCTCTAAAAACTACAATAAACCAGCTTTAACTCGTATAACAAGTCAGATACGTCAACCATCACTTTGGCAAAACATGTACATGACGAGTGTTAGCCATCAAATCTATCCAATTGGTAAAACCCAAAATAACTTGGCATACATTAAATGAAGCCAAAAAGTAGCCTGAATATATGAATATTCAACCTGTTCGGAACTCTGCAAAATTAAGTTTAACGAAGACTAAAAAACAAATCATTTATTTAACACATTCGCTGCTGATAACACACCATTTGTGTGGTATTGGTTTTAATGCATGTGTCAACCACACCCCAGGTTCGTGATAGATTCTTTGACATTAAACCTTGCAGGCATGCATCGGCTTGACGGGCAATCAGTTTATCTGACAAAGGCAGTGAACTAATGTTATTTATCAAATTGTAGTAGTAATAACATGCACGTTTCTTTCTTTTCTTTTGTATCATTTCGAAAAATCCGTCAAATTATTTTCAATTTATTCTCACCCTCTTGTTATATTACTACTGAAAATCCTATGTTCCGTTTTGTTCATCTACACCCTGTATATTCAGGCTATTTTTCATCTTCATTACATTTATTTAATGCACCTGCAATAAATGAGGTTGTCTCAAATTTATTAATTTTTGTTATTGTGAAGGCACACTTTGTTGTTTCAAAGTCAATGCCTACCCTTTGATTTAAAATAATCATCAAATAAAGACTGAAAGACCTTGTCAATTGCCTGTTAAGGTCATTTGTAAAAGTGACTCAATAAATGTATTGTCTATGTCATCAACTCCTATATTAAACAATTTGTTTCGGGAACTCAAAAGCTACTCAAAAACGAAATAAAAAATCCAGGTCCGGATTAAAAAAAAAATGATATGGATATCAGCTAATTAACGAAATGTCATATTTGAAAAATAAAATTATTTTCAGGAATAGCTTACAAAAGCACAAACTAGAAAACTTTTATTAATTGAAATGGTTTTTTCCATAATTATTTGTATAACTGCATTATTATATTGCTCTTATTTTTACCTATACAAGTTTACAAAAAAATGTCTTTTATAGTCAGTAAAGATAGACAATCGATTTATTTATGTTTTCCTGTCTTTACAATAAAGTTTAGTGAACATTCTAAGAATCTAGATTACATCTTAATTTGTTATTGTTATTGTATCATGAATATTTGTTCCGTTTTTATGGTTAAAGTGGTGGAGTAGCCTAAATTCGCCCTTTGTTCTGTACTATTATGGACAGTAAAGGTGATTGTTATTATTATTATTATATATAATAAGCATCTCCAACGAATTATTTTTTGCGCACAACCAATATAAAACACAAGCTGAAGTTGACATGTGGATTATCGTGAACCATTATGAAATAACAAGCCAGTTCTCTTGTTAGATATTATCAAGGCATTGTCATCTATTTTTTTACATAAGATTTTTTTATGGGAATTTGGGTTAGGGGGTGTAAGGATTATATGCGAATTTGACATTAACTTGCAACCCTGACCAATTTTTGAAATTTTAAATATTTGAAACTGACAATTGCAATAATGGGTTGTCAATGTTTTTATTAATCAGAATCTTCTGCAGCGGCCGTTATGTCTTGTGCGCAATTACTCTGTTTAAAAATTTCTCTCTCACTGTTAAATTATATTTTATTAAATAAAACTTTATAGACTACACATTCGGTCTTTGAAATTGGAACTCGGTTTGTTCGTTAGGACGTTTCAATTGCGCCCATTTTGCCTCGACCGGTGCAGTACTTTTGGGTTTGGCAATTGGGTTATTGGGAAAAGTGAAGCGGATGTCTTGCATATATAAAGATCTCGCAATCAAAAACACTTGCAACTGTAAATGAAATTAATTTAATCTAGATTATTCTAGACATGAGCAAAATGGATCTTTCTTAATGAGTTACTTCTTCGCATCCAGCTCTATTGAAAGAGCCAGGTTTAAGGAGCGACATGACTCATTTGTGTTGTCTGAGCCGGTGGAAGTTGGAATTAAATTCGGCTGTCAGAAACGGTTCTAAAGAGCTTCGTGATTTGCTCATTCGTTTAATTGCGCTGTCATTTATTTATTTATTACTTTACCAAATGAAGCCTAAATGTCTATTATTTTCCAGATATTATGAATATTATTATTAAATTGTTTAAGTACGCTATGATTGTTTTACGTGTACGCAATTGCGCCAAAATTAATCATTATCTGAAATACGGTGTTAATGTCGCTCAATTTTATAGAAATAATTTTTTACTTTAAATAAGTTGACAAATAACAAATTTGACCATTTAATTCGCATTGGCGAATGTGATTATTAAAAGAAATATACATACAAGTTGTATGGATGCGCATGCGCCCCTCCTTGCAAAAGTTATGTAAACCATTATGTGAAGCATAAATCGGTAAGTGGTTCAGTGGGAGCCGGATGTCAAAAAGGCCTGCAAATTTTAAATCGAGTCACCTGCATTACTAGCTTACTTCACTGAGCCTTGTTCTTTGATCCGATTTACCTGAGTTACCCTCCTTCTAGAATACCAATAAAATTTTAATAAAAGCTTCCTAAATAAAGAATATTACTCTGTTTTTCAAAAGTTTTTACGGATTTATTTAAAATATGTCTATTTTAGACTATGATGGTATTAGTGCACAAGGTTTTAGATTAACACATTACAATTAAATATACATAAAAGATATTTTTCTTTATATAATGAGCTGACGTTCTTTTGTTATTTAAATAAATAGATGCCTAAATTGACCTATCGTTCGCCTCATTAACCCTATCACAGGTCATGTCTATATCTGAACATAACAATAGTGAATTGGTCTCAAAAATGAACGCAAATGCCCTCACTAGTTGATATAATAACATTCTTGAAACAACCATTGCATTATATTTTCCAAGGAAAATATGTCATATCCAAAGTTATTTTTTTAGGTATTTATAAGTGATAATTTATTAATGTAATCATGTTCATTTTAAATGTATTCAACATAATCTAATGTGTAGTAAGTAAACATATGTTTTTCTTTTGGTAATTATCACTTAACACTATTTTTGATACAATTAGTTATGTATATTTTTCAGTATCAAAAAACATTAACTGCAATGGCAAGCACTACATCAGCACCTGCGCCTCCAGTACCAATGACAACAGCACCTCCTCCTTTGCCGCAAGAAACGAAACCGCCACTACCTCCAGAAGAACCTCCAGCAAATCAACCACAACCTGTCAGTCAACCACAACCCGTCAGCCAACCGCAACCCGTCAGCCAACCACAACCCGTCAGTCAGCCATCAACGAGCCAACCGTCTCCATCAAATAAACCACTGCACTTTCAATCATACACCACTGCACCGCCACCTACACAACCACAAGTACCTAGTTACAGTACGGCCCCGGATCATAACGCCTACAACAAAAATCAAAATCAAGGCATGAAACCACCACTCTGGAAGGGTCAACCGAACATGTCAAATCCGCCGCCGAATATGATGAACATGATGCAGAAGCCGGAACAACCCAAGCAAGACTTCGGTGTTAAAAGACCGCTTGGAAACCAACAAGATTTTCAGGATCCCAAACGAAATAAGTTTGAGCATAACTGGCAGAACAGTCAAGCTTCGAATCCTCCGCCAACACAAGCGTCATCAAACGAAGAATTATCCGAAGGAGAGAAAAAGTTCATGAAACAGTTTGCCGAGTGGGAGGCCCAGTTTAACAAGTGGAAGGAGCAAAACCAGGATCATCCAGATAAAACTCAGTACAAAGAATATGAGAAAAAGTGGGAGGCATGGCGAAATCAGCTGCTCGAAAGGAGGGAGCAAATGAGGAGAAGAAGATTGGGGATAAGTACTCCGGCGGATAATAAACCACCTGCAAAACCGTTGGCTCCAGTAGGGGTTCCTCCTGTAAATATGAGCAAACCCCCTCCATGCATAACAGCAACACCTCCGCCTATGACCCAAAAGCCACCATCAATGACCCAGAAGCCACCACCAATTACTCAGAAACCACCACCCATGTATCAATTCCCGGAAGATACTGATAATGAGGGATCATTTTTAAAAGCCAACAGTTCAGGTGGAATACCTGGATTGGATCTAGTTGACGAGGAAGCCGAAGAAGATCCTCCTGCAGAGGATGTGATTGAGTTGGAAAAATCTGAAGAGCGTGCCAAGCAGAAAGGTCCAGATCTAGAGGCACTTTCGAAAAACATTAACTCAATCCTTGGGGATACGAAATTATTAAGTATGTTAAACTTAGTAACACAAAATCAGACCTTGAATGTTGGATCCAAATCTTCAGAATCCACACCATCTTTAGCACAGAATGAACCTGCTAGTGAACATGCTAGTAATGCAGATGATATGAGTAGAAGCAGTTTCAATCAAGATGCTGACTCTCGGAGCCAGTTTGGTAAGGATAATTGGGGTGGAGAGAATTTTGAAAGACCCAATTTGAATGATAAGAAGAATAATGATTGCATTAATAAAAGTGGTAATAATTTGTTTGATACTCTTCCACCTGGAATCAGAGGTCCTGATGGAAAATTGGGCAATAAGTTTAATTCTGGCCCTGGGAATTTCCAACAGGGTAATAACTCGAATGCAAGGAATATTAATCAGGGTCCAAACTTTAATAGGGATTTTCCTAATGAGAAAGACGGATTTGATTCATTTTGTAGGGATGGTGCTGGGAGGGAAAACTTTAATAAAAGACCCATTGGTGATTTTGGTATGAACAGAGCTCCACCAGGTGTAGCTGATTTTGGAAACAATAAAACTCCAGGAAGTGATTTTGGTATGAACAGAGCTCCACCAGGTGCAGCTGATTTTGGAAACAATAAAACTCCAGGAAGTGATTTTGGCCATAATAGAGGTCCTCTGGGAGGAGGAGATTTTGGTAATAGAGGCCCTGAAGGCAACTTTGTTAATAACAATGGTCCATTAGGTCGAGGCGATTTTGGCAATAATAGAGGGCCTGGAGGTGATTTTGGTAATAATAAGGGTCCATTAGGTGGAGGCGATTTTGGTAATAATAGAGGCCCCAGAGGTGATTTCGTTAACAACAAAGTTTCTCTATTGGGTGATTTTGGGAATATCAGAGGTTCTGGAGGTGATTTTGATCACAAAAAAGATCCTTTGGGAAGAGGCGATTTTGGAAGTAGAGGTCCTTTGGGAGGTGGAGATTTTGCCAATAACAGAGGTCCGGGTGGAGACTTTAGTAATAACAAAGGCCCTGGAAGTGATTTTGGTAACAACAAAGGCCCTGGTGGTGATTTTATTGGTAACCGAGCAGGAGAGTTTGGTAATAATAGTGGCTCTGGAGGAGATTTTGGAAATCGAGGAGGCCGTGGAGGTGATTTTGGTGGCAGAGGCGGCCGTGGAGGTGATTTTGGTAGCAGAGGTGGCCGTGGAGGTGATTTTGGTAGCAGAGGCGGCCGTGGAGGTGATTTTGGTAACAGAGGCGGCCTTGGAAGTGATTTTGGTAATAGAGGTGGGCGTGCAGGTGATTTTGGTAACAGGGGTGGCCACGGAGGTGACTTTGGCAATAATGGCGGTTCTGAAAGTGATTTTGGCAATAACAGAGGTCCTCTAGGAGGAGGAGTATTTGGTAACCGAAGAGGAGGAGGTGATTTTAGTAACAACAGAGGAAGAGGTGATTTTGATGATGACTTTAACAATGACTATAACAGAGGACCTGGTAATAATAATTTTGGACAGGATCTCTTTAACAGAGGCCAAGATTATGATGATGAGGAAAACTTTGATGGTGGTGAATATGATGAATCAGATAACTTTGAATATGACGGAGAACCTAGCAGATTTGATCATTTTAATAGGGACGGTTTTAATAGAGGTAACTTTAATAACGAACAAAGAGGTTCTAATTTTAACCGACTTCCGCCAAATGACTTTCGTCAGAAAGTAGATTTTGATAAAGATGAAAGGACTGATTTTATGGAGGCGTCCGATGAACAAGATAAAAGTGCGGTTTGGGAAGATCCTCCTACGGAATTTGAGGAAGAGGAACCTACTATTACAGATGAAGTGCCAGCTGGAGAAGAAATGTTGACTATTGAAAAGGTTATAAATTATGAGCATAAATCTAAAAAACCAAGTGAGTTGATTGTCTTTATAAAATGTTGCCTTTTATTACAGCTGTGATTCTTTTAGCTACTTTCGATGTTTCTGTGGTCCCTCCTCATTTGTTTGACTACCGGCATAAACCTGTCAACAGAATCCCTTTACCGGATAGGCCAAAGTGGCTTAAGGATTCATTTAGAACCCTTCCAGAATTCGAACCTGCAATTGGTCGTCCACCAATGCGACCGCCCCACATGAGATACACTCCCGTTGAGCGTTTTGACTATCGTTCAGGACCAAATTACGATACGAGGTACAATGACTATGCCACGTACAATAGGAGATCCAACGATGATAGAAACTATGGTGGCGAAAGGAGGCCGCCTCATGACGGGGAAAGGAGAGAAAATAGATTTGAGAGTGATAGACGCGGTCCTGAAGACAGATACGACAATGACAGGCGAGATGATGAAGACAGGTATGATAATAGATACGATAATGAAAGACGTAGTACTGAGGATAGATTTGAATCTGACAGAAGGGGTCCTGATAATAGGTTTGAAAGTGACAGAAAAGGTTCAAATGATAGGTACACAAACGATAGAAAGGGTCCTAATGATAAGTATGAAAATGACCGAAAATACGAAGGCGATAGAAAAGGTCTTAATGATAGATATGAAGGAGATAGGAAAGGGCCTAATGATAGGTACGAAGGGGATCGGAAAGGACCTAATGATAGGTATGCAGCTGATAGAAAAGGTCCTAATGATAGATATGAAGGTGATAGGAAAGGATCTAATGATAGGTATGAAGGCGATAGAAAAGGATCTAATGAGAGGTATGAAGGTGATAGAAGAGGTTTTGACGATAGATTTGAAGATGACTATAGTAGATCTAGAAGGCCTGACTTTAGAAACAATGATTTCGATAACAAACGGAATGATAATTCAGAGAGCAAACCACAGCCCAATAAAAATGTGTTGCACAAAACCACACCAAACACAGTTCTGATCGATGACATCCTTAATCAACCGGGGCGGTTTAAAAGGCCTTCAAGATTAGTCATTATACTCCGCGGGCCTCCAGGTAGTGGAAAAACATTTTTGGCCAAATTGATAAAAGATAAAGAGGTATAAATTCCAGTTAACCTTCAAATTTATTGTTAGCATTAATATTCTTCCAACTCAGGTTGAAAACGGTGGATCGGCACCCAGAATATTATCATTAGATGATTACTTCATGGTCGAGCAAGAGAAGGATTTGATTGAAGATGGTAAGAAGATTGTAATTAAGGAAATGGTCTATGAGTATGAGGAATGTATGGAAAGCTCATACCGGACGTCGCTTTTGAAATCTTTCAAGAAGAATATTACTGATGGTTACTTTCCTTTTATCATTGTTGATAACGTTAATGATAAGACTAAGTACTTCAGTGAAATGTGGAGCTTTGCGAAACAAAATGGCTTTGAGGTAATTACATGCTTCTGTAGTGTGAGTTGCATAACTGATCTTGTCCAAAATTTTGTTTTGTCCGTATGTTAATTTACAGTGTGTGTCATAAAAAGGTACAAGTTTGTACTACATATTACTTAATAATTTATTTTGCCATTTGGTGGATTAAATTAATCTCAGGGTTTTGATGCAGTGTGAGTAGTTTATTAAGTGTTTTTCATTTTATATTTATTCATGACCAGGAAGAACATTTGAATAAGTAATTTTCAAAACCTGAGAGATCAAGGAAGGATTTATTCCAAATGACTTAATTTGTCACCCGTTTATGACCAGGGGTTTCTTGGTCAAATATTTCAAGGGAGAAAAACTAATGTGATGCTCAGAAGGCATTTCTTCTGAACTTGGTTTAGTAGCTTGATGTGTTTTTTTGGGCCACCGTTTTTGGCTACTTAGAAGTGTATAGAAATAGCCAACTTCTTTCTCACACTAACAAAGTTTAGTGATCTGAGAAGATCGGGACTACAACAAGCTTTAATAAAAGTGGTGACATCTTTTCCTCTCAAGTTTAAAGATTTTGTTAGTATATGTAGTTTATTTGTAATTTTACCATATTTATCCTTTAAATACAGTGGTATACCAGTGTATACCTGGATTTTTTTAAATTTTGGACAAAACCAGTCTTTTAACTTAACTCCTCTTCTAACCTCTGTACACTTTTAACACTAACAATTTTAGGTCTACGTTTGCCAATTAGAATTGGACGCACAAATTTGCTCAAAACGAAATGTCCACGAGAGAACAGAATCGGAAATAGAAACGATTGTTTCTGGTTGGGAACCGACTCCCTCGCACTATACAATCCTGGATGCCACGAACCTGATCCAAGCGGGATCAATACCAGAAGTCGAAATGGAAGAAATAGATTCCCCGAATGAGAATTTCGACGAAGAAGAAACCGAGGTAAGAAATTGCATAACCTCGAAAAAGTTGGTAACGTATGCAACGTGTATAACACTTATTTAGATATTCCAGCAACCGTTCACGGCAGACGTCCAGGTTTTACTTCGATGTGTATCATTTCACGAATGTTTTTAATGTTTTACAGCCTTTTCTAAATGTTTTGGTATTTTTATATTATTGCGTTTAATACTTTTTGCAAAGATTGTTGTCTCCTAAAGTTAACTAAATCTAGAGAAATTCTCCAGGAACAAGCGTGTAGTAGAAGCAAGTGGGACAATTTCGAGTGTTCCATTAATAACCTTGGTAAGTTTCATTAATAAAGTATTTAATAAATTCAGTATGTCTCAATAAATTTCTTGTTGTAGTAGTTCTGGATGTGGAAAGATTTTTCAGGGAGTTCAGTGATTTTCTAAAAAATGACACTTGGCTAGATTACATGAGGGTTCAACATTCTAATAGAACGGCATACATGTTGTCTAAAATATTAAATGACAACTTATTTGATAGTTATTTATTATACGAGTGGAATGTGCGTAATTAGTCCCGCAAGGAAAAGTTTACTGGTAATTTTCTTAAGGGGCTAATGAGTAATTCCACACGCATATAATATAAAATTTTATCCAAAATCGTCTGTAATTCCATTCAATATTGAAATAATGTTAAAATTGAAACTTTGACGTAAGTGGTGTCAATTTGAATTATTTCAAAAATCTTATGAAGGATCTATGTATTCCGTGAGGCCGAGTTATTCTCTCACTCGGTGAGGAATGAACAACATTACATCCATAAATGACCACAGTATTTCGATTATTACATCTGATTTTGGATAAATATAATTACTTGGTTATTTTATATTGGTGATGAATAAATCTACCTTTACCTGATTCACTTCTATTTATTAAACTATTTTAATTTATCTTATAGTTTTTATTATAAAATTATGCAGGGTGATAATCTCAGGATTATCCGAGACAGTTTCGGTTTCTACTAAACTGTCATAGATTTACAAATTTGTTTCCAAATAAATTTTCATTGTATATAATCCCTTTGGATATATAAGACCCGCTGACCCGAGAGGCTTGTTCCCCCCCATCAAAATCCTAAATTTCATAAAAAGGGTAGGGTGGCTGGAGACCTAGCTCATTCAACTAATTGAGGTCTGTATTGGGCCTTATAAAGGCCTACGGGCCGTGACCTCAACACCCTCACTTTTATCTATACCCATATATCTATTTCGGATGCAATTACAGAAATCTATATTTCTATTCACATGCAGGAATCTACATATTTTATATATATAGAGTAAATATTTCAACATTTATTCTAGTTTCATAACCATGGATATTATATAAAATAATACTTTATTGAGAATCATTTAATCTAACAGAGTATCATTGCTGAAAATGGTCAAATTGAACTCCAGGACAATATTTTCCATATCGATGGGTGACTTTGAGATGAAATTTTTTTAGTCAAACTGCATGTTTAATTTTAATACTACTGAAAACTGAAATTTAACATACATTAATTTATTATGGTGTTATAATTTAGAAATAATTCTTTTGTATATTTGTACACCAGTGTTGGTTTTGACCTGAAGTATTGGAGGTATATTTATTACTGATTACTATTTTATTTTATTTTCTTATATAGGGTGAGTTGCAAAGATGTTTCTTTACATTAATTATTGAAAAGAATATTCAGGGTGTATTTGAAATAACGAACAGGCTCATAACCACAAAGAGATTATATTATTTTTAAACAATATTCGCAATTATTTTGTTTTATAACTGTAACAAAAAGCCCGCAATTAATTATTAGGTTTAATGAGTAAAAATACGCAACATGTTTGGGGGCAGTGGTAATGTGACCTAATTTCTAAACGGCATCGGCTTTAGATATCGAATTACAACAAGCGCATAGGAAATATCTGAGTGCTCTTTAAGCGTCAATGAACTTGAGGACTGTTTATCTTTTACAAAAAAAAACGTTGCGATAACACTTCAAATTTTGGAGGCAAGAAATCGGATCTCGCCTTTTAAATAAACAAACACACATTCCATGCAGACCTAATTAAATGAGAAAAGCATCGCTTCTCAAAATGATTAAAAAACCTCAAAAAATTAGGAAAATTCAAATTTTTTTTTTCGAATAAATTTTGACGGAAATGGACTCACAAATATTTTGTGTATGTGCCCTTAAATGCCTGTTCGTTATTTCAAATACACCCTGTATTATTGGACATCATATTTTTGTCATGTATTTATTGGTGGAAGTTAATAACGTCTGTTATTTACTGAAATTTCATGCTCTTGCTTGCTTGCCTCATTCTACTTCAGACTTACTGTATCAACTTCTAGATTAATTAATTAATTCAATCTTTGATTTTATCCACGTTGGGAAAAAGTAATGCTTTAATCGATATCACAATGTAAACTTTAATTTTATGATTAGATGTGCTTTATGACCATCAATGAGGTGTAAAGATTTTGAGGATATTTCATGTAATCCTGTTCTGATTTCATATTAGCTTTGACTGACATTATTATGAAACTAATTATTTCAGCCAGAAATTTACAGAAATAAATGCTTTTACATTTATAACAATCAGACTAGCATATCTAAGTTTATTTCAATTAAAAGGATGGTTGCAAATGTTACCATCTTGGAATGATTCAAATAAAACGAATAACTTTGTTGGTACCATTTATTCAAAATGTATCACGAAGTGAAAGCCTCCACAATTACTTATCTTGGAATGCATAATTAAACTGAATTGAATGATTCATAATGTTTTTTTAAAGTCCATTCTTTCGTGTAATATTCAATGATTTGACTTGGCATTATAGGAATGGATTTAGGAGTGCAGATGCGTTCACCTGAAATTGATTGGTTTCTCGGCACAGATTATCTTGAAGATTATAACGATCTTACAACAAAAATCGAGGACGAAGTTGGCCCTGGAAATTTAAAGTCATGTCATGAGCTCAGATCACACGCACACAAGTGAAGTACTCGTTGTCATGTTGACATGTCAGATGTTAATAACTCTTAATTATAATAGCTGACATGTTACCGTTTAACCGCAACCAGAATTTCACACGTGTGATCTTAGAGATTTAAAACACCAACTTCGTCGTCGATTTTTGTTGTACACTTTATATTATGAAAATAAGATATTAGTTTAGTGTTGAAAATGTAAATTAAATATTTTTACCTTATCTGTGCTCATAAATTCCATTTTCTTAAAATACTTGCAAACCTCTATAACTGCAAGTTTGAATTAAAGTTTATTTGGAATTTCCAGAGAATAGAAAATTTTAAAGAGAAAAATTTATAAACATGAATTATTGTTTTAATTGTCAATTGTGAGTGGATAATTTCACTCAGTTAGGGAAAATTGTGCAATCCCAATGCGTAGGACAATTGATGTCACCTTAATGGTGTATTTACCTACATAAATTGTAGTTTACCCTTTGGTTATGAAATATTCATGAAACATCGTTATTATTTTTTTTACATAATCGAACACACACATGTTTGTGACTCACTCTGTATACGCCATTTCAATGAAAGAAAAAATAAGGATATATGCTCTATAGTCATCAAATGCAATCCCTGCGTGTCTGGTTATCCAATTATTCAATAAATGCCATTATTTTTTTTGTTACAGCAAAACTCGACGGAATCAGCAAACCCCTCCGGTCAGCAGAAACCATGGAAGACTACCTCCAATTGGATGAGTGGAAAGAACCAGTCGCCAAACCTGGACAAAAGCGGGTCAGTAATATCTCGAGTCACACACTGCAAAAATGTGTCGATATAAATTAATAAGAAGGTCAATTTAAGCAGAATGAAATATCAATCAATTGGTTTTTTTCACTTGCGAGTGAAATTTGATCTATTTATCAATCATCTTATTTACCGTTAGAGATAGCAGTATTTTTGTCCAGTGATTGTAAAAATAATTGGTCATAATTCTAAAAAATCCAGGATTCCACTTAATTTGTTGGCGCAGATGAAAACCCTACAATGAATTCTCCCAAGGATACAGCCTTCAAAAGTCAGCAAAGTTTTCTTTGCCCAGAAAGTCACATATTTATGAACTTTAAGAGAACCTTGTTTCTATTTAATGACACATGTGACCACTATAGTATATTAAGTATCAAGGGCGGCAAGTGCGTTATAACGGTGCAGGGTAATAGTGTGGGGACCGACGCATAAGCGGAGGTCCCCATATTTACCCGAGGACGGTAGCACTAATGCCCGAGATGCTTATACTATTTTTTGCCTGATCGATTGGTTAATTAATGAATTAAAATATTTTTTCTAATGGCACACCGACATTTTCGGTTGATTCTGTCAAGTCGGCTAATGCGCTCTGGTGTGCCATGATTTTTTATTTTTAAAAATTTAAGTTGGCACACATGGTAGGAATTGATGCCAGATCTTTCTAAAAGTCACAATCATTCCGTGGTCACAGTGGTTTACAGCAACCAGCAAAAAGCGTTACTGGTTGAAAGTTATTTCCGAAATGGGAATAAAGTGGACGGAAATTGGGTGTATTCATTCGATGCACCTTTGGCTAAGTTTCAGGAAGAATTTCCTAACGTTCTCATTATTTATGATGTATTTAAAAATACCTTATCATGATTTGTTATGTTTCCGTAAACCATGAATTGGCGGGCCAGTCAAACGTACTCAGGATACTATTAACACAGCCCAAGAAATTTTGGAAGATGAACCTACGATTCGTTTGTCACAGCAAATAAATTTATCGGTATGAACCATGGTGCAAAAATTACATGGTGTGCCAAGACGGCCGCGTTCTCTCTCTAAAATCTTCCCCTCTCTCATTTTGCCGATGCTCAGTGATGCAACCTTGTAAAATTACTTGCTTACCTAAAAATGTCGATATAACTAATTTAAATGTCTGTTGCACGTACTTTATTTACATTTTATCTTATTTTTTTCGTACTGTTTAGTGTGCATGGCAAATTAAACATCTAAAACCACATTTATTCATTTACCTACGACAACTTGGATATATGCTCATTACATGCTTGTTAATGATTAGTATATGTAGTGCATTGCTCACGCATTTCATTCTCGCATCGATTATCTGTGCTAGAATATATTCCAACACTGTACTGTCACGCATGAAGCCTAACCTTCAATGTGTCAAAATGACGGAGTAGATTTAAAGATATTTGCTTCACCGCTTCTACATACATGGGGCATTAGTTGTAGTACCTCGGCAAATTTGTTGTTTTCGATGTTTGTTTCCATACTATTTATATATACTTTTAAACACTAAGAATGTATAAACTCGAGAAATGATATGAACCATAAATAATGTTGCAGCTGGCGGCTTGGTTTTTGACTGACATTTGTTTCCGCGGTAACGTTAAGCAGGTGTCTGTGATAAAAGTTATCGCGTACGAATTGTCCGCTCTCGGTTTTTAATTATCTTAACTATCACAATGAAGCTCAACAAAGTTGTCGTAGGTAAAGCATAGTGTACAACTCGCATGGAATGACTATTTCTCGCTCTTATGAATTGCAGCATTCGCCTTTCGGCTCATGCTGCAAACTTCATACTCGCGAGAAATGTATGTCATTCCATGCTCGTTATACAATATACTATTTCGTACCAACCTAATTGCTTTAAATAAAAAAAAAATACTTTAATGCTCGTGATATTTTAATATATCATTGTGAAGTATAAAATAAATGTTTTATCGTGTTTTTATTTCGAAATCGAATTTTAACGTGTTTTGCAATTTATTTTCGTTAATGTAGATTTTTATAGTTTTATTTTTCATGGTTGGTAATTGCAGCATCAAAAATATTTAAAAGGGGCATGGTACGGGAGTTATAGGCACACCATGTAATCTTTGCACCATGGTATGAACAGAACATTAGTAACATAACCTCAATATGTGTTACCAACTAAAATTTTAAAAAATAAAAAATCATGGCACACTCATGAAAAATCATGTTTTTTTTTAATGAACATACTTTACAATAGAGCCATGGGCCGTAAGTTGATCAAACCGCCCGGAGAGCAAAGCTTGTAAATTAAATAAAATGACCAATCGGGCAAAAAAGTACACTTAATTTCCTATAAATTGCAATCTAGCTTCTAGTTTGCCTTTTGGAGCCCTTAATTTTGCTCTCAACACTTCACTGTGTGCTACTTCTCACTACATTCTAAATTAGCACATGCGGTTTGTTCTTTTTAGTTCTTTGATGCAGTCCCAGAGTTGTCGGATTTAGAACTTTGAATACCAGGACTGTATTAAAAATAGAAAGGAGTTTCGTCCTATCCTCCAATATAGTTTTTTTATCATGTTAAGCGCTGTTTATTTTTGTTAGGACATGAGCCTTCTAGTTTAGTTAGGCATCAAGCATCTTGTCCAGGTATTTGGCTGAGTAAATACTTAGAACAGTGCTGCTCTTAATACTAATGAGTGGTGATCAGATTCTGTTTTTATTACTGAAGATCACGATTTCATCACAGACCCTCTGGAGTTGAAATTATTGCCCTTGCTAATATAGTGGTGTCATCAGCAAATATGGCTGTGGTTCAGGGCGATTAGCTGCTTAGAGTAGATGGAGTAGTGGGCCTAGAACACTTCTACGGGAGTTCGAAGTACACCTCTACTTTTATTTTAAAGAGTCTGTTAAAAACATATGATTTAAATATTGCAATGTATGGTCTTGGGAGCAGTTTATTTGTCCACCAGATGAGCACTTCTTGCCTTGGATATATTTTTGCCTTCTAGTCTTGATCTACAGTGGAGTCGATATGGTGGTTCGGAATTAATTTTTCTCTGTTAATTACAGTTTCTCAAATAATTTCGAGTCGATTAATAGCAATGGTTCTCAAACTCAATATTTTACCTTTAACTTTTTATACGAGTTTAAATCATTTTACATCTGCAGATTTATGGCGCAATTTTGTATTCTGCAGTTTTTTCGATTACCCATAATTATTGATTAGACTAGACGGCAGAAAGCAAGTGAAATAATATATAACTGGATTGGTTAAAACTAATGCTGTGCTAATGATAACTAATAAGGCCAAAATCAGTGAGGTTGTTGGTGTCGTTGAACAATATTTAATACCTAATTTCAATTTATTCATAAAATACAGGTTCGATGGGCCGACCTGGAGGAACGAAGGGAACAGGAAAAGATGAGAGCCATAGGTTTCGTTGTCGGACAGACCGATTGGGGCAGAATGATGGATCCCACCCAAGGAGGTAGTGCCCTAACAAAAACTAAGTATATTGAGCGTGTGCGAAATTACTAATTTAAGGGTCGGCTATTTAGCTGACGTCGAGAATATCTGTGTATTTATTTGAGATTCGGCAGTTTAACTGACACTCTCTTAAATCGATTATTATTTTTCTCCATTCGGAGATGCATCCCTACACATTTATAATTTAAGTTTTTTTTCATTTTTACTGTGTACATATAAAAAACCTATAAGATTTTTCAAAATGTGGTATATTTAAGTTTTAAATAAATCACATTCGGAATTCGGAAAAAAATTATTTAATGACTTGATACCATTTTTTATTAAGTATAATCATTGAATGATTACATTTCTGACAATGCATTTTTGTATGTTTGGTGTCATATTACAGAAAGCCCTGTTTTTTTTTTTATATTATCTTTAGTTTTAAGATAGATGTTCTGCCCATATATAATCTCACTCCGGTCACGCAATGAATTATCGAATTTTTTTTTCATTTTGAGATTCGTCAAAATAGAAATTTCTATTTTGATACACTTCTGGTATTATAATTATATTCTATAGTTGCTGTACATATTCTTATAAATGTGTATAACCTAATAGAACTGTGTTAAAGAATATAATCTGTGAGTTGCAGTCTTATTTTATCACAAAACCCAATGTTTAAGAAATTTTGTAGAAGAAAATCCAATGTTTAAGAAATCCGTTTGGATATAAAGGGGAAGGTTGTGACTGTTGCTACGTGTCTGAATTGAAAGGTTCACTGTTCTAATCACTGATAATTATTTGTGATTAAAACAGAGAGTTTTTTTAATTTAGTATAATTTGAACTCACAAAAATTTTGTATTAATGCATAACTTTAAAACGACTTTTAAGGTTATTGTATTCATCCAGTGTTACAATGTGAGAATCGTTTATTTTACTTCAAAAAATGTCTGACATTATTTACACAATGTTGAACAATATATTGCACAAAGTGAGTAAATGGGCACAATTGTGTTTTTTCCTTACTATGTATAATATAAATAAAGTTATAGGAAAAACTCAAGAAAAGTAAAATAACTATAGGTTTAAATTTACCTAATGGATTTTTTATTTTAAGTGATTACAATCTATGTTAATGTTCAATAAATGCTTACAATTTAAAGACTGGTGAATTTGCAGTGATATTTTGTATCTATTGTTTATTTTAATCTTTTACCTTCTAGTGGACACAATTAAATAATTTCAACATTGCATTAATATTTAGGATTGTTAAAATGAGGCACTTGGTTGTTTTCACAATTTTTAGTGCCCTATTTTAACAATCCTAATTATTAAAACTGTCAACACATGTTAAACGAAAACCAAATTCAACAAATATTGCATTGTTGGTACTTTAGTACTGTACATAAAATTGCCTTTCTTGTAATCATATTTCGCATGAACCTTTACACCCCCTAAACAATATACACAAAATATGCAGTGATATAATCCGATCATTATATGCTTTTACAGTGGTTGTACACTACTTAGATTCACTGCCATGTATACACAAACTTTGCTCACTGACAAAGAAGGCTGCTGATAATAGAATTTATTTCTATCCTGAACCAGAACAGCGATTTTTGAAGTGACCAATAAGATCACATGCTAAGGAGTTGCTGGACATATTGCTGTACCCTTCTTGTTTATCAAGCATGCCTTGTAAATAAATGTGCACCAGCTGCAACCCGTGAAAGTTTGGCAGAATAACAAAATGTATGCTAAATTTTTGAAAATTACATGAAACTGGATAGAAACAGGCATCCTGCAGCAAGCATTTATACCTTTTACACTGGAGTATAATTATTGGAACAAAATCCACCCGCTGGTGACAACCAGTTCAAAGAGGAATAAGGGATAAGTGAAGTCGATGAAGCTGTTTCACTTTGGATACAGATATTCAAGATCGACTCTATAGTAAACAATGTAGTTTACTAGTGCTTGTCTTGAATTCATCACATTGATGGGGACACATTGGATAAAGGAGGAGACTGCTAATTACAGATGAGAAGAGTCATTAACTAAAAAGCTGTGATTAAGCAGTTCGGCATTAAAGGAAACTCATGAAAAGTTTAAGTTTAAGAACATTTAGAAGAATGACTCCACCCAGAGTTCTCATAATAATAGATAAACTAGCATAATTTTGTTCCAAACAAACTTCGCTAGCAGTGTATTTAATATTTTATTATTAATCGTAATTTTGTCAGATTGATGTAAAATACAGAACTTAATAAAATAATCTCGTTAATTGGGTGATTGCGAAATGTAGATGATGATAGTTACTAGCTAGTAGCTATGATTAAGTTGGAGTGGAAGAACCCCCGTGAGAACTACTCGGTTCAGGATTTATAGCATACAAATTAAATTATGTTGTTTTACTGATTTACTTTGCTGGTTTAATAATGAATATTTTATTGGTACTTATTATGAATTCATCACATTGATGAAAAAAATGGACTCATTAATTGGATAAAGAAGACAATTGCAGATGAAAAGTTATTGACTAGAAGATATGAGGACATTCCAATAGGAAATTACTTCAGGACTCTTATAGTACAAATAAAATTTAGTTGTACTGTTTTGAATCATTTTTTAATCGTAAATCTAAGAATATTAATTTTGTAAATATATATATAAAAATAATTAGGTAATAGAGGATAGATTTGTAATCAAACTTTTGTTATGTTTATATTTTTGTTTTACTGATGTTTGTTTTAGTTTCTTTACAACCATTATCAACAGATTCTGCAATGAATTATGAATAAAAAAATAATTGAACTTATGTTAATTTAATTTTTATCTTTATGTTGTTAAATGTATGTTTGTTTAGTTGATCTTATGTTTTGTATCATTTTGGTGATGGATTATAAAGGTAATATTTTCTTATTAATAATTTAGTAGTAAGAATTGTGAATATGCAATAACAACACTTATTCCAGTGTTCACATTACGATGGCTTTTGTTGCAAGTAGTTGCATCAAATTTTGCGCCCTACCCATACAGTGGAATGTAATTCCAAGTGGTGCTAACAACCCCCGAATGGCGCGAATGACCTTAGCTGTCGATGCGCCTTAAACCATTCATTCACTTTTGCCCTTGAGTCCCACTTCAACATTCAAGGAAATAAATTTATTACAAATTTCTAATGAAAATTGCTTAACCATAATTTCCCGAGATTTAAATTAAAGGAAAGTAAACCATATCTTTCTCTAAATCAAGTAAATAAGATTTAGGTTATTTTTTGCTACCTTTCAAATGTCGATGAATATTCACTGAACTTACTTTTGGGAATAAAGAAATGATAGATGGTGCTGATGAAATTCTAGATATCTTTTTAAGAGGAACTTTAAAATAGGCGTCCTACATAAAGAACTGTAGGCATATCTGGGTTGATGAGGTTAAATGTTTCTGGACCATTACAGTTATTTACTGAATGTTAGAATATGCTATTGAGACAAAGTGGATTATTGTAAGAGACGGATGCATATTTGGTCCTTTCTTTTCATAATGGAATTTGTTCTAACGCAACAACCCCCTTTATTGATAAAATACAGTATATACTCATGTCAAGTTTATCATTCAAGGAAATATTTGCTACTCTTTATTTCTGATTAACCAATGTGGTTAAAAGATCTTTGTTAAAATTCGATTCCCTACAATATACTCTTAATTATATCATGTGTGTATAAATTGGCGGAAAATGTACACGTGAAGATAATTTTAAAGGATTCTAAACAGTTTATTTTTATTCTAAAATGTACCATGTTTCCTGAGCCTTCACGAGGTCCTCAAAGTTTGAACATCCAGTTGTTAAATATGTGTTATTCGATATTAATTTACAGAAAACTGCAATTTTGGTAGTATGACAAGTTTAATAGTATATTGTACACTGTACTTTGTTCACGAAAATGAAATTTAAAATTACAATTACAATAAAAATTAAAAATCAAAGTTAAAATCAGTATTAAACAGGGTAAACAAAATATTATCATAAATCGCGTTCTGTGAATAAAATCGCGAATTAGCGTGTTTAATGAAATGAGTGTTAAATGTTCCCCATTAATGCTGCCCATACATTTAAATAATGCGCACATTATAATATTTTCGTGAACAAAAATTATTTGTCAGTGTGTGCTTTGTTTATGTCTTAAACTTGTATTTTGAACACTTCTTAATTACCTTATTTTCATAAAAAATAGAGACGGCAACGTCACACCCGCTTATGTCACTTTTGACACAACAAATTCATTTTCTATTCAGAATTTTAGGAAGAACATCACCACGTGTAGATTATCCGCCAATTTATACACACCCGATGTAAGCATTACAAGTATGAATTAATATTTCTGACAATATTGTTTATGCTGGAGGCTTCTACTTCGTTATACATTTTAAATATTATAATAAAACACTTTTAACTTTGTTTTGTATAACTTATATTTTTATTTTTGTGACTTAAGTCTTGGTAAGTACAATTACCATTTTCAAACATGAAGTGTTTAAAAACCGATTTAAAAAGGTCGACCAATTTGTCCAATGTCCGACAAACTGGTCGAAAATTGAGCACTAGACTTAAAGAACACCAATGTCCAATGTCTGACAGACTGGTCGAAAATTCAGTATTAGACTTAAAGAACACCAATGATCTTTCCGCCTCATGCAACATAATAAATCAACCTTTGCCACATACCTTCTAAATGAAAACCATCTTTTTGGCGTGGAGGTACTTTCCGTTATACATGTACGAAAGAAAAAATTGATTTACTAGAGTAAACCTGGAAATTCTCAAAATGCGCTCTAATCAGGAAATCCCTATATTAAACGACCAGCTTGACCTAATTTACACCCCTATTTTCAAAGCCCTTGTATAATTAGTTTTTACCTGTATATATACCTTTGTAAATGGGTTTTTAAAACACTTCATGTTTGAAAATGGTAATTGTATTACTGAAACTTAAGTCACAAAAATAAATATATAAGTTATACAAAACAAAGTTAAAAGTGTTTTATTATAATTTCTGACAATGTAGCTATTTGCCTA
Organism: Ocypus olens; assembly: GCA_910593695.2. Taxonomy (NCBI): domain Eukaryota; kingdom Metazoa; phylum Arthropoda; class Insecta; order Coleoptera; family Staphylinidae; genus Ocypus; species Ocypus olens. The sequence continues at coordinate 8,929,227 of OU343054.1, read as the reverse complement.
ATTCGTCCTCCTAAACTACAGGGTCTGACAGGCAGGTGTCACAGTTTTCCAAAAACGTGCTTATAGTTATTTTTTAACAAATTTTAAATTTATCCCGAAACAGAGCGTAGCACTAGGAGATTTTTCAGTTTTCCAGAGCTCTGCGCATCTGCATAAGAGTATTTTGAGGTTTGCTGTTGCCAATTGCATTATCTTCATTCGTATCTTCTGTGAATAGTTTATTGATTAGTTCTTTTACGAGGGTTTTTTAAAGTAGGAACCGTTCTTGTTTAAATATAAATACATCCAACATTTCTTTAATTTTTTTATTTCTACAATCATCTTTTCGCTATTTTTTGACAAAATACTGGACTCGATAATGGTATTTTTCCGAGCAGGATGATGATCCTCTCGTCGTAGAAGTCGGCCGCCAATCCATGCATTTCGTTTTGTGTTCCTGCGAAAGTATTCTTGAAACCCACCTGGCACAGATCTTTGCATTCTGTAAGTGTATATTGACAATGTCACAGACAACATATCGGGAAACACGTGGAAAATCTTATGCAGTTCATCTATGGTGGAGCGCCTGTTTTGCCTAATGTGTGCAACAACAGTTGCTTAGATGGCTCATCATGGATAATTATCCTGTAACCATTATGTAAACGAGACCACTTTTGCACTTTCCCATCATTCATCACATCTTACCCATACGCTTAAAAGAGTCGGCAATGTATTTTTTCAGGATGAGTGTCTTTTTGCATTTAAAATCATACTCACAGCGCGAACTTTGAATTGGCTGGATTAGTAATGGACGCAAGGGTGTTTCCAACCAACTAGTCTAGGGGGGGGGGGGGGGGGTAATTAAGGATAAATAAACTGGTGCTTCTGCTCTCATACATCTGTTCTGTGAAATCTCCCTAACATTTTAAAGCGGAAAAATTTACCGGTTATATTATTTATTTGGAATATGGAATCGGTAATTTTTAAGAATAAAAATTGATGAGTGAAAAATTCTTAGGGGGTAATTACCTGATTACCCCCCTTTGAAACCGCCACTGAATGGACCTAACTGATCTTAAATTGCCCTAAAATATCATCTATCCCATTTATAGATTTGAGACTGACTGACAACATAGTCAAATGTTTAGAGAAGCCATTTGTCAGTAAAAGAACTTCGAGGAAGGCTATGCTCAGATAGAAATCACAAATGGTCCTTACTTTAAAAATGACCCCCATAGTTAAGCAATCAAGTCTACTTTATTCCTAACTTCCATACTTGATTCGATTATTCTTTCAACCTCTTTTAGTTAAGCAATTTTCTTATTTTTAACTCCCATACTTGATTCCATTATTAAAACAGCACAATTACTCAATAAATACTAAAAGTAGTTAACCCGTTGGGTCCCAGGAGTCGTTGGAAGCATCGTGGTCAAAAAGCGCTGTAGCTCTTGTTTCTATCGATTGCAAAGAGACCTGACAAAAATTCTCACCAGCGTGATCGCACTGCTTGGGACCCAAGGGGCTAATGAAGATATTTGAAACTGTCCTGTAGTATCAACCCAATAGGTTTGAGTGGAAGATCTTTTTCTATAAGTGAATTCCCCCTGTAATTTTATTAGTGAGTTTCCAGTATTATTTCTACATTTTTTTTATGCAAGAAGAGCAAAGCTGTCTAAATACATTCAAATTTGTCATTTGGAATATTTATTCCACGACAAGTAGATGCTTTATAAAGGATTTTTTATAAGAAACCGCTTTTACCCATCATGAAACGATTATGCATATGTCATGAAAATTGCATGTTGTCGCTTAGTAAAGGATTTTTCTACCCATGGAATAATGTTGCATATGTCATGAAAGTTGCAAGTGTCGTTTTTTTATGCTGCTGCATGTTTGGTTTTTTTTATTATAATTGCTGATTTTCTGTGGACATGACGCACAGTACATCCGCTCTACTCTCCCTAGAATTAAGGCCTGCATACAAATGAAAAAACGCTTAACCAACCCAATCAACCACAATTATAAATGATTAAATCACACAATTGATACGTTAATTCGAAGATCAAGAAAGTTTGATTACCGCCAACTTAACTTTTAGTATTCTTATGAACATACTTAGTATTAATTCGTTATTGTTATTATTTAGCAGACAAAGAGTGACACATTACTGTATGGCATCATTGCATGTTTTATTTATAGTGAATATTTTGTGTATTGTATTTGTTTTATATGTAACTTTATAGGTAATAAATATTACATTGATTGGAGTGGCACTACTTCCTGTGATGGGAGTAAACAAGTGAAATAATAAATGTATGTGAAACCGTATGCTCAACAAAATGGTAGTTATAGTTAGAAAATGTATCGTTTTAATGAATAAGATAAGTGCGACCGTTACTTCGTGGTAATCCATAGTTAATCTGAATTGAAAAAGTTGTTTTAACCACAACTGGGTTAGTTGTGCTAAAAACATAGTTCATTTTTCAATTCAGTACCGTTTTAATTTCACCGTTTAGTGCAACTATACTGTGATATTCACTGTTTTAAACCAAGTAAGTATATTATTTTTAATTAAAATTAATTTGTATATATTAAACTATTTATGAATTTTTAATAAAGCGATATTAAGTATCACAAGTAATTTGTTATAGTATTACTTCTGCCATGAATTACCACTATCAAAACGGCTAAATATATAACTTATTTTTTTGCTGCATTCTCTGCCTTTTAAACAATAAACATCTTATCTCATGTTTTATAAGTGTTATTAAAATTTCCAAACAAGGATCTCAATACCGGTCCTCATTTCTGTGGCCCCCAATTCAGTTGGCAGTATTTATAAATATATTCTTGAGTAGTATTAACTGTTGCCAGACTGGAGATGATACAAATTATAGCTATTATTATAACAAGAATATTATGTGATTTATAATAATCGAAGATGTCATGTGAGAAGGCACGCCAGCATTTGAATAGATATTATCTGTGTACCGACAACCAAGGGAAATGTATTCATATTTCCCGTGTTGTAATCAATAGTTTTTTTCCGATTGAAAGAATATTGTTCTGTAAATGGGAAAATATTGGATTGTAAATTTTTGAATTTATCGGATTGGTAACGTTACTAAGGGCCTTGTTTGTAAATATCATAGTTGACTGGTTAGATTTTTGCGTTGTTTCATAAATTGGTGAAATGTCAAACTATGTGTTAACGCAAGCGACGAAAGACCGTGAATGTTTGGTTCCGGTAAAATCCAAAGCTGTAAAATCCATAAAGGATACCTTTCTAAGAAATCGGAGGTGTTGTCCCGAGAGCAATTAAAACAATTCTTGCGAGAAGCTCCTAATGACATTTTTTTGATGTTTATATTTCCCTAGGGAAATATAAGTGTGTTATGACATATCGTAACTAAGGCAATATTATTCGATATTGTATCAATCAGAAAAAAAAACAAAATATATTGCATCACTAATTAACATAATGTTTTTCTCATTAATACACTTGTATTACTAGAGAGAATGACAAGTCGAAACAGTGGTCACAAGTCTTCTATTTATAGTGGTACATCAAAGTTTATAAATAGAGTTTTATTTCAAAAACTGAAGAACTATAAACAAATAAGTAAGAACAGTAGGACACATTCAATATATTTTTTCGTTTACAGTTGAAGAATGTTTGGGAAATTATGGATGTTATGGATATTGACTTAGTGATCGTAGGTCATTAAGCAATAACATATTTTTCATATATAATTCTCATTTATATGAAATAGGCAACGACAAAACATTCATGTCCTCACTGAGATTTAAACACAGGACTCCTCATATTAAATAAGGCGCTAAAATGCCCTTGCTTAGAGGCCGGCCTGTTCAATACCCAATCAAGTTTTTTTATTCATCATTATCTAAAAGTGTCTCAAAGGCTAATATATACAAATGTGTCTATTTTTCTCCTAATGCACCATTATACTTCATTAAGTCTTTCATCTCCTGCGGAGTATTCTGATCCATAATCATCAATTTCATTGTTAAGCTCCCTGTCTTTGGCTCGTGCTTGTGTAAACGGGAAGGCTGGCCATTGTATAGATACATTAGGAAATTGTGGATAGTATGTTTTGTAGTATACACCATATCCATGATCCATTTGGTCATCAACACAATTGTGCAGAATGTTGAGGAAGAATAGGAAGTAGAGTAAAATTATTGATGACAGCACTAGGTTGGGTTTCTTTCCATTTGAGCTAAAAATAATAATAAATGATAAGTAGCAAACATTAAGTATAATTAAAAATGATTAAAAAAAAGAAGTATTGTCTTTACTAAATTCATGAAATTATTCATTTTAGATAATGCAACTATCTTATCAAAATTTGAAATAACCTACCACTTTTGTAATGCAGGTTTATTATACCGTGAGATCAGAAAGTCGAAAAGTGTTGGCAGCACAAATTTCTGGAAATCCCCATAACCATTCAAGTACTATTATATTGGCTGCCTTGAATTCTTCAGTGCAGTGCATATGCGTTTTGTTTATTTTGACATCTTGTGGTTTTTTGAGGTTACCTCGTTTTAAAAATGCACAAAATGGGCAGATATAAACATAAAACATTTTTCTTTTCAAAAACGGGAGAAAGTTGATTTCTTAGCCGTCGAAATCGTGAGAATAACATTTCTCTCCCTACGATGTTTCACTATTTATTTTAACTGTCACGGCTGACAGCTTTTTTTTTCAAGGTTAGGTTTTAGAAACGAACGTTTTACTCTTATAATATCCCGTTTGTGAAAAAAACTAGTATACCGGATGTTTCAGACCACCCGCCCCAAGCCTTTTTCTCGAGAACTTGACGTCATAGAGTTTCGAGAAAAAAAATAGCATTACTAATGGCTACCTAAAGAATTTAATAGAGGTCCGGAAGTTACCTGAAGTAGGCGTAACTACACTCAACTTTATAATTTCAAATAGGAACCTAGGTCGTGTGGGGTATCGTTGGATAGGTATTTTAAAAAGAAACAACTTTTGTTTGAAAAAAACAATTGGTGCATACGCCGGGCAACACATTATTATTTTAATATACAGGGTGTCCCATTTGAAATTGCTACCCCAAATATCTCGAAACCTGAGCAATATGGCAAAAAATGTTTCAGATAAAAGTTGTAGGGTTCGAAGGGGGACATTTGCTGGTGACCTTGAAAATTACCTTGGCGTTAATTTTCAAGGTCAAACGAAGGTCAACTTTGATTTTTCAAATAGAACCCCTATTTTTTATTCCGGGATCGTATTCTACGGCAAAAAATACATACTTTTTGTAGGAAACGTTTTTTTTAATGCTTTATTTAAGAGTTTCTTTCACGAATTTTGTTCGCCATGTTGTTTGCAATCTCAGATGAATCCAGGCTGTGATTCATGCATTATCCTCGGCATTATCATCAAAGGTGCGGGAGCAAGAAGTGCATTGACGAGGATGGACACTAGATTGAGCATTTGATCTAAGAACGAGATCGAACCTCCAGCCACTGAAACCATCGGGCCTTTTCAAAAAAAGCATTAAAAAAACGTTTCCTACAAAAAGTTTGTATTTTTTGCCGTAGAATACGATCCCGCAATAAAAAATAGGGGGTTCTATTTGCAAAATCAAAGTTGATCTTCGTTTAACCTTGAAAATTGATGTCAATGTCATTTCCAAAGTCACCAGCAAATATCCCCCTCCGAACCCTACAACTTTCATCTGAAACATATTTTGCCATGTTGCTCAGGTTTCGAGATATTTAGGGTGGCAATTTTAAATGGGACACCCCCTGTATAATAATAATTATTGATAATAATAGTAAATATTTTTTGCTGATATCACTGAACCGATTTCAATAAAATATACAGCATGTAATCTAAAAAGATGTATCATCATGACGTCACATTTTTTTTTAGATCAAAAATATAAAAAGCTATAGAAGATGAGAGGTGAAATGCAGGACCCTGTATAATTAAATATTCGCCGTGGAAAGAAATTAGTTGTTTCAATAAAAACATTGTTTATTAGACTTACGTTGTGGAATCAGAATTGTATCGTATTTTTCATGATTATGTGAAACAATTTTTTAAGTAGATGAGTAGAATTACTTGAAATGGTAATATAATCATCCATTTAAATTATTCTTAATTATGCATATGATGCATATTTCCATAATTTCAACAGGTAATTAAACTTTCTAAAAATTGTTTGGATATAAGATTTTTATAAAAGAGCACACTATTTCTGGTTGGTCTTTTTAATTTTACGAATTTATGTTGTTTATAAAGTTAAATTACAAAAATGTATCAATCAACTAAATTCATTTTTAAAGATTTATAAATATTGCATTACATACAGGGTGATTCAGATTGTTTTTGGAAAACTTAAACAATGTATTAAACTCATCAATAGGAACAAAAAATGGTGGTGTAGCCATCATGTTACTTTCTCCGATTTGATGGTATCATAGTTTATATCTACATTTTATGGTGTATTTTCAATTTAGATCATATTTTAAATGTACATCGAGCGTTTTGTAAAATTAGATGAAACTGACGTTTAAAACGTCAAAATTATGAAAGATGAAAATTCCAAATTTATTTCAAATACTAATGGTCAGTTTATCATAAAATTATGAAAGATGAAAATGACAAATTTTACTTCAAATACTAATGGTCAGATTAAAAAACCAAAGAGATTTCGAAAAAACTTATTCTTTATGAGTTGTTCATTTTGGCATTCTCTACAATTATTATTCATGTAAAGATGTAATTATTATCGTTTCATAATTATAACCTAAAAATGAAAAATAAATTAATAATTTTTGTTCTCGAAAACCAATAATTTTATCAAAAATATTTTCAAACAAAAGATGTTCATTTCTTTATTGTCTTCAATATTTATTTTAATGTTCTTGTGATATTTTTCATATTTAAAACAATATTGGAAAAAAAAAACAAAAAACGGTGAAGGTAAACACCCACATCCGGTGTACGAAATTTTACCAAAAGCTGTTCAGTTCTTCGGATTGTCAAAGTTTTATATTCAAAGTTATCAACTACTTGATTACTTTGTGAGATACAGCGCGCACAGACACACACGCACACACAGACACATTTTTTTTCTTCCAGAAATTGCTGAAATGGCATCTAGAGACCCCAAAATGGATATTTCCGTAAAAAAAAATTTGAAAAAATTTTCACGATCACAATATTTTCTCGTACTTCGCAACGAAGAAAATAAAAAGTTCCTATAGATATGTATATTTAAATTCTTCCTAACGAAGTTTTCGCTTAATAATGTTTTAAAACAAAAGTCCAATGTATAGTATTATTTTATAATTATTACTAAAGTAAGCAAATTGGTTATTAATTAAATGAAAAAATGTCGCCTGGTAAAGTAAGCTGTGAAAAAATAAATTAGTAACGCATCTGTCAGTAATATACATATGTATTAAATTTAGCACAGGTTGACAGCTCTAAATTTCAACAGTGCCAACTTAAAAAAAAATAAATTATTAAAGCTTTCGGCGAGCCATTAACGAACCCATATGAGTGCGTTAATGACTCCGTTTTAGACGCAAAATAGAAAAAAAAATAATTTGCTAACTCAAGTGACAATAATAATTTAATACTATAAATTCTGTTGTTGGATTTTCAGTTTTAAAACTTCATCATACGTTAGGAAGCATTTAAAGATACATGTTTACAGAATTTTGTCCCTTTGATGAGATTAGTACACTGTTTAAGTTTCCCAAAAACCACCTTGTACATTTATAACATTCAAGAGTGTAATAAATTAAGTACTTTAATATTTTCTTCTTATAAGACTAATATATTAATTAGTTACTGAAAATTTATAATATTATAAAGAGACTCAAACGTGTCTTATTTTTGTATTATTATCGACACCTAATAACTGTATAATAGCAATCTATTAAGAAAGAAGGAATAATAAATTGTTTTTAAGGAATAATAAATTTTTATATAATTATGTACTTACTTATTGAGGGGCTGTAAATTAGCCGTAATATTTGCAAACGGGTTATTTTGCCCACCAAACACTTGAAAAACATTGGTGACACTATTATTTGCCATTCCAATGTGTGCTTTGATGGGAACTAATAAAATTATTACTGAAGGCTTAATACATATATATTTTGCGATCTTGTGACCTAATTTATTATTACTGCTTAATGAAATACATTCAATGTTTTTCAATGAAATGTATTTAAATTACATGTAACCGTATTTATTTTTAAGGATCATACCTATTGTATCATATCTGGTTAATTTAGTGAATTCAATTATTTTCAATTAAGTACATTTAAATTACATGTAACGGTAATTGTTTTTTTTATTGTACGCTCCTCTGGTTAATTTAATGTAGCTGTTGATATTTGCGGAGCTATCCAAAATCGTTGGTCTGCATCAGTTTAGTAACTGTGAGTAAACAATTATTTAAGCTATGTATTCTAATATAATATTCGATGCTCAAATTTTTGAGCCTTTAAAATGCGAATATATTGGAGCATACAGTAAATTATTTGGACCGGAATCTATCTAGTTTCGCTTCGGATACGCATGATGGAAGATGGAGATTTGTTTGAAACTATCGCAGGCGTGTTATGGGTATTGAGATAATGGTGTAGATAATAGTTATTGCATTTTTTGAGTGGTAATGAATAGAGATTGCAATTGCCAAATATCGAGTGTATATAAATTGGCGGATAATCTACATGTGACGATATTCTTAAAAAAATTCTATGCAGCTTACTTTTTTTCTAAAATATTATACCATGCTTCCTGGGCCTTCACAAGGTCCTCAAAGTTTGAACATCTAGTCATTAAATACGCGTTATTATTTGATATTAATTTACAGAAAACTGCAATTTCGGTAGTATGGCTAGTTTTAAAATTATTTGTCAGTGTATGTTATCTTGCTATCTCAAACGTGTATTTTTAATACTTCTTAATTAGCTTATTTTCATCAAAAATATGTCCGGCAACGACACACCCGCTTGTGTCACTTTTGACACAACGAATTCATTCAAACTTGCTTGTTCCAAGTTTGTGCCAATTCTGCTTTTCTCATTGTTATCAGTTTGTATTAGTGCCCGCGTTTCAGTGTCTTTGTGTTTATGTGTTATTTTCGTTTTGTTTTGTCCAATTAATAGCTATTATTTCAACTAGGGAAATATGAATAGTATATTTCCCGAGGTTGGCTAGTTACATGTATATACAACCAAGGGAAATGTATTCATATTTCCCGTGTTGTAATCAATAGTTGTTTTCTGATTGTAAGAATATTGTTCTGTAAATGGGAAAATATTGGATTGTAAATTTTTGAATTTATCGGATTGGTAACGTTGCTAAGGGCCTTATTTGTAAATATCATAGTTGACTGATTTGATTTTTGCGTTGTTTCATAAATTGGTGAAATGTCAAATTATGTGTTAACGCAAGCGGCGAAAGACCGTGAATGTTTGGTTCCGGTAAAATCCAAAGCTGCTTACACCAAAGTGTACGAAGATTTTAAAGACTGGAGGCAACAAAAATTTGGTGAACGGTGCCGGCGTCGTATTTTGAAGATTTGGTATGTTGCTACGATTTTGTTATTAGGGAAATATGACCGCTTCATATTTCCCTAGGGAAATATAAGTGCGTTATGACACATCGTAACCAAGGCAATATCACTCAATGTTGTTTCAATCAGAAAAAAAAAAATTACTATTTACTCATCTGTTTTACCTTCCATATACATCTGTAAATAAACCCCGCGCTATCTATCTATTACCTTCTGCTCTGACCCAACCCACATAATTTATCATGAGATTTAAAAAAAAAAACAGAACAGCTCGTGAATACTACGTTGCCAAATGTAGATTTCTTTTAAATGGTTCCTGATGGCCTATGTGGCATGATAGAACATTTTTGCATCGACATTTTCAATTCAGAATTTCCGGAAGAATATCGCCACGTGTAGATTATCCGCCAATTTATACATACCCGATATATCCTCAATATTTTTAAATTCTGTGAATAAAAAAATCTGTACTCGAAGATTTCATATACCGTGAGATCAAAAAGTCGAAAATAGTTGACAGCCCTTAAAACATCGGGTCACAGACAGAAGTTCAGCGGCGTCACTAAAAATGGGAATTTTGGAATGGAAAACCATGAAATTGAAATAAAACAGCTGGATTATGAATCTTAAATGTATTATTATAGTGATGAGCAGATCTGAAAATAACTGCTAATGTTTAAAATAGACAAAATCGGCAGATATAAACACACAAAACCATTTTTTAAACAAGTAACATTAAAAAAACCACAAGATGTCAAAATTAACAAAATGTACACTGCACTGCATTGGAGAATTCCAGACAGTCAATATAATTTTACTTGAATTATTATAGGGATTTTCAGAAATTGTGCTGCCAACTATTTACGACTTTTTGATCTCACGATATAATATGAAGGCGAATTTACAAATGCCAAGAATTTGACCTTGACATTTCGCAAATTTCATGAACACATAATATTTGCCACCATGGATAATTAATAATAATAATAATAATTTATTCGTGTCATTCCAGTTCTTGGTTACACATGTCAATATACAAGGAAAGGCATGTGGCATTGTGCTACAGCATTTAAAAATATTCCTTCACCATCGTTACCGACATCGCATAGAATTATTTCAAATTTTGAAAAAAATTGGTGTTCCTTCCCAAAAGCAAAAAAAGAGACCTAGTGTTCCGAATTAATTGTACTACCGTTAATGATCATCCAGAGCATTCTCTTAAGCAAATTACCGAAGTAGTAGATCTAGGTGCTTCCCCCGTAAAAACCGTTTTACGACAAAATAATTATCGATCGTATTAACTACAAAAATACACCTGGTTTAGACGTATGGAATTTTGCGACATAGTGGTAGAAATGGCCAATAATGTCGACAATAGTCCTCACTTACTTTTTAACCAATGAAGTCAAATAATGTTGATGATATGATCCAATAAAATTCTGATTGCGATACGAAACAGACCTGTTATGCATGGCAATACACCCTGGGTGGGTGTTATTCATGGCAATCCCTTCATGTAAGTATTGCCTAGCAACGCGTTACATTTTCAATAACGTATAAAACGTCAGTTATCGCCAGATTTTTAAAAGGGTTTGCACACTTAATTCGATTGGTTCGTATTCAGTTATAAGTTTTGTTTTTGTTTTCTTTTAAAATTATATGTAAACGTGATTTGCTAATTAACTGATTTAACTGTATAGATATTGTAATGTTTGAATATATCTTCCCGCTTAATATATTTACTGGTGTAATTGCACATGTGTGCATATCCGTTGGGGTGCGCAGGCGCAACCAATCTTAAGAAGATTTTAGTATTAAATTGACATTATTAGCAGCCACATGTGCATTATTGAAGATTTATTAAAAACCCCTTCCCCGCCTAACAAGAGACATTACATTGGCGACGAGGTAAAGTACGAGTTCGTAAAATCGTGATAAATACAAACCCAGTAAGACAGTGCGTTTGGTGTTTTGTATAAAAAATGCTGCAAAATGGCACTTATCCCAGGTCTCTAGCTCAATTGGGTAAGCCTATACAGCAATTCAAAAAAATAGTGTTTTTGTTTTTCAAAAACATATCTCAGTAAAATTTCACATTTTCCATGTCTATACCAATAGTACCAAATTTCAAGAAAATCTGAGATAACGAGGATGAAAATGGTCGTTTTCTGTGTTGAATTGACATGGAATAACCCGTACCTGTTTTATGTATTGATACATTTCAAACTGTGTCTAAAATTTATTAAGTTATTACCCTATGTACCTACCTGTGAAGGTTTCTATAATAACAATAGTTCTGATAACGACAACGAGAGAAGAATAGCTTATTGTCCTTGACGAATTTTAGCGCTGTACCGCTGCAGTTGTAGAGTACGTTTGAATAGAGAAGAGCCCAAGGTTGCGCGAGATTTCAACGGTCGCTTGTGCCAGTGGCGTGCGCAATTCCAGTAAATATATTTGGGAGGGCAGAAAATAATACGTGAAGATCCCAATATAGGTGCCGCCATCAAAAGCTTCTATATTGCTTCGTATTCCATAAACTCTGTAGAGATAATTTCACGAGATTGAGTGTGAATTACTAGTCCACGTTTCCCCAACAAACACTTTCTTTCGGCGGCCATCGGAATGCAGCGATAAATGATTTAATAAAAAATGAAACAACTAATATAAACCACTATCGTACAGTTCACTAACTCGTAAGTTCTGAAAAGAACTGATTTTTATAAACACATTAAAAACGAATCAAAGCAAAACAACTAACAATTAAAATTAGAATGATTCTCGGAACTCGGAAGCAACTACGCTAATGAAACGCTGCCACACCCTATTCTGCATAATAGACTCGGCTAAACGACTAAAAACCAGTTTTCGTTCGTGCGCAAGGTTCTTCTCCATTCAAACGTACTCTACAGCCGAGCTGATTTTTCGTCCCTACACTAGCGACACTTAATAGGAGAAAATCGGCAACAGGTAACCGAAACAGTCATGTGATCTTACTTCACTCAATTTTTACCATGACTTCGTCTCTTACACCATCCCTTACCACGCCCGCTAAAATGTTCTTCCCGGAGTGTTTCTCTCTTGCTCCACGAGCGTCTACGCCAATGAATAGATTGACGTTGACATAAGGTGCGTTCGGCTATTCGGAGCGGTGTTGGAGTGGAGTTGGAGCAGAGTGTGATCACGTGACACCACGGAGTGAAGGGCGTCAATTGTAATACGCGAACGCTTTAGTACGTATTACGACCGGGAAAATTTAGAATTTCAAAGAATTACTTAAAAATGGAGCGACAAGCAAGAACAATGGCTATAATTACCTTTGCAAACACTATGTTCTTTAATGATGATTCATCAGATGATGAATTGGAATCAACAATTGAAAAGGTGGATAATTTTTCAGAGTACACTGTCCCTATGATGGACGACAAACAGTTTCAAATGCATTTTCGTTTAAATCCAAGTACGTTTGAAGACTTTTAGCAAAATTGCATAAAGTGTACAAATACCAGAGTGTGGGATACCCAAGAATTAAATTGGAAAAAGAATTAATGCTAACATTATGGTGCCTCAGCAATTTAGAAAGTTTTCGGTACGTAACAGCCTGTTAATTGTACAAAATAACTATTTTACTGATAATTGGGTTTTAGTTCAGTGTCAGATAGGTTTGGCATAAGCAAATCCACATGTTGGGAACCATTATATCGAACATGCAAATTGTTGTTGGATGTAAATAAGGAATTTAGAATTATTTCGTGGCCAAATCGAAGCCGACAAGCTGTTATAGCTGACGCTTTTAGCAAAGATGGTTTTACAGGTAGCGGTAGCAACCATTGCCTAATTATTAAGTAAGGAAAAATTGTAATATTTTTTTAAGGCATAATTGGATGTATCGACGGGAGTCATATACCAATAAAAAAACCCCAAAATGATCATACTTCCTATATAAATAGAAAAGGATTTCATTCCGTATTACTGCAAGGAATATGTGACCATAAATTGTTGTTCATTGATGTCTATGCCGGGCAACCAGGTTCCATACATGACAACACACTTTTCAAAAAATCAGATGTGTATGCGGGAATAATTTCACAAGAATTATCATTCTATGATGGTAATTATCTAGTTGGCGATTTGGCATACCAACTATCCATTAATTTAATGGTAGGATTTAAAGATTTTGGGAATTTATCTGTATTACAGAAAAGATTTAATAAGTATTTAAGTAGGTCACGGGTAAAAATAGAAAATGCATTTGCACTTTTAAAATCAAGATTTAGAAGACTTAAATTTTTGGAAACGGTAAGATTAGATTTAATAGTATTATTAATAGTGGCCGCTTGTATTTTGCATAATGTATGCATTTTGAATGGAGATCTACTAGATGATATAAATTTAAATGAAGAAATGGCAGAAGAAAGATTCCAAAATCCACTAAATTTAATTGACATGGAAGAAGGCATAGAAAGAAATGACGCCTTACAAAAAAGAAATAATATTATGAATTCTTTACTTGGTTAATAAATAATGACAATGATTTTGCAAACGTTTTTATTAAACTATTAAATAAAATACAAATATTGTTTTATTATAGGAAATGCCTAACGATTTGAACTAAAAAAATATTCTAAGCACAAAAAAAACTAAAATTTATATTTATAAAATACATAAATGAAATATGAAAAAAGAAACAATAATCAGTCTTTAATTTAACAAAAACAAAAAATAATATAGTTAGTTCCATATAATCTACATTTTATCAAGCATTCTCTCAAATAATTCATTAAATTTGTCCAACCTAGCCATTTTTTCTCTATGTCGTAGTTGGGCAGCACTTATCGACGACTTTCTTTTTTTGGTAAAAGAGCTCTCTTGGATCGTAGTTGGGGTGAAGTCAGTTTTGATACCATTTTGTTCCGGTTCAATTTCTTGCAAATTAGCAGTTTTTAAACCGGATAGGTTGCTGCATGTTGCAACCGGGTTTATTTCCGGTTTGTTATGCATAATTTTGTTTATGACTTGAAAGTACTCCCAATGTCTTCGTTTGGCACCTGAAGTGTTATTATGGTCATACACACTCTTATACGTTCTTTTTAAAGATTTCAATTTCGTTTCTATATTTTGAGGAGTAAATGTTTTTTTTAACTGTTCTGTCATGTTGATAGATATTTTTTGCCAAACATTTTTTTTTAATGATGTTTCAAAATTCTCCTTATTTTCACCAATTTTATTTATTAAATATAAAATGGTGTCATTCGTCCATATTTTTGTTTGCTCTTCATATGATTTTTGGATTATGCCATCTTTTTCATTGTGATCTTGATACATTAATTGAAATTCTTCCATTATTGTATTACTCAAATTAACGTAAATGTATTGGTCAGCTGCAATAAAATATTTAATAACAGTCACACATAACTAACCTCACTTGTCTTGTAATATGAAACTTACTCTCTTTATCTCGTAACAAAATCTGGTTATCATTGGTTATCGCGTTATCTTTGCCGAAAATAACGTCGTGGGTTTCAGACGAAACTGACATCTTTTCAGGTAGTTATTTATCACAATTTATAATTACTTTTCCAAATGCACGATGCATCGAACAAAAACAAACCATTTGCGCATGCCTGCACCGAGCACCCTCTTCCCGAGGTGGTGCTAAAGGAGTCAACTCTATTCACTCCGTCCGGTAATAAACGAACGCTATGGAGTGAGCTCCTTTAACTCCAAAAGCAATAGCCGAACGCCGAAGGTACATTAGGAGTTAAAAGAGTGAACGGAGTAACCTTCCCGAACGCACCTATATTAATAAGATCACGTGACTGTTTTGGTTACCTGTTTTGGATTGTCTCCTATTAGGTGGCGCTAACGTATAATCAAAAGAAGCCGGCTCGCCAGTTTGTATTCCGTTGTCATCTCTCTACTCATCTCTGGTTGTACAGATGTACAAATCTAATTTGTCACTTTAACGGTGTCACGGCGCGTTAATTTTCATGAAGGTTTGGGGTGATACGGAATATTAAATCGTCATTTAACGTGGCCTTGAAGGTTAACATGCCTTTAAATCAAGTGATTAGTTTACGAAATAGTGCTGACTATTCAATTCACTTCTCATCTTTAGAAAAATAAGCAATTAGAACTCAGGAACGATATTTTTTTGACCAATTAAACAAAAATCCGGGAATAAATCTTGAAGGAAGGTTTTCAAGTGAATATATTTACCTACTCCCACTTTGTAATTGATGAATTACTGAACTGTTTTCACCAATCGTAAGCGACCCATTACGAATATATAGAGCATATATAAATGTTAAATGTACATAAATGTGTAACATGTACTATTACCACTTATGTACCTCGCTGTATTATATACTTATTAGCCAATTACAATTAACGTCCGCCGAGTCCCCTGCGTTCGCCTGTTCGTCTTTAAATATTAAAAGTGACAGTGACATTTAAACGTCAGATTGCAACTTATTGGTTAAAAGAATAACCGACACAATAAACTCCACGCTATGCCTTATTGGTACTTTCATCGCAATGGTATCTTAGTAAATTAACACTTCAGAGTGAGTACAACGATCCGTATCGCTAAATTTGTTCAATAAATGTATTGGACAATATATTATTCGACGGAAAATTGTTCGAACGGTAATTCGTTTGCTTAGTTGGTAGTCGTCCTACATTGCCATTACCGGCTAGTTTAATACTAGTAATTTACGTAACAAGTTCCGAAAGTGATATTTTACGGGATGAGTAGAAAGTTGGTGGAATCCTGCGAGTCCCGTAAAATCACTTTTGGAACGAGTTACGTAGAATATTTTTTCTCCAGCCGTTATGTTATAATGTTAAAAAAGCAAAAACACACACGCAAATTATGACAATCGCTGTCATAATTTTTTTCGGGACGGCTGCAGAATAGTATTTTATACAACGTGTGGCTAAAGAAGTGCTCTATTTTACGCGTGAGCCGTTTAGAGTACGAGCGATAGCGAGTACTCTAAAGCTCACGAGTAAAATAAAGCACTGTTTAGCCACCAGTTGTATACATAATTTTTTGCAACACCATATTCTTAAGTTGAATTTCTCTATCTCGGGCCTTGAAATGTCGCTAGCGAACGCTGCGATTATAAATTTAGATTTAATCGAGTGTGTAGGAACGTCAAAATCTATGTTGGCACGGAAACAATATACACGCCATAGTCGGCTTTTTATGTCAAACTTGTCTCTGTGTCAAACTATTTCTAATTTAATTTGTTCAGTTCAGTTCAGTTCAATGAGTGAAAACTTGATTAGTAGCGATGAAGAAATGTGAGGAACTCCACCGGAGTTAAGAGAAGCGGCGGAAGCGGCGAGTTTCGAGTTGTTGCCCTCCAAATCTCGTAAGATTTATATATAGTTACTTTTTAATTTCATAGTTACTTTTTTATTTCATAGTTATTTTTTTATTGCATAGTTATTTTGCACTATGAAAAAATGATATATTTTAGAGGCTGAAAACTATCAAATAATGACAACTTAAGGATATGGTGTTGCAAAAAAAAATTTAAACGTCACCCTGACAAGATTTAGTTTCAATATTTCTTTAGTTTAAGCGAATAAATGTGAGGTCGAAGGTAAAGCATAGTACATAACGCGAGTTGTATCGCAATTACGCGCTCGTGAAATTACGTTACTCGCCGCTACGCGGCTCGTACGCAATATCTTTCACTTGCGCGTAATTTGCTACTTACAACTCTAGTTATGTAATATATATTATACGTCAATTCATCTGTCACCTCTCATTACATACCAGCGGCAGTTTGCATTTCCGTGATTATACACTCGTATCATCTCTGTTGCACAGAACATAGAGCCCTATCGTACCGTTCTGACTTAAGATTTTATACAATTATTTCATTGGTTGATGTGAAGTAATGCGACTATGGTATGAGCATTTGCTTAAACTGCGTAACTTATAGTAGATCATTTTTAAAATCGACACGAAACTTAAAATACGCGAAATGCCCTGAAAAATCGTTCCCTTACCGCTGTGCCTGAACTGTTTCCTACAGATGGCGTTACTTTACGCCAACTAAAATATCTAGCGTAATTGCGTCCTTATTTTTCAGGAAAAAACTAATTGGGCTTAATGGATTCTATTAATAAAGAATCAATCTGTGTCACTGTAGTTAATTAAACATTTCGAATTTTCAGCGTTTATTTAAATTTTATTTAATGTTCAAAATACCTATTTTTTAACACTAAATTACACATATTTATTTCAGAGATACTTAAAAAATTTAATTCTTTAGTAACCAACATTCATCCTTTATATAACCATGTGTAAAATTTTATTACTTAAATTTTTTCCATCACACCACTATCAGTTAAGAGCCGAGTGCCAAAAACGCTTTATTTTTCGAACGGCTCGAACAGCCTTAAATCTTACGAGGATTGATATATAATAGGAGTATAAGATTTAAGCCGTGAAGTGTCACTTTAACGGATTAGGTTTTTAAAATCCTTTCTAATAACTAGGGTTTTAAAGTAATGCACCAATCAGATAAAACTTCACGACCAACGAAATTATGTTTCGCTGACAAGTTTGGACCTTACGGCCTGTCAGATTTAAATATTCATTACATGTTACTTGCGAAATCATCATAATAACTAAATTGCTATATTTATTGCCGCTTCTCTGATCTCTGCCGGAGTTATAAACTCACCAGAAGCACTGTCTACGAGTATAAATGGATGCACCACACACACACATACACACACACACACACACTGAAAAATGTCTATAATAAATGTCAATTTTTGTTTTACATGGATACCTACGAAATTTTTACATAGCTACCTACGATGGAATTAAAAATATGGAAAATCATCGCATTGCAAGTTATTGTTACTTTATTCTAAACAATCCACAAAAAATGTGTAAACATTAAATATTGTTTCCCCATCAGAACACCGGTCTGTAGCGGTTTCGACCTTTCACGTTTCATCAGTGTAGTTAGTTGCTGATGGGGAAATGGAAACTATTGAAATATAAATATTCCAAACACAGGTAAACTTAGAAACGCCAAAGGGGCGAAATCTATTGCCTAAATGTTGTATTAAACCCAATCTGAGTGGCATAACCACCGGACAGATGTAGGATTATGCCAATGGCCGCAAATATAACAATAATAATGTATATTTTATGGGGTTGGTACCACATTCAGGCAATATATTGCGCCACTTTGCCGTTTTTAACGTTATTAAAAATGTTTAGCATGGCAATAAAGCAGATTTACTGACTTGGCTGGATTCACAGCCTCGCTCCCTCACTCACTTGGGGGTGAAACTCCAGCTGCCTCAGTAAATCCGCCGCTTTATTGCCTTGTTAAACAAATAAACTATTATCGGTTACTATTAGAACCAACACTTTGAAATCTGACTTTCCACTGTAATTTGAAATTTACAGACACGTATGTACGTGCGTACTCACGCTGGCAAAATATTACTTTGTTTTGATTGAGTTGGTTCATTGAATAGTGCCTCGAATACCAAGTCCAATTAATTTAGATTATTTGGGATTAGGACTCGTGCTAACGAATTTTTCCTAATCTTAACCAAGCGCAGTGGACCTTCGTGACATCTCTGCAAAAATATTTGCCATAATTTTGACTATTCGTAGTATTATAAACGATAATTCAACTCATGTATAAAAAGGTGCATTTAAAACGGCGGACAAAAAATTTTGCAAGTGGTTAAAAATTTATTTACCTTCACCATGACAACGATCTCTATATTAACAATTTTAGTAAACAGCTAATTTCAGTTGAACTCTGGCAGTTCGTGTCAGTTCTGAATACTTCTGCGGTGAAATATAATTGAAATCCGTTTCGGAAACGCTTCCACGTGATAATTATTTCACGATTTTCACTTCACTCAACCATTTTCATTTTACCCACACACGATTTTGACGATTGGCGCTTCATCCAATTCCATTACAAATAAAGAATGCTCTGTCACCCATTGTACTTTTAATTAATATAAATTGCTAATATACCGGGTGACCCAGGGTTCTGTAAAAGCCCCATAACTTATTTGCTTTTTGAGATATCGACTTCTAGTTTTCTTGAACTGGTACCCACACTTATTCTGCATATTTTAAAAATATGTATGTTTTTGTACAGGGTGTCCCAATATACATAACAGATCAAAGTTATGTTTTTTTTTTAATGGAATACCCTATATTTTATTCTTTATTTTCAACCCTCTTGAGAATCTGATAAAAATAGTATAAGATAGTATAGGTCTATTATGGACGATTGGTTAGTTATGGGCAAACTTGTGGCAAAAACAAGGACACTTGAAAAAATTGCAGAAGCGCTCCTAGCAAAGCTAGCGTCATTTTTTATACACTAAAGAATTTTCCACATCATGAAGAATAATACAAATCGGCTTCGGTTCTTTTTTGTTCATACTGCTATACAGGGTGTCAACATACGCAAAATACTGGATAACTATTTTTTTCAAATGGAACACCCTATATATCTTGCCACCAATGCATGGAATTTTTAATAAGCTTTCCAATGATGTACAATTTGTATAATGAAATATTAAGGATTCTTGAGATTTATCCATAAAAATATTTTTGTTTTGTCACCTCCTGCTCATTTTTGGATTTTCAGCCAAAACTAAGCGTTTTCTGAAAAAATTATAAGAGATCAAAGTTGTAAAGCGGAAAATTTTCGATCGACATGGGTCTTTCAACTTTTCCAATAATGCTTGTATTGTCCGCCAGAGTGCACAAAATCGCGACCGTATATGCATTTTAGCGTTTTTCTCAATTTTTTTGTTAATGAATTGCACTATACTTTATTTTCCACGCCCTCTAGCAGAAAAACGGATAATTATAGAATCATTTAAATGACCTACATCGATTGAAAATATTCCGCTCTACAACTCTTAAAAGAAGCATTTTTTCCCCAAAATGCATAGTTTCCGCTAAAAATGCAAAAAACCATTAAAAAACGCAAAAATTGATACATACATTTTCAATTTGCATTTTCAGGAAAACTATGCATTTTTGGCAAAAATTGTTTCTATTAAGAATTGTAGAGCGGAACATTGTCAATCGACATAGGCCATTTTAATTTCCTTATAATTTCCCGTTTTTTCCGCTAGAGGGTGCGGAAAATAAAGTAAGTGCAATTTATTAATAAAAAATTTGAAAAGATGACGCTAAAATGCATATACGGTCACGATTTTGCGCGCTTTGGCGGGCAATGCACGCATTATCTTAAAAGTTGAAACACCTATATCAATCGGAAATTTTTCGCTCTACAACTTTGGTCTCTTATAATTTTTCCTGAAAATGCATAGTTTTGGCTGAAAATCCAAAAATCAGCAGAAGGTGGCAAAAGAAATATGTTTTTATTGATAAATCTCAAGAATCCTTAAAATTTTGTTATACAAACTGTATATCATTAGAAAGCTTATTAAAAATGCCATAGATTGGTGGCAACTTATATAGGGTGTTCCATTTGAAAAAAATAGTTATCCATTGTTTTGCGTATGTTGACACCCTGTATAGCACTATGAATAAAAGACAACCAAAGCCAGTGTGTATTTTTCTTTATGATGTGGGAAATTTTCTAGTGTATAAATAATAATGCTATCTTTGCTAGGAACGCTTCTGCAATGTTTTCAATGTGTACATGTTTTTGCCATAAATTTGCCCATAACTAACCAACCGTCCATAATAGACCCATAGTATCTTATACTATTTTTATCAGCTTCTCAAGAGGGTTGAAAATAAAGTATAAAATATAGGGTGTTCCATTTAAAAAATCATAACTTTGTTCTGTTATGTATATTGGGACACCCTGTACAAAAACATACATATTTTTAAAATATGTAGAATAAGTGTGGGTACCAGTTCAAGAAAACTAGAAGTCGATATCTCAAATAGCAAATAAGTTATGGGGCTTTTACAGATCGCTGGGTCACGCGGTATATATAGTTCTTATTCGTTCAATTATCTTAACAAATACCACTCGCGGTTATAATTTCGGCAGGATAAATTTTATTTTAAGCACAAGTCATTTCATCGCAAATTTCTTGAATGAATTGAGATTGGGCAAAATCCATCTCAATTAATTCTCGAAATTTGTATCGATTCAATGGCTCGTGCAAACAAATAAAATTTGTCCTGCCAAATTAAACCTCTTGTGGTATTACCCCCGAATATTTATTTTGACGTGCGCCGCCCTCTATTGAAAAATGTATGAAAATTTGAGTTCTTGAGGTCTCTAAACCACGTTTTTCTGCCGCATTTTAGAGCCAAAAAAATAAACTTTCAAAGCAGGTAGGCGGAAAAATATAAAGGGTATTCTCTTAAAAAAATGCGACTTTATTTTACAACTCGTCGGCCTCAACATAACAATATATTTAATTATAACCCCCTCTCTTTAATCCGACCCTTCACATGTGTTCTGTACAAAGAAGCCCTTCTTATTTATAAGTAAAACCTTTATATACTATATACAAAACATCAATGATTTTTCAGTTATTATTCAATTTATCTATTTTACTATCATAAATAGGCGTCAGCTTTTCCATTGAAAGGCCCTCCTGTACATTAGCACTTTCCTGTTTCTTCGAATTAATTCTGGTTTTTATTTGGTGAAAATTCGGCAAACGGCTTTCTATTGGTTCTTCCTCGGTATTCTCATCCTCGCCTTCAATCGAATCTTCTCTAATATATTCCGGGGATTCATCATATACTTCAGCTGCAGTTTCCGTCGTAGGCGTTTGAAAATTCGCTCTTGCTGCAACAACTTGCACAACCGGCCACCGATACGTGAAATTTGGATAGCCATAATACGGGTATCGACCGTGGTGATGATGATCATTTTCTTTCATGTGATCGTCCATGCAACTTTGGAGAACGTTTAGGAAGAATAGGAACGAGAGTAGGACCAGTGCGGATAGTGCGACGTTGCTTTTCTTTGGCTTCGGTCTGAAAAATCAATTTATATTAGTGTCCATAAATCGCGTCTAGTGATATTAAAATTAATTAATTTGATTGTAGATATATGCAATATGATAGTATCGTACTTTTACATTAATATTGACATGCATATTTTAATTTGGCGTATGGTAATTACGTGATGTAGTGGAGTGGGTAATCAGATATCTTTCATCATTGAGAAGGTAAATATTACAATATTAAAATGAAAGGTATGAGAGGAATGTTTGACGTGCGCTGCCCTCTATTGAAAATTTTTGAAAAATTGAGTCCGTAGGGTCTCTAAACCACGTTTTTCTGTGCCGCATTTTAGAGCAAAAAAAGCAAAAATTTTCTGGCTTAAAAATATTATTTTTTCCAGTGTGTGAAAAATACAATATTTATACGCAGTATAAAGAAATTCTGAAGATAATTCTACGACTGATAAAGCTTTTAGAACTTTTCTAATCCCAAGATGCAAATTTTGCTTACTCGAATGGCCACATTCAAGTTACGAATGTTTCTAATTTATTTCTAGCTTAAAAATGCCAGTTGTTTTCTAGTATTATTCTAAAAATGCATTATTTCTAATTAGTTCTACAATTAGTAATTTTGAAGACAATTGATAATTTTTACTTTCTCCGTTACGAAGTACGATCGTGAAAATGTTGTGTGTGCCTGAAACTTTGAACATAAATCTTATTTGATAATCCGAAGAACTGAAAAGCTTTTGGTAAAATTTCGTACACCGTTACCTTAACTGTTTTTTTGTTTTTTCCCAATATTTTTTTAAATATGAAAAATATCACAAAAACAACACATATTGAAGACAGCAAAGAAATTCACATAGTTTGTTTGAAAATATTTTTCATAAAATTATTGTTATTCGAGAATTTTTTTTTTCATTTTGAGTTTATAATTATGAAACGATAATAGTTACAGCAAATTTATGTCAATAATAATTGCAGAGAATGCCAAAATGAACAACTTATAAAGAATCAGTTTTTTTTTTCGAAATAGCTTTAGTTTTTGAGTAAATTTAGTTTTTTTTTAATTTGAAGTATAATTTTTCCATCTCTCATAATTTTGACGTTTTAAACGTCAGTTTCATCCGAGTTTACAAAACGTTCGATGTATATTTAAAATATGATTTAAATTGAAAATAAACCATGAAAGCGTAAATACCATCAAGTCGGAGAAAGTAACATGATAGACACATCACCATTTTTTCCAGTCGTAAAAGAATTTATTCATCATGCTTTCATTTCATCAACAAAGTTATCGCGTTTACTTATTATTATGAAATTAAAGATAACTTGACTTGCAATGTCATTATATACGAATGCTAGATTATTATTCACGATAGAAGAAATATCACGTATAATTCATGTTACAATTATAAATTACCAGTTTGTGTTTTGGTTATCGTCGCAATCGACTCGTTTGCCAAACTTACACTCATACAATTTGCTGGATATATATTTATTGTAAAGGGTGGTCCAACCATAATGCACGATGTTAATTGCAAGTCACACCTTAACGTCAAATTTTTTGCCCAACTTAATTTCACATTTCTTTGTTTCAGTGTTTGACAAATTCAACCATGGAGAGGTACGCAATTGAGCAGCGCGTTAAGATTGTTGAAGCCTTTTACGAAAATAGGCGTTCAAATTAAAATGCATTTCGTGCACTTCGTGATGTTTTTGGTCAGCATAATCGACCAAATGTGTCCACAATCGGGAGAATTGTGCGCAAATTTCAGCAAACCGGGTCTGTAGGAATTGTGAAAACACCAGTGCATGCTCGCTCTGTTCGTTCTGCGGAAAACATTGCTGTTCTTCGCGATAGTGTGGCAGAAGAGCCGCCAACCTCCCAACAATTAAACATCTCACGAGCATCACTGATGCGAATTTTGAATAAAGATTTGAATTTACACGCTTACAAGGTTCAATTGACTCAAGAGCTGAAGCCTACTGACCATTTCAAGCGTCGTCAATACGTCGAATGGTCGGTTGAACAGACAGAGGTGAATGGTGACTTTACACAGAAAATCATCTTCAGCGACGAGGTACACTTTCACCTCAGTGGATTCGCTAACAAGCAGAATTACCGCATTTGGGCAAATTAGAATCCACGAGTGATTGTTGAAAAACCGTTGCATCCACAAAGAATGACTGTTTATGGGCTGGCGGCGTACTTCTTCGAAAATGAGGTCGGTCAAGCAGTTACCGTGAATGGTGTTCGCTATCGCGAGATGATAACCAACTTCTTGTGGCCAGAAATTGAGGATATGGACCTGGACGATATGTGGTTCCAACAGGATGGTGCCACTTGCCACACAGCCAACGAAACAATGGCTCTTTTGCGCGAGAAATTCAATGGCCGTGTTATCAGAAGTCGTGGCGATGTTAATTGGCCGTCACGATCATGTGATTTGACACCGTTGGACTTCTTTCTTTGGGGACATTTAAAAGAAAAAGTGTACGTCAATAAGCCAAGAACAATTCAAGAGCTAACGGATGAGATAATTCGGTATATTAACGACATTGAACTTCAATTATGTCTCAGAGTCATTGAAAATATCGACCATCGGATAGAGGTATGCTACCGAAGCCGTGGCGAGCATTTGGCCGATATTTTGTTTCACACATAATTGTCATAGATCCTTCTATCATAATAAAAAATATTAAGATAGAGAGTTCTCTGAAAACTTTTTGTTTTATTTACAATTAACATCGTGCGTTTTGGTTGGACCACCGGCACGGCCATAAATCTAAATTTCTATTCACTACGACTCTGAATAGTTTCCATAATCGATGATAGTAAACAAACCACCGCAAACAGCACCCATCTTGAATAAATTGTAGATTTTTTTAAGGGTTCCTGGACCACCCTTTATAATATACTATTATTCGATAGATTTTATTTTATTCTTGGGATACTTTTAATCGCACTTGTTTTAAGCTCACCATTCATGTAAATCATCTTGTTTTGTATTTAAGAAAGAAAGAAAGCTTTAAAGAAATGATTTTTTTTTTACTAAACGGATCTTAACGTGAATTATAATTATTGATGATGTAACAAAATGATCGTGGAGATTCCTCAAATTTTCCAGAAAGCTCAAAACACTTAGATTAGATTAAGTTAGACACAATAATTTTTTCTTATTTTTTAAAGTTATTTATTTGAATCAGTTACATACTATTTAGTTATTAGTTCCACCCGTGCAAAAACAAAAATCGCAATAAACAAATGGTCAGAAAAACATATTACCTGTAAAGGCATGAACAAATTAGTAACAACCTTGCTTGTTGCAGAAAGCATTAAATAAATTCAATAAAACATAAAAATAAAAGGTATGAATATTTAATGTTACTTACTTCCACCCTTCATCTGTTGCTGTGTGATATCTATGTAACATGGGATCTGCACTTGCTGTAACAGGTCTGTACGGCGGGCTGTATGTATCACCACCTGTCATATAACTACTGACTCCACGATGTGACATCACCGTGCTTTTCAAGAGGTTACAATAGAAACTGTTCCAATCCAACGATCTAACTTAATATATAAATTCCTACGTCTCCAAATTTCGTCTAGATAATAACTTTTTAGGTGATTGAACTCCGAGGTATACGCCTAATTATTTCAAGCAAATCTATCAAAATTTAAATGGTTCATAATACGTTTTCCAAAGAAAGGATTACATGCGGTGAATATTCGGATAATTGAAAATAACTGTAGTTTTAAGGAATGGTCGGATTTCGTTATTTTTCTGATACATTTTCAGTTTCATTCACGTCTTTGAGAAGGTAGCATGCGACTTGTTAAATTTCTCGATATTTGAATATATTATGTATTGAGTACGGTAAATCCTCACGACCATTGATTTGCAACGTAATCCCAAAATGCATTAATGTAAGGTAACGTATAATTTATTTAATTTACCGACAATTGTTGATGTGGCCATCATGTAGATGTTTTGCGTTTTGATGGTACAAAAGGGATTTTACTGATATTTTGCATATTTAATAATTTTATAGTGGAATTTCGAAACAATCTTTATAAATTGTTTTGTAACACTATGCATTTTATTTTGTAAGAAAGGAGGACAAAGATAAAGTAAATAATAAATAACATAAATTCGATGTAACTATTATTATTTCATGGTTATCGACCAAAAATTTTCTATTTTTATTTTTTTCCTGATTATCAAAGAGTTTGTAAAGTACAATTAACAACGAAACATGTGCAATTCTTCGTCATCTTCAACATTTTTACAAAGAATTTTGTAATTTTGTTCATACTTAAATTGTATCTCAAAAACTAATGGAGGTTATAGAATGAAACTTTAAACTTAAGCTTTATTTGACAATCGAAAGAACTAAAAAGTTTCAATAAAATTTTGTGTTTTAAGATATATCTTATCATTAATTACCTTTAAATGTTGTGTGCGTATAACGCAATTTTTGGCCAACTTTGATGCGCTATAATTCTAGAACCAGTTGAGACTCAGTCGCCAAATTGTTATCATTTATTTATGTCATAAAGAGGTGTCATATGTATTAATTTCATATATATATACAAAATCTTTATTGACAAAGGTTACAAATTATTATAAATACATAAACAATTCAATACATGGAGTTTTCATGTCAATTGGCTATCGACCGAAGGTCTTTCTGCCAGGTATTCAGTGATCAATGAGTAGTAGCTAATGATAGGGAAATAGTGGGTGTTAATTATTTGGGTGAAATGATGAGATGAATTCATAATTTTTCATAATAATTTCATAATTTTTCACAAAGTCCCATTTGAGATATGCTTCTTTATATACAAGAAATCTTTATTATCAGTAATTGCATAGTACATTTTTTTTTTATTCCCACAGTTACAATGTTTCATATTTTGATTCCTGATAAGGGCTATCGACCTTAGGTCTTTCCGCCCCTGCTTCTTTAAATCTTGTCAAAATACGGTTTTGGGCATTTTAAAAAAATTATATGAAAAAGGACAAAGTTCTCAAGCGTGAAACTTCTGCAGCAAATAGTCCTATAATAAATTTATGAAAAAAAAAATGGTGATGTGGCCATCATGTTACTTTCTCCGACTTGATGATGGTATCATTTATATTTACGCTTTCATGGTTTATTCTAAATTTAAATTATATTTTAAATGTACATCGAGCGTTTTGTAGACTCGCATGAAACTGACGTTTAAAACGTCAAAATTATGAAAGATGAAAAAATTATACTTCAAATTTAAAAACTCAGTTTACTCAAAAACTAAAGGGATTTCAAAGAAGATTTATTCTTTATAAGTTGTTCATTTTAGCATTCTCTATAATTATCATCCACATAAATTTGCTGTAACTATTATCGTTTTATAATTATAAACCAAAAATTAAAAAAAATAATAATTTTTTTTCTCGAATAAAAATGATTTTATGAAAAATGTTTTCAAGCAAAATTCTTCTTCATTTCTTTGTTGTCTTCAAAGTTTGTTTAAATGTTTTTGTTATATTTTTCATATTTAAGAAAATATTGGCAAAAAACAAAAAAACAGTTAAGGTAAACGCCCACTTCCGGTGTACGAAATTTTACCAAAAGCTTTTCTGTTCTTCAGATTATCAAATGAGACGGATGTTCAAAGTTTCATATCAATTGCTTTATTAGTTTTTGAGATACAGCGTGCACAGACAGACAGACACACACACACGCACACAAAAATTTTTTTCCAGAAATTGTTGAAATGGCATTTTTTGAAAAAAAATTACAACTTTCTCGTACTTCGTAACGGAGTAAGTAAAAAAAATTAAAGGTGAGTCTTCTTTTAATAATTTTTCAGCAGTAAAACTCTCATTTGAAGTTAATTTTCAATTTACAGTTGTAATTTTTTTAGGTATTATTATGTAAAGACAAAAAAATCTAGAGCAAGAGATCATTTTGGTTTGTATTTTGTCTTAATACCTATAAAATTAGCAGAGTTAGATACATTTACGCAAAACTTGTTTCCGGCCGAAAAACGGTTACGGCGCCAACTTAAAATATCCGCTCAAAAAGTATGAGCCTAAAATTTTTTCTCACTATGGTTTTGAACTGTATGTAACTGGTAAAAACAATAGAAAAATCAAAAATATAAAGCAGCGTGGTCTGGGCGATTTCTAATGGAGTGACACCTCTGGGACCTCAAAATGGATAAATCTGTTAAAAAGAGTTTTCAAAAAATTTCCCATATTTCCTAACAGATATTTATTTTTAAAGAATGCTTGTGTCTGTGTGTGTGTGTCTGTCTGTGCGCGATGTATCTAAAAAACTAATAGACCAATTGATATAAAACTTTGAACATACGTCTTATTTGATAATCTAAAGAACTGAAAAGCTTTTGGTAAAATTTCGTACACCGGAAGTGGGTGTTTGTTTTAAATATTATTTTAAAAATTAAAAATATCAAAAAATATTTAAACGAATATTCAAAATATTTTTCATAAAATTATTGTTATTTGAGAAAATAATGTATTTAATTTTAATTTTTGTTTTATAAGTATGAAACGATAATAGTTACAGCAAATGTATATTAATAATAATTGTATATTATGTAAAAATGGTCAAATTATAAACAGTACTTTTTTAATCCCTTTCGTTTTTGAGTAAACTGAATTTGAAATTTAATCCGATCCTAGAAAACGCTCGATGTACATGTACATAAAATATGATTTAAATTGAAAATAAACCATGAAAGTGTAAATATAAATAACTATGATACTATCAAATTGAAGAAAGTAATATGATGACCACATCACCATTTTTGATAGAAAATTGTAAATAGATATTATATGAGGTAGTTTTGTACATTTGAATAAATTATATCTTATTCTATACGTTGTCATGTGAATACTTTTAATAGGATGAGAGAAATAGGTTCATTGCTAATGAATTCTGAAATTTTAAAACTAATTTCTGCAGAGAATAATTTTGCACATTTCTTTTCAGCTTGAATTTTTTACAATTTTTCTAATTGCACCATCTAACTTTGGTTTTCTGCATTTTAAGTTTTGAGTGTTGTCATTTTGTTGCCAGCTCAAATGTCAAAAATTTGGTTATTCTGGATGAATTTTGAAGATTTGAAGCTTATTTCAGCGGAGATAAATTTTTTACAATTTTTCTAATCGCAGGATGCAATTTTGTTTTCTTCAGTTCAAGTTTTGGATGCTGCTTGTTTGTTTCCAGCTGTGATATGTCGATTGTTTTAGCGATATATCAGGAATAGGGTTATTTTGTATGAATTTTAAAACTTTGAAGGTAATTTCAGTGAAGATCAATTTTTAACAATTTTTCTAATCGCAGGATGCAATTTTGTTTTCTTCAGTTCAAGTTTTGGATGCTGCCGGTTTGTTTCCAGCTGAGATTTGTCAATTGTTGTAGCGAAATATCAAAACAGGGTTATTTTGTATGAATTTTGAAACTTTGAAGGTAATTTCAGTATAGATGAATTTTTAACAATTTTTCTAATCGCAGGATTCAATTTTTATTTCTTCAGTTCAAGTTTTGGGTACTGCCATTTTGCTTCCAGCTGTGATATGTCAATTGTTTTAGCGATTTATCAAAAAAACAGGGTTACTCTGGAAATAACTTTGAAACTTTGAAGGTAATTTCATCGGAGATATATTGTAAACATCTTTTCTAATCGCAGGATTTTGTTTCCAACAACGACATGCCTATTGTATTAGTAGTCTATTATTAATAGGTCCATTCTGGATCGATTTTGAAACTTTTAAGCTAATTCCAGTAGAGATAGATGTCTAACAATTTTTCTAATCGCAGAATGCTATTCTGTTTTCTTCAATTGACTTTTTGGGAGCTTCCATTACATTTCCGGCTATAATTTGTCAATTGTTTCAGCAGTATATTATTAATAGGTCCATTTTGGATCGATTTTGAAACTATTTATGCAATTCAGTATTCTTCAGTTTAATTTTTCAGTGCTGCTATTTTGTTTCCAGCTGCTATATGTCGATTGTTTTAGCAGTAAATTAAAAATAGGATCATTCTGGATAGATTTTGAAACTTCGAAACTAATTCCGGCAGAAATATTTTTTTCCAGTAACCGTCATAAGTTTTGCGTGTTGTCATTTTGTTTACATTTTTAATATGGCAATTGTTTTAACTGGATCTCAAAAATAAGTTAAATCACGATAGATTTTGAAATTTTAAAGTTAATTCCAGCGAAGATGAATTTTTACAATTTTTCTAAACGCCGAATGTAATTTTCTTTTCTGAAATTTAAGTTTTGAGTGTTGTCATTTTGTTTTCAGCTCGAATGTGTCAAATGTTTTACGGGTTTGTCAAAAATAGACTCACTCTAGATGGACTTTTTAAATTTTGGAAAATTTATATTTTTTTTCCATTTTTGGTTTATAATTATGAAACGATAATAGTTACAGCTAATTTATGTTAATAATAATTGTAGATAATGCTAAAATTAACAACTTATACAGAATAAGTTTTTTCGATTTTTTTTGGTTTTTTAGAAAACTGGCGATTAAAATTTCAAGTACAATTTGTCATTACCATCTTAAGTTTGACGTTTTAAACGTCAGTTTCATCCACTTCCGCAAAGCGCTGGATGTATGTATATTTAAAATATGATCTAAATTTAAAACAAACCATGAAAGTGTAAATATAAATAACTATGATACTATCAAATCGGAAAAAGTAACATAAGCCACGTCACCATTTTTTCACAATTTTTCTAATTTTCTTTTCTGTAATTTTAGTTTTAAGTGTTGTTCATTTCTTTCTGGTTGTAATATGTCAATTCGCGACCTCAGTTTTACAAGGTTCTAACTGATTTCACTCTTGTTTCGAGATATTTGCCACCAATTTCTGGAACGAATACAACAGCTCCCTCACTCGTATCGTTCTTAAAATATTTAGCATTTCATAATGAAATACTGGGACAATACCAATGCAATATTAAAGAGTTAAAATGCTTTTTAATGAGCACCCATTTTCAGTTAGAACCTTGTCACTGAAAAAAGTGACCATCATGGGATGACAAGGTTCTAACTTCAAATATAACCACATCAAACTATGATTTTACATCAACCCCAGGAGCCTCTTCAGAAAAAGACGTACAAGCTGCTTTATTATTATATTTATTAAGAGAGAACTATAAAAATTAAATAAGTAGTGTTTTAAACAGTTTGTAACTTAAAAATAAGTACAGCAAATTGTAATAATTTTGGTTTTTTAAATTCTTAACAAATTTTTGTAGTATTGCTTATCCATTTCTGGCATAAACCGAAGCATTTCTTTCAAGTCTTTTTTCTTCAGGCAAGACTTTTCTTGTTTTGTGTGTGGCTTCTTGTCCAGAAACGACAGTGTCTTATTTTTTGTATGGTTAATTTTAGGTTTACTGTAATTTCTTCACTTTCTTCTACATGTGACTTTCTGTAGTACAACTCAAAAAGGCTTTGGGAGTATGTGATAGAAGCAACACTAAAATTGCACTGTTTTGTAATTGATGAGTTTGGCGACAGCCCTAAAGTCTTCTTCTCTTCTTTCAAAATTTTCACTATCGGATCGAACCGGTCCGGCTTTCAAAAACCCGCTACTTCAGGGTGGGTACTATCCAACCCTCTAATTTATCTGGAATTAAGTAATTTAATTGTTTAACACTGACGAGTGTTTAACTGTTTGAAATGTGGAATAGGGCCCACCTAACCAATCTTCGTACCAAGCTCAACATTACCTACAAAAGACTGTTTAAACTTTGGATTTTTTTACTTAAAAATTATAATCTACGAAAATTTTCCGTACTACTAAAAATTTCCTGATAAATAAATCTGATCAAGGCAGTACCAGAAAACGCCATAAAACCATTATAGCACGCTTGAAAGTTCTTTACAATTTACTAAGCACCACACAATTTCTTCCTTCATGGAGGTATGTTAAAAAAATGCATACAATATTTGTGCTTATTTGGACCAAAGAAAAACAATTTTTTTAGAAAGAATTCAGGCTGTAGAATCACATTTTGAAATACATTTAAATAAATATCTATTTTTATCTAATTTCAATATGTTTATTAATCATACGTAACATTTAAAAAATATTCTTTAAAAAAGGATTCACAAAAGCAAAAGTACATCAGAAGCGTCACAGAAGTCACAATTGGGTCCGAGTGGAAAAACATTCTTATACATTGGCTTACGATCTAAATCGTGTGTATATGAATTTTAATGTATTTGCAAATTATTTTATGCTTATTTTGCAAGCGAGGCTAACAACGATTAATAAACCAAATGAATATGATAAAATTTGTGAAAGTTTCCAATAAAATTTACATCAAAATA
Source organism: Ocypus olens (assembly GCA_910593695.2). NCBI lineage: Eukaryota > Metazoa > Arthropoda > Insecta > Coleoptera > Staphylinidae > Ocypus > Ocypus olens. The sequence goes on along the minus strand of OU343054.1, from coordinate 8,896,316 downwards.
TTATTTTATATTACTCCACATATGAATACCCATGAAAAAAATTACCATACCCCACCGGATCAATAGGTTGTTTACATATTTACATAAAAATCCTGTATTTTATTACGAACTGTAGTAAATTCCTCACATTATGAATATCGATGAGAAGAATTACCATATACCACCCGATCAATAGGTTGTTAATTTCAAAGACAACTGCTCCACAAAAATTTGCAAATATCTTAAAGGAGTGGTGTTGCTATAAATACGAAAATATTCTATTGGAGGAATCACAGTTTTGCGAGTACTGGACAACCAGCAGCGCTAACAGTAATCAACATGAAATCCTTCATTGCTTTCGCTGCCGTTTTGGCCGTTGTTGCCGCCAAATCAGGCTTTTACGCCCCAGGAGCTTTTTCTTCTCAATACCACGCTCAAGATGATTTGGGACAATACAGTTACGGATACGCCGATCATTTGTCAACCAAGAACGAGGTAAAATCTTTCGATGGCGTCACCCGTGGTAGGTACTCGTACGTCGATCCCGAAGGTAAACTGCAAACCGTTCAATACACCGCCGATGCCCTAAACGGATTCAAAGTATCCGCAAGCAATCTCCCGAAGGCTCCAGAAGCACCGGTTGTGCCCGCGGTTGAAGCTCCAAAACCAGTAGAAGACACCCCCGAAGTAGCCGCTGCTAAGGCCAAGCATTTGGAAGCTTTCAAGGAAGTTGAAAACCGCCCAGATGTTCCAGAAGCAGTGCAACCCATTGTTGCTACTTATACTCCAGCTGCTATTTACGGATATCCAGCAGTCCATGGTTTTAGTTATTCTACACACAATTTTGGCCCACACGTTTCCGCCTATGCTGCCCCTTATTATCCTCATTATTTCCACTAAAATAATTGCATAATTTCTTGTTAAATGTTTAGTAATAAATAAATAAATAGTTGACAATACAATGGCTAAATGACTTGAATCTTTCGCAATATTTGGTATTGGGATTGTTTTTCCGTCAATATAAGATCTTTATTAGCAGAAATAACTACACGCCTATATGTAAGTCATGATGTTAGTAGGATTATCCACTAAAAAGATTTGGAGCACAGATCTTTTTCTGCCTAGCTTTGATCACCTTAAATTTTTCGTTAGATCTTTATGCCCTTACGGATATTACTATTGGAATGGCATATCGCGCTTTTGCTGAAGAAATCAATGCCCAGTGAACACAAGCGCAAAATCATCGCAGGGGAGATAATAGAAAAGAATCGCGATTAGCCCGAAAACAACAATAATTACAACAGTGCGGATGGTTTGAGGAAGCCGAGGGCATTTTTTCTAAAAATTGCGTGCAGGATTACTCAAAAACTAATGAACGGATAGACTTCATGTTAAATATACTTCAAGAATATATCATTAGCTTTTAAGTGTATGTCGAGTTCTTTAAAAACAATTTACTTTATACGACATTTTGTCCGAAGTTATTTCGTACAAAATTTATGTTATGAAATTGTTATAAAACTGTGAATTTTTAATTGATCAACATTTTTAGCTCATTCATTTAGAAAAGTAGTTTAAATAGATTAAAAGTTCACTTGCATTTTTGGGATTGGACCATGTTTCTGATCCTGAGGTTGCACGCAGATCGGATGCTCCGGACCGAAGGCGTTTCTAAACATGTGCTGTGTGCATTAATTCAACAAAAAATTTTGCATGAATTTTTTTTTGTATTCTTTTAATGTCATACTGATATACATTTTTAATTATTTCAATTAAATTGACATCCAATGGTTTTGAGCCAAGAATTCAACAAATATTTTTGCATGATTTTTTTTTGTATGCTATACTAATATCGCTCATTCCACGTCAAACCGGACACTGAATTTTAATTGATGATTCCGATTTTTTTAAAATTTTTCAGACGCATTCTACATATGAAATAGTGGAAGTCATGTTTCGTCATGTTTTAAGAAAATATGCACTGTTGTAAATTGCAAGAAATCACGAAAAACGTCGGTCGTGCGAACATTCAAACAACTGTATCGTCAAAGCCATTAGTCGTACAGAAAAATGCAAGAGGTCGGCTTTAAAGATCTTGAGTCAGTTTATGTAATGGTAGATTTAAATTCGCGTTTAATGTCAATAAACCATTATTTTTTAGTGACTCGGGTTTCGATCAGTAAATAAAAATACAATAACACTCTTATTTATACATAGTAAAATAAGAAGAATAATACGAGGTCAACCTGTTCATTATTTATGCGAAAGCCTGGATTACCCTTCGCTTTGAGAATGTCTAGGGATTCGAGTAGCCCCATTTTTCGACCCTTTTCTGCGAAATGGATTATTTCTAGTACATCTTCATCAAAAATATGTCGGGTCTCAATCTTGATGTAATCGGAAGGATCTTAAATGTTCTTTTAATCTGATTTTGAGTTTTCGGAGTTATTAAAAATACAAAAGTTACAATTTTGTTCGTTGTTTTAAATGCTAGGAGTGTACATTTTTCGAAGTTTGCTGCACTGTGACCGAAGTATTGCATATTAACTGGTGCAAATGGAACTCATGCTGATGTATACATCAAAACGTTAATCACACAGGTGATTTTGATGTAAGTGCAGAATGGCACTTTTTCGCCGAGTTGCATGGACAGGATCTTGCGACGGTTTAGGAGGTATGACCAAAAGATTAGCTGCAAAAGCCAATTTGCAAAATATTAATGACCCTATAAATAACCCTGCCAAATGTTTCATGTGGGCTAACAACAATATTAAGAATGTTAATACCGATTTTTTCTCTTCACGATTATAGAACGGAAGCTCAATAGTATATTGTACAACAAGCATATAATGATGGCTATTAATCACGAGAACGATGTTTGCGGAACGAGCAGTGGAGCAAATCGTTTGAGTGATTAATAGCCATTATATGCGAGTTGTACACTATACTTTGTTCACGAAAATTAAAATTAAAATCAAAATCAAAATAAAAAAAACAAAAACGAAATCAAAATCAAAATTAAAATCGAAGTTAAAGTTGTGATTACAATTACAATTGAAAAAAAAAATAAAATCAGTATTAAACAGGGTAAACAAAATATTATCATAAATCGCGTTCTGTGAATTAAAGCGCGAATTAGCGTGTTTAATAACCATATTAAACACGCAAATGCGTGTGCATGTTTAATAAGCATATTAAACACGCAAATGCGTGTTTAAGAAATTGAGTGTTAAATGTACCCCATTAATGCTACCCATAGCATTAAATAATGCGCACATTATAACATTTTCGTGAACAAACACTTTAAAGCTGTTTCGAGAAAGCAAAGATGATTGGCGGCATTTTAAAGTACCATTCATTAACTGCACGACAAACCGGAAAATCGAAGTAGAAATCACATCGTTAACTACTATGTCGACGATTGCAAAAGTGTGAGAAAAAAAACCAATTTATTTCATTCATTTATGAGTTATGCATTTGTTTTACCAATCGACCCTGTAAATGTACTCTGCGTCATATGTTACATGTTAACACACTCGTTTAAAGATTTTTGTTTTAAATATAGATTAAGTTCCACCTTCAAATTATCACTGTTTCCTTGGAATCGAAGACGAAACATGATGATATTTTTTCCGAGATTTTAAGTTGGTAATTTGATGATGATAAATATACCACGATATAGAATGACTCAAGATCTTTAAAATCGACCTGTTGCATTTTTTGTACGACTAATGGGTTCGACGATACGATTGTTTAAATGTTCACACGACCGAAGGTTTCAGTGATTTCTTGCAACTTACAACCCTGCATATCTTCTTTAAAAAAATCGCAATATTTTTTTCGCTAAATATGATTTCCATTATTTCATGTGTGGAATGCACGCCATGTTTACCTAAAGACGCACCCAGTAAATCAAGAACAAAAAGTACTTCTTCAAATTCAATTTTTTTTTCCGGCGTTATGCCTTTGGTGCTATGACCATTAGCCATCATCAATATTATATTTGTATAAGTTATAAATTAAATGAATAAATGAACAAATGAATAATGAAAGACGTATACAAACAACCACGGACCCGAACGAATACTTCTCGACAGAAAAGTCTTTCGTCCCGGCTGGGAATCGAACCCACACGGCCGCGGTGCAACCGGCACAAGCGCTCGCCTGTACCCACTACACCAACGGGCCGCCCTTTCAAATTCAATAACTGAGACTATTAAATCCGTTTTAAAACGGGAACTTGTTTAAAGCTGAATTTCAAGCCGCCATGCATGATCTATTGACTGATATTAACAATATTAAAGACAGGCTCGTGAAAATTGAGAATGTGTCTCGGGTTGATCAACAATATAATATTGCTGCGAAGTTTGAAGAATGCAATGACGGTTCGCGGGGTTTTTTCTGGTACGGCCGAGGAACAAGATGTGGTAATACAGATAGGTAGGGTCAGTTGCAGAGTCGGCTGCGTGTGATCTGTATTACCACCTCTTGTTCCTCGGCCGTACCAGAAAAAAACCCCGCGAACCGTCACTGGAAGAATATCATTCTATGTCATAATTTTAGTGGAGACGCGACAAAATACGTTCATATAAAACGGATTTGGTCATCATGTTACCCTAAATGGTTTAGTAAGAATTTCATCGATCTAATCAAGCTGAAAAGGCAAGCTCATTCTTAATACAAAGTTAGTGGCTTATTAGACGCGTAAAGTTTCAATCATTACGAACCCAAAGCAAGGATCTCAGCAACAGACTGTATGTTGTTTATTTAAAGAACGTAGAAGATAAGATTAGTGTGAACTCAAGATCTTTTTGGACCTACGTTATAGTTATGTACGTATTAAGGGGAATCTCCATACCCACGGTTTCGAATGAAAAGTAATACCGGCACATCTCGAACACTATAGGTCATATTAAAAAAAGAAAAATTGCAATGAATTCAGAAAATTCAGGAGCTTACCGATAGTTTAGTACTTTTTGTAATTTGTTAATTTTCAAAAATACCTAAATAATTACGCATATTTTTGGGCGATAAAGGAGCCGCGCTACGTGATTTATGTGACAGGCTCGCTCCGTTCGTAGTCGGAGTCGAGTGCCCTTGCCCTCTCGGCTTTCATAAACAAACACAGCTAGATAATTCAGTAAATGTATTTCAAATAGTTCCGTGCAGTTCTATTCTATAACATTATTTTCATTTCAGTTGACAGAGAGGTATTTGTGCGAAAACACTTTCGGACGAAATAAATTGTGTAAAAATTCCACAAATAATTTCATCGAACTCTTCAGAACAATTTGGAACACATTAGAAATATGGAGCACCGCTTCCGTGAAGTCTTTTTTGCAATTTGATTTCAAAAGTACCTAAATAATGAGGCATATTCCTGGGCGATACAGGAGCCGCGCTACGTGATTTATGTGACTGGCTCAGTCTATTCGTGTGAGTCAGGTGCCCTTGCCCTCTCGGCTTTTATAAACAACAGTTAGATAATTTAGCAATGTAATCGTATTATTTATATTATAGCCCAGTGAAATTATACCATAAAAAGGTGATCGAGTGAAATAAATCCCGGAAATTTGATATTTTTCGGCAAAGTTGTTCGTTGGTGTCTGCTGTAGTACAACATACTAAAAGTTCCGGAAATACCGATTGACAGCATCTAAATTTGGCACAATCTGCAAAAGGCGACTAAAAACAAAATGTGCTCTTCTAGTATCAAATCTACTTTATAAGGAGCCATTTTCAAATGAAGCCACGGTCTACGGACAAATAAATGAAAAAATGGTGATGTGGCCATCATGTTACTTTCTCCAACTTGATGGTATCATCGCCATGTATATTTACGTTTTCATGGATTATTTTCAATTGAAATCATATTTTAAATCTATATCGAGCGTTGTGTAAACTCTGATGAAACTGACGTTTAAAACTTCAAAATTATGAAAGATGGCAAAATTATACTTCAAATTAAAAAACTCAGTTTGCTCAAAAACTAAAAAAAAACTTATTCTTTATAAGTTGTTCATTTTAGCATTCTCTACAATTGTTATTAACATAAATTTGCTGTAACTATTATCGTTTTATAATTATAAACCAAAAATAAAAAATAAATAATTTTTGTTTTCTCGAATAAAAATGATTTTATGAAAAATGTTTTCAAGGAAAAGATGTTCATTTCTTTGTTGTCTTCAATGTTTGTTTAATTGTTTTTGTGATATTTTTAATATTCAAGAAAATATTGGCAAAAAACAAAAAACAGTTAAGGTAAACACTCACTTCCAGTGTACGAAATTTTACCAAAAGCTTTTCAGTTCTTCAGATTATCAAATAAGACGTATGTTCAAAGTTTCATATCAATTGTTTAATTATTTTTTGAGATACAGCGCGCACAGCAGACACACACACACACACACAGCACAAAAAAAAATACAGAAATTGTTGAAATGGCATCTAGGGGCCCCAAAACGGATATTTCCGTAAAAAAAATTGAAAAAAATCATGTCACAATACTTTCTCATACTTCGTAACGGAGAAAGTAAAAAATGCCTTACGAAAGTACGAAGACATCACAAAAACTTCGGTGACACCGTGCGGCTTTTTTGTGGATGAGACGTATGGTTTTTTTGGTAGCATCTCCAGATGGGTTGATAGAAAATGGTCGCTGAATTATCGAGGTGAAGTACCCAAAATCGATAGAAAAAATAACAACAGCAAAAGCAGCAATCGAAAAAAAAAATTCTTTTTGGATACGGATTTGAAATTAAAACGTAATCACAATTATTACTATCAAATCCAGGGCCAGATGCATATTGCAAAAGTCGATTTTTCTCATTTTGTCATATGGACGAAACCTGTCGATTGAGAGAGTTACCAGAGACGATTTTTGGGAAACAAAATGATTGAAAAATTAATATATTTTTATAAAAATATTTTATTAGAAGAAATCATTGATCCACGGACATGTAGTAATATGCCTATCAGGGAGCACTAAAAAACCTACGACAGAAGTCGCCTCCAAGTAAGCAACTACACCAAGATCGCCGATCCACCGAAGCTGCTGATCCGCTGATGTGAAGTCACCGTCCGGTAATTTATCATTCTTGCCGTGCATACCGGTGCTTGCCCTTCCGAACTTTGTCTGAACTATAGTGACGCATCTGTGATTTCTTTTGTGACTCTTCCGTATTTATTTTTCTTGTGACCTTTTTAGTGTAAATGTTTTCCGATTGAACATGTTATTATGTCATTTGTGTCCAGTATATTGAACTTTGTGTAAATAACAGCGAAAAGGATTTCGCGCCAATCTGACTTTATCTGCCTCTCAACCCTCTCTCCTTTTGCGTATTGATAACATAAATATCGAAATCCATTGCATTGTACTAAATGAACACGCCTTTTTTAGCATTTTCAAAATTCAGTCACGAAATAAAAATATTGGCACACGTAACATTGACATTGACGAAACCCACTATTATTATTGTAAAGGTTAAAAATGAAATATGAACATCATGTTATTTTCTGATAAATATTTTCAAACAAAAGGTTTCTTGTATTGTCTTTAATATGTGTTTACATGTTTTTGTAATATTTTGTATATTCACAAAAAAACGAAAAAAAAGAAAGGTTAGGTAAACACCCACTTCCGGTGTACGATTTTTTACCAAAAGGTTATAATTGTCAAGTAAAGCACGTGTTCGATGTTGCTTGTTGTTGTAATTTTTGAAATAATTTCACGATCACAATACTTTCCCGTACCTCGTAACGGAGAAAATACAAATTATAATTTTGTCGGAAATAAAATTTCGCCACGAAAATATTTCTTGAAAGTCGATCAGATTAGTATGTGTTCCCGACTGTCGGCTCAGAAACTCGAGTATCGAATTTCTTGTTATGTTTGTTTGTATTATGTAGATAATTTCGAGTCCACGTGGACTGGAAAGATGCATGTCGCGGCGTCAATCGCCAATCGGAGACGACGAAGTGCGATAAATTACAATTTGAAAAATTACGACGACGTTTCATTTATCTATCCTCTTTCTTTGCACATAAAAATGTATTCGGATCGTTTCACGTTTGTGTTTATTTGACTAAGGCAAGAAGTATGTTAACGCCCATTTCATGTTGAATACAAATCCAAGCGGGAGTTTAGCCTACACTTTGTTTCATTATTTTCTTATAAATACTAATTTTTAGGGAAAAAATCTTAAACTTCCGGGAATTTCCTGACTGCACTAAACACGTTTCCGTTTTTTGTTTTCCTCTAGAAACCACAGTTGTCGAGAAAAAACTGTAAAACTTTTACATTATAAGTCCCATATAAAGCGGTGCCATCTACTGAGCCAGAAACACACCAAAGAGGTCTACCGATTCCCCTTTAAGGCTGTTAGGATAGCCGTAACAACCAAGGGAGCCGTTTGGGGCCCGACGAAGGAGTGCCCTAAAGCGACCGCGGTTGTTACGGCCCTAACTGCACGTGGTACGTACAACGTTTTTCGTCGTACTGCTAATTTTATAAGAAGTGAAACTTGAATGTGACTAATTGACAATACTAAAATCGCCGATGACGTCGATTTAATTTTGGTTACCGTCAACATAAAAATCGCACATGTTGTTTCCTTAACAACCAATAACAAATAGCATTTTATTTGTCAAAGTGCAGAAAATGGAGAAAGAGGCTTTACTTCCAGCGAAAATATTAGGCTAAGCAAGCGAATGGTAAATTAGTACCAGAAAAATCGAGGGATAGGTACCAAAACGAAGGAAATTTATTTAAAAGATGGCAGCAAGAAAATCATATTAAAAGTGTGTGCGAAAACGTAATAAACGTAATAACGGCCTATATTGATGAACTGGTATGTTAATTTTCATCCCGTGTAGCAAATTATAAAAACTTTTGATTTGATTGCAGAGCGAAAAGTATGCTCCCAATTCTGATCTAAATGAAATGTTTCAACAAATTGTACACGTTGAAAATAGAAATTTGTCTCGAGAAGCCACACCAACTTCTACCCGAGGAAATGTGAGCTTTCACAATTGCACAATAACAATTTTTTTTAACTTTAAGTAGACTTTTTACAATTTGTATTATTTCGTTCAATTTCCTGTAGTTAACAAAATTTATTTAATTTCATAAGAGTCTAATACTGTTTTCAAATTGATAATATTGTTTTAATAATTTGTTGATTGAGAGCGGGCTGTTAACAAAAAGCGGGCTGTTAAAAGCTCTTAACAGCCCACGTTTTCGTTGCTAGGGAAATATGAATAGCTTAACGTTTGTCAAAAGTGACATGTTATAAACTACATAACAATAGAGTGCGACGAAAACGAGTTTTAAGAAAAACCGGCAGTCATCCTAAAGTTATTCGCTTTAACGGTAAACCTAGTGATTGGGGACAAGACTATGCAAACTTGTTTGCTGAATATTTTACTGAAGTGCCACATATGAATTATCATTCTAAAAATAGTGTCAACTTGAATAAATTTAGTGTTCATGTTGCAAACATTTTTACTTCTCTACAATTGTTACCCAATTCTTGCAGTTTTGGACCTGATAATTTGCCTGCCTACTTTATAAAGCGTTGTATATATTTGATTTCAACTCCATTGTACATATTATTTAGTACATCGCTAGAATTAGGTATATTCCCGAAGCTTGGTAGATAAGTTATATAACACCTATGCATAAAAAAAGCAACATAGAAGACGTAACTAATTATAGAGGTATAGCTGCACCATCAGTCATACCAAAATTGTTTGATAAATTCAAAATAGCCGTCAGATTTGTTCTATCAGATCTAGTTTTTGAGATACGCTATGTTGGCCTATTTTATAATAAAATCATCTTATTTTTTACCTTACGTACATTTTACGCTATTACTACACACTCCTAAACGCAAGACCCCTAAAGTGCGAGATCTCAAAAACTGTTATAGGTAAAGAGAATTTTCATGAAAAGTCACAAATAATTCAAGAACCCGACTATTGAAATTTCAACCCCCTCCGACCACCCCTTCAAAGAAAGGTTGCCAACCCCTCAAATTTTTTTCAATTTTTTCCCGATAGGCCCGGGGCTCTTGGCGACCGTGAAATTCGCGATTTTCTAAGTCACTACAGGGTGATTTTTTGAAAATCGATTTTTGACGATGCAGAGGTTCACGCCAAAACTTTCACATGCCTGGATTTTTGAGCTGGAAAACTGGGACTAGGCTCAAAAAAACCGCAATGCATTGGGACACAAAGGTTACTATAGGAAATTGGGGTGTGACCTGCGGTTGCAATTCCTCAACCATTTTTCTAAAAAATCACATTTCGGACGCTTCCGGAAAAAAAAGCGCGCTTGCCCTTAGGATTACGATTTTAATTTTCACAGAGTTTTGTAGAACTAGCTCCTTATTAATAATAATAAAATAATTTTGCAGTTTATCAGAAATATTTGAATTATTTTCAAAAACTAGAGCTGGTACGAAAAAAAGTGTTTTTGGAATGAGCACATCAAAAATATCCAAAATCAGTTCTTACTTTTCCGGCACTATACTAAAACATTTATTTAGTTGGGATGTGTTATTAATTTATAAAAGTTTTTGAATTATTTTGAAAATGAAGAAAGTCTTACTGAAACATCCTTTGTATTACAACATGTGATTGCAGTTTGTGTATTTTTAATAAATAAATCATAAAGAAACGTATTTTCTGCGTGTGTTGGATGAGGCTACCCCCTTAAGAAAGTAAGATTTTCATTTTATTTATTATATTGTTTATGCTGGAGGCTTCTACTTCGTTATACATTTTAAATATTATAATAAAACACTTTTAACTTTGTTTTGTATAACTTATATGTTTATTTTTGTGACTTAAGTTTCGGTAATACAATTACCATTTTCAAACAAGAAGTGTTTTCTTTCTACAATTACCATTTTCAAACAAGAAGTGTTTTCTTGTTTGAAAATGGTAATTGTATTACCGAAACTTAAGTCACAAAAATAAACATATAAGTTATACAAAACAAAGTTAAAAGTGTTTTATTATAATATTTTATTTATTTCTTGTAACCCAGTAATACCACCATTTCAGGCTATTTTTTGGTCATCCTATTCATTTCTTCTGTTTTTTTTTCTCCGTGTGAAGTATTGTTTTTGGGTTCGAAATTTTAACGGACGTTTAAATTCTAAGATCGAAAGAGGCGATTCCAATCATTTTCGAAAAATGCCCGTGTATGGATGTCTTTTGCAATCCTAAATTTTCGATCATGTTTGTTTGCTTTTTTGGATTTGGACTACAGTGTTTTAACTACTGAATGCAATTTTTCTCACATAGTTAGGGTTTGAGTTGAGTAACATTTTTTCACCTTGAATGTGGCAATTATTTTTATGGAAAATCAGAAATGCATTGTTGTTGGATTTTTAAAACTAATTTCTCGATTGATAATTTTTTCAATTTTTCAAATGGTGAATGCAAATCCAACGGTAATTGTTGCCATGTTGTTGCCACCAGGAAGTTAAAAACACCAACCTTCGTTTTAATTTTAACTCAAACTCTCAACTCAGTTTCTCGATGATTTACATTTATATTTATAATAAAGAATCAACATCGTAAAATCATTTAACTGAATCAGTGTTTTGTAGCTTGAGGTAAATATAAACCAAGGATGGTGGGTAGTACTTTTCCCACAATTCAACCAGTTGAATACAATAAACTCTTTGAACAAATTAACCAATTAAAAATAAACATTTGCAATTGTGTATTTATTATTTTCTCATTTACTTACGCGAAACCTTTGTTTCCGATTCTAAGTTTAAAGTTTTTTTTTAAAGTTAGATATTGCGCCCATAAATAGACACACAGATATTTGATAATTTTTGTGTTATTGAAAACTGGCTCCCCAACGTTCTTAAGTCATAAATCTAATCAAATAATTTTCCACTTAGATAAAATTATATTCGACTGCTATTTTTGGAAATTCGTTTATGTTTTCAAAATATGTCGATTTAAAAAAAATGAAATTCACAAAATGCTATAGTTTGATTTTTCAACATGTCATCAGGATTTCCAGAAGGCTTATAAATTTTGAATTAAAAGTTTAAAACCACTTTATTGTAAAAAATATGAAACATTTTAGACACAATTTTACAATAATCGAAAACAATGTTGAATGGCCTATTTTTTTGATAGATTTCATTTCAATTCATTAAAGAGAATCTTCCGATTTTTATGGAATTGATTTTGAGTAAATCGGGAAAGTATCAATTGTGTATCAATTGTTTTTGTATTTTTTTATCTCTTGGGAAATGCACGACTTCAGAATTTCAACAAGTTTATTTAATCTCGTGCTATTATTTCAAAATCCAGTGAAAAATACTCTTCTGATTTTTATGCAATCTTGAAGTAGAATTGATTTTGAGTAAATTTTGAAAGTATCAAGTATGTATCAATTGTTTTTATATTTTTTTGAACTCTTGGGAAATGCACGACTTCAGAATTTTAACAAGTTTAGTTATTCTCGTGCCATTATTTCAAAATCCACTGAAAAATACTCTTCTGATTTTTATGGAATCTTGAAGTAGAACAGATTTTGAGTAAAATTTGGAAGTATGAAGTGTGTATCAATTGTTTTTCTATTTTTTTGATATCTTGGGATATACATGACGTCATAATTTCAACAATATTCTTGTGCCATTATTTCAAAATCCAGTGAAAAATTCTCTTCTGATTTTATGGAATCTTGAAGTATAATCGATTTTTAGTAAATCTTGAAAGCCTCAAGTTTGTATAAATTGTTTTTATACAAGAAAGGTGCATGGGGAGTGATCGAATTGTTGCTCTTGGTCCAATTGTTACAGACACCACAAGTGCTACAAATGACGAACAACTAATTTTCTACGCAAATACTATAGTAATTCTGATAATAAAGCCGTTGAATATGTAAGAATATCTAGAAAATTGTTGCTCTTGGTCCAGTAGTTTTAGACTCGACAAGGACAACAAATATTTTCTAATTTTTGGTATAAATTATAATTTTACAATTGGATCTAGTGGCTAGTGCCTTAATCAACAAGAAAATACAGTTTAGAATATGCTATTTATTAATTTTACTAAACATTTTACAAGAAATTATGTAATTATTTTAGTGAAAATAATGAGGATAATTAGGGGCGGCATAAGCGGAAACGTGTGGGCCAAAATTGTTGGTAGAATAACTAAAACCATGGACTGCTGGGTATCCGTAAACAGTAGCTGGGGCGGCATAAGCAGCAACGACTGGAGCTGCAATGACTTCTGGAGCAGCTGGGCGGTTTTCAACTTCCTTGAAAGCTTCCAAATGCTTAGCCTTGGCAGCGGCCACTTCGGGGGTGTCTTCCACTGGTTTTGGAGGTTGGACCGCAGGCACAACCGGTGCTTCTGGAGCCTTCGGGAGGTTGCTTGCGGATACTTTGAATCCGTTTAGGGCATCGGCGGTGTATTGAACGGTTTGCAGTTTACCTTCGGGATCGACGTACGAGTATCCACCACGGGTGACACCATCGAATGATTTTACTTCGTTTTTGGTTGATAAATGATCGGCGTATCCGTAACTGTATTGTCCCAAATCATCTTGAGCGTGGTATTGGGAAGAAAAAGCTCCAGGGGCGTAGAAGCCTGGTTGGGCGACAACAACGGCCAAAACGGCGGCGAAAGCAATGAAGGATTTCATGTTGATTTCTGTTAGCGCTGCTGGTTGTACAGTACTCGCAAAACTGTGATTCCTCCAATAGAATATTTTCGTATTTATAGCAACACCACTCCTTTAAGATATTTGCAAATTTTTGTGGAGCAGTTGTCTTTGAAATTAACAACCTATTGATCGGGTGGTATATGGTAATTCTTTTCATCGATATTCACAATGTGAGGAATTTGTTAAAATACAAGATTTTTATGTAAATTTTATTAGAAGTTTAAACAAATGTGATTTTATTACTTTTAGCCTTCTTAGGCAACACCATTATGCTTGTTATTTACGTGTGTCTTAATAGTACTTCGTTCCATATGTTAACTTATTGTATCCCACTTCCGGTTTCTTCGTTTTATTTTTTACCATTTTTAATATCCTTCCTATACCGTATGTTTTTTTTTATCGTGGGCCATAGGATTTTACATGCTAAAAATTATATATTGTGTTAATGTATATTTTATCATATAATTTTGAAGCAAATATTAGTTAGTAATATAAATCAATTATTTTTCTACATGATGCGCTTAATAAGCATAATTAAAACATGTTTTATTTCATTAAAAAGTGCTTTTGCTCAAAACCGGACGATCGGGATACACTGCAGAAAAGTTGTCAACTACTTCCCTAAAATACAAATTCCCTGACTTCTTGTACTTTGATTATTTTTGCTCAGTTATTTATATTAAATAATTCCAGTTTTTAATGGAATCAAACATGTTTAAGTTATTCTAATGCAGCGCATCATGTAGAAAAATAATTGATTTATTACTAACTAAAATTTCCTTCAAAATTTTATGATAAAATATACATTAATACAAGGTATAGTTTTTAGCATGTAAAATCCTATGGCCCACAATAAAAAAAATGTACTGTATATTTATTGTGAGTAAACCGGGGCTTTTGTCTTTAACATTTGTTAAAGTGATTTTCTAATATTATTCATATTTAAAAAACATGATCTGGCCATTATGTAACTCTCCGGTATGATGTCATAAAAAATATTTTTCTGATATTTTTCGAATTTATCGATGTTACCCAAAACGCATTTAGCAGAGAAAATGACTTAATTTTTGTAAAGGTTACAAATTTAATTGAAAATTCTGAAGGAAACATGTATAAATTAGAAACAACAGAGAAAAAAAAATTTGTTTCTAAAAATACGCTATAACCGGCAGTACAACTTTTATACACTCCTACTCAACCATACAACCAGTTAAAAATTGGATAACTACCTAAACAATTCACTTTTTTTTATGTAAGTTATGATAGTTTCAAAAAGTTTCCTTGGAGTTGTGAAGTCATTGGCGGTGTTTCCATTGAAATGGGGCATACGAATTTTAAAATCAAATGTTTATAAAATGAAGACGATATCAAATTAAAATTCCCAAAAAAGGTCCAGCGAAAAGGCCTCGATAAAAGACCTGAAAAAATCCCGAAAAAAGTCCGAACGAAAAACCTGAAAAAAGTCCGGGCAAGAAAATCCGGAAAGAGAAACCGAAAAAAGTCAGAAAAACACAACTTGAAATTCTTTTTTGAAGAAGAAAAAGAACAAATTCCTGAAGAAAATTTCCGGCAAAAAAATTCACGAACAAAGAGTCACGAAAAAAAAATTCTAAATTCTGAAAAAAAATCCTGGAAAACAAGAACTCGGATAAATTCATGAAAAAACATCAGATTTATTACGGGTATTTAAGCAAGAGTTTGGTTTCTATTTTTTAAATTTATATTTACATAAAATAACAAAAAATATATGTTCATTGCTTATAGTTTTGTATGCAGTGAGCAATGAATGTAATTTTTTGTTATTTTATGTAAGAACTATTTTATTATATTTCTCTCTTTAGACACACATTCATCAATTATTCTGGATAACTCTAATTTTCTAATTCTTGCAAATATCTCTATCTATCGATAATAATTGTTCCTTTAACCTTTCCCATGATAGTAGCGTTTGTGAGTAGGAAAAAACCCCGAAAATTGTAAATATTTTGAGCCGGAACAAGATACCTCCCCTCCCCGTTTTCGAGGATGCTGAACACGATGGCGGTGTTAGAATTTCTCTTTGGGGCTGCACAACCCCTCAAAACGGCCAAAAACCAGCCCTAAAGGAGGTAAAACGCGCTTGACCCGATTTCCCTGCAGAAAAAAACACTTTCCCCCCGTTTTCGAGGATGCTGAGCACGGTGGTGGTATTAGTTAATTAATTAATATAATATAAAATACGAGTTTTTTTATATTCCCAATCCTCGAAAACGGGGGAAATATATATTTGCCAGTGATATTTAAAAAAAATAAAAATTCACTCCTTTCGGGGGCGAGTATTGGCCAATGGAGGGGTTGGTAGGGGTTGGACGCGATATCCAACACCACCATCGTGCTCATCATCCTTCAAAACGGCGGGAAAGTGTATTTTTCTGTTTTGGGGGTGGTTTTTGGCCGTTTTGCGAGATTGCGCAACCCCAAAGAGAAATTTTAACACCGCTATCGTGTACAGCATCCTCGAAAACGGGGAGGGGAGGTAATCTTGTTCCGGCTCAAAATATTTACATGTTCATCCGACTCACACTCGCTACTATAACACCGACGATTTCAGATAATTTTTGATCAGTTTTAATCTGGAAAAACTCCTTTACCCTGATGCCATAGATACGAGAAGAGTTAAAAAATTTGTAATACCTCAGCAAAAATTAGGAAATGAAGATATTCATTCGTTGTCTATTATTAAGTAGTTAATAGTTTTGTCCGTATGGGAAATATTTCTCTAAAACTTGATTTCGTTAAATCATTCTCAACATCTACGTTTATATTATTAACTTGATTCTCATTGATCACTTGATGAAACATGATTTAATATAACAATTACATTTAAGAAAAATCACTTGGTATGTTTCACTTATTGAATTATTTATTCCGACTAGTTTCGGCTGCAAACGATTTTCAAGGAATGTACAAAATAATTTTTTTACAGGGTTTATATCGATTTTCAAAAGGGTCAGGTAATAAGAGCGTTCGAGATGGGTGATGTCCAGATGTCTTCGTTGTCGTTTACCAGATTTTTGTTCGCTTTTATGGCTCTGTTAATTTCCATGCCTTCTCGGTAGTTATTTCCTTTGTATATTGTCCGGAAAAATTGTCCGGATTGAAAAAAATGTCCATTTGTGTTGCCATGTTTTGTTTTCACCCAGGATATGGTAATGGTGTTTATAGTGAATTAAAAATGGATTATTTTTAGCTTCTGAAGAAAATTACTTAGCTGCATTCATTTTTCACAATTTTTCAAATAGTTGAGTACATTATTCGTTTTCCCAGCTGAAGTTTTGTGCGTTTTCGTTTTGATCCTACCAAGGATATTGCAATTTTTTTTTGCAAGAAATCAAAAAATTATTTTCTTGATTGATTAATTTTTTACTATTTTTCAAATCGTTGAATGCAAATTTCAAGCATGCCATTTGTTTTTATTGAAACTCATAAATTTTGTTTGTTTATTAATCTTGAACTTTTGAAACAAATTTCTCGTTTTATTAGTTATTTACAATTTTTCAAATCGCTAGTTGCAATTTTCGTTTGGCAAATTCAAGTTTGGAGCATTGCTGTTTTGTTTCCACCTAGGATGTGATAATTATTTGAATTTAAAATCACAAAAGCATTCCTTCTTTAAAGATCTTGAGCTTTCGAAGCAAATTAATTAAAATTTTACAATTTTTAGAATCGTTAGATGTAATTTTCGTTACCCAAGTCGATTTTGGATCGTTGTCGTTTTCACGTAGTTATTTTTATGGAAAACTATCTATGCATTGTTTATTTATGGATCTCGAGCTCTTGAAGTAATTTCGTTAATTATTTGTTTTACATTTTTCTTAATCGTTTTCCAAATTTAAATTTTGCATTGAATTGAATTTTGCCATTTTTCCACCTAAAGCATGGTAATTGCTTTGATGGAAAATCATAAATGCGTTGTTTATTAATGGATCTTAAGTTTTTGAAGCAAAATTCTTGGATTGATTATTTTGTTTAAATTTTTTAAATCATAGAATGCAATTTTCGTTTTCCTAGTTTCAGTTTGGAGAGTTAAATTAGCTTATTTCGATTAATAATAATATAATAAACACTAACCGGCTGCCCCCTGGTTTGGCTGCCCTAGTGCGGATGCACCTTTTTTGCACCCCGCCAGGAACGGCCCTGCATATGGTAGCGTACTCGTTCTTTAGAAATTTTGGATTCGTGGGCTAATATACGCTCTTAAGAAACTTGTATTTTAATACACTATATTACATCTACAATAAGTGAGCCATTCTAATAACACAATAAATTTTAGGATTATAAAATCTTGACTTTTGATTAATATAATTAGATTTATTAAAATGATTATTATTTGTTCAAATAATGTTGAACCTTCTTCATAGCAAACTGGATCAAAAGTGTGAACATGCCTCCAACAGGGATCGAACCTGTAACCTCCAGATCCTCCAGATCCGGTCTGGGATGCTGCCAATTACACCACAGAAGCCACACTTTATTGCAAATAACAATCATTTCAATATATTTAAAACTTCGTAAAAATGGGAAAATCATCTCATATAATTATAATTAAATTTGTTAGGCGCATACGGTAACTAATTTCACAGCGCAACGTCTACTCGTAAAACCCTCACTTTATCGTTAATGTTCGGCCTGATTCGGTTGATTTGGGAATTAAAGACCATATTTTAAAAATTATCTAATAGATATTTGTATAAATAAATAGTGCAAACTAGTTATTCATTTTAATAGCTTTAGAACAAGCAAAGATTACATTACTTAAATACAATCTACAATGCCAACAGTGGTGATTTAAATAAATAAATAAATAAATATTATATGTACATACTATCCTAAAAACAATATTCCACCTTTAATCATTAATATTATATAAAGTATTCACTTTTTGTGTAATCTTATTATTATAATTTTCCCTTTTCTTCGAGTGCACCCGCCGTTTAACATTTTTAACCTCGGGCACAAACCTTTCCTGGGCTTCTTCTCCAGTAAGATCATCGATTTCGAGCGAATTATCGCTCTCGGAGTTTATGTCTTCACCAGTATCGCCCTTTTGCAAGTTTATCATCTGAACATCGGATCTTCCCTGTGCCATCATCGGTACTGGAATTGAAATGTTGAAACTAGGCTGGACGTAGTATCCTTTTCCTTTGCCCTTCATTTGATCCATGTGTTCTTGCAAGCAGTTCTGTAGGATGTTTAAGAAGAACAGGAAGGCGAGTAATGTTAGAGCTGATAGAGCTATTCCATTGTTTTTCTTTCCTTTGGATCTGAAAGAAATAGAAAAATTGTTTTCTGTTTAAAATTGATTATTATGAAAGTCATCTTGCGAATATACCATGTGGTTGGTAATACATCTGAACATAGGGAAATAGCATAGGGATAAATAAAACTTGTACTCGTAAAAATAAATGTAGGCAATTTAAGTACTATTTTATCCTCAAAAAATGGTGATGTACCCATCATGTTACTTTCTCCGATTATTTGATGGTATAATGGTTATTAATATTCATACATTCATTCATTATTTTCAATTTAAATCTTATTTTAAATCGAGAGTTTCACATGATCGAATGGTAATAACGTTTGAAACGTTAAAATTATGACAGGTAAAAATGACAAATTATTTTTCAAATTATAATAATCTTTACCGTAAGTTTACTGAAAAACTAAAAATAAAAATGGTAAAAAAGTCCTGAAAAATATTTCTAAAAATAGTGAATAGTCCTAAAAAAATCTAATAAAAATCCTGAACAAGAAAGTCTTGAAAATGATTTCTAAGCCCTGATTAAAAAGTCGTAAAAAACCTAATTAAAGTCTTGAGAAAGTCTCGATAAAAAAGTCCTGAAAAAAGAGTCCTGACAAAAAAATGTCTTGAAAAAGAGTACTGTTAAAAAGTTTTGGAAAGGAGTTGCGAAAAAAGTACTGCAAAAAGAGTTCTGAAAAATTAAGTCTTCATATAAAACACCAGAAATAAATGTCCTTAAAAAAATCCAGAAAGAAGTCCGAAAAAGAGTCCCAAAGGAGAGTCCTAAAATAAGTCCTGATAAAACTCCTGAAGAAAGTCTTGAAAAAAGTACTGATAAAATATCCTGTCTTGAAAGAAAGTTATGAGAATAACATCGTAAAAAAATCCTAAAAAAAAACATTTCTGAAAAAAAACCTTGTAAAAGGGTCATTAAATAAGACCTGAAAAACTTCTGAAGAAATTGTCCATTAAAATATTATTACTTTCAAAAATGTCCTGAAAAAAGTAGGAAAAGAAGGAAAACGAAAAAAAAATTCCGAAAAAAGAATTCTAAAAAAGTAATGAAGAAAATTCTAAAAAGAACTCCGGAACAAGGGGTTCCTAAGAAAGTCTAGAAAAAGTTCCGAAAAAATGTCCCGGAGGAACAGTCCTGGAAATAAAATCGTTAGAAAGAGTATTGACAAAAGCTGTGAAAAATAGTCTTCATACAAAATACCAGAGATAAATGTTCTGAAAAAGAGTCCTAAAAGGTCCTGAAGAAAGTTCGAGTCCTGATGAAATATCACAAAAAAATTATCCTGTAAAACAGTCTTGAAAAATTACCATAAAATAAACAAAAAAAAAATCTGGAAAAAGCATTGTAAAAAGTCCTTAAAAAGATCTGAAGAAATTGTCCTGAAAAAGAAATCCCAGAGTGTTGAAAAAAGTCCTGCAAAAAGGCCTAAAATAAATCTTTAACAAAAATCCTGAAATAAAAAGTTTTGAAAATAGTCTTGAAAAAAAAATGCTAAAAATAAAATAAAAAATGTCCTGAAGAAAATTTTTTAATTTTTTTTCTTAAAAGAATCCCAAAAATTAATCCTGAACAAAGCGTTCTTAAGAAAGTCCCGAAAACGTCTGTTAATAAAATTCTGAAAATAAAGGTCGTGAAAGAAAAAGTCCTAAAAATAAGTCTTGAAAAGTTTTTTAAAGTCCTGAAAAAAATTCTCAAAGAAAGAAAAAGTCCTTAAAATGGTCTTGAAAAATTACCATAAAATAAACAAAAAAAAAAATCTTGAAAAAACATTGTAAAAAGTCCTTAAAAAGATCTGAAGAAATTGTCCCGAAAAAGAAATCCCAGAGTGTTGAAAAAAGTCCTGCAAAAAGGCCTAAAATAAATCCTTAACAAAAATTCTAAAATAAAAAGATTTGAAAATAGTCTTGAAAAAAAAATGCTAAAAATAAAATAAAAAAGTAATAAAGAAAATTTAAAAAAAAATTCTGAAAAAAATCCCAAAAATTAATCCTGAACAAAGGGTTCTTAAGAGAGTCCAGAAAATGTCTGGAGAAAAAATTCCTAAAAAAAAATCCTGTTAATAAAATTTTGAAAATAAAGGTCCTGAAAAAATAAGTCTTGAAAAAAGTTTCTTAAAAAGTCATGAAAAAGAATCCCCAAAGAAAAAAAAAGTCCTTAAAAAATACCTAAAAAAAGCTCTGAAAACATTATCCTGAAGTCCCAAAAAGGCTAAAAAAATAAGAAACTGTTGAGGTAAATATTCGGAAATACGAAATTTTAGCAAAAGCTTTCCAGTTCTTCGGATTCTGAAATAACACTTATGTTCAAAGTTTAATGGTCATTTCTGTATTAGTTTTTGAGATACAGCGCGCACAGACAGTTATGTAGAGAAAAAATGGTGATGTGGCCATCATGTTACTTTCTCCGACTTGATGGTATCATTTATATTTACGCTTTCACGGTTTATTTTTAATTGTACATCCAGCGTTTTGTAGACTCGGATGAAACTGACGTTTAAAACGTCAAAATTATTAAAGATGGAAAAATTATACTTCAAATTCAAAAACTTATTCTTTATAAGTTGTTCATTTTGGCATTCTCCACAATTATTTTTTACATAAATTTAGTGTAAATATTATCGTCTCATAATTAGAAACCTAAAAAAGGAAAAAAATAATATTTTAACAACGATTTTATGAAAAATATTAAAAAAAATGTTTCATTTCTTTGTTGTCATCTGTTTAAATGTTTTTGTGATATTTTCAATACTTAAAAAAATATTGGCAAAAAACAAAAAAACAATTAAGGTAAACACCCACTTCCGGTTTACGAAATTTTACCAAAAGCTTTTCAGTTCTTCGGATGATCAAATAAAACGTAAGTTTAAAGTTTACACACACACACACACACACACACACACACACACACACACACACACACACACACACACACACACACACACACACACACACACACACACAGAAACACAGCACACACACAGAAACAATTTTTTTTTCCAGAAATTGTTGAAATAGCATCTAGGGACCCCAAAACGGATATTTCCGTAAATAAAAAATTTTGAAAAAATTTTCACGATCACAAGTACTTCGTAACGGAGAAAGTAAAAAATGGTGATGTGGCCATCATGTTACTTTCTCCGACTTGATGGCGTCATAGCCATTTATATTTAAGTTTTAAACTCGGATGAAACTGACGTTTAAAACGTCAACACTATGAAACATGGAAAAATTATACTTCAAATTCAAAAACTCGGTTTACTCAAAAATTAACAAGATTTCGAAAAAAACTTATTCTTTAGAAGTTGTTCATTTTCGTATTCTTTACAATTATTATCCACACAAATTTGCTGTAACTATTATCGTTTCATAATTATAAACCAAAAATTGAAAAAAAATTAATAATTTTTTTTCTCCAATAGCAATGATTTTATGAAAAATATTTTCAAGCAAAAGATCTTCATTTCTTTGTTGTCTTCAATGTTTGTTTAAATGTTTTTGTGATATTTTTCATATTTAAGAAAATATTGGCAAAAAACAAAAAACAGTTAAGGTAAACACCCACTTCTGGTGTACAAAATTTTACCAAAAGCTTTTCAGTTCTTCAGATTATCAAATAAGACATATGTTGAAAGTTTCATATCAATTGCTGTATTAGTTTTTGAGATACAGCGCACACAGACAGACACACACACACACAGACACAAAAATTTTTTTTCCAGAAATTGTTGAAATGGCGTCTAGGGACCCCAAAACGGATATTTCCGTAAAAAAAATTTTTGAAAAAAAAATCACGATCACAATACTTTCTCGTACTTCGTAACGGAGAAAGTAAAAAGGCATCAACGTGCAAGTATTTGGCATCAACAAATTCCCACAAATAGTATATTTTGATTGATACCACTTTTATGCTTGTACATAAATTTGGTGAGCAGGAATTTCCAAAAACGTGATTTCCCACGTTATTTTCCTATGTTCAGATGTATGACCAACAACACGGTATAAGACCAGGTAACTGCATTTTGGGGTCCTGTACACTTTTTTTGCGGGGGACTGTATTTATATTGGATCAAAGCTTAGGAAAATAAAAATTTACCATTTTTTTTTCCAAACACCTCAAAATTAAGATTAAGATTCACTGTGTTGAAGTTTATGGGCTATAAACATAATCTTCTTCACCATCTTAAAGTGACTCATATGTTTAAACCGCTGTAAAAATGTTAAAATTATAATAGAAACTTCTACTGTTTGTAACCTTCCACTGAGTTCCCGAATTGTGTAGAGTAAACAGTCAACAAACGTCGATTATAACAATAATATTGGTAAATATTAATTATTGTTTCCCTGACGAACCTGTTTCGACCTACGTTGTTATAAAGTACAGTAAATTTAATGTATCGAACTTTTCCATTAAAGCGTGGAACACCTCTTTAAAACCCATTTATACATACTTTGTCCATCCATGCTCATCTCCACTTCCCGAGTGATATCTTTCCAAGATGGGCCCTTTTGGTCCGGCGCCTATTGCTCCAGCGCCCATCGCTCCAAAAGCCATATTGTTATGGCTAGCAGCTCCTTGAAGTTGACCACCGAGACCATTGTTCGCCATCACCATCACGGACACCTATTCGCAAGAAGTGTAATTGTGTACTGATTTTGTTTTATGCACATTTTCATGGTTCTGCCCAACGCTATGTTATGGTGACAAACTTTGTCCGTAAATAATGAGATAAACGAACTATTTTCATCTTCATGCGCGAATATACTGTTACGAAAGCTTTGTACTTTGTCGCCACGGATCTACTAACCTTAATTTACTTGCATGGAACTAATTTATTAAATAGGTGATTGAACTCACGACTTGCTTTACTGTAATATTAAATAAATGGTGATGTTACTTTCTCCCGTTTGAGGGTATAATTGTTATTTATATTTATACTTTCGTTTTTTTTTTTAATTTTCAATGTTAATGATATTTTAAATGTACACCAAGAAGCTACGGAGTTTAACGCAAACCTCTGCAAAATATAAAATAGGCTAACACACCAATACATAATGAGCGCTCACAAAAAACTGAAAATTTAGAAAATTATTTTAAACTGTGAATATATTAAAAATAAAAAAAACATAAATTTTGTCAGCGACCTATTTAAATTAAATAGGTTGATTTGATTTAGATTGACCATGTATCATCTAAGGAATATTTTTTTAACCACGATCTTATAATAATAATTCAGCATTATTTATATTTATTTATATGATTTTTTTTTAAATTACTTATACTAAAAACACTTTTATTTTGATATTTAATTAGTATAGTTATTTACTGTTATTATTTTACATTGCTTTCAATGAAATAAGTTCAAAATCTCTTTTCTTGTTACAGGGATCCAACTTGTCTCCATTCACACGAAACGATTGATTGTTTATGATGACCGAATTCAGAATGCAGCAATGGTAAAATGAATATTTATTCATAATTTTTTTATATATTACAGCAGACTTAACTACCTCCCAGCGCACAGTGGTCTAAAAGCCGAATCCCTGGTCAAAACGCAATAAGTCAATGCTTCTCAGTGAAAATTGCTAGTATTCCTGTACTGACAGTTTTTGAGTGGCCAATTTCGAAAATGAATGCAAAAATGTGAAATTCAAAATGGCAGACATTTTTCGCGAAGAATGGTACGATTTTGCTGAAATTCATATTATTAACGTTTTTTGGGTCGCTGATTCCGAAAATGAATTGCAAAAATGCGAAACTCAAAATGGTGGGAATATTTCGTGAAAAATGGTACAATTTTGGTGAAAGTTATATTTTGTACATTAATTTCTTTAATTTATACAAATTATTTCTTACAAGACAAAATGACATACATCACATCCTGTCTGTCTTTGGCCTTCGAACTGGGCGGTCGCCAGGGACGGTTCCGTTCATTTATATTTAAATTCTTTCCTGAGGATGATCCAATTTGGGGTCGAAAGCCCGAATAGATTTTTCGTGTTTAGGATTGTAGTGTGATATTGTAGTATATATTTTTTAAATAATTAAATTATTTCCACTACTTTTTCGAATTCTAGCATTTGAAGACTTCGCGAGTAACATTTTTGCATTAATTTAGAAAGAGAAGATGCGAGGAGGTTTTGGTTAACTTCTTCCTTTATAAATAATTAAATTCCTCTTTTTGAAACTTTAGAATTCCTCACATACTTCGTAAACACGACCGTTTATAACATTAATTAAATTTCTCTTGAGGAGCGTCACTACTTTACAAAATGTCATAATTTTTGAATTGAATCGCTTTTGGAATTCTCATCATCGACCTCATTTTGATCAATAACGTAGTCTGCGTCGGCTCCTCCAAAACTGAATTTTTCATAAATTAGAAGCGCGATCGCTTCAGGGAACAAACTTTTTCCCATTTTGGGAGGTGTCGGAGAAAAATTTCTTCAGTAGTTTTTTCTCTCGAACATTTTCGTGAGTAATGTTCGCGGTAATTCCGTACGTCTTTATTTCGCGACTCTTGAGCTTCTTCCGAGAGCTGTCCTATTGGCAAAGTGGCTAATTCGACAATTGGTGGGCCATGCATGAGTACCTTATGTACAGTTGTGGACATAAAATACCATGGGTATAATTCAACGAATCAACCAGCAGTCTCGTTGCAATATTTTCCAAACGAATCTACTTTGACGTTAACTCGAAATAACTTGCAAAATGACATGAAATATTTTCATTAACTCAGCATGGACCCCAAGAAGGCGAGCAGACGTTTCCGTATTTTCAAAAAAACGCCGAGCCGTATTGCCGTCATTCGAGTTACCTATGCCTTGCGTTGGTCGATCTATGAGGAGGTGCAGTTCGTGTTTCAGCCCTTTCTGAATAGAACTTTTACGTTCTTTCAAAGCATTTTTAGCTTCTTCGCCACGAGACTGGCATTTTTCGTTTTTCAGTTTATACCCAACATGCAGTAAACATTCGAAAAATCGTATCCAACAATGCAAAGTTGATAATCCGTATATCAATTTTGAATCGTCGACTTTTATCTGTGGCATAGCCTGCAGATCGTTAAATTTTTTCGACGTTGCATTGCAAATGTAACATCTCATTGAGGACTTCGTACCAGTTACAGTATTGCAAACCTTTCCATCAATCATGGTAAAAGTTAATTTGTAACTCACTTTGCAATCTTTGCCGTCAATTACGGTCTGCAAAGGTTCAAGTGTTGCAATTTATTCGTCAATGACGCGCTTTTCCACGATTATCGATTGTTCCGTTTCGGGTTTAAATTGAAGTCGAATCGGTCGAGAATACCATGGAGAAGAAGGCCTCGGGTTTTTCCAAATGACAGTTTCTGGAATTTTCATCTCCGTCGTAGCCAATAAGTTGTAAGGGAACGAGGGAAGTCAGGAGAACACTTGAATCGGAGCTACCTTCTTTCGAAATTTTTTGTTTGTACTCCTTTTGTCCAGAACTTCCGTCGAACCCCCACTTAACAACGAGTATTAAATTTCTAAGTACATTGCCGCTCATTAAATCCAAAACATCATTCTGATGTTCCAAAATTCGTTTACTGGTGTGGTGCAGAAGAGATTGCAATTTAACTTCTGTACAGTTTTCAGAAATAGAAATATTTGGTGGATAACAAAGTTTTTTGACCTCCAAAACGGAATTGTAACTAGGAAAAACTGTACTATTGCATAATTTTGTAGTATGCCTGATATGCATATACTGCGACTTAGTCAATTTTGAATCAAGAACGAGGGCTAAAGCAGTGTTTGGGGACATTTTTGTTTCCGTTTTAGAGACCTTTTGCATGACAGATATGTACTTGTGAGATTTGGAGGTTACATCGTCCACGACCTTAGCTGCTGAAACAGCTCCAGATTCGCGAAAAACAATTTTGGTAGCGTAGGAGAGCTCGTCCGCGCTGTAACTCTCACCCAATTTCTGCGCTTTCCTCCGTTTTGAACGGTCGCTTGATTCGGAAAAAGAAGTTTGAGGACGCCCACCACTGTGCCTTGATTTTGTGGAATCCACACTATCATTCGCACTTGCTTCTTGGTCCAGGAAGAAGACCTAGTTTTATAAATAATTAAATGAGTTACTTCATATACTGTTGCACTTACGTTTATTTCTGTATAATAAGTAATTACCGTAACGCTTATCGATTCCCCCAACCAGCTTCTGTTATTTTTTAGGAAACGATCCTTAATGCGGCAAGCATTTCGCCATTTCATTTTTAAATTGCAAATTACTTTTTCAACGCCTGTCGCGATCGATTTTCGATATGGAACAAATGTGCTGCTTTACTAAGCAGTTTAACGCCCAAAATTTTGATAAGGGTATCGAGATTTTCGCCCCATTCCTCATGCACGGCTTCAAACAGTTGCTGTCGTGTCCACTGCACAACCTCTCTCTTGGATCCTATCATTGAAAATGCAGAAATTTTACTTACGTTTTTTTCATTTATAAATTAGAATTGTTTAGTTTCATGATGATATCCAGTAATGCGAATCCAATGAAATTCAATTTGGATACCATGTATATTACATCGGATACATTTCTAACGGTCCCCAGATATATCTACACAAAACAAACAATATGCAGCGCTCCGCGGCACTAATAACACGAGGAGGGCCACGAGGCTCCGACCGAGTCGACATAACTGCTTCAAAAAATTCGTGTTTTTGACCAATCGAGCAAAAAAGAGCACGTGATGCCAATGGTTTCACATTTTCTATACTTTTTCACACTAGGAATCGTTCAAACCTCCGTAAGATCTAGGAGGATCATAACTAATTCACTACAGATAGTAATGCAATTCAATGAAACAGAGTAATTTACAGCACTCGTATTGCATCATTAATATCGTCGCCATAAATTCCAAAAATTGGTTCATTCAAAAAATTTACGTACTTCACTTACCTTCAGGAACAATATCCATTTTTGTTTACTCAATTTCGATGAAAATTGCAAAAACTACAGGCTTTTTTCTTGAGCGCTCGGAAACGTGCACACACCACAGTCCCGCGCGGGTCTCGAGAATGGTCACTTTCGGGCGTCTACCATGGCCCAGGGATTCAATATAAACATCTGCCATGTTAGATTTCAAAGCTCTGATGCCATCTATTGGAAATTATATGAAGCCTTACCTCGTACCATAACTTTGCCAGGGATTCGGCTTTTGGACCACTTGTGCAGCGTCAAGAATTAAAGAACCTAAATTCTGAATTATCGATTGATAATAATAATAATAATAATAATAATACTTCTTTATTGTCCAACAGATTAACCAAAAAGGACAAAATACATAATACAAAAATATACATAATAATAATGATTATAGAACAAAAATTACCTAATTACCAAAAACAAAACAAAAAGTATACATCATAATTACAAATAGTTAATTCTTATTTACAATTAGCAATCATTTATGATTATATTAGCATTTCTACTCATATGGGCAATCGGCGCTCTCATCAGAATGTTGGTGTTAGCAGTGGGCGAAAAGAAAGTTACATGTTGACGTGATGTGAGCCGCGGAATATTAAAATGAACCATGGAAAGTAATTCCGGTGAGTCCACCAGGTTGGATATTAATTTAATCATAAATGATCCACTAGCTTGGTCTCTTCGTTCAGACAAGGATGCGCAGTTATGTAGTTGAAGTAAGTATGTGTAATCAACCGATTGATAAAAATAATGGTGATATTAATGCGTATATAATAAGATATTCTAACAATCGGCCTGTTATCATATCCGATCGAGCTCCTCACGACTTACCATTGCCAAAGAATCGTCTCACAAAAAACTTAGTGTTTATTACCATAACGTTGGAGGTATCAAAACAAAACTAGTCGATATATTGCATAATATAAACTGTACATCATATGATTTAATTATTTTAATAGAAACCTGGCGGGATGGTTCCATTAATAACAGTGAATTATGTTTAGAAAATTATATAGTTTATAGGCAAGAAAAGTTCAAGGCGGTGTTCTAATCACTGTTAAAAATGTATAAATTCATACAGACTCATTAATTTAGAGACAATTTTGAACAAATGCTTCATTATAGGGGCGTTATATCGTGTGAGTCACATAAATATGCTGTAACTATTATCGTTTCATAGTTATAAACCATTTTTTTTTTTCTTGAATAACAATGATTTTATGAAAAATATTTAACAGAACATTTTTTTAGTCTTCAATATTTGTTTTAATGTTTTTGTGATATTTTTTATATTTAAAAAATATTGGAAAAAACCACTTCCGGTGTACGAAATTTTACCAAAAGCTTTTCAGTTCTTCGGATTATCAAATAAGACTTATGTTCTAAATTTCATATTTACACAAATATTGAAGACAACAAAGAAAAGAACATCTTTTGTTTGAAAATATTTTTCATAAAATCATTGTTATTCGAGATAAAACTTTTTTTTTAATTTTTGGTTTATAATTATGAAACGATAATAGTTACAGCAAATTTATGTTAATAATAATTGAAGGGTACAGGGAATAAACCGGCTTAGTCACATTTTTATAATTTATGGATAATGCGTTTTTAAAGTTTGACTTAGCTGTTTCTTTCCCTGTACGGTGAATTATTAAGTTGTTATTATAGCGGACTTAGACGGTTCTGTCATTTGCCACCTACACCACCTGGTAGAGTATATTTTGCACTACAAGATGGGGCAAAATCGCAAAAACTTGATATTTTGGACTAAGCCGGTTTATTCCCTGTACCCTTCAATTGTAGAGAATGCCGAAATGAACAAGTTATAAATTCATTTTTTGAAAATCTCTTTATTTTTTCAGTAAACTGAGTTTTTGAATTTGAAGTATAATTTTTCCATCTTTCATAATTTTGACGTTTTAAACGTCAGTTTCATCCGAGTCTACAAAACGCCCGATGTAAATTTAAAATATTACTTAAATTGAAAATAAACCACGAAAGCGTCAATATAAATGACTATGATACTGTGGAGTCGCCCTGGCCGCGGAGCAGGCGGCGGCAACGTTTAACGGGGCAGCGTTGGTCATCAAGGACATTGTTGTTGACATTGTCCGTGAACGTCCCAAGACGAAATCAGAATCAAATTCATTCTTTCCTCAAAATTCGTTGTATTCTAAATTATTACAACAATTTCCAGATTTAACCACCCCTTTCGATTTTAAACAAAATATTAAACATGATGTGCAACATCACATAACCACTTCTGGCCCTCCCATTTTTAGCAAACCACGGCGATTTCCGCCTCATAAATTCCAAATAGCCAAGTCCGAGTTTGACAAATTGTTAAATCTCGGTTTCATCAGACCCTTCTCCGGTCCATCGGCTACGCCACTGCATCTGGTCGCTAAATCAGATGGTTCGTGGCGCCCATGTGGAGATTATCAGGGCCTCAATCGAGTCACGATTCCAGACCGGTATCCGTTGCCTATCATTCACGATTTTGCAAATAACTGTTGTGGTTGCAAGTTATTTTCAAAAATCTATCTAGTCAAGGCATACCACCAAATTCCCATTCATCTTGATGACATACCAAAAACTGCAATCACAACGCCTTTTTGACTATACGAATACACCAGGATGAGTTTTGGTTTACGGAATGCCGCCCAAAGCTTTTAGAGATTTATGGACTCGGTTTTACGGGGACCATTTTACTTCGCCCGAACGCGAACATGCTCGTCATCTTATCCAAATTTTTCAACGGTTGACTTCAAAATAAAATTGAACTTCTTGGCTCACAGCATCAGTGATTCGGGAATAAAACCTCTGCAGTCCAAGGTCGACGCGATCTTGTCATTCCCACAACCTGCTGACCCAAAAGCTCTCCAACGTTTTCTCGGCATGGTGCATTTTTATCATCGCTTTATCAAGTCATGCTTGAGTATTTTAGCACCACTCAATCAACTCGCTGCTAAAACTCCACGCAACAAACCTTTTATCTGGACTCAATCTGCGCAACGTGCGTTTGCAGCAGCTAAGGCCGCATTGGCCGACTCTGCTTTACTACCAGATCTTGTTGCGGAGTAAAGCATTATGGTAGACGCATCAGACTCCGCTGCTGGTGCGGTCTTCCAGCAGAAGGAGAATACAGCACGTTCGGCCGTGAATTGCTAGCCGTATATTTGGCCATAAAAAAGTTCAAATATTATCTCGAAGGTAGAGAATTTATTTATACCTCTGATCGCTGCTATAAACTCTAATTAATTATTTTGTAAGCAATGCTAACAAAGACAAATAAACTAAACTAATTCAAATCGTTTTTCAGGACGTGAGCACAGACACTTGAACTACATCGCGCAATTCACCACTGACATCTTCCTGCGAATCTTCCTAAAATTTCAAACACCTCCTTTCCTCAACCTATGTTTTCTTCTCCTCCTGTTCTGCCGCTGCGTTCAATACTAAAGCGACCTCCCGCAGGGAGAACAGGACGACCCTCTAAAAGAGTTACCTTTTCTTCTTCTACTATTTCCCTTTCTTCCTTTTTCTAGGTGGAGGGTGGTGTGGCGTCGCCCTGGCCGCGGAGCAGGCGGCGGCAACGTTTATCGGGGCAGCGTTGGAATCGAAGAAATTGGAAACCGAAACCATGCAGACGGCATCAACAAGAAATATATGACGAATATATCAATACTTTGTATGGTTAACACATAATAAAGATCAATATCAATATCAATAAACAGAATTAACCCTTTGCACTTGTATGTCGACTTATAGTCGCCAAAATACGTTTTGTCACTAGTAAATATGAGTGCAAAGGGTTAAAAATGTATAACCGAGACACAAACAAAATCTCTGTAATCAAAATCCAAAATTAAATTGGAGAAAAATAAAGTGTGGCCTTTAATTTACACCATCGCGCTATTAAGACTATTAACTCGGAGAAAGTAACATGTTGGACACATCACCATTTCTTCCAGAAATTGTTGAAATTGCATCTGGGGACGGATAAAAATGTTTTTATTTTATTTTCACGATCACAATACTTTCTCTCTACTCTCTCTCTCTACTCCGTAACGGGGAAAGTTAAAATGTGTGTTTACTCTGACTACACCTATAAAAATGATGACGTAGGATTAGCAAGTAGAAGGCATACGGACTCCGTAGACGAGATGAAGAAGCCATTAGAGCTACTTACTACCACCTCTGTTCAATCGATGAAAACCCACAACATCAGAACAGTCCACAAGGAGCTACAAAAGTTGGTGCAAAAGGGCGAAGCACAGAAGCAAATGGAACACTTGACGAGTTTGAGCAACCACTAGCTCTTCTCGCAGATTTATTGGAAAGATGCTTAGGCGGATATACTCATAATTCCAACGAGAGCTTTAATGCAAGCCTGTGGTATCCAAAAAACATTCACTGTGGAAAAAAAACAATTGAAATTGCTGTTTACACTTTTCGTGAAAGATTTTATCCCACCTCCTCCTAAAAATAATAGGAGCAAAGGGCATCAAAAGCAAAGGCAAAATATTCGCCGATTCGAAGACTGAGAAACGACAGCTGAGATTCGCGAAGGGCACCAAAGAAGGTAGGTCAGCGAGGCGTATGAAGATGACAACTTAACCCTTTCAGCCCTGGATTTTTAAATTTGAAAAAAAAAATTTGTTAATTATTATTGATGGGGAGCTTCTTAAGACCATAAATACCAAATTCGAACTGATTTGATTAATTAGTATAGGAATTAATTAGTGAGGCTTTGTTGAAGTGACATCTAGTGATAAACAGCAAAAATATTAATTTAAGTAGAGACATGTAAATATTGCGGTGGCAATTGCCACCACCAGGGCCGAAAGGGTTAACAATATTTCTTTTAGGGGGCATATACGTTTAGATCCCCGAGAAAAGGCATTTTTAATGAATTCTTTTCAGAACATAGTGTCAAATTATAAAAAGGGACTTTTTGCATTATAAAGCACACCTTTTGTGCTTCGTATTCACATTTTATTAGAAAGGTTAAGTTATAAAATCCTCCTCTTTCAGCGTTGTGAAGTCAGTCCCGCAAGATTTGCTTGATTCTGCGGTTACAATGATTTTTCTTTTGCCCGTTAATCTGAAACGCAAAATTTAAACGGCATCTTAAAGGAGAGTGTATTTTCTTGTCGCTGACGGATCCGATTTTTTAAATTCGAATATTCAACAAAATGGCGAATCTTCAAAATTAGAGTGTCGATCTTTGCAAACAATCACTTTTCTTAAAAAAAAAATGGAAGAAATTGAAATTTTCAAAATCGGATCCGTCAACGACAAGATCGGTTAATCCGTCTTCAAGTTATCATTATAACCGACATGAAAAACACTGTTTTGAGAAAAATGCGTTTAAAGTTTTACTATATTGTGAAACTGAATTTATTCAATTTCACGTCATCGTCAATTCTTGAGGGAATACAAGGAGCCCTTCTGATAAATTATCATTGGACAGATCTTTACATGCCGGGTGTTTCAGACCACCTGTCCCAGGCCTTTTTCTCGAAAACGTGACGTCATAAAGCTTCGAGAAAAGAAATAGCATGACCAACGCATATCTGAAGAATTTAATTTAGTTTCGATTTCCAGAAGTTACCGGAAGTAGGCGTAACTACACTCAACTTTAGAATTTCAAATGGTAACGTAGGTCGTGTGGGGCATCGTTAAATAGGTATTATAAAAAGAAACAACTTTTGTTTGAAAAATTTATTTCTAAATGATATGCTTAATGAAATAAAAATGAATGTGTGATGAATTAAATTTAAAAAAAATCCACCCCTCAACATATACAAATAATCTCAACCATTTTGGTAGGTATCGATATCACCTTTAAAACAAAACAAAAACGTGTTGATAGCTTTTTATACTGGTGTACCTAAACTTAAAAATTATTTTTTTTCGGGAGAGTCAAAAAACTTAAAAATAGTCCATACAAAAGCACGCCTCCCCCACTTTGCTTACACATTTCGATCACTTCTACTAATCGGAAAACTGTAAAATGAAATTGTTTATACGCATAATTGAGTGTTAAATCGACGATCAAAAACGATTATTCTCAATTTTGAGAAAGTGACCCCCTATTGTATTATTTTATAGAGCATTACTTATATTTTTTTACTTTTACGTTGGGGTGCAAATCTAGCTCGCCTCCTCGTGGTGCACTCTGGGTAACGCTAAAGAGCTAGAACAAATATATTTCAAAAACATCCAAGGATTGATCAAATTCATTTTTTTTTATTTAGTGGAGAATTGATATTGAAGACGCCTCAATGGTGGGGTAGTACTGGATTCATATCACCTAACAGGAATATTTCCATGCGGTATCGTAATGAATTTCTTATTTTTAAATATATTTTGTTTATGCGTTTTAGTGTTTTTGTTTATTTTCCGAAAAAGGTCCCCCTCAGCAAGTTTGGTACAAGGCCCCCACAGGGATAGCCACGCCACTGGCTAAAACTAGTTTATTTTAAACTATTATATACGTGTTGGAAGTTTTGAACATTCAAAGTTTCGGAGGTTCAGAGTTTCAAAGATTCGAAGCGTCGAATTTATTTTTTAAGTTTCGAAGTTTTGAATTCGGATTTGTCAGAACAACAATTTTCTAGTTTCGTTGAAAAAAACTTGAAATTTTACTAATTTCTGCTGATAGTTGTCTGAGCTTCGAAGTTTGAAACTTATTAAAACCCCTACTTTAATTTAATAAATACGTTCGCCAAAGAAAAGACAAGGAAAGTGCCAATGCAACCACTACAACACGTTTTCTATTCTTAGGGCTAAGTTTTTTAATATGTATTGTACATTTTCTTATTTAAAAATATATTTTGTTTAAGCGTTTTAGTGTTTTTTTTTTATTTTCCAGAAAGTTTGATACAGGACCCCCACAGGGATAGCTACGCCACTGGTCAATGTCAAAACTGGTTTATATTTTTAACTATCATATACTTGTTTAAGTTTGTTATACCACTATATTTATAATTTGTGACTATTCGCTTGTCATTTTCAAGTAAATTGACCCTTTGCACTCCGTTGTCGCCGATAACGCGACATTTAAAATGAACTGTCGCTTCTGTGGCGACACCTTGTTTTGCTAACTTGAGCGTTTTTGTAGCTGATGCGTCCATTTATCTTAACGTGTTTTTATTACGAAGAAAATTGTGAAATAAGTGATGTAAAAGATGAATTTGATTTTGTTTTGGTGCACTTTATGAGCACAAGGCTGGAGTGCAAAGGGTTAAATTATGACCGAAATATATTACATACAGAGGCATGTTCATTATGCACGAAGGGAAATATTCGGATTCGTTTTGTGGGTACATTTCCGTGGAAACAGTGCTGTTATTCTGAATTATAAAATTATAATTCAGAAAAGATTGATTCCCTTATTAAGTCAATTAAGGGGGTAAGTGCCTCGCGCCAGAGTTAGACCAGAATGATCTATTAGAAAATGATAATCGCCACAATCTTGGACCTGAAATTTTACCGCATACGTAAATTTGTTTGTACAGGCCTCCAGGGTTGATACAAAATGTTCATTACAACGGCGAAAATGAAGCAAATTCCTGTTTGTAGAGGTGCAGCTCTTACATTTTTGCGACTTTATTTGATAACTAATGACAATTTTATTACGTACATATTGTTTTCAAAGGTATAAACTATTTTTCTGTAGCATTACATTTTTAGTTTTGTGCAGAGAAAAGCTCCAGATATCCATCCAATATTGGTAATTTTTAGGATAAATTATACAGTTACATATATACAGTCTGATGATAAAAAAAAATCAAATTCTGTAGACGAAAATTTAACCCTTTCTCTCCAAGTGTGCAAAATATCATTTCTTAATATTTTATATTAACTTCAGAATTTTGTATATGCTGACCATCAAAAATGCATCGATT
The DNA here is from genome assembly GCA_910593695.2 of Ocypus olens. Classification (NCBI taxonomy): domain Eukaryota; kingdom Metazoa; phylum Arthropoda; class Insecta; order Coleoptera; family Staphylinidae; genus Ocypus; species Ocypus olens. Next base: position 8,860,467 of record OU343054.1, on the reverse strand, counting down.
TTCGACGCGGCACTTACCCCCTTAACTAACTTTTTACAACAAATTTAACCGAAATTCAACTTTCATTTAAAACATCCGGAGTCCATTAAATCAACTTATATTTATTGCCATCTATTTTAATACTAATAAGAACAGTTGGATTGGCGTATTTTTTAATTGCTAATTAACACCAGTTAATTTTAGAAAATAAAAAGCCGCGATAACTAACGGATATTCCACACTAATAATTAAATCGCGTTGGTGCACGAAACGCCGACAATTAGAAGTTTCTGCTTAACAAAAATTGGTTACTCTTCGCGACCTGATTATGACTAACTGTGCATCGCTTTTATTTATGACTAATGCACACAAAAGAACTGTTGTTGAGACATTCAGGTTACGTTACAAGAAAAAAAAACTCACTTAACTGAATTAGCATGAAGCGCAATTGTCTGCAATTTGTATTATTAGATGACGGTACTTTAATTGAGTACTAAATAAGGAAAGCTATCTAAGATAAATTGAAGTGGTGAATTCTATTAATAAATTTAGAGTATTGCCCAATCGATAAATGATTCGCAAATAGTTTAGCGGTATTTATAAATATTGAGATTCTCCAGCGCACAAGACATAATAAAATTATGCTCGATGTAATGCAATAAATTAAGTCCAAATAAATTTTGAAATAATATTTTAATTGGTTATACGTTTTCATGTGTTATTTTCGATTTTCTTTTATCCGATATTTTCCAAGTGATTTTTTTAGAAATATATGACGTAAGGTATCTAAGCAATATTTTCTTTAATATATTTTATATAATCTATATTAGAAATGTAGTTCAGTTACTTCAAAGCGATTAAAATATATTTCAAGTTTTGATTTAAAAGTATTACTACAATGTAAAATATTTACACTTTTATAATATTTTAGAAGAAGAGGAAACTTAAGTTTCAATATTTTCAATACCATTCTATTATTTTTAAATCTTTATTTTATTAAATTTTTGCAATATAACTATACAAATTAATCTATGCTTTTGCTCTCTTCAAATATTTTGGCATAATTATTAATATGTAATATGTATTCTAATGACTCCGAGAACTAATAATTATTAAAAGTTCTTATCAATTATTGGATCAAATTGGCGATTTTTTTTGTTATTCATCTAGTGGAACTTATAGATCGGTGACCAGAAATAAATAAGCAACTAATTAAGAGCGAATAACCAGTTTAAAACAAGCAGGCTGAATGAAGAGGTAGTATCACGCTAGAGCTGTAGGTCAATGAAATGGAATGTGCCGGATTGACCGAGAACCATCTCCAAAGTTCATGGGTATTTTCTCATGCATTCAAAATATAAACAGACCTTATTACGGATAACTGTTAATAACACAATTAATAAGGCCGAATAAGACTTATTGAAATTTTCATTGTCCACATGAAATCTGCTTAAATATTTAAAATCGGATTTTGAAAATAAACACTGTTATTCTAGGTATTTTTCCCCAAAATAGGTAAGCTATGAACAAATATTGTTTTTCTACTTTGGGTTAGCAATCGATTATTTGGGGCACTTTGTTTCTGTACACATCTTTTTTCACCAATATTCTCGAAGTTTGGGAATGTGTATTAAGCCCATCCAAAGAATGAGGCCAAAGAATTGTTTCATCTATGATGGGTTTGTTGGGGTCTATAAAGGTACCCTGGATTTTCTGCGAGCATTAATTATATTGATTTTTTTCCACAGAGGGACAATTAAGTTTGGTTGCCAATTTTTGAAACCGTCCTGAAGAATTCTAATATTTTGTTACCTGAATAGTTATTTATGTATTAAGGGCTTCAAATTAAAAAACTCGGTTTACTCAAAAACTAACGAGATTTCGAAAAAAACTTTCGAAGTTGTTCATTTTGGTATTCTCTACAATTATTATTCATATAAATTTGCTGTAACTATTATCGTTTCATAATTATAAACCAAAAATTGAAAAATTAATAATAATTTTTTTCTCGAATAGCAATGATTTTATGAAAAATATTTTCAAGCAAAAGATGTGCATTTCTTTGTTGTCTTCCGTGTTTGTTTAAATATTTTTGTGATATTTTTCATATTTAAGAAAATATTGGCAAAAAACAAAAAACAGTTAAGGTAAACACCCACTTCCGGTGTACGAAATTTTACCAAAAGCTTTTCAGTTCTTCAGATTATCAAATAAGACGTATATTCAAAGTTTCATATCAATTGCTCTATTAGTTTTTGAGATACAGCGCACACAGACAGACACACACACACCACAGACAGACACACACACACACACACACACACACACACACACACACACACACACACACACAGAGACACAAAAAAATTTTTTCCAGAAATTGTTGAAATGGCATCTAGGGACCCCAAAACGGATATTTCCGTAAAAAAAAATTAAAAAAAAAAATCACGATCACAATACTTTCTCGTACTTCGTAACGGAGAAAGTAAAAACAGTTCAAAGAGTAATTTCTTGTTATGAAAGATGGCTATGGAACCTGGAATAACTTAAGTATTGTCAAAGTAAAAAAGTCCATTTACTGTCTGCAAATACAGCGGCTAACAGGGTACTTTGTTAGAAGATTGCATCGGCGCGCTGTTTGAAATTGGCACAGTTCGGTCTTATTTACAAATGAGAAAGTTTATACTATAGATGAAAAGTTTAATAAACAAAATTCTCAAATCATTTCTCGTATTGTAGAATATGCTAGTGATAATGGTAGACATGTTTTTAAGTCGGAACATCCTTCGTTAGTAATGGTATGGGCAGGAATTACAGCGGATGGAAAAACACCTTTGGTGTTTATCGACGATGGCATTAGGATGACCGCAGAAATCTATCGTAGGTATCTATGGTAGAACCATAGGTACATTAACAATTTAGAGACCGCCAGTGGACTTTCCAGCAAGACCTAATACAGTGATGGATTTAACAAAATTGGCCTTCATTTTTACCACTCTTGAATCCAATTACGCTTTATGGGCTATTCTAGAGGCAGCGGGCCGTCTGTGCTGCTATTCCTGAGGAAGTGTTAGTTATAAGGTATCAAAAGTTACGGTGTCGACATCTATTGTTTGTGTAATTTAGTAATATGAACTGTGAATTATCTATACATTGTGAGTCAGTCAATATAGTGCAGTCTAAGTGAACACACGTGTTTTTGCTTTGCTCCCGGTGGTTCATCTAAATACCGAATCCAGCGTCCCTCTATTTCAACAGTGTTGCGATCTATAGATAATTTTAAGAAAAGAGTGCGCGCCTGTATTAACGCACACGGAGGGATTTTTGAAACTCTTACTTTGGCTATTAATGTTTGATGTTTATAAGAGTATTAAGTTTATTAAAAAACAATAGAAATTAACAAAACTACAATTCGTTTTTTTTTGTGGCGACCGATCTTATTTGCCACCCTGTATAATTTAACGCGTAAGAATTTGTTCGTTGCACAAATATATTAATGATTACCTTATCTATAAAATACAGAAACACATCACTTGGATCTTTTACTCTCAAATGTCGTACCACCTCAGGGATAGGCCCAGTTTCAGGAACATCAAAGTTGAATTGGTTTCTGTCACCAGTCACAACTTGCAAAGTGCAGATAGTCCTGCTTGCATCAGCAATGTCGACTTCCTCATTTCATTCATTATCATCAGTAGAATTTTCCTCATCAAATATACTGAAAGAAAAAAAAACACTTGAAATTCGTGAAATTTCGACCATTTTCAAACCGCGATAACGTATTTTCTATAGATTTTGATGAATCTTTAAGGTGAAAAATTTTGAAGTGTCTTCTTTAAAGTTATGCATGCGCAACCCCTTCCGCCCCCCTCTAGCACTCCTGTGAAAAAAATGTTTTTTTAGGAAACTATGTCCAACTTTGACGATGTATACGGAGTTGGAAATTTTTTGTCGGCTCGATCCACCATCAAGGCATTAAGATTTGATCAATTTCCTACGTAGGACTCAAAGAACGAAGTTTCTACGACGATTTGGCACCGAGTTATGGGTGTTTGAAAAAATGTGCATTTTGAGTTTTTTCGCACATAACTCGGTGACTTTTCAATCAATTTTGATGATTATTTCGGGAAAAAATCCCATTTTGGCTCTACTTTAAGGGGGTGAACATAGATTGGAATGATCCCTTTTCGAACCCATCAACCCCCGAACAAAAAAAGAGAAGGTTAAGAAGAGGTTAAGAAAACGTCCTACTTAGGCAACGTGTACCGAGTTGGAAAAAATGTGTCGACTTGATCCACCAAAAGTGTTTAATTTTTCTCCGCCAGTGTAATTTGTTTGTTTTCATTGGACGAATGGAAAAATGGATGAATGGTGGTGAGTTAGGCCCACATTTTTTCCGACCCTACAGAGATCGTTAAAGTGAGCCTTTTTTGACCGAAAATAAAGTTTTTTGTTAATGGAGTTCTAAGGTACAAAATGCGATATTCATGATTTCGCGCAAACAAATAATTTTCGTGCATATCTCAAAGAACATGCAAAGAAAATTTCACTCGTGAAAACGAAATTAATTTCGTGGAAAAACTTTGGACTAATGAGTCAAAAAATCACAAAATTCGCTTTTCTTCAAACACCTATAACTTTGTACCAAATCGTCGGAGGAACTTCGTTATTTGAGTCCTGCGCAGGCAATTGAACACATTTCAATGCCCTTTAGGTGGATAGAGTCGACACATTTTTTCCAACACGGTACACGTTGTCAAAGTTGGACGTTTTTTTTGCCCAAAAACGTGTTTTTTTTTATTTTGTACATAACATATATATTTTTTTGAGGCCAACATGTGCTCATTTTGTCAGTTTCGATCGTTGATCTTTAAAGTTAGCTAACCACGTTAGTGCCCTCGAGTCAGTTATAACTTTATAGTATCGTCCCTCGAGCAACGGTCGATATCTCTGCAATGCCAACACAAGCGCAAGGCATTCTTGTTTGTTAATATGATAACGACGTTGGATGGCATTAAGTTGGGCCGAGTCAAAACTTATAATCCTCTTCATTCCCTCGAGGTCGCTTTGGTATAACACTGCCGAAATGACTAATTAGTAAGCGTCAGTTTGGACTGTGAAGGGGAGATCCGGCAAAGAACGATGAAGGCGCAGGAGGGGTTTTTCAATTTCTTCCCGAAGTTGTTCCATTGCGAACGTAGCTTCTGCTATCCATGAAAATGGTCGTGTTGTAGCTATCAACTCGTTTAGTAGTGCAATTATTTCAGCAAAACCATTAATATGTTGACGAATCCAGTTGTACAAGCCGATAAATTTCCTTAATTGTTTCCTGGTTTTTGGAATGGGGTGATTTTTAAGTGCTTTTCCAGTGGGCGGGTTACGTCGATTTCCTCATTAGAATATCATTGTGATATTCTAATGAGGATTTTCCAAAAATGCATTTTTCTCTTCCCAGGTGTAAATTAAATTTATCCAAGCGTTCCAAAACCAAGGATAGATCGTAGATAGATAGTCGTATGTGTTCCTCTTCGGTGCGTGAGTACACAATGATATAATCGAGATATGTGTTTCTCTTTGGTGCGTGAGTACACAATGATATAATCGAGATATACCATTGTGAACTCGTGAAGCATTCCTGCGAGCACTTCCTGACTCGTCAGGCCCTGAAATGTTACTGGAGCGTTTCTAAGTCGGAAAGGCATTACTCGAAATTTGAATACCCTCCATCGGGTGTACTGAAGCCCGTATATTGTTTTGAAGTCTGCTCCATTGGTATCTGCCAGAAACCCTGTTTTAAATCAAGTGTTGAAAACATTGAAATCCCGCAGTGCTTCCTGAATTGCATTTGCGTGGATTCCGAAACCGTGACTTCGTTGATTCTTCAGTAATCCACGCAAGATCTAGCTTTTCTAGGGGACTAAAACGATTGGAGAAGTATGTGGACTCGTAGAAAATTATACCATCTTCGAGGAGCTCTTGAACTAGGTGGTATAGCTCTTGCTTCTTATTCGGGGAGTAGCTATAAATCCGCGTCCAGACTGGGTTTGAATGTTTTATCGGAATTTTATGTTCCTTACCGTGAGGCTGATTTGTAAATTGATCCTTCGGTGAAAACAGACGCGAAAATCTATGTATGAGTTCATGGAACTTTGCTGCGGCTTCTCCTGTAAATCCATGATCAAATTTCGGTGTGTCAATTTGTTTTCGAGTTTTTCGGGCCAAAGAAATGTTTAGCGGAGGCCAGTTCCAACATGGAGGCAGTGACGATGGCAATCAATTACTGCTTCGTGTTTCCTGACAAACTCGATTCCTAGGATGGCATCATATCTTAACTCTGGCATTATCAGGAAGTTTTCCGAATAATTCACGGAAATTAATTTTGGAAATACCTATTATGTTGGCTGTTGAGTTTACACCTACTAAGTTAGCTTTTGCGCGGACAGGAACTATGTTGGCTAGACGAGTAGACAAGCGCTTATTCGATGATTAATTATGATAGGGAGCAGAATTAATTGACTTGGATGAATGAACGGTAAAACTGTAGTGTGTTGTTGTTTTTATCGCGAGGGGGAGGTACACTAAAGTTTACATTTTCACAGTTATTCGCACTGGTTTGTGTCTGTGTATTATTACTGGGCAATACGTGCAATGTTTGTCGTCTAGCAGATGGTGTGTTGTTCGTCTTCGTTACTTTTTGTCGGGATCGATATCGTTTTCGTTGGACGGTAGGAAGTCGAGAACTTAATTTTGATAATTCGTTGACTGGCCACGCGCTGTCCCATTTCCCGGCACATTCGGACATTAATTATACCAATGATTCCCCTTTCTACACTTCGGGCATCTAGGAGGAGGTGATTTTGGCCGATTCAGTTGCGATGCCTGGCTACGAGAGTCATTTTCTCGTTGGACTGATGGTGTTACCTGCCCTGAATTCTGCATGTTTTGACCTGGAGGAGTGTGCGGGCGATCATCAAGCGTCTACATGTTATTAAAGGTTCGATAATTGTGATTTCTTAGTGGAGGTTCGGTCGACGGCTGGTTTGTGTGGATGATGGATGACTGTATTGCAGTGACGGTTCGCGGGTTTTTTTTCTGGTACGGCCGAGGTAACAAGGGTGGCAATATAGATAGGTAGGGTCAGTTGCAGAGACGGCTAGCTGCGTGACCGCACCTATCTGTATTACCTCTTGTTCCTCGGCCGTACCAGAAAAAAGCCCGCGAACCGTCACTGCTGTATTGGTTTGAGGCCTGTGGGTTCTGATGTGTGTAGGGGAATTTCCTGGGTGATTCCTGTTTGTACGGCTATTCTGCTGGGGTCTCAGTTTTGTTATAGTCCAGAGTGGTGTAAAACGATTGCCTGTTGGATAGTCTGACCGCCTCTTGCACAAATTTGTCCATTGTGGGTGGACGGAGAATGAGATCCTGGCGTAACCTTTCCGAAGATAATCTCCAGGTGACTTTTAACATGTACTCTTCGGTCAAGTGGGTGCCGTATTTCTGGAATAGAACTTGTTTACGGATGGTGAAGGGTCCTGGCGTTGTATCGCTCTGCCTCTTAGTTAGCAGCTCGACGGTTTCTTCGTATGGAATAATATCAGGATCGATGGCGTCACACAGAAGGGATGCAGCTCGCTCCCATGAGATTCCCCCTTGGAAGAAACTCCCATATTCTGAGATTTGTGCCTCCGTCATGCGAGCAAGTGTTCGCCGCTGTTTTTCCTTTGTGGTCAAGTCCAATCTATTGAAATCATTTTCGATGCTCTCCAGGAATGCTTGCAAATTCTTCCCGTAAAAAAACTCGATTGGTGTTGGTTCTGCACGCTTAAATTGCCGCATGAGCTCGAGGTACTCTCTGTGAGTTTGAGGACGAACAGCCTCATATTGTTTATTAAGATGATAATAATCGCGTAATCACGTTTTCAATAAAACGCCGGTAACAGTATTAATAACTTAACATTAGATACAAGATAATCACCAAAATATTTACACCAAAAATAATTTTATGTAAAAAATATAACTCGAAACAAATCCTACGCTCTTGTAATGTCATTAAATTTATATTTAAATGCTATCTCTCCAAATGATTAGTGTCATGATTTCTGATACAAAAATGGTATACGCAAAAACGGATTTTGTATTGAACTTTTCCTAGTTAATATATACAGTGAGATCAAAAAGTCGAAAATAGTTGGCAGCACATTTTCTGAAAATCCCTATATAATAATTCTAGTAAAATTATATTGACTGTCTGAAAATCTTCAATGCAGTGCAGTGTACGTTTTGTTAATTTTGACGTCTTCTGATTAAAAATAATTTTGTGTGTTTATCTGCCGATTTTAAACATGCAGTTATTTCTAGAACTGATCAGCACTATTAATAATACATTTAAGATTCATAATCCAGCTGTTTTATTTAAATTTCAGGGCTTTCCATGCCTAAATTCTCATTCTTAGTAACGCCACTGAACTTCTGTAAGTTAGGTTATGTAAGCGCTGTCTACTATTTTCGACTTTTTGGTCTTATAGTAACAGCACAGATTCTATACTGGTGAACAACATTTAATCATTGAGCGAATTAATGAACAAAATCAAAGTCTCAGAGTTTAAGTGAAAAATGTTTACAAACACTGATGTTCTTAATGCACGATTTGTAATTGTTTTTATATGTTAATTAAAGTTAAGCTTTTGGTCCAACGTGACATCCAGGTCATTTATTTCACTAACTCTACAAAGAGATTATGTGTCGATAGTGTAATTAATTAGGCGTAATTTATCAAAGGATATATCACAACTCTTTTGTAGATTAAGTGGTAATTTGTTCGTTTTACACCAATTGAAAATATTGTCTATGTCACTTTGTATCAAAGCATGGTCAGAAACATTGAAAAAAGTTTTGAAAAATTTTAAACCATCCGCAAACATTAAAAACTGACACGATTTCATGGATAGAGTTTTAAGTCATTTACAAAAGGAAGAAAAAGGATCGGTCCACTATGAGTAACTAAGGGTATCACAAATGTGTAACCTGCCCTGTTCTGTTTATTAGATAAGTTTCCATTTTTGAATAATTTCGTTGAACCCTACCTAAAGGTTTTAATTCTAATATAAGTCCACTTTATCAAATGCCTTCAAAAAATATAACAGCTGTTGCTATTGAGACGGAAGAAGCCACTATTAATGCAGTTATTTAACCCGCCATTGGTGGCGCAAATTTAATGGTGACGCCGGTCTCACGCACCGGGGTTTTCAACTGAAGATTTTTCGAAACGTGTTACTTATAGTTCATGTTTTTTTTTTAATTTATGCTCTTTGGCAATAAAACAAAGATTTTTAATCAATTTAAGCAATGCGGCAGCTACTCGAAATTGTAACAAAAAACACTAACGGAGAATAAAGTTATTCGACACACCCGATCTCACAGACCAGTAGGTCACCATTGGCGGGTTAAATAGGGAAGAAAATTAAGTAAAAATTTCAAACAATGTGAAATATCTTTAAAATATACTTTCTATGACCGTTACATTGAATTTGACGTTCAAATCGGACACAAATACTAAATATTTATATTAGTATCTAGAGTGCTCAACACTTAATCAAAAATAAGCAAAAAGTTAAAATCTACGATAGGTGGCCGGTCAGATAAAATCTGAAGAGTTCAAGAGAGATCAGCTGGCTTCTGCGCCACTAAGTCTGATAGTTTTATGTATGTCATCACATTATAACGATTTAACATTTTTATTGATGAGTAAAAGGTTAATGAGCAAAAAACGAATCAGTAAGCGTATGAAAATTTGAATGAATTTCTCTCATGACCGCAACAAACGGCTTGAATTGGAGTAGTAAAAAAATGACCAGAACTTTCTCCTCGGGAATTCAATGCTAATTTATTACACCGTATCGCCGCATTGATTATATGTGTATCGATGGAAATCCACTATTGGTAATTCAGAGACGGATGTATTTATGAAAAACTTTATTTTATAAATAACATATATAAAACATTCATTTTATAAAAACAGTTTTATACAGTGACATTACAATGACATAAATAGTGCTTAAATATATAATACGCATGTTCACACGCCATTCACACTGTCCTCACTTAATCCGACATTTATTCACAGTCTTTCAAACTAAGTAGTCTATTTAAGTGCTCCTTTACCGCAACTTTTTCTAAGTCTATAACATTTTTTTAACATTGCATACACGGAGTTTAGAGTAGAGGAGCCTTTGTGTAACGTCTTGTAAAGATTTTCGAGTTCTAAATAATCAGTTATTGGATTCTACCATTTTGTTACAATATAAAAATATTCTTGTAACATACCAGTGGTAAATTTCTCGTGATATAAATATCATATCAATACTATAAGTCAGCATAACTTTATTTGTTAGGAATTTTACTTTATTTGTAAATAAATTTGAGACAACCTCACCAACAGGTTGAATATTCACATATTTAGTCTTTACTAAATTTATTACTTTATTGTCTTTTTTTTTTCTTATAGCAAGAAGATTCGTGGTTTTAGTTAAAACCTGAAAACTTCTACAAGAGGTGTACCCAAAGGTCGCTCAGCAGTCACTCAATCACTAGCCACCAAATCTCTCGTGAATACTTACCATTGAAGAAGCTATTACTTTTAAATATTCGTCGCTGTCAGACCTGAGCTACATAAATAATAACATATCGGATTATTATAAATAATAAATAAAGATAGATATTTGGTAATATTTACAAAATTTACATTTAAAACAATTTGTGGATCGTTTTAAACGTGCAACTTTTAAGTTTTTTAAATAAATACATTTTTTGTTTCAATCCGGGATTTAGTTCGTGATGTACAGTTTGCTACGTTCGTAGCAAAATGCACACGTTTCGTCAGGTATTTTTGTGTTTGTTCTGTCTTAATTATACTTCGTTGCATTCCAAGTAAGCTTGGTGACAGTTGTCGCCGGATCGTCCTCTCCTTCCTGCTTCGTAGAGGACGTCGAAGCTGTTGGCGCCCGTTGTTCTTTCTAAGATGAAGCTGGTGGCGTATCTGTAGAATAAATGCAATTATTAGTATTTTAAAAACCTTACCGCAGTAATTAGCATACTTCTAGGAAGGTTTAACAATTAATATAATTATTGTGTGCATTGCATTCTAGTAAATCAAAATCCCAGGCAGCCATCCCCTACATGCAAATATCTAGATATCCTTTACAACTCCAAGCTATCCTTCAATTTTAATTAGTTTTAAGAATTGTACCTAAATAAATATTCACTTATTCTTCTTCTAACACTGTATCTCATAAACTAATACAGGAGTTAACATGCAACTTTGAACATAAGTCTTATTTGATAATCCGAAGAACTGAAAAACTTGTGGTACAATTTAGTACATTGGAAGTGGTTGTTTACCCTAACAGTTTTTTTTTTGTTTTTCCAATTTTTTACTTTCTCCGTTACGAAGTACGAGAAAGTATTGTGATCGTGATTTTTTTTTCAAAAATTTTTTTTACGGAAATATCCGTTTTGGGGTCCCTAGATGCCATTTCAACAATTTCTGGAAAAAAATTTTTTGTGTCTGTGTGTGTGTGTGTGTGTGTGTGTGTGTGTGTGTGTGTGTGTGTGTGGGTGTGTGTGTCTGTGCGCGCTGTATCTCAAAAACTAATAGAGCAATTGATATGAAACTTTGAACATCCGACTTATTTGATAATCCGAAGAACTGAAAAGCTTTTGGTAAAATTTCCTACACCGGAAGTGGGTGTTTACCTTAACTGTTTTTTGTTTTTTGCCAATAGTTTCTTGAATATGAAAAATATCATAAAAATATTTAAACAAATATTGAAGACAATAAAGAAATGAGATTAGTTTGTTTGAAAATATTTTTCATAAAATCATTGTTATTCGAGAAAAAATTTATTATTATTATTTTAATTTTTGGTTTATAATTATGAAACGATAATAGTTACAGCAAATTTATGTTAATAATAACTATAGAGAATACCAAAGTGAATAACTTATAAAGAATAAGTTTTTTTCGAAATCCCCTTAGTTTTCGAGTAAACTGAGTTTTTGAATTTGAACTATAATTTTTCCATCTTTCATAATTTTGACGTTTTAAACGTCAGTTTCATCCGACTTTACACAACGCTCGAAGTACATTTAAAATATAATTTAAATTGAAAATAAACCATGAAAGTGTAAATATAAATGATGATACCATCGGAGAAAGTAATATGATGGCCACATCACAATTTTTTTTTTAATGAAAAATATTACAAACACATTTGATTTTTTTTTCATTTTTGGTTTGTATTCATGAAACGATAATAGTTACATCAAATAAGTTATTTCGAAATTTCTTTAGTTTTTGAGCAAACTGACTATTAGAATTTGAAGTATAATTAGTCATTTTTATCTTTCATAATTTTGACTTTTCAAACGATCCTGCAAACCGCTTGATGTACATTTAAAATATGATTTAATTTGATTTTAACATTGATGGTCGCATTACCATTTTTTATTTTTTTTGCCTTTATTTTCAAATTTTGGGTCGGAAAGTAATTTTGGGTAGAAACGTTATTTTTCAGGCTAAAATTGCCAAATTATTTTTCTTAACAATTTTCAATTTTTTAATGTGCACTTTCCAGGCCAAAATTTTTAATTTTTTTCGCCTATATTTTAAATATATGGCCTGTTATTTTCATTTTTTTTTTTCTAAAGTTCTTGATTTTTTTGTCCTAAATATTCTTTTTGGCCACAATTTTCGATTTGTTTGTTAAAATTTTCGCTTTTTTTTGGTTTACATTCTTATTTCTAGGCGTAAATGTTTAATTTTTGCTCCAAATTTTCGTTTTTTGTCGATTTGTTTATTCAAATGTTCGGTTTTTTAATCTGATTATTTATTTCTTGCCTACATTTCAATTTACTACCCAATTTATTTTATTTTAGCCGAAATTTTCTATTTGTTTATTAAAACTTTCGATTTTTTAATCGGCATTTTTGATTTTTAGCCCCAAATTTTCGATTTTTGGTCTAAATTTTTTATTTTTGATTCTACATTTTTAACTTGAATTATTAATTCTATTGCGTTAGTTTTTTTTTTTGGCTATAATTTCCGAGTTTTTGGTCGGAAACTTACTTCGTGCTAAAGAGTTATTTTGGGGGTGAAAATGGCAAACCATTTTTCCCTGAATTTATAAATTTTTGGTCTGCATTTCTTATTATTGGATTGTTTGATTTTTCATTTTCAGGCTGACATTTTATCTTTGGCCTGTAATTCTGTTTTTTTTTGTTCCAAATTTTGGGCTTTTTTTGCTAAATATTCTTAACGCTGGCCTAAATTTTCGAATTATTGTTCTAAATTTTTGGTTTTAGAGCAATTTTAGATTTTTTTAACTTGATTTATTGATTATTACGCTTGAATTTTTGAATTTTTTGTCGGTATTTTAAAGTTTTTTTCTCTGTTTTTGCCTTTTATTTTAATTTTTTTAACCTTAATTGTTTTTATTTGCATTTTATTCTAGATTTTGGCCAATATTTTTTCTGGCCGGAAACTTATTTTGAGCTAAGGAGTTATTTTCGCGGCTTAAAATGGCACATTATTTTAGTTTTACTAGGATTTTCATTTTTTGTGTGCATTTTTTTGCCCATATTTTAGCTATGTACATGATATGTGTAAACCGTATGGTTGGTTTTGGCACGAATAAATTACTTTACTTTACATTAGATCTTTGCCTGTATTTTTCCAAATTTTTGATTTTTTTGCGCTAAATATTTTTAATTTTCGGCAAAATTTTTGGTTTGTTTGTTGAAATTTTCTCTTTTTTATGTTCAGGACAGGGCTTTCGATTTATGGTTAAAATTTTCGATTTTTTTGACTTATATTTTGATGACCTAATATTCTCCCCCCCCTGTTCGATGCTCTGTAAAAATATATAAATGTACAATCGTAATGTAAATATTCATAGTTTGAAAATAACAAGCGGAAATTGTCGAAACTATCCAAGTTAATAAAGTGATACCTACAAAGTTATTCGTTTTTATTTGAATTATATTTTAGGTTTTCTAACCTTAATTATTGATTTTAATCAGGGAATTTTTTATTGGCATACATTTTAATTTTTAACTTAAATTGGTGATAGTTATGATGATTTTTTTAAATTTTTGCTAGTATTTTCTAGTTTTTTTGGTCCAAATATTTGATTTTTTTGTCCTTTATGTTAGATTTTCCAAACTATTTTTTTTTATTTTTTCGGACTCTATTTTCGAGGTTTTTGGTTATTTATTGAATTACATATTTTTTAAATGGTAATAAAATGACGTACGTCCCAGTATTTATTATTTTATTTTTCTGTATACTGGGACGTACGTCATTTTATTACCATTTACATATTACCCAGTAATCATGGATTACAACACCAACAATTACAAATTTTTTGTTTTAACGGGTTTTAAATATAGAGATTATTTTAAGATAAAATTAATTTGCTTTGAAGTTTATCTAGAAAATATAGTCTGCGGGATTTATGTTTAAGAAATTACTTAATTTGTCTGAATTTTAGATTTTTTGCGTCAATTGATTTAATTGTTTATTATTTTTTTTAGTTTTTTTAATGTTTTTTTAATCAAACGAGTGGCCAATGGTAATTAATATCAAGGCCAGGCTTAAGCTAATTATAAAAAAAAATTTAGTAGCCAATTTTGGGTGCTTGGAGAGCTTAAATTGATATTTTAGATTTTTGGTTAAACTTTTTAATGTTTAATTTTTTTGGCCTACTCTTATGATTTTTACTTTCTCCTCACGAAATTCTGGAAAATATTAAAATCGAAATTTCAACGGAAATATCCGACCATTTTTTAGTCTGTGATTTAAGAAAAAATTATAACTCAAAAAAATGGACACATTTAAAAAAATCTGAGTTGATTCTAAAGGCAGATGTTTTGTGAATATACTTACTAAAATTTTTGAGAAATTCTACATGTCGGTATTTTCTTTTTAGTTCGACAACTTGAAATCTTAATTTTCAAAAATTCATAACACCCAAAAATGACCACATTTTCAAAAATCAAAATTAATTTTAAAGGTAGTGTATTAAAATATTTGAGGAACTCAATTTTGTTTTCGATTTTTGTTTTGTTTAAGAGTTTTACAACTTAAAATATTAATCTACAAAAATTCTTAACTCATGCCAAAATAGACGCGTTTTCAAAACTCAAAGTTAATTTTAAGGGTAAATGCATTATTATCGTATTAGAGTTTTAAAGGAATTAAATTGTTCAAATATTTGACAAACTTAAAAAAAACATTTTTGAAAATTTTTAACTCACGCAAAAATCGAAGGTAATTCTAAAAGCAGATGTTTTGTGAATATACTAGAATTTTAGATAAATTCTATACCAAAATTTGTTTCGTTCGACTTAACTTAACAACTTAAAAGTTTTGAAGGTAGACAGTCGTTCTGTCGATTTATTCAAATATTTGTGGAACTCAATTTTGCTTTCTATTTTTGTTTTGTTTAAGTGTTCAACAAGTTAAAACATTCATCAATTTAAGGAAAACGTTACACATTCTCAAAAAATAAAGTTAGTTTTAAAGGGACATGTTTTGTGAGTATATTAAAAAAATAGATTTTTTTATTCAAGTCTACAATAACTTAAAATATTAATTTTCAAAAATTCATAACACGCAGAAATTGACTCATTAAAAAAAAATCAAAGCCATTTTTTAATGTAAGTAAATGCATTATAATTGGCTCAGAGTATTTAAAGAATTCAATATTTTTGATATTTTTCTTTCTATTTTTCTTTGGTCAAATATTCGATCCGTTAAAAAAATCATTTCAAAATTTATAACTCACGTAGAAATTGACACATTTTAAAAAATCATAGTTTAAGTTAAAGGTGAATATAGAAAACATGTTGAGCAATTTCATTATATAAGAATTTATTTTCTTTAGATTTTGTCTGTTCATTTGTTCGAAAACTAAAACATTAATTTTCAAAAATTAATAACTCGGCGAAATCGGCAGACTTTCAAAGATTTAAGTTGGTTTTAAAGGTAGTGAAGATTTAAAAAATGTTGTGAAGTTCTATTATATCACTATTTATTTTATATTATATCTCCAACAACTGAAAACATTAATTATCAAAAATTCACAACTCAGCGAAATTGGCAGACTTTTTTCAAAAATGTAAATTAGTTTTAAGGGTAGTGAAGATTTAATTTTTTTTGTGAAATTCTATTATATCACTATTTATTTTTTAAAAATTTCTTTTGTTCAACTGAAAAAATTAATTTCAAAAAATTCATAACTCACGCAAAATCGACTCAAGGTTAATTTTAAAGGTAAATGTATTATGATTGCATCAGAATTTTTAAGGACATCAATCATATCGATATGATTTTTTTTTCTTTTCAGCTTTTCTTTGTTCAAATATTCGACCACTTAAAAAATCATTTTTAAAAAGTCATAACTCCCGCAGAAACTTTGTTCAACTGTTCGACAACTTCAAACATTAATTTTCAAAAATTCGCATCTCAGGAAGAAATTGGCAAATTATCAAAAATTTAAGTTCATTTTAAAAGTAGGTGTTTCGTAAAGATTTTAACATTTTTGTGGAATTCTGTTATATCACTATTTATTTTTTTTTAGATTTTTTGTTCGTCTTCTACTACTAAAAATATTAATTTTCAAAGATTAATTCAAATTTTTAAAGAATTAAATCATATCTGTATTTATTTTTCTTCGGATTATTTATCATTGTTCTTCCTAATATTGAACCTTAATTCCTACGCAAAACGTTAAATTCAACTGTTAAAATATAAGAGAGATTTATTTCGTACTTTATATTTTCATATTTTCTGGCGGAATTCTGGTGGAATTAGGTTGGCTATCTGGCGAAAATATTATGTGATCAGATGGTAATGCTGGTTAACCCATTTGGACCCGTTGTCCCTGTACGAGGCTTTACTAATAATGTAATAAATGTAATTTGATTCTTTTAAATATAAGTTTGAGTAAATTACAGGGTTCCATACACTCCATTTATGCTATGTTACACCAAACCGGCACAAGGGGGCGCTAGTAAGCATTTAACATTATTTATTATTTTTAACAGGTTTTTTCAAAAAGTATTTTTTTTTTTTTTAAATCTGTGGATCCAAATGGGTTAACGCAGCTTCACAACAACCCAGGAACGTTAAGGAGAACGGGAACGGGAACGGAAATGTACCCAGCTTGTCGTTTCCGTTACCGGAAATTAGTTATTAGTTGTGTAAACAAAATATACTTAATGTTTTAAGTACGACTCGGAAAATTAAAAACGAAACGTATAATAACAACGTGAAAGAAAATAGGGAGGTTTTAAAAAGATGTGTAGAAAATATTAAATCTGTGCCTCGCCAAACCAAAAGTTGATGAGCCGCCACTGATAATCTCTCTTGACGACTACACCAGATAGCTCCAACAAAATTGATTTCGGTAAATAAATTTCGAATTAATTGTTTTGATTTTTTACGTATTGGTACTTTATGCTATTACTAATAGTATTGTGCAATAATTGGTTGAATTTGGTTCTCGCTAATTATGCTAATAATATCAAAAAACATTTTGCAGACAGAATGTCTATGGCTGTTCGACCCGTTCGAAAAATGAAGCGTTTTTGGCATTCGGCTCGTAACTGATAGTGACGTGAACGATAAAAATTATGTAATAATATTTTACATAAGGTTATATAAAGGATGAATGTTGGTTTCTAAAGAATTATATTTTTTATAAGTATTTCTAATAATGGGTAATTTAGTGTTCAAATATGGGTATTTTCAATGATGAAAATCTAAAAAAAATTACTATAAAGTGCACGACTATACTCGGCGCACCGAATCGGTGGTATGGTCACGTTACGTTCACCCCTCATCCTCGTGATAGTTCGTCGAGACGATATGAAAAGCCTGATTTACACTGCTTTGCCACATTTTAGTTCTGTTCTTAAAACACAACACGAGAATATACAAATATTTTTTTTCTTTTAACTATTTACCACTTCCTATTTAATTGTAATTGAAAAAGACTGATTTATGGATATAACGTAATCACTACATTTCGGCTGCGTGACACGCGCTTCACATGCGTTTGATCACGCGAAGATCACGCACATCTAATATACCACGGATTCGGTGCGCCGAGTATAGTGTAATTTCAAAAGATACACATCCTCGGATAAGGCGAAACTAGTAGAGAATTTTAAACATTTAGACACATCTATTTTTCTATTGGTTAGTATTAGTTTCTTTTTCATTTTACTAATAATTAATAGGCAAACACATTCTTTGTAGGTTTATGGGTACCAACTAGTAAAAGTATAATCAAAATTGTTTATATTTTGTAACAATGAGAAAAAGTTTATTCCATATCTTGCAAAAACATTCTACCAATGAAACCATTAGAAGTCGCAGAAAAAAAAACTATCAACAAATGCGCAAATTATACCACGAGCAAAAGGCAAAAACAAAGAATTTATGTTGATGGACGCCGAAGCAATTCCCAGTGATTAATTAAGATCAGTCAGTGTATCACTTTCTAGATTTCCTAGCGGTACAAAACCGGCCTTTTTCCACGTCCACACACTCGAATGTACGAATCGAGTGAAAGGAAAGGCGCACGCTTTTTGCCACATCAAAAACGAATTTGTACGGATTCCATTATAATTTTGCTCTACTTACGTTCCCAGTTGGCAGAAGATGCTCGTTTGGCCGATGTCGTTCGTGCACTCGTTGTTCGCGTCGCACATGTACTTCTGCATACATTTGCTTTTCACGGTGGACAACGACCTCACGTATCCTTTCATCATTGCTATTCCGGCAACGGTGGCGTCGCTAACCGAATCCTTCTTGCCAATGTTCCTCGCGGCCAGCGATCTGTGCGAGAAGGAGGTCTTCAGGGCGTCTAGTAGATTCACCACGATGTTGATGAACTAGAAGGAATGCATAGGTGTTAAAGTAACAGTTTTGGCTGTAAAAGCTTTAGATTTGGATATTTAAATAGAAATTTCAAAACCTTCACAAAATGTTGCCCCAAATTCTTGATGGTCATTCTGAAGGCGTTCTGTTTATTGCTATCAAATAAAATTATCTTGAGAAAATGAAACCCAAAATCTTGTTTAAATCAATTCTCCAAAAAATATAACCCGAAATTTAGTTTAAATTTTTATGGAATTTGGCTGGTAACAAAAATAGAAACTGTGAGAATACTGCCCAAAATTTTCAACAATTCTTAATTGAAAAATTCATTTTTTAAATCGATTTAGTACAGATATTTGATGATGGTGATGATGGTTTGTGGAGGGCGATCAAATGGTCGCAGCACTTAGACCATTCGTTGGTCCTTTATGCCACAAAGATATTTAGAATGTAATATAAATTTTCTGGAATATTTTATTCTAGAGCATCTGAATATATTTGTAATTCTGATATAGGTGTTTTTAAAAGGCATATAATCTTGTCTAGACACTGCAAACTTGATAGTATTTTGTAATTTAATATAATATATTTTTTTCTGTTTGTAGAATTGTGTCAGTTTCAGCATTTCAAAATGACTTATAATTTCTAAAAATTTAAATTTTTTCCTAAGTTTACAATTAAGAAATGCAAATTTAAGAGCACATTTTTTTCAAAATTTCATATAATCCATCATTGAAACTTCCCCCATGTTGCTACAGGAAACAGAAAAAAATCAGTTAATTTTAAATCACTCTGATGCTAATTTATTAATTTTTATTTTTCGGAGTTGTGATGCATTTCCAAATGTATACAGTGACAACAGTTTAAAATAAAGCAAATGAAATTAATATTATACCAGATAAATTAAAAGAAAACATTCAAATCCGTAGATTTTAAATAATTTTTTGTATTTGTAGAATTTTGCTAATTTCAGAATTTCAAAATTACTTTCATTTTTAAAAATTTAACTGTATTCCTAAATTTACAATGACCTAATTTGGAATTTTCAAAAGCCCAATAGCGATTATTTTGTAACGAAACGTGACCGTTGGTGCAGAAGGTGCTTCATCAGTAAAAAAAGAGCTCGCTAAGAAAATTTAAAAATACTAAAAATCAGAAAAATTAACTTTCTTAATAAGCATCCCAGACCATGTTTTTATCATGAAAAGAACAAGAAAAAACAATTAGATAGCTAGAATCGACTGCCGTTTTACAATATCAGCTAGCTAGAATAGCAAAAATGTTAGCATGTCACTTTGAAAATTTAGAAAAAATCGATTTTTTTCAGATTTTGAAAAACATTCAAATCGGTAGATTTAAAATAATTTTTTCTATTTGTAGAATTTTGCTAATTTCGGGATTTCAAAATTACTTTCATTTTAAAAAATCTAACTGTATTCCTAAATTAACAATTAAGAAATGCAAATTTTTAATGCTTAGAAATTAAAATAATGTATACAAAATTTCACACATATTTCATTGAATGTTATTTTTGGGTACAATAACAGAAAACCTTCAGAAGACCTTACCAAAAACAAAATATTGAAAGTCTTAGTAATTTTTGAGAATAATTTATAGAGACCCACCACCGTCCATTCAAACATACCTCTCCAGCTTGTTTAGCCATGGTGTTGACCTGTTCTGGATTCTGGGATCCGACCACCGCCGATAAAATTGCCGCCAGTATTCCCTGTGCAAGCGAAGCTACTACTAGTGCAAATTCTAACTCTATTTTGGTTGATACAAGTATATACATAAGATTTGAGAATCCAACAGGAAGCAATCGATACATTGCTCACTTATTAAGATCTATGAAGCGTTAAGCCATCTTTTGATATGGTACAAATTTAGTCTTAACTCTCAAAACTTACTAAATCCAATTGTTGATTATATAAGGAATTAGAGCAGGCGTGGGCAAACTTTTTCACAGACATGATTACAAAGTAACACGTGGGTCAACATACAAAGTTAAGTATTTGTATATTATTTTTGCTATTCACTTCAGAATTGTGTATATCATTGCAATTGTTGAAAAAGTATCTATTCGAAAATGTAAAAATATACAGGGTGTCCCATTTAAATTAAAAAAGTTGACGGTATTTCCGGTGAAACCGGAAGTACAGTAGTAACAAAAAATATGGCATCAGATGCGTTATGTGTCATTATGCTTGCCTGCAGAATTTCATAAATTTAGCCCTTTTTGTTTTAAACATATTTACTTGGTTCCATACTTTATCCCAACCCTGTATGCTGACCGTCAAAAACGTAACGTTTTTCGAGGTGGCACTTACACCTTTAAAAATCGTTCGTGGCTTGGGTGAATGCGACCCGCGGGCCGTAGTTTGCCCATGCCTGGATTAGAGAGTGTCTTCTTAATCCGTGAGTATTGTTATGGTTTGTTAGGTTGTATTTACAATGGTAATGATTTATATCTATACTTTACCTGCATGGGTGAACCGTTGTCTACTTTATCGATGTTGTCGCCACCTCCACCGCCGCCTCCCAAGATGGCGGTGAGGATCTTAAGACCTACGGAGAGGAGGTTGGCCCATGGAGATGGGGCGATGCCGTCGTCTAAACTTTCGGATTTGTTGGGACCCACGCTCTGGCCGCCCGGGTTGAAAATCATTTGCATGAGCATACCTGGAATTTCGAAGGAATTGTAACCGTTGATTTTAGGTAAAAGGGTTTATAATCCCAATAGAATATGAAGGTTACACTAAAGGAATTTTTTCAAATGCCATAACCGTTATTATCTTTATCCAACTACTTAAATGGGTTATAAATGAGGAAGTAAGAAATGTTTAAAAAATAGTAGTTAGTTTCGTCATGTTATAGTATAATATACAACAAATCTCTCCAGTCAAATAAATAAATTATGACATAGACGAATGCAAAAGTATTTACGAAAATAAAATAAAACCAACCAATTAGGATAGAAACACCAATAAGACGACATCTACCATTTAAAATGTTGAAACCAACCAATCAGGATAGAAACACCAATAAGGCGACATCTACCGTTTAAAATGTTGCACCACTCAATAACTGTCCTATGCTGATTAAGCCAATGTACTCTTGTTTAACAGTCAATCGATTTAAAGGAAACTAATATGAGAAAATCAATTAAAATATCAATTATTGGTTAAAAGGCCTCTAGTTGATAGCCAATTAATAATAGTGATATGCCAACATTTTTTAGTGTATCTTAAAAAAGTGTAAATTATCATTAATAAAGAAATATCAATTATTTTGGATAAATAAGAACTACGGATACCTCTTTTATTCAGTATTTTTTTCGTATATTACGTCACTAGTGTGTTAAGTGATGTGTTGCAGTACGAGTAAGATTTTTAAACAGGTACTGTAACATTATACTTCTTACTGCCCTTTCGAAATTCCTCGATTTAACTTTCTATTATTTTTCGATATTAGTTCACTTTTTATTAAAAATTAAAGATTTGAAATTAAAATATTATGTTATACAGTATATACTATGTTACATGGTGTAACAATGTTAAAAAAAGTATTTTATTTCAAACATCTTTAAATTTAGTATCCTGTTCAAAATTAGTTAGTAGTAAAATCGCATTAACTGCTTATGTTGCTTAGCAACGGTACTTGTGTTTTATTTGTTTTTTATTGTTTCAAAAAGAAATTAATTGCAGTCGCGTATAAATTGAAATGCGCATGCGTCTCTGATTAACGTTTTTCTGCACACAAATGCTTTTTAAATGACCCACGCGTTCATTTTTTCATGTCATGAAAGAGAGAGCAAACAATTAAAGATAAAAAAATTAAAGTGTAAATATTTAATGTCGAATTAATTTAAAAAAAATCCAAGTGTATGTGTAATTGTTTAGTTTACAAATATTTCATTGAATTTTCCATACATCAGCAGGTATAAGCTTAATTATACAGTGCGCGCCTAAAGTATGGAATGTAATCAGTAAAATCGAAATATAATATTTTTGGAAAAAATCCTCGATTTTCTTTTATCAAAATACACATTTTTGCATGAAAGTCGATTTTCAGCAGTCATTTGTTTTTGAGTAATGACGTCATCAATTTTGTTTTTAAATGGCAACCCCTATTTTTATTCTTGATTTTGAGAGATCTTGTCATTGTCGAACTGGAAGTATAAAAATGTTGCCATCTTACATAAAAAATTTTTCGAGAAAATGACGAAGGTGAGAACCCGATATTTATATTTTTTTCAAAATGACCTTGTTCCAGCGCTTGTAGCAACCATGATCTTGACCTTCTATATAATATGGTTTCAACAAGACGGCGATTCCCCGCACTGGGCGCGGTTTTTTTTTATCGAACATGTAGAAATACTACTTGAACATTTTGAATATTTTCCATACTAATTATGCGCATTCATCTCTTTCGCGGGCTATTCTATCGGTCGTCCTCACCTGCCAATCCACCTATTCGTAATGCAATTGTCAAAAAAACGCACATAGTGTGGGTTGAGCCGTCTTGCTGAAACCATATTACATGTATGGAAGGTCAAGATCATTTTTATTTGGAATAATGCGCTGGAACAAGGTCATTTTGCAAAAACTCTAGATATCAAGTTTTCACCTACAATTGTCATTTACTCGAAAAATGTCTTATGTAAGATGGCAATATTTTTATACTGCCATTTCGATAATGAAAAGATCTCTCAAAATCAAGAACAAAAATAGGGGGTTGTCATTTAAAAATAAAATGGATGACGTCATTACTCAAAAACAAATGACGACTGAAAATCGACTTTCATGCAAAAATGGGTATTTTTATAAAAGAAAATCGACTTGTTCAAGGATTTTTTCCAAAAATATTTAATTTCGGCATTACTGCATATATTCCATACTTTAGGCGCGCACTGTATACAACTTCAGTTTCTTTAACGGTAACCTATCTTTTTTTTAATTTTTGAAATCAACAGGCTTTTTCGAACTACTTGTATGGATAAATATAAATTATAAAAATTAGCAGTCCCAAATTTGATCCCTGTGGAATACATCCAGTATCGAATTATTGATATAACTTTTTAATTTTAGAGTTTACCGAAAAATGTTTTAAATGAAATTTGTTTGGTTAGAAGTGCTTAATACAAATTTTTAATAGAATTTATTGCATTTTTACAAACTATCAATCAATTAAGAACGTCCAGAAAAATTTATTTTACAAGACCACCTCCAACTTTCACACATATCTCCATTCTTTTAATGAATTTACCATCGACTTTGCGTATGGTGTGGTTGATTTATTTCATTCACCGCGTCCTGTATTCGTGATTTTAGTATTTTTCGATCACGCGTAAACTTAAAAAGAAAACTAAAAAAAAAATCGACAGGTATAAGGTCAAGCGACCTAGCAGGCAAATTTATTGGTCCAAATCTTCCCATCCACCTTTCTCCGAACTGATCTGTCAACCACTGTCGTATGCAAATGAGACCCATCTTGTTGCCAAAAAATATTACGCCGCATTTTTAGCGATAAATTCTCTAGAAACGGTAATACATACGTTTACAAAAGACGCACAAACATGTTGATTCAAATTCTCGTCAATAAAATATGGACCAACAATTCGATCATAAAAAATCCGCACCAAATATTCAATCTTTTATAACGTTGACTTCGTTTTTTAATGACCCAGTTTGGATTTTCAAGAGCCCAATAGCGATTATTTTGTAACGAAACATGACCGTTGGTGCAGAACGTGCTTCATCAGTAAAAAAGATGATTATGTGAAAACTTGCATTTGCGAGGTAATTCTCACCAACTCTTAAACAAAAATCCAATCACTTCTCTTCATCTTCATCTTCATTTTCTAGTGCATGTCGGAACTTTAGTTTAAACGGCCGAACTTTGTTTTCGCTGTAAATTCTTTGCAAATGAGTTTTACTATACTCGGCGCACCGAATAGGTGGTATGGTCACGTTGCGTTCACCCCGCGTCCTCGTGATAGTTCGTCGAGACGTTATGAAAAGTCAGATTCACACAGCCTTACCACATTTTAGTTCTGTGCCGGAAATATAAATCTTTCTACTTTAACCCACAAAATCTAACTATTTACCACTTCCTAATTAATCGTAATTGAAAAAGGCTGATTTAAGGATAGAAAGTAATCACTACATTTAAATAAAACAGAAAAACGAGAACACATGGCATACAACAGGCGTGATTAAAAATTTCGGCTGTGTAACATACGCTTCACGTGCGTTTGCGCTGACCAATCAGCGAACATCACGCGAAAATCACGCAAACCTATAATACCACCGATTCGGTGCGCCGAGTATAATATTCAGTCCATGCTCGTTTACGTAAAAATAACTTTGGTGTTTCTATTACTGAATCTAATGCCAAAAGTGTAGCCGCATCGTCTTCGTTGTATTTTTGCTTAGGTTTCTTAACAGTCAATACAGATCGACGTTTATCAAATTTATTTACCCGTTTTCGCAGTGACTCGCGTGATACTGCAGTTTTGGAATTTTTTTATGAAACAGGTCTATAGCATATCGATAAGATACGTTTCTAATGCCATACCATGTAACCAAATAAATACATTCTTTATTGGTTAACTTTTTGTAGGCATTTTGAGGCACTTTGATCGACAAAATTAAATTATTATTATATACATTAAATTCAAAACAACACGTTATCTTAATTGAACTTAATAACAGACACCCATAACAATCTAAATTTAGAATTGGATATTTTTTACATTTAATCTTTTTTGATGGTAAACCTATTTATGCAACAAGCAGAACTTTGTAATTAAGCCTGAATATACACTGGAGGAGAAAAATGAAACACTTGAAATTCGTGAAATTTTGACCATTTTCAAACCGCCATAATTTGGCGTATTTTCAATCGATTTTGATGAATCTTTAAGGGCAAAAAACTTTAAAGTGTCTTCTTTAAAGTCATGCATACGAACTTAAGCGTAACCACTTCCGCCCCTCTCTAGCACACCTGTGAAAAAAAAAATTTAGGAAACCATATCTAACTTTGACGATGTCTATGGAGTTGGAAAAATTTTGTCAACTAGATCCACCATAAAGGCATTAAAATTTGATCAATTTCCTATGCAGGACTTGAAGAACGAAGTTCCTACGACGATTTGGCACCAAGTTATGGGTGTTGGAAAAAAAAGTGCATTTGATGATTCTTTCGGGAAAAAATCTCATTTTGGCCCTACTTTAAGAAGGTAAACTCAGATTGGAATGATCCCTTTTCGAACTCTTCAACCCCCGAACAAAAAAAAACTCGTTTTTGGGCAAAAAACATCCAACTTTGGCAACGTGCACCGAGTTGGATAAAATGTGTCCACTCGATCCACCAAAAGGGCATTGAAATGTGTTCAATTACCTGTAAAGGACTAAAAAACGAAGTTCCTACGGCGATTTGGCACAAAGTTATAGGTGTTTAAAAAAGTGCAGTTTGCGTTCTTTTTATTTTTTCGCTTGGAGGGGCGAAGAGCTCTCTCCTTGAGTGGGGGATAAACCCTCTCAAACAGGACACATTTTGCTTTTATTTCTCAAAAGATCGTCGAAATCGGTTAAATAGAAGCCGAATTATGGTGATTTGAAAATTACCTAAATTTTTACAAATCTCAAGTGTTTCATTTTTTTCGTCAGTGTAATTTGTTTATTTTTATTGGACGAATGGAAAAATGGACGAATGATGGTGAGTTAGGTCCACATTTTTTTCCGACCCTACAGAGATCGTTAAAGTGAGCCTTTTTTTGGCATAAAATAAAGTTTTTTGTT
Source organism: Ocypus olens (assembly GCA_910593695.2). Taxonomy (NCBI): domain Eukaryota; kingdom Metazoa; phylum Arthropoda; class Insecta; order Coleoptera; family Staphylinidae; genus Ocypus; species Ocypus olens. Next base: position 8,833,740 of record OU343054.1, on the reverse strand, counting down.
AATGGAGTTCTAAGGTACAAAATGCGATATTCATGATTTCGCGCAAACAATTAATTTTCGTACATACCTCAAAGAACATGCAAAGAAAATTTCATGCGTGATAACGAAAACAATTTCGTCGAAAAACTTAGGAGTCAAAAAACCACAACATTCGCTTTTTTCAAACACCCATAACTTTGTGCGAAATCTTCGTAGGAACTTCGTTCTTTGCATAGGGGTTTGATCAAATTTTAATGCCTTTATGGTGGATCGAGTCGACAAAATTTTTCCAACTCCGTAGACATCATCAAAGTTGGACATGGTTTCCAGAAAAATACTTTTTTTTTACAGGATCGCTAGAGGGGGGCGGAAGGGGTTACGCTTAATTTTGCATGCATGACTTTAAAGAAGATACTTCAAAGTTTTTCGCCTTCAAAGATTCATCAAAATCGATTGAAAATACGCCGAGTTATGAAGGTTTTCAAATGGTCGAAATTTCACGAATTTAAAGTGTTTCATTTTTTTTCCTTCAGTATATATTTTTTAAATTGTTTCTCTATTAATGCATCTAATCTGTTGAGAAATAAAGGGTTAGTATTATCATTCAAAATATAAAATTTAACAACTTTCAATTGAGATTTGGATTTTTGAAAATTTTCGTCTTAATTTATTGAGCACTTGAACAAAAACGTCGCAGAAGAAAATATAAAACATGCAAGCAAAATTCTATAAAAAATCATCTTCAATAGCCGAAGTATCGCTTATTCAAAATCAATTGATTATTGTAAATTCAGCAGTTTTCAATAGAGATATGGATTTTTGAAAATTTTTGTTTTAATTTTTTGAGCACCTGAACAAAAACACAGCAGAAAAAAATATAAAACTTGCAGGAAAAATTCTATAAAAAATCATCCTCAATGGCCCAAGTATCGCTTATTCAAAATCAATTTGATTATTGTAAATTCAACATTTTTCAATAGATATGGATTTTTGAAAAAAAAATTTTAATTTTTTGAGCAATGGCCGAAGTATAGCTTATTCAAGATCCCATTTTGGCTCTACTTTAAGGGAGTAAACTCAGATTGGAATGATCCCTTTTACGAACCCTTCAAACCAGGAACAAAAAAACGTTTTTGGGCAAAAAACGTCCAACTTTGGCAACTTAATTTACATAATAAAGAAGGAAGACAAAAAATAAATAAAAAATTTACATCGTACATAACTAAACAAAAGATTTCGAACAAGAACAGATTAAACATTATTACATAAACAAGTAAGACTCTACATATTAATTACTTATTCAAAACAAGTTTTTTAGAAGTGGCAAGGAAGGATTAAATATGTCCAAATCTGGAAAGCTATTGCAAATTCTTGTCATTCTAAAAATGAGTGAATAGTTTATGACATTAGTTTTCGCAGTTGGAGGCGCAAAAGAGTTAAAAACCCTCTGAACCTGAAAGTTTAGTTGTTCCAGTAAATCAGTATCATTAATTCTGTAATGTATCAGGTTATAAGGGACACCAGAGAGGTAACTGATCTACGCGAATCAAGGGAGGACATATTAAACTCTGGAAGACCTGTTGCTTTCATAATAATGTGATCATAATTTTGTATCGGATACTCTATGTTTTTTTTTTAAAAGCAGCTTTAAAAACTTGTGCTGAATAGATTCAATTTGTCGAATGTAGCAAGACTGGAAACGAGACGATACGATAGAGCAATATTCCAATTTAGATCGGACAAAGGCATAAAACATTTTAATTAAAGTGGTGGTGTTTTTGAAATATTTAGAGTTCCTCGTGATGAACCCTAAGATTTTATAGCTTGAATCGCAAATTTCATTAATTGAGCAGCAAAAGTTAATTTATTATTCAGCAATACGCCCAAATCCTTGACCAAGTTACAGTGAGAAAGCAGATGTCCGCCAATGTAGTAATTATAATTTTTCGCATCTTATTAAATAATATAAATGTTGTTAAATCGTTTTTGATTGAGAAAGTTGTCCATTATTCGGCCGAATCATTTTCTCCACAGGTGACGTCCAATCAAATGATAGTGGTTTCATTGCCTAACAGTTTAGTTGTTACTATGGTTACGATTTGTTTTTTTTTTGTCAGCGAACTGCCGCAATTTCCAAGTAGAAAAATTATTCGTTATAATTTAATGTAAACAGAAAAATCTTTAGGTAATTATTTAATATGACGCGAAAAAATATAGTATTAAACTCGTGAGCAAGTTGGCCATTGCAACAAAGTTCACCCTCGTGGCAATGGCCAACGTTTTCACTCGTTTAATAATATACTATTATAGGGTTTACCTTACCGTTAAAAGTAATATGTAAATATTTGTTAAGATTCAGATGAAGGTCGTTACCAACGCACCAGTCACTGATTGTAATTCTCTCATTAACATTCGACAATCGTCCTCCGTATAGAGATACTTAAGCCATTGAGGATTTTTTAAATGGAATTTTGTCTGCATGTTTTATATTTTCTTCTGCGATGTTTTTGTTCAAATGCTCAAAAAATTAAAACGAAAATCTTCAAAAATCCTTATCTCTGTTGAAAATGGTTGAATTTACAAAAACCAAATTGATTTTGAATCAGCGATGCTGTGGCTATGAATGATCATTTTTTATAGAATTTTGTCTGCTTGTTTTATATTTTCTTCTGCGATGTTTTTGTTCAATTGCTCAGAAAATTAAAACGAAAGTTTTCAAAACTCCATGTCTCTATTGAAAATTGTTGCATTTACAAAAACTGATTTTGAATTTGAATTGATTTTCGGCCATTGATAATGATTTTTTCTGGAATTTTGTCTGCATGTTTTATATCTTCTTCTGCGGCGTTTTTGTTCAACTGCTCAAAAAATTAAACCGAGAACAGAGTAAATTATCTTTTTAAACATGCGTTTTTTCATAGGCAAAACAAAAACAGGAAAACATTTGCCACATACCTAAAACATTCCAAGTTTTCAAATTTATTTATATTATAAGATTCTGCCAAAATCTCCAAATTCTTCGCGAATCAAGAACAGTCATATGTTTATTTGATATAGCAGATAATATAGCCAAAATATCACCCTCACTCACAGGTATTATATCAAAAGGAACACTATTTACGTGCCCAGGTGAACAAATATTAGCAGAATCATATCAAAAACATTTTTGCCGCAACCATTAACAATTTCAGAAGGTGTTACGATGTTTACTAACCGTGATCATAGTTACTGTCTAAAATCACTGATATTAGAAAGTAGCAATCACAGGTAGTAACGTGCTATTCAAAAGTAGCTAGTGTAGGCTATGGAAACCACATAGAAAGGACGTGGTACCATAATGGGAAAGAAACTGCAAGATTGTTTATTGAAAAATTTAACAGATTAAAGATTAAGCATAGGTAAGCAATTTTTACGCCTAACTAAAACCGAGATAAGACTAATCCCCGGTATCCTTATCATTTTCACAAGATGGCTAAAGTGGACAACACCACCTGTAGATTTAATTGCCAGAAGAAACGGCCGAACATATTCTATGCAGGTGTGTAGCATCAGCCTTAACCGGAGTGATGGCGATAACTCCAGAACGGATTAGGGCCTCCCATGAAAGTTGAATTTCTTTGAAACTAGTAGTAGTAGGGTATTGGTACAAAAGACCTAATCAGGTCGCACTGCTGTAAGGTTTTCTATAGCCATTCAACCCCTTCTAATCGAATCTGATGGATATTTGATCGCACCTCATATGAAAATGTATTAGAAGTTTGATTAGTCTCCAAGTCATTATGAAGGAATGATTAAGTGAAATTGTGAATCGGTAAAATGAGGTGAAATTAGTTTAGAAAACAGAAAAGTCCTTACCAACAATTTCCTTACCTAATAAATTGGACCAGGAAAATCCCCCACCGGAGGACTCTTGAATCGAATTCGTGCTGACGTCGTCGAGGTCGTCGAGGGCGACTTTCTTGATGGCGTTCTGTTTTTCCGCGAATTTCCTTTCGATTCTTTGCGCAGGCAACTGTGGACTCCGCGCAGGCACGAAACCGGTTTCGTACTGCATATTCGGGTAGGCCAGGGTGTTGATGATGCAGCTGCTCGCGATAAGGGCCAAATACGCCCATCCTGTTGCCGGCTTATACATTCTGTAACAAAAAAAAAATGATTTGAATGTTGTTGCTTCATTTTTCGCTATAGGAAACTTCATCGGCAAGACAAGTTTACTAGTACCAGTGACGGCTCACGGGATTTTTTTGTACGGCCGAGGTAGCAGAGGTGGTAATACAGATAGGTGCGGTCTCTGCAACCGTCCCTACCTCTGTAAGAAGATACTTCAAAGTTTTTCGCCCTTAACGATTCATCAAAATCTATTGAAAATACGCCGAGTTATGGCGGTTTGAAAATGGTCGAAATTTTACGAATTTCAAGGGTTTCATTTTTTTCCTTCAGTATAAATATTTATTCATTAATAAATCAAAGGTCTTTATTCTGGTGAATTGTAATAAAGGAATAAATAAAAACAATCTCAGTTTCGAATTATTGAAAACTCTCGTGGTTTTGGATGGAATTAAAATTAATACTCCATTAAATTCGTTGCAATTTTAGAATACGTATATTGCAAGTATTGTATAGTTAGTTGTTATTTGATCACGTAATAAATCAAGGATTATATAGTATAGGTTATTGTTCTTGTATGAAAGAATATAATTCTAATAATGATAAAACTATATTCATGTGTCTCTCATAGTACGATTTTTTTTCCAATACTTTAATTTCATTTTTGGGCGATTTTGCATTATTGCACTTTTAATGGATCCTGTAAAAAAAATAAGTGCGTGGAAAATTGCTTTGTGACGCATGAATGACTTCCTTCCTATTAACCCGAATAGTTTTGTGAATTGTTGCGTGCATAGTAATAGAGTGTCCTAAAACGGGTTTTAAATGGGACGCCGTTTCCTTTTTTCATACCCAAATTGGATTTCTGCATGATTTGCATGATGCCCGTTAAGGCATTGCCGATAATTTACGGTGAGGGGCTTTTGATCTCTTGTCAGTTATACTTAACGTATTATTGGCTTAAATATAATTGACAGTTTCTACTGTATTTATTAGTTCGAACATAAATCAAGTAATAAGGAAAAATAAAATTTTGCTTTAAATATGAAGTTTGGTAGTACAATATTGAAAACAAACATATTTTTTATATATACAACATCTTTATTTACAGAAATAAAACTACAAGTGAGTAAAAGAATGATAGACAGTATAACAATTTTATTTTTCCTGTTCGTTGGCTATCGACCCGCGGTCTTTCAGCCTGGGTTTAACGGTCTCACAAACGTCATGATTGCTAATGGTCTACTGTTGTTCAAATGTCATGATCACTAATGTCAGCATGAAAAGATGCGATGAATTGATGAATGGTGATTTTGGGGTGTTTAGGTTTGGGAATTATTAGAGGATTACGAGGGATACACATGTGATTGAGGATGTCTAGGTTATGTGGGTTATTGGCGAATTTTCGGGAAAGGTATTTCAGACGTTCTTCAATAATTTGTATTTTTGCAGAATGTGTGAATCCGACTTTAATATTTATATTTAAATCCTATTTCGAGACGTTATGAAGTGTTGTATTTAAGTGGAAATCATTCACTGAAAAAAAGGAGTGAAATTTAATGTTGGCTCATTCCATCTTACAATCTCAGTATTTAAATTACATTACTGAAATTATAACAGAAGAGAGTTTAAGAATGTTGCTAGGATTATTAATATTTATTTTTCTCGAAAATAGTATTTCAAATGGTGTAAAATAATTGCAAAGATGTTCACTTTCCTCACATAATTTAACCGCGTTTTGAATGCATTTTAATATTTTTAAATAATAGAATGGTTAATGAAGAATTTTGTAATCAAGATAGTGATTGAAGTATACAAATATCCTGATTCATTTTATTGTAATAAAATTTAATCGTCGAATCTACAACGAAAAAAATTGAAATAAATATAAATCGTGCAGGTAAAATTCTTCAAAATTTTTATTTAGTTTAGGAAACGTCATTATTTTAAAATGATTGTGGTTTCTAAAAACCCAACAATTTTCTTGCGAGTTGCGAATTTCTTTAAATTCTAAATTTTGAATTATCGAAAAAAATTGAAATAAATATAAGTCGTGCAGTTCAAATTTTACAAAAATTATATGTAGTATAGAAAACATCATTCTTCCAAAATAATAATTAGTTTTTAAAATTTCAACAATTTTTTTGAGAGTTGCGAATTCTTAAAAAAATTAAATTTTAAATTCTCCTATCTACTACGAAAAAATATCGAAATAAATATAAATCGTGCAGGTAAATTTTTATTTAGTATAGGAAACATCATCCTTTCAAAATATTTTTGGTTTTTAAAAATCCAACAATTTTCTTGAGAGTTGCAAATTTTTATAAATTTTAAATTTTTAATTCACGAAAACGAAAAAATTGAAATAAATAAAAATCTTGCAGGTAAAATTCTTCAAAATTTTTATTTAGTTTAGATAACTTCATTTTTTCAAAATAATTGTGGTTTTTAAAAACCCAACAATTTTCTTGCGAGTTGCAAATTTTTTTAAATTTCTAAATTTAAAATTGTCGAATATACAACGAAAATAATTGAAATAAATATTAATCGTGGAGGCAAAATTTTACAAAATTTTGATTGAGTATAGGAATCATCATTCTTTCAAAATAATTTTAGTTTTTAAAAATCCAACAATTTTTTTGAGAGTTACGAATTCTTGAAAATTTTAAATTTTGAATTGTATCTACTATGAAAAAAAAATCGAAATAAATATAAATCGTGCAGGTAAATTTCTACAAAATTTTTATTTAGTTTAGGTAAAATCATTCTTTTAAAATATTTTTGGTTTTTGAAAATCCAACAATTTTCGTGAGAGTTGCGATTTTTTTTAAATTCTAAATTTTGAATTGTCGAAAATACAACGAAAAAATTGAAATAAATATAAATCGTGCAGGTAGAATTTTACAAAAATTTTATTAAGTATAGGAAATAATTTTAGTTTTTAAAAATCCAACAATTTTTTTGAGAGTTGCGAATTTTTAAAAATTTAAAATTTTGAATTGTCGTATCTACTTCAAAAAAAATCTAAATAAATATAAATCGTGCAGGTAAATTTCTGCAAAATTTTTATTTAGTTTAGGAAACATCACTCTTTCAAAATATTTTTGGTTTTTAAAAATACAACAATTTTCTTGAGAGTTGCAAATTTTTTAAAATTTTAAATTTTTAATTGTCGTATCTTCAACGAAAAAATTGAAATAAATATAAATCGTGCAGGTAAAATTCTTCAAAATTTTTATTTAGTTTAGGCAACATCATTTTTTCAAAATATTTTTGGTTTTTAAAAATCCAACAATTTTCTTGCGAGTTGCGAATTTCTTTTAAATTCTAAATTTTGAATTGTCGAAAATACAACGAAAAAAATTGAAATAAATATAAATCCTGCAGGTACAATTTTACAAAAATTTTATTTAGTATAGGAAACATCATTCTTTCAAAATATTTTTAGGTTTTAAAAATCCAACAATTTTTTTGAGAGTTGCGAATTCTTAAAAATTTTAAATTTTCAATTGTCGTATCTACTACGAAAAAAAAACTCGAAATAAATATAAATCGTGCAGGTATATTTCTACAAAATTTTTGTTTAGTATAGGAAACATCATTCTTTCAAAATATTTTTGGTTTTTAAAAATCCAACAATTTTCTTGAGAGTTGCAAACTGTTATAAATTTTAAAATTGTCTAAAACAACGAAAAAATTGAAATAAATATAAATCGTGCAGGTAAAATTCTACAAAAAAATGATTTAGTTTAGGAAACATCATTCTTTCAAAATAATTGTGGTTTTTTAAAATCCATCAATTTTCTTCGAGTTGCGAATTTTTCTAAATTCTAAATTTTGAATTGTCGTATCTACTACGAAATAAAAAAATGAAATAAATATAAATCGTGCAGTTAAAATTTTACAAAATTTTTATTTAGTGTAGGAAACATCATTCTTTCAAAATAATTTTAGTTTTTAAAAATCCAACAATTTTTTTGAGAGTTGCGAATTCTTAAAAATTTTAAATTATATAAATAAATAAATAAATATAAATCGTGCAGGTAAATTTCTACAAAATTTTTATTTAGTTTAGGAAACAACATTCTTTCAAAATATTTTTGGTTTTTAAAAATCCAACAATTTTCTTGAGAGTTGCAAATTTTTTTAAATTTAAAATTTTTAGTTGTATCTACAACGAAAAAATTGAAATAAATATAAATCGTGCAGGTAAAATTCTACCACATTTTTATTTAGTTGAGGAAACAACATTCTTTCAAAATAATTGTGTTTTTTTTAATCCAACAATTTTTTTGCGAGTGCGAAATTTTTAGTTTCTAAATTTTGAATTATCGAATCTACAACGAAAAAAAAAAAAGAAATAAACATAAAACAATAGTCTAGGAAACATTATGCTTTCAAAATAATTTTGGTTTTAAAAATCTAACAGCTTTCTTGCGAATTGCAAATATTTTTAAATTCTAAATTTTGAATTGTCGAATTAGAATGAAAAAAATTGAAATAAATATAAATCGCGCTGGTAAAATTCTACAAAATTTTTATTTAGTTTAGGAAACATCATTCTTTCAAAATAATTGTCGTTGTTAAAAAACAATTTTCTTGCGAGTTGAGAATTTATTTTAAATTCTAGGATAAGGCTTGCCGATATTTGAACGAAAAAAATAACGATATAAATGTAAAACGGTCAAGAAATGTCGTCCTTTCGAAATAATTTTGGTTTTGAAATTATTTTTGGGAAATAAAATAAATAATAATTGTGGAATTATTACATTTTAAATTTCCAAGTCGTCCACTTATCTCCAAAAGCCATAAAAGATGTTTGTTATGTTTAGAATACTAAAAATCGAGTGTAACACATGTCTCAAATCTTGAACGCAATCGGACACCCGACCGAAGAGAGAAAGAAAGAGAGGAACATACGTGGCGGAATAGGGACGGATTAAACGACGAAAATTGAAATCAGTGTTGTGAATTACAGTTGACCGAAAGATATAACGTGTTTATGGCCTTTTACGGTAATTAACTTTCACTAATTTTTATGAAGAACCGACCGCAAACTCTCATCCCCAGCCCCCAATAAATGATCCACAACGGATCCTCCTAACGCTGTCCCGATATTTTTTTATTAAAATAATGATGTTTTCTAAAATAAATAAAAATTTGAAGAATTTTACCTGCACAATTTATTTTGATACGACAAATCAAAATTTAAAAAAAATCGCAAGTCTCAAGAAAATTGTTGGATTTTTAAAAACCAAAATTATTTTGAAAGAATGATGTTTCCTAAACTAAATAAAAATTTTGAAGAATTTTACCCGCACGATTTATATTTATTTCAATTTTTTTCGTTGTAGATTCGACAATTCAAAATTTTAAGTTTAAAAAAATTCGCAACTCACAAAAAAAATGTTGGAGATTTAAAAAACAAAATTATTTTGAAAGAATTATGTTTTCTAAACTAAATAAAATGTTTGTAGAATTTTGCCTGCACGATTTATATTTATTTCATTTTTTCTTTCGATGTAGATTCGACAATTAAAAATTTTAAGTTTTAAAAAATTCGCATTTCGCAAGAAATTTGTTGGATTTTTAAAAACTTAAATTATTTTGAAAGAATTATGTTTCCTATACTAAATACAATTTTTGTAAAAGTTTACCTGCCCGATTTATATTTATTTCAATATTTTTCGTTATAAATTCGATTTTTCAAAATTTAGAATTTAAAAGAAATCGCAGCTCACAAGAAAATTGTTGGATTTTTATAAATTACAAATTTTTCGAAAGAATAATGTTTTCTAAACTAAATAAGAAAAATAGTGGAATTTACCTGCACGATTTATAATTATTTCAATTTTTTCGTTGAAGATACGACAATTCAAAATTTAATATTTTAAAAATTCGCAACTCGCAAAAAAATTGTTGGATTTTTAAAAACCAAAATTATTTTGAAAGAATGATGTTTCCTAAACTAAACAAAAAAATGTAGAATTTTACCTGCACGATTTATATTTATTTCATTTGTTTCGGTGTAGATACGACAATTCAAAATTTAAAATATTGAAAAATTTGCAACTCTCAAGAAAGTTGTTGGATTCTTAAAAACCAAAATTATTTTGAAAGAATGATGTTTCCTACACTAAATAAAATTTTTAGTAAAATTTTACCCGCACGATTTATATTTATTTCATTTTTTTTTTGTTGTTGTAGATTCAACAATTCAAAACTTGGAATTTTAAATCTGTGGCCGTTTGCTAAAAGCAGTTGTGTCCACTAAACTGGGTTATTTTTTTGTACCTTAAAATTAAAAAAAAAAGTGGTTAGTTATAATTATATGCAAACGAAAGTAGATGATTATACAAATTTTAATTTAAAAACCAAATCTGAAATTTCTTAAATTATGATTTTCTGGTTAAATAGATTTTTTTGCTCTCCTAAAAAATAGCAAAAATTATTTGTTTTTGGCAAAGGGCCGCAGAAATGAACTATCTCAATAAATTTATATTTTATTTTTTTAGCACAATCTATTTTAATAAAATGAATTGAATGCATTAATTTTATGCTTAAACCGCATCGACAGCTTTCCAATCATGATATGCTTTAATCTGTCCTCCGTAATCCTCTAATAAATAATACAAATATTCAAGCAGTAATAGTGTGTATTTGGCATAGTTACATTTGTGATAATTGTTGATAATGTCTGTATCTGGAGCGTATTGCATTTAGCGTGATTTCAGTGATACAGTTATGGATATTTGCATTTACATTTAGTGCAAGTGGTTCAGTTTTTAAAGTGAGACGAGATCGACAAAAATGTGAGATTTAACGGTGCTCATGTTTAAAGTGTGGGTTAACCAACTAACGGCTTCTTCGGAACTGTTACAAGGTTACGGCGTGTAGACCTAGTGCCCTGCAAGACAAGACATACCTTCATTTCTTCGAGACTCGAGACACGCTCGAAGAAATTTACTTTTATCCACAAGTAGCACATCAAGTTAATGTAATAATAATAACAAAACAGCAGTGGTGGCGCATTAAGCTATACCGCGCGTTCAGTAATTGTTCGAATAAAATACTATTTGTTATCATTTTTGTTGAATAAATGACCTTTATAATAATTAATTGTTTTAATATTTACGTATTGGTGGATCATATTATTAAGGGTAGTAATAATAATAATAATAATGGATGTTTATTGCCCAACAGGAAACGTGTTCCGATTACAAAACAAAATACAATTATACAAGGTGTCTAAAAAAGACACCACCAAAATGATATAGTGTATTCCTGAGACAAAAAACAAGCAAATTAACTAAATTTATCTATATGAAAAATTACATACTTTCCAAGATACAGCAAGTCAAAGTTTTAGATTTTTAAAATGTTTTAATCTATATCTAGAAAATGGCAGATGAGAATGATTTGTTTATTTTTTTCTGACAACTACATTAGGTGTACTACATTGTTTAAAAATTTCAAGAAATTTCTTCAAGCACAAAGGTGCTCCAGAGGACATGCTGTTTACATTATTACATAGAACTTTTTTGTTCTTCACATTTTTTACGATTCTATATTTTTTTCAATGCAACTCGTCACTTTTAAAGAATTTATAACTCTTAAAGTTTTTTTGTTTACGCCTTATTTTTAACAAAAATAAATAAAAAAGAACTTGTTTTTGGAAAATTTCTTGTTAAAAAATGAAATAATCTAAGTAGGCGGGTGTCAATTCGTTGAAAACGTGTGTCAGTACAATTAAAACTTTCAATTTAAGTAAAACTGATTAACACGTTGAGTGGTGGTGACCGAAGTATCGCCGGTGGCTGAAGCGCATCGACGCGACGCGCGCACGCGCATACAATGTGTACTGTGATTTTTTTTTATGAGGGTCATTTTGAACAATTTTTGTAATTTGTTAAATAATTTAATATGTTAAAATAAAAGCAGTTTTTGGATTATAGTTATTTTTAAGACTTTTCTTGCAGGACGAGCGCAATTAAACAATGAACAATAAGTTCTTTTTTATTTTTTTTTGTTAAAAATAAGGCGTAAACAAAAAAACTTTAAGAGTTATAAATTCTTTAAAAGTGATCAGTTGCATTGAAAAAAATATTAAATCGTAAAAAATATGAAGAACAAAAAAGTTCTATGTAATAATGTAAACAGCATGTCCTCTGGAGCACCTTTGTACTTGAAGAAATTTCTTGAAATTTTTAAACAATGTAGTACACCTAATGTAGTTGTCAGAAAAAAATAAACAAATCATTCTCATCTGCCATTTTCGAGATATAGATTAAAATATTTTAAAAATCTTAAACTTTGACTTGCTGTATCTTGGAAGGTATGTAATTTTTCATGTAGATAAATTCAGTTAATTTGCTCTTTTTTTGTCTCAGGAATACACCATATCATTTTGGTGGTGTCTTTTTTAGACACCTTGTACAACACAGTGGGCCAAAAAAAAACGGTACAAATTGGAAATATTCATATTTTCAATAATAATTAACGCATTAAATATTGCTTTGAAAACCATTAAAGCGTATAACAGAACAGAACAATATTTTAAAAGAATCGCAGGTAGGTTATCATCACCAGCGGAATTATTATTTGGAAGTTTTTTAAAAAGTTTATAAACTGAATCAGCTGATATGGGGGAAAAACAAAGCTGACATCAGTGGGTATAATTTTATAAGATAAAGGTCTATGCACGAATTCAAATAACTTACGAAATCCATTTACGATATCATGAGGATTATCAAAATATTTATTATCTTATACCATTTTTTACAGAAGTCTCGATATTTACGAATTGTTGTAGTTTACATGTTCAAAATTGTTTAGGGTTAGAAAAAAAATGATTTTCATGTGTAGATTTATAATTCCGAACTGCCCATTTAGTTTTACTTTTGATTAATGTCCTCATGCTTTTAAGTTCAGCCGTCGTAGTTGAACAGTTATATTTAAGTTTCCTTTTGATTCAGTTCGTTTCTTTGATAAGTTTTATAATATCTGGATTAAACCTTGGCAGATTTTTGTTATTTTGTTTTATACCGTAAGATCGCGCCATTTAGAATGCTATAAACATTTTCAAAAGCCAGATCGACATCATGGTAATATCTTGGAAATGAAAGAAGATAGGCATAGGGAATGCTAGTATAGATCAATGCAGAATTGAATTCTGCGTCGGAATATGTAAAAATATACAGAGTGTTCTATTCAAAAAAATCGAGATTTAATGCTTTAAATTTGATTAAATGTGGTATGGAATTTTTAACACTCTTAATTTGAAGGTAGAAACGCCAAAGTGGCGGAATCTATTGCCTGAATGCTGTCCTGAACCAAATCCGGGTGGCTTTAACACCGACAAGATATGGACATTAATATTGTTATACAGGGTGTCAATTTGAAAACTTTCAATGCGAATATCTCTGAAAATAAAGGAGTTAGAAAAACGCAATTTGGTACAAATGTTATACTCGTAGGGGGAACTAGAACCACCATATTTTGGTGGCCCCATTCACACTAACCCCAAAATTATAAATGCCGCCACCCCTTTTGTAAACCCTTAAATTAAACATTTTTTCGAGTAGTATTCACCAGTACAAGAATGTTTTTAAAATTTGTTACAGGGCCGAACAAAAAGTATAAATAAAATAAAATCTGATTTTATGAATTGTTATTTTATTTAATTAGATTCTTATAATGCTTTCCATTTTGGGCTACAAAAGAGGATAATAATTTTTGTTCTCCAAATACTCGAACCAGTGGGTCAGGTTTCAACAAATAACAATCTCCTATTGCAGTCAGGTGTGTTAGATTGTACGTCAAATTCAAAAACGATCGAAGTGAAATAATTTCAGACAAAATCACTATTTAATTTTCTTTTTTATTCGGTATTAGACATGATTTACAGTATGGTTGAAAGAATTGCGATTTAGACACCTGACTGAGATAGGTGATTGTTAGTTATTGAAACCTGACCCACTGCTTCGAGTATTTGGAGCAAAACATTTTATTATCCTTTTTTGTAGCCCAAAATGGAATGAATTATAAGAATCCAATTAAATAAGATAGCAACTCATAGAAACAGAATTTATTTTATTTATACTTTTGGTTCGGCCCTGTATTAAATTTTAAAAACATTCTTGTACTGGTTTGTTTGTGATTTTGATTGATGGATTGTACTGGTGAATACTACTCGAAAAAACGTTTAATTTAAGAGATTACAAAAGGGGTGATGCCGTTTAAAATTTTGGGGTTAGGGTGAATGGGGCTCAAGGGGTCACTCACCCCATAACCAAAATATGGTGGTTCTAGTTCCCTCTACCTGTATAACATTTGTACCAAATGGCGTTTTTCTAACGCTTTTATTTTCACAGATATTCGCATTGAAAGTTTTCAAATTGACACCCTGTATTTGCCGCCGCTGGCAATGTCCATATCTTGTCGGTGTTAAAGCCACCCGGATTTGGTTCAGGACAGCATTCAGGCAATAGATTCCGCCACTTTGGCGTTTCTACCTTTAACGGTGTTTGGAATACTTATATTCCAATAGTAATCTCCGTTTCCCCATCAGCAACTAACTACACTGATGAGACCTGAAAGGTCGAAACCGGTCTGTAGGTGTTCTGATGGGGGAACAATATTTAATTACTCTTAATTTGATTTCTCCAAAAATAAATCACCCCTGGGTACCTTCGGGTATTGGCTTTTTATGGCCAACATTACGTCCCTTCAATATTGTATTGTTCGGAGATTTGTATTTTTAAAATGTATTATGAAAAAACACAAAAAATTAAAAAATGTCAAATATTTCGAAAACTCTTAAATTTTGAGGTTATGTTACTTAATGATTTTTTTCACCGAATTTTATGTGTAATCCAAATTTGCAATAAAAAATATAGCATTCCATTTAAAACAAGCAAGTTGGTGTTGACTTCCGGTATAACAGGAAGTCGAATAATCTTGAAAATATTTTCATTAAAAAGGGCACCCTCAATTACGTAAACGCTGAAAATCTCATTACAATACATTAATTACAAGTCCATATACTTTTAATGTACCATCTCGGCGGGACACCCTGCACATGTTATAATATTGCTGTTCTTCTACTCAACCCTTAAAATTAAATTATAATAATGAATGGCCATAAATAGTTTGCAAAATATTGTTTTTAAATTATAAACTTGTAGATAAGTAAATAGTTGTTTCTTAAAGAGTCTAATATTTTTTACGTTGCTACATGGTAACGAATTCATTGCAGTGATTTTGTATGAGAACGTTTTTTTTGAATATTCGGTTCTGTGTTTTGGTATATTAATTTTTTTTTTCCATCGTTTATTTACGTCGTGCATAGAGTCTCTAAATTGTATGCGTTTATAAAGAGTTTAAGGTATTTTATTATTAAGAATTTTCTTATAAAGGCACGAATGTAAGGAGTTTGAAGCGATTTGACATACTCGACCAATTTAATTCTTTTGGTTTATTGCTGACCCTATCGTATTATTTTTTTTTTCAAGCCAAATACATAGCGTATAGGTACAATTGTTCTACATTTTTTGAATACCGTTGATATCAATTCTCTGTAAAAATTAAGAAACTACCTCGCAGGCAAAATTGAACTGTGAGAGTACCATTGATACGTAGTTTTATGGACATTTCAATAGATTTTATGTACCTCAATAGCATTGAAGTACATAAAATCTATTAAAATGCCAATAAAACTACGTAGATTGAAAATAAGATTTAGATTGCAATATGCCCTCTGTCTCATTCTCGCCACATGTGCAGTTTACAGTTAATTTTATAACTATTTTTTCCTATCCAGAAGGTAACTTGAAAAGAACTCCAAACTATTTTCTGACACTCCAATATATCTCAAGATAGCAAGTAATAGACGATGTGATATAGTATCGAACGCCTTGGAAAGGTCTAGTAATACTAAACAGGTGACAAGACCTTTATCAGAATTAGAAACAATATTTTTTTAATTTAAATACAAGAAAACGTAATGTAGCCTGAATATATGAATATTCAACCTGTCCGTTAATCTGCAAGCAAAAAATTAAGTCTTACTAAGACTATAAACAAATAACTTATTGAAACAACTACTTCCCTGGCTAGTGCCACGCCGGATATTGAAGGATACCTGGCACTAGCCAGGGAAGTAGTTGTTTCAATAAGTTATTTGTTTATAGTCTTAGTAAGACTTAATTTTTTGCTTGCAGATTAACGAACAGGTTGAATATTCATATATTCAGGCTACATTTCGTTTTCTTGTATTTATCTAATGCTTTCTGCAATAAGTAAAGTTGTTTCTAATTTGTTTATTTTTTTATTTATTTATTTAAACGGTTTACATTCTCTACATTAACTAGCAAGTGCTAAACTTACATTTTTTTAAAGGTACGAAAGCAAAGCAAAATATATTAACACAATCACGACAAAATATTTTATAAACCATCTAACAATTTCAACATACGCAAGCCCAACAATTGAACGCTTCGCAATCTATAATGTGACAGCAGACAGCAAAACTAAACCTACATGAATCCTCAATACCAGTGAACAACTCAAATGAATACAAATACACCTATTATATAAAAATGTTGGAGGAGATGTCAAGAATTAAATTCAGTTCAATATAGGCTGCTGAAAATTACGACGAAATTGTCCTTATAATGAAAACAAAACATGGATTCATCCTAAAAACTAATATCGATAAACAAAACATTATTCAATACATGAATGAATTAATAACGAAAAAAGTTGTCGATAATTACAATGAAACAAAGCAAAATATAATCAAGAAAAAGTTTCCTCCAAGCGATACCTACGTCGCAGTAATAAAATCAGTGGAATTCGAAATTACCGATGCCCAAATTAGCGACCATCTACTAAAACTGGGAGTATCCCATCGATACTGTAAGAGAATCATATCCAGGGCCACGGGAAACCCATCCACATTTATCAGGCTCTCATCAAGACATCTACATCTACTACAAAACAACTTCAAATACATGATGAAAGTATACACCGTGGTTGATACTGCTCCTCCACCACCACTTACAATTCCGTGCGGCAGATGTTGCAAATATAGCCACACAACAGACGCAATCAGTGCGGCATTTGTAAAGGGCCACATAAAACCGCATCATGCACAACATCAATGGTGGAGAAGTGTACTGTGTGCAATTCTGAGGGTCACGGAGCTTGGTCCATAAAATGCCCCAACAGGCCGTTAAAACCAATTCAAGGCATTCCAAACATTTACAGTCAACCAACCTAAAATCCGCCGATATCGACCCATCACTAACAAAATCATCCCGTATTCATGAACCAATAACCCTGCACGAGCATACCATAGACACATATACAACAAAATTAAACCGACAGGTAATACTCTTGAAAAGAGTATCTCTCATAGATAGATGAGATCTATCTCAGGAAATAGAATCTTCATTGTGATGTTTGATCTCGCTTATCCTGAAATTTTACCTCCTGTAGTCATGACTAGTAACGTTAAAATATCACATTCTACTGTCAGAAATTGATAGCGTTGGGTTCTTATATGATAACATTAATGGGTTTAACCCAAAATCCTATATTATAAATCACTATATCTTCCAAAACCATTCCCAATTTGCCGCAGAATCCAAAACATTCACCCCATCCAACCCTGATATGTGGAACTCACTATCTATTCTATCAACTATTCTTAATAAACCAACGGGGAGGTTGCCTAGTGACAACGCACCCAACACTTCCAATTGGCAAAGCCAACTAACCCAAAATTAATAAGCTCTCTATTTTATGTTATCATTTCAATCTTACATATAATTTTCGTCTATATCCACCCTAACTTCCGCATAGAAGAAACAATTTTCACGAAGGCGGCGTTGTATGATTATTGCATAATCATAGGTGACTTTAATATCAACAAGTATAAACAAAAACAAGTGAATACCTTTCTCAGTCAATCTAACTTCGTAAAAGTGCCCACCCCTTCCACATTTATCATGCCTAGTATTACGCCAGATATGCTATTGTGTATCTCTAATATTAAACCATATACAGTGCGAGTCTCTAACTTGGAATAAATTCAGTAAATCAAACAAAGTTTATTTTTCGGAAATATGCTCGGACACGTCGATTAGTATTTTAAATTGCGCTCTTTTTGTTGTGATAAAATTTTATACAGCGTGTCCCAAATTTGAGATATGACGTCATCGACTATTTTTTTTAATAGCAACCCTAATTTTTTTATCACTATTTTTAAAGAGTATATCAAGTTACACATGTGTGCCAAATTTTTATTTCCTGTCATTTAGAAGATATTTAACAAACAGTATCAAATTTGGAAAATGAATTCAACTTAATAGTCTTTCTTCAATAAATGCTCAAAATGTTGTCCATTTTCTAACTGACAATACCCTAAACGGAACTGAAACTCGTTTTGAACATTTCTAATTACTTCGGGGGAAATTAGTCTACACTCCAGTCTTATTCGTTCTTTCAACTCTTCAAGATTTGGCGGTTTGGTCTTAAAAACTTTGCTTTTCAAGTACCCCCATAAGAAAAAGTCCATAGGTGTTAAATCCGGAGACCTGGGTGGCCATTCAACTGGTCCTCTTCTGCCAATCCATCTTCGTGGAAATACATTATCCAGGTACTCACGGACACGCCTTGCAAAATGAGGAGGCGCACCGTCCTGTTGAAACCAGATGTTTCTATTCGGGACGTCAGCTTCTACAGGGCAAGGAAACAAAATAGCCAAACTCGGAATTAGCTCTTCCTCCAAGAATTGTAAATATCCCGCTCCATTGAGATTATTTGGAAAGAAAATTGGTCCTAAAATTCGATCACCAACAATCCCTGCCCAAACATTAACTTTTTCTGGATATTGAGTGTGGCCTTCCCTCATCCAGTGTGGGTTCTTGTCTGCCCAATAACGGCAATTTTGACGATTTACCTCACCATTTAACATAAACGTTGATTCATCGGAAAACAATATATTTTCTATTTTTAGAACATTTCTATCTAGTAGATCCATCATTTTTTCGCAAAACTGAAGTCTTCTATCCGGATCATCTTTGGTGAGTTCCTGGATGATTGTCATTTTATAAGGATGAAATGTTTGCTCTCTAAGGATTCTTGACACTGAAGACTGGCTAATTTTGAGTTCCCTAGCCATCTGCCTAGAGGAGACATGATGATTTTCCTGAACAGAGAGAAGTACATCAATTTTGACCTCTTCACTCAGCGCATTCTGATGATGATTATTCGTTTTTCTTAAATGCCCATTTTCCCGAAACTGACTTTCAATCTTGCTTACGGTACTTTGAGATATGGCTGGTAAGTCAGGATACTTCTCTCTAAATAAATAAATAACTTCATTTTGTGTTCTTGTCCTATCTCCATAGCCAATCATCATTAAAATTTCGATTTTGTGGGTTTCAGTTAGGTACGGCATGTTAGTATAATTTTTCGACCAACGGTGAACAACAGTCAACACAACAATGGAACGACTAATACTCTCCTCACTCGAATATGCGTGGAATGCGATGCTACACTTCTTACTTGTTTTTATAACTAAACGTCAAAATGATAAACGTCAGTTTGAAAAAAAATGACAAACCAGCACGTTTTGGCATTCCACTTTTAAAATGCATAAAAATTCGATTAAGGTGACTTGATTTCTTCATTCTACAAATTTGATAATGTTTGTTAAATATCTTCTAAATGACAGGGAAAAAAAATTTGAAACTTGGCACACATGTGTAACTTGATATACTCTTTAAGAATAGTGATAAAAAAATTAGGGTTGCTATTACAAAAAATAGTCAATGACGTCATATCTCAAATTTGGGACACGCTGTATAAAATTTTATTACATCATAAAGAGCGCAATTTAAAATACTAATCGATGTGTCTGAGCATATTTCCGAAGAATAAACATTCTTTGATTTACTGAATTTATTCCAAGTTGGAGACTCGCACTGTATACATTCCCTGATATTAATACCCGATCTTGGTTCGGACCATCTCTCCATACAATTTGACCTCAATGTTCCCCCTATCTGTATCTCCAAA
Organism: Ocypus olens; assembly: GCA_910593695.2. Taxonomy (NCBI): domain Eukaryota; kingdom Metazoa; phylum Arthropoda; class Insecta; order Coleoptera; family Staphylinidae; genus Ocypus; species Ocypus olens. Next base: position 8,813,568 of record OU343054.1, on the reverse strand, counting down.
CCTCCTGAAGTGATTCTTAAATTTCAGCTAGCCAACATAGACAAAATATCATCACCCCAACAGTCATAGATAGTTTCCAAGAACTCCTCTCCAATTCCATTAACACACATACCCCCAAAGTAACACGACAACCGTGTAAATATTCACTCCCCCGCTATATACTCAAACTTATCAAATATAAAAGGCAATTATATAGAGACATCCAACTAACGAATAATACAGATTTAAAAACAAAATTTAATAAATTAAACAAAGATATAAAATATCTCATGGATTACGGTATGCAATAAAATAAATGAACAACAGGGGAAAACTTATTGAACAGAAATTAAGAAATTAACTAAGTATAAAAAAAAAACAGAATCCATTAGGGCGATAATTGACCCAAACACTAACATTGAAGTGATGGACCCACAAAAAATGTCGAATATTTTCGCAGACTATTTTAAACAGGACATTTGAATTCCAATGACGATTATGACGAGGAAAACTTAAATTTTATTGACAATTGGTACAATATCTTCCAACCCCCAACCTCCTACCCCGAATCGTTTATCTCCGAGGAGGACTATCTAAGCAAAATCAAATATGGAAAAAACACAGCTCCGGGCTACGATAATGTTCCTCGAAGTATCCTAAAAAATCTTCCTAATGAAATCCATACTTATATAGAGATCATCTATAATTATGCACTGAGAAACAAATACTTTCCCCCGATATGGAAAAGAGACGTAATCGTATGCATCCAAAAACCGAACACAGCTCCCATACTTGTATCTAGCTACAGACCAATAACCCTACTCCCGGCGCTTGCCAAAACTTTTGAAGCCCTTCTAAAAGACCTTATTATATCCTAAATTTCTAAAATAATTCCTAAATATCAATTCGGATTCCAAACAAAACGCTCCACACAACTCTTGCAATGCTTGCCTCCAATCTCCAAACTACTCACCTGGAGGGCAGACAGTCAGCGGAGTATTATTATTCAAATGTTATCTCCGTCAACTCCCTCTGTATCTAATACAACTTCTTGACCAATTCCTTACAAATAGATCCTTACAAGTAAAATACAGAAACAACATATCGTACACCTTTCATTCTGATTAAGGTCTCCCACAAGGATCACCCCTTTCTCCACTTATGTATAACTTATTCACTCATGACCTCTATAACACAGATCCCAAATATTTCAATTTCTCCCAATACCTCTTGCAATTCGCCGATGATTCTGTCCGTATCTCCCAATACATCGACACTCAAATCCATCATATCTTCTTTACAATCACTCCTTAATAAAACCCAACCCTAGTTCTCTAAATGGAGAATCTCCAGTAATCCCATTAAAACCCAACTGCTAATTCCCTACCATAGATTGCCCATTAACGTCCCCCAGAATCTATGTCAATGGCACACATATCACTCCTTCTGTGCAATGTGTATATTTAGGTATAACCTTTGATTCTAGATTATCATTTCACCCCCATTCATTAAAAATTAAATCCAATATTAAGGGCTCGGCATTTCAGATGCCTAACATGTAAGGATCAAGGCATAACAACTACAACAGCTGTTAAAATATACAAAGCCATATGTCGGCCCTTGCTGGACTATGGATTTATACTCATTGCTTTATCATCTCCTAGTACCATGAGTAAAATCCTAATCGCTGAAGGTCCCTCACTTCGCATCCTCGCAAAAATCCGCCACCCATGTAATCCCTTATTTAACCCATCTAATGAGTTACTGTACGAAAAACCCAGGTTATTGCAATAGACGCTATCCATTCTTGATAGAAAAATTTGCCAAATATACAATTAATGTTCGTATCATTAACCTATATTGTATACCCAGAAACCCACTCATAACATCAAAATACGAACTGCCCACAAAAACAATATTTCGATAGATAAGGTAAACTAAAATAAACTCTCAGATGATATGAAAGTTAGATCATTTCTTTTAGAAGTGACACTTGGCCTCAAAATGTAATCAATTGTATATCAACATACATCAACTATTACCAAGAAATTTCAGAGTTCTACATCAACTCCTTCAGGGTGGTTAATTTTTTTGAAACGCAGAATAGTTTGAAGGTACTATTTCAAAATAATAAAGTATTATTTTAGCTTGGGTATTGGGCTTGATTGTAGTAGGTATATTTATATATCCCAACTCGAACACGTGTCAATGGCAGCAGCTTCGGCTTACAAAAGAGAGGCGATATTTGCTTTTCCCGGCGCTTCCCTTCGAAAATTCCAGCACCGTTCCCGTTGTTCTTGTTGTTGTTTTTGGCCACAACTATGTACCAAATGGCTCTTTTGAATGTCCCCGAATATATTTTGTGTGTCCACTCAGCATTTTTACAACCTTGAATCTCTTCAAGGTGTGATAATCTTTCTTCGAGAGGAAAATCTGAGACGTTTACTATATTTTTCATATTTTATGATACACGCAGAGATGAGTAACTCACGAGTGAGTCGATAAAAAAAGTCGACACTTACAAATGATTCGAAGAGTGAAGTGACTCTTGTGTAAATACGTCGTGAGTCATGAAATTTCATTAGAAGTGAAGACCTTTTTTTTGCTCTCCACTATGCCTTCGGGATTGCAAAAAAGTACGGACCCTTTTTTTGCCCATCACTTTTTCCAGAGTGAGTCTACTCACAAAAAGAGTCATTGACATTCGCTATTCTACTGTTGTGATAAATCAAATATATTGTGACTACTATTAAAAGTGATCTTTGTTAAAGAGCAGCAGACTTTTCTAATTAATTATATTATCGACGATGGAATTCTTCAATGTTCCGATAAAAGTCGAGAACAGGAAATATCTCGTCGAACTTTCTCGTTTTTATGGCTAGAACAGTTGGCCATTAAGCTATGCCAGCGTGTGCATATGCAGGAAAGTACATTCTAGAAGTAAATCGATGAATTTGTACCCGAATTTCTAAAGAAATTATAAACTCATATCACTCACACTTTATCCATATGTTTTAATATTTCTTATACTTTCGAAATTTAAATAATTAATTGCTTTTATATTATTAAAAATTTCAATATAAATTATATGCTAATACTAGCAAAGAAAAAGATAATTTTAGAGTTTTCGAGTAGTTTTGACTTTTCGTGGCATAATAGTTATTTATGCAATAAGTGAGTAAAGTTGCTTTACTCTCGAGTTTCATACAAATTTTTTTCTACATCCGTAACTTTAAATAAATTCGATAAAACCTTAATCAATTTTTATAAGTAATAATACTTTTTTTATATGAAAAAAATTATAATCATCAAGTTTTTTTGATCGGAAACGAATGTTTGACATTTATCGGCGGAACTCGCGGCGTGTTGCGAAGCGTTCATGACACACTTTGCGCAAACAATTTTATAGTAGCGTTCAAAAATGAACCGCTACGGCACTTTTTTCACGCAAAAGAGTGAAAAAACGAACCGTTATGGCACTTTTTTCACGCTGTTTGTAGGGTTCAGGAATCACATATTTTATGAACCCAAATTAATGAAAAAACTGTACATTTTATAACGGACGTAGAAAAATAGATAGTAAAATTGTCTTGAAAGTGTCCTGATAAGGTAAAATGAGTAGAGTTTTAAACATTCAGATTCTAAACTAAATTTTTATTTCGTGGTTGTAATAACGGATGGGCCAAATAGGGGTTTCTTTTTGAAATATGTTATTTTGACATTGACGGCTCTTTCCCGCTTGAAATCTTGACAGAAAGTCAGTATCATATCTCCGCGGAACGAAATGAATCGCTTTACCCTTGAACAACGTTGGGAAATAATGCAAACTTATTTCCAAAGTCAATGCTGTGTAGCCCAAATTGTAAAGAAGTTTTGGCCAAAATTTCGGCGGCTATGTTAACAAGCAAAACTGCCGCATCTGGGGATCGGAAAATCCTCACGTGTTCGGCGACAATCCAATGCATCCTCAGAGAGTGACAGTTTGGTGCAGATTTTGGAGTGGTGGCATCATTAGCCCATTTTTATTTGGAAATGCTGCTGGAAACGCTGAGCGCCAGAGAGGCACGATAAAAGATTTTTTTGTAGCCGGAAATTGAAGACATGGACTTGGACGATCCATGGTATGTTTCAGTTTAGGTTTAGGTTAGGTTTTAATAAAACATAAACAAAAATATTCAATTTCGAAGATTGCGAAAAGTTCAAAATTCCTCAAATTCAATCTCAACAAAATAGCGTTTTTGATTTTGCAAAATTTCCTAACTGCAGAACTCATGAATTGGTATTGATCTGAATGCTAAAATGCAGAGAATATGGTGTACTTTAAAAATTCCAAGCTCAAAGGCAACAAATTCGCGTTTTTGAGTTTTAAAAATTTCTCAGCTATTGCTTGATTACTTGATTACGATAATTTATATGCCAAAATGTAGAGATTTTAGTGTGTTTTAAGAAAAGTATAAAGAAATATTCATGCCTAACCAACGAAAATTACCAAAATCTCAAATTTTCCAAGTTCACGGTCAACAAGGTCGCGTTTTTGATCTTCCAAAATTGCTTAACTTCCGAACGCGTTACTTGATTTTGATGAAAAAAGTAGCGAATTTAGTTTGTTTAAAAAAAAATATGAAGAAATATTCAAATCGCTCAAAGAAAGTTGCCAAAATCTATTGTTTTCCATGTTCATAGTCGACAAAATCGCATTTTAAATTTTTAAAAGTTGGCGAGGTTATGAAAATTTAGAGAATTTAGTGTGATTTAAAAAGAAATTAAGAAATATTCATGTCAAGTCAATGAAAATTTACAAAATTTGAAATTTTCCAATTTCAAAGTCAACAAAATCGCGATTTTTAAAGCATTAAGAAATATTAATATTGAGTTAACGAAAACTGCCAAAAACCTCCGAGTTCGGGGCAACAAATTTGCGTTTTCGAGTTTTAAAAATTGCTCAGGCATTAAAAGCACTTCTTGTTTCCAAAATCTATTGTTTTCCATGTTCATAGTCGACAAAATCGCAATTTAGATTTTTAAAAGTTGGCGAGGTTATGAAAATTTAGAGAATTTAGTGTGATTTTAAGAAATAATCATGTCAACTAGATTCCGAGATAGATTCACCAGAACTTAGTATACAGTCATTCTGGTGTTACTCAATTTTCAAAAAATTGAAAAAAATATAAAAAACAAATGCCACACACTTTAAACTTTCCAAATTTACTCAAAATAGGTTCTACTTTGTGGTACGAGTAAAACCTAAAAACACCCCCTCACTAGATTCCAAGATAGACTCACCAGAAGTTATTATGCAGACATTCTGGTGTTACTCAATTTTCAAAATATTGAAAAAAAAATATAAAAACAATTTCCACACACTTGAAACTTTCCAAATTTACTCAAAATAGATTTTACTTTATGGTACAAGAAAAACCTAAAAACAGCCCCTCACTAGATTCCGAGATAGATTCACCAGAACTTAGTATACAGTCATTCTGGTGTTACTCAATTTTCAAAAAATTTAAAAAAAATTAAAAACAATTTCCACACACTTGAAACTTTCCAAATTTACTCAAAATAGATTCCACTTTACAGCACAAGAAAAACCTAAAAACACCTCTTCACTAGATTTCGTGATACACTCACCAGAACTTAGTATGCAGTCATTCCGGTGTTACTCAATTTTCAAAATATTGAAAAAAAAAATATAAAAACAATTGCCACAAACCTAAAACTTTCCAAATTTACTCAAAATAGAGACTACTTTATGGCAGGGTCGGCTTGTTATATAGACTCAAGGAGCCATGGCACTACCTGTAGTTTCAAGCTCAGCAAGAATTTTTAATTAAGTCTTTTTTAACACTTTTTTGTCAGTTACTTTGATCTTTATTTCTTCATAAAAGGTATTGTATAAGTAGCTCTACCATTAACATGTTACACGAGCCGCCACTGCTTTCCTGGACAATTTTCAGGACGAAAACAACTTTCGGTTTTTAAAACTTTGCCAAAATCCATTTACCTCTTCAGATTATCAAATTGAGCGTAAAATTCAAGTTCAAGTTTTTTTGCGCTACCGTTCTATATTGCTATGCTTACTGTGTGTGTATTTAGTCACGTTCGAATGGCTTTCCCGGACTAATTTCGGTTGCTAGGAAACTCTCAAAATAACAAGCCTGTTCTGAGTCATGACAGTCCTATGGGCTAGATAAAAGAGCAGCGATTTTGAATTATAGAAGTCGTTTTGAACTATTTTTTTAACTTTTTTATAACTATTTTAAATCGGTAGCGCAAAAAATACTATACAACACTCGGTTCGTTAAGTGCATTCAAACAGGTCTCGAAAATACAAATGCTCGGCCCTACGGGCCTCGAATTTTTAAAATTTTCTCGACCTGTTAGAGAGCACTTACCGAACTTGTGTCGTAATATACTATTTATAAATACTATACGATTCCTTATAATCGAGGACGTTTTCAATGAAAATTTACAAAATCTGAAATTTTCCAATTTAAAAGTCAACAAAATCGCAATTTGATATAAAAAAAAAATTTCTGAGGTATTGAATGTATTTTTGATTGTAATGCTTTATTTGTTAAAACGTAGAGAAGTTATTTTTTTTTTAGTACCTTTATAGTAAGAAAAATTCATATTGAGTTGCCAAACTCAACTGCCAAAAACCTCCGAGTTCAAGGCAACATATTTGCGTTTTCGATTTTTTAAAATTGCCGAGGCATTAAAAGCATTTCTTGATTATGATAAATTACATGCCAAAATGTAAAGAATTTAGTGTGTTTCAAAAAGAATTAAAAAACTCCACGGAAATTGACAAAATCTGAAATTTTCCATGATCAACGAAGTCGCGTTTTTGATTTTGAAAAATTGCTCAACTTCCGAACGCGTGATTTGATGTTATAAATTTAAATGCTGAAATGTAGCAAATTTAGTGTGTCGTAAAAGTAATAGGAAATATTCATCTTGAGTCAATGAAAATTGCCAAAATCCCGTTTTTCCAAGTTGAAAGTCAAAACGTTCCCGCTTTGGTTTTTTAGAAATTGCTGAAGTGTTAAACGCATATTTTGAAAATTATATTTTATATGTTAAAATGTAGTGTGTTTGAAAGAAGTATTAAGAGATAATTATGTCGAGTTATTGAAAATTGCCAATATCCGAAATTTTCAAATTTAAAGTAAAAAACTCTTGTTTTTAATTTTTAAAAATTGCTGATCTGTTTTTTTGTTGATGATGTTTTATATGTTAAAAGTAGAGAATTCAGTGTATTTTAAATAATAATAATGATAGTAAATCAGTTATTTACAAACATAACAAGTACATTTTTTTTAATAACTGTGTAAATAAATAAATAGATGCAAATTATTAACCTTTTTTAATCCCCCTTTCCCGAAGCTGGAAGCTTGTAGGGATTAAGGAGAATCCTTTTTTTTATCTATATGGTATTAAAAATATTTAAGTCGAGAGAATGGAAGTTGCCAAAATCCAAAAAATTTTAAGTTCAAAATCAACAAAATTAAATTATTGCATGCGATAAATTGTTTAACTTACGAAGGCGTTATTTGATTTGATAATTTAATTTCCAAAATGTAGCGAATTTTGTGTGTTTTTACTAACAATATTTGAATATTAGGTTCTAAATTCGGGAGACATAATTTTAAGTCACATGAATCATTTTTATTAGTCGTTATAATATTGTCTTCGTGGTTAATACAAAAAAAACAATTTTCATTTTACCGATGAATACTGGCTTGAACAGAAGAGTTGCAGAGAATTGTCCTTTAAATAATGGTGAAATATTAAAAAAAAATTAGTTATATCTGATTTATCTAAATTATTAATCTTTGTGTTTGGGATATATATTAAATTACACATTTGTATCTTTATTAATTAATATTAATAAATATACAATTTTTATGACTATTAAAAACAACTCAATTCAATCTTCTATAACAAAATAGGTCAAGTCTATTAGTTTTCAATAAGATGCAACAAACTGTAATCTTAAAAATTCCATGAATCGAGAGGTCAATAAAAGAAAGACCACGAGGTGACCAATAGGAGAGAAAAGCACTCGGGAGGAATCAACCGGCCAAACGAGATTGAACCGTTGGTTTTACATAAAAAAAGGCTAGGTTGGATGATTCCATGGAATAAAACCTAGATAATCATTAACAGTTACCTCTCGCTAATTAATCCTTCCACGGGTGCGAATCCTGATATAATGATAGTCGGCCATCTTACTTCACACAATATGTTGTTTTGCTTGGGTAAACAATGTAAAAGAAGAATATAATGCGTATGATTGTGATTAATAATTAGTGTGTACAGTAATTGTATCGTTACTGTTAATATAATTATGCTAAAATAAATCAGCGTATACTTATTGTTAAGTACTGCAAGTTTAGAATATTTATATTCCTAATTTCACAATACTTGAATACCAACATATTTAATTATATAGAAATTTATAGAAATCTTATGCCATCTAGTAGATAATAAAAAGTGCTATAGGAGCATTTTTACCCTTTATAAATATCACTCAAATAACGATAAGAAAAACACGAAAATCAGTTTTTTCAGTTTTTTTGATTTAACACGAAAACAAAATAATGTAAGTATTTTTTTAAATAGATTATTAATCAGCATAAAATTCTGCACATGTGCCATTTTTAAACATATCCTCTATCTCTTTTAATAAGCGAGATCCCTATGGCGAGTCTCAAATTTGAAACATCCTGTTACATTTTAATAATAGCAATATGAAATAAATACTAATGCCACCAAAAAAATGAGGAGTTTAGTCTGAATGTTTAAACATTTTTTAACTCTAGACTTTTTTTCTTTTTTAATTTGGCAATGCTAGTATCCATAAATATCAATATCATCAAATGCGTTTGGTTTCGAATTTTAATTATGAATATGTACTCTTGATATACAGGGTGTCTACCCTGACCCCGAGTCATTTTTTCGGAAACGGTTGGCTAAATCAAAAATCGGCGAACATGTATCCCATTGTTTGGGGGGGGGGGTACTGTTTTAGAGATTTTTTTTTTGTGTGCGACCCTTAGGAGCAGGGGTCATTGTTAATCACGCGGTAATATAAATTTTATATATTCAAAATGTATAATGACAAAAATTGAATTTTAACGGAATTAATAAATAACTTCTTTAACCTCTAACCTAGAAATTAGCGTTCCACAAACCTTGAATTTCTACTGAAGAACAAAACAACGGGAGAATCAAGAACAGAAAAAAGATCATTTCTCTTTCGAAATTAATTATTTCCATCAATATGTCCTTGGGAGCTATTTTTTTCTTGTTGCAGATAATTCAATACTGAAAAAATTAATTTTGGAAAATTTGTAGATGATGATGATGGTTTGTGGAGGGCGACCAAATGGTCGCAGCACTTAGACCATTCGTTGGTCCTTTGTGCCACCTCCTGAGCCCTACTCCTCAAGTCAACCCAAACTTCTTGTGAAGTCAAGTAGTAGAGTGTTGCCCAGTTGTGACCAATCTGGCCACTCCTCTTCGAATACGGACCACCTGAGTTGTTTGAGTGACTCACATTCATAGAGGATGTGTCTTAGGGTCTCCTCTTCTTGCTCGCATTTTTGACATAGGGGATCTTTTACCACCCCTATGTTATGGAGGTGCTTGTTTAGTTTGCAGTGCCCAGTAAGGGTACCGATTAGCAGCCGCAAAGTACTTCTTGGTCATTCGATGTATTTCCTGCTCAGCTTCGGTGTTAGTGAGTGGATGAATTTTTTGGCGACCACATACTTGTCAGTTTGTAGCCATTCCTTTTTGTGTTCTTCAAGGGAGTTTCCTTTAAGTATTTGGGAGATTGTGAGTGGTGACAGTGGCAAAGCCTTAGAACCTTCCCCCCTTTTGGTTAGCCTATCGGCCCAGTCGTTCCCTTCATTATTTGAATGTCCCTTAATCCAGGATATTGCGACTCTGTTGGTTGCGGCGTCGTAAATGACTAAAAATCTTGAATGTCTAATGTTTCTCAAAAGATTTTGTATGGGGTGTCAGCATAATAAAATCATGACCATTTTAGGTGCCGATAAATATTGGTTTAGCACTCATAGAAAATGTATCAAAATGTTTGAAAACAAATTGATTAGACTCAAAGATGTATAATGCAGCAACTATAAACAGTTTGTTTTATTCAGATACGTCACTATGATTAGAAAAATCGTCCATTAGAAAAACTATAAGAAAGCTTTTTTGTGAAGTAAATATAAATACATCAACAAGTTGCCATGTTTACTTGTTTAAATTTTAGTTTTTTTATGTCTTTGTATAATTATAATTTACACAGCGTTATAATATATTTAGAGATATTTTTTTTTATAAAGGGAAGTTTAATTTAAAAAAAAATCAAATATTGTTTCTCCACCTACATGGGGATGCTGATGGGGAATCGGAGATTACTATTGGAATATAATAAATAAAACTTCGCTATTAATGAATAAAAATTTGGAATCAAAAATAGGTTTTAATTACATCACATTCATTCAATAAAAATGATATAAAACTTGAATATATGCACATTCAACTTGTTTGTAAACTACAACATGAAATTATACACAGACTATGGTCTATTTATTCTACAGATAGAGTTGTAAAAACGCCCACAATAACCAATGCGTCATTCTTACTGGCCGATTCGAAAAATTGCGGGAAATCCGCACGTTCAAATCACACAGTACAAATGCAAATGGTTGACACGATAATCAACTCATTCTAGTGTGTCAGCTGTCTGCGATCTAGTACCTTTCTGCTCGTTTGATTGAAATTCACTTCACATTTTTTTTCTTCATTTTTGATTCTTCAAAATAATTTTGTTTTTTTTAATGTGCAGCAATTTTCAGTCGAGTTATGCATTTTTGTAAATGTATTTTGTTTTAATGACGAACACTCGAGCGCAAAAAATTAAATATTTATATGAAACGCAAAAAAAATATATTTTTTTTCAATGAACACTCGAGTGCATGAAATTAAAAATTAACATGAAACAAACGGATACAATTCTATAAAAGTTTAAATCACTTCACAAGACGTCGATCTTTCAAATTAATTTTGAATTTTGAATGTGCAGCAATTTTTAGTAGAGTTATGTATTTTTGAAAATTATTTTTTTAATGACGAACACTCGCAAGCGCAAAAAATAAAAATTAATATGAAACGCAAGAATAAAATCCTACAAAAATTTATTGCACTTTACAAGACGACGATCTTTCAAATAATTCTGGTTTTTGAATGTGCAGCAATTTTCAGTCAAGTTATGAATTTTTGAAAATGTATCTTTATCAGTGACGAATACTCGAGTGCAAGAAATTAAAAATTAATATGAAACGCAGGGATAAAATCCTACAAAAATTCAGTTCACTTCACAAGACGTTGATCTTTCAAAATAATTTTAGTTTTTAAATGTGCAGCAATTTTCAGTCGAGTTATGAATTATTAAAACTTTATTTTTTTCAATGTCGAAGACTCGAGTGCAAAAAATTAAAAATTAATATGAAACGAACAGATAAATTCGTACAAAAATTCAGTTCACTTCACAAGATGCCGATCTTTCAAAATAATTTTGGTTTTTGAATGTGCAGCAATTTTCAGTCGAGTTATGAATTATTGAAAATGTATTTTTTCAATGACGAACACTCGAGTGCAAGAAATTAAAAATTAATATGAAACGCAGGGATAAAATCCTAAAAAAATCAGTTCACTTCACAAGATGTCGATCTTTCAAAATAATTTTGGTTTTTGAATGTGCAGCAATTTTCAGCCGAGTTATGAATTATTGAAAATGTATTTTTTTCAATGACGAACACTCGAGTGCAAGAAATTGAAAATTAATATGAAACACAGGGATAAAATTTTACAAAAATTCAAATCACTTGATAATACGTCGATGTTTTAAAATAATTTTGATTTTTGAATGTGCACCAATTTTTAAAAATGTATTTTTTTCCTCGAGAGCAAAATATACAAATTATTATCTCCAGCAATACGACGTCGTGCGAGTCATTTTTCAGACTCCGCCAAGGAATCGATTGTTAATATTTTTAAGGTATGTTAGGAAAATAATAATAAATTTTAATGGTCAGACTTTTGCTCAGAACATACAGGCGTTTTCATGACTCTATATAATGAATATACTATAAGTTATTTGTTTTTAGTTTTTCTACTTAATGTTATAGATTTACGAACCGGTTGAATATTAATTTCTTTATGTTTCATTTTGATTAAATTAAAAAAAAAACTGGTAGAATAAACTGTTTTTACCACATACACACATATTACTATATTTAGATAATACACATTTTTAAATAAATAATTGCTCCTTGAGGTTGGAATTATGTGAAACAGTATTTAATTTAATTAGCCTAACTTTATTCATAATGCGTTAAGCTGTGTCACTGTTACCTTTGTGCACTTGGTTGCATATAATTTGAATTAAATGCCACGCTTTGATGTGATTATCTTACGATTGAACATAGGCGTTAATAATAATATCAGTGTTAAAATAAAAGCCCAGTATATATTTTGCCGTGTTTAATTAACACCTCAAAACTGTTTATTTAATTTTAATTTCTGATGCAGTTTTATGAAATATCCGCTTCATCCATTCAATACAGCTGCATATTATTTTTCGCAACTAAAATAAAACTGAAAATATTAAGAATTCCAAGGGATGACTTGCTATGCTTATTTTAAAAAATGCTTAAATTGGATATGTAAATTATTAGTCAATTTACTAATATATTTTGGGCCAAAAAAGATCGGGGGTCGACTACCTGTTTTTGCTTTGTAATATGTATTAAAAATATTACTAAATGTGTGTTCTTGTAGAAAATAAATGTATGTATACTCATGCATTAGGAACAATGATTATTTCTCTAAACTTATAAATTGAAATTACACACAGGAAATGTTATAACATAAATAATAAAGTTAACGATTCAAATTAATTGTGGATAGAAAGTGTATTGTCGTTTTCACAATTTATTTTTAAAACAATGCTACAATTACGTTGTTGTCAACATCTTTGTGTAACAACTATTGTTCAGAGTATGTTCGGGTGGATCGAATAACAAGCGTCTAATGGCGTTTCATAATGGACAATACTGAATCGTGAAAAAATTTCTAGCACGAAATAAAATATTATTTTTAGGATCACACCTTCAATACCGCACAATTAAGTAGGCTCACTCATCTATTGAAAATCTGACAAAATTTTGTATATATATTATATACAATATTAGTCGTAATATTTATTGTTTTATAATAACCTATTACAAAATTACTGAGTGGGCAAAAAAAACAGTGCAAGTAGTTTTGTAGTGTCATATCTTCGTGAGTTATTAATATTTTTAAATAATTGGGCCCCGGTGGTCTAGTGGGCAGAGGTCCGGCCTCTGGACTCCGTTGGTGCGGGTTCGAGTCCCGTCCGGACGGTCACTTTATCAACTCGAAAAATAGCCGTACGGTTCCCCGGGTGTCTAGTGTTTGTCCCCATTTCATTTAAATATGAATGTTATTACTATAAATTGGTTGTGGCGGAATGCCCTAGTTGACTAAGCCAAGTCCCCATCATCCTCGATTCCCTAACCCGAACTCCTGTCAATCATCTTTCCTTTTTCATTATTTTTTTTTAAAATAATTAATACAACAGTGAAACGCCCATTTTTTATAGATAAGATGAAGTACTTTCGCTCTAAAGAAATAGTACATACTTAAACTTGTGTCCGGAGCACCTTCCGGATACCAAATTAATGCACGAACTTCTATCCTTTCAGGATATTTATGTCCCAAAAACCAAAATGACTGATAGAAGTGACGGATAGTCCGAGATTCATTAGAAAACCAAAACAAATCATGGCGTACCTACAAATGCGATGCGTCAGTGCATTATAAACTCCCATCATTTTTACAAACTACAAAGTGTAAATATTTTGTTTTCAAAGCAATATTGAATGCGTTAATTATTATTGAAAATATGAATATTTCTAATACATACCGTTTTTTTGGCCCACTGTGTATATAAGGATTTTGCTTGTGTTTGTGACTTGTATGCAGAATCAGATGTCTTTTAAAACGTTTTATTGAATTCTTAAGCCGAGTTACCGAAATGAAATAAATGCAAGTTTTATAAAAATAAAGTAACAGTGTTTCATTTATTATCCAAAATGTATAACGAAGTAGAGAAAGAAAAGAAGTAAGAAAATATTAAGTTGAAAGATTTTTTTAAAAATGTTTTTGGGGAGCATAAATTATTTGAATAATATCTTATTAAATGCGTACGTAAATAGTTAGTAAAAATGTATTTATATTATTTATTTATATACGCGTTTCATTATTTATTGGAAATTTGATCATTCGATGAATTTATTTCCGAAGAATTGACTTTCGAAAAATTTGTTTTCGAAATAATCAACTATATTAATTAACACGTTATTGTTCTTCAGATAAGATTATACGTGTTTGTTAAGTCAATTTAAATAATATAGATACGTTCGTTTAATGTCTTTATTTTGCAACTTGAAATTATGGTAATAACTACAATCATACATCGTAAAATTATTAATAGTTCAGTGTTGAAATGATTGTTGATACAGGTACGACAATATTAAAACTTATTTCTAAATAATCTAATTCCATTTTATTACTTATTTACTCATTACGTCATTATTGATCTAACAATTTTTTGACTTAGGCTGAGTCATTCAGTCACACACGGCTAGATTTTTAACTGTAATTTTGTATGAATAAATGAGAATAAATGAAGAAATGAATGAACATATACAACAATCACGGACCCGAGCGAATACTTCTCGATCGCCGAAAAATCTTCCGCCCGGGATGGGAATCAACACTTAAAATGTTGTAGATGGATTGAATATAAAATTTAAAAGTATAGTAGTATGAAATAGATAATTTTACCAAATAAAAACTCTAAATGTTTAAAATTCTCGACTAGTATAATTTTAAAATTCTATTGAAAATGCCCTAATAAGGCGAAACTAGTCGAGTATTTTAAACATTCAGAATTTTTATTTGTTAGAATTAATATCTTTTCATAATTTTATTCTTAATAATATTTACTACTAATACGTAAATTTTAAAATATTAAAATAATATTTATACCTGTAAATCTAGAAAAATAAAACTGTCGATTCGCTGGAATAATGGTTTCGAAACGGAGAATCAAAATCTACTACTTATCGCATTTTACCGAATAGCTAACACTCATAATATATCAATTTTCTTATTCCCATTCATCCGTCTTAATTTATTGAACACTTATGAAGAACCTTTGATATGAAACTTAAATTTAAAAAAAAACATACAGCAGCCAATACAACGAAGATAGTTACTAGAGCTCTGTGCTTTCGAAATCTTCGAGACTTTCAAGCAAAATGGCACCTCAAAATATTTCCAAAAATTCTTTTACTTATCAACCACATTATATAAATAAGTTTTATCATTTTACTCATCACTTTTTTGAAATAAGCTCAATTTAAAGAAATCCTGTCAGATATTTTGCCTTCGTTTAGAATATTCTTCTTTTAGAACAGTACAAGTATTTTCTGCATAAAGAAAAGCTGTCAAATTTTTTCATAATTTTGGCATTATTGAACACTGCAGATATTATTTTATAAATCTAAGTACCCTGACATTATGATGCATCTATGTGAACAAAAATATCCTAACATTTAAGATTGATTTCCTTTTAACAGAGTAATGCTCGTGTATGTTATCCACAATATTGATACATAATTGAATGACACTAATTATATAACTGCGCCTAATTGAAAGTCTCTAAAGTAGAAGTAATATTCTATCAATTAACTTATCGTGGTATTTTAATTTAGAATCCGTTATAACATTCCGTACCTTATTATTTACTATGGTGTACAATTTGTGGCGCATAGATTTTTTTTTTGTATGCCAATGGTAATTTTAGTTACAGTTCTTGAACGGTTAACCGATAAAAAAATCGCGAATGGTTGTGGGTTAGCGGCTTTGGGTGTGGTACGTGATGATTTCAACGACAGGTCACGCGGTTAACTACATTCTTCAACTACCAATCGAAAACATGTTAATAAATTTAAAGTCAACTTCCCTTGCTTGCTTGTAGATAAATAAAATAATATACTGAAAAAATGCGACACTTCTCGTAATCTACAGTGAGAGACTAATATTGTTGATTATGCAAAGTAATTTGTTTTATGGTAAGCAATCAATTTTAATTTCAAGAAAATTAATACCAATAATTGATTAGACCTCTGTAATTCGTAAGTTATTTGTAATTTCATGTTAGTAGTTATACTATTATTTTGTAACACTATTAATTATTCTTTGATTAATTTGTAGTTTATATTTGTAGTTGTACTTTATTTTGTAACCCTGTCAATGGAAATTGAGTCTTTTGGGTTTTGTAAATAAATAAATAAATAAATATCTTAAATTATCTTAAGGTTAAAAATTTAATCGCATGAATGTTCATGTTAAGTATCATGCCATTTCATGTTTATTTTATTTTACGGATGGCTTAACAACACCGCATGGAAACAAACAATTAATCCGAAAATATTGAATGACGTACACGCCTATTAAAAATGCCATCCAAAAATGATTCAATTTCTGTGAATCACACATGAGACATCTTTAGAAAGTTTCCGGTTGACACCTCGAAAATTTCTGCATAATTGATTCTTTAATAATAAACTATTTTCATTTTAGGATAATAGCTCACTCATATAAATGAAAAAAAAACATTATGTATTTGCATTTTTTTTATAAAAGTTGATAAAACCCTCTGCAACTTCTTGTAATTCAATTATTTTGATTAGAATAGAGAATATAATTTTATCAGTCCATTTCATTGTCATTCACAATATTATTAATAATATTAATAATAATAATAGTATTTATTTCCAATAACAAATGTTACATTCATGGGTTGGTCAAGAAGTGTAATTAAATGTTTGTAGAGGTGAACTTAAGTATTAGTAAAGTTAAAATGGAATAAACTGTAAATAAATATATAAAATACATAGATTCACTACAATTAATAAACATAAAACATTAAAACTGAGCACATAATTAAAATAGCAGTAAATAATTAATAAACGTACATACATACATCAATTCATCTTAAAATCATAAAATTGTAAAAATTGTAAAATCGTAAAAAATCGTAAAATCGTAAAAAATCGTAAAATCGTAAAATGGCAGACATATAATTCACATATTATTACAGAAAGTTACGTATTCATCGATCGTATAAAAGCAGTTTTGCAAAATTATTTGTTGTATCTTTTTGAGGAAAACTTTTTTTGGTAATTGCCTCAAAGAATTTGGTAAAACGTTATATAATTTGATTCATTGTACCACACATGAACTATGGTAATAACTGTGAGAATGTTTTGGTAGTCTGAGAGTTGTTGACCTGATGTTGTGTTCGTGGTAAGTTTGATTATTTCCAAAATTGGCTATATTGTTTTTAACGAATTTTAGGGTTTCGTATATGTACAATCCTGCCAGAGGCATTAATTTGAACTTTTTGAACAACAATCGGCAATTAGTTGGGTTTAACGGCCGCAATAGCCCGTATTAATCTTTTTTGTACAATAAATAATTTTTGAAAGTTATTACCTGTTGTACAACCCCAGAATATAATGCCGTATATTATTTGTGATTGTCAGGTACAAAATATATAAAATTAAATTCAAACATATATTCACAAAACAACTTACAATAATTTGGTTAGAAGAGACTCTTATTCTTGGTGTTAAATAATTATAAAAATTTTGAATTCATTATTTACTAGTTCTTAAAAGTTGACTTTAATTCGTCCTCAATTAGTTAAATGTATACACTTTAAATCTAAAAATAAAATAAAAATAGTGATGTGACCATCGTGTTACTTTCTCCGATTTGATGATGTAATAGTTATATTTATACATTCTTAGTTTATTTTCAATTTAAATGACATTTTGCAAAAAAATATCCAATTTCTCATCTTAGCGCTCAAATATTTCAAAAATGGATCAACTGATGTTTCTATTTCTTTTTATAGATCATCAAAATACAATACACAAGTCTGCATTTGCATAGTTTTGCCAAAATTTATAATATTTTGTTTTCGCTGCAAAAATTGGTATTTCTCACCTTAGCACTCAAATTTCTCAAACATTAATCGATGTTTCTATTTTTTCCTAGAACATCAAAATACAATTAATTTCGAATAATTTCTGTAATGGGCAAGTCTGCACTTGCCATAGTTTTGGCAACGTTCATATTCTTTTATTTTTGTTGCAAGTAATGCGTTTAAGTTATAAAAAATGTTTTCATTTTTCGAAAAACAATAAATTAAAATCAATTTTGAATAATTTTTGTAATAGGCAAATTCGCACTTGTCATAGTTTTGACAAAATTCATAACCTTTTTTTGTTGCAAATAATGCACATAAATTTCTCGGAAATTTACAAAAATAATGTTTTCATTTTTAAAAGAACATAAAGATCCAATCAATTTCGAAAAATTTTTATAATATGAGCAAATCTTAGCGCTCAAATATTTCAAAAATTGACCAATCAATTTTCTATTTTTTTTTATAGAACATCAAATTGTAATGAATTTTGAATCATTTTTGTAGTGGGCACGTCTACACTTGTAATAGTTTTAGCAAAATTCATATTCTTTTGTTCCCGCTGCTAAAATTGGTATTTCTCACCTTGGCGCTCAAATTTCTCAAACATTGTTTAATTGATCTCTCTATTTTTTCCTAGAACATCAAATTATAATTAATTTCGAATCATTTCTGTAATGGGCAAATCTGCACTTGCCATAGTTTTGGCAACATTCATATTGTTTTATTTTCGTTGCAAGTAATGCGTTTTATTAAATTTGCGCTTAAATTTCTCAAAAATGTATCAAAAAATGTTTTCATTTTTCGAAAAACATCAAATTACAATTAATTTTGAATAATTTTTGTAATGTGCAAATCCGCACTTCATAGTATTAAAATAAATAAAATAAACACATACATTTCAGTACAATATATAATGTTTTCATTTTTAAAAGAACATAAAAATCCAATCAGTTTCTGTAATATGGGCAAATCTGCACTCGCCACAGTTTTGAAAAAATTCATAAACTTTTCCTCGCTGCAAAAATGCTATTTCTCATCTTCGCGCTCAAAAAAATTTCAAAAATTGACCAATCTATTTACCTTTTTTTTTTAATGAATTTTGAATCATTTTTGTAATAGGCAAGTCTGCACTTGTAGTAGTTTTGGCAAAATTCATAATCTTTTGTTCTTGCTGCAAAAAAGGCCGTTTCTCAAATTTCTCGAAAATTTACCGAAGAATGTTTTAATTTTGCCATCAAAATCTAATCAATCCCATCAAGTCCGCACTTGTCATAGTTTGAAATAAACAAATTCAATAAATGAAACAATTTTTATGAAAAATATTTATAAACAAAAGATTTTAATTTCCTTTAAAAAAATATTGATTCGTTTTTGTAATTCTTCATATTAAAAAAAAATATCGGAAGAAAACAATTTTATATACAAACATCTTTATTTGAAAACATATTAACAATTTTTAGTTTTGCTTTACATTATAGTATAAAAATATTTCAATAGATTATCGACCAGGAGATCTTTTTGTCTTCTTATTTTGTTATCTTCGGATATGTTTTTTTTATTGCGGGGGACAATTTTAAATTTTTTCTTAAAAATCAAAAATTTTAGACACCTTCTGATGACAATGATGACATGTATGGTTAAACGGGCTGAAAGACTTAAATTGCCCTTTAAAACCCTGTATAAAAGCAGGTTTTAATAAAGGTTTAGTAACTAACTCAAAAATTTCATTTTGTTTTATATCATAAAAAATTATTAAAGAGATTAACACAACTTTTCACTTATTCAATCTTATATTAATTTTAGGTTATGTTGAAAAACTTCAAATCGATGGCAATTTTCTTCAAGTTGCCCAAAATTATTACAATTTGTCATCAAGTTAACACAATATTATTAAAAAAATCTAGTCGGGGGTGTTAGCCGCTCATAAAACTTGAACGGATTTTGTGCAATTCTAAAAAATTGTTTGTGGATTTATTTTCGACACCAAAATTATTGCAATTTTCTAAATTTATATTACGTTAAAATTAAATATCTTCATTTTTTAGTGAAGAAATGAATACAACATTTCTATTATTTATTTTGAATTAAATTTGTGTAATTTTAGAAATTTTCAAGTCGATTATTATTGTTTTTATATTTTTCTCGAGTCGCCAAAATGATTGCAATTTGTTGCTAATTTGCTCTATGTTAACACAATCTTTTCAAATATAATGGTGATGTGGCCATTCTCCGATTTGATGGTTTAACAGTTATTTATATTTACACTTTCATGGTTTGTTTTCAATTTAAATCACATTTTAAATGTACGTGAGCGTTTTGCAGGATTGGATAATAGTGACGTTTTAAACGTCAAAATTGAGACAAAAGTTGTGCCGGCAGTAAGATACAAATTTAGTTTAAATTAAAAAAGTCGTAAAAAATTGAAATCGTTGCGTAATGATTATCTAAATTTTAACAGATACTTTTGCATCTATTTACCAATTAAAACAGTTAATTTCTTTTAAAAATCTCAAATGAGACAAAAGTTATGAATTTTTTTAATTATGCCTGCAATTAGGTACAAATGTAGTTTAAATTTAAAAAAAAATGTAAAAAATTGAAATCGTTGTGTAATTATTATGCAAATTTTAACAGATACTTTTGCATCTATTTACCAATTAAAACAGTTTATTTCTTTTGAAAATCTTAACTGAGACAAAAGTTATGAATTTTCAAAATTGTGCCTGCAGTAATACACAAATTTAGTTTAAATTTAAAAAATCTATAAAAAATTGAAATCATCGCGTAATTATTATGTAAGTTTCAACAGATACTTTTTGCATCTATTTACTAATTAAAACAGTTTATTTCTTTTAAAAATCTCAACTCAGGCAAAAATTATGAATTTTTAAAATTGTGCCTGCAGTAAGATACAAATTTAGTTTAAATTAAAAAAGTCGTAAAAAATTGAAATCGTTGCGTAATGATTATGTAAATTTTAACAGATACTTTTCCATCTATTTACTAATTAAAACAGTTTAGTTTTTAAAAAAATCTTAACTGAGACAAAAGTTATGAATTTTTAAGATTGTGCTTGCAATAAGATACAAATTTAGTTTGAATTTAAAAAAAAAACTGTAAAAAATTGAAATCGTTGCGTAATTTTTATGTATGTTTTAAAAGATACTTTTGCATCTATTTACTAAATAAAACATTTTATTTCTTTTAAAAATCTCAACTGAGACAAAAGTTATGAATTTTTAAGATTGTGCCTACAGTACGATACAAATTTAGTTTAAATTAAAAAAAAAAAGTCATAAAAAATTGACATCGTTGCGTAATTATTATGTAAATTTTAACAGATACTTTTGCATCTATTTACTAATGAAGACGGTTTATTTCTTTTAAAAATCTCAACTGAGACAAAAGTTACGAATTTTCAAAATTGTGCCTGCAGTAAGATACAAATTTAGTTTGAATTTAAAAAAACTGTAAAAAATTGAAATCGTTGCCTAATTATTATGTGAATTTCAAGAGATACTTTTGCATCTATTTACTAATTAAAACGGTTTATTTCTTTTAAAAATCTCAACTCGGACAAAAGTTATGAATTTTTAAAATTGTGCCTGCAGTAAGATACAACTTTAGTTTGAATTAAAAAAAAAACTGTAAAAAATTGAAATCGTTGCGTAATTATTATGTAAATTTTACAGATACTTTTGCATCTGTTTACTAATTACAACAGTTTATTTCTTTTAAAAATCTCAACTGAGACAAAAGTTATGAATTTTTTAAATTGTGCCTGCAATAAGATACAAATTTATTTTGATTAAAAAAAAAAACTGTAAAAAATTGAAATAGTTGCGCAATTATTATGTAAATTTTAACAGATATTTTTGCATCTATTCACTAATTAAAACAGTTTATTTCTTTTAAAAATCTCAACTAAGACAAAAGTTATGAATTTTCAAAATTGTGCCTGCAGTTAGATAGAAATTTAGTTTTAATTAAAAAAAACGTAAAAAATTGAAATCGTTGCGTAATTACTATGTAAATTTTAACAGATACTTTTGCATCTATTTACTAATTAAAACAGGTTATTTCTTTTAAAAATCTCAACTCGGACAAAAGTTATGAATTTTCAAAATTGTGCCTGCAGTAAGATACAAATTTAGTTTGAATTTATAAAAACTGTAAAAAATTGAAATCGTTGCGTAATTATTATGTAAATTTTAACAAATACTTTTGCATCTAGTTACTAATTAAAACAGTTTATTTCTTTTAAAAATCTCAACTGAAACAAAAGTTATGAATTTTCAAAATTGTGCCTGCAGTAAGATACAAATTTAGTTTGATTTAAAAAAAAAACTTAAAAAAATTGAAATCGTTGCGTAATTAATGTGTAAATTTTAACAGATACTTTTGCATCTGTTTACTAATTAAAACAGTTTATTTCTTTTAAAAATCTCAACTAAGACAAAAGTTATGAATTTTCAAAATTGTGTCTACAGTACAATACAAATTCAAAAACGGTGATGTGGCCATAAACTCAGTTTGATGGTATAGTTATTTATATTTACACGTTTGTGATTAATAACAATGATTTTATGAAAAAATATTTTCAAACAAAACATGTCCATTTGTTTGTTTTCTTCAATATTTGTATAAATGTTTTTGTGATATTATTCATATTTAAAAAAATCATTGGAAAAAACAAAACAAACGGTTAAGGTAAACACCCACTTCCGGTGTATGAAATTTTACCAAAAGCTTGTTACTTTGTTAAAAAAGACTTATTTTTAAAGTTTCATGTTAATTTCTCTATTAGTTTTTGAGATACAGCGTGCACAGACACCCACACACACACACACACATAATTTTTTTCCAGAAATTGTTGAAATCGCCTCAAGGGACCTCAAAAGGGATATTTCTGTTAAAACAAATTTTGAAAAAATGTTCACGATCACAATACTTTCTGGTACTTCGTAACGGAGAAAGTAAAAAAGTGACTGATATGATGAGACAGTTAAAGTATTCAGGTACAAAACAATCTGTATTAAATTTTTAGGCATTAACAAGTTGTCCAATATTGCACGAATATTCTAGAATAGAAATATAGTTTTCTTTTAAAGTACATATTAGAAATTCCATTAACACCAATATATTTAACGAAGAATAACTCGAATCTCTGTTTCGCGAGAACAGTGGTTTTCACTTTTCAAAAAATATTTCGCAATGAAAAGCAATTCAATTAAAAAATTAAGGAGCATTTTCAGTATCGCAAAAGATAAACATAATCATTAAATTAATGAGAATAAAAGCGTTCATCATAATTTTGTAAATCCCTTACGTGAATTTACAACTGAGCAACTTCTTTTGTAATTTTAAAGTTAACGATTTAACCGGCATCGCGCCTTCTTTACAATTATGAAAGTTGAAGAAAATCGCTCGTGCAAAATGAAATCTTTGAGCCGATTTTCGTTTATTTCGCGATGATTTTGCTGACACACATAAATTCCTAAATTTTTTTTTTTGGTATCTACTGTAACTTTCAGTATCTATTATAATGTCTACCTCCTTGTATTAAAATGATTTTCACCGGTTATAATGATGGCGATCGGTCTAAAGGAGGTCAAAGAAGCCAGAGTAGGACAGATGGACTAAGTGCGTTAACCTCTTCATACATGAACTTATTAGAGTTAATGGTTTAACCTCGATTTTGGTTTTCTCCGAATTACCCTCAATCAAAATTTAAAATGTAAATATGAAAACGATGAAATTGTTCTTTTAATAAGCGGTTGTGGTAATTCTAGAATCATAATTCTTATGAAGATTATGGTTGCGAGTGTTACCATGAGGTTGCCTGTCAGGTATTTCACGTATAAACCCTATTTAACTTAAAAGGCAGGAAGGGCGATGACCTTTAACCTATTTATAACTAGGATTTAAGAAAATCACGTGTTTCTATCTTATTAAAGAAAATTTACACGTATTACTGTAAATATAAATTTGAAATTTCAAAATATGTGTACAGTGGAATGATTTTTAAGCAATTTAAAAAAATATTTTAATTTAAAACGTCCAGCTTAGAGAAATTATTAGAGATTTTATATTTAACTAAATTATAAAGTCTCAAGTTCAAATGGCAAAATATTCTGGAAAATTATTGTTTACCGTTATTTTTTAAAAATTTTAGCTGTGTTTAACGAAATTTGTAATTCATAAAAAAAATTATATATCAAATTAATAAAATATTGTACCATTCTGAATTCTTATAATACCGGCTAAAATTAAAAAAATAGCTATTTAGTGAAAACCAACCAAGATCATTCAATTAAATGTCTGCAAAATATATGTCCTACTTTCTGTTTTTATTGCTTAATATGGATAGTACTAAGAAAAATTGGGTTCAAATGTTTAAATTTAAAAAATATGTTTCTAAATAATTACAAATAGAAATAGAGCAAACACGTATCTGCACAATTTTAAAATTGAAATATCTTTAAAAAGAAAATTAATAACATAAATTAAAATTGTAGTAATCCCTAAAAAATTAACATCCACTAAAGAATTTATCAACATAACACATTTAAAAACCCCGATAAATCGAACCATTAAAAATGACTCAGAATACTAAAAACACACAAAACGACCGATAAATGGCACAAAAATTCGAAAATATCAGCCCATCGCACGTAAACAACCAGCACTTTTCACGTAATTTTCCCAATAATATTCATTTAAATTTTGAAAACGAAACACTTGGCAATTGCTTAAAATTGGCAAAAATTACTCACCTGTTGCGTTGTATGGTAGTAAATCACAGGTGTATGAACAGGTAGAAGCACCACTAGCAGAAGTAAGATTTGAAATGGCTCGGTAATACCTTGAACTTGTATTTATATAGTATGACCCACTTACCTGAGGAAGATGCATGCTTGGTGCGTACCTGGTCGGCGGTTGTCAAACTCATTACATTCCGGACAATGTAAAAGTATCCGGATGGTAATTTGCTCTGTGATTTTTCATTTTTATTTAGGTCTTTGACAAATTTCGCGCTGCATATTACAAATATTAAAAAAAAAAACGTGTATAAATACGTTAATAATAACTGTTTAATAATAATAATTTTACAACAGTATGTAACTAACTATTGCTATTATTGTTAGCCTGTTAAATGGCTATCGACCAAAGGTCTTTCTGTCTGGAAATAAATAATTTAATACTTTGTTCACTGCACTCTTGATGAAACGAAATTGTAATATTAATATTAAAATAATTTACTGCTTAATTTTTTACTTTCTCCGTTACGAAGTACGAGAAAGTATTGTGATCGTGAAAAAATTTTCAATTTTTTTTTGCGGAAATATCCGTTTTGCGGTCCCTAGATGCCATTTCAACAATTTCTGGAAAAAAAATTGAGTCTGTGTGTGTGTGTCTGTCTGTGCGCGCTGCAAATCAAAAACTAATAAAGCTATTGATATAAAACTTTGAACATACATCTTATTTGATAATTCGAAGAACTGAAATACTTTTGGTAAAATTTCATTGAAGTGTGTGTTTACCTTAACTGTTTTTTGTTTTTTAACAACATTTTTGTAAATACGAAAAATATCACAAAAGCATATAAATCAATATTGTAGAAAACAAAGAAATGAACATCTTAGGTTAAAAAATATTTTTCATAAAATCATTGTTATTCGAGAAAAAAATGTATTATTTTTTTTATATTTTTAGTTTATAATTATGAAACGATAATAGTTACAGCAAATTTATGTTAATAATAATTGTAGAGAATGCCAAAATGAACAACTTCTAAAGAATAAGTAGTTTTCGAAATCTCGTTAGTTTTTGAGTAAACCGAGTTTTTGAATTTGAAGTATAATTTTTCCATCTTATAATTTTGACGTTTTAAACGTCAGTTTCATGCCAGTCTACAAAACGATGTACTTTTAAAATATGATTTAAATAGAAAATAAACCCTGAAAGCGTAAATTTAAATGATACCGTCAAGTCGGAGAAAGTAACATGATGGCCACATCACCATTTTTTTTTTTAAATTTTTGGTTTATAATTATAAAACGATAATAGTTACAGCTAATTTATGTTAATAACAATTGTAGAAAATGCCAAAATGAACAACTTTTAAACAACAAGTTTTTTCGAAATCGCTTTAGTTTTTGAGTAAACCAAGTTTTTGAATTTGAAGTATAATTTTTCCATCTTTCATAATTTTGACGTTTTAAACGTCAGTTTCACCCGAATTTACACAACGCTCATGTAGATTTAAAATATGATTTCAATTGAAAATAAACCATGAAAACGTAAATATAAATGGCTACGATAACATCAAGTTGGATAAAGTAACATGATGGCCACATCACCATTTTTTTCACTTTGAACATCATTTGAAAATTGAACTTTATTCAAACATACTACCGTGGACAAAAAAAATGACACCCCTAATTTGTCATGTGTCTATTATTTCTTATTTTTTAGTGTTGTGAATTTGACTTATGTAACCTTAATATTTGACAGTGACAGTTATAACTAGCAATACAGTAAATCTAAAAAGGTATTGCCTCCCAACATGCTTTGATTTTGTGCCAGAGCTTAGATTGACATTTGCCGGTTTGTCAAATGAAAAGTCATATTTACATTAATAAAATTTGGGGTGTCATTTTTTTTGTCCACGGTAGTACATAACTCATTTAAAAAATGGAAAATCTTCAAAAGCCAAGTTGTTTTTCTAATAATAGAACCTTCTTAGTTTTATTTTTATTTTTTGCATAATTTTATTTCGGCATTTTATATTCTTTTTTTTTCTGCCGCAAGTTACATCAAAAATTTTTAAACATCAATTCAAATTTTTTATATCTTCAAAATCCAAACTGATTTTGAAACTGTAAAACATTCTTAGTAATTTTTCTTATTTTGCATAATTTTATGTTGGGGTTTCATATTTTTTCGGTCAACGCTTCCACGACGAATGGATTGCTTAAAAAATGTTATATTTTCAGAAACAAAAATGAATACAACCTTCTAAGTTGATTCTAATTTTTGCGTTTTTTTTTTAAATTTGTAACTCTTATAAAAATGTTTCAATTGAATTTTTACTTTTTTCGTACGAATTTTGTGAAACATCTATTATTATTATCGAACATTATTATTTTTATTTTTATTGAACATTATTATTTTTATTATTATTAACGAAGTATTTTCAAAAATCAAGTTTATTTTTAAAGTGTAAAACCTTATCAGTAGTTTACATGTTTTATTCAATTTAATTTCGTTGTTTCATATTTTGTTCACTTAATGTTTCCACAACAAAAATCCAATTTTTTTAAATATTTTTAACTTGCCTAAAAATTGGAGTACGTTCAAAATGAGTTCTAAATAATAAAGCCTACTCTGCTGCTTAAAATAATAATTATTTTATTTTGGTGTTTAATGTTTATTTATTGTAGTTTTTAACTCTAAGTGACTTAAAAGTAGACGTATTTTTAAAATCCAAAATGGTTTTTAAAGTTTTTTTGCATACTTTAACTTCATATTTTTTTTTAGATTTTTTTCACCTAACTATTTTTTTGCATAATTTTTTGATCTCTACAAAATGTAATTTTACTTTTTTCGTACGAATTAAGTGAAACATCTATTATTATTATCGCACATTATTATTGTTATCGAAGTACAAAGAATATAAGAAAAAATCGTTTTTATACCATCATTCCGGAGAAAGTCACATGATGACCACATCTACATTTTTAATACTTACAATTAGTACGTCTATGATAAAAATTTGGTGAGAAAGCATTGATTAATTTCACATTAAACTATTTGCCACCCCTAAAATAATAAGTCACACATCACAACTATTTTCAAATGCACAGTATGGTTTTCGTAGGGGAAAGTCGACGTGTGGTGCAGTTGTTGCTTTTGCTGAAGAAATTTTAAAGGGTTTTGAGGATGAAATGTATTCTTTTGCCTCCTTTTTAGATCTTAGCAAAGCATTTGACTGCATTTCGCGTGTTCTCTTACGAAAACTTTACTGCTACAACTTTATACCTTCCAGCTGCAGACTTATCAACTCGTATCTTACTGATCGGTGTCAAATGGTGCGGGTTGGAGATCGAAACTCAGAGTATATACCAATAAACAATGCCGTTCCCCAAGGGTCAATTCTTGGCCCATTGCTGTTCTTAATTTACATTATTGACCTTCCAAACATATACAATGATTCATCGGTTATACTACATGCTGATGATACTACTATTAAATTAACGTCTTGTATCTTACAGACAGCAATGGACCAGGATGTACAGGCAAACAAAATCACGCTTGAATGGCTGACTTCAAACAGGCTAACTTTAAATAAAAGTAAAACGGTGAAAATCACGTTTTCCCTTAAGACATCTGTTCCATTCCAAGCAACTCATTATTGGCATATTCGTTGATTCAAGGTTGTCCCGGAACGAACATGGTAACATTCTTGCCACTAAGATCTGCAAAAGTGTGTACTTATTGAGAAGACTCAACAGTTCACTCCCTCAGATAGCTCTTCGTACAGCTTAGTTTGCTTTATGCCAGTCCCACATCATAACTTGGGGACATTCTGGAATCAGTGGGATAATATTTAGGTTGCAAAGAAGAGCTATTAAAGCCATATGTTATTTATCAAATAGAGATGAATGTAAATCTAATTTCAAAATTTTAGCTGTGCCATGCATTTTTGCGCTTGAATGTCTGATATTTGTTAAAACTAATATCAATAAATTTATAATCCATAATCAGATTCACGAACATAATACAAGACAATCTTTGATGATCTATCCTCGTTGTCCAAGACTAACGAAAACCCAAAATGGGATAAACTACTATGGGCCTAAGCTATTTAATATGCTACCCGAACGAGTAAAAAATCTACCAGCCAAGATGTTCAAAACCATTATTAAACGTTATTTATTCTCTAAGGCATTTTACAGTATCGAGGAACTTTTATCAAGTAGCCTTCAAGATATTGATCAATCTTAATTAGATTATTTTAAATTATTTTTAAAACATTTATATTCTGTGTATTTTTAATGTATTTTTATGAGTTTTTGTAGATTTTTAAAAATTGTAACATTGCTAATTTTAACATGTTTGTTTTGATTTACCGCATATATTCTTTTTATGATCTACTTGTCTAACAAATAATTATATTTATTTGCAGCTATTGCTTATTTCTATGTATGACAGGTGTTAACTGTACTGTTCTAGCACGAAATAAATATTACTATTACTATTACTATTACTAATTGCTGTTAGTTTCAATTTTTGCTAATTTTAGTCAACATTTTTGTTTGTAAATCAAATTTTGGTATATGTGTGACTTGTTATTTCAGGGGATGATAGGCTACATCATTGCTAACACTTTAAAATATTCCAGTTTATATATTATTAAAATTGAGTCACTGAGTCATAAGCCGCTTTCAGGTCCAGGAATACCACAAACACACTTCCTTTACCTTCTCTCTCTCCACTACCCTCGCCAGGGTAAAGACCTGTTCCCTCTTGCCCCTCCGCCTCCTAAATCCCCCTGAGATTCATGTAACATCCCCTTTTCCTCCACCTCCGCCTCCAGTCGGTTTTTATCATTATCTATTATCATTGCAATCTTGTGCCCTACATGATCGTCATACCTCTATAATTGTTCATCTCTTTCTTATCTCCCCCTTTGTGCACAGGGCACATCCTGTCCACCCTCCATGCAGTCGCCATGGTCTCTTGTCCCCTCCACATTTGATTTGCTAGCTCCCTAAATTTTTTCTTCCCCTCCTCCCCTATCTCCTTCCAAATTTCTGCCTTCAGCCCGTCTCTTCCTGGCGCCTTTCCTCATTTCACCTCCTTGAAAGCTCTTTCTCCACGACCACTGTAGAATTTAAGTATTCTGAAATCAATTTTGACCATAGAAGGTACACATTCTCACTCTTGTTATGGAACAAAACACTATGCGCTTATGCATAGTAATTCATTTAATAACAAGTAATGGAATGAATATTCTCACACCGTTGGATATCGCAATTGTCAAAATACTACAAACATAATCACAAACGTGATAATAAAATTATTCATTATTTTATTAGTCTATTTCATCTGGTCGAGGAGAAAGTATAATCTGCTACTCGGTAAGAATGGATATTCTGATGATCATGGTTCCTCGCGCTTGCCTCGCGGTTCGCGCTCGGTATATTCCACTCGCATCGAATTTCCATTCTAACCTTACAGAATATACTATTCCATCTCCTCTTCCTGAATTCTTCCCCTCTAGCACCTTGCCCTCCTTCTCCTGCTCTCCCCCGGCTCTCTGCTCCCTGCTCTGGTCCATTCTTCTAACGACACCCCTATCTTCCTCTTCTCCTCCCCTTCCCTCAGCACGTTCCACAACTCCCTCTTGTTCCTACACTCCCTTAGCTCCTCAGTCACCCTTTCCGCCACCCGCAGATTCTTCTTCTCACATATCTTCTCATATTTGTTTCTTTCCTCCACCACTATTTTCTCCTCTCCTCCGCTCCTTATGCATTCTTTCATTGCTTTCCTCACTTCCCTCTTTGCCTGTCTACATTCTTCATCAAACCACTCCTTCTCTTTCTTAATTTTTCCCTTCATCATACTATGATCTTCTCCATCTCCTCCATTGATCTTATATTCTTCCACTGCATCTTATCAAGCTTCCTCCTTATGTTACTGATTGCCCCTATCCTACTCTCTAGACTCCCACCTTCACTTCTTTACTTTGCTTGCTCATACTTACTTCTAGTATTGTAACTATGAGCATTTTTGTATTCCATGAAGTTGTTTTTATTATCACTTATATATTATTGTATTTACAATGGCTTCAACTGTCGTTTGGCTTCTTCTGGATACTTCCTCCTTTGATAATCCTTTCACTAGGAAGGATGTATCATCCGCGAATAGGTATGACCGGAGTTCAGGTAAGTTCGCAGGCAGGCCATTTATGTAGATCAGGAAGAATAGCGGTCCCAGAATAGAGCCTTGAGGCACATCATGTTTCACGTAAAATTTTCTTGATTGGTATTTTTCCAATGTTTGAAGTGGGTCCGGTTATTTAGATATGATTCAATTATCTTTTGAGCCATTCCTCTAATTCCATGGAAATTCTACTTTCGCAGCAATATATCGTGACTAATGGTATCGAAGGCTTTTGAGAGATCACAGCAAGTCAGGCCTATTTTTCTTTTGTTATCCAATGCTTCTGAGATCTCAGCGACGGCTGAGGATGTTGAGATTCCTCCCATATTGGCAACTTTTTAGTATTCGGTGTTTTTCTAAGAAGTTGAGAAGTCTGATCTTTATTACATTTCCCATATTTTAGACAAAAAAGGCAAATGGCGTTTGGTCTTGAATCTGGGGGGTTTGATATTTCCGTTTTTGGGATAGGTATAGTTAAGGCTACTTTCACCCTTCTTCCTAGCATTTATTTATTCAGAGACAATTTTGCAATTTTTTCGACTACGTTTTTTATCATTGTGGTTGTTATATCATAGATGTCAGGTGTTTCTTTACTTTTGAGTGTTTTTAGTATCTGAATTATTTCGTCTGGCGTAATATTGCGAAGGAAACAGGAATGTTCGATGTTGAACGCCAATTTTTCCAGGTAGCCGTCAACTGTAGTTGAGTTACTTGGTGTGGTATTGTTAATGATTTCTTCAGCCACTGTGGCATAGTATTGACCAAATTCTTCTGCCGTCAGTTTTTTTTTATACTTTCCTCCTATTTCTTTATTTATTCATTCCATACTTCTTTTTGAATGCCGTTAGAATTAAGGATGTTTGTTTCATGGTGAACTTTTCTTGGTTCGTTAATTCTATTATCCGCGGCTGTGTGGGTTCGATTTCCAGCCTGGGCGGAAGATTTCTCGGGGATCGAGAAATATTCGTTCGGATCCGTGGTTGTTGTATATGTCTTACATTATTCATTTGTTCATTTATTCCATTTATTCATACAAATATATAATATCAAAATAACAGCCTTGTATGACTGAATGGCTCAGCCAAAGTACAAAAAAAAAATTCCATTGTAAAATTCTTGTTTTAAATTTGAATATGTTTTATAGGCTTCATCCGTTTTTGTGACGTATGCTATAAGGGCTAGGGCGTCTAGAGTCTGTTTTTCAAGTTTTTTTTGTGTGTTTTTTTGGTTTTAATTGTCGTTTTGTTTTTGCACATGTGTTGTTAAAAAGGGTAAGAACCGTATTCAAGAAGTAGGAAGAGGATTCTTCCGCGTTACAATTTATAATATTATTCGAGGTTTTTTATTGCAGTGCCCTTTTGAACCAGTGCATGGATGCTATTCACAAATTAAGCGTAACGTAAGTTCTTTTAGGTAAATTTTACAATCTATTAAGACCAATCTAATGTGCCAAGTGATCGGAGAGATGCAAATTTATAGTATTCGTCTTTTGAATGTTGTCTCTCACATTTTTGAAAATATTGTCCAGGCAAGTGGATGTGTGTAATGTAATCGCAGAATCTAACCTGAACGTATGTATTCCGTTTATCATTTGAAAGATCGTATACACAGCCGAAAATAGAATACCAGTGTTATGTCAATTTAAGCCATTGTTATATTTATGACCACCTTTGTGAAATTCACTTTAAATGGTATCGTGTGAGCCACAAAATTTTGTTTCAGAGTTGGCTGTGAGATAAATGAGGTATGTCGCATATTATTACGTCATGAGACTATTGAATTAGATTTAAAAAATGAATTAATCTCAGACATGCCTGCTATGTTTCTCTCTCTCTCAGGCATGGCCAACTCTGAGACAAAATTCTGTGGCTCACACCTTATATATGGTAGTAGAAACACATGTGTTTGATTAGTATAATTAATTTAGTCTGAATCTTCATTATTCTTGTTGTTGTAGACTAATACAGACATAGAATTGCAGTTATAAATTAAGAATATTATACGATTACCATTAATATCCATCAAAAAATTGAATTTGTTTAATATGTAACTTCGCGATTACGTTACATTACGGCAAACGCTAATAAACCAATTAAATTATTTAAATGGCCGAACAGAAAACAGAAAACATATAACAATCTGAGGAAACTGTCGCCGTAGTAGGTTTGATCGCCTTAATTGTATAAATGTTGTGTAACAATAACGCATTGTTTCCAAATAACATTTAGGAGCACCGTAGAAATTGGAATGAATTTAGCGCCACAGGGGAATAGAAAGTTCGTGTGTAATTTGGAAAATTCATTGCGTCATATTGAATATTTCTTGGATAGTTCTCATTTAGTACTTGATGACACATATTGTTGTATGGAATAAGAATAATTAATAATTATTCACAAAATACTTTTTTTGCAACAAACAGGTGCTAAGGGGCCGCGGTGGCCTACTGGGTAGAGTTCCTGTCTCTTGACCTCGTGGTCGCAGGTTTAAATTGACAGAATTTACTGTCATTATCAATATTTCATTCATTATCAATAATGAATGAAATATTGATAATGAGTAAAACGTCGAAACTTAAGTCGTGATATGTATGTATATGTAATATTTATACATCCATCAAATAAATTGTGGTAAAAAACATAGTAAGTGTTATTCAGTGACAGAATTGGCATATCTTTGTAAGCAACAATTGACAAAAATTACGACGTGATTTATGGTCAGCTAGCTAAATCTTGTAAGCCTTCAAATGCAAATGTAATAAATTTGGTGTGTTTCAGAAATATTCATGACGAGTCAAGTACAATAGTGAAAACCGGAAGTTTCAAAGAGCAAGAAAATTCAGTTTCTGATTTTTTAAAATTGAGGTGTTGAGTGCGATTTTAATTATGATGATTCGTTTGCTAAATTGCAGAGAAAATACTTTATTTTAAAAAAATATTAAGAAATATTCATGTCAAGTCAACAAAAATTATCAAAATTCGAAATACGAAATATAAAATAGAAAAAAAATAAATAATGACTGTTGAAAAAAATGTTAAATGTATTGAAAATGCCATAAGGCAAAAAAACATAATTTTCTTCAAACATGCAGTAAAGTTTAATATTTTACCACTGAATGCATGACGTTAACGTCGAACTTTATTGCTGCACTAAAAGTAGTTATGGAATCGTCACTGTTGTCCAAATCTATTTCCATGCTTATAAAATAAATTTGACGTAAGATTCGCACGGAGCCACCATTACTTTTCCTCATTTTAAATTTGAATGTAATGGCGTTGCACGTGTATAATGCTAGGCAGCTGTTAAACATGTTTAATTGATATTTAATTTCTTGCCTTCGGAGAAAAAATAATAAATGTTCACCTCAGCACTAAACTTGTTAATAATTGAATAGTTTTGGGGCTGACAATTGTTGATAAATTCATTATATTTAAAAGTAATTTAGTTCTATATGTAATTTCGATTATTTTTCACCGTCGACAACAACTGGGGATCGGTTTAGACCTACATTAGTGTCACATCAGCATTGTACGGTCGTCGTTGATGGAGAAACGGAATTTGACTAAGCCGTTATAAACCAATCAAGTAACCGTTAGGATGGAAAAACAATTAGGACGACATCTATCGCCTATACATATAAATAATTTCAAAACGTTGTAACATTTTAGACGATAGATGTCGCCCTGATTGTTTATCTATCCTAAAGGTTACTTGATTGGTTTATAGCGGCAATAGGAACTCGTTATTTGATATTTCCCCTGCGGTTGACCACGGTCAAGGTTCGGTCTCCTTCCGCTCTACTCTAAGGAGAGTTTTTAGTTAGTATACTCGCGCCCTTCAGGGGGAGGACTCCAACACTGCCCCATTATAGGGGCGTCTATAAAAGATCTTCTCTCCTCTCTACAAAAAAGAAAAAAATATTTGACATTGATGATTTGAATGCCAAAATTCAGTGAATTTGGTGTGTTTTAAATTGATTAATGATGTGTCTAAAAAAATATATTAGGAAATATTCATGTCAAATCAATGAGAATTGATAACATTTTCAAAGTTCATATTAAAAAAACCGCGGTTTTGATTTAGAAAAATAAATGTAGACTTATTGAACGTGTTTTTGATCATAATGATTTATGTGTTAAAATGTAAACAATTTATTTTATTTTAAAAGGTATTAAGAAATATTCATAATGAGTTTACGAAAACTGCCAAAATTCTTCAAATTCGAAGGCAACCAATTCGCGTTTTCAATTTTTTAAATTTCCGAGGTGTTACAAGCATTTCTTGATTAATATACATCTGCTAAAATGTTGAAAATTTAGTGTGCTTTAAGAAAGTATAAAAAAATATTCATGGCAAAGTACGAAAATTGTCAAAATCTGAAATTTTTCAAGACCAACATCAACAAAATCGCATTTTCGAGTCGATAGCAATTGATTTTATATTTATTTTTAGTCTCCAAAATTGGTCCTATTTTCTATAACTTTACACTCTGATCATATCAAAATTTCAAAAAATCTAGAAATGGTGCGAATACAGTTTTTTTTTCAAGAAATCAATTTGGGATCATTTTGAGTAATTTTGGAAAGTTTCAAGTCGATAGCAATTGTTTTTATATTTATTTTGAGTCTGCAAAATTGGTTCTATTTTCTATAACTTAACACTCTGATCACATCAAAATTTCAAAAATCTAGAAATGGTGCGAATATAGTTTTTTTAAGAAATCAATTTGGAATGAATTTTGAGTAATTTTTAAAAGTTTAGGGTCGATAGCAATTGTTTTTATATTTATTTTGGGTGTACAAAATTGGTTCAATTTTTTTTTGAATTTTACACTCCTACCGCATAAATATTTCCAAAAATCTAGAAATAGTGCGAATATAGTTTTTTTTTTGATTTTGAGAAATTGCTTAACTTCCGAACGCATTATTTGTTTTTAAAAATTTAAATGTCAAAATATAACGAATTAAGTGGGCGTCAAAAAAGTATTAGGAAATATTCACGTTCAATCAATGAAAATTGCTAAAATTCGATTTTTTTAAGCTGTAAGAAAAAAAATCGCGTTTTCATTTTTTTTAATTGCCCCACGTTTTGATTATGATATTTTATATGTTAAAAAGTAGAGAATTTTAGAGTGTTTTAAGTGGTATTAAATATATTCATGTAGAGACAATGAAAATTGCTAAAATCAATATTTTTCATTCTACAAAATCAAGTTTTCAGTTTAGAAAAATTGTTCAATTTGCAACCGCGGTATTTTTTTTTTGATGATTTAAATGCCAAAATGTAGCGAATTTAGCTTGTTGAAAATATCAAGAGATAATCACGTCGAGTTAATGATTTCCAAGTTTAAAGTCAACAAACAGTAGTTTTTAATTTTTAAAAATTGCCGAAATTAAATTTTTGATTTTTTAATAGATTATTTAATTTTCATGTTTTAATTACCAAAATGTAGCGAATTTTGTCTGTTTTTTTATATCAAAAACTTTCATGCAAATTCAACGCAACTTGGCAAATATGCACTTTTTTATTTGAGCAATGTTTAATAATAACATTTGGTTCTAATTTCAAAAGACAATCGTGATCAATTTTTTAGGCGATTTGAGCCATCCCTGATGACAGGTATTCAAAATGCATTCGCCTCCCACAAAATGACCATCGCCCCCCACAAAATGACCACCGCCCCCCAAATACGGATTGTCAGATAAACGTCCAATTTAGACATCGGTCGCCCACCAGGGGGCGATATCGCCCACGTTGAGAAAAACTAATTTAGATTTGGACAGTTGTTTTGAGAGTCATTTTTTAGGAATTAGTTTTTCAAAAACTGCCATACCAGGATTTTAAATGCATATTAATACATGTTTCGACCAGCAACACATTTTTTTTTATGACGAGATTTATTAAAAGCTTTACAATTTATGCGCTCTTGGGAGCCGCGGCGACCTAGTGAGTGCTCACGGGCCTCGTGGTCGTGGGTTCGAATCCCATCCGTGCGGTCACTTTTTCTGAACGAAGAAGTGGCCGTGCGGGTCCATGGATGTATAGTGTATGTCGCATTCATTATTAAAAATGAAATTTCAAAATTATATATCGTTAGTGGCCGAATAGCCTAGATGCTTACGCCAATTCCCAAATCATCTGCACTTCCTCAACCCGAATTCCCGTCAACCATTCTTCCTTAAAAAAAAAAAAAATGCGATCTTACGTCGCGAGATGCTCGTTCAATCGGGGATCCTCGTCGCCTAATAAGATATTTTTTTTCTGAGGTATATGAATGTATGCCAGGGGGGAGGGGTGGCGATAAATAGCATAAACTGTCGCCCTTAAACCATTAATAGTAATATTGGCTGATGCACATTCAAATATGCACTTTTCATACAAAGCAATTAAGTCTTCACGTATTATTGTATTTAGTTCCTCCAAAAGAGTATTTTTATTTCTGCAAAATGCAGTAACCAGCAGATCTCCGTCAATTTTATGGTATTTCGATTCATCCAAAGTTTTCCAGTGTTCAGTTAGTGTAAACAGTAGGTAGAGTACGTTTGGATAGAGAACTTCTAGCTGCGCGAAATGGTAACGGTCGGTTGTTGCCAGTGATATACGAAGTGAATAATAAAATGTTGTGGGATCTATTGGGTAGTACATATTTGTTACATAAAACTCAATCATAAAAATAAATAAAAGCAAAACAAAGAGCAATAAAAAGCAGTATGATTCTCGGAATCAACTACTGCCATGACTTATTCGGCATAATAGACTCGGCTAACACATCAAACCAGGGGTTTTTAGCCCGTGAAGCTAAAATGGTAGAATTAAGCGGTAAATGTATAGCGTGGTCTGTTTTCTGTAATGTAAAACCAATCTGTAAATTGTATACTGTGATCTGTTATGTAAATTAAACTGTATTGTAATGTGTAAATGCTAGGTCCATGAGGTGGAAGAGGCTTGAGGTGAAGTGTACCGCAAGGTGTTTCACTGGAGTCTCGATTCTAGTCCCTCGGAGCTAGTATGTCCCCAGGAAAAAAAAGACCCGGCTAACACATCAAACCAATTTTCGTTCGTTTTCGTTCGTGGACTAGCTCTACAGATGGCGAGTTATGTACACCGAATTCTGTTCCATATTTTTGTTTTGTTTCTGCAAATTTGTATTACCTCACAATAAATATGCGTTCTTTTGTAATTATAAAATACTAATAGTTCCATCCAATTTAATTTAAAAAAAATTGTAAATGAAAAACTTATCAAGAATTCTTAAAATTAGTATTTGAAAAAATCTATAAATATGACAATCCTTTTTATAACATTATGCCGGAGAAAGTTAGATAATGGCATTGAAAAACTTATACAGAATTCTTGATAAAATTGGTATTTAAAAGAAATCTATAAATATAAAAATCCTTTTTATAACATCATACCGGAGAAAGTTAGATAATGGCCACATCAACATTTTTTTTCCGTTAACTTAACAACGAATTTTCACGAGTCGCCACTGGCAAGCTATAAAATGATAAATTAACAATTAAAAATAAAGGTGTATCTAAATGTAGGTCTTGATGTGTTTAAATTATCAAGGTCGTATAATTAAATCAATGAAACATTTTCCGTTAAACTTGCGGAAATGAATGTGTATGCGCTTTCTATTAGATTTTCTAATCAAAATATAAGACTGCATATTTAAAATATAAACATTTATATTTTGTTATAAAATGTATAAACAATCAATAAACCCAACATTACATTATTATATTATTATATCAAAACACATACAGTTAGCATCTTTCAACAAAAAATTGTATAACAAGAACATAAAAGAAAGGTAAAATTTAATGAATGAAGCATATTTGTGCGTCATTGGATTTCCCTTCGAAATCGAGATCATATTTGTGTATTTTGCCATTCATACTTGTTAATAAAATTATATGCATCCGCCTGATTTCGGAGAAAATAGTTTTCACATAGATTGTTTAGTAGAATGTGCTGTTTTTTTTTTAATTTTGTAATATAACTTTTTTACTGAAATTGTAATGCTTAGTTTTAAGAAGAAACACAATTAAAACGAAAACTTTCTAGGCTGCATTGTTGACGGAA
Organism: Ocypus olens; assembly: GCA_910593695.2. Classification (NCBI taxonomy): domain Eukaryota; kingdom Metazoa; phylum Arthropoda; class Insecta; order Coleoptera; family Staphylinidae; genus Ocypus; species Ocypus olens. Next base: position 8,774,384 of record OU343054.1, on the reverse strand, counting down.
CTGGTTATCAGAGAGGATTTTATGCATTATGAAATGTTAAAATATGTGCATATACATATCTGTGGCTTGGAACTAAAAGGGCCAAGTCAAAATATTCACTTTTAAGAAAATTGCAATGGAAGTTTTTAGATAAAATTCTTTTAATTACAGCTGAGAAAAATTCCAAGTTTCTCTTGTCAACATATAATATGTTTGAATAGAATACTATAGTAAAAGAAATTTTTTGAAAAATTCTGAAATTAAAAAAAAATGGTGATGTGGCCATCATGTTACTTTCTCCGACTTAATGGTATCATAGCCATTTATATTAACGTTTTCATGGTTTATTTTCAATTGAAATCATATTTTAAATGTACATCGAGCGTTTTGTAAATTCGGATGAAACTGACGTTTAAAACGTCAAAATTATGAATGACGGAAAAATTATACTTCAAATTCAAAAACTCAATTTACTCAAAAACTAAAGGGATTTCGAAAAAAACTTATTCTTTATAAGTTGTTCATTTTAGCATTCTCTACAGTTATTATTAACATAAATTTGCTGTAAATATTATCGTTTAATAATTATAAACCAAAAATGAAAACAAATAATAATATTTTTTCTCGAATAAAAATGATTTTATGAAAAATATTTTCAAGCAAAAGATGTTCATTTCTTTGTTGTCTTCAATTTTTGTTTAAATGTTTTTGTGATATTTTTCATACTTAAGAAAATATTGACAAAAAACAAAAAACAGTAAATACCCACTTCCGGCGTACAAAATTTTACCAAAAGCTTTTCAGTTCTTCAAATTATCAAATAAGACGTATGTTCAAAGTTTCATACCAATTGCTTTATAAGTTTTTGAGATACAGCTCTCACAGCCAGACACACACAGACACACACAGACACACACACATTTTTTTTCCAGAAATTGTTGAAATGGCATCTAGCGACCCCAAAACGGCTATTTCCGTAAAAAAAAAATTGAAAAAAAATCACGATCACAATACTTTCTCGTACTTCGTAACGGAGAAGATGACATTGGCCCTTGTTACATTTATTTATGATTTTATTTTATGTTTTTTTTTTTACATTGGCCGTCATAACAAGAACAATAACAAACAGAACAGCATTATTTTTCAGTTGTTTATTATGTTGTTACAAAAGTTATTGAATTCAACAGATATAAGAAACTAAAAATAATAGTAAAATAAAGAAATAATACAATCTGCGTTAAAAAAAACATTATTGTGGTAAATCACGTTCTTCTTCCATAGCTACATCTGCCAAGTAATCCACGATGTTGTCATTTGCAGTTATTTGTTCAATAAAATGATAGTAGTATGTACGATTAGTATTGCTATTAGTATGTACGATAAGTTTTCCTAGACTTACGTTGACAATTGGTAAAATTAATTTCTTTAAAAAAATTTAATCAAAAAAAAAAGATTTTTTTTTTAATTGGTGACAGACGATGGCTCCGCTGCGCTACGCCGTCGTAGCCTATTAAAATTGATCAAAGTAACTGGTGACGAACGACGGCTCCGCTGCGCTGCGCCCTTAAAAAATAAGAAAGTTACTGGTGACGAACGTGCTCCGCTTGTATGTTATATTGACATGCAAGAACTCTGCATGCATTGCTATTCTCACTTTGTGAATCTCCCATAATCTGTTAAACGTAACGCACTATCAATTTATTTCGTAATTTGCTGTTTAGAAAGCACTCGGACGTTAACAGTAAAAGGCTTATTTTCTTTCATTAATTTTGAACATTGGAAAATTATTTGGTGAGCGTCTGAGAAATATATAAACTTTACCGTTTTCGAGGTTTCAAAATTTGACGATCGAAAATTTTGATTTCGATTGTTCCCAAAAATTTAAAAAAATTATCGTACCCTCTACTGACCTTGATCAAGGTCAGTAGACCTCTTCAAATGCAAAAAATACGTGCTTGAAATAAACATCAAAATTTGTGTAATTATTTTGGTCAAGTTTAAAAAAAATCATATCTTCTTAAGGGAGCAACAAATCAAAAAATGTTCCTATATAAATATTATAGGGGAATACTTTGTGGATATACTGGAGCTTTGACAGATTCTTCAAAGTCAAAACTGAAGGCATGAAGACTGTTTCGCTTGAATCGCTCACTTTGAAGGTTGGGGCCCCGGAACGCCTCCCCCCCCCCTGAGATAAAACAGTTGTCACTTTTCAATCCTACCGGTAAGAGGTATCTTTGGTAAAAATTTCAGCCGAATCCATGTCATGCGATTTTCACTCATTTACCTGTTTAAAAAAAATAAAAAAATGGTGCCCTGAAACATAAAAAAATGCATAACTCGCGAACGATTAGAAAAATCGAAAAAATCAAAGAATAAATGTTATAGATCTGTCTTCAATGAAGAGGACAAAGTGGTTTCAAATTATCCAGGATGTCCAAGGAAGGCTTTACGAATTTGTTTCTATAGTTTTGAAAGAAGGCCCTGAAGGCCTCAAGGAGGATTATTTGGACGATCAAATTTGCTCAATACATACCTCTTAATAGCTGCCATGTTGCCTAAACAGGTCGTCTCCATCGGCAGTACCGAAGAGGGTAAAAATAAATAAAACATGATTTTGAATCGTTTTGGACAGTTTGAAAAATTGGAGAAAATCAATATTTTAAAAAATATTTATGTAAGAATTTTGTATATGTTTTCAATTTGATTTCAATAGTTATTAAAAAATTTGATATTTAAGTTGAGAAAAAAATACCACCCCGAAAAAGGGGGTGGAAACTTAAAAAAAATTGGTCGTTTTTTGAATCATATCTCGTTAAGGGGACAATAAATCAAAAAGTGTGTTGATATAAATAATGTAGGCGGATGCTTTGTAAGGAGATCCCGCCACCGACGGATCCTTCAAGAGCAAAAATAAAGTCAGTGGCGGCGTTTTGGCGCACGCCTGAAATTTCAAATATAAGGCCGCGGCTCCAAAATGTTCTGTTTGTCGAGGGGAATACCTAGAAAAAATTTAATTGAAATCGGATTGTACGTTTCCGACTTTTGACACGTGATTTTCTTTTCAATTTTTTTCGGTTTTTTTTTTCACGGGGGATGGTAGGGTAAAATCAGAGGGACAACACCCGGGGGATCGATAGAGCTCTGCATCAGAAAAATCAGTGTCGGAAAAATTTCCAAAAAATTTGCCTCCGCCCCCAGGGAGTGATTTTTACGTCTCGTGCAATTACTCCGAAACCGGTCTTGCTGGGGATGCCTCGGAGGGCGAGAAGGGTGACTGTTGAAAAAATTAAAGCGATGGGCCTCCATTTGTCGGAATTCAAAATTTTTGACTGACGGGGGTGGTAAAATTTTTGGGGAAAAACTCAAAAAATAAAAAAAGAAGACAGAGAATCTCTTTGAAATATTTTTTAAAGTCTAAAAAAATTGCCGCCGCGCTCCCTCCCGGCCGCCAAAAAACTTTGTTTCGTCCGTCGCGTTTTTTCGTCGTTTCAAAATTCGCCCCAGTTCCGGAGGCGTGTTTTAATTTTTTTTAATTACAGCTCAAGGCTCGTTCGACCCCTACCTATTTGAAAAGTTTTAACTCTTCGATTTAAATAGAAAAAAACACGTCCTCGATCGAAGCAAAACGAACCCGGGGACCGGGCCAAATGACGGCTCTGGAAGGGTAGGGGGTGATTTAAAAATTTTGAAGAAAATAACAAATGAAAGCACGTTACACCCTTTTCTCATCCTTGAAGTTTGAGCTCTTGGATTTAAATAGAAAAAAATACTTCCGCGAAAGAAACCTCAAAGAGAGCGGAAACTTTAGAAAAATTCATGGTCACTTTTTTGGAAAATCATATCTCGTTAAGGGGGCAACAAATCAAAAAGTGTGCCGATATAAATAATGTGGGCGGATGCTTTGTGAAGAGATCCTGCTACCGACAGATCCTTCAAGAGCAAAAATAAAGTCAGTGGCGGCGTTTCAGCGAACACCTGCAATTTCATATATAAGGCCGTTGCTCCAAAACAGCTCTAACGATTTTTGTTAAAATTAACAGGGATGCTGCGTTAGCCGAGCGGAGCATCTGAAAAAAAAAAAAATTGGTTGAAATCGGACGGTATGTTTTTGAGTTTTAACACTTTATTTTTTTTTCGGGTTTTTTATTTCCCGGAGGCGGTGGGTAAGAGATAGAGGGTCGGCACCGGGAAGGATCGATAGAGCCATCGGTGGTGCATTGGACCGTTCCGGAAAAAATTCCAAAAAATTTGCCTCCGCCCCCCGGGGGTGATTTTTTACGTTCCGTCACGGTACTCTCAATTACTCCGAAACCGGTCAACGTACGGTGATCAAATTTGGTGGGGATCCGCAGGAGCAGGAAGAGAATCTTTGTTAAAAAAATCAAAGCGATCGGCCGTCATTTGCCGAAATTAACCATTTTTGACAGAAGGGGGTGGTAAAAATGTATCGGTTAAACTTAAAAATTCAAAAAAAGAGACAGAGAGTCTTTCTGAAATATTTTTTAAGGTCTAAAAAAATGTTTGTCTGTATAGCGAGACCTTTCATGGTTGAATATTTTTCCTTGCAATAATCCACGTACTTCTTCTGGGTGTGGGATCGCGAGTAGTGACTCTGATGAGCTCGAAAGAGGTTTATGTGTTCTCTTATCAGGAGTTTATCATTTTCTGGGAACTTTAGGATGATTTTGATGTTTTTCACGTTTATCTTCAGAACATATTTTGCTATCGCCAAATCGTTTCTTTTCTACAATTACTCTAGCTTTTTCCAAACTTATATCAAATGTATTTAGAAACATGGTTTGACAGACTTCAATTTTCTCACCGTTGGTTTTTGACAAAAAATACTTTCTAGTAAAATTTCATCCACTGTTGTTTCGATCATTGTGTCTCAATCGTTGAACATGTTTCTGATCTTCTTGTATGGAATTTGCCGAAAACTGGTTTTGTCCAGAGCTAGACAACTCATAAAAACTTGTAAAAAGAAGTTGGCGGGGTGAATTTTTCAAATTACTTTTTTTGCATGTGCACGCTTCTTTCGTTTATTTTGTTTCTCGACACCTCTACTCTCTACCTTGAGTTTTCAACGATTTTCTTATATTTCGGGTCCAATTGGAAGGATTTCGCTTTCGTTTTCTTGTAGACTCGTCCTTGTTTTCTTTTTTCTTCCTCTGCGTGATTTGTTTGATTGGTTTTTAGTATAACCAACCAAGTGTGCATTGTTATCTACTTCTTCAATAATTTCTTCGATGTTCTCAAACTGCCCGACTTGGCACTAGCCAGGGAAGTAGTTGTTTCAATAAGTTATTTGTTTATAGCCTTAGTAAGACTTAATATTTTGCTTTGCAGAGTTACGAACAGATTGAATATTCATATATTCAGGGTATATTTCGTTTTATTAAATTTACATTATTTTAATTTGACAGAAATCCCGTTCGTGACATTTAGCGACATTAACCCTGAAAGAAGAATTAGAAATAAATAAGACAATAAGAAATATAACAAAATGTGCCTTGACAATAACAAAGGCTCTCCAAAAAAATAACTTTTTTTTCTGATACGACGTTTCGTTTTTTAGATAACATCAACATACAAAATTAAATCGCATTGATATCTTTTATGACAAATTGGGAAATTTGTCATAAACGATAACGATATGGGTTAAGTGTGTTATTAACTATTATTGATAATAACAATGTTCCCGTTTAAATAATTTATTGCAAATTATCTCATTTTCCTTCAAATACTATAGCAGAAGATAGAAGATATACTTGAACTAAAAAATAAAGACTGGTTGTAATAATTTTCATATACCACATCTAACTCGCTATACAATGTTTTTATATTAATATATTAAATAATGAATAACTTTCCGTATAATTCATAAATTATAAATTCATTTTCCGTAATCTTGGTCTACAAAAAATTTGCATATAAACGTTAATTGAACAGCTTGGCATATTTTAATCTCATATGTGCAATTTACTTTGATTGTTTAAAACTACTGCCCTATATATTTTCAGTTAGTAGACCGAAAAATGCATTGCATGTGCAGCTGCATCTTTCTCCACTTTTTCCATTTCATTTCTAATTTAGTTAAACAGTGAGCGCACTGTTTCCATTTCGAATTAAATTCGTTTTATAATTTATTTTTAAGCAAACCTACTTTTTTTATATTTATTGTAATTTCTACAAGCTAGTAAAATGACTATATGAATATGATGAGGTATTCTCTTAGAAATTGAACGATTTTGCAAAAAAATATTGGGTCTACTTTTCTATATATTTTTACGCATTTCTTATACAAAATAAGCCGACCGTATTTCCCCAATTTTTTACTTTCTCCGTTACGAAGTACGAGAAAGTATTGTGACCGTGAAATTTTTTTTGACGGAATCATCCGTAAAATGTCCTGGATGCCATTTCACCAATTTCTGGGAAAATTTTGTTTGTGTCTGCGTGTATATGCGCGCTGTATCTCAAAAACTGATAAAGCAATTGATATGAATCTTTGAACATATTTGATAATCTTGGTAAAATTCGTAAACTTTTATCTTAGTCGGCTTGTGTTATTTATAGACACATGAATTGGTTTTTATTAAATAAACCAATTTTATTTCATGATCAACTTAATATGATAGTGAAAACTCAGAAAAATCAGCTATAGGCGAAATTAAAGCTGAGCCAGCTATTTCAACTAGTAAAATTGAGAGGAATCTGGGATTTCAATTTTGAAAAACATAAATTTCGGCCGTACACTATTCGAAAACAACATTAACAAAATCTTCACTTCCAATTCTTTTTGCCGTTGTATTATTTGGACGCAGGAAGCATGCATTAGCTCTGCAGGAATATTTAATAGGCATAACGCGCATTATTGGTCCAATTCCAACTCTTACCGTATTGTTGATGTCCAGTACCAAATACGCTTTGGTTTTAATGTTAATGGTGTTCCTTAATAGGAAATAAAATTTTACCATACAAAATTTATGAACGAAACCTTTACAGACGACATTATTATCAAATTTTAGACCAACACGTTATTGAAAACTTTTTGGATACATTACCATTAATTTAACGAGGAACTATATTATTTCAACAAGATGGTGCACCAGCCCATAATGCAAGAAAAGTGTCAAATCTATTAAATATGAAATTTGGGAATAATTGGATAGGAACAAATGGACCTGTAAAGTGGCCCGATTGGACGCCACCAGATTTTTTTTTTGGGGACTAAAAGACAATTTGTATAAAATGAGAAATGACAATATTAATAATTTCAGAGAAATATGTATTGGGTGTATAAATCAAATTTTAAATGTTTAAATTCATGATGCATGCAAACGTGATATAAATAGTTGTAACCTTTGTATTTTGAATATTTATTGAGAAATTTATCAGTTTACTTTATTGTCATTTTTTAAATAAAGTATTATAATAAATTAAACATCTAATATTACTTTAATTATTGTCAAATGATAAACAACTGAGATATTGCAATATATCGAAAATGAAAAAAAATGACTTTTTGGTTATAACTCGAATGCAAAAGAAGATAAATAAATTTAGTCTAATTCGATGGTGAAGTTTTTCTCAAAAAAGAGATCGAGGATGCACCATCCGTGTTTCTCTATCTATTATAGTTATCGAGATCCCCTATAGAAACCTCGAAGTTTGCCCACCCTGTACATTAGGGTGGTCCTTAGTATTACGAAGAAAAAAAAAATCTTGTATTTTACGGAGCACCCCATAATTTGATTATATACCTCAAAAGAAAAATTCAGTATTTTTTCATAATTTTTAAATAACTTTTAAAGGTCGCTACCAAGATTTGAATATTAAATAAATAGTCAAAATTTCTGAATTAGTTACAATTGTTTATTCATAAGTCAAGACGTCAAATTGTGTAAAATTATTGTTATTATTACAAATTAAGACATATTATCAAGACATTAAAATCATTTATTATAAAGATACAAGAGTTAATTTGTTAGTGTTAGGGTGTTTTTTCCTAGACTCCTTCACCATAAAAGCAAATATTGCTTTTGTTTTTCATTGGTTGTGATCAATTTATTATACTCCTCCATTAATGCAACACAGTTATATCGTTCACTACTCGAATAGAATGAACGATTTATTTTGCAGCCACAAAATCAGCATTATCGTTTCCACATCTTTATTCAAAAACTTTGATGAGATACCCAGAATTTGGAAGAATCGTAAAGAGTTGCTAGTTACGAAGTCCTCAATATTTTTTTTGTTGATGTGCTTGGCACTTTTTGAGCAATCTTCTATGGCTTCGATTTTTAGTGCATCTACCATTTTCGTTTTATCTTGTACTGGAAATGGTCCAGTATATTTTTTAGGGTAACAGTAGCGATTTTTTTATTTATTCTTTCGAAGGCTGTAAGATCTATCAATAATTGTTGTCATTTTTTAGTGCTGACCATCCGGTAGAGGCTTAAAACCAATATTTTACATATATCATCACTATAAAATTGCTTATTTCTCTTACAGCTTTCTCTTCCTTTTTTGACAGTTCAAACTGACGTTCAAAAAGGAAATTTTTCAAAGAGTATAAAGCCCTTGCCACCCATCTAGCTCGATGTAGACCAGCAGGTTTCCTAAATGAAACACTTTTTTCTACTCCTCCTAAGAAAATGATTGTGAGATTCAATAATTCCCTATGGTCATCTCGAGGTTAATGTGCTTGTAATTGAAATTCCGTCTGCGGCGTATTCGACAAGGATACTTGATTCGGTGTCATCAGTTATTAGATAAGATAAGATAAGATAAGATTTATTGGTGCTAATTACAGGATGTTTACACAAGTCTTTTATTTTGACTTGGTAATACAAAATATAAGTAATACAAAATAATAATATGCCCAAACTTTATAGGACTTCACACTTCAATTGTTATTTATACACAGAAATCACTAAAATTGTTTTCAATAAATTCTTCTATGCTATAAAATGCTTTCTTTTGTAAGTAATTTTTAATTTTCCTTAAATATTGTTTTTTTGGTAGCTTTTTTACCCAGTTAGGTAATAAATTATAAAAAATCATAGCATAATAATTGACTCCAGTTTGTGACTTCGATAGGCGTAGGAAAGTAGGACAAACATGGTTACTACCTCTTGTATTGTAACCATGACGTGAGCCATGAGTGGTAAAAGACTGTGCATGTTTATTAATGTACTTTAAGCACTCCCATATATAAATACACGGTCCCAGTGAGAACTTGGACCTTTATGAAATATTGTGTACAATTTTCCTTCTAGAACTCTTACCGCTCTTCTCTGTACTGAAAAGATCCGATGTCTTATGGCATAATTGACCCCAAAATAGAATGCCATAGGTTAGAAGCGAGTGGCATGTTGAAAAGTAAGCAGTTTTTAATACTTTATACGAGACAGAATCTGCAAGATTTCGAAGGAGATAAATATTCGAGGCAAGTTTATTCGATAATTCGTCTCTATGTATATTCCATTGTAATTTACTATCAATATGTAGACCAAGAAATTTTGTTTTATTTACTGCTAACGAGGGATTTTTACGCATAGATAACACCATTGTTTGAGATTTGGTTTCATTGAGGTTTAGCTGATTACAAAAAAAAAACACTCTTTCGCAGCAGCTATAGAGTTGTCATTCTGTAATTTCGCCAGTTTAAAATCTGCGCTACTATTAGTTAATGTAGTGTCATCTGCAAATAACACTACCTGACAACTTTCCAAAGAAGGAATAGTAAAGAAGGAATAGTATTGGGCCTAAAACAGAACCCTGTGGTATACCATTCTGAATCATTCCTGCGTGTGATATGCCATTTCCTTTTTTTACAACTTGCTGACTATTAGCGAGATAACTACTAATCATTCTACAACTCTCCGGATGAAAATTATAAACATATAATTTTCTAATTAGGATTTCGTGAGATACGCAGTCAAACGCTTACTCAAATCAAGAAACGTTGATATTGAGTAAAGGCCATTTTCAAAACAATTGATGGTATAGTCGATAAACTCCAATAAAGTATCTGTCGTTGACAGTTTATTTCTGAATCCAAATTGGTTTTTTATGGAAAATGGTATGACATTCCAGATACTCAAGTAATTGATTTTTTAGGAGTTTCTCCATTATTTTACTAATGATCACTAGTATACTAATCGGTCGATAATTTGATGGGTCATCCTGCTTGAATATAGGTATCACCGTTGCAATTTTCAGCGCATCCGGGAAAATTGATTTTCTGATACACATATTAATAAGTTTAGTTAGTGGAGAAATTATAACATTTTTGATACATTTGAGAAGTTCTGCATTTAGTTCGAAGTTATCACGACCTTTTTTATTTTTTAAATCATCAATTGCATCTCTTACTTCAGTTAGAGTTACCTCATGAAACCTAAAATTGACCTTTCCCTTACTAATACTACCACGCATCAAAGAAATAGGATCAATATCAACTTTGGGTAATGATTTTAAGATGTCATTTGCCACATTTAGGAAAAAATTGTTAAAAACGTCAGGATTTATATCGTTGTTTGAATCACAAATTTTCTTTGGTTTGTAGTTGTTAATTATTTTCCACATAGCTGTCTGTGGATTGAGTATTTATGAAGGTAATATTTGCTTGAATTTTAGCATTCCTAATCTCATTTCTAAGAATTTCTAATGTTAATTAATTCCTGGTCTTGGGAATTATTACAGGCTTCAGACATAAAATTAAGTGTGACTCTCATATTACGCAGCTTTTGATTGAACGAATTTACTGTTGGAGTATTTGTGTTTTTATTAGTACGTAAAGGAAATGCACGTATCACGTTATCCATCAAAAGCTATAAGAATGTATTAGTTATAGTGTTTACGTCGTCGGATGCTTCTATGAAATCCCAATTAATTGTTTCAGTAAAGTTATAAAAATTAATCTTTCCCACTACGGATATTGGACGATATGTTATCGCCTCGGATGTTGGAGAATCTAGGATAGTTTTAATATTGCAGTCAATTGCCAGGTGGTCAGATAAGCCAGTATTAATTGTAGTAGTTTGAATAAACTCCTGATCGATGTTCGTACATACATTATCAATGCAGTTTTGCATTCTAGTTGGCAACCTGAAATTACTTCCTAAACCATAGCTTTTTAAAAAATCTTCTAACCTATCTTTGTTAGGGTCATTCGAATTAAAATTGACATTAAAATCACCCGTTAAGATAATGTCTGATTTGATAAAAGAGAATTTACTGAAAACATTTGACAAAACATTTAAAAACATTTTAAAATCACCTAAAGGTGAACGGTAAACAGTTAAAATAATTAAGTTACAATCACGGATTTCGACCGCAGCAACCTCGCAATTCTTTTCAATCGACATATGTGTAATATTTAATTCATTGTACTTTATATTTTATATGTTCCTTAACTAGTATCATCACTCCGTCATGTATGTACTGTGATCTGGAGAATTGTGAGGCTACCACTAAGTCAGAAATTTTTATATTGCCTGTTTCATGTTTCATGAGCCAGTGCTCGGACAAACAAATTATCGAGTACTTATTAAGATTATCCATAATGAATGATTCAAATTCATTTAGTTTGTTTCTTAATGATTGCATATTGAGATGGAGAATATTAATAAAACTATTTGAGCGTTCCTTTATTCCGGTTTTTTTGGTTTCCGGGATAGATGGAAGAAAAAACGCTCCACCGAAACTCCGCGAGGCCATAATTCTGGGTTTTCAGCTTCTTCAAGTTGATTATACGGTATCGCTATCCGGAACGAGGAATAAACATTCGGATGTTTCGATTTAAGTGTTTCACACTGTACATTCTTGAAATTATTAGATTTTAAATGTTCTAATGTCATATCCGCTGTCGTATTCGGTTCAAATCGGTAGGTGTGTAAATGCGCTGTCTTCTCGATTCCTCGAAGTCCCCTGTCTGGAAAATTCCGGTTCCCTTCAATTTTTTTCCTCGGTTGTCGTTTTTTCGGAGACCGTTTTACAACGTCAATCCATTCGGAACTTTTATTTTCAATTATTTGTATAGGACTATTTTGGATTTTTTGCCCTTCACGCATTTTACTATTTTTAATTTGATTCATATCCTTTTTAATTACTACAGGATTCTGTTTATTTGGAGTTAATTTTTGCACCGTTGGAGAAGGCATAGTAGAAGGTGAAATTTTTCTAGCTATGTTAATATCTCCTTGCTGTATTGGCGCTTTTGGATTAGATATGTCGCTGCCAGTAGGATGATTAAGAGTTTGTTTACCTTCCAGGTTATGAATTTTATATTTTAAAAGAATAATGTTTTCTTTTAAAATTTTATTTTTATCCTCTATTTCAGATACAATTTTGTTTAGAAAATATACTTGCTGTTTTAATGCAACATTTTCGGCCAATAGGGTGGTATCACTCACTGATCCTTCTGTTTCACAGCATATCACTCTTGTAGCATCAATTTGCGTAATAGATGGTTTCTGCCTTTTCACACAACCACGATGGAAGGCATTACCGCACGTAAAACAAATTGCATTTTTGCACACTTTGTCAATGCAACACTTGAAATTATTAATTTCATCAGACTCTGGTTCATCATCGCACGCCATGATGAACACCGCACGACGATTCAATTGTTTTGTAGTCGTTTTGGTCAATGCTGACCCAATTTGTCTCAAACCTTTTGAATAATTGAATATCAGGACTACTAGACGAACTAGAGCTGATAAGATCATTTCTATTATGTGATGTTGACATGCAAGGCAAAGCATGTAAAAGAACACAACTAAATTTCTTAAACCAGTGTTTACAGTAGTTGTATAAAAAAACACAAACAATTTACAATATCGCTCAAATTCGATAAATTTATTGTTTCATGGATAGCTGACGCACATGCTTCATTTGTACCACGTTCTAGTTTTAGAACTACTAGAATCAATCCCATCCGATACCAAAATGAATATAATTTAAAAAAATTAACATAATTTTTCGTTAGTTTTAAAATAAATATAAATAACTATGATACCATCAAATCGGAGAAAGTAACATGATGGCCACATCACCATTTTTTTCTCAGTACTTTTGAAAATGCAGACGGTTAAAATTTTGAAAACTCGCTGATTATGCTTTTCTTTAGATCACGATAAATCGGTTTATACTTATCTTATAGCGTTCAGTTAGGACTCATTATAAAGGTAATGGAATTGTCTTTATTTAAGTTTTGATTATAATTACATTTATTGTAAAAGTAAAATTATTATAAACAATTAAAGTATTTGGTCGTTTTACTACTCGAGGCCAATATTTTTTACAAAATCCGTTAGATTTGTAAAAGAATGTCTCATATTCAACTTGTTCGTAACTCTGAAGAATTAAGTCTTATTAAGACAACGAACAAATAAATTATTCATACAATTTAATCTTCAGAGTTACGAACAAGTTGAAAATTCATATATTCAGACAAGTTTTGGTCTTTTCTAATTTATTTAATGCTTTTGCAGCAAATGAGGGCTTTTCAATTTTAACAACAAAATTTGTTTGAATGTACTTTACTAACGAGGATTACTGCATGGTAATATTTAAATTTAAAAAAATGTTTAAACAATCAGGGCCTACGTAGTAAATCAGTAAATTTTGTAATTTATTTATATGTAATTACCATATGAAGTAATTGTCGGTACGATAAAGTTATAATTTAATTATCAACGAGACTGGACTATTTACATAATTAATTTTTTTACGTGATGTATAAATAAGGTGGATGAAATTAAAGTATCATTCAAAATTATGTTGTTGTGTGTTGTATTGGTACTTGTAGCAGGTGTAGCTGCGGAGAGAAATGTAAGTTTTACACAGTGTGGCAAATAATTTTGCTTTTCAACACTGAAATTGGTTAGTAGTAACTGTTGCACAAAATATAATAAATTGTATGACATGTATCTTGACTATTTCGCCGAGAGACTTATATTATCTAAGTTATCCTCGGGTACTTATATATAGGGTGTCCCAGACCACCCGTATTAGGCTATTTTTGAGAAAGGGCCTTGTCGTATAGAGTTAGGTCACAAAACATTATTACAAAAGCTGTATTGAAGAATCGAATGATGATTTAGTTATTCCCAAAAACAGTTGGCATCTCTGAGAGCTTTTCAAGAACTCCAGATTAGGTGGAAACTGATATCGTTTAAAAGGTATTTTGTAAGAATCATAATTTTGTTACTAGCATCCATTTTGAATAATATTTGATTTAAGTTATTAAATTTAAATTTTTTATGGCTAACTTATTTTAAAATTTGAACACATCTAATTTTTTTTAACTATCATTTGACATGCAAACTTTTAAAATAGGTTAACCCTGGAAAATTGAAATTTAATTTTAATCAGATTTTATTAAGAATAGGCGATAATAACAAAACAGTGTTTCCTACAAAAGTTTAAAGACCTTTTAAACGATACCACTTTCGACCTATCGAACCATTTAAAAATCTGGAGTTTTCGACAAGCGCTCAAGAATGCCAACCGTTTTTGGGAATAACAGTATCATCATTCGATTCTTTAATACGGCTTTTGTAATAAATTTTTTTGTCCCAACTTTCTCTAACTGGCCGTTTTCTCAAAAAAGCCTAATATGGGTGGTCTGGGACACCTTGTATATATACAAAAAATCATAACACGCGTTTCGAATTATCACTTGAAAATGCCTATAATACGTCTAAACTTTAGTTGTGAATTTTTGTTTTTATATGTGTTTGAGCATTTTTTGTCAATATTGATGTACTCTTGATGGTAAAACTGATGATTTTTACCGTCCCTCGTTAAGTTTTGACTGATTCTTAATTTTTAAGCTGAAAAACGGTTTTTGGGCTCTAGAAGTGGGTTTTTGATAAGGGAACCATCGGGTCACGTTATCCGTCATATTTTTTCATCACTTTCTAACCATGTCAGGGTATTTCTGAGACGAAAAAATTGTTAAGAACCACCCTAATATATACCGGGTGACCCAGGGATCTGTAAAAGCCCCATAACTTATTTGCTATTTGAGATTTCGACTTCTAGTTTTCTTGAACTGGTACCCACACTTATTCTACATATTTAAAAAATATGTATGTTTTTGTACAGGGTGTCCCAATATCCATAACAGAACAAAGTTATGTTTTTTTAAATGGAACACCCTATATTTTATACTTTATTTTCAACCCTCTTGAGAAGCTGATAAAACTAATATAAGATAGTATGGGTCTATTATGGACGATTGGTTAGTTATGGGCAAATTTGTGGCAAAAACAAGGACACATTGAAAAAATTGCAGAAGCGCTCCTAGCAAAGCTATCGTCATTTTTTATACCCTGAAGAATTTTCCACATCATGAAGAATAATACAAATCGGCTTTGGTTCTTTTTTGTTCATACTGCTATACAGGGTGTCAACATACGCAAAATATTGGATAACTATTCTTTTTCAAATGGAACACCCTATATATCTTGCCACCAGTGCATGGAATTTTTAATAAGCTTTCCAATGATGTACAATTTGTATAATGAAATATTAAGGATTCTTGAGATTTATCCATAAAAACATTTTTCTTTTGTCACCTCCTGCTCATTTTTGGATTTTCAGCCAAAACTATGCATTTTCAAAAAAAATAATAAGAGACCAAAGTTGTAGAGCGGAAAATTTTCGATCGACATAGGTCTTTCGACTTTTTCAATAATGCGTGCATTGCCCGCCAGAATGCGCAAATTCTTGACCGTAAATGCGTTTTAGCGTTTTCTCAAATTTTTTTGTTAATTAATTGCACTATACTTTATTTTCCACGTCCTCTAGCAGAAAACCGGGTAATTATAGAATTATTCAAATGTCCTAGATCGATTGAAAAAATTCCGCCCTACAACTCTTAAAAGAAGCAATTTTAGCCCAAAATGCATAGTTTTCGCTAAAAATACAAAAAACCATTGAAAAACGCAAAAATTGATACATACATTTTCAATTTGCATTTTAGGGAAAACTATGCATTTTTGGCAAAAATTGCTTCTGTTAAGAGTTGTAGAGCTGAACATTTTCAATCGATATGGGCCATTTTAATTTCCCTATAATTTCCCGTTTTTACCGCTAGAGGGTGCGGAAAAAAAAGTATTATGCAATTTATTAATAAAAAACGCTAAAATGCATATACGGTCACGATTTTGCGCGCTCTGGCGGGTAATGCACGCATTATCTTAAAAGTTGAAAGACCCATATCGATCGGAAATTTTTCGCTCTACAACTTTGGTCTCTTATAATTTTTCATGAAAATGTATAGTTTTGGCTGAAAATCCAAAAATCTGCGGAAGGTGGCAAAAGAAA
This sequence comes from Ocypus olens, assembly GCA_910593695.2. Classification (NCBI taxonomy): domain Eukaryota; kingdom Metazoa; phylum Arthropoda; class Insecta; order Coleoptera; family Staphylinidae; genus Ocypus; species Ocypus olens. The sequence goes on along the minus strand of OU343054.1, from coordinate 8,758,058 downwards.
TATGTTTTTATTGATAAATCTCAAGAATCCTTAATATTTTGTTATACAAACTGTATATCATTGGAAAGCTTATTAAAAATGCCATAGATTGGTGGCAACTTATATAGGGTGTTCCATTTAAAAAAAAATAGTTATCCATTGTTTTGCGTATGTTGACACCCTGTATATCACCATAATTAAAAGAGAACCAAAGCCGATGTGTATTATTCTTTATGATGTGGGAATTTTTTTAGTGTATAGATAATGATGCTATCTTTGCTAGGAACGCTTCTGCAATGTTTTTAATGTGTACATGTTTTTGCCACAAATTTGCCCATAACTAGCCAACCGTCCATAATAGACCCATACTATCTTATACTATTTTTATCAGCTTCTCAAGAGGGTTGAAAATAAAGTATAAAATATAGGGTGTTCCATTTAAAAAAACATAACTTTGTTCTGTTATGTATATTGGGACACCCTGTACAAAAACATATATATTTTTAGAATGTGCAGAATAAGTGTGGGTACCAGTTCAAGAAAACTAGAAGTCGAAATCTCAAATAGCAAATAAGTTATGGGGCTTTTACAGATCCCTGGGTCACCCGGTATATAATAATAAATGATTTGTGGAAAAAAAAACATAGAAAGTGTTTTATTATGTGTATAATTATGTGTTACTACATAGTAACAATAGTCGCAACCATACTCATGTATAACAAGGTACTCTTATTAAAATTTTATTACTAACAGGGAAATATAACGACTATAGAAGACCTTGACAAATCCAATCCATTAGGTAAGTTAGTTTGCTAATATTTGTTTAAATCAGTGTTTTATTTTTTCATGGGACATAAAACTATACAATTGGGTAAATTTAATTTAATTTTAGTTCCACGAATCACCAATGGCAAAGCTGCAGTAAAAGGACAGTTTCCATGGCAGGTGTCTATTAGTTTTCATAGAGGAAATGATGAAGGCTATTGTGGTGGTTCCCTCATCCATAGCAACTGGATTCTAACTGCTGCACATTGTGTTGAAGGGTAAAATTTTTTAAACATTTCTTAAGATGAGTACCTTCACTAAAAACTCTTTAAAGAAGGTGATTTGAATTATGAAAGTGATCCAGACTAAAGGTCAGAGTAATGCTTCTGGGTACCGTTAGTGTGGTCACTTATATCGTTTGAACACTTTTCTGTACATTCTAACTAACTTCGCGTGGCTAGCGTTTAATTATTTATTTCGAATTTTCTTTTTGTTTTTGGTTTATCAATTGGTTTTATCAACGTCAATAGTTACATCAAATTAATGTTAATAATAATTGTAGAAATGACAAAATGAACAAGTTTTTTTCGAAATATTTAGTTTTTGAGATAATAGAATTTGAAATATAATTGATCATTTTCATCTTTCATAACTTTGACGTTTAAAACGTCAGTATCATCCGATTCTGCAAAACGCCCTATGCACATTTAAAATATGATTTATATTTAACATAAATCATGAAAGTATAACAATAAATGACTATTATACCATCAAATCAGAGAAAGTAACATGATGGCCACATCTCAATTTTCATCGGCTTTAACTCGGTGCTATTACCGATGATAATCATAGCACTTGTTATATTACTTCCGATAATTTGGTTATAATAGTCGTTGACTACCTGTCAATAATAATGGAAAACAATACATAAAATAATAATATGTAATAATAATATACGACTTTATTTCTTGAATTTGTTTTACGTTATAACTTATAGCTAGTTACATAGTATTTTCAATTTTCAAGAAAAAGCCGAGGTTCAGTTTTGAGTGCCTAACTGGGACACTCACTGTTCTAGCACCTAACCATTATTCTTCGTTAAACATTTCTTTAAATATCAATATCAGAATATAAATTATTGTATTGATTCATTCTGAAAAAATCATAATATCCCTAATTCATTTTTGACTAATTTAGAATTTTTTTTTTTCTAAATCCTGCTACTTTTTTTTCATTTGAACACAATTTTCATCACAATTGTATTAATTTTGGCGATTAAAAAAAATATATAAAAACAAATTTTATCAACTTGGAAATTTTCAAAATGATTTGAAATATAATCGGGGAATACCATTTTTTGATTTGAACACTTTTTTTTCACAATTGTATTAATTTTGGCGATTCAAACAAAATATATAAAAACTAATTTTATCAACTCGGAAATTTTCAAAATGATTTGAAATATAATCGGGGAATACCACAAAAAGTTAGAATTTGGTCCGGACAAATTTGAGCCATTAAATCGACACAAATTTCGAGAATGAATTGAAATGGAAAAATGGATTTTGCCTAATCTCAATTCATTCAAGAAATTTGCGATGAAATGACGAGTGCTTAAGATAAAATTTATCCTGCCGAAATTGGTATTTGTTAAGATAATTTAACAAATACAGCAATACTAATCATTTTCAAACTTGAAGTAAATAGAGAAACAAGTATTTATACAAACCGATTTTCGACAATTAGTTCCCGTCAGTGAGATGATGAGGAATAAGAGTTACCAGAATTTGTCGATTAAGTCAAATGTGAGGCCGGTTTCGGACTATTTTGTCTCATCATTGTATTAGTCAGATGATCGTAAATCGACAATTACCAGGGATGTAACTCAATTCAAATATCTAAATTAAAGTTTTAAAACAATATTTTAGTTTTATCCACTTGCATTTTTTTTGTCCGCTATTTTATATACACATTTTTATACATGAGTTGGATTATCAAGATTAAATTCTGGAAAAGCAGTACATATTCCTCGAAGTATGTGATAAGAGTATAAAATTGTAAAAATTAGTTCACAATTAGGAATAATTATACAACAATTGCAATCCATACGAAACCGTGAAAATTAACTTAAAATGCTTGCTCAATTTTGATTCTTTAAAACTACAAGTACCTTATTGCTAAATGTTGGGATAACTTGATATGGACAGAAGCGCAGTTGAAAGATGCAATAATTTTTGCATAAAAATGTATTTAAAAACAAACGCTATTATAATAATAATAATATTTATTTCACGAAGAATTCATTTTACAGAAATTACAAATTAAAACTAATATTACAATAGGAAAACAATGGTGATGTGGCTATCATGTTACTTTCTCCGATTTGATGGTATAATTATTTATATTTACAATTTCATGGTTTATTTTAATTTTAAATCATATTTTAAATGTACACTTCTGTGCAATAAAATTAAGCACACAAATTATGTTATAGTTTAAAACAGACTTCCTGGTTACGAAAATGTGTAAATTTGTCAATATCCTTTTTGCCCGATCAGTCATTTTCTTTAATTTACAAGATTTGCTCTCTGGGCGGTTCGATCAACTACGGCCCATGGCTCCATTGTAAAGTATGTTCATTAAAAAAAAAACCTCGTGCGCCATGATTTTTTATTTTTTTTAATTTAAGTTGGTAACTCATATTGAGGTTATGTTACTTATGTTCTGTTCCTACCGATTTGCTGTGACAAATAACGCGGAGAGTCCCTCATCACATCGTTTAAAACGTTAAAATTATGATAGATGAAAATGACAAATTGTACTTAAAATTCTAAAAGTCAGTTACTTAAAATAAACAAATTTTAAAAAAACTTATTTTTTATAAGTCGTTTATTTTAGCATTCTCCAGAATTATTATTAATTTAAATTTGATGTAACTATTATCGTTTCATAATTATAAATCGAAAATGAAAAAAAAATAAGAATGTTTTTTCTCGAATAAATGATCTAATAGTTATTTATTATACGAATGTGGATGTACGTAATTAGTCCCGCAAGAAAAAAAAAATAATAATTAATTTTCTTAAGGGACTAATGAGGAATTCAACATGAGTATAATATAACATTTTATCCAAAATCACCTCTAATTACGGTAAATATTGAAATAATGTTTATAAAATTTTGACAAGAAATTTTGACGTACATGGTGTCAATTTGAAATATTTCAAAAATCCTATGAAGGATCTGTGCATTCCGTGAGAGAAACATTCTCTCACTGAATATTTTAAACAAAAGATGTTCATTTCTTAGTTGTCTTCAATATTCGTTAAAATGTTTGTGATATTTTTCATTTAAAAAGTACAAATAACAGTTAAGGTAAACATCCATTGTCTACGAACCACCGGTGTACGAAATTTTACCAAAAGCTTTTCAGTTCTTCTGATTATCAAATAAGACTTATGTTTAAAGTTTCATATTAATTGCTCTATTAGATTTTGAGATACAGCGCACACAGACACGCAGATTCACAGATCCACGCAGACACATTTTTTTCCCAGAAATCTTTGAAATCTCTTGGGACCTCAAAACGGATATTTCCGTAAAAAAAATTTTTTTCACTATCACAATACTTTCTCGTACTTCGTAACGGAGAAAGTAAAAATCAAAATCGCAATTTTTAGTATTTGAACTTCATGATAAAGATTATAGACCAGTTTTTAAACTGCACTAAATTCGACACATTTTGACGTTAAAATCTTCCATATCATTTGGCACTTGTGCAATTTCAAAAATCAAAATTTCGGTTCTAAAATCGTCTTATTTAAAAAAGTGAGATTTTTGCATTCTATGGTAATTTCACGAAAACATTTGTACTCTTTTAAAATTACACTAAATTCGTCAAATTCTAATGAGTGCAGTTGTGCAATTTAAAAAAATCAAAATTGCGAATTTAAAATCTTTGAACATTTTGCGTTAATTCCGCGAAAAATAATGAGAACCAGCTTTGCATAAATTTGCCAGCTGTTGGCGTTAAGGTCATCAAAATCGGACAAGGCGGTCAGCAGTTGTATAATATAAAAAAAAAATAAATTTGCCATTTTAGAATCTTTAAAATTGCAAAGAGTATCATTTTTGCAATTTTTTTTCACATTTTTCGAGAAAATTTCGTTACCCATTTTAAAACTACATTAAATTTTCCACATTTTGATGTTTGAATCATAAATGTTCGGCAGTTGTCTAATTTAAAAAATTAAAATCGCAATTTTAAATCTTCGCTCTCTGAAAACATGCAATTTTGACGTTTTGCGTTAATTTCACGAAAAATGTATTAACCAGTTTTTAAATTTCACTACATTCGCAATCATTTGACGGTAAAATCATCAAAATTTGACAAGGCGGTCGGCAGTTGTACAATAGAAGAAAATTAAATCCCAAAAAATTTAATTTTTGCATTTTTCCTTCACTTTACGAGAAGCTTTCGTTACCAACTTTAAAACTACATTAAATTGTCTACAATTTGACGATTGAATCATCAATGTCAGCAGCTGTGCAATTTAAAAAATTAAAATCGCAATTTAAAATCTTCGATCTTTGAAAACAAACTTTTAACGTTTTGTGTTAATTTTACGAAAAACTGTATGGACATTACATTCTCCATATTTTGTCGTTAAAATCGTCAAAATCGGGCAGTGCGTTTGGCAGTGGTGCTATTTTAAAAATCAAAATCACGTATTTAAAATCTTCGAATTTTAAAATGGTCTGAATTTGTCATTTCTGACTGTTTGTTTAATGATAATAACACTAGTATACACAAGTCTGAATAATATAATTAAAACAGTATTTAAATACATATATGGATTATAGGGCATTAGACATGATGAAAACAACGGCATAATAAATATAAAAGTCATACTTTTTTTGTAAAAAAAGTTTAGTCTAGGGGGGCAAAGGTAGGAACTTGCCTGTGCAGGTAAATGTTGTTGGCAACAATTACAAAACACGTGTCAAAAACGGAAGATATAATTCTAAAACAAAATAAGTGTTTAAGTTTAAAACTCAATCAAGTGAAGATTTATGTTAACATTAAATATTGTTCCCCCATCAGAACACCTACAGACCGGTTTCAACCTTTCAGGCAACTAACTACACTGATGAGACCCGAAAGGTCGAAACCGGTCTGTAGGTGTTCTGATGGGGGAAAATATCTAATGTTTACATTAATATTGTTATATTTGCCGCCGCTGGCACTGTCCATATCTTGTCGGTGTTAAAGCCTCCCGGATTTGGTTTAGTACAGCATTCAGGCAATAGATTCCGCCACTTTGTCGTTTCTACTCGATTTATGTTAAGTTTAATTGATAATTTGCAGCTAAAAAATATTTAATTTCACAAGGCCTATCCAGTCATACCGAGATAATCAATCATTATTTAATTTTCTTCATCAAAATTTAAAATCTCTTATGCCGCCTGGTTCTTTCAATGATTATTCTAACGATCACCATATTTTACAGAGCGTCAAGTTTCATGTTAAAGTTGGGAGGACTCACACTAGAGCCATCGGAGATGGGAAGAGTCGAAGTTGTTGCAACTAAATACCATGTCCATCCTGAGTACAACGCCAATAATCTTAACAATGACATCGCTTTGATTCAAATGGACAGCCCTATGAATTTGGGAGAAACGATTAATACTATTAGGCTACCAGCATGTGGAGAAAGGACGGGCGTTTCACAAGCGCTCAAAGTGAGTGGCTGGGGGAAAACATCAGATGGTAACACTTGTACTTATATATTAAAGATTTCATCCCAACAGCGGCGGCTCATGGATTTCCGTAGAGGAGGCTTAGACAGAGATGCCGCTTGTGTTGCTCTACTTTTATGGAGGAAGCAAATATTACGCTGCTGTTTTGGTCAGACTTTCTTCCGTAGCCTCCTCGCCGAACATCCACGAGCGATATTAATGGTTTTTATTCGTAATTTCGACTATAATTTCGACTCTTTCGAGTTATTATCAATGATAATGGCAGTCATAACTATAGTTGAAGTTGTGATCAAGAATTACTAATATACCGTGAATTCAAAAAGTCGAAAATAGTTGGTAGCCCTTAAAATATAAGGTAGCTCACAGAAGTTCAGCGGAATTACTAAGAATGGGAATTTTGGCATGAAAAACCCTGAAATTTAATTAAAACAACAAGATAATGAATCTTAAATGTATTATTAACAGTGATAATCAGTTCTGAAAATAACTGCTAATTTCTAAAATAGACAAAATTCGCACTGCATTGGAGAATTGCAGACAGCCAGGACAGCCAGTATAATTTTACTTGTAGGTATTTTCAAAAAATGTGCTGCCAATTATTTTCGAGTTTGATCTCACGATACAATGGCATCACGTGCGGTTCATTTATTTTCCGACCATGGTTACCAATAATGTACAATTTGGAATAACTTTGGTATACCACTATAAAATTAATGCTATAATTTTGATAAACATAGTGATATAACAAAATTAAAAGAGGTTTTATTCAAATACTAATCAAGTTCTATCAGGAAGTAAACGCCTACGACATTAAAACTTCAATAATTCACAGTAAATCTCAATTTGCAGCTTCATCTAGCACGTCCAATCAATTGAAATATGTGAATGTGTACACCATCGACAATGTAGAATGCGCCAGAGACTATGGTTCCGATGGTGTAAAATCATCAACGCTTTGTTGTTTGGGATTCAACAGAACATATACTTGCAATGTAAGTACAACTATGAAATTAATTACACGGATTGATATAACAAATAAATAGGAAAAATCTGTAGAAATTCGTGTGATTAAAAGGAATTTCAAAAAATGAGAGAATAATAATAATAAATCATTTATTGACCATTATACATAATTAAACACTAATAGAGAAAATACAATGGTCAAAAGGAGCTGGATCAGTTTTATTTTCAATGAGTAGTAAGAGTATGCATGACAAGTGAGAGACTTGAAACAACCAAGGGCCTAAAATAGGAGTGCGCAATCAGTCCAATTAATATGTATAATTTAATCTGTATAAGATATTGGAACAAGGTCAGGATAGATAAGTTATGGTTGGTTGGAAAAAATTCAAAATTAGAGCGATGATTGCAAATAGAAAAAATGTTTAGATTGCTTGATTGATAGAGTGAAAGAATAATTAATTAATTGAAACAATAACTAACACTGTTTTTTTACTTTCTCCGTTACGAAGTACGAGAAAGTATTGTGATCGTGATTTTTTTTTCAAAAATTTTTTTTACGGAAATATCCGTTTTGGGGTCCCTAGATGCCATTTCAACAATTTCTGAAAAAAAAAAATTTGTGTCTGTGTGTGTGTGTGTGTGTGTGTCTGTGTGTGTGTGTGTGTGTGTGTGTGTGTGTGTGTGTGTGTGTGTGTGTGTGTGTGTGTGTCTGTCTGTGCGCGATGTATCTCAAAAACTAATAAAGCAATTGATATGAAACTTTGAACAGCCATCTTATTTGATAATCTGAAGAACTGAAAAGCTTTTGGTAAAATTTCGTACACCGGAAGTGGGCGTTTACCTTAACTGTTTTTTGTTTTTTGCCAATATTTTCTTAAATATGAAAAATATCACAAAAACATTTAAACAAACTTTGAAGACAACAAAGAAATGAACATCTTTTGCTTGAAAACATTTTTCATAAAATCATTTTTATTTGAGAAAAAAATTTATTATTATTTTTTTAATTTTTGGTTTATAATTATAAAACGATAATAGTTACAGAAAAATTATGTTAATAATAATTGTACAGAATGCCAAAATGAACAACTTCTAAAGAATAAGTTTTTTTCGAAATCTCGTTAGTTTTTGAGTAAACCGAGTTTTTGAATTTGAAGTAGAATTTTTCCATCTTTCGTGATTTTGACGTTTTAAACGTCAGTTTCATCCGAGTTTACGCAACGCTCGATGTACATTTAAAATATGATTTCAATTGAAAATAAACCCATGAAAACGTAAATATAAAGTCGGAGAAAGTAACATGATGGCCACATCACCATTTTTTTTCTTTTTGTTGTAGGGAGACAGCGGTGGTCCTCTAATTAGAATTGATTCTCCAGGTGCAACACAAGTCGGAATAGTTAGTTTCGTTCATGCATTGGGCTGTGGTGTTGACATGCCTTCGGGCTTCACTAGAACAGAATCTTACCTCAACTGGATCTATCAAATTACTGGAGTTGTCGGCTCTGAACAGTGTTAAGTTACTTTCAGTCGAAGAATTTGTTATATTTAAGTAAAACTAATGTACAGTGTATTGTAGATGAACTTAAAAATAAACTTAATGCTATTAATAAAATGTCATTGATATGTACGTACAGGGCGTTTACAAAGGGTCTAACGCCCGGGGCATTTTTTTGGATTTATCGAACCGTTTCCGAAAATACTGACTGTATTTTTCGTACTTTTTATTATTTCTTAAAGTACAAACATAAAATGGCCAAGTTGATAATAAATTTTTTCAAGGCCATTCAAGGTCATTTGGATCCTTAAAAAAATTCCAAAACTATTTACATCGATTTTTAACTTAAAAGACCCCCTTGTACCCGGTTTTTGACATTTGCATCATTTTTACTCCGTAAAAATCTAATAAAATATACATCAAGACATATTTCTATCATGCCGCGGCATTTTGAAAAACCGATTTTTCAACTTTTTTAAGAGTCTTTTCTATTTTTTGTGGACTTGCCCATACAAATGTCAACATTTTCTGGCAACAGGCGGAAGCTTTTAAAAAAAGAGACATTTTAGTTTTTATTTCATTTTTGTAACTTAAATATTTGCTGAGATATCAGCAATCAAATCAATTATAAACTTTTGCTTTTCACTAAAAAATCACCAATAGAAGTTTTTTATCGAAAATAAATGAATTAAAATTTTCAGAATATTTATTTTTTTTGTACTGTTATTTTTAGCAAATAACACGTTACAATGATTTTTTTTAAACTGTGAACAAAAGTTGAAAAATGATTTTAAGGTACAATCCTAAAAATATAATTATCTAGGAGGCCACATTGAGACTTTATTATATTTAATATTTGCTTCATTTTAGTTATTCTGTGTATTATTAATTTCAGATAATTACTTTTTTAGGCTTGTACGTTTCATTAATTTGCATTTAATAGAATTCCGTTTTTGTTTAGAGTTTTAAGGTTCTTAGGGCAGTCCCTATAATGAAAAATGTAATCATTTGAAAATAATTACCACTCATCCAACTCTTAGCAAAACTGAAACACTAATTCTACCCATCAATACAAAAGAGTTGGATGCATTTTTTGTTCATTTTAAATGAAATTATAGGTTAAATGGGCATATCAAAAATGTTGAGTCAATCCATTTGAAATCACCCAAATAGAATAAAATTTGTTACTCAACATTTTTGATTTTACTAATTTTTTTGCCAGTTACTTCCCAATACTAGGCGAGTTCAAAACTATAGTAAGAAACATTTTTAGTCTCATAGTTTTTTTGCGGACATTTTAAATTTGCTTCGTAACCGTTTTTCGGCCGAAAACAAGTTTTGCGTAAATGTATCTAACTCCGTTAATTTTATAGATATCAAGACAAAATAAAAACCAAGAATGATGCTATGGATTTTTTGCTCTTACACAATATTACCACCTGAGGAAATTGAAGGAAAAAAAGCACAACTATAAATTGAAATTTAACTTAAAACGGGGGGTTTAGTGCTGCAAAATTATTAAAAGAAAGAAAGACTCAGCTTTAACTTTTTTTTCCTGCATATATTTATTATAGGGCTACTTGCTGTAGAAGTTTCACGTTCGAGAACTTTGTCCTTTTTACTTTCTCCGTTACGAAGTACGAGAAAGTATTGTGTTCGTGATTTTTTTTTCAAAATTTTTTTTTACGGAAATATCCGTTTTGGGGTCCCTAGATGCCATTTCAACAATTTCTGGAAATTTTTTTTTTGTGTCTGTGTGTGTGTGTGTGTGTGTGTCTGTGCGCGCTGTATCTCAAAAACTAGTAGACCAATTGATATGAAACTTTGAACATACGTCTTATTTGATAATCCGGAGAACTGAAAAGCTTTTGGTAAAATTTCGTACACCGGAAGTGGAACTGTTTTTTGTTTTTTGCCAATATTTCGTTAAATATGAAAAATATCACAAAAACATTTAAACAAACATTGAAGACAACAAAGAAATGAACATCTTTTGCTTGAAAATATTTTTCATAAAATCATTGCTATTCGAGAAAAAAATTTATTATTTTTTTTTTAATTTTTGGTTTATAATTATGAAACGATAATATTTACAACAAATTTATTTTAATAATAATTGTATAGAATGCCAAAATGAACAACTTCTAAAGAATAAGTTTTTTTCTAAATCTCGTTAGTTTTTGAGTAAACCGAGTTTTTGAATTTGAAGTATAATTTTTCCATCTTTCATAATTTTGACGTTTTAAACGTCAGTTTCATCCGAGTTTACGCAACGCTCGATGTATATATCAAGTCGGAGAAAGTAACATGATGGCCACATCACCATTTTTTACTTTCTCCGTTACGAAGTACGAGAAAGTATTGTGATCGTGATTTTTTTTTCAAAATTTTTTTTTACGGAAATATCCGTTTTGGGGTCCCTAGATGCCATTTCAACAATTTCTGGAAATTTTTTTTTTGTGTCTGTGTGTGTGCTGTGTGTGTGTGTGATGGTGTGTGTGTGTGTGTGTGTCTGTCTGTGCGCGCTGTACGTCAAAAACTAATAGAGCAATTGATATGAAACTTTCAACATCCGTCTTATTTGATAATCTGAAGAACTGAAAAGCTTTTGGTAAAATTTCGTACACCGGAAGTGGGTGTTTATCTTAACTGTTTTTTGTTTTTTGCCAATATTTTCTTAAATATGAAAAATATCACAAAAACATTTGAACAAATATTGAAGACAATAAAGAAATGAGATTATTTTGTTTGAAAACATTTTCCATAAAATCATTGTTATTCGAGAAAAAAATGTATTTATTTTTTTTCATTTTTGGTTTATAATTATGAAACGATAATAGTTACAGCAAATTTATGTTAATAATAATTGTAGAGAATACTAAAATGAACAACTTATAAAGAATAAGTTTTTTTCGAAATCCTTTTAGTTTTTGAGTAAACTGAGGTTTTGAATTTGAAGTATAATTTTTCCATGTTTCATAATTTTGACGTTTTAAACGTCAGTTTCATCCGAGTTTACACAACGCTCGATGTACATTTAAAATATGATTTTAATTGAAAATAAACCCATGAAAACGTAAATATAAAGTCGGAGAAAGTAACATGATGGCCACATCACCATTTTTTTAATTACTTTTCAAAAATGACCAAAATCCTATTTGACAATATTTAAAGTAGAATATCTCAAAAGGGACTGAGTGAAAAATTAGGAAATTAATACAGATAATACCTTTTTACGATGTAAACAAATGATAAAAATTTGGTGACTGGGACCAGAGCGCATCATAGTTGGCCAAGAATTACTTTATACACACAAAATTTAACGGTACTTAATGGAAGAAAATTATTTCCTTTATTTTTGATAAAAACGCCTTATGAAACATTAATTGGTGATGTTTTAGCGAGAAACGAGTTTTTCATTATTTTGATGCTTGAAACGAAATGCCTCCGAAAATTTGAAAATATGATATCTCAGCGAATATTTAAGTTACAAAGATGAAATAAAAACTGTCTGTTTTTAAAAAGCTTCGCTCGCTCGTGTTGCTAAAAGCGGCGGGTTGCTAAAGCCTATTTTCGGCCCTTAATACACTATATACTATTCCTTGCCCCGCTGAGGGGTAAAAATATTTTTCTGCCAGGAATGACGCTTCGAATTGTATGCCCGAAGATCGACGAACGCCACTGAGCCGATCTGTCAAATATAACAGCCTCTACCGGCTTGCGGTACCTGCCCATCTGACCGTACATTTATCACTGTATAACGAACAGACTGTATATACGCATATTTGTAGATATAAAAGTGAATTGAATGTCTACGGACATTTAGTTTCTCCACGACCACTGTAGAATTAAAGTATTCTGAAATCAAATTTGATCATAGAAAGTACACATTCTCACTCTTGTTATGAAACAAAACACTATGCGCTTTGCTTATAATTCATTCCATGACTAGGTATGGAATGAATATTCTCACACAGTTTCGAAAAATACAATAAGCCTTGGATGTCACAATTGTCAAAATACTATAAACCACAAACGTGTAAATAAAACGTAAGTTCTTGATGTTCATTTTTTTATTTGTTTATTTTGTCTGGTCATAGAGAAAGTACAGTCTGCTTCTTGGTAAGAATGGAAATTATGATGCTCGTGGTATTATTCCACTCTCATCGAATTTCTAGCCCATCTTGTTACAGAATATACCATTACAATATGAAGTTCCTTCTCATTGTTGGTGTGATTGCGATTATACATATTTGGAGCTTATGCAATCAGGGCCCAGCGGTGGCTCTAAAAAATGCGTAAATGCTGCCCTTGTACCCCATTAATAATAAGTGAGAAAAAATTCTAAAATTACGCATCTAATTTTTACTAGGCAGTTTCCTACATAACACAAAGTTGTAGTATTTGAATATTGAGTAATTACAGTATTTATGTAATTTTAAAATAATTCTCAATTCAAATAGGAAATATAAAAATTTAAAAAAGAATTAAAAAAAAATGTTTTCAAAACACAATGACATAACATGGAAAGGAATACATCGAATATGTAATTCAATTTATAGATGAACTCGTCGCACCTTCTGTTTCGTAAATTCATCAATAATGTGACTGTAATCTATGGCATCTGCAATGTCAGGTTCGATCGAAAGAAGTGCTTAATTTGAAAGTTTTTAATTCCCCAATGTTGATCGCAAATATGTTTTAACTAACTCTAGTTTTGAAAAATTAAAAAAAAGTTAATAAAATCCTTAAAACAATCATTGTGTTGGGGTAAATAATAAGAAAGCCTGTTGTGTGGATGTGGTTCAACACGTCTAAAGGTATCATTCTCTTCTGTAGTATACTCGCCAAATCCTTTAATTCGTCCTTCAATTCTATGCCATCAGTATCACAATTTTCACCGTCTTTAAGTGCCAGATAAAAAGAATTGCAATGACCTGTGAGATCAGAGTCTGTCATATTTTTTTTATTCAAAGATAATGTATACAAATTGAAATTTTTTGTTATGTTTCTGCAGTTAAAAAAATCGTTATTCTATTGAATTTAATGTCACGTCAAAGAGAAAATTGAAAAAAAAACCTTCTGTTATGGGTGCCTCATCTTGGTGTTCGTACGATAAGTGGCGTTTTCTATGACGTGTGCCGATGAAATTAACAGGTTTTAATTCTGGCTCGATCTCCAACTCTTCTGCTAACTATCTTGCAGCTACCCTCATTTGTACAAATGCATCCTTTCTATAATTTCCCAAAGATTTGATCACATTCTCCAGAACATTATCGCATTCCGTGAGATCAATTTCTGATGATTGCATCAACAAAGAAATGTTGTTAACTTGAAAAAGGATATCGTGCCATAAAGTAATACTGCAAATAAACTGATAATCTTTAATTTGTTTTGCTAATCCTCTAGCTTTGTTTTTGGTATCGGCATCTCGGTTGGTATCCTCTGCTATTATCACCAACGCATCATAGACGGGTCCTTTTGCATACCGCAGAGGTTTTAGGGCATCTATTCTGCTTGCCCAGCGTGTGGTACTTAAAAGCTTAAAAGTACTTTGCATCGAATGATCCTTCAGTTAAGCCATCAAAACACTCCACCTTTTTGGGGAGCCGGAAAAGAAAACGTACAGTTCTTGAGCTATTGAAAAAAATCTAATAACTTCTCCAGAACAAGCAGCAGCATCATTTACGACCAAATTCAAAGAGTGGCAGGCATATGGCACAAAGAATGCTCTAGGATTCATTGCTAAAATTCTATTTTGTTTCCATTTCGGCCCTCCTTTCATGTTCGATCCATTATCATAACCTTGCCCTCTAGTATTCGATCGAGCCCTAACTCGTTGAGTTTTTTAATGAGCAAGCCAGTGAGCTCTTGACCGGTAGTTTCTGTTGCCTCAAAAAAACCGACGAAATATTCTTTAATTTCATGTTTTTAGTTAGTTTCATTCAAAACCACACATCTTAAATTAAGCGATAACTGTTCACGGTGGCTCAGGTCCGGTGAGCAGTCAACAATTATTGAAAAATATTTAGACTGATTAAAGTTGTTGACAATTTTGGCCTGAACTTCATTGCCAAGCAATGCTAACAATTCATCTTGAATCGTATTACTCAAATAAGTTGGAGACCAGTTTTTAAATTGCAATTTATTTTGTGATAGGGTAAAATTCTGCAATTGGTTCTATGATTTTCATAATTCCGTTTCGTCGTTGAAATAATTTCCCAGACGATCCTTGAAATACCAAACATTGATGTGCCATCATTCTTATTACGGAAATTATTATTTTCCACACATTTCGCCAATGTTGTATTTCCAAATTTAATAATCTTTGCTGCTCGTTATCGATTGTTTTCTCGAGTCTCAACCTTCGATCAAATTCTGACCACTTTTGAAAAGAATTTATATGGGGCTTGCCAATTTCGTGAAATGTAAGAGACCTGGACAAATTCTTCCAATCCGAGCAAGCAGCTTAACTCAAATTTGTAGACGAATCTTTTCCAGATAACATGCAATAAAAGCAGTAAACTGCGTTGTTCTTAATAGAATAAATTAACCAAGACCTGTCAACAGTTTCTTCATAGTTTAAAATCCCGGTGTAATGGAAATTGGAAAAATGGCGATTTGACTCGTCTTTAGGAAAATGTCGATTGTACGATCCTTTTTCAACAAGAACTTGACGCATACGGTCTCTCATGGAACTAATATTCCAGAAAGCTGGATCGGACGAAGGTAATGCATTTTCTTACGGTTGTGTTGTAGTCGATGTTTCATCACTGCGATCTGATTGTGACTGTACACTTTTAATAAAGGTGTCAGCATAGACTTTTTATATCTTATTCGAATCTTACTCGATCCCAATTGTCACCTTTCAACTGGCTATTTCCTAGTTCTGGTCGCACGAAGTTGATGGTTTATCCTTAAAAAAAAATCATATTATTGCCATTTGTTTGGTGGCTGCATCACTTTTGGGCTTCTTAAGTCTATAACTGATGGCCTGACATCCTTTTTCTCTTCTTATTATCTACAGTCTTGAAAATCTGTATAAGAAATGTGATCGCAGTTATCAGATACATTCTCCAAATGTAAAATCTAAAAATATAGAAAAACATAGGCTCGGAGTGCCATCTAGTGGATATTTTGGATATAAATTAATATTTATAGGGAATTTTTGCATGTGTATGTAATTAAAGATACGTAGGTAGAAATTTATACAACAAAATTTGTACACTAGACTAAAGCTAAGGTATCGAAATGCAGCCCCAAAATTTAAAAATGTTGAAAGGTAGACAGTTGCCTCTAGGCAAATACGCTTTACGCTCGAAATCAGACACAATATTTTTTCTACGATCGTTTTGCAGAAAAATCAACAACACACAATTAATAAATATGAAATCCACCAAATTTAGTTAGGTTAGTTCCCTTGTTAGTTAAATTATTATTTGTACGGGTTTCGCATTATTGTATTTTATTGTGATATACTCCATCTACTTATAGATTAGACTTTTTTGACATCTTCAGTAACAAACACTAAAAAATGAAAAGTACCAACACGGCTATGAGATAGACACATTATTAACAGTTTGTTATTGTTATGGTTCATTTCCGCCATGGAGAACGTTCTAAATAATCCGAACGAATAAGTTTCGTAAGTACTACTTTTTGTGGCAACCTAGTGGGATTTCTACAACTCAAGATGTCAAAAAGTCGAATCTATGAGTAGACGGAGTATATCTTAATATAAACAAATATATCGATATTTAGATTCGGTGTTTTTTTCATTACAATGTTATTTAATCGGATCCATTTTTAGGTATCCTAAAGATAAATTAATCAATCCTGCCCTCGGGGCTAATTGTTTCGAGCACTCTAGTTTCTCTAAAAGCAACTTTTTTTCTTTAATGCACATTCGTTGCCTTAAAAGCAATTTAAATAATTTAATATTTCTCGTAATATTTATAATTCTTATTAATGTTGTGAACCAAATTACTCATACTGGTGTGGCCGTCACGCGCCGTTCTAAAAGCGACAAGTTCAAGTTGGTAAATGGTGCATCCTGACGTCTTATGTGTGCGATTTAGCATTTCTGTGACATAACGGACTCCAAAGTAACTGTATACGCATATTTTGTCTTGTATAAAATTATTAACACCATCGTGCTGGTGTTATTAGTACGAGCTATTTAGGTAAATAAATGTATGTATCAATTAATTCTAATTGTTTAGAGGTCACATTATTGTACCAGTTAAGAAGCTGACGGGGCAATAGGGGAAAACAGTTTGAAATCAACATTCACGGGTCCCAAAAAAAAATTGAAATATTTCAAATTCAAAATTTTTATAAACATTATTTCAATATTTAATGCAATTACAGACGATTTTGGATACAATTTTATATTATACTCATGTGGAATTCCTCACTAGTCCCTTAAGAAAATTAAAACTAAACTTTTTCTTGCGGGACTAATTACGTACATTCCACATTCGTATAATAAATAATTCAATCTCCAATATTTATTTTTTTATTATTTTTATTTACTTTAGTTTAAATATTATGTGATGGATAGTTTGGATTTTGTAAATCTGCTTCGTTTCCTAAATATAAATAAATAAAATTAAAATAAATATTTAAACTGATCACTCGGTAAACCAAATTCATGATTTTAGAAGATTGAAAGAAAGTCGCACATTTAAATAATTTCAGATACATGCACATCCGTTCCAGACCAATTTTGCAAAATTAGCTTTCTTATAATTATTCCAATGAAAGTAATTTTTAATTTACTCGAAGCGAAGCCCGCAAACGGGATTAATTTCGCTCATGGGGAATGGAGTATCTCAAGTTCTATGGACTCTAATTAGCAGTTACGAGATTGAACGTGAGATTTTGTGGAGCTATAATTGGATACACACCATAATTTTTGTGTTTAGGCGCTGGAAGATCATACGGTAACTTTTGATGTACAAGTCGTTGAATTCGAGCACACGTACTCGTAGTCAAAACAGCCGTTACAAAACAACAAAGATTTTCTTATTTATATTGAATTAAATCACTCATTCTTAAAATATAAGACCATTATTTGAAGTAATTGAAAATACTAGATGAATTTAAGCCATTCATATATTTAACTAATTGTTTATGAGTTCGCATGGTACCGTAATTTTAGCATTCTGTGGGACTAGCGGATGTTTTTTTTATTAAGTTATTGAATTAACGGCTTCTTCTGGTAATAATTGAATCATCATCTTAACTACAATAAATAAAGTCATTTGGATTTCTTGTAAATTCACGTATTGCTAACTTGATTAATAAGATGATGATTTGTAATAGGATAATTGGAGTAAGGATTTAATGGATTTTATGAACATGTAGCATGTAGAGGGGTGATATTTTACGTACCTGTGATTTTTCATTGATATTGAAAACTCACAGGTCGTTACTTTTACTAATAGGCGAATTTCATTGCTGCTCGAAAACACTGTTACTTAAAATCACAGCTAGTTAAAATGTTACTTAAACTATGATTGCTACTGAAAACATTATTGCTCCTTAAAATCACCACTGTTACATAAACTGATTGCTACTAAAACTGCGACTTGTTACTTAAAAAATGGTGATGTGGCCATCATGTTACTTTCTCCGACTTGATGGTATCATTTATATTTACGCTTCCATGGTAAATTTTCAATTTAAATCATATTTTAAGTGTGCATCGAACGTTTCGTAGACTCGGATAAAACTGACGTTTAAAACGTCAAAATTATGAAAGATGTGAAAATGAAATTCAAATTCAAAAACTCAGTTTACTCGAAAACTAAAGAGATTTCGAAAAAAACTTATTCCTCAAAAATTGTTCATTTTAGCATTCTCTACAATTATTATTAATATTAATTGCTGTAACTATTAGCGTTCCATAATTGTATACCAAAAATGAAAAAAAAAATGATGTTTTTTTTTCTCGAATAACAATGATTTTATGAAAATTATTTTTAAATTAAAGATGTTCATTTCTTTGTTGTCTTCAATATTTGCTTAAATATTTTTTTGATATTTTTCATATTTAAGAAAATATTTAAAAAAAAACAAAAAAATAGTAAGGTAAACACCCACTTCCGGTGTACAAAATTTTACCTAAAGTTTTTCAGTTCTTCGGATTATCAAATAAAACTTATGTTCAAAGTTTCATATCAATTGGTCTATTAGTTTTTGAGATACAGACACACACACGCACACCACACATACACACACACAATTTTTTTTTCCAGAAATTGTTGAAATGGCATGTAGGGACCCCAAAACGGATATTTCCGTAAAAAAAAAATTTGGAAAAAAAATCACGATCACAATACTTTCTTGTACTTCGTAACGGAGAAAGTAAAAACGTGATCATAAGAAGACAATATTATTTAATATTCATTACTATATTCTCCTATTTGTGGTAGGCCAAAAAGATTGTATTTTTAATGATTTACAAAAATCGAAGATTGCTAAATTAAAATTCATTTAATGACAAAAGATACGCAGTCCATCGTTATCATTCATATAAGATTTTTGTAATAATTTTCAAGAAAGTAAATAAAATACAAACATATGTGTTTGCTTATTTTATAAATTAGTACGTTGATAAAAATCTTGGGCTATGTTTTGGCAATTCTCAAAAAAAATAGAAAAACAATTGCTATCGACTTAAAACATTCTAAAAATATTGAAATCCATCTAAGTTTATATTTTTGCGAAAACTATGTACAATTTAGCATTATATTTTGTGATTATTATATGTAATCAGAGCGTGGAGTTGTAAAAAAAATGCAACAATTTTGGCGATACGAAAACAATTGAAAACGAATTCCTATCGATTTAAAACTTTCTAAAATTATTGAATGTTGATTCGAGATTATGTTTTTATGAAAACTACGTACAATTAAGCACTGGATTTTTATGATTATTGCATTTGATTCGAGCGAAAAGTTGTAAAAATGCAACAATTTTCGAGATTCAAAAAAAAAATATAGAACAACAATTGCTGGCGACTCAAAACTTTCTACACTCACTCAAAATGTAATCGAGTTTATGATTCCATGAAAAACTACAAGCAGACCATTAGGATTTCGGGATTATTCCACTTGATAAGAGACGAAAGTTGTAAAAATTGTAATACATTTGGCGGTTCTAAGAAAATTAAATAAACAGTTGGCGTCAACTTAAAACTTTCAATAATCACTAAAAATTTACTTAAGATTATGTTATCGTAAAAAAATCGTACACTTCATCACTAGATTTTGCGATAATTAAATTTGATCAGAGCGACAATTTGAGAAAAAAAACTGTTATAATTTTGACGCAAAAAAATGAAAAACAACAGCAATCATCTTGAAACTTCCTAAAATTTCTCAAAATTGATTCAAGAGTATGTTTCGTAAAAACTGCATGCGCTTAATAACTGGATTATGCGATAATTTAATTTGATCAAAACGTAATATTGTGAATAATTAAAAAAAAATGATTTGATCAAATCGTAAATAATTGTAATTGTAATTTCGCGATAAAAAAAATGATTTGAAAGTTCCTCAAAATGTCTTTCACGTTATGAAGCGGCGAAAATTTGCATTCACTCTATGATTCAATTTTTGGGATAATTTTATGCGTTCTAAACGAACTTTCGTAAAAAATTATGATAATCTTGGAAATTATGAATTAAAAGAAAAGCAAATGATATCGGTTATAAACTTATTAAAATTACTGAAAATTTTCTTAAGTTTTAATTACGCATACACTACATCACTGTATTTTGCGATAATTTCATTTGATCGAAGCTAAAATGTGTGAAAATTTGCAACAATTTTAACGATTTGATAAAACTAGAAAAACAATTGCTACCGACTTGGAGCTTTTCAAGATTACTCAAAATTAATTTAAATTTATAATTACGTGAATATCTGCATATAGTTCATTACTCAATATTGCGTTAATTTCAGGTAATTTGCACTTTACGATCAAAACGGTTATACGTTTGAAATAGTGAAATTAAAAAAAAATCGGCGGTAGGGTTTTAAACTGAAAAATCCAATTATACATCAAATTCTAAAAACTTTTATTGCCATTTTAATCAAAAACTAATGAGATTTCGTTTGAACCTATTCTTTATAAACTGTTCATTTCGGTATTATCTACAACTAATATTTATATTAAATTTGATATAAATATTATCATTTCATAATTAGAGACCAAAGATTACAAAATGAATTAATTTTTATTTTTCTCGAAAAAAAAAATGTTTTTATGAAAAATATTTTTAAACAAAAGTTGTTCATTTGATTGTTATTTTCAATATTTTTGTTGAACTTATTGTATAATCTTTATATTTAAAAAAATATTGGAAAAAAAAACAAAAAACGGTTAAGGTAAATACCCACTTCCGGTATACAAAATATTACTAAAAGCTTCTCAGTTCCTCAAATCATCAAATAAGGTTTATGTTCAAAGTTTCATGTCAATTCCTTTATTAGTTTTTCAGATTTTAGTTTAGTAAACACATTTATTTTAAAATGCTCCCCTCCTTTTTCGGCATTTCCGTCGCAAAAAAACTTACGTATTCTGTACCGTTTTTCATGACACTTTCTTAAGTTTGCTGGCCTCTACCTCAAAGTCCGGAAAGGTGTCACGCATCTTCTGTATGAAAGCCTTCAAGGAATTGTAGATCCTCACAGCAGTATGTAACAGTGACGGTTGGCTGGTTTTTTTCTGTACGGCCGAGGAACAAGAGGTGGTAATACAGATAGGTGCGGTCACGCAGCCAGCCGTCTCTGCAACTGACCCTACCTATCTGTATTGCCACCCTTGTTACCTCGGCCGTACCAGAAAAAAAACCCGCGAACCGTCACTGGTATGTAAAGTGCAATATTTCTCTTAAACATTCAAATTGCAGGCGTAGATTCGGTTTAATAATTTTTTCCAAATGATGAGAAAAAGAATAAATTCAAACTTATCGATGATGGTGAACAAACCAGTGGCTTCAGATCGCATAGAAGATTTCTCAACAGAATTTAAAGAAATTGGGCTGAAAGCTTTTTTCACGTTTTCGAAATTTTCATGCTTTGACTGCATCTACTCGCGCTGCTGACCACCTTGTATCTGATAAACGTTTCAGGGCAACACCTTCAATACATCTTTACATAACATCCCATCTATGCGTCGACGAAGAAAAAAAACATAAATTTGATTGACAATATTGAAATAATTAGTAGCTTCCAACTAACTTTCTGTTGCAGTATTGCCAATCAAATTTAAGGAATGGTTTGCACATGGTATAAAATGTGCGTTTTGTACCTTCGCTTAAACAAACTTTGTAGTCTATTGTATATGCCAGCCATGTTTGCGGCTTTATCGTAGCATTGTTCGCGACAGTTAGCAACTTCAATTTCCATATTTTCTAAATCCGAAAGTATAAAGTTCTGTAGATTTTCTGATGTGTATGAATAAATAGGCACCAATTCAATGAATCGTTCTACTATTTTGTCTTTCAATACGTATCTGAACATAATCGCTAATGAATCAATGTGCGAAATGTCTGGTGTCGAATCTAATATTAAAGAGTAATACTTTTTTTTTTACTTAGGTATTACCCATTCAGTCACGACATTTTTGCATTATATACCATTTTATACTTAATACTATTTAGACTGGGATACATAACGGATAAGGTAGTCGATGAGGGCCATCATGACATTTAGATTGAGACAAGACAGGAGGGGGCCCCTGAAGAGTAATACTTGGCTTCTTTAATTTCTTTCACAAGTATGCGCTTCATTTACTTTGCAATTATTTGAATAAATTCATCGCATATGGTCGAAGACAAATATTCAGAGTTTCCTTGCCCTTGTTTGCGTATTTATTCAAATGCTCATGCAGAAATGGATCAAATTCAGTCAAGTATTGAAGTGCGCCCATGTAATTCCCATTATTTTCCTAAAAACAAGTTTCATTGCTACCCCTAAATGCCAAACCATAAGATGCCAAATATTTAACTGTAGCTATGACTCGCTTGAATACTTCACGCCAGTACGGTTTTTGCATAATTGATCCAGGTCTATCCATCCTATCATCTTACCGATGTGAGGTAATGGCCTCCGCCATCATCTAAAAATTTCTTAAATTTTAATGATTTATATTAAATCAAATGCTGAGAATGTAATTAACATTAGCCTATAGATGTGCAGTCAATCCACAATTTCAATTATTTTTTCTCGAATCCACGGGAACTCTCTTTTTAAAATGACAAGAATTCAAAGTCCAATATGGCACTGTTTGACGCGTTTTAAATTAAATTTTTTAACAACAACGTGTAGATAAGAGTCTACTTAAACGATTTAACGCATTTAATTTTGGGTAAAATTGTTTATAACTTTTTTATGAATTTTTTTTCTCGGGTCTACCCGAAGTGTACACATAATATAGCAAACTTTCAAAGTCCAAAATGGCACTGTTTGACGCGTTTTAAATTTGATTTTTTAACATCAACGTGTAGATAAGAGTCTACTTAAACGATTTAACGCATTTAATTTTGGGTAAAATTGTTTATAACTTTTTTATGAATTTTTTTTCTCGGGTCTACCCGAAGTGTATATATAATATAGCAAACTTTCAAAGTCCAATATGGCACTGTTTGACGCGTTTTAAATTTGATTTTTTAACATCAACGTGTAGATAAGAGTCTACTTAAACGATTTAACGCATTTAATTTTGGGTAAAATTGTTTATAACTTTTTTATGAATTTTTTTTCTCGGGTCCACCACAACTATACATCTAATATAGCAAACTTTCAAAGTCCAATATGGCACTGTTTGACGCATTTTACATTTAATTTTTTAACAACAACGTGTAGATAAGAGTCTACTGAAACGATTTGACGCGTGAAATTTTGGGTAAAATTGTTTATACCTTTCTTATGAATTTTTTTTTCTCAGGTCTACCCAAACTATATACACTGGAGGAAAAAAATGAAACACTTGAAATTCCTAAAATTTTTCAGAACTTTTTTCAGGTCTTTTTTAAGGACTTTTATTTTCTTTGAGGATTATTTTTCAGGACTTTTTAAGAAATTTTTTTCAAGTATTTTTTTAGGACCTTTATTTTCAGGATTTCTTTTCAAAATTTTATCAACAGAATTTTTTTCAGGAATTTTTTCTCCCAACGTTTTCTGAACTCTCTTAAGAACTGTTCAGGATTAATTTTTGGAATTCTTTCTTAGAAAAAAATTTTGAAAATTTTCTTCATAACATTTTTTAAATTTTTCTTCTCATTACCTTTTTAGGACCTTGGATTTCTTTTTAGGACAATTTCTTCAGATCTTTTTAAGGGCCATTTTAAGGACTTTTTACAATGCTTTCTTTTCAGAATTGTTTTTGTTTATTTTGTTATTTTCAGGGAAATTTTTCAAGACTGCCTTTATCGGACAATTTTTTGTGATATTTCATATATCTCTTTGTCTGAACTTTCTTCAGGACTTTTTAGGACTTTTTATTTCTGATATTTTGTATAAAGACTATTTTTCAGGACGTTTTTTCGCGGCTTTTGTCAATACTCTTTCTCATGACTTTATTTCCAGGACTGTTCCTCCAGGACATTTTTTCAGGATTTTTTCGAGACTCTTGTTCAGGACTTCTTTTCAGGATACTTTTCAGAATTTTCTTCATTGCTTTTTTCGGGAATTTTTTTCCTTTTCGGGACTTTTTTCAGTACCATATTTCAGAACATTTTTGAATGTATTAATTTTTTTCAAGACAATTTCTACAAAACTCTTTCAGGTCTTTTTTAATGATCTTTTTACTTTTTAAGAAAAAATTTCAAGACTTATTTTTAGAACTTTTTTTTCAGGACCTTTATTTTCAGGATTTCTTTTCAAAATTTTATTAACAGGATTTTTTTCAGGAATTTTTTCTTCCGACGTTTTCTGGACTTTCTTAAGAACTCTTTTTTGTTCAGGATTAATTTTTGGATTTTTTTACAGAAAAAAAATTTCAAAATTTTCTTCATAACATTTTTTGGAATTTTTCTTCTCATTACCTTTTTTGGACCTTGGATTTCTTTTTTAAGACAATTTCTTCAGATCTTTTTAAGGACCATTTTAAGGACTTTTTACAATGCTTTCTTTTCAGAATTTTTTTTTGTTTATTTTGTTATTTGCAGGGCAATTTTTCAAGACAATTTTTTGTGATATTTCATAGGACTCTTTGTCTGAACTTTCTTCAGGACTTTTTAAGACTTTTTAGGACTTTTGAGGATTTTTTAGGACTTTTTATTTCTGATATTTTGTATAAAGACTATATTTCAGGACGTTTTTTTCGCGGCTTTTGTTAATACTCTTTCTCACGACTTTATTTCCAGGACTGTTCCTCCTTCACATTTTTTCGAGACTTTCTTAGGAACCTCTTGTTCAGGACTTTTTTTCGGGATTCTTTTCAGAATTTTCTTCATTGCTTTTTTCGGGAATTTTTTTCCTTCTTTACGGGACTTTTTTCAGTACCATATTTCAGGACATTTTTGAATGTATTAATTTTTTTCAAGACAATTTCTTCAGAACTCTTTCAGGTCTTTTTTTAATGATCTTTTTACAGGGCTTTTTTCAGAAATGTTTTTAGGATTATTTTACGATGTTATTTTCATAACTTTTTTTCAAGACTGTTATTACAGGACATTTTTTCAGGATATTTTATCAGGACTCTCTTTCGGGGCTTTTTTCAAGACTTTCTTCAGGAGTTTTTTCAAGACTTTCTTCAGGAGTTTTTTTAAGACTTTCTTCAGGAGTTTTTTGAAGACTTATTTTAGAACTTTCCTTCGGGACTTTTTTTTGGGACTCTTTTTCGGACTTTCGAGTTTTTTTAAGGACATTTATTTCTGGTTCATTTATACGAAGACTTAATTTTTCAGGACTCTTTTTGCAGTACTTTTTTCAGGACTTCTTCACAACTTTTTAACAGTACTCTTTTTCAAGACTTTATTTCCAAAACTGATTCTTTAGGATTTTTTTCTCAGGACCTTTTTGTCAGAACTCTTTTTTCAGGATTTTCTTTTAGGACTTTATTTCTGGTCTTTTGAAGGACTTGCTTTTCAAGACTTTTTTGTCAGGACTCTTTTTTCAGGATTTTTTTAGGACTTTATTTCTGGTCTTTTTGAAGCACCTGTTTTTCAAGACTTTTTTTGTCAGAGCTCTTTTTTTAGGACTTTTGATTAGGACTTTTTCAAGACTTGTTCAGGACTTTTATTAGGTTTTTTATGACTTTTTAATTAGCACTATTTTCAGAAATCTTATTCAGGACTTTCTTGTTCAGGGCTTTTATTAGTGTTTTTAGGACTTATTAATCAGGACTAATTATTCAGGACTATTTTTAGAAATCATTTTCAAGACTTTCTTGTTCAGGATTTTTATTAGATTTTTTTTAGGACTTATTAATCACGATTATTTTTAGAAATTATTTTCAAGACTTTCTTGTTCAGGATTTTGATTAGATTGTGTTTGGGCTTTTTAATCAGCACGATTTTCAGAAATCTTTTTCAGGACTTTTTTTATCATTTTTTTTTAGTTTTAGTAAACTTACGGTAAAGATTATTGAAACTTGAAAAAAAAATGTCACTTTGCCTTTCATCATTTTGACGTTTCAAACGTCATTACCATTCGTTCATGTGGAACTCTCGATTTAAAATATGATTTAAATTGAAAATAATTAATGAATCTATAAATATAAATAACTATTATACCATTAAATAATCGGAGAAAGTAACATGATGGCCACATCATCATTTTTTAAATATAATTTTAAATGGAATATTTATTTAAATTTTTTTCGACCAAAATATTGAACGAAAAACAACATATTGAGCATTATTAGATTCAGGAAAATAATGTTGAATGTAAAAAAATTAAAACATAATATGCTGCCATTTAAAAATTTTAAGTTGGCTATCATTTGACAATGAAGTTATTATTGAAAAAAAATATTGATGTCATTTTTTAGTATTTAAACCACCATTGACTTTGGTTTTTAGTTTATTCTTATAGGTCAATAAATAACAGAGTTATGGCGTTGGGCGTTTTTTATCGAACACATGGTATATACCTCAGCACTGGCTTTTGCAATAATTATATTTGATCAGAGTGGAAAGTTTTGGAGAATTGTAATAATTAGAATAATTAGCGATAAAAAAAATTGTTTTAAGATTATATTTTCGTAAAAACTGCATACACTTCATCGACGAATTTTGCGAAAATTTGTAATTAACTTTTAATCCATAAGTATAATGTAAATGATCAATGAATTATACTAATATTTGGTGAGGCGCGAGGGGATCGAACTGAATATGAATTGGACATGGTAAGATATAGCATACTTGGGGCTATCAAGCGTGAAACTTTTTTATACTATAAACTGCAGCCCTTCCAAAGTCAAAAATAAAATTTAAATTTGAGCATAAATGATGAGTTTATAATCAATAACAAAATTAACAAAACTCGTTGGAATTAATGGCACTTCAAAACATTGTCATCCTATTTCATCAGGTATAAAACTGATTTGAATAGTTTTGTTGGAATTCACTCAATAAATTATTCTTCCTTTAATATAAACTGCTTAATTAGGTATACTCTTTTTTTTAATTTAGAAAATACATGATAATTTTGTTCATGAAGCCTGAAGGTGTATACTGACATAATTAATATTCAGCCGATGAGGCATGAACAATATATCAATATAAAGGGTCCTTTTTTAAATGTGGAGCGAAACCCTTCCCGCTAAGATAGCTCAAATAGGTCGATTTTTAATTTAAAAAAATGAAAATATTAGTTCACTTTTCAAATCATACTCCAATATTTATTAACTCGTTTTTTTTTTAAATGGGAGTATACTCATTGCGACTCCTTAAATAGAAAGTAATTCAATAAGCAATCCAACAGTGTGACCATAATTGATACCGGTTGAACTGATATTACAAAAAAATAAAATAAAATTACATTCAATCAAAAAACAACAACTTAATGTATTAAGTAGTGATGGGAAAGATCAAGTTTCTCAAGGTTCGAGCAAGAGATGATCGAAACAGGATCAAATTAGCCAAATATAATTTTGCTTAAATTATGGAGAGTAGTCATAGGCAACTTTAAAGACGCCCGACGAGTGCGTGGAAATTGAAGATGAGGTTGCCTATGATTAGTTTCTACAATATTTATAATACATTCGTTTTATATCGATTAATGGCAAATTATTGTTTAAAATTCAATTTAATTCAAAGGAATGTCACATAGCTATATGAAATCTTTATAACAAGAATTTTAATTAATTTGTTTTCTATATCAAATTTGAAAATCAGATTGATAAAACTGGATGTTTTTTTCCTTTTACACAAGTTTTATATTTCTAGTTTGTTTCAAACAAATATAATAATAAAAGAAACGTATCTGTAAAGGAGCAGCATTTTCCGAGATGTATTTAAAATTCCAGTTTGAAATATTTATCCGTTTTTGAATCTTAAAATAAAACAGTGTAAATATATCCAGACCTTATTTATTTATTTACGACCAGTTTCGTAATTTAAAATGAAAATCAATTTTGAAAAGGAAGAGTTAGTGAATAATTTTATAATTACTGTTTCACAATGCTTTCTGAACTCTCAATAATCAGCGGCGGCTCGTGGATGTTCGGTGGCGAGGCAACGAAAGAAAATTTGACTGAAAAAGCGACGAAATATTTGCTTCCTCCATTAGTGTAAGTAGTGCAGCACGAGCGACATCTTTGTCTTTGCCTAGTGGAAATCCACTAGCCGTCGCTGCTCTCAATCTATTTAAAGCAAAACTTTTTAATAAAATGAGTTACTTACCATTGAAAGTGTTTCTAAAGAATAAAATACTTATGCCATTTTTTTATTTTTTTATCTGGTAGTATTAAAATCCGTTTCAAATTACTATTTTTTAAATGGAATTGATTTAGTTTTAGAAAAAAAAAAGGATTATATTCTGGGGATGATCACTTGATTATGATCTATTAAAACCGGGAAAAATGTTATTTTAAATTAAAACATTTAACAGCATTTTAATTTTAAAAAAAGTAGTCACCTTACAGAATTACCTACATTTTGTTAAAGAAATATATTAACTATAACATGCATATTATGTAAACGTTGATCGTCATTTCCAGTCATACCTTAAATAAAACGAATCTAATACAATATGCAGATTCTTAATAAATTACAATCGTATAACTAACTGTATATCCATCATCTCTAGAAAGTCGTATCATTGAAATGACTCCATTCCTCGTGATCCTCCTGTTCATTGAATCCTTCCTGTATTTTGCGTTTGCTCTTCCTCATCTTTACAAGTAATCCAATTATAACTCCAATTAACGTCAGTATGATGAGCGACAGCAAGAAGTAAATGAACACATGGCTCTTCATCGCGACCAAA
Source organism: Ocypus olens (assembly GCA_910593695.2). Classification (NCBI taxonomy): domain Eukaryota; kingdom Metazoa; phylum Arthropoda; class Insecta; order Coleoptera; family Staphylinidae; genus Ocypus; species Ocypus olens. The sequence continues at coordinate 8,728,643 of OU343054.1, read as the reverse complement.
ATAATTTGGGCATTGTACTCCGTTTCCGTTATGGATTCTTTCGGATTTGTTTGCCGGCCCTCCATTACTCACATTTCACTAAAATTTTTGGGTACGGATCAATGCGAAAACTGATGAGCAATGGGAAATATTTTTTAATCTAATCTCGTATTGACTGTAGATAACCGTGGCATATATTGATTGATAAAATTATTTTGGTTTTTAACGGCAGATATAAATTTTCTGATAGGTGCATACACTCACGTTTACCAGAAATCATGTCAACAGTAAATATTTACTTTCTCTGAATATGCGGGAAAGTTTGTGATCGTGATGTTCGTTTTGGTGTTTCTAGAGGGGGTTTCAACAATTTTTGGAAAATAAATTTTTGTGCCCGTGTGTGTTGTTTCTTAAATCTAATGTGTGTATTAACACGAAAATGCCTTATTTTACAAATTGAAGAACAGAAGTCCTTAGGTAAAATTTCGTGGGTTGTTGTTCCGATATTTTTTTAATATGAAAACGTTTAAACGAATATTAAAGATAACAAAGAAATTAATCTTTTGATTATAAATAAACTTCCTAGTCACAATATAAAGTACGACTTTTAACACTTATAACTAGTACACCAACAAATCCGAGAAATTTACAATGAACGGAAAATTCACTATTTTTTTTTACTGATACGCTTAAGTTAATTAACTGCGCACAGATTAATTGTAAATGTCAGAAAAGTTCAAATTTTTCACAAGAAGAAAAATAAGTGCGAAATATGTTTGATATGTGTCGGGAACGAGCTTTTAAAATGTATTTCTCTAGTAGTGTCCGACACCTGTGGACGGAACATTAGTTTAATATGGTTAAATTAGGAAAACTTGATTTAGATGTCCCCAAAATGATTTCGACCACTTTTGAAAAATGTGCTTTTTAGATACACACACACACACAGACGCATCTATGAACATACACAACAGGGATGATTTAAAAATGATTGGAATTAACTCGGGAGGATCTTGAAATGAATATTTTCGTTAAAATTAAGAACTTAAAAATGTTCGTACCTAGAAATATTTCTGTGAAATTAGATTTAATAAGGTAAATATCACATAATTATACACATGCTTGTTTACCTGTTTACAACATTTGTGTCCATGTTTCTTCCGTCATTATTCTAAAACAAACATTCTATACAAAAAGTGTATTAGCAATAATTAAACAGAATGAGCTGATTGCATACAAATATGAGATGATATGAGTTTCAAATACAATTACTATGCTTATTCTAATTCAGATTTAACTTACCTACAATGGCCATTTAAGAATAATACACTATCCGTCCTCATGGATGCGTCAATACGTTGTTTTTCATGATGTTTAATTTGGAGGTTTGTTCGTTTAACTTTTATGCATATCATTAATAGAATCAATAAAGCACAGACTGTAAATAATACTAAAACAGTTAGTATGACTTCTATCTCCATTCGTTATATATGATATATTAACCGTTGACGACTTTGCAATTACTGCCAATATTTGTTTTAATTATCTTATCTTCTACGTAGAATAAATTTATATTTATAATTTAAGAGTTGTTTATATTTGCATTTTCGTAATCAATATTAATTATGAGTCAGTGGTTTTCGGAATGTATGATATAATTGATTTATCTTTGTATTATTAAAATTTTGTGATTTGTGAAATTAAGTGCAAGAAAAAAAAGTGTTTAGAATAATATAGAAAAGGTTTCATGTAAAAAAACCTTTATTTGGCATAACCTCGTATAACAACTCAACAAACTTAACCTCCATATTTCTATATATACATGTAGACACATCTCCCTCACCTACCCGCCCCCATCTCTTCTCACAGTCCTCTCGACCTCCAGTTAGCTACACTTCTCTGTCCTCAATCTCACCAATAACTTACACACCTCTATCCCGCTGCCGCTTTCACACAGACACACATTCCTATTTCTTTCTTTCACTCTGATCCATATCGCCTCCCTCACTTCTTCACATCCATTCATCCAGTGCTCCCATTCATCTCTTTCTTCCCCGCAAAACCCACACCTCGTATATTTCTCTCCCATTCACACCTTCCTTCCCTTCTCCTCGTTCCCGCACCTGAACCTCGCCAACAAACGCACTTCGTCGGGCTTCAAAATTTTAAAATACCGAGGCGGGCCTGCGAACACCTGTAGACCTTGGAACTTCGGGTTATATCTACTGTTGTTAATTTTGCTTTGTCTCTCTTGCAACTCCACCGAAAGTAACCTTAACGCCATCTCCTTCTCGATCAGCTCCCCCCTCGATGCCTTTTCTTTGAAAACCGTCGCTGGCCACCCCGCCCTGACATACAACTTATTCCTCTCATGCATCCATCTTATCCCTTCACCTTTCCTCATCCATTCTCTGTAACACACCTTCCATACCTCTTTCACTACTCTTTCATCCCCTAAGCCCCATATCCTCCTCTCAAATTTTACCACTCTTCTGGCCGCTTCCCACTCTACCGACAATCGCTGACTCTCCTGCAGAACTATATAATTTGGCGTGGTCCTCTCCAACCCTAATATGCTCTTCAGGTATTGCATCTGCACTTTCTCGATATTTTCCTGCCTACTCACTCCCCACACCTCTGATGCATACAATATTATTGCCCTCAAACAAGTATTCCACCATACCATTTGCATACTTACATTCTTACCCCGTTCCATATACCCCGCATACGCTCCATAGCCACTCTCGCTTTCTTGCACACAAATTCCACATGACGCGCTTTCGTCCCTGTTTCATTGAACATATACCCAAGATATTTAAACTCACTCACTCGCTCAATCTGTTCTCACAGCCAACTCAATTCTTCCTCCATTCCTCTCCTTCCTACATTTTTAAAAATCATCCATTTCGTCTTTCTCACATTCACAGTCAATCTTCTTTTTACAAAGTACCCTTCCAATATCACCTTCATCTCTCTCATTTCCTTCACTGTTTTTGCCATGACTACCACATCATCAGCATACGCCAGACTCCACAACTTCTTTCCACCCACCACTATTCCCCCTGACTGCCCCAGTTCCAACACCCTCTCCATGTCTGCGACGTATAGGTTGAATAGCAGTGGGCTTAATGGACACCCCTGCCTCACCCCACATTCCACCTGAAAACGGCTCTCCCACTCTCACTTTACACCACGTTTCCTTATATACTTCCCTTATCCACTCCACAACCTGCTCAGACACTCCCTTCCCTTTCAAACTTTCAATCATTAAGGTTCTATCCACCGAATAATATGCCGCTTTCAGATCCACAAACAGCAAACACAATCTCTCTTTTTTTCAGCTCTCTCTCAATCACTCAGTTAAGTGTAGCTATCTGCTCTACCGTGGACCGCCCTTTTCTAAACCCCCCTTGTATTTCCGGTAGCCACCTTTGATCTTCCGCCTCTATCTCCAACCTATTCTTGACCATCGTTATGATTACTTTATAGAGGCTATCTATCAACGAAACCCCCCTATAGCTTTTTGGATCGCTCTCATCTCCTCCCTTGTGAATTGGCACAATGACTCCTTCCCTCCACTCCTTTGGAAACTGCCTTTCTCCTCTCCATATTTCGTTCAGCAGCACCAACATCTTCTCCTTCCCTTCCAGACTACATCCCTTCCATGCTTCTGCCTGAATCCTTCTTTCTGCGACTTGATTCCCTCGAATTCTCTTTGTTCCTAGCAACTCTTCAAAGTGTGCTTTCCATGTCTCGATGTTTATACCCTCTCCTCTTACTTTTCTGATCGGCCATCTTGCCTTCATGTACCTCCAAAGTTGTTTTTCGCTCTTCAACTCCCTTACTCTTTTCACCTGGTCTCCCAGCCACATGCCCTTTTTTTATTGCTTTCCTCTTTAAACCTAACTTTTGCCTCTTTCATCCCTTTGCCCCCCCCCCTCCTCCCTTCCCTCCAAACCTTTATCGCTCTTCTTAGCACCCTTTTCGCTTCCCTACACCCTTCATAAAACCACAACTCTCTACGCCCCATTTTTCCTCTATTCCTTCTCGTCATCGCCTGTTTAACCGTCTCCGCCAGCTGCTCTACTGTCCTCACCGATTGAAAATTGACCTCCTTTATTTTGTCCTTATATCTTCTTTTTGCCCTTCCAGACCAGCACCACCCCTCCTCCTCTCTGTTGGTTACTACCTCTCCCCTCCCCCCTAGTTTCACCGTCACTGGAAGATGGTCAGAGCCACCTCCGTCCTCTACCCTGAATTCCTCCACGTCGTCCCTGATATCCTCCGTCACCAGCACGTAATCAATTACTGACATTCCCCTCGGTCTTACGTAGGGTTTCTCCCCCTTCCAATCACCCTCCGTAGCTCCATTTAGCACCTCCAGTCCCTGCTCGTCAGCCAATCTAATCCAATCCCTTCCTTCCTTATTTATTGTCCCGTCCTTCGACTTTCTCTCTCTTCTTTGTTGTCCTTCTTGATTAACTCCTTTGGTATCTTGGTTCCCTATTCTCACGTTCCAATCTCCCCCCACAATCAGATTTCCAGGGTGCTCCCCTTCCCTTATCAGTCTCTCTATCTCACTCCGTAATTCCTTTCCCTCCTTCTGATTGTATATCGTTACGGTTCTCCAAATGCGGTTTCATTTCCAAAACGACCGCTGTACTACCTTTCTCTCCTTGTCTCTCTCTCTCCCCCCTCCTCCACCTCTTGTCGCCACTATACATTCCCATCTAAATCCCGATGGCATCTTTTTTTTACCTTCTCCCACTCCTCCTCTTCTACCCATGTCTCAATTAGACCCTCCATATCTTTATCCTTTATCCATTCCTCCAACTCCAAAATCCCCACCACCTCTTTCACTTTCTTTTTTAGCCCCGCGACATTCCAAAACGAGGCAGTCATCCCTTCCCCCTTCTCTTTTCTGCTCCCAGCCCCTCTTCTACCTCCATTATAGAAAAGGTTTCATGTAAATATTCGAAGTATTGTTTGTGTTAAAGTGTTTGTAGTGAAAGAAGAATTGTAAGCGCAAGTGGACGACCCTTCCAATCAACTCCTATATGACACCACCTTAGTTATCCCTATTGAAGAACGCCTTCTATTCCTATCCGAAAAATTCTCTAAAAATCCATTTAACCTCCACATTCTCTCCTTATATTGTTTAAGCAGAGATCTAAAATTCAAAAATCCCCCATCCACAACATTCGAGTTCATTTCATCATTTTATCTATCAACATCTCAGACTGACTAACGCGACAAGACAGACATATCCGGGCTGAAAGACCTCTGGTCGATAGCCATTTATTAGACTGAGAATCAAGTGAGATCATTTGTAAATATTGTAAATTTCTGTTTGTAAAAAGTTTGATAATAAAGATATTGTAGTAACAGAATATGTTTTTTATTGTATTTTGCCAGTTGTACTTTTTATGCTAATACGTAAAAGTTATTCCTTTCTAAAAATAAAAAGTAGTACAAATAATAAACTTGCCACCCAGCACCGTTGATATTAATCCTTTATGGCGAGCTGTTCACATTAGTATATGTTAGAGAGGGGTAACTCATGAGTGAGCCGACTCAGAGTCAAATTAGTAAAGTGAGTTAGGTAGTCAAGTGACTCTATAGAAAATATAAAGGTCTCTTGAAGGCACGACTTAGTGACGAAAAATGATGTACGGTGTATATTGGTAAATGTTTGGAGTTGAGGAACATTCTTTAGCTCCTCACTTCATGACACACAGATATTTGTATTTCGACGAAGAGTCGACTCTTCGTAAAGAAGCATATTGGAGAAATGTTTGGAAGTGAGGACCTTTTTTTGTAGCTCTCCACTTTGTGTGCGGGACAAATTGGATAAGTTTTGAAAGTGAGCACCATTTTTTTAGCTTTTCACTTTGTTATAGATTCTTTCAACTTTTTCAAATAATTTATTTACGACTTCCGAGTCAACTCTATTCAATTATAAAAAAAACCTTTATTGGCATAAACATAGTTACATAGATCTCCTGCACTCCTTTTCCCTCCCCAATTTCTGCAACATCCTTACCCCGGCCCCATCCTCTTTCATCCATTCCGCTACCCTCTTATTCCTTTCCCTCCCATCCATTCCTCATTCACTCCCTCACATTCCTCCGCTAGATGCCTCCATGTATCCCTCCCATCCATTCCTCATTCACTGCTTCACATTCCTCCGCCAAATGCCTCCATGTATCCCTCCCCCTTCCCATATTACACATCTCATATACTCTTCACCCATCTATTTCTTCCTCCCTCTCTCTCCTGACCCACACCTAGCCCTAACCAGGGTCACCTATTCTTCTGTGATCCATCCGTCCTCGTCCAAGTACTTCGGCCTCCTTCCATGCACCTGCCAACTCCCATACAAGTCATTGTATTCGCTGCTCTCAATACATCCCTGTCTCTCCTGCACTTCCACTTCTTTCTCCCTCTCTCTCGCCCACGTTTCCACATCCACCCCTCTCTCCAACCATTCCCTCACTTTCACTTCCGACAGTCCTACTCTCTCATACATTTTCCTTCGTTCTTTTCTCCATTTACCTCCCCTACACTCACGCACGTCCTCACCAATATCTCTTCTCCTAGCTCCCATAACCTCATCTCGTACCTGGCCATTCTCTCCATTGCCTCACATCCCAAATTTTTGTGTTTGTCTCCTGAAGCAGTATGTAACCGGGCGTTGACCTTTCCACTCCCAACATACGCTTCACGAACCACAACTGGTCCCTCTCCACACACTTATACCCCTTCGCCCCCCATACTTCCACTCCATACATTAAAATTGACTTCACACACGCATCCCACACTTTACATGCCACTCTGAAATTGTTCCCCAACCATTCTCCCCATTTTTCCCACGCGATACCCCAAGCTTTTCTGGCCTTTCCCTGCGCCCATCGCAAATGCTCCTCATATCCCCCTGTCCTTTTAAACATAAACCCCAAATACCTAAATCTTTTTACCCACTCAATCACCTCTCCCTTCCACTCTTTCACAGTCCCCTCTCTTCCCTTATTCCTGAATCTCATCCATTTCGTCTTCCCCATATTCACGCACAGTCCCCTTTTATCCATATACCTCTCCGCTCACCTCAGCATGTCTTTCAACCCTTCCCAATCTTTTGCCATCAACACCATATCATCCGCATACGCCAGCATCCGCACCTTATTCTTCCCAATCACTACCCCTCCCGCCTGCCATTTCCTTCAATTATAATAGTTCATAGTCTTATCAATAGTAGTAGCGTAGCGTGGGTTCGAGTGCGGGGGTGGCAATTTTTTAGGGTGCCGGTCCCCATTGAAAAATTAATTTTAATATAGGTGTTCGTTATATGTCTAATAAAGCTCCTCATCAATCCGAGGAACAAAAACGAGAGTCTTACAAGTGGAAAACAATGGATGAAACATTGAAATATCGCCTTCTGTTATTGATCTCTGATAAATTATATAATTTCTAGAAATTCTTGGTTCTATCCAACTGCTTCAATTCTGGGATAGCGCCATCAACTGGTTGGATTCGAGGATGGGGCCTATCCATGACCCTTCGTATCTTTAACGTGACCTATAAAACTCTGTGCCTTTCGACGAAATTTCTTTGTGAATTCATCTTTACTGATGGAAATTTAACAATCACCGAAAACAGGTAATAATTGATACGGAGGGTGTTGGGTGGGCTCTATCCTACCTTCTACACAGTAAAACACAATAAACGAGGGGTTTACAGGTGAAAAAACAATGGATGAATCGTCATCTAAACTTTCTTAACCGCATTGTAACACATGTTAAATATGTTTTTTTTTTAGTACGACATTGACTAAAGGTCGCTAGAGCATGCAGTGGGCTGAAAATACATCACCAAGACTCAAAAAGTTTCATTTGTTAAAATCTACAATTAATACCATGCTCATTTTTTTCCATGAAAAAAATTGTACGGAACAAACAGTTAATATCACATTCTACGTTGTGATGAAGAGACTGAAGCGTATTTCTCTACAGCGTCCACAATTTTGAGAAATGGGTAGTTGGTTCTTGTTGCATGATAAAGCACGTGCACATTCTTCACTCAATTGTGTAATCATTTCTCACCAAACACAGCGTACCCACCAGCGGCGGCTCGTAGATGTTCGGCGGTGAGGTCGAAAGAAAATTTGGCCAAAAAGGCAACGGAATATTTTTTTCCAAAGTGAAAACTGTTCTCAATTGGAAACGATTTCAAGATGTAGAGGATATTAAGAAGAACGTAACCGCCGAATTGAACAGTTTCTTCTGATTGTTTTCATTTTTTTAGAGCTTTTCAGTAAGAGTATTAATGTAAATGTAGATTACTTTAAATAATAATGATTTTTTTCTTTTTAATTTTATGCTACCAATCCGGGAGGTAAATTACCAAACCTCTGATATCAAAGTAATTGGTGAGGAATATTTTGCAATGTACAGTTTGATTATTTTGTATTAATAAAAGCATTTGAAAACAACAGCAACAGTTTTTTTTTGCCTCGGAAACGTAGCCCATATGACCAGCTCAAGGTGCCTACTATATATATCTTTACAATTTGGATGAATAAATGAACAAATGAATAAATGAATAATGTCAGATGTATACAACAACCACGGACCCGAGCGAATACTTGTCGATCTCTGAAAAATCGTTCGCCCGGGCTAGGATTCGAACCCACAGCGTTGCGTTGGGAAACAAGTGCATTACAATGTTTCCCTATTCATTAAAGCAAGCAAGCGCCGTTTTACATTTAAACTGGCGAAAAGTGTTTTAAGAATTAACTAAAAATTCTAGCTGAGCTTGAAACGACAGGTAGTACTATAGCTCCTTGGCTATAATATATAACGAGCCGCCCCTATTAGCGCTTACCCGTAAACAATCACGGAAAATATTTAATAACGACATTTATTCTTGTAAATTCGGTTGCCTACATGTCTTTTTGGCTAAAATTGTTTTTTTTATTAGTATCTATGCTTCAGTGTCACACATTTATAGTATCTTCCACGTCTATAAGTAAACTCTCCCATCCTCTGGATTGTATTCATTAAATATATGTTTATATTCACCTAATGAATTTGCGCAAAAATGAGTGGACCTGTTCGGAATACACCTAGAACTGGTAAACATTGTTGTTATAATGCTTTATTTTCGTTACATGGCTTCGACAAAATGTCTTTAGAATAAATATTAATTATAACTATATACATTAAATTATTATAAATAAGATTTAAAGATTACGCAAATATTTACAATGAGAAACGGCACACTGTTAATTCAGTCATTTTCGCTGATCGTATCAACATCTATCAAAATATCTTCTTGAGTAGAGTCCGCCGTGCTGTCGGTCATCTTTCCCGCTTCTTTGGTGTGCCTCCATTTCATCCTCCTATTCTGAAACCATACTTTAACTTGGGCATCCGTTAATCCCAGCGTGGCGGCTAACTGCCGTCTGTCGGGTTTCGTGATGTACTTCTGCAGTTGAAACCTTCTTTCGAGCCCTTTTCTCTGCAAGTTGCTGAACACCGCCCTCGACCAGGAACGTTTTCTTTTCCCATTCGCTTGCTGCGGACTTATTTGCGTTGGTGATGAAGACGGCGAAGGTGATAGTGGAAGTCGAACTGAAATTTGTAAAATTGTAGAATTAGCTCAACATATTTCAATATTCTGAAAGAAAATATATATTTGGAATATATAGTAATATCTATTATAGTTTTGGGGCAAATTAATTCTGGAATATACCTCAAATATCGAATGCAATTTTGTAAATACTAATTATTTAAATAAATATATAAATGTATGGATAATATATCGACAGTACAAAGACGTATATAAGATTTGTGATTTGTATTAACGTAGGCTTAATAAATATTCATAATGTATTTATGTAGGTCCTTTAATTTGCAATAAATTTAAAGATAATTAATGGTGTTTGTGATAATTGTATATTACCATAATATAATGTATAAACCGCAATTATTATCACTACAGCAAGAGGCATTAAAACGACATTTATAAATACATTACACTCGTCGGTAAAAATGCATCAATTATCATTTTTCGTCGTGGGTTTTGCAGCAGCAATTTTTGGTAAGTTTGTAAAGCAATTTATATAGTAAAAATTGAATGAATTTGATGTTAATTCGTTGTAATTTATAATTAAAAACATATAATATATGTATTACAACTGACGAATGTCAACAATTAAAGAGTAAACATATAAAAATGAAATTTAAAATAATTATACCATGGTAGCAGTGTTGCCACACGTTCGAAAACGAATTACCGTACCCGCGTACTTTGAATTACAGTACTTATTAATAAATTACCGTACAAACTTGTTAAATGTGATAATTTATTAGGGTGTGGACTACGAGAAATACACACTTATAATGATGTAAACTTACGATTTCAGAGGTGAAGCGAAGGTTTTCTAATTTTTTTTTACCGAAAATATCACATAAAAAACGTTTTTTCCTCATTCAAAATCTCGTTCTATTGGATTATTTCGGGGATTTTCACATTTTTCTACGAATTTGTTACATAAATCGACGCTAGATGGTCCTATCTGCTAATATAATGTTAACTATCGGGCCGAGATACATTTTAATACTTCCTATAGGCAGTATTGCGGAGTAATTTTCGTTTTAGCGGCTGGCGGATTTTCCAATTGAATTGTATTGGATAGTTGAGAAAACTACCGTAATTAAATTTAAATTTGAACTTTATTTTCGAAATGTATATTTTACAAGAGAAAAAGCACTAACATTAATTTAAAAAAAATAACTCACGGAAAAATTAATATATTTTCGAAAAATAAAGGTAGATGTTCTGTGAATATTCTAAAATATTTAAGGAACTCTTATCATATCAGACCTTATTTTCTTTTCAATTTTGGTTTTGTTTAAGTCTTGAACAACTTAAAACATTAATTTTCAAAAATTCATAACAAATATTGACCAAGTTTCAAAAATCAAGATTAATTTTAAAGATATTAATGATTGCATCAGAGTTTTTTTTATGGAATTCAATCATAGCGCTATGTTTTTTTTTCTAGTTTTTCCTTGTTTAAAAATTCGTTTTTAAAAATTGAAAGAAGTGACACAATTTTAAAAATTAAGGTTAGTTTTAGAGGAAGATACATTTGTTATTTATCCATGTTATATTTTTCTTTCTGAACGCATCTTTTGCATATTTCTACACCCTGTAAGTTTAATTTTTATGACTTATATTTTCTTTTATTTATTGAAACCACTTATTTATATTATGTATATTAACCTCTATAAACCCATTGTTATTGGCACATTAAATAAATTAAATTAAATAAATGTTTTGTGAATATATGAAAAAAAAATCGATTTTTTGTCTTCAACAACTTTAAATATTAATTTTCAAAAATTAATCTAACGCAAAAATTGACACATTTTTAAAAGTCTAAGTTGATTCTGAAGGCAGATGTTTTGTGAATATACTTACTAAAATTTTTGAGAAATTCTATATCAGTTTTTTTTTGTTCGACAACTTAAAACGTTAATTTTCAAAATTTCATAACTTACGGAAAAAGTGACGCATTTTCAAAAATTACAGTAAGTTTTAAAGGCCTTTAAAGTTTTGTGAGTGTATTAAAAAATTGTTTTTTTATTCAAGTCTTCGACAACTTTAAATATTAATTTTCAAAAATTCGTAACACGCATTTTCAAAACTCAAAGTTAATTTTAAAGGTAAATATATTATGACTGCATTAAACGTTTTAAGGAATTCAATCATATCAGTATTTTTTTTCTATTTTGTCTTTGTTCAAATATTCGACAAATTACGCATTTTTTTAAATTAAAGATGATATTTCAGATGTTTTGTGAATATACAATTTTTTTTTTTATTTTTGATAAATTCTAGCATATCATGTAATAAACCAAGTGTCGGAAATGACCATTTTTAACTGCCAAAAAACCAATTTTCAACTGCCAAAAATGCCAATTTTCAACTACCAAAAATGCCAATATTCAACTGCCAAAAAGGCCACTTTTAAAGTGTCGGAAACGACCATTTTTAACTGCCAAAAATGACCATTTTTACCTGCCAAAAAGGACCATTTTTAACTGCCAAAAATGACCATTTTTAACTGCTAAAAATGACTATTTTTAACTGCCAAAAATGACTATTTTTAATTGCCAAAAAAGCCAATTTTCAAGTGCCGAAAACAAACATTTTTAACTGCCAAAAAATGACAATTTTCGACTGCCAAAAATAACAATTTTAACTGCCAAAAATGACAATGTCAACTGCCAAAAAGGCCAATTTTCAACTGCAAAAAAGGCCCATTTTCAAGTGTCGGAAACGACCATTTTAAGCTGCCAAAAATGAAAATTTTCAACTGCCAAAAGGGCCAATTTTCAACTGCCAAGGAGCCAATTTTCAAGTGTCGGAAGCGACGATTTTTAACTGCTAAAAATAACAATTTTTAACTTCCAAAAAGGCGAATTTTCAAGTGTCGGCAATGACCATTTTTAAATGCCAAAAGTGACAATTTTTAACTGCCAAAAGTGAGCATTTTTAACTGCCAAAAGTGACAATTTTTAACTGCCAAAAAATGACAATTTTCAACTGCTAAAAATGACAATTTTCAACTGGCAAAAGGCCAATTTTCAAGTGTCGGAAACGAACATTTTAAGCTGCCAAAAATGACAATTTTCAACTGCAAAAAAGGCAAATTTTCAAGTGTCAGCAACGACCATTTTTAACTGATAAAAATGACAATTTTTAACTGCCAAAAATGACAATTTCAACTGCCAAAAACGACAATTTAAAACCCAAAAAAGAACATATTTTCAAAAAATAAAGTTTTTTTTAAAGGTACATAAATGTGTTCAAATATTCGACAAATTAAAAAACATCATTTTTAAACATTTATCACTCACGCATTTTCAAAAATTAAAAATAATTCAAATGTTTTGTGAATATACATTTTTTTTTATTTTTGATAAATTCTAGCATATGTAATAAATCAAGTGTCGGAAATGATCATTTTTAACTCCCAAATATGCCAATTTTCAACTGCCAAAAAGCCACTTTTCAGGTGTCGGAAACGACCATTTGTAACTGCCAAAAATGACAATTTTTAACTGCTAAAAATGACAATTTTTAACTGCCAAAAAGGCGAATTTTCAAGTGTCAGAAACGACCATTTTAAGCTGCCAAAAATGACAATTTTCAACTGCCAAAAGGGCTAATTTTCAACTGCCAAAGAGCTAATTTTCAAGTGTCGGAAACGACGATTTTTAATTGCTAAAAATGACAATTTTTAACTGCCAAAAAGGCGAATTTTCAAGTGTCGGCAACGACTATTTTTAAATGCCAAAAGTGACAATTTTTAATTACCAAAAGTGACCATTTTTAACTGCTAAAAATGACAATTTTCAACTGGCAAAAAAGCCAATTTTCAACTGCCAAAAATGCCAATTTTCAAGTGTCGGAAACGAACATTTTAAGCTGCCAAAAATGACAATTTTCAACTGCAAATAAGGCAAATTTTCAAGTGTCGGAAACGACCATTTGTAACTGCCAAAAATGACAATTTTTAACTGCTAAAAATGACAATTTTTAACTGCCAAAAAGGCGAATTTTCAAGTGTCGGAAACGACCATTTTAAGCTGCAAAAAATGACAATTTTCAACTGCCAAAAGGGCTAATTTTCAACTGCCAAAGAGCTAATTTTCAAGTGTCGGAAACGACGATTTTTAACTGCTAAAAATGACAATTTTTAACTGCCAAAAAGGCGAATTTTCAAGTGTCGGCAACGACTATTTTTAAATGCCAAAAGTGACAATTTTTAACTGCCAAAAGTGACCATTTTTAACTGCCAAAAGTGACAATTTTTAACCACCAAAAAATGACAAATTTCAACTGCTAAAAATGACAATTTTCAACTGGCAAAAAAGCCAATTTTCAACTGCCAAAAATGCCAATTTTCAAGTGTCGGAAACGACCATTTTGAGCTGCCAAAAATGACAATTTTCAACTGCAAAAAAGGCAAATTTTCAAGTGTCGGAAACGACCATTTGTAACTGCCAAAAATGACAATTTTTAACTGCTAAAAATGACAATTTTTAACTGCCAAAAAGGCGAATTTTCAAGTGTCGGCAACGACTATTTTTAAATGCCAAAAGTGACCATTTTTAATTGCCAAAAGTGACCATTTTTAACTGCCAAAAGTGACAATTTTTAACTGCCAAAAAATGACAATTTTCAACTGCTAAAAATGACAATTTTCAACTGGCAAAAAAGCCAATTTTCAACTGCCAAAAATGCCAATTTTCAAGTGTCGGAAACGACCATTTTGAGCTGCCAAAAATGACAATTTTCAACTGCAAAAAAGGCAAATTTTCAAGTGTCGGAAACGACCATTTGTAACTGCCAAAAATGACAATTTTTAACTGCTAAAAATGACAATTTTTAACTGCCAAAAAGGCGAATTTTCAAGTGTCGGCAACGACTATTTTTAAATGCCAAAAGTGACCATTTTTAATTGCCAAAAGTGACCATTTTTAACTGCCAAAAGTGACAATTTTTAACTGCCAAAAAATGACAATTTTCAACTGCTAAAAATGACAATTTTCAACTGGCAAAAAAGCCAATTTTCAACTGCCAAAAATGCCAATTTTCAAGTGTCGGAAACGACCATTTTGAGCTGCCAAAAATGACAATTTTCAACTGCAAAAAAGGCAAATTTTCAAGTGTCGGCAACGACCACTTTTAACTGATAAAAATGACAATTTTTAACTGCCAAAAAATGACAATTTCAGCTGCCAAAAACGACAATTTAAAACCCAAAAAAGAACACATTTTCAAAAAATAAAGTTTTTTTTGAAGGTACATAAATGTGTTCAAATATTCGACAAATTAAAAAACATCATTTTTAAACATTTATCACTCACGCATTTTCAAAAATTAAAGATAAATCAGATGTTTTGTGAATATACAATTTTTTTTTATTTTTGATAAATTCTAGCATATCATGTAATAAATCAAGTGCCGGAAATGACCATTTTCAACTGCCAAAAATGACAATTTTCAACTGCAAAAACGCAAATTTTCAAGTGTCGGAAACGACCATTTGTAACTGCCAAAAATGACAATTTTTAACTGCTAAAAATGACAATTTTTAACTGCCAAAAAGGCGAATTTTCAAGTGTCGGAAACGACCATTTTAAGTTGCCAAAAATGACAATTTTCAACTGCCAAAAGGGCTAATTTTCAACTGCCAAAGAGCTAATTTTCAAGTGTCGGAGACGACGATTTTTAACTGCTAAAAATGACAATTTTTAACTGCCAAACAGGCGAATTTTTAGGTGTCGGCAACGACTATTTTTAAATGCCAAAAGTGACAATTTTTAACTGCCAAAAGTGACCATTTTTAACTGCCAAAAGTGACCATTTTTAACTGCCAAAAGTGACAATTTTTATCTGCCAAAAAAATGACAAATTTCAACTGCTAAAAATGACAATTTTCAACTGGCAAAAAGGCCAATTTTCAACTGCCAAAAATGCCAATTTTCAAGTATCGGAAACGAACATTTTAAGCTGCCAAAAATGACAATTTTCAACTGCAAAAAAGGCAAATTTTCAAGTGTCGGCAACGACCATTTTTAACTGATAAAAATGACAATTTTTAACTGCCAAAAATGACAATTTCAACTGCCAAAAACGACAATTTAAAACCCAAAAAAGAACACATTTTCAAAAAATAAAGTTTTTTTTGAAGGTACATAAATGTGTTATGATAGCATCGGACTTTTTAAATAACTCAATCAAATCGAAATTATTTTATTTTTTTATTTTTTCTTTGTTCAAATATTTCAACCAATTTTCAAAAATTCATAACACGCAGAAATTGGCAGAGTTAGTTAGTTTGAAAGGTAAATGTTTTGTAAAGATATCACCAATTTTGAGGAATTAGTATTATATCAGTATTTATTTTTTAGCCAAAATATTAATTTTCAAAAATTAACAAAAATCGACTCAATTTCAAAAATCAATGTTAATTTTAAAGGTAAATGTATTATGATTTCATCAGGGTTTTTAAGGAATTGTAAAAATATTTGACCACTTAAAAATTCATTTAAAAAAATTTATAACTCAAAAATCAAAATTTATGTTAAATCTTGTGGATATATTAAAAATTTCAAGCATTTAAGTATTTATATTCTCTACATTTGTTCAGCTAACAAAAAAAAAAAATTCAAAAATTCAAGTCGGGGAGAAATTGGCGAATTTGCAAATGATGGTTATTAGACCTCTCACAATTCTATTCTCTCCACTACTCCCAACGCTCTTAATAGAGGGGCCATTGCTACCGTGCGATAAATTTGTCGAATTAAAAACGAGGTAAAAGTACTTTTATACAGGGTGAAAATTACCGTACATTTTAACATTTGGACCGTATACCGTACTTTCGCTCAGAATATCGTACAACTATGGTAATTACCATACGTATGGCAACACTGCATGGTAGTATGTAGTCTCATCTACTACTAACTACTTATTGTACATTTTGGTTATTTTCATGCCAATTATAAGCTGCTCCTAATTCAAATACCCGGATTTTTGGTGGCAAAAAAGCAACTGCTGGACAATTCAAACATCAGGCGTCACTTCAGCAAAATGGTCAGCATGTCTGTGGTGGTTCTATTATACACTCTACCAAAATCCTTACAGCAGCACACTGCATTTATGGGTGATGATATAAAATCATGAATAAAATTATATATTGCTAACTTGTATTTATTAATTAATGGACATTATCGATTAATCTTTGTTACAGGACCAAAAGCAACATTACTGTAATAGTTGGCGAAATAAATCTGAGCCAACCAGGAACATCATACAAAGTACGTTCTATGGTATATCATGAACATTTTAATCCTGACAAGGGAGTAAACGACGTGGCTATTCTGACCTTAGAACAGCCCATTACTTACGATAGAAAAATCCAACCGATTAAATTAGCCGACCATGAAGTTGTTGCTGGAAACAAACTCACATTAAGTGGATGGGGTCTAACAAGTTACCCTGGTAACATTCAGGATGACTTACAATATATCGATCTTGTTGTTATGGATAATAAGAAATGCGCATTAAAGTTGGCCGATATTGCTCCAATTAGCTCCCAACAACTTTGTACCATATCTCCTAAAGACTCTGGACCTTGCATAGGCGATTCCGGCGGTGCACTAATTAACGAAAGTGGAGTACAATTTGGAGTTCTCTCTTGGGGTGTGCTTTGTGGACAAGGTTTTCCAAATGTATTCGCCAGTGTTACCTACTTCAAGAAATGGATCTTGGCTCATTAAAGTTTTTCCAGGAATTTGTCCTTGGATCTAAAAAAGTATTGATTCAAATATTGTTATTTTGCTTATAAATATTCGACTGTGCGAAAATAGTAACTTTTATTTTATTATTGTTGTATCTCATTGACTCTAAGTGTTAGTGGATAATTCTACTTACTTGCAGAACTTAGTGCAACTTCTAGACAGTAGATGTCGCCCTAATGGTGTTTCTACCCTAAGAGTAGTAAGTAACATCATCTGTTAACGCAACATGTGAGTCTAAACACTCCGTGGAAGAAAGGTGGATTTACTTTCTTAAGGAGACCGAAAATCCTGAATGCAAATGCCAACTGCTAAAATTATGCGAGTATTTGTTGTCTATCCACGCACGCTACTGCGGAAAGAGTATTTTCGTTGATGTCACCTTCAATTATCATTTACTCGAAAAATTTCGTATGCACAATGAAAAGATCTCTCAAAATCAAAAACAAAATTAGGGGGTCGTCGTTAAAACCAATAATGGATGACATCATTACTCATGTAATAATATATAAGGTGTTCCATTTGAAATAGAGAAGTCAAGGTCATTTCCGGTTAAACCGGAAATGTGATTTTTATTAAAAACCCACATGTTGATTCTAAAAACTTCATACTAAATTTTATAAAGATATATGTAACAATGCAAATTATATTTGGGGTCTACCAGAATTCAGTTACACCCGGTATAAAGGGGATTCCCATAAATAAATAAATAGAATAAAATGATCAAAAAAGCGTTGCGTTAGATGGAATTTTTGTTTGTTTTATATAACTCTTGCCTGTTTGGGTCAGTATTTTATATTCGCAGCAAATAATGAAGCAAAAGTACGGACCAGACAGATAAGATTTTATTGATCTTGATATATTTAACACTAATTCGTCTGCAAAACAAAATTGATGACGTCATTACTCAAAAACAAATGATGGCTGGAAATCGAATTTCAAGCAAAAATGTGTATTTTTATCAAAAAAAAAATCGACCTATTCGAGGATTTTTTCCCAAAATATTCTATTTCGTTTTTCCTGAATTTATTTCATACTTTAGGCGCGCACTGTATAAACATTGCTACACAAACAATATTGTAGGCGAGCTGGTTAAAGAAATATCTTCGTCAAATCATTGGAGTTTTAACCTAAGGTAGGAATGTTTCCAAAATTTAGTAGATATTAAAAGTACAATCTATTTTAGAGGAATGTCAAAAGTTTAAGGTTTGTTTCAATTGTATTTTTGCGGTTTGTAAAAAGTTCATCAGAATTGAACCGAGAGTTGTTCAAGTGTGATTATTTTAAAATCTAAGGAGGGAATGTTTTCCAATTTTCATAGAACTATAGAGTGGAATATATTTTAAGTGATTTTAAAGTTTGTTTTAATTGTTTTTACATCTTTTTTTGGCGGTTTGGTAAATGCTCATCTTCAGAATTTAACCGAAGTGTTTAATTGTGATTATTTTAAAATCTAGAGTAGGAATGTTTGGAAAATGCTCAACTTCTGAATTGAACTGGAGTGTTTAAAATCTAAGGAAGGAATGTTTGCAAATTTTAATAGAAAAATTAAGTGTAATCTATTTTAGGTAAATTTCAAGGGTTTAATTGTGTTTTTTTTAAATTTTTTGGCAATTTGGAAAATGCTCGATTTCAGATCTAAACCAGATAAATATTTCTTCAAATAATCAAGTGATTTTTTTAAGGAATATCGGGAAAGTAGGATTTAAAACTATTTATTAGTTCCGAAAGATGTTCTTAAATTGAAACTGATAGTGTTATAGATGTAAATCTTCTTCATCATAGTTTGCATGAGTTTCAGTAAATTTATGTAATGTTTCAACGGATTTAAAACTTCTCTTAAATGTCATTGTTTCCACAGAGTCATTTTTTAATTATTAATAATAATAATAATAATAATAATATTTATTATACGGAAAACACCTGTTTACAGATATATTACAAATAAAATTGTCATAATGACACAACAGCCGTATATACTTGCGCAACGTAATACTATTACTAAACTATAATATTTGTAAACATAACTGCGTATAAGCTATAACCTAAAGAAAACTATAAATAACATGTACCTATTCCAATAAATTTCAAATAAAACAATATGTTTTAACTTACGCTTAAAATTGCCAAGTTCGCTCCCAAAAATATCAAAGTGGTTAATTTGATTGTAGGCATTTATAGATCTCATAATTCGATTAAATGGACCATGATATGAATAATTATTCCTAGAAATTCCAACTTGAAACAACATATTATTCCTACATTTCCTTGAATAGGAGTTTGTGTTAAAATTTAACATACTCAGTAATTGAAAACATTGGATATTACCCGATATTAATTTGTGAAAAAAAGAGACATCAAGTTCGATTCTCCTAGACTTTAACGAACTAAGGTTTAAATTGTTCAGCGTAGTGTTTACATTAAAATTTATTGAGGCAATCCCTAGTTTATAAGAGATGAATTTTAAAAATTTATTTTGCACTCTTTCAATTTTTGTAATATACGTAATATAATATGGTGACCATATTATACTCGCATATTCCACCTGAGAACGCACTAAAGAACAATACAACAATTTTATAGTTGATACACTAAACATGTAACTATTTCTAAGCACAAAACCAAGAATATTCATTGCCCCACGTGAAATGATGTCAATATGTTTGTCAAATTTTAATTTAGAGTCAAAAAGAACTCCTCGGTCTTTAATACAATTCACACTCTCCAAGTTAGAATCGTTTAATAAGTACGAGGATTCTAAATGAGTGTTATTTCTAGAAAAACGTATGTGTTTACACTTATTTATATTAAGATCCAAGTCATTGAGAACACACCAATTAACTAAATTATCAAGGTCTTCTTGAATCAGTTTAATATCGTTTGAACATTTTATAGATTTAAACAACTTCAAGTCGTCCGCGAAAAATAGATAATTACAACTATTGAATGACTTACTGAGATCATTTATGAACAATAGAAAGAGAATTGGTCCACAATGTGTTCCCTGTGGGACACCTGAGGGTATGTGTATGTACTCTGATGTAATATTTCCTATTCTAACCGTTTGAGTTCGATTGCTCAAGAACGATTGGATCCAGTTTACAACATCGGTGTGAAATTCGAAACATTTTAACTTATTCATTAGCAACACATGGTTCACTCTATCAAATGCCTTGGAGAAATCCGTGTATATGGCATCAACTTGATGACCTTTCTCCAAGGCATTTAAGATATAAGATTGGTAAATTAACAAGTTTGTTACTGTAGAGCGTCCTGTACAAAATCCATGTTGCTCCTGAATAATTATATTTTTTGACATCCATATCAGTTGGCCAGAAATTAACTTGTCCAGTGCTTTCGGAATCGCTGACTGAAGAGCAACTCCTCTATAGTGATCTATTATGTTCTTCTTACCAGCTTTATGAATAGGTGCTATAAAACTATGTTTCCACAAATCAGGAAATATACTCTGCGATATTGATGCACGAAATAATAAATAAATAGGATTACTAAGAGTACAGATGCATTTACTTAAAAAGTCTCCTGGAATGCCATCCGGACCACTACTGAAGTTATTAGACAAGGATGATAATTCACTATATATATCACTTACATTAACAATAAATTTTTCACAACTCGCCTTTTCATTACACATCAATAAATGTTCGGATAGTCTGTTTGAATCTATTTCACATATTTTATAATTAGAAGCAAAACTGTCCGCGAAGGAATTAACTATATCAACTGAATTGTCTAAAGTCACATTACCAGACAACATAACACTTGGAAAACCTTCCTCTTTCTTCAGCTTTTGAACATGTCGCCAAAATTTTTCCGGCTGGTTATTGATTTCGGCTTCCATTTTCTTAAAGTAGATGTCTTGTAGTTGATTGCTGAGTTGTTTACATTCTCGTCTAAGGTGGTTAAAAATTTGCCAGTCATCATCCAATCCTTGTTTGTATCTTGCATGGGCAGACTTCTTATCTTTAGGTAATTTTATTAATGATGAATTGAACCAAACTGGATAAGTGTTACTGTGAATCACCTTCGTTGGAACGTATAAATCGATAATGTAATAAATGTATATAAATGTTCATATAAATGTTCATAAAATAATTCTGTCATTCTATTAGCATCACAGTCTTTAAATATGAATACCCAGTCTATTAAACTTAGGTAGTATTGCAGCGACTTTTTCCGATACTTTGAAAATATTTAATCCAAAGCCTTGCAACTTTAAATTTAATTAATGGAATGCAGCAAATATGTCGCACAAATTGTATTAATCACTCAAAATCGAGGAATCCATCTATACATGAAAAATAGCATCTTTTTTATATGGTGGTTGTTCAGAAATACCAAAGCTTCGTCTTTTAGCTCAGACGTTTTAAAACTTTCCTTTTGAAAGCCATCGTGAATTACAATATAAAAGGTGGTGTTTGTGATCACTCCCCATTTCCTTGCATGTAAAGATTCTGCTATACGAAAAACTACAAATACACACTTTGCCACTATTCCTAGTGACTAACTGTTATAAAAAAAATGTAAAAAAACATTTTTTTGTGTTTTTTACAATATTTTTTCGCGACCCGGCAAAATTCTTCTGCGACCCAGTGCCGGATCGCGACCCACACTTTGGGAAACGCTGCGATAGATAATGCTTATTACAATACGCCCGCAAGAAACTAGGCTGTTTGAGTAAATAAGTCCACATTTTCTAACTGGCCTAAAGGTGCATAGGCTCATTGCAATACGCCTAAAAAATATCAGGCTTATTAAAAAGTGCTAGATAATTTTTCAATTAGCCCGGCGTTCTTTGCAATAAGCAGGATTGTTCAATTAGCCTACGACATATACATTTTTCTGGCGGACTCTGTATTATGTTCGATAAAAAAATATTTCCAGGAAATCAAAACTCGGTGACACAATTTATGTAGTTATGAAGAGGATAGTCGGGACCATTACTACGCGATAATCTAATAGTCTAATGGACTGAATTGAAAAATTCATTGTTTTAACCAAATTTAACTGTAGTTAAAACAGAGAAATTCTCAATTTATTTGAATGAAATATTTTAACATTTTAGCACAAATTATATTGTACTTTCTCTACCGCTTATGTTTGGAGACGCATCTATTTTGACCCTTATTTCTAGTACACTTCCTCAATTTGTTTAGTCTCCACTTGACGCCCAAACCAATCGACAATTTGTATATATCATGATCATAAAACGAGGTCTCGTAATTATAGAGATGCAATCGGAAGGATTTTAAACGTTTGTTAACGTAAACAGGACGCCAATAAAAATAAATCGTGGAACCCACTACTGGCTGGTAACGAGAAATCTTAAAGAATAACAATTCGGCTAATCAAATAAATATTATTAAGTTGACAGTAACCGGTAGCACAAGTAGATATTTTCGAAGCTAGGGAGTTATTCTAAATAATGGCGCAAACAGGATGTCCTCAACACCAATAAACAGTATTTTACAGAGGCCTGTACAGGATCCCTCTCGGCCCATATGCATAATATACAAACACGTTGAAACATTCATTTAGTTATCTGCTTTATTGTTTATTTACCCACTCAAATATTATATTCAATATAACTTAAAATAATCTCGCGGCGTTCCGAGTTTATTTTACTTGCGTGCTAAATTAGATTTTCAATAACTTTTATGTGGAAAAACATATGTGAGGTCTTTATTATATGGATACGAATATGAAAATTTGCGTGTCTGGCTGTGTGAGCTGTATCTCAAAAATACTAAATTCATCAATATGAAAGTTCGAACATGAGCCCTATTTGATAATCCGAAGAACTGAAAAGATTTTGGTAACATTTCGCATACCGGAAGTGTGTCAGCTCTGTGCACTTACCTTCATCAAATAATGTCTATAAGACGACAACTATCCCTCATCCATCCTTCAAAAATTTGACTTAAAAATGATAATTCAACACTCCAGCACATTATTAAAACTCTTTTAACACCGAACTCGCGCACGGAACTGGAAAATTTCGTCAGGTGCTAACAGCCGTATCATCTTCGTGTCCGGCGGAGATGCCGCAAAAAACACATTCTTTCTTCACCTGTTATCAGTGCTTATCTGCATAAATACACCTGCTTTTAATCATTGAATGTCGTTTGATCGGTCAGTTTATCTTCCGGCGAGTGAGTGTTAACGTGTAACATGTTGTAATGTGCAGAATGTGGAAAGTTGGATTAACAAAAATGGATTTTAATTATAAGTTATAAGGATGGACTGTTGGTAAGTGATTAAATGAAATTGATTTAATTTTATCGAATGCAATCTTTAATTCGGTTTAATATCCCTTAACACAAATAACGAGATGAGTAGAAGGACCATCTGGTCGATAGCCCGTTTAGATATGGTACAGAATGTTATAGTCAATATAATGTTTTGTCCTACAATAATGTAAATATACAGTGCACGCCAAAAGTACGGAATAAATTCATTAATCAATTTATTAACAATTGCTTATTTGAAATATTCCTTGGACAAGTCAATGTTTATTTAACAAAATACATTTTCTATTAAATTCAGTAAAACGAAATATAGCCTGAATATATGAATATTCAACCTGTTGCTCTGCGAGCAAAATTAAGTCTTACTAAGACTAATTTGTCTACATTTTCTATTATGAAAGATTCATTTTTATGCCCTAATTTTTGCCGGTATTTTCTAGTTTTTGGCTTTTTGATTTCTTGCCCTTTATGTCAGATTTTATAATCTGAATATTGTTTTTATTCGCGATTTTTTTTGTGATTATTTTCGAGCTTCGGGTGGAAAACTTATTTTGGGCTAAAAATACAAGTAACTAATCTAAAAAAAATCTTTGCTAGTTTTTCCAAAATTTTCACACAAACATTCTTAAAAAATGCAAAAACATGCATCCGGCAGGAATTTCGTAATTTCCAAAACAACCGCTTGAAGGATTAATTTGAATTTTTAGTAGAAGATTCCAGATACTTCTACTGATGGCATAAGTGAATAATCGAAAATACATCATTGCTAGTTTTTCCAAAATTTCCACCCAAACATTCTTAAAAAATGCAAAAACATGCATCCGGCAGGAATTCCGTAATTTCCAAAACAACCACTTTTTGGATTAATTTTAATTTTTAGTAGAAGATTCTAGATACTTCTACTGATGGCATAAGTGAATAATCGAAAATACATCTTAGCTAGTTTTTCCAAAATTTCCACTCAAACATTCTTAAAAAATGCAAAAGCATGCATCCGGCAGGAATTTCGTAATTTCCAAAACAACCGCTTGATGGATTAATTTTAATTTTTAGTAGATGATTCTAGATACTTCTACTGATGGCACAAGTGAATAATTAAAAATACATCTTTGCTAGCTTTCCAAAACTTCCACTCAAATATTCGTAAAAATGCAAAAACATGCATCCGGCAAGAATTTCGTAATTTCCAAAACAATCGCTTGATGGATTAATTTTAATTCTTAGTAGAAGATTCTAAATATAGCATCTACTGATAGCATAAGTTAATAATCGAAAAAACATCTTTGCTAGTTTTCCAAAATTTCCACTCAAACTTTCCTAAAAAAATGCAAAAACATGCATCCGACAGGACTTTCGTAATTTCCAAAACAACCGCTTGATGGATTAATTTTAGTTTTTAGTAAAAGAGTCTAGATACTTCTACTAATGGCATAAGTAAATAATCGAAAATACATCTTAGCTAGTTTTTCCTAAATTTTTAATCAAACATTCTTAAAAATGCAAAAACATGCATCCGGCAGGAATTTCGTAATTTCCAAAACAATCGCTTGATAGATTAATTTCAATTTTTATTAGAAGATTCTAGATACTTCCACTGATGACATAAATGAATAATCGAAAAAACTACTTGGCTAGTTTTTCCAAAATTTTCACTCAAACATTCTTAAAAAATGCAAAACATGCATCCGGCAGGAATTTCGTAATTTCCAAAACAATCGCTTGATGGAATAATTTTAATTTTTAGTAGGAGATTCCAGATACTTCTACTGATGACATAAGTGAATATTCGAAAAAACTACTTAGCTAGTTTTTCCAAAATTTCCACTCAAACATTCTTAAAAATGTAAAACATGCATCCGGCAGGAATTTCGCAATTTCCAAAACAATCGCTTGATGGATTATTTTCAATTTTTAGTAGAAGATTCTAGATACTTCCACTGATGACATAAATGAATAATCGAAAAAACTACTTGGCTAGTTTTTCCAAAATTTTCACTCAAACATTCTTAAAAAATGCAAAAACATGCTTCCGGCAAGAATTTTGTAATTTCCAAAATAATCGCTTGATTGATTAATTTGAATTTTTAGTAGAATATTCTAGATAGTTCTACTGACGGCACAAGTGAATAATCGAAAAAATATCTTTGCTAGTTTATCAAAATTTTCACTCGGACATTCTTAAAAAATGCAAAAACATGCATCCGGCAGGAATTTTGTAATTTCCAAAACAACCGTTTGATGGATTAATTTTAATTTTTAGTAGAAGATTCCAGATACTTCTACTGATGATATAAGTGAATAATCGAAAATACATCTTAGCTAGTTTTTTCTAAAATTTCCACTCAAACATTCTTAAAAATGCAAAAACATGCATCCGGCAGGAATTTCGTAATTTCCAAAACAATCGCTTCATGGATTAATTTTAATTTTTAGTAGAATATTCTAGATACTTCTACTGGTGGCATAAGTGAATAATCGAAAATACATCTTAGCTGTTTTTTCCAAAATTTCCACTCACACATTCTTAAAAAAATGCATAAACATGCATCCGGCAGGAATTTCGTAATTTCCAAAACATTTGCTTGTTGGATTAATTTGAATTTTTAGTAGAATATCCTAGATGGTTCTACTGATGGCACAAGTGAATAATCGAAAATACATCTTAGCTAGTTTTTCCAAAATTTCCACTCAAACATTCTTAAAAATTCAAAAACATGGATCCGGCAGGAATTTCGTAATTTCCAAAACAATCGCTTGATGGATTAATTTGAATTTTTAGTAGAAGATTTTAGATACTTCTGCTGATGACATAAGTAAATAATCGAAAATACGTCTTAGCTAGTTTTTCCAAAATTTCCACTCAAACATTCTTAAAAAATGCAAAAACATGCATTCGGCAGGAATTTCGTAATTTCCAAAACAACCGCTTGATGGATTTATTTTAAGTTTTAGTAGAAGATTCTAGATAATTCTACTCACGGCATAAGTAAATAATCGCCAATACATCTTAGCTAGTTTTTCCAAAATTTCCACTCAAACATTCTTAAAAAATGCAAAAACGTGCATCCGGCAGGAATTTCGTAATTTCCAGAACAATCCCTTAATGGATTAATTTTAATTTTTAGTAGAAGATTCAACATACTTTTACTGATGGCATAAGTGAATAATTGAAAATACATCTTAGCCAATTTTTCCAGAATGTCCACTCAAACATTCTTAAAAAATGCAAAAACATGCATCCGGCAAGAATTTCGTAATTTCCAAAATAATCGCTTGATTGATTAATTTGAATTTTTAGTAGAATATTCTAGATAGTTCTACTGACGGCACAAGTGAATAATCGAAAAAATATCTTTGCTAGTTTATCAAAATTTTCACTCGGACATTCTTAAAAAATGCAAAAACATGCATCCGGCAGGAATTTCGTAATTTCCAAAACAACCGTTTGATGGATTAATTTTAATTTTTAGTAGAAGATTCTAGATACTTCTACTGATGGCGTAAGTGAATAATTAAAAGTACATCTTAGCTAGTTTTTCCAAAATTTCCACACAAACATTTTAAAAAAATGCAAAAACATGCATCCGGCAGGAATTTCGTAATTTCTAAAACAATTGCTTATTGGATTAATTCTAATTTTTAGTAGAAGATTCTAGATACTTCTACTGATGGCATGATCTACTGATGGCATGAGTAAATAATCGAAAATATATCTTTGCTAGTTTTTCCAAAATTTCCACTCAAACATTCTTAAAAATGCAAAAACATGCATCCGGCAGGAATTTCGTAATTTCCTTGATGGATTAATTTTAATTTTAAGTAGAATGTTCTAGATATTTCTACTGATGACACAGGTAAATAATCGAAAATACATCTTCGAAAGTACCATATTTTTTTTAGAATCAAAAATTTGATTGATATTTTAAATCGAAGAATGTTGTATGATGGCCACATCACCATTTTTTTATTTACAATTAAGAACTTTTAATAGTTCCATGTAAATTACATTTTAAATGTGTGTAAATAACTTCAAAATAAACAATTTACAAGATTTACGGCCGTTCAAAGTCTGAAAAAATTGACTTTTTCTAATTTTCTAAAATTTTCAGTGACTTGCCAACTTTTTTTGCTCTTTAAGATAGCTGAAATTTCTTAACGCCAATCGGTTTCTCTCGTTTTTCTGATGAAAAAAGGTACACTTTAAAGGTCTGCAATGATTATTAAAAAAGTTGTTTTTTTCGATTTTTTCAATTTTCAAGTTATCTTTGCGAACGCGCCACGAACTTCAAATTGACATTTGTTTTTGCGCAAGAACATTATCTAATGGGTCTTGGTGACGTATAGAAACTCTGAATCCGACCAGTGGTTTCTTCAGGAAATCATTTCTAATGTAATTTCTAAAAGTACGGCTGGTTTTTCAGATTTTCGTCAAAAATTTAAAATAGCCAATTTTCATTGAATCGGTCTAAGGAGCACATATTTGCAAACCGCGTTCGATTTGGAGTTTTTGTTTAGACACTTTCAAATTCTGAAAATATCGACTGTTTTCAAAATTTTCTAAAATGTTTTAATTGACTTGTATATTCAGATATTTCGCTTATTGACCATTCCCAGCTCTCCGAAACACCCTTTATAAATATTAATGCAATAATGTAATTTTTTTATAATTTTTTTCATCTTACTTGTAATATTCTTCCTCTCCTTACTTAAAAAAATGAACACCAGAAAATAAATACATAAACAATAAAAAGTAATTACATTTTCGGACACCTAATAAAAGTAGTCAACAAACAAGTGATTCGTGTATATCGCTCCATTAAATACATCCGAGAAGCAACACACGAAAACAATACAATAGGCTGTTTGTGATTAGATTATAAACTTATAACAGACCAGAAACACGAACCAAATAAAGCGTTTAATATGAAACGCCATAAAACCGGGGATGGACGAAGTGTTGTTATGAGTTGAGGAAAATGTGGTATATGTGAAGCAAATAAAAACCAAATGTTCTCGATATAGATACACGTCTATTAACAATTTCCAAACACTTAACGGCCTCACGTAAACAAACTGGAATACTTAAACCCACTACTGTAAACTAAACTGTTTACAATAAAAGTGTTTTAGTTTCCAGCACACATAAAATTTTATACATCATCGAAAGACGAGGGGCCGTAAATTAATTTTAAACTAATTGGTTTGTCCTGTAGATTATAAAACGAATTGGATTTTTAATTGCCTCCTAACTCGGTTCCTGGTGCCCCACAGGAAATGTAGAACCGTTAATGAGATCATTTTCTGTCACTTTACATGTTGAAATATTAATTTATGCATATTTATGTTATTATTAGAATGTAAATTTTAAAAATTGTAATAGTAATAAAACTGAGTGGAAAGTATAGTGATTTGGATGTAAAATCTTGGGTCTAAATATTTGTTCCATTGATCATGTCAGTACTTATTAAGATTTTTTATTTTAAGTTCTTATGGGTCAATCCACATCTGTTCACCCAGCCCATGTCACCCATCACTTTAGATTTCGATGATTTTTTTACAATTTTTCACGTTGGTCAGGAGAGGCTTGTTATGTAGAGCCAAGTAGCCATGGCACTACCTCTAATTTCAAGCTCGACAAGAATTTTTTATTAATTCTAAAAACACTTTGATTAATTAAAACACTTGGTTTTGTTTCACTGATTTCAGTGAAACAAAACCAAGTGTTTTAATTAATCAAATATATAATTATGTTTCACCACGGGTTAAGTGAGAAATTAATTAATCATATATTCTAAAAACACTTTTTCATCACTTTAAATGTTTATACAATGCCTGCGAAAGTTTAATAAGTAGAGAAAAATATAAAGTTTAATCCAGCTATACAGGATATTCCATAAATATTTTCGGTATATACCGAGGAACTTTTAGGGGTGGTCAAAAACAAACAAATTTTATGATTGATTGTTGAAGCCATTACTTTGTGATACATGTTGAATTACGAAGGAGGTTGAAATATCAACCTCCTTCAAACAAATTTTGTGTTATAACAATAGTCAACATTTTGAACGATTATTACAAACAATAATTTAATTAAAATGCAATAAACTCAATAAAGCTTAATAAAAAAGAACAATTTTTTTTACAAATCTCAGTTCCCTCTATCTTGAAAACGAAGAGTTTTCGGACACATGTTTATAAAACATTATAAAATATGTTTGATTGATGTCCCCTACCAGCCTTAAAAGTTTATTGGTATATTTATGGAACACCCTGTATACTTAAAAATACAATTGGCTTGCGGGTGTGAGGAAAAAAACGCATTTTTTGTTTCGAGGTGAAGTCAATTGTGTTTTTGAAATTAATTTAGAATATATTGAAAAACATATATAAAAAATTCTTGCAGGCAAGTAATGTACTCATTAAATACATGTCAATTGAGCAAAAAGCGGAAAGTCGACGTTCCATCGTTTTTTGAATTTTTAAGATTAGCTCTTGAACGGACGGCAAATTTTGAAAATTCTTATACCAAAATGT
The DNA here is from genome assembly GCA_910593695.2 of Ocypus olens. Taxonomy (NCBI): domain Eukaryota; kingdom Metazoa; phylum Arthropoda; class Insecta; order Coleoptera; family Staphylinidae; genus Ocypus; species Ocypus olens. The sequence goes on along the minus strand of OU343054.1, from coordinate 8,698,486 downwards.
TAGTGCAGATAAAAACAAAAAGAATAAATTAATCGTTCAATTGTTTTTCACTCTTGAACGGATGACTAAATTTGGCAAATTCTTCCATCAAAGTGTTATACTCATCGAATACATGCAGATAAGACCAAAAAAGTAAATTTGTCCTTCAATTGTTTTCTGGTTTTTGAGGATAACTCTTGAACGGACAACCAGATATTGATCATTCTTTTATCGTAATTAATTTAGTAATTGATGTCAGCGTTTGATGCCAATACAAATTAATACAGTTGTTTCGTAAATGCGCAACTTGTGTATAGATATATTTCCTGCCAGTGGCGTAACACGAGTTAAAGGGTGGGAAACAAAATTTTCTAGGGCACTGGCTCTCGTTGAAAAGTGCATTTTACATGTCCAGTAAAACAACACCGTATAAATATAATAAATTATATATTTTGGCTCAAATGTAAAATTAAATCATTAAGTATCGTGAACAGAAAAAAAAATTGCATTGGAAGATCTTAAAATTTAATTTGGCGGTCGTTGTCTATTGTTTCTCCGCCATATTGAAAGCTACAATACATCTAAAAACGAATTTAATTTCTTCATCAAAAGGTGCTCTAATTTTGGATTTTAAGTGTTCAATTTTGCATTCAAGAGCCAAAAACTACAATTTTATAGTCCAAAGTTAAGATTTTATATGCAATTATCCAAATTTTGGTCATATTTTGCGTTTAAAGATGTAAGCCTTTGATTAATTGTCCCAAATTTCATATTTTACATAATATTATCGGATTAGAGTTAAAATTTTGGATTTCAGGTTTCAAATTTTGCGTTTCGGGGCCAAAAACTTGGATTTTATGTTAAAATTCCAGATTTTACAGAAAATTTTAGGATTAAAATCAAAATTTTGGATTTTACTGCAAAAATTTTGTGCTTAAGGATTAAATGGATTCTATGGTACAAATTTGAGATTTTGCATGAAATTCCTAGATTAGAATTCAAATTTTTTATTTTAGCACTCAAATTTTGCGTTTTAGTGTCCAACACTTGGATTTTGTGTTCCAAATACCAAATTTTAAATGCAATTGATCAAACTAGAATCCAAATATTGGATTTTGAGTGTTAAGTTCTGCGTTTAAGGGCCAGAAACTTGGATTTAATGTTTTAAATTACAGATTTTACAAATAATTATCAAATTAAAATCCAAATTTTTGATTTTTGGTCACAAATTATGCGTTTAAGATCCTAAACCATGAATAACTAACCTAAACCAACCTACTCTAACCTTTTTTCCGGCGACGTGATGGCCGCGAACGACCAACAGTGCCCCCCCCCCCCCCCGAATTACGGAGACACTTCTACTTGCCTCTTCATCCTCTTCTCGAAGTTCTGCTGAATCGGCGCATCCTTGTGCCGTTCACGTCCTCCTTAATCCATCCCTCTTTCTTTTCATTATCTCTTCCAATTCCTCTTGCTTCATAGCAGTCTTGAGCCACTCAGTTGCATTCTCCATATAAAATCTCGTGTGAAGACATTCCTGCAGAATGCTCATGCGAATTTCGATTTTATCTGCTGACTCGCAGATCTCGCTTCCTGGATCCTTTCCTGTATCCTTACCAACTGTTGCTATCAATATATATCATATATCGTTTTGTGAGTCACCAACAAGTCATCGAACACCGTCTTAAATCTTACAGCCTCCCAATAATCCTGGTATTCCTTCTCCCGACTGTCAGCCCAGAATTTTCTTCCTGTTTGGTTTCCCCATTTTCATCCTGATTTCAATTTCGCCACTATCTCTTCCTTTCGGGAACCCTTCAACACCCTGAGTGATTCCCCGCACCGGTGTCCCTGCCTGCCAATCTTAGCCACACCGATCAGTCTAAAAAAAACTTGAGAAGCCCAATTCGCCCAGGATCCGGGCAACCTTGCTCAGGATATCCGTGGCACCTTTCACCAATTTGCGCTGAAATCGCACGAAGATTTCCGTTGCTATGGCTTTTTCCGTAATTCCGCAAGACCAAATTACCCGCACCGAATAGTTTATATTTATGATAAGGGCCTGAGGTTGCTCACCAATATTCAAAATTTCGAAAAACTGAAAGAAGTCCAATTCGCCTAATCCAACTTACCTTTTTAGTAATTACGCGCGACGAATTTACCTGCACCGAATTTAATTAAAAATTTAAAGAAATGTCCCCTGCGCCAGAAAATATTATGCGGCCCGGCTCAACCCACGTACGGGGGAGCATGCCCTGAAAATTTTACAATCCCAGGGCCACGGATCGCGCAGATATTCCTAGATTACTGGCTAACCTTAAAACACGTGAAGCACGTGTTTCGTCTCAAAATCCCCGATTTCTCCGCGAGTTCCGGTCTTATCCTGCTGAAATTTGGGCAGAATGTTTCTGACAGCTATCCACACTATTTCACCAATTTTCAATAAGATCGCCCGATAGCTTCCGTTACTACAGTCCATAAGCACGGAGTCGCGGTAAACACAACCGCACTCCTTGACTGACCTACCGCCCTAGATTGGGTTAGGTTCGATTAGGTTATGTTAAAACGCAGCAAAGAAGCGGCCCACTTCACTGGAAGCAAGGGCGTCCACTGCATGAAGGGCGGACAGACCGGAACCCTCTCGGAGGAACGACAACCGGACGGCACAAACAGGCTTGCTGGTACCTCTCAACATCATCCAGGCTAACCTCAACCGCTGCCATGCCGCCTACTACTTACCGCAGGTAGCGGTTATAAGCGAGCCAAACGAGCGACGAATGGGTGACTCCTGGTACCGAGGCGCCGCTGGAGAAGACGTCCAGTTGATTTACGGGTAAATCAGCTCGGCATCTGGTATTGCCTGGGTCACTATCGCCGGCACGACTATCGTGGCCTGCTATGCTCCGCCGAACAGAACCGTCGAGGAGTTCAAAGCATGACTGACCAGCCTCGTGGACTGCCTGCGCAGTATGCTCGGAAAGAAGAGGCCTCCTGCTCCTGGATGACATGACCGCGCTGGATCTAGAGGTAGTCAATGTGGGTAGAGTAGCCACATTCGTGAGGCGCGAGTCCATCATCGACCTCACTCTTGCCTCCCCTAACCTGCTACCACTGATTAACAACTGGAGAGTTGAGGAAGGTACCGAGAACCGAGAACCACAGCGACCATCGCTACATCCGCTTCGAGCTGGCCACCACCATTATACGGGGATCGATACCTCCTCCGGGGAGCAGATGGGTCGTCAAAGACCTCGACGTCACAAAGCTCGGGCAGATGACGGGGCAGCGTGACCTGCGGCCGACAGACACCGCCGAGGAAGCTTGCCACCGCTACTCAACCCGACTTAGCGTGGCATGTGAGATCGTCATGTCTAGGAAAAGAACTGGAGGCCCGAGTAGGAGAACAGTATACTGGTGGACGGAGGACGTAACAAGGGCCAGAACAAAGGCCAATTTAGCTAGACGCGATCTCACGAGATGGCGGAAATCAGGAAGGTGAGACCGAGAGATTCTGAAAGCTACCCATAAAGACGCGAAAGCTGCACTCCGGGTTGCTATACAGAGGAGTAAGGAGGCCTGCTGGCGGCGGTTGTGCGACGAGGTCGAAGACGACATATGGGGAAGACCCTATCGCATTGTTGCCAAGAGGCTGGGTGGGAGACTCCCAAACGTCAATGCTCTGGTGGTGGGAGGGACACGGAGGATCGTAGAGGTGCTCTTCCCGCAAGACGGTTCAGCCAGACCCCTCCGACCACCAATAACCTTAGGAAATTACCTACCATTTACCGAGGAGGAGGTAGTGTAGGTAGCGCTTGCGCTTTCAGCGAGGAAGGCTACCGGCCCGGCGGGGTGCCAAATGAGGCAATCCGAGCGGTAGTGGGTGGTAACCCGCAAGAGCTAATCAAGTGCCTAAATAGGTGCCTGAGTGAGGGCAAGTTCCCCGCAAGTTACAAAATCGCTAAACTAGTCCTCCTCTCTAAGAGGGGGAAGCCAGCCCAGGACCCCGGGGCCTATAGGTCAATTTGAATTATCGATTGGGAGGCCAAAGTCCTCGAGCGACTCCTGGTAGAGCGCCTGAAGGCCTGGATCGAGGAGACAGGTGGCCTATCTCCGAGGCAGTATGGATTTCGCCAAGGTAGATGCCCTGCTGGAGGTAAGGAGGCTCGTCGACGAAGCCAATGCCGGGCCACTCAGGAATAGAAGGCATTGCCTTGCGATCGCAATCGACTTAAGGAACGTCTTCAAATCTCTCCCATGGCCCCCACTCTCTCCCAACTATCTGCGGCAAATTATTGGCAGCTACCTACCCGACAGGAAGCTGCGGTACGAGGGCGAAGCTGGGAAGATATGCGAGGTCGATCTTACCAGAGGTATCCCGCAAGACTCAGTTCTAGGGCCGCCGCTCTGGAACCTAGCCTATGACGACGTTCTGCGCCTGCCAATGCCAGAGGGAATTTAAGTCATCGGGTTTGCTGACGACATCCTGCTCGTCGTTCGGCGCAGGGACATCCAGGAGCTTCGGATAACCGCCGAGATTGGAACCAGGCTAATCGCCGATTGGATGGCGAAGGTCTGACTCGAGATCGCTCCCCAGAAGACTGGAGCAAGATGGCTGTCGAAAAGAAGAGCCGGAAGGATCAAGGGGGAGAATCTGCGCCTTCTCGGCCACGAAGTCGAGATCTCACCCAACCTGCGTTATCTGGGGATCACGATCGACGCTAATAACCACGGCGCCCACATCCAGGAAGCAGCAGCAGGGGCAGCCCGTTCGGCGCGGGCCGTCGCACGCCTGATGTCTAGCATAGATGGCCCCAGCGAGGCGAAGAGAAGAACGCTTGTGGGAGTGGCAAAGGCCAAGCTCTTCTACGCTGCACGAGCCTTGGTCAACGGAGTCAGCGCCAGGAGGAACATCGCAAGGCTCCAACAGTTCCTGCGACCAGGCATATTGAGGATCATTAGGACCTACAGGACGGTATCTTCGGCGGCTGCGGAAGTTCTGCCCTCCTCCGCCCCCCTGGACTTGGTTGTCAGAGCAAGAGCCTCACTCCACGGGACCCCTAAGGATGGTGGCAAGCGCCGCAACGCTAAGAGGCAGGCCAACGAAAGGCTAATGGAGGAATGGCAATCCAGGTGGTCATCTACAGACAAGGGACGGTGGACCCACAGGCTAATCCCGGACGTCAGGAGCTGGGTCGAGCGTAAATACTGCGAATGCGATTACTTCTTCGCCCAACACCTGACAGGCCACGGATGCTTCCAGGACTACCTGAGGAGGATAGGGAAGGAGACAACCTCGGAATGCCAGTTCTGCGAGTCAGGCAAAGAGGACACGGCCGACCACAGTCTCTCTGCGTGTCAACGCTGGAAAGAGGACAGCGCAGAACCAGCAGAGGCCCTTGGGGCTCCAGTCGAGGCCGAAACTCTGGTGGGTCACATGACATTATCGTCCGTCAAGAGGAGAGCGACAGTCACTTTTGCTCGCAGCGTCCTCCGCGCCAAGGACGAAAGCCGCGACCAGATGCGAGCACAATCGTAACCGTGAGGTGGGAGGGGTAGCAGGCAGAAGCCAAGTGTAAACCTTAATGTCTGTAATAAGTGTACTAAATGTATTTGTACTGTATTGCTGCATTACTTCTAGAACCAGCATACAAATGCAAATACAAGTAAACTGGAAAAGCTTCCAGTTGGAGATTCAATTATCGTCGCTGATAAGTTTAATAGTTACTTTGTAAACTCGATACAAGCTCTTGTAAATACATTTCCAGTCTCTAGTCATAATTCAAGCATAAAATTTAATACAGAAACGTTGTATCTTCGCCCAGCAACAGAGAGTGAGGTTTACAATATTGTGTGTAACTTAAAAAATAAATGTAGTGCTGGTCATGATGAAATAAATTCACGAGTACTGAAATCATGCATCCTAGAAATTCTCAAACCACTAACCGACCTAATAAACTTATGCCTATTGTCAGGAACTTTCCCTGACTCACTGAAGAAAGCAACAGTATTGCCCATATTTAAAAAAGACGACCCGGAATGCTATGAAAACTACAGGCCAATTAGTATACTGAGTATTTTCTCAAAAATTTTTGAATTAATAATTACAAATCGCATCATTGGTTTTTTGGATAGACACAATATTTTAAACTGTGCTCAACATGGATTTCGTAAAAACAAAGGAATAAATACAGCTATATTTTACTTAATTTCACAGATCACTAACTATCTTGAAGATAAACAACTAGTTTTGGCTACATACGTAGACCTATCTAAGGCGTTTGATAGCATAAACCATAACATATTACTTGATAAACTGTGGAGGTATGGTGTTAGAGGGGCTGGGCATAACCTCATAAACTCATACCTATCAGGTAGATATCAGGTTGTTACTATCAAAGGTGAAACATCTAAACCTTTGCTAATAAAAAACGGGGTGCCCCAGGGCAGCGTTATAGGACCACTGCTGTTTTTAATTTATTCAAACGATCTCTTACAAACAGTTGACACAAATGAATGTACCTTAATTAGTTACGCCGACGATACGACTAAACTAGTTAAAGGAAAAAGCTTATCCGATGTAATCCAGATCGCAAATACGAACTATTGCAAATTAAAGTTATGGTTCCAAGAAAACAGTCTATTTCTAAATGTTAAGAAATCGGAAGTCATGTTCTTTAAAACAGTTAGGTCAAGTATTGACACTCCGACAGAAATTAATCTAGATAATGACAAAATCTATGTTAAAGATAGCGTCAAACTATTGGGGATTGTGCTAGACACAAATCTAAATTTCAAACAACATATTGAACGTCTTGTAAGCTCACTAAATAAAATAATTTACATGTTACGCTTGCTTAAACAATTCGTAAATGCAGAGGGGTTACTGTTAGTATACCACGCTAAATTTGAATCATTAATGCGTTTCGGTATTATGTTTTACGCAAGTAGTAGCAGTTTTGATAGAGTCTTCAAATGCCAAAAACAGGCTATTAGAATTATACAAAATTTAAAATATCGACAGTCTTGTCGCAATGAATTTAAGAAAAATTGTATACTAACCGCAACGGCACTCTACATTTACGAAACTCTCATATTCCATTTTAACAATAGGCTAATATTTGATGAATTCTCGCAAAAACATTCATATAACACAAGACATGTTAAAAACTACGCATTACCAGTGCACAGGCTCAGCGTTTACTCCAAAAGCACACTGTACACTGCTATGAAATTATTTAATCAACTGCCTATGGAATATAAAAATATAACCAATATTAAATTATTTAAAAGCGCCCTATTTACTTATTTATGTAACATTGAACCATATTGTGTAGATGATTTTCTTAATTATTAAGTGTTCTTCTATATTTAGATTGTAGTAAATTGTACTCTTGACCTTTTTCGTATTTTGTACAACGATGTATGTATAATTTAGGAAATAAATGTATTATTATTATTATTATTATTATTAGAAGGAATAAAGACTACGAAAACTAATTGAGGTGGAAGGGGCACCGGGTGAAGAGTGCCCATGGTACTACCACCGGTGCTCCGTTTCTCGCAGGCCACTACTCCACCGGCTGCGGACAGCACGTCTCCAATAAGAAGGTTGTGTAGAGCTTTTTGGGAGCTTCAGTTTTTGTCTGAAACATTTTTCTCCAAAATCAATATTTTCGAAGATATAGTGAAAAAACAAGTTACATTTTTTTTGTTCATAAGTTTTTAACAAACAATGAGCGCCGATTTTGCCTAAGGAAAAATTTGTTTGTCTTGCAGAAACGCGTCGAATGAGCCTATTTAGAAGGTCATTAGAAGGTGCTCCCCATAGGTAAATAATTACCAATTTTGTACTTGGTAGAAGAAAGTATTGCGATTTTTTTAGAATTCGAAATTTCAACACAAATATCTACGTTGGGGTTCCTGAGATGATCCCGGACATTTTTTTGATGTGGCATAACTTTGCGCAAGATTTATATATCGCATTTCTTCAAAATAGAGAGATCAATGAAGATCGCTACAGAACAATACTTAAGCACGTCCTCTTTTCCGCCAACAATGGCACATATGATTTCAGCAAGATGGTGCTACAGTCCACACCGCTCGTCAGACAATGTACTTGTTACGTGAACAATTTCTGAATCGTGTCTTTTAAAAAAATTGTGACTCGAGATAGGTGCAGCGATCGATCCGACGTAGAGCAACCTGAAGTAGATGCTACATATCATCAAACCACAGACTCCGCCAAAAGACAACAGTGTAAAATAAATTGCCAGGATAAAAAAAAAACATCTGTGATGCATCTTCATAGGGTTGCGGATTGCTTATAATCAAAACTTGATCATTCAGAGGCACCCGGCGCTGTCACTGAATTTGGCAGCTACATGCGGTTGCCTGCCTTGCCTGTACGTTCCGCCGGCCCTGCTAACAAATCTTGAGAGCTCATTTACATATTTCAGGCAAACTTACTCCAACAGCTTCGTACATTTAACGAGGCATTAAACGCAACGATATGTTCAATTATCTCTACAGACAAGGGTGTAAATTAAATTGGAGTTAATACACCAACATTAAAATAAAATAAAATCTTAATAAATACAATGAAGACATTCATCGCCTCTTATTGAATCATTAAATGACGTTGGACAACTTGGCGCAGCACATGCGAGGATTCAAATTGAAATTACGATCATAAAATCCGTTTTATTGTATTATCACAGCCATAAAGCCGCTTTTATAAATATTCATAATGATTCGTAATTATATCTATTTATAAGTGCTAACATCGCCTCGTGAACTTAACACCAAACTTCTTTTGGTTAACGTAGATTGCGTTTTATGTACCACAATAAAATTTGATTGCTTTTATGAAAACAGTTACCAGGAAAACAATTAATTTATCATTCAATAATACGCTGGCTGTATAATTAGAAAAATTAGTACACGCTCGTAAATTTTCAGATTTATAAACATTGTCTTGGAAGTGTTCGGTACGATGACAAGGATTATTAATTTGAGTAATTATACGAGTTGTTTATGTGAAACTATTTTTTGCATGTTTAATAGGTCAGATTTAATTGAAAGTTAAACATTTGGGGTAATAAATGGGATGATTGTTTTTAGTGTTTAAGAGTGAAAAATTAATGATATTCGTATAAATAGAATTAGTTTTGTTTTATAGTTCCACTCTAAACATAATATATTACATTAGTATACAAGATTATTTTATTCGTGGTGTGAAAAAAGTGCGGTCTTACATTCCACTTAATCTTGTATGTTTGAAAATTAACATTCTAAATCAATGAATTTACAGAATATATTGCGCAGATTTTCCATTGAATTTTCTTTTTCGATGCTGACTTTAATCAAAGACCCTGGGAAAAGTTAATTGAGATACTTTCATAAACTTAATTATCACATGATTAATTAATTACTTATTTAACCCGTGTTGATTAATTATTGCTAAAATGAGAAATACGATGTTTTTCGTCTTTAACAATTATTACTTTCTCGTCAACAACAACTGCGGACCGGGGGGCGAGCGCTTGTGCGCGACCATAGTAATTTGGCCAGAGCGGCGGGATCAAGGGGTACAATTTGCGGGTTGTTTACTACCGACGATTAGGGATTCTATTCTCTACGTAATCGTGTAGAAATTGTAATTTATGACCATATTCGAACCTTTTCTACCTGCTAGAGACGAGGTCTGGACAAGCTTCCAAAAAGATATGCCAGATGTTCCCATTCTTCACCCCTAGTACCTGCGTTCGACCTTCCCTTTAAATTTTAAAAGGAATTCGTTTAAATGAATGCAACACAACTTAATATCCGTTCCAAACTAACGTACCCTGAATAAAACTAACTCATATTTAATACATTACAGGTACTTTTTCAATCTAAACGGCAATTATTAATTTTTACTTTTAAGTGTAACATGGATCAATGAAATTATATTTATGTTCATTTCAGTATTTTTGTGAATTTTTTTTCTCCAGTTAGATATAAACTACTAGCCTTATATAGAGCAAGAACACTAACTAGACCCGAACTTAAAAATAAAGATTTTCAAATTTCAAACAATTATAAATTTGTCAGGGTTCTTGCTCTATATAAATCTAGTAGTTTATGATATCTAGCTAGAGAAAAAAAATACACTCTGATAAATTTTGGTTGTTATTTTTGGGTCTAAAGTGGATTTTCTAAATATTCAATACCAAACTTCCATTTTACTGGTTATTTTTAAATTTTGGATCTTTTGGGTAATAAACATTGTTGTAAAGGAGACTTTTCTGAAAACAATCATGTCAATTGCTTAAAAGTTACAACATTACTTAACATAGTGCAGAGATATTCAAATTAACGCTAATGAAAATTAATTAACTTGAAAACACGTCGTGCGCTTACAAATATAGTAACGGTGTAAGGTATTTTTTTTTAACTTTTGAACTCAATTATAGGGTAATCGCATATAAAAAAATCAAAATATTTAAAAATGGTCACGCAACGAACTTAATTTTTATTCACTTGGATTGACCCAGTTGAGAATGTCGCCAGTCTGTTTCTAGCTTAGAAATGTCAATTGTTTTCTAGTATGTCTACTATATCTAAGTGGTCAATTTGAAGTCAATTGTACGAGTGATAATGTTTTTAGAAATTTTAAAATCCTTAGATGCAAATTTCGCTTTCTCGTATTCAAGTTTCGAATATCTCCATTTTGTTTCTAACTTAAAAATATGAATTGTTTTCTAGAATGTCAAAAATGCATTATTTTTTAATTCGTTTTAGAAATTTTTAAGAAAATTCCACGATTGATAATGTTTTTACTATATTTATAATCCCCAGATGTAAATTTCGCTTTCTCGAATTCAAGCTTCAAAAGTCGCCGTTTTATTTCTAGCTAAAAATTTTATCAATTGTTTCCTAATGTATTAAAAATATATCATTACTAAGTAGTTTCGGAAATTTTGAAAATAATTCGAAAAGCGATCATTTTGTTAGCATTTATTGTTTATGGTGGAAGCATTATGTTTTGATAATGGCAAGTTGAGTTGCCGAAACTATAGTCAACAATAAAAATCCGTGTTATACCAACAAAGTAAAAGTGTTTTTATTATATTTTTAGAATTTTCTTTATTTGAAGATGTAAATTTCGCTTCCGCATAGTCAAGTTTCGACTGTCGCCATATTGTTTATAGCTTAAAAATATCAAAATAATTATCTAGTATGTAAAAAATAAATTATTTCTAAGCAGTTTTGGAAATTTTGAAGATAATTCCACGAGTAATAAAGCTTGTAGAATTATTCTAATCCCAACATGCAAATTTTTCTTACTCGAATTAATAATAATATTAATACATTTATTAGCGGGACATCGCCCTTGAAAAATACAAAATAACTGAAATATACATTTCTAAGAAATAAAGTAATCTTAATCTTTTTGAAAATGTATTTTTTTCAATAACGAACACTCGAGTGCAAAAAATTAAAAATTAATATAAAACAGAAGGATAAAATCCTACAAAAATTCAGATTACTTCACAAGCCGTCGATCTTTTAACATAATTTTGGTTTTTGAATGTGCAGCAATTTTCAGTCGAGTTATGAATTTCTGAAAATGTATTTTCTTCAATGTCGAACTCTCGAGCGCAAAAATTAAAAATTAATATGAATCGCGGGAAAAAATTCTACAAAAATTCAAATCACTCTACACGACGTTGACCTTTCAAAATAATGTTGGTTTTTGAATATGCAGCAATTTTTAGTCGAGTTATGAGTTTTTGAAAATGTATTTTTTTCAATGTTGCAATTTCGAATGCAACATTAATATGAAAAATAACTACATAAAAAATACTACAAAAATTCAATTCACTTCACAAGACGTCGATCTTTCAAAATAATTTTGGCTTTTGAATCTGCAGCAATTTTCAGACGAGTTACGAATTTTTGAAAATGTATTTTTATCAATGACGAGCAAAAAATGAAAATGAATATGAAACGAATTTTTACAGCACTCTGTAAATTTATTAATAATTAACAGATTCACTAGTGCGTAATTACTTTATAACTCGAGTTATGTACTATACTTTATCTACAACCATACCTTTATTGGCTTAAAATAAGGACAATTTAATTTTCATCTATAATATCCCTAATGCGTCAAATATTACCGATCATTAAAAGGAAAAGTATTCTAAACAAATTAGAAACAACTTTACTTGTTGCAGAAAGCATTAGATAAATACAATAAAACGAAATGTAGCCTGAATATATGAATATTCAACCTGTTCGTTAATCTGCAAGCAAAAAATTAAGTCTTACTAAGACTATAAACAAATAACTTATTGAAACAACTACTTCCCTTAAGTGTATTTTATTATTTAACATTCAATTTAAATGCGAAGCTGCACTGATGAGAGATAAATCTCGAAACGCGTCTGCAGATGGCCAATTACTTAATTTTCATATATTTTTTAATTCAGTGGTATTTTTAGTTATTATCAAATTTGTTTCATCTAGTAACACTAGATATGTTTAGCACTGTGTGTCCTTGTCAAAATGTTTTCTGGTTTTTTCATTTTAATAATAACATTTACAGTTTAAAGTTTCACATTTCATTTCAGAATAATTTTCTAAGTTAGTCTTGTATGTAGAAATAAACGATCTTAAACCAATGTTATTATCTAGTAGTACTAGTAATAACATGCAAATTTCTTTTGTATGATTCAATATCCAGCGTGGCACTAGCCAGGGAAGTAGTTGTTTCAATAAGTTATTTGTTTATAGTCTTAGTAAGACTTAATTTTTTGCTTGAAAAGTATTCTATTTCTTAATTATTTCATCTTCATCTTGGGGCGATCAACCAGTTAGACATGAATGCACGGCTTATTATAATACATCCCAAAAAAGGGCTCACTACCTGCTTGGGCCAAATATTTAAAATTCGATCCGGTGGGCACATGCCCGCAAGTTTGACATTTTTACGACCGCCTGGTGATTATTACCGACCGCAATAATCCCAAGGGCCATGCCGCCTACTCTGGACATTTTTAGCGGCTCCGGCTTGTGCCGGTTGCACCGCGTGCCGTGTGGGTTCGAATCCCAGCCCGGCGAAAGATTTTTCGGGGATCGAGAAGTATTCGGTCGGGTCCATGGTTGTTGTGTACACGTCTGACATTATTCATTTATTCATTTTTTTCATTTATTCATTCCAAAAAAAAATTAAAAATATAAAATTAAAATGTTCGATGTGACTGAATGGCACATGCCTAAGTCAAAAAAAAACTGCGGACCGGCTTCGATCTGATTTGATCTCATTAATGCGAGGCAACGATATATGACTCTGGAGTTACAAACTTTATAATAAAACCACAACCAGTTTTGCGTTCTATAATTCTAACCAAATTATAATCAATATCTCAGGTAGTCAACTCATAAAAATACAAATCGATATTAAATTTTAAATTGAATTAATTGAACCATAAGTGGAAACGTGCAAATAAAGTGATTACATCAATCAATATTAAAATATACGCAATCCTCTAGTAAATAAATTACGTTCATTTAAGATTAGTACTGGTAAGATTGTGACATAACCATATATCACTTTTAACCACCACGTAGTTTCCTTCGTAATCAGTTAATGTTTTAATAGGGCTGTAATTGAAATTAAATTAACCACATACTTCATAAATAAGGATATGTGTTAATGTTAATTATACCAATTTATCAAATTGGTTAGCATTTACATATCCTCCAAAGACATATTTTATAGGTGCTTAATTGCCTGTAATAAAAATGAAACCTATGCGTGTTAGATAATTAGGGGAATTATAAATCAATCGATAAATAATGATTATAACTGAATTTATACGAGTGAAGATATCATGCGTATTTTTAAGCTGTTAAAGCTAATAAATATGACTATACGATTATAATTCTAAAATGAGGATTTTATAATGCCGAAAAATGTTTAGTTTTACTATGGAGTTCCAGATGGAAATAGATAATGTACGAAACAAATTTTTTAAGAGTTTAATCCAAAACTGATTCTTTGCTGATTTTTTTGGATATGTGTACAATCCCCAAGTCCCTCTGAATCATATGTATACCAGTGATACGCATCTTAACTTACATAACGGGCCTGTTATCAAAATCTCTGCGGTTTTACATGAATTATTAAATCTCAAAATAACGAATTGTACGGGACCCGACGGGGTCTTAAGAGAATGCGTATTTGAATTTAGTAGACCTATTTGGCTTCTGTTTAATATGTCTCTAAAACAGGGGACCTTTCCTTCCACTTGGAAGACTGCTTTAATCACACCAATTTTTAAAAACGGCCGTAGAAATATTGTCACCAACTACCGTTCAATTTCTATTCTTTCGTACATCGCTAAACTGTTTGAACGTCTTGTGGCTGAATTTTTATCCAGCTCTCTAGGAATTTTACCACGATAATCAGCATGGTTTCAGAGCGGGGTGCTCAACAACTACCAACTTACTGGTATATGGTCAATATGTGACTGATGCCCTGGAGAAGGGCGAGATTGTCGATTCGATTTATACTGACTTCTCCAAGGCGTTGACCATGCTATTTTGATTCTGAAGTTGACCCGTATGGGTATCTGCGGTGTTCTGTTGAGTTGGATCCAGTCTTACCTAACTAATAGGACTCAAGCTGTACGAATTGGTACCACAATATCAAAATCTGTCCAGGTTACGTCCGGTGTTCCTCAGGGGTCCTATTATTGTTCAACATATTTATTAACGATGTTGCGAATTGCTTTAAACATACCCAATTTCTTATGTACGCCGATGATATCAAGATATTCTCAGTGATAAATAGTGTAGTGAGTCATGGGCACGTGCAGGACGATCTTAACAGGTTTGCCGACTGGTACTGGCTTAACAGGATGCAGCTAAATCTGAAAAAGTGCCATGCCATCACCTTCTCGAAAAGAGTATATACCCCTTCTTGCAGATACCATCTGGGCGGTGAGCAGTTGGTACGGGCTGATCAAGTCAAAGACTTATGTTACTTTGCGTTGTAACTGGAGTTTCTCAGATCACCTTGCTAAGATCTCCTCTAAAGCCACCAAATGGTGGGTTTCATCAAAAAGCATAGTCAACAATTTAAAGAAATTGATACACTTACATGCCTTTTTAAATCCCTTGTTCGTCCTCATTTGGAATACTGCTTCCTCATGTGGTATCCTTATACAGTCAATGATATAAAGGATGTTCCAGCAAGAGCACCGGATTTAACTTTAATGAAAAACACATTTATTTTTTGAATTAACAAACATTTTTATTTCAACATAATGAAAAAATGTTCCGATTAAACGTGAACTACAACATCAGGCAAATGGCCACCACGAAATCTCTGGCAGAGGATTATTCTTTTGTTGAAATTTTAAATAACGTTTTCGCATAAATGTGGCTGTATTTCACCAATAACCCGCCGTATTTCCTATTTAAGATGTTCAGGTCGCACCGTCTTGTTGGAAAAAAATGTCTTTCAAATCAATTACATCCAATTCGGGCCACAAAAACTCTGTTAACATTTCGCGATACCGCATTTCCAGCCGAATGTTTAAAGAAATACGGCCCTATCACTCCGCCAGCCCAAAATGCACACCAAACAGTTACTCGCGGTGGATGAATTGGTTGTTTGAGTATCACACAAGGATTTTCAGCACCCCAAATCCGTCAGTTTTGCTTATTTACGTATCCGTCGAGTTGAAAATGTGCCTCATCTGAACAAATTATGTTCTTCGAAAAATCCGCATTAATTTGACGATGTTCCAACACCCAATCAATAAATCCACGGCGCTGCGCATGGTCCCTTGGCTTGATTTCTTGCACCAATTGAACCTTGTACGCGTGCAAATGCAGATCTTTTACCAAAATTCGTTGCATAGTGCTTCTGGAAATGTTTCATTCTTGACCACGATGCCGAATGGAAGTTCCTGGATTCTCGGCCACAGATTCCCTTACTGTGGCTATATTTTCGAGTCACCGACAAGAACGGCGACGAACAATGGTCTTCTAATCCATCAGCGTAAATTTGGTCTCAAATTTTGTAATTAAACGCCTCACTGTCGATTCATCTGGCGAACTGTTTTCGCAAAACTTTCACCACTTTTGTAATGTGTTTTCAAAATAATTAAACGTTGTTTGTTTGAATACTTCTCCATATTCTTAAATAGCGTGGTCTGTACGTGACAAATGTCAAAAAAATCACCGAACAACTTGTATTAACAAAATGGCGGCAAATTTAAATCCGGCGCTCTTGTTGGGACACCCTTTATATCTGCTCGGGCGTGTACAAAAACGGTTTATTAAGCAACTGAGTTTTAAATTTCATCTGAATAGTTCCTATGAGGCGTCTTACGTAGTGTCGGGTTAAGTCCACTGAAGTTCCGGAGGCGTAATGCCGACATTACTTTTGGCTATAAAATTATTAAATGGCCTGTTGAACTGTCCAAAACTAACTCAGTTGCTTAGTATTCATGTACCTAGTAGAGTTACTCGAATCAAACGCTTATTTCATATACATATAACTCGAACGGACTACGGCAGGAACTTCGGTATGTCCAGAGTAGCAATTAATTGCAATAGTTGCGAATTTGATTTTTTCCGAGGCTCATTAGAAGCATTGCGCAGATTTGTCAGGCACTATCGAGCCGTTTAACATGTTTTATTTTATTAAATTTTATCATTGTAATTTTTGTACACTATTGTCTACTATTTATTATATTGTTCTTAGTTAAGTATTTTAATTTTAAATTGTTTTTAGTTAAGTGTTTTAATTTTAAACTGTAACACTTGATTTTAATTTTTTTTAGTTAGGTATTTTAATTTTAAATTGTACCTCCTGATTTTATATTGTTTTTAAGTTACGTATTTTACTTTTAAATTGTAATACTTGCTTTTATACGGTTTTATTTGTTTTTAATTTGTACGTTGTGTCCTTATTTTTTTATAAACAATGTATGTATGTACAGGGTGGCCCATCTATTGGTTGCTTTTTGAACTATCGATTATTTCGGCTTTGACAGCTCGAATGACTTTGCCAATGTGTCAAATATTTAGTAAAAGGTTTGCGGTTTACGAAATGGTTAAGTTTACGCTTGAAGAAAATTGGGAAATATTGAAAACTTACTTCCAAAATGGTGAGTCTTCAACCGAAACTGCAAGAAAAATGCGCACAATTCGGGAAAAATAAAGCGTATTCCAGGCAGTTTGTGGATAAATTGGTGAAGCGTGTGCTTGAAAGTGGCTCGTTAATGGACAAAGCAACACGTTCCCATGCTCGTTTCAATCGAAAATATTGCTGCTGTTGCCGAAAGTGTGAGTGACAATCCATCAACATCAACTCGACACCGCTCGCAGGAATTGAACATTTCTCGCACGTCCCTTCAAAGAATTTTGACGAAAGACTTCGGTTTGAAGCCGTACAAAATTCAATTGGTGCAAGAGCTGAAGCCGCACGACCATCCGATGCGATTTCGGTTCGCCCAATGAGCCGAAGAACGCTTGATGGAAGATGAGCATTTTTATCGAAAAATCATCTTTTCAGATGAAGCTCATTTCCACCTCGGTGGTTATGTCAATAAGAAAAACTGCCACATTTGGGGCTCAGAAAATCCACACGTAATCATAGAAAAGTAACTGCACCCACAACGAGTGACTGTTTGGTGCGGTATATGATCCGGCGGCATCATTGGTCCGTTTTTCTTCGAAAACGAAGCAAGCCGCCGTAACCGTCAATGGTGAGCGCTATCGCGGCATGTTGGACATTTTTTTCTTTCCCCGAATGGAAGAGAAAGACATCGGCGGCATTTGGTTCCAGCAGGACGGCGCCACGTGCCACACAGCCAACGTTACAGTCGAACTTTTGCGCGGTACGTTCGAAAATCGCATAATTAGCCGAAACGGCGATGTCAACTGGACTATTTTTTGTGGTACGCCAACCATCCAGAGACGATTGACGACCTAAGGCACGAGATTGAAGTCGCCATTGAGGAAAATGTTATGAAAAATTGGGTCGACAGAATGGGCTACTGCAAAGCCAGCCGGGGCAGCCATATGAATGAATTGGTCTTCCACTATTAAACCGCAATGTTGGGGCTATTCAATAAAATTAAAAAAATTGAAAAATATCCACCCGTATTTTTTTTATAGCAATTTTAAAATGCAACTGTTTCGTGGGACACCCTATACTATGGTAACAACCCGTCAATAAACAAACACACAAACCTGTTTGACGAGTGATGAACAACAACGGCTGTTTCTGTTACAAGTTGTATCTGAACGTAAAAAAAATCCTGACACAAAAGCTATCTTAATCTCAAAATTGTAAAAAATAAGAATTTCATAATAAGTATAATTTAGTAATAAACACTATTCTTTATTGTTGTTTATACTGGAGGCTTTTACTTCATTATACATTTTATATAATAAATATTTCTTTTTATTTCTGTGACTATAGTTCGGCAACTTCAAACTTAACTGTAAAATAAATTTTAAATTAACTGTACAATTTTCAAAAGTTATACAAACAAAGTAATAGTGTTTCATTTACTATTCCTTATTATTTTTATACCTTCTTTGCTTCTCTTTTTCCCTGATTCCTTTATTTTCAATTTTTGCACTAAATTCCAACCAAACTCTTGTTAATGTACAAATGAAAAATACAAAAGTCAAGTCCGGAAAGCAAATATAGTTAAATGTTGTAATGTTTTTAATCTTTTACTGAAAGATGACTTTTGAGGATATGTATCACAACCTGAGTTAAAATTAGTATATTATGCAACAACGACTACGACTAAATTGGTAAAATTTTGAAATTATTTTATTATCTTAAATAAACATGGTAATAGTACAATATTATTAGTCTACTTGGGTAAATATACATTAACAGTTGCGTTAGAGACATTGTGGCAACTGCAAAAGGAAATCGTTGATTCTCCTAAATTTCTTTGATGTTGTGTATTATTTATTAGATTTAAGTTGACAGTATTTCTTGTTGTTTAATTTATTTATTTTTTATTTTGACATTGTTGATAAGTGACAACTAACTTGATTTTAAGTTGCAATTGATTTTAGCGATTTAAAAATCTGGAGCTAACTTCAGTCCATGACCAAAATCAAAGCTTTACTGTACGGTTCGTTGGGAACTGTCAAGGGATAATGCGATTGAAGTGTGTTTTCTAAAATTGAACATACGAAATTTTACATGCTCGCAATTAGCATGTTCAGAGATTAAACATTCCCACTGTATGCGATAAATGGCATTTTAGAGGTGGGAGTAGAAGAAATGATAAATGGCATTAATCCTATAAGTTTTAGCAAAAAAATGACGGAAATAAAATCTCAAGGTAACAAGTAGATTTGTAGCACGTGTGGTTTTCATTTTATGAAGAAAAAACTATTTTTAGCTGAAATTCACAGCCGTTGTAAATTTCTTAATTTTTACGTTAATGAAGCGCGGGTTAACGTTATCAAGCTGAGCTGAAACTTTGCCATTAATTTTTTTCAGCTAATTGGCAATTTTAAATTAGGGGTTCCCTGGTAAAAACTTAAACATTGCCGTAACCGTAATGAGGTTATCCATCGGTATAAGAAAATGAAAATGTTATGCTGAAGTTCCTTAGATTCGTGAAATTGGATAAATTAAAAGCCGTAAGGCTATTCTATTTTGACCTTTTTAGTAAAATAAGGTTAAATATGGACAAACTTTGTAACACGGTGTTATGATGGATGCTTAATCCGCCAATGGTGACCTACTGGTCTGTGAGACCGGGTATTTAGAATAACTTTATTCTCCGTTATTGTTTTTTGTTGCAATTTCGAGTAGCTGCTGCATTGCATTAAATATCTTTGTTTCATTGTCAAAGAGCATAAATTAAAAAAAAAACATGAACTATAGAGCTATACAGCAGAGATGGTGGTCGGGGTGCCTTGTCCGTCCGAATCAAGTATTAGTAAAATAAGGTTAAATATGGACAAACTTGTAACACGGTGTTATGATGGATGCTTAACCCGCCAATGGTGACCTACTGGTCTGTGAGACCGGGTATTTAGAATAACTTTATTCTCCGTTATTGTTTTTTGTTGCAATTTCGAGTAGCTGCTGCATTGCATTAAATATCTTTGTTTCATTGTCAAAGAGCATAAATAAAAAAAAAAAACATGAACTATAGAGCTATACAGCAGAGATGGCGGTCGGGGTGCCTTGTCCGTCCGAATCAAGTAGTGTCCGTTTCAATTTTCCACCATAGGCGTGCGCAAAAATGCCAAATATAAAAGTAAAACCGGAAATATCACAATTTAAAAAAAATATATAAGCTCATACCACATAAAGGTGAAGACACACTGCTACAACGCTACGCTACGCGACGTTACGCGACGCTATGCAACGAAATCTGAATACAGTAATCACAATGCAAATACATAGAACGACTGGATAACGTGTGCACACACGTTAGCAATCGACGCTACGTTACTCTACGCCACGCCACTCGACACGACAGAACGTGGTTCGACCAGATTTCGTTGCGTAGCGTCGGGTCGCGTCGAGGTCATGTGTCTACACCTTCACTCTGCATCGAGGATATGTGCACACATTTCGCACAGACAGGTTGACACGTGAAGTAAACTCCCTCGCACTATTTGTTTATATATAAATATGGACGATATAATATTAATTGAACAAGTTAGGGCACATCCTTGCCTATATGATATGAAGTCCAAGCACTACAGAGACCAAAGGATGAGACAGGAAGCGTGGGAAAGCATATCACAAGAAATGAATATAGCAGGTAAAATATTTCAAAATATATCGTTTATTGCACAACGTATTTATATGGGTCATATTTAGCTTTATGTCTTACAATTAGTTCTATGATACTTCACTATATCAACAAACAAACAAAAAATATATTTCATTCATTTCGACCTCTCCTAATCATCTCAATTTGCCAAGGTACACTTCCTTCATTAATAAAATATTCTTTAAATTTGTCTCTCACGGAAAACGCTTCTTGGGTCGCATTTCTTCTAAGGGGCTGTAATTTATTAAAGCAAGGTCGGTGTGTACCAACCCCGTTTTGAGGGTCTACATCTACAGAAGAACATAACAAATTATGTAAACAACATGATGCCAAAACGATAATATCAACTTTATCGGGTTGAACTTCCATTGGGCGAAGAAATACTCTCCATCTTGAACACAATATGCCGAAACTATTTTCCACTATTCTTCGAGCTCGAGACAGACGGTAATTAAATATTTTACTAGGCTCATTTCCGGTAATATTACGACGGCTATATGGACGTAAAAGGTACGTTTTTAATGGAAATGCCTCATCTGCTACAATGACGTATGGTAATTTATCACCATTTGCTGTGAAGCTCTCATCTTCTGGTATATTTAAAGTTTTATTTTCTAGAGCTTTTCCAAGTGTGGAATTGGCAAATATAGCTCCATCGCTATTCTTACCGTATGATCCTATATCGACGTATAAAAATTTTGCATTTGCATCGATTACAGCTAAAAGTACAACTGAATTTTGCCCTTTATAATTATAATACATCGATCCTCCTTTAACAGGACAGCGAATATGGATGTGCTTTCCATCCAATGCACCGATACAGTTTGGAAAATTCCACTTCTGATTGAAGCGGCTTGCAACTTGCTTCCACATTTCCGCCGTAGGTACCGGAATCATAATAGGCCCCATAACTTCCCAAATAGCATGACACACTTCATAAACCATTTTTCTTACTGTACTAAACCCAATTTTGTAGCTAAAGCCAAGCGATCTGAATGAATTGCCTGTGGCTAGGTATCTGCAATAATACAAAACAAAAATTATTTATTTATCTGGCTTATTTTTCAGCCGAGGCCGCAAAGAACACTTGGAGCAAACTCAGAAATGCTTTCCTTGCCTCGTTTCGAAGGAAAAAACAATCCAAAAGTGGACAGGCTGCAACAAATATGTCGAAATGGAAGAATGATGAGGATATGAGCTTTTTGGTACCTTATATTGAAACTAGGAATACACAAACTAGTATCCAGGAGACTCAAAATACAACGGACACAGAAAATTTTGAGGATATAGAGGAAGAAGACTGTCCAATGAATGATATTAGTCTTGACAACCAAACATTATTACAGGAAATACCTACCGCACGTACTAAAAAAATTTCGCCAGCACAAGAAATGGTACAAATTTTAAGAAAGAATTCAGCGCGGCGGGATTCGAAATACGCGGAATCACAAAAAAAAAGTTCTGAGTTGGATGAAGTAGACATGTTCTATTTAAGCATGGCGAAAACTGTCAAACGATTACCGCGGCGAGAACAAGCTGAGATACGTATGAATTTGTGTCAGACGGTTTCACAAGCAGAAATTCGCAGCAAGAACGACTGGATTCTCTATCACAAACCACACAATCTGATCCAAATTCAAGGACCTCATCATCATGTTCTAACTATAATTTATCATCAGCGGGAGTTACGGAATCTATAACTCAGCATTTTAATTACCCAACAAATGAAAATTTAGAAATTAATCAACTAGCCAATAGAAATAGTTATCACCAACTGTAAATGTACTCATGTCATGATTTTCAATATAATACTCTTAGAAATATTACAACAATTTATTATTTATTAGTTATTATTATTACTTTCATTTTACCTACCTCAGACAAACTGCTACGCGAAGTCTAGAACTAATAGATTTCCGAAACGTCGTGTTTAATTTCTCAATTTTTGGTTTTATTAGGCTATGCACATACTCAAACTGATCTTTATTCAAACGAAAATACATTAGAAAACGATCATCATCATTTTCAAGGAACTTGTATGAAGTGGCATATTCACCGGAGTCGTCCCTATCAGCATTTATCTTATGAACCCAAACACGTCTCTTACGTTCATTTACAATGCATGCAACTGCGAGTTCTTCCAATTCTTCTTCCCATTCCGAAGAGCTACTCTGCAATTGCTCCATTTTTTTATAATTTAATACTGCTGCTTCACTTCTTGAGTTCTGAACAACAACTAATTGAAAATCCTAGATTGACAGAGCATTGAGTAACGTACCGTCACGTAGCGTCGCGTTCCGTTGATAATATGTGCACAGTGCACATAAACTCGCGTAACGTCGCGTAGCGTAGCGTTGTAGCAGTGTGTCTTCACCTTAAAATGACTTGATTTATAGCGGATATAATTGGCAACACGTTTTATAAAGGGATTAATATTCTTCGGTCAATTTTGAACAGGAATAAATAACCGGATTAGTTGACCTAATTGTTCT
Source organism: Ocypus olens (assembly GCA_910593695.2). Taxonomy (NCBI): domain Eukaryota; kingdom Metazoa; phylum Arthropoda; class Insecta; order Coleoptera; family Staphylinidae; genus Ocypus; species Ocypus olens. The sequence continues at coordinate 8,675,181 of OU343054.1, read as the reverse complement.
TTAATAATGATATAATACTATGACCGAGAAGTAACGAAAATATTAACAAATAACCCCTGGGGCTTGTCAATGTATTTAGTACATTAGGCCGAAAGGGACGCAAATTAATCTTCGCAATGAATTATAAATTCAGAAAACCCGAGTAAATCTGAGAATTCCCTTATTAAAAATTTGCCTGTTTCCCTTGTATATATACATGTTCACTTAATAATGTAATTTACATTCGTTTTGATAACTGCAATCAATACAACACGGAAACATTAGTACTCCAAGACGTCTAAAAATGCCGAAGTGTTTAAACTCTAAATGTGACAGTTTACTTTTAAACTCATTAGAATATTTTGAAAAGGAACAAGAATATAGAGGGCCAATTACAAATATTAATCGCGTTCGAGAGAGAGTAGCCGAAGCTTTCAAAATAAGTTTACAATCGGTGGAGAGAACAGCTCAGCGCGCAAAATATGAAAATGGAAAAAGGAACTGCAAAATTTCCCGAAGAATCAAAAAAAAAATCAAAAACCGAAGATCTACCTGCATGCGCTCGAAGTGAAATTCGCAGTGTTATTTATAACATGTACATAAAAAAGGAACATGTTAGTGTGGCTTTAATTAATGAACAATTGACAGAAGGAGGGAATGTGCAAATTAGCAATTCCAGTCTATTGCGAGTTATGCATTCAATGGGGTGGTCTTTTAAAACTCATGATAACAGATGTGCTCTCTGCGTAAAACAGTCAGTTGTAAATGCCAGAATCAATTTTCTGCGAGAATACCACAAAAATTTAAATTCTGAGAATGCATTAAAATGTATTTTTGTGGACGAAACGTGGATTTTTCAATACGGAGGACCAAAGAAAATTTTGCAGGATGCGTGAAACATTCATTTGCGTCAACTGGAAAGCGCTATATGATTGTGCACGCATGTTCCTCGTCTGGGTGGGTACCAGAATGTGGATTAATTTATTGTACCACATCCAAAAGTGCCGATTACCATGATAATATGAATGCTGAAGGTTTCGAAAAATGGTTTGAGAGACTATTAATACAATTAGAAGAACCATGTTTAATAATTATCGATAATGCGAGGTACCACTCTCGAATTTTAAATAAACAGCCCACAGGAAATTGGAGGAAGAATGATATAAAAAACTGGCTGTTATGAAAATAATATTGCATATTCTGATAGCGATTTAAAAACAGATTTACTACAAACAGCCCAAATGCGAAAGCAGCCACATGTATATGCTGTAGATGAAATGGCATTAAAGTTTGGACATAGAATATAAAGACTTCCACCATAACACTGCCAGTTTAATCCAATAGAGCTTGCCTGGGGAACATGCAAAAATTATTATGATCATCATATAGGTTGTGAGGGATATAGTTCTGAATCAGTTTTGAAAATCTGGGAGGAAGCGCTTAAACACGTACTGAAAGAAAGCTGGAAACAATATATTAAACACACGGACGCTGTTATATTGAATAATTGGAAGAAAGAGAAAATAATCGACAATATTCCAGAGTTTATCATACATGTAGGAGATTCAAGTGACGATAGCACTGATAATTTTGAAAAATTTGACGATAATGAATGATTAATTTATTTTTGTTTATTATCATTTTATACTATTCATTTAAATAAAATGAATGTCAAATGACTAATTTGTTATGTTTTCATATTAGTTATTTCATATTTCATTTATATTATTATATTAGAATAAGTATTTTTTAATGTTGTATTAATATCCACTTCCACATTTGCTAAAACGTATGAAATAAATTCATTGAAAACATATTTTCTTTCAATTAACCTGCGTAATTGCAATGCTTGACTAAATCGCGCGCCTATGAAATAACCGGTAAGTAAGGGACGCCGTAAACTATTTCTTTCTCCTTCTACCGCTCGGTCTAAGACCGAGCTACGGAGGCCGCGCGTGTGTCTTCTAGATACGGCCAACGAAATCGTACGTCTTGAGAATATCCGCTCGGTTATCAGGTAGTGGAAAAGGATACCAATATTATTTGAATGTTCCGAATTTAGTTCGTAAACTGCCCTTACTCATGATATGGTCTATATCAGTAACACGTTTCGAAAAATCTTCAGTTGAAAATCCCACTGCGTGAGACCGGCGTCACCATTAAATTTGCGTCACCAATGGCGGGTTAACAATTGCTGGTGAAATTCACAGGGTTCAAAATATTATACCAGATAGGTATAAAAAGGCATTTGTTTTTGTTTTTATTCAGGCTAAATTTAGTCATAAATGACAACAGTATAGTAACTACAATTTGCAATACTGTAGGTACAGTAAAGATGTTTCTTTTAGAGAGAGTACACTGAGAAGGAATTTGATTCCCAATATACCCTTATTTTACGAGACTCCTTGTTGCTCAGCTAAACATAAATCGTTTTTCATGAAAACTTTAATATTTTATTTAAAACTCTTGTTGATAAAAAAAAACAGAGGAAATTTTATTAAACCCTGCTATTACAGTTATGGGCTATCATAAATTGGATTACATTCGTTATTTGTTCAGAGGTGTTAAGTAAATATTCAAATACACCGTGGGCAAAAAAAAAACGGTACAAGTAGATTTGCACTCATATATCTTCGTGAGTTATTAATATTTTAAAATAATTAATATACCATTGAAAAGCCCAATTTTTAAAGATAAGACGAAGTACTTTTACTCTAAAGAAATAGTACTTAAACTGGTGCCCGGAGCGTCTTCTTGCATGAACGTCTTCTATTCTTTCAGGAATTCCTACTGAACAGGGTGGGAAAAATTCGACGTTTTTGTGGGGGATGTCGATAACTATATTAGATGGAGAAAAACGGACGGCGCATCCTCGATCTCTTTTTTCGAGAAAAAACTAAAACAACCGTCAAAACACCTAATGGTCCTGATCCCTCGTGACGGTAGTGCAATAAAAGATCATTTTGAATGGTTGGCTGATTCATTCCTTGTCAATTGTCAATCATTTAAATATTAAAGTAATTTGGAGTAAAGTTTAATTTCAAATTACCTGAAAATGGACTACGACATAGTAACGGTGCTAACGATAATTTTAATATTAGAAGAAATGATCAACATTTTCAGAGTACCAAGTCCTCGGTAGTATAGTGGTCAGTATCCCCGCCTGTCACGCGGGAGACCGGGGTTCGATTCCCCGCCGGGGAGGATAATGTTTTTGTTATACACTAAAGGAAAAAAAAAATTTCGACCATTTTCAAACCGCCATAACTCGGCGTATTTTCAATCGATTTTGATGAATTTTTGAGGGCAAAAAACTTTGAAGTGCCTTTTTCAAAGTCATGTATGCGAACTTAAGCGTAACCCCTTCCGCCCCCCTCTAGCACCCCTGTGAAAAAAAAATGTTTTTTTCATGTCCAACTTTGACGATGTCTATGGAGTTGGAAAAATTTTGTTGACGCGATCCACCATAAAGGCATTAAAATTTGATCAATTCCCTATGCAGGACTCGAAGAACGAAGTTCCTACGACGATTTGGCACCAAGTTATGGGTGTGCATTTTGAGGGTTTTCGCACACAACTAAGCGACTTTTCAACCAAACTAGATGATTCTTACGGGAAAAAATCTCATTTCGGCCCTACTTTAATGGGGTAAACCCAGATTGGAATGATCCCTTTTCGAACTCTTCAACCCCCGAACAAGAAAAACACGTTTCTGGGCAAAAAATGTCAACTTTGGCAACGTGTACCGAGTTGGAGAAAATGTGTCGACTCGATCCACCAAAAGGGCATTGAAATGTATTCAATTACCTGTACAGGACTCAAAAACAAGTGTTGGCATTTTTATTACAGACTAGCGCTACCCGGCATACGTTGCACTGCCACTCAAATATATAGAAATAAAGATTCAATTCGTTTATTGGAGTGCTTTAGGATAAACAATATTTTTAGTTTTTCCGTCTGGTGCGCACACGAATAAATCTGATGGTCTTCCAACACGTGAACAGGCCACATATAGTTGTCCATGTCAGAAGCATGGATTCTCCAAATTTAGTCCACACACTTGTAGCGATTGGCCCTGTGCTTTGTTGATTGTCATTGCAAACGCGAGTCGCACAGGAAACTGTAAACGTTTAAATGGAAATGGCATATCTGTCGGAATCATTGGGATGCGTGGTAATAGTACATCTTCGCCTTTAAATTTTCCATTCAAAATGGTAGCTTGGATGATATTGTTCATCATCTTTTTCACTGAAAGCCTGGTACCGTTGCAAAGTTGTGGTGGATTGATGTTGCGAAGAAGGATTATAGGCACGCCAAGTTTCAATGTTAAAATGTGCGGCGGCATGCCTGGCAAATCAAGTGAATTCAAAAATTCGGTTGGATAGTTGACAACTTCGTCTTGATCCATTACAGTATCCACGGACTTATACGTTGTAGATTCACCTGGTATTTCATTTTGAATGCTGTAATTGATCGCATTCACATCGTTATTTTTGGCTGCTAATATAGCACGTGAACTCAGCCACTGATGATTTTTATAATTCTGGGCGATATTTGGGAAAACTTTGCGAACCAATATTTCTGTGGTTGCAGTGATTTCACAGAAGTTTGTAGGCAATGAGATACATTGTGTAGATTCTTCGATTGGCATTTTCCCATTCCCAATATCCAACAATTGTTTTGCGAAACGTTCAGCAAATGCATCATGTTGTAGTTGTACACGCATATTAGTCTTCAAAGTCAATTTTTGTACGTGTCGCCATAAAACTGACGATTTGAGACATGCATTAAGTTCATCGGCGGATGTTGAACGTGGTATAACAGGGAGAGTTTGTCGAAAATCGCCAGACAATAAAATGAGTGCGCCACCGAAGAGCTGTTCATTTTTTCTCAAATCTGTTAGTGTACGATGAAGCGCTTCCAATGCTTTTTTATGAGCCATAGTACACTGGTCCCATATAATCAGTTGGCATGTTTGGAGTACTTTACCCATTCCAGAATCTTTGATGATATTGCATGTGGGGGTCTCAGTAATTTGAATATTTAACGGCAATTTAAGTGCTGAATGCGCTGTTCGGCCACCATCCAAAAGAGTTGCAGCAATCCCAGATGAAGCGATTGCCACTGCAATATTTTTTTGAGATCGTATAGTTGCCAAAATTAATGAAATTAGAAAAGTTTTGCCTGTACCACCGGGCGCACCAAGGAAATACAAATCGCCACTGTGGCTTGTAGTTGCATGGATAATTTGGTCATAAGCTATGCGCTGTTCTGGGAGTAATTTCGGAAGATTCGTTTGAACAAATCTATCCAATTCGTCGACATTAAAGTGTGTTTCTCGTTGTAAATCACGATCTAAAATGTCATTTGTAGTTCGATTGGGCGTAGCTATTCCCAATTGTATAAGTCCTTTATTAGCAATTGCCAAACATATGTCCTCAATCAGAACCAATGCCTCATTATACACATTTGGTGTGGATTGAATGTCTTGATTTTCATTCGTTGCACGCAGACGATATAGGATGTCTTCACTCATGTAGTCTTTATATTTTTCCCAAAGACCTTTGGGATTGGATGGGAAGCACGTTGTTAATATAATAGCAAATAACGTGCGTATTTGCGATGGTTGAGCTGTATTCGATGCATCTCCGAGTGAAGTATCCCGATGTGTATCGTTTTCAAGAAGATTTAATTCTTGGCAAGCTTCACGATAAGTGGCACAAACTTGACCGTTTACTAATCTTAAGCCTTCAAAGGATATCGGGCCTCGTATGTTTATTAAAAGTAATCGCAAGTAAAAACATTCTGCATTGTTTGGATGAACAGTGTACAGTCGTCCTAACGCGTAGGTCGAATATAAATTTGTTTGTCCTTCAACTGGTTTACCTTGTTTGCGACGTTGAAACTTTTTCGTAGATGCATTCCAGGTGTAGTATGTAGGTACTTCAGAGTAAAGTAAGGTCTTTGCAAATGTATCCTCTCTGCACAATGTGAAAAATGCAGTTAACGTGGTTGGCGGTGGTGACAATACTCTTGCGCGAACATTTTCTGTTATGAAGTACACTCGTTGTCCATTTTCAAGATGCACTGCCAAATGAACAACTGTTGGATGACGTTCATGTATTGGAAATGATAAAATGCGCCATACTGCTTCATTGCTACTAATGTAGCGTCCCAGTTGATATTGGTTGATCTCATTGATGGATGCATTTGCATTTTCTACTCCAAATACTGCCATATCGCTTCCTTTGTTGACATATTTGCAAATATACTTGATAGATTTCACCGTGTAGTATGATGGGTTGCCGACACAACGACACCAACAGGTGGCAGGAGGAGCACGGCCGCCGCAGCGATTATTGATCGACAGGGACGCGACGCCATTATTCAAGTAACAACCACCTGAGCCGCCCGCATCCGATATACTTATATACAGTGTAGTTAACCGATTGTAAGCGTCTAGTCAATATACGTATTTTACCAAACACCGTCTTAATACTCCCACAAGAATCAGCAACGACACGCGAGCAAGCAGGCAAATACACCCAACAATACAACATAGTTTTCTTGGCGACGAGTGACTTTGGAGGTTAAGATTGGTTTTTTTTTTTTTTATTATTGCGCGTGATAACAGTCACAGTGCACAACAAACAAAACAACAGTGAACATGGAAACATCAACGTTGAAGAACTTTACTTTCGATAAATTCTCACCGGAGAAGGAGGAATGGGACTACTACATCCAGCGTTTCGAGGTGGAATTAACATTATATGGCGATGTAACAGACGACGAAAAAAGGAACGTGCTTTTGACTAAGGTAGGATCAGATTCATTTAAACTATTAGTGGACAATTTTAAACCGGACAATGTTTTAACAAGAACATACGACGAAGTAAAACAAGTGTTAAGTGAACTTTACGGAAAAAAATCATACATTCTCGCCGATCGAATGCAATTTACGCTCCGAATGCGGAACCAAAACGAGTCGGTTACTCAATATATTTCGGTTTTACGGGCATTGGCAGGGAAATGTGATTTTAAAAACATTTTAAATGAACGGTTAAGAGATCAATTAGTGATCGGATTAAACAATAATTCGTGGCAAGAGGAGATCATTCGACAACACCAAACAAATGACGCAACATTTGCACAAGTTGAAGCGACCGCGTTGAAACTCGAACAGGCAGAGATCCAATCAAAACGATTAACAATTCTAACAAATACGCAAGGCGCTACTAACACGAACCGCGTTCAACAAAAACGGTGGAAAGACAATAAACAATATCGCACAGTGAATAACAACCCTCAAAATAACACGAACTGTATGTTTTGCGGCCAAGGCAGGCATCAAAATAGAAACGATTGCCCAGCGCAGGGAAAAAAGTGTAATGCGTGTGGACGTTTAAATCATTTCGCGAAAGTGTGCATCGCGACCGGGCGCGCAAATTCAAATCACGGGCGCGTAAATTTTCAAAATAAAGATACAACAACAAAAAGACAACCAAACTCAAACAACACAAGGTGTGTGCGTGGAAATGACATGGATGCTGACGAGACAGATTCATCAACAAATACGTCAAACATTAGATGTTTAGACTCGCCAAAAAAGGTGCTACTATCGGTAAAATTAAACGAGAAACAAATTAACATGCTATACGATCCAGGTGCGGCTTATTCCGTTATCAGTAGAAAACTTTGGATGGAAATTGGCTCACCGAAAATACAACCAGCACGAAACCTAGTGGCGTATACAGACGTCGAAATAAAAACACTTGGTACAACAGATGTGAACGTCGAAGCTCAGAACAAAAGGGAAGTCTTGAAAGTATACGTAGTTGAACAAAATGACATTCCTTTATTTGGTCTGGATTGGTGTTTGAAGTTTAACCTACCAATGCCAGAGGGAGCAGAAATATGTCATACGAAACAACACTCAGCGAAGGCCGAACAACAAGATAACCTGGAGATTGATCGTATTCTTACAAACTACCAAGAGCTTTTCAACGGAAAATTGGGTTCCTTCAACGGACACAGTGTGCGCATTCACATTAATTCGCAGGTAACACCCAAGACTTTTAGACCCCGACCAGTACCCATCGCATTGCAGGGACAGGTGGAAGCAGAACTTAAACGGTTACAAACAGAAGGAATTCTTGAACCAGTTGATACAGTAACGCATGCCATAGAATGGGCAACACCCGTAGTAATTGCAGTCAAGTCAAATGGAAGCATACGCATATGTGGTGACTTCCGTGTAACCATCAACCCCTATGTACAACGAGACGAATATCCATTACCACGTTTTGAGGATATCATGTCTAAATTAGCTGGTGGTCAACATTTCACAAAAATAGACTTACGTGATGCTTACCTACAACTAAACGTACATCCAGACTCCCGAAAATATCTAGTCATATCTACCCACAAAGGATACTTCACCTACAAAAGATTACCTTTTGGAATATCTTTTGCACCATCAGTTTTCCAAAGAACAATGGATACAATACTATCAGGGATTGACGGAACAATATGCTATCTGGACGACATCCTTATAACGGCCAACAACAAAACAGAACACATCCAACGCATTCAACAGGTATTACAACGACTATACGATGCAGGAATAAGAACACACCCTTCAAAATGTGCTTGGTTACAAGAAAGTGTAGTTTTTCTGGGACATCGAATTGATAAAGAAGGACTTCATCCGACAGATGAACACATAGAAGCAATCAAGGAAATGCCAACCCCAACGAACGTCTCTGAACTACGATCCTTCCTAGGTTCCATAACATATTACGGAAAATTTATACCAAACTTACAAGTAACATGTGTACCATTACATCGCTTACTCAAGAAAGAAGTCAAGTGGAATTGGACAAAAGAAGACGAAGAGATATTTACAACATTGAAGAACCAACTAACATCAAATGACACTTTGGTACATTATGATCCGAGTAAGGATATATACCTCACAACAGACGCGTCAGAAAAAGGACTAGGAGCAGTATTATTTCACAAAAATTAAGGTAACATCTTACGACCAATATCATACACATCGAGAACTCTAACCGAGGTAGAATCGAGATACGCAACCATAGATAAGGAAGCACTGGCTATTATATATGCCGTGACGAGATTTCATCAATATCTGTACGGAAGACATTTTACGTTATTGACGGACCACAAGCCGTTGGAACGGATCTTTAGTGAAAAACGAAATACTCCAAAAATAGCTAGCAACAGACTTCTTAGATGGGCGATGCTGTTAAATAATTACGATTACAGTATTTTATACCAACCAGGCAAGGACAACGCCCCAGCAGACGTATTATCAAGATTACCGCTACCGAATACGCAGCTAACCGAGAATGAAAGAATAGGCTTACCAGAGAGAGGACACCTATTGAATCTAAGGCTACAACAGCTACCAATATCAAGAAGAAGTTTACGTGATAAAACAACAGCTGACCAAATATTGTCCCAAGTAATGAAATTTATTAGAACCTACTGGCCAGACAAAAAGAAATTAACCCCAGAACTATTACCATATTTTGAGAAGAAAGATGAACTCTCTGTGGAAGAAAATATCTTATTATGGAAAGGAAGACTATGCATTCCATCAACACTACAAAAACAAGTATTGGAAATGCTACACGACGGACACCCAGGCATGTGTGCTATGCAGTCCATGGCAAAAATGCACGTATACTGGCGAAACATTGACAAAGACGTAATAGACTTTGTACAACAATGTACATCATGTCAGGTATCCAAGCAGAACAGAACCGAGGTACCACTCTACCCATGGTATGCTCCACCCGAACCATGGTCACGTGTACATATTGACTTCGCAGGGCCGTTCGAAAACAAAATGTTTTTGATTGCCATTGATGCTTATACACGATGGATGGAGGTGATCCCTATGAAGAGTACAAACTCAGAAAAGACAATTAATGTGCTTCGAGATATGTTCGCACGACTCGGTATTCCAAAATTCCTTGTATCAGACAATGGACCACAATTAATATTAAACGAATTCGAACATTTTTGTATTGTAAATGGCATAAAACACATAAGAGTGACGCCATATCATCCGAAATCTAATGGCATAGCTGAACGAGCCGTAAGGACATTCAAAGAAAGAATGAACGCAAGTAATAGAGATGAAGATTTCAACTTAAGACTAAATAGATTTCTGTTAACACATCGAAACACAATCCAAAGATCAACGGGAAGAGCTCCAAGTGAACTTATATACGGGAGACCGTTAAGGACGATATTTGATATCATTAAACCCGACATATCTAGAAACCAAGAATATGAAAGTATCAAACAGAAACAGTATCATGACAGAAAATCAAAGGAAGTGACATTTGAAATAGGACAACCAGTTTGGGTGAACAATCCAATAGGCAAAGGATCGTCTCCTGGAACTATCACATCGAAAACGGGCATATACTCATATGTGGTAGACATCAACAGCCAACTCAAACGCAAACATGCCGACCAGCTGCGCCGTCGAAAGTCTGGAGCGTCGGAGGTTGGAGCAGCGACACCGGAGTGTTGTGATGCTGACTATCCACAGACCCCGGACAGTAGTGTCACGGATTTTGGTGGGACAGTCCAGGACCAAAGCCATTGTCCCCGGGCACCTCTGGTGGAGCCGGAGAATGTAACGGAAGCGAGCGACACACCGGAGGGGGGGCTGAATGATCGGGAAGTGGCAGGACCCGGGTCACCGGATGGACGCCGAGCACTGGTCAGCCCTCGAAGAAATCCCCCACGAAATCGTAGGATGCCCGCCCGATTTGGAGATCCAAATTTCACCAGGGGAGGAATGTAGTATGATGGGCTGCCGACACAACGACACCAACAGGTGGCAGGAGGAGCACGGCCGCCGCAGCGATTATTGATCGACAGGGACGCGACGCCATTATTCAAGTAACAACCACCTGAGCCGCCCGCATCCGATATACTTATATACAGTGTAGTTAACCGATTGTAAGCGTCTAGTCAATATACGTATTTTACCAAACACCGTCTTAATACTCCCACAAGAATCAGCAACGACACGCGAGCAAGCAGGCAAATACACCCAACAATACAACACACCGAATTGCAATACTCGACATTAATGTGGGCTTTGTATGTTTTCGAGAGTAACGGAGAATACGGTACAACCCAACGATTATCTACGCCAATGTCATTGTTTCTTACTTTTAAATTAAAAGATTTTCCGCCATCTTCAGTTGATCGTCGACGGTAGAGTGGATATCCATCATTGCCAGTAATAGTCTCAGCAAGTAAGTTTCTTGGGTATCGTTTCGTGCATTTTCCATTGGACATGCATGGTGAATTCTTGTTGAGTAAGCCACATGGACCATAAATCATGTTTATAGTGACTACTTCAATTAATTGTGGATCATTTTCGATATCTGGTATTTCTGCTGAGATAACTTCGTCAATTTGATTTGGGGTTATTTTTCCGATCAACCAAATCAATATGTGTGCATGTGGCAAACCTCTTTTTTGCCATTCAATGGAATACATCCAACAGCTTGTCTCTCCAAAAACATTATGCTTGACAATGAAGTCCATTAAAGATTTTAATTTTTGTTTGAACACACGTGTGGAAATATCATGGCGATCCGATGGTGATTGCCCAGTTAACAAAAGTTCTTTTATTTCATCCCACGTTGGATTGCAAGTGAACGTAATAAACAAATCTGGGCGGCCACGAACATATGTCATTGCATCTTGAGCGTATTCATGCATGTGCCGTGGACTCCCAGTAAATGTGGCCGGTAAAATGATCATTTTACCCAAGTCATTCGGATTCACATTGCCATCATTAACTACGGCATCACGTAAATGAATGTACTTTTCGGAACGCAACTTGCTTTGATTTAATCGAATGTAGAGAAGTCTTTCGGTTTCGATTTTCGATACATATCGCAATGTATTGATGGAACAATTGTCGACATTTCAAGATATGATTTTCAGCGTTTCTTCGAATCATCAATCGATATGAATAGAAATTCAATGCACTGACTTTCTTATTTGTTTCCTCATTTGTTTGTGGATTTCTCAATTTTATGTTGAAATGATATCCATCTTCTCCATGGCAAAATAAAATTGGATATTGTAATCCGTCGTATGAGCGATGAGTTTCTGACACTCGTTGAATATGGCCATTCCTCCGATGAAGAATTATATCACGCGTATTAAATTCTTCTCCAACTATAACGACGGCCACTTCATCAATTGTTGGTGCGTTGTATTGTCTTTCGTGTTGGCCGACTGGTGTTTTGTCTGCTCTAATTACAAGTTTATAGTCATCAGTTGGCATTTGTTCAATTGCACTTCTGAACAGTCGAATTAGTTCGTTGTGTTGATCGAATAAATTTTGTAATGCAGCCACAATTTCTCTTTTAGTACTCGTATTGTACCGACAACGTTGATCTATTTGTTCGTTAGTGTTTCCCATGAAATATATTTGAAGAAATTTGTGATCTGCGTTCGGCAATGGTAGTAGTGATCCTGCTCGATGATAGATTTGCCCTTGCACTTTGAATGTTGGCATGTAATTCTCGCGCACTATATTTGTTGCACCAAACGAAGTCATTTGGAAACATGAGTTGTATTTACGTATATTTGCCAAGAAATGTTTCGATTGGCTTGTGTCACCTGATACCAACGTTGATAACGGTTCAGGTGGCATATGTAATTCTGGCAATTTCACTTTTCCACCCGCGCAGCACATTCCAGGTGTTTCTTTGTTAAATTTGAGAGCGTTACAATACATGCATAATTTGTCCATTTTTCCAATGAGCACACTTGGATGAAGACTGTAGTCATATGTAGCATCGTAATGGAATGCACAAAGATTTAAATTGGCGTACAGTGTTCGTCAGGCTTGAGCAGTTCGTTGTCGCTGAATTCTCAGTCGTTCTTCGTTCTTGATTTTCTGTTTCAGATGATCGGCCCTGAGCAGTGCGTACACGTTCTATTTCCAGTCTTGCTTCCCGGTGCTCATCTGATTTTGAAGCTCGTAACATCTTTCGCTTCTGAGTTTGAGGTGTAGATCGACCAATCGCTTTTCGCTTGGGTGGCATAATTTATTTTATAACAAATGTATTCCTTTTTAATAATTTTTTAAGGGTTCAAAAGTGCTACGACCTGCAGGCGAGTAAACAGCGGTAACAGGAACACTGGCAGAATTCCTCAGCAATGCAACTGACTGAGGTAGAAGTAACCGCAAACGTCACAAATTTACAAATTTAGTTCTGTTTAATGTTATTTTAATTTCAGTTGGTAACGTATATAGATATAGATAGATTTTATTATATATGAAAGCAACCGGCAGGTCGCACCAATTTCAGTTGGTAACGCCTGACGTACATTATTCCATCCTCCCGACATTCCCTAATTACAACAAATTCTATTAGTTAGGTTATGTACATTGAAAACCAAGAAATGGTAGACAAACATATTCTATTTTACACAGAAACCTTCACCCGCATGATTACATTAACCTCTGAAAATTTCATCCAAATCCGTGGAATGGTTTAGGTGTCCATAAACGACAAACAAACAAACAAACATTCATTTTTATATATATAGATTTACACCGTGATCTAACATTTGTAAATATTTTCAAATTAAAATCGACAAAACTACTGCCCAAGCCAAAATTGGTTCAAAATGACGAAAAGTGATTGGATTCAGTCGTTATCAACAGCTTTCCGCAGTATAAAATCTTTTCGCAGATTGGTCTGCTGTTTTGATAAATCTACTTGTCATGCTACGACTGGCTATATTTGAAAAGTATTTATTAATACTACAAAAACATTATCCTCCCCGGCGGGGAATCGAACCCCGGTCTCCCGCGTGACAGGCGGGGATACTGACCACTATACTACCGAGGACTTGTTACTTTCAAAATTTTGATCATTTCTAATTTCAAATTAAGTTGTGAAGTCGACCAAACTGCAGCCCGTGACAAGCGACGTTTCAAATTGACAGATGATAACAAAAAGTGTCCGCAACAAAGTCGTTGACAACGGCTACTAAAGATTTTCATCATTTTAATATTGCTACAATTATATATTATTCACAAAACATCTGCATTTAGAATTAACCAAGATTTTTGAAAATGTGTCAATTTTTGCGTGTTATGAGTTTTTGAAAATTATTGTTTTTAAGTGGTCGAATATTTGAACAAAGAAAAAAAAATAGAAAAAAAAATAATACTGCCATGATTGAATTCCTTGAAAACTATAATAAAGTCATAATACATTTATCTTTAAAAAGTAACTACGATTTTTGAAAATGTGTCAATTTTGCGTGAGTTACGAGTTTTTGAAAATTAATATTTACTGTTCGAACACAAACAACACAAAATTGAGTTCCTCTGATATTTTAATATATTCACAGAACGACTTTTAAAACTAACTGTGATTTTTGAAAATGTGTTCATTTTTGCGTGTATGAATTTTTTAATTAACTTTTCTAGTTGTCAAACAAAATAAATACCGTTGATAGAATTTTTCAAAAATTTAGGTACATATATTCATAAAACATCTGCCTTTGGAACTAACCACGATTTTTGAAAATGCGTCTATTTTTGCGTGTTATGAGTTTTTGAAAATTATTATTTTTAAGTTGTCGGATATTTGAACAAAGAAAAAAAAATAGAAAAAAATAATACCGTTATGGTTGAATTCCTTAAAAACTATAATAAAGTCATAATACATTTATCTTTAAAAAGTAACTACGATTTTTGAAGATGTGCCAATTTTGCGTGAGTTACGAGGTTTTGAAAATTTATATTTTATGTTTTCGAACACAAACAAAACAAAATTAAGTTCCTCAAATATTTTAATATATCCACAGAACGACTTTTAAAACTAACTTTGATTATTGAAAATGTGTTCATTTTTCGGTTTGTGAATTTTTGAAAATTAAAGATTTAATTATGTGGAGGAGAGCGCCCGATTGAGTTTTAAATGAATAGCGTAATAACGAATATGTGCTTGCTTATTACACAGACTGTACTCGGCCGGCAATAGAGAGAGAGCTTTCACTTCCTCTCTGCGCGTCTGGCCAACTTACATTTGCCGTCCTGTAACTTGTCTCAAAAAAGTTATTTTTGACTTTAACTTTAACTACATTTCTTATGATCATTTAACACATTCGACGTTGGTAGACCGCCGCCTATAATTTAAAACATGGGAGGCCCGTAGTGATCAAAAGTTTGGCCACCCCTGCAATAAGGTATCAGCATGAGTCGTTCACAAGAATGCCAGACAAAATAACTTGGGTATGCTTTAATGCGGAATCCAGTAAAAAAAAAAAACTCCATCCCCTTTTATCGTTACGCCAATTCGCGCTGTTGTAACCTTGAACGAAATGATTCGGAACTTTGGAATTATGACGTGAACGCCAACATTAGTGAAATAAACTCTAGTTTTGAATTAGATTTAAAAAACGACCAAACTGCTGCCCAAGCCATTGGATGCTTTAAAATGATAATTAATGACAAAAAGTGAGAGAGACAAATATACAATCGAGAACTTTCAATGGAAAGGTATTGCGACGATATATCTGTTTTCGGGAGCGCTCGTAGGAAAAACATGTAAATGTTATTCGTTGCGCTTTTGTTTATAACAAAAAATAAAATTGATATCTCCAAGGTGGTTGATAACGAAGTGTTAAATAACTTCTATTTCAAACTTTTTTCTCTAAAGTAGATATTTACTGAGCTGTATAGCTGCATACTTTTCGAACACACTGTATAACAGTGGCGGCTCGTGGAACATGTTGATGGTAGAACCACTTTCACAATTTATTAGATCGGATGATACTGGCCTTTGAAACGTCAAAATTATGAAAGATGGAAATGACTAATTATACAAATTAAATACCGGCAAAAAAATCAAACATTTGCACATAAAAATCAATCACACAGGTTAAAACTCTAAAGTATAGACACAACAAAATAAAATAAAAAATGGAACGAGGAAATGAATACAGGCCTTTGATCTAAAATATAAGCCAAAAAAAATCAAAAATGCTGCTCTAAAAATAAAAAATTCAAACCAAAAATTGAAAAATCAAGGAAAACGAAAATAATTCACAATTTTCAGCCCCAAAAAGAATTATTTAGCTTAAAATAAGTTGCCGACCAGAAACTCGAAAACCTCAGTTCCTGGAAGTCCCACAACAAAATTATATAGATAAATAGTGTCCAGAATAAAACAAACAAAAAATTTTGAAGAAAAATTTAATTCAATCGATTTTAGTCAAAAAGTAACCAAAAAGTAAAAAAAATCGCCAATAAAAAATAATAATTCAAGTTAAAAAAAAACCATCAAAAAAACTTGAAAATATCGGCAAAAACATAAAAAAGTCATGTATAAAAATCAATCATTTAGGTTAAAAAAATCTAAAATATAGGATAAAAAATTCAAAACTTCGACCAAAACTCCGATCCTAAAAATCAAAATTGCGGACCAAAAAATCGAAAATTTTAACAAACAAATCGAAAATTTAGAAAAAAATAAGGCTAAAAGATTAAAAATTCAGACCAAAATATCGAAATCCGGGCTTAACGATAAAAATGAAAACAAGAAGATTGAATATTCAAGTACGAAAATTGCCATTTTCAGGATGATTAGCCCCAGAAAACATAGAAAAAAAACTCAAAATTTGCTCGGTAGCAAAGGAAATTTGCACTCGACGATTTGAAATTTTTTAAAATTTATTCAAATAAACTTCAATTATTTAAAAATAGTCTACTTTTAATTTCCTAAAAACAACGACAAGCTCCTGTAGAAAACAAGGGAATAAACTCCAAATCTGCTCTGTAGTGAAGGAAATTTGCACTCAATGTTTTGAAAAATTGTAAAAAATTAATCACTTGTAGAATTAGCTCCAAAATTACTAAAACTATGCAGAAAGAGTGTACTTTTCATAACTTGTAAAAATAATTGCAATATTGCTACTGAAAACAACGGAATTAACTCAAAACTGCACTGGAGGGAACGGAAATTGGACTCAATGATTTAAAACTCGTAAAAAAATAATCACTTGCAGAATTAGCTCTTAATTAAGGTAAAAAACTGAAATATAAGTACAAAAATAAAAAAAAAGTTTAGAAAAATATCAAAAATTCGCGGTTAAAAAATTGCAGACCAAAAATCCGAAAATTTCAACAACAAAAAAATTAAAAAGTTTAACCAAAATAAAGAATATTTCGGGCAAAAACTCTAAAATTTGGAACGAAGAAGTGAAAAATACAGGTCAAATATTTACAATATAGGCCAAAAAAATCAAAAATGCTGGTCTAAAAATAAAAAATGCAAACCAAAAAATTGAAAAATTAAGGAAAACTCAATTCATTTGCAATTTTCAGCTACTAAAAAAACTCTTTAGCTCAAAATTAGTTGCCGACCAGAAACTCGAAAACGGCAGTCAAAAATTAACCAAAAAGCAAAAAAATTCGCCCATAAAAAATTATAATTCAAAATCTAAAATGAAGGGCAAGAAATCAGAAACTGTACTTGAAAATATCGGCATAAAATAAAAAAGTTGCGTATAAAAAGCAATCATTTAGGTTAAAAAATCTAAAATATGGGATAAAAAATTGAAAACTTTGACCAAAAATTCGATCCTAAAAATCAAAATTGCAGACCAAAAATTCGAAAATTTTAACAAAAAAATCGTAAATTTAGAAGAAAATTATTTTCAAATTAAATATTGTTCATCAGAACACCTACAGACCGGTTTCGACCTTTCAGGTCTCATCAGTGTAGTTAGTTGCTGATGGGGAAACGGAGATTATTATTGGAATATGAGTATTCCAAACACCGTTAAAGGTAGAAACGCTGATGGGGGAACAATATTTAATGTTCACATTAATATTGTTATATTTGCCGCCGCTGGCAATGTCCATATCTTGTCGGTGTTAAAGCCACCCGGATTTGGTTCAGTACAGCATTCAGGCAATAGATTCCGCCACTTTGGAGTTTCTACTAAAATTATTTTCTTTGGAAATTTGTAAAGACACATTATTCAAAATTAGTCGGTAAACATTTCAACCATCTGTTGCAATAAATGTGGAATTCCCATGCAAATTTCTGAAAAATGCGCCTTATTGGTCATCAAAATTTGCTTTTTAGTGCAACCATTTTTGTTGTGGTAAACTTGCTATTATTTTCTTTGCAAAATTTGCAAAGAGACATTATTCCGAATTAGTTTGTCAAAATTTCAACCATCTGTAGCAATAAATGTAGAATTGCCATGTGAATTTCTAAAAAATCCGCTTTTTTGTTATCAAAATTTGCTTTTCTATTGCAAACATTTTTGCTGTGGTAAACTTGCGATGTCTTTCTTTAGAAATTTGTAAAAACACATTATTCAGAGATAGTTTGTCAAAATTTTAACCATCTGTTGAAATTATGGTGGAACTTCCACGCGGTGTTATTTAACATTTAAAAAGTTTTTTTAAGAATTAGTCAAAAATTCTTGAGCTACAGGTAGTGCCATGGCTCCGTGGCTCTATATAACGAGCCGCCCCTGCTGTATAATGCATATTATTTACAATATTTAAATGAAGGTTAGCACCGTTACTATGTCGTAGTCTATTTTCAGGTAATTGGAAATGAAACTTCACTCAAAATTACTTTAATATTTAAATGATTGATAATCATTATTAAAGGGATGAAACTGCCAACCATTCAAAATTCTCTGTTATTGCAGTACCGAGATGAGATTGTGGTTATTTTGATTTTTTTTTATAATTCACAATCATTCGACCACAGGACCATTGTGTGTTTAGACGGTTGTTTTAGTTCAACAATTACAACCAATACCATCTTTAATATTGTATTTTAATCATTTTGATTATTATGGTCAATTTTATGTTATTTTAAAAATATCCTCCTTTGTTTGTGAAGTATAATATTATATGACGACCGTTACTTCGTGGTAATTAAGCTGAATTGAAAAATTCATTATGTTTTAACCACAAATAAAAAAAAAACAGTTATATAAATCTAAACAAGAAATCATGACTCGAATTTCGACGAGTGACCGTCATTATAAAGTGTTATTTTAATTGAAGGGTTTGAACAAAAAATATATGAAAGACATCCCTTAATTTTTGCTGAAAAATCACCCTTTAAAATCTTTCACATCAATTTAGAAACACCCTATATAAATAACACAATTAGCACCTGGTTTGTTATTTATATATATTACAAAATGTTTCACCACGATTTAAATGAGAACCTAATCAAGAAATGATTACGTTGATTTAATTTTATTAGAGTTAAAAGGTATTAGAATTTTTACAAGTATAGCAAATTGTTCCCGCCGTCGGACAATTTTTTACTTAATTTACTTAATTATGTAACTTCTCGAAACAGTGTCAAAACAAATTGAGACTTGTTGAAACCACTTTCCTAGCGAATGGCGCATTTCATTAATTTTAATTTAACTATTACACTAATACGCTGTTATTGATATTAAATTTTTACATACCTGTGGGTCTAGTGGCGAAGGGTTTAATAGGTTGCATGGAGTACACGTTCCCTCCGACGACACCCAACCCCGGGTATCCCACATGCTCGTGCTGGGCATGGTTTCCGGAGCCCAAGCTGCAGCACCGGAACATCGAAGTCACACAGTCCGAACACGGTACCAACACTGAATGTGCTTGCTTAGGCAAATAACTGTACCCGTGCACAACATTATTATCCGGCGTATTCTGAGACTTTTCACGCCCTAACAACGCATCAATTCCGAATTTCAACTTGACAACATTCCGATTTGAACACTGATCCGCGCCGGTGTCACTTTTAGCAGAATTCATGCTGTCGACGGACGGACAGATCGTTTTCGAAAGGCATCAGTAGCGCACGTTGTCGAGTTAATCGGTACTAATCTGGTACTAATGAAGTGTAATGAGGCACACGCGACCAGCACAGAACGGCCTGTTCTGGGAGGAGCGTGAAGATCGTATTTATTTCATTGGGTTTGGCTTCTTGTAATCGAGGCGGTGTCTGCCGATGCACCATGTGTGGAGTATCTTTCAAGCGTCTATATTCTACAGATAAATAATTACCCGAGCGAATTTCTTGGGTGGAAATAAAACATTTATTATGTCTATTGAACAAACAGCCTCTGGGTTTAATGATTATCTTCTTGTTAACTGTTATAAATGCTCATTCAATTTGTCTCCCCTGTTGCGTATTTTCAATGCGATATTTGCGAACGCACTTATTGTAAAATAAATGATACAATAACATTTACAAGTTTAAAGTACAAGCGTTATTTTCACTGAAATCATGAATAATATATTCGTAATAAATTGCATATTGACTAGTATACAGGGTGTTTGTTAAAACTAGGTTCTTTTCAGTGGTTTTTAATTATAGTGTATTTATTATACAAAAGCATGGGAACTATCCTTAGAGTAAAATAGGTATCAGTGCTTTATGATTAATTTTAATAGTAGTAGGGTACTAGTACAAAAGATCTAAAAGAGATCGCAGTGGTGTAAGGCTTACCAAAGCCAATGGACCCCGTCTAATCATGGGCCATATAAAAAATATTGTTTTTTTTACTGTCTTCATTACAAAGTACGAGAAAGTATTGTGATCGCGAAAATTTTTTTTTTGCGGAAATATCCGTTTTGGGGTCCCTAGTTGCCATTCCAGCAATTTCTGGAAAAAAAAATTGTGTCTCTCTGTGTGTGTGTGTGTGTGTGTGTGTGTCTGTGCGCGTTGTATCTCAAAAACTAATAGAGCAATTGATATGAAACTCTGAACATAAGTCTTATTTGATAATCTGAAGAACTGAAAAGCTTTTGGTAAAATTTCGTACACCGGAACAGCTGATGTTTGCATCATTGCATTATTGAAGAGAAGCCAAATAATTAGAACTAACATAGACTCAGGACCATATTTGAATTTTTTTTTAAATAATTCAGTCAACCCTTCCTCATAGTTATTGCATTATTACTTTAAAGCCCATTGAACTTGCTTTACTGTTGAATTTGCATTTAACTTTTTTGGCCATTAGAGAAATTGCAATCCAAAGAATAGAGTCAATATTGCTAAATACGTTTGAAAACTATCATTTATCTAAAACTAAACTGAATTGCATTTTTAGCCACATTCATTTTACTCAATAGCAGATAAAGTTGGTTTTCTGGGTTTTTCTTGGTGGCTGAATGGTTAACGACAAAGCAAAAAAATGGTGATGTGGCCATCATGTTACTTTCTCCGATTTGATGCTATAATATGTATTTATATTTATACCTTTTATATCAATTTAAATCATATTTAAAATGTACATCAACCATTTTTCAGTACTTCGTAGCGGAGAAAGTAAAAATTGCATCTACAGGTACTACTTCTAGAACATTGATTTATTTACTTTTAATTGTCGTGATAACAATTTGAAGGAGAAGTTATTTATAATTTATATCGAAAATAAGTTTAGGTCCTATTTCAAACTATGACAATTTGGGACCTTCCATTGGGACTATTATTCAAAAATTAAAGGATATTTTAAATTTATCAAAAGGCAATGGTATTTTGTTTTATTAGAAGGAAGTAGAATCGACACTTTTTGTGACGAGTCGGTATGTTTGTATCCAACAAAAAGTTACTTCTGCTCCGAATAAAACAGCTAATTTTTTTCAAACCGATTTTATCATTTTCGGCGTTTGAAGAAAAAAATGACATGTTTTATTCGCAGTGGAAGACTTTTTGTGGCTCGTCGGTATTTGGATGCCGAGCGTGCCACAAAAAGTGTCGATAAAACTATACATTCTGTTTTTAAGCGAATCCGATTTTTTACATATTGAAACTAAATAAAAACTAAATACATATTTTAAACGATACTTTACAACTTGACAACCCTACCGCAGACGTTGAAAATGTGGTTATAATTTCTAAAACAATTAAGAAAATATGTGACCACCTCGATTATAATGATATAAAAGAAATTTGTATTTTTTTAATGTTTAACGACACTTGTAGGATTTCAAATATTCATTCTTTATAAATTCTTCAATGTGACATTTTCTACAATTTTTGTTTATATTATTTTCATGTAACTATCATCACTTCATAATTACAGACCTAAGAAGTGTTTTTTTTTCTATTTTTAATTTTTTCTCAAAAATCAAAAAGTTTATGAAGTACAATAAACTATGTGCAGTTCTTTGGCATTTTCAACATTTATATAAACACTGGCGGAAAAAAATGAAACACTTGAAATTCGTGAAATTTCGACCATTTTCAAACCGCCATAACTCGGCGTATTTTCAATCGATTTTGATGAATCTTTAAGGGCGAAAAACTTTGAAGTGTCTTCTTTAAATTCATGCATTCTAACTTAAGCGTAACCCCTTCTGCCCCCCTCTAGCACCCCTGTGAAAAAAGTTTTTTCCGGAAACCATGTCCAACTTTGACGATGTCTACGGAGTAGAATTTTGTCGACTCGATCCACCATAAAGGTAATAAAATTTGATCAATACCCTATGCAGGACTCAAAGAACGAAGTTCCTACGATGATTTGGCACCAAGTTATGGGTGTTTGATAAAAGTGCATTTTGCGGTATTTCGCACATAACTCGGCGACTTTTCAACCGAATTTGATGATTCTTACGGGGAAAAATCTCATTTTGGCTCTACTTTAAGGGAGTAAACTCAGATTAGAATGATCCCTTTTCTAACCCTTCAACCCCCGAACAAGAAAAATACGTTTTTGGGCAAAAAAACGTCCAACTTTGGTAACGTGTACCGAGGTGGATAAAATGTGTCAACTCGGTCCACCAAAAGGGTATTAAAATGTGTTCAAATACCTGTGCAAGTCTCAAAAAACGAAGTTCCTATGGCGATTTGGAACGAAGTCATGGGTGTTTTAAAAAAACGTAAATTGTGTGGTCTTTTTCTTTCGTTCGTTTGGAGCGGCGTAGAGCCCTCTCTTTGAGTGGGGGATAAACCCTCTCAAAGAGGACACATTTTGCTTTCGATTTCTCAAAAAATCGTCTAAACCGGTTGGATAGAAGCCGTTTTATCGCCATTTGAAAATTGCCTAAATTTTTACAAATCTGAAGTTTTTAATTTTTTTCCGTCAGTGTAATTTATTTGTTTTTATTGGACGAATGGAAAAATAGACGAATGATGGTGAGTTAGGCCCACATTTTATTCCGACCCTACAGAGATCGTTAAAGTGAGCCTAAATAAAGTTTTTTTGTTAATGGAGTTCTAAGGTACAAAATGCGATATTCATCATTTCGCGCAAACAATGAATTTTCGTGCATACCTCAAAGAAATGCTAAGAAAATTTCATTCGTGAAAACGAAAACAATTTCGTCGAAAAACTTCGGACTTATGACTCAAAAAACCACAAAATTCGCCGTTTTACAAACACCCATAACTTTGTGACAAATCGTCGTAGGAACTTCGTTATTTGAGTCCTGCACAAGTAATTGAACACATTTCAATGCCCTTTTGGTGGATCGAGTCGACACATTTTTTCCAAGTCGGTACACGTTGCCAAAGTTGGACTTTTTTGCCCAAAAACGTCTTTTTGTTGTTCGAGGGTTCGAAAAGGGATCATTCCAATCTGAGTTTACTTAAAGTAGAGGCCAAAATGGGATTTTTTCCCGAAGGAATCATCAAATTTGGTTGAAAGTCACTGAGTTATGTGCGAAAAACCTCAAAATGCACATTTTTTTCAAACACCCATAGCTTGGTGCCAAATCGTCGTAGGAACTTCGTTTTTTAAGTCCGGCATAGGGAATTGATCAAATTTTAATGCCTTTGTGGTGGATCGAGTCGAAAAAATGTTTCCTACTCCGTAGACATCGCCAAAGTTGGTTTTCCGGGCGGAAGGGGTTACGCTTAATTTAGCATACATGACTTTAAAGAAGACACTTCAAAGTTTTTTGCCCTTAAAGATTCATCAAAATCGATTGAAAATACACCGAGTTATGGCGGTTTGAAAATGGTCGAAATTTCACGAATTTCAAGTGTTTCTTTTTTTCCTTCGGTATAGATTTTTTTAATAATGATCATATTTAGACTTATCTTGGAAACAGAAAACGGATTTTAGAATGTTTCCATTCAATTTAATTACCATTTGAGGTTTTCAATTTTGTTTATGGTTAATTTTTACGGAAAAACTTATTTTTTTATAATCTATTGCTATATTTACAGCCGTTTAGAGACTGGTCAGTTAAACACTCGAAAATCTCAAAAAATCGCTCAAAAAAGTTAATATTAAAACACCTAAAAACCCAAACAATTCAAATATATAAAGGCAAATTTGCATTCCGAATTTTGATATTGGCTTGAGATTGTCAAAATTATGAAAGATGGAAATGATATTATTACAAATTTTAATAAACCTTACTGACCGTTTTCTCAAAAACTAAAGAGATTTCGAAAAAAACGTATTGCACATTTTGCCATTCTCTACAATTAAATACAAATAAATTTGATGCAACTATGATCGTTTCATAAATATAAACCAAAAACGAAAACAAAAAATTGTTGAAATCTCCCGTAGGGACCCCAAAACGGATATTTCCTTTAAAAAAAATTATAAAAACATTTTCATGATCACAATATTTTCTCGTATACTTTTTCCGCTTGAAATTGAAAATCTACCTTCGAAGGGACTTTGTTGCAGCCCATTGTGCGCTCGGATTTTTATTAGGGTAATGGGAAGAGACTGGCCGTCCAGAGCCGGCTTCGCAGTACGTGCGAAAATTAGAAAGATACATTATCAGAAAAATACATATATTGCATCAAGTCAAATATATACACAATAAAATTCATTACATTCCTATTTTAATCATACATGTAAAAGAGTGCAGTATTACAATAAATAAATAAATATGACAAAAATTATATAAACGTGCGATAATTAGAAAAATACATTACATCAAGTCAAATATATACACATCATAAAATTCATTACATTCCAATTTTAATCGTACATATAAAAGAGTGCAGTATTACAATAAATAAATAAATATGACAAAAATTACATAAAGAAACAAATATTACTCCGCACAACTTGAAACATCACTTTCACTTTCAGTTTCACTTTGAAGATTAATATTGAAACATACAGTTGGTTCCTAAAGCGTCGTATAATCGTTTTCAATTTTTATAACATGACTGATGCAGTTCTTCCACGTGGTAGTTGGAATGTTGTTAAATTCTTGTTGGATCATTTTAATTGTTTCTTCGCTCATTTTGGGATTTGTATTATTTTTCCGCAAATTACTTTTTACTGTTGACCATACAAGCTCAATTGGATTTAATATACAGTAGTAAGGAGGAAGTCGCAACACTTGGTGGCCAAATTCTTCTGCCATCTTATCAACTACATATTCCTTTTTGAAATTTCGTGCTTTGATAATTGTCAACAAATCTTTTTTTTCGAATTGGGGGAAAAAATTAGATTATTCTGAATGCAAAACTCAGCTATATCATTTTTCTTAGAAGCCATGGTAGGAATTCTGTTCAGTTGCCTTGAGTGGTATGCTGCATTATCCATTACAATAACTGTATTATTTCCAATATTAGTCAATAATTGATTTCGGAAACAAGTTTCGAATAGTTCAGCATTCATGTCCTGATGATAATCTAAACAGCTTGAGCCAACATTTTTCGCTGATAACAATAAAGCATTTGGCACAAAACCTAAATCTCCTCCCGCATGTAGAATTACAATTATTTTTCCTCTATTTCATGGAGTGCTAAGGTAACACTTATTAGATTTGTTGATCCATCCCTTAGAAACGACGTCGTGAGTATCGAACCACGTTTCATCCAAATAAATGATCGACCTCCCTGCATTCCGATATTCCTTAATTTTTTCTAAATAGTCATATCGGTGTTTTTGCAATCTTGGTGATTCCATTATTGCAATTCGTTTGTCTAGCGTTTTGTATCTAAAACCTTGGCTGAGGAGATATTCATGCAGGGCTGTTCGTGTGTATGGAAACTCATCTCCCAACTTTTCCAAAATAAATTCAATTGTTGGAACTTTACCTGATTTATACGAGTCGTAGATAGTATTTTTAATCCTCTTAGCGGTGGCATCATCTATCAAATTTTGAACTTCTTCGACGTCTCCTTTCCAATGGTCCTTTTCTGACTATTTTCCACACTGTTGAATATGGAATTCCAGTTAGAACCGAAATTCTCCGCAATGCAGATTGATGGTTCTCGCTTATAAGAGTGTTATACATGTGTACCACCACTCTCTTAATATCCGTTGAAAGAAACATGTGTTTTGCTGACGTCTGATTTTCATCTTCCATTTGATCGCCGTTATTTGGAATTCGTCAAAATTAATTTGAAAAGAATTTCCATAGATAGATTGAAGGGACTCTGTAGATTGTTGATAGAAATCTTCAACATACATTCCGGAGAAGCCTCTCTCCTCACATGGTTGGGGATCATCGAAATAAGTTTAATTATAAATAGATGAAATTAATTTTGCTGTTTCACTTAATGACGTTTCCATCGTGCACTTAAACCTTTCACAAGATAATAATTGTACCGTTGCAAAGAAAAAAATTACACCAATTAAAACACAAATCTATTTGAGGCTGTCTTTATGTACTTCTTAAACTTATTACAACTTAAATAGTGGGGGAATTTGTAACTCATAATTATCTAATGGCGTCTATCATTCAAAAAAATTTAAAGGGAGCATTTTATTTGTACTGTTACAAAAAGGAAGGAGTTAAGGAATTTGTAACTATTAATAACCTAATGGCGTCTACAATCTTGTACTAATGGCATTCCTCATTAAAAAGGATTTAAAGGGAGCATTATATTTGTACTGTAACAAAGAGGAAAGAGTTGAGGAATTTGTATCTTTTAATAACCTAAAGCCATCTATAATCTTGCACTATTGGCATTAATCATTAATAATTATTCAAAACGAGCATTAGAAAGCAGACAGCGAATATGTTCAAAATTTGTGGAAATCAACTAGTCTGACTTGGATACTCGGATAATATCTAGTTTCTTTTAATTATTGTAGTAAAATGTAATAAGTATAATAATACTATTTTAGATAATTTTAGTTCATGTAACGTAGAAATGGGGGCAAATATGCAATTAGCGAAGCCGACTCTGGACGTCCGCAGAGGGCCAGCCTCTTCTCATGACCCTAATAAAAATCCGAGCGCACAATGGGCTGCAATAAAGTCCCTTCGAAGGTAGATTTTCAATTTCAAGCGGAAAAAGTATATTTACATTCAGAGAATAAGATAAATTCACTGCACTTTGCAGATTTTACAGAGAAAGGTTTTGCTTATTGATCGATGTTAGCTGCCAAAATAAGACTTAACGAAAGCTTCTTGTAACTAAATGATTTAGGTTTAATCAAAATTTGCCATTTGAAGATGACAAAGATCGCGTTTCTAATAATTGCATTTTATTGAAAGTATCACTATTTTTACTTTCTCCATTACGAAGTACGAGATAGCATTATGATCGTGAAAAATTTTTCAATTGTTTTTTACGGAAATATCCGTTTTGAGGTCCTTAGAGGCGACTTCAAAGATTTCTGGAAAAAACATTTTATGTCTCTGTGTGTTTCTATTCTATTGTATCTCTTTCCACATGAACTTGGTATTAAAAGCTATTAGATGGCGTTAATATTTATTTCACTATTTTAATAGTGCTGGATCGTTTAAGACTATTAGTAGCTAGAGTGGGTTTTAAGAAATTTTAAAATTATTTCCTAATATTGTCGTAATAGCCCATCGACGTGATTATTTTGGCTTATATCAAAATTAGAAATTTTAATGAGCAATATTACAACCAAATTACAAGCTTTATTCGAACGTGAGTTATAAACCCACAACACACGTTTGTAATAAATATTCATATCGAATATTTTATTATTGATTTAATGTCATTAACATAATTATATAAATGTTTTCTAAAATAATAATGTTATTACCATATTTACGATGTTTATTTTTGTTAAATTTTATGACAATCCGGAATCGTAAAATATGTTGCAATATTTTATTGAGCGCTCTTTTAGTTTTTACAGGCGTAATTTGTATCCAAAATAATAATTCATTACATTGGTCGACAAAATTTTAGTTGCATTGATAAAAGCAATAATTTGGGTGTGCTGAATCCAAATATGACGTTATTTTTTTCCTAGAACTCGGCTAAAAAAATTCAAAATATTTGCTACAAGAATAAAATGTTGTGAAGTTGCTACAACGTGATTCCATAAAAATCCCAAAATGGCCCCTGCCTTACTTACAAAATAATCTCACATAAGCGCCATAGTGTTCATTCCAAAGTAACTTTTTTTTTAATTTCCACTAAGAAAAATTGAAAAACAATGGCAACAAACTTAAAACTTTTCATAAAGACTACACTAGAAGATTTCGTAAAAATCGCAAATTAACCCTTCTCCTAATCACAAGATAATCCTACTGGAACATCCTTATCTTTTCAAGGTTACATTTTTTGAATTTCGGCTAAAAAATTGAAAACTTTTAGCTGTAAGAATTAAACTTTCTGAAATTACTTCAAGTACATGCTTCTATGTGATTGCATAAAAATCCCAAAATATCCCCTCAAAATATGACATTGAAACCCTCGAAAAATGAGGTTTTATTTTTTTAGCCACTAAAAAATTATTATAAAAATCTGAAAAAATTCATAAAAATTTTTAAACCAAATATCAAATTAGGTGAGTTTTTTCAGGGTCATTCAATATTGTTTAGGGAATTAAAATTAATATTTTTTAAGCTTAAACATTTTTTCAGCCCTAAGCGATCGAGTGACGGAACATTTAATTTTGTCATATCATTCTTATCTGTGATTTTTTCATCTTCCAATGTTTGCTGCGTCATCTTCAAAAATTTGAATAATTAATATTTTAAAGTTATGTTGATATTTTTGATATATTAATCAACAATTGAACAGTAATTTGATATAAAATTATTGGTAATATTTTAGTATTAATAATTTTCTTTTCAGTTTCGTGTAAACAACCCCATTGCTTACCAGGATATGACCTTGAAACCCTTGAAAAATAAGATTTAATTTTTTAACCACTAAAAATGATTATAAAAATATGAAAAAAATCACACAAATTTTCGATCCAAATACCAAAATACATTCATTTTTTCAAGGTCATTGAAGGTTATTTAGGGCAGTGGTTCTTAACCTTTTAGTAGTCGCGGCCCTCTTAAAATGCGAAAGTATATTCGCGCCCCCCCCCCCCCCCCTTAAGATCCTAAAATATTTTTACTTTCTCCGTTACGAAGTACAAGAAAGTATTGTGATCGTGATTTTTTTTTCAAAATTTTTTTTTACGGAAATATCCGTTTTGGGGTCCCTAGATGCCATTTCAACAATTTCTAGAAAAAAAAAATTGTGTCTGTGTGTGTGTGTGTGTGCGTGTGTCTGTGTGTGTGTGTGTGTGTGTGTGTGTGTGTCTGTCTGTGCGCGCTGTATCTCAAAAATTAATAGAGCAGTTGATATGAAACTCTGAACATCCGTCTTATTTGATAATCTGAAGAACAAAAAAGTTTTGGTAAAATTTCGTACACCGGAAGTGGGCGTTTACCTTAACTGTTTTTTGTTTTTTGTCAATATTTTCTTAAATATGAAAATTATCACAAAAACATTTAAACAAACTTTGAAGACAACAAAGAAATAAACATCTTTTGCTTGAAAACATTTTTCATAAAATCATTTTTATTCGAGAAAAAAATTTATTATTTTTTTTTAATTTTTGGTTTATAATTATAAAACGATAATAGTTACAGCAAATTTATGTGAATAATAATTGTAGAGAATGCTAAAATGAACAATTTATAAAGAATAAGTTTTTTGCGAAATCCCTTTAGTTTATGAGTAAACCGAGTTTTTGAATTTGAAGTATAATTTTCCCATCTTTCATAATTTTGACGTTTTAAACGTCAGTTTCATCCGAGTTTACGCAACGCTCGATGTATATTTAAAATATGATTTAAATTGAAAATAAACCATGAAAGCGTATATATAAATGATACCATCAAGTCTGAGAAAGTAACATGATGGTCACATCACCATTTTTTTGCGGCTAGTATTGTACCAAACTTTTTTTCTTGAAAAGTAAATTCAAACTTAAATCCTTTATTAATTTAATTAGAGTGTCATCGTGAGTTGGTTATAAATTGGTATTATCCCTCGGATCTCGAATCTATTTTTTGCTATCAATTTCATTACTTGGAAAATCCTTGTCAAATTTTTCAATAAATTTTTGGAGATGGCATTAAATTAAAATTAGTATTGGCTTGAGCCTCTTCCTTTCTTCCACTATTTCTTTGAGGTGGTCTTCTTGGATGTATATATTGGTTCCATTTAGATTTGTTCTGTTCTTTGGTATCAGCAGTTTTCTTCTCTATGTAGTTAGCCCTGTTAGGATTGGGCTGTTTGGTGCTCTTTTGTCGATTTATTTTATGGAGTCTATATCCTCTTCTCCTACATTGACCTTTAATTTTGTTTTAATTGCATCGACTTTTATTTTTGCTAGATCCCAGTAGCCTTCCTTTTATTTTGATTGGAAAGAACAACAGGTTTTTCCTTTTCAAGCTTTTATCTAATTGGTTTATTCTGTTTTCATTTTTCTCGGTTTTTTTTTATTCGAGACATTTGTTTGTTGTGTTATTGGAATTTTTCATTTATGTTCATATTTATTATGTTTGTATATTCTTCATAAAATTTACAATTATCTGTAATCATTTGAGAATACACATTTTTTGGGCCCCAAGAAAGTGGGCGCCCTAAGATATAGCTTATTATAGATAATAAAAACGTTTCCCATATGTGCAGAACTTCAGCAGACATACTTCGACAAAATGGGCCCTTTTCCTGAAGAACGACACATTTATTTATTTTTAATTATTTTATTGTCATTGCACGCATTTTCTGTTTCTATCAAAAAACATAACTTTCACTTGGACAACATAGTAGTATGACAAAACATCGTTGGTGCGTTGCTGGTCTGAACAAATATTATCAAACAGGATAATGTTAAAAGTGATTTCACGGTATATTAAAAACCCATATCTCGGCGTTACTTAATATCATCGTAAGCTCATTGTTACTCAATATCAATTCATCTCGAGCGGACCATCTGAGTACCAGCGTGAAATCCGAAAATCTCCGGGCTCACACTTTATAAAGGGTATTTACATTTTTATGGGACCGTCGAGCATGATTTATTTATTAGATTTAATGGATGTTAAATATTATACCTTTATGTGTGTAAATTTGATGTAACTAATTTTATTACATCCTTTTTTATCAATTATTAATCACGGCGGGGCATTCGAGTGCACACGCCGCGGCTGAAAACTTTATGTGTATAAATGAATACTTAAATGGAAACGGGTGACTCAAAAGACTTGGGAGGTAACTTTTTCTGCCTACGGTAAGTGTATCCGAAACCAGGATTGATAATTGTCACAGGAGACTATAAATATTACATAGGATTCGAAATTTAAGACACACGTAACGGTGAGCGTTACAAATGTTGTTTATTGATGAATAATGTATTCGATATGCAGAATACTCAAAAAATCACGTAACGTTTGTCATTTTAGAAAGTCATTGTGTTACATTATTTATAATGTATTCCTTACTAAGTTAGTCGGAATTTGTTGTATAATTTCAATTTACAATGAATTTAAGTCTCTTGACACTTTTGTTTGTAATAAATCAATTGAGTGCTCAACAATAAGGCTTTAAAGCATTAAAATATATTCTCTTAATTAAAATATTAACACAAATCTACTCTGTCATGTCGTATCCTTAGAAGATATCGACGATGCAGTCAAATATCTCAGTGATATATTGTTAAATTTATATACCACTTTTATACCATTGAAGAAGTGTATTATAAAAAAAACACCTACACCGCTGACTTACTGAGAATCTAAAGCTTATCATGACAATCAGGGATAATAAATATAAAACTTCGAAAACTATAAAAAAAATATTCTTTTGGGAAGAGAATAAGTAGTGGAGAAATTTCACTAACATAGCTATTAAAAGCGAGATGCGAGCATACCTCAATTAAACATTTCGTAATGCCACCATAAGTGAAACATAGAAGGAACTCAAGAATATGATTGTTGTAAACAAACCAAAAACTGATCTCCCAAATGAAATTTCTGATCAAAATGATATTAATAATTCGTTTATCACCTCTATTCCAATGCCAAATAATATCAATAAAGATAATATTTTGCATTCATACCAGAATAGTATGAAAACACCTATCACAAATAAATTTACTTTTACCAGAACCAACGATGAGTAGGTCTCAAATAAAATATCAAATCAAATGTCACAGGAATTGATGGATTAAATATAAAATTTATTAAATTGTGTTTTCCATATATCATCCCATTATTAACACACATAATTAATTACTGCTTTGAGAATGTATATCCATCGAAATAGAAAGAGTCGATTATCAGACCAATTCCAGAAAATGCGATTCCAACAAATTTTAAAGATCTAAGAAAACAGCTGAATGTCAACTCAGTCAATATATGCATGAAAACGATCTTCTACCTAAAATGCAATCTGGATTTAGAGAAAATCACAGGTGTCAGTCTGTATAAAACATTTCTGATTACATTATTACTAATATGGACAATGGATACGTCACTGCCTTGGTGTTACTCGATTTCAGTAAGGCATTTGACGTTATCGATCATGAGATATTCTTGTCATCGGCCTAGCTAGCGATACTGTAGACATTTTTTTAATTTTTTAATTTGTTTTAATTTTATTTTCTTTTTTTTTTTTTTTAATTTTACTTAAATAATAGAGTTCAATATGTGGTCAGCAATGACAAAACATCTGATAAAGCTCCAATCTGTTCAGGTATATCTAAAGGATCTATTTCAGGTCCATTATTGTTTAGTATACTGGGTGTTTCAAATTCGAAGTTCACCATGGGGATCTCGCTTATTAGAAGAGATAGAGGGTATGTTTAAATTTGGCACTTTTACAGAATTTTATGCTGATTAATAACCCACTGAAAAAAAATTCTTAAATTCTTTTGTTTTCAAGTAAAGTCAAAAAAACGGAAAAAGCTGATTTTCGTTTTTTCTTTATATCTCCGTTATTTGAGGAGATATTTAAAAATTGTAAAGATGTTCTTAAAGCACTTTTTTATTATCTAATAGATGGCGTAAAACTTTTCTTTGTAACATGTTTCGTTTCTTTTCAACCATCATCAACTTTCTTATTTCTTGTGGACGCCATATTTATTTTTTATCACATCTGAATGCCCAATTTTTTGTGATGACAACAATATAACATAACATACATTTAATTTCGTAAATCGACATATAATCGTAAACACTTTTATTGGAAATCTCTGTAGCGCTTACTAAAAATCATCGGTGCCATGGAATTAAAAACGATTAAAAATCTGAATACCTCTTTGTTTGTCAAACATTATTATTTTGTATGAATAAAAATGTCGTTTGATAATTTAGAGAATGTTACGTATTTTTTATTCAGTAAACAGAAATACAGAATTTGTTAGTCAAAAATATTTACAAATGTATACAGAAAGAAGGAAACTGCATCGAACAATTTTTTATGCAAATGAACAATTATTTTGGACGACATAAACGATACAAAATTAAAAGTTCTTAATAAATAAAATAATATACAATACTAATAACTATAACACAAATATGGAAATTATTAATTATAATTTATGATCAAATAAAAAACCGTTTTCAGTAATACACAATTGAGCGCATTTTTTAACATTATTTATTGCCCTATAAACACTTCTTCTGGGAATCGTATTGAAGGCATTCGTAATACCATCTCTGAGTTGTTCAACATTCTCGTAAGTATGACGGTAGACTGTGTTTTTAATAAAACCCCAGAAAAAATAATCCAAGACACTCCAAATCGGGTGATCTAGCTGGCCAAGTTACAATTCCACCGTTGGAATTGAATACATTTGATTTAAATAATTGCGAACATGTCTGGCATTGTGCGCTGGTGCACCATCTTGCTGCTACCAGAACTTAATCCAAATAATTAGAAATGTTTGTTTGAAGAAGATGTAAATATCGTTCACTGGTTAGAGACCTTTCGTACATAATTGGCCCAATTATATTTTCATTATAAATACCTGCCCAAACTTTTACTCCAAAGCGATGCTGTGGCCTAAATATGTTTTGTAAGTAAACGTAAAATTAAAGAATTAAGATACATTTAGTATTACTATTTCCAACATATTATTGCTATCTTTTTGGGTAATTTTATTACCGTATGCTTTGCGATGTTGAATCAATGATCCAAACTCTCCTAAATTTCTGTCCATCCGTAGAAAAAATGTTCGATGAGGTTGCCTTCTTTCTGGATACATTTGTAAATATATTTCACTGGCTAATACCGTATTTCTATTTACTGAATAAAAAATACGTAACATATCACGTTTTTCCGAATTATCGAACGACATTTTTGTTCATAAAGAATAATAATGTTTGACAAACAGCTATTCAGATGTTTCATTGTTTTTAATTCCATGGCACCGATGATTTTTAGTAAGCGCTACAGAGATTGCCAATAAAAGTGTTTTAGTCGATTAAATGTTCATTTACGAAATTAAATGTATGTTGTGTTATATTGTTGTCATCACAAAAAATTAAGCATTCAGATGTGATAAAAAATAAATTTAGCGTCCATAAGAAATAAAGAAGTTGAAATATCCGTTTTGGGAATAAGAATTTATTGGTCTTTTTCATTGTAACAACAATATAAGACACGTCAAAATAGAATACAAATTAAAAATATGGTTAATCATAATTGTTAAATCAATATAATAATTGTAAAAGTTATTTCAATGTCTCTTAGACTTTTACCTTCAAACTCATTGGCTGAAATGCATAAAAATAAGTAAATGCTTTTACTAGGAATTTGTTAGTATACCCTAGCAGTTATTTGCATAAAAGTTAGTATTTACTTACTACTAAATATTTTTGTTTTCTAGCATATGCTAGTATAAAGGTTTTACTGAATTTTTCAGTAAAAGCTTACATCGAAATGCATAAAAAAGAAGCATTTACTAAAAAATTACAGTAAATACTACCATTTTTTCAAGCTGAAATTTGAGAGGCTTGACTTGTCAAAGTCTCTTACTGAATTTCAGAAAATGGCTCTATACCAAATCATTCCTCAAAATAAGATTATTATTATTAAATCATTTGTACCAAACTTTGAAATCATGACATGTAGCTGCCTTAATAGTAGTAGCGCTTTAGAGATAGTACACAAGAATTCTGAAAAGTCAGAATTTGGAACTCTATACAGACATAATACACTTATTTGTGGGGATGGGATTTCGACCGCACATAGTTCATACTGACTCACAACACTGTCGATCACTTGAAAGGTAGGTTATGGCGTAGTAGTATCATTGATCCCCCATACGGTCTGTTTCTGCAGAAACTTGGTGCAGTTATGTAATCCTGAAGTTTAAAGTAACTCGATTCTTAATTTAGAAGCAAATGCTCAGTGATGCACAAAATATCCATAGCCTCAAAATTTTAAATTCATTTAATTTATACCCTATTGATTGGACATTTAAGTGAAATAAAGTAACCTTGTCGCTTGATTTTTCATTTGTCGGATGCGGGCTTTTGACTTTCAAAAAAAAAATTAAAAACACCAGATTTATGGCCATCAGGCGCCATAAATCTGGTGTTGTAAATTCTTCTAGTAGATCGAAATCAGCTCTAAGTTTAAGAGATGATGTTTTATTTAATTTCTGAGATTTCAGTTTCTCGATTATGAAAGCAATTGATGGGAATCCAGTGGCTTAAAATCTGTTATTTGATTTACGGTAGTCTCTCGTTTCACGCGACCTATATGCAGCCATGACTTTTATGTGACTGCACTAAAGTTATTATGTCCCTACGACGCTTTACCTCTAATTAATTGTTTCCTTTTTGTTGTAATAGTTTTTGGACTGGCGATTGTTAATTTGTTAAGTTGGGCAGAGCAATATTTCACTCCATATTTCATCCTGATTGTTGTCTGCTGTATTTTTCGCCTGAGTCTGGAATATCTTCCGCCACTGCAGCGATTTGTTCTTGTGCTTCTTTTCGAACTTGACCATGACATTTATTAATTTAAGCGTTTGTTGGGCTTTCTACGGTGTTTTTATGTTGGATGATGTTTTTCTCATTAACGTCATTGAAGCCTATAATAGTCCAGTAAAAAAAAAGAAAAAAAAATCTTTTTAAATTTTTTTTTGAATCTCCAATATTTCAGCTGTAATCCGACATCGAAAAGAAAAGAAAGTCTCCTGAGCTCTTGAAACTGCTTCATGATCTGTAAAGATTATGAATAAATGACAAATCATTAAATTCCTTGAGCATTGATGATCCCTGTTCGCACAAATTAATTTCAAAATTTAGGAAAGGGTGTTTATGGTTTTTAAATAATCACAATTTAGGGTATATTTTGAGTAATTTTAGCAAGTTTAATTTAATTTTATTTTATATTTTTTTCAAGTCACGAAAGTTATTGATGTTTTTCGGAAATTTACGATCCGTTTGCTTAAATTTATTTCAAAATTTAGAGAAAGGGTGTTTAAGGTTTTTAAATAATAATCATTTGAGATGTATTTTGAGTAACTTTGGCAAATTTTAAGTAGATAGAAATTATTTTTATATTTTTTTCGAGTCACGAAAGTTAATATTTTTTTCGCAAATTTATACTCCTTTTGCATAAATTCATTTCAAAATTTAGCGAAAGGGTATTTAAATTTTTTAAATAATAATAATTTAGGGAGTATTTTGACTAACTTTAGGAAGTTTTAAGTCACGAATGTTATTAATGTTTTTCGCAAATTTACTATACGTTTGCATAAATCTATTTCAAAATTTAGCGAAAGGTTGTTTAAGTTGTTCAAATAGTTATAATTTAAGGAGTATTTTGAGTAACTTTAGGAAGTTTTAAATCGATAGTAATTGTATTTATATTTTTTTCGAGTCACTAAAGTTATTGATATTTTTCGCAAATTTACGCTCCGTTTGCATAAATTTATTTCAAAAATTAGGAAAAGGGTGTTTAAGGTTTTTAAATAATAATAATTTGGGATGCATTTTGAGTAACTTTGGCAAATTTTAAGTCAATAGATTATCTTTTTCTTCGAGTCACGAAAGTTATTGATATTTTTCGCAAATTTACGCTCCGTTTGTATAAATTTATTTCAAAATTTAGGGTAAGTGTGTTTAAAATTTTTAAATAAAAATAATTTTTGGTGTATTTTGAGTAACTTTGGGAAGTTTTAAGTCTATAGAAATTATCTTTATATTTTTTTCGAAACACTAAAGTTAATGATATTTTTTTCGCAAATTTACGCTCCGTTTGCTTAAATTTATTTCAAAATTTAGAAAAATAGTGTTTAAGGTTTTTAAATAATAATAATTTGGGATGTATTTTGAGTAACTTTGGCAAATTTTAAGTCAATAGATCATCTTTTTTTTTCGAGTCACGAAAGTTTTTGATATTTTTCGCAAATTTACGCTCCGTTTGTATAAATTTATTTCAAATTTAGGGTAAGTGTGTTTAAGATTTTTAAATAAAAATAATTTTGGGTGTGTTTTGAGTAACTTTGGGAAGTTTTAAGTCGATAGAAATTATCTTTATATTTTTTTCAAATCGCGAAAGTTAATGATATTTTTTTCGCAAATTTACGCTCCGTTTGCATAAATTTATTTCAAAATTTAGGAAAAGGGTGTTCAAGGTTTTTAAATAATAATAATTTGGGATGTATTTTGAGTAACTTTGGCAAATTTTAAGTCAATAGATTATCTTTTTTTTTTTCGAGTCACGAAAGTTATTGATATTTTTCGCAAATTTACGCTCCGTTTGTATAAATTTATTTCAAAATTTAGTGTAAGTGTGTTTAAGATGTTTAAATAAAAATAATTTTTGGTGTATTTTGAGTAACTTTGGGAAGTTTTAAGTCTATAGAAATTATCTTTATATTTTTTTCGAAACACTAAAGTTAATGATATTCTTTTCACAAATTTACGCTCCGTTTGCATAAATTTATTTCAAAAATTAGGAAAAGGGTGTTTAAGGTTTTTAAATAATAATAATTTGGGATGTATTTTGAGTAACTTTAACAAGTTTTAAGTCCATAGAAATTATCTTTATATTTCTTTGGAGTCACGAATGTTTTCACAAATTTAATTTCCTAATTCCTAATTTTACCTTTTCTTGTTGTCGTGAATATTTTTCAAGGTTTTATCAAATTTCTAAATTTATTTAAAGTTACGGACGAAGAAACAAAATTTGTATGAAACTCGAGAGTCGGCAACCTTTCCTACTCGTGAAAAAAGTATTACTTTACTCACTTGTTGCATAAATAACTATTTTCTACCTGTGTGTCCCTATCTTTTCGTAATTTCACGGAATTAATTTCAAAAAATATATTTTGCCGATTTTACAGCGACAAAAAAGCAAATCGAAGCTATTCAACGTCGGATTAGAACTAAAATATTGGATATAAAAAAAATGTTAATTTAGTTTTTTATAGATAAGTTAAAAACCATATTTTTTATCTGAACTATTTTTTCGTATCAGTTATAGTTATATATTATAGAGTTGTGAGTTTGATCCATGTTACTGGCTGGAAATGTTGAAAGAGGATATATGTACGTCCAGTATTTTATATATTTTATTTTCTGAACTAGTTTCGGGCTATAGGCCCATCTTTAGCAGAAAACTAAAAGATAACAACAAGATAGTATAAAAATTAAAATAAGTTGCAAAATATCATGAAGCAAGGGAGGTAGTTTGTTATTAAAAATAAAAAGTTATGCTCTGCACACATTCACTATTAGTTTTTTAAGGACGTGTAAGTAAACCACATCTTTCTCTTTATAATGAATTTTCATTAGAACTTTTATTTCGTTCAACAATTTTACCGCACAAATTTTCTTGTAACCCCATTTTTATAACGTTACGCTAACAAAAATCTTTTAATTTTTAATAACAAACAACCTCCCTTGTTTCATGATATTTTGCAACTTATTTTAATTTTTATACTATCTTGTTGTTATGATTTAGTTTTCTGCTGAAGATGGGCCATTTGCCCGAAACTAGTTCAGAAAATAAAATATATAAAATACTGGACGTATTTCCCTCTTTCATTATATATTATAGTTATAGTTACCGAGATAAAGGCAAAAAACTGAAAAGTGTACCTTTTTCCAAGATTGCGGCAACAGATTTTGACGAGTACTTTTGGTATGTTCAATAGGAAGCTGTAATAAGCATGTACATCAAAGTTCAAATCTTTACCGATTAATATTGTTATTTGTCGAAAATTGGTCTAATTTGACTGGACTATAATTCCGCTACCATCCACCACTGTACTTATTAATACAGGCCGTTCTTACTCAAAAACTATTACCAAGAAGATATCCTAATTAGTATAAATTTATAAAGTTTACGAGTTTCCGTAAATGAATTTATCATGGGAATTTTCTTAAATTCAGTTAGATTTAAACATTTAATTAAAGTGTGTGGCAATATCCTATTAGTTTTATCGATATGCCTGTTCATGTATATTAACATTCCCTGTTTATAATATGAATTATAAATATTTGTTAATGACCAATTTGTTTAATCGAATATTTTTCATAATTAATATCGCTGTTTCAACACTAATCATGTACCAATTAACAGTAAAAGAAATGCACGTTATTTATTTTAATGGAATTTGTTCCAGTCGTGTCTTGACTTTAACTGTATGGATAACACACAATTAATATTTACTACTTCCTATGTTAAATTTGATAATGAATTATATTTTAAGAAAATATGTAAACGGTAATATTTAATGGAAATTATGAATTTTATTAATTCGTCCTTAATCTTATAAATATTGTAAAAAACAAACAGGATATATACCGGGGTTCTTGGAATCGCTTCGTTGTTAAGCATTGTAGAATGGTACGCGCTTAAACAAAAACCAAATTCAAAACAATTAAATTTGAAGAGAATTTCTAAACCTAAATAGGAAATATCAAGGAATAATAAGTCCCCTTTTGCGATAAATTTATGTGAGAAAATATTCCCTTTCTTCACATCTGAACATTTTTCAGCTTTCCCTGGTGTGGAAAATTGCTGGGCAACGTGGCGTGTGTTAATTGAAACTTGCATTTAATTTAGTGTACAAGTCAGAGGTTAAATTATGGTTTGTTCAGGATATTTACGTTTATGTTAGAAAATACGTCGGCGTTGGTGCATTCGGTGGCAATGCAGGGTCACAGATTAACGGAGTCAAGCAACGTTGGTCCGGTTTTGATGTTGCATGGGCGACTGGTACCATTAATGGAGCTTCGCATGTTCGGAATTAACAAGCTCAGTTACACATACAATTACACTAGATCTACACGACTGAAAGATCTCATGATCGATGGCCAATTGGGCAAAGCATAACGAATACAATTCCTACTACTCCTACTAAGTTGGAAGTAGTCAGAGAAAATACAAATGCGAAACTCGCTCGGCGAGGGAATCTGCCGCATGTCGGTGCTTAGTTCGGTCGAAACCCATCCCCACATAAAATAAAATTATGAGGTAATAAAATTTACAAGCCTAGTTCACTTCTCGCCCTTAAGTGATCGACTGACGGCAAATTTTATTTCGTTATATGATTTCTATCAGTTAATGCCATATCTGTGATTTTTTCATCTTCCAATTTTTGGTGCGTCATCTTCAAAAATTCGAATAACTAAAATGTTTATTTTGATATTTTTTTAATATATTTATCAACAATTGTACAGTAATTTTATATAAAATTATTGGTAATATTTTAATAGTAATTTTCTTTTCAGTTTCGTATAAATATGTTACCCCATTTTTGCCAAGATATGACCTTGAAACCCTCGAAAAATAAAATTTTATTTTTTTAATCACTAAAAATTATTGTAATAATCTGAAAAATTCACATATATTTTTTACCCAAATAAAAGTTTATTTAGGGTATTATTTTTTTTAAGTTTTCACCATTTTTCTTTCGCCCTTTCTAAACTTGAAAAAATTTACTTAATTTGGTATTTGGAATAAAATTTGTTTATGATTTTTTCAGATTTTTATAGTGGTTAAAAACAAAAACCCATTTTTCGAGGGTTCCATGGTCATATCTTGACAAAAAATTGGGTTGTTTATAAGAAACTGAAAAAAAATTAATTCTGAAATACTAATAATAATTTTACATAAAATGACTGTTCAACTGTTGATAAATATACAAAAAATATCGTAAAAATATTAGTTATTCGAATTTTTGAAGATGTCGCACCAAACGTTGAAAGATGAATAATCACATAGATGGTATTTATTGATAGCAATCATATGACGAAATAAAATTTTAAATTAAACTTTTTCAAGACTTTTAAACATTTTTTGGGCCAATGTTTTTAGTACTCTTAAACTCTTTGGCATTTTTTTGAGACAATTTTTTCTAGTACTCTTTTTGGCATTTTTTTCAGTTCACTTTTTCAAGACTTTTTAGCAATTTTTTGGGACAATTTTTTTTAGTACTCTTAAGACTCTTTGGCATTTTATTCAGGACAATTTTTTCCAGTACTCTTTTTGGCATTTTTTCAGTTCACTTTTTCTTTTCAAGACTTTTTAGCATTTTTTTGGGACATTTTTTTAGTACTCTTAAGACTCTTTGGCATTTTATTCAGGACAATTTTTTCCAGTACTCTTTTTGGCATTTTTTCAGTTCACTTTTTCAAGACTTTTTAGCATTTTTGGGGGACAATTTTTTTAGACTCTGGCATTTTTTCCAAGACAATTTTTTTTAAGTACTCTTTTTGGCATTTTCTTTAAACAATTTTTTTCAGTGCTCAATTGGCATTTTTTTCAGGACCATTTTTTCAGTACTCTTTTTCAAGACTACTATGGCATTTTTTTTTGAAGACAATTTTCTTCAGTATTCTTTTCCAAAACTCTTTTTGGCTTTTTTTTTCAAGACAATCTTTTTAGTACTCTTTCTCAAGACAAAATCTTTACTTCTACAGCAGGATTTCTATAGCATAACATAATTCAA
The DNA here is from genome assembly GCA_910593695.2 of Ocypus olens. Taxonomy (NCBI): domain Eukaryota; kingdom Metazoa; phylum Arthropoda; class Insecta; order Coleoptera; family Staphylinidae; genus Ocypus; species Ocypus olens. Next base: position 8,633,007 of record OU343054.1, on the reverse strand, counting down.
AAATTATATAATTACGTAACACCAAGAATAAGAGTCTCTTTTAACCAAGTTATTTTAAGTTGTTTCGTGAATACATGTCTGAATTTAACTTGATGTATTTTATACCTGACGTGTCAAATATTGTAAAGGCAATATAATGATCTAATAAAATTGTATTTTATTCTATTCTATTTTTAAGACTCTTTTAGGCATTTTTTTAAACAATTATTTCCGGTACTCTTTTTGGCATTTATTTTCAGTACTCTTTCAAGACTACTTTTGGCACTTTTTTTTTTCAGGCCAATTTTTTTTCAGTACAATTTTTTTTAGACAATTTTTTCCAGTACTCTTTTTGGCATTTTTTTTCTGTACAATTTTTTTTAGTACTCTTTTTCAAGACTACTTTTGGCATTTTTTTTCAAGACAATTTTTTTCAGTACTTTTTTTCAAGACTCTTTTTGGCATTTTTACTTTCGGTACGAAGTACGAGAAAGTATTGTGATCGTGAGAAACTGTTCAAATTTTTTTTTTTACGGAAATATCCGTTTTGGCGTCCCTAGATGCCATTTTAACAATTTCTGGAAACAAAAATTGTGCTGTGTGTGTGCGTGTGTCTGTCTGTCTGTCTGTCTGTCAGTCTGTGCGCGCTGTATCTCAAAAACTAATAGAGCAATTGATATGAAACTTTAAACATAAGTCTTATTTGAGAATCTGAATAACTGAAAAGCTTTTGGTAAAATTTCATACACCCGAAGTGGGTGTTTACCTTAACTGTTTTTTGTTTTTTCCCAATATTTTTTTAAATATGAAAAATGTCACAAAATCTTTAAACAAATATTGAAGACAACAAATAAGTTAATATCTTTTGTTGGAAAATATTTTTCATAAAATCATTGTTATTCAAGAAAAAAATGTAATAATTTGTTTTTCATTTTTGGTTTATAATTATGAAACGATAATAGTAGTTATAGTAAATTTATGAATAATAAAATGAACAACTTATAAAGAATAAGTTTTTTTCGAAATCTCGTTGGTTTTTAAGTAAACTGAGTTTTTGAATTTGAAGTATAATTTTTCCATCTTTCATAACTTTGAGGTTTCTAACGTCAGTTTCATCCAAGTCGACAAAACGCTCGAGGCACATTTAAATTGAAAATAAACCATGAAAGCATAAATATAAATTATACTACCAAGTCGGAGAAAGTAACATGATGGCCACATCACTCTTTTTGGCATTTTTTTCAGTACTCTTTTTCAAGACTACTTTTGGCATTTTTGTGGGCACATTTTCTTTTTTTATTTTCAAACATTTTTTTATATTGTAAATAACGTTCAATGACCTTGAAAAAATTACCTAATTTGGTATTTGGGTCAATAATATATGTGATTTTTTCAGATTTTTTAAATATTTTTTTAGTGGTTAAAAAAATTATATTTGAAAGAATCTTATTTTGGGGCTTCCCGGGTCATATAGGGTTTTTTTTTGATATACGGCTACTTTGGTTTAAGGGCACATCTAATGATATTTTCATATTTATTTAAAAATCTGTGTCGGGTGGCATTTTGACCATCTTATCTCGGGATATCCTTTTATTACCTCATAAATGGATTTTAAGCAGGAACGGGATTCGACCGAACTAAGCACCGACATGCGGCAGCGTCCCTCGCCGATCGAGTTTCGCATTTGTATTTTCTCTGACTGTTCACGCGGAGAATTAAGTCTTGCACGATTTTAGTGACCGCGTGCCCTTAAAGTTTCCGACAGAAATGCGATAGTCGCCCTTACATACAACGGTTACCTGCCGTAATGGGTGCAATAAAATCTCACAATTTAGTATTTCCATATTTGAATGAAATTACAGTTGTGAATGTGGTCCGCCGAAAAAGTAGCGTTTTAGGTCACTTGTAAAAATTATAACCGCAATAACACTTACCGCAACGTCAAGGGCTTTGGAGTTAGCGCTATTCCAGGGCTTATAATAGGGAAGAATTTATAATAACTTGTTTCATTATTTTTTGTAAAATATTATATAGGGATGGGCAATATTTCACGTATCTGTGATTTTTCACTGGTATTGAAAAATATCTGTGATTTTTCACTGGTATTGAAAAATCACAGTTCGCTACTGTTACTAATAGGCGAATTTCGCTTCTACTTAAAATTACTGCTACTTAAAATCACTGTCACTTAAAATCACTGCTACTTAATATCACTTAAACTGTGATTGTTACTTAAAACATAATTGTAAGAAGACAGTACAAGGCCATTTCTAAATGTTATTTAATATTCATTACTTTATTCTCCCATGTTTGCAGGGTATTGTATTTAAATTTGGAATAAATATCCTTAATTTTAACCCTTTATATTTTTTCACCCCTTTCAAAAAAGTTTTTGTTTTCAAGTTTGCAATCTGCCATAATTAAACAAAAATGCTTATTTTTATCACTAATAGAAGTACTTTAATAATCAAGAGTAAAAAAAACGTTACGGGCACTCTTCCAACAAAAAAAAAAATTCTCGGTTGCAGAAATCCACATTTCGCGATATTAATCTCCATTTTTTAAAAAGTTTGCAATCAGCCATAACTAAATAAAAATTCTTATTCTTTTCACTAATAAAGGTACTTTCATAATCAAAAGTCAAAGAAACGTTACGAACACTCCTTCAACCCCGAAAAAAATCATTTTCACAATGTGGATTTCTGCGATTTACGGAGAATTGTTTTTTTGTTGAAGGAGTGCCCGTAACGTTTTTTTTTGACTCTTGATTATTAAAGTACTTGCATTAGTAATAAGAATAAGTATTTTTATTTATTTATGGCGGATTGCAAACTTAAAAAAAAACTTTTTTGAAAGGGGTGAAAAATATAAAGGGTTGATTCTTTTTGTGTTATTAATTTAGACCTTTCCTAATGGTATGGTTAACTTTTTTTTTGAATTGCTTTTCTTTTCTACGAGGTATAAATTTTTAAAATCTATTGCTGGATCTATGACACCCGTTTCAGTCGCAGGTATAATATCAAAAGGAACAACAGGTGGACAAATATTAGCAGAATTATATCAAAAACATTTTTGAGAAACCATTAACAATTTCAGAAGGTGTTACGAAGTTTACTAATCCTGATCACAGTTGAAAATCACTGATATTAGAAACTAGCAATCACAGGTAGCAACGTGATTCAAAAGTAGCAGTTTTGCGCATCTCTAATATTATGTGCATTTTATAAACTAAATCGGATATAAAATGTCGTAACAACGTTATCGTGGGAATAAACACAATTTGTTTAGCGGTTTTAAAAAGTATTACATAATACAATTACAAAAATTGGTATGTTTTTGTTAATTTAAGGTGCAAAAAGGTTCTGCGGCATATAATACTCAAGATTAGATTTTTACCAAATTTCATTAATAAATATGTTATTTAAAATTTTAAAAATATAAACTTAAAGTTAATACTTTGTATAATTCCCTTCAATTTTTAATTACTTCCCTTAGACGTCTAGGCATGGAATTAACTAAATTGTTACAATAATTTAATGTGTCAATTCCCTTCCAAATGTCATTGACATGGTTTGGCAAATAAATTCTTTTGTTTTTGGGGGTTGAATGTCCTGTCATCATCCCATGAATTAACCATTTTAGCCCACATATTTTCTATTGGGTTTAAGTCAGGGGATTTAGCAGGCCAATCAATGACTTCAATTAAAGGAAATTCTGCGAACCAGTATTTAATCAATTTTGACGTGTGCACCGCACTATTATCCTGTACAAATGCTAATTTACCATCATTTGCATATAATAAAGGTAAAAGATATTTTCCAGCAAATCGCGATACACTTTATTGTTAATTTTTTCATTGATTGGTACTAAATCCCCTGCACCATGAGATGACATCCAACCCCAGTAGGCACAAGAAATCCTGTCATACTTGTTATCTTCTAAAATACATTTTTATCATACCTACAATTTACAGGTCTGTAACATAATTTATTTAATAATGTTGAATAGAATACTTTTTCATCCGAAAATACTACATTCTCAAAATCTCTGTATAAATTACAAACGGTGAACTCCATTCTTTTCATCGCGTGAGTTTCTTTAAAGTCTAATTTTCTTGCAGGAACCCGACTATGTAAGCCTCCTTGCTTTAAAATTTTAATTGCTGTTTTTGAACAACAATTAATATTTGTTCTTTCCAGCAGCTGTCCTGCTGCAATCGGCCATCTTCATCATTCGTCGATACCTTCAATTCGTAAAATGGCAAAATTTTATTTTGAAAAAGTGTATATAATTTTTACATAAATAAACTGCGGCGCAGTCACTCATATTTTAATTCTTTTATGTCTCAATCGGGACAAACTTCAAGTATTAAGATTCATAATATAAATATTATTTTACTTACATCTCGATTTAGAGTAGCAGCAATTTCTGCTGCACTGATGCCACTTTGCCACATTCCAATTAATCTGCCTCTTTCGAGCTTGGTTGTTTCTTTTGACATAATTTTAGAATGAACTTCACTATTCAAAATAACTATACGAATGATTACGAACAAATGATGGTATTTAAATAACAAAATCTTTAAATAAACCAGATAATATTTCACAGAATCGAGAAATTGAATTTCCCTGACCTAATTTGATTAGAACGTCTTTGTTTGAAGGGTAGAGAGAAAATAGCGGATTATATCTAATTTCACTAATGGTTTGATGTCGGATTTTACAAACATTCACATTCACAATTTAAGTCGCGGTTCAATGTTCTGTGAAATCCAAATTGTCATTTAATGCAGTGTTATAACATATTTATTATTGGATTATAAAACACAGTGTTATTTTGTTTATAAAATTTAAAAATCATATAACCATAGGTTTTATATTTATAATCCAGTGGTAAATATCTTATAACTCGGTGTTATGTGATAATTTGGATTCCACAAAACATTGAATGTGTTTTAAATTTTAACACCGGCTTTCGTAACTCCGACTTAAATAAATGTTTGTGAAATTCACTGTTAATTTAATAATATATACCACGGCTCAAATAACGGTCTTGTCGGTCATTAGGGTCGGAATCTGGTCGGGTAAGGTATGTCCTACTCAGGTAGACATTGTCAATACGATTCATAAAAATCGTCAAATTGTGTCGTTAAGGGCGCATTTCAAACGAGAGCAGGCAAGACTTAATTCTCCGCGTGTACATGCGGTATTTTAACGGGTATGAATACATACCATACAAATATGTTTTACATACGTCAATAAATACATGTAAATAAATAAAATAAAATATAGTTAACATGAGATATTCATTGAATCACAGGAATAATATAATTAAAATTAAAGTTAATTTGTGACATATTCATGCATAATACTAATGTTAGTGATGCAAACAGCAGGGGAAGACAAACTAATTTTAAAGTACTGGTTAAAATATATACCGGATGTCGACATGGTGGATATGAGACTACAGTATTTACTCACATATAAAAAAAAATGTAATAGATGAAATATGTTGTATGAAAGTCAGATTCTAACGCGTTGGGGGAAATAAATCAAACATTTTACATAATATTTTCGTTGAAATATATAAATTTATATGAGCCGATAAAACAAATTTCGGACAATAAAAATAAATCGAGGAGGAAAAATGAGTACCGATTAGCAAACAAATATGTTTTCATCGGAGTGTTGGTCCGTCATAACTGTGGGGGGTTCGAACCCGACATAAATAATACTATTAAAGGTGAGGTTTAGCAGCAGGTGATCTAGGGTTCCCCGCTGTGAGAATTACTGCCCAAGTGAATAACTATATACTTTATTACATACTAATAACATGTTCACATTAGCCTGCGACTCATACGGCCGGTTATTAATCAGCTCTGCCAGAGTCGCACCGTCGCCCTTTCACTGCTAACTGTGTAAATTACCAATCACTAAACATGCTTTTAATGAGCCAGCTTTCCTGGCTTATTGGTTTATGGCGGACTTTACTATAAAACGCAAATATTCCTGGTATTTTATATACGAGTTTATGGGACAAGACGGTATTTTTATACATGGTATCACCGGGCTGGATCACAACGCCAATATTTATGCACTATGACATTTCACGAGGAAATTTCCCGTTTATTACCGGCCACAAATTAAAAGCATCGTTAAGTATTATTAAATTGCCCATAAACCGAATTCATCAATAAAATCGAAAAACATGTCTTTCAAGGTAATCACATTTTCATCCTCAAATATTATATTATTATAAATACATAAAATGTATAATGGGCAAATTCGAATAAATTATTTTGTGGAGTGACTAAATATTACATTTCGCTATGGTCAACAAATTCAGCGTTGGGCCTGGCAAAGTGCACGAACGAAAAATATTGGTTTCCTGAATGGTTTCAACAGGAAGGCGCTCCTGCCTGTACAGCTTGGCAGTCGGGACCTGGCTTCATGAGTAATTTCCTACCATTGGATGGGACGTCGGAGATCGGTGGTGTGGCCAACACGACCCCAGACCTGTCACCTTCGAATTTCTTATTTATTCATTTACGGATGACCATTAATACACATATAAATATAGACAATTCAATTATACATATAAACAACGAATACACTTTATAAATTATTATAATGACAACGCAATAAGTATAATAATAGTTTCTTGCGATCTGCGCCAACACACAATGCCTAGAGAATTCTAACCGGTGATAATTTTCCTTAAAAAAAAAACGCGAAGGTCGTAAGATCCTGGATGGAGTATGATTATTAAATGAACCCAGTAAGCTCGGACAATTTACTAGGACTGGCAGTTTCCGGTCTTGGAAGATGGAGTTTATTGAAATTTAAAAAATGCAAACAATTTTAAGTATTGATTTATCGAGGTTTTCCGAAATTTAAATTTTAATTATTTTTTCGAAAACCGTTTATTGAACATTTTCACCGCGGAAAAATCGGAAATTCGCGTTGCTTTTCCCTAGCTAAGTGCGTGTATGAACTGCGTAAAGTGTAGTCACGGGTTTACAGGATTTAATACCGAAAGCGTTAATTTGATGTTTATATTCGCAACGGCTGCAGCTTCAATTTTTTTTCATTTTCAGAAAAGGTGTTAAATTCTGGAAAATTCCTCGGTGTGCAGTACTAGTGCTCATGGAAATTTCCGTTCCGTTCTCTTCAATCCCGAAGGAAAGAATCACGGGATTTTCAGAACACATCTTAAGCAAATCGTAAGAGGAAATCGCCGCGACGCCGACGCCTCGATGATTATTTCCAGCGTCAGGTTAAACCCGAACCTGACGCTGGAAATAATCATCGAGGCGTTTTCCAGGTCATCCCCCTCGGTATTACCGTTTCTCGTAGAAAAGGTGCCACCTGCTCGCTCAAAACCAAAAAAATTTGAAAGATCGACGTCTTGTGAAGTGAACTGAAGTTTTGTAGATGTTTATCCCTGCGTTTCATATTACTTTATATATATATATAAATCATCTTTATTAAAGAATTCATACATTTAGTATATGATATAAACAAATCTTGCTTAACTATAATAATTAAATGTGTAAAGATTCCTTATTGGCTATCGACCCGGGGTCTTTCAGCCTGAATTCGTTTTAGTTGGTTATGCCTTTAGTTACGATTATGGATGGTTATGAAATGTGAGTATGAATTCATAAATGGTTTTATCGGGATAGTTTGATTTGGGTGCTATTACTTTTTATTTTTTTTGCATTTGAGTGTTCATCATTGAAAAAAATACATTTTCAAAAATTCATAATTCGACTGAAAATTGCTGCACATTCAAAAACAAAATTAATTTAAAAGATCGATGTCTTGTGAAGTGAACTGAATTTTTGTAGGATTTTATCCCTGCGTTTAATACTAGTTTTTAATTTTTGCACTCGAGTGTTCGTCATTGCAAAAAAGACATTTTCAAAAATTCATAACTCAACTGAAAATTGCTGCACATTCAAAAACCAAAATTATTTTGAAAGATTGTCTAGTAAAGTGAACTGTTTTTTTTATAGGATTTTATCTCTGCGATTCATAATAACTTTTCATTTTTTGCACTATAGTGTTATCCATTGAAAAAAATTTCGTTTTCAAAAATTCATAACTCGACTGAAAATATCTGCACATTCAAAAACAAAATAATTTTAAAAGATCGATGTCTCGTGAAGTGCACTGAATTTTTGTAGAATATTATCCTTGCGTTTTATACTAATTTTTATTTTTTTGCACTCGAGTATTCGTCATTGAAAAAGAGACATTTTCAAAAATTCATAACTCCATTGAAAATTGCTGCACATTCAAAAACCAAATTCATCTTGAAAGATCGACGTCTTGTGAATTGAACTGAATTTTTGTAGAAGTTTATCCCTGCGGTTTGTATTAATTTTTTTGCACTCGAGTGTGCGTCATTGACAAAAATACATTTTCAAAAATTCATAACTCGACTGAAAATTTCTGCACATTCAAAAACCAAAATTATTTTCAAAGATTGACGTCTTATGAATTGAACTAAATTTTTGTAGAATTTTATCCCTGCGTTTCATATTAATTTTTGTTTTTTTGCACTCGAGTGTGCGTCATTAAAAAAAAATACACTTTCAAAAATTTATAACTCGACTTAAAATTGCTGCACATTCAAAAACAAAATTATTTTGAAAGATCGGCGTCTTGTGAAGTGAACGGATTTTTTGTAGGATTTTATCCCTGCGTTTCAAAATAATTTTTAACATTTTGCACTCGAGTGTGTGTTGTTGAAAAAAATATATTTTCAAAAGTTCATAACTCGACTGAAAATCGCAGCATATTCAAAAACAAAATTATTTTGAAAGATCGATGTCTTGTGAAGTGATCTGAATTTTTCTAGGATTGTATCCCATCAATTAATGATAATTTTCAATTTTTTGCACTCGAGTGAGCGTCATTGAAAAAATACATTTTCAAAAATTCATAACTCGACTGAAAATAAAAACAAAATTATTTTGAAACATCGACGTCTTATAAAGTGAACTGAATTTTTGTAGGATTTTATCCTAGCTAGCGTTTCATTATAATTTTAATGTTTTGCACTCGAGTATGCGTTATTGAAAAAAATACATTTTCAAAAATTTATAACTCGACTGAAAACTGCTGCACATTCAAAAACCAAAATTATTTTAAAAAATCGACGTCTTGTGAAGTGAATTGAATTTTTGTAGGATTTTATCCCTGCGTTTCATACTAATTTTTAATTTTTTGTACTCGAGTGTTCGTCATTGAAAAAATATATTTTCTTAAATTCATAACTGGACTGAAAATTGCTGCACTTTCAAAAATCAAAACGATTTTGAAAGATCGACGGCTTGTGAAGTGAACTAAATTTTTGTAGGATTTTATCGCGGCGTTTCATATTAATTTTTATTTTTTTGCACTCGCGTGTGCGTCATTGAAAACAAAATACATTTTCAAAAATTTATAACTCGACTAAAAATTGCTGCACATTCAAAAACAAAATTATTTTGAAAGATCGATGTCTTGTGAAGTGAACCGAATTTTTGTACGATTTTATCCCTGCATTTCACACTAATTTTTAATTTTTTGCACTGGAGTGTGCGTCATTGAAAAAAAAATACATTTTCAAAAATTCATAACTCAACTGAAAACTGTTGCACATTCAAAAACGAAAACTATTTTGAAAGCTCGACGTCTTGTAAAGTGAACTAAATTTTTGAAGGATTTTATCGCTGCGTTTCATACTAATTTTGAATTTTTTGTACTCAAGTGTTCGTCATTGGCAAAAATACATTTTCAAAAACCCATATCTCAACTGAAAACTGCTGCACTTTCAAAAACCAACATTATTTTGAAAGATCAACGTCTTGTGAATTGAACTTAATTTTTACAGAATTTTATCTCTGCGTTTCATATTAGTTTTTCATTTTTTGCACTCGAGTGTGCGTCATTGAAAAAAAAAACATTTTCAAAAATTCATAATTCGACTGAAAATTGCCGCACATTCAAAAACCAAAATTATTTTGAAAGATCGACGTCTTGTGAAGTGAAGTGAATTTTTGAAGGATTTTATCCTTGCGTTTAAAAATAATTTTTAATTTTTTGCACTCGAGTGTTCATCATTGAAAAAAATACATTTTCTTAAATTCATAACTTGACTGAAAATTGCTGCACATTCAATAACAAAGTTATTTTGAACGATAGACGTCTTGTAAACTAAAGTGAATTTTTGTAGGATTTTATCCCTGCGTTTTAAAATAATTATTATTTTTTTGCACTCGAGTGAGCGTCATTGAAAAAATACGTTTTCAAAAATTCATAACTCGACTGAAAATTGCTGCACATTTAAAAACCAAAATTATTTTGAAAGTTCGGCGGCTTGTGAATTGAACTGAATTTTTGTAGAATTTTATCCTAACTAGCGTTTCAACATAATTTTTATTTTTTGCATTCCAGTATGCGTTATTGAAAAAATACATTTTCAAAAATTCATAACTCAACTGAAAACTACTGCACATTCAAAAACCAAAATTATTTTAAAATATCGACGTCCTATGAAGTAAACTGAATTTTTGTAGGGTTTTATTCTTGCGTTTCATACTAATTTTTAATTTTGTGTACTCCAGTGTTCGTGATTGAAAAAAATACATTTTGAAAAATTCATAACTCGAGTGAAAATTGCCGCACATTAAAAACCCACAAATATTTTGAAACATCAACGTCTTATGAATTGAACTGAATTTTTGTAGAATTTTGTCTCTGCGTTTTATATTAATTTTTATTTTTTGCACTCGAGTGTGCGTCTTTGAAAAAAATACATTTTCGAAAATGCATATCTCGACTAAAAATTGCTGCACATTCAAAAATCAAAACTATTTTGAAAGATCGACGTCTTGTGAAGTGAACTGAATTTTTGTAGGATTTTATCCCTGCGTTTCAAAATAATTTTTAGTTTTTTGCACTCGAGTGTCCATCATTGAAAAAAATACATTTTCAAAAATTCATAACTCGACTGAAAACTGCTGCACATTTAAAAACCAAAATTATTTTGAAAGATCGACGTACTCTGACGTGAACTGCATTTTTGTAGGATTTTATCCCTGCGTTTCATATTAATTTTTATTTTTTTGCACTCGAGTGTGCGTCATTAAAAAAAATACATTTTCAAAAATTCATAACTCGATTAAAAACTATTGCACATTCAAAAACCAAAATTATTTTGAAAGATCGACGTCTTTTGAAGTGAACTGAATTTTTGTAGAATTTTATCCTTGCGTTTAAAAATAATTTTTAATTTTTTGCACTCGAGTGTTCATCATTGAAAAAAATACATTTTCTAAAATTCATAACTCGACTGAAAACCGCTGCACATTTTAAAACCAACATTATTTTGAAAGATCTACGTCTTGTGAATTAAACTGAATTTTTACAGAATATTATCCCTGCGTTTCATATTAATTTTTAATTTTTTGCACTCGAGTGTGCGTAATTGAAAAAAAATATATTTTCAAAAATTTGTAACTCTACTGAAAATTGTAGCACAATTAAAAACAATATTATTTTGAAAGAGCGACGTCTTGTGAAGTGAACTTAATTTTTGTTGCATTTTATACTAAATTTTATTTTTTTGCGAGTGTGCGTCATTAAAAAATCTATATTTTAAAAAATTTATAATTCGACTAAAAATTGTTGCACATTCAAAAACAAAAATTATTTTGAAATATCGATGTCTTGTGAAGTGGATTGAATTTTTGTAGGATTTATTTTTACGTTTCACAGTAATTTTTAATTTTTTGCACTCGAGTGTTCGTCATTGAAAAAAATACTTTTAAAAAAATTCATAACTCGCCTGAATAGTGTTGCATATTCAAAAACAAAATTATTTTAAAGGATCGATGTCTTGCGAAGTAAACTGAATTTTTGTAGGATTTTATCCCTACGTTTCACACTAATTTTTAATTTTTTGCACTCGAGTGTTCGTCATTGAAACAAATACGTTTTAAAAAATTCATAACTCGATTGAAAATTGTCGCACATTCAAAACCCAAAATTATTTTGAAAGATCAACGTCTTATGATTTGACCTGAATTTTTGTAGAATTTTATCCCTGCGTTTCATATTAATTTTTATTTTTTTGCACTCAAGTGTGCGTCATTGAAAAAAAATACATTTTCAAAAATTCGTAACTCGACTGAAAATTACTGCACATTCAAGAAATAAAATTATTTGGAAGATCGATGTTTTATGAAGTGAACTGAATTTTTGTAGGACTTTATCCCTGCGTTTCAAAATAATGTTTAAATTTTTGCACACGAGCAAGCGTCATTGAAAAAAAAATATTTAAAAAAATTCATAACGCGACTGAAAATAAAAATAAAATTATTTTGAACGATCGACGTCTTGCAAAGTGAATTAAGTTTTTGTAGGATTTTATCCCTGCTTTTCAAATTGATTTTTAATTTTTTACGCTCGAGAGTTCGATACTGAAAAAATCAAATATTCGTAATTCGACTGAAAATTGTTGCATATTCAAAAATCAAAATTATTTTTAAAGATCAACGTCTTGTGAAGTGAATTTTAAATAAACACGCAGAAATGTCCAAGATCGGGAACAGCCGACACACTGGAATGAGCTGACCATCGCGTCAAACATTTGCATTTGTGCTGCGTGATTTGGGCGTGCGGATTTCCCGCAATTTTTCGAATTGGCCAGTAAGAATGACGCATTGGCGATTGTGGGCACTTTTACAACTCTATCTGTAGAATGAATGGATGATACACCGATTTGGCGATCTGCAGAAAATTCTTTCTGTGGTCAAGTTAAACATTTCCTTTGGTTCGCTTATGATTTCAGAGCACCGAGAACTTAGCATTTTTCAATCATATCCATATTTGCCTTCCGATTGTCCCTTCTCCCTTTTTTAACAAATTTTTCTTGGTGAGACATCTCTAATTTTAATAAGGATAGTAATATGATATAGATATTAATTCCACCAAATAAGAATTCTGAATGTCTAAAATTCTTTATTCAGGCATATTCCAGGGAATTTTAAAATAAATTTAATTAAGGGCGTTCTCATTATTTTTATTATTTAGTGTAAAATTATCCAAAACTTCGCCCTTTACAGTTTTTTTCTATCTCTTATAAACATCGAAAAAAAAATGATCAGCACTTTTAACATTTTTTTAAATATCTAATTACCATTGATTTTGTATAAAATTTTGTTGTGTGTCATATTCGGCCCGTAAAACAGCAATTCTTTCTCTATTTAATCGTCCCTGGATCTCCGCGTGTGTCCCACTTTTATATTAAATATTAAATTACTATTATAAATGACCGTATGTGCGCATAATATAAATCATATAAAATTATTGCATAAGACACTCTACCCACGTGCACGACGTTTCCCATTTATCGTGGAATTATGAAGTTACATTTAAGGTATATATATTATTTACGCAGAACTGTATTAAAAGCCGGCAGTAGATAATACTACCGAGCAACAAATGCATAAATTTGTCGCAAAGGCGCACACACTATTCCAACGTAATTAACCCAAATGTATATTTATGCAATTTAAAGTGATTTAAGTACGTACAAAAATGTATAATAATAAAATCGGCGGTTTTCTATTTTGTTAGTTTACCTTTGTTAAAACTTTGACCCTTGTACTTAATTTTATTATATATGTATTACAAACTGTATATATGTTTGAATGGCATGTCCGTTAAATAAATATTATTAATATTATCTATACGGATGCGTAATCATATTTTAAGCTTTGAATATTTATGATTTTTTGTAGGAATCTGTTAATTTGAATAACTGAATATATTATTGATGTTTTATCTCATAAATAAGTGTTGACAATCTAAATGTACATCCATAAATTGAACATTCTTTTTTTTTTAACGAATATTCGTTATTAAAATTATATACATTCTATAGTTTCTTAAGTTATAAAATTTCATAATTAATTTGGACATACAAATTATATAAATACATTACTTGACACCACGGTGTAAATTATTTGCTTTCATTTATCGATGTTGATAATGTCAACACCAGCCAATTAATATAAAAATGTGTGATTGATCGGTGCCATTCGTCATTGGGAGCAACATTGTAATGAAATTTATAAGGGTAGATAGATAAACAAAACGCTTTATACCGGGTGTTTCAGACCACCCGTCCCAGGCCTTTTTCTCGAGAACGTGACGTCATAGAGTTTCGAGAAAAAAAAGCATTGCCAATGCCTACCCGAAGAATTTAATGGAGGTAGTTTCGACTGGAAGTTACCGAAAGTAGGCGTAACTACACTCAACGTTAGAATTTCAAACAGACCCGTTAAAAAGCCGTTTTTCAGTTAAATAGACCTGTTTAAAAGCTGTTTTTCTATCTTGTTCTTTCGTGTTTGAATATACTTAAATTAAAAGGTTCAACAGGTCTTGAAAAGGTCTATTTAACTGAAAAACAGCTTTTTAACGGGTCTGTTTAACTGAAAAACAGCCAACAGTCAATCATGATTTATTGGGGGCGGGGGCGGACATCAAAGGGTGCCGCTTTTTCCCACGGTCTCCAAAATTTTCCCACGCTAAAGTGTCCCACTGTTAAAGATAAGTAAAACTAAACATCCTTTGCTAGTAAATATTCTATATAAAATTATTTTGATATTTTTCGTTTATAATTATGAAATTATAATAGTTAACAATAATTCATCATTATCAATGATGATCACATTACCATTTTTTAGTATGGTATTGTATTTATTTTTCAAATGATAAAACTTTGCACAAGAACTCGGCCTTTCGCAGACTTCAACTTGGCGAATTTTGCGTCGGGACTTGGCCTGCACCCGTACAAAATCCAACTGACCCAGGAGCTCAAAGTTGATGACCATACACAACGCCGTTTGTTCGCTGCCTGGGCTTCGGAGCAATTGGAAGAGAACCCCAATTTTGGCCGAAAAATCATCTTTAGCGACGAGGCGCATTTTTGGATGAATGGCTATGTTAACAAGCATAATTGCCGTATATGGCATAGTGGCGGCTCGTGGAGCATATTGATGGTAGAGCCACATATACAATATAGCCCCTCTTTTTTGAAGAAAGAAAGAACGATTTATCTTCCTAGACCAAAGTAACTGGCGAAAAAGTGTTGTAAGAATTAATTAAAAATTGTTGTTGAGCTTGAAACTACAGGTAGTGCCATGGCTCCTTGGCTCTATACATATAACGAGCCGCCCCTGGCGCTTACCCGCTGATGATGAAGGCTGCTCATGCTTGCTCTTCTTAGAATTAATTGTAGAAATGTAATTTGAAAACTGCACGACGATCCGCACTTTTGACGTTTCTCGGGGAACAAAGGGAAAACTATTGATAGAAATATCTGGAAATGGACAAGTTCAACATTTGTTTTTTCATTTCCAATCACGAAAACCACGCTGATTTTACAATGCACATATAATTCACCATTACAAACTCCTCTTTCTAAATCTGACATAATCTGTCAAACACTCGGACGTTAACAGGAAGAAGCTTATTTTCTTTTATTCATTTTAGCCCTCTAAGAATTATTTTGTGAGCGTCTGAGAAACATATACACTTTACATTTCCGTTTTTGAGGTTTGAAAAATTGGCGATGCAAAAATTAAATTTTTATCGTTTTAAAAATTCATTGCCGGTGTTGGGGGTGGGATTGAGAGATGTTACCCGAATTTAAAGTTGCAGGCTTCTCTGGAGAATGTATTAAATTGGAAAGTTTCTTGATTTTATTAAAATTTTGGGCGCAACAGATATTTATTTATTTATTTTATTGTTAATGCTGATACAAGAAAGTTTACGTACGTCAAGATAAAGTTTGGTAAAACAAATACATGTTAAAATATAAAATACATAAATACGTTAAAATAGGGGTTGTTTTTATCTTAGGCACCCCGTTGTGGCCGTGGGTTGACCAAAATGTTACCGAACTTTATGTAAACATTTTGTATTTGTTTTCGATTTGATTCTTACGGTGATTTAAAAATTGGCTATCTGAGTTACATTTTTTTCGATTTTGTAGCCCCGGTTTTGAGTTACGGAAATGCCGAGTTAAAAAAGAATGTATCAGCAGTAAGCGTGGAAAAGACGATCCTGCATCTGGTTAACCCACCAAAGAATTGTATAAATACGACGAAGAAGCGTTTTTTTCTTTAATTCGTTCTTAAAGTGGTGAATTTGTAACAAATTTGAAAAATCATTCCTCGAAAACGCGCCACTAAATCAAAAAATATACCTCTACAAATCTTGTCGAGACATTCTTTAGGAACAGATTAGATGACATTTACGTTAATTTAAATTAGAAATTGGGGGTGACATCTCAATGTCTTGCAACCACTGCCAAATAACGCGCTCTAGAACCGCAGGGGGCGTTCCAAAAATGTTGAAAAAAATACAGATGAAAGTTCGTTGTACCCTTTACTAACCCTAAAAGCTCTTCGATTTAAATAGAATACAAGTCGTTGAAACAATCATGAAAACAGGTAGAAACAATTTGGTTACTTTTTGAAAAACCATATCTCATTATGGGGGCAACAAATAAAAAAAATGTTTTAGCATAAATATTGTAGGAGAATGCTTTGTAAATATACTAGAGCTTTAACAGACTCTTTAAAGTCAAAACTGAACGCATGAAGACTCCCGCGAGATAATCATGAACTTTTAAGAGCGGGGCCCGTGACGGGGGCCCCAAGAGATGAAATACTTGTCGCGTAATACCCCTTCTGGCGAGAGGTATCTTTGGTGAAAATTTTCGCCGAATCCATGTCATGCGATTTCCATTCAAATTTCCGATGGTTTTACTCATAAAAAATGAAAAATATAGTGCCTTGGCACATAAAAAAATTCATAACTCGCGAACGATTAGAAACATATCACAAATCATGAATAAATGTTATAGAGAGGTCTTTTGTGGAGAGGATAGGATAATTTTAAATTGTCCAGGATGTACCCGGAAGTCTGGGCGAATTTTCTTCTATAATTTCTTGAGAAAGCCCTAACGGCCACAGCGAGGATCATTGAGACGATCAAATTTGCTAAATCTGTCATTTTATAAACACCACATTGGCCAAAAGCGTCACCTCCTTCATCAGTCCAGAAAGGTGAAAAAAATAAAACATTATTTTGAATCGTTTTGCTCGACTTAATCTGTCAAATATGACAACGCACTATCAATGCATTTTTTAATTTGCTGTTTGGAAAGCACACGGATGTTAACAGGAAGAAGCTTACTTTCTTTAATTAATTCTGGTCATTCTCTTTCGTTGATTTTGGTCGTTTATGAACGTTTGGAATGATTTGCAGACTCTTTTGAAATTAAACCAAAGATAGCAGACTCGCTCGAGACAAAAGTAAAACGAAATTTTTGTCTTTGAAAATTTACCTTCGAGGTAGGGAAAGCGTTAAAGAGGTAGTAAAAATTTAATCGGTAGTTTGGGGACTCTAGTACTCGCTAAACCTTGACTTTTAGGGGCACGTTTTCACTTACACCTAAACTTTAATAAAGCACATCTCGATAAATATTTATGCGCTTGGAAAATGTTTCCTGTTTAGAAACAACTTTACTTGTTGCAGAAAGCATTAGATAAATACAAGAAAACGAAATGTAGCCTGATTCAGGCTACATTTCGTTTTCTTGTGTTTACGTGTTTTCTCAATGCGGAGAACAGAAGAGTAATAATCCACCATCACAATTGAATTAAATGAAAATTTAAATACAGTCAATGAAAATGTTAAATTATCGGGCTTCTCGTGAAAAAAATGATGAAACACACTCAGTTGACAAGAACGTATTTTTTAATATATTTGACAATTATATATCTGTACAAAATCAAGTTGTGCAAAATATATTATAAGGTTAGCATCATACGTCTACCAACATCAGAAAAATTAAGTGAGTTGACGTGCTAGAAATTCAATTTAATTCCAACACTCCTCCTAAATTAATTTACTACGAAGCGCGCCAAACATCTTACGGTTCAATGGTTTTGTTAGAATGTCAGCGAGCTGTTCAGAACTTTGTATGTGTTTGAGATTAACAGTTTTTCCAATGTGCTCCTGCACAAATTTTCTCGAAATCTCCACATGCTTCTTCCCTCTGGTTACCTTGCCTTCGTGTGTTATCCCCAGTTCGTGTCCCATTCTCCTCAACCAGCAGATCTCATCGATAGATGACACAGCGGCTCTGTATTCAGCTTCCGTGATCGATGTTGTGATGAGTCTCTGCTTTTGAGTATACCATATGACTGGTCCACCTCTCATGATCAACACTCCGCCGGTGGAGTGTCCGGTTATGTGCTATCTCCTCCAAAATTTGAGTCAATGTAGGCTCCAACCTCAGTCCGCCGTCCCTGTAAGGTACTGAAATATTCTTCTTACCATCCTCCAGTGACTCTGCATCGGTTTGTTGCATCGACGACTCCAGAAGTTTACTTCAAAGGAAATGTCTGGTCGTGAGATAGTTGCTAAATAGAGAAGACTCCCTATCGCCTCATGATATGGGATGCTGCAGGATGCTGGCTTGTCGTTCATCACTGGTTATCATGCCTTTTTCTGTGGGCGTATATACGGCATTACACTTGCTGCTTTCGAATCGTTTGACAATTTTCTCTGTGTATCTGGCCTGAGTCACGAAG
The DNA here is from genome assembly GCA_910593695.2 of Ocypus olens. Classification (NCBI taxonomy): domain Eukaryota; kingdom Metazoa; phylum Arthropoda; class Insecta; order Coleoptera; family Staphylinidae; genus Ocypus; species Ocypus olens. Next base: position 8,614,364 of record OU343054.1, on the reverse strand, counting down.
ATATCTATTTTCTCAATCTTGATCTTCATTCCGAGATACAACATCTGACTTTGTACCTAGCGACTGTAGGTGATCTGAAATATCTGATTAATCAACTGCAAAAGGTTGAATATTTCCGTCTTGTCTTGTCCCACAATGAGCCCATCGTCCAAGAACAGAGTCGTTAGTATGGTCTTATCCGTGTTGTACTATACACATGGGTCATCGTCTATACTCTGGAGTCCTATTTTCTGCAAGTAACCGGTGATCTTTTCATTTCACTTTTTCAGCGCCTGTTTGAGGCCTTCACCAACTTGCAGACCTTGCCCGATCCGTCGTCAAATCCCTCCGGCTGTCGCATGTAAATGTCCTCTTCCAAATCTCCATGTAGAAAGGTTGTCATGACGTCGAAGGGCACCAACTTGAACTTCTTCGATGCTGCGTGACTAAGAATGAGACGGATAGAAGCATGTCGCGCTACAGAACTGAATGTCTGGGTGTAATCCACCCCTTCCTCTTGCTCGAAACCCCGGGCAATGAGTCTGGCCTTGAGCTTGCCGTCCGTCTTCTGCCGAAGAACTCAACGGCACGTCAGAAGTCTCACACCTTCTGGGCAGTCGACGAGCTTCCACGTTCCCATCCTGGTGATGTCTTCTATCTCGCCAATCATAGCCATGTTGACGCTGCCCTCTCGTAGGTATCCCATGACTTAGTCCGTGAACTTTGCAGGTTGCCTAATTTCGTGACGGCTTCGCAATCCTGGTCGTGTGACCTGTCGTTCGTTCTGCTGATTCGCATACCCCATTGCTGCATCCTCAGGTTCCTCGTTCTCCCGGCTGCTTTCGTGTTTCTCCTCTGAATCCTTCAGTTCGCCTTGTTTTGCTTTTCTCTCCTTCGCTGAGCACGACGTTGTCTGAACTCACGACGTCACGTTCATCAGGGCGAGTCAATGTCGTAGCCTACAAAACATCCCTTCTTGGACTTGCGGTCCATTTGGTAGTAAGTTGAGAAGACTGGATAAATATAGATAGTTGCGTAAATTGTAGAGGCACAGTTTTGAATAAAAACATTTCCGAAATTTGATAAACTCTAGCCGCAACGGTCGAAAAGGGTGTTTTTTCATTTTTCATTTTTTTCGTAATTAATTTTTTTTGTCTTGCGTTTAGCAGTATATAGTAAATATAGTAACAAAGTAAATATAGTAAATAGTAATAATTTAGCAGAGTCACGAACAGGTTGAATAATATTTCGCCTTTATTATATTTATTTAATGCATCTGCAACAAGTAAGGTTGTCTCAAATTTATTTATTATACAATCTATTCATACACTCGCCTAAACAATACAAACTATTTATTTATTTATTATATTTTATTAGTGTTAGCATCTGCTGATTTGTTAATGCGAGAATAATTAATCTTTTGTCATAATTAAGCCATTATTCTGTGTGTACACGTCGTTGTAAAATATATTAACAATTAATGGTTAAACTAAGCGCAATCATTAATTTACCGCACGTCATAAAATTGCCGTTTATTAATGAATTATAAAAGACAACCATAACAATAAATTGGACCAATTTCACAGTCCTAATTAAAACAAATCTTCTTTTTAATAACCTGAATATTTGAATATTCGTTATTAAATTTATTTAATGCTTCTACAACAAGTGAGGTTGTCTCTAATTTATTTAAAACAAATCGTTATTAATATTTAAAAACTAAATTGATTTTTACGGTCAATATATAAATGGAACAAAATTACATTAGATTTAAAAATATCTTAATAGTCATAAAATATTAGTGAAATTTATTTGTCAGACCTATTAATAGTTGCAAGTTTAGCGTAGACAATTATTTTTAATACTTTTAAACTCAAGAGTGACTGTTCAATTTTATCTTCAATAAACCCATTAACCCCTGAGTTTATTTTTTTATGTAATAAAATGTTTGTTTTTTTAATTACGGAGATTTATATGTGTGTCATTCCATGCTCGTTGTACAATATACTATTAGCTGGTTGCTGTAAACCATTGTGACCACGGAATAATTGTGACATTAAGAAAGATCTGAAGTTCTGTATGTAAATTCCAAACATGTGTGCCAACTTAAAATTAAAAAAAATAAAAAATCATGGCACTCTTGAGATTTTTTTAATCAACATACGTTAGTTGCCGAGATATAGGCAAACAACTGAAAATGTGTACCTTTTTCCAAGATAGCGGCTCGAGCGGAGCAGTTTTTGACAGGGATTTTTAGTATGTTGAATGGGAAGCCGTAATAAGCATGTATACTTAAATTCAGATCTTCACCGATTAAAGTTTTCTTTTTAATTTCACTTAACTATTCGCGCTCTATTCGAAATTTAGGGATAGGATATTTACAAATTTTTGTAGAATTGTAATCCCAAATAATTAATTTTGAATAGATTTGTGTAACTTCAAGTCGATGGCAATTGTTTTTGCATTTTTGTCAATTTAGTAAAATTATCGTATTTTCAGCAATTTTAAACATTATTATCTCCAAATTTAGGGCGAGGTGCTTCCAGATTTTTATGGAATCGTAATCTCGAATAAATTCAGAATAGATTCGGAAAATTTTAAGTCGATCGCAGTTGTATTTATATTTTTTTCAGAATTTCATTTCCAGAATTCTACGTTTCGTTGTAATAATATTTTCTCAAAATTTAGAGATGAGGTGTTTACAGATTTTTATAGTAGCGTAATTCCGAATGATTTTTGAATAAGATTTATGAAATTTAGAATCGAAGGAAATTGTTTTTATATTGTTTTCAAGTCGTGGAAATTATTATAATAATTTGAAATTAAATTATCTTGAAATTGAAATATGAAGTATTTATGGAGTTTTGTGCAATCGTAATGCTTAATTAATTTTAAATAGATTTGTTCAAGTAGATAGTTATTGGTTTTATATTCTTATCAAGTTCAAATATAATTATCTCATAGTTTAGGGAGGGTGCGTTTACAAGTTATTATGTAAAAGGAATCTCGATATTTGTGAAATTTACAGTCGATGGCAATTGTTTTTATATTTTTTTTAAGTCAACGAAATTATTGCATTTTTCGACAATTCTACACTCTGTTCGAATGAGAGCATTTCAAAGTTAAGTAATGGGGTATTTATAGATTTTTACGTTAGCGTAATCCTAAATAAATTTTGGATAAATTCCAAACGACTTCAAGTCGATGGTAATTGTTTTTATATATTTTTTTTAGTCAACGAAATTATTGTATTTTTCGATAATTCTACGCTTTGTTCGAATGAGATTTTCTCGAAGTTTAGGGGGGACGAGCTGTTTACAGATTTTTGTAATAGCTTAAATCCGCATAAATTTTAAATAGATTTGTGTTAGTATTCGTATTATTATAATATAATAATAACATTTCGAAATGCCAGAACAATTAATCTTTTGTCATAATTAAGCCATTATTCTGTATGTACACGTCATTGTGGAATATATTAACAACTAATGGTTAAATTAAGCGCAATAATTAATTTTACAGCACCTCATAAAATTACCGTTTATTAATCAACTATAAAATACAACCATAACAATAAATTGAACCAATTGCACAGTCCTAGTTAAAACAAATCATTATTAATTAATTTTAAAACTAAATTAATTTTTACGATCAATATATAAATGGAGCAAAATGACATTAAATTTACAGTCATAAAATATTAATTAGTGAAATTTATTTGTCAGCATCTAATAAAAGTTGCGAGTTTAGTGTAGACAATTATTTTTAATACTTTTAAAACTCAATAGGGTCTGGCATGTATATATTTAATTTTATCTTCAATTATGTTAAACATAACATTATTTCCTATAGTGTTGAATTGTGTACATCATTCAGTTTTAACTTGTGTACGTGTCAGAACATTATTGGTTGGCCAGGTGCCTTTTTATCTAATTTTTTAACACACCGTGGGGTTGTTTATCATAAAAACAGTAATATTAGGACTAATACGAACAATTTACCCTAGCCGTGTGTGGCGGTATGGCTCAGGCCTACGTCAAAAAAGAGAACAATTTCAAATGTATTCAATGTAGTGCAAATATTTGTTAAATAAAGCAAGCGCAAATTTAGATCATTTCGTAAATGGTTTGTTCGTATCTTTTAATATTTCGTTGCTTTGGCAACACACTTTGTTTCTTTCAGGGCCGATCCTACCGGAGGGCTAGAGCGTGAATGGCACGTGGGCGGCGATTAGAGGGGCGGCGAAACCGGCGAAGCCCGCGAAACGAAAGACAAAGCTGCGCATTTTGTTTCCTATGTAAATTATTTAGAAAAGGAAATATTCAAATTATAACAACGGGTTTTAAAGACTTACGCCATTGTGCTGACCAATTTGTAAAACATAAGAACAGTGCAAAGTATATTAAGTGCCTCCAAAAATAGCGGGAGTTAAAAATCCGTTTAAATAAATAAAATCATAGACAAAAAGCAACAACAACAATTTGAATTCGAGAAAAACGATGGAGGGCTATTGTAGAAAGAATTGTTGCTATTGTGCACTTTTTAACAAGTCAATGTCTTGCTTTTAGCATTCCATTCTCTATAGGATAAATAATTTTTAAAGGCAGCAGAAATGTAAGCTAAATTTGACCCCCTATTGTCAGATCATTTAAATAAAATTGAAAAATATAAAGAGAAGTCGAAGAAGAACTCCTGCACTGTATGCAGGGGAGGCTCGTTATATAGAGCCAAGGAGCTATGGCACTACCTGCATATAAATATTTCTTTATATTTTTTTAAATACAATTTTCTGAATTTTGGCCCCTTATAAACCAATCAAGTAACTGTCAGGATAGATAAACAATTAGGGCGACATCTATAGCCAATATATTATAATTTCAGAACGTTGTAACATTTTCGGCGATAGATGTCGCCCTAATTGTTTTTCTATTCTAACGGTTACTTGATTGGTTTATAAGGGCATAGTAGAATTCTGTTTCTTCATCAACGGCGATCGTAGTGTGCTGATGTGAGACTAATGTAGGTCCAAATCGGTCCTCAGTTATTGTCGACGGTGATATATAATCGAAATTACACAAATGATTATGTATAGAAATAAATTAATACACGATAACACTTTTAAATATATTTAGAGACAGGCAAAACTGCTACTTTTGAATCACGTTGATACCTGTGATTGCTACTTTTTTTATATCAGTGATTTTAAATCGTGATCACGGTTAGTAAACATCGTAACACCTTTTGAAATTGTGATTATTTCAAAATTAGTGAAGAAGCATTTCTAGACTGTTGCGGAAACGTAAAGTGGAATGTATTTTGTGTAAAGTATGTTGCAAATGTTTTTCTACGTCTCTGAAAAAGCTCATCTTCAAAATAACGATTTGCTCTGTTCTCGGGGAGTTGTTTTAAAATCTAGACGAGAATCATTTAAAGATTTTTGCAGAATCGTAAAATGAATGAATTTTTAGTCATTTTGTAAAGTTTCAATTTTAATACATGATAATCGTTCTTTTTTTAAATTTGTATTTTGCTTCTGAGAAAGCGCATATTTAGAATGATTATTTGCTCTGTTATCGAGGGATTATTTTTAAATGAAATAATTAACGTCGAATCGTCCAGTATATTTTGAAATTTGAGAGAATTTTTATATTTTTTTTTAGTTCGTAAAATTTGTAATTTGAAAATTGTTATAGTGCTGGTTCCGTGGTATTATTTCAAAAATTATAATAATGGAATATCTAGTTGTTCGCACCTCATATTAAAGTTAAATTAATTTTGAGTACGTTTGGGAAGCTCAGCATTTGTTTTTATTTTTATTTTTTCAGTTCATGAAAATAGTAATTTGAACATGAGAGCAGAGAAATGAAGTATAAAGTAATTAATAAAGCGTTTTGGATTTACAAAATACGTTACGTATTATTTTTAAACTTTCATTTCTTCACATTTCTTCAACCATATAGAATTTTAGGTTAGAATAAAATTGGTAGAGAATGGTGGGTGGGTGCTATTTTACATGGTGAGTGGGCCATATCTTGTTGCGCACGCACCTAGTTTTTCACCAATGAATAAATTAATCAAAAAATAATAAAATGTTGATTTTGATCATTCGATTTCAAGTCGAAATAAAAAAAAAATAAGAAAAGGTTAATTAAATACCTATAAAATCTTGATTATGATCATTCATAAGCAGAATAGTGCCAAATTTACAATTTTCAAAAAATTTCTCTACAAAGAAAAGATTAGAAAATCAAGATTTTCAAGTCTAGTCGTTATACGTTTTAAAAATCGATTCCTCAATGTTTGGTTCTTTAAAACGTATAGCGACCAAACGTGTTAAACACTGCAAATCTTGTTTTTTAACCCTTTTTTCTCGATTTAGAGAATTTTTTTTTATCATTTAAACGTCAAAATCGAGACATTTGTGTGTTAAATTTTTGCAAAAAGTGTTTGTCGATTTTTGAAAATAGCACTTCCAAATATGTTGGACAATTTTAATAATGCAAGCTTTAAAATGTGAAAAAAAATCATTCAAGAAAAATATAAATGATTTTTATATTACTATTATTTGTTATTAGATAATTTTTGCCGGTGATTTTTTCAAAGTTTATAACTTGCAAACGCGTTGGATGATCTCCATTGATTAAAAACTAAAATATCTACAAAAAATTGTTAATAAACTTGTTTGTAAAATGTGTAAAAAAAAATCCAAAAACATGGTTTCTGAGTCCAGAAGTTTAGAAACGTATGTTAAGTAATTTTTTAAAGATTTATAATACCCAAACGTGTCAGGTGATCTTGATTATTTGAAAACCAAAATGTGCCAAAATTTACGAGCTTTGAAAAATGGTTAAGAAAATTTTCTATAAAATTGGTGAAAAATGTCAAAACATTAGGATTTTCGCTAACAATCACAGTTTGGGTATCAATTACAATTTTAAATAAAATAGAAACAACTTTACTTATTGCAGAAAGTATTAAATAAATTCGAAAAAAACGAAATATAGCCTGAATATATAAATATTCAACCTGTTCGTAACTCTGCAAGCAAAATTAAGTCTTACAAAGACTATAAACAAATAACTTACTGAAACAACTACTTCCCTGGCTAGTGCCACGCCGGATATTGAATGATACAAAAGAAATTTGCGTTATTACTAGTACTAAGTGAAATAACATTGGGTTAAGATCCCTTATTTCTACCCACAGGACTAACTTGAAAAATAAAACTAAATTGAATTTGAAAACTTTCAATTATAAAACTGAACTCAAAAATATGTAAAAATTAAGTAGATGGCTATTTACTTAATTTTTACATATTTTTGGGTTCAGTTTTATAATTGAAAGTTTTCAAATTCAATTTAGTTTTATTTTTCAAGTTAGTCCTGTGGGTACAAATAAGGGATCTTAAACCAATGTTATTTCACTTAGTACTTAGTACTAGTAATAACGCAAATTTCTTTTGTATCATTCAATATCCGGCGTGGCACTAGCCAGGGAAGTAGTTGTTTCAATAAGTTATTTGTTTATAGTCTTAGTAAGACTTAATTTTGCTTGCAGAGTTACGAACAGGTTGAATATTTATATATTCAGGCTATATTTCGTTTTTTTCGAATTTAATTACAATTTTACTTAGCAATAACGTTTGAAGTAGGAATCACTGTTTAATTAGCAGTCACACTTTCGCTAACAGTCGCAATCACAGTCACGGTGAAATTCAGTAACGACCTGTGATTTTTTACTATCAGTGAAAAATCACAGGTACGTGAAATATCACCTATCCTTAAATATAATGAATTTATCAACAATTATCAGCCTCAAAACTTTTCAATTATCAATAACTAACCTTCAGAGGTCAGGGACGGCTCGTTATATAGAGCCAAGAAGAACCTGCAGTTTCAAGCTTAGCAAGAATTTTTAATTAACTCTTAAAACACTTTTTCGCCAGTTATTTTGGTCTAGGAAGATAAATCGTTCTTTCTTTCTTAAAAAAATTATTGGGGGGAGGGTATATTGTATAAGTGGCTCTACCATCAACATGTTCCGGTGGGACTGTGTCAACTTGAATGTAAATAAGTAAAATTTCAAACCGTAATAGCTAGATACACCATCAGGGCAACATCTATTATCTTAACATTCGACAATTTCCTTGACTGAGCGGAGAAATCCACAGACAATAAAAAACCATAAACTAGCGAGAATTATAACAATATCATTGATAAACATTGAAATGTTGTTTCCGAGTGCGACAACCGAGCACCAGTTTCAATCTTATTAGATCTCATCAGGTCAATATAGACGCTGACAGAGGAGTTGTAACCCCAAGTATTCGTAATAGATATATACACCATTAGGGCGACTTCTATTGTCGTAACGTTGCACAAAATATTTAATTGAAACAATATTTAAAAAAATCGTAAATGCAAAACATCGCGTTTCGTTTTGTAGAAAAAAGTTACGTATTATATGTAATTGAAATTATACATATTCTTGATAATAAGTTACTTTTTGGTATCTTATTACTAAAATAGTAAACACGCAACCCCCAAGAAATGCACTTGAGGGGGCGGCTAACTCATCATTTGCACGCGGGCGACCAAGGGTACAGGATCGGCCCTGGTTTCTTTAATAGTACCCTTGCGCTTCATTTACTTTTCACTTTGTTCATATTTATAATTAATTAACTTAAAAATAAGAATGACAAACAGAGCAATCCTGAGACATTTAAAGGCCCTAGTCTAACAAAATCAAGCGCACTCAGCTCACATGAAGTTTTATTATTGAGGTTATACCTTTAAATAAGCAAGACTCTTAAACAGTAAAAAAATAGCTCCCAAGATACAAATCTAGAAAATATCTGGAATTTCTCGAACATCGATTTATTTCTATTTATGAATGATTCCACGCATTTACCTTTTTTAAATGTTAATTTTAAATGTATTATACCTAGCTTGCTTACTGCACGAATATATGATATATGTTCATGATTAACATCATAAATATATACCCAATGTAAAATATTATAATTGTATCCTAGAACAAGTAGATAAAGTACCATAAATCAATATTAAATATAAATCTGACAGAAATCTGGAATTAATCTCCAACGGGCGAGAGAATGTGTGTGGTCCAGCTAATAGCATTTAGTATTCACCTGAGGAAGGCAATTTGCTCAAAATATCATACCCTGATAATAAATTAACTTCAAAATTTCAATTTTTCGATAATCATTTGTCATTGCGCACCTTGATTAATTAACCTCTCGACAATTATAAGGTGTTAATGTATCGCTTTTTAATACCTAATATGACTTGACACGCACAATTAATTATCCTCCAGACGTGAATAAAGAATTGTTTTACCATTAACCACTAGAAACCTTAAAATGTGGAGAAAATATGCAAATGGTAGAAATGAACCGTTCAATAAATCAACTGACATTTTAATATTTTTTAAGCCGCGTTTCAAAATAGCGCGTTAACACTATAAATCATTGGAATTTTATCCGACGTAATCGTTTAAGGCATAAATAAATTAATAGTAAATATAAATTATTAATAGATGCACAATTACAATTCCTTTATTCAGGCATTAACTTACGGCAATAATAATTAATAAATCAAACAGCTAATTTGAACATACCATAAATTATTGCTTAGTGAGTTTCAAGCGCTTTGTTATTATCTCATTATACACCTCGGGAATTGTGAAATCATTACCTTTTAAGTGTGTTTTATACAACAGAATTGCAACAATGAAACGATCTGGGAGTTGAACATTCCATTTTTATAAAGCGTTGGATGTAAAATATTAATAGAAAAAATCTGACGGGAAGAAGTGCTTTTGGTAAACTTGGTTCATCACTGTGCACAAGTTCTAAATAGTCTGTACTTAAGATGGACAAAACAGCTACTTTTGAATCGCGTTGCTACTTGTGATTGCTATTTTTTAATATCAGTAACTGTGATCACGGTTAGTAAACATCGTAACAGATAAAATGCTAAAACTAGTTTTATGTATAAATTTTAACTGAGTGTTGTAAAGGGTTATTCAAAAAAGTGAGGTATTAACAAAATTCTTTTTTACTTTCTCCGTTACGAAGTACGAGAAAGTATTGTGATCGTGATTTTTTTTTCAAAAATTTTTTTTACGGAATATCCGTTGTGGGGTCCCTAGATGCCATTTCAACAATTTCTGGAAATTTTTTTTTGTGTCTGCTGTGTGCGTGTCTGTCTGTGTGTGTGTGTGTGTGTGTGTGTGTGTGTGTGTGTGTGTGTGTGTGTGTCTGTGCGCGCTGTATCTCAAAAACTAATAGAGCAATTGATATGAAACTTTGAACATACGTCTTATTTGATAATTTGAAGAACTGAAAAGCTTTTGGTAACATTTCATACACCGGAAATGGGTGTTTACCTTAACTGTTTTTTGTTTTTTGCCAATATTTTCTTATATATGAAAAATATCACAAAAACATTTAAATAAATATTGAAGACAATAGAGAAATGAGATTAATTTGTTTGAAAACGTTTTTCATAAAATTATTGTTATTCGAGAAAAAAATGTATTATTTTTTTTTCATTTTTTTTTATAATTATGAAACGATAATAGTTACAGCAAATTTATGTTAATAATAATTGTAGAGAATGCCAAAATGAACAACGTATAAAGAATACGTTTTTTTCTAAATCTCTTTAGTTTTTGAGTAAACTGAGTTTTTGAATTTGAAGTATAATTTTTCCATCTTTTATAATTTTGACGTTTTAAACGTCAGTTTCATCCGAGTCTACAAAACGTTCGTTAAATGTGATTTAAACTGAAAATAAATCACGAAAGCGTAAATATAAATGATACCATCAAATCGGAGAAAGTAACATGATGGCCACATAACCATTTTTTCGTATTATGAGAATATAATATTCCTCGCTCGTAGAATTGTCGTTTTGTGCTTTGATTTAACTTTAAAACAAATAATGCTTCTTTTAATACAACTGAATCTGTCTGCACCATGGTCTGAAATAAGTTTCTTAACTTTTGACTTGTTTTCGTATTTTATTAGTTACCCATTATTATGTTTTATTCGACAGTTTATCATTTTTACTCGACAAGAAATATTAAATTGGTGTTCAAATTCATCACTGAATCGTCTTGATAAATTTCCAGATAACATGTTTAAGGCGGGTTGTCAGTTTATTAATCGTGCATTGACTTACTTCTCTTATTCGTTTTCTTGTATTTTTCGGGTATTCATTTTGTGCATAATTTGGACTGATTGGTGGGAGAGATTTAAATTAATATTTTTACAAGAAACGGTTGGTAGATTGCCAACAATGCAGTCAATCTGTATGAAATTCGCTCTGTCTTTTGTATTCTCGTGGGCTCATTTATTTTGTTCTGAGAAAGTATTGGTGATCGTGATTTTTTTTTTCAAAATTTTTCTTTTACGGAAATATCCGTTTTGGGGTCCCTAGATGCCATTTCAACAATTTCTGGAATTTTTACTTTCTCCGTTACGAAGTACGAGAAGTGTGTGTCTGTGTGTGCGTCTGTCTTTGCGCGCTGTATCTCAAAAACTAATAGAGCAATTGATATGAAACTTTGAACATCCGTCTTATTTGATAATCTGAAGAACTGAAAAGTTTTTGGTAAAATTTTGTACACCGGAAGTGGGTGTTTACCTTAACTGTTTTTTGTTTTTTGCCAATATTTTCTTAAATATGAAAAATATCACAAAAACGTTTAAACAAACTTTGAAGACAGCAAAGAAATGAACATCTTTTGCTTAAAAACATTTTTCATAAAATCATTTTTATTCGAGAAAAAAAATGGATTATTATTTTTTTAATTTTGGTTTATAATTATAAAACGATAATAGTTACAGCAAATTTATGTTAATGATAATTGTAGAGAATGCTAAAATGAACAACTTATAAAGTATACGTCTTTTTCGAAATCCCTTTAGTTTTTGAGTAAATTGAGTTTAAATTTGAAGTATAATTTTTCCATCTTCCATAATTTTGACGTTTTAAACGTCAGTTTCATCCGAGTTTACACAACGCTCGATGTACCATGAAAACGTAAATATAAATGGCTTAATGGCTATGATACCATCAAGTCGGAGAAAGTAACATGATGGCCACATCACCATTTTTTATTTGAAAGGCCCATGTATGCCATTATGTGTGGAATATAACATCGTTCAAATGTCCGCCGCGGCTTCTCGCGGTAGCACGGATCCGAGTGGTCCAATTTTCAATAACTCTTTCGCATAGGTCCGGCTGAATTTGAGCGTTAGCCTGGGCTATGTTGACTCTAAGGGCATCAATCGATTGCGGCTTATTGGCATACACCCGCGACTTCAGAAAACCCCACAAGAAAAAGTCTAGCGGGGTAAAATCGCACGATCTTGGTGGCCAATTCACGTTACCTCTGCGAGAGATAACCATACCCTCAGATCGTCCACGCAGAATGTCCATCGTGGCGCTCGCTGTGTGGCACGTAGCGCCGTCCTGCTGGAACCGCATGTCGTCCACGTCCATATCGTTCAATTTGAGCAAAAAGAAATTGGTTATCGTCGTTCTGTAGCGCTCACCATTGACGGTGATGGCCTCACCAACATTGTTTTCGAAAAAGTACGGTCCAGAGTACGGCGGGCTCAAAATCCGCACCAAACAGTAACTTTTTGTGGATGCATTGCTACCTGGTGAATCTCTTGTGGGTTGATGTCGTGCCATATCAGGGGCGGCTCGTTATATAGAGCTAATTCAAGCTCAGCAAGAATTTTTAATTAATTCTTAAAACACTTTTTCGCCAGTTACTTTGGTCTATGAAGATAAATCGGAGGGGAGGGGGTATATTGTATAAGTGGCTCTACCATCAATATATTCCACGAGCCGCCACTGGTAAGCGCAATTGAAACTTTAATACAACAATAACCATCGTAAACGGCATCGACAATTGCAACGGCATCGGCGTAATCCAACAGTGCACACCTAGAACATGACTGGGGGGTTTTGCAATTGGAATCTACGTACTCTGTTCTATTTTTATTTTTAACTAAATTGGCCCTGTTAGGGTGGCAGTTTTGTTGGCCAATGTAAAGTCACTGGACTTGAAAAAAATGAGTTATATTTAAAAGAGCTTACATTTTATGTCAGTGGGTACCGTTGCAATCAGCACATTTGAACGATTGAAGCAATCATTTAATTAATTTAATATATGAATTGGGCAACGTTGTTAGAAATCTGACGTTTAATAATTTGTTTACTGTCAGATAATTTCTGTTGGTGTTCATGTGTAAAACTAAATATAGTCAGAATTAAGGATTCTCGGTTAGGAGTGCATGTAACGTAGATCAATCTTGACTTTTCCCGTCATATTCCGCTGGCGCCTTTACGAAATCTTCCGCATTGATCTTTATGGCAAGTTTTGAAATCTGGTACTGAGTCTGAGTAATGCTTTATTAATAATATTTGGTGGGTCGATTTCGGATCCATTTTCATTGTCGTTTAATTCAACTGTGATGGTGGATTATTACTCTTCTGTTCTCCGCATTGAGAAAACATGTTAACATTTTTCAATCGCATACTTATTTATCGAAATGTGCTTTATTAAAGTTTAGGTGTAAATGAAAACGTGCCCTTAAAAGTCAATGTCTGGCGAGCCCCTTGGGTTACCGCTTCAATGTGTACTACCTTTTAAACGCATTCCCTACCTCGGAGATTAATTTTTAAAGACAAAAATCGCGTTTTACTTCGGTCTAGATCGTGTCTGCTATCTTTGGGTTATCTCCAAAAGATTCTGCAAATCATTCCGAACGTTGATAAACGATCAAAATCAATCCGTTGACATTCGTGTATTCGAGATGACAAATTAGGAAAGTTGGTTTCAAAATGCATTTGATATATGAGGCATTCTTTTACAACTCGAACGGAAATATGGGGTCTATTTTTCTATTAGCCTCAATTTTTTTTTTACGCGTTGCCTATACAAAATAAGCCAACCCGTATTTTTGCGTTTTTTTTTTCGTCAGTATTTTTGAAAATACAGATAGTTAAAGTTTTGAAAACTCGCTAATTATGCATGTCTTTAGATCGTGATAACTCCCTTTCTATTAGTCGTATGTAGCTAAATTAGAGCTTATCTTAAAGGTAATAGAATTGTCTTCATTATGATGTTAATTAATATTAATTTTGTTGTTAATTTATAATTATTATAAACAATTAAAATATTTAAAGTCATTTTACTACTCAAGGCCATCACTTTAAAAACTTAGAAAAAATACCACTGTATTCCTCGTTTCATTTCATATAAAAATCAATTTTTTCCGGAATGGTCATTTGATTACATCAGTATAAAAGAAATTAATTTGTTCGGCAAAACGCGCAAAGCGGCGAGCGACGACGAGCGCTGGGTCCATGGCATCGTACTTTATCAGTCATTAAGTGTGAGAGAAATAAAAAGAAAGGTAAAAAATATTATAATCGATTATTATTTATTATTGTTCCATTAAATAATGGTTATCTCTCTTTCACAACCGTCCTTGAAATAATGTAGACCTGCCCCTTGAGCGTTGCACATCTGGCGAAAGGGCACACATTCTTTCAAGGAAAAATCAGTTTTACACCCCTCGGGGTGCGGGTGTTGTCGCCACTTGTAAATACTATGATTTTTAAGGGAGAGGTAGTTCCTAATACATGTAGTTTTATGAAAGTTAACACTCAGTTGAAATTTATTTCACCCCTCGAAGACACTTACAACGGCCATTGTGTTCAGTGAAAATCAGAACCGCGATAACGCAAACAAACAGTTGAATGTAGACGACTTTAATTTTTGCAGTTTAAGTTTTATTATACGTAGACTTAATTTTAAGTGTGTGCATTCTGTGATTTGAAGTGTTATATTTTGTGAAAAAATGTAAGTAGTATATTATCATTTAATGATGGCCATTTTAGTGTCCAATGCGTTCTATACTATATCGTGTAATACTAAGTGTAGATTGGATTACAATGCCGAAAACATCAAAGAAATTACTTCAGCCGAAAGTCCGGAGCAATGTGTGCTGTAATCCATTTAAGTTGAAGCCTCATCCAAAAACGAAAAAACAGACGTTGAGAAAAGTGACAAAAAATAAATTAATCGAATTAAATATACCTGCTACAGAAGAATTTCTACAAATGGTTATTTGTACCTCTTGTCGCATCCGACATCGCAAACCTTCCAGTACAATTGTGAAAAAAAACCAACAGGTATTTATAAATTAATATATCCTAAAGGTCAGGTCTTTTATTTGTTGTAGTTAATTTTATTAATACATCATTGAACAATCAACCTGTTCTGACTCAAAATTAAGTCTTACTAAAACTATAAACAAATAATTTATTGAAACAACTACTTCACTGGCTAATGCCACGCCGGATATTGAACGATACGAAAGAAATTTGCACGTTATTACTAGTACTATTACTGAAATAACATTGATTTAAGATCGTCTATTTCTACGTACAGGACTAACTTTAAAATGATTCTAAAAGTAAATTTGAAACTATAAATGATATTATTAAAATGAAAAATTATACAATTGCACATTTCAGAAAAGTGCTGGAGCGGCAGAGTCCTCGAGTACGAGTGAAGATGCCCAAAACGTCGTTGAAAGTGGAGAGAGTTCAACATGTTCAGCGGATGACTCACAAGTTTCAATTATGTCAGTGCGAGAATTAAATAAAGGGTTGGTTTTGATAGGAACTTCTCATATCAAAGAAGACAAAATGCACCAGAAGAGATATTCTTCAGAAAAACTACAGAATATAAATGAAGCACTAAAAACGAAAGTTTTTGGTACTATTTCACATGATGTACAGAGTGATGAGGATGAAGATGAGGTCAATATTGTACAAAAACTTAAAGAACGATACAATACAACAGAAGATAAAACTATGAAGATACGAATACTAACAATTTTCAGTCATTGGTCTTTCCGAAAAATTAAACAACATTTTGAAGCCACAAATCAGATGATTATCGTTGCAAAAAAAACCGCCGCAGAAAAGGGAATATTATCAACTCCAAATTCTAAATCCCATCCAACCTTGGAAAGAAGCGTAATAGAATCGATAATTACATTTTATCAATCGGACACGCAGAGCCGAGTATTGCCTGGAAAAAAGGATACAGTTTCCGTAAAAATAGACGGACTAAGAGTACAGATGCAAAAGAGATTGGTTTTGAATAATTTAAAAGAACTGTATCAAGAATTTAAAACTGCGAATCCAGATGTGAAATGCAGTTTTTCAAAATTTGCATCTTTGCGACCGAAACATTGTGTATTAGCGGGAGCAAGTGGTACCTATTCTGTCTGCGTTTGCGCCATACATGAAAATGTTAGGTTATTAATTGATGGTGCAAATATTGGAAGATTAACAAGCGATTCACCGCAGGCATTAAACAATTACAATGATTGCTTAAATCGGATGATTTGTAGTCCGTCTTCAACAAAATGTTATTTAGGAAAATGTGAGACATGTCCCGGTATCACAAATGCTATACAACAAATAGAAAAATCTTGTGACGATAATTTAATTGATTGTATAACTTACAAACCATGGACTACTGTTGACAGGACTACGTTGCAGACCTTAATATCTCCCGTAGAAGATTATTTAGAAAAGTTAGAAAATGGTTTATCCAAATTACTACTGCATTCATTTCTTGTTAAAAAGCAAAATGAATCTTTAAATAATACAAAACCGAGTCTGCCACGAGGTGAATGCATTGTTATCTGCGACTTTTCCGAAAATTACGCTTTTGTAATCCAAAATTCCATTCAGGGCATACACTGGAACAACGATCAAGCGACAGTGCATCCATTTGCAAAAAGTTTAGTAATGATTTCCGAATGTTTGCACCATGATACCATTGCGTTTCACGTTTTTCAAAAATATTTAATGCAATTTATAGCAATTTATTTGATAAACATTAAAAAAATCATTTACTTTTCTGATGGGGCAAGTGCTCAATATAAAAATAAAAAAAATTTCATTAATTTATGTCACCACGAAGAAGACTTTGGTAAACCAGCAGAATGGCACTTCTTTCCGACGTCACATGGCAAAGGACCGTGTGATGGTTTGGGTGGAACTTTGAAACGTTTAGCATCTAGGACTAGCCTTCAACGGATTAACAATCCGATTCAAACTCCGCAAGATTTGTTTACTTGGGCAAGTGAATCGTTGCCAAATATTGCTTGTCGATTTGTTACTAATGAAGAGTATGACGAGGAAGAGAAAATTCTAGAAATACGCTTTAGGATGGCTTTGACTATTAAAGGTACTTTAGGGTTTCATTGCATAATACCAATAAGCAAAAATAAACTACAAGCAAAGCAATTTTCATTACATGACATATTTATATATGCAAACATTTCGAAAGAGTAATCATACAATCAATGACGTTTGGTTATTAAATACATTTACATTATTAATTACTTTTGAATTTATTTATTTCCTTATTTAAAGTTTGATCAACCTACATTTCTTTCCTTACTGGCAGTTTCATTAACAAGTATCGTATTTTTATCACAATCATCCGTTTTTCTCTCTCACACTTAATGACTGGTAAAGTCCGACGCCATGGATCCAGCGCTCGTCGTCGCCCGCCGCGTTGCGCGTTTTGCCGTACAAATTAATTCATTTCATACTGATGTAATCAAATGACCATTCCAAAAAAATATGATTTTTATATGAAATGAAACGAGGAATAGACTGGTATTTTTTTCAAATTTTTAAAGGCCTTGAGTAGTAAAATGACTAAATATTTTAATTGTTTATAATAATTATAAATTAACAACAAAAGTAATATTAATTAACAGCAGAATGAAAACAATTCCATTACCTTTAAGATGAGCTACATACGACTTATAGAAACGGAGTTATCACGATCTAAAGACATGCATAATTAGCGAGTTTTCAAAACTTTAACTGTCTGTATTTTCAAAAATGCTGACGAAAAAAAAAACGCAAAAATACGGGTCGGCTTATTTTGTATAGGCAACGCGTAAAAAAAAATTGAGGCTAATAGAAAAATAGACCCCATATTTCCGTTAGATTTGTAAAAGAATGCCTCATATGTCAGATTCGGGGTTGGCAATGTATGAAGTCGTTCGTTTTTGAAATTTGATGTCAAGTGAAGGTTGATTCAAAATTCTAAAATTGGCATGGTTTTCGTGATTGGAATTTAAACCAACATTTTGACCGAGTTCCCTGAAATTGCCGTCATTATTATTGCCTTTGTATTCTTGAAAAACATCATACGGAGTGAAGTGTATCAAAATACATTTCGACAAGTAATTAAGTAAAGGGTAAGCACATTCAAAACTTTACAATAATAACCCTCATAAATATAACCCAGCAGGTTCTGGATTTTTCTGAGCCTAGAGCATATCCGAAGGCCTTGCAGTTAGAATCCACGTAATTTCATGTACCGCACCATCTTTGGATCGGGACTAAAATTGCAATAAAGAAATCGATTTAAAGTCAAAATCAAATTAGACTATCGAAACTTAATCATGGAAGGAATATAGAACGTTTAGTGAACGTAATCTTAGAAACGTTTAGAAGAAACGAAAGAAGGAGACAGCAGAACCATGAAGAATATCATAGATGATGTCTTCAAAACTTATGGTAACATTTTTTTCTTATCTTCAACTATTGACAAGTTGTTGACTATCTTTTCAATCTCCAATTCATGAAGTATTTACTCTTTTTTGGCATGTTCCATCACATTTATCATTCAATTTAGGCAATTTAGGTTAAGAGTGCATGCCGTGTCAATTAAACTTGACATTGACAGAGTTTACCCAAGTTCGTCATTCAACAGTGGTACGGTTTTTCCCGCCGCTTTTTAAATGAAATAACTATTACATAAATTATATGTTTTGATTAAATAATTTCTATTTGTTGAATTTGGTTCTCGTTTATCACGTGGTGAAACATTTTTAATATTACTGGTTGTTGAAATTAGGCACTTGGTAGGTTTCACAAATTTTATACTTTTTATTCCGACTAGTTTCGATTGTTACATCATTATCTAGGAATGAATACAGGGGAAAAATAGTTTCGCTTATATATTACCAAGTGCCTAATTTCAACAACCAGTAATAAATAATTTCTGTTTCTGTTGACATACATACTACCTTGCATGTAGATATAATTTCAGAAGGAACTGGTGGCGGTCGCAGCGCAGCGGAGCCGTCGGTTCTCACCAGTTACTTTATTTAAATAATTATTATAATATCGAATTTATTACGTTGGTATTAGATGCAACTCCAGTATGACGGCATAGCAATCAGTAGGCGGCCAACAGGCTGTTCACGGACGACGGCGCAGTACAGCAGAGCAGTCGTTCGTCACCAGCTACCTTGCTTCATATTGATGGGCTATACACGTACGACGGCGCAGCGTAGCGGGGCCGTCGTCCGTCACCTATTACTTTATTTTATTTTAATGACCCTTCGCACAGACGACGGCGCAGCGCAGCGGAACCGTCGTTTGCCACCAGCTACCTTGCTTCATATTGATGGGCTATACACGGACGGCGGCACAGCGCAGCAGAGCCGTTGTCCGTCACCAATTACTTTATTTTATTTTAATGACCTACGCACAGACGACGGCGCAGCGCAGCGGTGCCGTCGTTCGTCACCAGTTACTTTTCTTAATTTTATATTTCACTATTTCACATAAAGAACACAATTTCACATACATCAACTTGAGCTTAAAAAACTAGTTAAGTCTTTCTAAGACTACAAACAAATAACTTATTGAAACAATTACGGCGTGGCACTAGCCAGTGATTTTGAACTCCACGCATCCTCTCTTCGTCGTAAATATACTTTGTAGAACATTATGTGCTGTGATAATAAATTGGTGTCACGTGCGCGTGACATGACATACATTGAAAGACAGAAGTTCAAAAATCATAATATAAGTAATTTCAACTGAAAGCTTAAAAGGTAAGTTTACTTTATTTAATAAGAGATTTAAACAACAGGCAATACGCAATTAATAGTAATAAGAAGCTTAAAATTAACTTCCACTCACATACCATAGGATATATTATTTAACTTAGCTAAAGGAAACAGTTATAATTATTAAGCACAATTTAATAGTATATTCTGTAACAAGGTTAGAATGGAAATTCGATGCGAGTGGAATATTTCGAGCGCGAGCCGTGAGGCGAGCGCGAGGAACCACGAGCATCAGAATTTCCATTCTTACCGAGTAGCAGACTATACTTTCTCCTCGACCAGATAAAATAGACTAATAAAGTAATGAACACAAGGAACTTACGTTTTATTATTACATTTGTGGTTATGTTTATAGTATTTTGACAATTGTGATATCCAAGGCTAATTGTTTTATTCGGAACGGTGTGAGAAAATTCATTCTATCCCTTGTTATGGAATGAATTACATGCAAAACGCATATGCGCATAGTATTTTGTTCCATAACAAGAGTGAGAATGTGAACGTTCTATGATCAAAATTGATTGCAGAATGCATAAATTCTACAGTGGTCGTGGAGAAAAATACATTACAAGACCAGTGTATTTACCTCTCTGGGAGGTACCAGGTACAAATAAATTGTCCGCTTTATGGGGTGTGTGTAACGAAGAGAAGAAATATGATATATGTATAACTGGCTCTGCGTGATTCCAAATTACTATTAATGAATTTAAGATGACTACGGTAATCGTATAGTTGTCGTAAATACTCGAAAAATATCACTTTACACTTTATTATGGGTTTTATAATCGTTATTAATATTATGATTACAGTTTATTAAAACGACTGTTGATGTTCGCGTTCGTATTTCGTTTTTCTTTTTAACCACGGACCAACTTCTGGTCTTGCATGCAAATTTCCAGAACTAGTACGAATAAATCCTGCTTAATTGCCCACCAACGGCGTGTAGCATTTTCTGAAAACGCACGCTTAAATCACACCGTAATTAAATAAAATCGGTTTCTTAATTAATGCTTAATAACGTGTCTAACCATATTTATCATTAGGTTGGATAATTTATTATACATATTTCATAATTAAATAAAATTCAATTCAAATACTTAATACAAATTTTTAATTATTTCAGTTTCGTGAGAATTTTTGAGTATAGAATTATATCTACATATAGGGTAAAATAGTTTCAGTGTTTCAAAAATTACTTGTAATTCTCAAGAGGTTATAAATCAGTGTTTCTGAACCTTTTTGGACCGAACTCTCACTTTAGGGGCCGCGGTGGCCTAGTGAGCAGAGCACCTGCTCACGGGCCTCGTGGTCGAGGGTTCGAATCCCATCCGTGCGGTCACTTTTTCGGAACGAAGAAGTGTCCGTGCTGTTCCATTGATGTCCAGTGTATGTCCCTTCTTCATTATATAATACAAATAATGATTGTATATTATATATATTTAGAAATAAATGTATACAGTTTAACTCTTCTCACTTTGTCAGGTCTGCTTCTTAATTCGCACCCTTTAATTTTTGGCTGGTGAAAATTGCATGATAATCCTTCAAATAATGTAACTTAGGTTTAGACATAGACATAACGAACAAAAATTTGAAAGGAACGAAGTAAATAACATTTAGTATATATTATTTGAAGATAGATACACCATAAAGACAAATTCTAAATGAAAGTTTTAATGGAAACTTTTAGATATTTATTATATTTAATAAAAGTATTAAAAAAGTTGTATCTTAAATTGACAATATTTCAAGTTTAAAAGCAACAAAATCGCGTTTTCGATTTTGTTGCCTTTAGACGTGGAAAACATTTTGTCCATTTGATTTTAATTTTAATGATTTATATGTTGAAATGTAATAAATTTAGTGTGTTTTAGAAAAGTACTAAGAAATCTTCGTTAAGTACAATTGTCAAAATCAGAAGTTTAAAAGGCAACAAAATTAAGTTTCTGATTTTTAAAAATTGCTAAGGTGTTGAACGCGTTTCTTCATTATGATGATTTATATGCTATATTCTAGAGAATGTAGTGTTTTAAAGGATATTGAGAAATATTCATGTCAAGTTAACGAAAATTACCAAAATTTGAAAATTTCCAAGTTTAATGTCAACAAAACCGTGTTCTTGATTTTTAAGAATTGCTGATGTATTTAACGTGTTTTTTATTATAATGATTTGCATGATTTAGAAAATTTATTTTATATTAAGATTCGAAATTAGAAATTGAAAGAAATTGGTGTATTTTAAATTGATGAATATATTTATTATGATCATTTAAATGCTAAAATGTAGCGAATTTATTGATAAAATATATAAAGAAATGTACAAATCGTGTTAAAGAAAGTTGATTTGTATATTAAAATTGAAAGAATTTAGTGTGATTTAAAAAAATATTACAAAAATTTATGTCAAGTTAATGAGAATTACTAAAATCTGAAATTTTCCAAGTTCATAGTAAAAACCAATTGCAGTTTTTGATTTAAAAAAAAAATGCTAAAATGCTGAGGTAATGAATGTGTTTTTGATTATGATGATTTATTTGTTAAAATGTTAGGGATTTATTTTATTTTAAAAGGTTTTTAGATATAATCATAATGAGTTAACGAAAACTGACAAAATTCTCTATAATATTGTTTATGCTGGAGGCTTCTACTTCGTTATATATTTTAAATATTATAATAAAACACTTTTAACTTTGTTTTGTATAACTTATATATTTATTTTTGTGACTTAAGTTTCGGTAATACAATTACCATTTTCAAACAAGAAGTCAGAAGGTAATTGTATTACCGAAACTTAAGTCACAAAAATAAATATATAAGTTATACAAAACAAAGTTAAAAGTGTTTTATTATAAAATTCTCTATGTTCAAAGGCAACACATTCTCAATTTCGATTTTTTAAAATTGCTGAAGTGTTTTGGATTATGATAATATATATGCTAAAATGTAGAGAATGTAGTGTGTTTTAAGAAAGTATAAAAAATATTCATGTCAAAGTAGGAAAATTGACAAAATTTGAAATTTTTCAAGATCAACATCAACGAAACCGCGTTTTTGATTTTGAAAAATTGCTTAACTTCCGAACGCTTTATTTGGTTTTGAAGATTTGAAATACCAAAATGTAGCGAATTTAGTGTGCTTGAAAAAAGTATTAGGAAATATTTACGACCGATCAATGAAAATTGCTAAAATCCGGTTTTTCGAAGTTGAAAGAAAAAAAATAGCGATTTGAATTTTTAAAAATTCCCGAGGTGTTAACGCATGTTTTGATTATGATATTTTATATGTTAAAAAGTGGAGAATGTATAGTGTTTTAAGTGGTATTAAATATATTAGTATAGAGACAACATAAATTCCTAAATCCAAAATTTTCCGAGCTCAAATCAACAAAATCAAGTTTTTGATGTAAAAAATGTTTTTTTTTCACAAACGGGAGAGAAAGTTGATTTCTCAGCCTTCGAAATCGTGAGAGAAGTAACATTTCTCTCCCTAGGGAGAGAAATGATGATGCGGGGTTCCATTATTTATTTTAACTGTTACGTCTGACAGAATTTTTTTCTTGGTTCGGTTTTACGAACGAACGTTTTATTCTTAAAATATCCCGTTTGTGAAAAAAATAGTATATACCAGGTGACCCAGGGTTTTGTAAAAGCCCCATAGCTTATTTGCTATTTGAGATATCAACATCTTTTTGATCAGCTTCTCAAGAGGACCAAAAATAAAGTATAAAATATGGGGTGTTCCATTAAAAAAAAAACATAACTTTGTTCTGTTATTTATACTGGGACACCCTGTAAGAAACATAGATATTTTTAAAATATGTAGAATAGGTGTGGGTACCAGTTCATTAAAATTAAAAGTCGATACCTCAAATAGCAAATAAGTTATGGGGCTTTTACAGATCCCTGGGTCACCCGGTATATTTCAAGTTTAATTTCATCATTAGTGGGTATAAGGTATATCTCGGCTTCTCAGGCTTTCGCCTTCGGGATTCAAATTTGCACCTCAGGAAAAATCACGCATTTCTTTTCCTTGATATACAGGGTGGAAACTTTAAAAGAAAAAAATCCTGGGATACGTCGATTTTTGTTTTTTTTATTGCGCACTTTTTAGCATCTTTAAAAATAGTATGACATCACTAGTCTTTCACGCATGACGTCATGAACATTTTTTTAAATGGAAACCATTTTTTTTATTTCACTAAATTTATAGCCCATTTTATTCTCTTTACGACTGTGTAAAAATATTTTGTTTTTTCTGTTTTTTTTTTATTTAAGCAATTTTGAAAAAAATATTTCAGATTTGAAGGAAAGTATCCAGCATGAGATGAGATAAATTCCACCAGAAATGTTTCAAAATGTAAGGGACGGGTTTTATCACCGATTGGCTTTTTGCCAAGAAAATATTTTTACACAGTCGTAAAGAAAATAACAAGGGCTACAAATTTAGTGAAATAAAAAAATGGTTTCCATTAAAAAAATGTCTATGACGTCATACGTGAAAAACTAGAGACGTCTTACTATTTTTGAAGACGCTAAAAAATGTGGAATATAAAACAAAAATCGAGCTATTGACGATTTTTTTCTGAAAGTTTCCACCCTCTACTATTAACTTGCAAACACGGTATTTGGTGTTAATTATTTAAATGCCAAAATGTAGCAAATTTAGTGTGTTTAAAAAAGTATTAAGAGATAATCATGTCGAGTCAATGAAAATTGCCGAAAATCGAAATTTTTCCAAGTTCAAAGTCAACAAACCCTCGTTTTCAATTGCTGATTTTTTTTTTATTCTGAAATGTTATATGTTAAAAAGTAGAGCATTCTATGTGTTTTAACTGGTACTCAATATATTCATGTCGGGACAATGGAAATTGCCAAAATCCGAAGTTTTTAAAATTCAAATTCAACAAAATTAAGTTTTTGATTTTGATAAATTATTAAGCTTACGAACGAGTTATTTGATTTTTATGGTTTAATTTCCAAATTGTAGCGAATTTTATGTTGCTTTTTTTTAATACAAGAAATCTTTTATGTAAAATTGCAACTTTTTTTGATTAAAGTTTGATAACATTTGGTTCTAATTTTAAGAGACATAATCTTAAGTCACATTATTCAAATTAACTAATCAATTGTCTCCCTTTGGCCAGAAATGTTATTTCTCTCACAATTTTGACTAGAAACTCGATTTTCTCTCCCATTTTATTTATTTAAAAATAACAATTTTGTATAATAATAAGGATTGAATAAAAACGAAATATGACTTGAATTTATTATATATTATGATATTTTTGACAATTCATTTTTATCATTAAAACAAAGTTCATTTTTCAATTCGGTTTAAGTATAAATTATCACGTGGTGTAGGTTACTAGAATTACTTTTTAGTTCGATTTAAAATTAGTAATATAAAGTATAAATAATGAAATTAATGATTATTAGAAGTATTCAAAACATTATAAAATATGTACAAATTGATTAAATAAATAAATAAATACCGCACCGTTTATAGAACCGTGTTCTAAATTTGTGTGCAACACCAGAAACATGACACAAATAAGTAATGATTAAAACCGACTGAGTGTGCGATTATATCGTTTATAATCCACCGTGTGGTAATGGGTGTACGCTTCAGAGAGCGTAACTAGAGCGTTAAACATTTTTTCTGGATCAACGTGTGGAAGCATGTCCACGACCGGGCCATCATTGACATCTCTTTTTTCCCTAATTGGACGCCTCGACCTCAATGGTCTCCTCCGCCGCCTTCTCCTCGTCATGGTCATCATGGTCACCGGTGCGGCCGTTGAAGATACAACGACGATGATCTTATGGCCACCTTTATCCTTCAAGCTTTGCACGATTAGACAAAGTAGGTAGCCTCCGAAAGCGAGGAACGCTAGAGCGGTGATTGACGTTTGGAAGATTGATTGCATACCCTTTTTGCTGCTTCCTTTACCTTCGTCCTCCCATCCTCCTCTACTATATGGTTTCGGCTTGGCCCGCATCAGCGCCATTGGACCAACTGGTTGATCATCAATTTTATCTTGCAAAACTGCATCCAAATCGTTGGTATTGAGCTCGAATGAATTCTTCACGTGCAGCAACTTATCCAAGGGTAGTTCACTTAAAGTTTTCACATCAACAGCTGTAGATAGGTCCTGTCCAGATGCAAATTTTAAAACCGAAAATAATAATATAAGACACGTATTTTTACTCATAATTAATTTCATTTGTGTTTTTCTGCGGCTTAAAATTTTGGTTGAGTTTGAACAGCATATTAATGCGAGTATTGCCGAAGTACCGATTACAAGTTGAAAAATTGACTGCGTGTCGTTCTTCTTGCTCGTATACTCCCAACCATCTCTGCGGGTACTTCTTGGATTAACAAGATGAATATCATTCATCGTACTATAATAATTGTTATCTGATTTAAATAAGTCTTTTGCATGCAGAAGTTCACTATTTAAATCAACTGGCTCAGAAAAATCATGTCCCGATATCAACTTCACAACCGAAAATATTATAATGAGATGGAACATATTTCGAACTTTGCAGCTTCACAGCTCACACGAAACTACTGTCATTTGTATATTACTGCCAGCTGGTGGAAAATTGCTTGAGCTACTTGAACGAACTACTAAACAATTTATGTCTCACATGACAAACCAAGCGACATTTCTTAAATCCGGACAAACGCATCAGTTACGTCTTGGTGGTTACAAGATGAACAGCGTGCAGAAAAGTGTGCTGCTGGCTTTAATTGTAGCGGTGTTCACAAAATCAGGTGAATGTTTCGGCGGATTTGGGGATGACGGCGTACTCGGGAAGATCAAGTCCGGTTTTCAAATGGCTGGAAAAATGCTGGGATTGGATCGAGCCAGCGGTGTAGCTCAATTGGTCAGTGAAGCGTTCGGAAGGACTTCCAGGAAGGGAGATACTGGGGATCACGGAGGGACCATATTTTCTGGATTTTTGAGGGTGCTTGGATTGGATACTCGGAGAATTGGGGCGATTGCTGTGAATGCAATTATATTTGTAGCACAACTTGTAAGTATGCAAAAAATGTAAATTTAAAATAACTGTCTTTCACCTATGGTATATCTAACGTAATTACTCTATATAAAACATGAATATATTCAAAATGTTTTATCTCATTGTTCGATTGACATAATTCAATAATTTAATATACTTAAAATAAACAATATCTCCAAATATCTGGCTTTCAATAAGAATACATATTGTCGTGTTTTTAGAAATGTTTCTAATGCAAAATAACTTGGTTATGGGTTATAGGGTCTACTGTATAAAAAAAATATAACAAGAAAATTGCCTAAAAATTTGATAATAGGTGAATGTACATTGAAAAACTTGTAAATACCAGTGTTATTACCAAATTTGGAAACCAGAAAAGATTTTGACAAAGACATACAGTGCTATCTATCTATGCCAAGTGTTTCCAAGTGTCCAACTATTAAATTTTTTAATAAACTCCCAACGAGAATTAGGGAACTAGATTTGTGTCCAACTGTCCAACTGCTATTATATTACCCTGTTAATGGATCTTGATATCTGTTGGGAAATAAATATTATTATTATTATTATTATTATTATTCCGTCTGCAAATAAAACAATATCTTCTTAAGAAAGCATTTTACAGCTGGGATGAATTTTTAAACTCAGAAATAGATTTTACATCTTAGGTTCTGATATTCTAATGTGTTGGATTTTAATGTTTTAATTTATTTGTTATGCGTACTGTTCATATTTATTTATTTTTTTAAATTATTTATTGCTATTTTAAACCATCTAGTCGTAATTTTAGTCAACTTCGATTTTATTTTATTCAATTTTAATTTTAATGTTTTATTTATTACAAATTTTATCCATTATCAGCACTAGTGAGGAAATCAAAAACATCATGCTATACCATTACATCATCCTATCTTTTAATATAATTGAATTTGAATTAATATAAGCGGTAGTATAAGTATAGTAGTATGTAGTAAATGTAAACCGACAAGTGTAAAGCTGCAAAGCTATTGACACAATAAAGATTATTATTAAATACTATCAATTCAAAATTCCAAGAAGTAAACTTTTGAAATTTAAAGTTAGATTATATTTTACAGGGTGTAACAAATTCAATGGTTTAGCATTGCTATCTCGGTTACTTTAAGATATAGAGAGTTCGTTAAATGAAGGCACTTAACGCATAGCGCATTTTAATGCTGAATAATATGTTAAAACTAAATTTAAAATATTGCTACAACTTCCGGAGATATATGATAAAAACGATATTTTTACGGCTTTATTACTTTAAAAACAAAATCGATTTATAGTTGAAAGTTATTTATTTATTAATTTACCCAACATATTTGCTTCAGAAAATAAGAAACAATCAGAACGCAAGGAAACTTTGAAATAACTTTAGTTCGACAAAAAAAATACTTATCAAGTTTTAAATAAATCTGAGGCAACCTCATTTGTTGAGGAAGCATTAAATAAATTTAATATTTCGTTTTATTAAATTTATTATCAAGTTTTACATTTACTACGCAAATATACTTGCTAGCACGATTTTTTGATTTGGAAGATTCATCCAGGTTCATCAAGAATGAGAATTTGTGTGAAATATCAACTCCGCCCGTGATTTATACTGGCGGAGTTGATATTTCACACAAATTCTCATTCTTGATGAACCTGGATGAATCTTCCAAATCAAAAAATCGTGTTAGCAAGTATAAACAAAGTTACAAAAATCGTTGGAAGCATGAAAAAAAAAATTGCGATCACCTTAGTTTCCAAATTTACTCAAAATACATTTTGAATTATGATTCAGTAACAAGCACCCTTAAATTATGGTCCTATACGAACGTAATGTTGTAAAATTTAATATCATTATAAATTAAAAGACAATCGACTTCAAATCGAATTTCAAAATATACTCAAAATATTTGCCAAATTTGAATTTTATGACAACCATAAAAAATGTATCCCTAAATTTTCGGATAATTTCATATGAAGATAACGTAAACAAACAGAGCGTAAAGTTGTAAAAATTTTGGCGATTTTATAAAAAAATATAAAAACAATTGCCGTCAACTTGAAACTTTTCAGGATTATAAAAAGGGAATTGAAGTTTGATTTCATAGTAAAACTGCATATACCCTATCACTACATTATTGTATAATGAATAATAAGCGTAGAGTTGTAACAAAACTGGAATAATTTTGGCGACTCAGTGTAAAAACAATTGCCATCGACTTAGAACTTTCCGGAATAATTCAAAATTCATTCAAGATTTATTTTGTAAACAAATTTCACATACCCTAACACTAGATTTTGGGATCATTTCTTGTGAACATAAAGTTGTAAAAAAATCGTAATAATTTTGGCCACTCATTAAAAAATATAAAAAACAATTGTCATCGATTTACAACTTTCCAGAATAATTCAAAATTCATTCAAGATTGATTTTATGAAAACAAATTAGACACCATACCACTGCATTTTGGGGTAATTTCCTGTGAGCATTAAGTTGTAAGAAAAATTGTAATTATTTTGGCGACTCAGTAAAAAATATAAAAACTATTGCCATCGACTTAAAACTTTCCAAAATAATAAAAAAATTATTCAAGATTGATTTCGTATAAAAAAACTTCACACATCCTACCACTAGATTTTGGGATAATTTCCTGTGAGCATAACGTTGTAAAAAAATTGTAATAATTTTGGACACTCAGTAAAAAATATAAAAACAATTCCCATCGACTTACAACTTTCCAGAATAATTCTAAATTCATTCAAGATTGATTTTATGAGAAAATTTCACACACCCTACCACTAGATTTTGGGATAATTTCCTGTGAGTATAAAGTTGTAAAAAAATCGTAATAATGTTGGCCACTCAGTAAAGATCACAAAAACAATCGCCATTAACTTGAAACTCTTCAGAATAATTCTAAATTCATTCAAAATTGATTTTATGGAAAAACTTCACACACCCTACCACTAGATTTTGGCATAATTTCCTGTGACTATAAAGTTATAAAAAAAATGTAATAATTTTGGCGACTCAGTAAAAAATATATAAACAATTTCCAACGACTTAAAAATTTCCAGAATAATTCAAAATTCATTCAAGATTGATTTTATGAGAAAACTTTACACACCCTACCACTAGATTTTGGGATAATTTCCTGTGAGCATAAAGATGAAAAAAAAATGTAAAATTTTGACAACTCGGTAAAAATACAAAAACAATTGCCATCGACTTCAAACTTTCCAGAATATTTCAAAATTCATTCAAGATTGATTTTGCAAAAAAACTTTGCACATCCTACCACTAAATTTTGGAATAATTTCCTGTAAGCATAAAGTTGTAAAAAAATCGTAATCATTTTGGCGACCCGGTAAAAAATATAAAAACAATTGCCATCGACTTAAAACTTTCCAGAATAATTCAAAATTCATTCAAGATTGATTCTATGGGAAAACTTCACACACCCTACCACTGGATTTTTGGATAATTTTCTGTGAGCATAAAGTTAAAAAAAGAAAATTGTAATAATTTTGACAACTCAGTAAAAAATACAAAAACAATTGCCATCGACTTAAAACTATCCAGAAAAATTCAAAATTCATTCAAGATTGATTTTGTAAAAAAGAACACTCACTCCTTACCACTAAATTTTAGGATAATTTCCTGTGAGCATAAAGTTGTAAAAAAAATTGTAATGATTTTGGCGACTCAGTAAAAAATACAAAAACAATTGCCATCGACTTACAACTTTCCAGAGTAATTCAAAATTCATTCAAGATTGGTTTTATGAAATAACTTCACACAGCCTACCACTGGATTTTGGGATCATTTCCTGTGAGCATAAAATTGGAAAAAAAAATGTAATAATTTTGGCGACTCAGTAAAAAATATAAAAACAATTGCCTTCGGCTTAAAACTTTCCAGAATAATTCAAAATTCATTCAAGATTGATTTTATGAGAAAACTTCATACATCCTACCACTGGATTTTTGGATAATTTATTGTGAGCATAAAGTTGAAAAAAAAATTATAATAATTTTGACAACTCAGTAAAAATACAAAAACAATTGCCATTGACTTAACACTTTCCAGAATATTTCAAAATTCATTCAAGATTGATTTCATGAGAAAACTTCATACACCCTACCACTGGATTTTTGGATAGTTTTCTGTGAGCATAAAGTTAAAAAAAAGTGTAATAATTTTGACAACTCAGAAAAAAATACAAAAACAATTGCCATCGACCTAAAACTTTCCAGAATAATTCAAAATTCATTCAAGATTGATTTTATGAGAAAACTTTACACACCCTACCACTGGGTTTTTGGATAATTTCCTGTGAGCATAAAGTTGAAAAAAAAATTGTAATAATTTTGACAACTCAGTAAAAAATATAAAAACAATTGCTATCAACTTGAAACTTTCCAGAATAACTCTAAATTCATTCAAGATTGATTTTATGAGAAAACTTCACACACCCTACCACTAGATTTTGGGATAATTTCCAGTGAGCATAAAGTTGAAAAAAAAATTGAAATAATTTTGACAACTTTGTAAAAAATATAAAAACAATTGCTATCAACTTGAAACTTTTCAGAATAATTCTAAATTCATTCAAGATTGATTTTATGAGAAAACTTCACACACCCTATCACTAGATTTTGGGATAATTTCCAGTGAGCATAAAGTTGTAAAAAAATCGTAATAATTTTGGCGACTCGGTAAAAAATACAAAAACAATTGCCATTAACTTGAAACTTTCCAGAATAAATCAAAATTCATTCAAGATTGATTTTGTAAAAAAAACCACACACCCCCTACGACAAGATTTTAGGATAATTTCCAGTGAACATAAAGTTGTAAAAAAATCGTAATAATTTTGGCCACTCAGTAAAAAATATAAAAACAATTCCCATCGACTTACAACTTTCCAGAATAATTCAAAATTCATTCAAGATTGATTTTGGGAAAAAAACTTTGCACACCCTACCACTAAATTTTTGGAATAATTTCCTGTGAGCATAAAGTTGTAACAAAATTGCAATAATTTTGGTGACTTGGTAAAAAATATAAAAACAATTGCCATCGACTTAAAACTTTCCAGAATAATTCAAAATTCATTCAAGATTAATTTTGCAAAACAAAAACACTCACCCCCTACCACTAGATTTTAGGATTTCTTGTGAGCATACAGTTGTAAAAAATCGTAATAATTTTAACAACTCATTAAAAAATATAAAAGCAATTGCCATCGACTTAAAACTTTCCAGAATAATTCAAAATTCATTCAAGATTGATTTTATGAAAGAACTTTGGGCACCCTACCTCTAATTTTTGGGGTAATTTCTTGTGAGCATAATAAAGTTTTTTTTTTATTGGTTTTGGCTTATAAGCCATTCAGCCACTAACGGTTATAGTATTTGCAAGATAAAAGGGGGAAAATATGAATAATTATAATGGGGAGAGCGTTATAGGTTTATACCAGATGTTTCCAGATAGCGAACCAGTTATTTTAATTTTTGGAATAATTCATTTTAAATGGGACTACAATATAACACATCGGCTGATAAGTTTCCGGTCTAATGAAGAAAATACATTTTTTTCGGTCAAATTCAGTTTTATTCATCAACATAATCTCCTTCAAGAGCGATACAGTCATTCCAGCGCCTTTCTAACATTTCAAAACCTTTCTTGAAGAACAATATGTCTTTGGCCTCAAAATAAGCGTTTGTTTCGACGATTACTTCTTCATTTGAGCCAAATCTCTTTCCGGCGATATTTTTTTAGATCTGCGAACTGGTAAAAGTCGCTGGGGGCCAAATCTGGAGAATAGAGTGGGTGTGGAAGCAATTCAAAGCGTAGTTCATGCAATTTTGCCATCGTAGCCAAAGACTTGTGACACGGTGCATTGTCTTGATGAAAGATCACTTTCCTTTTTTGCCTATGGGGCCGTTTCGTTGAAATTTCCTCGTTCAAACGATCCATTTGGGCCATGTAGTGATCGCTATTGACTGTCTTGCCTTTTTCAAGGTAGTCGATAAATAAAATACCGTACGCATCCCAAAATACGGACGCCATAACCTTTCTAGCACTCTGTTGCGCTTTTGGCCGCTTCGGGCGAGGATCACCACTAACTGCCGTTTTGACTCTGGCGTGTAATGGTGAATCCATGTTTCGTCCATCGTTACATATCGGCGCAAAAAGTCTCGCCGAAATAGGTCCAAACAGCTCTGGGAATCATTTACTCGTTGGTGTTTTTGGTCTACTGTTAGCACACGCGGCACCCACTTCGACAACAGCTTTCTCATCGACAAATGTTCATGCAAAATGAAGCCTACACGTTCTTTTGATATGCTGAGATGGTCAGCTATCTCCTGCAACTTCACTTTACGGTTTGTGGACTTTTTTAAATATTTTCCGGTATAACCACCACTTTTGGGCGACCAGAGCGAGGCGCATCATCGGTATTCGTACGACCACGTTTAAAATCAGCAAACCAGTCAATAATGGTCGATTTTCCTGGTGCAGATTCCGGATAACACTTATCAAGCCATGCTTTGGTTTTAACGGTATTTTTTCCCATTAAAAAGCAATGTTTTATCAAAACACGAAATTCTGATTTTTCCATTTTTTTGAAAATAAAGAAAATTGATTCACTAAAGTCACCTTAACTTTTGAACAAAACGTCAGATCCTCATAAAAAAATTACAGCTACTTTTTGAAGGTTAGTACTTACTAAACAAAATATTAATTCTGCTTTTATGACGCCATCTGTTTGTTAGACCGGGGACTTATCAGCCGATGTCTTATAATGCACAATGGTCACAAATACTAATAATTAAAGTTGTTATTCTTTACAGATCAGTACATCTTTATCCAAACCTCCCCCAGCATACCTTTCAACAGCTAGAAGCTTAGATGGAACTCCGTTAGATTGGCTTCTAGCAAATCCAGATCTCAAAAAAATCGTGCGCCATGCTAGAGATGAAAACTTGCCACACCAAATAATTGAGTACCTAAAACAAGGGTCACCTAAAGAAAACACTGGATGTTTGGAACTGCTCATTTGCAAGAGTGCGCCGTTTGTATGGGGAATGCAAAAAGCCATTAACGCCAAAGGATCGGACATCAAAAAGGGAAAGAAAGCATTTACAGCGTATTTACCTACTTTGGATGAAGTGGCTGATAATGGGGATGAATGTGAACAGAAACATCCACATTGTATAGTTCCATATTAATTGTTAGATAAGTATATTATTTTAATACAAAGTTTGATTACAGTAAAAAGTAATCAGTTGATAACGATTCTGTTTCTTAAACCCAGCGTGAAAATAATTGTTGATCTTATTTCTAATCGATGGAAGAAATGGAATTACTCTATTTTGCTGTCTTATAAACCTCGACATTTATAACATTTGACATAATATTTTGCTGTGCAAGAATTCTGAGGTTATACTGGTCGTACTATATGCATTTTAAATACTAGATATTTCTCTCTCCAGCAGGTTTTAAATTACAAAATAATATTAAGAATATGTAGTAATTTAAATAGATACTAATACTATTAATATCTTTAAGGACGTAAGTGCCTCGCGCCAGAGTTAGTTAGACCAGAAGGGTCTAAAAGAAAATGATAATTGCCACTATCTTGGGCCCAAAATTTTACCGAGTACGTAAATATGTTTGTGCACGCCCCCAGGGTGGACGCAAAATGTTTCATGCAGGTGGCGTTCATTACAGTGGCGAAAATGAAGCAAATTCGTGTTTGCAGAGGTGTAGCTCTTACGTTTTTGCGACTTTATTGGATAACGAATGACAATGTTATTACGTACATATTGTTTTCAAAGGTATACACTATTTCTCAGTAGCATTACATTTTTAATTCTTTGCAGAGAAAAGCTCGAGATATCCATCCAATATTGGTAATTTTCAGGATAAATTATACAGTTTGTCTGATGATTAAAAAAAAATCAAATTCTATAGACGAATAGTTTAACCCTTTCACTCTAAATGTGCAAAATATAATTTCTTAATATTTGATATTAACTTCAGAATTATGTATATGCTGACCATAAAAATGCATCGATTTTCGACGCGGCACTTACCCTCTTAATAGCATGAACGTAAATATTACAACAAATTAAGTACGAGGTGCAATGTTTACTATAAGTCCACAGTAATTATTATGTTAGGTTTTATTATTATTTTTCTAGTAATTTATTACAAAAGTATATATCACACATTTAACTTAGGTCTTGGTAAAAGAATATCTTCCTCTCTTTGGCATAAATTATGCCTGTCGTGGGATTTGCCAGACTTCAAATCGCAAATTGTTTTGAATTTGCATTTATCATCGCATGGTGGTCGCACTGGGCTGGATTTGTATAAATATCTGAAACATGTGATAAATTACACTATCAGCTTAATAGAGTATTTAGAAGATGAATAAAAATAAAAGTGTGTTTAAGTTGTTATAGGTGATTTATAGGTGATTAATTTTTGTATAACTACTTAAACTGAATTGATTCATTCATTATGCTTAACCACAAATAATAATAATGCCTTCATTTTTTAATAGAAAAGTACAACGAAAATAAAGATATGTAAGAGTAGGCGAAGTTCAGTGAGATAAAACCTGTTATAGTTCCTTCACTTAACCTATAAGTAACTAAAAATAATTATCTAAGTATAACATCAAATGAGAATAAATGTATATTTGGACAAATATAAAAATAACTTATTCAATTAAATTTCATCAATTTCTAAGCCCCTGTTGTATTAGCAATGCATGTTTAGACAATTTAAATTTGTTTAATTTTAAGGCTTTCATGTTGAATGAAATTTTATTGAATAGTTTGTAGATATTGTATGAAACCGATCTTGAAAAAATGGCTGACTAGTATTTTGGTGACGAGATAAGTTCCCGGAAATCTGATATTAATGTTGTGCACATCCGTACGGATCACGATTTTGTTGTATAAATATGGAGATGTACGAAAATAAATGATCTTATAGTAAAGTGTGTAACAATGTAACCTTCTATTATATCGTGTGAGCCACAGAATTTTGTTTCATAGTTGGCTGAGAGATAAATAAGGTAAGTCGCATATTAAAACTTAGCACATTTAGCCTCTGGGATATTGGAACTAATACCATGCGCTCAACATTGTGTTTCAATTTGGTACGCTGTTTTTCATCTTGCTATGTTGGTACATTGCCTACGAATATTTGCGTTCGATCATAAGTACAAGTGCAATGTCAATGAGGTCGTTTGTGCTTTATATTCAGTTTTGCGGTTTACGTTTTTTTTACCATCTCATCCTACTGCAGATGCTTCGTTGGTAAGTAAAAAAATAACTATATTAACACATGCAAATCTTAATTATGGGATTTAAGGTTAGAAATGACATTCTCAGAACTCCTCAACAAGTTTATTATTGTAGCATATTTTCAAACGGACACAACGTAGAAGGAATTTGGAATTATTCCTATGAAAACTGTGAAGAACAATTTCATGAGCAGTTTCCTGAACTTGAGTTCGGTCATAATTACTTTATACAACATATTCGCCGTATTGTTAAGAAATTTTGTGAAACCGGCAGCGTTTCCAAAGAAAAATTTACATGGCGGCCTACTGACCTTACGGAAGCAGTCATCGCAGATATTCAACAAAGACTAGATGTGAGTCTATTATTAGATGCACTTAATAATCAACATATCACTCATAAACCCAGAGAAGTGGAACCATGATTCGTCCGTAAAAAAATAACTTTTCCCAAAGCTGCATCATCATTATTAAAACGATCAATGAATCGCTGACAAAATTCTTGTCATCGGGGTCTGTAAAGAGGCAGTATTTCGTGCACTGCTTGTAAACGGTAAGGATGATAATGTAGATCGTTTTTGAGAATACGCCTGGTAGTTCCATAAGGAAGACCTAGTTCTTGATGTACGTGTCGTACATAAGTCTGCGAACGTTCCTCCATTACCTGCCTTACTGCCTCAATGGTCTCCTCATTTCTTACTCTTGCTCACCCAGTGCCATCTCTGTGACTTTCGTTAGCCATTTCGCTAAAATACACAAAACGGCGAATAGATCTGCTGAAATTGTCATACGGAACAGCTTCATGCGGAAATTCTTCTAGAAAATCTTCGTACGCATCTCTTGCCGCATAAACCCATTCACCATTGATTTTCCTGCCATTTCTTAAATAGATTTCTACGATGTATCGGTTTTGAACTTCATTAAATGAAAAATCCATTATTTTACACAAATTGTCTCGACTTGTCAGATTTTAAAATGATAGTTCATGTCATGAGATTTAAAAATAGTATATTACGTACCGAGTCGGGATAAACATCATTACAGCCGAGGGCATAGATTGCAAACCGAGGCGCGAAGCGCCAAGGTTTGCAATTGCGCGAGGCTGGAATTGTGTTCCCGCGAGGTATGTATACTATTTTATTCACAATCACGAAATGTAATGATAAAAGTAAAATTGTTTGATTTTGGTACACATATTTATTTCAATGTCGGACATATTTAATTCGTAAAAAAATTGACGTATGGGTGTCACTTAAACCTCAGTACCACACTTTTTATAATTGTGGTAAGTAGTGTATTACATAATACAGCTAGATTACGTGGAGAACCCGAGCCACCAGCAGATAATGATGTAATTCAATACGACTTACGGCAATTGACATAAAATGGGGTAAACGTGCATTTCACGTAACGGACAAAAGTAAACGCAACAACTTCCGGGAACCAAAAGTTAAATGATTCGCATGTTGACATAACTAATAACTAATTTCGGGTAACGGGAACGAGAAGCTTGCTATATTTTCGCCTCCGTTCCCGTCCTCGTTACTGTCCGCGGGTTGTTGTGAAGGCGCATTTATTATGAGGTTACGGTTTTGACACTTGATGGGTTGTTGGGATGTTGCCAACCTGAGATATGCATAAATCCGTTTCGTGTAAGAGCACAAATCATTAATATCCACTTATAAATAAGAAGTACTTAATGAAGAGGATGGTTGCGACCGTTATGACGTGGTAATCCATAATTAAACAGAATTGTAAAATTCACTTCAGAGTAGATTCGTTGGAGAACCGAGCGCATGATTGATGTCAATTTGACGTTTATATAAACTGACAATTGACTGTTTCTGTATTTCGAAATAGAGGTTCGCAAAATGTTTCTGTACCTCGAAATAGACGTTAGTAATAGAATATTACCCATCTCGAAGAGGGAATCGCTAATATCCCAACTTTTTGGAGGTTAAAAATATGCATATTATTATAGTGATTGTGAATAAAAGTGAATTATTCTCAGCGCACTAATTTGTTTAAGGGTGCGTTCACAATAAGAAAACAAAAGTGTCAAGTTGCTATTGAAAAACCCTTTACAAGCTTTCTGAAATTACGTACTGAGTTTACAAAGGGTAGAGTAGTATTATCCATACTTAATATCGAGTGAAGTCTTACCAGTTTCAATGATATTTTTGGACCAAATAATATTGCGACGGTTTTATTAGGATTAATTTTCAAAGAATGTGTACATGACATTATTAACTGATTTGATAAATCACTGTTTCTATTTTGGATTGCTGCCTCAATATCACGAAAATTATAAGGTTGTAATATTTGGTTATCATCTGCATATAAATTACAAGTGCAAACTCTGAAAGCATCAAGGATGGGATAATAAAATGGGCACTAACATTTTAAAAACTTATGTTGTGTTATCAATTTTAACCTGTTGTCGGTTATAAAGAAAACTAATCGGTAGATAGACAGCACTGAAGTCCAGTCGAATATACTTAAACTTGACTAATAGAATATAGATCACGCAAGCTATCATGCCCTTATCTGTAGCAGAGATTATGTCATCTGTTACACTTAAGAAAGCAGTTGGCAGAACTGTAGTTTGATCTAGAACTGGATTGACTAATCGGTAACAAATTATTAGATACAATAAAATTTCTTAATTCAACCTTGATTATGTTAGAGGATTTTTGCTAAAACTGGTAGTATACTAACAGGCCGAAGATCTTCTAGTTGATAGTGATTATTTTTTTGATACTAGAATAACAGCAGAGATTAGTAGTAGTTTTTCCTAGGCTTAAGTTGACAATATGCAAAAGTATTCTTTAATCTGATTGTTGGGTATTTGTCGTAATATATGTTAGCCAGCCATTATTCTTATTATGTTATTATCGTAGTTAAGGACTATTCGTTTGTAAACATTTATTGTATTAATTTGTAATTTTCAATTTGTTACTGGACTCGTCCGTTGATTGAATAAATAAATAAATAAATAAATTAAAAAACGGCTCTAACGATTTTTGTAGAAATTGTCAGGGATGTTCCGCTCGCCAAGGGGAGTATCTGGAAAAAATTAGAATAAAATCGTTCGGAGCGTTTTCGAGTTTTGACACTTTTTTTTTGTTTTTTATTTTCCGGGGATGGTGGGGTAGAGTCAGAGGGGCGGCTCCGGGAGGGATCGATAGAGCTCTCGAGTGTGCATCGGACCTTGCCGAAAAAAATCTAAAAAAATTGCCTCTGCCCCCCGGTGGGGATGCGCAGGAGGGGGAAGAGAGTGTTTGCTGAAAAAATCAAAGCGATCGCCCTTCATTTGTCGAAATTAAAAAAAATTTAACCGAAGGGGGTGGTAAAAATTTAGGGGTTAAACTTATATTAAAAAATAGAAAAAGAGTCTCTTTGAAATAATTTTTAAGGTCTAAAAAAATCAGAGGACAGTACATGGCATAACAATCAATTTAGATAATTAATTATAAACATGTCATAGTATCAAACCGCTATTTGAATACATCTGTTTAAACACTAAGTGTAAGATGGCATATCGTACCTAAATATTTATGTTAATATTTATGTATGTTATTGGTTCATACACTGATGGAAAAAAAATTAACTCTTGAAATTCGTGAAATTTTAACTGTTTTTAAACCGCCATAACTCGGGGTATTTTTAAACGACTGTGGCGAAAAACTATGAATTGTCTTCTTTAAAGTCATGTATGCGAACTTAAGCGTAACCCCTTCCGTACCCCTGAAAAAAAAATGTTTTTTCATGTAACCATGTCCAACTTTGCCGATGTGTACGGAGTTGGAAAAAAATTGTCGACTCGATTCACCATAAAGGCATTAAAATATAATCAATTCCTTGTGCCGGACTCAAAGAACGAAGTTCCTACGACGATTTGGCACCAAGTTATGGCTGTTTGAAAAAAGTGCTATTTGAGGTTTTTCGCACTTAACTCAACGACTTTTCAACCAAATGCTTTCGGGAAAAAATTATATTTTGGCTCTGCTTTAAGGGGGTAACTTTAGATTTTTAACTCTTTAACCCCCGAACAAAAAAAAACACTTTTTTGGGCCAAAAAACGTGCAACTAACAACGTGTGCCGAGTTGGAAAAAATGTGTCGACTCTATCCACCAAAAGGGCTTT
The DNA here is from genome assembly GCA_910593695.2 of Ocypus olens. NCBI lineage: Eukaryota > Metazoa > Arthropoda > Insecta > Coleoptera > Staphylinidae > Ocypus > Ocypus olens. Next base: position 8,573,867 of record OU343054.1, on the reverse strand, counting down.
GAAATATGTGCAATTGCCTGTACAGGACCCAAAGAACGAAGTTCCTACGACGATTTGGCACAAAGTTATGGGTGTTTGAAAAAAGTGCATTTTGTGGTTTTTTGACTCATAAGTCCGAGGTTTTTCGACGAAACTGTTTTCGTTTTCACGAATGAAATTTTCTTTGCATGTTCTTTGAGGTATGCACAAAATTATTGTTTGCTCGAAATCATGAAAATCTTATTTTGTACCTTAGAAACGCAGTTTCTTCAAACTTCTATAACTTGGTGCCAAACTGTCGTAGGAACTTGGTTCATTGAGTCCTGCATAGGGAATGATCAAATTTTAATGCCTTTGTGGTAGATCGAGTAGACAATTTTATTCCAACTCCGTACACATCAAAGTTGGATATGGTTTCGTGAAAGAAAAATCACAGGTGTGCTAGAGGGGGGCGGAAGAGGTTACGCTTAAGTTCGCATGCATAACTTTAAAGAAAATAGGGCGAAATACTTTGAAATTTCGCCCTCAAAGATTCATCAAAATCTATTGAAAACACGCCGAGTTATGGCGGTTTGAAAATGGTCGAATTTTTTTTTCCACAAGTGTATATAAAACCATTTTGCATCGTCTTTTAAATAAGACGTTGATGGACTACGACCCTCACATCACGTTTCATTGTTAATCGCAAAAGCAGGAAAACCAAGTGGGAAGAAAATAATTTTTCAGGCAGTCAAAGCGATATTAAAAACTGTTACCGTCGATAACAGGATAAAAAAATCCTCTCAATAATACAAAGAAAAATAGATTAAATTAAAGGCTTACACATTTTCCATTTAACTCGATAAATCAACTCTACCAAGTAACGCAGCTCTACTCTTGTTATATAAAAAAAAAGAAAAATCATCAAGCGTTATTATTTGCTAAATATTTGCAATCTGATACAAAGGGTGGATCTATATTTAATACTATGCAAAAGTTTTTCAAGAGAAAAATTCCTATTTGCAAAATTTGGTCGTCATAGAAACAAGCAGTACCAAATGTACTCACTGTACATTGTATTATTCATCGTCAGCATTTGGTTGCAAAAAATGTTAATGAACGTCTGCATACATAGCTCTATATCTACCTTTCAAATTAATTAAAATTTTTGAAAACGTTTTAATTTTTTCCTGATTTTTTGAATTTCTCGAACACCTCAATAAAAAAAATCGAAAAAAAACTTATATGACAAAATTTGCTCAAAATATTTAATGTATTCACAAGATATTAAAGTTAATTAAAATTCTTGAAAATATTGTTTTTTCTCGAGTTATGAATTTTTGAAAATTATTGTTTGAAATTTCTGTTTTTCCTCTTGTAAAATATATGTTTCGAAAATAAAGTTTAAATTAAAACACATTTCCGATACAAAATCCGCCAGCCGCTAAAACGAAAATTATTCCACAATTCGGAATCAAAATCCGCCAGATCTAGCGGATTTTCCGCTGATTTGACAACACTGATCACAACTTATTAACGGTAGGTGTATAGTATAATTGGTTGTACAAAAAACATCATTTTGAGTGATTTATAATTACTACAAATTTTTCCATTTACTATGTGTTATTCGGGAATGTACAATAAATGTATGAAATTTTGGAAAAACAACAAACTTAGGTTTATGGTGTTATTTTCGAAAAGTAATGTAAACACGAAGTTGATTTTTACCATAATTGTTGTCAATAGTATAATGTATGGTGTCAGAAATTTTCATAATTTTTCATCAAAAAAATAACGGAGACATTAATTAATTAAGATCGGTTATACTCACAATCCATGATATTTTTGCTATTTTCTAACTAATTGAACGAAAAATAAATGTTTGTAATACGTCACTCCGAACACAATAATAGTAGTTTTCATATGATATCAAGATAACAATATTCCATTGTTAAATAATTGAGTTAACCACTATTGAAAATGTGCCGTTTTTTATTTGAAATTTCAAACGTCTGTGAAAGCGAGATAAACTGAAGCCTCTGGCCCTCTTCCACTCCGCGTAACCCAACAAAGTGCAGAGTAAGGGTTGGGAGTAGCGTTGGCTTGTCTTCGGTGGCGGGGCAAGGGAAGAAAATTTGACCGAAACAGCAACGAAATATTTGCTTCCTATATAAGAGTAAGTAGTGCGACACGAGCGGCATCTTCTTCTTAGCCCTCCCTACGGAAATCCACGAGCCGCCGCTGGTTGGAAGCTGTCATAAAACGCGAAGAACCTTCAATTCTTGAATATGCATTATCACTTTGTTATTTGAGAATTGTGCATTTGAAGAAGCATTATTGGTAGAGAATACAGTATTAAATTCAAATGCAATAAACGGTCGAAGAGTGTAAAAGCGGTTTAAATTGAATTTAAACCAAAAACCAACATCTAATGGGTCACTTATGATACATTTATGAACTCATAATTTAGAGTCAATTTAAATTATGTAAAAATATACAGGGTGTTCCATTTGAAATAAAAAAGTTAAGGTAATTTTCGGTTGAACCGGAAATGGGATTTTTATTAAAAGTTTACATGTTGACATGCTTTGAGATATATGTAAAAATTCAAATGATATTTGGGGTCTACCAGAATTCAGTTACAACCGGTGTATTCAGGACTTATTTTGTGATTTTTTTGGGCCCGTTCCAAGGCCTTTATTCAAATCTTTGGGATTTTTTTTTCAGGAAATTCTTCTTCAGAACTTTTTTTCGGTCTATTATATGGAATTTTTGCGAGACTTTTTTAGTTTTAGGATTTGTTCAATTACATTTCATAAAATTTTAATTGCATTTTTCAGGATTTTTAAAATTACATTTACATTTTTCTTTATTTTCAGGACTTTTTTAAAGTCTCTTTCAGGACATTGTTTTTCAGAATTTTTCAAGTTTTTTTTAAGATATTTTAAGACTTTATTTTCAAAACTTTATTTTGTGACCTTTTTCAAAACTTTTTTCAGGTTCTCTTTTAGGACAAAATTCAACTTTTTCAGGATTTTTTCTAAATAAGTAATTTTTAATTGATTTGCGTTCTTCAGTCAAGTTCTTTTCTTGGTTAAGTTTGTTTGAATTTCAGCAAAATGTTGTCAGTGCGTGTGTCAAGCTGTCACACAGTTGTTCGTTCATTTTTAAATAAAGGTCTGACTTTGGATATACACCTCACTCGAAAATTTTGTTTATTAAATATGCCAACGGAGTTGCTGGCCACTCTATTTTGTCTACTTCGTGCCGGTACACCATCTTAAGAAGATTGGAAATCTCTGCTCTATATAAACCTTCCAATAAACTTCTTTTCGGAACCATAAAAAAAAATCAAAGAGAAATTTAAAAAAATCGGAAAGAGACAATTGACAAAAAGGAAAAACCAAAAAACCAAATAAGCAAAAAGAAAGGGGGAAACGAATAATGACTCGGGCAATGGAAAGGGAAACGAGTCTGGAAATAAGTCAATATACGGACAAAAAGTACAAACAAACATGTAAGGAAAACAAGAAAGGCAGAAGACAGAAAGAAATATTAACAAAATAAAACTATCGAAGATAGAATTCGATTTCTCGCAGAATGATTTGTCGGCCCTGAAACAAATGTGGAAATTCTTACGAAAATGTGCATTTCCAAAAATCCCAACACAGCGGTAGACTTAAAAATATAGTTACAGCCTTATTTCAATTTGTATCGTCTGTTAATCCTTCCTAACCTGAATTGATAATACTAAGAAGAACCTTGGGCGGAAAGACCTTTGGTCTACAGCTCTTATCAGCAAATAAACGAATAGTAATTTATGTACCAAGTTGTGAAAGTATAGTTTTTACCGAGAAGTATAAAAATAGTTATTGGGTCATTCCATGCTATTTCAACAAAAGGTTGTGCTGCACCATTTTTATTTTGTTTTATATTTTGCACAGATATTTATACATGTATCTAGAGTACAAAACTAATTTTAGAAAAAAATAAAATGTTGCCGCGTGGCAGATATGTTCCCAGATGGAGCTTGAAACATGTACATTATTGTGATTACAAGCATTTGCGCAAAGTGGTATAACAATTTTTCGAATTGAGCAAATTTAAAAATTAGAAAATCTCCTAACGCAGATTAAAGTGGTGAATATTTTGGTTTAATTTTCTTTCATAATTTGATATGTTTTTCAAATTTATTGGCCCTCAAATTTACCATCAAGATTTGCATTTTTTTCATTATTCGATCCTGTTTTCGACTGGGAAGGGGGCCATATAATCAAACCAAATTTAGTTTGCAAGTAGAATGGTAACAATAGATTTTACCTGTGGCAAAAAATCTGAAGTGTTTTAAACCCTTCTAATTTTTTTTTGCTGGTGAAATTAGACATTTTCAACAAAATCCGTATTTGTCTAAAGCTGTATCTCCAGTGGGGTACATAGTAAAAATCTGAAATTTATACTACCAATGCTTCTATCCGGGAGCAACACCATTATAAAATTTGGTAGCTTTGTTTTGCCTAGTAACAAAAATATTTATGTTCAAATTTGTAATAATTTTTATGCAATCGGAGTAAAAATCGAACTTTAAATATTAGAAGCCGACACTAAAATGGAACTCACCAGTACTAGCAGTGATTATAATACACTTGTAAATATTATAATCACTGGTACTAGGCATTAAAATACCTACCAAGGGTTTCCGTACAACGAGATGATTGGCGACTCATTAATGCGTCATAGTCCTGGTGATGAATTTTAAAAAGGTACCGTGGACCCTAAATATAGACGTATTATTATTCAAAATGATTAAAGAATAAAATTGAATAAAGCCGTAAAATTTATTAGACAATTGTTTTAAATTTGCGGCTGTCGGGAGTCAAGCTGCTGATTACGTTCTAGAATTTCTGTGATTGTTTAAACTATGCGCGCGATGCTAATCCAACCTTAAGAATTTACTGATCTTGCGTTAAACAAATATCAACATAACCTATAATTACATCTGCAAGTTCTACCACTGAAACGCTAGAACATCTTTAGATGAAAAACGTAAGTAATTACAATTTTAAATCTGAAAATAGAGTATTTTCGATTGCATAAAAAATACATTTACCTCAGCACTAAAGTGCCCTTTCATTAATATTATAGTTTAAATTAAATTCAATAGTAATAAAAGGATTAACAGAATTGTAATAAAATGATTAACACAGAAATTCTAGAACGTAATCAGCAGCTTGACTCCCAACAGCCGCAAATTTAAGACAATTGTCTAATGACTTTTATGGTTTTATTCAATTTTATTCTTTAATCATTTTGAATAATAATAATAAGTTTCTATTCAGGATCCATGGTACCTTTTTTTTTAATTTCATCACCAGGACTATGATTTGCATTAATGAGTCGCCAATCACCTCGTTGTACGGAAACCCTTGGTAAGTACTTTAATGCCTAGTACCAGAGATTATAATATTTACAAGTGTATTATAATCACTGCTAGTACTGGTGAGTTCCATTTTAGTACCGGCTTCTAATATTTAAAGTTCAATTTTTAATCCGATTGCATAAAAATTATTACAAATTTGAACTTAAATATTTTTATTACTAGGCAAAACAAAGTTACCAAATTTTGTAATGGTGTTGCTCCCGGATAGAAGCATTGGTATTATAAATTTCAGATTTTTACTGTGTGCCCCACTGGAGATACAGCTTTAGAAAAATACGGATTTTCTTGAAAATGCCAATTTTCTCCAGCGAAAAAAAATTAGAAGGGTTTAAAACACTTTAGATTTTTTGCCTCAGATAAAATCTATTGTTACCGTTGTACTTGCAAACTAATTTTGGTTTGAGTGTATTGCCCCCTTCTCAGTCCAAAGCAAGGCCGAAAAATGAAAAAAATGCAAATCTCAATGCTAAACTTTGACGGCCATTATATTTGAAAAAATAAAACAAATAATGAATAAAAATTACACTAAACTCTTCGGCACTTTAATTTGAGTTAAGAGTTTTTAAAATTTTTAAATTTGCACAATTGGAAAGAAAGTTATGCCACTTTGCGCAAACGCTTGCATTTACAAAAATGTACATGTTTCATGCTCCATCCGGGGACATTGCTGCCACATGGCAAGAATTTTTATTTTTCTTAAATTAGTTTTGAACTCCAGAAACATGTACAAATAACTGTGCAAAATATAAAAAAAAATTAAAATGGTGCAGCACAACCTTTTGTTGAAATAGCATGGAATGACCCTATTTCCAGTAAATTATCACATTCTTCAAGATTTTTTTTCGGGACTGTTTTTAGGACATTTTTTTTCAGATTATTTTATAGTAGATTTTTAATTATTTTTTAAGGATCTTTCTTAAAGATTTTTTTCAAGAGATCTTTTGAAGACTTTATTTGGAGGGACTTTTTGTCAGAACTTTTTCAAGAATTTTCTTTCAGGACTTTTTTTGAGAGATTTTGTCCATTTTTTTTTTGAGGAGGCCTCACGGCTTCTTTCTGGACTTTTTTCGGAACCTATTTAAGGAATTTTTTTAGTACGTTTTCTCGGGATATTTTGTCAGGAATTTTTTGGGACTATTTTTGTCGGAATTTTCAGGACATTTTCTTCCGGACTTTTATACAGGACTTTTTTCAGGACTCCTTGATTATTTAAAGGACTGTTTTTATGACCTTTTTCCGGACTTTTCTTCAGAATTTTTTTATCAGGACTTTATTTTAAAAACATTTTTCAAGAATCTTTTTCACCGTTTTTTTCAATATTCTCCCTCAATACTGGTTTTCAAGACTTTCTTATAGGACTTTTGTTCAGAAGCATTTATTTGGGAATTTTTTTATGGTTATTATGATTTTTTATCTATTATACTTTCTTTCAAGACTATTCTTTCAGACCTTTTTCAGGATTTTTGAATGCCTTTTTTCAGGTCTTATCAAAAGCCTTTTTTCAGTACTTTTCTTTTTGGGTGTCAGGACTATTTTTTATAGGACTTTATCAAGTTTGTTTTAAGGATTTCTTCTCTTTTTTTTTAAGACGTGTTTTGTTAGAACTAGAAATGGGTAACTGATGAGTGAATCGACTAAAAAAGTTTTATATTTAATACTTCTGCAATAAGTTAGGTTACCTCAAATTTTATTTAATAGTTATTTACGTTACAAGTCCCTGTTTTTGTAGTATGAATCAGTAATTGACTATTACGATGATCAATTGCCTGGACACACATTCATGTCACAAAAAAATCACAAACCGTAAAATTTACACACACAATTTCAATGATTATCTAGGAAACAATTAAACCCGACATACTCCAGCAATTTCGCGTTTAGTGCCCACGCGTCGTTCCCCTGAGTAACCATTAAACAACTTCTGACATAATTACCTATAAAAGAGATCGAACAGCTTCGAGTCCGTAACCATAAGATCGATTAATCTGGCCCATTCATCCGGCCTCAGTGTGAGCATTCCGTACGAATCTCTGGCAGAATACAACTTGAACCATTCCGGATCGTCGTCTGGATGGGCGTTCGCCTTTGCCAGATCCATAATCCACGTTTCATGATCAATGACTTCCTAGAAGTAACGATTATCATAATTAAATTAATTTATTTAATGAATTGAGTACGCGTGTTTAAAAATGTTTGTTTAGTGAACATACAGGTTCTTCAATTCTATCTGATGTTTAACGTTTGAAGATTATTATGGATAAAGATATAAGAATAAAAGAATAAGTAGTCATAAACGGACTTATTAATTTTATGGGTCAATGGAGGAACGGCATTTGTTCTACCTGTCTTAATCCGATTTTCGTGAAGTAACTATTGTCTTCTAAGACTCTCCTCGGTTTAATAAGTAAACGATATAATGCAATCCAATGCTGTAATTGAGTTATACATGGAAATGGTGCCAATTAAAATATATTTAGTCTAGGATCAATAAGGCAAAATATGTTTGAAAACATAAAAAACAAAAACTGACGGAATCTACAGCCTGAATGCTGTACTGAACCAAATCGGAGTGGCTTAACCACCAGCAAGATATGGAAATGCCATCAGCAACTAACTACACTGATGAGACTTGAAAGGTCGAAGCCGGTCTGTAGGTGCTCTGATGGGGAAACAATATTTAATGTTAAACATCAGGTAGAAAGGTTATCAAATCATACTGTTGGATCTAATATAGCTTTTCAATTATTAATGATAGGATTGACTAAATGCGCAAAGTTAAGCAGTTTTATACGCTTACTCAGATTCTATTAATTTTAAAAAGTATCGAAGTAATTAAAAAAGAACTGTAAAGCCCTAACTAAAGACATTTTAAAATGATTGTGATGAAAGTCATTTAGTCTGAAGACTCATACTTAAAAACCGCAAACAAATTTATTGTTATTTACTGATCTTACTCAATAATGCAAATCATATAAATGGTGAAAACTTACTCTCGTTGATTTTTCATGGTCTCCATCAACGTAATATATCCGATATCCTGGATTCAAATGTTCGAACGTGGTCACGGATGGTCCAACAAAGGCCACAGCGGTTGCATTTTCTAAAACAATATACATATTTGGTCATTAATTCCCATAACTTTCAATGTTGAACATAATGCAATGGTTCTGAAAGAGAAATTAACAAAGCATTGCACAATGCATTTTGTAATTGTAAACAGTACATGCATACATTGATTATTGCCTAAAATGTTGCGACATTTAAATTTGATTTGTATAGTACGATTTCAATGCGCAGGAAAATTTAGAAAATTGTTATGAAGTGGCCTGGGTAATTTAACACAACGCGTTTTTACTTGGAAACAATTCATCACAACATTGAAATTGAAATGTTATGTTGTGCAATATGGATGATAACGAGCTATTATTTTTATTTTCATAATGCATTCATTAAGGTTAGTTACGGTCATGTTATTTATGATTCATCAATGTCTACAGTATAAGGTTAATTGGAAATGCAATAGTTTTCTCCTTAATTGGATTTGAAGTAACTTACCTTCACGTCTTTCATATTTGTAATTAGGATTCAATTAAAACATATGTAAACATCACATCTCATAACTGCTCCATTGGTGCATATACAGGGTTGGGCAAATGTCTGACTAAACGTCTGTTTTTTTTATTATTACTTTTAAAAGAAATGTTTACAGTTTTATTTATTCTATTCAGTGACGTACTTTGATTTTCAACAGCTACGCTATCTTTCGAGATTTGTTTTTTTTTAATCGACCACCCTGTATATTTTTACATTTTCAAATAAACACCTTTTCAACAATTTCAATGTATGGTTTGGTGGGTATGCAACTTGTGGTTGAAATTGATAGTGTTATTTATTTGATTCGCATTGTTCCGACAAGTTCTTTTATTAGTTTGTGTTTTCTTTTTGGTTTAGTTGTATTGTTTCAACATGACTACTACAAATATTAAAGGGATTATTTCATTCAAGACAAAATAGACTTATTTCATTGAAACAACTAACTTTCCTAACGATAGTACAATCGTGCAGAGGTGACAGTGACTCATCCTTTTTCGATCTAATAATCGCGTCTGGATAAATATCTATACTCGTTCGCGTGCTCAAGAAAAACGAAATGAAAGACGAAACGTATGTCGATATGTAAATTCAAGGGCTAAGTGCAACGTATGCCTTTTCTCATTATATCTATTCTAATCTCAAAATTCACGTGCTTGTATCTGGTTTTGACCGTCTCCGATTTCGATTTAGTTAAGAGCAGAATTGATTGTATCCATTTCATTTATAAAAAGGGTAAATTTAATGATACATTTCCAGTTGTCTTTACCGATTGCCGAAAAATGCACTCGCATAGTTTCGTCGGGAAAATATTTGCACGTTCGCGAATTTTTAAATTTCCCGCCTAGACTGATTCGAATTATTTTATGGACATACGTTTACTAGAAACTTAACTCAGGCAACATGGAGCGATGAGTCACTATCACCTCTTGGCAATTGTACTATATAATGCCACGAAAAATAATAAATTTGTTTTTGTAGTCTTTGTAGGACTTATTATTGTGGATAGCGTCTTGTTTAATTTTAATTCATCTACAATCAAGTAAGGAAATTTTACATTAATTTATTTTATTGGTTCAAATTTGTGTATTGATCAGAGAGTCCTAAACCCTAAACCGAAAACCGAAATTAACCGGGATTTTGAACAGAACCCTAACTGTAACAGGAACATAAATTGCTCAATTTAAAAACCAAAATCGAAACCGGAACGAAATTTTAATAACGGTTAATTTCGGTTAGAAAGAAAACAATAATAACGGTTAATTTCGGTTCAAAATTTATTTTCATTAAATTAATTCATGAATGTTTTTTTTCATTTATGCCCCATGTAAAAATGTTATGCTTCTTCCGCCATCTATCTACTTTTTGCGTGTACTTCAACCAAACTGTTATATCTGTGTCTGTGTTGTGCGTGTGTTTTATCATAGGTATTTTCTAGGGATGGACAATACTTCACGTACCTGTGATTTTTCACCATCATTGAAAAATCACATCGACGTTACTGTTACTAATAGGCGAATTTCACTGCTACTTAAAATCACCGCTACTTAAAATCACTGCTACTTAAAATCACTGCTGTTTAAACTGTGACTTAAACTGTGATTGCTACTTAAATTGCGACTGTTACTTAAAAAGTGTTTGTAAGAAGACAATAGAGAATAGCATTTCTAAATATTATTTTATATTCAATACTGTATATTCCCATTTACTCTTACGTTCATGTTCAAATTACGATTATCATCAACTAAAAAACAAATTGCTAGGAATGGTAAACCCATAATGACTCAAAATTAATTTTAGTTTAAGATTCAGTGCGAATTTCTAAACATAATATTTTGAAATAATACCACGAAACCAATTTTGAAATTGCAAACTTCATGAACTAAAAAAAAATAAAAACAATTCACCAAATTGCGAAATTATCCAAATGCTCAAAAATTAAAACAAACATCTTCAAAAATCCATACCTCTATTGAAAATTGTTGAATTTACAAAGTCCAAATTGATTTTGAATAAGCGATACTTCGGCCATTGGCGATATTTTTTTATAGAATTTTTCCTGCCTGTTTTATATTTTCTTCAGCGATGTTTTTGTTAAAGTGCTCAAAAAATTTAAACGAAAAATTTTAAAAAACCATATCTCTATTGAAAATTGTTAAATTTATAAAATCCAAATTGATTTTGAATAAGCGATATTTCGGCCCTTGAGGATGATCTCTTATGGAATTTTTCCTGCGTTTTTTATATTTTTTCTGCGATGTTTTTGTTCAGGTACTCAAAAAATTAAAACAACAATTTTCAAAAATCCATATCTCTATTGAAAATTGTTAAATTTACAAAATCCAAATTGATTTTGAATAAACGATACTTTGGCCATTGAGGATGATTTTTAATGGAATTTTTCCCGCACTTTTATGTTTTTTTCTGCGATGTTTTTCTTCAGGTGCTCAAAAAATTAAAACAAACATTTTCAAATATTGATATCTCTATTGAAAATTGTTGAATTTACAAAATTAAAATTGATTTTGAATAAGCGATACTTCGGCCATTGAGGATGATTTTTAATGAAATTTTTCCTGCACTTTTATATTTTTTTCTGTGATGTTTTTGTTCAGGTGCTCAAAAAATTAAAATAACAATTTTCAAAAATCCATATCTGTATTGAAAATAGGTGAATTTTCAAAACCCAAACTAATTTTGAATAAGCGGTACTTCTGCCATCGAGGATAATTTTTTATAGATTTGTTCCTGCATGTTTTATATTTTCTTCCGCGATGTTTTTGTTAAAGTGCTCAAAAAATTTAAACGAAAATTTTCAAAAATCCACATCTTTATTGAAAATTGTTGAATTTACAAAATCCAAATTGATTTCGAATAAGCGATACTTGGGCGATTGAGGATGATTTTTTATGGAATTTTTCGTGCGTTTTTATATTTTTTTCTGCGATGTTTTTGTTCAGGTGCCCAAAAAGATTAAAACAACAATTTTCAAAAATCCATATTTCTATTGACAATTGTCAAATTTACAAAAAAACAAATTAATTTTGAATAAGCGATACTTCGGCCATTGAGGATGATTTTTTATGGAATTTTTCCTGCGTTTTTTATATTTTTTTCTCCGATGTTTTTGTTCAGGTGCTCAAGAAATTAGAACAACAATTTTCAAAAATCCATATCTATATTGAAAATTGTTGAATTTACAAAAACCAAATTTATTCTGAATAAACGATACTTCGGCCTTTGAGGATGGTTTTTCATGGAATTTTTCCTGCGCATTTATATTTTTTTTCTGCGATGTTTTTGTTCAGGTGCTCAAAAAATTAAAATAAAAAATTTGAAAAATCCACATCTCTATTAAAAATTGTTAAATTTACAAAAACCAAATTGATTTTGAATAAGCGTTACTTCGGCCATTGAGCAAATTTTTTATGGAATTTTTCCTGCATGTTTCATATTTTCTATCGCGATGTTTTCGTTAAAGTGCTCAAAAAATTTAAACGAAAATTTAAAAAAACTATATCTCTATTGAAAATTGTTAAATTTACAAAAACCAAATTGATTTTGAATAAGCTATACTTCGGTCATTAAGGATGATTTTTTATGGAATTTTTCCTGCGTTTTCTGTATTTTTTTCTGCGATGTTTTTGTTCAGGTGCTCAAAGAATTACAACAACAATTTTCAAAAATCCATATTTCTATTGAATATTGTTGAATTTACAAAATCCAAATTTATTTTGAATAAGCGATACATCGGTTATTGAGGATGATTTTTAATGGAATTTTTCCTGCGCTTTTATATTTGTTTTCTCCGATATTTTTGTTCAGGTACTCAAAAAATTAAAACAACAATTTTCAAAAATCCATATCTCTATTTAAAATTATTGAATTTACAAAAACCACACGAATTTTGAATAAGAGGTACTTCAGCCATCGAGGATAATTTTTTATAGAATTTTGCCTGCATGTTTTATATTTTCTTCTCCGATGTTTTTTGTTAAAGTGCTCAAAAAATTAAAACGAAAATTTTCAAAAATCCATATCTCTATTAAAAATTGTTGAATTTACAAAAACCAAATTTATTCTGAATAAACTTTACTTCGGCCATTGAGGATGATTTTTGATGGAATTTTTCCTGCGCTTTTATATTTTTTTCTGCGATGTTTTTGTTCAGGTGCTGAAAAAATTAAAATTAAAATTTCTCTATTGAAAACTGTTGAATTTACAAAAACCAAATTGATTTTGAATAAGCGGTACTTCGGCCATTGAGGATAATTTTTTATAGAATTTTGCCTGCACGTTTTATATTTTCTTCTGCGATGTTTTTGTTAAAGTGTTCAAAACATTTAAACGAAAGTTTTCAAAAATCCACATCTCTATTGACATTGTTAAATTTACAAAAACCAAATTGATTTTGAATAGGCGGTACTTCGGCCATTGAGGATATTTCTTTATGGGATTTTTCCTGCATGTTTTATATTTTCTTCCGCGATGTTTTCGTTAAAATGCTCAAAAAATTAAAAGGAAAATGTTCAAAAATCCATGTCTATTGAAAATTATTGAATTTACAAAAAAAAACAAATTGGTTTTAAATAATTGATACTTCGGCCATTGAGGATGATTCTGCGATGTTTTTGTTCAGGTGGTCAAAAAATTAAAACTACAATTTTCAAAAATCCATCTCTATTGAAAATGGTTGAATTTACAAACAAACAAATTGATTCGGAATAAACGATACTTCGGCCATTGAGGATGATTTTTAATGGAATTTTTCCTGCGCTTTTATATTTTTTTTTTACGATGTTTTTGTTCAGGTGCTCAACAATTTTCAAAAATCCATATCTCTATTGAAAATAGATTCATGAATTTAGAAAAACCAAATGATTCTGAATAAACGATAGTTTGGCCATTGAGGATGTTTTTGTATGGAAATTTTCCTGCGTTTTTTATATTTTTTTCTGCGATGTGGTCATAGTCACAGTTTAAAATCACTGATTAGAAAGTAGCAATCGCAGGTAGCAACGTGATTGAAAAGTAGCAGTTTTGCCCATCTCTAGTATTTTCCATTAAAAGGTTAGTCAAATTTGTTATTTGTACTAAGTATCTCTTAAACAACCATCGACTACGATGGAACAATTTAAAGAAAAGAAAACAAGCGCAAGTTGAACGCAACTAACATTAGAACAAACTCAAATGAAAGTATTCCTTGAATAATTTTCTCACTTATCACTTGGCGAAACATTTTGAAAATAATGAAAGATAAACAAACCAAGTGTTAATTTATGATTTATATTTTATTATTGTCAAATGGAAGTGATTAAAAAGGCTATTTCTGTAAATATGACCGAAGAAACATTAAAAAAAATGTAAAATGCATTTAATGACTTATTGCCTTAAAATTCATAAAAAAATAATACATTTATTATTTTACATAAAAACCATTGCAATTTTCTGGGTAGAAACAAAACAACAATCTAAACATGAACTGAGAAAATGAAAATTGCATTCCAAGATTTGAAAAATTGTAAAAAAATTATGAATTAAGAAATTTTCTTTAAAACCTTAAAATGTACAAAAGAACGATAATTTTTATTTATTTTACATAAAAACTATTGCCACATCCTAGGTGCAACAATCCAAATGAAAATTACATTCAATGATTTAAAAAAATTATAAAAATTAATTTATTTAGCAATTGGTTTCAAACGCTCAAAATACTTACACAAAATAATCGAAATTTAATTTAACATTAAATTAATAGCCATATCCTAAGCGTAAACAAAACGGCAACACTTTAATCATGAACTGGAAAGACGAAAAATGCATTCATCGATTTAAAAGATTGCAAGAAAAAATGATGAATGAAGAAATTTGTTTTAAAAGTTCGCAATCCAATAAGAAACAATATATTTCTAATTTTGCGTTCAAATTATATCCAACATTAGCTGTGTACAAAACGAAAACATTCCAAATGTCTACTAGGAAAACAAAAAATGCGTTGAATGCATTCGAAAAAAATCTGAAAAATGTATCAATCGAACAAACTGTTCAAAGAGCTCAAAATCCATAAAAAATAATACAGTAGAACCTCACTTATACGAAGCCCACTTATACGAAACACTGAGTTATACGAATACTTATCCTTCCCCGGCGAGACTCCCATAACGCATAGGTACTTAATTATTCACTTATAGGTCATCCACTTATACAAAACATCTACTTATACGAAGGGATGATCGCTCCCCAAACGTACATTGTATTCAGTTATACGAAATATCCACTTATACGAAGGGATGATCGGTCTCCCAACGTAAATTTTATTCAGTTATACGAAGGAGGACGGGTTTTTACGCGATTCGTTTACGATAAGACCGGTTTCCTTCCCTCTATGCATCCATACGTCTCTTTTGCTCACGTATTTTGATTTTTCTTAAAAGCCCGCCGTTCTGTTGCGTTTGCAGCAGGTGCCCGTTTTTGTTTTTCGCGTATTAAAAAAGTGAATAGACAATGAGTAAGAAAATATTAAAATTCGCTGTAGGGTTTTTGTGAAAATGAGCAAAATGTAGTCGAACGTTTGCGTTTTTCAATGCAGTGATTTTAATGAAAAAATCCGGAAAAACTAGAGATAACATCTTTTTAGATTTTTCCTTTATTCTACAGCTACATATGTCTGGAACATTTTCTGGAAAATTTATTAAAATTCGTCAAGGGGTTTTTAAGAAAATTAAAAAAATCTAGTCGAAAGTTAGCATCTTAAAAAAAATCGAAAAAATTAGTAATATCTTTTTTTCCAGATTTTGGTTTTATTTCATATCTATATGCCCGGAATATTTCCAGAAATATTAATTGAAATTCGGTGCAAAATTCTTGTGAAAATGAAGAAGATATTCGATTGTTGCAATTTTTCAAAACAACGATTTTGTTGATGAAAAATTCCGGAAAAAATAGTAATAACATCTTTTTGGATTTTTCTTTTGTTTATAGCTACATATGTCTGGAATAGTTCCTTAAAAAATTATTCAAATTCATCAGGGAATTTTTGAGAAAATTAAGAAAATCTAGGCGAATGGTTCCATTTTTCAATGCAGAGATTTTGATAAAAAAATTCCGGAGAAACTAGTGTTCGTCTTTTTGAATTTTTCTTTTATTTAATAGCTACATATGTCTCGAATATTTTCCAAAAATTTCAATAAAATTCATTACAGGGTTTTTGAAAAATCCAGAAAATCTAATCGTATGTTCGTATTTTACAAAAGAGAGTTTGATGAAAAATCCGGGAAAACTAGTGATAACGTCTTTTCGGATTTTTCATTTGTTTTATAGCTACATATGTTTAGAATATTTTATGAAGATTTTATTAAAATTCACTAAGGGGATTTTGAGAAAATTAAGAAAATCTAGTGATGTGATTTAGATGAAAAATTCCGGGAAAACTAGTGATGCTGTCTTTTGGGTTTTTCTATTGTTCTATAGTTAACAGAACAGAGGCTTTCAATAAATAAATAGGTTTAGAAGATCTCAGAATTCAATGGCGTGCCTATTTTTTTATTTCGACTTTTAATTTAAAATTTATGACACAAAAATTCTAATATAATCGTTTTTACTCGTTAATTTACATGGATTTTTACTAACTATGTTATATCAATGTAAAGCTTATTTCAAATTATATTCAATGGCTTAAAAATATACAGGATCTTATGTTTAAAAAAATACAACTTAATGTCAACTCTTAAATTAAAAGTCAAAATAAAAAATAAACACGCCACTGAATTCTACAAAAAAGACCACACAAATAACTATTCAACTATTTTTTTGCATATCTTAGGTCTTAAGAAAAAGACGTATTTTAATACAGCCAAAAATTGATAACCGCTGATATCAAGTTAGCCATAAATTCGTGTTTTATTTAATATTTCATTTATTTAATTTTTTTTTTAATTTATCCAATATTTAAGAGTTTTCTTTATCCTTGCAGCAAATGCGGATGTGCAATATTTCTTACATCAAACGTTACTTTTACGCCTTTTTAGTAAAATATACCGTACAGGAGATACAATTCGTTACACATGATATAAGAAGCAAATTGCACACTTACGGAACTCCCTGTTGTCGTAAAATACCTCGAACTCATCACCGTGGGTATGACCAAAAAATTGCGCCACTACGGTATCTTTGTATCGGTTGATGATGTTGTAGTAATTTTTGGACCATATTTTTAAACAGTCACTAGAGCCCGGAGGTATGTGACCTGGAAAATTAACATCGTAAATAAGATCCCGCAGATTTTAATCGTGTACCGAGTACTCACCAATTATGTGTACTTTTTCTCCTTTTTCTTCAGCCGACCGTAGTTCGTGCACGAGCCATTTCAATTCGTGAGCTGGATCCGTGCTATTTAAGACCAGCCACCTGAAGTTAAAAGAAAGTGTGAGCATTTCGCGTTATTAATTATCCGACAGGGGAAACCGTAATGTCCGGTTAATTACCGAACAGTGTTTCTCAAACTAAAAGCGTTTTAGTTTTTCGGATTGTCAAATAAGACTTACAAAGTTTCTTGTTAATTACTGTATTAGTTTTTGGGATACAGCGCGCACAGACGTACACAGATATACACAGATATACACAGATATACACAGATACACACTGATACAGACACAAACCTTTTTTCCAGAAATCTTTGAAATGAAGACCTCAAAACGGAAATAAAAAAAATTGAATTTTTTTTTATGATCACAATATTTTCTCGGGCTTCGGAAAAATTAAAACTCATCATACAAATTCAGATCGTTAGAAATATAATATATACAATAACATTATTTACAAGCAACATGTGTACCTTGTTGTAAGACTTAATAGTGACTATAAGATTATGTTCCTTCTGCAAAATGATTATAGACTTGATGGTCTTTCTGTCCACTTCGCTATTTGTGTTAAGAGGTATTATTGAACTGAATTGAAAATTGTAATTTAACTAGAATAAATTATTAATTATTGAATGAAGTTTTAATTAACTCTACTTAACCCGCCATTGGTGACGCAAATTTAATGGTAGCACCGGTCTCAAGCACCGGGGTTTTCAACTGAAGATTTCGATACGTGTTACTAATAGTTCATGTTTAAATTTATGCTCTTTGACAATAAAACAAAGATGTTTAATTAATGTATGCTCTGCAATGCGGCAGCTACTCAAAATTGCAACAAAAAACAATAACGGAGAATAAAGTTATTCGACAAACCCGGTCTCACAGACCAGTAGGTCACCATTGGCGGGTTAATCACTTACCAACAGTCAAAACCATCTTCCTAACTAATAATCAAAATCAATTTTCGTCAATTGAATTTTCAATATTCGACACGGTAAAATACGTTATCAAGATAAACTACTGGATCATGTAATTTTCAGTAATTTTCAATGATTAAAAAGCGGTGTATTTGTATCGTTGTCTATCTCATACCGAGTGTTTGGGATAAGGGGCGAACATAGGGATTTAACATGTAAAATTAAATATGTGTAATTATTTGCTCCCCTATTCATTTTAGAGAAAAATCGTAAAGGAATATTTTTTAGAGAATTAAAAACTGTAAATGTATCATCCATTTAATTTACGTTTGTACCAGCATACACCTCAGAAATAATAAAAATAAGTTTAACAATTTACCATTTAATAAAAACCCTTGCCATGACTTTGACAAATGTCATGTTATGGTGAGAATAATTTTACTAGTCAAACATTAATTCGGGCGGCCCGTTGGTGTAGTGGGTACAAGCGAGCGCTTATGCCGGTTGCACCGCGTGCCGCGAGGGTTCGAATCCCAGCCCGGGCGAACGATTTCGGGGTCGCGGAATATTCGCTCGGGACCATGGACATTGCATTTGTCTTTCATTATTCAGTTATTCATTTAATTTCTGATATATTACAATACAATGATTATGGCAGATGGCCTCGTAGCCGACGCCAATTTCCCGAATCATTCAATCTCCTTAACCCGCAGTTCCATCCACGTCCAAATATCAATTCACGCATTGTTATTACTATGAACAATAATATGAGTTATTCCAATGGAGAGAGGGTATTATTTATTATCAAAATATTTACAGTGGCGTCAGTTTACACAGAGTTCGTGACTTATTTTCGGTTACATTTAACAATCGACCAATTCCGTCTGTATCAACAATTTCCAAATTTGTGAAAAAGTTCGAAAATACAGCAAGTGTAGCGGCAGATGATTCAAAAGGTATTTCAATAGTCCAATTTCAACAAATATTATTTCAAACATATTAAAATTAAAGGCAAACGGAACAGAAGAAGCAACGATGAATTGAATTAAAGTGGTGTCAGATTACACACAGTTCGTGATATATTTTTGGTTTTACCGTAACCAGCGGTCAACGGGAAATTTTAGAGCAAGTACTCAAAAAGTTCTCCGTTCTGGTGTAAACAATAACCCAATCGGTTATAAAATGCATGTCTAACATTAGCCAACTGCCTATCTGTAATCAATGTGCATTCCGCAAAAATTGCTTCCCGCAAAGATTCAATATTTGGATGGTGTTTTTTGTAAATTTTGTTTTTCAAGTGACCCCACAAAAAGAAATCACATGGTGCTAAATCAGGAGATCTTGGTGGCCAGTTGATAGTGCCACCGCGACCAATCCAGCAATTGGGAAAATTAGCATTTAAATATTCCCTTACATTTAAACCATAATGGGCTGGACATCCATCATGCTGATACTATATCTCCTGATTGTCACGTGCAACTTCTTCTAACGCAGGGCCAACCTGGTTGATTAAAAGGTCTAAATAAGAATTCGAATTTAAATTTCCACATATTTCAAACGGCCCAATAATATTATTTTTAAAAATACCAGCCCAAATATTGATTTTTTGCGGGAACTGGGTTCTAGTTCTAAGGCATATCCGCGGATTTTCTTGGGTCCAGTATCGCGTGTTCTGAGTGTTGGGCTCGTTGTTAAGTGTGAACGTGCATTCATCCGTAAAACAGATAGACTGCAAAAAGTTTCTGTCTATGTTTGATCGATCCTGCATTATCTCGCAGAATACGCGCCTGCTTTCTTCATCCACTAGCAATATCTCCTGATGGCATTGATGTTTGTAGGGATAATACCCATGCTTATTCAGAATCTTATACACTGAGAATGTAGACACGCTGCACTCACGAGCAATGCATCGTATGCTAGTTGTTGGATCAGCATTTATCAACCCCAAAACTCTTTCTTCCAATTCATCGTTGCTTCTTCTCTTCCGTTTGCCTGCAATGTTAATGTTTTTGAAATAATATTTGTTAAAATTGGACTATTGAAATACCTTTTGAATCATCTGCCGCTACACTTGCTGTATTTTCGAACTTTTTCACAAATTTGGAAATTGTTGATACAGACGGAATTGGTCGATTGTTAAATGTAACCGAAAATAAGTCACGAACTCTGCGTAAACTGACGCCACTGTAAAATGTTTTAATAATGAATACCCTCTCTTCATTGGAATAACTCAGATTATTGTTCATCGTAATAACTAGAATTGATATCTGACTTGCAATATTATTATTTTCACTATAACATGAAACATGACATTTGTCAAAGTCATGGCAAGGGTTTTTATTAAATGGTAAATTGTTAAACTTATTTTTATTATTTCTGAGGTGTATGCTGGTACAAACGTAAATTAAATGGATGATACATTTACAGTTTTTAATTCTCTAAAAAATATTCCTTTACGATTTTTCTCTAAAATGAATAGGGGAGCAAATAATTACACATATTTAATTTTACATGTTAAATCCCTATGTTCGCCCCTTATCCCAAACACTCGGTATATGAATTGAAATTAATTTAATTCGAATCGGAGCTGCGTTAATGCATCGTAGATAAGCATTGATAACAGGCGAAGAAAGAATCTGTTTTTTGCGACCTCTAACCGGACAATCGAAAGATTAGACTAATCACACCTGACGATATCCAGTTCCATCGGTGAGTTCGGTGTTAAAAGATGTGAACAGTGCAGTGGAGTGTTGTTTTCGAATTTTTGTTTCTGAATTTGTGACGAGTCAAATTTGAAGAACGGACGAGGGGAGACTGTCGGTACATAGATATTATTTCACGAAGGTAAGCTGAATAACAGTGAAAATGTATTATATACTGGACTCAACCCCTCAACATTTTCTATTGTCTTAAGCGCAACAATTTTAATAATGTAAATAGAAAAATCAATCCAAAGATTAGAATTTCATTTCTTTATTTGTGTATCTATCTATGTTTTCTGTTATAAATTATATTACAAAGTTGTGAAACCTACTGTTTTGCAATTTTTACGGATATTTCCCCAGAATATGTGAAACTTGAAATAACGCTCTCTTTAGAAATTGTTTAGTCAATTTTTGAATAATTTTTACAGGAAAACCAATGTTTTCAATTAGTTGTAATTCGGTATTAAATGTTAATTTCGAAAGAAGAATGTTGAATGCTGCGTTAATTTTTGTTTAAAAGGAAGAAACGAGTCAAAAAGTATTGTATTTTGAGTGTTTGTAGGTTTTATGAACAAGGTGAGTTTTTTTTCGATGTTCTCTATGGGGATCTCGGAAACTATAAGAGATAAGGAAACGGTTAAATGGTAAATAAGGGCAGTTTTACGAGCCCAATAAAATTGCACTTTCAAAGTTTTCAAGAAAGTGAAGGGTAACTATATTTTCAAAAATGTAAAAAGTGTCAATTTTTTTAAATAAATATATCTCGGTTACTACGACAGATAGAAAAAAACTATTCAAGACAAAGTTGTAGATAATTTTATTCAGCTTAATAAAATAAATTCAGAAAAATTTTAACGCCATTATTTACCGAAATATGGCTCAAACTTACATTTTTTTAAATAGAAACCATAATTGGCTATGACGTCATTCGAAAGACAATTTTTTTCTCTATAATCCGATTATTATTTTTTAGAAATAAACAAAGTTGAGAAAACACAACATAAAGTATAATAATTCTTTAATTATCAAAAAATAATGCGAAAAACATTTAAATCTATTGACAGGAGAATAGTAAAAAAGCCACAAATTAAATTTTAAAAAGACGCAATTTATGCCATTATATTCAGGGTACCGTCTACTTTAGATTCAGTTAAGATTTAAAAAAACTTTTTTTTTTGTTTTGCATTTTTTTAAGCTGTAGGTGTATAGAATATTGTGTCCAAATGGAAAGTTTATATTTCAAATGGAAATGCTTATAAACGGTGGGCCTAAGCGCGCCACGTACAATGTAGTAATAATTACAATATTTTATTGTTGTTATAAGCAACTGTAATTGTTTTACCATCATCTTTTTCATGGCTAACTATTTTCTGATTTATAATAAAACTTAAAAATGACTGTAACTCAATTATTTTTAGAAATAACTATGTCATATGTGATACCGGATTAAAGAGAAAAAATAGTCTTTCGAATAAGGTCGTAGCCAACTATGGTTTCAATTTAAAAAAAAAATGTAAAATGTTTCGAGATCCAGATATTTCCAATTTAGTTTCATCATTAGTGTGCATAAGGGTTACGTTTTTTGTTCTACTACATATTTTTAGTGAGGTCCATTTTGTGTGGGGGCCCGGCTCCAAAATATGTTAATTAGGCCCTTGCCGTCGACAAAAAAAGCAAAATTAGGATCGAGCCCAAAAGGCTGCTTTAAAAATAGGCCATTCTACATTGTTTAAGTTGTAAAATTGTGTATAAAATGTTTAATATTTTTTGCACAATACCAAAAACTTTCAAAATTCATAAGCCTTATTGAAATCCTCACATTTTGAAAAATCAAACTACAGCATTTAGTGAACTTTTTTATTATTTTTATTTATTTATTATTTATATAGGTATTTATTCGTTATCTATTAATATAAATTTCATTTTTGTATAATGTTATCTCTTGAAAATCAACGTATTTTAAAAACCTAAACAAATTTCCAAAGATTGCAGTGCCGAAACTTTATATTTTTGTATAATTTTATCTCTTTGGAAAATGATTTGATTCGATTTATGACTTAAAAATGTTGGACAACGTCGTTTCAAATTTTCTATAACTCAAAAATTACCAAAAATGCTTAGTGTAAAATTCCGTGTAACAGACAGACCGTATCCGAACTTTTTACTTTCTCCGTTACGAAGTACGAGAAAGTATTGAAATATCCGTTTTGGGGTCCCTTGGTGCCATTTCAACAATTTCTGGAAAAAAAAATTGTGTCTGGGTGTGTGTCTGTCTGTGTGCGCTGTATCTCAAAAACTAATAGACCAATTGATATGAAACTTTGAACATACGTCTTATTTGATAATCCGAAGAACTGAAAAGCTTTTGGTAAAATTTCGTACACCGGAAGTGGGTGTTTACCTTAACTGTTTTATGTTTTTTTCCAATATTTTCTTAAATATGAAAAATATCACAAAAATATTTAAGCAAATATTGGATACAACAAAGGAATTAACATCTTTGGTTTGAAAATATTTTTCATAAAATCATTGTTATTAGAGAAAAAAAATTATTAATTGTTTTTTTTATTTTCGGTATATAATTATAACACTAATAGTTACAGCAAACTTATGTTAATAATAATTGTAGAGAATATCAAAATGAACAATTTATAAAGAATAAGTTTTTGTCGACATCTCTTTAGGTTTTGAGTAAACTGAGTTTTTGAATTTGAAGTATAATTTTTCCATCTTTCATAATTTCATCCGAGTCTACGAAACGTAAATGATATAAATTAAAAATAAACCACGAAAGCGTGAATATAAATGATACCATCAAGTCGGAGAAAGTAACATGATGGCCACATCACCATTTTTTTGTCTGTATGTGTCTGTAAAGATAAAAATGGCAAATTAAACTTCAAATTCTAATCTTTACCGTTATTTAGAGATTTCGAAAAAACGTATTCATCATAAATTGTTCGTTTCGGCATTCTCTACAATAATTGTAAATATAAATTTGATGTAACCATTATCATTTCATTATTATAATTAAAAATTACAAACATTTTCAATTTTTTTTTTTTTTAAATACAATGATTTTATGAAAAATATTTTTAAACAAACGATGTTCGTTGTTTTCTAGATTTGTTTAACTTTTTTTTTGTAATATTTTTCACATACAGGAATTTTTTTTATAATAAAAAAAAAA
The DNA here is from genome assembly GCA_910593695.2 of Ocypus olens. Lineage (NCBI taxonomy): Eukaryota > Metazoa > Arthropoda > Insecta > Coleoptera > Staphylinidae > Ocypus > Ocypus olens. The sequence goes on along the minus strand of OU343054.1, from coordinate 8,549,709 downwards.
TTAAGAGTATACTTTGAAAATACGCCTTATTTATTAATTCGAAGGATTGCAAAGCTTTTGGTAAAATTTCGTGCACCGTTTTTGTTTCTTTCCGATAATTTTTTAAATATAAAAATATTACAAAAGCATTTGAAATTTTTTTGAAGGTAATAAAGAAATGCACTCCTTTTTTTGAAAATGTTTTTAATAAAATCATTGTTTTTTGAAAAAAAAGTTGATTGATTTTTTTTTGTTATATTTGGTCTATGATCATGAATTTAGTTTACCAGCTACGACCGTGTAAGTATGAAAAAAAATTACCAATGTTACTAATTTAGCTAGCTGAAATTTTAAGACGGCAGTTTATTTTTCTCATTCTCATGATGAAAAAAAAACATGCCTTTCAAATTCCAAAATTCCAAAAGGCAAAAAAATAAAAGTTTCTTCAAACAGGCAGAAAAATGTAATATTTTATAGCTGAATACATGACGTTAAAATCAAACTTTCTTGCTGCACTAAAAGTATTTATTGAATCGTCACTATTGTCCAAATCTATTTCCATACTTAGAAAATATATTTGACATAAGATTTGCACAGAACCAAAATTACTTTTCCTCGCTTTAAATTTGAATGTAATGGCATTGCACGGATATAATGGTAGGCAACCATTTAACATTTTTAATCGATATTTAATTTATCGCGTTAGGAGAAAAAAATCATGTTCACCTCAGCACTAAACTTATTAAACTTTAATAGTTTTGTGGCTGACAATTGTTGATAAATTCATTATATTGAAAAGTTTTATCGTGTATTAATTTATTTCTATACATAATAATTTGTGTAATTTCGATTATATTTCACCGTCGGCAACAACTGGTTTAGACCTAAATTAGTCTCACATCAGCACAGTACTGTAGAAGAAGTAGAATTTGACTAAGCCGTTATAAACCAATCAAGTAACCATTGTGATAAAAAAAAACAATTAGGGCGACATCTATCGCCGATATATAAAAATAATTTCAGAACGTTGTAAAATCGTCGATAGATGTCGCCTTGATTGTTTTTTATCCTAACGGTTACTTGATTTGTTTATAAGGGCAATCAGAACTGATATTTATGATTTGAATGCCAAAATTCAAAGAATTTGGTGTGTTTTAAATTGTTTAATGATGTGTTTGAAAAAAATATTAAGAAAGATTCATTTTAAATCAATGAGAATTGATAAAATCTGAAATCTTCCAAAATCGCGGTTTTCTACTTTTAAAATTAAATTTCCAATATTTCTCAAAATTCATTATTATTATGATTTCGTGAAAACATACATACACTGGATTTTGACAAAATCTCATGCAATTGTAATAATGTTGGCAATTCGATAAAAATAGAAAAACAATTGCAATCAACTTGAATATTTCCAATATAACGTGACGATTTGATTTTTCTTAAATTGCCTTTGACTTGATTTAAACAAAATTCTTTCGAGATTTCGATTTTGTGAAAACCCAGATACACTCCATCGCTGGATTTTGGGATCATTTGATGTCAGCAAAATGTAAACTTGTGAAACGTGTAACAATAAATAAATAAATAGATTTAAAAAATTGAAAACACAGCATGGACTTGAAACTTAAAAAGAAAAGCTCTAAAAATGCATTATAAATTGTGATTTCGTGAGATTTCCTTATTGGATTTTTGAACCGTGTGGGTTCGATTCCCATCCCGGGCGGAAGATTTTTCGGCGATCGAGAAGTATTCACTCGGGTCCGTGGTTGTTGTATATATGTCTTACATTATTCATTTATTCACATTTATTAATTTCTTCATTTATTCACATTTGTTCATACAAAAATACAAAAAGAACAGCTGTGTGTGACTGAATGGCTCAGCCTAAGCAAAAAAAAAACATATGATCAAAGAGTAAAACTGTAATTGTTTTAACAATGAAATAATGCAATATAAAAACAATTGCCATCGTCTTGAATATTTTCAACATTACTAAAAATGCATTCCTGATTATTATTTTGTGAAAACCTTGAGAAACTCTGATCACTGGATTTGGCGTAATATCATACGATCAAAGGGTAAAACTGTGAAACATTGTAATCATTTCAAAGATTAAAATAAAATAGAAAAACAATAATTGCCATTCCCACGAAATTGTACAAAATTACTAAAAATACATCCAATGAAATCAGTTATGGATCTCATGACTGGATTTTTGAATAATTTTATTCATTCGAGGGGTGGGAAATTGAAAATTGCATGTCTAAAAGATAATTTTAAAATAAAAAGTCCGAGAATTTCTTTTGAGTATATTTTTTCAACGATTTTATACTTACTTTTGGGAAAGCATTGTATATTTATCAGTAAAAAAATAAATTGTAAACACAACACTTACCAACTTAAGGCGTAACAGTAGTTTGTGTTTATTGCAATTATTCTAAATTTGGGTCTAACTAAAACCGAATAAAATCCACCATGTAGTATTGTTGCATTTACTTCATTTGGCAACCATTTATTCCATTCTTCTGATACCACGTCCAGCAACCAAGCAACTGACTGATTATCCTGTTGCATCCATGGGGGAGGAAAACTGAAAGAAATTCAATTCTTGTAGACCTTATTCAGTACATTGACGTACATGTACCAAATAGAAAGTTTTTGGTTATTGCAGATGCATTTAATAAATTAAATTAAAAAAAAAAATAGTCTGATTTTCAAAATATTCAATCTATTCGTAAATATAAAGTCTAACCAAAACTAGATGTTTTTTAGTCTTTAATGTAAGATATGCAAAAAACAGGTAAATGGTTATTTGTTGTGTAGTCTTCTTCGCATTATTTAGTGGCGTGGTTATTTTTCATTTCGGCTTCCGAGTTTAGAAACAAAATATATGTAAAGTTAACTAGATCAAAATCAAATAAAACTAGAAAACACCATGTTTTAACCACAACTAATTATAAACTGTAATAAAAACATAGTGGATTTTTCCAATACAGTTTAATATTGGCGTAGTAACGGTCGCAACCATCCTCTTCATTAGGTCATAATAATTTTGAAACACGCTATTAGTATTATAAACTAATACTTAATAATCTCTTTATTCCATAGACTGTACAGTGTACACAAAATACATTTACAGTATTGGATGCGTCAAAAATGTATACATAACAAAACAAAAAAGTATTCGTTATTACGTAATAACATCATGTAAATTATAATACAATTTTTCCAGCAAAAAACTCTTCAATTTTTCCTTAAACTTTTGTACCAAACTCAATTTTCAGATTTTACTTCTACTTCTTAAACTAAATAAATAATTGAATACATATAATTACGTTTTGGTATAAATTATAATTTTAACCAAGGCATTAAAGATAAATCACAAACATTATTGATTTGTGGTTAGTAATCACCAGACCATATTAACATTCCTTATTGAACAATTAATTTGAGCAAGGCAATGGTGACTCACTTGCCAGCAGGTATTCCCTCGTGGTTACCCAAAACCGGGAATATTGGTGTGTTTACGAAGGCATCGAATACTTTTTGACCCGTGTATTTGATGTTATCGATGTTTTGGGTCCTCGTTTGGTTCCAAACATCATGCGGTGGTATATCACCGGTCCAGATCACGTAGTCGATATCCTAAAATTGAATGTTATTATTTCTGCATTATGCGCGTAATTATACAGAAGTTTCGTAAATTACTATTTTTTCGTTTGGATACGTACAGGATGTTGTTTGACGATATTTTCCAACATGTTTTCTATTAGAATTCCCGGAGCATCGCATTTTCCATAAGAACCCCACCTGGAAATTAATTAATTAATTAGTTAATATTAAATCTTTCACAAAACAAAAATTATCGATTTAAGAAAAGTTTGCAGATACACTTCTTTATCGTAACTTTTACATAGTTATTTTATTCATATTGTCGTTTTTTTATGAGGATGCATGTCAGACGGAAATTCGAGTTGGGAAATTGCGGATGATTAGGGAAATTGGCGTAGACATCGAGGTCATTCGGCCACGCTTTTATCATTGTACATTTTATTCATATGAAATACTGCCGTTCTAAGGTGGTAATTAATTTTTTAGTGAAAATGAATTATCAATCTTAGATGATTTTATATCAATTGATGCACGGTTTTATAATATAATAAAACATTTTTTTCTAAATAAGTCTATAAAAGTTGTCGTATCTTCTTTAAAATTATGTATCACTACAAAAAATAGCCGTATCTATCAATTACTACAATATTTTAATCTAGTTCAAGAAGTTACTCTAAAATAACATTTACGAGATACGAGATATTTTACTTTAGTAACAATTAGTTAGTTATTATCCTTGGTAATAATAATGGAAAACAATTGGAATTTTCGTTGACAATGAAAATATTCAATCTAGTGTAATCTCTTCTTATTAACGTAATAATAATAATAATAATTTATTCGTGTCATTCCAGTTCTAGGTTACACATGTCAATATACAAGGAAAGGCATAATTAAAATTTAAAATACATAAAATAGTCTGACAATAAAAATAACATATAATGATTACGTATAATTAAAAGAAACTATTTTACTTTAAAATCTCTAAATCCATTGGATAGACATTCCTCTATGCTAATGTGATAACGTATGCGACACGAAGAGTGTGAAAGTGGTGCATATCATTGAATATCATACGGATAATTAGTGTACTTCTTCTACATTGCATAAAAAGGCTGCTAAACAAGCATGAGAAGAGTATGATAAAGACACTAATAATAAGTTGCAGAATGAAAATGATTGTGTTGTTTACTCTATGGATCTTCAAGGAGTAATAATACTTCCATATGTTTAAAAATACACTTTTATTAAATGCTTAATTTATATGATTAAAGCTTTTTACCAGTTGGTTATTTAAACCCTAATAATCCTCCAAAGTGTACTTATCGAGACAAAAATTGGCCATTTTTAACTTCTTATTATTCATGATAAATTCTACTAAATTTGATTTACTAGAGTTAATAATAATAATATTTCTAGTCTGGACAATCATTTATGTCGGCCGATTTATTTCACCACAGAGTAGTTTTTCGAAAAAAAAGAAAATAGACAAAATTTTGAGGACTTCAAAAAATGCCTCTCAGGTGCGTCGAAAAAATTGATATTTTGGTAATTAAAATTGATGATTTCTTTGAGTGGCGAGATTTCAGTTCCAGATCCCCATTTAAAACCACTAAATACAATTCTCAACGTCCATACGTTAAAGATTTTTGTAAGAGCCTAACGAGAAAGCTGGTCATTAACGTATGAAAGTACTTTTAAAGATGCTGAACATAAAATAGTAAATTTTTAAGGTAAAAAATCATTACAGAAGAAATACCGAAGCCAGAAAAGAAAAATCTAATGGTATTTGACAAGAAAAACAAACAGACTTTGATTACAAATTTGATATTCAATTGTAGCATTGCGCGGAGCAATTATTTTTATATTTTTTTTTTGGCCGAATGGAAAAAGAGCAAAATTCAAAAATTGCTATAAGTTCTCTTCTCGTGAGATTATCTTGAAATCTAGGAAAGGGATGTCTTGAGATTTCTAATCTACCGTAATTTAGAATAGATGTTGAGTAAATTTGTAAAGTTTCATTTGTGTGGAAATTATTTTTATATTTTTTTTTTGTCGAATGGAAAATGAGCGAAATTCAAAATTGCGACAAATTCTCTTCTCGTGAGATTATCTTGAACTCTAGGGAAGGGGTGTTTTGATACTTTTATTGGATTACAATCTAAAATCTATTTTGAGTATATTTGAAAAGTTTCATGAATCTGGCAATTGTTTTTATGTTTTGTTTGCTAAATGGAGATGAGCAAATTCAAAATTGCGATAAGTTCTTTTCTCGTGAGATTATCTCGAAATCTAGGAAAGGGGTGTTTTGAGATTGTGATTGTAATATAATTTAGAATCTATTTTGAGTTTATTTGAAAAGTTTCATGTATGTGGCAATTGTTTTAATATTTTCTTTTTGCTGAATGGAGTTGTGCTAATTCAAAATTGCGATAAGTTCTCTTCTCGTGAGATTATATCAAAATCTAGGGAAGGGGTGTTTTGAGATTGTCATTGTTATATAATCTAGAATCTATTTGAGTATATTTGAAAAGTTTCATTCGTGTGGCAATTGTTTTTATATTTTTTTTTTGCTGAATCGAGGTGAGCAAATTCAAAATTGCGATAAGTTCTCTTCTCGTGAGATTATCTCGAAATCTAGGGAAGGAGTGTTTTGAGATTGTGATTGTAATATAATCTAGAATCTATTTCGAGTATATTTGAAAAGTTTCATGTACGTGGCAATTGTTTTTATATTTTTTTCTTGCTGAATGGAGGTAAGCAAATTCAAAATTGCGATAAGTTCTCTTCTCGTGAGAATATCTCGAAATCCAAGAAAAGGGTGTTTTAAGATTGTGATTTTTATATAATCTAGAATCTATTTTGAGTATATTTGAAAAGTTTCATTCGTGTGGCAATTGTTTTTATATTTTTTTTTGCTGAATGGAGGGGAGCGAATTCAAAATTGCGATAAGTCCTCTTCTCGTGAGATTATCTCGAAATCTAGGGAAGGGGTGTTTTCAGACTGTGATTGTAATATAATTTAGAATTTATTTTGAGTATATTTGATACGTTTCATGTATGTGGCAATGGTTTTAATATTTTTTTGGCCGAATGGGAAATGAGCAAATTTAAAATTACGATATGTTCTCTTCTCGTGCGATTATCTCGAAATCTAGGGAAGGGGTGTTTTGAGATTGTAATTGTAATATAATCTAGAATCTATTTTGAGTTTATTTGAAAAGTTTCATGTGTGTGGCAATTGTTTTTATATTTTTTTTTGCTGAATGGAGGTGAGCAAATTCAAAATTGCGATAAGTTCTCTTCTCGTGAGATTATATCGAAATCTAGGGAAGGGGTATTTTGAGATTGTCATTGTTATATAATCTAGAATCTATTTGAGTATATTTGAAAAGTTTCATTCGTGTGGTAATTGTTTTTATATTTTTTTTTGCCGAATGGAGGTGAGCGAATTCAAAATTGCGATTAGTTCTCTTCTCGTGAGATTATCTCGAAATCTAGGGAAGGAGTGTTTTGAGATTGTGATTGTAATATAATCTAGAATCTATTTTGAGTATATTTGAGAAGTTTCATGTGTGTGGCAATTGTTTTTATATATATTTTTTTGCTGAATGGAGGTGAGCAAATTCAAAATTGCGATAAGTCCTCTTCTCGTGAGATTATCTCAAAATATAAGGAATGGGTGTTTTGAGATTGTGATTGTTATATCATCTAGAATCTATTTTGAGTATATTTGAAAAGTTTCATGTGGGTGGCAATTGTTTTTATTTATTTTTTTGCTGAATGGAGGTGAGTAAATTCAAAATTACGATAAGTTCTGTTCTCGTGAGATTATCTCGAAATCTAGGGAAGGGGTGTTTTGAGATTGTGATTGTAATATAATCTAGAATCTATTCTGAGTTTATTTGAAAAGTTTCATGTATGTGGCAATTATTTTTATATTTTCTTTTTTGCTGAATGGAGGTAACCAAATTCAAAATTGCGATAAGTTCTCTTCTCGTGAGATTATTTCAAAATCTAGGGAAGGGGTGTTTTGAGATTGTGATTGTAATATAATCTAGAATCTATTTTGAGTATATTTGAAAATTTTCATGTGTGTGGCAATTGTTTTTATTTTTCTTTTTGCTGAATGGTGGTGAGCAAATTCAAAATTGCTATAAGTTCTCTTCTCGTGAGATTATCTCTAAATCTAGGGAAGGGGTAATTCTGAGATTTCTAAGGGATCGTAATCGAATCGATTTTGAGTAAATTTAAAAGGAATGCAAGTGCATGGCAATTTTTTTTATATTTTTTTGGCCGAATGGAAAATAAACAAATTCAAAATTGCAATAATTTCTGTTCTCTTGAAATTATCTTAAAATCCAGGGAATGGATGTTTCGAGATTCTCACTGGATTATAATCCAAAATCTATTTTGAGTATATTTGAAAAGTTTCATGTATGTGGCAATGGTTTTAATATTTTTTTGGCCGAATGGGAGATGAGCAAATTTAAAATTGCAATAATTTTTGTTCTCGTGAGATTATCTTAAAATCCAGGGAAGGGGTGTTTCGAGATTCTCATTGTATTACAATCCAAAATCTATTTTGTGTAAATTTGAAAAAAAAATCATGGATGTGGCAATTGTTTTTATATTTTTTGGCGGAATGGAGATGAGCAAATTCAAAATTGCGATAAGTTCTCTTCTCGTGAGATTATCTTGAAATCTAGGAAAGGGATGTTTTGAGATTTTGATTGTAATAAAATTTAGAATCTATTTTGAGTATATTTGAAAAGTTTCTAGTGCTGCCAATAGTTTTTTTTTAATATTCTTTTGGTCGAATTGGAGCAAATTTATAATTGCAATATATTTATTCCTGTGAGATTATCTCAAAATCCAGGAGAGGGGTATTTTGGATTATGCCCTTCTTTGCCCATTTAACCAATTCTCCATCTCTTATAGTTTTCGAGATCCCCATACTAAACAGCTCACACTGTATATACAATTTACCTGTCCAGACGTTTTCTTGCTAATAATATTTCTTGCGACTTTATCCAATGTATCTGTTATATGTTTTAATTCGTAGTATACAATTAACTAACCGCGACAATTTAAACACGTGTTATTGAACAGCACTTGGTGGTAAAAGTCATTAAATCACGTTTATGATAAACGCCTTTCTCTCCATTAATGGACACCTCACATTGGCGAAATGCTCGAGTTGAAGTGACAGTTCTAATTGACGCTTATTTAGTAATACGCGATAGAAACTTGCCAAGCAAGATGGATGCTATTAATAATGGATGAAGCGTGTTCCGCGATTTTTTTTATAATGATCGTGTATTTTAATTACACATGAAATTACGACTAATTAACCTTGAACATTTATAAAAATATTGACGTCAAAGGTGAGGTAATTAACGGTCCAACCAATACATGTTGTCCTTTTTTTTCACTAAACTATTAAAATTTGAGATTTTTTGTACATATTATATATAAGCATAAACCCAAAACAACATGTGGATTACTAATTAATAGAAAATATAACATCTAATTTATGAAATATAAAAATATAAGTAGTATATCATCGTACGTTAGTTTTATTCGCATGGTAAATTTTGTGATAAGGCAACGGAATTGTCTCAAAACTAATTCTAGTGTATATCCCAAAAATCCCAAAACACCCCTTTACTGGTTTCCCAGATAATCGCACGAGAACTGTGTTTATTCATTTTTGCGATCGTACAATTCGCCCAGAAGATAAAAAATATATAAAATCAATTGCCACAAGTTGAAAAACTTTCAAATTTACTCAAAACTGATTCTAGTTTAAATCCCAAACAGAATCCCAGAACACCCCTTCACTAATTTTCCAGATAATCGCACGAGAACTGTGTTTATGCATTTTTTGCGATCGTACAATACGCTCAAAGGATAAAAAATATATAAAAACAATTGCCACAAGTTGGAAAACTTCCAAATTTATTCAAAACTGATTCTAGTTTAAATTCCAAATAGAATCCCAAAACACCCCTTCACTAGTTTCCCAAATAATCACACGATAACCGTGTTTATGCATTTTTGCGATCGCGCAATTCGTCCAGATGATAAAAAATACATAAAAACAATTGCCACAAGTTGGAAAATTTCGAAATTTACTCAAAACTGTTTCTAGTTTAAATCCTAAAAAGAATCCCACAAGGCTCTTTCACTACTTTCCCAGATAATCGCACGAGAACTGTGTTTATGCATTTTTGCGGTCGTACAATTCGCCCAGAGGATAAAAAATATATAAAAACAACTGCCACAAGTTGGAAAACTTCCAAATTTACTCAAAACTAATTTTAGTTTAAATCCCAAACAGAATCCCAAAACACCCCTTCACCAGTTTCCCAGATAATCGCACAAGAACTATGTTTATACATTGTTGCGGTCGTACAATACGCTCAAAGGATAGAAAATATATAAAAACAATTGCCACAAGTTGGAAAACTTCCAAATTTACTCAAAACTGTTTCTAGTTTAAATCCCAAAAAGAATCCCAGAACACCCTTTTACTTGTTTCCCAGATAATCGCACGAGAACTGTGTTTATGCATTTTTTCGATCGTACAATACTCTCAAGGGATAAAAATATATAAAAACAATTGCCACAAGTTGGAAAACTTCCAAATTTATTCAAAACTAATTCTAGTTTAAATCTCAAACAGAATCCCAAAACACCCCTTCACTAGTTTCCCAGATAATCGCACGAGAACTGTGTTTATGCATTTTTTCGATCGTACAATACTCTCAAGGGATAAAAATATATAAAAACAATTGCCACAAGTTGGAAAACTTCCAAATTTATTCAAATCTAATTCTAGTTTAAATCCCAAACAGAATCCCAAAACACCCCTTCACTAGTTTCCCAGATAATCGCACGAGAACTGTGTTTATGCATTTTTTCGATCGTACAATACTCTCAAGGGATAAAAATATATAAAAACAATTGCCACAAGTTGGAAAACTTCAAAATTTATTTAAAACTGATTCTAGTTTAAATCCCAAACAGAATCCCAAAACATCCCTTCACTAGTTTCCCAGATAATCGCACGAGAACTGTGTTTATTCATTTTTGCGGTCGTACAATACGCTCAAAGGATAAAAAATATATAAAAACAATTGCCACAAGTTGGAAAACTTCAAAATTTATTTAAAACTGATTCTAGTTTAAATCCCAAACAGAATCCCAAAACACCCCTTCACTAGTTTCCCAGATAATCGCACGAGAACTGTGTTTATGCATTTTTTCGATCGTACAATACTCTCAAGGGATAAAAATATATAAAAACAATTGCCACAAGTTGGAAAACTTCAAAATTTATTTAAAACTGATTCTAGTTTAAATCCCAAACAGAATCCCAAAACATCCCTTCACTAGTTTCCCAGATAATCGCACGAGAACTGTGTTTATTCATTTTTGCGATCGTACAATACGCTCAAAGGATAAAAAATATATAAAAACGATTGCCACAAGTTGGAAAACTTCAAAATTTGCTGAAATCTGATTCTAGTTTAAATCCCAAACAGAATTCCAAAACACCCCTTCACTAGTTTCCCAGATAATCGCACGCAAACTGTGTTTATGCATTTTTTTGCGATCGTACAATACGCTCAAAGGATAAATCATATATAGAAACAATTGCCTTAAGTTAGAAAACTTCCAAATTTATACAAAACTGATTCTAGTTTGAATCCCAAATAGAATCTCAAAACACCCCTTCACTAGTTTCCCAGATAATTGCACAAGAACTGAGTTTATGCTTTTTTGCGATCGTACAATTCGCCCAAAGGATAAAAAATCATTTTGACCATTTTCAAACCGCTATAAGGCGTATTTTCAATCGAATTTGATGAATCTTGAAGGGCGAAAAACTTTGAAGGCTCTTCTTTAAAGTCATGCACGCTAAATTAAGCGTAATCACTTCCGCCCCCCTCTAGCGAACCTGTGAAAAAAGTGTTTTCTGGAAACTATGTCCAACTTTGATGATGTCTGCCGTGTTGAAAAATTATTGTCGACTCAATCCACCATAAAGACATTAAAATTTGATCAATTCCCTTTGCAGGACTTAAATGACGAAGTTCCTAAGACGTTTTTTACCCAAAAACGTGTTTTTTGTTCGGTGGTTGAAGGGTTCAAAAAAGGACCATTCTAATCTGAGTTTACTCCTTTAAAGTAGAGCAAAATTGGGATTTTTTCCTGAAAGAATCATCAAATTTGGTTGAAAAATCGAGTAATGTGCGAAAAACCTCAAAATACACTTTTTTCAAACACCCATAACTTGGTGCCAAATCGTCAAAGGAACTTTGTTCTTCGAGTCCTGCATAGGTAATTTATCAGATTTTAATGCCTTTATGGTGGATCGAGTCGACAAAATTTTTCCAACTCCATAGACATCGTCAAAGTTAAAAATGGTTTTCTGAAAAAACTTTTTTTTCCCAGGGGTGCTAGAAAGGGGCAGAAGGGGTTACGCCTAAGTTCGCATGCATGACTTTAAAGAAGACACTTCAAAGTTTTTCGCCCTTAAAGATTCATCAAAATCGACTGAAAATACTCCGAGTTATGGCGGTTTGAAAATAGTCATAATTTCACGAATTTCAAGTGTTTAATTTTTTTTCCTCTGATAACACAACAAGTATATCAATCAACCTTGACAGTTAAGGCCAATAAATGATTAATATATTTTTATGTAAAATGTACTATCTACGTGATTAAAGTAATACTACTATATTTCCAAAATATTTCAGAAATCATGCTCTTACTCCAGAAGATAAGTTTCTTTTAACGCTGCGCTTTCTTACTACAGGATCCATGTTGCAAGTAATCGGGGATTTTAGTGAAGTGGACAAATCGACCGCAAGCAGAACTGTTTACAAAGTAACATGAGCTTTAGCAACATATATATTAATACCTATATGTTTTACAATAAAATTCAGAGCACTTTACGAACTTAAACAACACCAATAACCTAAAATGTTTTCGGTACATTGGTGCCATTCAGCGTTTTCAGGTTCACCAACTTACACAAATCAAGGATCTACGGAACTCGGCTTCATTTCTATTTATGCAACGATATTGATTTTGATTATAGTTCACTTTTCGATCTTGGTTCATATGAACTCTGGTTCATTTCAGTTTTATGTAACCAGCCCTAAGTCGACACCTATTGTTTGTTATCTATAATTATCGGTGTACAATTCCACTCAATTACAGAAATCGGTCCAACGTTTTAAACAATAGATGTCGCCCTAATGATTTTTTAGCACAAATAATATGTAAAAAATAAATCCCAATCTAAAGAATTTTCTTTTCTTTAATATGTCAGTTAAATATACAATTTTTACTTTCCGTGATTTATTTTTTCCTTATTATGTAATGTCCGTCGTTATTAAACTTAAATCATAGATTAACGAATATAAATCGTTTTAAATTATATTCTCTTTAATGAGTTTAATGTTCCCAGCCTTGATTTCAATTTCAATCTTAATTTCAGTGGTAAATCATCTTGCCGATATTAGCAAACCTGTGACGAGTTTATAACTATCATAGCAAAAGTAGTAACAATTCATATTGTAAAATAAATTCATGAAGCGAAACATTCCTCAATAAGTGTTGATTTGACATCAGACATATTCCATATTGACCAGTTCGTTATAGTTGGTTTAATTATATTCATTATAGACATTTAATTTCTTCTTTCTATCGTTTTGTCTTTCTTATACAGTTTTTCTGGACTACTAAGCATAATTACTGCAACAAAACGTATTTATAACCATGGAGTTTCAGCAATAGATCTTTATCGAAAGCTTGTAATGACGATTCAAATAAAATCTATTTTCCCCATTGCATTTCGGGAACAACGACAAAGTTTTTCTTTGGTATAGGAAGCTAGTCCATTCCGTCAGAGGTACCATTTAACTATATTTTACTGATTTATATATCATATTATATAATGAAAGGGGGGACATATACTACAAATCCATGGACCAGAACGGTCACTTCTTCGTTCCGAAAAAGTGACCGCCCGGATGGGATTCGAACCCACGACCACGAGGCCAGTGAGCAGGAGTTCCACTCACTAGGCCACCGCGGCCCTCATCGACAAAGTTCAATCTACTTACTTTCCGGCTGGAATTGGGTTCGATCCATCCACGGGTTCACTACTGTAGCTTCTGCAGCAAAGTGGTTCCTGGCAATTTGCTGAAGAGCCTTCCTCGTATTGAGGATCGTAATGAGTATCTGATATATGAAGAACCTTGAATACTGGCACATTTTCCTATAAAACATATTCGATTGAGCTTTATTTCTTTGATTTATTTAACATCTCCTATTACCTGTGGAGGAGGAGAATCCCAAATATTTTCCTTAGGTTCGTCATCTAGATCAATGTCCCACTCGTGCAAAGGATTGTCGATGTTACCGCAGGCTTCTCCAAGTAGTAAACTGCATATCTTCTCGGTCTCTTAAAGTTCAAAATTAAAAGTTAATACGCACAGTTGATTAACTGTCAAGAAAAAATGTCGATTATATGGTAAACAATAGCATCGATGGTGAATATAAACCAAATACGTGCCTCGCAAAATAAATGTTTACTTTCTCCGTTACACAGTAGTGGAAAGTATTGTGATCTCGAAAAATTTCTAAATGATTTTTTATTTGATATGTCCGTTTACTTAATATCAAAGAAAACTAAACTTAAAACTTTAAACACGATTTTCTCGAAGCGACATTTTTTTAACTAGTTGTCACGTTTTCTCCACCAATTAATATCGGATTTAATGTTTGTTCAGACGACCTTAATCTAAAATGCTAAAGAGTCAAGGGTGCGGATTAAAAAAAATACTATTTTTGCTCTTTGGAAAACAAATTGTCTTACTGATTTTTCGATTTTTTTTAAGGGCTGCCGATTTTACAAAAATGGTTTTTGCAATTTTATTTATCCGCAGTAGCTGTACCAAACTTTCTTAACATATTTGTAATTATCTAGAGCGTATTCTCTAATAAAATTTCCAATATCTTGACCGGAAACAAGATGGCGTTGGTTTAAAATTGAGCTGAACGTAAAGTGTATTTCTTTAGAAAAATTGTTGTCAAAATTTTATCATCCACAGTAGCTATACCTAACTTTCCGATTTTTTTTATAAACATCTAATCGAGTGTATTCTCCAAAAAAATCTTTAATGTCTTTGCCGGAAACAAGATGGAGTTGGTTTAAAGTTGAGCTGAATGTAAAGTGTATTTCTTTAGAAAAATGGTTGTCAAAATTTTATCATCCACAGTAGCTATACCTAACTTTCTGATTTTTTAAATAAAAATGTATTCCAGTGTATTCTCTAATAAAATCTTTAATGTCTTCACCGGAAACAAGATGGCGTTGGTTTAAAGTTGAGCTGAATGTAAAGTGTTTTTCTTTAGAAAAATTGTTGTCAATATTTTATCATCCACAGTAGCTATACCTAACATTCTGATTGTTTTTTTTATAAATATCTAATCGAGTGTCTTCTCCAATAAAAACTTTAATGTCTTCGCCGGAAACAAGATGGCGTTGGTTTAAAGTTGAGCTGAATGTAAAGTGTATTTCTTTAGAGAAATTGTTGTCAAAAATTTATCATCCACAGTAGCTACACCTAACTTTCTGACTTTTTGAATAAAAATCTAATCGAGTGTATTCTCCAATAAAATCTTTAATGTCTTCGCCGGAAACAAGATGGCGTTTATTGAAAGTTGAGCTGAACGTAAAGTGTACTTTTTTAAAAAAATTGTTGTCAAAATTTTATCATCCACAGTAGCCACACCTAACTTTCTGATTTTTTGAATAAAAATCTAATCGAGTGTATTCTCCAATAAAATCTTTAATGTCTTCGCCGGAAACAAGATGGCGTTGGTTTAAAGTTGAGCTGAATGTAAAGTGTATTTCTTTAGAGAAATTGTTGTCAAAATTTTATCATCCACAGTAGCCACACCTAACTTTCTGATTTTTTGAATAAAAATCTAATCGAGTGTATTCTCCAATAAAATCTTTAATGTCTTCGCCGGAAACAAGATGGCGTTGGTTTAAAGTTGAGCTGAATGTAAAGTGTATTTCTTTAGAGAAATTGTTGTCAAAATTTTATCATCCACAGTGGCTGCACCTAACTTTCTGATTTTTTTAAATAGAAATCTAATCGAGTGTGTTCTCCAATAAAATCTTTAATGTCTTCGCCGGAAACTAGATGGCGTTGGTTTAAAGTTGAGCTGAATGTAAAGTGTATTTCTTCAGAAAAATTATTGTCAAAATTTTATCATCCACAGTAGCTATACCTAACTTTCTGATTTTTTTTTTATAAATATCTAATCGAGTGTTTTCTTCAATAAAATCTTTAATGTTTTCGCCGGAAACAAGATGGCGTTGATTTAAAGTTGAGCTGAATGTAAAGTGTATTTCTTTAGAAAAATGGTTGTCAAAATTTTATCATCCACAGTAGCTATATCTAACTTTCTGATTTTTTAATAAATATCTAATCGAGTGTATTCTCCAATAAAATTTTTAATGTCTTCGCCGGAAACAAGATGGCGTTCGTTTAAAGTTGAGCTGAATGTAAAGTGTATTTCTTTAGGAGAATTGTTATCAAAATTTTATCATCCACAGTAACGATAGTTTAAGTGAATTTTCTGCATTATTACAAAAATTACTGTAACTTCTGTGTTTCTTCTTCTTCATAAAAAAAGATTATTATATTGTCACGGTTTAGTTAATTATTGTAGTTATCTTTAGATTCATTTTAATTTTAGGTATTTATGTTATAATTTAGCCATATTTTGTATTTTCCCTGTAACTAGGTTTCTAATCTGTTGGGAAATAAATGATTATTATTATTATTATTATATACCTAACTTTCCGATTATTTTAAATAAATATCTAATCGAGTGTATTTTCCAATAAAATCTTTAATATCTTGACCGGCAACAAGACGGCGTTGGTTTAAAGTCGAGTTGAATGTAAAGTGTATTTCTTTAGAAAAATTGTTGTCTAAATTTTATCATCCACAGTAGCTATACCTAACTTTCTGTTTTTTTTTTAATAAAAATCTAATCGAGTGTATTTTCCAATAAAATCTTTAATATCTTGACCGGAAACAAGATGGCGTTTGTTTAAAGTGAGCTGAATGTAAAGTGTATTTCTTTAGAAAAATTGTTGTCAAAATTTTATCATCCACAGTAGCTATACCCAACTTTCTATTTTTTTTTTATAAATATCTAATCGAGTGTATTCTCCAATAAAATCTTTAACGTCTTCAGCGGAAACAAGATGGCGTTGGTTTGAAGTTAAGCTGAATGTAAAGTGTATTTCTTTAGAAAAATTGTTGTCAAAATTTTATCATCCACAGTAGCTATACCTGACTTTCTGATTTTTTTAATAAATATCTAATCGAGTGTATTCTCCAATAAAATCTTTAATGTCTTTGCCGGAAACAAAATGGCGCTGGTTTAAAGTTGAGCTGAATGTAAAGTGTACTTCTTTAGAAAAATTGTTGTCAAAATTTTATCATCCACGGTAGCTATACCAAACTTTCTGATTTTTTTTTATAAATATCTAATCGAGTACATTCTCCAATAAAAACTTGAATATCTTCGCCGGAAATAAGATGGCGTTGGTTTGAGGTTGAGCTGAATGTAAAGTGTATTTCTTTAGAAAAATTGTTGTCAAAATTTTATCATCCACAGTAGCTATACCTAATTTTCTGATTTATTTTATAAATGTCTAATCGAGTGTATTCTTTAATAAAATCTTCAATGTCTTCACCGGAAACAAGATGGCGTTGGTTTAAACTTGAGCTGAATGTAAAGTGTATTTCTTTAGAAAAATTGTTGTCAAAATTTTATCATCCACAGTTGCCGCCATACCCAACTTTCTGTTTTTTTTTATAAATATCTAATCGAGTGTATTATACAATTAAATCTTAAATATCTTGATCGGAAACAAGATGGCGTTGGTTTAAAGTTGAGCTGAACGTAAAATGTATTTCTTTGGTAAAATTGTTTTCTAAGTTTTCCCAGTAAATGTACTTAGATCAATATCATAATTCTGAAAGTTCCTTTTACGAATCTGAATTTGTTTTTTTTTATTATTACAAAGATATCTAGACTACAAAGATTCGAAAACATTTAAAGCCTAGATTTCGCCCCCCTACAGCCCCTCACAGTTATGTAATTATAAAAATGATTTTAAAAATTCAATATTCAAAAAGAAAAATATGTATCTATTGTTATCGTTCTCACCAGAAACATATAACTCAAAATTGCGATATGTTAACATACATCCTTAAACTTGCGAATGGTATTGAAGAAAGTAGCGTTTGCGAATGACATCGAAAAAGTTAATATTGAACCGAATATATATTTAGAAATATAAAGAATAGTTAATACCAAGAAATAGCTTTCGCTGCGAATTTTTATGCAATGTACAATTTGTACACCATAACACAAGGGCAAAGTAAAATAAATTAATGAATTATAATTTATTGATAAACAACAAAAAAATACTACCAAATTATTAATAATATTGGGCGCCAGACTTACATAAGTCATTATCAATGATAACAAGGTAATTGATACAAAGTTTTCGGTTAGCTCTAATGTGGGTAATAAACTAAAACTAATTATCAATAACATGCAGCGCACCTGTACTCAGAATAGTCTAATTTTGTGTAATTCTCCGAAGGAAAACAATAGAATGCAAAGTGTTATTTTGTTTTTCAACATGGGTTCCTTCGATATTCATACATTTATTCCAGCTTTTCTCCAGTAACTGTATACCCTCGAAAAAAATCTTTTGGTGGGTCTATAGATCTGCAAAAATTCCTACACATTTTCTTTCAGCTCCCCATCAAAGGAAAAACGTTGTTCCTCCAAATGATTTTTGGGCTTTGTAAATAAGTGTTAGTCTCATCTCTAGGTAGCCACAATCGCTGATTTTTTGACTTTTCGAGCTTTAAGCACCCTGTAATTGTCACGAAGCAGCATAATCTTTTGTCCATGGTTATTCAATCTTTCTACCCTACATTTTATTAATTTATTGTAACCTTAATGTGAATCTTTCTTCATATAACCAACAAGATTTTTTTGGCCCATGTGAGCCTGGCATTAACAAGATTTCTCCGCGTCACAAAATAAGGTAGCCACGAGTTTTTCTGATGAAGATTGCATTCTTGTCTTTTTGTAATAGAAATCTCTTGTAGCCCACTGCATAGATTCCTACTTAGTTGTTGAATCGCAGTGATATAACTACGATTCATTATCAATTATAATTTTCGCAAAGTCTTGATCTGCTAAAACCGCCTAGTTTTCTTCCCAAATTTCTCGCGTGTAAAACTGTCGCACTGGAGTGATCAATTTCGAAACTAAACATGCCCTAATCCTCATACAACATACACATCTTTTAAGGTTATTACGTCTTCTAATATTCCCCCTTTTATTATGATGATCCAAATGCACCATTCTGATTTGCGTTGAAGAGAATATTCCCCCTTTATTAGAAATTACTGAAATATTCATTTTCGAACTGTTAAAACCAAATCTTTAACTTGTTTGATGGTTATCATTGGTTTGTGCTCCCAACGACCATTCGCATCTTGGGTTATGTTGGATTGATCCTCTGTCTCATAGAAATTGGTGTTACCAAAATTTGACTGTAAAATAAGACGGCGTAACTTCTCCATATAGGCCAATCCACTTTTCATAGATAACTTTCTTTTTGTTAAGAATTTTATAACGCTTTAATGTTCAAGCTTCACTGATTTTTTACACCCAAACCACTGCTGAAATTGCAATGATTTATACGAAAGGTGTAAAGTAAATCAACTTATTTACCAAATGCAATCTTAATTTTTAATCAATTAAGCCAAGTTTTGACAAACAACTAGTTATTCTAGTACAAATAACGCAAAACAAAAAAAAACAAATCACACACTAAATTTTAATAGATGGTAAAATTATCAACCTTGAACCTGTCGGCGCTTATGAATTCAATTAATTGTACAATGTTTTTGTTTTTCTTCAGTTTCACACAAATATATTTGGATAGAGAGGATAACAACCTTTTACAATATTTTAATGAGCCCACATGTTTCCATTTGAAAAAAAAATAATCGACTTTTAATTTGCGAGTACATGTGTTGATCAAACTTTGAAACAACTGTGGTTGATTTTATTTTCCTATAAATCTACGATACGGAACGAAACATATGAGGGCGGTCACGGCCACCTAGATGCAAGATAAGAATAATATTTGAAAAATTAATGACACATGTAATTTTTTCAACAAGCTATTGATTTGTGCATGAAATTACGCCTTGAATCCGAAAATAGAAAAATGTACAATTTCAAAATTGTGTGCGAAAATTCGACTACAGTTTTTGGAAGGCTATTAAACTTTAATTTGCTTTTATTATAACACTACTAAATTTTAAATGGATACCTCAAATAATAAAAAGAACAGTAGGGGTCTGTTTTGTGTTACAGACGGTATAAATATTTTTAAAATATTGTAGCTGCTCCTAGGCCCTTCCTGTTTCTATCATCACCCTATTGTTAACTTTGTGTCTTTTGTAAATTAGGAATTTTGTAAAAACCCTGTTTGATATTTAAGTAGTTGTAGGGTAGGATAGGGACCACCCACCGCCCATTGTATCAACTTTACCTTGAAGTGAACTGTGTTTAGGTGATTTATTTATATTATTTTCAAGTTGCGCATTTTTAAAATCCTCCGAAAAATAAATAGAAAAACAATTGGCACAAATGTCAAATTTTCAAAATTTACTTAAAATCAATTCTTCTCTATGTATTTAGAAAAAAACCCCTAAAAACCACTGCTTGGATTTCGAAATATTTACACCCAAATATACTGTGTTATAATTTTAAAATTACGCATTTCCGAAGTCTTCGAAAAAAAATAAAAAAACAATCGCCGTAATTGTCATACTTTCCAAATTTACTCAAAATTGATTCTTCTTCACGAATTTGAAATCTGGAAGAAACGCTTACTGAGATTTTAAAATAATCACATCTAAACACACAATGATTCAATTTTCGAATTGCGCATTTTCAAAAAAAAATTGAAAAATAATTGCTATAAATGTTAAACTTGCCAAAAATTAATTCAAAATCAATTCTTCTCCAAGAATATAGAAAAACCCACAAAAGAACCCTTGTTAAGATTTCGAAATATTTACACCCAAACATACTGTGTTGTAATTTTTGAGTTGTGCATTTCCGAAGTTTTCCGAAGAAAAATACAAAAACTTTTGCCCCATTTCAAACTTTCAAAAGTTATTCAAAATTTATTCTTATTAATTAATTTTGTTCACGAAAATGTGCGCCTCATTTAATTGTATGGGCAGCATTAATGGGGTACATTTAACACTCATTTCATTAAACACGCATTTGCGTGTTTAATATGCTTATTAAACACGCACACTTTAATTTACAGAACGCGATTTATGATAATATTTTGTTTACCCTGTTTAATACTAATTTAAATTTTTGTTCAATTTTAAGGGTTATTACAACTTTAATTTCGATTTTAATTTTAATTTTGATTTTCTTTTTGTTTTTTTTATTTTGATTTTCATTTTGATTTTAATTTTCGTGAACAAAGTATAGTGTACAACTCGCATATAATGGCTATTAATCACGAGAACGATGTTTGCGGAATGAGCCGTAGGCCGTTGTAAAATATACTATTAAAAAAATCTGCAAACCAACCCTTGCTTACATTTCAAAATAATCACACCTTAAATTTTAGAAACTCTCCGAAAAGAATAGAAAAACAATTGCCACAAATGTCAAACTTCTTCTTCAATTCTTCTCCAAGAACGTAGCAACATGTATTAAATCCTTTGCTGAGGTTTCGAAATATTTACACCCTAACAAACTGTGATTTAATTTTAAAATTGCGAATTTACGAAGTCTTCTAAACGAAATAGAAAACCAATCGTGGCAAGGGTCAAACTTTCAAAATGTATTCAAAACTAATTCTTCTTAATGAATTTGAAAAAAAACCTACAAAAACTTGCCAAGATTTGAAAGTAATCATTCCAAAACAAGCTGCGATTTAATTTTCACGTTGCGCGTTTCCGAAATCCGCCGAAAAAAATTGAAAACCAATTGCCAAAAAAAATTTACTCAAAATTGATTATTCTTAATGAAATTTTAAAAAATAAACAAGCCTTGCTTAGATTTTAAAATAATCACATCTAAACACACTGTGATGCAAATTTCAAGTTGCGCATTTTGGAAATCCGCCGAAGAAAATTGAGAAACAATTGCCATAAGTGTTAAACTTTTAAAATTTACTTAAAATGATTCTTCTTTGAAAAATTGTAAAAATCTGGAAGCTACCATTTCTTAGATTGTTGTCTTAGATGTTTTAATTAAAACAATGGGCTTCTTGGTTGTTTAAAAAGTAATTTGTTAATTGTCTTCTTAATAAGACATCTATAACAAGAATGGCATTTTTCATTAATTGTTATTAACATTAATAAATTAATTGTAAAAACACCGAAGTGGCTGAATCTATTGCCTGAATGCTGTACTGAACCAAATCCGATTAATAATTTTTTTTTAAATTAAAAATGTATAAAAACAAACTTATGTATTTTTTTATTGCCATATTTTAATTTATTACTTGCATATAATAATGCATATTTTTTGCATATACAGGGTGTTTCAGATCTCTAGGAATGGTCAATCACGTGCTTATTTTTCAAAATTTCGAAAAATGTTTTATACAAAAGTTGTATATAATAGTAAGCTGCACGGCCTAAAAATATTTAAATTTATACAGGGTGTCTCATAATAAAGTTACAGACTAAACTTATGTTTTTTTTTATGGAACACCCTGTATTTTTTGTCATTTTTGAATTATATGGAGGAAATAAAGGTGAGTTACTTCAATACTCCCTATACCTATTGTTTGCCGTTTTCGAAATATTTGAAGATTTGTTGAAATGCATGGTCTGGGTGAAATTTTATTTTTGCCCCAGTGATTGACGTTGAACGATTAAAATCATTTCTATTATTTGGTTGAAGGTTCGAATTATAGAGCCAACCATGATTTCATGCAAAAAATTATACCAGGGGATAAAAAAATGCGATAGAATAACCGAACTTATAAAGTTAAATAACTTCGTTTTTTTCAAATGGCACACCCTGTATTTAGTAACGTATTCCTAAGTAGAATCCAATTATCTTTCAGATTGTATAAGGGTTCCCTGTTCCTAATCTCAATAGTTTTCTTGTATTCGGCGATTATCATATCAGGAATAATTATTATAATCTGAAAGATAATTGGATTCTACGTGAAAATACGTTACTAAATACAGGGTGTGTCATTTGAAAAAATGAAGTTATTCAACTTTATAAGTTGGGTTTTTCTACCGCATTTTTTTTTATCACCCAGTATAATTTTTGGTATGAAATCATGGTTGGCTTTATAGTTCGAACCTTCAACCAAATAATTAAAATGATTTTAATCGTTCAACGTCAATCACTGGGGCAAAAATAAAATTTCACCCAGACCATGCATTTCAACAAATCTTCAAATATTTCGAAAACGGCAAGCAATAGGTATAGGGAGTATTGAAGTAACTCACCTTTATTTGCTCCATATAATTTAAAAATGACAAAAAATACAGGGTGTTCAAAAAAAACATAAGTTTGGTCTGTAACTTTGTTATGAGACACCCTGTATAAATTTAAATATTTTTAGGGTGTGCAGCTCACTATTATACACAACTTTTGTATAAAACATTTTTCGAAATTTTTAAAAATAAGCACGTGATTGGCCGTTCCCAGAGCTCTGAAACACCCTGTATATATGCACATTTTTCAGCAATTTATAATGCATAAAATCCTCTCTTTAATAATAATATAACATTTATTTTATGACTTAAAACTGTTAAATTTTATCGAACGGCATTCGTTACAGTCATACATTTAATTACATTTAACAACAAGGCTAAACGCATTACATTCAATGCTCCCATTAAGAAAAATTGTTTGTGTTTATATGCATTTTGAAAAATA
The DNA here is from genome assembly GCA_910593695.2 of Ocypus olens. Lineage (NCBI taxonomy): Eukaryota > Metazoa > Arthropoda > Insecta > Coleoptera > Staphylinidae > Ocypus > Ocypus olens. Next base: position 8,526,030 of record OU343054.1, on the reverse strand, counting down.
AAATTTAATGTTTGTTGTTTTACATATTTTTCAAGTTCAAAATGAAATAATAATAGAACATCTAGGAAATTATTCTTGTTACATAAAACACTTCAATACAGTTAAATGCTGTTATTTACGAAGAGCACTTTTATTATTTTTTAGATTGGATTGATCACAAAATGATATATTATCTAATGTACCAAAAAAAGGATTCATGATTAATTCTGCTTTAAATTAAAAGGAATAATATACATCAAAGCATACCGTGTGTTCGATAAAAAACGCCCAACGCCATAACTCTGTTATTTATTGACACACGATATATGTGAAAAGCTACTCAAAAATTAAATAGAAAATTTAAAAAAATGTTGATGTGGGTATCTAATTGCCCAAATGTGGTATTTGCAAAATAAAATAATTTTCTGGAAGTGCTTACAAAAGTGTTCTTGGTTTGAAAAAAAAAACCAGTAATAAAAAAATAAAAACCAAAATTCACTTTTCCTTTTTTATCGAATATCTCCAAAAGTAGTCGGAATATTTTAAATTTCTTTTATTCATTATTTTATTATTCAGCATTGAAATCCGCAACTTAATTTGACTAACTGTCTATCTTTTATGGCAATGCTAATGTATCGAATTTGTAACACTCTGTAAGTATGTTTTGTTTTGCTTTGTTTTGTTTTTGCCGCTTTTTTACAGAAAAATAATCTAACCAATTACATGACACACCATTACCATTTAGAAATAGCAAACAGTGCTTGCATAACTTAATTGTTGTTTTTTGTTCGCTTCGCTCCCAAAGCTAATATTAGCTTTTTCATGGTGTATACTTTTGCTTTGCGTAAAATTCCCAAACATTGCTAAATAATTATACAGTCTTCAATATAGGAATATCATATTTCTAACCTACACATTAATCATTCGTTGTTGTTTAAAATTGTGATGTACAAAGGTTATTCAATTGACAAATTGATGTTTTTTTTTTGTAAAAATTACGATTGTTTTAAAACCATAAGTTGATATCTTTATAAACGAAAAAAATCACTATTTATTAACTCGTTTAATAATAATCTCTTACGTTGTCTTAAAAATGCACTTTTGAAGAATATTATTCTGTGAACTTCATCTGGTTTCTGAGGATATAAATCTATCTAAAATTAATTTCCGAAAGTTGTATAAGCCTTGCATTTGGTTAGTTGGTAAGCTGCAATATTTTTCTGTGATTTCTTTAACTCGGATTATTAAGTCATAAATGCGACAGAGAGATATAAAAAAAATTGAAATTGGAAAGCCTTGCTTGTGCAGAGGCGTAGGTTTGTCGGACATTACTAAATAATGGTAGACACTTTTTTTAAATTTGGGCCCTTTTTAACTACCGTCAACTGTGGTTACTTTGTCTCACAAGGGGAGGATCAGATGTGTGACTTACCGATTTGATCCATTTTTGGCACACGTGTAGGTCATGACTAGGAGTGTAACAGGTGCAAGTAATAGGGCGCACTATTCAACCGTTTTCGAGAAAAAATTGTTTTTAAATTTGTTATTTATTCTTATGCCTTTTGCGTTAACGAAAGTACACCGAGCTTTTGGCGCATCGGTAAAACCTCCGATTCTTAGTCGGAAGGTCGAAGGATCGAACCCCATTATTAATGTTGGGTTCATTCATTTTCTGTTTTAGTTTTTATAAATCCATGTGTATTTAAATATCTTAATTTTAGAATCAATTCTATTAATTTCATTTTTAGGGGTAAAAGGATTATTAAACAAATTAAACAGTAGATTGAAAAATCAATAATTGTATTACAGACTATTTTTTTATAAATCCTTGTTCGATATTATTTTCTATATTGTACTGCACGAATTAATTTAGAACAAAATACTGGAAATAAAAATATTGATTTTTCAATCTCCTGTTTAATTTGTTTAACAATCCTTCTCCTAAAAATGAAATTAATATAATTTATTCTAAAATTAACATTTTCAAATACTCACGGAATTATAAAAAAACTATAAAAATAGAAGATTATTAAGAACTTGGCCAAAAGAATTCAAACCATCGACCTTGGGATTGCGAACCGGAGATCTTACCAATACGCCACGGAGTCGGTATTGTTTTATTAACGTAAATGGTACATACACATAAAGCAAATAAAAAAAAAACCTTTTTTCTCGAAAACGGCTGAATAGTGCGCCCTATTACTTGCAACTATTACACTACTAGTCGTGACTTACACGTATGCCAAAGATGGGTCAAATCGATGAGTCACACATCTGATCCCCCCTTGTCAGTTTTTAGAAAGTTTAAACTTATTTGAAGAAAAATAAATATTTTACACAGAAATTACTATGCCGAATATATTTTCCTAAATTGTTATTATTATAAGGATATTTCTGTCCACAGTTATTTTTTCCCTGTTTTGTTCCAAATATAAAAAATAGTAATTTTGACCCTCAACTTGGGGTGACTTTGTCCCACTTCACAAATTATATGCAACAAGGGAAGGATCAGATATGTGACTCACTGATTTGATCTATCTTTGACACACGTGTAGGTCATGACTGGGAGTGTAACAGGTGCAAGTAATTCAGCCGTTTTCGAGAAAAAAAGGTTTTTTTTTTTTAATTTGTTATTTATTCGTATGTTTATATCCCTTTTGCGTTAAAGAAAACTCACTGAACTTTTGGCGGATCGGTAAAATCTCCAATTCGTAGTCAGAAGGTCGAAGGATCGAACCCCATTGTTGAAGTTGGGTTCATTCATTTCTTTTTTTATGGTTTTTATAAATCCATGTGTATTTAAATATCTTAATTTGAAAATCACTTATATCAGTTTCATTTTTAGGGGTAAAAGGACTCTTAAGCAAATTAAATAGGAGATTTAAAAATCAATAATTGTATTTCCAGACTATGTTTTTTTATAATTCTTTGTTCGATATTATTTTTTGAATGCTATTGTGCTTTTCGGACGATGAAGGACTGCTTATGTGTGGTTTATCAATAAACAAATGGAAATTACCGAGGAAATGTTGTTTGCTAGAACTTTGATCACTGATACGAAGAGATCTTCGATTTTTAAAGTGGTGCAATATTATTTTGAGAAAAAAGAGATACCCTTAACAAAGGTGAGTGCTTGTACAACAGACGGTACTCTTGCCATGTCAGGTTGCCATTCAGGCATTCTAGCTCAAGAGGTCATCACTGTTCACTATGTCATTCATCGTCAACACTTAGCTGCAAAATAATTAAGTAGTGTCCTGCATGAAATCCTACAACTGGTTATTACTGATCTCGACAATTTCAAAGCTAATTCCCTCAATGATCGTCTGTTCTGACAACCTTGCCATGAAAATGATGAGGAATTTGAACGCTTACTTCTACATAAGGCCGTGGGGTGGCTTTCCAAAGGAAACTGTTTGCGCCGTTTCTTCAAATTATTTGACACGGCTACTGAGTTTCTGGACACGTCTGATTCTGTTTTAAGTGAGAATTTGAAGCAATGCATATTGGAACTTGCCTACCTTACAGATATTTTTGAAAAAATGAACGAAGTCAATATAAGGCTTCACCGAAACAAGATGAACCTTATCGAGGCCTAAGGAATGATTTCATCATTCATCGCCAAGTTTGATATTCACAAGGTAAATATTGGCCGTAAAGAGCTGATTCAGTTTCCGACCCTTAAAAGTGTTCAGTGCCAGATAACAAGACTCCTGAACTCCTAGAAGACAAAAATTCTAATTTTTACTTATCAGCTGACATGGAATCAAGATTTGACCAAATTACAAATTCCGGATTGGATTCTAGATCCATTCTCATTTGAAGCTGTGAATAAGCTTGATAACTCTTTGCAGATGGAGTTTTTAGATTTGAAGCATGGCTGCGAGGCGAAGCTTATGGACACTTATCCACAACTGTGGGGAAAAACTAAACCACTTCTCATCTCGTTCCGGTCAACATATTTAGTTGAAAAAAGATATATTTCTGTTGTCCAGCTCCTCACAAAACAAAGAAATATATTGGAGTCCCAAAGGAGACTTGCGCTTGAACTTGACGAACATAAAGCCAGATATTCAAGCTTTAACTGAAATCCACCAGGCATAAGGCAGCCATTGAAAAGGTAAAATAAAACAATAAAGTCAACTTTCTTAATTTTTCCAGATTCCAATTTAAAAATAAAAACATCCTTTTCTTTAAATGTACGATAAACGATCTTGGGTTATTATTTCACTTCTTTGTCTTGAAAATCAACAATTAGTGACGTATAATAACTTTTTACAATTTAATAACTTACAGCAACATAACACCTTGTTAAATAAGAATTCAAGAATATTAGATCTTATAATTTCATCTCCTAAAGTGAATTGTGATATTCAACAGATTTTAGGTTTAGTAAAAGAAGATCCTCATCATCCTTCATTACACTGTGAATTAAAACTCATTATTGATGCCAATACTAAATTTAAACCAAATTCAACATGTTTATCATATGATTTTTCAAGAGCAGACCTTAGAATATTATATAACGAGATTTCTCTAATAAATTGGAACACAGTTTTGAGTTTAAGTGATCCAGTGGAAGCATGCACTATTTTTTATGAATTGTTTAATAAGGTATTAAATAATTGTGTGCCGTTACGAATGAATATAGTTCAAAATAAATTTCCTCCCTGGTTCAGCCTTACATTAAAGAAATTAATAAAAAATAAAGAACGTTCTCTTAAAATGTATAAAAGGTATAAATTTAATTATTTAAAATTTAAAATAGGCCGATTGCGAACAGAAATCCATAACTTAATAAAAAGTGATCATAAATCTTACATTGAACGAATGGAACAAAATATTTTACGGGAACCGAAAAAATTGTTTTCTTATATTAACACAAAAAAGAATTCTAGTAGAATTCCAGGCAGTATGATATATGAAGGGGTTGATATAACCGATCCTAAAAAAATTGTTGACTGTTTTGCTACTTACTTTAGCAGTGTTTACACTAAATCTAATGCAACGAGTACTGTGCAAATTTCTTCATCCAATTTTCCTGTGTGTAACATTGGCCAAATTACTGAAAATGATATTTCACTTGCTGCACATGAGTTAAAGGGCAATAGCACTATGGGACCTGATGGTATTCCAGCGTATATAGTTAAAGATTGTATACAATCTTTTATTGAACCTCTTAAGCACATCTTCAATTTAATTATAGCAACTAGTATAATTCCAGACATTTGGAAAATGGGTAGGGTTTCGCCTATTTTTAAAAGCGGTGATAAATCCAATAAATCTAATATTTTAGACTATAGACCAATAACAGTTATTAATAACTTCGCAAAGTTATTTGAAATGATAATTTGCAAAATAATGTATAATCATGTATGCCCGTTCATTACAACGCGACAACATGGTTTTGTAAAAAAGAGGTCAATTGTATCAAATTTGATGAACTTTACTGAATATGTTTCGCAAAACCTTGATGACCGTAAACAAGTGGATACCATTTACACAGATTTCCAAAAGGCATTTGATACGATTGACCATCAAATTATTGCACAAAAATTAAGTTATTATGGCTTCACTAATGGTACTGTCTTATTAATGTGTTCATACCTTTTCAATAGGCAGCAGTATGTGCATTATTCAGGGCATAATTCATATAAATACGTTTCAACTAGTGGTGTTCCTCAAGGATCAAACCTTGGGCCACTGCTTTTTACAATTTTCATCAATGATATTGTGGACAATCTTCAGTCAAATGTACTTCTGTATGCTGATGATATGAAGATCTACAGTACTATTAAATCCATCAATGATTGTTTTGAATTGCAAAAAGATATTGTTCGCGTAAAGCAGTGGTGTAAGGTTAATGGTCTATTCTTAAATCTAAATAAATGTAAATGTCTTTCATTTGCCCGAAAGAAAGAGGTTATTATGTATGATTATGCCCTAGATGCTATACAGTTTCAAAGAGTTGATAATGTTCGTGACTTAGGAGTTCTGTATGATACTCAACTCACCTTTCGTGAGCACATTAATAATATTTGCAGTAAAGGTATTAAAATGTTAGGATTTATTAACCGTACGTGCAAAGATTTTATAAATATACAAGTAATGAAAAAATTGTACTTTGCATATGTTCGATCAAATCTGGAATTTGCTTGTATTATCTGGGCCCCGCATTATTATGTTCACATAAATGCGATTGAGAAAATACAGAAAAAGTTCTTAAAAATGCTATTCTTTAAAATGCATCGGGAATATCCACCGATAAATATAACATATCAAGAACTTTTAGTTATGTTTGATATAAATTCATTGCAGCATAGGCGTAACAACTCAATGATATTATTTTTACATGGCCTAATAAATTATTTTATAGATGATCCAAACCTTGTGGCTATGCTGAATTTTCACATACCTAGAGTAAGTAGTCGTTACTGTCAACTATTTCAAATAACTCATGCCAGCACACTCGCGCATTATAACTCGCCAATGAACACTATGGTTAGGCTCTTCAATAGTATTCATTACACTATTGACATTTTTATAGAGTCAAGAGCAGAATTGTTGCGAAATATGTCACAACTATGGTAAAATGTTAAGTAGCCTCCATGTTCAATCAGATTTATGTATATATTTAATTTTCAATTATATTACCTGTTATAATCTGCAATATCTGTCAGAATTTATCAATTTATTTGTCTATATGTGTGAATATGTATTTATATATGTATATTTGTTTTTTTTTTGTATTTATATTTTGTTTATTTTATGTAATGTATTGTATATTGTTATGTATTTCCCTGTAATTGGATGTTATGTCTGTTGGGAGAATAAACGTATTATTATTATTATTATTATTATTATTATAAAAAATCTGTAAAAATGTACATTTAAATTTTTTTATATTTTATTTAAGAGTGACCGGATAAAACTACTTTGATTGTTTCTATATATAGTAATAAAATTGTTTGAAATTATGAAACTGATTTATTATTTACACTTTACTTTAAATTAAAATTAGGCATACAATGAAAATGAAAAGGGGGCGATAGGTCTTAGTCAACCTCCAGAAAGGGGCGATGGGCCACAAAAGGTTGGGAACCACTGCAATAAATCATCCCTTGTGCCAATTTCACGAGGTGTCCCTCAGGGGTCAATTTTGGGGCCTCTACTATTTTTAATTTTTATGAATGATCTTCCTTCAGAAATAGGTGATTCTGAAGCAATTTTATTTGCTGATGACAGCACAACCTTTTAATACTTTTACCTCTAATCTAGTACTGAAATGGTGTCAACAAAATGAACTGATATTAAATGAAACAAAAACACAATTACTGAGAGTACTTGGTTCTTAGGTCTCCACATAGATACTGCATTGCGCTGGAATCAACACTGCAATCACTTGGCTAACGTAATATCCAAGAATATGTTTTGTCTGCAAAATTTATCAAGTAATGTTTCAAATAACACACGATTGAGGGCTTATTATGAAACCATCGAGTCACATCAACGATTTGAGATTCTTGCATGGGACCACTCTGCCTCTAGGCTAATATATACTTCAGAATCTTCAGATTACAGAGGAGAGCAGTACGAATTTTAAGTGGTTAAGATTGTAGGCCACTTTTCAAAACTCTGAATATTTTACATTACCTTCCATATCTATATTTTGGAATCATTGTTATATATAAAAAATATGGTATATAATTATTTTGCAATAAAATTTTTCAAAAAACTGCCAATAAATTTAATGCAATTGCCACTTAAAGAGTTTAAACGGAAAATAAAATCTGCCTTCCATACATTCGATGAATTTTTGTGTAGCGATATCTCTTTGTAGTCATCTACGATTTTTATTTTTATTTTTACTTTTATACTTATTTTTGTAACATATTTTTTTAAATTTTATTGTGTTTTATTGTAATTTACTGATAATTACTTGGTTTTTAACGTGTATGTATTTGTTGTAAAGTTGACGTTCAAATTGATTTTACATGTATTATTTCGAATTTTAACTTATATGTATATACAGGGTGTCCCACGAGGTAGTAGACAGGCGATATCTCGAAAACGGTTAGTAGTACAAAAATGAAATTTGGTGGCTTTAAATGGTTTGAAATGATGCTCCTTTCTGAATACATAGATTTCGTTTCCGTTTCTTCATTTCCGAGAAAATGACATCAACTTCAGAATTTCAAATGGGACACCCTGTATATTTATGGATTTTTGGAAAGGTGATTAAAAAACAAATAAAGCGATACCTTTCCAATCCATAAATATACAGGGTGTCGTATTTGAAATTCTGAAGTTGATGTCATTTTCTCGGAAATTAAGAAACGGAAATGAAATCTATGTATTTTATATATTAACAGTTTGGTATTTCATATCCATTGTATATGTATGTATGTAGATATGTAGCATAGTTGGAAGCGCATCTATATTAGCAAGTAGTTTTGTAATTTTGTAATTTATATTTTTTCGTGACTTATGACTTGTCGATAACATCAATAAATGAAATGAAATATTAATGTAAACATCAAATATTGCTTCCCCATCAGTTCACCTACAGACCGGTTTTTTTCTAAATGCGACGATGAGACCTGAAAGGTCGAAACTGGTCCGTAGGTGAACTGATAGGGAAACAATCTTTGATGTTTAGATGTAGATGAGATCAAAAAATTAATTCGCACTGTAATTGTTTTCATTTTTTTGAACCAAAAATTGAGTTTCTTGAATTCTTAAAATGTTGCACTGATTACAAAATAAAATTCAGCGTTTTTTCAACGTTAACAAAGAACGCTATTACGGATTTAATGAATATTTTTAATTTTGCAGAGCTACGAACAGCTTAAAAATGTATATATGCAGGCTACTCTATTTAATTTATAAACGTTTCTGCAATAAGTAAATGTCTTCTATCTCAATGATTTGTTTTTTCTTTCCTCGAAAAGGAGGCGGTGGGATATATTACATGCTAAGTGGCTATACCATCAAAATGTTTCAGGAGCCGCCACTGGCGGAATCTATTGCCTAAATGTTGTAAATATTTGGGCAATAGATTCCGCTACTTTGGCATTTCTAACATTAATTTAATCCTTGAAAATTTTGTATTTAAATTTAATAAATTTAATAATTTCAATATCAACCCGATCCTGTTGGTAATGGCCAAAATAAACCTACCCCTACAAGATCAATAGTGCTATAATAAGTAGGAGCTATAAAAATTTAAATGAGTCAGTTAATTATTCTATTAGCAAATAACTAATGAAGGAATTCATGTAAATGTAAAATATTTGGAAGATTTTATACGTAATCAATCGATTTGTGCAATAAAATTAATTGAAATTATGTTAAATTTGCGAAATGCTCCACTTAAATGCGGCTTCTTCACTAACATAGTTTCTCTACTTTCACCATACGATATATTTACTTATAGCCATAAGTCGTAAAGCAGAAATATTTTTTGCAAACATGGAAAATTAATTGAAATGATTTTCTATATTACAATTACATTATCTAATTATGTGTCCAAATAAGAGCACCGAATTTAGTTTTTGAATTGATCACATTATTTGTTTGAAAAGTGATTTTAATTCCATTGCAAAGTACAATTGTTCCGATTATGTAAGGAACAATATCGAACAAATACGTACCACACACTTGCTCTTTTGATGAAATTTAAGATAACATTATATTATGACAAGAACAAGTTATATCTCCACCTCAAGTCGAGTAATTGTTTGTGCCTTATTGGCATACATACGTGACTTGTGGTTAATTCTGATCCGAACTTCTTGACCCCCTTTTCCTACCAGGTAATTATACTTGTAAACGCTCAATAGTTTCATGCATGGTGTGATTTGTTGCGCCGTCCTGTTAAAACCAAATGTCTTCAAGATCCAAAGCAATTAATTCCGGCCAAAAGAAGTGAATTATCGTCATTCCCTAATTTACTGTAATTTTTTCCAACTTCAGTTTCAAGTACGGCACAATCACTCCACCAACCGTATGCGTAGTGAATGCATTGGCTTTTCTTGAATCACTCTTGGGTTCTGTGTAAAATTTGCTTATTTGCGTAACCATTGAGTTGAATGTCTCATCACCTAAGATGATTTCCTTTGCAAAATTGTCATTCACTTGCTGATGTTCCAGCAATCAATTAATAAATTATCTTCGCTTAAAATTGAGTTCTTGGGTCACTTGGATTTTGTAGGCATGTAGATTCGGGACTTACGAGAATGTTTCCTGAAATGTTTAATCCTTGTGACCGATAATGAATTTACGTCCCTGGCGTTTCAGTAACACTTTCTCTCATTGTGGCTTTGAGTGAACGCACTCGGTGAGTTATTGTCCAAAATCGAACCAATTTCCCCAATTTTTTTTAATTAATCTTCAACTTCGATGACTCACCTGGACCATTATTTGAACCAAAAATTCCACGAAGTTTACAAACTGTTTCAGCAAATCTTCTTCCATTTTTATAATGAGTTTTATCCATAATAACTCATTGCTATTACAAGTGCAGGAATCAATTTGCTACGATTTGTTACAGTGAAAATAGTATAAACAGTGGAAATAGTTGAACATTAACACAGTTCGTTTATTCGCATCATCCGGACAGTTCAGCTCAATAAATATTCTATTCTTTTTTTTAATTTCAGTTTGCATGAGACAGGGCAGAAAGACCTAATGTCGATAGCCCAGACAGAGATAAACTAACCCTCTTCTATAAAAATAAAATCAACGTATGGAAACGTAGTATATGTCTGAAATAAAGATGTTGATATACAAATAACAAAAATATTTCAACTGATATTTCGGTTTTTTGTTCGTATGGAGGAAATGACGATTGCAATAGTTTTCAATTTGTTTTTTGATTCGCAAATTAATTTACTCTGTGCTAATATAAAATTATCCTAAAATCTATTAATAGAGTATTGTCAACTTTTTATGGAATTTTAATAGCGATTGCAAATATTAATACTCATTCCAAGTATAGTACGATTAGAGTAACCTCTGAAAACTATGTAATGTATTATTTTTTAGTTAACACAAACGCATAAATCTGAATCTCAGTGGTAGAATTATTTATGCACTGAATACATTTTGTTTTATCTAGACCAGTTATTCCTACAATAACCTTTCATTGAAAACGTACTTATATCCAAAATGTACACATTCAGTAAACGTTTTATTGGGCACTTTCTATTTTCCCAATCTTTACGATGGTCACATTCGACAACTGAATGCTATGGAATGTAAATCAAATCGCTGCGACATTGAACCGCACAATTATAACAGTCTTGTACGCACCTTCCGGCTTTTTCCTTTATGAATAAATGCATGTTATTTAATGTCACAGCGAGTTTAAAAGGAAAATAAAATGTGGAAAACCTTGTACCACAACAATAACAACTCACCCAAATCGCAAACTTTTAATGCCGGCAGGACAACTTCTCCGTATAAGTTGAAAGCACCTTCGCAAACGGATTCCACCTCGATTTTTAAACCGACACACACTCCCACGAATTTATCCTTAATTTTTTCCACCGTCACGTTCTTCTCCACGTCTCGTCTCAATAGTGTCACACCTACAATTAAAATGAATAATGATTTATTTCAAAATTTTATTGATATTTAGATAATTCATTTACCTAATTTGCACGAGGCGCAAGTTAGTTTTGATCCTACTGATGTTGAAGGTCCTTCAAGTTCTTGTAGGTTGTATTCTTCCTCAACGTCAAGATCTTGACTTTTTGCCTAGAATATAAATTATATAATTTTTAAACGCTTTAGCTTAATAGAAATTTACTAAAATTATTCAAATAAACTAACAAAACACCATGTAAAAGCGATACAATTTTACGTTATATTTCCAAAAATGAATATTTTTCTCAATATCTAACGCTACTAAACAAATGTAAATTACTTTTATATTGGTACATAATACAAGATAATACTTTCAAATATTTATTGTCTATTGTTCGCGACAATTGTTTCGCCACACTGCACAGTGATCCCAAATGTCGAAAATGTGGCAAAAATAAGAAGCAGTTATCCGAATTGTATGAAAATTAGGATTTCGAGTTTTTCTAAGGCCGCTTATTAAGAATCCGAAATTGAACATTAAAAAAAAAACTAAATGGAAGATCCAATATGGCGGACAAAAAATATAAAAATTGTTATATTTTCATGATAATTCAACTCATGTATAAAAAGGTGCATTTGAAACGGCGGACAAAAAAATTTGCAAATGGTTAAAAATGTATTTACCTTCACCATGACAACGATCTCTATATTAACAATTTTAGTAAACAGCTAAATTCAGTTGAACAGTGGCAGTTCGTCAATCCCACCCTCTTTAGAACACAAGCGACGATTATGCAAGTGTAGGTAAATTATCGTTTTTGATAAGTTAAAAATTGTTTCTTTTTTGGTTGAAAAAGTAATTTTGTACTGTTGAAAATTATTTTTTTTGCAATTTTGGACAGTTGAAAATTGTCATTTTAGGCAGGTAAAATTGTCACTCTTTTCATTTGAAAACTATCGTTTTTGGACAGTTGAAAATTTGTCATTTTTTGTAGTTCAAAAATATTATTGGAAACTATCTTTTGGCAATTTTGGACATTGCCATTTTAGGCAGTAACAATTGTTATTTTTGGCAATTGAATATTGTCATTTTTGGCAGCTAAAAATTGCCATTTTGTGGAATATGATTTTTTTTTATTTTTGACCGCTGAAACTGTCATAATTGGAAGTTAAAAATTATCATTTATCGCAGTTAGAAATTTTAATTTTAGTCAGTTAAAATGGTCACTTGACACTTGAAAATGTTCTTTTTTGTCATTTTGAAAATGCCTGCTATTGACAGATGAATATTATTATTTCTTGAAGCTAAAAATTTTTGACACTTGAAAATGATCATTTTTGGCAGTTGTCAATGACTATTCTCGAGTCTTGAAATTGTCATATTTGGCACTTGAATACAATAGAATAGAATTTTTATTGGTCTTTCAGATTGTTCATTTTCAGCATTAGACGAGTCAATTGAAATAGTCAATTTTGATTGTTCAAAATCACCATTTGTGACATTTGGAAAAAATGTCAGTTTTGACTGGTGGAAAAATGTTATTTTTAGCACTTAGAAATTGTCTTTTGGCAATTTTAGACAGTTGCCATTTTGGGCAGTAATTTTTTTTATTTTTGCAATTGAATATTGTCATTTTTGGCAGCTGAAAATTGCCATTTTGTGGAATATGAAATTTTTTATTTTTGACCGCTGAAATTGTCATAATTGGAAGTTGAAAATTATCATTTATCGCAGTTATAAATTTTAATTTTTGTCAGTTAAAATTAACACTTAAAAAATTTCTTTTTTGCGATTTTGATAATGCCTGCTATTGAGAGATGAATATTATTATTTTTTGAAGCTAAAAATTTTCGTTTTTTTGACACTTGAAAATGACCATTTTTGGCAGTTGACAATGACCATTCTCCAGTATTGAAATTGTCATATTTGGCACACGAATAGAATACAATAGAATTTTTATTGGTCTATGTGATTGTTAATTTTCAGCTTTAGTCGAGTCAATTTTGTTTGGTCAAAATCGTCATTTTTGACAGTTGGAAAAAACGTCATTTTTGACTGGTGGAAAAATGTTATTTTTGGCACTTGGAAATTGTCAATGTTGGCAGGTAGAATGGTCTTACCGCACATGAAGATGGTCACTTTTCTCAGTTGAAAATTATCAATTTTGGGAGATGAAAATTGTTTCTATTTTGGTCGTAAATGGTAATTTTGGACAGTTGAAAATTGTCATTTTTTGGCAGTAAACATTGTTGTTATCGGCAGTTGTATACAGTCATTTTTCGAATGTAAAAATTTTCAATTTTTACAGTTGAAAATTGTCATTATTGGCATTTGAAAATGATAATTTTTCGTAGTTTTAAATTGTTTTTTGTCTTTCAAAAATAGTCTATTTTCAAATTGTTTTTTTTTCTTTGCTCAAAAATGGTAATTTTTGACATATTTTGCAGTAAACATTGGCATTATAGGCAGTTGAAAATAGCCATTTTTGGAATGTGAAAATTTTGAATTTTGACAAATGAAAATACCTTTGAACTGCCAAAAATGACAATATTTACTGCCAAAACTAGCAACTTTGACAGTTGAAAATTGTCTGTTGGCAATTTTGGACAGTTGCCATTTTAGGCATTGAAAATTGTTATTTTTGGCAGTTTAATATTGTCATTTTTGGCAGCTGAAAATTGCCATTTTGTGGAATATGAACATTTTTATTTTTAACCGCTGAAAATTGTCATAATTGGAAGTTGAAAATTATCATTTATGGCAGTTAGAAATTTTCATTTTTGTCAATTAAAATCGTCACTTGACACTTGAAAATTTTCTTTTTCGCCAGTTAAAAATTGCCATTTTGATAATGCCTGCTATTGACAGATGAATATTAGAATTCTTTTAAGCTGAAAATTGTCATTTTTTGACACTTGAAATTGAATATTGGCAGTTGATAATGATCATTTTCGAGTCTTAAAATTGTCATATTTGGCACTTCAATAGAATAGAATAAATTTTTTATTGGTCTATCAGATTTTCATTTTCAGCATTAGACAAGTCAATTAAAATAGTCAATTTTGATTGTTCAAAATCGTCATTTTTGACAGTTAGAAAAATGTTATTTTTAACTGGTGAAAAAATGTTATTTTTGGCACTTGGAAATTATCCATTTTGGCAGGTAAAATGGTCTTACGGCACATGAAGATGGTCACTTTTCTCAGTAGAAAATTATTAATTTTAGACGTTGAAAATTGTTTCTATTTTGGTCGAAAATGGTAATTTTGGACAGTTGAAAATTGTCATTTTTGGCAGTAAACATTGTCGTTATTGGCAGTTGAATACAGTCATTTTTCGAATGTAAAAATTTTCAATTTTTACAGTTGAAAATTGTCATTATTGGCATTTGAAAATGATAATTTTTCGTAGTTTTAAATTGTTTTTTGTCTTTCAAAAATAGTCTATTTTCAAATTGTTTTTTTTTTCTTTGCTCAAAAATGGTAATTTTTGACATATTTTGCAGTAAACATTGGCATTATAGGCAGTTGAAAATAGCCATTTTTGGAATGTGAAAATTTTGAATTTTGACAAATGAAAATACCTTTGAACTGCCAAAAATGACAATATTTACTGCCAAAACTAGCAACTTTGACAGTTGAAAATTGTCTGTTGGCAATTTTGGACAGTTGCCATTTTAGGCATTGAAAATTGTTATTTTTGGCAGTTTAATATTGTCATTTTTGGCAGCTGAAAATTGCCATTTTGTGGAATATGAACATTTTTATTTTTAACCGCTGAAAATTGTCATAATTGGAAGTTGAAAATTATCATTTATGGCAGTTAGAAATTTTCATTTTTGTCAATTAAAATCGTCACTTGACACTTGAAAATTTTCTTTTTCGCCAGTTAAAAATTGCCATTTTGATAATGCCTGCTATTGACAGATGAATATTAGAATTCTTTTAAGCTGAAAATTGTCATTTTTTGACACTTGAAATTGAATATTGGCAGTTGATAATGATAATTTTCGAGTCTTAAAATTGTCATATTTGGCACTTCAATAGAATAGAATAAATTTTTTATTGGTCTATCAGATTTTCATTTTCAGCATTAGACAAGTCAATTAAAATAGTCAATTTTGATTGTTCAAAATCGTCATTTTTGACAGTTAGAAAAATGTTATTTTTAACTGGTGAAAAAATGTTATTTTTGGCACTTGGAAATTATCCATTTTGGCAGGTAAAATGGTCTTACGGCACATGAAGATGGTCACTTTTCTCAGTAGAAAATTATTAATTTTAGACGTTGAAAATTGTTTCTATTTTGGTCGAAAATGGTAATTTTGGACAGTTGAAAATTGTCATTTTTGGCAGTAAACATTGTCGTTATTGACAGTTGAATACAGACATTTTTGGAATGTGAAGTTTTTCAATTTTTACAGTTGATAATTGTTATTATTGGCAGTTGAAAATGATAATTTTTCATAGTTTAAAATTATTTTTTTGTCTTTTAAAAACTAGTCTATTTTCAAGTTGTTTTTTTTTTGTCAAAAATGGTAATTTTTCACATTTTTGACAGTAAACATTGTCAATACTGGCAGTTGAAAATCGTCATTTTTGGAATGTGACAATTTTTAATTTTGACAAATAAAAATACCTTTGAACTGCCAAAAATGACAATATTTACTGCCAAAAATAGCAACTTTGACAGTTGAAAATTGTCTTTTGGCAATTTTGGACAGTTGCCATTTTAGACAGTAAAAATTGTTATTTTTGGCAGTTTAACATTGTCATTTTTGGCAGCCAAAAATTACCATTTTCTGGAATACGAAATTTTTTATTTTTGGCCGCTGAAAATTGTCATAATTGAAAGTTGAAAATTGACATTTATCGTAGTTAGAAATTTTCATTGTTGTCAATTAAAATGGTCACTTGAATATTTTTTTTGCCAGTTAAAAATTACCATTTTGATAATGGGTGCTATTGACAGATGAATATCATTATTTTTTTAAACTAAAAATTGTCGTTTCTTGGCACTTGAAAATGATCATTTTTGGCAGTTGACAATAACCATTCTCCAGAATTGAAATTGTCATATTTGGCACTTGAATAGAATAGAATACTTTTCTCAGTTGAAAATTATCAATTTTGGGAGTTGAAAATTGTTTTTATTTTGGTCGTAAATGGTAATTTTGGACAGTTGACATTGTTGTTATCGGCAGTTGTATACAGTCATTTTTGCAATGTGAAAATTTTCAATTTTTACAGTTGATAATTGTCATTATTGGCAGTTGAACATGATAATTTTTCATAGTTTGAAATTGTTTTTGTCCTTTAAAAATAGTCTATTTTCAAATTGTTTTATTTTTCTTTGGCCAAAAAAGGTAATTTTGGACATTTTTGGCAGTAAACATTGTCATTATTGGCAGTTGAAAATAGTCATATTTGGAATGTGGAAATTTTGAATTTTGGCAGTTGATAATTACCATTATTGACTGTTGAAAATGATTATTTCTCCTAGTTATAAATTATTATTTTTGTCTGTTAAAATAGTCAATTATGACACTTGAAAATTGTTCTTTGCAGTAGCTGGAAAATAGTCATTTTGGCAGTTGAAAATGATCATATTTGCCAAAAAAATGTCAGTTTCGGCAATCAAAATCATCGATTTTTACGTTTGAAAATTGTCATTTCTGGCAGTTGAAAATGATCAATTCTAATCGTTTTTGGCAGTTGGAAATTGTTATTTGTGGCACATGAATTTTTTTTTTTCAAAAAAAGCTCTGTATGCTAACATTCCAGCCAAGCACTGAGCGGTGCTCAATTACTCCGCCAAAAAAAAAAAAACTATTTGGTCGTTAAAGGGTTAAATTGTACAATAAATAATTTAATCATTTAGTGTCAAACGTAACATAAAACTTAATTATTTCCGGCTATTTAGTGTGTGTTTCCATAAATATTTTGTTTATTTATTACAGTATAACATACATAAGACTCATGTTATATATTATGAAATGTATCATTTATCTACAAACAAGTAAACCAATTCCCCCAGAAGAAAATTGTTTTCGAGCGATAACAGATAAGATTTGTGAAATTATTCTTCAGTGCCACCTTGCATCGGGGTCATTTTTTCGCTTGAGTCAACGAGGCCTTTTGCCTAGGGCCCGCTTAGTTTTATTTTGTAATGTTGCCGAAAGTGAAATGCAGCCTTGAAGACGAACTAAATATTTGCATAAATCCACTTGAATAATGAAAAAATTAGGTCTTAAAACCGTTGCAATCGCTTATACTTTAGCCTTTTTACAAACATTAGGACTAGATGTAATTTAATTAAAGAATGTTGATATACGTGTAGGTTCGGTCTTCCTTTGTTAATAATAATCTCTTTGGAGACAAATGAGTGACCATAATTTAGGAAAATCAAAAACATTTATTAGGTAGATAGATATTTTTATTGATGTATTAGAAAGAGTTTCCGAAGGTCAATAATACCAACCTAAACATAAAGAAAATTTACTTGTATAAATAAAATATTTATATTTATGAACAATACAACATATTAAGATTACTTATACAAATAATCTAAGCAGCAGAATCACATTAAGGGGTTATCCCACTGCGTCCAAACAGGTTAAGTTTTGGGACTTTTTTTGTCTTAGGATTAACCATTCAGTCACACACGGCTATTATTTTGTATTTTTATTTTGTATGAATAATGGGAATAAATGAAGAAATTAATAATGTAAGACATATACAACAACCACGGACCCGGGCGAATACTTCTAGATCTCCGAAAAAATCTTCCGCTTTTGGGACTTTATTTCGGAAAAACTACAAATGCAATATGTGTATTTTTTTTATATGCTTGTTTATTTATGTAGAACGAGTGTATTTACGAAATATTAAAATTGTCAAACATTATTCTTTTTCGCGTCGGCTGATGTTTACCGTGCTCGATCGGTCGGTGGACATGTTTATGCAAATATAATATGGTTGGTCAGAAACGAAAAACAAAAATATCCTCATAAACTACATGGTATTACCTATGACGTAACGGAGTTTTTTCTTTCTTTTCGTCTTTCGTCGAAAAATATTCCTAAACTTTTTTGCAGTTGTCGGAACAATAATACATGTTATTATTATTATTAATACATATCACAAAACAAAACGTACTGACAAAATCGTCCGTTACGTCTAAACTAGAAGTCGTCGGAACATGTGTACCATATTTCAAGTCGATTCATCAATCACAGCCTGAGATATCGTGTACAAAAGATATAATTTCGAGAAAAACGCGTTTAAAGTGCATGCAGATTCGATAGACGAATATCTACATGAAACCTTTTCTACAGGGTGTTGAATTGCAAAGTGGGTCAAAGGGATTTACATGTAAAATTTGAAATGTCTTAATACTAGCTCCCCTAATTATTTGACTGTATCGATCTTCCTACATTATTTTTAAAGCTTTTTAAGCTAAATGATTTGGCACCTTACTCAATAGTTTCTGTAGAGTATTAACCTAGATATTTTCAAAATATTTTAATAATTTCCGTATTTACCGGATAACGGTAACACCTCTTCGTATTATTCGGAAAATATTCTTATAGATAGATAGATTAATTTGTAATGCATTAAAAAATTGAAATAATATGTCAGATGAATAAGAGACATTTACCTATTGATTAATATAGCGTTCAATTTACTCGAAAGTAAAGCGATGAATTTAATATTTTTTTCCAAGGTGGATAATCGAAATACCAAGATTTTTTATTGAAAGTTTTGACATTATGGTTCACAAACAAAATGTTTCTGCCGAGCCTTTTCACATTAAATGCATCTCGTTTAAATGTCAAAATATATCTCCGTATTGTCTTGTTAATAAATGAATCACTGAACTTTGTTGATCCTTGCAAAATATTGTCAACTCATGTCACCGCTCAAAGACTTGTTAAACTCGTCACGATTATTTCGTGGCCTATCCTTCGCTCTCGTTTCTTCGCAAAGTGTTTACAAATAATAAATATCAAACTGAATCGAAAAATGAACTATATTTTAACCGTAACTAATTCGTGAAAAATAAAAATACAAATTCAGTACTACGAAATAGTATATTAAAGAAAACGTTTTGTAAGTGGGATTTTATCGCAGGCGTCCAAGTTTGAGTTTCTAAAGAACAAGTGCGATAAAACTACTTACAAACAAGTTATTTATACTATTTTGATTTTATATTTTGCCCCTTCTAAATGAAAAATATAGAATTTTCAAATTTAGTCCAATGTAGTCGAAAATCGTAACCGTAATGTGTCACTGTCACATTAACGTTTTGAGGGAATGTAAGTTATACTTATAATCGTTTGACGTATTTGAAGAGTGACATTTCAATGCTGACAACTTGAAAAAATAAATTGCCCCTACGTTACTTTATTTCATGAGTTCTATAGTAAATAAAATATCAACCACGCCCTATTTATCAATAACTAATCCGATAGTACCAAACGCTAATTAAGGTTAAAACAGTGAATTTTTAAAATTAGTTTAATTATAGTTTATAATACGTAGTTAACAGTTAGCAAAATACCGAACCACTATTATCAAATACCCAAACTATGTTTTTCAGATTTTTTAATTTTTCTAAATTTAAAGACGGTTGTTTGAAGGAATTGCGGGTTAGGAAATTAATGTCAGCTATGAAGCCATTCCGTCACCATCATAGTATTATGAATTTTCTTTAATAAAAGTCACCGCTGAGCTTGGGGCTCGAACCCACGGCGCGCCTCTAGAGATGACAAACGCAATTCCAAAGCACGCCACGATATAATATCGATAATTCAACTCATGTATAAAAAGGTGCATTTAAAACGGCGGACAAACAAAATTTGCACATGGTTAAAAAATTATTTACCTTCACCATGCCAACGATCTTTATATTAACAATTTTAGGAAACAGGTAACATCAGTTGAACAGTGGCCGTTCGTGTCAGTTCTGAATACCTTTGCGGTGAAATATAATTGAAATCCGTTTCGGACACGCTTCTGCGTGAAAAATTGTTCACGATTGACATTCCGACTCATGTGCCAGGGAGGTAAATATTGTCTTTTCACTAATTATAGACTTAGTTTCGTATATTCGATATTAAAGCCGGTGACACTGACAGAACTGCATTTCGTACTTCGGTCGCGAGATGTCGCAAGAGTGCGGTTAGCGCTGATGCGAAAATAAGAATCTGCGTTAGAAACCCTGTCATATGAGCGAAGGTAATCTCACGCTTAACGCAGCTTTTAGTCTCACTCTAGCGCAGTGGTTCCCAAACTTTTTGGTCCTACCGCCCCCTTTCCAGAAAAAAATATTACTAACCGCCCACTGGAATTTTTTTTTTTTAATTTTAATTGCAATTAATAGGAAATATATATGGGACGCTTCGAGTCAACCGGATCAGCTTTACGACCAAAATTGAGGACTAGCTAAGAAATCGCCATTGGCCGGAAAAATTACTTCAATATATCTATTCTATAATGCCATGTGGTATTTTAGAAGAATCCAATATGGAGGCCTTAAAATGGCTGTTTTATCTTCAAGAAAATACAAACTGTTTTTTTTTAATCTGTTCTGTACAAAAACTTGTATAACCTAAAAATTCTTTTACAATCTGAAAATTTGTATTAATGCACCTACTTTAAGAAACTACCAAAAAATGGCCACTCCAATATGGCGGCTCCAAAACTCAAAAATAACAAAAAAACCTGTGTAATTGTTTTCCGGGATAAATCAAATCATTTCAACTTGAAAATAGTGAAACAACAACAAGTGTTTTAATTGACCAAAATTTATTTTATTTTAAGGAGTATTATGAAATATTAATAACGAAAACTGTCAAAATCCTCTAAGTTCAAACGCAAAAAATTCGCAATTTCGATTTTTAAAAATTGCTAAGTTGGTAAAAGCATTTCTTGATGATGATAATTTATATGCTAAAAGTATAAAAAAAATATTCATGCCAAAGTAACGAAAACTGACAAACTCTGAAATTTTCCAAGTCAACTAAATCGAGTTTATGATTTTGAAAAATTCCTTATTATCGCCTTACTTGATTTTAATGATTTAAATTCCAAAATGTAGCGAATTCAGTGTGTTTTAAAAAAATATCCATACCGCTCAACAATAGTTGCCAAAATTTATTGTTTTTAAAATTTCAAAGTCAACAAAATCGCGTTTTTGATTTTGAAAAATTACTTAACTTCCGAACGCCTTACTTGATTTTGATGATTTAAATTCAAAAATGTATCGAGTTCAGTGTGTTTTAAAAAAATATAAAGAAATATCCATATCGTTCATCGAAAGTTGCCAAAATCTGTTGTTTTCTAAGTTACAAAGTCAACAAAATCGCGTTTTTGATTTTGAAAAATTACTTAACTTCCGAATGCCTTACTCGATTTTGATGATTTAAATTCCAAAATGTAACGATTTCAGTGTGTTTTAAAAAAATATAAAGAAATATCCATATCGTTCATCGAAAGTTGCCAAAATCTGTTGTTTTCCAGGTTTCAAAGTCAACAAAATCGCGTTTTTTGATTTTGAAAAATTACTTAACTTCCGAACGCCTTACTTGATTTTGATGATTTAAATACCAAAATGTAACGATTTCAGTGTGTTTTAAAAAAATATAAAGAAATATCCATATCGTTCATCGAAAGTTGCCAAAATCTGTTGTTTTCTAAGTTACAAAGTCAACAAAATCGCGTTTTTGATTTTGAAAAATTACTTAACTTCCGAACGCCTTACTTGATTTTGATGATTTAAATTCAAAAATGTATCGAGTTCAGTGTATATTAAAAAAATATAAAGATATATACATATCGATCAAAAAAAGTTGCCAAAATGCCCGTGAAGGCATTTTAACAGAAGAAATAATCATTTATGGGCAAATCAGAATCCACATGCAATAAGAATTAGGAATTTTCAAAATGAATTCAATTTTAATGTCTTTTGCATTTTGATGGGCAATCGTGTAAAATATTTTATTTACGATGGAAATTTAACTGGTGAGAGATTTAAATATTCTTAGGACAGTGGTAGAAGACTTTTTAGATGAACTACATCTGAACATAAGAAGAATATGTTAGTATCAACTCGATGGGGCCCCGGCTCATTGCTCCCAGGAAGTATCTTTCCAACTGACTGAATTGTTCGAGGATAGATGGGTCAGGAGGTTAGGACCATGGAACTGGCCTGCAAGGTCTCCTGATATGTGGAAGGAAATTTGCTGAAAAACAAAAATTAACGGTCCACATCAGAATACATAACAACGACAAGCAGTACCGTTGTGAAATGTGTGTGAAATGCTTTGTAACCATTTCTCTTTTAAAGCATCACTTGTTGACACATAGCGAGGCGAGGTATGCTTGTGAATTGTGCCCAAAGAAATACGTTCATTCGCCCTCTTTAAAGAGACATATTTTGAAGGACCACGATTTAATTAGCACGAAGGAAGAAGAGCTTTTTTGTGAATTTTGCCCAAAGAAATTCGTTCATTCCCGCTCTTTAAAGAGGCATGTTTTACAGAAGCACACTTTAGATTCCTTCTTGATTTCTATCTTTGGGGACACATAAAAAGTAAAGCTAACGCAACCGTTGTGAATACACGTGAAGAATTGGAAGCATTCGCGGTATTAAACCTCGCATAAATACGACTATCAACAATAAACGACGTAGCAGTGCTTGAATGTTAATGGTCAACATTTCGAACAATTATTGTATTTTCAAAATAAACTTGTTTCAGGAGTATGTTTGTCGGCAAATGTGGATAAGTTTTATTGAATACTCTACATGTTCGAGCAACAATTCTATCGCAGTTGCCATGTATAAAGAATAAATGTATAATTTGTTGATGGGTTCGTTTTTCCGAACATACATCGGAACATACAAAAAGAGGACGTGTGGAATATCGTAGGGTATAAGTATAGTACTGTGAGCAGACTTCATGGCTGGATTTTCCCGGTCTAATCAAGGCCTTTTCTGCTTAAACTGCGCCATATTTGTGCATAAAAGGAATGTAGGCGCTAAAACAGGTAACAGAGCTGCTAAGTTTGCAAAACTTTTCGGAAAAATGGTGATCTGACGAACCACCCTTCTTGTGGTTAATCATGTTGTATCAAGTACATCTGCCAAAATGTTTTTGGCCTCGCGATAAATCGGAACAACCAAATCTTGTGATGCAGTAAAAATACAAGTTGCAAGCTGTTGCAATCGCGGATATATCGCACAGTTTAATTGCAAGATATATTGATGGCCACGGTAAATTAAAGGAAAGGTCTCCCCATATCGGTAGTTATAGTAGAGAGAAGCTTTTTTCACCTGGCGTGCGAAGACGTAGTTGAGGTCAATGAAGAATGAGGATCGTCTCAACGAGCTTGCATTCCTATCTCTACACCTATCTCAACATCGACTGTCATCAATCGTTTTGCCAGCAAAAGTAGAAGAATAGACTTATTTTGTTTTTGCAATTGCCTGTTAAAAAATATTAGGTATTTACCTGGTTTGCTTACATAATGACCTGCACGGTATCTATTATTTGATGATAAGCAATTTCAAGACATCCTCACAATCATTTATGCCCAAAAACATGTGAATAGTGAATAGCTTTTTAGCGATCTCAATGTTTCTTGAGAGCTCATTCGAAACTGACTGCCTGGAAATTTCTCTGAAAAATCATACATTGTTATCTAGTAACGGGTCTATTTTATAAACAATCGTTACAATACGATTCGTTAGCTAACTATAATCGTTCGGAACGTCAGTTGCAATGTTGCGAACGATTTAGGTTAAATAGTAAATTGTACAACGAGCATATAATGATGGCTATTAATCACGAGAATGATGTTTGCGGAACGAGCCGTAGGCGAGTGGAGCAAATCGTTTGAGTGATTAATAGCCATTATATGCGAGTTGTACACTATACTTTGTTCACGAAAATTAAAATCCAAATTAAAATATAAATCAAATTTTAAAAAGAAACAAAATGAAAATATATTATCAATAAACTCCTTTACCCATATAGGGTGTGGAGTGTGTAAATTAATATAATACATCTTAAATCTTATTTATAAACTCCTTCCACTCCTTACGGTTCCCTGCCAATAATCTGGCTTTGTTGATTGACACTCCTCTGTTGTTTATTGTTTTTTCTATTATGCCATTCCAATTCTGTCTAGGTCTACCTCTTCCTCTCTTGTATCCCTTTCTTGCTTCCCACACTTGTTTTGTTTGGTTCGTGTTTTCCATTAGTATTAGGTGGCCCCACCAGCTAAGTTGCTTTTTTTCAATAAACTTGTCTATTGCTTCAGTTTCTAATTCTTCTCTGATGTCTATATTTCTTATTCTATCTCTTTTTGTTATTTGTTTCACTCTCCTCAGGTATTTCATTTCCATAGCCTGTACTCTACTTTTATCTCTCTTTGTCAACTTCCATGTTTCGCTCCCGTATGTCAATATCGGTCTGTATATAGCTCTATAGATACTCATTTTTGTTTTCCTGCTTATCTCCTTTTTGTTAATGAGTATGTTGTTCATTGCATAATACACTTTTATTGTGTTATTTATTGTTTGTTATTTCTTCCTCCATTTTCCCATCTTCTGTGAGTTCTACACTTAAGTATTTAAATTGTTCTACTTGTTCGATCGTGTGTTGTTCTATTTTTATGTTTGTGTGCACTTTCTGTTTTCCTATTACCATTACTTTAGTTTTGTTGTAGTTCATTTTCATATCATATTTGGCTAGGTGTTTATTCCATATTCTCATGTTATGTTGCAATTTTCCTTCATTTTCTGCTATCACTACTACATCATCTGCAAACGCACCTTCTGATATTTTAATCATTTCCATGTTTTTATATCCTATGTTTGTTTTTATTATTTCTTGCTTCATGCTCTTCATTATTTCATCCATATATAATATGAATAACGTTGGGCTGAGACCTCCTCCTTGCCTTAATCCATTATTTGTCTTAAATGTATTAGATGTTTTTCCCTTATAGATGATTACGTTACTGTTATTGTTATATATGTTCTGTATTATTTTGACTATCTTGTTTTTTACCCCTCTCTCTTCCAGTATTTTCCATAATTTGTTTCTTGGTATCCTATCAAAAGCTTTTTCGAGGTCTATAAATCCTAAGTATGTTTCTTTGTTATTTTCAATCCTTTTTTCGATAATTTGTTTTATTGTGAATATGTTGTCTTGTGTGGATCTACCTTTCCTAAAACCACTTTGCGAGTCTTCAAGTGTCTGCTCTATTTTTTTTAATACTCTCCTGTTAATAGTCTTTTCTAGAATTTTCATTCCTATACATATTAATGTTATGCCTCTATAGTTATCACACATTGTCTTGTCACCTTTTTTGTATATCGGTACAATTTGAGCTATTTGCCATTCTTTTGGTATCGTATTTGTCATCCATATTTTGTTCAGAATCTGTAGTAGTTTGTCCTTTCCCTTTTCACCAAGGTTCTTGATCATTTCTGCTGTAATTTGATCGTGTCCTGCTGCTTTTCCTATTTTCAGTTCACTTATTATTTCTGTCAATTCTTCCTCTTTGATATACTCCTCTTCTGTTTCAATGATATTCGTGTCACTCTTAGTTGTCTTCTACCCGTTTTCATTGTTTGTATTTAGTAATTCTTCAAAATGTTCTTTCCATCTTTCTATTATATCTTCTTCTTCTTTTAGTACTTTTCCTTGTTTGTCTTTTACGTATCTTGTTTCTTGACCTTTTTCTTGTCTCGTTCCTTTTATGATTTTGTAGAATAACTTTTGATTTTCCTTAGCATTCTTTTCCATGGTCATTCCAAACTGTTCCCACTGTTTAGATTTTTCTATTCTGATCTCATATTTTACCATTTTCCTCTTTGCTTTATATTTTTCATAGTTAATGCTATTTTTGTCACTTATGTATCTTTGCCATGCCTTTTTCTTTTCTTTTATTTTTTCCTTGATGCTCTCTGTCCACCAGGATGTTTGTTTTCTCATGTTTGTGTTTTTCTTCACTCCACAAGCCTCTTGCGCTGCTTCCAACATAATGCCTTTTAATTCGCTCCACATTTCTTCTATGTCTTCACTGCCCTTACTTTTTTCCTGTGCAGTCTCCACTTTCTCCTTATATTGTGTTGCTATTTCTTTATCTCTTAGTTTGTATGTTCTTATTTTGCTGTAGTTTATTGCTATGTTTGGTCTTTTTATTTTTCCTGTGGTATCCTGTTGATCATCCTCAATTGTCATCATCACTAGGAAGTGGTCACTTCCAATTTCAAAGCTTCTCTTTACTCTTGTATCTATGATTTTGTTCTTTTTTATTTGCTCTGTTATTATGTAGTCTATTACTGATTTTTCGTTTCTACTTACCATTTCCCTGGTATATTTGTGTATTTCCTTGTGTTTAAATATTGTGTTCGTTATTATTAGCTTGTTCATTCTACAGTAATCTATTAATTTCTTTCCATTTTCATTTACTACTTCTTCTCCATATCTTCCTCTCACCATTTCGTTACCTTTTATTTCTTTTCCAATTCTACTGTTAAAGTCCCCTGCTACATATATATCACCCGTGGCTGCTTCC
Organism: Ocypus olens; assembly: GCA_910593695.2. NCBI lineage: Eukaryota > Metazoa > Arthropoda > Insecta > Coleoptera > Staphylinidae > Ocypus > Ocypus olens. The sequence goes on along the minus strand of OU343054.1, from coordinate 8,498,868 downwards.
GTTGTTTCGTTTAATAGTTCCCAAAATGCCTCTTTATTAATCTCCGTGTCATCTTCATTTGGTCCGTACGCTACAATTATAGTTCGTTCTCTGTTGTTTTGTTTTAGTGTGACTGTCATTATTCTTGATGATATCTCTTGCCATGCTACTATTTGTTTTACTATTTCTCTGTGTATAATACAACCTACACCTTCTGCTGCTCTCTTGTCCTTGTTTACTCCACTATATATTATTTTGTGCTTATTTTTGGTTGTAATCATTCCTTTCCCTTTTCTTTTTGTTTCCGTTATTGTTAATATTTCTACTTTCATTCTTTCGAACTCTTTTTCTAGCTCTTCTTCTTTACCGTGTATACTCCTTATGTTCCAGGTTGCTATTTTCCACTTTTTTCCTCTTACTGTCTGTTTTTCTGTTTCCGTATTCGTGTCCTTGTTCGTTTGTTTTTTATTTGTCTTTTTATGTTGAGGGTTTTTCTTATTCGTTTTTTGATTCTATATTTTGTCTTTTATCCATCATAATCAGTCCCTTCTCTCTTTTGTTCCATTTATATTCTTTCTCGTTGATTGTCATCTTCTGGTATCCCATTTTAACTATATTACCCTTGTTTATTTCTTCTCTTGCGATGCTTCTTATTTGTCTTTGTATCATTAGTTCATTCCTTGTTAAATCGTTGTCAATGTATATTTTTTTACCTTTTAGTACGTTTTTTGTTTTCATTATTTTTTTTCTTTATTTCCCATGATTCTGTCTCTGCAATGATCATTTCTGTGTCTGTTCCTTTATTTATTATATATGCGTCTTGTATTTTGGTTTCTATTTTCATCTCACTTAATATTAATTCTTCTACTTTTCTTCTTACGTCCCTGTCTTCCACTTTCAGACCTTTTATCACTACATTATTTCTTTTCTTCTCTTTTTCAATTCCTTCGATCCTGTTCTCCAGATCTTGTACTCTTGTTTTTAGTTGTTGTTTTTCTTTTTCCCACTTTTCTTCATTGTTTTTTATTTCATTGCTCATTTCTTGTATCTCCTTTTTTAATAACTCATTGTTGTTTTTCATTTCTCTCTTCAGTTCGTTCGTCATTTCTTTCAGCATTTCTTTTATTTCCTCCATGTTGTTTGTGTTTTCTTCAAGATTTATCCTTTTTTCTTTTATATCTTGTTGTTTTTCTTTAGATATTATTCTTTCTTGTTCTATTTTTCTTTGTTCAGGCGATCTTAGTATCTTTTTGCTATTTTTAAATATATTATTTGGGTTATCTATATAGCTTCCCTCTGCCTCACGTTCTCTCTCTCTCTCTTATTAATATTCATTTAATGTGTTTAATTCACTATCTAGTCCCTTCTTTGATCCGTTCTTAATTTGTTTATAATTCCCTATTTCCTTGTATTTATTTTCTATGTTGTCAACGTCGCGTTTTTAGTATTCTCGTTCGTTTTATTTTGCTGCCTCGATATTTATTCGTCGCGCGTGATTCCGTTTTTGCGCCTAATCAGCCCGGGTCGTCCCCTCGTAGGCCGATATGCACAATTCTTTCGTTCGCCTAACCTCACTTCACTTGTTTTTTGGTTTTACTCACTTTAATGGTTAATGATGTTAATCTCTTCGAGTCTATTAACTGATCTGACTCTTTTCCTCCTGCTCAACACTTTCCACTACTTTTTTAGTCACTTTACCGCTTTAACTCTTCGATTTGTGACGGAGCCGATATTTTCGGTTTAACGCGTCGACAATTGAATGAAAATGAAAATCAAAATTAAAATCGAAATTAAACTTGTGATTACAATTACAATTGAAAAAAAAAATCAGTATTAAACAGGTGAAACAAAATATTATCATAAATCGCGTTTTGTGAATTAAAGCGCGAATTAGCGTGTTTAATAACCATATTAAACACGCAAATGTGTGTGCGTGTTTAATATGCATATTAAACACGCAAATGCGTGTGCGTGTTTAAGAAATTGAGTGTTAAATGTACCCCATTAATGCTACCCATAGAATTAAATAATGCGCACATTATAACATTTTCGTGAACAAAATAATTTTAATGACACTGTTAAATTATTCATTTTCAACAAACGCTCCATTGACGTTAAACAAGACGATCTACAAAAAGATATGGTTGAAGAATACCATGAATTAAATCATAATGGCATAACTGAATCTTATAATCATTTAAGGGGGAACACCACCTTGACCTTTTCAAAAAATCGATTTTTTGTTTTTTGGCTTAAAATTGTTTCTTCCACTCGTTTCGTTTAAAAACCGATGGCCGTCCAAAATGTTGTTCGTCATGGACGTCTGTACGTCCGTCTTTGAATTCTCTGCACCATTCGCGTACATGTTGCAGGCTCATACGCTTTTCTCCGTAAACTTCACACAGTTGGGAATGAATGTCCACCTGCACGGCGCAGTATTTTTCGCACACAACAAACAAATCACATAGCGTAATTCTCTAACGGCTGCCAAGGCAAAACCGAGTGTCGCAAACAGCTCGCAGAGGTGGGGACTGGAAGAGAGGAAGCCAAACTACACGCCAGTGTCGCCAAATCCCGCGTAACAGTTTTCCTCGCGTCTGCAGCTCCCTGGGAACCTTTTTTTAAAGACAACCCTCGTACAATGATAAACTTCGCAACATCATGCAAATAATGCGGGTTCTGCAGCTTCAGGTCTGTCCGACGTGCTGCAATTTTTGCGTCAACGGCGACGCCAAGCGAGCGAAGTTGACACATTCCAAATTGATATATACAACTTTTTTTTTGGTCCACCATCTTGAATTTGACTAATCTGATAATAAATTCACGTTCGGCGACCGCGAAAACCCTTATATCCAAATTTTGGTCAAAATTGGCGGATACAAATTTCTCTTAGTCCGCCATATTGGATCCGCCATCTTGAACTTTGCAAATTTGACCTCATATTCGTGTTCACCGCTGCCGAAAACATATAATACTTGATAGTCGTCGTGCAAACTGAACAAACAAGAAAGTTAGCCCAAGTTAAACTTTCCTAAAATTTTAAACGCGTTTATCTCGAAACAGTATTTTTCAAAACTGAGGGGAAAATTCTCGAAAAGTTTACATCCGATTTCGATGTAGTTTTATCGGCTGTATTAAAAGATCAATTGTCTAACGAAATATGGGCCGGATTTTCGATATTTTGAAAATTCGATTTTTGGTGCACGTTTTTGTGATGAATTTTTGAGGCTGACAATGAGTTTTTTGTTCGGAAGGCCACCATTTTCGTAAAAATCAACTTTTTCAAAAAAGATCCCGTGTTTGGTTGCCAAATATTATGTAGAATAATATTCCGAACCGATTTTTATTTCAGGATGACATGGGAGACCAGGAATCCCCCCGCAGTTGGGCAATCTCGCGCAAGAGGACGTCTGCGCCACCTGGTGCAGCGGCCTCAAGGTGGTCGCGATCAGCGCAAAAAAATATTTTCTAAGCCAATATAATAAATAATAAAACCATCAAAAAAGATTTGCCCTTCTGACTTATTTTCACGCCGAAAATGAAATACGAAAATGCCCTATTTTTTCAGCGCTCGAGGTGGTGTTCCCCCTTAAAGAAAAAATACTTCTGGCCAAATACGAAGCAAACTATAACAGGTGTAATAAATAAATGTGATACTTGTTTACAATCAAAATATGAAAGACATCCCTATGAATTAAAATTTTCGGGACCATTATTTGCTAAAATACCATTAGAAGTTTTACACATAGACACGTTTTCTTTCCAAAACTCTAAATTTCTAACGATTATCGATTTCTTCTCACGATACGGACAAACGTTTTGGATAAAAAAATGGTACCAGCTTAATAATTTTAAACAAACTAAGACATTACATCTCTCACCAAAATATCCCACAAAGAATAGTTTGTGATGAAGGACGCGAATTTCAAAACAATACTTTCAAAGAATTTTGTGAAATGGAAAAAATAAAACCCCACTTCACGACCGTGAATAAGCTAAGTTCTAATTCTCCCGTAGAACGATTTGACTCGACCATATTAGAAAAATTAAAAGTTTTAAAACTTGAAAATCCTAATGAAATTCCACCGAACTTAGCCACTAGCCAACCCTTCTACTTGCTATTGGTCCGTACGAAAAAAATCCAGAATTTGACTGTTTTTGATATGACTGTTTTTGAACAATATAATGAGAAAAGAAAACAAAAAATGTTACCACTTTACGATCAAGCATACTTAAAGAGCAAACAATTAGTGCAAAACATTTTGGAGAAACGAAACGAAACCCGAGCCGATCCTCCCAATATTGAAAATCACGAAACAAGCCTAGCAAAGTTGACCCAAAATATGAAAAAGTCACAGTAGAAAAATAAGAAACAAATAAAATTTTTGGAAAAACTCAAAAATCCAGAAATACTACATCCCTTGTTCAAAAATTAAAAAGGCTAAGGAAACCCTCTTCTTTTTCAGATTCCCAACTGAACTGATGATCCGAGCTCACCACAACCAGGCCCTTAATGTCAAACCAATTAATAATAATGGCTACTTTCAAGAACCTATAGGACCAGTGAAAATTCTTGATCACTACCATAATTTTCTATTTCTTATAAACACAACAAAATTAGAAGTTGGATATAAGCAACTCTTAGCAAATGCCGAAACTTTACGAACCGAAGCTTCTACCGATGAACTAACTCTTGAAATTCATAGACAACTTTTAATAAATTGTAATGGAATCGAATTATTATTAAGGAAATTCAATTATAAAACCAAACCAAATCAAATTTATTACCGGAAATCTTGATAAAGACGACCTTCAGATTATTAACGATAATTTACATAAATTACATAACAATCAAAATTCTGAGCTAGAACAAATAAGTAAATTAACCACTTTTGCAAATCACGTATCAAAAAGATTTTCCTCTGATTTAGAAATTTTAATGCCAAATATAAACAAAACAGAACTCTTTCTTGAAGATTTAAAATTTATTGAGGATACCAGAACTTTGTTACAAAACGAGGTGTATCAATCAGAACGTGTATAAAAAACTTTACAAATGCTTAAAAGAGCAGTGAGTTTATCATGGAAACAGATACCTGACTTAGAACTACACTGGAGGACAAAAAATTAAACACTTGAAATTCGTGAAATTTTGATCATTTTCAAACCGCCATAACTCGGCGTATTTTTAATCGATTTTGATTAATCTTTAAGGGCGAAAACTTTAAAGTATCTTCTTTAAAGTCATGCATACGAACTTAAGCATAACCCCTTCCGCCCCTCTCTAGCACCCCTGTGAAAAAAAATGTTATATCAGGAAACCATGTCCAACTTTGACGATGTGTACAGAGTTGGAAAAATTTTGTCGACTTAAACCACCATAAAGGCATTAAAATCTGATCAATTCTCTATGCAGGACTCGAAGAACGAAGTTCCTACGACGATTGGGCACCAAGTTATGTGTGTTTGAAAAAAAGTGCATTTTGAGGTTTTTCGCACATAACTTTGACTTTTCAACCAAATTTGATGATTCTTTCGGGCAAAAATCTCATTTTGGCCCTACTTTAAGGGGGTAAACTTAGATTGGAATGATCCCTTTTCGAATCCTTTAACCCCCGAAAAAAAAACACGTTTTTGGGCAAAAAAACGACCAACTTTAGCAACGTGTACCGAGTTGGACAAGATGTGTCGACTCGATCCACCAAAAGGGCATTGAAATGTGTGCAGGTCTTAAAAATGAAGTTCCTACGGCAATTTCCTGCGTAGAGAATTGATCAGATTTTAATGCCTTTATAGTGCATTGAGTCTTCGTAGGCATTGTCAAAGTTGGACATGGTTTTCAGAAAAAAACTTTTTTTTTCACAGGAGCGCTAGAGGGGGCGGAAGGGGTTACGATTAATTTCGCATGCATGACTTTAAAGAATATACGCCGAGTTATGGCGGTTTAAAAATGGTTGAAATTTCACGAATTTCAAGTGTTTCACTTTTTTTCCTTCAGTATATTAAATGTCGACGAACTTTTAAACGTTCAAAATTATTTATTAAAAAAATATTATCCAACGCAATTACTGCCTATTGACAACACTCACTGAAAATTCTAGTTATCAAAATTAATTACAATAGGAAAAGATGAAGCAATTACATTCCTACTTAAAATACCCATCCTGAAACCATAATCTGCGAATTATTCTCAAATCTATCCTATACTAAATTACCAAAATATTGCAATCATTCCTCCAAAACCATAAGAGATTGAGATGAATTATTTGAATTACTGGACCAATGAGGACTGTCAAACATTCCATACCATCATTGAGTGTCTACAACAACCGGAACTGTTCACCCTGTTGAACTACAAAAATTGTTAAAGACTATCAAATTGTCAGTTGGCTACGAAATAGACAATTGTTGACTTTACTGAAGAAACAAGAAATAATCAAAGATTGTCATGGATAGCTAAACAGAAAATGGATTCAAGGAACTAATATCATCAGTTCATCATGCATAATAATAATGGCCAAATCGATATACGCCAGTACTATACCTACATACGAGATAACATGATTTCGCATTCCAAACGAAACATTGGAATTTCACCAGGAAACAAAACTTTAGCTGAGACATCTTAAGAATCCAGCAGTTCTCCAACAAGAAACCGAGGAACTCGTACGACAATCACTGGTTCACATCATTCATTACGGAAAAACTAGCCTCGTCATTTTGTCGTTGGTGTTCGGCATCGCTATGGTTATCAAATTCAGAAGCCGTATAATCGGCTTTTTTCTGCAAACCAAGCAGAATTATTCGAATCGAGAAGGCTGATCTAAATCCACGGAAAATTGAAGACATTAACCCGTTACCAAATTGAACGTGGACATTCAAATCTAAGGAGGGATGGATTATATCCTGCACGTGTCATCCGCGAAGCTGAGTAAATATTAGAGTATCGATCCACAAAATTGTGGAAAATTAAACAGCAAATGCTGCAACAAACAAACTAAGGAAGTGTTGCAGAAAGTAAAAGAGATAACTGTTTAAGACTGGTGGAGGTATTAATGAATGAGAAATCGGTGGTTGGGTTGTCTAATCCTTTGGACAGTAATGTAGATTATCTGCAATTTCTACAGCATCTACATCAAATGCAAATTCATCCATCACTTCTAATAAATGATTAGCAATTTCAATTAATACTTCCAATAATAGACAGACGTTGTTGCAAATTGGTAATTTTATAGGTTAGAATCCGAATCTTAAGATGCAATTTTTGGCGTCTTATAATGTAAGACCTTCTTACGACTTTAAGATCTGATTTATGGTTGGTGCAACACTTTAAAAACGTTTTATTTTTAAGATAGGTTTTATCTACATAAGATTCGTTGGAGAAACCGGGCGTAAAACAAGTAACCTCAAGAAAACACAAGACGTCAAAATATATAAAATTCTTATATACTGCACTAATCCGGGCAGCCAACATAATATTACGTGAATATCAGATTACTTAAATTATTACAGGGATTTTCAGAAAATGTGCTGCCAACTATTTTCGACTTTCTGATCTCACTGTATGTCATCATTATGAAGTGCACTAAAACAATGTGAAGTTGATTTTCTCCACCTATAAATTGTGACAAGTAAACAATTTTCATTATTAATCAGTGGCAAATAATGATTAAATGTAAGAATTGCGAGAAACTTTTTCAGAATAAAGCAATAAACAGTGAAGACCAGTGACGGTTCGCGGGTTTGTTTCTGGTACGGCCGAGGAATAAGAGGTGGTAATACAGATAGGTAGGGTCAGTTGCAGAGACGGCTGGCTGCGTGACCGCACCTATCTGTATTACCACCTCTTGTTCCTCGGCCGTACCAGAAAAAAACCCGCGAACCATCACTGGTGAAGACAACAAAAGATAGAGATTTTATGAATTGCATGATGAATCATCAGAAATAAATATTCATAATTTATATTAGATTAGAGAATTCACACAAAATTAAAATGAAATATTTGTAATATCATTTACGAATATTGACGTCGTTATCATGGTAGCAACACTATTCAATAAACTTATCACTCATAAATAGGTATGACAGTGTTTAATTGTTGTACGTTTATATTACATGGTTTATCAAATATTTAAAAAAATGCTATTTTTTTCTATAGCTTTTAATAATATTTTGCCAATTTTGTTATCAAATAAAGTCCGAAAAACGTAAGAGCTACACCTCTGCAAACACGAATTTGCTTCATTTTCGCCGTTGTAATGAACGCCACCTGCATGAAACATATTGTATCAACCCTGGAGGCGTGCACAAATAAATTTACGTACTCGGTAAAATTTCGGGCCCAAGATAATGGTGATTATCATTTTCTATTAGACCATTATGGTCTAACACTGGCGCGAGGCACTTACCCCCTTAATTGTGTTTCAACAAATATAAAAAAAAGATATTTAAGAAATCGCGACTTGCTCTTCTTAGATTAGGTTCTCATTCTCATCGATTATTAATATTATTATTATTACACATTCATGTTTTGTTAAACATTTCGAAATTGAATATTATTTGTTTATTTATTTACTTCATCTTTGTCCTCCTTTTTTACAAAATAAAATTCACAGTATTACAAAACATCCAAAATAATAGTCTCATTAATACACAAATACTTGGTTAAATGGGATCAACACCACTCCCAGTTTAGAATGAGGAAATCAACTTTACAATTTATACATAACCTGAAATGGTCAAAACTGCTGATACCATTTTTGGATGCATGCCAAATTAAGTAAATAATCGAATCTAGTTATTAGATAACTTTTTCCAGCGATTTAATCACACTCTGTACTTTAAGTTTAGTGCATTGAATTTAAAAACAAACTGAAAATAAACTAAGGGCCGGTATTATAAAGGTCGGTTAAATTTAATTGACGATTAAATTTTAATTGACGTTTGTTCTACGTGTATTTTGCATATAACCAAACTTCATTTAAATTTTAATCTTCAGTTAAATTTAACTGACCTCTATAATACCGGCCCTTAATGTGGTAGAAATTTTGAACACTATGTATTTTAGGATTTCAAAAAAAATCACCACTGGGTACTTTCGGATATTGGCTTTTTATAGTCTACATAACATCACTTCGATTTTATTTTGTTCGGAGATACGTATTTTTAAAGTGGATTACGAAAAAGCTCTAAGTTTTAAATAAACGTCAAATATATCAAAAACTTGTTATTTTATGATTTTTTTAACAGAATTTTATGTAGAATTTAAATTCGCAATAAAAATATAGTATTCCATTTCAAATAAGAAAGTTGGTGTTTAAGAAAATTAAATTTTCGTAAAATATGATTTGCGATTTTTGTATACATCAATATTCGTTTGGGCATTAGCCAAGAAAGTAGTTGTTTCAAAAAGTAATTTGTTAATTATCTACAAATATGGCATTTTTCATTTCTTATTATTATTATTAACATTAATAATTATATATGATTTTATTTTGTTTATTAAAAATGTACAGACAAACTTATTTATTTTTTATTAACATATTTCAATTTATTACTTGCATATTTCAATATAATAATGCATACTTGTTGCATATTTTCGAGGTTTTAGATGCATAAAATCCTCTCGCCATTCATCACACTTACAGTTTAGATTTAAATACGTGTATTTTATTTATATTATTGTTGTGTTAGCATCTAAATTTTAATAAACAGTTTTAATTCCTTTATGGTGGCAATATTTAGAATCCACAATATTTTAACCGCGAAAGTTTCAATTCAAAATAAATAATTTAAAAAAGAAAACGTACCATTCTCCTAGGAAGACCGGGCATGTGATTTTTGGTAGATTCCTTCAAAATAGGATCATGATGTGGTTCCAAGTTGTAATCCCAAGGATCGTCAAAACTTTCAATTTCAACCACAGTCACCGGTGTTGATACTAAAATTTTAAAATATAGAAAACCAAAAACTAACACTTTGTTTCAAATAAACCTGCGGTTTCGAGTAAAATGTTGATCAATAGAAAACACACAACACATCTTTTACCGAAAAACCAATCCTGTAATAGATATTTTTAATAACACGAGGCTCACGTTCTATGGTAGCACTCACCATTGCTGCGTCCGCGACTTCTTGATAACAACTGACCAACTTCTCTGCACTCATTTTACTTACAAAGCCAAGGTTAACAGGTATGGTAGGAGTTGTATAAACAAATTACAAAATGATAAATATTTGTACAGGAAACGCGATCGCGAAATTAAGATCACCATTTGATATTTCAAATGGGCCCATCGCCGCGCGGTCGCTTCTGCTTTATGTAATTTCTGGCTGATGTAATTGAATATTTCAATTTTTGCGTTTTTGAAATGAATGAGAAGCGAAAACGAGGGATTATTTTTACTTACGAGCAGAATTCCCCGAACTAGCAAAGTTATATTCGCGAAATAACCTCTACGAGCACAATTAATTATACTACTTCCATTAATTGCATACAATTACGTAACCTTTGTAACAAATGTAGATTCGCATCGGGATAATGACTGTATTTCGGTTGTAATTGGAAATAATTACAAAACATGATACGCGTTTAATTCGATTGCGCGCGTTTTCACAATTTGCTCCTACGAGGTGGACGTGGAGACATCTGGTTGTTGGTAGCGACTACAAAGTGAAATTATGTATTGCAGAAATAACATTTTAGTTCAGAATAACACCAGATAATTTTAGTTCAAATATCACTTGTGCATAAAGGCAACATTGTTTTCAAGTTATGTACTGCTGCCATCTATTGATGCGGGGACATAACTATTAATCGTGACAACACAAAAATCTACTTGAATAAGCCGGCTTCACAACAACCTAGAAACGGTAACAAGGACGGGAACGGGAACGAAAATATACTAAGCTTCTCGTTGCCGTTACCGGAAATTAGTTATTAGTTGCCAACATGTGAATCAAATTTAATGAATCAAATTTAACTTTTGGTTTCCGTTCTCGTAACCGCATCCGGGCCGTTGTGCAGCCGCCTTTAACAAATTTTTCATTGGCGTAGGAAATGAATATCAACAATTCTCTACTATAATTTATATTTATTATTAATAAGACAAAAACGTCAAGTATATTTTACTGAGGAATTTACCAATCTTATTTTTTAACAAATTACATTCCTTATAATATAATTTATAACGAAATATATTCTTCTTTAGTAAAGTAAACAAATACTTTGTTGGCTAAACCACGCAAACATTTAATTAAACACAGTGACGGTTCGCGGGTTTTTTTTTTCTGGTACGGCCGAGGAACAAGAGGTGGTAATACAGATAGGTAAGGTCAGTTGCAGAGACGGCTGGCTGCGTGACCGCACCTATCTGTATTACCACCTCTTGTTCCTCGGCCGTACCAGAAAAAACCCAGCGAACCGTCACAGATTAAACAATAGTACATAAATCTAGTTTTCACTGTCAAAGCAACACAATTTTCCAAACTAAAATATCTAATCTAAATACTCTTTAAGTTATTGGTCATCTGAAGATGTGTTTTTTTGATATTTACCTTTCATCGCTACAATCTATTTAATAATACTCCAAATATTTATAAAAATTAAAATATACTCCGTTTATGGATGGAGTAAAATGTAATTATTGTTTACAATAAGACTACTTTATTATATTTTTGATTAGCGTGTTGAATTTATTATTTTTTGGTATTTAATTAACGTCTAACGACGCCACTGCGTGATTATTTTCTAACCTCACTTTCTCGAAAATGTCGCGTGTTGATATAGGTTTCAGTGAGCCTTGTGAACCCTGGCAAGCAGAGAGCCCCCAATTTCCAAGTAAAATAGGAGGCAGACCAGCGTGGTTATCGTACAAAAACCTACCCACTCTTGAAGAACTTCCATGTTCGACGTGCCATCAACAGCTGATCTTCCTCTGCCAAATTTATGCCCCGTACGAAGACTGTCCAGAAAACTTCCATCGAACCCTATTCATTTTCATCTGCAAGAATCCTTCGTGTTCGAAACGGAATTCCAACAAGAATGTAAAAGTATTCAGAAGTAATATATCTAGAAAAAACGATTTTTATTCATACGATCCTCCCGGAGATACTCCATCGAAGTTTTCACCTGATAAATGGGTAAAACTGTGTAATTTATGCGGTTGTCCAGGAGCGAAAAATTGCAGTAAGTGTAAAGAAGCCGTTTATTGTTGCAGAGAACATCAAGTTATTGACTGGAAGGAATCGCACAAAAGCACATGCGGAACGTCAACAAAGAACAAACTTGAATCGACCTACTTATTTCCCGAATCTGAGATTGTTATAGAAGCCGAGGAAGTGCAAGAAAAACACGTAGACGAGGATGAGGAAATTGCGAAATTTGAGCAGTTACAGTTGCAAGGAAAAGCCGGGTCATTAGCAGAAGTGAGCGAAGAGGATTTGGAGAAACATGCTTCGGTTGATGGCGATAAGGTCTTCACACAATTCCGGAAAATAATTTCACATAATCCCGATCAGGTACTGCGGTACGAACGAGGAGGGCAGCCTTTGTGGATTGCTGGCGAGCCTGTTCCCGATAAGGTTCCGGATTGTGAAAAGTGTGGCGGGGCGAGGCAATTTGAGTTTCAAATAATGCCCCAGTTGTTGGCGGTTTTTAAGGAGTATGAATTAGATTTTGGTATATTGGTTGTGTATAGTTGTAAGAAAAGTTGTTACGATGATGTAGGGTATAAATGTGAATTTATTTATAAACAAGATGTGCAAGAGGATGTATAAAGTTTTGTGTATATTTGGTTGTATATTTACTATTTCAAATGATTTCACAATTTTGTGTGGGAATTGACTGTTTTTTTAAATATTAGAAAAATAAAAAATCTTTTCTGACAAATTAGAGCTATCCTGAGATATATGCAACAATTTTATAAATTGTAACAGGTTCAATGCCATGGCAGATACAGTATCAATAGATTTTAACAATAGGTTTTAAAATTCATTTTGTTGCCATAATATTGTGAAATTTTCAAAACCTTCTATAAGCCGGGTGGAATTACTACCGTAGAATACATATAAACGTCCCCCACCCTAAATTTCAACCCCCTAACAATTTTTCACACTACATTTTAGAAAAATCTACTTTTTCACAAACTTCGATGACCGATAAAAAAAAAATGCTAAAAATATGTAATCAATCTACATGCATAGACCTACTAACACAAAAATCAAAAAAACCTTCTGGCCCCTAAATCACTTTGAAAAAAGAAGTTGTCCACCCCATGCACCGTCAAACGGTGCGTGGCCACACTTTCTAAAGTTTTTTTACAATGTTTAATGCCCGTCTCGACAAAGTAAAAAATACATAAACAATGTAGATATATAGGCCTAATAACACAAGAAATAAAAACCATGTGCCGGGCCCTGGATCACTTTGAAAAAAAATAAATTATCCGCCACATTCCGAAAATGGATGCGCCCTCACATTAACTGAAGTTTCTTTCAATATTCGGTGCCCGCCATAAAAAAGTTAAAAATATATAAACAATCTAGATATATAGGCCTAACAACACGAGGAATAAAAGAAACGTGCCGAGCCCTGAATCACTTCGAAAAAAAATAAATTATCCGCCACACTCTCCGAAAATGGTTGGGCCCTCACATTAACTGAGCGGTGCTCGCCATAAAAAAGTTAAAAATATATAAACAATCTAGATATATAGGACTAACAACACGAGGAATAAAAGAAACGTGTCGGCCTCTGGATCACTTAAAAAAAAGTAAATTATCTGCCACACTCTCCGAAAATGGTTGCGCCCTCACATTTACTGAAGTTTCTTTCAATGTTCAGTTTGGTGCCCGCCATAAAAAAGTTAAAAATATATAAACAATCTAGATATATAGGCCTAACAACACAAGAAATAAAAACAACATGCCGAGCTCTGAAGAGCTTCGAAAAAAAAAATTATCCGCCACATTCCGAAAATGGATGCGCCCTCACATTAACTGAAGTTTCTTTTAATGTTCGGTGCCCGACATAAAAAAGTTCAAATATATAAACAATCTAGATATATAGGCCTAACAACACGAGGAATAAAAGAAACATGTCGGCCTCTGGATCACTTCGAAAAAAATAAATTATCTGCCATACTCTCCGAAAATGGTTACGCCCTCATATTAACTAAAGTTTCTTTCAATGTTCAGTACCCACCATGAAAAAGTTAAATATATATAAACAATCTAGATGTATAGGCCTAACAACACGAGGAATAAAAGAAACGTGCTGGGCCCCAGATCACTTTGAAAAGAAATAAATTATCCACCACATACACCAATAACAGCTGCGCCGTCTAATTAATGTTTTTGTCAATGTTTTCGGTGCCCTTTTGAAGCCAGGGTCTAGCATGTTTTTTTTAATTCTCGTATTGTTAGAGCTATATATCTAGATTGTTTATATATTTTTAACTTTTTCATGGCGGACACCCAACTTTGACAAAAACTTCAGTTAATGTGACGTCGCATCCATTTTCGGAAAATGTGGCGGATATATTTTTTTTTTCGAAGTGTTCTATGGCCCGGCACATGTGTTTTATTTCTTGTATTATTAGATTTATATATCTAAACTCCATTTGATATATACAGAGAGCTATGGAATTTAAAGTATGTAAATAATATGCGCCTTTAAAATGGTGAGCGTAGCTCTGTCCACGGTGTGTTCGTGGGTATAGATTGTGGACCAATATATTTTTTGTGATAGTTCGTTCATATCTCGCTGAACACATGGCTCGGCTTGCCCATGAACGTAGACGTCTTTCGAAACGGGAATTATAAAGTTTGTCTTTTATGTCTATTATTTACAAATAATTTAAACCATAAACATATTTAAATATGTTTTAAATTTAATTATATATCGTGATATTCAAAAAAATATTTAAAGATACTTTATTCAAAAATTAAAAACATAATATTAAAGAATTTATGCTGCGCCACTGGTAACGACCACCGGCACATTCCATAGCTCTTTGTATATTCCAGATGGAGTATAGATTGTTTATATATTGTGATCCAGGCCTCGGTTATTTTTATTTCTCGTGGTGATAGACCTATATACCTATCTAGATTGAATTTGTATTTTTTTACTTTTTCAAGACGGACATCGAATATTGTAAAAAACTTATAAGTTATAAGTAAGTGTGGCCGTGCACCTCTTCGCGGTGCATGGGGCTGACATTTTAACTTTTTTTAAAGTGATCTAGGAGCCAGAACGTTTTTTTTTATTTATTATGTTTGTAGGTCTGTGTATGTAGATTGATTACATATTTTTAGTATTCGAAACAGATACTAATACCACCGAAGAATAGACAGTTTAGAATGTTCAAAATTTTAAACGTATAGACTTTAAACTATGTTTTTATTTGGTAGTATTAGCGTATTTCATATTACTATTCTTGTAAAGTGTAAATTTTATAATGGTCAATCGTGTCAATCTCCATACTGCCTACAGATTAAAATTTGTGGCTATATCACCGAAAGTTCTGTTAAAAAGTAAATCAAACCGCCGCGAATTAATTAACACTGATTGTGAGTGTTGATTTTATCTCACCTTGAAGCAATATGTTGATCTTATGTTTGCTAAAGTTGATTCAGTTCAGTGCGAAGCAATCCTTTTTCAAATTGGTGCAAGTGTAAATACTTGACTTTCAGGTCAATGTCAGACTCTAATGCTTTAAGAATTACAATTTGGTGTTAAAAGAAAAAATAAATAAATCTAAAGAATTGTACTTTTTCCAATTATATCCAGGTACCGAAGATTTTCTGACTACTGAGAAAATAAAAAATAAAACAAATATATCTGTGACATTTCTTATGAGCTCGAAATATATCAATTAATTTTGTGCTCCTGTTATAAATGCAAAATGAAATAAATTAGTGAATGTAAAATATGTACATACATGAAATGATAATTTAATTTTTTTAATATACAACATGACTCTTACAAAGACTTCAATAAATATGCAAATTATTAACTACCAGTGACGGTTCGCGGGGTTTTTTCTGGTACGGCCGAGGAACAAGAGGTGGCAATACAGATAGGTAGGGTCAGTTGCAGAGACGGCTGGCTGCGTGACCGCACCTATCTGTATTACCACCTCTTGTTCCTCGGCCGTACCAGAAAAAAACCCGCGAACCGTCACTGTTAACTACTTTTCTGGCTAATGCCACAACGAGAAAGCGTGTGTTTATAACTATTTATTTGATTTTAAACTAAAAACTACGCAGAAAGTACGCTTGTTCTTTTTAATCAGTTCAGTATTAGAAAAGAGTGGTTTATTGTTCCGAAATCTATATATATTTTTTTTATTTTCAGCGTTGATAGGCCCCGCAAATCTAATTTTTAATTGAATTTATAATCAAAACCACATTATTTCTACAAATGTATTCTTTTACTTTTCATGCGGTTTAACAGAAATATAATGTGCTTGTGCATTTTATTTCAGTATTTGAAAAGTATAAGTTAAGAAAACATACATTTTTTTTCAGCACTTGGATTTTAAAAAGTCATTTTATGATATGTTAAACAACTTTACGCAATTATATTACTATGGAAGTTACGAAACTTTTGCGCAACTCGTTTATAATGGACGACGACGTACTCATTGCCTCACAAAAAAAAACAAATGGAGTAACTATTTAAAACGGTTAGAATGACTGATTCGATAAACGGGAAGTCGTGCGGCTAAATGGTCCACATAATCGGTTTTGGTTATTACCTAAAAAATAATCGTCCATTTTTACTTTCTCCGTTACGAAGTACGAGAAAGTATTGTGATCGTGATTTTTTTTTCAAAAATTTTTTTTACGGAAATATCCGTTTTGGGGTCCCTAGATGCCATTTCAACAATTTCTGGAAAAAAAATTTTTGTGCTGTGTGTTTGTGTCTGTGTGTGTGTGTGTCTGTCTGTGTGCGCTGTATCTCAAAAACCAATAGAGCAATTGATATGAAACTTTGAACATAAGTCTTATTTGATAATCCGAAGAACTGAAAAGCTTTTGGTAAAATTTCGTACACCGGAAGTGGGTGTTTACCTTAACTGTTTTTTGTTTTTTGCCAATATATTCTTAAATATAAAAAATATCACAAAAACATTTAAACAAACATCGAAGAAAACAAAGAAATTAACATCTTTTGCTTGAAAATATTTTTCATAAAATCATTGCTATTCGAGAAAAAAATTTATTAATTTTTTTAAATTTTTGGTTTATAATTATGAAACGATAATAGTTACAGCAATTTTATGTGAATAATAATTGTAGAGAATGCCAAAATGAACAACTTCTAAAGAATAAGTTTTTTACGAAATCTTGTTAGTTTTCGAGTAAACCTAGTTTTTGAATTTGATGTATAATTTTTCCATCATTCATGATTTTGACGTTTTAAACGTCAGTTTCATCCGAGTTTACGCAACGCTCGATGTACATTTAAAATATGATTTCAATTGAAAATAAACCCATGAAAACGTAAATATAAAGTCGGAGAAAGTAACATGATGGCCACATCACCATTTTTTATTTCTTTTCGTCAGTGTGTGGATCAAAATACGTATACAAAACTGATCAACCATAAAAGTATTCTACTTATGTAGTATATGGACTTCGAATTAATGTATTGTATTGAAATTTTAGCATATACAGGGTGTCAATTTGAAAACTTTCAATGCGAATATCTGTGAAAATAAAAGAGTTAGAAAAACGCAATTTGGTACAAATGTTATACAGGTAGGGGGAACTAGAACCACCATATTTTGGTTATGGGGTGAGTGACCCCTTGGGCCCCATCCACCCTAACCCCAAAATTTTAAATGGCATCACCCCTTTTGTGATTCCTTAAATTAAACGTTTTTTTGAGTAGTATTCACCAGCACAAGAATTTTTTAAATTTAATACAGGGCCGAACAAAAAAGTATAATTAAAATTAAATCAATTCTGTTTCTATGAATTGCTATTTTATTTAATTGGATTCTTATAATTCATTCCATTTTGGGTTACAAAAAAGGATAATAAAATTGTTTGCTCCAAAGACTCGAAGCAGTGGGTCAGGTTTCAACAAATAACAATCACCTATTTCAGTCAGGTGTCTAAATCGCAATTCTTTCAGCCATACTGTAAACCATGTCTAATACCGGATAAAAAAGAAAATTAAATAGTGAATTCGTCTGAAATTATTTCACTTCGTTTTTTTTTTTAATTTGACGTACAATCTAACACAGCTGACTGCAATAGGTGATTGTTATATGTTAAAACCTGACCCACTGCTTCGAGTATTTGGAGCAAAAAAAAATTGTGGCCCAAAATGGAATGCATTATAAGAATCTAATTAAATAAAATAGCAATTCATAGAATCAGAGTTTATTTTATTTTAATTATACTTTTTGTTCGGCCGTGTATTAAATTTTAAAAACATTCTTGTACTGGTGAATACTACTCAAAAAATCGTTTAATTTAAGGGATCACAAAAGGGGCGATGCCATTTAAAATTTTGGGGTTAGGGTGGATGGGGCCCAAGGGGTCACTCACCACATAACCAAAATATAGTGGTTCTAGTTCCCCCTACCTGTATAACATTTGTACAAAATTACGCTTTTCTAACTCCTTTATTTTCAGAGATATTCGCATTGAAACTTTTCAAATTGACACCCTGTATGTAATCGAGTGTGTTCTTTCCAATTAAAATATTTTCAACAGTAATTGCACAAGTGCATTGGAAATGATCAGTAACTAGTTTGTGCAATTTCGACAAACGAAGTCGTATTGTTTGGCTGTTGCCTAAAGCAATGCTACAGAAGGTAGAACCATAATTCCAACGTTCCAGGATAGACAAAAGTTTAAAATTTGAAAAGCCCAGGCAGAAGTTCTAATCGCGGCCGCATTGGTGTTGTTGCTTGAGATGTTGATTGTCTGTAGTAAAACTACACAACAAGAAAAAGCATTTTGTGTGTCGCAATTAGCAAAACTAGAGTCCATTATTGAAGTTCAACGTGCGTTTCGCCGTTAGTTTAATAAACAACCGCCTCGTCATAAGCAGATTTACCAGCGGCATCGAAAATTAGTTAGAATTTGGGCAACTGAAAGACCTGTGTCAGTTATTGAATATGAAAGAGATTCATCGAAGATTAACGTCTTCTGTGCCATATCTGTACAAAAAGTTTATGGACCTTTCTTCTTCATGGAGAAAACTGTGATACAACTAACCTATCTAGACATGCTTCAAAACTGGTTATTTCCTCAACTTGAAGATGATTCGGATGACTTTATCTTCATGCAAGATGGTGCCCCGCCTCGCAGGTCTCATTTATTGTGATTTTTATCTGCGGAGTTAAGTAAAAGACCGTGTTTTTATCCCCTCTATGCCTGACACATGAAAATCTGCGACATCGAATTGTTAAAGCTGCGAATTCGAAAACTAGAGACCAGCTGATTCGTGTGTGGCAAAAAATGAGCCACCATTTTAATATTGTTGTGTAACACAGGGTGTTCATATTTAATGCGTAAAAGATTTAACTCTTCTCTTTCCAGGAACGTTGGAATTGTGTTTCTATCTTTTGTAGTTTGGAAGAAATAAATGTTTGAAATGTGTTCCTTTATTTTGAATAACCCTGTATGTAGACGGCCTTGAGAAAAACATCAACTTCGTATTTAATTATGACAGCGCTTGTCATCTAACATTCGTGTGTGTTTTTGCTTTTGTAACATAAAAACGTCTGTAGAAAAATATTGTGCGTAACACTTTCCAAAAGTGATTTTACGGGACTTGCAGGATTCCACTCACCCTACTCATCCCGTAAAATCACTATCGGAACATGTTACGTAAGTTACTTTTAATGTGCGGTATCCTGGGACACCCTGTGACCTTTATTGGCATACCTACATTTACAATTTTTTACAAAAACTATCTTTATTCGTTCCTTACTCTTTCCTGTTCTCGCATCAATTTTCCTCTTACCTACATTAATGCCTCTACCACTTTCATACAAACACTCTTCCCATTTATTCATATTTTTCCTGTCTAGTGATGTCCACTCGGTCTCCGTACATTCATTAATCCAGTGCTCTCAATCATCTTTACGCATTCCACACATAACACACTTTATATATTCATCTCCCATCCATATTTTCCTACCTCTGTCCTCACTTCCACACCTCAATCGCGCTAACATGTGTACCTCATTCTTTCTTAGGCCCATATATAGGTTCTCTCATACACCTGCAGTCTTCTATATCGTGAATTTTGTTTACAACATCCGCCAGTTTGGTTCCATATACCGGGTGACCCAGCGATCTGTAAAAGCCCCATAACTTATTTGCTATTTGAGATATCGACTTCTGGTTTTCTTGAACTGGTACCCACACTTATTCTACATATTTTAAAAATATGTATGCTTTTGTACAGGGTGTCCCAATATACATAACAGAACAAAGTTATGTTTTTTTAAATGGAACACCCTATATTTATTTATATTTATTTATGCATGTACGGTCCCGATTTTGTGCGCTCTGGCGAGCAATGCACGCATTATCTTAAAAGTTGAAAGACCTATATCGATCGAAAATTTTTCGCTCTACAACTTGGATCACTTTTTCCTGAAAATGCATAGTTTTGGCTGAAAATCCAAAAATCAGCAGAAGGTGGCAAGAGAAATATGTTTTTATTGATAAATCTCAAGAATCTTTAATATTTTGTTATATAAACTGTATATTATTGGAAAGCTTATTAAAAATCCCATAGATTCGTGGCAACGTATATAGGGTGTTCCATTTGAAAAAAAAATAGTTATCCATTGTTTTGCGTATGTTGACACCCTGTATAGCACTATGAATAAAAGAGAACCAAAGCCGATGTGTATTATTCTTTATGATGTGGGAAATTTTCTAGTGTACAAATAATTATGCTATCTTTTCTAGAAACGCTTCTGCAATTTTTTCAATGTGTCTTTGTTTTTGCCACTAATTTGCCCATAACTAACCAACCGTCGATTATAGACCCATGATACCTTATACTATTTTTATCAGCTTCTCAAGAGGGCTGAAAATAAAGTATAAAATATAGGGTGTTCCATTTAAAAAAAACATAACTTTGTTCTGTAATGTATACTGGGACACCCTGTACAAAAACATATATATATATATTTAAAATATGCAGAATAAGTGTGGGTACCAATTCAAGAAAACTAGAAGTCGATATCTCAAATAGCACATAAGTTATGGGGCTTTTACAGATCGCTGGGTCACCCGGTATATAACAAAGAAAAATTTTGTGCCAAATCGCAGCCCGATTGATTAATATTAACACGTGCAAGTAATCAATCGAAATTTCCCATTTAAAATAAATAGGAAAAATGTACTTTAAAAATATCTATCTTTTTCAGTTTGTTTACTAAAAATGTTCCATATTACAAATCTCTTCAGTTTTAGCCATACAAGATATCACTTCATAGCTTCAAAACTGACAAACGACTTCTTTCTAATACCTCGTACCAAAATGGAGGCCAACCGTACAACGCTAAACACTGTAAACTGCATTGTAAACAACCAGGCAAAGATTGCATTGTGAACATGTGCGACGGCGTTACAAATTTGTGGGAATTTTTGGCTCGTTATTCGTCCAGTTATGTACGTACTATGGACGTATATTTATGTGACTTTCCTCTTGGTCCACAATACGTGATTTCACCGTTTCAATCTCGTTCAGTACATCCATTTGTTGTCGGCGCGTCTTAACAAATGCGTAATCCTAATTTGCATTTTATGAGCTAATCATTGCTCCTTTTCAATATTAACATAAATTCCGCATTATTGAAATTTCCAAACGAGATAATTTTCGAAGTACAGCTTCACAATGAAGATGAGCTTCTACCCGCTGTGCGCCGATTTACCGAGGACGTCGTTAGGACAATTCGCAGAACTTTGTGAAAATGTGCAGTTGCCAGTGACAACACAATGGACTGTTGATCCGCTCCCAGCTGCCTGTGTACGTGACAAAATCGACTCGAACCCAAATTGTTCTTGGAAGAGCAATTTGCCGGTTCGAACACGTGCGCCCAGCTCGACGCTCCCGTCACACCCTACCACCACCACCACCACCAACCGCAACCCGGAGAAGAGTAGGCCGTGGACCCGTAAAAGGCCATGGAGCGCTCTCAAGAGATCAGTCATTTTTCAATAATTAGTCAGATTTGAACAATCAGACTCAGAATTCGACCCCATCATTGAGTCACAACAGTTGACAAGTTCAACGCCGTTGATTAACCGAAGCCGCCGCAGCCAACAACATCACCATAGCCGCCGCCACGCCGCCGATCTAACGACGCCACGCCGCCGCCGCTTCCGCCGCCGCCGCTTCCGCTTCCGCTGCTGCCATTGACGCCGAGCCGCCGGTCATCCATCCGCGAACTCGTAGGGTAGATGCCGTGCTTCACAAACGTTTTAGTGAAGTGTTGGTGACTATACATTTTGTGTGACTTTTATTTTGTGCCGTGACATTATTTCTTGACATTTTCGGTGTATTTATATATATACAATATCTTTATTTGCAGACAGTACAATATTAAACAAATATAATACATTTAAAATTTACAAAATTATTTCTGCTAAACGGCTATCGACCCGCGGTCTTTCAGCCTCGGTGTATTTATTTTCTTGAACTTTGAACATTTTCTGTAAACATCTATGTGTAATAATTATTTATAGCGGCATCCTTAAATTTTCTTTTTCTTCGTTCTTGCCCTTCATAGTCCACACTTCTTATTTCCATGTTTCTAATTCCCACGTTCCAGTCCCACTATTCATTTTTCTGCTTCTGTTGTATCTTGCCGTAATCCCTTCATGTGCTTCATTATTTCCATTCCTCTTTGCTGGTTGAAGCAGGCTGGCTCGGACTCTAAATTTTAAGACTTATCCATAAAGTCCTAAATTATGTATTTGTAACATAAATAGCTATTTTAGCGATATATTCCATATTTACTTTGTTCAAAAACTCGCAAGCCACTAATAACATTTAATGGAATAAAATTTGGAAGAATGAATGAAGGTTTGATTATATAATCGCTACGTTGACCTTGGATCCGGTCAGGAATTAAAATTCATACTTTATATTAATATAAATGAAATGTATTTATTCAATTCAATTCAAAGATTTAAAAAACTCCGAACTACCCATAAATTATATGTTCATAAAATATTTTTTCTAAATGTGTAATGCTATAAATGTAAATATATCAAGGCGATTTATGGTTTCTCGATGCTACAAAGAACATATAAAATGCTGGAATCTTGTCCTATTCCAAAGAAAATCGCATAAAAGTAATTTTTACGTACTGAAATAGCAAAGTAAATTGACCTACGCACAATAAAATCCATGGCCATTGCGATAAAGATGATATTTTCTCTTCATACAAAGTTGCTTTGCAGAATAATAAAATCATTAAACGCCGCGCATCGGCGCTGTTTGGCGCTTTCCATTCCAATATCGTACCAACAATTAATGCGTGATGAGGACGACCATGTACAAGCTCAGTTACACATACATACGCACGTAAATACACAAATTTACACGGTCAAAGAATTTCTAGATTCAGCACACCCTAAAAAACACTAAATTTAGTATTTTAATACCAAAAATGGCAAAATACTGCTCCAGGGCATAATAACGTTCACAGACGGATACTGTTCTTACCTTATCAAGTCCGCATACACCAGTGACGTTTCGCGGGTTTTTTTTTTGGTACGGCCGAGGTACTTCTGACAAAACAGATGAGTAGGGACGGTTGCAGAGGCGGCTGACTGCGTGACCGCACCATCTGTATTACCACCTCTGCTATTTCGGCCGTACCAAAAAAAAACGCGCGAGCCGTCACCTAGGTAAATCCCAAATTGCAGCTACCAATCCTAATATTTCCCTCCTGGGTGCGAAAGTTGCGTTATCATACGCGTTCATAAGCGTAACCAAAATTTTGATTTTTATTCAAAATACAAATCAAACTTCTAATCTCAAAGTGATCAAAGATAATACTCAAGTAAGGTTGCCAACGGCCATACCGAAGTAACTTGTTTGACAACTTTAATTCCAAATATCATTTTGAGATTTAGAAATTAATTTGCAGATCATTATTGATGGATTATACCGTGTGTTCGATAAAAAAAACCCAACGCCATAACTCTGTTATTCAGTGACGGTTCGCGGGGTTTTTTCTGGTACGGCCGAGGAACAAGAGGTGGTAATACAGATAGGTGTGGTCACGCAGCCAGTCGTCTCTGCAACTGACCCTACCTATCTGTATTACCACCTCTTGTTCCTCGGCCGTACCAGAAAAAACCCCGCGAACCGTCACTGCTGTTATTTATTAACCGATTTAAATGAACTAAAAAAGAAAGTCAATAGCTGTCTAAATACTATAAAATGGCGGTAATTATATATTTGTTTCAAAATCAACTTAATTGCCAAATGATAGTCAACTTTAAATTTTTAAATGGCTGCAAATACTTTTCTAATTTTATAATATTAGACATTGTTTTTCTGAATCCAATTATGCCCGTTATGTTGGTTTTAAGGTAATATTTATGCCAGAAAAAGATAATAATAAATCTTGTTCACATGATTTTTTTGATAATAAATGTAAAAAAATTCGAATCGACAAATGTCATTATGTCAACCATTTGTTATTAGTGTGTGTTTCAGACATAATCATGAACAATAGCGGATTAACAGACATGTTGCAAATTTATTTTCAAAATAATAGAAATCGAAGAGCCGCAGCACGGATTTATCATCTACGGTTTCCAGAGCAACGAATACTAAATTTAGAAGGTTAGAAGGAAATTTGAGACGATATGGAGCCTTTCAAAAGCCGAAGAGAGTGGATCGACAATTTTGTGGACTTGCAGAGTTGGGCGTTCTACTTAGTATTTACAATAATCACAGAACTAAATCGCAAGTGAATTAATACTTGCCCTACTTATTTATTCTATTCTACATTGAGTTGTAACATAGGTACTTATTTATTTGGTCCTTATTATTCATGTTTGACATAACCTTAAGGCAGCGCCACATATGCGGTGTTTGTCGAGCGACGAATATTCGTCCGTTTGCAAACTATTTGCCAAACTGCTTGTTTAATGGCAAGCACATATCTACACACATGCCAGCGGCGGCTCGTGGATTTCCGTAGGTGAGGCAAAGACAAAGATGCCGCTCGGGCTGCACTATTTACTCTAATAGAGGAAGAAAATATTCCGTTGCTTCTTCGGTCAAAATTGCCTCACCGCCGAACATCCACGAGCCGCCGCTGACACATGTGTGTATTTGCTGAAACTAAGTGTTGAAAAGTTTGCCAACGGGAAAGGCCCAAATGTTCGTGTACTTATGTTTAAGGCATAATATTTTTTTAATAACGTATTTTAATAACAATGACATACAAATTGCTGTAGCTGCATTTGTAGTCATGAGTGGTCCGTACTTACTTCAAAAGAAAAAAAAGTCTAGACAAAGAAGATGGTGGATGGTATCACTTAATCGGAGCAGACCCAGGTAAATAGATGACATATATCATGGATATACTGTTTTGCACTTTTTTTTTTAATTTGGATTGTACTTTTACAAAAATTCAATTTGTACAGAATTCAAGCGCATGACTTGAAATAACAATTTTGCAGATACAGTGGAACACATTTTACAGCAGATTTGGTAAAAGAACAATCTGGATTATTTGAAAATTTTTGTAGAATGTCATTTCAAGATTTTGAATATCTGCTCCATAAAATAGAACCCTATATTACGGAAAAAAACACAAAGTGGAGAAAAACCATTACTGCGAAGGAACGTTTAGCAGTTTCAAAAGCCTTCATTACTTATTTAAGATCTCAACTCAGCTTATTTCTAATATCGTTCCTGAAGTATGTAAAGCTTTGATCAAAGTACTGGAAGATTCAATAAAGGTAATTATGTCTTTATTTCTTTTATTCATATGTTACAAAATTCTTACTTATTTAAAAAAACAGTAGTTGAAAAAAGGTAGTTGAAACACTTTATTCAAACTGTTCATAAAACTTTCGTGCGTTTTCATTTGCACTATAAACCGAACTCGATGAATCAGTAGCTTGATGAGAATATGGCGAAGGAGGCTGAGATAAGTCAATATGGTGACTCAATGATGACTGAGGCTAAGGTGATAATGTGTTTACATGATGAGAGATAGAGGATGATCCAGAAGAACATGGTGAAGGTGGTTGAATACCTTGGATTCCTTGGTACATTTGGTGCATTTGTGGTGTGTACTGATTTTGGTGAGGAGGATTTGTTTTCATTTGAAAAAGCATATTATCAATGCAATTCATGGCAATGTCTCTGGTACGTTCATCCATTTTTCTCAATTTTGTGGCAAGAAGCTCCCCGTATATGTCGCAATCATCTGTTTTCCTTCCTTTTCTTTGACTGCTTGTTTTGAGGATCGAAAATGCTTCGTCCATTTTTTGCCGTCATTTTTCGTCTTGATTAGTTTTTTCTTCTTTACCAATGGATGAAAGATGACACGATTTTTATTAGGTGATTCACGTGGCACTTCATTATCATCTGCGGCAGCGTCACTGTTGATATTTAGTTGATTCTCATTCATATCCAACTTCTATGCAGCGTCCTGGAAAATTATTTACATGAAAGACTGTTCATTTTTTTGTTCTTATTAGTTTAATTTAATTTAATTTTTTTCTAGATTCCTTCCTATACAGAGGAATGGGAAAAATTGCAGAAGGCTACGAAAATTTGTGGAGTTTTCCCTATTGTGTTGGTGCTATAGAAGGTAAGCACATCATGATGCAGTCACCAATTAACAGTGGATCAGAGTTCTTTAATTACAAAAACTACTTTAGCATAGTTTTGATGGGTATTGTAGATGCCAACTATTGTTTTATTTTCGCTGATTGTGGGTGTCAAGGTAGACTCAGTGATAGTACGGCTTTCCAAAATACTGAACTGTTTAGAAGAATTGAAAATAACAAACTAAATTTACCTCCAGATGAACCACTGCAAGGACAGAATATACAAGTACCATACTTATTTGTGGGTGATGATGCATTTGCTTTAAGCAATAGAATTCTGAAACCCTACCCACGAATTTATGAAAAAGGCAGTAGAGAGAGAATTTTCGACTATCGCCTTTCACGCGCTCGTCGAGTCGTAGAAAATGTGTTCGGAATAATTTCTTCTGTATTTCGTGTTTTACGGAAACCAATGCTTCTTCAACCCGAAACAGTTTAATTGGTGTTATCCTGCATAACTTTTTACGAAGAAGTAAAACATCATCTTCAAGTTACTCGCCACCTGGCACCTTTGATATTGAGCAAGAGGGGAATATTATTACACCCGGATGGTGGCGTGCAGATAAAGGTAATATGTCGTCTCTTTTGCCAATACAAAAAGTTCCCAGAAAACCAAGTATTTAAGCAAAAAATATTATAAATGCATTTGCAGACTATTTTATAAGTAATAATGGCAAAGTAGTATGGTAGGATACATATTGCTAGTTTAAGTAAATATACATTATATACACTTAATTCTTCTTGAATATGTTTCCACGCATCATGGACTTCATTTCGATTTTTATGTAAATTGTGCGACGGATTCCATATAAGCGGTTCTTTTTGATATAAATCTAAGAACTCTAAGACAAATTCGTTAGACCACTTCATATCAAAAGACACAGTACACTTAAATCTTGATTAATAAATATTATGTAACTAGGAGATCAAGCGGCAGTTTAAATCTGAGGAGGTACTGTAACGCCGAGGTGTTATAAATCTCCGAAGATTTAAACTTAGCTTGATCTCCGTGTTGCATACGATTTTTTATTTCATTTTGTTTGTCAACTCTAATTTATTATAAGCCACAATATAACAATTCGTATGATTATTATTTAAAATATTTTGAAGTTGAAACCGTGATGCAGATTCTACAAGTTGCTTCGGCTTCAACACTAAATATTATCGATATGATTAATCGTAACACGAGTTATATTTAGCGACAGAATGTAATGAATACAATTTTGTATTATTGATGTCAACTCACAAATTGCAACGTTTTAATTAAGTTTGTGTTTCTTTGTAGCACAAAAACTCCGTAAAATGCCACCACTGTCTCTTTATTCCTTACGGTGTTTCTTGACGTTGCAATGTGTACGGTTTTACTGCTTTCGCTGTTAGAAACTGCACCCAGACCATTTGCTACGTCCATTTTGACGTTTGGAATTCTGACAGGCCATATCCTATGACCACAGCTTATTTTGTTTTTTATCAGGGTACCCAACTTATAAAAAAACGTAGCGTAGACTGCTGTTGGGTCCGCTTTAAATTCTGAAAGTCCAATTTCCTCCACAGCGGAATATTCCTATGGCAATGGCAATAGGTTCGATTTGGCAGGTGTGTATTTCCACAATATTAAAAATTCAATCACAATGAATGTTTAGGAGAACAACAGCAACTGATAATATGTTGGTTAAATAGTAGCTCTAAAGTTTCTATATCTCCGTCGTCATTGACAGCGGAGATAAAGTCATACTTAATACTATTAAATTTAGGAGATAAATACGAGTTTCAAATACGAAATGAAATAAAAAATTAAAAACAACAAAACGCACTACGCAAATTTGTATAAAAGAATACGAGTCTTCGACGAATGTGTGGACTGCGTGGTTTGTTTTGAACTAGGTGAACGCTAGGATCCTTTGATTTGTCAACATTTACCGACATTCATCGGGAAATAATCGAAGTTCAGAGAATAGTGCATATTCGCTGAAACTCAATCATCCCCACTACTAGGTACTTAGCGACTCGCAAACATTTGCTATTCGGAATTCGGCGAATGTCTCATGTGTAGCGCTGCCTTTACAACAAATGACATTTATCACTTTTTCCACGGCACTCTGATTAAAATTTTTGAAAACTTTAAACTTTAAATGAAAGATTTATTTTAATTTTTTTCGTCAAAAATATTGAACGAAAAACAACATATTATCTAATGTAATAAAATGATACAAAGATTAGATAAATACAACATATTAAAATCTAATCCTAAATCTAAGTCTAAGTTTCCTTAGCAAAAAGTTTAAAATGTAAAAAACATATATGTCCAACATCCATAGGCAGATTGGAATAAGTTAGAAATATAATAAATTATAATACAAGTAGTAATACAGTTACAACTAATTTATGATGCAGATCATGAGAGATAACAATCGCTTCAAGGCCGTTAAACTAAATTAAACATTAGAATTTGAAGTTACAGTCTAAGCAGGTATTCACGTAATTTAGGAAAACTAACATGAAATAAATCCAGATTAACCGAGTTGCAATTGCGAAGTAAAAGCTGTATCATTTATTTTAGCTTCCTTATAAATTAAGACGTGTTCATATTAGTATGTATATGCGTATTATGTTAAGTTTATGTCACATATGTACTAGGTTTGAATAAAGTTTGATTTGATTTGATTTAAAACGCGATATACCAAATTGTTTTGCATAATCGGTTCGGCTAATAAATAACAGAGTTACGGCGTTGGGCGTTTTTTATCGAACACCCGGTATGTGTTCATATTTTATTTTTCTAACATTTGTGATGAGATATCGCCTAAACTGAATTGAAAAATGCACTATGTTTTAATCACAATTAATTATATATAATATCACCTAGTATAATTTTTTATCGGTTTGAAATATGAAAGAATTTTATTTATAAAAATTTTCCAATTCTATGTTTCAGAGCATATGTCTATTTTGAAATCCTCTAAGACGGCTTTTAACATAAAAAAAGTTCGTATGCTGTGTCTGCGGGCACTGTATCTAAAAAATATTCAGATTTTGAAATTAAATTTTAAATTTTCTAAACTGCAAATGCATTTCTCTCAGTGTATTTTAGCAAGTGTACAACGAGAATTCAATGAAACCTAGAGTGTAAACATATAACTACCATGAACAAAGTTCCTTTGCTATTTTTACATCCTGAAATTAATTAGCTTCATGTTAATTACACAAAACAGCATCTACGTAATTAAATAACCTTCAACAATATGCAAAAATACTCATTTTTAATAAGATTATAAAATATTTAATTTGCAAAGTCATTGTTATTAATCATGTGGTTTTTGTGATTATTATTGCAGCTTGTTGAAGAAAAAAGTTATTTTGCCAATTAGAATGCATTTCATTAGCTTTTTATGATTCATTACAGTACAATATAAAATTAATTATAGGGAAAAACCTGTGATTAGAATAATAATTGATCAATGGTTGAGGCGTTAAGTTCGTGATACAGCTTTGAAATTGGAATAAAGAACACTTTATTTGTTTTTGCGCGATCGGTCATTTTCTTTTATTTACTAGCTTTGCTCTCCGGGCTGTACGATCAACTTACGGCCCATTGTTATCGTCGCACAGTGGGCCACAGCCCATAAAAACCTGGCCATTGAAGAAAAAAAAATTCGCTCCTTTTAAGTTTAGTTCCATCATATAACATCAAGAAAGAATCAGTGCACACTAATCTAACGCTTATAGTGCATTCCAGTCACTCGTTTTTGTTACCCGCGTCTCGGAAGTCACTGCTTACTAGAACTTAACTATTATTTCGAATAGATGTTCACGTGTGAGTAGTGTGATTTGGGGTAACTGTTACGAAGTTTTGATCAACATACGGCATGGATAAGACCTCCAAGGGTAAGTTAAGCCCTTTTTCAATTCATTAAAACGAATAACATCCACAGTAAACAAATAAACATTCTAACATCTTTTTTGCAAATCGAATTTTAGACAAAGTGAGTACTACAAAATTAGCACCCCGCGGCACTGCTTTGTTATTAAGCTTGTATGACGAGTTTATATGTACCTTATTGTATTTTACAAAAGTTAGCTGCCCGAAATTGCCTGAATTTATTTTATCGCGACATTTCGTGAAAATTCGTTGCAAGCACTAAGTAATGTTTTAGTTATTTTTCACATGCCCGGATATATAACCTAATAAATAAATATATAAACAATGAATAATGAATATAGAATAAATAAATGATATAAACAAATAACATAATAAATAAATAAAACGAATTGCATAACAAAATGAATTCAATAAAGAATTATTTTATTTAATATTTACAAAACCACAAATAGTACGCTCACCAAACCCTACATCATTGTAATTGTTGAAAAGGTGTCTATTTGAAAATGTAAAAATATGCAGAGTAATTCATTTAAAAAACAATCATATCTTGAAAATTAGGATAGCTTTTGAAAATCAAAGTAAGTCGCTGAATAGAATAAACAAAACTATAAACATTTCTTTTAAAATCAATTAGAGAAAAACAGACATTTAGCCAGAAATTAGATGTTCCGACACATTTGACTGCGTGATTGACCATTTTGCAATATTGAAATGTTAAATTTTAACATTAATTGAAACTGCCATTTTTATTGTTAAAACTTGTATAATAAATTCAACCAGCGACCTTAGAAACGCTCTTAAATGCAATCTTGCATGAATTTGATCAATTTCGACATATTTGGTCCGCCATATTGGATCCGTCATTTAGAATTTCAAAATTTTGCCATCGCATTCATAATCAACGACATCAAAAGCACCCTTAAATGCAATTTTGCGCAAATTTGATGAATTTTGACATATTTGATCCACCATATTGAATCCGCCATTTTGAATTTCAAAATTTGGACATCGAATTCGTAATCAGCGACCTCAAAAACTTAAATTAACGAAAAATTTTGCAATGATATATACATTTTCATACGATGGCCAGGTTTTTTTGGGCTGTGGCCCACTGTGCGTCGTGGTGTTTGCGCTCGATTTTTACGTCGAGCCCCAGGACCTTCTTGACGGCGAGGACGCGATGTACATCCACGCCACCGTCGAACTGTACGTATACCATCCACAGGGGATGGGTTAGTCCAGTCAGTGGATCCCTCCGAGTCATCCGTTTGACGGAGAGCTTCGGAAATCCCTGCTTCTGAAGATCCTCTGCGATCTAGGCCTCTGTGCAAGTGGGGCAATGTTTCGAATCACCGCCTTTGTCGTCTTATCCTCCGGGAGTTGGTACGTGTGGTAAGGCGTCCCGTTTACGTGTAAGACCTTCGTGAGGGTGCGGAAGTCCGTAGGCGTCTCTGGAAAAATACGCAGTCCCCGGGCTGCGTATTTGGCTTGTTTGACCTTGATGGAGTGTGTCTCCATTAGAGCCTTGATGGTCGACCAGTTGGTGTCCGCTGGTAGGACGGCTGGAAGCGGTTTGTGTGTAGGGGGACGTGGGGAAGTTTGGCTGAATTGGGCTGCTCAGCCTGGGTGGGCATTGGTGTTGGTGCTGACGTGGTGCGGGAGGTGGAAGGGACCGCTGTTTTTGCGGCCGGTTGTTGGGCCTTCAAGGGTTGTTGCGTCGCCTTCTTGGCAGCGGTTGGGGTCGCTGGAGTTGAGGCGATCCTCTTCTGTGTACTCGGCCTCGGTGGTGGGGCCGAGTCTTCCTCTTCGGAGCCGTCGTAGCAGTTCCCGGTGGGAACAGTTGGTGTTGACGTGCGTGTTGGTGTCGACGTGGGCGTCGTCTTAATTGCGCGTTTTAGCGCGTCGAGGCGACAGTTCGTGCTCGCTCTTCTTCTCGATGGCCTCGGTTAGCTTGACGTCTTTCTTGATCATTTGACCGTTCAGGTCAATCCACATCCTCTGGTATTCCAGTTCCTCTCTCGTCGCCGCCTGGGCCCTGGTGAACTGGGTCGCGTAATCGTCGGACATCGTGAGCCGTGAAAATGGCTTGGTGATCTTCAGAATTTTTATGGGTCCGTTCGGCTAGTTGTGAAAACGAGTCGGAGAACGGTTTCGGCTCTGAAGTTCAGCTGCAGTGGTCGGTTGGTCCTTGGTTGGTGTTCGCTCTGTTCGGCATCCGCTCTGCTAGGCGTCTCGCTGTGGACTCTTGTAGACCAAGCTTTAGACAGTAGGAACGGAATTCACATTTTCGGAGTGTCATTAAAAAAATATTTTAATCAATAAATTAACCAACCGATCGGGCAAAAAATAGTATAAGCATCTCGGGCGTTAGTGCTACCGATCTCGGTTAAATATGGGCGGTCCCCACACTATTACCCTCCACTGTTATAACGCACTTACCGCCCTTGATACTTAATATACTATAATATCCCACTTGTAATAAAGAAGAAAAATAGCCTGAATATACCGGGTGTGGCACTTAAGACGCCTCGGACCATAGCTCCTTTACGATAAAAGCTATCGAAAAAAATCTAAGAACAAAGTGGTGCATAGTTACCGTCGCTATGTTTTAAAAATATTTCTAATCATCAGTGGCGTGCCGTACTCCAGTGGCGTACCAAACTTATGTTTTTTTTAAATGGAATGCCCTATTTTTTATTGCAGATTTGGAAAGTGCTCGACGAGTACTTATTTTTTTATCTAACATGTTATACCCTTCACTTTAGCGGTTTCGCTGTTATAACCCCTTCTTTCAAAATTGCGCCCCATTTTTGAGATTTTTTTGTAGAGAAACTAATTGACGCCGGCGCCTAAATTTTGAATTGAGGTACAGGTTAAGACCTCGTATACCTTCACATAATTTTTTTTCGGGTAATTTATGGAAAAAAAATAATTTTTGATTGATCTTCGTATGTTGTCATTTTTTCCGAAAATTTCAAATGGCACCCCCCTAAAAAATTACGGCGTTGTACAGCCAAAACTCTAAATTTTTCATTGGTGTAAAAAAAATTACACATTGCATAACAAAATTTCGGAGAAAAAAGGAATTTCATCGCAAATGTCGGGAAACGTTTTCCGTTCCCAAGTGTGCCATGAGAAAACAAAAGATTGGTAATTGTCAAAGTACCAAAACAAATACACAAATACGGTCAACATAATAGTATGTACCTATTTATTCAACATGATATGAAAAATGCAGATAAAGAAAATTTAACAACTTAAACTAAATGTTCGAAATGACGACCTTCCTGCTGGAGGCATAACCGCAACTTCTGGTGATATACCGCAGTTCATTATTTTCGGTAATAACTGCCTTCTTTCTAACTCTCCTTGGCCGTTTCACACTTCCCGTAGTAGTAAATCTCTCCAACACTTTTTGAAACGCACGTTCATTTGGATGTGCCCTGTGCGGATATCTCGCAGCGTACACTCATGATGCCAAGAAACAATTCTTGTTACATTCTCCAAGAATAAATATCATGTCAACCATTTCCTCTTGAGTTCGGAACATTTTTAGAACGTTTATCAAAAATGACTTATGGCTGCTACTGACGTCTAATAATTTACTTTGACAATTACCAATCTTTTGTTTTCTCATGGCACACTTGGGAACGGAAAACGTTTCCCGACATTTGCGATGAAATTCCTTTTTTCTCCGAAATTTTGTTATGCAATGTGTATTTTTTTTACACCAATGAAAAATTTAGAGTTTTGGCTGTACAACGCCGTAATTTTTTTAGGGGGGTGCCATTTGAAATTTTCGGAAAAAATGACAACATGCGAAGATCAATCAAAAATTATTTTTTTGCCATAAATTACCCGAAAAAAAATTATGTGAAGGTATACGAGGTCTTAACCTGTACCTCAATTCAAAATTTAGGCGCCGGCGTCAATTAGTTTCTCTATAAAAAAATCTCAAAAATGGGGCGCAATTTTGAAAGAAGGGGTTATAACAGCGAAACCGCTAAAGTGAAGGGTATAACATGTTAGATAAAAAAATAAGTACTCGTCGAGCACTTTCCAAATCTGCAATAAAAAATAGGGCATTCCATTTAAAAAAACATAAGTTTGGTACGCCACTGGAGTACGGCACGCCACTGATGATTAGAAATATTTTTAAAACATAGCGACGGTAACTATGCACCACTTTGTTCTTAGATTTTTTTCGATAGCTTTTATCGTAAAGGAGCTATGGTCCGAGGCGTCTTAAGTGCCACACCCGGTACAGTACATTTTTTTTATCGTGGGCCATAGGTTCGAAGACGTTCTGTCGAATGTCCAAACTGCCGATTCGCATTCGGCTCCGACGCCTTGTTGGCGAACGATGCGACGTTGCTTGGCGTCGTTCGGCACTTTGGGCATGATCGGTAGTATGAAATTCGGCACTTTCGACCAAATGTCGATTCAGCACTTTGTCCAGGATCCAACTAATTCAGCGGAGGGGATTCCCCCTAGCGAAACAGTAGAGTAACACGCATGCGCCCAACAACCGTAACGACGATTAATCAATCGGCTTAAGCAGAATTTTGATGACTACAATAATATTTTATGTTTCCAAGAAGTAATTTTAACCCGAAAGATATTTCTATTCATACAAATCCGAATGGTACGTGTAAATTTTACATTAAATTGATTTTTATTTTCAAACAATTTTTAATTGAATTGTACATTTGATTTTTTCACGGAACACTTGAAAGTGCATCGCGGGACACCAGTGTACCGCGGAACGCGCTTTGAGAACCAAGGGTCTACTATAGGGACATTAAATTGCAATTCGTTAACCGTTGGTGGATGTTCTGTTTCTATTTCTATGGGATATTTTTTAGTATCTTCCATTCGTTTCGCATGCTTTCTCTGTTGTCATATTTCTAAAACTTTGGGATTTTACCATTTACTCTTGCTCCACTATTGAGACGTTATTATTTATAATTTGTACACATTGGAACAAGTAAATTTTGATACTTTGGAAATAGATAAAAGAAGAGTTATTATGTAAGGCCATACTCATTAAAAAAATTGTTTTTATAACATAGTTATCGGAATTAACTTGGCCACTTGACGGTTGAATTATTAGAAGTTTCCTTTCGATAGCGATTAATAATAGATTAGATTTATTTAAGTCGCTTTATCCCATTTCGTAACTGATGATTGCTATTAAGTGTATGCAGTAATATACTTATGATTTGGTGAGTCATCTAATTTAAAAATATACATTTGTTTTAAATAATGATACATTTAAATAATTTAAATAACATTGCTTGACAGTTATACAACTAATCAACTAATTGTAAGTTAAAATTTTGTTACTTGAGATAAAATATCTCTTGTGACTCATTTTTCACTTTAAATGTAAAATAGTGAAAATAGTGTTTTATTCAAAGCTTTATTTTAATTATACACAATCAGTTAACTATACTAACTAAAATTTATTATTACAATACTAGTTTTGGTGCTATTACAGATTATTTTATACAAATCTTTAACGCCACACTGAATACGAAAATGAATTATAATTACTTCTGAACATAGCTATATAGATTTCAAATGTCCTTC
Organism: Ocypus olens; assembly: GCA_910593695.2. Classification (NCBI taxonomy): domain Eukaryota; kingdom Metazoa; phylum Arthropoda; class Insecta; order Coleoptera; family Staphylinidae; genus Ocypus; species Ocypus olens. Next base: position 8,462,555 of record OU343054.1, on the reverse strand, counting down.
GCGACATGTAATTATCGTTCAACTAGCAATTTCCTCAAAGGTACATACTATCCTATTTTCTCTTAAAAGAAATGAATGTAAATATTACTGCATTGTAATATTTTTAATAGTTCTGATATTTACGTTTTGGTTGTTTATATTATTAAGGATAATATGATTCAATTTCAATTCAGTTCAATTTATTTATGCTTTAACAATAGTTTTACACAAGTCATTGAAATACGAGTAGATAAACAGTAATACAATATATGAAATAGATAGTTTCTGAAACTAAACTTAGTTTTAATTTGGAATTAATACCTATTTCAAATTGTTATTTTTAATTAACAAATAGGTAAACCAGTGAATAAAATAATGTATACATGTAAGTGTACCACAACAAGTGTACATACATTGAGAACAATGACCTATTCTATTTGTTAATAAGTAAATTGCATAAAACGCAAATTACAGAGGATGTTCTTATCATTCCATGTTGATGCGTTCATGTTTACGTGTTTCATTGAATGCCATTCCAGTTTAATACGATGTTGTTCTTTAAGAAAATAAGTAGCAATTTAGCCTTACCTAATATTTTAATTAAATATTCTTCCTTAAGAGGTTTATTACAATGATACTGAATGAATTTAATTTTTACGCCAGCGCATGCCTTAAAATTTGAAACTTAAAATGACCGTTATCAATTAGGGTGAAATTAGCTCAACCGTGTCAGGTGGTGCACGCAAGGTGTGCGGTGTGCCATGTGGTAAAATGTAAGACAGTTAAAGATGTCTGATAACCGTATATGCGAGACCAGGCAGTTTGATATAAACACTTCTCAAACACAAGAAGCTATATGTTTTTATATCTCGGTAACTGCAACAGCTAAACAAAATATTATTCTAAATAAATATAAGTAGGAAACTCAACCTGCTTAAGTAAGTGCTAAATTTAATGGGACGATTATTAAAAAAAGTTGTTTTTTTTCGATTTTTTTCATTTTCAAGTTTTCTTTGCGAACGCGCCACGCGCTTGAAATTGACAATTATTCTTGCGCAAGTATATTTTGTCATGCGTTTTAACGAGATATTTTCAATAACGTATGGAAACTCCGAATCGAACCAGTGGTTTTTCCAAGAAATAATTTTTAATGCAATTTTTGAGCAAAAGTATATTGCATAGTTTTTCAAGTTTTCGTCAAAAATAAAAATTCGCCAATTTTAATTAAATCCGACTAATTTGCACCCAAGGAGGACAGATTTAAAAACCGCCTTCGATTTGGATTCTTTATTTCAAAGTTTGAAAAAATCGACTTTTTTCCAAATTTTCCATAATGTTCATGTTGACTTGTAACTTTTTTGCATTTTTTTCTAGATGAAACTTTTAAACGCCAATCTATTTAGCTCGTTTTTCTGATGAAAATAAGGTACAATATAAAGGTCTAGGATGTTTATTGAAAAAGTTGAGTTTTTCGTTTTTTTCCATTTTCGAGTTTTCTTTGCTGACGCGTCCCGGGCTGATAATTGACATTTGTGGGCAAGTATATTTTCTAAAGCGTCTTAACGGAATCTTTCTGGTGACGTATAGAAACCTCGGAACGAACCAGTGGGTTCTTCCGGAAATCGTTTTAAATGATTTTTTTTGGCAAAAGTAAGAAGCGGGTAGTTTTTCGAATTTTCGTCAAAAATTAAAAAAACGCCAATTTTAATTGAATCCGACTAATTTGCACCCAAGGAGGAGAGATTTGCAAACCGCGTTCAATTTGGAGTTTTCGTTTAGCCGCTACAGCCGTTCAAAGTTTGAAAAAATCGATTTTTCCAAATTTTCCATAATGTTCATGGCGACTTGCCAACATTTTTGCAATTTTTTCTAGATTAAATTTTTAAACGCCAATCTATTTAGCTCATTCTTTTGCTGAAAATAAGGTACAACATAAAGGTCTAGGATGTTTATAAAAAAGTTGATTTTTTCGTTTTTTCCATTTTCGAGTTTCTTTGCTAACGCGTCACGGGCTTAAAATTGACATTTGTGATTGGGCAAGTCCATTTTCTGAAGCGTCTTAACGGAATCTTTCTGGCAACGTATGGAAACCTCGAAACCAACCAGTGCGTTCTTTAGGAAATCGTTTTAAATGATTTTTTTGGTAAAAGTAAGAAGCGGGGGAGTTTTTCGAGTTTTCGTCAAAAATTCTTACTAGAAGAAGTCTTACTAGACTATAAACAAATAACTTATTGAAACAACTACTTCCCTGGACTAGTGCCACTACTTTAAGTAAGTGCGTTAATTAAAAGTATTCGTAATACTTTACAATGTGTGCGTTTTCCACCATATTAAAAATAAAATGCATAGTTTTCTCATTTGTTACTTTCCTTCCCAACATATCGATATTGAAGATACATTTTTTCATACATCTAGCAATGAGAAATGAACAATGGTTTACGTAAAATAATTAAATAAAGTAATTGTGAAAGCACATAACTTTACCATTAACTATTTTCAACATATTGAGCTTGTCATTCCCATATGAGGCATTCCTTTACAAATCGAACGGAAATATTGAGTCTAGTTTTCTATTTGGTTCAAATTTTTTTTTACACGTTTCCAATACAAAATAAGCCGACCCGTATTTTCGCATTTATTTTTTAAAGTTTTGAAAACTCGCTTATGCATGTCTTTAGATCGTTATAACTCCCTTTCTATTAGTCGTAAGGAGCTCCGTTAGGGCTCAGTACGACGCCACTGACCCAGCGCCCGCAGCCGCGCTCCGCGTTACGTGTTTTGCCTTACGAATTAATTTATTTCATACTGACGTAATCAAATGACCATTAAAAAAAAATATGATTTTGATATGAAATGAAACGAGGAGTACAACGGTATTTTTTTCAAATTTTTAAAGTGATGTCCTTGAGTAGTAAAATGACTTTCAATATTTTAATTGTTTATAATAATTACAAATTAACAACAAATAATAATAAGATAATTCTATTATCTTTAAAATGAGCCCTAACGGAGCTCCGTACGACTAATATAAAAGGAGTTATAACGATCTAAAGACATGCATAATTGGCGAGTTTTCAAAATTTTCACTGTCTGTATTTTCAAAAATATTGACGAAAAAAAAATACAAAAATACGGGGCGGCTTATTTTGTATAAGAAACGCGTAGAAAAATTGAGGAAAATAGAAAAATGGACCCCATATTTCCGTTCAATTTGTAAAAGAATGCCTCATATAGATTAATTAGAATTATAGCTAATAATAAACGGGAATATAATGCATTTCATAACAATCGAGGACATTAGCGCGTCTCGACACCTAAACAACAACGTCCGAGATTATTATAAATCGCAAATATTTGAGTTATATTCAAAGCTTTATCGAATCATCGACGGTGCCGATTCCATGTAAATCAAATAAATAAATTATGCCCGATATATAAAAATAATAATCTTAAAATTTGTTTTTGTTTACGTTTGTTGATTTATAACTAACGAATTATGAGAAACTAAGGTCCATTGATGATGTATACAAAACAATTTTTGGTGATTCGTAACCAACGCATTATGAAATAATAGTACCATTATGATCCCAGTAATTACCAATAAATGTTTAGCATAAAATGAACATAATAGATGATGATATGATAAAATTTCTAACATATTATACGCGATGCAATTAATACATTATTATTATACGTATTTCTGGTAGTATTTAAATATTATTTATTGTGACATATTAATAATTATTTTATTTTTAATTAGTATCATTAAGGTATTTTAATTGAATTATAATTGATTAAAATACCATATATTTTGCGTGTCTGAAGTAAGTCATGTCATGGCTTCAATTAACGATATGCATTCATTTGTGCATCTAATTGTCCAATTAAATGAAACAATGACTTTTCGGTGCGTTAATGAAAGTAGGTTAGAAGCGAATGAAGTTAGTCCATTCGATATATAATTTACCTTACTTTATTTCTTTTAAATCAAATCTATTTATAAATAATACATCTGTATTAGCAGAAAATGCTACATATAATTAACAGGCACATGAAAAGGTGATGTGTCAGTGTGTTAACCTGCCAAATGGCTACTATGATCAGAGCTCTTACTGCAAAAATCTTTTTATTTCTGGGCAAACAAGATATTAAGTTTAATTAACATGAATGAACATAATAAAATAATACACCCAACCATCCGTAGTATAACCAAAAATTTCGAGGAAATTCAAGTATTTTTTTTATAGGAAATTGATGATATATTTGACTGCACCGTACTGAGACGTGGCAAACGAAACAATAAGGATTTATACAATCTAGACAATTACAACCTTATACATTTTTCGCCTGCCTCTACCGAAACCATATATTTTGGCCATAAAAATCGGGCCGAAACTACGATTTAGCGTATCTAGGGCCGACAAAATAATATGCATAGTCTAGACAACCTTCCGCGGAATATGAGTAGACTATGCAAAAATCTGACAGTGACAGTTCACTTTTAATGGGGCAACGTATATAATATTAATTAGTAGCAGAAGTTATTACTGTATTAATTAAAGTAAATTAATTCGTGTAGAATGTCAGAAAAGGGCAGTGCGGTGGAGAAAGCCGCCCTCGTTGACCTCCAGGTAGCTCTTAGAAGTCGGGCCACTATGAAACAGCACAAGAACATAAGGATGGGGTGGAGGCAGAGAAAGTCTTATAAGCGCGATAACAATCGCTAATTAGTTACACACGAAAAAAATGAAAACAATGTTAAAAGTTCAAGAAATGAATGAAATATAGGGTGGGCCATCTAGTGGTTTCTTTTTAATTCATAGGTTATTTTGACACTGACATCTTTTTCCCGCTCGAAATCTTGACAGAAAGTCGGTATCATTCCTCCGCGGTACGAAATGAGTCGCTTTACGCTTGAACAACGTTGGGAAATATTGCAAACTTATTTCCAAAGTGAGTGCTGTGTTTGTTAAAAAGAAGTTTTGGCCGAAATGAATCACCCACCTCGCCTGCTGTACGCAAGTTTGTGCAAAAAGTTCGTGAGACTGGCATGCTAGTGGACAACACTCAAGGTCCTCGTTCTCGTACGATGCGGACAGACGAGAATGTGGCTGCTGTAACCGAGAGTGTGAGACTTAATCCACGAACATCAACTCACCGTCGATCTCAACAGCTCAACATTGCACGAACTAGCCTTAGGAGAATTCTGCACAAAGATCTTGAATTATTCACTTACAAGGTCCAATTGACTCAGCAATTGAAGGCGCATGACCATCCGCTTCGTTATCGCTTCGCAGATTGGGCCTTAGAGCACCTTGAATTTGGGCGAAAAATCATCTTTTCTGACGAGGCGCATTTTCATCTTGGCGGCTACGTTAACAAACAAAATTGCCGCATCTGGGGCTCGGAAAACCCGCACGTTATTATCGAGAAGCCAATGCATCCCCGGAGAGTGACAGTTTGGTGCGGATTGTGGAGTGGTAGCATCATTGGACCATTTTTCTTCGAAAATGAGGCTGGGAACAACGTTTCGGTCAACGGTGAGCGTTACAGAGCCATGTTATCCCATTTTTTTTAATGAAATTGAAGACATGGATTTGGACAACCTCTGGTTCATGCAGGATGGCGCGCCATGCCACACAGCCCATGCCACAATCGATATTTTGCGCACCAAATTCCCAAATCGTGTTATCAGCCGTCTTGGCGATGTCAATTGGCCGCCTCGGAGCTGCGATTTAACCCCTTTGGATTTTTTTTTGTGGGGAACCGTAAAGGACCGATGTTATGCCAACAAATCAAGAAACGATTCAAGCACTTCAGGCCAATATCATCCAAGCAATCAGCTACAGCTTGAAACCATCAACAAGGTCTTGAGAAAATTGGAGTGACAACATGCGCTACTGCGAAGCCAGCCGAGGCAGCCACTTGAACGAAGTTGTGTTCCATAATTAATGGGAATGTTTGCTCTTACTAATAAAGCCATAATACATGTAAACAAAATAATTTTGTTCATTTTATTGCATTTTTATAAAGAAACCACTAGATGGCCCACCCTATATATACAGGCGAAAAAAAAAAGTTACACAAGAGTAAGTCACACAAGAGTAAATAGTCACCAACACTTAATGTTCGCGCAGCACTAGGATGCCGGGCAAGTCCGCGGATGGATGACCGTCGGCAATGGCAGCGGAAGCGGCGGCGTCAGAAGCGGCGACGTCGGAAGCGGCGGCAAAGACAGCGGCGGCGGCGGCAGAAGCGGCGGCGACGGCAGAAGTGGCGGCGAGAGAAGCGGCTGCGGCGGCGCCGGTGGATCGACGACATTTCCGCTCAGCGTGGTGGCGACTTGGGCGTTCTGATGTTGTGTTGTGACGAATGATGGAGTCGAATTCTGAGTCTACTGATTATCGAAAAATGACTGATTATTGAAAAATGACATGTCTTGAGAGCGCTCCATGACCTTTTACGGGGTCCACGCCCTACTCTTCTTCGGGTTGCTGGTGGTGGTGGTAGGGTGTGACGGGAGCGTCGAGGTCGGCGCACGTGTTCGAACCGGCAAATTGCTCTTCCAAGAACAATTTGGGTTTGAGTCGATTTCGTCACATACACAGGCAGCTGGGGGCGGATCAATAGTCCATTGTGTTGGCACTGGCAGCTGCACATTTCCACTCCACAGCGGTGGAGGCTTATTCCTTCCTTGTATTGTTACTGTACTTCTTCGAAAATAATCTCGTTTGTAAATTTCAATAATACGGAATTTATGTTAATATTGAAAAGGAACAATGTTAGCTGATAAAATGCAAATAAAGATAATTACGCATTTGTTATCGCCACTTAAACGTCCCCGGAAAACGAGACAATTTTGAAGTGCGTCGAAAGTATGTACACGTGATGGCTGCCAGTTGACGTCAATCGTTATCGTGGGTATGTCATCACGAGGGTGGATCCTTCCGAGGTTGAGGTGTGAGGGGATTCGGTCTTCCCACACCGGATCCAAGTTCCACGGAGAACTGCTATTGGGCGTCTTGACGAGGCAGCACTGGCTGCTCTTGACGCTGGTCAGGACACTGGTCCTTGGGGAGATCCTTCCGCGATTGTGATGCGAGGGGATTCGGTCATCTCGACACCGGATCTCGGCATTGCTGGATGCCTGGGTCCTAGGATGCTGGCCGGAACACTGGTCCTTGGAGATCCTTCCAAGGGTGAGGTGTGAGGAGATTCGGACATCTCACACTGGATCTCGGCATCACTGGATGCCTGGAGTGGCCGCATCCTAGGTGTAGTCACGTCTGGTCCGGCCGAGGATGAGCTGACATCCTGGTGTGCACTGGCACGACGGGTACCAAGACGTGAGGTTTGTCTCTCCAGTCCTTTGGGCGACTGGTGCATCGGACGCCAGGGCGGAGCACGGGGCGTCTGGTCGGATGTTGTCTTCTATGCATATTTGCTGGGCGCCACTACATGTGTCCCCGCATGCAGACGGGTGGTTGTATGTGGTGTGCTGGGCTGGTGTTGTGGGTGGTTTTGGTTCCAACGCCTTGATGATTTGGAACGGTTTTCCATGTGTACACATAGCCGGTCGGGGCGGCGACACGGCACGTTGCTTGATAGTACCTGCGTGTCGTCAGGTGGACGTGGATTGTTCGGATATTGTTCATGACGCACTGAAGCGTTCATGTGGTCACTTACACTAGTTGCGTCTTTTCGCGGGGCACTAATACTAAGTCTCAATTGTCATAGGTCGCGGTTGCGGTAACGGTCACTCGCGTTTACGATTCGCGGACCCGTAATCGTGGTGGTGGTCATGAAGGAAGTTGCGGTTGTCTCGAGTTGCCTTGCGTAGGCGAGGGGGGCGCTGTTTACGGCGTCCGAAGGTAGGCGTCTTCGGTAGGCATGGAGTCTGTGGACGTAGTAGCGTCGTGGGTGGACGGGCTGCTATGGATCATCCGGCGGGCAGCGTCGGGTGACGGTTCGGCGTCTTCGAACGCGGCGCCTGTGGCCGTCAGGTTGGACCAGTGGGCGGCGCTTCCTCAGACGTTGTTTACTGGCAAGGGCATCGGGTGGAGCTGTGGGCTCCCATACGTCGTTGGAGGCTTGGATATATGGCCCCGGTGCGGCCCTCTTTAGCGGTGGCATGATTAGCGCCGTCTTAAGCTACGCGCACATTTGGCGGTACGGCATGGAACGGATAAACGTGCGTTGACTCGTTTACAACTGTGTTAAGCAATTTTATCCGATGCGTGCCGTCCGTCCGATTCCGACAAGTGTGCGCGTAGCTTTAGATGGCGGTTGCTTGGTCAGCTGACGTCGTTTGACTGGCAATTTTGGCAGCCCTGGCAGACTTCGTTTCGGCGGTGTGGTCAAATGGCTGCACGGCCCCGGCGATTCCTCCTTTAGTGGAGGCTGGGCTGCTAGGGGCGGTGTCGGTAGCGGTACAGTCACGATGGTGACGGTTGTAGTAGTGGTGACGCCTTGGTGATGGTGACGGTCTTCGTCACGATAACTGACGGCAGAACAAACGACGTCATGTGTTCTGCGATTGGCAGGAGCGTCGGTTTTGGCACGATGGTGTCTGTTGCGGCGGCAATAACAAGATGGTCCGCATCACTTCCTCGTATTTCGGCTCGTCAAGTATCCCGGTCGAGCTAGAGCATACCCGCAATGGTGATGCTGGAGTCTTTGGTGACGAGGTCCTTAGGGACAAGCCGTGGCGAAGACGTTCCTATTGAAACTCCTCAGATGCGCGGCGAATTTCGTAGCGCTGGCGTCGAATTTCGTCGCGCAGGCGTCGTATCTCATCATGCTTGCATCTGTTGGCTTCTGCGTCTGCTCGGATCAGAAGATTTCCATCCGGTCTTGGAGGCGACGTATCTCCTCTTAGAACCACAGCTGTTCGAAGGCCATCGCTTCGCCGATCTCCATCTCTGCATCTCCTTGTCCTTGTAGCCGGTGGCCTCGGGTCATGGGCGTGGACTCGGCCTTGAGTTGGGAGACACTTGTCGCGGGGGTCGCTGCTTTCGACGCCGCCGCCGCCGCTTCCGTTGCCATTGCCGACGGTCATCCATCTGCGGACTTGCCCGGCATCCCAGTGCTGCGCGAACATTAAGTGTTGGTGACTATTTACTCTTGTGTGACTTTTTATTTTGTGCCGTGACATTGTTTTATTAACTTTTGTTCCGCGTGTATGTATTTTATTAATTTCTTGGACTTTGAACATTGTTGTAAATTTTTTCGTGTGTAAAGAATTAGCGATTGTTATCGCGCCTATAAGACTTGCTCTGCCTCCACCCCTTCCTTGTGTTCTTGTGCTGTTTCAAACCGACCCGACTTCTAAGAGGTAGCTGGAGGTCAACGAGGGCAGCTCTCCATCGCGCTGCAACCCCCCCCCCCCCCCCGTGACAGTTATGAACAAACATATGCCGTATTTTGCAAGTGGAAAGTACTTAAAAAGACAAAAAACACATCAGAAAATGTAATTCTGGTCTATTTATCTAAAAGAAGCAAGGTAGTAAATAGTGCAACTTCATGGTCAGAATTTTCAATCTTAAAATCAAAGAAAATATTGATATCGGACTATTTAACAAAGCATATGCAGTAATAAAGAAAGACTCTATCAACTATCACCTAAAAAAAATCAAAAACGTTGGACAATGCGCAGTGTATTCAGTTTTTAAAAGAAGCCCCTGACGATTTCTTCTTGATGTTGAAGGTAATCTACAATATATTTTTTTAATACTTTAAAACATCTATGAATAGCGTTTCTTGCAGGTTGCTTTTATAGGTATTGACAATAAAATTAAAAACTTCTGCATAATAGTTATGATTCCAAATACGAAAAATAATGTTCCACGATTGTTTATTATAACCAGCAAAATTGTTGACGGAGTGAATATTATGGAAGTACTTTTAAAATATTATAATTTAAGACCTTCAAATACACCCCACAGAGATTTTTTATCTTTTATAACAAAGGAAAATGTACGAGACAAACTTTGGGAAAAAAAACACGTTAGGCAAAATACCGGCTAATATAGCCAAATATTTAAATTTGCCAGATCCGCATTTATACACAACATAGCGGTTGGCGCTCAACCACAATAGCAGAGAGCTATATCGACGAATCAAAACTTTTTGCGGGCATATTAACGAAGCTGTAAGTATTGCGTGTTAGAACCTGTTACCGACAAAATAGAACAAAGGTATGTGTCGTGTTACGACTCTTTTAAGCAGTGGTTATGTAAAAAGGATGCAGATTCTATAAGTATAGACGTAAATGTGTTGCTCGCCTATATATTGGAGCGTTACGTTTCTGTTTATTATTTTCCTAGGTCCGTAAGCAAAAAATTAAGTTCCGTCGTCAAGGACAACAAATACCACGAATGTTATCAACCACTTACGGTACCTGTAACTATGGATGCAATGCTTATTTACGTTGTCGGTAGCGGAATTTTTTTATAGTCACCTGTGCGTCCTATAGCAACCCAGCAACCGAGAAAACAATGTCGAATTTTGTTTGTTTGTTTGTTTGTGTCAATCCAGTGAGACTTTCTACGGGCATGGATATTAATGATGCTGCGAATATTGCGTTTCTATTATTTTATTATTTTCCTAGGCCCGTAAGTAAAAAATTAAGTTCTGTCGTCAAGGACAACAAACACCACGAATGTTAGCAGCCACTTACAGTACCTGTAACTATGGACGCAATGCGTATTTACGTTGTCGGTAGCGGAAAAAAATATTTTATTTAATTCATAATGTATACATTGTTTTGTTATTTTCTATAGATCAATTTTTACTTTTAAACCTATCGCAATTTTTACCTGACAAACTAAGAAAGACAAAATGCTATGGTTTATACCACTTATTGCCAGAGCCGTATCAACGCCTGCTTGAATATTGGCACTTTTATTTGCATTTTTTTTTTTTGATAAATATCTCCGTTTTTTATCAACCAATTTTGAAATTTGTTTATTTATTGTATTTAACATTAAACAAGCTATTAAATGAGGTTTCAGAAGGGGTACTTTGTTATTTGAACTTTAAAAGGTGGGGTTGCTGGCATTTACAATTAGAGGCTGAAGGGTGAGGGGTTGAAAATTACATCTCTAGATGATAATCTAAAAATAAAAATCGACCTGTCCGAGTAATTTTTTCAATACTTTTATCAACGATTTTATTGAATTTATCCGTTACTTTTAGGAATCCCTGTATATTACAAATAAATAAAGGAGTAGGGTAGCCATTTTGCTATATTAAACTTAATTAAATAAATAATCTCAAAGCACTAATTAATGTAAACCATCTAATATGGTGTTTTGCCATTTATAATTTTATGCTTAATGACTATATCATTAGCTTGTAGAAATTAATGATATATAAATAATCCTAATTATGGAAAATAACACATGTTTTCAGTTTGAACCAGTTTTACATAATTATACATATTCACATATTTAGAAAAATAGGACACGAGAGCGAGTTTGAATTATTATTCAGTTTGTATTTTCAACGACAATCCCATAAGAAGTGAACATTTTTTGCCTCGAAACAAAAAAATTATAGAAATATACACGGTGCCCGTTTTTCGAGCGGCACCATGGGATTTCGATTATCTTAAGAGATACGAGGTTGGTTAAATTAGAGTTGTGTATTATAACGTTGATTCATAATCTATTGAGAAATTTGAGTTACCTTTTTTCGTTTGAAAAAAATTGCAAAAAAATTAAAAAAATCAATTTTCATTGTTAGTGTTTTATTTGAAAATTATTACCATTACGCATTTTGCATTAAGACATTATTAAAGCACTTTTTAATGGAGGATCTAAATATATTATTAGATTTATTGTAGCTTTCAAGATGGCGGAGAAACAATAGACAACTTTTGTTTTTCTTATAGACGCCATATTGGATTTTTACATTTTCTATTGCAAGATTTTTTTCTGTTTACGATGATATGTCACACATTATGTTTTAATTTTAAATTTGAGCCAAAATTTTAAATGTATTATTTTTGTAAAGAGTGTCATGTAAACATCACGCTTTTCTACAACAATGAGTATTACAAAGCCTATAAAACAAACTGTTGCATTTTATTTAATTATTTTAATCATCTACAATCAAGCAAGGGAATATGCATACATTTATCAACACTTCTGTTTGGGTAAGGTTGTGTTTACATAAAAAATACAATTTATAAACGAATAACAATCTCAGGAATTTATTACAATATTTAAAACTACTAGAAAACATAATGCTACAATAAGTGTTCAAATTGTTCACATTCCATTTTCAAACACAATTCTGCTCTTAAATTATAAATTGCCCTACTAATATATCTTCTAATATTATTTATAGAATCAACGATACTTCTGCGCAGTTCATTAATATTGGCTGAAACGCTTTGATAAATCTTATTTTTCAAAATTCCCCTTAAAAAGTAATCCGATGGGGATAAATTTCTCGGATATTTCTTCTTGCACATTTTTATGGGAATTGTAATAAATTTCTAACATATCGCGTTTTTCTTCACTTGAAAATTTCATTTTTACGATAAAGTTACTAGTAAAGTAAATTTCAAGAATTAAGTTTAAATGGAACTGTCACATTTTGTTTTGAACAAAAGTGTTGATTTTGTTTACATGATAATCTTTACAAAAATAATAAATTAAAAATTTTGGCTCAAATGTAAAATTAAAACATAATGTGTGATATATCATCGTAAACAGAAAAAAAATCTTGCATTAGAAAATGTAGAAATCCAATATGACGGCCATAAGAAAAACAAAAATTGTCTATTGTTTCTCCGCCATCTTAAAAGCTACAATAAATCCAATAACATATTTAGATCCTCCATTAAAAAGTGCTCTAATAATGTCTTAGTGTAAAATGCGCAATAGTAATAGTTTTCGAATAAGAAAGTAAACATGAAAATTCAAATTTTTTATTTTTTCGCGATTTTTTGAAAACAAGAAAAGGTAACTCCAATTTCTCAACAGATTATATATCAACGTTATAATACACAACTTTTCCGTAATTTAACCAACTTCGTATCTCTTAAGATAACTGAAATAACTGCCGCTCGAAAAACTGGCACTCTGTATATTAACAGGCTTTTGACATGATTACATTTTCTTATACTTAATTTTCATATAAATAAGACTGTCACACGGGCTATCGACCTAAGTTCTTTCGATCTATAGAAATTTTAAATTAAATTTAAATTTACCATTCCAATTATAAAATTGCATGTAAGTATTTATCAATTAATTAATTTATGATCGAATCATTTAAATATTTATTTATTTACGAACATCCACTTTTACACATTTTGCTTATTTAATAAGATATCAGTACATTCATCACTAAGATTAAATTAAATACGCGTTGATAACAAATCACTTAAATGTATCTACAAATATAAATGGACAGTCCTATTACATAACTTATAATTAAAGATTACAAATGATTGTTTTTTGCATAATCCAGGATGCTTTCTCAAGAAAATATCTATAATTTAATAGTGCCACTTTAGGTTTAAATACAGTGGTGGGCTTGGTGAAGAGAAATGATGGATGATTAGCTCAAAGAATATTAAATAAATTAGAGACAACATCACTTGTTGCAGGAACATTAAATAAAGCTAGAAAACATTTTGACAAAATTGAACATTCACACATTCAGGCTATATTTCATCTTTATTAAATTTACTAAAAGAATATTGGGAAATCTAGAAATCCGTGACATCGTGCCATTAGAACCAAAGTTAGTCTGATGAAAATTTACTTTAAAATCTTGAGATGAACTACATAAATAACGTTAGTGCTAAAAATCTTGGAAATGAAACTGTGTTTAATTGCGGCGACCTATTAAAACCTTCATTTCTACTTTTATGTGCTATTGTAAATGGCGTTAATTTGTGTGAAAGAGAGAAATGATTAAGGTGTAAAAGTAACGTATAAATAGAAACAATGGCTTGACAAAAATTCTTTACAAAGAAATGTAAACGGGAACACGCTGGAGGTGACACCTTCCGGTACATCAACAAAGAAGCGAGAGTAGATGTTGAGCAACTCATGGTCAGGGACTGTCTGGATAATTAGTATCATTGTTAGGGCTCTGTAATTGTTGAGACTTCAATATAATAATAATAATAATATTTATTTGTTTAACGGACATGCCATTCAAACATATATACAGTTTGTAATACATATATAATAAAATTAAGTACAAGTGACAAAGTTTTAAAAATGTGAACACCAATCACTAGTACCGAATTTCTCAACACGACATAATTCAATATAAAGATGAATGAAAGAGAAGTCTGGAAACCACGTAATATATTTGATATCAGTTTCTGAAATAATCATTAGCATTTTCACACGCGTCCTCGCTGGTCAGGGATTTTGAAGTTTATTAACTTTATAACTTTTATCTTTTTTAAAATGTATTTTTACACCACGTAGATGTTTGTTACTCTGCAGTGTATCATCTTTTAACAATTAGTCGCCGATTTGCCATGTTTATCATTAGTTTTGGAACACATATCTCATCCCTGATGAAGCCATAAAAATAAATGGCGAAATAAATAAAAACCGTTTCATTCTACTAGCCTAAGGCGTGACCACACCCGATATCTTCTCCCTACATTTACATTTGACGGCTGTACTTCCCTAAAATTTTCTGAAATAATCTATATTTTGACAGTACTCATTGGTTTTCCTCAATCAAATCAGTCATTGCTAGTTTACCTGTTGAAATGGCAATATGGATTTGACGGTTCTTTAAATTCTGTGAAAGATTCCCACTTTTGGTGATGTTTTGTTAATTTATTTAATGAGATGGCAGCACTGCCCTAAAAATTGATGTTATAATGGGGATTTTACTGTTTTTTGCTTATTAATCGATTTTTCTTTAAAAAATTAGTGTGGTTTAAAAAAACTTATTCGTTATAAGTTACTAATTTTGGCATTCTCTACAATTTTACGCTTCTACTATCATTTAATAATTGAGTGGTAGACCAGCAGTGTCTGTACACAAATGCTGAACTCCGCCTTTTTCCTCGGTATCTTTTGCATATATACTGTATATTATTATTGTATTGTTATATTTGAGGAAATAAAGAGTAATATTATTATTATTATTATAGACAAAAAAATCAATATTTTAACATCCTGTATCTCGAAAACGAAGCGTTTTCGGACATATCTTTTTGATGTCCCCTACCGCTCCTAAAATTTGGTCGGTATATTTATGGAACACCCTGTATATAACAAATTAATAATGACTGAAGAAATGTTGCTCTTCCACTGTACATACTTTTAAATTGAGTATTAAAGCCGGATTAAACGAGCGTTACAGTAATTTTCGTGCACACTAAAACCTTTTCAATACAATTCCCACATGTTATTCACTTATCTTGCAGCATGTAACACATGTTTAATGGTACCACAATACAAACCATACAAATCTGCAAAGAATTAACGGAAAGAGCAACAATAAACAATTGGAATATTTTAACACCTGTCTTTCACACTCGACTTAATTAAGTTTCCGTTAGTTTATTGGCGCTATTAAACGGCTGTAATCTGCCACAGATAACTTCATATTAAACGCAATTCGTATCAATAACGTCAAATACTAACGGTTGTTTATTTATTTAATAACAAGTGTCGCAGATGTAAAGTTCGATGTACGTTTAATTGCAATATTACTGAATTACCTGCTGCATATAAAATAATTATTGCTTACAGCAAATTGTCATTAAATCTAGGAATTTATTTTTTTACACTTTTAAGACACTTTTACTAACTTATCGGTTGTCAAGAATGAAATAGAGCAAAAATGTACATAATTGAATTCGACTATTTTCCAATAAAAACTTTTTATTTTTAATCAAGTATGCACCCATTTTATCGATACACTTTTGCCATCTTAGAGTATCACTTGCGGCGGAATACGGTTGATTTTTTTCAATAATTTGTTTGTCGGTTTTTATACTCTTGATATTTCATATGACCCTACAAGAAAATCAAGTGGATTTAGGTCTGGAGAACGTCCTTGCCATTCAATTACTCCTCTGCGTTCGATCTAGCTTGCAGGAAATATTTCGTTGAAGTAATGAACAATAAAACGCGCAAAATGTGGCGAAGCTCCATCCTGTTGGAAACAAATATTTTTGATCGGTTTAGATTTGATTTGAGCACAATCTCGTTCGTCAATAAATTTAAATAGCCGTCACCTTTTAAATTTACTCTTATGAAAAATAGCCCTATTATGTTTTTACTAGACCAACCCTCACATTCAATCGTTGATCTGTGATCTGTGTCCTTCGACAGATCTAAAGTAGACAAATGAGAGTTTGTAAACATTGTACATTACACGTTAGAACAACGCCTCCTGATTGTTAAACACTATTATCAAAATGGTGAAAGTTTTATTGGCACCATTCGTAAAGTGCGTTCAATATTCGGCCGAAATAAAAATTAAGAATAATCGAAAAATTCAAAAGTACTGGTTCGATTAGTGATGTACACACACAACAGAGGTCTATTCGTCATCGTGCACAAGCAACAGCGTATTCTCACCACAGATTTGCATTTCCATGCCTACAAAGTCCAATTGAACTGCCAACAGACCATTCATAGCGAAGAGAGTTCACCAATTAAATCCTTGAGCAACAAGAAGTGAATGCCGATTTTGCGGTCAAAAACATTTTCAGTGTTGAGGCTCATTTTCACCTCGATTAGTTTTGGCTTTCTTTTTATGCCAGACTATAGAAGAAGGATGTATATAATGCGATTTCATTGTTTATTTATTGTTTGTATTTCTTTAACAAAAAATAGGAGGGAAACCATTGTCCCATAAGCTCTAGTCTTGGACTAAAATGTCCCAATAGTATTCAAGGTATGAATAAAAAATAGCAATCATTTACATAACAGATGTTTACAGCCTAAGCAAACTGTTTTTGTTCAATCTGCGCCTCTCCGGCATCACCTTCTGCGGGTAAGTGATATCCAACATTTTTCATTTTCTTTGATACTTATTCCTGATTTTGTGGCGATTCTTCTTGTGTAATTAGCATGTTGCCGTCCATATTCAATGAATTGCTCCGGAAGAGGGACCAAAAATGATATAAATGGTAGTTTTTTTTCTTTGTAACCTCTTAATACACAATTTAAGCGTTTGCTGCAGCTACTAATAACAATTTGAAAAAGACTTTTTTCCACCATTTTGCGGTCATAGAGGAAAACCATTTGATCCGACAGATCTACTCCACCCATGCACAAATTGTAGCATTTGAACATTTCTGGACGTGGCATTCAACTTTTGTACCATCTTTCATCGTATGCTTGACAGTAACAAGGAATTTGTGTGATAATTACTCAAACATATAACTTCCTTCGTGTCTTTCCAAACACAAGCTACTGATAATTTCTGAATCAACTCTATTCAATTTATTTTCAAATGTTGGACAATTTTTAAGATTTAATGTTCCGGCAGCAGCAAACCGAATATCATTCATCAACTGTAAGCAAATGGAAACTTTTTCTTTTAATATTGTACTTATTAGTGTATTCGTTCCTTCGACAGCTGCATCCTCTTTTCCGCAATAAATTTTGAAATCGTACTGTTGCTATATCTGTATCCGTCTTTTTATTGGCTTTAGTGGAAGATATTGTTTTAGGTTAAATCTGCTCTTGAATTTTGCCATGGATTCATCAATAGATTGAAATGGGCCATCAGTTCTAGTTTGAAGACTCTATTTCAGACATGACGTACTTACATGTAGTATATTTTAGAGGCTTTTCTGGGCGATTGAAATACATTTTTGCTGTCAGGAGCTTGAATCTGTATATAGATATATTTTTATCGTGGAATTATCCTTTTTTTTTCAATAACATGGTACACGGAGCAAGAGTCTAACCACGAATTGCATTTGGCTAGACAATCCAGAGAATTACTCATGCTTTTCAGCGTCAATAAACAATAATAAACAATAAACGTCAAAATGCGTAAATTGCTTGGCGAATTGTGTGCATATTGTGTTCTACAGGGTGTTGAATTGCAAAGCGGGCCATAGGGATTTACATGTAAAATTTGAAATGTGTTAATATTGGCTCCCCTAATTATTTAATAGTATCGGTCTATTTACATTATTTTTAAAGTTTATTAAGCTTAATAATTTGGTACCTTATTCGATAATTTCTGCAGAGTATTTACCGAGATATTTGCAAAAAGCTTTAGAATTATTTTGAATTAAAAGCAAAGGTTTGCCATGAAATCATAATGGTGGATATTTCATTTTGCTCTAAAAAGTTACGTTTGCTGTCGCATTACGATTTATTCTACACAAGAAAAAGTATTTATAATTAAATGGTTTTACGCAGGTACTATTTAAGAATTTTACGTAAATTTCCGGAGTAGGCAAAAGTACTATTCAAAGAATAATTACTACTTTACTTCCTAAATTTGAAATTGGCTCCCTTAATTATCGGTTTACTTACATTATTTTTAAAACTCGTTAAACACTACTTTTGCTGGGTATTGCCTTCTACAAAAATCAACACTAAACAAATGACGTTCACTTCTTAAATAATACCATTAAATCATAAATACTTTTTCTTGTGTTGAATACACGGCCGGTTGTTAATCGTAATGCGACAGCAAAAGTCACTCTTTAGAACAAAATGAAATATCTGCCATTATGATTTCATGGCAAACCTTCCTTTTTAATTCAAAATAATTGTAAAGTTTTTGAAAATATCTGGGTAAATACTCTAGAAACTATTAAGTAAGGTACCAAATAATTCAGCTTAAAAAACTTTTATCCGCTACCGACAACGTAAATAAGCATTGCTTCTATAGTTACAGGTACTGTAAGTGGCTGATAACATTCGTGGTGTTTGTTGTCCTTGGCGACGGAACTTAATTTTTACTTGCGGACCTAGGAAAATAATAAACAGAAACGTAACGCTCCAACATATAGGCGAGCAACATATTTTCGTCTATACCTATAGCATCGGCATCCTTTTTACATAACCACTGCTTAAAAGAGTCGTAACAGGGCACATACCTTTTTCGATTTTTTCGTTAACAGGTTCTAACACGCAATATTCGCAGCTTCGTTTGCATCCATGCCCGCAAAAACTGTCACTGGATTTACACAAACAAACAAAATTCGACATTGTTTTCTCGGTTGCTGGGTTGCTATAGGACGCATAGGTGACTATAAAAATTTGAATCCCAAATGTTACAAGCCGTATTTTAGAATATTTTCGGTAGCGGAAAAAAAAATTAATAAGCAACACGGAACGTAATGACAATTAACATTTTCGGCAGGCGACGAGCCTCGGCTCCGCCTCGGCTCGTATTCGCCTACCTCAAATGTTAATACGTCCTTACGTTCCTTGTTGCTTAAATAACTATTAAAATAATGCCAGCAGACCAATAATATCAAATAATTAGGGGAGTCAATATTAGCACATTTTAAATTTTACATGTAAATCCCTTTGGCCCGCTTTGCAATTCAACACGCTGTATAAGAGTGTGTTCGGTTGCGAATACGGCCACAGGACAACCAGGCATTTTGCCGATGTCCTTAGCCAAGAACCAAAAATTCTAAACCAATAAAAAATGAGTATAGTGAAAAGAATTGAAAATAAAAGGAAGATTCCTTTCTTCTTGTCGCTATGTGCACTTTTGATTGGTTTATAATATCAGAATAGAGCTATTTGATTGGAGGAGATGTGATGAGTTGGATTGTCGCCTTCACATTACTTTCTCGTATTTCGTAACGGAGAAAGTAAAAAGTATCTAACTCACATAAACCCGTATTTAGATCAACCAGAATATCACATTGTTTATCTTCGGGAATATCACCGCTCCAACTGGATTGGAATCCAAAATTTCTGGTTCTTTTTCTTCTACTATGGATGTTCCAGGAATATTTATATACAAATCAGATTATGATTCAATGAGTTCTCGCGTAGAAGATTCTTCATCAAAATCAGAGAGCCCAGATGAATTTTCGTTGTAATCGCTCTCGATGCCGCTTATATTTTGTGCTAATTCAAGCAATTCCTTCTCGGAAAGAGCTCTTCGTTTCATCTGTAATGAGAAGTATTACAGATTTTAGGGACAACTGCGAACCATATGGAAGCCTTTGCGTGTTTAATAAGGTTATTAAACACGCTAATTCGCGCTTTGATTCACAGAACGCGAACTATGATAAAATTTTGTTTACCCTGTTTAATAGTGATTTTAATTTTGATATTACAATTTTAATTACAACTAATTTTGATTTTAATTTTAATTTTAATTTTCATTTCGATTTCGATTTGGCGCCCATCAAACCGTTTGACGATATCAACACCTTCTACCAGACCATCTTCAGCTCCAGCCGCTCCGTGCTCTGCCCCGGCGTCCGATGCACCAGCCGCCCCAAGGATTGAAGACCGAAATCGAACGTCTTGGTACCCGTCGTGCCAGTGCACATCAGGATGAAAGCTCATCCCAGGCTGGACCAGACGTGACTGCTTCTAGGATGCCGCATCCAGTAATCTCCTCACGGATGGATCTTCAAGGACCAGTGTCCCGTCATCATCCTAGGACCCAGGCATCCAGCGATGTCGAGATCCAGTGTCGAGATGACCGAATCCCTTCGCACCACAACCGCGGACGGATCTCTCCAAGGATCAGTGTGGTGACCAGCGTCAAGAGCAGCCAGTACTGCCTCCCCAAGACGCCCAACAGCAGTTTCCAGTGGAACTTGGATCCGGTGTGGGAAGACCGAATCCCCTCACACCTCAACCTTGGAAGGATCCACCCTCGCGGTGACATACCCACGACAACAACTCCAACTGGCATCTATCATGTGTACATACTTTTCTACGTACTTCAAAATTCTCTCGTTTTCCGGGGCCGTTTGTTATAGGCGCTTACTTTATCTACGCGTCTTAACAAATGCGTAATTATCTTAATTTGCATTTTATGAGGTAACCATTGCTCCTTTTCAATATTAACATAAATTCCGCATTATTGAAATTTCCAAACAACATAATTTTCGAAGAAGTACAGCTGTCAGTAACAATACAATGAAGGGATAAGCCTCCGTCGCTGTGAATCTTCCCATCGAGGACGTCGTTAGGACATTTCGCAGAACTATTAGTGGAAATGTGCAGCTGCCACTTTCAACACAATAACCTGTTGATCCGCCTCCCGCTGCCTGCGTACGTGATGAAATCGGTTCGAACCCAAATTGTTCTCGGAAAGGCAATTTGCCGGTTCAAACACGTGCGCCGACCTCGATGCTAACGTCGCACCCTACCACCACCACCACCACCCGCAACCGGAGAAGAGTAGGGCGTGGGCCCCCATAAAAGGCCGTGGAGGGCTCCCCAGGCATCAGATAAAACACAAACACTCAGCTTAAATATTCAGTCCATCATTCGTCACAACACAACAGTCAGAACACCCAAGTCGCCGCCACGCTGAGCCTAAACGCCGTCGATCCACCGACGCCGCCGCAGCCGCTGACGTTGCCATAGCCGCCGCCGCCGGTTCTGCCATCGCCGCTTCTGCCGCTGCCGCTGCTGCCGCCGCCGCTTGTGCCATCGCCGCTTCTGCTGCCGCTGCTTCTGCCGCCGCCGCTTCTGCCGCCTCCGCTTCCGTTACCGCCGCTTTCGTCGCCGCTACCACCGCCGCTGCCACTGCCGCCGCCGCTGCCACCCCCGCCGCTGTCGTTGCCGCCGACCCACCAGTCAATCATCCACGAACTCGCCTGGCATCCCCATGCTTCACGAACATTGAGTGAATTGTTGGTGACTTTCGAATTTCTGTTTGTGACATTATTCCTTGACTTTTTTTTTGTTCCCGCGTTTATATATTTTTATTCTTGAACCTTGAACATTTTTCTGTAAATATCCGTGTGTAAATAATAGCGATTGTTATCGCGCCAATCAGACTATTACTACCGCCACCCCATCCTTCGTGTTTCTTGTGCTGTGTCTCATAGCTACACCGACTCCAAGAGCTAGCTGGAGGTCGACGAGGGCGGTTTTCACACCCTTTCGCTGCGACTCCCCTGTGACATATTCATAAATGATCTAAAAAATGCCTTGATAAGGCGAGACTTGTCGAGAATTTGGAATATACAGTTTCTTTTATTCGCTAGTATTAGCATCTATTCCATATTATTATTCTTAAATATAGTAGTAGCAAAAGGATTTTTATTACGGCTATCGACCTATCGGTTTTTATGCCCTCTTAAATATATTTATGATATACAGGGTGCCCGGATTTCATGTTCAACTTCTGCATTTGAAGAGATCGAGGGATGGTCAAATCAGCAAAAAGGTGCAGATTCGAGAGTTCACTAAGAATACACCCCCAAATCTCACTTGTCATGGCCCAATTGTTCAAAATAAAAATAAAAAAAAACTTGTTTTTTGTTTGATTTTGTTTTTATTTTTATTTTGAACAAGTGGGCCATGACAAGTAGGATTTACGGAGGTGGATTCTTAATGAGCTGTCGAACCTGCTCCTTTTTGCTAATTTGACCATCTCTTTAACTCTTCAAATTCAGATGTTGCCCTTGTTGTCTGTCCCTACGAAATCCGGGCACCCTGTATATGATAAACATTTTAGTTAAATATTAAAATAAAACATATTAATGCATATTGCGTCATTTACATAAACCTTGAATTTCTAATTATCGACTGATAACTTAATTGTTAATGTACGGTTTGTTAGCTCTGAAAGTAAACGCAGGCTGTTTTATGATTTATAATGTTTACATTATTACAAAACGGTAATATTCAGTAAACCTGAAGTGTTGGTTGACCGTCAATAATAAAATTATATTTGCCTGAAATTTATTTGCACAATAAAGTATAGCGTAGTGTAGTACTTAACCTATTTATAGATTTATAATTTATTAATTGCTGTTGATTACATTTTGGAATCTTTTTCTAGGCTAATGTTTAGGTACCAAAGGCTATGTATTTTAGTTTTTTACAGGAATTAAAAACACAGTCACAATGGATTGATCACATTAACTTACATGGACTTCGACTTTGTTGGGTTTAATAAATAAATAAATAAACTCAATATGAAATAAACATTTAAGTGACGATATAGAGATTTCGGAGGCCCAATTTTTTAAATAGTATTCTTGATACTGCTGTGAGTTGATAAAAACCTTTTAGACTCTATAAATAATTACTCAAGTGTTGATGGTATAAACTATTAACAATTTATAATAGTCTTATCAAATTAAAACTGAAGGCATTTACTTCTTGATACATCTAAAGTAAAACACTTTAATAATAACAGAATGATGTGATATTAACAAAATAGTATTCCAATATATGGGTTTTTTAAAGAAATTATGTTTGAGGCAAATTGGCTAAAGCAATTAGGCTATTGAGCTACAACCGATTTTAAAATGATATAGGCCAACCACATCCATGGACCCGGACGGTAAGTTTTCGTCAATTAAATTTAACCACTCAGCGAGGACAAAAATATCAAATACTGCAAGTTATTATGCAGGAAAGAAAATAAAGGAAAGAGATCCAAAGGAAGAAGATGAAACTCATATCAAATATTGCAAAGTTATTATGCAGAAAAAAAAACAAAGGAAAGAAATCTATAGGAAGGAAATGAAACTTGTGGCGGCTGGAAAACCTTACGGAGTGGTTTGGCTGTACTAGCAACTAATTATTTAGATCTGCGGTCTCAAAAATAAGATTTGCCTACCCTTTGCGGGGCGGTGGGACATATACGTCCCACCTAGATTCCCTCGCTCAGATGCCATTATTTTGTACCCTAGGCCATGTCTCACGTGGACAATTCGTATTGGGGGTTTTATGAGTTCCCTCAACTACCCAAACTAAAAATTTGGCATTATTGTTCGCTGGGAATTTGTTATTACAAACTATAGTTTCTATCTGGAAAAAAATTGTATTTTGAAATGAGGATTCAAGATTTTGAAGAGGATGAAATCCCAAGTAATAGCAAATCAGTAAATGACGATTTCGAGGATAGCGAAGACGAGGAGTCTCTCTGTCAGGATAATTTATCAGAAGAGTAATTTATCGGGCTCAGTGCTTTAGAGAGAGAGTCAGACGAGGCTAGTGACTCAGATGACGATACTCCTCTAAGCATTCGGCTATCTGGGATGGACGGAATCTGGGACAAAACGTAGGGGTGCTACCAATAAACCTTTTGTCGAACATACTGGTCCTAAGAATCTACCAGAGAATGTCAAGAGCCCGGGAGATTTTTTTTTTATGTTTATTTTCTGAAACCAATATCAACTCCATTGCAGATCAATCTAATCTCCATTGCTGTCAACAAAAAAAAGAATTTACGGATATCACCTCCCAAGAAATCAAACAATTTCTCAGTCTGAACATAATGATAGGAGTTAAACGGTTACCATCCTACCGCGATTATTGGTCTTCCAACGTCCAGCTCAATGATCGTTATGTTAGTTCTACGATGAGCGTGAAGAAATTTTCGTTTTTACTATCCAGTTTACTTCTGAATGACCGTTCCAAAGAACCAAAGAAGAATTAAGCTGGGTACGATAAATTGTCAAAGTAAGACCCTTTCTTGACAACCTCTCAGATATATATATATTTGCGATTTTATGACCCAACTAGAAATCAAGCGGTAGATGAGAACATGATCAAGTTCAAGGACAGAAGCTCCATGAAGCAGTACGTACCCATGAAACCGGTCCCGAGAGGCTTCAAATCTTGGGCGAGAGCTGATCATTATGGCTATGTTTGTGAGTTTCAAATGTATTCCGGAAAGGTCCAGGGAAGACCAGAACTTTTCTAAGGCGAAAGGGTAGTAAGAGATCTGACTCGAACATTGGTCAACAAAAACTATTGTATTTATTTTTATAATTTTTCTACCACCGTGGACTTGATGTCGAGTTTGCTAGTTGACAGAATTTTGGCTTGTGGAACGGTGCGGAAAAATAGGAGAGATTTACCCAAACTACAAACGAGAGATAACGAAGTGTCGCGCGGGGATGGTGAATTCTGGACTTCTTATAAAGCCATACAATGGGTGGATCGATAAGAAGCCGGTACATTTTCTAACCAATTTCCACGACGCTTCTATCATCTCAGAAACCAGAAGAAAGCAGAAAGATGGAACTCTGCAGGTAGTTTCTTGTCCGATTGTAGCCAAGGATTATAATGCCCATATGAGCTGCGTTGACAAAGCGGATGCCATGAAAAATTGTTACCAAATATCTCGCAAGAGTAAGAAATGGTGGCATCGAATTTTTGGGCACTTCGTAGACGTGACTTTGGTGAATTCTTTTATTTTATAAAAATTGTCCTTTCCAAAGAAAACTTTATCGCTCAAGGACTTCCGGCTATCAGTGATTGATCACCTATTAGGGTTTCCTGATCGTCCAAAAAGAGGAAGACCTTCATCCGAGCTCCCTTCTAGAAATGTGCAAATTGCAGCTCAAAGGCAAATGAAAAACGGAAATTTTTTTATTACAAAACCTGCAATGTTTCCCTGTGCATAGATGAGAAGAGCAATTGTTATGAGAAATTCCATCTAGCTAAAACATCATGAAATCGTAACAAACGCCCGAAAAAATTCAAAACAATACGTGGTTAGAAGAATTTTTTTTTTTAATTAGAAATAAACAAATGAAAGATCAAAAACTTACAATGATTGTGAAAAAAAAACAAACAAAAAATAAAAATTAAAAATACAAAAAAACAAACAAAAAATACAAAAAAATCAATGAAAAAAATAAATAAAAACAAAAACAAAAATACAAAAAAGAAGAATAAACAAAATACAAAAAAATACAAAACAAAAACAAAAAAATATACAAAAAAAAATGGAACTAGCATCTCCTCACGTCCACGTCATTAGTTCTGAGTCACGCAAAGCGGGAGAATATGTCTTTAGCAGGCTTCGACAATTTTTTTTTGTGATTATCTTGCTTGTCACAATTTGAAAGTTTGAGTGAGTGTAAAACTGCCAAAATTCATTCTGGATGTGTTAACGTTACTTAGCCGTCTCAGAAAGCTATAAAATGACGTCCAATTCGTACTTTTATGTCTACTGCTCCATCCGGACAGGTCTATGTTGGCTGTCAACAGCCAAGATCTGCATTTGACAGCAAGCTTTGTCCTCAAATCTCCAAAAATATTCAATAAATGCTGATTTTTGTATGATCTTTGCTGATTACATTATTTTACAGTTGGTTTGGCAGTTGCCAGCTGCCAATGCCCATCTCGGATATCAATATTCTGTCCGGTAAAACCATGCCAACCTTGTATTTTGATTTCGTTCTCTTCACTGGGACAGTTATTTGACCGTTGTCAACTGCCAACATATTCTTCCCACTTCATTGTTAGTCATCAATTATATTCCCAGAGAGCCAATGAACGTCTGGCTACTGGGTTTGATTTTATAATACATGACTTGACAGCTGGTTTGACAGTTGACAAGATGTCAAAACTCTTTTCCGATGTTGCAATCTTGTTCAGCGACTTTGGGAAGCGGGAAACGACGCCCAACTTGTTTTTTCACTACATTCTGTCCATTTTGACAGTTTTTGACAGCTGTCAACTATCGGAAAATTCCTCCCACATCATTATTGGTCTGTAACCTTCCTGGATCTGCCAATAAACGCCTATTTCCCGATTTTCATTGCATTTTCCGACACTTGACAGCCGATTTGACAGTTGACAGCTGTTAAAACTCATTTATGACACCGAAATCGGAATCAGCGACCCCGAATACCTAAAGTGCCAAAGTGCCATTAGTTTCCCCGTTTCATCTCCTTCCCAAAAATGTGTCCCTCAAAGGGTTAATGATTTCAGACTTAATAGGGTATTAAATAAACGTACTATGAACAATTATGAAATGGTAAAACTTTGCTTACGAATAACTTATCCCGAAGAGAAGCAATCTACTATCATGTTTGGATATCCAGTATACATTTCACGCTGTATATTATCGTAATTTGCTCTAGATATGGTTAATACATTCATATAGACTAAAAAAAATGTCTGTTTTAGGCGACGGGGATCGTCCCGATTGGACGAGCATCTCGCAACATAATACCGCATAACTTGTAAAGCTTTTAATAAATTTCGTCATAAAAATTTGTGTTTAAGGCTGAAACTTGTCTTAATATGCATTGAAACCCCTGTCACTGTAAGTTTAACAGTTTTTGCAAAATTAATTCCTAAAAAATGACTCTCAAAACAACTGTCTAAACCGTGATACTCTAAATACAGTTTAAGTGATTTAATTTAAATAAAAAAGAAGCAGATGGTAGCATTGCTCAAATTCGGTTATTAATGCACTCGATGAATTGTAAACACGTTAACCTTGTACGGTTTCCACAAATACGCACATAATGTGTGCCAATAAAACTGGATGAAAGTTGTTCGAACATCAACAACGAAATCGCATTCCTTTCGTACCTTTTACAAATTTATTAATACAAGACTTCATTCGCGATTAAAACTTATTGTTAGTATAAACGACGCATTATGTACTATTTATGATGTAGTGTCGTAAAGTGTGATTTATGATGTAAGTAAAAGTCAGTATTGCCATAATACACATAAAATGTTTACATTATGATTCACCTTATCGAACTGCTTTCACGGTAATTTAACTTCTAATCAAAAGGCCAAAACCTGTCAGAAATTAAACATTTTATATATTAAGGAAGTACTGACTTTTACTTTCATCATTATATACAAGTTTAGCGTTTCAATTTTTGGAAGTAATGTTCTATTAAACTCAAGTGGAAAATTTACCAGGTTTTAATAATGAACAATTTAATTTTAAAAGCCAATTCCAATAATATTTATAATAAATGTATCCAATACTTAGAATTTTGCTTATCACAATTTGAACTTGAATATTGATGAGGTTTTAAATGTAAAAAAAAAATGTTGACGATACAAAATTAAATACTTGGAATCATTAAAAATACCAACCAATGAAAGATGGTTTGCAGTGACGGTTTGTGGGTTTTTTTCTGGTACGGTCGAGGAACGAGAGGTGGTAATACAGATAGGTGCGGTCACGCAGCCAGCCGATACTGCAACTGACCCTACCTATCTGTATTGCCACCCTTGTTACCTCGGCCGTACCAGAAACCGCGAACCGTCACTGATGGTTTGAAATATTTAATCACTTTGATACGAAAACATACCGTTCAGCAATATTACGAAAATAATTAAATTTGGATTATGCTCGTCAGGCAACAGAAA
Organism: Ocypus olens; assembly: GCA_910593695.2. Taxonomy (NCBI): domain Eukaryota; kingdom Metazoa; phylum Arthropoda; class Insecta; order Coleoptera; family Staphylinidae; genus Ocypus; species Ocypus olens. The sequence continues at coordinate 8,434,302 of OU343054.1, read as the reverse complement.
GAGTTTTTTCAGTTGTAAGTTTTTAAGTAAGTTCACATAGAAACATTTTAAGGTAATATTGCATGTTAGGTGCAATTCATATCTAAAATATTTTGCTAAATAAGTATTGTTATATTTTCACTTTATCCATGTGACATTCGTGAACATTCTCGAATTCGAAATTTCTGGGGAAATATCTAAAACGATTTCGACTGTATTTTAAAAGTTAGAAAATCTTCTGGTGAACTATTCAAAGTGTTTCATGGATATTAATTCTAATTGTTTTTGCTTAATATTTTCAATAAATTAGAAACAACCTTACTTGTTGCAGAATGCATTAAATAAATTCAATAAAACGAAATGTAGCCTGAATATATGAATATTCAACCTGTTCGTAACTTTGCAAGCAAAATTAAGTCTTAAGTAGTTGTTTCAATAAGTTATTTGTTTATAGTCTTAGTAAGACTTAATTTTGCTTGCAGAGTTACGAACAGGTTGAATATTCATATATTCAGGCTACATTTCGTTTTATTGAATTTATTAATATTTTTAATTTTTAATATGCAGTTAAGTGTCATAATCAGTGAAACTAAATTAAATATGCGTCTACTCGAAAATTTTTATTGACACACTTATCCATTCCGTAATTATGCACAAACATACACGAACACGTACAAAACATGTAACACGTATGCAAATGACCTGTATTTATATTTATTTAAACAGAAAATATAACGTGATAATTTTATTTAACCGTTATTATAATGGCATTCAAGTGATATCTGTATTGATGAACGCGATTATTATGTCTTTAGGCAAGAATAAAAAAATCAAATTTTTGTTTTATCACAAATTTTATCCTCAAGTGATAATAAAATCATTAATTAATTAAGTGCTGATAACATATCTATAATTGCATTTCAAACGTATAATTTCACAATGACAGCTATAATCATCGTGTATGCGTTATGCAGTTATAAAACTTTCCATTATGTAAACGTTAAATTGTACTTCCAAGAAGTATTCAAAACTGGTGTTGGAAAAAATATTAGCAAGTGTATGTAATCCGATGAAATCAATAATTTTTAATTTTTATTCACAATATTTCCTACCGGACTTAGTTTTACTAGATTGAATACAAAATATTTATATTTTTACTTTCTTCATTACGAAGTACGGGAAAGTATTGTGAACGTAAAAAATATTTCAATTTTTTTTAACGGAAATATCTGCTTTGTTGTCCCTAGAGACGATTTCAACGGAAAAAAAATGATGATTTGGCCATCATGTTACTGGTTGTTTCAATAAATTATTTCTGTATAGTCTTAGTAAGACTCAATGTTGCAGAGTCACAAACAGGGTGAATATTCATATATTCGGGCCAGGGGCGGCTCGTCATATAGAGCCAAGGAGCCATGGCACTACCTCTAGTTTTGAGCTCAGCAAGAATTTTTAATTAACTCTTAAAATTCTTTTTGAATGATGATAATGATGTTACGTGGGCGAAGAATGGCGTTACAGATTTAGTGCATGTCTGGGACAAAATGTAAAAGCACGATAAATCGGAAGTACACATATTTTCAAGTTGTTTGAATTCGGCTGTTTAAAATTATGAACCTTTACTTTACAACTGCTTTTTTTTGGCATAGGTTTGGCCTTACAGTCACTAACGATGATAAACTAATCTTGAACTATGAAGATTAATCGTTCTTTCTTTCTTAAAAAAAAAAAATTATATATTGTAAAAGTGCCATCAACACGAGCCGCTACTGAGAGTCATACTAATCAAGTAAATTGTTTTATTTGAATTATTTAAAATGTATCTACTAAATCTAAAGTTGTCGAAACTACCGGCACAGAAGGTGAAACAATAAGGTCATCCCAACAAAGCTAATTGTTTTATTTGAATTATTTTTCAAATTAGTTTCACTTTTTTTGGACAATTAAAGCGAAAATAAAAAATTGGAAAATTATTTTGAACAATAGAGTGATTTTTGAGACTAATTTGAACCATTTTCTTATTACAATATTCTGCATTTTTTATTATTTTCGATTTTTTTGTCTAAATTCTCTTTATTTTGACCTAACTTTTTGATTTCATTGTTAAAATTTTCGACTATTTGGTCCGCATTTTTAATTTTTCGCGACGAATTTTTATTTTTGACCTGTATTTTCGATATTTTTGGTCAAAATATTTTAACTTTTGGCCTAAATATCCTTTATTTTGACCTAAATTTGCGATTTAATTGTTTAAATTTTTCGACTTTTAGGCCCGCATTTTTAATTTTGACGACGAATTTTTCATTTTTACGTTTTTGACCTGTATTTTCAATTCTTTTGGATCTAAACTTTTGATCTGTTGACCTAAATATTCTTTATTATGACATAATTTTTTTATGTACTTGTTAAAATTATCGTTTTCTTTTTTTTTGTCCGTATTTTTGATTTTTCGAGCCGAATTTTTAATTCCTAGATTTTTGACCTGTATTTTAGATTTTTGACCTATATTTTAGATTTTTTTGTTTAAATTTTTGATCTGTTGCACTAAATATTCTTTATTTTGACATAAATTTTCGATTTGATTGTTAAAAATTTTGATTTTTTGGTCCGTATTATTTTATTTTTCCGGCCGAATTTTTAATTCTAGTTCCAAATTTTTAACTTAATTTTGGTTAAAATGTCTATAACCTGAATTATTGATTTATATGCGAGATTTTTTTTATTTTTTCCGGTATTTTCGAGTTTTGTTTATTGAAATGTTCGATTTTTTAGTCTGCATTTATTATATTTAAGCCCAAGTTTTCGATGTACTGTCTAAATTTTCGACTTTATGGCCAACATTACAGATTTTTATTATCTTTTTAAATCTTTTGACCTAACTTTTCGATTTTATTTTTAAAATCCTCGATTTTTTGGCCCCTATTTTTGATTTTTCGTTTAGTCTGCATTTATTATATTTAGGGCCGAGTTTTCGATGTTTTGTCTAAATTTTGGACTTTTTGACCAACATTGTGGATTTTATAAAATCTTTTGCTCTAAATTTTTCATTTTTTTATTTGTCTGTTAAATTTTTTCTTTCCTTGGTCCACTATTTTTATTTTCAGGCCAGAATTTTAGATTTTTGGTCTCAATTTTTTTCGTATATTTTTAATCCTATATTTTAGATTTTTTAACTTGAATTATTGATTTTATATCCTGATTTTTTTTTTGCTATTATTTTCGAATTTCTGGCCATAAACTTATTTTTGGCGGCTGAAAGTGGCAAATTATTTTGCTTCTACCCAAGTTTTCGATTTTTTTTCAGCGATTTTCATTTTTAGATCAGGATTCTTTGATTCTTTGGCCCACATTTTAGATTTCTGTATTTTCGATTTTTTTTTATTTTGGCCAAAATATTCGATTGGTTTGAAGAAATTTTTGATTTTTTTTGTCTGCAATTTTTAACTTTACGCTCATTTACAATGTTTCGTCTAAATTTTCACCATTTTAGGCCTATATTTTGTCTTTTAGCGTTCGTTTCGTTTGTTCAAGATTTTGATTTTTTGGTCAACCACTTTGATTTTTGAGTACGAATTTTAGATTTTTGGTCTTAATTTTTTTATTTTTGTCCCATATTTTAGATTTTGTCAACTTGAATTATTGATTTTATTGTGCGAATTTTTTTAAATTTTTATATTTGCTTTTATTTTCGAATTTCTCGTTGAACTTATGTTTAAAAGAGTTATTTTTGGGGCTGAAAATGGTAGATTATTTTTCTTTTGCTTGTATTTTCAATTATTTTGGTCTGTATTTTTATTTTTAAACCAGGATTTTTGGTTTGGCCAATATTTTAGATCTTCGGCTGTTTTGTTGAAAATTTTTGATTTTTTGGCCAAAATATTCGATTGGTCTAGGAAGATAAATGGTTCTTTGTTTCTTCAAATGGGGGGGGGGGGGGGGGGGCATATTCTATAAGTGACTCTACCATCAACATGTTCCACGAGCCGCCACTGATTCGGGCTATTTTTCGTCTTTATTACATTAATCATCACGTTACTTTTGCAGATTTGATGGTATAAAGCTATTTAGATTTATACTTTCATGTTTTATTTTTCATTTAAATGGTATTTTAAATGCACATCGAGCGTTTAGCAGGATTTGATGATGCTGATCCTTAAACATCAAAATTGTAAAAGATGAAAATGACAAAGTATATCTCCAATTCTAATAATTTTTACCGCCAGTTTACTCAAAAACTAATAAGATTCAGAAAAAAAAAACCAAATTCTTCATAAGTTGTTCGTTACGGCATTTTCTACAATTATTATTCATATAAATTTCATGTGACTGTTATCATTTCATAATTATAGACCAAAAATAACAACATTTTTAATCAATTTTTCTTCAAAAATCAATCATTTCATGAAAAATATTTTTAAACAGAATATGTTAATTTCTTTGTTATCTTCAATATTTTTTAAATATTTTTGTAGTATTTTTCTTATTCAAAAATTATCGGATTATCAGTGCTCTACTTGTATCACTCCAACTCATATTTATCATTGTTGCGAAAATTTTGGGCAAGTCATCAATTTTTTATATGGATAATAATGACAATAACATCTTGAATTATATATTTAAAGTTAGTTGTTGTCTGTTTTTTTTTTTTTAAGAAAGGATGGTTGATGGGATTTCGGGTTAAGGAGAGTGAATGATATTTAGGGAAATTGGCGTAAGCTACTTGGCTATTCTGCCACAACCGATTCTTTGTAATAAATTCATATATTGATATGAAAGGACAACCACTAGACAACCATGGACCCGTACGGCCATTTTTCATTCAGAAAAAGTGACCGTCCGGATGGGATTCGAACCCACAACCACGAGGCCCAGAAGCAGGGTCGCTACCCACTAGGCCACCGCAGCCCCGATATGTCTGTTGATTTTTTAAATTTCTATAATTTCATTTTATTTGTATTCTCGATTTTTTTCATTCAAAGCTGTTTTGCCGTCTTTGGTAGTAAACATTTACATTACTGTTATAATTGCAATCCTACTTGTTTTCACAGATTTTTGCATATTGTGTCCCTAATTATATCATACAGTTAAATTTAGAAAAGATCAGATTAAAAGTATACTAATTGAATAATCATTAATAACTGTAAAACTATCTGGGAATGAGGTGTAAAAGAATTCTTTTTATTCTCTGGTATTTATGAATATGCATCGCCCTACTGTAATTCAATTGTCAGCTATGTAAATGTGCGTACTTGTAATGCAAAGTCAGATTTATATCAAGTTTTATAATTCATAAGTAGAGCATGCTATTAGCTTAAATAATTACTGTATTAATAAATCATACGAAACACGTACGACTAATTTCACTATTTATTAAAATTTTGTTTCCTGACGTAACTAAATACCGTATATCTTGTTAATACCTCAATGGCGGAGCAGTATGGTACCTGCTAACGGTACGGACGTTATGGCTTCGAGTTATTAATGAAAATTTCCCATCTCGATTCATTGTTGTTGTGGTAGTCTTATTTATTTATAATATTGATGCTCGCATTACCCTGTCAGAAAGTAAACAAGATCTTATTGAAGCAGAATTAACTCAAATAAAAGAGATAAGTGAAGATATTTAATCGGAGCTAGAAGAAAGACGTAACAGATTACCGAATGTTATTCTGTTCAACTTCAAGGAATCTGCGTCCCTAATAACCAGTCAATTATGATATGACACCGATGACTCTTTGGAGTCACGTAAATTAATATACAACCACTAAAAACTATTCGATTGAGGAAGTTTGGTATCATCAACAAGACCCTTAAAATTAATATTTAAAACATACGATAAAGTTAAAGACGTCCTGCGAAGCAATTCTTTAGCGTCTAATGATTCATTTATTTTTCGTTCTGACAAAACTGAAAAGCAGATGGAATGTTACAACAAATTGGACATCAGAAGATCCAACGGTGAATTAAACCTTCGAATTGTTTACTCTCCAATACGTTCAAACCCCTCCCCATAAAAAAAAACTAACCATATACTACCAAAATTGTAGTGGTCTTAAGGCGCGCACCCGGGGTGGCTATCGGGCTTGAGCCCCCCAAGACATTTATATACCGAGTGTTAACCACCAAATATGGCCATTGAAAAATAGTGCTTTTTAGAATTGTATTTAATTGTAATGTTACTATCTTACACTTTTATTTAAAGTCATATTCACCGATTTTCAGTTTACACATAAGTATGTTTGTGTGTAAGTTATTATATGCGTGGGCCCCCCCCCCCCCCCCCCTCCAAGCCAAATTATTTCTGGGTGCGCGCCTGGTGGTGGTTAATAGAAACTATTTTGATACAATTATAATTTTCGAAACTTGGTTATATGAACATATATCTACCAGTCAGTTACAAATATCAAACTATACCGTCTATCGATCAGATCGTACCGTTGGTGGCGAAGTTAGAGAGGGAGGAATTTTAATTGCTATAAAAAGAAAATCATTGAAATCATCATTTATTTCAAGTAATAACACAATAAAACAACTATTTGTTTTAGTGAAAACCAAGGAAGAATCGTATGCTATTGGTGGAGTTTATTTAAAGCCTAATTCAGCCATCGAAACGTATATCATTGGGATTGTATTAAAGAAATTGTTGAACACTATAAATGCAACAACTTAATACTTTGTGGTGACTATAATCTTCCCCAACTAATTTGGATTCAAAACTTTTGCGAATCTTTACAACCCGATCGCGCTGCATTGACAATCGTCAACTGTTTTAATTTTCTAAATGCTCCTCAAGTTATTAACATTCCTAATTCACATGGAACTTTTCTTGATTTATGCTTTTCCACTGTCTCAGACATGAAGGTATATCTAGCACAAGATCCACTACTCCCTTGTGCTTATGAAATTGATTTCTCGGTCAAATCAATAAATAATATCATTACTTCCGAAGATATTTATTTCATCTAGCAGATTACGATGTAATAAATACGTATTTTCCCAGTTAACACAGTAACATGACACATACCTCTTAGCAACATGTCATTGTTTATATGTAATGTTAATGTTACACAGAAGTTACAATAATATCTCAGACTTATCTTTGATACCTTTATTTGTTATACATCTGGTACAGAAGATGTGTTACAACAAAAGCACACACATGTACCAACGGCAGCTTACTTCTTCTATAATTGTGGCATATGAGGTACAACATTATGTAGTGGAGGAAAAAATATGAAACACTTGAAATTCGTGAAATTTCGACCATTTTCAAACCGCCATAACTCGGCGTATTTTCAATCGATTTTGATGAATCTTTGAGGGAGAAAAACTTTGAAGTGTCTTCTTTAAAGTCATGCATGAGAACTTAAGCGTAACCCCTTCCGACCCCCTCTAGCACCCCTGTGAAAAAAAACAAATTTCAGGAAACCATGTCCAACTTTGACGATGTCTATGTAGTTGGAAAAATTTTGTCGACTCGATCCACCATAAAGGCAATAAAATTTGATCAATTCCCTATGCTGAACTCGAAGAACGAAGTTCCTACGGCGATTTGGCACCAAGTTATAAGTGTTTGAAAAAAAGTGCATTTTGAGGTTTTTCGCACATAATTCAACGACTTTTTAACCAAATTTGATGATTCTTACGCAAACAATCTCATTTTGGCCCTACTTTAAGGGGGTAAACTCAGATTGGAATGATCCCTTTTCGAACCCTTCAACCCCCGAACAAAAAAAAAACACGTTTTTGGGCAAAAAAACGTGCAACTTTGGCAACGTGTACCGAGTTGGATAAAATGTGTTGGCTCGATCCACTAAAAGGGCATTGAAATATATTCAATTACCTGTGCAGGACTCAACAACGAAGTTCCTACGTCGATTTGGCACAAAGTTATGGGTATATTATACAAACATCTTTATTTGAAAACACATTAACAATTTTTAGTTTTGCTTTACATTGTAACAATATTTCAGTATGCTATCGACCAGCAGTCCGCGTTCTTATTCTGTTATCTTCAGATATGTTTTCTTTTATTGCGGGGGCTGGTTATTGGAGTTTTGTGTCAGGGAAAGTTTTAGTAAGGATGTATATTCATATAGGGTTACATTAGGTTTTCGGAATTGAATTTTATAGTTTTTATGTTATTTACGATTTATGAAAATTATTCCCGATGTAACGCTAGTGCGTCGAGCAGAAACTTTTAAATCTGCTGAATGACGACAATGACGCATTCGGAGCTGTTCGGGTTCCGCCGCTTCTCGCCATTCTGCAAAGTCCGGACTGTACTTATAAGTAAACCTAGAAGCATAAAATATTTAATACAATAAAACATAGTTTTGCGTACTTAAATATATCAATGGATTTTTCAACTAATTTATTATAAATAGGACACATAGAAAAGAGAAGAGTTTTGAATAATAAATTTGGTTTAGGAATAGATAAATGAAAGAAAAGTTCTTGTTTATGACGATTAGGAACTTGAAATTGTAATTGGAGCATAATGTCTGAAAAATCAATTTATTTATTTTTTTCACAAACGGAAGAGAAAGTCGATTTCTCGGCCTTCAAAATCGTGAGAGAAATAACACTTCTCTCCGTAGGGAGAGAAGTAATCATTTCTCTCCATAGGAAGATAAGTAATCATTTCTCTGCATATGAGGATCCATTATTTATTAACTGTCACGGCTGACAGCATTTTTTCTAGGTTAGGTTTTAGAAACACGTATGAAAAAAATAGTATTTAGGGTGTCCCACGAGGTAGTAGACAAGCAATATCACGAAAGTGGTTAGTAGTACGAAAATGAAATTTGGTGGATTTAAATGGTTCGAAAAGATGCCCCTTTCTGAATACTTGGATTTAATTTTCGTTTCTCCATTTCCGAAAAAATGACATTAACTTCGCAATTTCAAATAAGAGACTCTACATAATTTTGTGAAGGTGATTGAAAGACAAATTCAACTATATCAAATTATTTTTATTCTTAAAAGAACATGGAAATATATACAAAAACAACAAAGAAAATTAAGAAACAAAAATAACAAAACAATTAATAAATGTTCTAAGTAACAAGGATTAAGGCTATAAGATGTTAACTTTACCCATACATTTGTAATCTTTTATTTGTAATGGCCTTTGGTACATAATTTAAAAAGGAAATAAGATTTATTACCAGATTTGTTAGGACGAAATTTAAGTCTTCACTTAGGAATCTTGTACAAGTTGCTCTTACCATATCTGCAGTTGTTTAGCATGCTGCTACGTTTCGATTCTAAAAGTCTTTCAGATCTATAGGTGGTGCAAAATACCGCATGAGTCTGAGAAAACGGGTAATAGCGATTTTGTTTAAAGTGCGAAAAGGATGTTGACATTTGCATTTAATTGTAATTGACGAAGATAGAGATATTATAGATGCGAGAGCACTTTGTTGTTTTAGCAAACATACTGCCCAACCAATTCGCTAATACCAGAAATGAATTTTATGTTCGACTGTACGAAAATAGTAACTTTTGTGGCTTACTTTTAGGCCAAAATGGCGTACATTTCGTACTAGTCCCATAATTGATAAAGTAAATTGGGCTCTCATGTCAGTGTCTGAAATGACAGATTTTAATTTTGGTTTGTCGTTTATGGACACCTAAACCATTCGTCGGATTTTGATGAAATTTTCAGGGGTTAATGTAATCATGCGGGGGAAGGTTTCTGTGTAAAATAGAATATGTTTGTCTACCATTTCTTGGTTTTCAATGTACATAACCTAACTAATAGTATTTGTTGTATTTAGCGAATGTCAGGAGGATGGAATAATGTACGTCAGGCATTACCAACTGAAATTGGTGCGACCTGCCGGTTGCTTTCACAACCTGTAATTAGCATTTAAAATTAAAACGTAAAATTAAACAGCACTCACTAACGTTTAGAGCCTAAACCGGTTTCCGCCAGACAAACAAATCCAACAGGACACGTCACCAGTAATAAGCTACGTATTGACGACGGCGCAGCGCAGCGGAGCCGTCGTTCGTCACCAATTATCCGCCTTAATATATATTGGCCATGCACGGACGACGGCGCAGCGCAGCGGAGTTGTCGTTCGTCACCAGTTACCTTGTTTGATTTTAAAAAGCTACGCACAGATGACGGCGCAGCGCAGTATTTACTTTGCTCAGTTCATGATTATGGTATCGATTTGATTACGTTGGCAGAAAATAAAACGAAGAATGTTGTGTATCATAGAGCATTACAATAATAAACACTATGTTTTTGAATATTTTTTTTAAAATTAATTATACCAATTCGAATTCAATATTCATAGTTAAGACAGGACAACGTCTGTCGGGTCAGCTAGTTACCAATGAAAAAGAGAGATCAACTATGATAGTGGTTTATAGCGATAGTACTTACTATTATTCATTATATTTACTCCTGAAGTTTCCAAGGTTTGGACATTTATTGTGCGAGTTAGATTGTTTAACCTAATCATCCATTTTCTATGAAATTTACAATGAATGACATCCGTGTGGCAACAAATGCACACTATGATTAAAATATATATAAATAAATTGCTTCAGTTTGTATATCAAACTATTCGAAAAATGCTAAAAGCAGTCGAACATAAAGCTTTGTATGTAACTCGTCCACAATAGCACTTTATGAACTCGCCTCCATTATTAGCCTCTCTCGCTTCGCTCGCTCGGCCATAAAACGTCTTGTCTTATGATTGATAGATTTGTTTGACACCAGCAGATCATATTTTTGAGCCTCTAATTTAAATAAATGAACTACCATTATACTGAACGATTTTGATGAGAATTCCCTTTATTATGAACATTTTATGAAAATGTTATGTTTAATTTACAAGAATATTTTGTTTTTGTAAAGATCATCGTTAATCGTGAAATATTGCAAAATCAATTCCAATGTATGAATGCCACAAAAGACTCTAGTTAACTACCAACTGCCCAAGCACCGCAAATCGGAGTGAGAATTTACCACGACTTATTATTTCTTTCTCACAGCGTCGCTTTTGTCAGACTCACAAGGTATATGACATCCAGCGTCCTTGGAAATCAATATACTCGGTAACTCGTCGAGAATGGTGAGGGGCTGCACCATCCTGTTGACACCACATCACTGCTCTCTCATTTACAATCAAACCCACAAATGATATGGTATCGCTGAATTTGTCTTCGAATCACCTTTACAAAAATCCATAAATATATAAGGAGTCTCATTTAAAATTGTGAAGTTGATGTCATTTTTCCGCAAATTGAGAAACAGAAATTAAATCTAAGCATTTAGAAAGGGACATCATTAAGAATCATTTAAATCCGCCAAATTTGATTTTCGTACTACTAACCGTTCTCGAGATATCACTTGTCTACTTCGTGGGATACCCTGTATATACCTCGGGAGAGAATGCTATTTGTCCCTCGGTGCGTTGTATAATAATAATAATAATAATAATAATAATAATAATAATAATAATAATCTTTATTGTCTATGAATGGTTGCAGGTATATTAGCAATTACATTTTAGACGCGTCAATTTACACATGTTAATAGGTAATACATAAGTAAAACTATTTATGTAACTAGATCACTTAAACTATAAAATAAATGTTCTAAGAGATACGTGTGAAGAGAACGTTTAAATATGTATATGTTTGGCGAATTTTTAATTTTTGCCGGTATTTTATTAAATACTCTAGGGCCAAGAATTTCAGGAGCGTTATTTGTTAATTTTAAACGACAACGCGGTATACATATATTGTCGTTATGTCTTGTGGGATAGCTATGTATGTCATTAACTGTGACATATTTGCCTCTATTTTTATACACGTACAGACAGAGTTCTAATATCAACAGGCATGGAAGAGGTAAAATATTGAAGTTTCTAAAGTGCGGTTTACAAGAGGTTCTTGGTGATATGTTAGCCATACATCTAATTATTTGTTTTTGGGCAATAAAGGTCGAATGCCAAGAACTTGAACAGCCCCAGAAACATAATCCGTATAACAATCGTGATTGTATAGTGGCAATCCCTCAGGCTTTCGCCTGCTTTCTTGCACCTCAGGAAAAATTACGCATTTCTTTTGAAGATAAAATAAAATCCTGAAAATTTAGTGTTTTGACTGTGGCAGCACTGAGAAACAATTTTTTGTTTTGAAGAAATTTAATATTTGACATAAGAAAATATTTCTACGGCGATTTCAATAGTATATTAAAACGGAACAAAACAAAAATATTTCTTACACACTTGATATAAGGGAAGTTGCTGAGTATGCGATAAAGAAACTACCTCCAAGTAAGTTGAAACCAACTGATGCTTATAGCATGTTACGAGCTTGCTTAAATATTTATAAAAACTTAAGGTTATGTTTACATTTGTTTGGCCGCTGATATAATTGAGATGCCTTGAATACATTCTCGGGATTAAATCTGCACTGAACAAAGGCATTGTCCTCTCGCCGTTTCTTCCGTGCTTTTCATTTTGCAAACAAAGTGTTACATACAATAAATTACGTTCTTTTCGCGAGACGTAATACGCCCGTCGTGCATTAGTGAAATCATTGCTCGCAGAAAATTGAACAATTTTACGCCTCCGTTTTTTACTTTCTCCGTTACGAAGTACGAGAAAGTATTGTGATCGTGATTTTTTTTTCAAAAATTTTTTTTACGGAAATATCCGTTTTGGGGTCCCTAGATGCCATTTCAACAATTTCTGGAAAAAAAAAATTGTGTCTGTGTGTGTGCATGTGTTTGTGTGTGTCTGTGTGTGTGTCTGTGTGTGTGTCTGTGTGTGTGTGTGTCTGTCTGTGTGCGCTGTATCTCAAAAACTAATGAGGCAATTGATATGAAACTTTGAACATAAGTTTTATTTGATAATCTGAAGAACTGAAAAGCTTTTGGTAAAATTTCGTACACCGGAAGTGGATGTTTACCTTAACTGTTTTTTGTTTTTTTCCAATATTTTTTTAAATATGAAGAATATCACAAAAATATTTATACAAATATTGAAGACATCAAAGAAATGAACATCTTTTGCTTGAAAATATTTTTCATAAAATCATTGTTATTCGAGAAAAAAAATTATTCACATTTTTTCAATATGCATTCGTATTAATATTTATGTGTGTCTGTCTATGGCGCTGTATCTCAAAAACTACTACATGAATTTACACCAAACTTTGAACATAAGTCTTATTTGATAATCCGAAGAACTGAAAAGCTTTTGGTAAAATTTCGTACACCGAAAGTAGGTGTTTACCTCAACAGTAATTTTTGTTTTTTTTCGATAATTTTTTAAATATGAAAAATACTACAAGAATATTTAAACAAATTTTGAAGGCAACAAAGAATGTAACATTTTTTATAAGAAAATATTTTTCGAAAAAATGTTTGTTTTTTGAAAAAAAAATTATTAAATTTTTGGACATTTTTTTGTTTATAACTGGGAAACGATAATAGTTACATAAAATTTATTAATAATAATTGCAGATAATTCCGAAATTAACAACTTATAAAAAATAAGTTTTTTTCGATATCTCTTAAGGTTTTGAGCAAACAGACGGTAAATATGATTAAAATTCAAACATTTGTCATTTTCATGTTTCATAATTTTGACGTTTCAAAAGTCAGTTTCATTCGATCCTTCAATATATTTTATGTACATTTAAAATATCATTTAAACTGAAAATACATCATGAAAGTATGAATATCAATAACTATTAAACCTTCAAATCGGAGAAAGTAGCATGATGGCCATATCACCGTTTTTGAATTCTATTATTGTCAGAAAGGATAATTTAACTATCAATTTGTACTATCAAAAGTTGCATTTTTTAACAAAGATAAAATTTTGAACTGACAAAAATTGTAATTTATATCTGTAAAGAATGTTTTCTTTTTTCTAATGTTAAAACTTTGCCCAAAATAGTATTTGTTCAACGAGCGATGAAAGTATGGTGTTGGACAAATGAGGAAGAACTGTCAAAAATTATATTTTTTCATTACCAAAAATAATGGTATATCACTATCAAACATTGTGTTTTCTCGCTATCAAAAATGGTATATTTTCACTGGAAAGAAAGGTATTTTACTACTGTTAAAATAAGTGTCTCTCCTCGATGTAAAGAATTTTTTGCTGTCAAAAACTATCATTCTTCATTGCATTTTTTCATTGTCAAAATGTATCGCCAAAAATGGAATTTTGTTTATGTCAAAAATTTTGTTGTTAACTGTGAAAAAATAGTTTTCCTTCTTTGTCAAAAATGCATTTTATTCCCTGTTAAAAATTGTACGTTTCCACTACCAAACATAGTACTTCTGCACCGTCAAAATTGCAGGTCTCCATTGTCAAATCTTCAATTTCCCAAAAACAGTATTCTGCCACTGGCACCGTCAAAATTGCAGGTCTCCATTGTCAAATCTTCAATTTCCCAAAAACAGTATTCTGCCACTGGCAAAAATCATGTTATTTAACTGTCGAATATTTTTTCACTGGAAGGAACGTTATTTTTCACCGTCAAAAATTGTCTGTTTTCTTTGTCAAAAATTCAATTTTATATCGCCAAAATGGTGTACAATACTGTTAAAACTTGTATTTTTACAATGTTTCTTCTCTGTCAAAAACAATGTTTTTCCGCGGCTAAAATAGTTTTAGCACCCTTAAATTGTATTATTCTATTGTCAAAAATAGTATTTCACCACCCTTAAAATTCTATCGCCAAAAGCAGTTTTCTGCTATTGTCAAAAATCGCGTTTTTAACTGTCAAAAATGGTATTTTTTCCACTGCGAAGAGCGGTATTTTTCCACCACAAAAATTATATTCTTCGTTGTCAAACATTATATTTTTACATCGCCAAAAATTGTATTCTGCCACTGCCAAAAATTGAATTTTGCGACTGTTGAAACTTGTGTTTTTTAACAGTCAGAAATGGTATTTTTTCACAGGGAAGAACGATATTTTTCCACCACAAAAATTGTATTCTTCGTTGTCAAACATTCTATTTTTACATCGCTAAAAATTGTATTCTGCCACTGTCAAAAATTGTATTTTTGCACCTTCAAAACATGTGTTTTTTAACTGTCAAAAATGTTTTTTTTATTGTGAAGAACGGTATTTTTTCACCAAAAAAATAGTATTCTTCGTTGTAAAAACTTACATTTTTACATCGCGAAAAATTGTATTTTGCCCCTGTCAAACATGATTTATTTTTAACTGTCAAAAATGTTTTTTTTTTTACTGAGAAGAACGGTATTTTTCCAACACAAAAAATTGTATATTGTCACTGTTGAAAATTTCATTTTGGCACTGTCAAAAATAGTGGTTTTTAATTGTTAAAAATGTTTTTTTTTTCTTTCACTGTTAAGAACGGAATTTTTTCCACCACCAAAAAAAAAATTGTATTTTTCGTTGTCAAAAATTATATTTTTACATTGCCAAAAATTGTATTTTGCCACCGTCAAAACTTTATATTACTAAAAATTGCAGAAAATGTCAAAATTACCAAGGTTTTTTTTTTCGAAATCTCTTTGGTTTTCGAATAAATTGACAGTAAAGATTATTCGAATGTAAAATTTGTCAATTTCATCTTTCATAATTTTGAAGTTTTAAACATCAGTGTCATCCGATCCTGCAAAATTCTCGATGTAACATACATTTAAAATATGATTTAAATTGAAAATAAACCATGAAAATATAATGAAATATTAAACCATCAAATCGGAGAAAGTAACATGATGGCCACATCACCATTTTTTAACTTTTGTGGAACTGATGGCGAATGCTCCAATATGCA
The DNA here is from genome assembly GCA_910593695.2 of Ocypus olens. Taxonomy (NCBI): domain Eukaryota; kingdom Metazoa; phylum Arthropoda; class Insecta; order Coleoptera; family Staphylinidae; genus Ocypus; species Ocypus olens. The sequence goes on along the minus strand of OU343054.1, from coordinate 8,418,524 downwards.
TTATCGAATATATTTATTATGTAACGCATTGGAGCGTTCCAATTATCCTAGGAATCTAAGTATTTAAGTACTGTCAATTGCGACAAGTAAGATTTCACAAAAAAAAACAGCTTAACAATGAGAAATACCGGTTTAACAATAAATATCATTGTTAAACAGTGTTTGATATAACAAAAAGTCCAATATTAACGCAAAGTAGTCCATTAGGACCTTTAAAGACTTGTTTTATTCGACTCGGCCTGACGACATCGTCTCGCAAACTTTCTGGCTGAGGCCGAAAAGGCTATCCGAATGGACATAGACTGTAAAGTAACATACTGAGGTATATTTAGAGTGATTTGATAATTATTTTCGCGATTCCAAACTACTCCGACCACTGTCTGTTTGAGCGCGTTTATTGTTTCAGGAAAAAGTATGCCTACATTATCAAAAAAAAAAAAAAATCTGTACATTTGTTCAGCTATACTAATTCAATTTTAGCAATGATAAAGCTAAGAAACACTATTATCTCTTGTCAAAGTTAAGGATACTTTATTATATGTTATATTTCAAAGTCAATGTCTAATTTTCAATTAAAAAAAAATAAAAAATAAAAACTTGAAATAACTCCTATAGCAAACAATTTTGTATGAGAAGTATGAAACATCATTAGTTTCGGGAGGTGAAAGGCTATTCAAAAATGAAATAAAAAATCCAGGCCCATATTAAAAAAAAAATAAGTTGATGTGGATATCTCAATAATGAAACGTGATATTTCAAAATTAAAATTATTTCCTGGAAGAGCGTACAAAAGTGTTTTCATTTTTCAAAGTAACCAGGTGATAAAGCCGTAAAAATAAAAAACAAAATTGATTTTTCGTATTTTTACTAAGTGTGTCCCTTGAGATATTTGAGATTTCAGAAAATTCGCAATATGTGAAGACTCATTAAAAATAAAGATGTAACTCCTAGGCCTGAAACTTTCTAAGTAATATATTATAAACACTATATACAGAATGAAAAAATTCTTAAAGTCTTAGTTTTATCTTTAACAATTTAAATTTAAAATTTAAAAGACGTTTTCTATTTAGAAAACGCTAACATTTACTAAAAAAAAACTAAATATCTTTAAAAATAAAGAATATAAAGATTTTAAAAATGCAAAATAGGCTGACGCATCAATTCAAAATGGACGCCCAAGAAAAAAGAAACAACATCTAAAAAGTTAATTAATACCTGTTTTCAACTCTCCGAATATAATACAAACATAGGTAAAAACAAATAAATTTTGTCAGCGACCTTTTTGAAATTAAATTGGTTGATTTAATTTGGATTGACCCTATTTACCTTCCTTATTGTTAGTTTGATTTTTGGGCCATAAAGCTTAACTCGCAATTACTTTCATTTAATACAAAATTAGTTGAAAGAATTTACGATTATTTGAATTTGCACTTAATTTTTATTGCTTTGCCTGTAAAAACGATGTAAACGACGAACACGCCTACTATAGCAACTATACTTATTGAGACTAGTATTATCATACTTCACTTTTTAATATTTGAGGATACTCAAATTGTACTTAACATAAATGGATCGAGAAAGGGAAAGTAACTACTTATTTTCACAAATTCTTATCGTAATTTAAATTCCTGGCAATAATTTATGTCTTGACAGGTGCTATTTACTCCATCACGCCTCCGGCCGTCAACAGCCTAATTCTTTTTTCGTTTTAGATGATATCCATGGGAAAATGTGCACAAAAAACGTACGCCTTTTTAATTAGAATTCTCGAATGAGTGTATCTTATCTTTTATAGTTGTTAATAAAATTACGAGAGGAAATGTGGGACAATTTCACACATTAATAACTTCCTTGATATTTCGTCGCATTCCGAGCATGCCCACGCCCAGCATGTACGTTTTTAGTTAAAAGGGTCAACAAATTTATGAATCGATAAAAAATTAATATTAATAACGGCCCGTATTGTTAGAATTGGTGAAATTTTGCACTAATCAATAAGTCGATGGACAAATTAAAAAATCTGTATTCTAACATTGTTAAATAAGTATGGTTATGGCAATAACTGCGTGATTTAAAGAGGTTTGTACTTCTTCCGAGAAAGGACCCCTCACAAATCAAATGGAAATCGGCTTTCGGTGAAATTCACCAAATTTTGGATATGTTGTTCCTTTCGGTGTCCAGATCAAAAGTCTCCACGGGCACTAAGCTCGAAAATCTTCCCTGCGAGCAGTACCCAGCTCCGAAGGTTAGAGACCGGTAATCCCCGATTTTCGCTGATTTTAACCAAAGTGCATGTTTTGAAAGAGTGTAGTTAATCGTAATTATTTTTCTGTGCAAACTACGTAAAAATAAAAGGAAATATCCGACTTGAGTGCTGACGAGACGATTCCGACCTTTTTCTAAAATTGTGTCTATATGTTAACTGTGGGTCTGTTTTAAAAACATTACAGCTTTTGAAACGAAAATAAATTCAATCGTTAGCTTTATTCGATAATCCGAAGAACTGAAAAACTTTTCCAAATCGGTTGGCCTACTTATGGATAAACCTTTAATAATAATAATAATCATTCTTTATTGGTGCCTCTAACAAAAGTTTTACACAGGTCATGAAGTACAGGTAAGTTAATATTACTATAATTAATAAATATGCTAAAATTATGCATATTTAGCAAGGTTGCTTAGAGAATATAACAGATAAGTGCTATGTCTGATAAAGAAATAATCAGATTACAGAAAATTAGATACTGGTTAAAATAGAACTGTATAAATAAAATATTATAAGCATATCACAGTCAAAGTAAGGCAATGTACACAGAATACATTAAAATACGACACACGATACATACTCGTATTAACATGTTGAAATACTTAAAATATTAAGAGAAATCCATATCAGGTGTGGTGCAATTTAGAAATTCTTCAAATGAGTAGAATGCGTGTTTCAACAAATATTGTCTGATTCACTTCTTGAATATTTTTATGGGCATATTTTTTGGCAGGATATTGAAAAAATTAACGCAGAAATATCTTGCGCCAGTTTTTTGATTTCTTTAACCGGAAATAATTCACCCTCAGGGCATTTGTATTTCGGGTGGAATATTTGTGAAAGTCACTATTTGGTTTGAAATCATTAATGTTGTTCCTGGTATATAAAAAACACTCCAGTATGTATATACAGGGAGCAGCTAAAATATTGAGCTTCTTAAATTTTGGTCTACAATCATCTCGATAGGATAAGCGCGCGACTACCCTTACAGCTCGTCTTTGTAGACGAAATATATTACTTAGTATGGAAAAATGACCCCACACCATGATCCCTTATGAAATATGCTTGTGTACGTATGAAAAGTTTGCGTATCGCAGCACATCATCAAGGACTGAGCGAGACAGGCTACGCAAGCAAAAATATGTTTTGTTTTAACAATGGACAGTGTTATTTGACATAAACATTGACGTTTGGTTTTGTTTAGATCTACTGTGCACACCAGACATGTTCGCGGCACTATCTTAAGTCTTCAATATTTATGCCCAGTGTTTTGACTTCTGAAATAATGGCAGAAAACATTGCTTCAGCCCTATGTCCCACTGAGGGCAAAACCTTGAGAAATCTTTCACACGGTTCGCCTGTTTCCAAAACGTATCCAATGACAGCAGTAAGTTGGTCCACATGTGCCATATCTGGTGTTGAATCGATGATTAAGGAAAAATTTTTCGCTCTTCTAATCTGCTTTAAAACCTAATGACCCATCAAGAGAATAAACTAATCGCAAAAGGTCTTTGATAAGTAACTGGTACTTCCAGATCCTTGATTCCCAAATCGTTCAATATGGCTGGTTAAAAAAGGATCGAATTCAGCTAACAGTTCCAAAATCATACAATAATTTCCGTTATGCGGATCACCGAACCTTTAATTTTTTCCTCTGAAAGCGAGGCCTCTTGAACACAGTCACACTCTTCAAAACGTTTCTCCAATAAGTAATTTTTTCATCAATCTGGAGATGCAGTAAACTGTAGAGTCGGCCATCAATCTTACTTGTAACTTTAAAACTAAGGATACTAGATTTATGACGTGCAGAATTTTCATGATGAGCTACTCAGTGCTCTGCATTTTTCCAGTCATGAAATCCTTCGTTCTCAAACTGAGTCTTATTCTCCAATGAATCGTATGCCAAACAGGGCCCGCAATATACAGATCTTTTACTTTGAGAATAAACCAGCCAATTTTGGTCATTGACTTCATTGATTTTCATTTTTCTTTGGCTGATCAACATATATTTTTTCACTTTTAGAGAAGTCACAAGACTTGTTTTGATCGAAGCCGTACCTTGCAATAATCTCCATCAAGGTATCGTTGATTTCCTATAAAGCTGGATCTTTGTTTAGATTTACTGTTGTTTGCACTTAGTCATTACTGAACATCTGGTTTTTAGACGCCTCGTCAAAAACATAAATATCCGTTTTTTTTAAAAGTAGATTGTTCAACTAACTGTTCTTGTTGAGTTCAAATCCGTTTCATATTTTCCAGATTGTATTGTATCAGTACATGTTGTTGAAGTTCCTGGTCTTTCTACACTTCCACTTAAAAAAAAACTGTCAATTTTTATCGTTTTACGCATAATCTGTTCTTGTTTTTCTTTTTTTTTAATTTTGGCCTTGTTTTTATACTCAGCTCCACTAAGTCACTTTCTCCTATCGCTAATTCGAACGATTTTTTTATCCAAAAACTGAAATAGATGACATTGAATAATAGAAAACCTAACATAAGTATAAGACATTTATTTAATTGAATCGGTTATTTGGAAAAGGACACATCTACTTCAGAGTAAATTTTACAGTAGGAAGAAAAAACTTTTTCATTTAAATGTTCATATACATAAAGTCATATACATGTTATTGTACGTTCGCTGGTATTCGAATAAGCCAATTCAAAGTAATTTTTCGTGGATATTTGAAAATTTTATATTATAAAAATTATTTTATATTTATTGCATTTGTACCCTTTTCCAAACTTATTCAGAATGAAACATAAAAATAAAGGCAATTTACATTATTTATTAAAGAAAATATATTTTTACATAATAGGTAGAACTTAAGTAAGTTTATAAAAGCAAAATAGGATTTATATCAATAGGTATTAAAAGTCTTATTCAGGAATTTCTTCAGAAACTCCTGTTGGCCAGGCAAATACCATAGTGTAAAATTCTTTGTTTTCCTCGGGAATATACTGGATTAAGGATTTCAAATTATCAACTTTTTTTTTATTGATTGGAACCTTGTCAGTATAGGCTTTATACGCTTCCCCAACAGGAAGATTAGTCCTGGACCCAGCAGGCTTTGCTAGTTGAAAAGAGAACGAGGTGAGCCCATCTATATATTTGGAAACAATAAGCACTCCAGGATTTGTTGAATCGTATCTAAAGTGATTGTAATGTGAAATCTGAAAATGTACTCATTGATTTCTAGGGACTTTCCTTTTTTGTGTTTCAATAGACTCGGTAGTTTTTTTATAGTGTGTTGGCCACCATTTTTTATAGTCTATTATTTGAGAATTTTGTATTTCTTTCACATCAAATTTTCCGGATACAGATGCCTTTTTGATGAGCTCCATATATTCTTGATGAGTATAGATTCTATCGACTCTTCTTATTTTTCTTTTGACAGTTCCAAAGTCTCTATCACAATCGTTGAAATAATGTCCTCTCAGGGGGAAATAGTGTATAATTTTAAGAATGTCCTCTCAGGGGGAAATAGTGTATAATTTTCTTAAACCTATTGTTTGCCGCCAACGTCATTAAAAATCTTACACAGTATGATTTTTGTTTTGTCCCGGGCAACCGTCAGAAAATATGTAGAGCTCATCTATACTTTTATCAACATGCTCATTAATATACATATTTAAAAATGTACATACTTCATTCGGGCCTTTTAATGCTTGCCCCTCGTGGTATGAATAGAATGTTGCCTTTCCAGTCTTCAAGTTGTGGATGCAAAATTCATATACCCACAGCTGTCGCAGATAAAAAATTTCTTGTACAGGAATATTTGGTAACGGCAAATTCTGCATGTAGTCGAATACTAGACCCATGACATTATCTTTCTCAGCGCAAAGTTCTTTTATCTCAATTTTTTTTGAGAAGAACTTTTTTGCTCTTCGTTTATGAACTACAAGTGAAGCAGCAGCAACACGCTTGGCGTTATCATTTAGATTGGGATCCCTCAACTTTTGTCCGTATTCCTCACAGTATGAACACACATCCACTTGCGGCCTACCAAATCTCAAATTAAAATTTTCATGGAAAAACTTTAAGAAAAAGTCGTACTTTACTTTTCCTTTTAGGTCTAAATTTTCATCAATAAACATCTTGTGCATAACTTTCACATTAAGTGTAGCCGGTAAGTATTTTTTGGTTATAGTATTGGAGTAGTGGACTTCTTTAACATCGTATTTTTCGATAAACTCTTTTATCTTGGTACAAATTTCTCCAGAAACAGCATTATGTCTTGATCCTACTTCTTTCCCACGTCTATCTTTTGGTGTGGTATCGGATGCTGATAGTAAACTGAGACGTCTTACTTTTTTCATTGTAATCCCATGTAAACTAACAAACGCCTGTTTGCACACCTTAATGCGTAAGCAGATATGATATGAAAAAGTAAAGGCCTTGGGTTTGGGTTTTTCGGTGACAGAAACTTTACTTTTTCTCTTGATGGAACAACTTTCGATGAGACTTTGAAGAAATGTATCTTGTGCATCTTTGTCATCAAAACTATTTACCCGATCTATAATATTCTTCCTTTGGTCTTCACTGAAGTTACTAAAACATTTCATTTGGCACCTACAAAAACCCAAAAAAAAGTCAAAAATACTTAATGTTTTATAATTTCAAAACTTCTACCTGCAGTCCGGACCTGTTATTCTGGCACTAATGACTTTCCCAACATGATTAAGATGTTCAATTCCTTTCACTTTGGCCCTTTTTATAACATTTGATTTATAGTTTTCCGTATTCAAAACTCCTTTCTTGCGTTTTGGTAAATTATTACCATCAGATTCGCTTCCACTTAACTCACTCATTTCGCTTAAAATCTTTATCTGTTATTAATCTTTGCAAACACCAAAATTCACACCCGATTCAATGACAGTCAAATTCTAACTGAAATCTGACAGCGAGAACCAGCGCCATGATGTGACAAAACACATGCTTGATTATTTCGAAAAGGTCACATGTGCGTCGCATGTAACTTTTTCGAACCAAACGCAGTGGAGTGGGTATATGTTAGAGCGTTTCTAGCGTGATTTTTTGTTCCCTTTTCGCACCAAACGCTGCGTCTTCAATAAACTTGTTGAAAAATAATATGAAACGAAAATGGCCGAAAATGTCGTTTGTGCCCTTTTCCAAATAATCGATTCAATTAAGTATGATATAACAAAAAAATCGAAATTTCTTTGAATGGCTTCCGAAACAGCTATTTGTCAAGTTAAATTATTGATTCCTTACGGATAATATATTATGAAAAGAGTACGCGAAGAAGCCAAAGATGCTAAAATTCCGAAGCAAATGTTGGTTAAAAGTTCAAGTGCGTGCAAATTTATTAAAAAGTATTGAATTAGTTCAAGTGCTTGCGAATTTATTAAACGATATTAATTTAGTTCTAGCTCCTTAAACTCCATTATATGAGAAACATTCGTAAAAGTTGCTCAAAATTTAGACTACAGCAAAAATAAATACAGCAAAGGAACGAGAAAGAAAGAAGAAGCTAAAGATGCTAAAATACAAAAGCAAATATTCATTAATACAAAACAAATTAGAGACAACTTGACTTGTTGCAGAAAGCATTCGATAAATACAAGAAAACGAAATGTAGCCTGAATATATGAATATTCAACCTGTTCGTTAATCTGCAAGCAAAAAATTAAGTCTTACTAAGACTATAAACTATTAATACAAGCAAACCACAGATTATGTGCTTTATTTGCAATACTGTTAATATAAGTTTACACGCACCAATGATGTTATTGTACTGATCCAGGGTGTAGGGAACTTAGCAAACATTCACAGTTCTATTTAAACTCAACTTTATTTTAGCAAACATATAACATTACGACAAACATTTGTTTTAATGTCAATGAAAGGCCCGAACCGAAATTGCAGGACCCCGTTTCGGCTCCCTTGGCGCAACCAAACGCGATACTCAAATTGTAGAAAAATTGTTTGTGTGGACCGAAGTAATAACATTTAGCGTTTAGATATGTTATCGGCGCTTAGTTTATCTACGCGTCTTAACAAATGCGTAATTATCTTAATTTGCATTTTATGAGCTAACCATTGCTCCTTTTCAATATTAACATAAATTCCGCATTATTGAAATTTCCGAGATAATTTTCAAAGAAGTACAGCTGCCAGTAACAACACAATGAAGATGATCCTCCACCCGCTGATAGCGATCATTTTAAACCCGGCCCGGCCCGGTGAAAAGAAAATGTGTTGCCGGCCCGGCCCAGCCCGGCCCAGCCCGGCCCGGAGCTCTATATCCAAAGCCTGACCCGGCCCGACGTCGTTATCATTTCATAATTATAAACACAAAAGACAAAATGTTTCTGTTTACAAATAGAAATATTATTATGTATGTACCTACTCGTACATACTTTAAATTGCTCATATATTGCTTCTTGTAAACTAAATAAATACTTAAATATAGAAAGTAATCATAATAAATACACACTTAAATACAATCAAATTTGGTACAGGAAGTGAAGCTTTTATCAAATCAATCAAAGTTTAGGACAGGAAAATTCACTCTGTATAAATAATTCCTTTTTTTAAGAATCCAGTAGGTTCATTAAGTTGTGCCGACATTGTCAGTCAATTTTCTGAAACGTAAAGTCATCGTTTTCAGAGTAAGTCAATTTTACTAATATAGAGTATTGAAGTCAGAGGTAAAGCTGTAATGATGAGAGATACATCTCGAAATGCGTATACAGATGGCCAATGACTTGATTAATATTTAGATTAGATATTTTCACTTTTAATTTGGACATTTTTTTACTACTTTTATAGGAAACAATTTGTAACACATAAGTTGCCTATTGTGTAGTTCAATGTCTGTCGTGGTATTAGCTAGGGAAGTAGTTATTGCAACAGACAATTTATTTTATAGTTTCTAACCAAGACTTTTATATAAATCTCAGATTGACGAATATTTATTTAGTTTTAAGTTATATTAACATAGTTTTAACTTTTATTGAGGCCTATTCGCTATTGACGTCGTTGACACACCACTGTTAAAAATAAATTTACAACAGCAACGTTAAAAATGTAAACATAAATGCTATTCTTTAGTTGATTTTAACATAGATATTAATTTTAAAAATGTTAAAATTTTAACCAATGTGTACAGAATAAGGCAGTGCTGTTAGAATCATTTTAACGCCGCCCTAATCATTAACAGAGTTGTTATAAATTACAGAATAGACCTGATTATGAACTAGTGTTAACTTTTCTATGAACTTTTAAGAAAATTTTGAACTTCGAAGGTAAACGTTTTGAAAATAACTGATTGAGAAAACTGCCCATTTTGAGTAATAACTTACATCATTTTTACTTTCTCCGTTACGAAGTACGAGAAAGTATTGTGATCGTGATTTTTTTTTCAAAAATTTTTTTTACAGAAATATCCGTTTTGGGGTCCCTAGATGCTATTTCAACAATTTCTGGAAAAAAAATTTTTGTGTCTGTGTGTGTGTGTGTGTGTGTGTCTGTGTGTGTGTGTGTCTGTGCGCGCTGTATCTCAAAAACTAATAGAGCAATTGATATGAAACTTTGAACATACGTCTTATTTGATAATCCGGAGAACTGAAAAGCTTTTGGTAAAATTTCGTACACCGGAAGTGGGTGTTTACCTTAACTGTTTTTTGTTTTTTGCCAATATTTTCTTAAATATGAAAAATATCACAAAAACATTTAAACAAATATTGAAGACAACAAAAAAATGAGCTTATTTTGTTTGAAAACATTTTTCATAAAATCATTGTTATTTGAGAAAAAAAATTATTATTATTTTTTTATTTTGTGGTTAATAATTATGAAACGATAATAGTTACAGCAAATTTATGTTAATGATAATTGTGGAGAATGCTAAAATGAACAACTTATAAAGAATACATTTTTGTCGAAATCTCTTTAGTTTTTGAGTAAACTGAGTTTTTAAATTTGCGTTATAATTTGTTAATCTTTTATAATTTTGACGTTTTAAACGTCAGTTTCATCCGAGTCTATAAAACGCTCGATTACATTTAAAATATGATTTAAATAGAAAATAAACCATGAAAGGGTAAATATAAATGATACCATAAGTCGGAGAAAGTAACATGATGGCCACATCACCATTTTTTATAGAAATAATTAAGTCTTATAACTAAGAAGAAAATGTTAATGTCAATAACTTCCATTTTGAAGCTTAGATAGTGCTTGTTATTATGTTCCAAAATTCAAATTCGTAAATCCAAAGCTAACAACAGAAAATTATTGATGCTTCATAGAAGGACCACCAGGTATATTAATTTCAGATAAGAGGAAAAACGCGTAAATTTTGAAGAAGTTCAAAACCACTGTGTATTAATTTTTGTATTTTATAATATAGCTAATTTTTGTTTTAATCTGATTTAAACATTTTAAAGATTTTCATGGACCCACTTATTAGTAAAGGAAACCCGACGCAATTTGTTTTTCTAACAAGACAGCTCCTCATTTTGCTGTTCTTCAGAGAATATGAAAGAACGACTTGGAATGAAATTTGATGAGGAGGTGCGCAATAATGGTCTGCAAGATCTCCAGGTACCCAGCTCCACATACTGCTCTCCCGCCGAGAAAATAAAAGAACCACTGGAAAATAAAGTTAGTACAGAGGTGCGCAAGAATGGTCTTCAAGATAACCGGGTACCCAGCTCCTCCTTACCTTGCTCTTCCTTAGAGGAAATTAAAGAAGTACGTGAACATGGATATGGTGAAGAGGTGCGCAATAATGGTCTATAAAATCGCAGGATATAATGATGATAATGAGTTTATTTCAGATGTATAATAAAGTAACAAAATTCAATAGTCTGTTAATTCTAAATATATTTTCTAAAAATACTAAATACATGCAATATGAGTTTTTGTATATCTAAGGGTTAAGCTCATGGAAATGTACAGGTCAAGAAGATAAACAAATCAATATTTATATTGCGAAATTTGATGGAAAATATTTCCGAAGTAGGTGTTAAAAATTCATACTTCGCTTTATGCAATTCGCACTTAGCTTACGGTATAATTTTATGGGGTCATTCTGCTGTTTGACACAAAATGTTTCGTCTAGACTCTAGAGCTATGCGAATAATCACAAGCTTGCGTTTTCAAATGATCACTTTTCGATCATTTGGAGAGATCAAGAGGATTATTTTTAACTTTTTTATTTCCTCTGAGTGTCTAGAGAGGTTAAAAGTTCTAAAACATGGATAGTTGTAGCAAGGAGGTAGATTTGGGGGATTTTGCTCACTTAAATTGTAATAAAAATCATTAAAATTCATCAATTTTTCGTTTTTTTCAAATTATACACTTATTTATAAATGATTGAATTTTGGGTTTAAGATTCATCGTCAGGTAAGGTCATTTGCGCTATTTATAGATGATTCCTCCATTGTTATATGTTGTTTTTGCTCGAGTTTAGGCTACATTTGTGAATCAAAGGTAATTTAATTTATATATTTAATAAAATATTTATAATCATGGTGATGGTTGTGACCGTTACTACGTGGTAATTCATTGTAAAATCACTGAATAAAACACTTACTATGTTTTTTACCACAATTTATTTGATGTATGTATCCGCCGAAATTTTCAGACTTAGCAATAATCCCCTCGTTGATCTGTTGAACGAGCAGACCGATCTAATGTACTCACCGCTTTTCAAAATTCTTTAATCTCTTAATTATGTTTTTGCACCTGTTCACTGTAAACCATTTTGTTACCCTCACCCTATTTTCGTACCGATATAAATGTAACGTCTTCCATTAATTGTTTCACTTGATAATGACAGTAAAACGTCGAAACTTAAGTCGTGATATGTATGTATATGAAATATTTGTACATACATCAAATAAATTGTGGTAAAAAACATAGTAAGTGTTTTATTCTGTGATTTTAAAATATTTATAATTTGAAGTTATAAAGAAGAAAATAAAATAGAAATAACCTTATTTGTTGCAGAAAGTATCAAATAAATTCAAAAAACGAAATATAGCCTGAATATATGAATATTCAACCTGTTCGTAACTCTGCAAGCAAAATTAAGTCTTACTAAGACAATAAACAAATAACTTATTGAAACAACTACTTCCCTGGCTAGTGCCACGCCGGATATTGAATGATACAGAAGAAATTTGCGTTATTACTAGTACTAAGTACTTAGTGAAATTACATTGGTTTAAGATCCCATATTTCTACCCACAGGACTAACTTGAAAAATAAAACTAAATTGAATTTGAAAACTTTAAATTATAAAACTGAACCCTAAAATATGTAAAAATTAAGTAAATTAAGTAAACCAATGTTATTTCACTTAGTACTTAGTAACTTTCGAGTTGTCAAAAATTCTGCATTTCTGCCACCGTAAACGGCACATAAAGAAATTTGCAGCTGTCAAAAATTGTGAATTTTTACTATCAAAAACGCCATTTTTTGATATAAAAAAAGAAAATTGCCATTTTTGTATTGTTAAAAATTCTGCATTTTTGCCACCACAAGCGGTATGATTCAATGGTACATAAAGAAATTTGCAACTGCCAGAAATTGTGGTTTTTTACTATCAAAGACGGCATTTTTTGATATTAAAAGAAAAAGAAAATTTCAACTGCTAAAAATGACATTTTTGAACTGTCAAAAATCGCATTACTATCACAAATGGCACGTTAGCAGTAAAAAGAAAATTTTCAATTGCTGAAAATGACTATTCAAAAATTCACCATTATTATTGAAACCGGCAAGTTTCAACAATAAATAGAAAATTTCCAAAAATGTTTAACTGTCAAAATTTGAGTATTTCTACGATCATTATCGGCATTTTTCAATATTAAAAAAGGAAATTTCCAACGGCCAAAAGAAACAATTACAAATTGTCAAAAATTGTGCAATTCTACTGTCAGAAACGGCATTTTTCAATAGTAAAAAAATACATTTTTAACCGTAAAAAAAAAAATCGAATTTTCAAAAATTCTGCATTTCTGCTATTACAAACGGCACGATTCAGCGGTAAATAAGGAAATTAGCAGCTGCCGAAAAATGTTGAATTTTACTATCAAAAACGGCATTTTCTGATTTTTAAAAAGAAAGAAAATATCAACTGCTAAAAATGACAATTTCGAACTGTCAAAAATCACACAAATGGCAGGTTGACAGTAAATAGGAAATTTCAACTGCCAAAAATAACTATTCAGGACTATCAAAAATTGTTCATTAATGAAAACGGTTTTATTTCAACAATAAAAAGAAAAATTCCAAATGCCAAAATTTTTTAACTGTCAAAATTTGAGCATTTCTACTATCACTATCGGCATTTTTCAATATTAAAAAAAGGAAATTTCCAATGGTCAAAAGTAACAATTACAAATTGTCAAAAATTCTGCATTTCTGCCACCACAAACGGTACGATTCAACAGTAAATAAAGAAATGAGTAGCATCCAAAAATTGTGGATTTCTACAATCAAAAATGGCATTTTTGATATTAAAAGAAAAAAAAATGAATTTCAACTGCTAAAAATGACAGCTGTCAAAAATCGCACGTTTCAATCATCACAAATGGTACGTTGGCAGTAAAAAGGAAATTTTAAACTGCAAAAAATAACAATTTACAACTGTCAAAAATTGTTAATTTCTGCTAACATGTACAGTAATAATACAGCGAAAAAATAGACAAAGCATTTTCTTAGTTGTACCATTATATATGATTTATTTGAAAATATAAATACACGCCAGCTTGACACTTGCCAATAAGTTTAGGAATTTTGGCTCATGGCCAACTTTAACTAACTTTTATACGATCGCACTCTAAGATGTGCGCCACAGAATTTTGTTTCTGAGTTGGCCATGTCTGAGAGAGAGAACATAGCAGTCTTGTCTGAGATTAATTCATTTTTTTTAAACTAATTCAATTGAACTGATCTTTTCTCATGCCGTAATAATATGAGACATACCTTATTTATCTCACAGCCAACTCTGAATTAAGATTTTGTGGCTCACACGATAGTATACGCGTCGGGTAGAACCGTGCCAGCTCGTCGTTGTACGTCAACTTTTTTCGGATTCATTGAACATAACGTGGAACCCACTCTTTGTTATAATTTTTAATTTTAATTTAAAAATTCATTTTCCAGGAGCTGCCCCCCCTTGCCCCCATCTGCGGACGCCCATAAGTTCGTTTACTTTTAATGTGCGGTTTCGGTGAGACTCCCTGTATATGTTTAAATGTTTTTTTTTATATTTTTCATCGTTAAAAAAATTCAAAATTTCAATTTTAATTTTTTTATTTTTTGAGATCGCCTACACAGAACTTTCTATCATAACTCTGAAATTATACCCGATAGTAAAAATTCAAGTACACCACTGAAAATTACAGATGTAATCTTATAAATAACCTCTCAACAGTTTTTCAAAATTTAGTACCAAAATATTTATATTAATGTTAAAGATAACAAAGAATTACACATTTTGTGTAGAAAAATGTCTATAATAAATTCTTTGATTTTTGAGAAAAAAAATGAAAATATTATTTAAATTTTTTTTTTTGGTCCGTTGTACATATTGCAGTAAAACTTTCGAATTAACTTGATGGTACGTTATCGAGGATTCCAAATGAGAAGATTTTAATGTTTTTTTTTGATGCCAGTTTTATTTAAATGGGAAAATCAATTATTAAACATTGAAATGATCGTATTTGAAACTGCCAATTGTATATAATATTGACAAGTATGAAAATATGTACCTCTGTAAAATTTATTTCATTAGCTGGAGTGTAAATAATTAATGTTATGCAGATTTTAAGCAATGAAATACTTTACACTAAAGTCTTCACATCTTTTAAAAAACACAATACCGATTTTTACTTTCTCCGTTACGAAGTACGAGAAAGTATTGTGATCGTGATTTTTTTTTCAAAAATTTTTTTTACGGAAATATCCGTTTTGGGGTCCCTAGATGCCATTTCAACAATTTTTGGAAAAAAAAAATTGTGTCTTGGTGTGTGTGTGTGTGTCTGTGTGTGTGTGTGTGTGTGTGTGTGTGTGTGTGTGTGTCTGTGTGCGCTGTATCTCAAAAACTAATAGAGCAATTGATATGAAACTTTGAACATCCATCTTATTTGATAATCTGAAGAACTGAAAAGCTTTTGGTGAAATTTCGTACAGCGGAAGTGGGCGTTTACCTTAACTGTTTTTTGTTTTTTGCCAATATTTTCTTAAATATGAAAAATATCACAAAAACATTCAAACAAACTTTGAAGACAACAAAGAAATGAACAGCTTTTGCTTGAAAACATTTTTCATAAAATCATTTTTATTCGAGAAAAAAATTTATTATTATTTTTTTAAATTTTGGTTTATAATTATAAAACGATAATAGTTACAGAAAAATTATGTGAATAATAATTGTACAGAATGCCAAAATAAACAACTTCTAAAGAATAAGTTTTTTTCAAAATCTCGTTAGTTCTTGAGTAAACCGAGTTTTTCAATTTGAAGTATAAGTTTTACATCTTTTATGATTTTGACGTTTTAAACGTCAGTTTCATCCGAGTTTACGCAACGCTCGATTTACATTTAAAATATGATTTCAATTGAAAATAAACCCATGAAAACGTAAATATAAAGTCGGAGAAAGTAACATGATGGCCACATCACCATTTTTTTAATTACTTTTTTCATACTCCCGAAGTAATTTTTGACAACGTACCATTGAATTAATACGCCATTTTTACAGTACCCAGTATATAAACTGAAATTGCAGATAATACCGGAATGAACAACTTTTTTTCTCTAAATCCGAGTAGTTAAAAAAATGCATTAAATCGGAGAAAGTAACATGATGAACACAGCAACATTTTTTGTAATTTTATTTTGTTTCATATGTATTTTATAGATTTGTAAGGTTGAATAAAGAATAAAAGAAATAAAGAGAACCTAAACCATGACCATGTTTCTCACGAAATATAACAAAGTTGTTTTTAAACAGTGAAGCAAATTAATTAAAAAAATTACAATTTAAAAATTATCATCGTTAAAATAGCAATCATTATTTTTAGTGACAATAATGCGAAATAACCAGCAGGTACTTATACTGAATGGATTCGATGAAACTCATTGATAGGGTATATAATTAGTTTAAAAACAACTTTATCTAATCAGGTGTTTGTAGATAAGAACAAAAAGAATATTTAAAATGCAATTTATTTATTAAACCTTAAACCTTACAAGCTTTGCGATTTATATAAGACTAGTTTTTTAGCTAATAAAAGACGGATATATGACAGTGACAAACAAAATTGGCACAAAACTGCAGACAGTACGGTGTATGAAAATGGGGCGGAGTTTTGTACTAACTTTACATAAAATCTAATAAATACAATACAAATAAATAAAAAATAGGAATCACGTAATAAAGTATATAATACCCATTGACTTAATCTCAACGAGGACAAGGTGTTTCTACTGTATGCGCAATATTATTATCACATGTAAAAAATCAAGTACGCGCGGCCTGTTTATTTTTTATAATCATTTGTTCGAATCTCATGATGAGGGATTGTGGGGTTTGGATTTCTTCCTCGGCGGTATCGCACAATTCCGCTAGTGATCTGGCTTGTTTTAAACTCGTGGGCGCTGAAGTGGTCTCTTCCAAATTTTCATTTGAGTCGTATAATTGAGCCATCGATTTCGTGGCCCGCAAACCGGATATCGGCTTTTCCAATTCCATATCTAGATCTAAAATTGTTTCAAACGATGGCTGTGACTGGCGACGTTGGGATCTAAGTTCGATTTCGCGGTCGTGTTCTTCCTGTATTTCTTTGCGTAAGCGCTCCTCCACGGGGATGAAACCGTTGCGCATCCTTTTGGTTTGCTCGGCCGATAATTTCGGTGCGGAAAAATCCGGCGGTGTCCAATTGTTGTTCAGCTTCCCGTTCGAAACTGCGTTCACAGCGTTGATTTTCCCTCGGGATTTAATGAATCTCTGCATCACACCTTTAGGATTCGTGGCGAACCGACGGAAGTTGTTGCCGGTCTTCGGTGCGTCTCCATTTACCAAAACGGAAGTGGACTGTGCCCTCAACAAGGGTGGCCGTTCCGTTTCGTTTAAACCGTTCATTTTCACTTCGTTATTATCATTATTATTGTTGTTATTGTTACTTTTATTATCATGGTGATTCTTCAACTCTTGTTCACGTTCCATCACATCCTTAATTTCGCGCTGGATGCGTTCTAACGTTGAATTTTCGGCAGACAGCATGGTAACCTGGATAATTTCCGAAGAACAAAAACAACAATAAAAACACCTGTCTGGCGGACACGGTTCGGCTAAAATGCAGGTACTCACATTTAATTTCGGTTATCCGTAACACTTGCACACAAACTGATTGATAAAATCGATTTTATCGTACGAAAACTTTTATCTTGCGATTAAAATGCCTGCGCGGCACCGACTATCTGAAACACCGTTCAGCGGAGGTCACAGACCAACTTATCTCTTAAATATCTGGAACAGTTACAGCTCAGGTAACGCACATCTGGCGGCAACGTAATTTCAAATACCGTCAACAGGTGGGAATCACTATCGCTTCCACCATGAGATGGAGCCAGAGGGAGTGGTGGTAAATACGCGAAGCGGTTTTTAACTTTCCACACAGAGGGCTACTTGCAGTGGTGCGTTTCTAAACTAAGCTTTTGATCTTATACTGACAGTACTATTGAATAATCATAGATGTCTCACATTACAGAAATCATTAATATCTAACTTATAGTATTACAGAAAACTATATACATAATATATAGATCCCTAGAAAACATTACTTCCTGGACGGGGCGGAAAGACTTCGGTCAGCTGACTTTGAACACCCATGCAGTGCCCGCTAAAAGCACAAAACACATATCTTTAGAAATTTTAAATTTTGGAAACACGATTTTGGCGCAACCTGGTGTCGAGGTGACCAATTACTACGATTTTCGCCAAAATTTAAAAATGTTATTTTAACTACCAAATATATTTCAATTTAATAACACTAAAAATATAATCATTTATGTTTTTGAGCAAATAATTGATTGTACTTTTAGATAGTACATAAATGAAATAAAGTTACTGGTTTTGGTAAAAGAAAAAAGATTGGATCTCACAAAATAAAAATAAAAATAGGCCTACGTGGAAAAAATAATAATATGCATTTATTAATAATAAAAATGGAAAAAATATATTTAACAAAATGATTATATACATTTATTAATAACAAAATTATAAAAATGATCAAATAGAAAATATCACAACAATTGGGTATTAGGGTCTCATTCAAGTGTAATGTTCAATCAGGTCTCTTTGTTCTTCTTTGGTTATTTCTTGCAGGCGTCATCCAGGATTAATGACATTAAAATAGATAAACAAGTAAAATAGTGCAGTTGTATTGTCTGGGAACGTTCAAAGCAATGTAATCAGACATTAATTGAAAGCGGGCAAGAAATATTATGTTGTTGACTATGAATTACTTTGATTTGTGAAATGATTTATTATTTTAATGTGGCCTAAAGTAATCATTTTTGTTTCTTTTATATCTTTACAATACTTGTAAATCAAAATGACATTTTTCTAGTACCAGAAATGTCAACTTTTAACTGTATAAATTGACCAATTTCAAGTGTCGTAAGTCACAAGTTTCATGTGTCAAAAATGACCATTTTCAAAGTGCCAAAAATGACTGACAAAATTTAATAATCAATTTTAATAATCTATTTATAGAATTAAAAATGGTCATTTTTCGTACTAGAAAATTTATCATTCGAGCACTTGAGAATTGTCTATTTTGACAGTCAAAAATTGTAGTTTTGGCTCGTGAAAATGGTCGCTTTTCACAGTTGAAAAGTGTCATTTTTGTCAGTTGAAAATTGTCTTCTTAGCAGTTGAAAATAGTCTCTTTTGTTGGTTCAAAATGGCCAATTTTGGCAGTTGAAATTGCCATTTTTTGTCAGCTGATAATTTTCATTTTTGTCAGCTGAAAATTGTCGTTTCTGACAGTTTAAAAATATTCATTTTTTACACATGAAAATTGTCATTTTTGTTAAAAGAAAATTTTCACTGATGGCAGTTGAATATTGTCATTTTTATCAGTTGTAAATTGTTTTTTTAGCAGTTGAAAATTGTCTTTTTTGTTGGTTGAAAATGGTCAATTTCGGCAGTTGAAAATTGTCATTTTTGTCAGCTGGAAATATTCATTTTTTGTCAGTTGAAAGTGTTTATTTATGGCAGTTGAAAATTGTCATATTTGGCAGTTGAAAATGTTTATTTATGGCAGTTGAAAATTGTCATATTTGGCAGTTTGGAAATGGTCATTTTTAATACATGAAAACTGTCATTTTTGTCAATAGAAAATTTTCACGTATAGCAGTTGAAAATTGTCATTTTTGTCAGTTGAAAATTGTTTTCTTTGTCAGTTGAAAATTGTCTTTTTTGTTGGTTGTAAATGGTCAATTTTGGCAGTTGAAAATTGTAATTTTTGCAGGCTGGAAATTTTCATTTTTATTGTTTCTGACAGTTTTTTACACATGAAAATGGTCGTTTTTGTTAAAAGAAAATTTTTACTGATAGCAGTTGAAAATTTTAATTTTTATCAGTTGTAAATTGTTTTTTTAGCAGTTGAAAATTGTCTTTTTTGCTGGTTGAAAATGGTCAATTTTGGCAGTTGAAAATTGTCATTTTTTGTCAGCTGAAAATGTTTATTTATGGCAGTTGAAAATTCTCATATTTGGCAGTTTGAAAATGGTCATTTTTGATACATGAAAACTGTCATTTTTGTCAGAAGAAAATTTTCACGTATAGCAGTTGAAAATTGTCATTTTTTTCAGTTGAAAATTGTTTTCATTGTTTGTTGAAAATTGTCTTTTTTGTTGGTTGTAAATGGCCAATTTTGGCAGTTGAAAATTGTCATTTTTGTCAGCTGAAAATTTCCATTTTTGTCAGCTGAAAATTGTCGTTTCTGACAGTTTAAAAATATTCATTTTTGACACACGAAAATGGTCGTTTTTGTTAAAAGAAAATTTCCACTGATTGCAGTTGAAAATTGTCATTTTTATCAGTTGTAAATTGTTTTTTAGCAGTTGAAAATTGTCTTTTTTGTTGGTTGAAAATGGTCAATTTCGGCAGTTGGAAATTGTCATTTTTTGTCAGCTGAAAATTAATACATGAAAACTGTAATTTTTGTCATTAGAAAATTTTTACTTATAGCAGTTAAAAATTGTCATTTTTGTCAGTTGAAAATTGTTTCTTAAGAAGTTGAAAATTATCTTTTTTTGTTAATTGAAAATTGACTTTCTTGTTGGTAAAAATGGTCAATTTTTGGCAGTTGAAAATCGTCATTTTTGTCGGCTGAAAATTTTCTTTTAAAGCAGATGAAAATTGTCGTTTTTGACAAATTAAAAATGTTCATTTTTGACGCATGAAAATTGTCGTTTTGCCAGCAGAATATTATCACTTATAGCAGTTGAAAATGGTCATTTTTGTCAGTTGAAAATTGTCTTTTATGTTGATTGAAAATTGTTTTTTTTGTTGGTTGAAAATGGTCAATTTTGGCAGTTCAAATTGTCATTTTTGTCAAAAATTCATTTATAGCAGATGAAAATTGTCGTTTTTGACAGTTTAAAAATGTTCATTTTTGACACATGAAAATTGTCGTTTTTGACAACAGAAAATTTTCACTTATAGCAGTTGAAAATTGTTATTTTTGTCAGTTGAATATTGTTTTTTTAGCAATTGAAAATTCTCTTTTTTTGTTGATTAAAAATGGTTAATTTTGGCAGTTGAAAATCGTCATTTTTGTCAGTTAAAAATTTTCATTTATAGCAGATGAAAATTGGCGTTTATGACAGTTTAAAAGTGGCCATTTTTAACACATCAAAATTGTCGCTTTTGTCAACAGAAAATTTTCACTTGTAGCAGTCGAAAATTGACATTTTTTCAGCTGAAACTTGTCTTTTTAGCAGTTGAAAATTGTCATTTTTGTCACTTGAAAAATTTCATTTATAGCGGATGAAAATTGTCGTTTTTGACAGTTTACAAATGTTCATTTTTGATACATGAAAATTGTCTTCACTTAAATGGTCATTTTTATCAGTTGAAAATTGTTTTTTTAGCAGTTGAAAACTGTTTTTCTTTTGTTGATTGAACATTGTCTTTTTTATTGGTTGAAAATGGTCAATTTTGGCAGTTGAAAATCGTAATTTTTGTCAGCTGAAAATTTTCTTTTAAAGCAGATGAAAATTGTCGTTTTTGACAGTTTAAAAATGTTGTTTTTTGACATATGAAAATTGTCGTTTTTGTAAGCAGAATATTTTCACTTATAGCAGTGAAAATTGTCATTTTAGACAGTTGAAAATTGTTTTTTTAGCACTTAAAAATTATCTTTTGCGTTAATTGAAAATTGTCTTTTTTGTTGTTTGAAAATGGTCAATTTCGGCAGTTGAAAATTGTTATTTTTATCAGTTGAAAATTTTCATTTAAAGCAGATGAAAATTGTCGTTTTTGACAGTTTAAAAATGGTCATTTTTGACACATGAAAACTTTCGTTTTTGTCAGCAGAAAATTTCCACTTGTAGCAGTTGAATTTTTTCAGTTGAAACTTTTCTTTTTAGCAGTTGAAAATTGTCTTTTTTGTTGGTTGAAAATGGTCATTTTTGTGAAAATTGTTATTTTTGGCGATTAGAAAAGATCATTTTTGACAGCTGGAAATTGTCATTTTTGTCAGCTGAAAATGTTCATTTATAGCACATGAATATTGTCAGTTTTAACAGTTTGAAATTTATCATTTTTTGTCAGTTAGAAATGTACAGTTTTGACAGTTGGATATTGTCATTTTTAGCAGTTACAAATTCTCGTTTTTGGCGTTTTTTTTTAGCAGTTGAGAATGGTCATTTTTAAATTTTGCAATTGACATTTATGACAATTAAACATGGCCAATTTAGACAGTTAAAAATTGTCAATTATGGGAGTTGAACATTATCATTCTTGTTGGTTGAGAATGGTCATTTTTGATTCTAGAAAATTGTCTTTCTTGTAGTTGAAAATGATCATTTTGGCAATTGAAAATTGGCATTTTCACCATTCGAAAGTTGTCATATTTGGAAGTAAAAATTTTCATTTATGACACTTGAAAATCATCATTTTTGGCAGTTAGAAAAGGCATTTTTGTCAGTTTAAAATTGTCATTTTTACTTACTCAAAAAGTATCAAAACTATGTAAATTACTTCTTGGTGTCGGAACAGCATTGCAATTTATTTTTTTGCCGAAATGGTTAACTAAATGTTCATATACTGATTGGTGACGGCTACGAGGAACATAGCCCATGCACGACAGTCATGCGTTTACATTATGTGCCTTGATAATTTTGATAAATAAGTGCGTTGTCAGTTTATTTAGTTCTCAAATTTATTTTTGTTACAGTGAATGCATATGAGTTGCTTGAGATAATACACATTGGTAAATAGATCTACAAAGGCAATTCAGGATTTTGGTACCCAATTATGTCTCCGTGGGATATGTCAGGATAAGGTAAGATAAGATAATGTTTATTAGTGCTACTAACTGTGAAGTTTTACACACGTCATATTTTTAAAGAATACATAAAGTTATAGATATAAATATAGGTACTACATGGCAGAAACATTTCCTTATAGCTAATAAATAACATAATTAATTAATTAGGACCATCAACGAGCAATTGACCGATTGTGTCGTCCATTTATTGGAAAGGTTGATCGGTCTGTAAAAAGGACGTTCTTTAGAAAAATGTTTATTATTTGATTTCTCCATTACGTCTTCACAAAAGAGCATTCGCCTTATTTGACCGACGGGGTAGGTCTTTTAAGTTTTTGACAATTTATAGGGACGGTATCCGTTCTGCTTCAAAATCTTTTGTAAGGTAGTACGGTGCAAATTAACCTGCTCAGCAATCTTTCTGGAAGAAAGCAGCAGGAAAAATTCTTAATTCTTCAAGTTCCTGCTCCTCAGTTTTAGGTTGTAGATCCATTTGATAACTAGTATTTTTTCAAGCAACTCATTGTATTCATTGTAACTAAAATAAACTTGGCAACTAAACTATCAGCGCACCTATTTAAACACAATTATCAAGGAGCATAGTGGGACACCCTGTACAAAAACATACATATTTTTAAAATATGTAGAATGGGTGTTGGTACCAGTTTATGAAAAATGGAATTCGATATCTCAATTAGAAAATAAGTTATGAGGCTTTTACAGATCCCTGGGTCACTCAGTACATGAGCAATGTTGTTTTTAAATATTCTTAAAATTAAATA
Source organism: Ocypus olens (assembly GCA_910593695.2). Classification (NCBI taxonomy): domain Eukaryota; kingdom Metazoa; phylum Arthropoda; class Insecta; order Coleoptera; family Staphylinidae; genus Ocypus; species Ocypus olens. The sequence continues at coordinate 8,394,929 of OU343054.1, read as the reverse complement.
TATCAATCATTTCCTTCTTAACCTTTAATTGAATTTAAAATACTTTTTACAATATATCCATGAATGGTGGTATTGGAAAATTCTGAGTGCCTTGAACATTCCACAGAGGGCACTGCTTACAGTAGTGAATTTCCGAACTAAACCCATGAGCAATAAAGAGCCTTAAAGAGTGCGCTACTTTACAACAACAAAACGTCATTGAAATTTTTGCGATGGATATCAACATGGAGCAATTACAAAATAATTCCGACCCCACAGAATCCAGCAGTGTCGGCGTGAAAGTTCGAGTGCCAAAGCGTGTATTGCATTTTAGTGATGGCGTTATTGAAGAATACAGTGATGACGAAGTCGATAGCACTCCCCAACCTGAACGTCAAACGGCAGTCGTCGACCCTGTGAGTACTTATTAACATTAATAGATGACCTAAATTACAGAATTCAATAAATTGTACAATCATATCCGATTACAGATATCTGTATAAATGGAACTGTATTAAAACTATTGTAGATGTCTCATGACGCATGATTTATTACGAGATTCAGTAATTCCTGTGAATGAAAGAGTATACGATTACAGATATCTGTATGATTGGTAGTGTAAACAAATAATTGTAGATGTCGCATTTTGAATGAAATATTACGGCATTCTGTAATTCTAGTAAATTAAAGAAAAGAGGGGCCGCTTCACAATAACCCCGGAACGATACCGAGAACATGAACCAAAAGTTAAATATGATTCGTATGTCGACATACACAACTAATAATGAATTTTCGGTAACGGGAACGAGAAGCTTGGTACATTTTTGTTCCCGTTCTCGTTACAGTTCCCAGGTTGTTGTGAAGTGGCCTCTACCCTGTCAACATTAAAGTACTTGCGAACATTAATAGATGACCTAAATTACAGAATTTAATCAATTGTACAATCAACGTATCCGATTACAGACATCTGTATAAATGGTAGTGTATTAAAATGATTGTAGATGTTGCATGTCATGATTTATTACGAGATTCTGTAATTCTAGTGAATGAAAAAGTATCCGATTACAGATATCTGTATGAATGGTAGTGTAAACAAATAATTGTATATGTCGCATTTTGCATGAAATATTACGGCATTCTGTAATTCTAGTAACTGAAAAAATAATTTAATTATTATCGATAGATGATCTAAATTACAGAATCAATAAATTGTACAATCAATAATAATGGTTTACAGATGTACGTATAAACGGCAGCACATGAAAATACTCTTAGATGATATATGTCATACGAAATATTACAGTTTTCTGTAATTCTGGTGGAAATAAGAATCCTAGATTACTGTTATAGATAGGCGACTGTTTGTATAAAACATTAATAGTGTTTCTCGCTAATCGCCCTGCCGCGCGGTTATGTCGTTGGAAAAGCAGGGTGCGGGTAAAAGGGTTAACTTCGTTTTGTTGTCAGATTTTCGAACATATTCTGTTTTTGTCACTTTCGAAAAGTTCTTGATTGTCATCGAAAACTTTTCACTTCACGCAAGTTTCTGATTCTGTTTCTATCACCAATCAAGTTTCGAATGACGTCAGTCGAAAAGTAAGGTTCAGTTTTGTCAACGAGTTCGGAGCAGGTGATAAGTGTGTGTCAACTAGTGATGGGCATAATCGAATGATTTCAATAATCGAATGATTACTTTTCGAATTAATCTGAAAATCGATTATTCATTCGAATGATCATTCGAATGATAATTCGAGTGATCATTCGAATGATCATTCAAATGATCTGAAAATCGATTATGTATTCGAATGATCATTCAAATAATTATTCGAGTGATCATTCGAATGATAAAAAAATCGATTATTTATTGAAATGATCATTTGAATAAAAGTTCGACTAATAATTCGAATAATAATTCGAATGATCGTGAATCGAGTATTTTTATTTTTTATATAAAAATATCGGAATGATCACTCAAATTATCGTGACTTACGTGCTAAAAACAGAACTGCGGTTATTTCGTTAAAATCGTTTATAAATACTTATCTTCTGATTTCAGCAATATATCATAATAAAATTATAATATAGAATATATTGTAAACAATATCAGAGTACTTCGCCGTAATGTTTCGTGGGAAAGATATCCTATTAATACACCAAGTAAAGTTTCATATGATATATATTTGAGTACAAATTGGTACAATGACATTCGAATGGTCATTCGGATTATCCCAATAGCTAGTTTTCGAATTGTTCATTCGAGTACCGATCACTCAAATAAATCATTCGAATGCCAATCGAATGATCATTCGAATGCTCATTTGAATGATCATTCGAATGATCACTCGAATACCGATCATTCGAATGGTCATTCGAATTAAAAAATAGTGAAGCGATTATCGTCATTCGAATGATCCCATCACTAGTGTCAACCATAAAATTGTGAAAATGGTCTTTATTTCGCTTTATTATTGCTGCGTGAACAAGAAGCAGCAGCTGAAAATTATTAGTTGCTGCAATTTTAACGGGATTTTAGCAATCCATTTGGACGCCGAAATGTGAATTGGAATATTTATTTTAAAAACAACAAATTTGTGAGAGTTTCGAACTAACACACCCATATTAGATGGCGATTAGTACTTCAATTCCATAATTCTTCTAAATTAACTTAATTACAGTTCGCTTCAAGTGCACTGATTTTCACGCGTAAATTTGAAAAATGGCGAAAGCATACCGTTATTAGTTAACTTGCTTCGATTTTACAGTGTTCTCACACTTACCTTATCACGTTAGAAACGGAATACCAATTTGCCGTTCGATCTAAAACGAAAAACAGAACAGGGCCTATTTTTGCGGTATTTGATTAAAATAAAATCTAAGAGTAATAAGAAGTTTCTGATTAAAATAATACATTTATTGAAAATAACATAGGACTTAAAGTTAGGACACGCATTTGCGTGTTTAATATGGTTATTAAACACGCTAAGTCGCGCTTTAATTCACAGAACGCGATTTATGATAATATTTTGTTTACCCTGTTTAACACTGATTTTATTATTTTTTCAATTGTAATTGTAATTACAACTTGAATTTCGATTTTAATTTTGATTTTGATTTTCTTTTTGTTTTTTTTATTTTGATTTTGATTTTAATTTTCGTGAACAAAGTATAGTGTACAACTCGCATATAATAGCTATTAATCGCTCAAACGATTTGCTCCACTCGCCTGCGGCTCGTTCCGCAAACATCGTTCTCGTGATTAATAGCCATCATTATATGCTCGTTGTACAATATACTATTATTTTATTGCAACAATTCAAAATTCCTAATAAAAAATAAAAACATCCGAGAAATAAACAGAAAAAGTTATGAAAAAAAACCAAGCATATTCATTATAAACGATAAACGTACGTACATTGCAAATTTTCTTATCTCTTTTCTTTACTTACACATGTAAGTTTGAATTTGAGTTTGTGAATTTTACAGTGGTCTGTTTCGGAATGCTTGCGCCACCTTTCGCAAGGGCGACCAAGCTTAAACACTGAACAATTTAATTCGTTTGAAGTGCGCAGGGTATGATAAAAATTGTTACATACAGGTAACTGTAGAGGTACTACTAGAAGAAATGTAGGCAGCTGTAAATGTAAATTAAACACCAAATTTAAATTTCTAGGAGATTATGATTACTCTACAGTTGTAGTGATTTTTACACAGTGTAAAATATAAATTGAAATTGTCTTTTTATAATCATACACTCTGAACGTTATTCCGTGTTCTGAACCAGATAAAATGTTATTATATTAAATATTACAGATTCCTACATGTAGAGATATGTATCTGTAAAATATTACAATAATCTGCAATGCAGTTTCCTTAAACTTTGAAATGTGTCCATAATTTTTTATATCAATTTTTTCGCATTTTAAAGCTAAGTAATCTATATTATTATAAAATATAGTTATATATCAACGACATTTATACATTTAAATCTCTTCGTTAATAATGTCAATTATCGCAATCTCTCCAATGTTAACATCTTAAACTGTATTTTTATTTGGTACTGTGGTTTATGTTTGCTTGTATTCGTATAGTCTGTACGCTGGAATCTGGCGGCTGAGGTCGTAAAACGGTCGGTCCGCCCTGAGGACCGACGTACCCCTCGAAGAAAAGGTATTGGTGGTTCGTCTAATTGCATCCGGTACATTTATTACTGTCCTTCGCTCCAGTAGGTATAAGCACTTTTACACCAGTACTTTTCAACAAAGATTGGATTGAGATAAAAAATCGTCCTCTACTTACCGAGCTCCGACCCTCTTTTACGACCACAGCCGCCAGATTCCAGAGAACCGGCTATACTATTTTTTTTTTAAATGCATTGAATTATTATTAAATATCTCATATTACTACCGTGCACGCAAATTAAAACTGAAATATGTTTGTATTAATGTTAAACTTGTTTTGATATCTGCTTTACGATATGAGCAAAATCATAAAATTTATTGTACTCGATTAGAACACATTTTTTAAATCGACCAGATTAAATTGACAATTTTATGATTATATTTGGGTGAGGTTTCCGATTTGTTTATCATGATAACGATATGTGTTGTATACGAGATCAAATAATGGATAATTGTCAGGAATGCAAGGTTACTTTCCTTGTAATGTTTTAAATACTGTTAATTGTTGTTGCTCAATGACCTTAACGTGTTTTGTTTTGTCCAGAAATTAGGTCCAAGTTTAAAATAAACACTCCGTAATGCACTTTCACAGTCAACGTTGTTAATTCATTATATTTTATGAAAATGGTATAGTGATAGTGAGCTTATGATGGTACCCAGAATATATGGGAAAAAATTTCAAAACTAGAATGCTGCAAAAGTAACCAATCGGAGGCAACTTTTATTAAAGTCGTAACCACGAGAGCTGTCCTGTGAGACATTTGTTATGGTTCACATTCTGATAAACATATGTTGATACCAGTAAGTGCGGTAAAAAATTATTAGTCAAGAGTCTTCCAAGTTACGGCACCTTATTTATCGAATCATAGCCTTAAATAACAAGATTTAAGCTTTCATTTAATTTGAAGTAGGGTGTTCTAGGACCCCCGGTTGTTTTTCTACAGGTGATGGCATAAAACACGCTTTTTGCTCATTTGACTCCGTTTTACTCAAAAACTAGAGCCATTGTAGCATATTTAGGACCCAATTAGTAAAAACTGACCATTCAATTAAAAGCAATTTTAAAACTATCAGATTTTGTTGACCAGTGTAATTATAATCATTTTATATTTAGAGTAATAAATAGCAAATTTATTTATTAGAGAAATTAAATGAAAATTGTAAAATAATTCGATGACAAGTTTTGGCGAGGAATACTAAAAACAATATTTCTAGATATATTTAAAAACATGTTCAATCTCGGTTAGTACATTCCCGTGGTTCCTAGGGGGCGAGATTTTTCAGTGTAACGCGTTAAACCTTAAATGCATGAATTTTTATTTTTAATAAATAAAATTTGAAATGAAAATATCTCTCATTACATTACAAAATATGAAGATTCATGGAACAATTATTTTTAGCATTTGAACATAAAGGAATATTGCATTTGCTACATGACCAATATACGGTACCATTTACATAGTAGAATTTTACTCCTCAATTTGTTTGAAAATATAGGCCAACCTACACGGCAAATAATGAGAAGATTTTTTAGGTTTTTTTCGACTGTGAACTTTGCTGTAATGAGCTATTACTAGGCCGACCTAGGCCGTTTATATAAGATCTCACATTGCAAAGAGCATCAGCCAAATCATTGCGGAGTTGACCAAGATCTGAGAGTGGTTTGTTTGGGATGCGCTTTGCAATGGAGTTTTTTTTTTCATAAGTATCCACGAATTTATTACAGCAAGGTCGATTAGATGATAGAATAGGCGGAGGAGCCATTTACGGCTTTTGATTATCGACCTAAGTAGCTATCCATCAAGTCCACTCCTCCCATGTGCCTATTACACTCTTGCACTATATATGGACAAGATATATCGATCTCGAAGTACTAATAAATGTTTCACAAAATAACTTTAGGATTATTAGTGAACTTATTTAGAACCGATTTTGCATATTAATGTATTTTTACAACCCAAAAAAGCTACATTTTTCTTGTATAAATTTATCAGTATACAGGGTGTATTTGAAATAACGAACAGGCTCGCAACCACAAAAAGATTATATTATTTTTAAACAATATTCGCACAAACAAAAAGCCCGCAATTAATTATTTAAGTTAATGAGTGAAAATACGCAACATGTTTGGGGGCAGTGGTAATGTGACCTAATTTTTAAACGCCATCGGCTTTAGATATCGAATTACAACAAGCGCGTAGGAAATATCTGAGTGCTCTTTAAGTGTCAATGAACTTGAGGACTGTTTATCTTTCACAAAAAAAAGGTTGCGATAACACTTCAAATTTCGGAGGCAAGAAATCGCATCTCGCGTTTTAAATACACAAACACACATTCCATGCAGACCTAATTAAATGAAAAAAGCATCGGTTCTCAAAATGTTTAAAAAACCTCGAAAAATTAGGAAAATTCAATTTTTTTTTTCGAATAAATTTTGACGGAAATGGTTTCACAAATATTTTGTGTATGTACCCTTAAATGCCTATTCATTATTTCAAATACACCCTGTATGTAAAAATATAAATATTATTTGTTACTCGTACGAGAACAATTGTTCCTGTATGTTTTATTACTTTTTATATAGATAATCGTAATTTGTAACTCCCGCCGAAATGAAATTGTACTCGGATAACGCACCAACAATGGGAATTGTCGCAAATAAAGAAAAAAACTGTCAAAGATTCTAGTTGCGTTCGGAAATAATAAAATAGTTTTGGTAAATTTAATATAAAGAAAAACACTATGCAAAGGTTGCTACATAAAGAAATATACTTCATCTACCCATAGATTAGACTTTTTTGACAATTTGAGTGATAGAAATCCTACTAGCTTGCCGAACAACTCTCGCCACAAAAAGTAGTACTTACGAAACTTTGCGGGAAATAGTAAATTGTAATTTATTGCGAAAATCGCACTCACGTGGTTTAGAACGTTATCCATGGCGGAAATTTGTAAAAAACTCAAGAACAATAACAATAAGGAACTATCAATAATGTGTCTGTTGGCGACTTCGCATATGAATATATTGGAAGTATACCGGTACCAACCTAACGTGCTGCAAAATTACATTTTTTTTTCATAGCTGTGCTGGTACTTTTCACTTTCTCACTAAAGATGTCAAAATAGTCTAATCTATCGGTGGATATATCAGTTAATTAAGATTATTTATACCTTATTATCATTCATGCACAGTCGCTTATTTCAATATCTAAAAACGATGGCCCACATTCATACTTCAATAATTTGACAACGTATAATTTATTTGAGCGGGAAATTGAAAAAAAATTAAATAAAAACAACGAAATTCGACGAAAATTTGCGAAAATATGTACATATAACACAATCAAAATTTTGAATCAGCTATGACACGTTGTCATATTATTCTCGCATTTATCCATCATTTAGTTACAAGCGGCTCTAAATGAGATGTATGAATGCGGGCCGATGACTCTGCAATCGCAAAGCTCGCCACCTAGGAACCAAGTCAACGTACTAACCGAGGTAGACAAACAATGCTAAAAAGTAAACCTTCATATCGACACCGATCTATATTTTTACAGCTGCCTATATACATGCCCGCAAATATACAGGTTTCTGCACTTTGGCTGCTTCGTAGTTTTAACGTTGCTTAATAGGGGGCACCACCAGAGACGCAAAAATCGCCTTTAAAATAGAATTATTATTTGCGCGTAGAGAACAAGAGATAAACAGCAAACTTGTTATTTTTAATCTCTTCTATTATTTGGATACAGTCTGTTATTTCGAAATAGAATTTCGTGCAAATGGATTAACAATAATTGTCCTAAATTATGGTGTACATTTATGAAAAAAAAAAAATGGTTTGGATTATCGATGGTTATACAAAATGATAACAGATTTTAAATTATAATTCCAATTTTCTAGAGTTGCAAATGTTAAAAAATAAATTGATTTGAGTTGTGGAAGCGTTAAGTAAAAAAAAAAAAAAATCGAAAAAAATTTAAACGCAGAAATAAAATTATGCAAAAATTAAAAACAACTGAGAAGGTTTTATACTTCAGAAATCATTTTTATTTTTAAAACAACACCAATTTTTAGTTGAGTTGTAAATATTCAAGACATTTTTATTTTTGCTGTGAAAGAAAAAAATGCATGGAAGACACAAATCAATGAAAAAATGAAAAACAACTAACCAATCTTCATTATTTAAAAATAATAATTTAATTATTTTTTTAATAATACACAAATTTCTAAGTAAGTTATGAATATTTAAAAAGCTTTGATTTGAATTGTAGTAACATTAATTCAAGAAAACTAAAGAATATGTGAAAGGACGAAATAAAATCATGTAAATATTGGAAGCAACCAAAAAGGCTATTTTCTATTAAAATAATTTTGGTTTTTGAAAATATTGAGAAGGTTTCATTCTTTAGAAATAATTTTTATTTTTAAAACATCGCCAAATTTTATTTGAGTTATAAATGTTTGACATTTTTATTTGTTGTGGACCCGTTGAGTGAAAAAAATCGAAAAAAATATGAACAGCCGACATTAAAAAATTAGAAATAACTAACCAAACTTCATTCGTTAAAAACCATTTTTGTTTTTGAAAATGCACCAATTTCTAAGTGAGCTATGAATATTTAATAAGTTTTTATTTTAATAGTAGAAGCGTTTATTAAAGAAAACAAAAAAATAGATGAAAGGCCGAAATAAAATTATGCAAACATCAGAAGCAACTGAAAGGCTATATTCTATTAAAATAAATTTGGGTTTTTGAAAATAATCCAATTTTCAAGCGTGTTATGGTTGTTTTGAGCTGTGGAAGCGTTGAGTAAAAAATATCGAACAAGTATGAAACTCCGAAATAAAATTATGCAAAAATTAAAAACAACTTCAAAAATCATTTTTATTTATAAAACAACACCAATGTTTAATTGAATTGTAAATGTTTAGGAAATATTTATTTGTGCTGGGGAAGCGTCGAGTGTAAGAAATCTAAAAAAACTAACGCGCTGACATAAAATAATGAAAATATTTTTTTTTTTAAATACACCAATTTTTATGTGAGTTGTGAATATTTAAAAAGCTTTGATTTGAATTGTAGAAACTCGAAAAAATATACGAAAATCTGAAATAAAGTCATGCAAAAATTAAAAGTATCTGAGAAGATTATATTCTTTCAAAATCATTTTGGGATTTGAAGATATTCCAATTTTCAATCAAGTCAGATTGTTACAAAAAAATTGATTTGAGTTGTATTCAATTTTCAAGCGAGATGGATTGTATTGAGTTGAGTAAAAAAAATAAATAAAACAAGTATGAAGTTCCGAAATAAAATAATGCTAAAATTAAATACAACTGAGAAGGTTTTATACTTCAGAAATCATTTTTATTTATAAAACAACACTATGTTTTTAGTAGAGTTGTAAATATTTAAGAAGTTTTGAGTTGTGTTGTGGAAGGGTCGGGTGAAAAAATCGAAAAAAATATGAATATTCGACATAAAACAATAAAAAAATGAAAAACAACTAACCAATCTTCATTCTTTAAAAATTATTTTTGTTTTTGAGTGAGTTATGAATATTTAGAAAGTTCTGATTTGAATTGTAGAAGCGTTGATTAAAGAAAACAACAAAAATGGTGATGTGGCCATCATGTTACTTTCTCCGACTTAATGGTATCATTTATATTTACGCTTTCATAGCTTATTTTCAATTTAAATCGTATTTTAAATGTACATCGAACGTTTGTAGACTCGTATAAATCTGACGTTTAAAACGTCAAAATTGTGAAAGACGGAAAAATTATACTTCAAATTCAAAAACTCAGTTTACTCAAAAACTAAAGGGATTCCGAAAAAAAACTTATTCTTTATAAGTTGTTCATTTTGATATTCTCTACAATTATTATTTACATAAATTTGCTGTAACTATTATCGTTTTATAATTATAAACAAAAATTAAAAAAATGGTGATGTGGCCATCATGTTACTTTCTCCGACTTTATATTTACGTTTTCATGGGTTTATTTTCAATTGAAATCATATTTTAAATGTACATCGAGCGTTGCGTAAACTCGGATGGAACTGACGTTTAAAACGACAAAATCATGAAATATGGAAAAATTATACTTCAAATTCAAAAACTCGGTTTACTCAAAAACTAACGAGATTTCGAAAAAAACTTATTCCTTAGAAGTTGTTCATTTTGGCATTCTCTACAATTATTATTCACATAAATTTGCTGTAACTATTATCGTTTCATAATTATAAACCAAAAATTTAAAAAAATTAATACATTTTTTTCTCGAATAGCAATGAGTTTATGAAAAATATTTTCAAGCAAAAGATGTTCATTTCTTTGTTGTCTTTGATGTTTGTTTAAATTTTTTTGTGATATTTTTCATATTTAAGAAAATATTGGCAAAAAACACAAAAAACAGTTAAGGTAAACGCCCACTTCCGGTGTACGAAATTTTACCAAAAGCTTTTCAGTTCTTCGGATTATCAAATAAGACGTATGTTCAAAGTTTCATATCAATTGCTCTATTAGTTTTTGAGATACCGCGCACACAGACAGACACACACACACACACAGACACAAACATTTTTTTTCCAGAAATTGTTGAAATGGCATCTAGGGACCCCAAAACGGATATTTCCGTAAAAAATATTTTTGAAAAAAAAATCACGATCACAATACTTTCTCGTACTTCGTAACGGAGAAAGTAAAAATAGATGAAAGGCCGAAATAAAATTATGCAAACATAAGAAGCAACTAGGAAGACTATATTCTATTAAAATCATTTGGAAAATAATCCAATTTTCAAACGAGTTATGATTGTTTTGAGTTGTGCAAGCGTTGAGTAAAAAATATCGAGCAAATATGAAAGTTCGAAATAAAATTATGTAAAAATTAAAAACAACTGAGAAGGTTTTATACTTCAAACATCATTTTTATTTATAAAACAACACCAATTTTTAGTTGTAAACGTTTAGGAAATATTTATTTGTCTTGGGGAAGCTTTGAGTGCACTGAAAAATCGAAAAAAAATATAAAATAAAGCAAATATTAAAAACTTTCAAAATAATTTTCCATTTTGAATATCCACCATTATTTTATGTCAGTTCTGAATATTTAAATAGCTTTGGTTTGAATTGTGGAAACGATAAAAAATTGCAAAATATATGAAAATCCGATATAAAATCATACAAAAATTAAAAGTAACTGAGAAGATTATATTCCATAAAAATCATTTTGGGGTTTGAAGATGTTCCAATTTTTAAGCAAGTTAAGATTGTTAAAAAAAATATTTCAGTTCTAGTATATATTGTTAATACTTATTGTTAGAGTTGAAATAAAGTCATACAAAAATAAAAAGTAACTGAGAAGATTATATTCTATCAAATTCATATTGGGGTTTGAAGATTGTCAAAAAAATTTATTTGATTTTTGTTTTATATTGTTAATACTTCGAGTTGCAAATATACCGGGTGTCTTTGAAGCATCAAATTAACTTTTTGGCCTTAAGTTGAGGAAGTTGTGGTAAATTTCGAGAAAAATTAAAAGTCGAAATAAAATTATGTCAAAATTAAAAACAACCAAGAATGTTTTATTTTAAATATTGCAATTATGAAGCTAATTAACATCATCCGACTATCCCATCACTAATTTAGGATAGGGCACGTTTCTATTAAATATTAGATCTTATCGTTTTAAATCTACATTTAATCCGAATTAAAAAAATGCTCTTAGATTCTACTGATTTTAGTGTACGATGTTTCTAACAATTATAATTTGAAGCTTGATTAAAATTAAATTATTTTTATGTATGGATTGTGTTTATTTTTTCAGACCACATTAACATGGGGTCCATGGATGTGGTACAAGATGTGGGCAGCCGGGTCATCGACTCTCTCGATCTGTGATTACCTTGGCGAATCTCTGGCATCGTTTATGGGCATAACCACGCCGAAATACCACTTCGAAATCGAGGAATACAAGAGACGCGAAGAGGAGAAGAAAAAATATGAGGAACAATGCAAAGGCTGGTCGGAAACCGGAAGTGAAGCTCAATTAGTCACCAAGGAACGAGTGGAAGGACCAACCCCTGTTTGAAAGGTTGTGAGTCGCGACCTAGGTACGTTATAAAAGTTATGAAGATGATGGTTGCGACCGTTACTATGTGGTAGTCCATTGTCAGGTAACTTTGAATTAAACCACTTTCGGCGTTTTTTTTACCACTATTTATTTATTGCACAATACAGACAAACACAATGTTTTAATATGTATTGTAGAAATTAATTTTCAAAGTTACCTAATTACTTATTCACTTCACGAAGAGGATAGTTGATGCGTGCTTAACCATAGTCAAACTTGATTGAACATTTTTGCATGTAATAATAATAATAATAAACGTTTATAGTACTTAATACATAATAAATACAATGGCCATCGACCGAAGTCTATTTTGCATCTATTATCGAGTAAAACGTTTTTAAATATCTATAAAAAAGTTCTATTTGATATTCATAAAATAAAAATAAGTATATAAGTAATATAAAACAGATTATCGATACATAAACAAGCAATCAATTATATAGTTACGTTATTAGTACGTAATTGCTAATACACTGTGCAATATTATAAAGGGTATAAAGATTATGTGGGTAGAACAATCCGGACAAATATAATAAATATATTAACAAAGCCCGTAAGAACTTATTTCTCAACAATGTTTTCTTCGAACCGTAGCAATGCATCTGCTGAGATCAGTGTTGCCAGGAGTAAGTTTTAATTTTCCCAAAATATTTCATAAAAACCCCCCAGAATACCCCTCGCATAAAATACCCACCCCAAAAAATACCCCATCGGTTGAAGTTCCCCAAAATACACACCAAAACAATAATTTACCCCCATTTTCGAGAAAACACTGGGATTAGAGAAGGCGCGCTGATAAGATTTCGGAATTTGCACAAAAAAAAGGTTTTCCGAAAATATGTAGGTAGTACAAAAAGGCCATTAAAAAAATTAGAAAAATATTGAATCGTGCTGTCCTCCAAATTATTAAAATAATTCTTTAATTTTTCGGAAAGCATCGCTAATTAACTACTTAAAATTGTTCGCATTATACCGGGTGATCAGTTTCATTCCGGACCAAAGTATTACATTTAACAATTACTAAAAAAACTAAATTGACGGCAAATTTTTTTTTTGATTAAAACATTTTCGAAAAAAAAAATCGAATCGAAATATTTGAAAATTAAGTAATTCCCTAAACACAAATCGCGCAGTTTGTATTTTCTATCAAAATATCAAAGTAAATTAGTTTTATCTTAAAACAATCACTAAAACAAAAAATTTCAAATTAAATAAATAACATAAAATTAATACAAAAACCAAGTACAGGCCAAATATATCAAAAATTCAGTCTGCAAAATCTAAATTATAGAGAAAAAAAATAAAAAACCTCGAAAATATCGACCAAAAATTCGCTCATTAAAATCAACAATTAAACAACATTAAAATTAATAGTTAGGGTAACAGAACTAAAAACATTGGTAAAAAATTTCAACTAAATCGAAAATTTTGGTTTAGGTGCCAAAAACATCTAAAATATAGGCCAAAAAATCAAAAACCCTGGTCTAAAAAATTAAAACGCAGGCTAAAAATTGAAAATTCAAGCAAAAGGAAAATAATTTGCCATTTTCAGCCCCAAAAATAAATCGTTACCTCAAAGTAAATTGACGAAACTTTAAACTCAAAAATAATTTACAAATTTCGCCCATAAAAACAATAATTCAGGTTACAACGTCTAAAATTTTTGATTTCATTTTTAGTTTTTTACTTTCTCCGTTACGAAGTACGAGAAAGTATTTTTTTCAAAAATTTTTTTTACGGAAATATCCGTTTTGGGGTCCCTAGATGCCATTTCAACAATTTCTGGATTTTTTTTTTTGTGTCTGTGTGTGTGTGTGTGTGTGTGTGTGTGTCTGTCTGTCTGTGTGTGTGTGTGTGTGTGTGTGTGTGTGTCTGTCTGTCTGTGTGTGTGTGTGTGTGTGTCTGTCTGTGTGCGCTGTATCTCAAAAACTAATAGAGCAATTGATATGAAACTTTGAACATACATCTTATTTGATAATCTGAAGAACTGAAAAGCTTTTGGTAAAATTTCGTACACCGGAAGTGGGTATTTACCTTAACTGTTTTTTTTTTTGCCAATATTTTCTTAAATATGAAAAATATCACAAAAATATTTAAACAAACAGGGAAGACAACAAAGAAATGCACATCTTTTGCTTGAAAATATTTTTCATAAAATCATTGCTATTCGAGAAAAAAATTATTATTAATTTTTCAATTTTTGGTTTATAATTATGAAACGATAATAGTTACAGCAAATTTATGTGAATAATAATTGTAGAGAATAAAATAAACAACTTCTAAAGAATAAGTTTTTTTCGAAATCTCGTTAGTTTTTGAGTAAACCGAGTTTTTTAATTTGAAGTATAATTTTTCCATAATTCATAATTTTGACGTTTTAAACGTCAGTTTCATCCGAGTTTGCGCAACGCTCGATGTACATTTAAAATATGATTTAAATAGAAAATAAACCATGAAAACGTAAATATAAATGATACCATCAAGTCGGAGAAAGTAACATGATGGCCACATCACCATTTTTATTATTATATTTTACAATTTCAACATAACATATTCGAGTTTATTTATTTTCATGTCTTCGAATTAATATAATTTTAAATGTAGAACAACTGTCAAAGAGGCAATAAAAACCTGTACTTTTGATATATAGGTTTTTTTTTTTAGAATACTTATGCGTCTTTACTATTTTGTTTGTATAATATACCATGTAAACAATTTATATTTTTTGTTAAATCTGGCTGAAAGACTTAGGTCGCTGGCCCATTGTATTCCTCTAAGGAGGGCAATAAACGATTATTATTATTATTATAATTTTAATATGTCATTATACTATTGTATAATTTAATAGGTGTATATCATGTGCTATGATCTCAAACACAATTTAATTAACAAATAAAATAAAGGACAAAAAATCCAAAATTTTGTCAAAAAAAAAACTCGAAAATACCAGCCAAAAGTTCGCACACAAAAATCAACAATTCAGGTTAAAAATCTAAAGTATAGACCAATCAAAAATTCGCTCGTTGAAATTTATAATCAAGGTAAAAAAAACTAAGAATATAGGCAAAAAATCTAAAATTTAGACCAAAAATCGTAAACTCTCGGCAAAAATAAAAAATTCAGAAATTTTAACTTAATATTCGAAAATTTTGATTTATGGGCCAAAAACTCTAAAATTTGGGACAAAGAAATGAAAAACACAGAGCAAACATCTGAAATATAGGCAAGCAACCAAATATCCTGATGTAAAAAATAAAAAATGCAGACTAAAAATTTGATACTTTATCCCAAAATAAATTGCCAAAACCCTAAACTCGAAACTAATTTAGAAAATTCGGCCATTTAAACAATATTATTATCCAATTACTACCTACTATTTTTTATGACGTATGTAAAACTTTACAGTTGTGGCATCAATAAATGAATATGAATATGAACTCGGGTTAAAAAAATCTAAAATGAAGGGCAAACAATCAAAAACTTAGTACAAAAAACTCGAAAATACCCTCAAAACAAAACAAAAATCGCCCATAAAAATCAACAAGAGTGTAGACCAATCAAAAATTCGCTCGTTAAAATTAATAATTAAGATAAAAAAACTAAAAACATCGAAAAATTAAAAATGTAGAAAATTTCAACAAACTAAAACAATTTTGAGCAAAATCAAAAACTCTATAAGTTAGAACAAACAAAGAAATCAAAAATACAAACCAACATCTAAAATATAAGCAAAAAATAAAAATAAAATTCCTGGTCTAAAAGATAAAAACATGCAGATCGAAAAATTGAAAAATCAAGCAAAAGAAAAATAATTGGCCATTTTTTGTCCCAAAAATAACTCCAGCTCAAAATAAATTGCCCACGGGAAACGCGAGAATGTTTAAAAAAAAAATAAAGGACAAAAGATCGTGAATAAAAATGAATAATTGAGGGCCTAAAAATAAACAAATGCCGACCAAAAAATTAAAAATTTTAACAAACAAATCGAAAATTTAATCCAAAATGAAGAAAAATTATTCATTTATACAGAAACTGCAGGTCAAAACTCTAAAATATAGGTAAAAAAATCAAAATCCATACCTAACGATAAAAAATGCAAACAAAAAGATTGAATATTTAATATAATAATAATTATTATTTATTTACGGCCAGTAGCAATTTTTGATTTTCCCTCTTCAAAATAATAAATTTTGAAAATAAAACTTAAATACTGTGGATTTATTGGAAAATATACAAAATTAAAGCATTATATTTATAAAAATTATTATTCATCTTCATCCTCAATATTTTCATCTTCTTTTCGCCACACATACATATTTTTGAAATGAAAGTGCCGCATCTTATTGGGGGTCACAAAATTACGAAAACGGCAGTTATAGAATCCCTAGGACAACTCCCATAAATAGATTTCCTCATCGCTGAGGAACTTCTTTATGGTAATGATGATTTCTAGCAAATGTAATAACATGTTAATTAATTTTCCCAAAAATACCCCTCGTATAAAATACCCACCCCAAAAAATACTCCATTGATTGAAGTTCCCCAAAATACACCCCAAGACAATAATTCACCCCCATTTTGGGGAAAAAAAAACACAATCTGGCAACACTGGCTGAGATGAAGTCATCTTATTATTAGTTTTGTTACTACATGGTAATCCATACTTAAACTGAATTCAAAAGAGTGTTTTAACCAGAAACCTTAATTATAGAAAATATATATAACGTAAGAAGAGAGTTATATAAAGGTATACCCACGTTATCGTTATTTTCACTCAAATCGTGATTAATTGAACAAGGGAGTTATTGATTCGTAGTTTCTGTTTGAAGATTTTCTTTGATTGAATAAGTACGCGAGCTCAGATAATTATCCATTCAAGTCGCTGTTCGGTAAGATATATTGCGCATAGTCTTCTATACGTGGTAGTTGTGTGTGTATGAGTGTGATAAAATGGGTATCTGATTTTTAACATGTAATTCCGCGTGCATATCGAGTAGTTCCCTTGTTCGGGTTCATGTCACGTAGGAATAGGTGCTTCTGTATAGAAGCATTGAGCATTGAGCAGTCTGGCAGGAGAGGCAGCAGCAGCACCTAGTTGTAGTAGTAGAGGACGCTAATTAATCATTCCTCCGCATTGAGAGCGTTTCCCTGTCGGGGTTATTTATCATCTCGGAGCATTGTGGGAGAGCAACGTATATGTATGTGTGTGGGGGTCCAGGGGTAATTACCAGGGATGCTGTATGAGGCTCCGCCCGACCAATGGCAGCACTGGAAACACACCCTATATATTGATTAGCGCATGCGGCACACCGGACAATGGCCAGCTGGGGTCAAGGGTTGCGGCAGGTACTTGCCACGAGGGGTCAATCCACGCTCGCCAGACACTCCCTAATGTGACCCCTTCTAGATCGACCGAAAAAGGGGGCTTGAAGTGCACGCTTGTAAAAGCGTGCCTATATGTGACGTGGCGCATTTACATATGATTTACGTTCAAGACAGCGGTCTCAAACTAGTCACAATAATTTTTTTTCAGGATTATTAATTATTTCGCAGAATATTATAGTTAAAATAGTAGTTGTGGTATTTGTTAGAAATTTCTCCTCACTGGCTATCGATCACGAGATCCTCGAGCAGTATAGGTTTGTGCATTAATACAAGGTGTGAGCCACAGAATTTTCTTGCTGAGTTGGCCATGCCTGAGAGAGAGAAACATAGCAGTCATGTCTGAGATTAATTCATTTTTTTTAATCAAATTCAATTGAACTATTCTAGTCTCATAACGTAATAATATGCGACATACCTCATTCATCTCACAGCCCACTATGAAACAAAATTTTGTGGATAACACGATATGTCTAACTGAGCTTGTTACTTTAGTTGATTTCCCGCCACTCTGAAGCGCTATCAGTTGTTTTCCAATTGCAAATGTTACCGGCCATTCCCAATTTCAGATCAGAACCAACGTTACTTGACACTCGCAATCGCTATCCCTACGCTGAAGCCGAATACTCCAACCGCCGGTTATTAAAATTGATAAAAAAATGGTGATGTGGCCAGCATGTTACTTTCTCCGACTTTATATTTACGATTTCATGGGTTTATTTTCAATTGAAATCATATTTTAAATGTACATCGAGCGCTTTGTAAACTCGAATGAAACTGACGTTTAAAACGTCAAAATCATGAGATTTCGAAAAAAAACTTATTCTTTAGAAGTTGTTCATTTTGGCATTCTCTGCAATTATTATTCACATAAATTTTCTGTAACTATTATCGTTTCATAATTATAAACCAGAAATTAAAAAAAAATAATAAATTTTTTTCTTGAATAGCAATGATTTATGAAAAATATTTTCAAGCAAAAGATGTTCATTTCTTTGTTGTCTTCGATGTTTGTTTAAATATTTTTGTGATATTTTTCATATTTAAGAAATATTGGCAAAAACAAAAAAAAACAGTTAAGGTAAACACCCACTTCCGGTGTACGAAATTTTACCAAAAGCTTTTCAGTTCTTCGGATTATCAAATAAGACGTATGTTCAAAGTTTCATATCAATTGCTGTATTAGTTTTTGGGATACAGCGCACAGAGACAGACACACACACACACAGACACAGACACAATTTTTTTTTCCAGAAATTGTTGAAATTGCATCTAGGGACCCCAAAACGGATATTTCCGTAAAAAAAAAATTGAAAAAAAAAATCAAGATCACAATACTTTCTCGTACTTCGTAACGGAGAAAATAAAAATAATGTATTTTTAATTTTTCATAGAAATAATTTGCATAACCCAATCGAAAAAAAGCGCCTGCAATTCAAACTTGAAGTGTGAAAACGAGATCCATTCAACGATTTAAAAAATTGTAAAAAGTAATCAAACAACGGATTAGCTTGATTAGCTCTAAATCCATAGAAAAAACTAATTTCCTCTGAAAGCAATTGCTATATTTTAATTGAAAACAAAACTTCAACCGTTCAAACTTCAAGTGAAAAAGCGAAAAATGCATTCAACGATTTTAAAAACTCGAAATAAACAATCAAACGGGGAATTAGGTTAGGCAGTTCAAAATCTATATAATATAGACAATTGCTTTCTCGATTTTTGAAAAATAAAAGAAAATGCAAAATTTTGCAACTTTTTGCTAATAATTTTGAAATCACAAAGAAACGTATATTACGAGTAATTATAATTGTTTCATACATTTTTTTGTACAGTCAGTCCTAAAATCGAATAAAGACACATTTTCTGGACATAGATCTGATAAATATTTTATTATTACTTTCTCCGTACAAAATGCGAGAAATTGTTGTCATCGTGGTAAGTAGTAGGGATGGGTGATATTTCACGTATCTGTGATTTTTCACTGGTATTGAATAATCACAGGTCGTTACTGTTACGAATAGGCAAATTTCACTGCTACTTAAAATCACTGCTACGTAAAATCACTGTTACTTAAAATCACTGCTACGTAAAATCACTGTTACTTAAAATCACTGCTACTTAATATCACTGTTACTTAAAATCACTGGTACTTAATATCACTGCTAATTAAAATCACTGTTACTTAAAATCACTGCTACTTAAAATCTCTGCTACTTAATATCACTGTTACTTAAAATTACTGTTACTTAAAATCACTGCTACTTTAAATCACTGCTACTTAAAATCACTGTTACTTAAAATATCTTCTATTTAAATTGACAAACTGTGATTGCTACTTGAACTGTGACTGTTACTAAAAACATAATTGCAAGAAGACAGTATAAGTTATCATTTCTAAATGTTATTTAATATCCATTACGTTGTAGATAAATAGATATTTATAAATATTTAATAAAAAAAACAAATATTTATAAAATGCCATAGTATACCATATAAAATGAAATGAAGTAAAACTTATGTACTAAAAATTATTAATTAATTAATTGAGATTTTATAAAAACGAAAAACTTATCATGGAATTGAACCCATCACTCGCTGTGATCGACAGTGATGAGTCACAATAAAAAAAATAAAACGAAAACTTTCAAAAATCCATATCTGTGTTGGTTAATGATTTTATTTCAAGATAATCCTTCGAGAACAAAGCAAATAATCTTTGAAAAGATGCGTTTTTTCAGAGGTAAAACAAAAATAGGAAAACATTTGCCACATACCTAAAACTTTCCAACTTTTCAAATTTACTGAACACATTCTGTTTTTCTGCAAAAATCTCCAAATTCTTCTAGAATTTTGAACTGAATCAAGGATAGTGATATATTTATTTGGTATAGCAGATAATGTAGCCAAAATATTACTTTCAGTCACAGGTATAATATCAAAAGGAACAGCAGGTGGACAGATAGTAGAATCATATCAAAACCATTTTTGAGAAATCATTAACAATATCAGAACGTGTTACGACGTTTACTAACCGTGATCACAGTCACAGTTTAAAATCACTGATATTAGAAAGTACAAATCACAGGTAGCAACGTGATTCAAAAGTAGCAGTTTTGCCCATCTCTAGTCCGTAGACACGATTACTAATTTTTGGAAAAAAATGGTGATTTGGCCTTCATGTAACATTCGCCGATTTGTTGATATAATAGTTATATATGATACAAGTGTTAAAAGTGGTACTTTATTTTCTGAGTAGGGAGTTTGCGGGACTTCGGCAAAGACACTTTTAACACGCAATGAAAATATTTATACTTTCACGGCATATTTTCAAATTAAATGGTATTTTAATTTTGCAGGATCGGATGATACTAACGCCTAAAGCATCAAAATTGTGAAAGATGAAAATGACAAATTATACAGGGTGTCCCACCGAGACCGCACGTTAAAAGTATATGAACTTCTAATTTTTTTGTGCTGAGATTTTCAGCACTTTTGTAACCTAGTCTGCCCTTTTCAATGAAAATATTTTCAAGATTATACGATCAACACCAATTGCCTTATTTTAAATTAAATGCTGTATTTTTTAACTTCAAATTTGAATTCCACATAAGATTCTGTAAAAAAAATCATTAAGTAACGTAGCCTCCAAAATTAAGTTACTAATAGGCAAATTTCACTGCTACATAAAATCACTGTTACTTACAATCACTGCTACTTAATATCACTGTTACTTAAAATCACTGTTCCTTAAAATCACTGCTACTTGAAATCACTGCTACTTAAAATCACTGTTACCTAAAATATCTGCTATTTAAACTATGACAAACTGTGATTGCTACTTAAACTGTGACTGTTACTTAAAACATAATTGCAAGAAGACAGTACAAGGTATCATTTCTAAATGTTATTTAATATCCACTACTTTATTCTCCCATTTTTGCAGGGTATTGTATTTAAATTTTGAATAAATATTTAATAAAAAAGACAAATATTTATAAAATGCCATAGAATACCATATAAAATGAAATAAATTACAACTTATGTACTAAAAATTATTAATTAATTAATTTAGATTTTATAAAGACGAAAAAATTATCTTGCCCGGCATGGAATTCAACCACAAACTCGCTGTGATCGAATGTGATGAGTCACAATCAAAAAATTAAAACTAAAATTTAAAAAGAAATCCATATCGCCATTAAAAACTGTGGAATTTATAAAAACCAAATTGATTTTGAATAATCGATACTTCGACCATTGAGGATATTTTTTATGGAATTTTATCTGCGCGTTTTAAATTTTTTCTGCCATGTTTTCATTCAAGTGCTCAAAAAAAACTAAAATTTTCAAAAATCCATATCCACATTAAAAATTGTTGAATTTACAAAAACCAAATTAATTTTGAATAAGTGATTCTTCGACCATTATTTTAAGGAATATATATACAAACATCTTTATTTACAGAAAATTTTACAAAAAAAAAAGCAATAA
This sequence comes from Ocypus olens, assembly GCA_910593695.2. Classification (NCBI taxonomy): domain Eukaryota; kingdom Metazoa; phylum Arthropoda; class Insecta; order Coleoptera; family Staphylinidae; genus Ocypus; species Ocypus olens. The sequence goes on along the minus strand of OU343054.1, from coordinate 8,372,755 downwards.
TATATAATAAATTTAATTACATAAGTAAATTTCTGCTTAAATGGCTATCGACCTGGAGTCTTTCAGCCTATTAATCAACTTTTTTGTCGCTCAAATGCTCTTCATTATTCTTGATGAAAAGATGATATGAATTGATGAATAGTAATGTTGGGATTTTTAGGTTTTGGGATAATATTTGGGTTGCGGGAAATACATAGGAGATTAATGATGTCAAGGTTATGGATATTAGTGGCGAATTTTTGTGAAAGGTGTTTTAGGCGGTGTTCAATGGGGGTTACATTAGTTTTCTGGTATAGGAGTATGTTAGAGGGATTGTGTAGGGGATTGTTAGGATGTCTAATCTTGGTAAGCAATCTAAGGGCCGATCGTTCACATACTTGTATATTTTTCAAGACGGCGGGTAAAGGATTGTGAAAAAGGATAGCTGCATAATCAAGTAAGGGCCGACAAATCATTTTATAAATATGCACTGCTGTTTTGGTAGTAATACCTTCATTTCTGTATGTTAATGATCTGAAGTGTCGAGCCCTATTCTTGATTTTCACTTTAAGGTTTTGGGTGTGGATTTTAAAGGATAATTTGGTGTCAAACGTAATGCCAAGGTATTTGCATGTGTATGAAGGTGATATGCGATGATTGTTTATGTTTATATGATAAGGAGAATTGTGTGTGCGATGGAAAGGGATAAATAGTTGGGATTTATTTGGGTTTATTGTGATTCGCCATTTGGCAAACCACAATTGTATGCTGTCGATCAGCCCCTGGAGCGTTGTAAGTGCCTTCAGTAAGGTGGAGGCATGGACAATTAATGCTGTGTCGTCTGCATATAACAATGGGTAAGCTGATGAGTTTAGGAAATTGGGACTGGGATTGTAGATATCATGAACGAAGATATTATAGAGAAGTGGTGATAGTGGGGAACCTTGAGGAACACCTTGTTGAGGGTAAAAGGGGCGGGATAAGGAGTTTCGAATTCTGACTTTCAGAAATCTGTTCAATAAAAAACTATCAATTATCTGTAGGAGGTGGAGTGGGATTCCAAGGGAATTGCATTTAAACAGCAGACCTCGATGCCACACCGAGTCAAACGCTTTTTGAATGTCTAGGAAAACTATTTAAGGAATATTTCTACGCGTTTTATATTTTTTTCTACCATGTTTTCATTCAAGTGCTCAAAGAAAAAAACTAAAATTTTAAAAAAATCATATCTACATTAAAAATTGTTGAATTTACAAAAACCAAATTAATTTTGAATAAGCGATTCTTCGGCCATTAAGGATATTATTTTAAGAAATATTTCTACGCGTTTTATATTTTTTTCTGCCATGTTTTCATTCATTTGCTTAAAAAAAACTAAAATTTTCAAAAATCTATATCTACTTTAAAAATTGTTGAATTTACAAAACCCAAATTAATTTTGAATAAGCGATTCTTCGACGATTAAGGATATTATTTTAAGTAATATTTCTACGCGTTTTATATTTTTTTCTGCCATGTTTTCATTCAAGTTCTCAAAAAAACTCAAATTTTCAAAAATTCATATCTACATTCAAAATTGTTGAATTTACAAAAACCAAATTAATTTTGAATAAGCGATCCTTCGACCATTAATAATATTATTTTAAGGAATATATCTACGCGTTTTATATTTTTCTCTGCCATGTTTTCATTCCAGTGCTAAAAAAAAAACTAAAATTTTCAAAAACCCATATCTACATTAAAAGTTGTTGAATTTACAAAAACCAAATTAATTTTGAATAAGCGATTCTTCGATCATTAAGGATATTATTTTAAGGAATATTTCTACGCATTTTATATTTTTTTCTGCCATGTTTTCATTTAAGTGCTCAAATAAAAACTAAAATTTTCAAAAATCCATATCTACATTAAAAATTGTTGAATTTACAAAAACCAAATAAATTTTGAATAAGCGATTCTTCGACCATTAAGGATATTATTTTAAGGAATATTTCTAAGTGTTTTATATTTTGTTCTGCCATGTTTTCATTCAAGTGCTTAAAAAATGGAAACGAAAATCTTCAAAAATTCATACCTCTATTGAAAGTTGTTGAATTTACAAAATACAAAATACCAAATTGATTTTCAATTAGCTATACTTCGGCCATTGAGAATTATGTTTTATGGAATTTTGTTTGCTCGTTTTATATTTTTTCTCTGCTACGTTTTTATTTTAATTTTAAACGGATGTAAGTCGTGAAAATTTTAACAGTTTTTCGAGACTTAAAAAATATTTAAAAACAATTACTATCGATTTGAAATTTTCAAAATTTACTCATTACTCTTCCTAGTTTGCAACTCAGTAGAAACTGCAAGTATTTTTCTTTGGATTTTTAATTATTTTTATTCTAAACGGAATGTCAAGTCGTGAACATTTTAACAGTTTTTCAAGACTTAAAAAAATATAAAAACAATTACTATCGATTTGAAATTTTTAAAATGTACTCATTACTTTTCCTAGTTTGCAAATCAGTAAAAACTGCAAGTAATTTTCCTTGGATTTTAAGATATTTTTATTTTAAATGAAATGTCAAGTCGTGAACATTTCAACAGTTTTTCGAGACTTGAAAAAAATATAAAAACATTTGCTATCGATTTGTAATTTTCAAAATTTACTCACCACTCTTGCTAGTTTGAGCTTCAGTAAAAACCGCAAGTAATTTTCCCTGGATTTTAAGATATTTTTATTTTAAACGGAATGTCAAGTCATGAAAATTTTAACAGTTTTTCAAGACAGGAAAAAAATATAAAAACAATTGCTATCGATTTGTAATTTTCAAAATTTACTCATTATTCTTCCTAGTTTGTAATTCAGTAATAATAGTCAGTTTATACTAAAATGGCAAATAATATTTTGCAAAAATTTCTTTTTATGGAGAGACCCGATAAATTTCTTTGTTGTTCTACCTCTTCCGCATTACGCATATATCAAACTAAACTGACAAAAATATGTGAACTTTCTACATGTTTCCTATTTTTCCTTTTTTCCTTTTCCAACGTGCAATTATAAGAAGTTTGAAAATCAAAATTTAAAAACAATCATAACTCGTTCAAATAAATGGATTTTCAGAAACCAAAGTTATTTTAGAAGAGTGATATTTTCTTAATTAGGTATAATTTTTGTGAATTTTTTCTACACATTTCGTACCTTTTCTCTTTCCATGTCCAAATGTCCGACGTCTCGAAAATCAAACATTTGAAACATCTACAACTCGCTTGGAAATTTGTGAATTTTCAAACACCAAAGGTATTTTAGAAGAGCGAGTTTTTTTAAATAAGAATAATTTTTGGAAAAAAAACATTTTTACACGTTTCCAATTTTTTGGCTGAATGTCGAAAATCAAAAGTTTCAAAAATCTGTAACTCCCTTGAAAAGAGACGGTTTTTCAAAACCAATTTATTTTAGAAGATTGAAGTTTGTATCTGGAGGTTGCAGGTTCGATCCCGGTCGGAGGCATGTTCACATTTTTGATTCAGCTATATACGGAGAATCTTCGTCCATTATTTATTTAATTATGTTAGTACTCTGTAATTCGGGAAATCATCGAATTTTGTTAATTAAACTCAATTTTTGTAAAAAACTTTCCACATGTTTCCTATATTTTATTTTTTTTTGTTTTCCAACGTCCAAGTATTAGTTGTTCAAAAATTATTTCAAAAATTTGCAACTCCCTTGAAAAGAGTTATTTTCAAAATCTTAACTTAGTTTAGAAGAATAAAGTTTTGTTAATTAGACTTAATTTTTGAGAAATTTTTCCTACACGTTTCCTATTTTTTTAATATTGTTTCCAACGTCCAAGTATTATTTGTTCGAAAATTAGGAATTAAAAAAAAAATGTAATTCGTTTAAAAATAAGTGGATAAAACCGAACTTTTTTGCGAAGTGATATTTTCTTAATTAGGTTTATTTTTTTTTTAATTGTTTCTACACTCTCTCCTATTTTTAAAATCAAATATTTGAAACATCTGCAACTCACTTGAAAATCGGTTAATTTTCAGAAACCAAAGTTATATTAGAAAATAAATAGTGCGAGATTTTTTAATTAAGATTAATGTTAAAGAAAATTTACACGTTTCCAATTTTTTCGTTTCAAAAATCAAAATCTTCAAAAATCTGTAACTATCTTCAGAAGAGGTGGATTTTTAAAACCGCAACTCATTTCAGAAGAATTAAAGTTTTTTAATTAGACTTTCCTATTTTTTTATTTTTTTTTCAACGTATTAAGTAGTTTTTTGAAAATCAAAAATTTCAAAAATTTCTAATTCGTTTAAAAGTAAATGGATTTTCAAAAACTAAAGTTATTTTAGAAGAGTGAGTTTTTCGTAATTATTTTTAATTTACGTAAAATTTCTTCTACATTTTTCCTATTTATTTAATTTTTTTTTCTATACCAACGTCCAAGTATTAGTGTTTTAGAAGAGTCAATTAGGTTTAATTTTTGCAAAATTGTTTTTATACATTATTTATTTTTTTATTTATTTTTTTATTTTCCAACGTCCAAGTATTAATTAGTTGTTCGAAATTAAGCGAGAGCGAGATTTTTTAAATAAGATTAATGTTTAAAAAAAAAAATTACACGTTTCCAATTTTTTCGCTTCAAAAATCAAAATCTTCAAAAATCTGTAATTATTATTAAAAATCTGTAATTAAGCTGGATTTTCAAAGTATTAAGTAGTTTTTCGAAAATCAAAAATTTCAAAAATTTCTAACTCGTTTAAAAATGGATTTAAAAAAAACAAAGTTGTTTTAGAAGAGCGATGTTTCCTTAATTAGGTTTGATTTATGTAAAATTTCTAAGTATTAGTTGCTCGAAAATCAAAAATTTAAAAATTTGTAACTCGTTTATCGCAAGACGAATTGGCAATTATTTTGATAAAATTTGGCCGGTACTTCCTTGAATGACTAGATGTTGGGTTCATGCCTGAAATCGAAAATTGCACATGTTGCAATGTGCCGTGTAACAAAATGTTACCATTATACACTCGGCGTCAATAAAAAGCGTCAAACCGTCATAACTTGGTTCAATTTGGTCAAAAATCGATTAATCTTTCAGTTTGGGAAAGATTCAAGTTTTTTCTTCAAGAATGTGTAGTTGATTTTGACCCCAAGTCCAACCCACCTCCCGTAACAACGCGATGGAAAAAAAAGTTTTTTATGTAAAAAATTGTCCAACTTTGACAAGCTGTACCGTGCGCAAAACAAATCGGCGGGAAATTTCATCACAATGGCAGAAAGATTTAATCAATTTCCTTCAAATGCCTTAAAAATTCGAGTCTTTTCGATGATTTGGAGCAAAGTTAGGAATTTTTGAAAAAAAATGACATTTTTCACTTTTTTGGCCATAACTTGAGTAATTTTGCACCAAAATCGATGAACTTTTGCAGTCTGAACAGTTTCAAATTTTCTCTTCAACGTCATGTGAATTGTTTTGTTGCTTGTTGTTTTGATTCCACCCCCTGCCACCCCTAAAGAAAAAAAAATGTTTTTGAAGTTTAAATGTGCAAATTTGGTTTCTTGTACCGTGTGCAAAAAAAAAATCGTGGAATCGGTCAGCATGGCAATAAAGTTCACTAATTTTTTTTAATCAACTTCACGAGAATTTGGGAAAAGTTGTGCATTTTGAAGTTTACTTACGAAATAACAAGAGCCAAAAACACAATACAATTCAAAAATGCATAACTTATCTCAAAATCATCGTGAGTTATTGTCTTTTGGTTGAAATTTCAATTAAAATGAACAAATTTTATCACACTGTCGAAAATCTTTTTTTGCACTAGGGGTGACAGAGGGTAGAATGATCAGATCGCCAAGAATCATCGGCTTCTGAGCAAAATTGACCGAGTTATTACCGAAATGGAACTTTTACGAGTTCTAAAAATTTAACATTTTTTGTCAAAAACACTTTTTGTAGGGGTTTTCAAGGGGTTACGAAAATCGCAAAATTCCATCGAGTTTCGTGCGAAATTCGCCTAGTTATGGCCAAAAAGGCGCAAAATGTATTTTTTTTCCAAAACTGCATAACTTCGCGCCAAATCATCGCATCGACTTGAATTTTTGGAGAAAATTGGAGGAAAATGATTGAACTTTTTTGCCATGCTGACCGATTGAGTCCACGATTGTTTTTTCACACGGTACAAGAAACCAAATTTGCACATTTAAACTTCAAAAACATTTTTTTCCTTTAGGGGGTGGAATCGTTTTAGCAACAAAACAATTCACATGACGTTGAAGAGAAAATTTGAAACTATTCAGACTGCAAAAGCTCATCGATTTTGGTGCAAAATTAGTTAAGTTATGGCTAAAAAAGTGAAAAATGTCATTTTCTCAAAAATTCATAACTTTGCTCCAAATCATCGAAACGACTCGAATTTTTAAGGCGTTTGAAGAAGTTTAATTAAATTTTTCTGCACTTGGGGTGAAATTTCCTGCCGTTTATTTTTGCGCACGGTACAGCTTGTCAAAATTGGACAATTTTTTATATAAAAAACATTTTTTTTCCATCGCGTTGTTACGGGGGGTGGGTTGGACTTGGGGACAAAATCAACTACACATTCTTAAAGATAATACTTGAATCTTTTCCAAACTGAAAGATTCATCGATTTTTGACCAAATTGAACCAAGTTACGACGGTTTGAAAAATCGAGTTTTTCGCGATTTTTCGAGTGGCGCTTTTTTTTTGACGCCCAGTGTATTACAAACAGGATTAAACTATTGACTATTATACAATGTGTTAGTACGTCTCTGTCTGGACTATCGGCCATGTGTCTTTCTGCCCTCATATGGATTACTATTTTTGAAATAAACAAATGCGGCAGAGCACAAATAAATTATCAAAAATCGGGTGTAGTAAGCGATTAACTGTGGTCATTATGTATGTAATGTTGTTCATTACCTACAAGTGAGAGAATAATTCAGACTCACTGAATGATTAGATTTTTTTTTAAAGGAAGGATAGTTGACAGGAATTCGGGTTGAGGAAGCGCGGATGATTTGGGCATTGACGTAGCCAACTAAGGCATTCTGCCACAACCGATAATTTGTAAATTAATCATTTATAATGATGAAAGGGACATACACTAAACATCCATGGACCCGCGCGGATGGGATTCGAACCCACAACCATGAGGCCCGTAAGCAGGAGCTCTACTCACTGGGCCACCGCGGCCCCGAATGATTATATCATTCGTAAAATTTTTTAAATAGTTCAAATTGATAACACGTACGTCAAAATTTCTTTTTCAAAAATTTATAAACAGTATTTCAACATTTAATGCAATTACAGACGATTTTGGATGAAGTGTTATATTATACTCATGTGGAATTACTCATTAGTCCGTTAAGAAAATTTCTTGCGGGACTAATTACGTATATTTCACATTCGTATAATAAATAACCATTAATTACTGCAGTAAATTAATATCCTAACTGTTCAACAAAACATGTTATTTGTAGTTTGAATTTGATGGCATAAATAGACAAGTTGCATTACGCCAATAAAACCGCGGTCTTGTGAAAAGCGCACAGCGAGCGCCGCCGCTTAAAAGTGCTTAATTTACAATTGCCACGTCATAAAACGTAAATGACGTAATAATAAGTGAGCTCGGAGATGCCGTTGAATAATTCAAGATTTTTCGTAGTAAGATTGTAGGTTGGAGAATAAAGAGTCTGTGACGTAGAAAACGGCGGCGATGAATCGAGAGGAGAGCGTCGTTTAAAAACTCCGCTAATTATGAATGAGACGTCTGCGTAAAGTGAGTAGTAGGGCTAGGTCAGGGTTCTTTACGGCTCTTTATTTTCTTATTCCTTTTTGGAAAAAAGTTGGCTCGCGCAGCTTTTAAATTGCTGTTTAAAATTCCAACTTTGTTTTAGTGCTTTAAGAGTGGAGCAGCGCGCGCGAGAGTTGACTAAGGAAATCTCTTTTTAAAAATACACTCACTTAGCGTGCGCTCAGCTGACTGCCGGCGCACTCTTTATTTACAATGGTAATTTCTACACTCTTACTTTCATTCGGAATATATATCTGCACTGGATCCGTTACTCTCGTTCCTTCCTTTGCCTCTTTACTACAAATTCAAGCAAACTCGCTAGATACGCCATTTCATATTTTGATAACTTGTATAATATTAATAAAAAGCTCAGTTGCATATACGCATAAATACACTCCAACTCAAGGATTACGCAATCGATGGCCAGTAAGGCGGAGACTAACGAATATAAATACTACTATAAATAAAAGGATAGCTATAGTGACTCGTCCTTTCTTATGCTAAAATAAATTATTTGGCCACTAAGAAATTATAATGGTGAATAGTAGCATTCACACGCAGACACAAATCTAATCACGAATCTAATCGCTATTTCTGATAGTATCACAAAGTATTTGTAATTAGGATTTAATAGCGATCAAAGTTTACACTCCTTCTATATGAGTTACCATATGGATCTTGATAAATTAATTTTTTGGAATCAAACGCTGTATCTCTTCTGTTAACTGCAACATCTGAAAAATAAATAATAAATTAATTTGTAGTTCTGTTGAACTTTTTCCTAATATAATAGAAATCCTGGCCAGATTTTAAGATGCTTTTTGCGAACTCTTAGAACAGATATTTTTTTGTTTAATCAAAAAATGGCTAGACAGAAAATTTTATTATATCCAAAAATACTCTGTTTCATCAATCAATGGTTGTTTATTAATCTGTCATATCTTTACTTCTTTTTATATAATGATATACCAGTAATAAATTTTGAGTATTTTGAATTTCTTACTTTCCCTGAGTGATCGTGAATATTTGGTAAACATTTTTTTAATGGGATATCTGTTATAGAAACGATTCCGACAATTTTTGAAAAAAAAACATGTCTATTTTTCAACGTTCTGTGATACTCGATTGACTTTATTTTTAAAGTCTGATCAGTAATACTGTTAGTCCTTTCATTTAAAAACCAAGTATACAGGGTGTATTTGAAATAACGAACAGGCTCGTAACCACAAAGAGATTATATTATTTTTAAACAATATTCGCAGTTATTTTGTTTATAACTGTAACAAAAAGCCCGCAATTAATTATTAAAGTTAATGAGTGAAAATACGCAACATGTTTGGGGGCAGTGGTAATGTGACCTAATTTTTAAACGGCATCGGCTTTAGATATCGAATTACAACAAGCTCGTAGGAAATATCTGAGTGCTCTTTAAGCGTCAATGAACTTGAGGACTTTTACAAAAAAAAAACGTTGCGATAACACTTCAAATTTCGGAGGCAAGAAATAGTATCTCGCGTTTTAAATAAACAAACACACATTCCATGCAGACCTAATTAATACTGTGCATTTTTAAAAATATTCAGGAAGTTGTTCTTTTATTTACATTGTATGTTTTGTTTCACAATTAGTCTTATTTGATAATCTGAAGAACTGAAAAGCTTTTGTTAAAATTTCATACACCGAAAGTGGGTGTTTATCTTAACTGTTTTTTGTTTTTTTCCAATATTTTTTTAAATGTGAAAAATATCACAAAAGCATTAAACAAAAATTGAAGGCAACGACGAAATGAACATCTTTGGTTAGAAAATATTTTTCATAAAATTCGAGAAAAAAATGTATTTTTTTTTTCATTTTTGGTTTATAATTATGAAACGATAGTTACAGCAATTTAATGTGAATAATAATTGTAGAGAAGGCCAAAATAAAAAACTATAAACAATAAGTTTTTCTCTAAATTATTTTAGTTTTTGAGTAAACTGAGTTTTTAAATTTGCAGTATAATTTTTCCATCTTTCATAATTTTGACGTTTTAAACGTCAGTTTCATCCGAGTCTACAAAACGCTCGATGTACATTTAAAATATGATTTAAATTGAACGTAAACCATGAAAACGTAAATAATGGCTATGATACCATCAAGTCGGAGAAAGTAACATGATGGCCACATCACCATTTTTTTCCAATATTTTCCCCAAATTTGTAAAAATATATTTACTTTCATTTTGCTACGGTGGAGTTCACAAACATTTGTTTAAGCCAGGTTTTTCGTAAGTCGGTATTATATTTTGAGCTGTGTAATAGTAGATTATATATCAAGGGAGAGATTTTTCTTGAGGTGCAAATTTGTATCCAGATGGCGATAGCCTGAGGGATACAACGCTCAGTGGTCCCAAATGCCGAAAATGTGGCCAGAATATGAAGAAGTTATTGGAATTGAATGAAAATCAGTATATCAGATTTTCTGACGTTGCTGATTACGAATCTGAAATTAAAAATTTGAAAAACAAAATGGCAGATCCAATAGGGCGGACGAATTTATAAAAATTGCCATGTTTTCATAAAAAATCGGACATGGGGCTTTTCAAGGTCGCTGATTAAAAATAACTAATTACTTTGAATAATAGGGCGGACTGAAATTATAAAAATTGTCATTTTTTCAAGAAATTTCGGATATAGAGGTTCTTGAGGTCGCTGAGTGAGAATCTGAAATTAAACATTCACAAAACAAAATGGCCGATCCAATATATTACAGTAATTATTTAAAGGGAAACTGATGTAGGATCAGTTATTCTTAATATATAATTCAATATGAAACAAATAAATACGAGGCGGCCTTAATTGGAAAATATTGTGAAATTAATTTAAACCCGTTATTTTTGAAGTAAATAAAAAAATAATTCATAATTTATTAGAATGAAATAAATGGTAAAATGTTATATCAAAAATGTAGTGTTCATATAATACATAAATGAAGCATTTAAATAATTTATCACTTCCTTAGATAACATAGATTTCTTCTTACAAGACAGGTTTCTTAAACCACTAATATATGGGTCTAAGTTTTTAAACAATTATCGGTAGTTATATACCTAGATCGAGGTTAATTATCAAAAATTATTAAATTATCAAAAATAGTACCTTGTTACTAAGTAATTTAACGAGACAATTACATTTGTTCTCTGTTTTTCCAATAATTCATTAACACCAGAATAATCTACCTTTGACAATGCAGATATTCTATGTTTTGACTGTTTACTGCAATCTGAAAAATCTTTTCTGTGTCGCCCAGCTGCTAATGATAATTGCTTAGCCTGTGAAACTTCTTGCATACGTTGCGTGCTGCCACTGTTTTTCAAGAGGTCGCATTTTTCTAGGACGTTTTACCAATTTAAATATTTGTCTGTAAACCTTGACTTCTGACGGTAGCTATTTCCCAATATTCCATCAGTTTCTTTTTTGCAAATGTAGCTGATACGATTTTGCAAATTTTCAAGATTTACATTTTTGTCGGGAAAGGACTCCATCATCATAAGTAACATGTGACAAGCCTTATCTGCCTCACTCCCAGTTTTAGACAGCCAAATCTCAAAGAAATATTTCCTCGTAAAGGAACATTTGTAAAAAGTATTTAAGGAAAAAGTAAATGGAGATATAATAAATATTTTATAAATGTTGGTTTACTTGTATAATTTACGCTATAGGGCGTTTTTTATAGTGGATATACTTAAGATTCACTCAGCGACCTTAAAAAACCTTATATGCGAAATTTCGTTTAAAAAGGACAATTTTTATAATTTTTGTCCGCCAAACTTGATCCGCCATTTTATTTTTGAAAATTTTTAATTTCAGTTTCTTATTCAGCGACCTCAAAAAACCCGATATAAAAATTTAAATACAATTCGAATAACGCCGTAATATTTTGGAAACAATTTCGGCATTTGTGCTAAGGTGACATAAATGCTATGTAAAAAGAGCAGCTGCAACTCGCTGCACATAAATGAATAAGTTAACGTTCTATAGGGTATAAGAAACAAATTGTAATATACACTGGAGGAAAAAAAATGAAACACTTGAAATTCGTGAAATTTTGACCATTTTCAAACCGCACTAACTTGGCGTATTTTCAATAGATTTTGATGAATCTTTAAGGGCGAAAAACTTTGAAGTGTCTTCTTTAAAGTCATACACACGAACTTAAGCGTAACCCCTTCCGCCCCTCTCTAGCACCCCTGTGAAAAAAAATGTTTTTTTCAGAAAACCATGTCCAGCTTTGACGATGTCTACGGAGTTGGAAAAATTTTGTCGACTCGATCCACCATAAAGGCATTAAAATCTGAACAATTCCCTATGCAAAACTCGAAGAACGAAGTTCCTACGACGATTTGGAACCAAGTTATGGGTGTTTGAAAAAAGTGCATTTTGAGGTTTTTCGCACATAACTTTTCAACCAAATTTGATGATTCTTTCGGGAAAAAATCTCATTTTGGCCCTACTTTAAGGGGGTAAACTCAGATTGGAATTATCCCTTTTCGAACCCTTCAACCCCCGAACAAAAAAACACGTCTTCGGGCGACGTGTACCAAGTTGGAAAAAATGTGTCGACTCGATCCACCAAAAGGGCATTGAAATGTATTCAATTACCTGTGCAGGACTCAAGAACGAAGTTCCTATGGCAATTTGGCACAAAGTTATGGGTGTTTAAAAAAGTGCATTTTGTGGTCTTTTTATTTTTTCGTTTGAAGGGGGGTACAGCCCTTTCTTTGAGTGGGGGATAAACCCTCTCGAAGAGGACACATTTTGCTTTTTATTTCTCAAAAGATCGTCGAAATCGGTTGAATAGAAGCTGAGTTATGGCCATTTGAAAATGATCTAAATTTTTACAAATCTCAAGTGTTTATTTTTTTCCCGTCAGTGTAATTTGTTTGTTTTTATTGTACGAATGGAAAAATGGATGAATGGTTGTGAGTTAGGCCCAAATTTTTTTCCGACCCTACAGAGATCGTTTTGAGCCTTTTTTGACCTAAAAATTTTTTTTTGTTAATGGAGTTCTAAGATATTCAAGATTTCGCGCCAACAATTCATTTTTGTGCATACCTCAAAGAACATGCAAAGAAAATTTCATTCGTGAAAACTAAAACAATTTCGTCGAAAAACTTAGGACTTATGAGTAAAAAAACCACAAAATTCCCTTTTTTTAAAACACCGATAACTTTGTGCCTAATCGTCGTAGGAACTTCGTTATTTGAGTCCTGCACAGGTGAACACATTTCAAAGCCCTTTTGTTGGATCGTGTCGACACATTTTTTCCAACTTTTTTGTTTTTTTTTATTCGGCGGTTGAAGGGTTCGAAAAGGGATCATTCCAATCTGAGTTTACTCCCTTAAAGAAGAGCTAAATTGTGATTTTTTCTTGAAAGAATCATCAAATTTGGTTGAAAAGTCACTGAGTTATGTGCGAAAAACCTCCAAATGCACTTTTTTAAAAACACCCATAACTTGGTGCCAAATCGTCGTAGGAGCTTCGTTCTTTGAGTCCTGCATAGGGAATTGATCAAATATTAATACCTTTATGGTGGATTGAGTCGAAAAATTTTTTCCAACTCCGTAGACATCGTCAAAGTTGGACATGGTTTCCAGAAAAAAAAACTTTTTTTTCACAGGGGCGCTAGAGTGGAGGCGGAAGGGGTTACGCTTAAGATCGCTTGCATGATTTTAAAGAAGACACTTCAAAGTTTTTCGACCTCAAAGATTCATCAAAATCTATTGAAAATACGCCGAGTTATGGCGGTCTGAAAATGGTCGAAATTTCACGAATTTCAAGTGTTTCATTTTTTTTCCTTCAGTATATTACCAGTAAGGGTTCGTGGGGGAATGTAGTTAAAAATTTATAAAACAAATAAATAAAAACAAAAAATTTAATATTGTTTTTGCAAGTCACAGAGCTTATAGGTATATTTCGAAATGCGTAGTTTAAAACTGAGTGAATTCTTGGAATTCTATTGTAAAACAATCCTAGAAATCAAGAAAAATAGAGAGAAATAATTAAGTTGCTACGGGCGTACTGATAACACAATTGTGCACTAGTGACGAACTGTCACTCCAGATGTCTAAAATCAAAAGACTGTTCTATTTTACAGGTTCCATATTTATATTAAGTAAGAGTATTTATCAAGTAGTAAGCAAAGTTATATGCAATAATATTGACATAAATATATTGACCCAAATATTCGATGTCTTATCGCGGAATGTCCCCATATAATTAATCCATATGTTAAGTGGTGTTGAAAATAAGACATGTAAGCATGTCTTAACATTTGTTTGGATATGAAAAAGGATAATCGATGTAGGAGGAAAATATTACTGCTAAGTTTCTTAGCTAAAACTTCCCCGTAGGAACCCCAAGTTAGCAGTCCATCCAAGTGCAAACCCAGAAACGTTACATCGTGTAAATTCATAACCATGAATTATTTGGAGTGGTCTTGAGGTTGTTGCATTGTTTCTAGTGTTAAGTTCAACAATTTCATTAGTTATAAATAAAACGCCTCCTCATAAATTTAACACTGATTTATTTTATAGTGTTGTGAATTATAAAATTAACAAAGAACAAACATTACAACAGATGTTGAATGTGTTGTCCATTTTCACGAATACATAAATTAATTCGCCGTTTTATGTTATCAAACAGATTTTGTAACACAGTGTTGCCTATCTCTTCACATTTTCTTATTACATTGTTTCGCAATTCTTCTACTGTATGCACTGGACTGCTGAATACTGATTTTTTTTTAAATATGGAAAAAGAAAAAGTCCAGAATAGTTAGATCACAAGAACGTGGTGGAAATCGGTCTTTGCTTATTAGCCTGTCGTCGAAGAATTTATGAAGGTAATTTAATGTTTCACGGGCAATGTGCGGTCTAGCAGAATCTTGTTGGAAGAAGCCATTTTGGAGTTCATCATCATGAAGTTCGCGAATAAATTGTTGTAAAATAGTGGCTCTATAAGTGGCAGCGTTTAAATTACCATCGAGAAATATTGGATCGATAATTCTGCGTCTTGACATTGCTAACCACACACCAACTTTGATTGGATGCAGTGGGGTCTCTCTAAAAAAAATGTGGGTTGTCAACAGTCCACATGCGCATGTTTTGGGAATTAATGTATCCGTTTAGATGAAACCAGGCTTCATCAGTGAGAAATGTTAAATTTAACACTTCGTCGTTCATATTTTCATTGAACCACCGACAGTAGGCCGGTCTTTTATTATAATCGAATGGTAAAAGTTCTTGGTACATTTGCAACTTATATCGTTTCATGTAAAGATCTTGACGAATAATTATGTGAGTGGTACCACGACTTAAATCCAACTGTTGAGCTAGTCTCCTAATTGAAGTGGTAGGTTCGTCTTGGACTGCATTTCTGATGTTGTTAATGTTGTTACAATATTCTCATTATTAATACCGGGCCTTCCACTTCTTGATTTGTTGTTAATGTTACCAGTACTTCTAAAGTAATCAACTGATCGTAATACCTGCCTTCTAAACTGATTCCTATTAAATACAGCCATTGGAAAACGTTGCATAAATTCTTCAATGCACGGTTCGATACTGTATTCCCATTCACAATTTTCCAGGCGTCTACCATTACGAAAATAACTTTCGACAATAAAAGTTTTCTGCTTTTTTGTAAAAAATTTTAAATTAAATAAATTAAGCAAGACCGGTAGACATTTATATTAACTACTGACAGCTACTTAAAAATGACATTTGATAATTTGTTTAATTTTATGTGTGTGAATTAAGAAATGACCTTCCTCTTTAAATTCATGGCAGGAGTGGATTCCAAGAGTTTTGAGACTCACGTTATAATACTAGTGTTATATCATTTAAGCCAGAGTTATATTTATTATCACCTTTGTTACTGTTGTGAAGTTAGCAATAGATTTCAAATTCAGTTTATGCTCTTAATATTGTAGATTTATAAAAACATTTGATAGTAAAATATTGCTACTGCTCTTATAAAGAGCAAAAGCAACCATATACTTATTTTTAACAACAATACAAAAATTAAAAATCGAATGCAACACTATACTAATTGCGATTTTTCTCAAGGTTCGCTACCTCACCAGAAAAAGTTAGATACTTGATTCATCATATATTAATAAATAAAAAATGGTGATGTGGCCATCATGTTATTTGGTGGTATCATTTATATTTACACTTTCATGTTTTATTTTCTATTTAAATCATATTTTAAATGTACATCGAATGTACTCAAAAACTAAAGCGATTTTGAAAAAAAACGTATTCTTTATAAGTTGTTCATTTAGGCGTTTTCTACAATTATTATTAACATAAATTTGTTGTAACTATTATAGTTTCATAATTATAAACCAAAAATGAAAAAAATAATAATTTTTTTTCTCGAATAACAATGATTTTATGAAAAATGTTTTCAAACAAAATAAGCGCATTTGTTTGTTGTCTTCAATGTTTGTTTAAATGTTTTTGTGATATTTTTCATATTTAAGAAAATATCGGTAAAAACAAAAA
Source organism: Ocypus olens (assembly GCA_910593695.2). Taxonomy (NCBI): domain Eukaryota; kingdom Metazoa; phylum Arthropoda; class Insecta; order Coleoptera; family Staphylinidae; genus Ocypus; species Ocypus olens. The sequence goes on along the minus strand of OU343054.1, from coordinate 8,356,422 downwards.
AACTGTTAAGGTAAACACCCACTTCCGGTGTAGGAAATTTTACCAAAAGATTTTCAGTTCTTCGGATTATCAAATAAGACGTATATTCAAAGTTTCATATCAATTGCTCTATTAGTTTTTGAGATACAGCGCGCACAGACACACACACACACACACACACATACACAGACACAATTTTTTTTTTCCAGAAATTGTTGAAATGGCATCTAGGGACCCCAAAACGGATATTTCCGTTAAAAAAAATTTGGAAAAAAGTCACAATCACAATACTTTCTCGTACTTCGTAACGGAGATAGTAAAAATTGAAAAAATTAATTAAACCCTTTATTTACGTCCTTTATAAGAGTAGTAGCGTTACTCTACTATGAAATGTTTTTATAAATCTACAATATCAAACGTATAAACTGAATTTAAAATCTATTGCTAATTTCTCATCCGTACCTTTGTGAAATGCATTGTTACTGTAATATGCTGTTACGCTTTGGTTAAGAAGATGAAATGAATAAAGGTATTGTACTTTCAGTATTGGAAGATCTTCTATAAATTATCCATACTTTAAACTGTCTTTAATTGGCTATTTGGTAGTATTTCATATTACTATTCTTAATAATATGAACGTAAATATTAAAATAATTTATTATAAATGTAACAAATTTATTGTAATCCGTGATTGAAAATCGTCATTTCATTCCAGTTTAGATCACAGCCGGTGCCTTATTCTGTTTAAGTCCATTTGCTATTAAAAAATTATTCGCTTCTTAATACTTTAGTTTATTCAACTGTAGCAGAAAACTAACTAAAAGCAGCGTTTGTGCTGGGTATTGGAAAAGTTTCAGTTCTAATACTTACGTACGACCAACCTTACACTGTATATTCTCGTTGTAGGTAAATGTATCGATTATCTTAAATATTATGAATAGGATGGTTGCGACCATTACTACGTAGTAATCCGTAATTTAACTGAATTAAAGAAATCTCGTATGTTTTAACCACAGTTACAATAATTAGTTATGGTACATACATTTTTCAATTTAGTTCAATATTATAAGTTAATAATTATGCTCCGGTAATGACAACATAAAAATCCAGGGTTAGTAATGAAAGTTCATTGTAAATTGTGCTCGTCGGTAAGTTTAATTCTGCTGCGATCCAATCAATTTCCTGTTTATGAATATAATAATGTTTGCTCTCATAACGTAATAATTGATTGAAGCCCGTATATTTTTAATGTGTAATTTTTGGTGGAGGTGGCAGGATTTCTTTAGAGGCAGTTTAAAATCTTGATTGCTCGTACAGTTTGATGAATATGTTGTATGGTGGTGTATAGGTAGGTGATTAAGGGTGTGTTCATGCGTGTTAGGGAGAAGTGGAAGGTATTGATCAATATGTGAAGTCATCCATCAGTGTATCCCGTGGGCCCCAGAGAGCTCCAGTGGCCCTGACACGAGCAGGGCCGGAGGATGCGTGTCCTTTGCGGAGAACACAGCAGGTCCACTGGTCCACGACAAAGACGCGCCATTAGCCGCGTTTGAGAGCCGCGTTCCCGTCAAACTTGACATCGCGTCATGGCTACAGGCAAATCCGCACCCCCTGGGCTATCTTCCGCTCTTCCTCGGCTCCTCAGCCGGAAGACTGACTGACTGTGAATATCAGCATAGCTCCAGCCATTTCAATCATTCCAGCCAGCCGACCTCTTCGCCTCTTCACAGTCTGTACAGCTCGATTGTACCATCACCTCGACCGAACCACCGCTACCACCACCACTTCAAACACTCCAGGCCGCAGCATACGAATTCTAGCTGCAACCGCCATATGCAAATGTTCTAACCAAATTATATACTCGCGCTGCGCATATATAATTCATTCGGGATCCCTTAGACTGTACCGAAACTTAACCCCGAAAGCCCCGATTACGAGCACATTCTAGCCGTTATCTCTACTGACATCTGTGCCCGGGCTTAGCTCTAATCACAAACCCTTTTTTTGTTGATATCGGCCCAGGTATACAGCTGGATGGTATGCAAATTCTCTGCAACTGTTCCAGATTGTGCGTGCACCGGAACAGTACGGTTTTCTACCTGATATTAAACCCGCCATTCGTTATAAAGCTCTTATAAAGCTCATCCTCGCTTGTTCGCCGGCGTTCCCTCGGCCCGAGCACTTTTCAATATTCCAATTAAAATCACTTACCTTTTGCTCTCTAATAACACCCCAACTCGTTTTATAGTCGCGAAAATTCACGAAGGGCATTAGAGAAAAATACAAAAAAATAGTAAATATAAAAATCCTTCACTTGTTTCCTTCAAATGTGCCCGCAATTATGAAATTAGTCTAAGTTAAGAATCTAAAAAAAAAAAATCAAATCAATTATGCATCCATTTAAATTATAATTATCTAAAACTCTGTATAAAGTCATTAGATGGACATAATTCAGGTTTTATTTAACAATAAACGCTTTATTTAAGAAACGGACAATACATGATATAGACATAAAAATAATTAAGATTATATCAAATAAAGCCGTTAATTGAATACGTCATAAAAAATAAAGTGATGGTATAATAAATTGTAGTTACACTATAACAATATATGTTTATTTTACATTAATCAAACAAAAAAATCCGCAACCGATTAGAATTCTTTATTAATTAGAAAGGTGTTTAATTCCCCTTTAAATTCATTTATGTTGGTAATATTTTTCAAAAAATCTGGCATTCTATTAGATATTCGTAAGGATGCGTATGCAGCAGATTTATGAGTAAAAGTAAGTGTATGCTTAATTTTTCACATTCTTTGCGTTGTATACGTGACCAACCTCGGGTTGATTAAACATAATCTTATGATTGTAATTAAATAATAACTTTTCATACACATAATGATTATGGAACGTCATTATACCTGCACTCTATATTTTCCCCGACGGCTTTCTGAATAATTAAAATTGAGTATCACTCATTTGTTAATGATAAATATATCATTTGCACGACTTGAGGATCCATAATGAATTATGCTGAATCTCATTAAACTTCCGAAATTCGATCGGTATATTGTTGTTAGAGTAGTAGTGTCTGACACTTGCTTTCAAAAGCCTAAGGAATAACATGTTGAGTTTAACTTTGAAGATAACTTTAAGACCCACTTTAAATTGCCTTCAATTTTGATTTGCATTGAACTTATAAAATGTTGTTTACTTCCAATTTGATTTCATAAACAGCATTTGTCCAAAAATGAAGTTTTGAGAAAATCGAATAAAACTGTTTATCTTGGTAACCGTTACAATTTCTATTTTCTCAATTATTTTTATGACTATGGATAACTGATAGTAAGTGACTAATCATTTAGTCAATTAACTTGTATTAATTATTTATCTATGGGGAGCACCGTCTAATGATCTTATAAATAGGCTCATTCGACGCGTTTTTGCGAGACTAACAACTTGTTCCTTAGGCAAAATCGGCGCTCATTTTTTGTTAAAAAGTTATTGACAAAAAAAAATTACGTGTTTTTTTTTTTCACTGTATCTTCGAAAATATTGATTTTACAGAAAAATGTTTCAGACAAAAACTAAAGCTCCTAAAAAGCTCTAGAGGAAAGGTTGACCGCTATTTTAATGCAAACACAAAAACTGTAGCTGCAAATTTGAAAAATATTTGTACCAAGGTATAAGGTACAACTTCCTGACTGTGCAATTTATGATACAGCATGGGTGTTAGGTTTGGTTAGGTTGGGTTAGATTGGATTGGGTTAGGTTATGTTTAGTTTTTTTTTTGTAATAACTTTTCGTACAATGGGATTGTAATGGCTGCTCACTTTGTAATTCTAGAACATTTGCACAATTCGGACATATTATTACATTCTTGATCTGCAAATAGTTTAACAACTCGTCGTATTTTTTTGATTCACGAGAAATTCATCAAACTTCATATTTCACACTTTAGATGTTATTTGTACGAAAACTCGTCAGATATTGCTTCATACAGTCTCAAGTACTCTTGTGTAGGGAAAGGACATCAACAGGTACAAAAGCAGACAAAAGCAACTAACACTGACTTTGAAATGACAAACTTAAACAAAATTACGGACAAAAGTCGTAAAAAAACAACATTTCCTACAAAAAGTTTGTATTTTTTCCTGTAGAATACGATTCCGTAATAAAAAATAGGAGGTTTTATTTGAAAAATCCAGGTTGACCTTCGTTTGACCTTGAAAATGAACTCCAAGGTCATTTTCAAGGAGACCAAAATATGTCCCTCCCCGAACCCTACAACTTTTATCTGAAACATTTTTGCCATGTTGCTCAGGTTTCGAGATATTTGGGGTGGCAATTTAAAATGGGACACCCTGTATACCAAATACAGATTCTGCAAGAACCAAAAATTCCTCGCCACTGCATTTAGAAATAATGTCATATTTCGATAGAGTCATTTACTAAGAAGATTAAATAATTTTGGAGGCTTCAAAAAAATATAAAAATAACTGCCACCGACTTGAAAATTTCCAAATTTTCTCAAAATGCATGCCAAATGCGGAATCCGCAAGAACTATAAATCCTTTGCCCCTGCGTTTATAAATAATGCCATACTTCAAAAGAGTAAGTTACTAAAAAAATTAAATAATTTTGGGGGTTTCAAAAAAAATATAAAAACATCTGCCACCGACTTGAAAATTTCCAATTTTCTCAGAATGCATGCCAAATACAGATTCTGCAAGAACTACAAATCCCCCGGCCCTGGATTCAGAAATAGTGTCATACTTTGAGAGAGTACTTTATTTAAAAAAAAAAATAAATTTGGAGACTAAAAAAATATAAAAACAACTGCCACCGACTTGAAAATTTCCAATTTTTCTCAAAATGCATTCTAAATATAGAATCCGCAAGAACTACAAATTCCTCGCACCTGCATTTAGAAATAATGTCATACTTCAAAAGAGTAAGTTACTAAAAAAATTAAATAATTTCGGGGGCTTCAAAAATATATAAAAACATCTGCCATCGACTTGAAAATTTCCAAATTTTCTCAGAGTGCATGCCAAATACAGATTCTGCAAGAACTACAAATCCCCCGCCCCTGGATTCAGAAATAGTGTCATACTTTGAGAGAGTAATTTATTTAAAAAAAAAAAAAATTGGAGACTTTAAAAAATATAAAAACAACTGCCACCGACTTGAAAATTTCCAATTTTTCTCAAAATGCATACTAAATATAGAATCCGCAAGAACTACAAATTCAACAAGTGAGTAAAGTAGTAATTTTTTTCACGAGTACGAAAGATTATGGCACTTTTTTTCACGCTGTTTGTAGGGTTCAGGAATCACATACTTTATGAACACAAATTAATGAAAAAAAACTGTACATTTTATAACGGACGTAGAAAAAAATATAAAGACAACTGCCACCGACTTGAAAATTTCCAAATTTTCTCAAAATGCATGCTAAATACATAATGCGCAAAATTTCTCATCTCTGCATAATGCCATACTTCGAAAGAGTAAGTTACTAAAAAAATTAAATAATTTAGGGGGCTTCAAAAAAATTATAAAAACATCTGCCACCGACTTGAAAATTTCCAAATTTTCTCAAAATGCATGCCAAATACAGATTCCGCAAGAACTACAAATCCCTCGCCCGTGCATTCAGAAATAATGTCAAACTTCTAAAGAGTAATTTACTAAAACAAATTAAATAATTTTAGTGGCTATCTGTCATCGACTTGAAAATTTTCAATTTTCTCAGAATGCATGCCAAATACAAAATCCGCAAGAACTACAAATCCCTCACACCTACATTTAGAAATAATGCCATACTTCGAAAGAGTAAGTTGCTAAAAAAAAATTAAATCATTTTGGGGGTTTCAAAAAAATATAAAAACAATTGCCATCGACTTGAAAAATTCGAAATTTTCTCAGAATGCATGCCAAATATAGATATACAATGTTGACAAATTATATTTTAATCTTTTTTGTCAATAACTTTTTAATAAAAAAAAAGAGCGTCGATTTTGCCCTAAGAAAAAGTTATCTGTCTTACAAAAACGGGCCGAATGAGCCTATTTAGAAGGTCATTGGAAGGTGCTCGCTATAGGTTGCAATAAGCAATAAAATAAATAAAATTTGGGCGGTCTGTTGGTGTAGTGGGTACAGGCGAGCGCTTGCGCCGGCTGCACCGCGGCTGAGTAGGTTCCATTCCCAGCCCGGGCGAAAGATTTTTCGGTTTCGAGAAGTATTCGTTCGGGTCCGTAGTTGTATACGTCTTTCATTATTCATTTGTTTATTTAATCATTTAATTTATAACTTATACCTATATAACATTGATGATGGTTAATGGTCATAGAACCAAGGCCAGGCGTAACGCCGAAAACAAAAAATAAAATAAAGTTTAAAGCGTTGTATATGTGTGGTTTTTTAAACGAATTACGTCCACCGTCGGATATCTTGCAAAATACTCTACCAGATGGCGCAAAAATGTCGATTTTTTGCAATTTAAGACTGTTTTAGCTATTTGTGAAATCAACGCCTCAATCGTTCGAATGTATTAGTTTTGAATACGATCATGTTTGTTTTGAAATCTTCGGTGAAAAAATGTGCCGACGTAGATACTTGGAAATTTTGAACAACAACAGTAATGGTGACCATCTCGTCAAAATAGGAAAAGTCTGGGATTAAATCCAACAGAAGTTTACAACAACATTCAGTCCGTTCGAAAATTTATGCATAGTAAAGTAAAGTAAAGTAAAGTAAAGTTTATTCATTTGTAAATACATACATGCCATTATAAATAACTATATGCCTAATACAAAGAAGCGTCAATACAAAAAAATATAAAAAATAAGAAACATAAAGGTTAGGTATAATAATCTTCAACGGCGTATATACATTTAATCAATAGAAACTCTTTTAGTTTTTGTTTATACCCTACCAATGACGCGCAGTCTTTGATTGATTGTGGCAAATGGTTGTAAATTTTGTAGCCAGTATGAATGAGACTTTTCTCATATAATGCTGTATTGTGTATCGGCGGTTTTAATCGAGTTTTGTGTCTTGTGTGATGGTCATGAGTACTTATATAGATTTCTATTAAGTCTTACGAATACTGCTACCTCATATATGTAGGTTGCAGCTAATGTTAGGATACCACATTCTTTAAATGCTTTCTGACACGAGTCACGTGGCCTCAGATTTGAAACTGCTCTAACAAATCGTTTTTGTATTACAAATAGACGTTGGCGCAAATACTTTTTACAGAATCCCCAATGTACTATCCCATAGCGCATAACTGAATGAAAATATGCATAATATGCGGTTATTGTGATTTGTTTAGAACATTTTTTGTTTAGTAAGATGAGTGCAAAACATATTTTACTCAGCTTAGGTGCCAACAGGTCAATATGCTGATCCCAGCTAATATTTGTGTCGATGGTAATACCAAGCAACTTCATTGCATTTGTTATTTTAATGACGTCACTTCCTAAATTAAGGTTATCTGCTATATGTAATTTTGATAGATTAAAGTCTTCTTTTATTCAAAGGAAGACTGTCATTCAAACAGATCATACCTTTAAAACGAAGTCCACTCGGTGTTAAAAGTTTTGAGCTATGTGATTGTGAGAGTGGATATGTTCTAGATCTGATAATATACACTGGATCAACAAAACTTTTACAAACTACTTATGCAGACATTGGTAAGTCGGGAAATGTTGAGATGGACCTTTTGCGACCTTACTTTGGAAAAGGCCACACAATATTTTTGGATAATTGGTTCACTAGTCCAATGTTGTTTGAACTAAATAAACATAAAAAAAGAAATAAATTCTTGCGGAACTGCGGGGAAAACGCCAAAAATGTCCGAAAAATTGCAGAATGGTGAAATATCATTCAGAGCTACAAATAAAGTTCTCGCATTCAAATGGCAAGACAAGAGGAAATTGTGGATGTTGTCAATTTCGCACTCTGCACAATATGAAATGACTGCAAAGAAGAATTTTCGATCTGGAAGATTTATTATAAAACCAACATGCGTAGTCGATTATAATTCAAATCTGGGCGCTGTTGATAAATGAGACATGGTACAAAGTAGTATCAAATCGTTTCGTAAAACCCAATAGTGGTATAAGAAACTAGTTTTACACCTTTTCGATATCTGTGTCTACAACAGCGGCGGCTCGTGGATTTCCGTAGGTGAGACAAAAACAAAGATGCCGCTCGTGCTGCACCACTTACTCTAATAGAGGAAGCAAATATTTTGTTGCTTTTTCGGTCAAAATATCTTCCGTTGCCTCACCGCCGAATATCCACGAGCCGCAGCTGGTCTACAATTCTCATATCGTTCATTAAATCGTTGGTGCAGAATTTCAATTTCAGGGAAATTCTTGCAGAAAATCATGAACACAAAACAAGAGCTGCCGTCGGAAATCACAGTAAAATATTTTGCGACTTATGGAGAGACATTTTCCATCAATTTGTAAGAGTGAAATCGCGGACAAATCTCACCGAGATTGCGTTGTATGCAAGAAGCACGTACCAGAAAGCGATCTTATTACCAATGTGATGAATGTAAAGTTGGTCTCTGTGTGGAGCCGTGTTTTGAAAAGTTTCATACGCCAGAAAAAAAAACCTCTTTGGTCGTAAAGGGTTAATGATATAATTAAATGGACGATGTCAGTTTATATTATGGCTAGATTTAACTCTATTCTGGGGTGATTATCTCAAAAACTAGGAAAAGGATATTTTTTATGAAAGTGTCAAGTAGAATGTATTTTGAGTAAATTTGTAAAGTTTCTGCATTGTGGTGATGGCTTTTCTATTTTTTCTTTACCTGAGAAAATGTGCAACTTCAGGGCGACACTAGACTCCATTCACGGGTAATTATCTCAATAACTAGTGAGGGCGTGTCATCACTTTTTCGTATAGTAATCGTGAATAATGAATTTTGAACAAATTTGGAAAGTTTCTTATATGTAGCAATTGTTTTTTAAATTTTTTTCGCCTGGGAAAATCTAACTTCAAAGTGACAATAAACGCCACTCTGGGGTGTTTATCTCAAAAACTAGAAAAAGGATATTTTTATTATTTTATGAAACTGTCAAGTAGAGTGTATTTTGAGTAAATTTGAAAAGTTTCTGCATTGTGGTAATGGTTTTTCAATTTTGTCTTTACCTGTGCAACTGCAAGATGACACTAGACTCCATTCACGGGTGATTGTCTCAATAACTAATGAGGGCGTGTCATCACTTTCTTGTATAGTAATCGAGAATAATGAATTTTGAACAAATTTGGAAAGTTTCTGATATGTAGCTATTGTTTTTAATTTTTTTTTCGCCTGGGAAAGTCTAACTTCATAGTGACAATAAACTCCATTCTGGGGTGATTATCTCAAAAGCTAGGAAAAGAGTATTTTAATTTTTTTGTGGAACTCAAATTTGGCAAGTTTCTACATTGTGGTTATTGTTTTTTTTAAATTTTTTCTTCACCTGAGAAAAGAAAATGTGCAACTTCAGGGATTAGATACCATTTTTTGATGATTAACTCAAAAACTAGTGAGGGTGTGTCATGATTATTTTATATAACTGTTAAGTTTAATGAATTTTGAACAAATTTGGAAAGTTTATAATATGTAGCTATTGTATTTTATATTTTTTTTTTCGCTTGAGGAAGGTTAACTTCATAGTGACGATAAATTCCATTCTCAGGTGATTATTTCAAAAATTAGTGAAGAATTATTTTTAATTTTATATTTAGCTTCAAGAATAATATACTATACGCAAATTTCAAGTACTAATATTTATTTTTTTTTTTCGCCTTGGAAAATCCTAACTTCACAGTGATAATAAATTTCATCATCGGGTGTTTTTCTCAAAAATTAGTGGAATATTTTTAGTTTAATTTTTTTTAATTTGGTGGTTAGAGGTACGGCGTCTGGACCCAAGCGGTGCGGGTTTGAGTCCGATCCTGGCGGTCACTTTGAAGAATGGCCGCGCGGGTCCATGAATGTCTAGTGTTTATCCGAGTTTCATTCAAATGTGAACTATTTACAATACAAATCAGTCGTGGCTGAATACCCTAAGCCAATTTTTTATCATCCGCGCTTCCCGAATCTTCCATAAAAAATCTGTGAACGTTAAAGACTTAATTATAGTGTTAAGTGGTTTGAATAAATATTCATATTTGTTAAACAAAATTCAAGTCCAGCTCAGAATGGTAAATTTTCCTTAATTAAATACCCACTATTCGACCTGAAGAATTCTCCACGTACGCAGTAATACATATAACAAATGGGCATGTGTGTGATGTTCTGATTGCCAGCGCGCTTTCTGTTAGTTAATTAGCTGCCACCAGAGACTAATTAGACAGGAACATGCATGCTCACTATGATGTGCAGCATTCACTGGCGCGAGGAACTAATATGTTCACCGAACCAACATCACTTGCATCCTGTGCACCAACAAACTTTTAAGGGGATTCTTTTAAATGGCCTCTTTAATTAGTGCCTCGCATAGGCGGCTTTGAAACTCGCAGCTTCGCATTGTCCCATATTTTACCGGAATTGGCCATTGAAACCTGTTCCTCCACCGTAAATTAATATATCAATCGTGTATCCAGAGTTAACGCGAGTGACTACACATGTACTATGAGTTTTACTCGCGTGTCAAACAAGTTCGGAGTGACCACAGTCCAACCCAGCACGAGTCCATAGTCGACTAATTATACGAGGCTTAAGGGACAGCGGTCAGTCATAAATCACGCTGCCCCAACTGACCACGGACGACCCGCCCAGGGGCTCACCCTGTTTACCCATAATATTTGCCCATGCTTCATTTAAGCCTCGGTAAACACTTATTTTAGGCTATTTATTTTATATTTCTAAGCCGATTTAATGCTTTATTAGGCTAGTATTTTTGAGATTCATTAAATTTAAGAGATTGTGGTACGTACATTACATTGAAAACGGCTCGGTTTCTAATCTAAAGTTCGACTCGTGCAAGCCAGCCGAAAAGGGTTATAGCTGTTCCACACATCTAGTGCTTTCATTGTTTTATGGTATGTTTAAACTGCGGTAATTTTTGCAATTGTCGGATTTCTAATTATTTTAAATTTCATGGTACGCATGATTTTTAGTAATAAAAGTTTTAGACGATTATTCGTTCATTTATGAAATTAAATATATGTGATGTTATATTGTTGTCATCACAAAAAATTGAGCATTCAGATGTGATAAAAATAAATATGGCGTCCATAAGAAATATGAAAGTTGATGATGGTTCAAAAGGAACGAAACATGTTAGGAAGAAAAATCTTTTGCCATCTATTAGATAATAAAAAAGTGCTTTAAGAACGTCTTTTCAGTTTTTAAATATCACCTCAAGTAACGAAGATACAAAGAAAAAAAAATCGTTTTTTTCAGATTTTTTAACATAACTCGAAAACAAAATATTTTAATTAATTTTTTTTTCAGTGGATTATTAATCAGCAAAAGTGCTGAATTTAAACATACCCTCTATCTCTTCTAATACGCGAGATCCCCATGGTGAGTCTCGAATTTAAAACACCCTGTATACGACCAATAGTATGCTATTCTAGAACTATATAGAAATAAAGCGACCACTACTTTTTGCCTTCTTCGGAAGATGGCTGATCGTGTTTACCATAACACTCAGCGGGGACACAAGTTTATGATGTAAAATCTTCGGACCTAAAAACGCCAAAAAAAAATCACGTTTTTCGAGTCGTATGTTTCGAAAGTTGTGATATGTATTTTTTAAAATTGCAATACTTCCGAACATAATGTTCGATTTTGTAAATTGACCAATTTACTATGATTAAAAAACTTGTCAAGATATTTTCTTGCGTAATAAGTGAAATAAGTGATTTTAATTTTTTGAAATTAAACAACCACCGAACACGCGAAAGTTACATTTTGTTAAATCTAGGATAATAAAAAAATACAAGACCTCCGGTCGATAGCCTATTAAGGATTGCGGAAAAAACATAAATTTTTATATGTATGTAGAAATAATTGTATCAATTCTTAAATAAAGATGTTTGTATATATAAAAAAATATATATTTTCCAGCAAAACGTTCGACTTGGCATGTTTTTCGAATAGTACGTCACGATTTTTTTTTGATTTTGATCTTTTAAAATTGTGCAACTATTGGATGTACTGTTAAATTGTGATAATCCAAACGTTCAAATATAACCAATTACGCGCGATTCAATAACGTATCAACAAACTTATCAGTGGAATCATCAAATAACGTAAAATTTGAATTTTTTCGTTCCAAGTCTCAAAATTCGTAAATTTCAAATTGCGCAATAGAATGTGCTGTTAGAATGTCATGTGATCTAAAGGTTAAAATATGGTCAATTTAGTTTTATTCACAAACGTGTAAAATAGTTTCTTTTGAAATCAGTGAAAATTGCAGTTTCTCAAACATCACGAAATGTGATTCTGTTTCAAACACGAACTTAATTGAATAATACCGTCCTATGATTTTTTTCAATTTTTATAATTGGAAACTTATAATAAACATTGTTATTTTTTTTCTAAATTTTGACTCCCCAGCTTAAAATTTTTATTTTTTTCGTTCCCTCTTGACTTTGACTTTTTCAAATGTAATTATTTCAAAATTTCGGGAAAAGATAATTACATCTTTGTATTGAATTATACAGTAGAATCGATTCTAAGAATATTTTGAAAGTTTTAAGTTTGTCGCAGTTGTATTTAATTTTTACTTTCTCCGTTACGGAGTACGAGAAAGTATTGTGATCGTGATTTTTTTGTCAACATGTTTTTTTACGGAAATGTCCGTTTTGGGATCCCTAGATGCCATTTCAACAAATAAATATTAAAGACGACAAAGAAATTAACATCTTTGGTTTGAAAATATTTTTCATAAAATCATTGTTATTCGAGAAAAAAAATGTTATTTTTTTATTTTTAGTTTATAACTGGTTTTTCAAGCTTAAGTTGATGTATGTGAAATTGTGTTCTTTATGTGAAATAGTGAAATATAAAATATCATACCTCAAAAAGTAAAAATCTGATCGAAAAACTTTATGGGAATGTTTGATACGGATTAAACCGACGACTGATATGCCGTCGTCGCATTTTTAATTTTGGAAAAAAAAATTGAAAAAATCGAAAAAAAATCCCCGGAAAACAATCGAAAATTGGCCGTAGATCGTAAACGGTGCGCCCTACAAAAAATATAGCTCTTACCTTTTCGACGCAGAATGCAATTGCGAATGGTATGCCGTTTAAATTAAAGTCGGATTAAAAATGGCCGCTGTAGATTTTTTTATTGAAATCGGGGGTGGTTTTCTTTGAATACCTCTTCGAGGGTTAGAGATATCAAAAATTCGTAAGATACATAAAATGTAAAGGGGAGCTAGTTCTACAAAACTCTATGAAAATTAAAGTCGTAATCGTAAGGGCAAGCGCGCCCTTTTTTCCGGAAGCGTCCGAAATGTGATTTTTTAGAAAAATGGCTGAGGAGTTGCAACCGCAGGTCGCACCTCAATTTCCTGTAGTAACCTTTGTGTCCCAATGCATTGGGGATTTTTTGAGCCTAGTCCCGGTTTTCCAGCTCAAAAATCCAGGGAGGAGATAGTTTTGGCGTGAACCTCTGCATCGTCAAAAATCGATTTTCAAAATATCACCGTGTAGTAACTGGGTAACTTAGAAAATGTTAGAAAAGTCTTAGAGGACGTTTGCGGCTTTCGGGAAAATAATAAAAATTGTAGAATTTTTTTTTTAGGGGTTGGTAACTCTTTTTTTGAATGGGTGGTTGGAAGGAATTGAAATTTTAATAGTTTTGTTTTTGAATTATTTGTGATTTTTTGTGAAAATTTTAACCCTCTACCTACAGTTTTTGAGATCTCGCACTTTGGGGCTCTTGCGTTTAGGAGTATGTAGTAATTATGAAACGATAACAGTTACAGCAAATTTATGTTAATAATAATTGCAGAAAATGCCAAATTAACAACTTATAAGGAATAAGTTTTTTCCAAATCTCTTTGGTTTTTAAGTAAACTCAGTTTTTAAATTTGCAGTATAATTTTTCCATCTTTCATAGTTTTGACGTTTTAAACGTCAGTTTCATCCAAGTCTACAAAACGTTCGATGTACATTTAAGATATGAGTTAAATTGGAAATAAACCACGAAAGCGTAAATATAAATGATACCATCAAGTCGGAGAAAGTAACATGCCACATCACCATTTTTTTTTGTTTAACTTAAAAAAATGTGCAACCTCTAAATGTTAAAATGCGATTATTTTAAAATCTCGACAAGGGGTGATTACAGATTTGTATAGAATCACATAGTAGAGTCAACAATGAGAAAATTTGGAAAAAGTGGATTTTTTTGGCAGTAGTTTTTCTAATTTTTTTTTTGAAAACTTGAAAAATGTGCAAATTAAAAATATGACATATATTCAAATATGATTATTTCGAAATATCTAAAAGGGATCATCATCAATCTTTATTCAGACTATACAATACGATACAACCTGTTGGATGAATATACAAAAATAAAAAGGGTGTTAGTCCGTCTGATCTATCGACCTGCGGTATTTCTGTCCATCTAAAAGGGATTATTCAAAATTTATGTAGAAATATAAAGCAGAATCAACTGTTAGTCTATTTTTAAAGTTTGAAGTTTGTACAACTTGTTTCCCTATTTTTTTGACCAATTAAAAAATGAACAATTTGAACAAATGCGATTATTTCAAAATTCCAGGAAAAAATAATTATATGGTAATTTTGTATTAAATCGTATAGTAGAATCAATTTGAAGTATATTTTATAATTTCAGGAAAAAATAATTATACTTTTATATTGAATCATATAGTACGTGACACTGCGTGAAAATGTGACGCGGAGTGTTCAAACGCGAATATTTAAAAATTTCGAAAAAAAATATTATTACCGTTTTATATTTAATTATGAAGTAGAATCAACTCTTAATGTATATATAAAGTTTTAAGGTTATGGCAGTTGTATTTCAATTTTTTTTTTATTAATTTGAAAAATGTGTAACCTCTAAATGTAAACACGGCGTGTTAAAATGTGATTATTTTAAAATCTCGACAAGGAGTGGTTACAGATTTGTATAGAATTATCGTGATTTTTTTCAAATATTTTTTACGGAAATATCCGTTTTGGGGTCCCTAGATGCCATTTCAATCAAAAAAATATTGTGTCTGTGTGTGTGTTTCTGTGTGTATGTGTGCCTGTATGTGTGTGTCTGTCTGTATGTGCGCGCTGTATCTCAAAAACTAATAGAGCAATTGGTATGAAACTTTGAACATACATCTTATTTGATAATCTGAAGAACTTAAGAACTTTTGGTAAAATTTCGTACACCGGAAGTGGGTGTTTACCTTAGCTGTTTTTTATTTTTTGCCAATATTTTCTTAAGAATAAAAAATATCACAAAAACATTTTACAAAAATTGAAGACAACAAAAAACACCCATAACTTGGTGCCAAATCGTCGTAGGAACTTCGTTTTTTGAGCCCTGCAAAGGGAATTGATCAAATTTTAATGCATTCATGCTGGATTGACTCGACAAAATTTTTCCAACTCCGAAGACATCGTCAAAGTTGGACATGGTTTCCACAGGGGCGCTAGATGGGGCGGAAGGGGTTACGCTTAATTTAGCGTGCATGAATTTAAAGATGACACTTCAAAGTTTTTCGCCCTTAAAGATTCATCAAAATCGATTGAAAATTCGCCGAGTTATGGCGATTTGAAAATGGTCAAAATTTCACGAATTTAAAGTGTTTATTTTTTTTCCTTCATTATATTATTAGATATTAGCAAAACATGTTTTCAATTTTTTTTAAGATGTTTAAGTATTTATCAGTGTGAAATATTTTAACACATCTTTTTATTTTTTTTTCAGATACTCGTCGACAGTACGACAATACTTTTGCACGGATGCCTTTATTATATACCAAATTGCGCTGACTACTTATTTAATGAAGTTTAAGAAATATAATATAACAATTAATTGACACTGATAATGCGAAATAATCTATGAAAGCCTTAGTGGAAAATTACATGAATAGCTTTCCATAAGTGTAGTCGCATTTTACCCCTACTTATATAGATTCTATTGTATATTCTTCTATTATATTAAAAATATAAAAATATTTATTGCATTTAATGTGATTATATAGTTTATATAGCGCTTTATACATGGATTGTAAAGTTTAAAATTCTAATAAATATTTATGCAATACTATAACTTTGTTTTATTCCTTTATGTAAAATAATGATTCTAGAAATTCTATTATAACTACTTTTAATTCTATTCTTCGTTCAAGAGAAAAACATATTTTTCAGATGTAAATATTTACAAATCAGTATTTAAAGTATACAGAAATAAAGGTCTGTCCACGCTAGCGATTTAAGTTCTTTCTGTCCTGTCTTGAGCAATTTTGTTTAAAAATTATGAATAAATCAAAAATAAGTTATTCAACCCTTCTGATGATTCGAACCAATGAATTGATGAAGTATATCTGGGAATTTACTTTGAAGAAATATTTAGGTTGCTAAATTTGTTCACACGTTTTACTTTTGGGATTTTTAGATACAAATTTATACACTGTGTTCGTTATTGTTAGGTAACTGTTTGAATTTCCCGCTCCCAAAAAAAAAACTTTTAATGTTGGTACTTACCAGTGGCAGGACTATTAGGGAATTTATTTTGAACTAAACTATAACAGATGTTCAAAGTGCTGCCCATTTTGATCCAAACACAAATTTACCCGAAGACATTTTGTAGAATTTCAGGTGTAACATTGTGCACCGCTTCTGTTATTGTATTGCGCAGTTCTTGTAAAGTGTGGAGTCGACCAAAAAAGTATACACTTTATTTTTTAAATATCCGAACATAAAATAGTCCAGCGGTGTCAAATCTGGTGAGCGAGGTGGCCATAGATCTTTGCTAATTAACCTATCTCCGAAAAACTGCCGCAGGTGATTTAACGTTGTATTTGCAGTATGCGCAGTAGCTCCGTCCTGCTGAAAGTATCCTTGCTGCAATTCATCATCATGAAGTTGTTCGATAAAAGGATTCAAGAGTAATTCCCGATAGCGAGCTGCATTAATATTGTCCAAAAATAGGGCCATAGATTCTCCTTCGGGACATTGCCAGCCATACACCAACCTTCTGAGGATGTAACGGAACCTCAACAAATATATGGGGGTTTTCTGCAGCCCACACTCTATGGTTTTGCGAGTTCACATGGCCGCTAAGGTGAAACCAAGCTTCGTCACTGTAGAACGTTAAATCTAACAAATCGTCATCATTCAGGAACTCGTTAAACCAATTGCAAAACTGCACTCGGCGAGGATAATCAGGCGGCAGCAACTGTTGAGTTGCAGTTACCTTGTACGGATGTAAATGTAAAATTATTTTGCAAGCCTTCTGACATGTACCGAGCGATAAATTTGTCTGATCAGACAAACATCGGAGCGATTTCTTCGGACTCACAACTAGTCTTTGTTGAATATCTGCAACGACTGCTTCCGTAAGGACAGTAGGTCGGCCTGTAGATTTTCCTTTGGAAACGCTGCTGGTTTCATGGAATCTGGTAACAATACGGCGAACATGTTGCACAAAGTAATTGTGACCAAACTTAACATCAGGAAACTGCTCATGAAATTGTTCCTCGCAATTTTGATAGGAATAATTCCAACTCCCTTCTGCGTTGCGTGTCCCTGTTCGAAAATATGCTTCAAGGATAAATCTGTTGTGGTGATCTTCGAACCTGAAAATCACATTTCATAATTAAGATTTGCATGTGTTAATGTGGTTATTTTTTAATTTACCAATAAAATATCTGCAGTAAGATAAGATGGTATAAAACGTAAATGTAAAACTAAATATCTATAAACCACACGCACACACGATCGCACTGACAGTTAATTCTGCGGGCACTAATGATCGATTTGACACTCTCGCACGCAAGGTACCAACATTGCAATATGAAAAACAACGCGCCAAATTCAAATACCCATCAAACAATGTTGAACGCAGGGTACTAATGGCTAATATATGTTGGGATATCTCATAAAGAAGTTCCTTGGGAGGATTGTGGAATGGATTATTGAGATGTTTAAGTTTGGCGAGACTTCTAAGGACTGACTTGGAAAAGTTTTTATTATAATTTTATGGAAATAACTTACTCCTTATATCAAGTTCTATTTTCTACGAAAATGGGATATAGGTAATTTTCCTAAAGTTAAAATTTTGCTGATTCCCCCCCCCCAATCCTGTTACAATCAACAACAAAACGTACTGTGCCAAACTTCAGCTCAATCAAACTGCTTGGTGATCCTCAAACGCCTTAAAGTTGAACATAGTATATTCGTTTAATTTCGCCCAAAAGCGGTATACTCTTCCCTATCTCGAGTATTTATGTGGCCACATCCAGGTAATTCAGAAATTGTGTAAAAACATGAAATAAATATTAATCAATCAAAACATAATATGAATAATAATAATCATTGAACATTATTTTTTCTAAGATAGGATTTAGTAGCAGTTGTTTTTGCGGCCTACGTCAACGATATGTAAAACATATTGTTTTTCAGTTTCATGTTTTGTGATATTCATATTATTAATGATAATAAACAGTCTTCTCAACATTTTCAATTTCACTTTTTTAACCAGAATCATGTGGAAAGGTCGAGGAAAAAAGTTCGCCATGAAAGTTAAGGGGAGGGTACCCATAAAATTGGCATACAAATAAATTGAATATATTTATGTAAATACAAAATATGTTTCATAGTTTTTTATTATGATGTACTATTTAAAAGTAAGTGAATATTTTCAGCTTTTAATTTTTGTTAATTTGTTATTATTAACAAAGTTTGCAACATTTCACTAGAGACCAATAGACTAAAGAATGAATTTAGTCAGGAAGTTTAAATTTGCTATATAACCGACCAATACATGTATCCTTCTTTTGAAACAGTTTGAAGGTAATACTTTGACGCATTAAGAAACTGTGGTTAAATAAAGTGACGATTGAATAAAAAATAGGGTTTTTTTGTGTCTGTTGTCATTATTTATGCTCGGAAAACGATAATATTTCTTCAATCGATAGACACCAATACAATAGATAACTGTGCAAAATTTAAAAAAAATCTGTCGGCAAATTTTTGAGCGAATTGGAGCCGAAGTTACAAAAATTTATTTGCGCGACAACTGCCGGAATCAACCAGGTTGCGAGGAGAGGCGTGGGGCGAAGATACGGCTATGCAGGGGAAAATTCCACACACAGTAGTATGAATCACGGAATAACGTATGTATTTTATAGAGAAGTCCAAGATAGAAAAGACAAAAACACGATGTTTGTAAAGGATGAAAATTTTTTTTTTTTCAGAATCTACTTCTTCGGATATTTTTTATCTTCATCCTATTTTCGACATTCGACATTTCGAATTTAAAATATTCAACAAAAACCGAAAACGTCAACTTTGGTTTTTATTTTTTACGCCTTTATAACTGGTTATTTTGAAAAATTAAGAGCACTTTCGTAAGCTCTTCCAAAAAATAATTTTATTTTTCAAATACGACGTTTCGTTTTTTAGATACCAACACCACCATTTTTTTTAAATGGACTGTGATTTTTTATTTAATTCTTGAGTAGCGTTTTACTTCCTAAAACTAATAGATGTGACACACTTGTCACAAAACTGTTTGCTATAGGAGTTATTTAATGTTTTTTTTTTTAATTGAAGAGTAGGTCTGGACATTGGAACATAACAAAGTATGCCTTGCTGAAAGCAAAGATTCACTTTTAGCGCTCTTTAAAAAATAATATTAGTTTTCTGATACGACGTTTTTTTTTTTTAGATATCATCATCAACATAAATAATTTAAATCCTAGTTTTATAAGAAATTTTGAAAGTCAGGTCTCAACAAGGTCCACAACCTACATTGGTTTCATTGCTTTTAATTGGAGATGAAAAAGCTGATTTTTTAAATTCGAAACAGATTCGTGCTTTTAGTATATGATGTTTCTGTACAACTTAAATTTATTTATAAAATGGAGTTCAAAAAACTGACAAAAACTTTTTCTAACACATTAACAGTCTAATTTTCTAAATATTTAAAAAAATTACCGTTGACTTGAATACAGTTACTTTTTTTCAAAAAATGGCTATTTTTTTAGTTTTCTCAGTTAGTTAGCGACTTAGTCATTATTTCTTTTTATATCTTAATTTTTACATCTTTCGCAAAGAATTAATTGGTGCGAAGTTTTTCGGCAAACAATAATATTTATATGTATGAGTGGTCGACAAGGCCGTTCCTAGTAAGGGTCCAAAAGGCAGCCGGACGACCGGCTCTGGGTTTTTCTTACGACTTATCGTTTTTGTATCTAAAATTTAGATACTCGGCAAACCGTTCTCCTCTCTGTTGGTGTGTGACTGTCTCAACATTTTTGTAATTTTCAATTAATTGTCAAGTATTTTTAATACGCAGTGAATTTAAAAAGTAACAAAATATTTTGATATTTTTACTAAATTCTAAAGTATAATAATTATTAAGTAAATTTAGAAAGTTTCATCTGACAATTGTTTTTAATTTTTTATTCACTTGAAAAATTAGAATTTTCAGAATGACAATATATTCCGTTCTCATGTGATTATCTCCAAATTTTGTAACGAAATGTTTTGATATTTTTACTAAATTCTAGAGTATAATATTTATTAAGTAAGTAAATTTGGAAAGTTTCAAATATGTGACAATTGTTTTTATATTTTTTATTCACTTGAAAAATTAGAATTTTCAGAATGACAATATATTCCGTTCTCATGTGATTATCTCCAAATTTTATAACGAAATGTTTTGATATTTTTACTAAATTCTAGAGTATAATATTTATTAAGTAAGTCAATTTGGAAAGTTTCAAATATGTGACAATTGTTTTTATATTTTTTATTCACTTGAAAATTTAGAATTTTCAGAATTACAATATATTCTGTCCTCGTGTGATTATCTCCAAATTTTGTGACTAAATATTTTTATATTTTTACTAAATTCTAGAGTATAATATTTATTAGTAAATTTAGAAAGTTTGAAATATGTGACAATTGTTTTTATATATTTTATTCACTTTAAAAATTAGAATTTTCAGAATGACAATATATTCCGTTCTCATGTGATCATCTCTAAATTTTGTGATGAAATATTTTGATTTTGTTGCTAAATTCCAGAGTATAATATTTATTAAGTAAATTTAAAAAGTTTCAAATATGTGACAATTGTTTTTATATTTTTTATTCACTTGAAAAATTAGAATTTTCAGAATGACAATATATTCCGTTCTCATGTGATTATCTCCAAATTTTGTGAGGAAATATTTTGATTTTTTTGCTAAATTCCAGAGTATAATATTTATTAAGTAAATTTAGAAAATTTCAAATATGTGACAATTGTTTTTATATTTTTTATTCACTTGAAAAATTAGAATTTTCAGAATGACAATATATTCTGTCCTCATGTGATTATCTCCAAATTTTGTGACGAAATGTTTTGATATTTTTACTAAATTCTGGAGTATAATATTTATTAAGTAAATTTAAAAAGTTTCAAATATGTGACAATTGTTCTTATATTTTTTATTCACTTAAAAAATAAGAATTTTCAGAATGACAATATATTCTGTCCTCATGTGATTATCTCCAAATTTTGTGACGAAATGTTTTGATATTTTTTACTAAATTCTAAAGTAAAATAATTATTAAGTAAATTTAGAAATTTTAAGTATGTGACAATTGTTTGTAAATTTTTATTCACTTGCAAATTAGAAGTATGTTGCAAAAGCTTTTATATTTCTTTCCCAAAATAAGAAATGATAATTTTCACAATAAAAATAAGTTCAGCTCTCATGTGATTATCATCGCAATTTAGTCAAGAGCTTATCTAATATTTTTACCTCGAGCAGTTTTTAATCTGCACAAAGTGGCCGAAGATAATCAAAATATTCGTTTTTTTTTGTCTCGTTTTGGAACGAATGCGCGGTGTATCTGTTGATAACAATTCAGTTTGCAGGTCGCGGTCTCGAAGAACGTGTGCGTTTGGAATATTTATTTTTCGAAAGTTTTAGTGCCCATTGTGTTGTGGTACATCTTTAGGATTTGTGTCTGATAGTGTTTGTGTTGTTCGCTCCATTCCGCCCACCAATCTGAGGGAAGCAATGAAGAAACATCTAGGTTCCGTCTTAACTGCCAAGAGATTTTCCTTTTTACTTTCTCCGTCACGAAGTACGAGAAAGTATTGTGATCGTGATTTACGGAAATATCCGTTTTGGGGACCCTAGATGCCATTTCAACAATTTCGGGAAAAAAAAATTGTGTCTCTCTCTGTGTGTAGAAATAGAGAAATTGATATTAAACTTTAAACATCCATCTTATTTGATAATCTGAAGAACTGAAAAGCTTTTGGTAAAATTTCGTACACCGGAAGTGGGCGTTTACCTCAACTGTTTTTTGTTTTTTGCCAATATTTTCTTAAATGTGAAAAATATTACAAAAACATTTAAACAAAGTTTGAAGACAACAAAGAAATGAAGATCTTTTGCTTGAAAACATTAAAAAAAAAAAGTTTATTCGAGAAAAAAATGTATTATTAATTTTTAAATTTTTGGTCTATAATTATAAAACGTTAATAGTTACAGCAAATGTATGTTAATAATAATTGTAGAGAATGCTAAAATGAACAACTTACAAGGAATAAGTTTCTTACGAAATCCCTTTAGTTTTTGAGTAAACTGAGTTTTTGAATTTGAAGTATAATTTCATAATTTTCATAATTTTCTCCGAGTTTACAAAGCGCTCGATGTACATTTAAAATTTGATTCGAATTGAAATGAAAGCGTAAATATAAATGATACCATCAAGTTGGAGAAAGTAACATGATGGCCACATCACCATTTTTTTGTAAGTTTTGATTTTCTTGAATACTGCCTCTTTCACCGAAAGTTAAGTAATGTATTATTTGAACAGATTTAGAAAATGTCAAGTGTCTGGTCATTGTTTTTATATCTTTTTTAAGCGCTCGAGAAACAAACATTTTTGTTTAGAAATCTTTGAAATAGTTTCTAGGGACCTCAAAAATTTTGAAAACATTTTCACGATCACTTTCTCGTACTTCGTAACGGAGAAAGTAAAAATACAGCGGTTTTCGTTGCTTCGTTCGGATCTGTCTTTCATATTACTCTTTTCTTAGCAGACATGCCATTTATCGATAAACTCGACTATAGATACATTTGTCAATTATGTTATTTCTCGCTTGTTGGGTTGTTTCAGCTGCGTTTCCGACGGGATATAACAGGCAACATATGTACTACCATTCCAACAATTTCGGTATCCAAATTTAAAATGCGCAATCGACAATGCAAAGTTAATGTAAAATCGTTCCTTGGTCATTGAGAGCAAGTAGGTCAAATGCGGTTTTAAAAATCGAATTGCTCCAACGTACAGAACAAGAAATGAACTTGAATATTTTATTTTTTAATATAAAGTAGTAAAGGTCAATTAATTTTCGTTTAAGGGGGTTACTTCCTTAAAAATGAAAAAAAAAATCGTATTTTTGTTATCGTCGATTCTTATTCGACACTTAATTCTGCTCAGAAAAAAAAATTACATTTTTCCGATTAGTGAAAGTGATCGAAATTTGGATGGAAAATGGAGGAGGCGAGCTCTTGTACGGACTATTTTGATTCTCCTGAAAAATGTACTTTTTAAGTTTAGGTACACTTTTCTGGAAAACTATAAAAGATATCAACACGATTTTTGTTTTGTTTTAAAGATCGTATCGATACCTACCAACACGCCTGAGATTATTAACATATGTTGGGTGGCCCCTTTTTTTAAAATTTAAATAACTCGAAAAATTTTCATGTCCTTTTTTTATGTCTTAATTCTTAATCCAATTAATATATTTTTAATTCCCAGCCATTAATGCTTATCTTGGATGTAAGAAGATCTGTGCAAAATTTCATAAAAATTGGTTTTGTAGATTTCTAGAAGTGTACCTAAAATCAGGTTTTTCTAATGGAAAACGGCGGAGGTAGTCATTCGAGAAAAACATTTATAATTATTTTTTTATTTTTGGTTTATAATTATGAAACGATCATAGTTACAGCAAATTTATGTTAATAATAAAGAATGCCAAAATGAACAACTTATAAGGAATAAGTTTTTTTTCGAAATCTCTTTAGTTTTTGAGTAAACTGAGTTTTTGAATTTAAAGTATAATTTCCATCGTCATAATTTTGACGTTTTAAACGTCAGTTTCATCCGAGTCCACAAATGCTCGACGTACATTTAAAATATGATTTAAATTGAAAATAAACCACGAAAGCGTAAATATAAATGATACCATCAAGTCGGAGAAAGTAACATGATGGCCACATCACCATTTTTTAATTCCATATCATGGAATATATTTATGTATCTTGGTATCATTTCCCACTTGAAAATAATAATATTATATTACAAAAATCATATATTGAGACTAAGTTTTTGATAAATTATATCGCCGATTCTTAAAATTTAATAACTAATTTTATTTTTAATTTCATCATATTAATAAAATTGCAATTACTCTATCGATGTGCGATCTATAGAGAAATTTATATTTAATAAACCTCGTACATTGTATCCAATATCACGACAAAGTGTATATTCATTTGAGAAAATCTAAAATATTAACAAACACAGCCAAATTGAATCAACTACATCTATTGTCCCTTTACCGGATGACGTTAATATTAAATTTTGCATGAAGCTTTTAGCAGCTAATCAATAACCATATCTCTCAGAAAGATCAAAAGCCATAAACTTATTTTCCTGTGACATTAACTCCGCTATAGATTTCCAATATCCCACGTATGCCCTTTCTAGACATGCAGAAGACACGTCGAGAAGCATTATTTATGTAGCATGGTATATATATTATATAATCTAAATGGGCATCTTCTTCGATGGACGGGCGTGAATCATGTCCCGGGGGACCTTCGTGTATATGTGTAGGGGTAGATAATGCGGGGGATTATGCACAGGGTGGAGCCAATAGTAGCCCTTAGGGCCCCTTCCACCCTCCATTATGCGATATGGTCAACGAATTTTGCGAGGGAGAGATATCCGGCGACATAAAATGGACGACTGCTTTACATAAAATGTACACACTTTCCCCACTTGCGGCGGAGAAAACTTTTGATAACGTTACATAAGTTCGGGGAGTATTAAAAGGAGGAATGTAAAAGGAACATCAATGGTATTATCTAGTTTTTGCCAGATTACGTTAGTCGAAGTACACCAGTGTTGTGCATTAAGGTTGTAATGTGATTGTTTTTATGTAGATGCATTTTATATTAACAAACACAAAGTTTAAATTAGATAGATTTACTGAAAACGTTTATAATTTACATTAATAACATATTAATGTTTCTTTTTAATTAAAGTAAAAATTTAAAAATATGCTTTTTGCGTTTTTTTTTTAATATGTACTTCCATATATGGAATAATTACTTGAAATGCATAGATGCAGCTTGGAGTATACTCCGGCCGCGCTATGAAGGCGTCTGAGGTGATTAACGAAGGATCGGAAGGCCCGCCCTCATCAGAAGTGATTGGATATTTTGTTACTTTACACTCACAGATGTTTACACTTTACTTCCTAGCCTCCGATTCTATTTATAAATCAGTAGTTAAAAGGTTACAGATAACTTTAGAAATGAATATGCATGCAACCCAACATCTCATGTTCGTTTATTCGACACGCATAAAGCACCCGGACAATACGCAAATGAAGGCGGTCCAAGTTGCCTTCATAGCGCGGCCAGACTTTATCTATCCTAACGGAAACTTGTCGTGTTATCTAATATATAAAATTTTCGTGTCACAGTGTTTGTAACAAAACTCCTCCGAAACGGCTTGACAGGTTCCTATGAAATTTTGTGTGTATATTGAGTGGGTCTGAGAATAGGATGTAAACTATTTTTAATACCCCTATATGATAAGGGTGGTCCACCGCAAATTTTTTATTTTTATTTTTTGAACAAAATTTTTTATTTTTATTTTTTTATGATTCGGCATTAAAAAATACATACAACCCTAAATTTTCACCCTTCTACCACCAACCCCAATTTTTTAATAGCGATTTTAGTACTTTAATAATTTTCTACTCTCGGCGATCGACCGCTCGATCAGTTATTCCTTTTCCATTGTTTGCGCCGACGGTTATTAATGGGTTTTAATGGGCTTACCCTGTAGATTCGTATCGATAAATGTAAATAAATAAGTAGCTGAAATTATTAAAAAAAATATAAACAAAATATTAACAGCAAATGCTGCACTGAGCTCAATTGCAACACTTGCATCCGATGAACAATTAAGTCGGCTTTAAATACATAAATTGGTGATAACGATTGATTTATAATACGCGCGCCATCTCTTGGTGGTTGGAATGTCGCTCGCGGTGGTGTTACGAATTAAAATATTCTGCGGAAGATTCTGTGCGCGGTTGAGAATTTTTTTAATAATTTTGCCATTTAGTTCAAATTCGTTGATTATTAAAAAAAATTATGAATTTTTGAAGCAATAATTGCATGTTAGAGCGATCATGAATTTCAAAAATTAAAAAAAAAAATTTCAACTGGCGATAGATATTTTTATTAGTAACAATACACTTCTTACATTCTTTAACTTTAATAATTTTGTTATTTAGTTCAAATCTGTTGATTATTAAAAAAGTTATGAATTTTTGAAGCAATAATTGCACGTTAAAGCGATCATGAATTTTAAAAATTCTAAAAAAAATATTTCAACTGGCGATAGATATTTTTATTAGTAACAATACACTTCTTACATTCTTTAACTTTAATAATTTTGTTATTTAGTTCAAATCCGTTGATTATTAAAAAAGTTATGAATTTTTGAAGCAATAATTTCACGTTAATGCGATTATGAATTTCAAAAATTCTAAAAAAATATATCAACTGGCGATACATGTTTTTATTAGTAACAATACACTTCTTACATTCTTTAGCTTTAATAATTTTGTTATTTAATTCAAATCCGTTGATTATTAAAAAAGTTATGAATTTTTGAAGCAATAATTGCACGTTAAAGCGATCATGAATTTTAAAAATTCTAAAAAAAATATTTCAACTGGCGATAGATATTTTTATTAGTAACAATACACTTCTTATATTCTTTAACTTTAATAATTTTGTTATTTAGTTCAAATCCGTTGATTATTAAAAAAGTTATGAATTTTTGAAGCAATAATTGCACGTTAAAGCGATTATGAATTTCAAAAATTCTAAAAAAATATATCAACTGGTGATACATGTTTTTATTAGTAACAATACACTTCTTACATTCTTTAACTTTAATTATTTTGTTATTTAGTTCAAATCCGTTGATTATTAAAAAAGTTATGAATTTTTGAAGCAATAATTGCTCGTTAAAGCGATCATGAATTTTAAAAATTCTAAAAAAAATATTTCAACTGCCGATACATGTTTCTATTAGTAACAATACACTTCTTACATTATTTAACTTTAATAATTTTGTTATTTAGTTCAAATCCGTTGATTATTAAAAAAGTTATGAATTTTTGAAGCAATAATTGCACGTTAAAGCGATTATGAATTTCAAAAATTCTAAAAAAATATATCAACTGGCGATACATGTTTTTATTAGTAACAATACACTTCTTACATTCTTTAGCTTTAATAATTTTGTTATTTAATTCAAATCCGTTGATTATTAAAAAAGTTATGAATTTTTGAAGCAATAATTGCACGTTAAAGCGATCATGAATTTTAAAAATTCTAAAAAAAATATTTCAACTGGCGATAGATATTTTTATTAGTAACAATACACTTCTTATATTCTTTAACTTTAATAATTTTGTTATTTAGTTCAAATCCGTTGATTATTAAAAAAGTTATGAATTTTTGAAGCAATAATTGCACGTTAAAGCGATTATGAATTTCAAAAATTCTAAAAAAATATATCAACTGGTGATACATGTTTTTATTAGTAACAATACACTTCTTACATTCTTTAACTTTAATTATTTTGTTATTTAGTTCAAATCCGTTGATTATTAAAAAAGTTATGAATTTTTGAAGCAATAATTGCTCGTTAAAGCGATCATGAATTTTAAAAATTCTAAAAAAAATATTTCAACTGCCGATACATGTTTCTATTAGTAACAATACACTTCTTACATTATTTAACTTTAATAATTTTGTTATTTAGTTCAAATCCGTTGATTATTAAAAAAGTTATGAATTTTTGAAGCAATAATTGTACGTTAAAGCGATCATGAATTTTAAAAATTCTAAAAAAAATATTTCAACTGCCGATACATGTTTTTATTAGTAACAATACACTTCTTACATTCTTTAACTTTAATAATTTTGTTATTTAGTTCAAATCCGTTGATTATTAAAAAAGTTATGAATTTTTGAAGCAATAATTGCTCGTTAAAGCGATCATGAATTTTAAAAATTCTAAAAAAAATATTTCAACTGCCGATACATGTTTTTATTAGTAACAATAACTTCTTACATTATTTAACTTTAATAATTTTGTTATTTAGTTCAAATCCGTTGATTATTAAAAAAGTTATGAATTTTTGAAGCAATAATTGCACGTTAAAGCGATCATGAATTTTAAAAATTCTAAAAAAAATATTTCAACTGCCGATACATGTTTTTATTAGTAACAATACACTTCTTACATTCTTTAACTTTAATAATTTTGTTATTTAGTTCAAATCCGTTGATTATTAAAAAAGTTATGAATTTTTGAAGCAATCATTGCACGTTAAAGCGATCATGAATTTCAAAAATTGGAAAAAAAATATTTTAACTGGCGATAGATGTTTTTATTATTAACAATACACTTCTTACATTCTTAAGCTTTAATAATTTTGTTATTTAGTTCAAATCCGTTGATTATTCAAAAAATTATGAATTTTTGAAGCAATAATTGCACGTTAAAGCGATCGTGAATTTCAAAAATTAGAGCCTAAACCGTTTTCGGCCATTATCGTCACCACTTTATTTGCTTAATTTCAATGGGCCACACACGGACGACGGCGCAGCGCAGTGGAGCCGTCATTTGTCACCAGTAATAAGCCACGTATTGACGACGACGTAGCGCAGCGGAGCCGTCGTTCGTCACCAGTTACCTTTCTTAATTTTTAAAGGTTACGCACGTCACCAGTTATCTGCCTTAATATATATGGACCATTCGCGGTCGACGTTCGTCACCCTTGCTTAATTTTTAAGGTTTACGCACCAGTTTATTTGCTTAATTTTAATGGGCCACACACGGACGTCGTCAGTCATCAGTTATCTGCCTTAATATATATAAATATATATGGACCATGCACGGACGATAGCGCAGCGCAGCGGAGCCGTCGTTCGTCACCAGTTACCTTGCTTGATTTTAAAGGACTACGCACGGACGACGGCGCAGCGCAGTAGTTACTTTGCTCAATTCATGATTATGGTATCGATTTTAATACGTTGGCAGAAAATAAAACGAAGAATGTTGTGTATCATAGATCATTACAATAATAAACACCATGTTTTTGAATTTTTTTTTTATGAATTATACCAATTCGAATTCAATATTCATAGTTAAGACAGGACAACGTCTGTCGGGTCAGCTAGTAACTCTATAAATATTAGCTCTATCAGCATTTTTTTAACCACTCGTACGTTTTTCAGTAGAACATATAAATTGTGCAAAAAAATACAATACGCAAACCTTCGATTTTAAAATAATAAACGTATCCAAAGAATGTTTAGGGGTAGATAGTGCAAAATATATTCGCATATATCGTTATATGCAAAACAACTGGTGTGAACGTTTATAATGCTCAGGGAGAAACAAACGAACGCTTCCAAGAATATTCTTTGTGTGCGGAAAAAATTAAATTTAAAACATCCCACGCATTCTCCAAAAGCCGTACGACAATATCGCAGTATTTATATCGTGATCATTAGTCGCGTTACGTAATCCACATTTAATAATCATGTTTGTCGCGACGTAACATACGGCTTATTGATATCATTAATTGCTACCGATTGTGAACTAATTAAGGGGAGCATTCCTCTTGTTGTTTGGCTTCAAGGTTTTCTCGGGTAAATGCAATTACAGATTTTATCACTGTTTGCATACAAATTCATGCGCCCCTCCTTTAAGAAATTTGAGTTTAATTCTACCACAGGTATACTGAATAAATATTATTCTTGAGGAACTGCCATCGAGTATTATTGGAATATTAAATCTTAGTATATTAGATCCATTTGCTAATTACCATTTATGAATATATTTTTGTTCTTATGTATTTAGTTAGTAAATATATCTTCTCTCTTTGGACGTTCTTCAACATTGCAATTATGTAAAGAAATGCTGCTCTACTACATAGAAATAATTCTTAAAAAAAATGTACGAAAAATAAACTGATTTCGGTTACAGACCATTTTAATAACAACATTTGATAAATTACGAACTTTAATATTACACAATCCAGTGATGGGTTGTTATTTGATTTATTTTTGTTTAAGTCTGGATATGCTATTAGCATCCATGCATATATACATATTTTAAAGTCCTAATTTATGATCAGAAAAAAATCGTTTTTTACGGTTCCTAGACTACAAAATATGCTCGCAGAGACCCAGAATATTTATGTAAGTTCCGTTACCATAAGAAAAAGGTTACGTGGTTTTAGTTTAACTCCGAAAACAGTGGCGAAAGGACCAAAATTAACCGCACACCTTCGACGAGCCAGGTTAACATTTGCGCAAGAACATGTAAACTGGTTACAGACCGATTGGGCTAATGTTATGTTTAGCGACGAGTCCAGATTTTATCTTTACAGCAGTGACAGACGAATGCATGTGTACAGACGTCCAGACATTATGCGCAGTGTAACATTGTTCCAACTGTTATGTTTGGTGGAGGCTCTGTTATGGTGTGGGGTGGTATTACTTTAGAGGCTTGTACGGAGTTAGTGGTCATAAAAAGTTAATCACCTCAGATGCCTTCATAGCGCGGCCAGACTTTACCAAGAGGAAGCATCACAGCAGCATCTTATATTGCAAACATTTTAGAACCACACGTAATGCCTTTTGCTCCTTTTGGAGGAAACGATTTCCTCTCTGTGCCTGACAATGCAAAACCATATAGTGCCTGAATTGTACAACAGTATCTTGACGAAGTGGGTATCAACACAATGCAATGGCCAGCCAGGAGTCCCGATCTTAATCCGATCGGACACCTCTGGGACACGATGGGCACTTCCTCGGCGTCCAAGCAAACAACAAGAGCTTGGACAAAGATTGCAGGAAATTTGGGAAGATATTGACCAGGATGAAATTAGATAACAGTATGAGTTGCCGCTGTCAGGCTGTTATTCGAGCAAGAGGAGGAAACACTAGATATTAAGTCTTATAATCACATGTTAACTTTTTCCTCTTGTTATTTATGACATTATTTTAGCCATTATTGGAAAAAAATGTGTTGAAAATCTTTATTATAGTTCAGTTGTTTTTGTTGTTAAATTTTTTTTTATTTCAAAATTTTATTTTTTAATTAAAAAATTCAAAGTGATGCGTTAATTTCTTTCGCCGGTGTCGGTTTTATGTATGTAATATAACAAATTCGCTAAAATACTGTAATTGTATATTAAAAAATATTAAATCAAGAAAAATATATTACGCCTGGTTTAAATAATAATTACACTATCTTTTTTCTAAATGTGTTATAATCATACACGTTTCAAATAAATAATGAAAACATAAGATAAATGTTCTGCCATCAAAATTTTAATTAAATGTAGTATACCGGGTGTAACTAAATTCTGGTAGGCCCCAAATATCATTTGCATTTTTACATATACCTTTATAAAATTTAGTAGTTTTTTTAGGGAATAAACTGTGCAAACATGTAAACTTTTAATAAACATTCCACTTCTGGTTTAATCGGAAATTAACTTAACATTTCTATTTCTAATAGAACACCCGAAATATTTTTACATAATTTAATTCGTTTTTAAATTTTAAGTTTGTACCATAAGTGACCCTTTGTTTTAAATTAAATTTAAACAAAAAACTAACAACCAAAAGGTCACTTATGATACATTTATAAACTCGGAATTTAGAGACGAATTACATTATGTGAAAATATACAGGGTGTTTTTTAACTCCGAAAACAGTTTTTATTTGAAATGGAAAAGTTATGGCACCGGAATTGGATTTTTTTAATTAAAATTTAACTTGTTGACACACTTTATTCTCCATACTAAATTTCATAAAGATATATGTAAAAATTGAAATGATATTTGGGGTCTACCAGAATTCAGTTACACCCGATATATACAGAGTGATACAAATTCGATGAATTAGCATTGCTATCTCAGTATCTATAAGAGTTAGAGAGTTGGTTAAGTTAAGTTGCGCATTTTTATGCTGAATTATTTGTTAAAAAGAGATTTAAAATATTCCGATTGCTGCATGAGATATTCGAAGAAAAATGAAAAATTTAATATTGGTTTTCATTTTTTACGGCTTTATTAATTTAATTTAATTTATTTACGGAAAATCACCTTTCTACAAAATAATGTAATAATCTTTTACATATAAAGAATATAAACATATAAATAGGTAAATGAAAACGTAAATATTAATCCAAGTGGCATGTAGTAATAATGATATGATCAAGTATACTTTCTTAAGACACTTTTATAAGCTCTTCTAAATAATTTTATTTTTTTAAATACGACGTTTTGTTATTTAGATACTCACATCAACTTAATTTTTTTAAATACGGACCTGGATTTTCTACTTCATTTTTGAATAGTCTTTTCGCCTCCCAAAACTAATGATCCGCCACACTTGTCACAACATTTTGCTAGAGGAGTATTTTTTTTTTAATTAAAGAGTTGGCTTCGATTTTCAATCATAACAAAATATGTCTTGAAAATAACAAAGATTATTCTTTAAGGCTCTTAAAAAAATAGTATTAGTTTTCTGATACAGCGTTTTGTTTTCTAGATATCATTACAATCAAATTAAATTCCACTCTGATATCGGTGATGGCAAATTTTGAAAGTCAGGCGTCAATAAGGTTAATAAACCATACTGGTTTTATTCATTATTAATAGAAGTATTTATTTTGAAAACTTTGGTCCGTAAGGTTGGCGGCGTTCGGGATATTGATGAAAATACATTTCCACTACATTTATGTGTTTAAATCACATAAGTTGTAAATACTAAGTACATCTCGTTTTTCTTCGTTAGAAAAATACATTTTTGAAAGGTGAAAGTCAATGCCTACTTTTCAATTAAAAAAAAATCTTCAAAAACTCATACAGAAAATAATTTTGTATGGTACATCATTAGTTTTGGGTGGTGAGAAGCTACTGAAAAATTAAATGAAAAATCCAGGTGCGTATTTAAAAAAATAAAGTTGATGTGGGTATCTAAATAACGAAAAGTCCTATTTAAAAAATAAAATTATTTTCAAGAAGAGCTTATAAAAGTGTCTTAAGAAAAAGCTTTTGTTTTTTCAAAATAACCAGTAATAAAGTCGTAAAAAAAATAAAAACCAAAATTCACTTTTTCGGTTTTTATCGAATATAAAAAGGGGTCGGAATGTTTTAAATTTCTTTTCAGTAAATTATTCAATTTTGCCGTGACTTAACCAACTTTGTAACTTTTATAGTTACCGATGCTAATGCATCGAATTTGAAACAACGTGTATAGTGTGTCCGAAAAATATGGAATTATTCTAAAATTAAATTTGAAGACTTTAAACTCTAAAGTTAGAAAACATTTTGGCAAGTACACACAGTGCCAAACTTATCCATCTAGTACGGTCTAGTCTACGGTAAGCAAAATTTAGTGGAAATTTCAAGAGACAAGTTCGGTGAAAGATTTGAGTAGAACTGGTAGATTTTCTTCACTAAGTAACGAGAAACGTGAAAATGTGATCTTTTCTTTTGAGGAAAATCCACAAATATCTGTTCGGCAAACTGCCAGAGACCATAATTTGAAGAAATCCGCTGTACACGACGTTTAAAAAAAATTAATCCTGATAAAGCTTGTGAAGTTCAAGAATTATTTGAAGACGACTTGGAGAGAAAGCTGGAGTTTTATGAAGCAATAACGAATAAACTTGAATGAGATGCAAATGTTCATAAAAGTATCCTTTTTACTGATGAGGCCACGTTTGTTTAAACGGCACAAAATACACTTTACTGGTCTTCACAAAATACTCACTTCAAAAAATCCTCACTGGTATCGCGAAGGACACACTCAATAGCAGCAGAAAGTCAACATCTGGGTAGGAACGATTGGCAGTCAAATTTTTTAAAAGTAATTTAACGGCTTCTTCCTGCTTCTCTGGCCAAGTTATTTCCAAATCAAGAAGATCCAGATATACCTCATGACAAAAGATGTCTTCAACAAGATGGGACACCTCCGCATTTTGGAATCAATCACTTTCTTAAAAATACTTTTCAAAATATGTGGATAGGCAGAAGAGGTACGATATAATGGCCTGCTCGCTCGCCGGATTTAAATCCATTCGATTTTTTCTTAAGGGCTACGTTAAAAGCAAAATTGATGTGAATAGATCTGATAATATTGAAGATTTGAAAAATCGCATTAGAATTGAGATTAGAGCTACCATATGTATAAATATTATTTAGATAAGGCATGGCCATGATAAATAAAATCACGGTCTTAGATTAGTTCAGCACGTTGTTGACTTTATGTCATATGAACAACTGGTGGCGAAAACATGATGCGACGTATCAAACTTGCAACGTACGTTCCGAAATACAAAGCCACCCTTTATCTAAATAATTTTTATACATATGGTATAACTCCAAGTGCAAAAGCAATTAATAGCTTTAAAAACCGAATTTACTACTGTCAAGTTATGAATGGTTTACAGTTTGAACATTTGCTGTAAGTGTAGTTTAAATACAATAGTTATTTGTTATAACAATTTGATGTACAATAAAATACATTTTCTAGACATTTTCTTGTTTTTCTTGAAAATATTTTTGATGTAAAGGCAATCAAGTTTCATGCCGTTGAAAAGAGGAAAAAAAACTATATCAAATGAGTATAGTAAAGACGTGACTTGCCATTTAAAAAATGTAAGTGTTATTCGATGTGCTTTTGTTTCTTCTATTTCAAACTTTATTTTCTAAAGTGGATATTTACTGAACTGTATAGCATATTTCATACTTTTGGGACACACTGTATAATTGTTTATTGGGTGCTTCGGTCGATTAAAGCGTAAAAACGTATGGAAGGGCGAAAGATTAGGGCGGACCGTTTCGTCCTTATTATGGACTAATCAGCTCCATCTCCACACACGTCATTTTTGGAACTTGTGTTTAGAAAGCTAGTTAATACCACTCGATCGTGTGACTTTGCCAAAGGAAGTGTTTTTATTTTATTTTTTAAAGATGAATGTTCAACTCCTTTAGTATTAATCAATTATAAATTGTTTTAGTTCTTTATGTACAATAAACTTAAATGTATATTTAAAATAAAACGACTTGAGAAGAAATTATCTAACTTGTGTTTTCATTAAGAATATGAATGTTTACGATAGGAATTTTCATCACTTAATGTTATTACTGTTATAATAGAAGATGATATCGACAACTTCGTAGAAAATATACTTTAGATATATGGAGTAAATAAGGATAAAATCAAAACTAAAACAGAAGACTTACAGTGGAAAACACAAGCATGGTACTTAAGGGTGTCGCTACCAAAAAATTGTAGATTTTTTTAAATTTAATTTTCTGAAAGTAGACTTATTTATGAACAAAGTGATACTATTCGCACATTTTTAGTTGAATTGTAAGGGGTCTAAAATCATCCCCAAAGTGAGCTAAGGCCCGGCTGAACTGACGCGGCCCGTTCTCCTGAAAAGTAACATTTCTTTTATTGATGTTCCTTTTTATCCGATCTTATGAGAGATATCGGGATTTTTCCCCGAAAGAATCATCAAATTTGGTTGAAAAGTTACTGAGTTATGTGCGAATAACCTCAAAATGCACTTTTTTTTCAAACACCCATAACTTGGTGCCAAATCGTCGTAGGAACTTCGTTCTTTGAGTTTTGCATAGGGAATTGATCACATTTTAATGCCTTTATGGTGGATCGAGTCGACAAAGTTTTTCTAACTCCGCAGACATCGTCAAAGTTGGACGTGGTTTCCAGAAAAAAAACTTTTTTTTTTCACAGGGGCGCTAGAGGAGGGCGAAAGAGGCTACGCTTAATTTCGCATGCATGACTTTAAAGAAGACACTTAAAAGTTTTTCGCCCTCAAAGATTCATCAAAATCCATTGACAATACGCCGAGTTATGGCGGTTTGAAAATGGTCGAAATTTCGCGAATTTCAAGTGTTTTTTTTCCTTCAGTACATAACACAAATCAAGTTTTGGTCTTACAGGCACGTTAGGCTCAATTTTTAAAACTGCTATAAAATCAGTTTAAAAACATGAAAATGCATGATTTTCAATGTAAAACGGCCGCTGTAGTGACCGCCTTAATGGAGTTGAGGGGATACATGGTGAATTGACTAAATTAATAACGAAAGCAGACTAAATGATAAATGACTTAATAATATAGAATACATTTTTCGTTCACAAGAAAGTTTATAAATACACAAGAGAAGAAAGAAGCAGAAATTGAAAATCAATGATTGATTATTATATAACAAAGAAGTCAGAAATAAATGTAACATTTAAAAGAAATCAGAAGCGACTACTACCTAATAATAACAAAAATAAAAGCAAAAACGAGAGAAAACCAATAAAAAAGCCAAACAAGATAAAATAATTAACAAGATGCACATGTAAACTAAATAATAACTGGACAGAAGAAGGCTGAAAAACCTCTGGTCAATTGCCTGTTGAGGTCATTTGTAAAAGTGTCTCAATAAATGTATCGTCTCTCTCTAACTAGATAGAAAGTAAGCCCTTTTTAAAACAATAATAACAGAAGCGAACATATGTTTAATCGGGACATCACGAAACCTGCCCAACAGAAAATAAATATCGCATCCCCAGAAGAATTGTGTCGTAACTTCAAAAAATAGATCACATCATTTTTTATTGTTTTTTCGATCTATTTTCAATTAGAATACTGTCATAACTGCATCTACAAAGCATTCCGTTAAAATAGACATTACGACGTCATTAAATTCACAAAACTTTGTAAAATACAGTCGTATGTAGCATATAACAGTGTTTGAAAATATCAATGTTAATTTGAAAGTTGCGAGACTACTTTTTGCGGGTGCGATATATTGGTGAAATAAGGAAACAACAGAAGAAATAATAAATAGAAACTGACTTGGAAAAATTATATCAATATGACCTTGAAAATAAAGGCGACAATTAAAGTACAAAGGAAGTCATAAGGGAAGCAAAAGATAAGGAATGGGGAGAGTTTAGAAATAAGCTAATTTTGAAGAAAGCCAGTACTCAAAAATGAATAGGGATATTTGGATATTATAGTATATCCAGAGGGAAGCGATATATTTTCGAGTTATTGGGAAATTTGCAAATCAGTAAAATTATAATATCGTTATTGAGTAGTTTACTTGAACGTTACAATTAGAAAGTAACTATAACACCAGAAACCCGAATCTTAAATAAAAGCAACTCATGCATAGAGAATAAAATTATGGTGTGAACTATACAAGTGCAAAAGTAATTGAACCTCAAGTATCACATGGGCCAACTATTAAAATAAGGATGCGGTAGTCAACATCGCCAATCAATTAGAACTACAATCATAAATCCAAATACATTACATGCATAGATATTATGATAATCAGTCGAACGACACATTCTTACAAATACTAAGGAAACCTTTAAAACATCTGCTTCTAAATTTTATGTAATGAGTAATTAAATTTAAACAACTTTGCAAAGACTTGCATTTGGCATGCGATTATGATTTATAGACTTAAATCAAGACTAGTTAATTAATTTAGAAAGGACATAAGGATTAAGACTTGTAATAATATAAACGAACTACAAAGAAAACACTATTTGGGCGAAATAAGTAAACCCATCAAATATAGAAAGGCTATTCTTACATTCCTCTTAATTAATTGTTAATAATTTAATTTCTTTCTGCGTCTACGTTGAAGATAATCAATTAATTCTAAGTAGATAGCAAGAAGAGAAAATTTATGTAGATGGAATTACACATGATATTGTTTTGGAAACACTGGTATAACTATTACTTTGTAGTATCCTACACCCATCTGTTATTCCGTTCCTCCTCGTTAATACTGTTATAATATGTTTAACATAGAAATAACGTATAATTATGGTAAATAGGCAAATACGGCATGAAAATATATTGATTTGGAAATAGAGTAAGTAAACTAGGTGTAAGCGGCTTGGGCTTTACTCCCTCTCCTCTCCGGCTTCCCAACTCCCCCGGATACTTGTTCTGAATAATAAGAAGCTTGGAGCAAAGTAAAATATCACAAACCTAAAACGTTAGCTGCACGTGACCCGCCGATTGATTTTATTTTATGCGAACATGCAGTCGAGAGAGAAACTTGGATCTAAGGTAAAATTGAAAATCATGTTCCCGGGGGACTGATGCCGTGTATTGTGTGCACCGGGAATTTCCTAATAGTTTTAAGATTTTCGCAAACTGAAACGTGCACAATACACCGCATCTGTGATTTTATCACGGTGATAAATAATAAGCGGGATTTTATTCATTTTAATATCGTGTTATATTTAATGTCCAGTACTAAGCCAGTGCGAAGCTATAATAATATAATATCAACGATTTCGAGGATATTATAAAAAATGTAATTTTGCTCTCTGTGCAAATAACTTAAAAATGTTTAAAATAATTTTAACTCGGAATGATTCTGATGATGTCCAGGCTAACCTCATTTGTTTGAATAAGTGGTGTAAAGGTAATCGATTATTTCAGAGAATCAAGACATGCTTTTCCATGTCTATTTTAAGATTCAATAATCCAGTTTTATGTACTTATTTCATTAATTCTATAAACCTAGAACAGGCGAGACTTGGTATTATTTTTGATTCAAAATTTACGTTTAACGCTCATATTACAAATATTACAGAGTATTACACATGTAGAGATGTGTATGGTTATAAATTATGTTATAAAAATACAAGTGTATAATTTGGGTTATGCTTACATTAGAGCTAAGTCTCAGCATCTCACGTGTAATTCACCAACTGAATGCTAATTAGTTTTAACTATTTTCAGCGCCAACATTGGAACATCCATTAAAACCAGTTCGCACAATTTGAAATAATTCACCGCAGAGCTCAAAATTACACTTGCACACACACACATAACCAGTTCTGTCTTTCAATACCCCTTGTGCTTCAGCAATTTGAACGGAGGAAGTGAGATGACTAAAATTATGTCACCAGTCACCACCGAACATTTTTCACTCCCCATGGCACAGTAATTAAACGTAATTCAATTACTTCCGTGCTGTCAATAACCCACGGTGATATTTTGATATGCCGACCCCTAAATTTTTCGGCGCCCCTTTCTTCTTCTTCTTCCTTCTTCCTCGAGCGACCCCTCTTGGTAACGCAATCCCTTCCGTGTTTACATAATACCTTTGCATACGCATATTATAATAAACTATCAGTGCAAAGCAGGTATAAGTCTAGAAGGATCCGGGGGTAATGCATATTCAATGAATCGATATGCGCGACTTTTTTCACACGACGATTTTAATAATCTACGCACAAAGAAACGTATCGACGAAAGGGCTGCATCGATAGGGAAATTCCCTTGCAATTTGAATCTATAATAATATGTATTAAATTGAAGCGCACCTTTGCAGGGTTGATGCTGCCCCGTGTGAAATTTGAATATTCCTAACGGAAATCGGCCATTATCGGCGGCGCTCTATTATAATTTATTCGATCGACTATTTTTTATGAAGCATCTGCATCTGGTGAAACTGTTAACAGCATCGTAACAATGCTTGTTTCGAGGCAGATATTTGCATATTTTATAAAGTTTTCAATAACTTCAAACGCCCTTTTAGTATCCCTTTGGAGTACAAGCTGCTGTGCATGGTAATCATTTGATATTTGATACGTATATTAATATATATCCGGTAAAAAATAGGCGTAGAATTACCTCAAATTTTAAAATAGAGGAACTGAGAGGAAGATATATGCTCTCCTTCTATACAAGACCCAATAATTTTCAATGTTTTATGTAGCCTTTACTATCATTTGGGTGAATTTTCATTAAGTGTTAATAATATCTTTGATTTTGCATGTTTATATGAGCATACATTTTATCAATGGTATTATAAGAGTAAAGACTCGTTTTCACCAGACATGCCGAAGGTTTCTATGAGAATGCATGGTCACTGTTCCTATTAATAGTCCATAATTTAAGGAATAATAAATCTCCGGCGCGATCACGACCACAATCGCGATAGCGATAACGATGGCGATGGCGATCGCGATAGTGATGGCGATGGCGATGGCGATTGCGATATCGAGAAACGGAGACCGTAACCGACGCGATCACGACCACGGTCACGATAGTGCTAGCGGTACTTAATTTAGCAAACATAGGAAACACGTAGTAAAATAATTTTTAAAATGTGTAGTTTACAACTAGAAGAAACTCTGCTGCTTGCAGTATTGGATGGTGAAAACCCTGTTTTTAGTGCTAAGATAAGCAATATATACATATATACAGGGTGTCTATAAAGTCCAACCCCGGGTATTTTTTTGGAAACGGTTGGGTAGATCGAAAAATCGGCTAACTTTTGAGTGAAAAATTTTTGGTATGCAGTTGGAACGGGGGTCAACTCAGTAATCAGGTATATCAAGTTTGTTGTTCGAAAGATCTCAATAAAAAGAAACGTTGGTCCCAGGTCGATACACCTAACCAGTCATGAACGGCGAGAGGGTTAAGTTTGTGTATAAAATCCCTTTCTTTACCAAAATTCCCCATACACAGGTACTTAAAATACCGTTCTTGCCTTTTCTGAGTGCATTTCTGTGCATGTGTAGCCACAGATACAAGAACAGAACGGGATTTTGTGCTCCCAAAAAAATGGGTG
Organism: Ocypus olens; assembly: GCA_910593695.2. Lineage (NCBI taxonomy): Eukaryota > Metazoa > Arthropoda > Insecta > Coleoptera > Staphylinidae > Ocypus > Ocypus olens. Next base: position 8,315,220 of record OU343054.1, on the reverse strand, counting down.
ACATGTTCGCCGATTGTTTTAATTACCCAAACGTTTTTGAAATAATGACCCGGGGTCAGACTTTGTAGACGCCCTGTATATATTTTAATTAGTTCTCCCTTTGTTCCAAAATAAGTATCTGATTTAGGAATTTTATTTGTTCCAAAATACCTGTTCACTTCATAAACTATTTTGACAAATGTCAAATTAATGCGATTATATCGCCGACGTCCTGGCGACCAATCGCTGCACAAGTCGCTTCTATCGCTAACGTATCGCTAACGTATGGCGCGTCATGTAGAGCCAAGGAGCCATGGCACTACCTCTAGTTTAGATCTTAGCAAGAATTTGTAATTAAATAGTATTTTACACGCAACTTTGGAGCCAAATAAATTCTGTTTCATCTCGTGAGCGCGACGATGATGACACTTGTCGTATTTTTCTCCCCATACATGATGAATAAGCAATTTTGCTCATGTACTATAGAGCAGCGGCGGCTCGCGGAGTTCCGTCGCTCGTGCCGCACTACTTAGAAGAAGCAAATATTTCGTTGGTGTTTCGGTCAAATTTTCTTCCGTTACCCCGTTGAAGAGAGGAAAGAGGGGAAAGGAGAGGCGGGGAGGAAAGAATAAAATGTATATAGAGTAGGAGAAAAATTCAGATTCTGGGAATAGGGTTATGCCAATGAAGGTTATTTTTTTTAATAGCTATATTTTTTGGATGGATTTGAGAAGTTTTGAAGCTAATTATGGCAGTCACTATTTTTTTAGAATTCACAAGATGCAACTTCTGTTTATCTAAAACTCAAGTTTCTAGTGCTGACATTTTGTATTCCAGTGGGGGTATATCGATGATTTTCCAGTATGTTAAATTATATTTCTGGAAGGATTTGGGAAATTTGAAGCCAATTCTGGCAGTCACTACTTTTTTGGAATTTTTTAAATCACAAGATGCAAATTATGTTTTTTCTAAAAATCAAATTTCGATGGCTAACATTTTGTTTCCAGCGGGGGTATGTCGATCTTTTTCTAGTTTGTCAAAAATACAATATTTCTGGATGAATTTGAGAAGTTAAAAGTTAATTCTGGCAATCACATTTTTTTAGAATTTTTTGAATTACAAAATGCAAATTATATTTTGCAGTCGGGATGTATCGATTATTTTCCAGTATGTTAAAAATACTATATTTCTGGATGGATTTGCGAAATTTTGAAGCTAATTATGGCAGTCGCTATTTTTTGGAATTTTTTAAATCACAAGATGCAAATTCTTTTTTTTTCTAAAAATCAAGTTTCGATGGCTGACATTTTGTCATTTTCCAGTTTCTCAAAAATACAATATTTCTAATGGATTTGAGAAGTTTGAAGCTTATTCTGGCAATCACTTTTTTTTTTTTTTAGAATTTGTTAAATCGCAAAATGCAAATTATATTTTTCTAAAAATCAAGTTTCGCTTGCTGACATTTTGTTTTCAGTCGGGGTATGTCGATTATTTTCCAGTATGTTAAAAATACTATATGTCTGGATGGATCTGAAAAGTTTTGAAGCTAATTATAGCAGTCACTATTTTTTTTGAATTCTTTAAATCACAAGTTTTTCTAAAACTCAAGTTTCGAGTGCTGACATTTTGTTTCCAGTGGGGGTATATTGATCATTTTCCAGTATGTTGGAAATACTATATTTCTGGATAGATTTGAGAAGTTTGACGCTAATTCTGGCAATCACTATTTTTTTCGATTTTTTTAAAATCACAAGATGCAAATTTCATTTTTCTAAAAATCAAGTTTCGAGTGTTCACATTTTGTTTCCAGTGGGGGTACGTTCATCATTTTTCAGTATGTTAAAAATACAATATTTTTGGATATATTTGGGAAATTTGAAGTTAATTCTGGCAGTCACAATTTTTTTGGAATTTTTTAAATCATAACATGCAAATTTCGTTTTTCTAAAAATCAAGTTTCAAGCCCTGACATTTTGTTTCCAGTGGTGTATGTCGATCATTTTCCAGTATGATAAAAATGCAATATTTCTGGATGGATTTGAGAAGTTTTGAATCTAATTATGGCAGTCACTATTTTTTTAGAATTCTTTAAAAGACAAGATGCAAATTCTGTTTTTATAAAAATCAAGTTTCGAATGCTGACATTTTCTTTCCAGTGGGGGTATGTCGATCATTTTCCAGTATATCAAAAATTCAATATTTCTGGATGGATTTGAGAAGCTATTTCAGGCAGTCACTCTTTGTTGCAATAGCTTCCAGCTTTAGTGCGTCGATTTTGAAAAATCATAAATACGAATGAGAAAGTTTAATCGAGATATACACTTAAATAACAATTAGCTTTAAGGGTGTAAGGAAGAAAACCATGTGTTTTGTTTTGGGTGAGGTTACGTGGATGAAGAACGGTATTACAGATTTAGTACCCACCTGGAACAAAATACACGACAAATCGTACAAATAAATAACATGTTAATTATTTTTTCAAAAATGAGACGGGGGGATATATTTTTTTATGCTCTACCACTAAAATGTTTCACGAGCCGCCACTGGGTGTGTGCGGGTACATTTGATTACACAGGACGGGTTATATCGCCATCGCGATCGTGGTCGTGATCGTGCCGGTGTGCCCAACGCTTTACCGTCAGTTGTCTCAAAAACTTATCAAAATTCCAATAAAAAATCTTCAATTATTTTCAATTAATAATTTCTTCGAAAAAGAATCATTTTATGAAAAATATTTTTAAAGATAAGATGTTAATTCCTTTGTTATCTTCAATAATTGTTCAAATATTTTTGTGATATTTATCACATACAAAAATTATTGGTAAAAAAAAACAAAAAAGAAGAAACGATTGAGGCAAACACATACTTCTTTTCGACGAAATTTTACCAGAAACTTTCAAGTTCTTCGGATTGTCAAATAAGGTTTATGTTTAAAGTTTTATTTGAAAACATTTTGTAGTTTTTGAGATACTAAATATTTACTGACACAGTCACATACACCGACGCACACCCATTCATGATTTTTTTGACAAAAATTATCGGAATCCTGTCTGCGAAGTTCTAAACGGATATTTCCGTTATTTTTTTTTTATTTTCACGAGTATAATAATTTACCGTACAAAGAAAGTAAAATTATATTTCGAGAAAAAAAAAACATTTAAAGTTTTAAAATGCGATAACGTCACATAAATTCTCTATAATTTCTAATCGGCTTCGAATTTCACTTTGAATTGTTAATCGTAATTTTTAACACGCTTAAGTGTTATTTTAAGGTAGCTTAAAACAGCAAATGCTTTATTATTTTATATTTATCATATTATTTAAGAAGTTCAGGGCCTCGGGGTGGTAGGTTCAAATCTCACATGGGACTGTCATTTTTCTAAACAAAAAACGGCAGCGTGGATATTAAATCAGTTGTGCCCTATAGTAGTTTTTTATGTTATTTTCCATATCATCCGCGTTTTCCTAACGCGAATACCCGTCAGCCAAAATTTTTGGCGATTAGAGCATTTAACTATAAATATATAAATATTCGTAATAATTGTAGATTTGGGGTTTGTATTTTAAAAACTCTTGCACAATCCCCATTTCATAATTAATTATTGGACATTTGACCCTTCTACATAATGTTTATCGTCGATTAGTATTAGCGGAAATTACTCGAAATGGACGGTGGGGGTGTCGGCAAGTGTTTATACACTGGACGACCCTTTCAAAGTTACGCACCCAAAGTGCATTGAAACCGAATGGCTACCACTTTAAGCCATTTTAAATGAAATATATTTTTTGTAATGGCTAATTTTTGCAGTTTTACAAAAGTTTGTCTTAGTAAGCTTATAAAACAAATTAATTTGTACGTATTTTCTTTGCAAATGTTACGATAAATATTAAATTATACAATAAAAATAAGCCAAATACAGTGAGACAGAGGAGGCAACCATTATCTGGCCTAGACTTCAGAGAGGTCCCGGACAGATTAACTTTTAAAGTATAAATATCAGTTAGAATTAGAACAGACGAAGGGTTAATAAAAACGAATAAGGTCAGTACTGACCTTTCTGTACTTATATACGTTGTGTTTAATTTTTGAAGAGGTATATTTTTCGGCGCGATTATTTTTGTTTATTTTATAGAAATGCGTCCCTATGTTATTGAGACCGCGAGTCCGCACAGGTACGCATTGTTTGTATTGATATCTCAACTTCTTGCTCACATTATCAATTATCATGCGCTGTTATGATTATTGTGTGAATTACATTTATCAGATTATTACAATTGGAAATTTATTTTGCTGAAAAAAATATTAAATTAATTAATTTTATTACGGGACCCAAGTACTCATTACAACACCAGTCGGAAAATCAATGGCCTTTATAAACACCCAATATTAAACTCATAGATGTAAATGAAAACAATCTATGATGACTACGTACAAACAAAAAAAAATGGAGGCTAGAGATACGCGTTCAAAAAGTGGAGTGTACCAATTAGATAGTCTGGAATGTGATGCATTATACAGGGTTGAGGAAATGTAAACACCTGATTTCCGGCTAAATGTCTATGTTTTTTATTACTCTTAAAGGAAATGTTTACAGTTCTGTTTATTCTGTTCAGTGACATATTTTGATTTTCAACAGCTACCCCATTTTTTCGAGATATGAAGTCATCAGTAGTTTCTTTAAATGGATCATTCTGTATATTTTTACATTTTTAAATAGACACATTTTTAACAATAATAATGATATAGGGTTTGGTGGGTGAGCGACTTTTTCGTTTTTTAAATATTTAATAAAATAATTCAGTACTGTGTTGGTTTTTTACATCTTTTCTCCACGGCTTTCTGATAAAACTCTTTCGTGTTTTTGTTTCCTGTCAGTAACAGAAAGTTTTCTTATGAAATATTAACATTGTGAGTGAACTAACTGAACGTGAAAGAATTCACGTTCGTTTTGGAGTTATGCAATATTTTTAATGTAACATCCTCTGATAGAATTCTTATATTTCAAAATCAACATAATAACGAAAAAAGGAAGTGTTAAAAATCTCACAAAATCCGGTCGACTTAAATGGGTTAAAAATAAAGATAATCGACTCAATGTCCTTCTTAATCTACAAGAAGAACCACAAAACTTGCCCAACATGTATTCAAATAAAATCTGGCCAAAGCAGTTCAGATTGAGCAGAAAATCCATTCGAGATGATCCTAAAAGTAGACGATGTAAGGAATGAAGACAACGCTAAGAAAGTGGAAGAAATAGTTCTTCAGGATCGAAGAATCAAAATCTCGATTATTGCCAAGGCAATAGGAATCTGCGAGGCATCCGTATTAACAATGTTGCATGAAGATTTGGGGATAAATTAATTGTCAGCGCGCTTCATTCCGAGAATCCTGACTTCTGAACAAAAGTTGTACAGGCAAGACAAGTAAGCTCGTGACCAAAACCTTTTTTCCAAAATTTTAACGGCGATGAAAAGTGTGTGTTACGCATGAATTTTTCAACGAAACAAGAATCATTGCAATGGTTGCACAAAGCATCTTCATCACCCTAAAAGGTAATGACGTAATGACAACTTCAAAGAATCAATTAAAAATGTAAGAAAGAAGACGGTTGTGTAGAGTATTTTTTTCTCTACAAGAAACATATTTACACCTTTTCTCTAAATCATTTGGGAAGCCAATATTTGAACATTAAGAATTTAACATGGAAATCCCTATGATGCGTAAACCAATTCTACACCCTGTATATGCACATTAGGGTGGCCCTAATTTGTCTACTTTTTAAAAGTTTCGCTCCCACTCTTCTATCTTGTTTCAATCAATAAAAAAACGATATGTGCAAAATTTTAGCACAATTCGACAACTATTAGGCCTCATCGACCTTTTTGAAATTTTTGCCCAGAAAGTAATTTTTTAAACATAAATTTGTTTTAAAGTTATTTCATTTGTAATCACTTGTACAGGGTCTTCATTTCAAAAGGAGCCACCCTGAATAACTTTGGATCTGAAATAGTTACGATTTTAAGAAAAAATACGTCAATTTTGTTTTCGAGGGGGAACTTAAAAAACACCGTTTTTAGAATTTCATCTTTCACCCCCTCACCCCCAGCTACCCCATCTTTATAATTTCAAATAGCATTCTCTATTGTGCGATACCTCATTTAAAAGGGCATAAAAAATACTATCCAGCAAAGGAAAAATAATTGAAATCGATTCATTTGTTTTAGAGAGAGAGGTATTAATTTCAAAATAAGCCACCCTGAATAACCCTGGTTCTGAATTAGTCACGGTTACAGGAAAAAATATGTCAATCTTGTTTTTGGGGGGGACTTGAAAACACTGTTTTTATAACTCTATCTTTCACCCCCTCACCCCTAGCCACCCCATCTTTATAATTTGCTAGCTTTATGTAATTGCGACTAAAAATATCAACTCATAATACTACTATGTACTATATTTGATTTGAAATAAATTTATGTGTGTACCAAAAAAACAAGTCGTCTTCTTCCAATATGGCCCAGGGAAACTAAATGCTAGACACCCCAACATTCTTGGATTTCTTGAACGCAGAAAAATCAGCAAGATGATTACCAAGAATTGTTGTAATTAACGATGATCTTGGCAGCACTCCGAAAAATAGGATAGGATATGGTTTCAAATACCATGAAATCCAAGTCATGCCAGGTGGATGACAAAGGCAACTTATGCATTCAATTCAAGGTCAATTTCAGTTACCTTACGGGGAGAAAACGCTTTAAGAAGAATCTGCAATTTTTTTGTCCGAGTGCAAGTTAGAGTTTAGTTTCTGTCATAAGAAGCAATTAAAGAAACATTATTTTCTATTCATGCGTCAATTTATAAATCAACAGGACATTGATCCATAATCAGTAAGGCAGTTGGAAATAAATTTCCATCGATCTTTGGTACTGTGGCTCTATATTATTTGATAAAAATGTTTCAGCAACGGTTAAGACAAATATGGTTCACATTATGATAGAAGCAGACAATAGTTAAGGAGAGTAAGAGGAACAAATTAACTGAACCAAAATGATCTTTCTTCGTTCACAAACATTGAGTTTTCGTCTTTTGTAACTTCCGGTACAAGATCTTTCAACATGGAAGGACAATCCTCGTTACAAAAGTGGAATTGAAAAAATTGAATTTGAATGCTGTTACAAAAAGAGGTGCCAAACTTTGTTAGGATTACAATAACATTCTCATAAAAGATGAAATTGAGAAGCAATTTGTTATACATATAGCTGCCAGAGACTGTACAAAACAGCCAACTGCTACTAAATCAAATCTTAGGAAAAAAATAATATTCAATGTTTATTTGAAAACAATATGTATTGATTCTGAAGACATTATTGCTGTAAATAACAAAATGTTAAGTCCTGTGCGGTATTAGAAAAAACCAAATATATCGGGTATGTATAAATAAACATAAATATATTTCATACATTTTGTATTGTTATTTCAGGAAATTGACGAATTAACAGTTGATTCAGAATGTTTTTACACAATTGCTGGGATTGCTTGGATGTATTCACATAAATATCTCAAAGAAGAAAGAAGAAAATGGTTAAGATTGGGAAGAGCTTTTGAACGAATTAATCGCTGCAAATGCTATGTTCCAACTTCAAGGCGTTTGAGCTAGAAGTTGTCCGATTGAGCTGAAGTTTTGCACAGACCGATTTTTACTTTCTCCGTTAAGAAGTACGAGAATGTATTGTGATCGTGAACATTTTTTCAAAATTTTTGTTTACAGAAATATCCGTTTTGGGGACCCTAGATGCCATTTCAACAATTTCTGGAAAAGAAAAATTGTGTGTGTGTCAGTGCGCGCTGTATCTCAAAAACTAGAGCAATTAATATGAAACCTTGAACATAAGTCTTATTTGATAATCCGAAGAATTGAAAGGCTTTTTGTTCATTTTAATTGAAATTTCAAACACAAGACAAGTGAAAAATGTATTTTTTTTTCAAAAATTCATAACTTCACAAAATCATCGAAAATACTCGAATTTTTAAGGCATTTTAAGGAAATTTATTAAATTTTTCTGCCAAAAATGGTGGTTAAATTTCCCGCCGATTTTTTTTTCGCGCACGGTACAGCTTGTCAAAGGTGGACAATTTTTTACATAAAAAACATTTTTTTCCATCGCGTTGTTACGGGGGTTGGGTTGGACTTGGGGTCAAAACCAACTACACATTCTTAAAGATAAAACTTGAATCTTTCCCAAACTGAAAGCTTGATCGATTTTCGACCAAATTGAACCAAGTTACGACGGTTTGAAACATCGAGTTTTTTCGCGATTTTTCGAGTGGCGCTTTTTCTTGACGTCGAGTGTATCATGTACCTGCCAGGTTAATACGCAGTCACTTATTTACGTATAACTATTCTTGTTGGACTACATTTGGTTTAAACTGCCCCTTGTCTAGATTAGCAAGTGTTGCAAAACATATTTGTAGCGAAATTGATTTTATATGTATAGCACACAGTTCATTTAAGAAACGCCTTAAGCAGGTTTCATTTAGTATTTAGTTTACTTACTGTTGTTTGCTGTTTAAAATTGTTGTTTTCATAAATTATAAGTATAATTATATTTACACTGTGTATGTACTTTAAATGACACGTACGTTAAATAAATATATACATAATCATGAGTGTTACGACAAAATATGTTATGTAAGTAAATCAATAGAGAAATCTAATCTATAAAAAAATGTGTGAATACATAATGGGATGAAGTACCACCAGATAACTGAATTGTATTGTGGCGATAGAAGTTAAAATGAAAATGGACCCGTTGTAAATTAATTATTCTCCCATCGAATTACAGATGGTATCAGCATTCATAATGGCGAAAAGCAGAAGCGCACAATGCTGAAGCACCCTTTACTAATACCGAATAGCATCAATCTATTAATGGCATAAAAGAGCCATCGATGCATGCAGCAGTATCTCCCTCAGTAGCTACCTGGAGCAATATTGTACATAAATAAGGTTACACACTCGAGATGCAGACATAATTTCCGTGGCTTTTCAAGCCCAGATCGTAAAATAGATACATTTTACACGAGTCTAGTTATCCGACATAATCGGATTCCCAGATAGGATTTGATTTTAGACGGATATATCATCGCGAATACGTCACTTCGATCGCAATGGGTGATTTCATTTTAACGTAAATAAAATTTTCCAATCTGACATATATATACTTCATATTTTTTGATAACTTTATGTATGTAACAGATTTATATCTGCATTAAATTCGATTTCCTTATTTTATTCAAACATTCACGTACATATATCCGCGAATCTAGAATCGATGCCAATATACGTTTATGGGGATATGCTTTAACGATGATTCTATTTTGTTCGAAGCATCAATCCTAGTCTCTTTCATTCTTGGCTCATTTTATTATTCGCTCACATTTTATTTCGCGCCGCCAGATTTCAGTAATCTACTTCGAATTTTTAACCTTCATGAAATCCTCTGACATAAGTTCGAATAAACTGAATTTGTTTTATTTAAGTACTGAGTGTTATGAGTGTGTGAATAATCGTATCATATCAATAAAAACTTTCATACAGAAATTTCGAATAAATAACCGTAAAAAATGACAATTTCGAATTGTCAAAAAATCTGCATTTTTACCACCGCAGACGGCACATAAAGAAATTTGCAGTTTTTTAATTAATTGCGGATTTTTACCATCAAAAACGGCATTTTTTGATATTAAAAAAAAGAAAATGACAATTTCGAATTATCAAAAATTATGCATTTCTGCAATGATAAACGACACGATTCAGCGGTGAAGAAAGAAAATAGGAACTGCCAAAAATTGTGGATTTTTACAATCAAAAACGGCATTTTTGATATTAAAAAAAAGAAAATTTCAACTGCTAAAAATGACAATTTCGAACTGTCAAAAATCGTATTACTATCACAAATGGCAGGTTAGCAGTAAAGAGGGAATTTTCAATTACTGAAAATAACTATTCTGTACTGTCAAAAATTGTTCATTACTGAAACAATAAATAGAAAATTTGCAAATGCCAAAAATGTTTAACTGTCAAAATTTGAGCATTTCTACTATCACTATCGGCATTTTTCAATATTAGAAAAAGGGAAATTTCCAACGGCCAAAAGTAACAATTACGAATTGTCAAAAATTGGGCAATTCTACTGTCAGAAACGGTATTTTTCAACAGTAAAAAGATAAATTTTTAAACGTCAAAAATGACAATTTCGAATTGTCAAAAATTCTGCATTTCTGCCACCACAAACGGCACATAAAGAAATTTGCAGCGGTCAAAAATTGTGGATTTATATTGTCAAAAACGGCATTTTTTGATATTAAAAAAAAGAACATTTTAACTGCTAAAATGACAATTTTGAAATGTCAAAAATAGCAGTTTTATCACAAATGGCACCTTAGCAGTAAAAAGGAAATTTTCAATTGCAGAAAGTAAAAATTCAGTACTGTCAAAAATTGCTCATTACTGAAACCGGCAAGTTTCAACAATGAATAGAAAATTTACAAATGCCAAAAATTTTAGACTGTCAAAATTTGAGCATTTCCACTATCACTATCAGCATTTTTCTATATTAAAAAAGAGAAATTTCCTACGGCCAAAAGTAACAATTACATATTGTCAAAAATTGTGCAATTCTACTGTCAGAAACGACATTTTTAAATAGTAAAAAGATACATTCTTAAACGCCAAAAATGACAATTTCGAATTGTCAAAAATTTTGCATTTCTGCCACCACAAACGACACATAAAGAAATTTGCAGCGGTCTAAAATTGTGGATGTTTACTATCAAAAACTGAATTTTTTGATATTAAAAAAAAGAAAATTTCAACTGCTAAAAATGACAATTTCGAACTGTCAAAAATCGCATTACTATCACAAATGGGACGTTAGCAGTAGAAAGGAAATTTTCAATTGCAGAAAATAACTATTCAGTACTGTCAAAAATTGCTCATTACTGAAACCAAAAATGTCAAAACAACTGTCAAAATTTGAGCATTTTTACTATCGGCATTTTTTTAATATTAAAAAAGGGAGATTTCCAACGGCCAAAAGTAACAATTACGATTTGTCAAAAATTGGACAATTCTACTGTCAGAAACGGCATTTTTCAACAGTAAAAAGATATATTTTTAAACGTCAAAAATGACAATTTCTAATTGTCAAAAATTCTGCATTTCTATCACCACAAACGGCATATAAAGAAATTTGCAGCGGTGAAAAATTGTGGATTTTTACTATCCAAACGGCATTTTTTAATATTAAAAAAAAGAAAATTTTAACTGCTAAAAATGATAATTTCGAATTGTCCAAAATTTTGCATTTCTGCCACCACAAACGACACATAAAGAAATTTGCAGCGGTCAAAAATTGTGGATTTTTACTATCAAAAACGGCATTTTTTAATTAAAAAAAAAAGAAAATTTTAACTGGAAAAAATGACAATTTCGAATTGTCAAAAATTCTGCATTTCTGTCGCCACAAATGGCACATAAAGAAATTTGCAGCGGTCAAAAATTGTGGATTTTTACTATCAAAAACGGCATTTTTTTGATATTAAAAAAGATAATTTTAACTGCAAAAAATGACAATTTCGAATTGTCAAAAATTCTGCATTTGTCACCACAAACGGCACATAAAGAAATTTGCAGCGATCAAAAATTGTGGATTTTTACTATCAAAAACGGCATTTTTTGATATTAAAAAAATGTAAATTTCAACTACCAAAAATGACAATTTCGAATTGTCAAAAATTCTGAATTTTTGCCACCACAAACGGCACATAAAGAAATTTGCAGCGGTCAAAAATTGTGGATGTTTACTATCAAAAACGGCATTTTTTGATATTAAAAAAAAAAGAAAATTTTAACTGCTAAAATGACAATTTCGAACTGTCAAAAATAGCAGTACTATCACAAATGGTACTTAGCTGTAAAAAGGAAAATTTCAATTGCTAAAAATAACTACAATACTGTCAAAAATTGCTCATTACTGAAAACGGCACGTTTCAACAATAAAAAGAAAATTCCCAAATGCCAAAAATGTTAGACTGTCAAAATTTGAGCATTTATATTATCACTATCAGCATTTTTCAATATTAAAAAAGGGAAATCTCCAAGTGCCAAAAGTAGCAACTATAAATTGTCAAAAATTGTTCAATTCTACTGTCAGAAACGGCATTTTTCAATAGTAAAAAAAAACATTTTTAAAAATCAAAAATGACAATTCCAAATTGTTAAAAATTCTGCACTTTTGCTACAAAACGGTACGATTTAACGGTAAATAAAGAAATTTGCAGCTGCCAAAAATTATGGGTTTTTACAATCAAACACGGCATTTTTTGATATTAAAAAAAGAAAATTTTTACTGTCAAAAACCGCATTACTATCACTAATGGCACGTTAGCAGTAGAAAGGAAATTTTCAATTGCAGAAAATAACTATTTAGTACTGTCAAAAATTGCTCACTGAAACCAAAAATGTCAAAACAACTGTCAAAATTTGAGCATTTCTACTATCACTATCAGCATTTTTCAATATTAAAAAGGGGAAATTTCCAACGGCCAAAAGTAACAATTATAAATTGTCAAACATTGTGCAATTCTACCGTCAGAAACGGCATTTTTAAATAGTAAGAAGATACATTTTTAAACGTCAAAAATGATAATTTAGAATTGTCAAAAATTTTGCATTTCTGCCACCACAAATTTGCAGCGGTCAAAAATTGTGGATTTTTACTTTTAATTTTATTATTATAAATTAATTTTTTTGATATTAAAAAAATAAGTAAATTTCAACTACTAAAAACGACAATTTCGAACTGTCAAAAATCGCATATATCTACCATCACAAATGGCACGTTGGCAGTAAAAAGGAAATTTCAATTGCTAAAAATAACTATTCAGGACTGTCAAAAATTGCTAAAAAGAAAACTTCCAAATGCCAAACATTTTTAACTGTCAAAATTTGAGCATTTCTACTATCACTATCGGCAAATTTTAATATTAAAAAAGGTAAATTTCCAACGGTCAAAAGTAACAATTACAACTTGTCAAAAATATTGCATTTCTGCCACGACAAACGGTACGATTCAACAGCAAATAAAGAAATTAGTAGCATCCAAAAATTGTGGATTTTTACTATCAAAAATGGCATTTTTTGGTGTTAAAAGAAAGAAGAAAATTTCAACTGCTAAAAATGACAACTGTCAAAAATCGCACATTTCTATCATCATAAATGGCACGTTGGCAGTAAAACTGCCAAAAATAACAACTGTCAAAAATTGTTAATTTCTACTAAAATGTACAGTAATAATACAGCGAGATCGAATAAAAAATTAGTCAAAGCAGGTCATGAACAAACAACCGCATGAATTTTTTTAGTTCCTTCATTTGAAAACATCAATATACGCCAGCCTGACACTTGCCAATAAGTTTAGGAATTTTGGCTCATGGCCAACTTTGACCAACTTTTATTCGATCGCACGGTCGTTTTACCGATTCGGTTATTTTGCCGTCTTCTATAGTGGCGCCTACATTTTACCCTATTAACCGGGGAATTCTCTTTTTAATTACGCTTCATATAACGGGCGCGAACTTTTTCACCAGGACGTGTCAATACGTCACGCCCGGAGGACGTAATTTCATATTATTATTATTTTTACTTTCTTCGTTACGTTTCTCTGTCTGTGCGCGCTGTATCTCAAAAACTAATAGAGCAATTAATATGAAACTTTAAACATGCGTCTTATTTGATAATCTGAAAAAGTGAAAAGCTTTTGGTAAAATTTCGTACACCGGAAATTGGCGTTTACCTTAACTGTTTTTTGTTTTTTGCCAATATTTTCTTAAATATGAAAAATATCACAAAAACATTCAAACAAACTTTGAAGACGACAAAGAAATGAACATCTTTTGCTTCAAACATTTTTCATAAAATCATTGTTATTCGAGAAAAAAAATTATTATTATGTTTTACTTTTTGGTTTATAATTACAAAACGATAATAGTTACAGCAAATTTATAATAATAATTATAGAGAATGCTAAAATGAACAACTTACAAAGAATAAGTTTTTCTCGAAATCCCTTTAGTTTTTGAGTAAATTGAGTTTTTAAATTTGAAGTATAATTTTTCCACCTTTCATAATTTTGACGTTTTAAACGTCAGTTTCATGCGAGTCTACAAACCGCTCGATGTACATTTAAAATATAATTTAAATTTAGAATAAACCATGAAAGCGTAAATATAAATGATACCATCAAGTCGGAGAAAGTAACATGATGGCCACATCACTATTTTTTATTTATGCTTTAAAATGAATTAAAAGACTATGAAATATATTTATTTACATGTCCTATCCGTACTCGGTGTTGTTTACGTTTGACGTATTTATATGTCCTGCTCGGTTAACAGCGTGTTCACACGATACCGTATACGGTTGACGGCAGTATCGTGTGAATATATATGCGCCCCTATAGAAGACGGCAAAATAACCGAATCGGTAAAACGATCGATTCGGTGACGTGTGAACGGGCCGTAATACGTCAACTTTTTTCGAAATCATTGAACTTACGAAGAAGGCAATACCCAGTAAAAGTATTATTTAAAGAGTAAGAGGGCTCGTCCTGGAAACTTCCTACTCATCCCGTAAAATATTATTTTTGGAACTTGTTACGTAAATTACTATTTCTTACATACACGACCGGTTGTAAATCGTAATGTGACAGCAACTGTCACTTTTTAGAGCAAAATGAAATATCCGCCATTATGATTTCATGGCAAACCTTTGTTTTTATTTCAAAATAATATTAAAGTTTTTTTGGGTAGAAACGCCAAAGTGGCGGAATCTATTGCCTGGATGTTGTACTGAACCAAATCCGGGTGGCTTTAACACCGACAAGATATGGACATTGCCAGCAACAATATTAATGTAAACATTAAATATTGTTCCCCCATCAGAACATCTACAGACCGGTTTCCACCTTTCAGGTCTCATTTTGGAATACTTATATTCCAATAGTAATCTCCGTTTCCCCATCAGCAACTAACTACACTGATGAGACCTGAAAGGTCGAAACCGGTCTGTAGGTGTACTAATGGGGGAACAATATTTAATGTTTAAAGTTTTTTGCAAATATCTCGGTAAATACTCGACAGAAACTATTGAGTAAGACAGCTTAAAAGGCTTTAAAAATAATGTAATAAGACCAATGCTGCCAAGTAATTAGGGGAGCCTATATTATCACATTTTAAATTTTACATGTGAATCCCAATGGCCCGCTTTGCAATTCAACACCCTGTATAGTTATTGGACACCAAATAACTTTTTTCTTTAAACATATTTCTTAAGCAATTTACCTAAACTTCCCATAGATGTTGCTCTTAGACGATCATTAATTTTATTCCCAATATTGCAGATGGTACGCATTTTATTGTCGGGAAAGTAACTTTACGTATTTTAAGAATCACGATTCACAATTTTTTTTTGCAAATTTTTCTTCACAGAATTATAAGAATTGTATCCCTTGTTGTGTTCCATTAACAGTTTAAAGAGAAAAACGGTATTAAGATAATTATATCTGCATTAATATTTAATATGAAACAAGTCGATTCAGAAGTATAAAACCCGAAAAATCCATCGGTCCGAGACCCCACTGGACTCGAAGCTCGGAGGCAGTTACCACCTCTATCTCATTCTAGTTACGCCACTGCCCTCTCGCATATTAAATCCAGATGCACGGCAATGGTCAGTTATTTAAATCTTTAATATTACAAATGTAACAAAGGGGGGATGCAAGAGAACAAAAATATTTGATCAGTTATCATAAAGAAAAAACATTCAAATGAATATTGGTAAAAGAGTAAAATCTATATATTTATGGAAACGTTTTTGTCGTATCATAAGCACTTTTATTAAAATTACCCATGGTTTATGCTATTAGATATGCAAAATGAAAATGTACGGTTGTGTGCGAATGTGTGTGTGTATGTGTATGTGTGTGTGTGTGTGGGGAGCACATTAAAGTCCCTCTTTATTCCGTCGCACGACATAAATTTTCCAATTTCAGTCGCCCTTCTACCGAATCTCTAGTTTATTTTGGAGGGTTTGCAAACTACTTCGAAACTAAATTAAGCCTTGGAGAAGGCATCTGTGACCACACCCTGGATGTTGCGAACGAACATTTGCATGTGACGTATTTTATTGCTGCCATCAAGATAAACTCGAGCTCGTTTAGAATGTGATGGAGCAATGAGTTTTCCACTTTACAATACAACCTTCGATTCCTGCCGTTTTTTCGCCTTCCGGCTTTTCCCGTTTTTTTTATGCGACGAAGAAAAAAAAACAAGGCCGATCTGGGGCCTCGGCTATTTGCGGAATTATCGCCATCCGTTATTTGTTGTATTAGTGTGGAAGCAATCATCGTATTGATTCATTTCACAATGTCTGCACGAAAACAATACAGTATTGTGTTTTGTTTTCTTTTAACATCATGAATTAATATGAAAATATTTGCGATAATTCCTTCATACATAATCGCAGTAAGAATGAACAGATTTACGTAGTGCTTAAGAACTGATTGACAGCAGGGCCGTTACAGGGTTGTTGGGCCGCCCATGTGCAAAAATGATATCGCCGCCCTTGATATTTAAATACAGTGCGCGCCTAAAGTATGGAATATAGTCAGTAAAATCGAAATATTTTTTTTTTGTAAAAAATCCTCGAACACGTCGATTTTCTTTTATAAAAATACACATTTTTGCATGAAAGTCGATTTTCAGTCATCATTTGTTTTTGAGTAATGACGTCAGCCATTTTGTTTTTAAATAGCAACCCCCTATTTTTATTCTTGATTTTGAGAGATCTTTTCATTGTCGAACTGAAAGTATAAAAATGTTGCCATCTTAAATAAGAAATTTTTTGAGTAAATGACAATTGAATGTGAAAACCCGATATTTAGAATTAAAAAAAAAATAACTATATGTACCAAATTCAGAGCCCGTTATGAGGAAAAGACATGTGCCTTTTAATTGTATATACCGATGTCGATATTGAAATAATTCAGATTTAAAAATATCAACTGCTTTGTTCAGACGTTAAAAAAAACACATTTTAGAAAAAACATGCACTTCCTGAACTAATTGATTCCCGCATTAAAAGGGGTTTGAAATATTATAGTGATGGGATAATTCAAAAGATGATAATCGATTCATTCAATTATGAAAATAATCGATTATTTCGAGAACTTATTTTTATAATTTGAGTCATTGTTCGAATGATCGTGAACCGAATATTTTTATTTTGCGAATGGTATAGATATATTCAAATGATCACTCGAATTATTGTGACTCTGATACTTTTGATTATAATTTGAATACGACCGAGATATACCGGGTGTAACTGGATTCTGGTAGACCCTAAATTTCATTTTCATTATAAAATTAAGTATGGTGTTTTTAGGGAATAGAGTATGTTGACCTGTAGACGTTTAATCAAAATTCCACTTCCAGTTTAACTTTTCTATTTCAAATGGAACACCCTGTATATTTTTACATTCTTTAATTCGTCTCTAAATTCTGAGTATAGATGTACCATTAGTGACCTTTTGGTAGTTAGTTTTTTGTTTAAATTTAAATTAAATTTAAACAAAAAACAAATTTAAACCAAAACCTCACATATAATGGGTCACTTATCATACATTTATGAACTCAGAATTTGAAGACAATTTAAATTATGCAAAAATATACAGGGTGTTCCTTTTGAAATAAAAAAGTTAAGGTAATTTCCGGCAGAACCGGAAATTGCATTTTTATTAAAAGTCCACATGTTCACATGCTTTAAGATATACAGGGTATTGAATTCCAAAGCGGCCCATAGGGATTTACATGTAAAATTTAAAATGTGTTAATATTGGCTCCCCTAAATATTTGACAGTGTCGGTCGTCTTACATTATTTTTAAAGCTTTTTCAATAGTTTCTGAAGAGTATTTACCGAGATATTTCCAAAAAAACTTTACAACTATTTTGAATTAAAAACAAAGGTTTGCCATGATATCGTAATGGCGCAAATTTTATTTTGTTCTAAAATGTGACAGTTGCTGTCACATTAAGATTAACAATTGGTCGTATTTTCTGCAAGAAAAAGTATTTATAAGTAAATGGTTTTACTCAGGTACTATTTAAGAAGTGTACGTCATTTGTTTAGTGTTGAATTTCCGGAGAAGGCAATACCCAGCAAATGTAGTATTTAAAATAATGTAAGTATGCCGATATTATTAAATAATTAAGAAGTCAATTGTAACCCATTTCAAATTTAGAAAGTAAAGTAGTAATAATTTATTGAATAGTACTTCTACCTTCCTCGCAAATTCACGTACAGTTCTTCAAGAGTACCGACGTTCCTTAAGAGTACCGACGTCCTTCAAGAGTACCGACGAACCTACCACTTCAATTAGGAGATTAGATCAACAGTTGAATTTAAGTCGTACTACCACTCACAGGATTATTCGTCAAGATCTTTACATGAAACCATATAAGTTGCAAATGTAGCAAGAACTTTTACCACTCAATTATAATAAACCATTTAATTAAAAATACTCTTCCCTAGTAGCACAAAATATTTTTCAAATATTGAAAAACACATATTTCTATGATATTGAATATGACGGATTTTTATATGTTTTAGCAATATTTGTAAAAAATGTTAAGGAAATATTACTGTATATATATTTGCAATATTTATACAAAATGTAAAGGAAATATTACAATATTTTGCAGATTTGCGTTATCACAAAGCATGAGGTTGTGTTGAGGATCACAAACGCATGTACAGTATTACCGAGCACTCGAGACGCGTGGAGCTAAAGTTTGCGCAAAGTGAGAAAATATTCGGACGACAAATATTGCGACAACAAATCTCCGGAGCTAATTGACTTTGAGACGGTCACTTGGTACAACTCTAAGTAGGAGTTGTTCAACTGATAGGATTGTAGGATAGGGCCCACCCACTACCCTCCGGAACTTTTACTTCAATTAAAAACCCCGTTTCGGCTGTCGTTAATCCTCCAACATCACCAATGAATTTACAAAGAAATTTGATTACACAAAATGGTTTTGTAGCTTCAGTTAAGGTTTATATAAAGGGGGGTGGGTGGTCACTATCCTATAATCCAACCAGTTAAACATCAACGAGGGTTGCACAGGTGTAGAACAATAACGAAAACGTAGCAACGTTATTTTTTCATTTGTTTCTGTAAATTAATTCATTTGCAGCAATCTGTGCTATTGTCGACTGATAGGATTGTAGGATAGGGCCCACCCACCACCCTTCGCATCAACTTTATTTCAACAAGCAAAACGCTGTCTCGTTAATTTTCTTTAGCAACTACTCGTTGGGAAAGTTTGAAAAGTTTAAAAATAATACGAAATGCGATTTTCTAGCGTAAATAGTGGTGTACAAGAGATGGAGGGTGGGCCTTATTCCACTCTCATCAACAGGAGTTTGCAAGTAGAAATCAATACTTAAGTGTAATAAAAACATTAAAGGATTTATGTCTTCCTAATAAACTTATTTATTGGAGTAAACTTTGGCGCTGGAGCAACTGATTGGATTGTAGAATAGGGACCACCCACCACCCTCAGGATTAACTTTTACTTCAATTAAGAACTCGGTTTCGGCTGCTGTTAAACCTACAACATCACGAATGAATTTACAAAAAAAAACATGATTTTGTAGCTTAAGTTAAGGTTAATATTACTGGGTGGTGGGTGTTCACGATCCTATAATCTAAACAGTTGAACATCAACAAGGGTTGCCTAGATATAGAACAATAACGAAACCGTAGGAATGTAATTTAATAATTTATTTCTGTAAAATAATTAATTTGCAGCAACACTGTGCTATGGTCAACTGATTAGATTGTA
This sequence comes from Ocypus olens, assembly GCA_910593695.2. Lineage (NCBI taxonomy): Eukaryota > Metazoa > Arthropoda > Insecta > Coleoptera > Staphylinidae > Ocypus > Ocypus olens. The sequence continues at coordinate 8,295,277 of OU343054.1, read as the reverse complement.
GGATAGAGCCCACCCACCACACTTCTTATCAACTTTATTTCAACAAATAAAACTGTCCAGTTAAGAATTTGTTTCGAAATTCGTTGGAGAAGTCGTATGTTTAAAAATAATACAAAACGCGATTTTCTAGCGTAAATAGGGATGAAACGAGGAGTGGTGGGTGGGCCCTATTCCACTCTCCACTTCATGGATTATAAACAGGAGTTTACAAGTAGAAATCAATACTTTAGTATAATAAAAACACTAAAGGAATTAAGTTTTCTTAATAAACTTATTTATTGGAGGAAATAAGAATCTTTTAATTACATTTTTTAGGATTTTTTTAATTACGTGTACATTTTTCTTTATTTTCAGGACATTGTTTTCCGGACTTTTTTAAGAATTTTTTCTCAACATTTTTTTAAAGATGTTTTAAGACTTTATTTTCAAAACTTGATTTCGTGATCTTTTTCAAAACTTTTTTCAAGTTGTATTTCAGGACAAATTTCAACTTTTTTAGGATTTTTTTCTTAAAACTCTTTTCAGGGCTTCTTGAAGATTTTTTTTTCAGGGCTGTTTTTAGAACATTGTTTTTCAGATTATTTTCCAATAGTTGTTCAGGTATTTTTTAAGGATATTTTTTAAAGAATTTTTCCAAGAGATTGTTTGAAACTTTATTTTGAGGACTCTTCCTTCAAAATTTTTTGTCAGAACTTTTTTCAAGAATTTTCTTTCAGGACTTTATTCGGGACATTTTCTCTGTTTTTTTTTTGAGGATATTGTTTTCAAGGACTCTTCTGGACTTTTTAAGGAATTTTTTGGGACTATTTTCTCGGGAGTTTTTTCAGGACATTTTCTTCAGGACTTTCATATAGGACTCTTTTTCAGGCTTTTTTTCAGGACTTCTTCGTTATTTTAAGGACTTTTTTATGACCTTCTCTGTTTAGCTGTTTTCAGCTAATGATTTTCCCTGTTTGATGACCACGAAAATCGGGGTTGTCCCGGTTTGACAACCTAGAAATCTGGAGTGCAAGTAGCTCAAGACCGTCTAGGCACACCATGCAATCTTTGCACCATGGTATGAACTTAGTACTCTGCGAAAACATCAATTGATGTCGTTCTTCGTCATCCATTATTCGCAAATTGTGGCTTGAAACACATAACCTGAAATCTTGAACGTATTTACCAAGAAATTGTAAAAAGGTAGAAACGCCAAAGTGGCGGAATCTATTGCCTGAATGGTATACTTATATTCCAATAGTAATCTCCGTTTCCCCATTACCAACTAACTACACTGATGAGACCTGAAAGGTCGAAACCGGTCTGTAGGTGTTCTGATAGGGGAACAATATTTTATGTTCAACTTGTAAAAACTTTCAAATGTGAATAAGTGTAATTCGACGTTGTTCTGTATATTCTGTTTTACGTGCTGACCAGACGCAAAAACGTATGAAACACAACAAGCAAGTTTTTTTTATGACTTTGAACTTTATGTCCGATTTTTGGGACTTTGGCGTAATGTGATATAATTTCTGACCAAAGTTGTACATTCCAGAAATTAATGGAAAAAATTCCTAACCGCGAATAAGCTTGCTGCTGAGTTTTCTGCTGACCTTGAAAAAATGACGCTAATGATATCAATGTTGCTATAATATTATCGGACCCAGACCAGCTAACGGATTTGGAGGATATCGACGATGAAATGAAAATCTATTCAAACATGAGACAAATTACCAAGATGCTGTAGGTACTTTAGAATTATTTACTCCCCAGAATGATGATACTGATGATGATTACGAAAACAAAGCTACGCCATCGTCGGAATCATCGCCATTACCGATGAAAGAAACAAAAAAGGAATCTTCAAGAATCTTTGCCTAGTACTTCCTCGGAATAAGGTAAGTAAAAATAAAACAACAATTGTGTTGATGCCACAAAATGGGAAAATACGTCTCCAGCATACAATCAGACAAATTCAACATCCAAAGATAAGTTTGAAAACGTTCGCGCTATGCCAGAAAATAAAGTCGACTGTGAAAATATTTGAATGTGTGTTCGCAGAAGATTTACTTCAGCTTATCCTAGAACAGAGTGAAATATATGCACGACAAGCAAATGCAATAAACTTCAATTTTGGCATTTTGCTAATAAGTCGCTATCAAAGATTTGTAGCACGGAGTTATTTTATTTATATGTTATTTTAATATTAATACATTTTATTAATTAGTAGTAGTGGCTTTGGTTTTGGAAAATAGGGATATTACCGTGACAACGGAAAATATATATTTTTTTCATCTTAAGGAATGCATGCATGTACAATTCCATTGGAATTTAAATCATCATTTCTAAAGTTTAACTTCTTCGCTACGCTACAAAATGGTGACTCCCAGACATTTATGGACACAATGGTCGATCAAGTTCCAAACGTCGCTGCTGATGTTCCTGGTGATATTCCTTACGTTGCTCAGATGGCCACGCCTGTTAAAGGCGGATTTTTGGCCTTTGGAGTTGGGGTTAAGGTTTGCCCAGGTTGAATAAAATTTTCATAGCCGCAGGATCACTAATCAAGTACAACAATACCATCATGTCATATCCTCCCTTTTTCCTGAGTTTACTACCATATTAGTTGATCCACTAACGGAAAATCATTAACAATTTTGATGATACACCTTAGTTGAATCCAGTTTCGAAAAATATTGAGCTCCATCCAGCGATGACAGAAATCCTGAATATGCAGAATCGCATACCGGTCTGGTTGAGTTAATAAGTTTAATGCAGGGTCTTCAGGAGTCGTCATTTTTCTTAACCATATATGGTCATGACCCAATAACAACTCATCAATTTCGCGTTAAGCTGCAATCAGTTTATATGGTGGTAAATGTGTATACTTGCTGAAGACGGGTTGATCATGTGTAACATTGTGATGTTGAATTGAGTGTGAAATCTGGGAACCGAAATCAAAGGTTTGGCTAAATTTGAATGTAGATTTAAGGGATGTGTAATATCAACGGATTGGCCAACAGAATTTCCACGAGGACTAATTACATTAGATTTAGTAAGGCAAAAGTTTCCGGTTTTAAAGTTAAGTATAAAATCATAATGTTTAAGAAAATCTGCACCTAAAATGGAGTGCATTGAAACTGCTTCCAAAAATGTCCAATTTAAAAATTTTATTGAAATCTAAATCAAGTGTAATTGAGCACTTACCCCAAGAAGATTTATATGTATATTGGGAACAGGCACTTGTTGCTGGTATATCAATAGTTTATAACTCAATGTCAAGAAGTAGATTTAGAGAGATATAGTGACATTAATTTGAATGATAACGGCAAATTAGACTATAATGATAAAACTCAGGGCATACTTCGATATTTTGAAGAAAAAAATTTTTTCGAGCATTATAGATAAAATAATGGTTTCCCTTACAAAAATGTATTTGCATAGAAAACCAACAAAGTTTGGATTCCAAATTTGGTACATGTTTAGCTCTGATAGGTATCTTCACAATTTTGCAAGTCAAAGGATGATAACGAAGGGCTCCTGGGATGCAGAGTAGTGAAAAATTTAATCAAGACAATCTCTCCTGACGCTATACAAGATCATGAAGTCTATTTTGATATTTTTTACGGGACATGAAATTCTTACATGCCTGAGAGACCTGAAGTTGAAAGCAACGGGAACCGTTCTTGAAAATCGGACGAAGCAGTGTCCTCTTATGGTATGTAAAGACATGAAGAAATAGACAAAAAGACTATTTTGAGGAACGGTTTGAAGTTATCATGATACGTTGGAATAAAAACAAGGCAGTAACTATGGCTTATAAATACAGTGACGTCTTAGCACTAGGAAATGCAAAAAGATTTTCAAGAAAAGATAAAAAAAGTGACAATACTAATATCGTTTATTTATTGAATATAATAACCGTATGTGTCGATCTGTTATATAAACAAATATCACTGTACAGAACAAGAATTCGATAAAAAAATGGCGGCGGCTATTATTTATGCAATTTTTGGATATATCAATAGTAAACACATGAAGACTCTAGTAAGTAGCTCACCGGGAGGAATGTAATATTTCGCTGCTTCAGATAAGACGAAAAATTGTGCTTGTTTACTTATGCGACACAAAATTAAGTCGCAAAAACTCTGGCTCTCAAAAATCTAAATTTATTGGGAGACGAGTTGGTGTAAAAATATTAATAAAATATTTGATAAAATAGACCACATAATAATACCGATAAAAACCCAAAGAAGAATCTGCAAGAAGACAACGAGAATATGCAGACGTTGTGACGTTCTAATATTTTGAAGATTTCCATACGCAATAATTTTTATTGGTACCAATTTGTGATTTCTACGGTTTTTTTACTTTTCTGTAAAACGTTTTCTTTTTAATTTTATCATATCCCATTTTTGGGACGCCAATGTCGCTATATATCTTTTGAATGTAATTTTTTTTAAACATTTTTTTTATCATTTAGCTAACTCAAATACCCCCCTAGAGCTGATTTTCTAATTACGCCAATGGGTTACATGATCGCATCGATTGTGTGTGTGTGTGTGTGTGTGCGTTTATACATATAGTATCGAATGGTGTTGTATAAGAAGTAAAACTAAACTGAAGTAAATGAAGATTACTACTTCTCGTCCAGTAATGCACACATCGTCCATTTTCAACAAATGTTTTAAAATATTAAAAAATAATGCGGTATGCTGTGGTCAAAAACTCTAGAACACATTAATTTTTGTCAAAAAGTATTTTAAATTTGTTAATTTTTGAAATACTTTAGAACAGTCTACAGTGGCTTGCTGTCAACGGGACTATTTTTTTAAAATAACATTTTTTGTTGGTCTTATTTAGAGAAATTAGATGATCTAGCAAACTAACTTCGGCAATTGTCCAAAAACTTTTCATAACTATTTTTGTTTTCATTAATCTGCAAATAATTAGTCATTTTCATTCCTGGTAATGTGATAATCAATATTTAAATATATTTTATAAATAAATAAGTATTAAAAATTAGAATGCTACATTTGTTATTTTATATTCTCTTGGCTGAATGGTGAATGCCATATATAAGTGAATAAGGAGAAACATGTAGAAAAGTTTAATCTTGGGTTTTCCACAGTCATAAATATTCGGCGTAAAGACATGTGGAAAATATTTATACCGTTGATTGATTTATATGTTCAGACGGAATTGATTCTATCCTAGTCTCTTTGCTAGATCGTGCGGAAAATTTGCATCATTCTGCAATAACTCACGAAACTTAAATACAGAAATAAAATAAAAACTGTATCGCACTTGGTCTCAGTACGATATTTATTTCAATGTTTATGTACACACAAGTAAAACAGATTATATAACAATAATTCATTTAAAAAAATTTAACTTATTGATATACGAAATGATTAAGATTTTTTTTTTGCTTCGGAGACAAGTCCATATGGCCAACTCAAGATGGTTAAGATTTATATGATTAAGAAAATTAATGGAAAACCAATTTTTTTTAAATTCGTGCACGAAAGAAAGAATATGAATTTACATCTTCCTACCAGATCACGGACGCATATTGGTTATACAGGGTGTCTTAACGTAACGTTGGATTGATGAGGCTGTTACTTGGTGAAATTCCATAATATATGTAGTAAGTAAAACACGTGTGTTGAGAATTTTCACAAATTTTTAATGTCGAAACACTGCGACATATGTTTCGTCACACAGTGGCTTCATCAGGCAGATGATTAATCATCAAAATTTGTGAAAATTCTCAACACACGTGTTTTACTTACTACGTAAATAAAACGGTGTGGGTAACATTTTTTTTATAATTAACGATAGAGAGTTACTTAAATAAGCTAAGTTGTACAGCTCTATGTGTTTATCCAGATTACGATTAGAAGAATTATGAATTTTGAAAAAAAAAATCGGATGCATTAAGAAAAAGTATAAAGTCGTCAAAAGATATTCTTAGCAGTTATTTATTATCTTTAACATTTATGTAAAGATTCTTGTAATATGATCACATTTTTAAAATGTTTGAAAAAAAAAACAAAAAATGGTGATGTGGCTATCGTGTTACTTTCTCTGACTTGATGGTATCATTTATATTTACGCTTTCGTGGTTTATTTTCAATTTAAATCATATTTTAAATGTTCATCGAGCGTTTTGTAGACTCGGATGAAACTGACGTTTCAAACGTCAGAATGATGAAAGATGGAAAAATTATGCTGGAAATTTAAAAACTGGGTTTACTCAAAAACTAATTCTTTATAAGTTGTTCATGTTGGCATTCTCTACAATTATTATTAACATATATTTGCTGTAACTATTATCGTTGCATAATTATAAACCAATAATGAGTTCGTTTTTACGCATTGTTCGGTTATTAATTGTTAGAGAACATTTCCAATTACTCAGCTCTGTGTACTTACCTTCATCAAATAATGTCTTCAAGACAACTGTCCCACATCCATCCTTAAAAATGATAATCCAAAACCAACACTCCACCACATTATTAAACTCTTTTAACACCGAACTCGCGCAAGGAACTGGAAAATTTTGTCAGGTGCAAACAGCCTAATCATCGTTTGCCCCGGGGGCAATTCACGTCCGGCGGAGATATCGCGAGACCACATTCTTTCTTCACTTGTTATCAGTGTTTATCTACGCAGCTCCGATTCGAATCAAATTCATTTAAATCTTCATATAAGACAAAGATGCAAATACACCTGTGATCATTGAAAGTCAGACAGTTTATTTTCGGGTGAGTGTGTGTTAACCCTGCAGTGGTCGCGCATCTAAACGAGACAACAGTAGTCGCGCGGACTATATACGTAGTCCATTTTCAAATTGAAATAACTTTTGTTTTTTGTATAACTTCTTTATTTTACTTATGGAATTATAATCAGTACAGTATGCTGAACTATATAAAATCAGCAAAACTTACGTCCCGCGATTAGTCATTTGAAAGTACCTAGCGCCACAAAAAACTAACGCTTACCGTTTACGAAATAAAACTGATTTTGTATCAGTGGACTACCTATGTAGTCCACGCGACCACTGCAGGGTTAAGGTGTTTTAGTATGCACACAATTTTATTTTTGATTTTTTCTTTGAAAAAATTACGAATCGGGTAGTCTTGGGTCTTTTTTTTAGACCCACAAAATAAGACGTCCGTTTATTTTGATTATCACGAGAAAACTAAAGAGCCGATAGACTTGAGGCATATACAGCTAATAGGGAAATAGGTTTGAAATATATATGGGAGCGAGAATGGAAAAAAAAAATCTTCGCACCGAAAATTTTAGGTAAAGTATGCGTCCGGGTCTATTGGTCGCACAGTGCCCGTTAAGGGTTAAAGTTGGAAGTCTGTATTTACGTCAGTTTTTGAAAAATCGATACTTTTTCAATTTTTGAGCATTAAAAATGATCATTTATGGGTTTTATTTTGATTATCTAGACAATTGCCCTCATTTACTTACTAACCAATGAAATCGAATAAAGTTGATGACATGATCCAATAAAATCCTAATTACGATGCATAACAGACCACGCTGTCAGATAATCTCTCATGTTGGTATTGCCTAGCAACGCATTAGTACATTATCTATAACATATAAAACGTCAGTTATTGCCTGACTTTTATGCAGTTTGCTCCTGAATTCGATCTGTTTGTATTTTCGGGTGAAGTGTTAGTGCTTTCATCAGTAATAGTACTCATTGGTATTTCTCAAAATCTTGGTAAGCTCATTTTTACTACAATTATTGTGGCGTAGATGAATACACGTCTGACACTTGGTGTCACTAAATTTAACTTTTCAAATTATAAAGTGTGAACTTTCTGTCTGAATTGTCTTCTCGAATCTAACTCGTGACTGATTTTTCCTGGGCAATTATTAGCGTCTGGATCACTCTTGCTTGTTGCTTCTAGAAAATCGATTTTCGCCGCAACAAGCAATCGTGATCCTGCCGCTAATAATTGCCGGCAAAATCATATGCACTCGTTATATTACTGTTGAAAACTAAATGATTAATATGCTCTTATTTTTTACAAACATTAAAGCCCAACGATTTCTCAATAATGTTGTTTAAATTGTAAGTCTGCATTTATGTTAGTTTTTGAAAAACCAATATTTTTTCGATATTTGAGCATTGAAAATCGAAATTCCTGGGTTTAATGGTGATTATCTGAAAAACTAAATAATGAATGTTATTTGATTTTTCTGGTATATTAAAGCCCAGTTTTTTTTCCAATAATGCAGTTAAAGTTTGAATAATGAATTAAAGTCAATTTTTGAAGAATACATATTTTTCCGATTTTTGAGTGTTGAAACTTTCAAATTTTGGGTTTGATGGCAATTATCTAAAAAAATAGGTCCTCAATGAGCATGAATAATTTTTAAATTGATTACCAATTTTGTGAAAGTTTGCATTTGTTTCTGGTTTTGAATAATCAAAGCTTTTTCGATTTTCAAGCGCTAAAACTTGCCATTCTTGCATAGATCGTGATTATCATGTCAATGCATTGATTTTTCAATAGTATTCAAGTCAAATTATTCCGAAATAATGCTGTATAAGTTGGAAGTCTGCAGTTCTTTTGGTGTTTAAAAAATCAACGCTTTTCGATTTTGAAGCGTTGAAAATGGCCATTCTTGCGTTTGATTTTGATTATCTAGAAAACTAAATCATTAACATGACTTGACCTATTGGAGTCCAATTATTCCCCAATAATACTGTTAAAGTTGGAAGTTTGAATTTAAATGAGTTTTTGAAAGATATCAATATTTTTCGATTTTTGAAAGTTGAAAATTGTAAATTTTGGGTTTGATGGTAATTATCTGAAAAACTGTGTCCTTAACGGACAAGGATATTTTTTTATAATATAATTATCGTTCCATGGAAAGAAGCAGAAGAATTTCTAAAAATTGACTACAGAGATTTCCTTGAAAATGTCTTAAGAAAAACAGATAAATGCTTATTAATTTAAAATATTATTAATATGGTATTCTCAAAAGTATTCAGAAGGCAAAAATATTTTAAACACCAATTCAGCAGAAGCTGAAAGACGCTTTATGAAACAGACAGAAGTAATATTATGGTTATTAATTTGAATGTTTTGCTTTAAATGAAATAGGATCCAGTACCGTTAGTGAAAAAATGAAAAATGGTTCGAAGGATCCTTGTGTATGTAGAAGTGACTGAAAACCAGGAGGCGATTTGGGAATATTTAAAATAATTACATATCTTAACCCATTAAATGCTGATGACGTCTATAGGCGTCATGTAGATTCTATGATAAGTTGACCTGATGCTGGCGCGTATTCAAGGGAGGGGTACTGATGGTACTGTTCCCCACCAGGAACATTCATTTTTTAATATCAAGTTTCAACTTATTCTAACAGATATGATTTATCAATACACTTTTATCATATAAAATTTTTGGATTTTTCACAAATATTTTTTTTAAAATTTGAATCCATTTTGGACAAAGTATTATTTGTCCCTTGTTCATTTCTTTTCAGATATGTGTTGTCAATATTTAACTTTTTTGTCCAATGAAATTTTGAGATTTTCAACTTGTTTTGATAAGTACATTTTTGATATAAAATTTGTTAACTCAATTTAACAGATGATATAATATATTGACGATAAGACTTAACACAATTTCTTTGTGTCAATTTTTTTTTGACAAATATATTTTTTTGCCAGTTGAAACTTTTGGATTTTTAACTTCCTTTGATAATAAAACTTGTATATTTTTTTAAAATTTGCTACTATGTTAAAAGATGATGATTTTTCAATGTAAGTTTCTAAATTTTCAACTACAATGAATAATCATTCTCTAGACAAAATCTACTTTTTTAACACATATTGTCAATTTTGAAGTTCTTTTTGCCGAGTGAAATTTTTAACTTCTATTAACAATCTACTAGTTCCAAATAACATTTTGAAATTTCAACTTTAACGATTTTCCCCAAATTTAACTTTTTCTTCATATAAAACTTTTGTAATTACTCCTTTTCGGGCAATTAAACTTTTGACAAATGATTTATTTTTCAATTTCTAACTAATAGTGGTCATGGAGAAAATTATATTATATGCACTTTGTTAAATATCCAGGCCCTATTATTTGTATTTTCCTTTTTGTGTGGCTGTTTACCTGTTCTATTGTTTTTTAAACATTTCAAGTTTATTAAAGTTTCGATTCTATGTTAATAGTTAGGGCAGAAAGACCGCAGGTCGATAGCCCAGACGGACTAACACCCTTTTTGTTTTTTGTATATTTTGTATATTAATCCAACCTATTGTATAGTCTGAATAAAGATGATGATGTGTAGTTAGTTGTGTTTTTACTCCTTTACTCCACGGCATTCACAACGTAAATATATTTTTTTGTTCCCCCCCTCCCAGAACGAAAAGCTGAATACGCTACTGACCTGATGGCTTTATGCGTTATCGACATATACACGAATTACATTTTCATTTTTCAAATGCTTTTGACTTTCAAAATAAATTATAGTATTACTACAGACTATCTCCTAAACAAATTTCAGTTTCTAGAGTGCTGCTTTTAAAACTTGTAAGCAGTAGAATGGTTAATACATAATTTAAATAAATATACTATTTTGAATTTTGTGAAAATCTTGTTTTTTTTAACAAATAGCGAACCAGGTGCGTGAAATTAGGGATTTAAGTTTCGAAATTCGTTTTTTTTTTGTGTGTATTTCTGTTGTACAAAAGTTACAAGCGAAAAAGTAAGAAAAAAAGAAAATTCCTGAAGCCTCTGCGAACCGGTTGTTGAGTAAATTGAATCCCACCACTGCTAGTAACTAAGCAACGTGGTCCCAAAGCATCAAAAAATATGTCAAAAACATATAACTTTACGCATTTCTTTGACAATAAGGCAAAAAGCAATCAAGGATTGTGAAAAAAATATGATAAGAGCCGAAACATGTTCAACTTAAAATAGGTTTTCATTTTTTTTATCACGTGGGCTTCGAAAATATTCAAGAAATAAATAGTGTGTTGTATTCCTTGCGAAGAGATCTTTCAAACGAGGTGTCACTTGACATACCTTTCCATTTAAAAAAAAAAGGTTGGAGGTGGCTGGGCAGATAAAGAAAAAGCATGTACATAGAAATGTAGGCAAGAAAAACAATACGTCACGTGTTTCTGAATTGTTTGCAAAAATTGCCTATATCGAAGTTATGAATTTTATTCCAGTTAAAGTTTCCACAGTGTATAAAGAACTAGTATACTATCAAACCGGAGAATCAGATCACCATTTTTTCATATATTTCACGCAAACTATACTTTCACATACTTTGTACGGAGACAGAAAAAAATATTGTATACCGAGTGTCTGGGATAAGGGGCGAACAAAGGATTTTAACATGTAAAATGAAATATGTGTAAATATTAGCTCCCCTATTCATTTTAGAGAAAATTCTGAAGGAATATTTTTTAGAGAATTAAAAATTGTAAATGTATCATCCATTTAATTTACGTTTGTACCAGAATACACCTCAGAAATAATAAAAATAATTTGAACAATGTACCATTAAAAAAAACCCTTGCCATGACTTTAACAAATGTCATGTTATGGAGAATAATTTTGAAGTCAAATATCAATTCAGGGCCGTCGATCGTCATCATTAGCTTTAGCTTTGCCAAATTTATTATTATAGTATCGAAATTATTGCATTGGTTTAGATACAATTCCAGAAAGAAGACAAAAAAATAAAATAGTTTTTGTTTTTTTGTTTAAATAAACAATAACAATACTTCACTTAAGCTAGAAAAAACTAGTTATAAACCGTACTTACTTAAATGAAACTTAAATCAATATAATGTTAATTTAATAAACATTTGCGAATGTATCGAATATCATTGTTCGATAGAATATTATCGATGTATTGATTTGGAATTGCAAATATAAGACGTTAATTTAAGATCAGTGATGTGGAATGAGATCGAAAAGGTTTCGATTGATAAAAGTTATGTGTATTTTATGATATGTATGAAAATGAAATAATGTGCCATTGAAAAGTAATAGACATCCGGAATGAATGGTTTCGATCGGCCATCAATTCTTCATTGATAATCGTTCAGTTATGACAGTAGCATTCGTGTCCATGAATACATCTAGTTAAGCATTCATACATTACAACAAAGAGTGAATCCCATATATTAAACCCACGGACCCTCGCAATAGAAAGTTCGCAAATAAGGGACGGTCGCAGTTTTGCATACATACCTCAATATATCAAACATTATGTGACCCTTTTTTGCATAGTTTTTTTTTTCTAACCCTTTTATTTTCCCACCCCGGGAATAATGTATTCGTGTTACCCTAACGCTGTCTTCAGGGTGTTTTTTTATTGTGTTTCTGTAACCCTTTCACCCCAGAATCTGACACCGTCCCATTATTGCCCGATGCAAAAAAATGGAACAAACGAACTGTGTCAAGATTCTCCTTCGGATGCTGTATGTGTATCCTGACCTTTGCATTAAATTATAATATATAAAATTACCTCTACCGAATGTGGGTCTACCAGCTCCAGCTTCCGTTACAAAACGCATTATTCCCTTTCAATGCACCACCTTGATGCGTGATCCTTCCCTTTTATATTTACCAGTGCTCACAATGAAGAAGTGCAATTATGGGAATGCCAATCCTACGGTTTATCTCGTATAACTGTTCCATTTATTTACTAACAGTACTTTTTTTAGTTTCTTCGTTATGAAGTACGAGAAAGTATTGTGATCGTGAAAAAATTATTTTACGGATATATCAATTTTGGGGTCCCTAGATGCCATTTCAACACTTTCTGGAGAAAAAAAAATGTGTGAAAAATAAAAAAAAAATAATAAAGCAATTGATATGAAACTTTTTCTTATTTGACAATCAGAACCTTTTGGTAAAATTCCGTACTCCGGAAGTGGGAGTTTACCTTAACTGTATTTTGTTTTTGCAATAGTTTCTTTTAATATGGAAAATATTACGAAAACATGCAAATAAATATTAAAGGCAACTAATAAATGAACATCTTTTGTTTGAAAAGATTTTTTATAAAATCATTGTGTTTCGAAAAAAAAATGTATTTTTTTTTCATTCTCGATAACTATGAAACAATAATGGTTATATCAATATATCTATAATAATTATAGAGAATTCCAAAATGAACCATTTATAAGGAATAAGTTATTTCGAAATCTTTTTTTTCTAGTTTTTGAATAAATTTCAAGACAAGTTACCTCTTTTAGTTCCTAGTCTCCTGAAATAAATTATGAAAAATTTTCAAAATTAATAATTCTTGACGCAAATCGTAATTCTTTTTCTGAGTCCCAACATTTTTTGGATGCAGTAATACTATGTAAAAATGCAGAAAATCATGATTAATTACTCTACGGGCAAAAGCCCGTTTTCTGAAACCCAACATTTCTTGCATGCATTTTTTTCCTGAATGAAAAAAAAACGCCGTAAATTATGAAATGACCAAAAATTTTTTTTCGGTAAAATTATTTCTCTACGTGCCTTTGCCCATCATTAGGAACCGTTATTAATTTTTTCACATTTTCCTGAGACCCAACATTTTTTGTATGCATTTTTTTCCTGAATCTATGGAAAAACGCCGAAAATCATGAAATGACCAAAAAGTTTTTTTTTTCGGAAAAATAATTTCTCTAGACGCTTTTGCCCGTCATTAAGAACCGTCATTTTTTTTAATTTTTCTGAAACCCAACACTTTTTGAATGCCTTTTTTCCTGAGAAATACCATGGAAAAAACGGTGAAAATCATGAAATGACCAAAAATTTTTTTTCTGAAAAATAATTTATCTACACGCTTTTGCCCGTCATTAAGAACCGTCAATTTTTCAAATTTTTCTGAAACCCAACATTGCTTGCATGCCTTTTTTTCCTGCGAAATACCATGGAAAAAACGGTGAAAATCTTGAAATGACCAAACATTTTTTTTTTCCGAAAAATAATTTCTCTACGTGCTTTTGCCCGGCATTAAGAACCGTCGTTAATTGTTTCACATTTTTATGAGACCCAACATTTTTTGCATGCATTTTTTTCTGAGTAAAATACCAAAAATTTTTTTTGGAAAAATAATTATTCTGTACGCTTTTGCCCGTCATTAATAACCGTCAATTTTCAAATTTTTCTTAAACCCAACATTTCTTGCATGCCTTTTTTTCTTGAGAAATACCATGGAAAAAACGGTGAAAATCTTGAAATGACCAAAAAATTTTTTTCGGAAAAATAATTACTCTACACGCTTTTGCCCGTCATTAAGAACCGTCAATTTTTCAAATTTTTCTGAAACCCATCATTTCTTACATGCCTTTTTTTCCTGAGAAATACCATCGAAAAAACGGTGAAAATCATGAAATGACAAAAAAAATTTTTTCGGAAAAATAATTACTCTACACGCTTTTGCCCGTCATTAAGAACCGTCAATTTTTCAAATTTTTCTGAAACCCATCATTTCTTACATGCCTTTTTTTCCTGAGAAATACCATGGAAAAAACGATGAAAATCATGAAATAACCAAAAATGTTTTTTTCGGAAAAATAATTTCTCTACGTGTGTCTGCCCATGATTAAGAACTGTCATTAATTTTTTCACATTTTTCTGAGACCCAATATTTTTGGCATGCATTTTTTCCTGAGCAATACTATTGAAAAACGCCGAAAATCTTGAAATGACCAAAAATTTTTTTTCAGAAAAATAATTTCTCTACGTGCCTTTGTCCATCATTAAAAACCGTCATTAATTTTTTCACATTTTTCTGAGACCCAATATTTTTGGCATGCATTTTTTCCTGAGCAATACTATTGAAAAACGCCGAAAATCTTGAAATGACCAAAAATTTTTTTTCAGAAAAATAATTTCTCTACGTGCATTTGCCCGGCATAAAGAACCGTCATTAATTTTATCACATTTTTCTGAGACCCAGCATTTTTGCATGCATGTTTTTCCTGAGTAATACTATGGAAAAAAGAAACGCCGAAAATCATGAAATGATAAAATATGTTAAAAAAAAAATTACTGTACACGCTTTTGCCCGTTGAATTTACATTCTTTGTGTATACTTATATGTAATTTATACTTAAGCTATGTTTGTATGCAACCATTTATAATATTCCACATTTTTGTGACTTATGTAAACAGATTTGTCAAACACGAATAAAGTATATTATTATTGTTGTTAAGGACCGTCAATTTTTTCAAATTTTTCTGAAACCCAGCATTTCTTGCATGAGTTTTTCACCTGAATAATACCATAGAAAAAAAAACGTCGAAAATCATGAAACGTCCAAAAATTTTTTTTTCGGAAAAATAATTTCTCTAAGTACTATTGCCCGGCATTGCGAACCGTCGTTAATTGTTTCACATTTTTTGAGACCCAACATTTCTTGCATGCCTTTTTTCCTGAGAAATACCACGGAAAAAACGATAAAAATCATGAAATGACCAAAAATTTTTTTTTCGGAAAAATAATTTCTCGACGTGTCTACGTGAAAATACATCATTAAGAACTGTCATTAATTTTTTCACATTTTTCTGAGACCTAACATTTTTTGCATGCATTTTTTTCCTGAGTAATAATGGAAAAACGCCGAAAATCATGAAATTACCAAAACATTTTTTTTTTAAATAATTACTCCACACGCTTTTGTCCGTTATTAAGAACCGTCAATTTTTCAAATTCTTCTGAAACCCAACACTTGCATGCCTTTTACCTGAGAAATACCACGGAAAAAACGATGAAAATCATAAAATGACCAAACATTTTTTTTTCGGAAAAATAATTTCTCTGTGTTTGCCCATCATTAAGAACTGTCATTAATTTTTTCACATTTTTCTGAGACCTGATATTTTTTGCACGCATTTTTTCCTGAGTAAAAACTATGGAAAAAAACGCCGAAAATCATGAAATGACCAAAACAATTTTTTTCGGAAAAATAATTACTTCTTCTCGCTTTTACCCGTCATAAATACTTTTTCTCCACGACCACTGTAGAATTTATGCATTCTGCAATCAATTTTGATCATAGAACGTTCACATTCTCACTCTTGTTATGGAACAAAACACTATGCGCTTATGCGTTTTGCATGTAATTCATTCCATAACAAGGGATAGAATGAATATTCTCACACCGTTCCGAATAAAACAATTAGCCTTGGATATCACAATTGTCAAAATACTATAAACATAACCACAAACGTAATAATAAAACGTAAGTTCCTTGTGTTCATTACTTTATTAGTCTATTTTATCTGGTCGAGGAGAAAGTATAGTCTGCTACTCGGTAAGAATGGAAATTCTGATGCTCGTGGTTCCTCGCGCTCGCCTCGCGGCTCGCGCTCGAAATATTCCACTCGCATCGAATTTCCATTCTAACCTTGTTACAGAATATACTATTCCGTTACGAAGTACGAGAAAGTATTGAGATCGTGAAAATGTTTTCAAATTTTTTTACGGAAATATCCGTTTTTAGGTCCCTAGAGGCGATTTTAACAATTTCTGAAAAAAATGTGTCTGAATGTTTAATCATTTTTTTTATATAAAAAATATTACAAAAACATTTAAACAAATATTTAAAACAACGAAATTTCATTACATATATTTTTTTTAAATAATTTATTATTAAAATAAACTGTTGATTTATAATTATGGAAAAGTAATGGTTACATCAAATTTATACAAAACCGAAAACCATTGCAGTTATTTTTTAAAAAGATATTAAAAAATGATTAGGGTTTAATTATGTAGAAAAATTGTGACATATTTTTCGAGACAAATGTCTAAAATTGCCATTTTCAACGCTCAAAAATTAAGAAACTGTGGATTTTTCAAAACCTGAAAGCAATACAGAATTTCAACTTTTACAGCATTATTCAGAAATAATTGGTATTCGATATTCTAGAAAAATCCAAATTGTAATTACGTTTTCTGTGTGTGAATAAATATGTTATTCTCTCTTTCCAAGCACATTCTCAATAAATCGCCATTAAACCCGAAAATGGGCATTTTCAATTTTCCAAAAACCGAAAGAAATGTAGACTTCCAACTTTTGCAGCATTATTTCAGAATAATTTGGTTTAATAATATTGAAAAATCAAAGCATGGCAATCATTTCTTTTTTCAGGTAATAACGATATAATTTAAGAATGGCTATTTTTGCAGCGTTTAAAAATCGAAAAAGCCTTGATTATTTAAACCAAAAACAAATGCACAGTTCAAACTTCCACAGAATTAGTAATCAACGATGAAGCTTTGTAGAAAAAAAATATGCATGTCTGGGTTAATTGCCTAGTTTTTCAGATATTCGTCATCAAACCCAAAATGTACAATTTTCAACTCAAAATAATCAAAAAAATTTAGTAAATAAAATAGAAACACTAGCCAGGGAAGTAGTTGTTTCAATAAGTTATTTGTTTATAGTCTTAGTAAGACTTAATTTTGCTTGCAGAGTTACGAACAGGTTGAATATTTATATATTCAGGCTATATTTCGTTTTTTGAATTTAAAAAAAATTAGATTAAAAAAAAATTACTTACATAGACTTCTAACTTTAACGGCATTATTGGAGAATAATTGAGCTTTGATATTCTAGGATAATCAAAGCATGTTAATTATTTAGTTTTCTAGATAATCACCAACAAACCCAAAAATATTGTTATTTCCATTTTGATTAAAAAAAAATGACGATACTGACACTTTCAACTGCAACAAAATTATTGGGGAGTAATTCGACTTTAACATTCCGAAAAATCAAAGCACATTAATTTTATATTTTCTAGACAATCACCATCAAGCCCAAGAAATGCTGAAAAATCGAAAAAGCGTTAATTTTCTAAAACCTGAAATTAATGCAGACTTCTAATTTTTACAGCCTTATTGGGAAATAATCGGGCTTTAATATTCTAAAGAAATCAAACCATAATGATTATTTACTTGATAATCAAAATCAAATCCAAGAATGGCCATTTTCAACGCTCAAAAATCGAAAAAGTAGTCATTTTTCAAAAACTGACTTAGATACAGACATCCAACTTTAACAGCAGCATTGGGGAATAATTGGGCTTTAATATTAAAAAAGCATGTTACTTATTTAGTTTTCTTAATAATCACTATTAAATCCAAGAATGGCCATTTTCAATGCTCAAAAACCGAAAAAAGGTATTTTTAAAAACTAACCTAAATGCAGATTTACAAATTTAACAGCATTATTGCAGAATAATAATTGGGCTTTAATATTCTAAAAAAATCAAACCATGTTAATTATTTAGTTTTCGATATAAATCACATAAAGAATACGTGTTTTTTTTCGAAATCTCTTGAGTTTTTGAGGATTAGAATTGGAAGTATAGTTATTTCTATCTTTTATAATTTTGACGTTTTAAACGTACAGAGGATATAATTCTAGATTAAGTAGAATATTAAGACCAACTCAATTTTGGATGATTAATGATTTTATATGAATAAACAATTATTAACTGATAGGAGTACACTAGCGTTCTAGAATAATTCTATGTCAATGTAAGATAATTATTTCATAAAGAGTTTATACTAAAACTATTTCATGATTATTGTGTCCGCTTGCAATATTTAAAACAACTTAATTTTACCAAAATAATGATTCATTGTATCAATATATAGCGAGTTACGTTGCGCAGTTCATAAAATAACAAATGACATACGAAAAATATTTGGCTGTCATCTAAGTACCGTAATTAGTAAGAATTACATACCCTCTTACACGGCTTTAACTCATAACGAAGTTGAAGATTTATAATAGGCGCGCGAGATTCATTCATAAGGGAGAAGGGCGGATTCGGAAGTATGTCTAATTACTTTCTAATTTCCTAATTAAACCGCACTTTGCAGAACATTCGGTTATCAATTAACATACATCCACGAGGCACCACAAATCTCATACCCTTCCTTCGCGAATTTACCTCTTTCCAGATAACTTTAATTTAAAATGTCGATTCGAAACTTAAAAGATAACCTGATGTGAATTAGATCAGTCAGTTTAATTATCCCTTAAACCCGTTTGATTCATTTTATTTGAAAAGGCGCGGATTATCCCGAGAAATTAATTTATAAAATAAGAGCACGCCTTTTTCGAGACTTTTCTTATTTAGCTTCGGGGATAGATAAGGGCGAGTCCTTCCCCTCTATCGCATCTCCTGGTAATATTAGATAGCGGGATTCCGATTCTTTTTCGCCTCTTTGGAAATTTTGCATATCGTTCTAGTACATTTGGCCGCTACATACGATTAGAGATAAAAGAATTAAACTAACAAGAGAAAAATCATAATAATATATCACGCGCTGAGGGGCGAGAGAGAGAGACAGAAATTCACTTAAAACTTTCTGGAACGCATCAAACTTTCCTAAAAGAGGCGCAAAACTGTTTACATTTAATAAAGTTAAGTTGAAAAACTAATAAAACATCATGTTTGTATTCCACACTTCAGTTATTCAATACATCCGATAATATTAGTTGGGAATTCTCAGGTAACAAGGGTGTATGAAGAGTGGGCCAATTCGGGATTCAGCTGGATTTGGGGTCGGCAATGGCACCGGCGTCGAGGATTTCTTTGCTCCACGCCACACAATGACAGGATTAAATACTCATCCCATAGAAACGTACAAGATGGATTATTATGCTTTGACACCCGTGGAGCTACCATCATTAGTGGTTTGCTTTTTGCACGCAATCCCATCACGTATAAAAAGTGCCTTTTATTAAAACAAGATATATAGTTTTGTTATTAAATTTCATATTTTATCAACATTAATCATACGGTTGTTAAACGAAAGTAGTTTAATGTACTAAAAGGTTATTGCTTTAATAATTCGTATAAGGACCAGAATTGTTTTTTTCTTTCAAGGCCCTCAATAAGTCTACATTTATTAATAATAATAATATATTCATAGAGGGTAATACTAGATGGTACAATAACAAAATATAGAACATCTAGAGCAGTGATGAAGAACCTTTGTGAAAAGTGGGTAAAATTTCGTTCATTATTGTCTCGATAATATCATAATTACCCAGCGCGGACTTATAAAATTCTATAACTATATTGAAAGCATAGACTGGAGCTTTATAAAGAGTGAATGCGATTGTGATACATTATTTGACCAGTTTATTACGCGGATCACCAATGCTTATAATGTATCTTTTCCAGAAAAAATAACTAAGCGCAAGTGTAGAAACATAAACTGGTTTAATGATGAATTAAAACAAATGCGAAATAATGTACACCTATTGTATGATTTAAAGCTTCAGCATCAAACTGATCACCTGAAGTCTGCCTACAAAACAGCTTTCAGTAAATATAAGTTAGCCATTAGTCAGGCAAAGCTAAAAGCAAACTGTAACTTCGTACATAAGGCCGAAAATAAACAACGCGCGTATTGGGATCTTATTAAAAGAAACGAAAATTCCAAAAGAGTAGATACAGATATTAGTGCAGACGAATTCAATAATTACTTCTGTGAAATACCGCATGTGTTATTACAAAAATTAAATCCACCGCTAATTAATCAAATTAATAGTAGTAAACCGGCTACCAGAAATGCACCATTTTTCAATATAGACGAGGTAAGTTATATGGACGTACGTGACTCAATAACAAATCTAAAAAAAACAAACAGTAAAGATGTCTATAACTTAACCCCTAAATTAATTAAGACGATAAAAGAGCTCATAGTTGTTCCTCTTACAAAACTGTTTAATATCTGTATTAAAAAAAACTACTTCCCTAAATGTCTAAAGCTGTCTCGGGTGGTGCCAGTACATAAATCAGGAGATAAGACAGATAAAACAAATTTTAGACCAATCTCACTCGAACCAATTTTTGCAAAAATTTTTGAATCAATAATCAAGAGCAAAATTCTGGAACATTTTGAAAAAAAACAATCTTTTTACTGATACGCAATACGGCTTTAGACGGGGAAAATCGACGGTATCGGCAATCATACACCTGATCGATTCAATTATAGACGCATATGAGGATAAAAAATATCGATGCTCCATTTTTTGTGATCTCAGCAAGGCATTTGACTGCATCTCACATGATATACTACTACTAAAATTACAAAATTACAACTTCAGCAAAAATACTATAGAGTTTGTATCTTCATATCTATCTAATAGGCAACAACTCGTAAACATAAATAGCTTCAAGTCAAATAAAAGATATGTGACAGTTGTCGTACCACAAGGCTCTATTCTTGGGCCCCTACTATTCCTCATCTACGTAAATGATTTGGAGGAGAGTGTGGATGGTGCTGTCACTATGTTTGCTGATGATACTACTCTATCGGCGACGGATAAAGATCTAAACAATCTGAAAATTATATCTTGTGAGATGCAGTCACAGGTCCAAAAATGGTTTAAAACTAATCATTTAACCATGAATGAAAAAAAAACCCATACAATGTTTTTCAGTCTGAAAAAACTGGATGATGCAGAAAATCCGGAATTTGTCAAGTTTCTGGGGATACATCTGGATCCCACCTTGCAATGGAATAAACACGTTGATGTTGTAACAGGGAGATTATCATCGATTGTCTTTTTGTTACGACAATTGACACACGAATTGCCAGCGGAAGCATTACTCAGTGCTTATTATGCACTTTTCCACTCGGTCATGTCTTATGCCATTCTAGCATGGGGCCATAGTACTGCGTCGAACCGTGTATTTTCATTACAAAGACGAGCTATGCGCATCATTGCTGGCTTAAAATATACTGATAATTGCAAATGTATGTTTTCCAACTATGGGATTATTACATTTCCAGGTGAATACATATTACAATGCCTGATATACATAAAAAATAACATGAACTCCTACAACACTCATGAAAACGTACATACCCATGACACCAGAAACAAAATGGATATCTTAACTAGTCAGCATAGACTCCTTAAATCGAGAACTGGCACAAGGCATCTCGGAATACAGTTCTTTAATAAGATCCCAATTAACGTTCAAAATCTGCCGCTTAACAAATTCAAAAAATCTGTAAAAACTTTTCTGATTAAAAAATCTTATTACGATTTTAAAAGTTTTCTGAATGATGTCGATGTTGGCAATATGACTTGATCAAATAGTGACATTATTTTTTAAAATGTTAGTAGTGTCCCATGTATTTTATTATAAAAAACGTATTTTATTTATTGACCTAACTTAACTTAATGTGAATTATATTTATGTACTATTATGTAAAATTTCTGACGTATGTAAGGCTAGGCTGCCAAAAACATGAAATAAAATTACTATTACTACTATTACTATTACTATTACTATAATTCATAATTCATAATGTTTATTCATGTTAACGACATAGTCTTACATATCGTGTGAGAGACAAAATTTTGTTTCAGAGTTGGCTGTGGGATAAATGAAGCATGTCGCAAAAGGGTGCCAATAATTTAGAAACACCGCTTGTTAACAGAAAAACTTGTCAGTTGACTCTTTTGGTTATCACTTTTAAAATCCTCCAAAAAGGTTTACGTTTCCCTCAAAAATTTACGCCACTGGCAACAAGCGACCATTATAATCTGGCGCAATCTGGGGATCTTCAAGTCAACAATTTTGTTATAGATTTGCAACGTATTTGCATGAAATATCGCCAACGTTAATTGACAAAATGTGTTGTAATTTTTCACCAAATCATTTCTGAACTAGTATTAAGCGATTTTGAAAAGTTTCAAGTAGATAGCAATTATTTTTATATTTTTTTCAAGTTTTTTCGACAACCGGTGTACGTTCGTGAGATCTCTGGGTCAAATTCGATATACAACTCGCTGCTAAACTGTTACATGTTGGTTATAAGTTAGATATAAGTTTATTATCAGTACGGTAATAATCACAGTGAATCTATGAGTGTAAATTCAGTGTATTTGGACATTTATCTGGTCAGTAATTGTTGAACTTTAATAACCATAAGTGACAATCTAAATCAAAACAAACGATTTGCGCGTGTGCTAATTTAATCGCGTGTGGATTTACAACGCTGCCATATTGACATTTTATTCCCCGCAACGAAGATGCCGATTTGGTGCCGTGTTTGTAGTAATATTATTAGCCCCCGTAGTTTACGGTTGAGGTGTGGAGATTGTAAAAGATGGAATCATGTATCCTGTCTAAGTTTATCAGAAGACCAAGTGAATTACTTCTTAGATGAGGCGATGAAGGATAACGGTGAGACTTTTACATGTGAGGCATGCCTTCCAAGTCGTCGATCGTCAGGACTTATAAGCCACAACACTGTCACAACTAATAATTGTTCCGAAAATAATCTCGATAATAAGGGATATGATAATATAAATTCAATTGTAGAAAAAAGCATCATCACTATACTTGACAAACATCTCTTACAATTTAGATCTGAAATTATTAAATCGATGACAGACGAATTACTAGAAGTAAAATCTAAATTAAAAAACATTGAAAACGAAAATAAAATATTCCGGAGTGAAATTGAAAAACTTAAAAACTGTAATGCTATCCCTACTTCAATTGGCATAGACAATGTAATCGATGAAATGAATGAACGTAACAATAGAGCTAATAATGTCATAGTTTATAACATACAGGA
Organism: Ocypus olens; assembly: GCA_910593695.2. Taxonomy (NCBI): domain Eukaryota; kingdom Metazoa; phylum Arthropoda; class Insecta; order Coleoptera; family Staphylinidae; genus Ocypus; species Ocypus olens. Next base: position 8,271,652 of record OU343054.1, on the reverse strand, counting down.
ATCAGATAACAGCAACGTCATGGAACGAATTAAGGATGACAATAAGCTTGTACACAACATATTATCCTCAATCGGTGTTGATTTGGAACCGCGCAGTGTCGCCAGGTTAGGGAAAAAGGGCATGAAACCACGCCCCACTAAAATAGTTTTCAAGAACAAAGACGATGCTTTGAATGTTCTTAGGGCAAACAAAGTGAACATTCCAAGAGGTGTAAAAATATCTCCTGATAAAACTAATAGAGAAAGATCACACTTTAATTCATTAAAAGAGGAAATTAAATTACGTTCCAGCCAAGGAGAAAATGATTTATTCATCAAATACATAAATGGGAATCCTAAAATTGTATAAAAAGCAAAAAACGACAATCAAAAAAATTGAACAATATTGAAATATACTTCCAAAATATTGGTGGTATTAATACTAAAATTAGAGAATTTTCTAACAATGTTAATTTGTCCAATTATGACATATTTATTATTGTTGAAACTTGGCTGTCTGACAGAGTGGATAGTAATGAATTTCAGTTATCTCAGTTTAATATTTTTCGTCAAGATAGAAACTGTTGGAATAGTAACAAACTGTCTGGTGGTGGAATAATGATTGGGACCAAGAAATTTTTATGTGCAAGTGTTATTGACATTACTCAAAAAGATGTTGAACAGCTGTTCGTGAAATTACAATTCAATGATAAACAGTTTATTATCGGTGGTGTGTATTTGCCTCCAGGAAGTGAAATTGAAAAGTTTGCATCACACTGTGAAACACTCAACTTTTTGGATGAAAATTTCGTACCGGACCAAATTATAATATCTGGGGACTATAACCTTCCAACTGATAAATGGAACAACGACGAGTTTGGTGTTGTAACATCTAGTATTTTAAGTCAAAAAGCACAACTTTTAGCAGATAACATTGGTTATCTCAACCTCTCACAAATTAATCACTTTCCGAATAAAAACGGTGTCTACCTTGATTTAGTCTTTGGTAACACCGAAATAGCCAAGGTTGAGATTGCCACTGATCTGCTATATGATATTTCAAAGCATCATCTGTCCTATGCAATTTCCGTAAAATGTGATACAAAATGTGATAGCTACGTATGTGATATGCAACGTTATAATTTTTGTAAAGCTAATTATTGCGCAATTAACTCATATTTGGCTGGTGTAGATTGGGAGAGTATTTTCAATAACTGTTGTGATATTAATGAGGCTGTTAAGACTTTTTACGATATTTTATATAACATTATACACCTTCATGTTCCGATGAAATATATATACAACAACAGGTACCCCAAATGGTTTAATAAGGAGCTAATCGATTTGATAAAACGAAACAAAATTTCACATAAAAAGTACAAAAGTACATACAATTATGTACAATATTTAGAGTTCACTGATCTGCGTATACAGTGTAAAAAACTTAATGAATTATTATATAGGGACTATATCATTTATGTTGAAGATAGATTACGCAATAATAGCGCTTCGTTTTGGGACTTTGTCAATGAGTCTAGGAAAACAAAAGGATTTCCTGTAAATATGTATCTATTGGATAAAACATGTTCTAATCCCAATGAAATGGTAAATTTATTCGCTGAATATTTTGCAGACGTCTATAGAAATAATAACGTAACAAAATATAATTATGCGCAGCATAAATCTGTCGATTCATGTTTTAAATTCAATGTGGATATTATGCAAGTATTCAATACCATATCTGAGTTGAAACCACTATCAACTTATAGGCCTGATCTAATTCCCAATCATTTCTTAATCAATTGCATGTTTACAATTACACATCCTCTAACAAGTTTATTTCAAAGATCTATTGATGAACAAACAGTTCCAGATATCTGGAAAGAAACCTTTATTTCTCCAATTTTCAAAGCTGGAAACCGCCGTAATATAAGTGACTACCGAGGTGTGTGTTTACAATCAGCAATACCTAAATTACTTGATAGTATCTTGGCAGATCAGTTGGGGTGGTTATTTAGATCCATAATTGTAGATGAACAACATGGGTTTCACAGAGGCCGCTCGACTACTACCAATTTAATTTCTTATGGTGGGTATTTGTTAGATGCCTTGGAGAACGGTAAACGTGTCGATGCTGTCGACTGACTTCTCCAAGGCGTTTGATAGAGTGTCCCATCAAATTTTATTAAAAAAGTTGGATTGCTTGGGTGGTAACGACTCCGTAATTAATTGGATTTATAGCTATCTGTCTAACCGCAAGCAATATGTCAAAATTGGTAATTCCATTTCCAAAGAAATTTCAGTCACATCGGGGGTGCCACAAGGCTCTCACATTGGCCCAATATTGTTTAATATCTTTATAAATGATATCTGCAACACAATTAAACAATCAAATATATTATTATATGCAGATGACCTGAAGATATTTAAAATAATAGACACTAGTGAGGATGCTAAACAATTACAGACGGATCTGGATTGCCTCTCCACCTGGTGTATTAAAAATGATTTACATTTTAACATCAATAAATGTAAAATAATATCGTTCGACAGAAGCTATATAATTTCTAACGTGAAGTACAGTATCAGTGGAGTTGATTTGGATGTTGTGGCTGAAATAAAAGATCTCGGAGTATTGTTTGATCGCAAAATCACATTTCTACCACACATCCAAATGATAACTAATCAAGCACTCAAACTTCTAGGATTTATTTCAAGAGTAGGTAGGGACTTTTCTGTAGACGCTGTAAAATATTTATATTGTTCATTAGTCCGATCACGTATGGAATATGCATCTATAGTATGGAGCCCTCATCAAAACTACTTGATTAAGCATATAAATAAAGTGCAAAATAAATTTTTACGGATTGCTGCATATAAATTAAATATCCCATTATCGACTCTGGATTATTCCGTACTATCTTCTTCATTAAATTTAAAACCACTGGAATGCAGGCGCATAGTCTCAGATTTAGTATTTTTATTTAAAATTATTAATAGTCATATTGATTGCTCCTTTGTACTTGAACTGATTGGTTTTCGATTCCAACAAAGGGGACCCACAACACGCAGCACTACTATCTTTAACGTCCCATTTCACACAACCAACTATGGGCACAATGCACCCTTATCACGGACCTTAAGAATAGCGAATGGCCTGATAAGTAACACCAACTTCAAACTATTTTCAAACAATATTTCGGACTTTAAATGTTATTTATCACGAATTGATCTATCGGCATTTGTTTCTAGTCAAATTTAAATAATTGCAACTTTCTTGCAGGGGTTTTCATTATGTATGTCGAGCGTACTGCATCATATTGTTTTTAACTTGTTTTTGTTTGTTTGTCACATGTTGTCGAAATTTTAAATTTAAATTTTAAATTGTAATTTTAATTTTTGTATTTTTATATTTTATATTTATATTTTATTTTATATTTTGTTTTATATTTTATATTCGATTTAATACTTAAATGTACAGGGAGAATCCCGTAAATATATATATTATTATTATTAAGTCAACAAAATGATTACAATTTTTTTATAGATTTGCAACGTATTTGCATGAAATACCGCAAACGCTAATTGACAAAATGTATTGTAAATTTTCACCAAATCTTTTTTGAACTAATATTAAGCGATTTTAAGAAGTTTTAAAGTAGATAGCAATTCTTTTTATATTTTTTTTTTCGAATCAACAAAATTATTACAATTGTTTTATAGATTTCCAACGTCTTTGCATGAAATATCCCAAACGTTAATTGACAGAATGTATTGTAATTTGTCACCAAATCATTCTTGAACGAATATTTAGTGATTTTTTAAAGTTTCAAATAGATATCAATTCTTTTTATATATTTTATTTCGAGTCAACAAAATTATTATAATTTTTCATAGATTTACAACGACTTTGCATGAAATATTCAAACGTTAATTGACAGAGTGTATTGTAATTTTTCACCAAATCATTTCTGAACTAATATCAAGCGGTTTTGAGAAGCTTCAAGTAGATAGCAATTTTTTTAAATATTTTTTTCCAAGTCAACAAAATTATTACAATTTTTTTATAGGTTTACAACGTGTTTGCATGAAATATCGCAAACGTTATTGACATAATGTATTGTAATTTTTTACCAAATCATTCTTGAACTAATATTAAGTAATTCAAAAAAGTTTCAAGTAGAAAGCAATTCTTTTTATATTTTCTTTCGAGTCTACAAAATTATTATTACTTTCTCCGTTACGAAGTACGAGAAAGTATTGTGATCGTGATTTTTTTTTGAAAATTTTTTTTTACGGAAGTATCCGTTTTGGGGTCCCTAGATGCCATTTCAACAATTTCTGGAAAAATTTTTTTTGTGTCTGTGTGTGTGTGTGTGTGTGTGTCTGTTTGTGTGTGTGTGTGTGTGTGTGTCTGTCTGTGTGCGCTGTATCTCAAAAACTAATACAGCAATTGATATGAAACTTTCAACATTCGTCTTATTTGATAATCTGAAGAACTGAAAAGCTTTTGATAGAATTTCGTACACCGGAAGTGGGTGTTTACCTTAACTGTTTTTTGTTTTTTGCCAATATTTTTTTAAATATAAAAAATATCACAAAAACATTTAAACAAAAATTGAAGACAACAAAGAAATGAATATCTTTTGCTTGAAAATATTTTTCATAAAATCATTGCTATTCTAGAAAAAAATTTGTTAATTTTGTCTCAATTTTTGGTTTATAATTATGAAACGATAATAGTTACAGCAAATTTGTGTGAGTAATAATTGTAGAGAATACCAAAATGAACAACTTCTAAAGAATAAGTTTTTTTCGAAATCTTGTTAGTTTTTGAGTAAACCGAGTTTTTAAATTTGAAGTATAATTTTTCCATGTTTCATAATTTTGACGTTTTAAACGTCAGTTTCATCCGAGTTTACGCAACGCTCGATGTACATTTAAAATATGATTTCAATTGAAAATAAACCATGAAAACGTAAATATAAATGGCTATGATACCATCAAGTCGGAGAAAGTAACATGATGGCCACATCACCATTTTTTTTATAGATTTGCAAGGTGTTTCCATGAAATATCGCAAACGTTATTGACAGAATGTATTGTAATTTTTTACCAAATCATTCTTGAACGAACATTCAGTGATTTTAAAAAGTTTCAAATACATATCAATTCTTTTTATATATTTTACTTTGAGTCAACAAAATTATTACATTTTTTTTATAGATTTACAACGCCTTTGCATGAAATATTGCAAACGTTAATTGACAGAATGTATTGTAATTTTTTAACAAGTCAATTCTGGGTGATTTTGAAAAGTTTCAAGTAGATAGCAATTATTTTTATATTTTTTTAAGTCAACAAAATTATTACAATTTTTTTTATAGATTCACAAAGTGTTTCCATGAAATATCGCAAATGTTAATTGACAAAATGTAATGTAATTTTTCACCAAATCATTTCTGAACTAATATTAAGCGATTTTAAGAAGTTTCAAGTAGATAGCAATTCTTTTTATATTTTTTTCAGGTCAACAAAATTTTTACAATTTTTTTATAGAATTACAACGTGTTTGCATGAAATTTCACAAACGTTATTCACAGAATGTATTTTAATTTTTCACAAAATCATTGTTGAACCAATATTAAGTGATTTTGAAAAGTTTCAAGCAGATAGCAATTATTTTTATAGTTTTTTCGAGTCAACAAAATTATTACATTATTACTTTCTCCGTTACAAAGTACGAGAAAGTATTGTGATTTGAAATTGAATTTTTTTTTACGGAAATATCCGTTTTGGGATAGCTAGATGCCATTTCAATAATTTCTGTAAAAAAAAAATTGTGTCTATGCGTGTGTGTGTTTGTGTGTCTGTGCGCGCTGTATCTCAAAAACCAAAACAACAATTAACATGAAACTTTGAACATAAGCTTTATTTGATAATTCGAAGAACTTACCTTAACTGTTTTTTGTTTTTTCCAATATTTTTTTAAATATGGAAAATTTTACGAAAACATTCAAATAAATATTGAAGACAACTAAGAAATGAACAGGTTTTGTTTAAAAATATTTTTCATAAAATCATTTTTATTGGAGAAAAAAATGTATTAATTTTGTTTTCATTTTTGGTTATAATTATGAAACGATAATAGTTACAGCAAATTTACATAATTAATAATTGCAAAGAATGCCAAATTGAATAACTTATAAAAAATAAGTTTTTTTCGAAATCTCTTTGGTTTCTGAGTAAACTGACTATTAAACAGCTACAATTTTAGGTTATATAAATTCGATATAAATTCAAAATGTGCATGCTCGTATACTAGATCTAGGATGGAAATAGAGCGTGTCCTATTTTCATCCAATTTATTGTTCAAGATTTGATTTCTTGTATTACACGATACGAGAAAAAGATACAATTTATTTCAAAATGCATTCCTGTTCGAATGTATACGTGTCTGCTTGTGCGCGCTGTATCTCAAAAACTACTACATCAATTAACATTACACTTTGAACAAAAGCCTTATTTGATAATCTATAGAACTGAAAAGCTTTTGGTAAAATTTCGTACTCCGGAAGAGGGTGTTAACCGTTTTTTGGTTATAAATATGAAAAATACTATAAAAGCACTTAAAAAAAACTTGAAGAGAACAAAGAAATTAACATCTTTTGTTTTAAAATATTTTTCGTAAAATGTCTGGTTTTTGAAAAATAATTTTTATTAAATAGTTATTTTTTTGTCATTTCTGGTTTATAATTATGAAACGATAATAGTTACAGCAAATTTATTTTAATAATAATTGCAAAAACCCTCCCTGACACAAAACTCCTATAACTAGCCCCCCGAATAAAAAAAGAAGCCGAAGATAACATAATAAGAAGGTGGAAAGACCTCCTGGTCGATAGCCTATTGAAGTATTGTGATATTATTAATAATTGCAGAATAAGTATTTTTCCAAATCTCTTTGGTTTTTAGGTAAACTGACTATTAGAATTTAAAGTATAATTTGTCATTTTCATCTTTCATAAATTTGACGTTTTAAACGACAGTTTCATCCGATTCTACAAAACGCTGTAGGTACATTTAAAACAAGATTTAAATTGAAAATAAACCATGAAAGCGTAAATATAAATGATACCATCTAGCCGGAGAAAGTAACATGATGGCCACAGCACCATTTTTTTTTATAGATTTACAACGTGTTTGCATGAAATATCGCAAACGTCAATTGGCAGGATGTATTGTATTTTTTTACCAAATCATTCTTGCACTAATATTCAGTGATTTTGAAAGTTTCAAGTAGATAGCAATTATTTTTATATTTTTTTCAAGTCAACAAAATTTTTAAATTTTTTTTATAGATTTGCAACGTGTTTGCATGAAATATCGCAAACGTTAATTGACAAAATGTGTTGTAATTCTTCACCAAATCATTTCTGAACTAGTATTAAGCGATTTTGAAAAGTTTCAAGTAGATAGCAATTATTTTTATATTTTTTTCAAGTCAACAAAATTATTACAATTTTTTTATAGATTTAAAACGTATTTGCATGAAATATCGCAAACTTTAATTGATAAAATGTATTGTAATTTTTCACAAAATCATTGTTGAACCAATATTAAGTGATTTTGAAAAGTTTCAATTTGATGGCATATTTTTATGTTTTTTTTTTCTCGATTTAATAATTTTTTTTTAATGTTTTGTAATCATTCATAAAACCAATCTTGAATTAATGCTAATTATTTTTGACAAGCTTTAAGTGGATGGCAATTAGTTTTATGTATATTTTCGCGTCAATAAAATTATAACAATTTTTCATAAATTTACACCGTGTTTGCATGAAATGTCGGAAACGCTACTAAAGGAATGTATTGTCATTTCTTACAAAATCAATTTTGAACTAATATTAAGTGATTTTGAAAAGTTTTATGTGGATAGCAATTGTTTTTATATTTTCTTAGAGTTAACAAAATGATTACAATTTTTAATAAATTTACAGCGTGTTTGCAAGCAATACCCGCTATAAAATCGGGTAAATATTTATATCTAGGCCGAAACACCGCAGGTCACTAGTCAAATTGGCTTCCAGTAATACCAAATCATGTAATGTAATGTAATATATTTCCAAAACAAATGTATACATTTATGGGTGAGTCAATATAAAAAAAAGAAGTGTATTGTATTATAAAATAATGTACTGTAAATAATTGTTAATAAATGTGTGTATGTATTCATATTTTAATTTTTCTATATTTTCGATTGTCTGTTCTCTCTTTTATGATATAAAAAATAAATTTATAGAATGCGTGGGCCATTTAAAAGCCTTCATGGGTCAGTGTTTTACCCGCGGGTCATAGGTTCGCCACCACTGATCTAGAGCAGTGAACCTGAACCTTTTTTCATTCATAGCCCCCAAAAAGAAGTTTATTACATCCATGCCCCCTTCCCTCCTTATAAAATTCAATTCAATCCAATTCTTTTAAGTTACATTATTTTCGAAAAATAAAATACCGGTGTGCAGAATTAAAATGGTACTGCACAGTACCATCAAAAGTATTAGTGTACAGGGTGTCCTAAATAGAGTAGGATTGCATGGGTATATTTCTTATTCTTAAAGCTAGAGATCTTGTTAAATGTACAATGTTGTGCAGTTTTTTATGCTGGTTCAGATCAAGTTGAAACATTTAAAACATTTCGAGCAGTTTAGAAATGATAAAAAAAAACTGAAAATCGCGATTTTTTTAAAAATCAATCTCAATAATGATTAAAGATGCGGAAAAAAGTTTAAAATAAAAGTTATTTGGTTCAATTTCGCATACATAAGAATCAAGTCAAAATTTCAAATCTATGCAAAGTGTTCAATCTTAAGCTTTAAAATATTCAAAAATTTTAACAATAGTACCCGTTTTCCCTTTTTTACTTTCTCCGTTACGAAGTACGAGAAAGTATTGTGATCGTGATTTTTTTTTCAAAATTTTTTTTTACGGAAATATCCGTTTTGGGGTCCCTAGATGCCATTTCATTGGTGTTTGAGTTCTCGTAGCGTGAACATCGAATTTTAACGCGGAGCGATCGACAGTAATTAAATCTATTTATAGTGTCCAAATTTATTTACAAAAGTACAGTTATAGTTATAGTTTAAGTGAAGTGTTGTTACAAACGAGAAGGGACTGAGTAGCAGAGACAATGGATCCGGAAGCTGGGTTTCCCTCGGGAAACCCAGTAACAGATAAGACAAATTCTTTATTAATTCCCGCTGGGGTTATATTTGAGTCGATGGAAGTGATAAATAGCCCTACATATGAATTAAATACCCAGATATTAAACCCCAATTTTAATTCACAAAGTGCTGACCACGTGTTAAATGTACCCAAGGTCAATTCATCCACGAGCAATAGAGAGAATAATGCGGTAAAAAGTGGAGACGCGCTCATCTCCAATACAATGAAAAATGATAACAAGAGTATAAATAGCCCGACTAAACAACGAATTCAATATCGTTATGATCTTAAGGATACAGGTCCTTTTCAAATATATTTGGAGGGAGATAATAGCAGTAATAATTCGTCCCTTGGTAAATTACATCCAATGTCTATCGGTAAACTAATTTTTACAAACCATAAAGATGTAGACAATCAAATAATTGAGATTGCATCATTGGGTAAAAATAGAGTAAAAATAGTTTTGCGCACCTACCTTTCCGCTAATAAATTACTAGAGTCGGATATTCTCAAAAACAAGAATATTGTGTCTTATATACCCCAATTTATGATTCGCAGATTGGGGGTTATTAAAGGTGTAGATACTAGTATATCAGAGAACGAAATTAGTAATTTAATTAAACCGTTGTTTGGGGAGTCATTTTCAATACTGGAGACAAAACGTCTAAATAGACGTGTACACATTGACGATAAAGTAACGTACAAGCCCACACAATCAATTCTAGTAACTTTTAAAGGGAAAATATTACCTACAGCGGTTGAAATTTTTCGGGTAATCTGTCGTGTTGAGCCTTATATTCAACGCGTAATTCAATGTTTGAGATGTTTGAGATACGGTCATATAAGTACGCAATGTAAAGCGCAAAAACGTTGTGTTCTTTGTTTGGGGGATCACGAATCGAACGAATGTTCAAATCCAGTGCCTATAAAATGCATTCATTGCGGGGGAGGACATATTTCAACGAATCACAAAGAGTGTCCTGAATTTAAAAAACAAAAATCAATAAAAAACATAATGAGTATAGAAAACATATCATATAGGGATGCGGTTAAGAAACAAGAATTTTCATTTTCGGGAGTGGTTGCAGGAGGCAGTAATATTGATAATTTAAATAATAGGGAATTTCCTACATTACACCAGTCTGTCAATTTAAATAAACGAAAACGTAAAGAAATTGATTATTCTCAGAAAGAGTTGTTTATTCAAGAGCAACATAGAAACATTATTTCTCCAGTACGATTGGAAAACAGCAATGGAGCGTGCTTAAATAATAATGTAGAATCCCATATCCAAAATAATGAATCTTTATCTGGTTTAATCCAGGAAATTTCTACTAAGATCATTGATATAATTAGAAGCAAAGAAACAAACCTTAACCTAGAATCAGTTATTAAAAATCAAATAGAGATAGTTTTAAAATCTAAATCGTTGCAATGGCTGAGTTAAATATAATTCAATGGAATGCTAGATCCATGAAAAATAAAAAGGAAGCTCTACAGTACTTAATTTTTAAACAAAAGAGTAATGTATGTTTGATAAGTGAATCATGGTTAAATCCTCACACACCTTTTGTTTTTTCTGGATTTAATTTATTTAGAGACGCTAATCCGAATGGCAAAACGGGAGCATGTATCTTATTAAAAAATAACATTCCGTACGACCCTAGTGTTTCTTTTTACAAGATTCCCGGGGTTAATGCAATTGGAATTTCAATAGCTCTTAAACATAATAAAACAATAACATTTATTTCTATTTATTGTAGTCCTAGTGTAACGGTGAGTAGACAACAATGGAGTCGATTTTTAAAAAGTATTAAAGGGCCGTTTTTGATTGGCGGTGATTTTAACTGTCACCATAGTGCTTGGGGAGATTCAAGAACTGACAATAAAGGAGTTAATCTTTTAGAAGCCATAGAAGAATGTAATTTATGCTTTATTAATGACGGCTCCGCTACATTACTTAAGGGGCCAAATTTACCTTTATCTGCTATAGACATAACTATCTGCACCCCAGATATAGCTGGGGTTGCAAATTGGAATACTTTAGACAATACATTGGGATCAGACCACTTTCCGATTAATATTATAATTAAACACCAACCAAACTCAAGTAATTTTAATGCAAATAAGAAATGGAACGTGGGCAAAGCAAATTGGGAAATATTCAAGCAGAAATTGGAAATACTAACTGAAATTTCTGGTGCAAATGATAGTAATTATTCGTCTTTTATAAAAAATCTTAACAATGCATCCGAAACAGCCATTCCTGTATATAAGTCTAATAACTCTCATCGTACAACGCGGTTTTCAAAACCATGGTGGAATGATAATTGTAAAAGGGCAATTGAAGAGCAATCAAATGCAATGAAAAGATATAATTCTAACCCTAATATCTCCAATTTAATAGAATATAAAAAGTGTGTGGCTATTGTCAAAAGAACAATATCTAAAAGTAAAAAAGAATCTTTTAGGAAATTTTGTGCTAATTTAAATCACAGTACACCAATAAAAAATATTTGGAGCGAAATAAGGAAAATCAAAAACACTTCGTATGTAAATAAACAGCCCATCGTAGACGGCGAGTGGTGTGAAGAATTTCTAAACAAATTGGCGCCACCTTCAGTTCAAAATTATTGTGCAACAGAGATGCCATCTCAAAATAATCAACACTTTTTAAATAAAGAAATTACGTACAAGGAATTAAACTTAAACATTAAAAAAAACGTTGAAAGTGCTCCGGGTCTCGATAATATTAGTTACAGAATGTTGGATAATATGCCTTTAAATGCAAAACAACATCTAGTGCGTATTTTTAATAATATATTGTCAGACGGCAAAATTCCATTAGAATGGAAGGAATATAAAGTGATTGCCTTATTAAAAGCAGGAAAGGACCCATGGCTGGCTATCTCTTATAGAGCGATAGCACTTTCATCATGTGTGTTAAAAACATTCGAAAGAATCTTAAAAACCAGGATAGAATGGTGGATAGAATCACAAAATAAATTCCCAAGTACTCAGACTGGCTTTCGTAGATTTAATTCAACTTATAACACATTGGGGGCACTTATAACTGATATACAAATTGCTTTCTCGAATAATGAATCCATATCTGGGTTTTTCATCGACATACAAGGTGCATATGACAGTGTAAACCTTTCATTATTGGCGGAGAAGCTGTTTCAATTGGATTTTCCTGAATCTATTGTGACACTAATAACAAATTTATTTTCCGAGCGTAGAATATCTCTACATGTTAACGACAAGGTATTCGGTCCGCAAACTACAAGCATAGGTTTACCCCAGGGTAGTATCCTAAGCCCTATTTTGTATGCATTATTCTTGTACGATTTAGAATTAATATTTGATGACAACATTAAAATAATCCAATATGCGGACGACTTTTGTATTTATACAAAAGATAAAAATATAAAAAAATGTTTCTCAGTATTGAGCACAACTATCAATAAAGTAAAATTATACCTATCGGATAACGGGTTATCCATGTCTGAAGAAAAATCAAAAATTTGTACATTTACTCGGAGTAGATTCGAAACGGATCAAGTTCTATTGGATGGAAAATGGTATAACCACACTAAAATTGTCAAATTTTTAGGAATGTATTTGGACAGCAAATTATTATGGAATTCACATATAGCGTATATTACATCAAGAGTTGAGAAAGGCATAAATATTTTAAGGGTTTTGTCATCCAATAATTGGGGTGCCGATCCTGCCATCTCTTTATTGATATATAGATCATTTGTTCGCGCTGTTATTGATTATGGTAGTATTTTTTACGGTAATGCCAGTAAATGCCATCTGAAGAAAATTGACATAGTACAAAATAAATGTCTTAGATTATGTATCGGAGCATTACGCAGCACACCTATTAACTTCCTATATGCTGAATGTAATGAGAAACCTCTTTATATGCGACGTAAATTTTTAGGACTGAAATTCTTGTTGTCACTTACATCTCAGAATTCTAAATTATTAAGTAAAATATTTGATCTTTCGATCTTGGATTTATCAACTCGTTATTGGATTATTAAGAAATCCCCAATACTTGTTGAATGTTATCGACTAATACAACCATACGAAACGAAACTACACAAACCTACTTTAAATCTTTTATATTCAATACCATATGAAGGATTGTTTCAGTCCATGAGGACTTATTATTACGGTTATCATTATTATGGTGCATTACCACCGGAAAGTATAAGTCAGTCTTTTCATGAATATATTTCATCGAAATGGCCAAATTCTTACAGGATCTATACTGATGGATCCAGTTCTGAAGGATTATATGGAGGTGCGTTTTTTGACCCGGTCAGAAATATCAAAACATCGTTTTCCTTAGATACCATAATGTCAGTATATTCTGCAGAAACTATAGCCATACTTGAAGCCCTTAAATACCTCAAGAATTTAAATATACCAAGGACTACCGACTTAATAATATTTACAGATTGCAAGAGTATAGTCGATTTTTTCAAGTCATTCAACATTTCATCCAAATTAAACTACATCACTGCAGAAATTTTAAAATATTCATTGGCTTTGAAAAATAAAATTTTTCTAATCTGGGTAAAGGGTCATGCAGGCATATCAGGCAATGAAACAGCAGACAGGCTAGCAAAAGAAGGTCTGTATACTGAATCAACATTGAATTACCCTATCATACCAAAGGATCTACTGAACATATTCAAAAAACAACTTAAAAATGAATTCAAACTATACTTCGAGACAAGTAATTATGGTATGTTCTATAAGGGTCTAGGTCCAAAAATTCCTGCAACTCCTTGGTTTTTGGAATTGGAAATTTCTGCAAAAAAGTCAGTAAAGACAATTTGTCGTTTAAGAAGTAACCATGGTTTATGCCCATTTTATTTATATAAAATAAATCAAACAGATAACCCGTTTTGTGAGTGTGGGGAGTCCGGTACTCTCGAACATTTTATAATGATTTGCCCCAGATTTTGTAATGAGAGGAAGATCCTGTTTGAAGCAATTTCTCCTAAATTAGCTCTGCCGTTTAGTTATAAGTGTATGCTAGGATCGAGAAATAAATTCATTTACGAAAAACTTATAGCATATATTAATGAAATAAAAATTATGGTATAATAAATACTGTGTAATTTTATAGATGTAAGTGTGTAAATGAGTTTCCTTTGTTTTATCCCCTTGTGGCCCACCCATAAACCGTGGCTTAGTTTAGTATGTACCATAAAAATGCCTTGACGAGCCCCCAGGCGAGAAGACTTTGTGACCCCGTTTAATCCTCGGAATGAATGTGAATTTAGAATTAGTTATTTTCAATACCTCTCTGATGGCTAATGGTTTAATTACCAAAGCCAAAAAAAAAAAAAAAAAAAGATGCCATTTCAACAATTTCTGGAAAAAAAAAATTGTGTCTGTGTGTATGTGTGTCTGTGTGTGTGTCTGTGTGTGTGTCTGTGTGTGTGTGTGTGTGTGTCTGTCTGTGTGCGCTGTATCTCAAAAACTAATAAAGCAATTGATATGAAACTTTGAACATCCATCTTATTTGATAATCTGAAGAACTGAAAAGCTTTTGGTAAAATTTCGTACACCGGAAGTGGGCGTTTACCTTAACTGTTTTTTGCCAATATTTTCTTAAATATGAAAAATATCACAAAAACATTCAAACAAACTTTGAAGACAATAAAGAAATGAACAACTTTTGCTTGAAACATTTTTCATAAAATCATTTTTATTCGAGAAAAAAATTTATTATTATTTTTTTAATTTTTGGTTCATAATTATAAAACGATAATAGTTACATAAATGTTATGTTAATAATAATTATACAGAATGCCAAAATGAACAACTTCTAAAGAATAAGTTTTTTTCGAAATCTCGTTAGTTTTTGAATAAACTCAGTTTTATTTTTATATTTCATAATTTTGACGTTTTAAACGTCAGTTTCATCCGAGTTTACGCAACGCTCGATGTACATTTAAAATATGATTTCAATTGAAAATAAACCCATGAAAACGTAAATATTAAGTCGGAGAAAGTAACATGATGGCCACATCACCATTTTGTTAATAAAACTGCCGGTTTCCACGAAAATTGAAATAAATTGCCACCGATGATTATACAGAATTCGTTACTACAAAATTTGTGTATTTAAATTTTTTACTAAACTAACCGAGTTATACAATATTTTTTGCTGTATATTCGCCAAAGACTGGAAATTTATATTTTTCTCAGATCGACAATCAGTCAAAAATGATTGGTGGTGTAATGGTACTATAACTTCGGCTAGTTGTGGTTACAATATTCATGAAATCGGGTTTAATCAATTTTGAATACATTTTTTTCCGCAAAACTACTTGATATATATAAAAAAAACTTTATAATCAAAGTGTCATCTAAATTACATATACTGGGTATTTTACTATTTTTATATATTTTTAAAATATCGTTGAAGCGAATTTTCGTGGCCCACTCAGAATTCTCTGTAGCCCTTTCAATATTATGTTTTCTTTGAGGCCCCCTAAGAAATACTCTATGAACCGCTGATCTAGAGCATATAGAGCATCCGCTCGGCAAGCGGAAGGTCCCGGGTTCAATTCCCGTCTGCAGACATTCAATGCATTCAAACGTCATCTCGGAGCAACGGCGACAATTAATTGCTGGAGGCCGAATGGACGACCAAACAAGTGTTACCGTAACCCCTGAGTTTTTATAAACATTTAAGCAAGCATCTAACATACTATAAATATTCATTGGTTTCGACTTACTTGGAACTAGTTTTTTTCTCGGATCCTTAGCAACTTTTTTCATTTCTACTGGTGCGCAAGAATTGTTTGAGATTTTGATATACTATTGATAATATTTTTATATCAAATATTAAATTTGTTTTTTAGTTCTGCCACATGTTACAGAAAAAACTCACTAAATTATTTTAAAAATAAGTACAAAGTAAAAAAATTGTATATTGTACTTGTTTAATAAGTGGTTTTGAGATACTCGTCCCACAATGAGCCCTCTTATTAAACTTGTTTAATAATATACTATTATTATTAATGTCAGATTAATATGATTGTTTCCTAAGAAACCGTTGAAATAACACGTGTTTTAATAGATGATTTGCACAGAAGTAATAAAGAATAATATAAATATCTATGTATTTAAGTTCAAGTAACTTGGGTATTGTACATATGTATCTTATACGAATCTGCGGGAATAACCACAGAAATAATTTTGTGTAAACGCCCTCGTGCAAATAACGGGATATATGCTAGTATTTTAATAAAAATCTAATATTATGTAAGCGAAGTGAAGGATACCTGTTAAGTATGATTCAAAATTTTTAGGCTATAATGGAAGGGCTGTATACCCTTCAACTCTGGCCCATCACAGAATTATAAGGGCTGTCATCGACAAAACCTGTCCTCGGAAGGTGTTCCGTTCAATTTGGGGAATATGTGACAGTTATCGAGAGTTATTCAAGGGAAATTAAGGGCTCCTATGTTAATCCTCGCCAAGTCGACCATAAACTTGGTTCCTGCATGATTTTATTTTAATTTATTTTACGACCACGCAGAGAGAGCTTAAGGCTTACACTGAAATTTATTTTATTGATTAATTCCTGAATTTACTCCCAGCCACCATATAATGTATGTTAGCACACATATTTCTGCCCATTTAACAAATTTTATGAACATTGCTTTTAAATTTAATAATAATGTCAAGCTAGCAGAAGTTTAATACATCACAGTGATTTTAATTACTTATGCTTCATAGAAAAGCTCAAGTATAAACGCGGTATTTTATTTTGATGATTTAAATGCCAAAATGTGGCGAATTAATGTGTTTAAAATATATCAAGAGATAATCATGCCGAGTCAATGATTCAAGTTCAAAGTCAACAGACAATCGTTTTTAATTTTTAAAAATTGCCGAGCTGTTAAACGCATTTTTGGATTATGATATTTTACAGATAACTTTGGAAATAAATAACCATTTCATGTTCGCTTATTGAGAACCTCAGGCATTCGAGACGCATAAAATAACTGCCCAACACGCCCAAGTTAATCACCGCCATCTTAGCGCGGCCAGACTATAGTTGTTATATTGTTTTCAGTTAAGTATTTTGATGTTATATTGTAACACTTTATTTTATACGGTTTTATTTGTTTTTAATCTTTAATACGTTGTGTCCTTATTTTTTTTAAGCAATGTTATGTACTATGGTATAAACCCGTTACTAAACAAACAAACAAACAACATTTATTCAACTTCCCGAACTAAAAATGACTTAACAAAACTTAAATTTGATGATCAGAAACTGACTTTTTGCAGAAACATGATTGTTCATTTTATACCCAATACGGCAAATGAGTGAAAATATGACAAAGTAAACCTAAAAAATTTTCGTCACAAATTACTAATTAAAAATTTGCCAACTTTACTAAATAAAAAATGGTGGTGGAAAAAACTCAAATTTGACGATTGAAAACTTACTTATTGAAGAAACATGATTATCAGTTGCATATCCAACAACTGAATGAAATTAAGATAGATCAATCCTAATATGTGCATCTTTATAAATTACTAATTAAATCTTTGCTAAGCACACTGAAGGAGAAATGGCGATGGTCAAAACTAAAATTTGATGACCAACAACTGGAAATATGGTTATAGATTCTATGTTCAATACAAAAATTGGATGAAAATTTTACAGGCCAATCTTAGGAAGTGTGTCTACAAATTATCTATTAAAACTTTTCCAACTTTACTAAAGGAAAAAAGGCGCAAGTCACAACTCAAATTTGATGTTTAGAAATAACTTTTTGCAGAAATATAGTATCCAATTTTATATCAAATACGAGAAGTGAGTAAAAATTTGACAGAATAAACCTAGAAGGAGTGTCGTCACTTATGACCAATTACAACTTCAACTTCACCAAAGGAAAAATGGTGCTGGAAAAACTCAACTTTGACATTTAAAAACTTACTTATTGCAGAAACATGATTATAGGTTACATATCCAACATGACAAAATAATAAAATGTAGAAAGATTAATCTTAAAATGAGCGTATTTATAAATTAGAAGTAAATCTTTACCAAATATACTGAAGAAGAAATAGCGATGGTCAAAACTAAAATTTATGAACAACAACTAACTTTTTGCAGAAATATGGTTATAGATTCTACGTCCAAGATGAAAATGTGATAGCCAATAGAATGTATTTAATTTGTATTCAACCTTAAGCTTTGTTCCCGGGATTATTTCGAAATATGCCGATGGGGTGTTTGTAGATTTTTGCAAAAAATTGTGACTGCGTTGTGAAGAAATTTGAAAAGGTCCAAGTCGATGGCAATTGTTTTTATTTTTATTTTTTTTCAAGCCATAAAAAATTTCAAAATCCTTCCAATCTCACTGTTTGTTAGCAAAGGATTATTTCGAAATCTAGGTATGTGAGATTTATAGATTTTTGCAAAATTTTAATTTATTACTTTTATTTAATAAATTAGGCTAGTTTTAATTACAATATTCATAAAATCGGGTTTAATCAATTTTTTTCCGCTAAACAAATCGATATACAGAAAAACTTTTGACGGTACTATTCAGGCTCCATAATGTAATGTAATTTTTTTATACACTGGAGGAAAAAAAATTAAACACTTGAAATTCGTGAAATTTCGACCATAACTCGGCGTATTTTCAATCGATTTTGATGAATCTTTGAAGGCTAAAAACTTTGAAGTGTCTTCTTCAAAGTTATGTATGCGAACTCCCTTCCGCCCTCCTCTAGCACCGCTGCGATTTTTTTTTAAAGAAACCATGTCCAACTTTAACGACGTCTATGGAGTTGGAAAAATTTTGTTGACTCTATCCACCATAAAGGCATTAAAGTTTGATCAATTCCCTAAGCAGGACTCGAAGAACGAAGTTCCTACGACGATTTGGCACCAAGTTGTGGGTGTTTGAAAAAAGTGCATTTTGAGGTTTTTTGCACATAACTCGACTAGCGACTTTTCAACCAAATTTGATGATTCTTACGGGGAAAAATCTCATTTTGGCCCTACTTTAAAAAGGTAAACTCAGATTGGAATGATCCCTTTTTGAACCTTTCAACCCCCGAACAAGAGAAAGACGTTTTTAAGCAAAAAAAATGTCCAACTTTGGCAACCTGTACCAGGTTGGATAAAATGTGTCGACTCGATGCACCAAAAGAGCATTGAAATGTGTTCAATTACCTGTACAGGACTCAAAAACGAAGTTCCTATGGCGATTTTTCACGAAGTTATGGGTGTTTAAAAAAAGTGCATTTTGTGGTCTTTTTTCGTTTGGAGGGGCGTAGAGCCCTCTCTTTGAGTGGGGGATAAACCCTCTCAAAGAGGACACATTTTGCTTTTGATTTCTCAAAAGATCGTCAAAATCGGTTCGATAGAAGGTATGGCCATTCGAAAATTACATAAATTTTTACAAATTTCAAGAGTTTCATTTTTTCCGTCAGTGTAATTTGTTTGTTTTTATTGAACGAATGAAAAAATGGACGAATGGTGGTGAGTTAGGCCCACATTTTTTCCGACCCTACAGAGATCGTTAAAGTGAGTCTTTTTTGACCCAAAATAAAGTTTTTTGTTAATAGAGTTCTAAGGTACAAAATGCGCAAACAATGAATTTCCATGCATACCTCAAAGAATATGCAAAGAAAAGTTCATTCATGAAAACGAAAACAATTTCGTCGAAAACTTCAGATATATGAGTCAAAAAACCACAAAATTCGCTTTTTTCAAACACTCATAACTTTCTGCTAAATCGTCGTAGGAACTTATTTGAGCCCTGTGCAGGTAATTGAACACATTTCAATGCCCTTTTGGTGGATCGAGTCGACACATTTTTTCTTGTTCGGGGGTTGAAGGGTTCGAAAAGGGATCATTCCAATTTGAGTTTACTCCCTTAAATTAGAGCCAAAATGGGATTTTTTCCCGAAAGAATCATCAAATTTGGTCAAAAAACCTCAAAATGCACTTTTTTCAAACACTCATGACTTGGTGCCAAATCGTCGTAGGAACTTCGTTCTTTGAGTCCTGCAAAGGGAATTGATCACATTTTAATGCCTTTATGGTGGATCGAGTGGACAAAATTTTTCCAACTCCGTAGACATTGTCAAAGTTGGACATGGTTTCCAGAAAAAACTTTTCTTTTCACAGGGACGCTAGAGGAGGGCGGAATGGGTCCGTTTAGTTTCGCATACATGACTTTAAAGAAGACACTTCAAAGTTTTTTTCCCTTAAATATTCATCAAAATCGATTGAAAATACACCGAGTTATGGCGATTTGAAAATGGTTGAAATTTCACGAATTTAAAATTGTTTCATTTTTTTTCCTTCAGTATATTTTTAAGATATTTTGAAGCGAAGTTCGTGGCTCACTAAGAATTCTCTGTGGCCCCTTCAATATTATGTTCTCTTTGAGCCCCCCTAAAAATACTCTGTGGTCCGCAGGGAGGCCATACGTCTCACGTTGAGAACGGCTGGTCTAAATGAATCGGTTCATATATTACGGCATGGATATCTTTCTTATTCTTAAAGCTAGAGATCTGGTTAGATCTGTGTTGTAAAACGCTGTCAATTGTGTTTGGCCAATAACGGTCAACATTTTGAGCATTTTTTATAATTTATTGTTATTTTACTACTTGGTTGTATTACCTCTTTTTGTTTTGTTACATTTGCTTTAAAAATAATTTAAAAAATTAAAATTAAAATTTAAACAATTAATATTTTCATTATTTTTTATTTTGACATAGGTTGTTATACATCGTTGAAAAGAGAAAAAAAAAGTATATTTATGCGTGTAAAAATCAAATATAGCGGCCATTTGAAATAAGAAAGTTGGTATTAATATCTCGGAAACCGCCATCTTGAATTTTATTTTGACTTGATTTCTATGTTTGCCTAATTAAACCAAGTAACTTTTATTTAAAACTTTTTTTCGCATCTTTAATAATTATTGAGATATTTGATTTTTTTGAAAATCGCGATTTTCAGTTTTTTTAAATATTTTCTAAACTGCTCGGAATTTTGAAAATTTCTCAACATAATCTGAATCAGCATAGAAAACTGCACAACATTGCCCTTTTAACCAGATCTCTAGCTTTAAGAATAAGAAAGATACCCATGCAATCCTACTCTATTTAGGACACCCTGTATAATACTTCAGTTAATCCTCTTACCCAGAAAAGAAGCCGACTACGTTCTAATGGTTATTAGCAATAATTATAACAATAAAAGACAAGTTTCTAGGTTATAAAATTTAAAACAAACAATTTGATTTAATGGATAGTACTTATCAGAGACAATACTGTTACTTATGTGATGTAATAATCAATTCTTTTGAATACAAAAAATATTATTATGGACCAATGTAACGGCTATAACAACCGTACTCGTAAGAAATTCTTTACAACTAGTAATTTTTTTTTCGAGTAGGAGTGTAAATATTACTTGTATATGACTTAAAACAACAAGCAACACATTAAACAATCTGCTTATAAAAAGAAAACAGTAGGAAAATGCAAACCATTATTTTAATGTGTGGTCAGTACTCACTGATTCTTAATAATGTTTATTTACGGAAAAATCCATTTTATAAAAATAATAATAAAATTAAAGTAATATAATCATGGAAAAATATAACCTTAAAACTAATTTTAAACTATCGGTGCACGTACATACAAATATATACACAAACTCTTAAATTTATTTACAATGTCTAATATTTTTTAGATGCGACATAAACTGCACAGAGTATTATGAAATAAATCGAAGTTTCGATGCAATGACAGCTCGTTTGAAACTCGCATGAATCGAGAAATTGGGCTATTGTAACCATAATTCGTATTGTGAAATGGAATACGAAATATGGGGGCTTGTCTAGTCGAACGATTCGTAGGTTTAACAAAAAAAATTATTAGAGACAAAAGAGATGAGCACTGTACATAATTAGAAATGAGTTTGTAAAAGAATGACAAGTCCGCATGAAATCTTCGACAACATAATTTGTTAATTCGCAAGTCGCAGGAAACTAAGCTGAGGTTTAATGGACTAGTATAGCCCAATTTATAGGCAATTGATTTCAAAAATTTATTTTGTACATTTTCAATAGATTTAATATAAGTAGCCTGAGTTGGTGACCAAACACATGAAACATATTCCAGATGTGAGCGTACAAACGAAAAATAAACAATTTTGAAAGAATTGGGTGATAAATCTATTGACAGTCGTTTAATGTAGCCTAATATTTTCGACGCACGACAACAAATTGCATTAACATGACTATCAAAAGACAATGTGCTATCGAATATAATTCCCTAATCTTTAATTTCATTTACTCTCACAAGGACAGTGTCATTAATCGAGTATTCAAAATGTATTACCTGTTTTTTACGAGAGAAACTTATTGTTTTACATTTTTCTATGTTAAAGAAAAGGTCATTATATTGGCACCAATTGTTAATTGCTGTTAGGTCATCTTGCAGTAATTCACAATCTTCTAGTGTTGCAATTTCCCTATACATTTTTAAGTCATCTGCAAATAACAAAAATGAGGAGTTCTTTATGACTTGGGAGATATCATTAATGAAAATCAAAAACAGCAATGGACCACAATACGAACCTTGAGGCACATCAGATAAAACATGAATCGGATGTGATAAATGATTCTTTATTTTTACACACAGTGTACGACCTACCAAGAAACTTTTGACCCATTCTATTACAGAAGAATGGAATCCTAAGGCAGACAGTTTGGCAACTAAAATTTCAAAGTTTACACGATCGAATGCCTTGGCAAAATCGGTATAAATGGTGTCAATAGAATGTTTAGCCTCCAGACCATGGATAAGAGACATTTTGTACGATAGAAGGTTTGTTGTTGTAGATCTGCCTATACGGAAACCATGCTGTTCGTCAATAAGTATATTCTTGCACATCCAATTTAATTTTATTGTAATGAGTTGGTCGAATAATTTAGGAATAGCAGAATGTATCGAGACACTGCGGTAGTGAGTAACGTCTTCCCTTTCACCGGTTTTATGTATTGGTGTTATAAAACCTTTCTTCCAGAAGTTTGGAAAAAATATTCTGTTTTACCAATGATTGAAATAGTATAAATAATGGAATAGTTAAAGAATAGATACAGTTTTTCAGTAAATTGGAAGGTACACCATCAGGACCTGTACTGTTACTAGATTTTAAATTACATATACCATCAAATATTTCGCTTTAGGAAAATGCAAAGGGCATGTGATTTACTTCTGCCGTAGTGGTAAAAGTTGGTACCTGCAATTGATTATGATTGCTATAAACAGTGGAGAAGTATTCGGCAAACAGATTAACGCATTGAGATCCATCGCTGCTAGTAACATTATTATAATGCATATTAATTGGAAATTCGGGGACAGAACTAGACATTTTAACAAAGTTCCAAGAATTTTTTGGGTCGTGAGATATATTTGTGTTTACAGAATCAATATATTGGTTGTATAAATTATTTCGCAAATCAATACACTTAGTACGTAATGATTTAAAATGTTCATAATTTTGAGAGTTCTGGCATTGCTTGTATATTTTATGAGCATACTTTTTTTGCTTTATTAAGCTTATAAGATCTTTACTAAACCAAACTGGGTATGTGGAAGATGTTATACGTTTAGTAGGAACAAACTTTTCTAAAGCATTGTACATAATGTCGTAAAATATGTCCATCATATTATCGATATTACTCACATCTAGAACTTTCCACCAGTTAATAGACAATAAAAAGTTATTCATTCCCGAATAATTAGCCCGTGCAAAATTATATACATATTCATCATACTGAAGTGATTTAATGGGTGTTTTTAATGGCATTGAAATTAAGTAAGGAACATGATTTGCACAGCAAATCGGAAGCTTTCGAAACCTTGAATCCCTCATGTGCAAATATAAAATCTAAGAAAATATTATTTTCATCGGTATATTACAAATTTGAAACAGATTGAAGTAACTAAAATATTCCACCAGTATTTGAGCCGGATATAATGACGAGTTGGTGTTAGCAAGTCCAAGTTCATCATTAGACCATTTCGCGGTAGGAATATTGTAATCACCACATATAATAAATTTTGAATCAGGATAACTTTCGGCAACATTTTCAATAGTAGTGCAGTGTTGTAAATATTTATCCGGAGGAGAACTCAGCGGAAAATACGCTGCACATATAATTAAATTGGTATTACATATAGATACAGAAACAAACAAATGTTCAACTAGACTAATTCCAACTGAAATATCATTACTTATAAGACTATTGAGAACTGCGATCATGATACCACCCCCACGGATTTTGTTACTCGAAAGTGAAGAGCGATCCATCCTATAAATTGTATAATTGTTAAGTTTAAATTCAGCATTATCGATATCATTATCCAGCCAAGTTTCTATAATAATTATGATGTCATACACACAACAACTAACATTTAACATAAAACTATTTAATTTAGTGCGCATGCCACCCACATTGTGGTAATAAATATTCAGTTTTTTGCTGGCGTGTTACTTGAAGTTGATACTTGCTGTCTAGCAGGGGCCTTCACGATTTTGGGAACTCCCGATAAGTATTTTATCACTAAATTTTCTTCTCCATTTTTCTTGCGCTGTTCCAGGTTTGTTTTCAAGACTTTGAATTCATTTCGTTGTGTAATGGTTCGGTCGTAACTAAATTTAACAATGTTGTCTCTTAAACTTATGGTTTTTGAGATATTTTTCACAAGGTCACTGTTCTCCAATATACACTTTAATGGTCTAGGCCGAGTACCTTTACCACCAACTCTAAACATCTTAACTGGTTTAATTTCGACCGATAGTGGGTTTAAGCAATTTTGAATTGTAACTAGTTCCTCTTCATATTTCACTTTGGGTACAGTAGCGGACGATTCGGGTACATTGTAAACCATTAGGTTATTACTGCGTTTACGACGATCTTCTAATTCGCATAGTATGTCATTACCTCGTTGTTCAGATATGACTGTGTTGCTAATATTCGTTTTATCAACATTATTATAAACCTCGTTTTGCCGAAGTTCAATATTATTGACCTCAACTTCGACATTCTTCATTTTTCCTTCCAACAAATCGATTTTATCGTCTAATTTATTAATAATTGTTGAAATTCAGTTTTAAATGGTTCAAAGTATTTTTGCAGCATTTTATCGAAAATTGTCTTAATTTGAGACAACTGAATTTTATTAAAGCTGCCGGTAGTTGGATTTTGACATCTTGTGCACACCCAATTAATATTACGGTTTTTTCGGACTTGGGTTATTTCCTCTTCTGATAAACCCGTGCATTTTGCGTGAAACCATTTATCGCAGGAGCCTGTGCATTTTAGGTAAAATGAGTTTGCGCTAATATTGCAAGAGCACTGGTCACACGGAAAACCCATTGTTAATTTTAGACGAAATTAATATTTTAGTGGTAAATACGAACAACATGCGTTAATTGATATTGGAATCCCCGATCAGATGAATCTCGTGACGACCCGGTAAATCGATGCTCCAATATTTAAATTGCCAAAGAAACCACGGCCACATGCGTAAAAACAACGGTGATATCTTAAAGGATTAAAATAAAAATAATAAGTAATTTCTAAGTTTTGCTTTTCGAACCAAATGGCTTTCATTTGAAACATTTAATTTGAAAAAAAAAACATGTCTGTTTTTTAGTACAGTCTGTAATTATTAAGATATTTAGAAAAAAAGAAAATGGCTTTCAGTTTTTTCTTTATAAACTTTGTAAAATTTATAATTTTTGTTAACGAAATCTGAGTAAGTATACAACTTTACGCATTTAACTCGATCTCAATCATTAATAATGTGAAAGTTACCTATACTGTCCTACCCAATTTAGGACATCATGTATACCTTTATAATTCGTTTATGAGCAGAAATAGCTACATACATGTATATAGGCATATTATACCGGGTGTGGCACTTAAGACGCCTCGGACCATAGCTCCTTTACGATAAAAGCTATCGAAAAAAATCTAAGAACAAAGTGGTGCATAGTTACCGTCGCTATGTTTTAAAAATATTTCTAATCATCAGTGGCGTGCCGTACTCCAGTGGCGTACCAAACTTATGTTTTTTTAAATGGAATGCCCTATTTTTTATTGCAGATTTGGAAAGTGCTCGACGAGTACTTATTTTTTTATCTAACATGTTATACCCTTCACTTTAGCGGTTTCGCTGTTATAACCCCTTCTTTCAAAATTGCGCCCCATTTTTGAGATTTTTTTGTAGAGAAACTAATTGACGCCGGCGCCTAAATTTTGAATTGAGGTACAGGTTAAGACCTCGTATACCTTCACATAATTTTTTTTCGGGTAATTTATGGAAAAAAAATAATTTTTGATTGATCTTCGCATGTTGTCATTTTTTCCGAAAATTTCAAATGGCACCCCCCTAAAAAAATTACGGCGTTGTACAGCCAAAACTCTAAATTTTTCATTGGTGTAAAAAAAATTACATATTGCATAACAAAATTTCGGAGAAAAAAGGAATTTCATCGCAAATGTCGGGAAACGTTTTCCGTTCCCAAGTGTGCCATGAGAAAACAAAAGATTGGTAATTGTCAAAGTAAATTATTAGACGTCAGTAGCAGCCATAAGTCATTTTTGATAAACGTTCTAAAAATGTTCCGAACTCAAGAGGAAATGGTTGACATGATATTTATTCTTGGAGAATGTAACAAGAATTGTTTCTTGGCATCACGAGTGTACGCTGCGAGATATCCGCACAGGGCACATCCAAATGAACGTGCGTTTCAAAAAGTGTTGGAGAGATTTACTACTACGGGAAGTCTGAAACGGCCAAGGAGAGTTAGAAAGAAGGCAGTTATTACCGAAAATAATTAACTGCGGTATATCACCAGAAGTTGCGGTTATGCCTCCAGCAGGAAGGTCGTCATTTCGAACATTTAGTTTAAGTTGTTAAATTTTCTTTATCTGCATTTTTCATATCATGTTGAATAAATAGGTACATACTATTATGTTGACCGTATTTGTGTATTTGTTTTGGTACTTTGACAATTACCAATCTTTTGTTTTCTCATGGCACACTTGGGAACGGAAAACGTTTCCCGACATTTGCGATGAAATTCCTTTTTTCTCCGAAATTTTGTTATGCAATGTGTAATTTTTTTTACACCAATGAAAAATTTAGAGTTTTGGCTGTACAACGCCGTAATTTTTTTAGGGGGTGCCATTTGAAATTTTCGGAAAAAATGACAACATGCGAAGATCAATCAAAAATTATTTTTTTTCCATAAATTACACGAAAAAAAATTATGTGAAGGTATACGAGATCTTAACCTGTACCTCAATTCAAAATTTAGGCGCCGGCATCAATTAGTTTCTCTACAAAAAAATCTCAAAAATGGGGCGCAATTTTGAAAGAAGGGGTTATAACAGCGAAACCGCTAAAGTGAAGGGTATAACATGTTAGATAAAAAAGTAAGTACTCGTCGAGCACTTTCTAAATCTGCAATAAAAAATAGGGCATTCCATTAAAAAAAACATAAGTTTGGTACGCCACTGGAGTACGGCACGCCACTGATGATTAGAAATATTTTTAAAACATAGCGACGGTAACTATGCACCACTTTGTTCTTAGATTTTTTTCGATAGCTTTTATCGTAAAGGAGCTATGGTCCGAGGCGTCTTAAGTGCCACACCCGGTATAATGATGTAAGTAAGTTTTTCTCACCAATGATTATTGACCAGAGATTTTTTTGCCTAGCTTTGTTTAAGCAAAGTATAACAAATATAACTGATTGAGGTTGGCGGCATATAACAAATGTATTTGTATTCGTGCTTTTAAATATTCTGGCAGTGAGATATTAATAGAAAAAAGAAATAATCCTGGTCGAGAGTTATATGCATTATGATATGAATATGTGATGGGGATTGTATAAATTTGCTTATAAATGGCTTACTGTGATTACTTACAAAACTACGAAGTTTTGTCATTTGTGCAATGATTCCTGCCCATCGAAATTTTATTGCAGGTTACCTTTTTAATATTGAACAAATTTAAAATATTTACCTAGTACATACATAGCTGTAACATAATTCATATAATAACAATAGAGCATTTAAATTATTGATATTATGAACGCCGGGGTTATTAAAACATGCTCAATCAATACAGATAAATCTTTAACTTTGAGTAACAAGAGAATGGTTTCCACCATAAATTCATGGTAATCCATAATTGGAAAATATTAATTTTTAGTGGTGGCTTTAACATAGTGAATTTATTATTATTAATTCAGTTTATTTTATGTATTTATTTAATCCTATTCCTTTTTACATTTCGGTGTTAGGCGATTTACATAGTTACATTTTACATTGTTTTCAACTTTATAACCGGTTATTTTGAAAAACCAAGAACACCCATTCTTTGATTTTTAAAAAACTTCATATAACCCCTACAGCAAACAATTTTGTGATAAGTGATACATAGTTTATTTTGGGAGACGAAAAGCTACTCAAAAATTAAATAAAAAATCGAGGCCCACAGTTAAGAAAATAAAGTTTACGTGGTTATCTAAATAACGAAACATCCTATTTGAAAAATAAAATTTATTTTCTGGAAGAGCTTATAAAATAGTCCGCAAAAAGTGCTCTCGGTTTTTCAAAATATTCAGTAATAAAGTTGTAAAAAATAAAAACCATAATTAGATTCGTTTAAAAATTATTTATTGTAGTGCCGATACTAACTAACTAAGATCTAACTGGTAATAAAAGCGACTTACCTCGATAAGAAGTAAATTATCCAAAGACACTTTTACATGTTACAAAAATATGCATTTGCACAATATGCTGAACGTCCCTTGCAGCGCGTGCAAATAAAATGATTCATGTCTGGTTCAGCTGGTGCAGTACAGAGTGTAAATTCAAATGAGGCAAAGGGGAATTAACTACCTGAATAATCTCCCAGTAACTGTTACAAAAAGATCTAATTTAAATATTTTGCATTGTCATGCGAATTAGCGATTCCAGATATAAATTCCCCGCAATCCTCCCCATGCTAATATCAACAAAACATACACTGTTCGCATTTAACGGATCTATCAATTTCATTAGATTTGATTTAATTTGTAATAATATGTTTATAATTTTAACATAATTTTGAGGAAATTATTTAATGGATTTACAAGTGTAATTTTGATGCGAAAATAAGAATATAATCAGGTTAGTACAGAATGGATTGTAGACAATTTATTTTATTTATTTATTTTACAATTATTACGTAAAAAATGGCTTCGATAAAAAGTTTTATCGGTTTTGACTATTTAAACTTATAATCATTGCCTACGTCAAACAGAAGTAATGTAACATTTTCCTAAACTATAAGAAACTGATGTATATTGTACAATCAAGTAGACTGTAAATTTGACAATAAATCCTACATTGTTCGTATGCGACATAATCTGGTAATAGTTTGAATTCATCAAGCGTGCAAACTAACAAAGTAACAGGATTTTTAATAATTTCTGGTAACGATTTACAAAATTGTTTATCAAGGTTTTGCATGTGTGACTACATATTTAGGTTTTTCAACGAAAACGTTTCTTTGAATACTTGATTAAACTGAATTTAAATAATAATCTCAAATATTATTTTACATCCAAGTCAACATTAATATTTTATAAATTTGACCAGTATTAATTAATTATAGTAGTTTATTCTACAAAATGCAGAAAACGAGCGAATTAGATTTAGCTGAACGTTTGAAAATACATTCGTGTAGGAAACAATAAAAGGCAGATCGCAAAAATAATGAAATGTCCTCACAGCACTGTAACATTCACCATAAATTGAAAGACATGAAACTTTAAAAAGAAGTAGAAGAAAACGCATTACAAGTGGCAATTGGTAAAAACTTTAAAAAATTCGAAAAATGTCATCTTGTGACTGACTGCTGACTTATTCAGAAGTACTGAGAAAAAGTTTCCACTAGAACATTAATAAGGCTTCAAAAACTTTGGCCGTTAGAAAAGAATATAAATAACCGTGTGTAGTGGTGTGGAGAACACAAAAAATTCATTGAGGAGGATTAGTCGAATTTCGTATGGTTGGACGTTTGGTATAAAGTATATTCACTCCATGAATTCTAAATTCATTTAAAACAGATCATAATAACAAGAACAAGTCAAATTATTATTAGTTTTTATTTAGAAGCTTAATTATTTTTGTAATAATTCAGGTATTTGGCACCAGGGGCAACCTATGTAAGACACAGATTGGGCGAAAAATGCAAGCCATAATATGTGATACCAACCGTAAAACACGAAGGAGGATGTATAGTTTGATCAATAAATCTTTGCGTGTGCGTCATTACCGAAGACTGAGTTTTCTCGCGTTGGACGACATACGTACACACATCATTGCGTCTAATTTAACTTATCATACAGAGAGTAAACGCATGAAAATGTTGTCGAAGATTGGTTCAGCTATCTATGACGTGCACGCAATGATCCATTAATCAACGTATATGAATGATATGGAGTTGCATGTCGGTAAATGGAATCGGTGAAGTCGTGGTGTATGAGGGCCGAATGAACTCGAAAAAAATCATTCAAGTACTGGGACTGGAAATATTGTAAAATATATTTGTATAACTACAGTTGTTTGATGAATCAAAAACATACTCTTTCTGGATTTTCAGTGTTGATTCGAAGAGTCTCGAAAATTCTGAGGAAGATGAAAGTAAGTTCACACATCTAATGACTTTTTATAAAAATGTATTTTTAATATATCTTGTCCGAAAGATGTTGCAATATAGAATCGATCGCTATTAGCACTCAAATCCATCGAAGAACGCAATTACCTACTCCTTTAAAACTGTGCAATCCCGATGATCTACATTGATGCGAAAGACTTTAAATGGTGATTTTTCAGCAAAAAAAAATAAGGAAGGTCTTTCATATAATTTTTTGTTCAAAACCCCTTCCTCTCAAAATTACAGCCCTCTAAAATTAAGGGAGAAAAATGTTTTTATTCTATATATCCACTACGGAAGAATTCAGAACAATGAAATTTGGCAGATAACTGTTCCTAATAAAAAAAATTTTTGACGATTTTTGTAACCCTAAAATGTCATTACAAAGGGTTGAAAAATCAACCTCTATAATAGCTAACGTCAGAACTTTTTAATGCGTCTACATTTTTCTATTTTAAAATTTGATTTAAATGGAGGGTTTCTATCTGCAACTTTTATGTCTCTTGACATTTTCTCTTAAAATTGTTAGTTTGGTCACAAAAAAAAATAATGCTCAGACCTATTTGACAAATTCACAGATTGGTTATTATTTGTTAAGAAAAATCAAGTAGGCAGGTGTCATAACGACAAATATTTTTATAGTTGTGATTTTATCGGTGGTTTTTCTAATCTCCCATGAACTAAAAACAATTTATTACTTAAGTAAATACAATGGTAAACTACACAAATGCCGAAATAGCAGACATGCATTTTGTAGATACAGTGCGCGCCTAAAGTATGGAAAATATTCAGTAAAACTGAAATAATTTTTTTTTTTTTTAAATCCTCGAACAGGTCGATTTTCTTTTATAAAAATTTACATTTTTGCATGAAAGTCGATTTTCAGTCGTCATTTATTTTCGAGTAATGACGTAAGCCATTTTGTTTTTAATGACAACCCTCTATGATTGATTTTGAGAGATATTTTCACTGTCGAACCGGCAGTATGAAAATTTTGCTATACATTTTGCGAGTAAATGACAATTGAAGGTGAGAACCCAATATTTAGAGTTTTTACAAAATGACCTTGTTTCAGCGCTTGTAGCAATTTTTCCAAACAAAAATGATCTTAAACTTCCATATACTATAATATGGTTTCAGCAAGACGGCACTAAGCGCGTTTTTTTGTTTTTTGTTTTGTTTTTTTTTTGTTTTTCTTCTTGAACATTTTGAATATAATTCAGGCTAATTCTGGGCATTCATGCGGGGTGCGCCATCTTGCTGAAACCATATCGTATCATATGGAAGGTCAAAATCATTTTTGTTTGGAAAAAAGCGCCGGAACAAGGTCATTTTGCAAACACTCTAAATATCAAGTTCACACTTTCAATTGTCATTTATTCGAAAAATTTCCTATGTAAGATGGCAACATTTTTATACTGGCAGTTCGACAATGAAAAGATCTCTCAAAATCAAAAACAAAAATAGTGGGTTGCCATTTAAAAACAAAATGGATGCCGTCATTACTCAAAAACAAATGACAACTGAAAATCGACTTTCATGCAAAAATGTGTATTTTTATAAAAGAAAATCGACCTGTTCGAGGATTTTTTCCAAAAATATTGAATTTTGGCTTTACTGCATATATTCCATATTTTAGGTGCGCACTGTATATGGTCATGCTAACGGAAATGGGTGAAGGATTTACGTTTTGAAATAGAAAAATGTCGACGCATTAAAAAGTTCTAATGCAAACTATTATAGGGGTTGATTTTAATAACATTTTAGGGTAACAAAAATCGCCAAAAAGTGCCATTTTATTAGGAACAGTTATCTGCCAAATTTCATTCTTCTAAATTCTTCCATAGTGGATATATGAAATAAAAACTTGTTTTCTCTCAACTGTAGAGGGCTGTAACTTGAAGAGCAAGGAGTTTTCAACAAAAAATGTATAAACGATCTCCTTTCAGATGTGCTGAAAAATCACCTTTTGAAATCTTTCGCATCAATTTATAAACACCCTGTATATACAATTATATACACATTACTGAAGATATTGGTTATACTTCTAGTTACAACTGCTAGCAGTGAAATGTCATTTTTTACGTTATGAAGGGCCGGTTTCACCAACGTCAAACAGTTATTCGAAGAATAACATTTAACATGGTCTAGTTAAATATATTTACGCTTCACCAACACATTTCTGACTCTAGTTAACCATTCAATGAATAAGAGAGACTGCTTGTAAAACTGGCTTTATTATTTGACAATTCCTCATAAACGGCAGTTTCAGGTTGGTGACGCAAAAGCGCCAAATCCAATTTGTTTTCTTTTTCTATAAATTCTATGGAAGTTTTCAAATTAAAAAAATGAATTTCATTTAGAAACATTGCCGCTGACGTCACACGTCAAACATTTGTAACGTCAAAATATTTTTCAGTGCGTCAAAAAGTGCGCAATAATAAACAAAAATCGACGTGTCTGAGCGATTTTTTTTAACATTTAATAGAGCAATTATGAATTTTGCGCGGAATTTTATCACCACTCATTTGCATTTGATTTTCTGTTAAAAATAAAATTATTTAAATTTGTCTCTATTCCTGTTTTATTTTAAAAAAATGGTGATGTGGCCATCATGCTACTTTCTCCGACTTGTTGGTATCATAGCCATTTATATTTACGTTTTCATGGTTTATGTTCTATTTAAATCATATTTTAAATGTACATCGAGCGTTGTGTAAACTCGAATGAAACTGACGTCAAAATTATGAAAGAAGGAAAAATTGAACTTCAATTTGAAAAGTTTACTCAGTTTACTCAAAAACTAAAGAGATTTCGAAAAATACTTATTCTTTGTAAGTTGTTTATTTTAGCATTCTCTACAATTATTATTAACATAAATTTGCTGTAACTATTATCGTTTTATAATTATAAACCAAAAATTAAAAAAAAAAATTGTTTCTCGAATAAAAATGATTTTATGAAAAATGTTTTCAAGCAAAAGATGTTCATTTCTTTGTTGTCTTCAATGTTTGTTTAAACATTTTTGTGATATTTTTCATATTTAAGAAAATATTGGCAAAAAACCAAAAACAGTTAAGGTACTCGAAATTTTACCAAAAGCTTTTCAGTTCTTCAGATTATTAAATAAGACGGACGTTGAAAGTTTCATATCAATTGCTCTATTAGTTTTTGAGATACAGCGAGCACAGACAGACACACAGGCACACATACACACACAGCACAAAAAAATGGTTTTCCAGAAATTGTTGAAATGGCATCTAGGGACCCCAAAACGGATATTTCCGTAAAAAAATTTTTGAAAAAAAAATCACGACCGCAATACTTTCTCGTACTTCGTAACGGAGAAAGTAAAAATCCGTACATCTTTTAAGGAAACTGTCTAATAGCAAATTCATATTTCATGAATATAAATTAAAACCCACTCATCGTGAATATTAAATTTTGAATTAATTAAATTAAAAGCAGATAGTTCACTTGTGTTTCAAAATTTTATTTTATTTTAAATTATTAGTTGGTAAGAAGGATCAAAGTCATAACCCATAATGGCAAATTATTTGGGAACAATTGATTATTCTGCAAGAGAATGGGAATACTTAAACTAATACTTAAATTAATTAATTAACAAATTTCGTATTTTTATAAGTTAATTTATATATCTTACAGAAATTCGTTATTTATGCAACAAGTGAGTAAAGTAATACTGTTTTCCACGAGGAAAATTGACGCGCGAGCCGAAGTCAAGTGAGGCAATTCCTAGAAGAGAAAAAAAGTTGCTTTACTCTCGAGTTTCATACAATTTTTTTAGAAAAAACAATCGATATAACCGTAATTAATTGTTATACACAGTTGATTCGATATAATAACTTGAACTTTAGGTATTTTGATATAAAAATGTCTTCAATTTGAGGCTAGAAAACTGAATAAATTTTAAGATTAAAATTGATGATTAACTTATGTGGCGATTTAATCAATGATTAGCGTTATTTGTAGTGCTGGGAATTTTTATGATTTGTGTATTCGAATATTCGTTCAAGAAATTATTCGAATACTCGAATTATTCGAATATTCGAATAATTCGAGTATTCGAGTATTCGAGTATTTGAGTATTCGAGTATCCGAGTATTCGGGTATTCGAGTATTCGAATACTCGAATTATTCGAATAATTCGAATATTCGCATATATTCGAGTATTCGAATAGTTAGAATATTCGACTATTCAAATATATTCGAATATTCGAATAGTTCAAGTATTTATTTCCAGCATACGTATTTTTTGATAATCATATGATACTAGGACTGCGAATCGAATACAAATAAATCTACAGGTAATTATAATAAATATTCAAATAGTAGACTACCAATAAACGTTATAACGTTTGAAATATTCGAAAAATCTTAAGATTACAAATGTTCATAATTAAATTTTCAATAAATTATGTTTATAGAATTTTTTCTAGGACACACGGTAATGTCTAAAAATGTACACTTCCTTTTTTTTACAAATATCTCAAAAATTATTTGTTTTATAAGCAAAACATAAGAATAAAATATATGTTTAGAATTCAATTTCTTATAAATGACCATTTTTTTGTAAGAGGTGCAGTAGTGTCAGTACGCTCTGTTTTTTTTTTGTTTTTGGAAAATGTTTTAAATTTTATTACTTTTATGAGAAAAATATAAGAATACAAATGTGTTTAGAACTAATTTTCATACAAATTATTTCTATATCATTTTTGCGGGGACACACGGTAATGTGTGTACACTCTAAGTGTTTCTTGTTTTTTTTTTCAAAAAGTATTACTTTTATGAGAAAAGATAAGAATACAAATATCTTTAGAATTAAATTTCCCAATAATTTAATTCTTCTCATTTCTTGGGCAAATAATATTTGAATAATATTTGAATAATATTCGAATATTCGAATATTCGAATAATATTTGAATGATATTCGAATAATATTCGAATAATATTCGAATAATATTCGAATAATATTCGATAATATTCGAATAATATTCGAATAATATTCGAATAATATTGGAATAATTCGAATAATTCGCATACTCGAATGATTCGAATACTCGAA
Source organism: Ocypus olens (assembly GCA_910593695.2). NCBI lineage: Eukaryota > Metazoa > Arthropoda > Insecta > Coleoptera > Staphylinidae > Ocypus > Ocypus olens. The sequence continues at coordinate 8,235,552 of OU343054.1, read as the reverse complement.
TAATTCGAATACTCGAATAATTCGAATACTCGAATATTCGAATAATATTCGAATAATTCAAATACTCGAATATTTGAATAATTCGAATATTCGAATACTCGAATATTCGAATAATTCGAATACTCGAATATTCGAATAATTCTTTTGTGGATTTATTCGTATTCGAATATTCGAGTATTCGAATTATTCGTACTATTCGTATTCGATTCCCAGCCCTAGTTATTTGACGTTGGTGATGATTGTTAATTTTATTCGGTGAATAATCGTTAAATAACGTTTTAACTCACGTTGGTGAAACCGGCCCTAATATGAGCGAAGCGTTCATGACACACTGCGCAAACAATTTTTATAGTTGCGAATCACATATTTTATGAACGCTAATTAATGAAAAAAACTGTGCATTTCATAACGGTCGTAGAAAAAAAAAATTTGACATGCTAAAACGAATTTTTAATATTAATTAATGCATTGTTTGTGTTCTGTCACTTTTCTCGCCGAACTCTGACATTTGAAGTAGGCAGTCAAGATAACGTATTTTTAAAGGATAAATAACTTGAAAATTTGTATACAGTTGTTGCGTACAGGTCATTATTTAAAATTCAAATGGCCAAAAAACCATAGAAATTTTTAAATGCTCTACATTAATATAAAAAATGATTTTTCGAACGTTGATTATGGCTTTATTAAAGTATAAAAAATTGATTGCATTTCAAATTATATTGCTTATAATTAATTTTCAGAACTAATGTTATAATTATGAAACGAAACCACAATCTGATAATTTAAAATCTGTCATTTTTTAGGTTAGTTGAAGTATAATAAATGTTCCAAAATACAAATTCGTTGGTTTAAAGGTATTGTCAGATAACGCCTTGTGCTTCTTAGATGGACCACCCTGTATATAGCAACAGAAATCACTGCCTATTCATAAGCTGGTTATGATTCCAAAAGACAGCACATTTTGCAATGAAATTAATGTAATTCTTTACCTGTAGATACTAAGCTGGTAAAGAATGTTAAAACTTTCAAACATAAGCTATATCAGTATCTATGTTTACAGGAACAGTACAACACGACAGAATACCTAATTATTAAATAATTATATTTATGTATGTGCATATTTTTAGAGATGATTCTGTTTCAAATTTGACGCTTTGCTTGTTTGTTGCTGTTTGGTGATTAATGCGCAAGTTGTGTGATTTCAATTATATAAATGAAGAAAAAATATTATTGTTATTATTATTATCAATAACAGCGTCATCCTCGCTGATTTAATTACGACTGAATTGTTTAAATGATATTGTGCTGTGTGTGTGTGTAACAAACATTATAATAAATAAATTTTGTCTCTTGAAATTTTCTTTCCAACATCACTCGTCCAAAAATGCATATTTAGGATAAATACGACTGCATTAATATTTGTTATATAGGAAGCGTAACTTCGTTACACATACTTTTATATGGAATAAAACACTTTTTACTTTGTATATTTTTGTTTGATTTATTCGTTTGACTGTAGTTTCGGCAACTAAGTTTGCCATTATCAAAACTACATTCCATACGACATTACATTACTTGTTGGTATACTTTGCTAAGGGAAAATTGGAACAACTCAAAATATACATAATGAAGTTTTCAAGCCAATATCATAACGAAACAATTTATTCGTATAAAAATATAACATAATATAAATATAATAAATAAAAATCATGTCACGTAACTACAATTGCAGAAATTTACTTACATTACAAAATGCAAGAACGATACCATTCACTTCAACGTTCTTCCTGGTACTAATCTTTCTCGTATATATCTTCCGTGTTTTACCTACGAATGCGGAAGGGTTTAATGTAAGTAGCAAGTTCGCAGGTAGACATATGTGATCCCTTACTTGTACACACTACAATAAGGAAAAGGGTTTAATACAGATTTTCGAGTTTATAATTAAGTCGTTCTTGGCTTATGCAAATGATCCACTTTTGACGTGGGTAATCGCACCACAAAAATGTCTAGCAATAGTCCGGAAATTGGGTATCAAGTAGAAAATATTGGAACTAGATAAGCGGTCACAATGACGGTAAATTTAATATAAAGGACATTATAAAGTAATCGGTAGATAAACAAGGCTGCGAAGTCGAAACAATAATTAAATCGTGAAATGTAACATAATTCGAACTGATATTTATCTAGTTGGCCAAGAATAGGAGGTAGGTAGTCTTTTTCGTGGACATGATTATTAACTAAAATGCAGGTCAATATATAAAGTTAAAAAAAAATGCAGTGCAACGTTTCTTATAAGTATTAAATATTGCTCATAGGCCGTTTAATGCTTGGTTAGAAAATTTTCCTTGCTCAAAAAATTCCGTTATTGTGAAAATCCATAATAACTTATCTAAAATATAATGACGAATTTTTGACTTTGACATGGTCGCTCTTTATTACTAGATAAAGTTTAAAAACATCATTAAGATTTAAAGTGTTGCAACGAATACATTTTCATGTTAGTAAGGAATAGACCGACGTTATTATAAAATATGGTATTGTAGAAACACAATATGTACAGAAGGGACTTTTTTCTAATAACAATTTATTTATAATAATTCATTTTCAAGTAAATTAAACTTTAACTTCAATTAGTATTTAAATATTGGGCGTTTACAAACACTAGTAATAATACAAACATTTAAAACACAGGACTTCTCATTCATGAACATATTATCTAAACCATATCAATAGCCGAGTATGTAATCTTATTATAACACGTGTCTTTTGTATTTGCTGTGCATAAAACTTTGAAGTCTCCTCTCTTCTTATAAAAGTGAAATTTTTACTTTTATTGATTCCCGTCTCTTACAAAGCATTTTTGAAAGTTGCTTGCTTGTTATACGTCAATTTTAACGACTAACACTTAACGTGTGTTCCACATTCTACGAACCAATTATATTTTATATTTAATATTGAATTTTATACAGGCCAATAAACTTTATTATTCACGTGCTGGTAAAAATATGTTTTCATCGCATCAAGTTTTTCACGCTCCCGTGAGCGATAAATCACACGAGCCTTAACAAAATTTTCATTCTCATTCTCATTCGAGTATACAAGTGATAGCCTAACATTAATAAGGGCGGAATGTATATCACATATAATTTACTTCTAGGAAGCACTTTGTCTCAAACTGTATAACACGTCTATGAAATGTGTAAAGATGAAAACGTATTGTAGGGCAATAACTACGAATTTATCAGGAAGTGAAACGAGGAGCGTTGTGCATTTCTGATCAAAGCCTTATACCCGTCATCGATAGAGTAGCGTGAAGTATTTCACTTCTATTTTACGAATTATTTATAGATTTATTCGAATAAATTAATTATTTGTTGAAATTGAGCTGGAAGTTACAAGAACTGGGTGGTGGACGACTTCCAGATATGGAAGTTAGCTATAAATAGATCAAAATAACAGTACTCAAACGCAAAGCACATTATTTAGGAAAGGTAAGTCAAATAAAAATTTGAAAAAAGTAATTTGAGATGTCACGTTATTATGCTACATAATATGAAAGTAAAATTCGGATCAATTCACGTATTCTTTAGCACTGATTCGCACGTCGCGTCTGCAGTTAAAACGAATTCGTCTCGTTTTACAAATCTGCAATCATTATGATATCATATTAGATATATTAACAAGATCTAATAAGCATAGACTTTTAATTTTCAACTGAAATACCAATAAAATATATTTGTAACATACTAAGGGCCGGTATTTCAATGTCGGCTTAAGCTGTAGATTACGTAAGCTGAAGTTTATGTTAAGCTGCAGTTTATTTATGATTGCGTTTTTCAAGCATTACATAAACCAAGTTTACTTATCCTATCAAAAATTGTGTTGGCAATACAATATTACTACATATTTTTGAGTTGGCATTGAAATGTGACTATTGCGACTATCTTCATACTTAACATTTTCTCTCATAATTCCTGTCATAAACAGCTGATTATCGTACATGCTTCCTTAATTATTGATTTCCTTTTAACACTTGCTTTAATTTCGGCTATGTTTGTTACAAGCAGCACATTATATCCCTTCATACCTTTTCAGAAAATATGTATTTACCATTCAGGTAATAAAAATAATTGTTTCGAGCACCCATACACATACTTCTTTTGATAATCTAATCTGTCCACAAACACTACTTCACTCCATAGATTAAAATGATCAAACCACTTTTTTGGCAGACGCGGAGGTCCATAAATGATTGTAATAAACCATCATCGGTTAATTCATGCAATATATCAATCCACATCATATTTGTATTGTCCATTTTGAAGGTTATAAACTGCCGCTTTACCCGCTAAGCGGTCGTCGCCGGCCGCTTACGAAAGCCGTACTTTAAGCTAGGTTTATCGATAAACCGTGGTTGAAAAACACCTAAAAATACCTTATACTGAGTTTAAGGATAAGCCTGGTTAAAGCCGCTATTGAAAAACCGGTCCTAAGGGGTAATAATAAATATTTGTCCTATAGATTACCATAGCAATACACAACGACTTACAAGAAATGTAATTGTTAAAATGAAGCATTATCGTGTTATAATATTTTGAAAACAGCTCGTCGATCTTAATGGATAAGCATACATCAACCAACAAAAGTAATATCTTCTCATTTCAGAAGTTCTTTTTGAAGTTCATCAAACATTAATCCATCGCATCAACCAAGAAACAAAGATCATTTAATTCCGAAACTTCTTTCTGAAGTATCAATTCCACACCACACCACTAACACCTGTGGTTTTGTATTGCAGCTGATCGAAAAATTGATTTCACCGGAATGGAGGAAGACAATTGGCGAAGCCAATTCCTCCGAAGCAGCAGAGAAAACCTTTGACACACTGCTCGAGCGTCTGAGACTTGAAGAGCATCGACTGAACGAGTTTGAGCAACCAATCGGATCAACGTCACATGCCCTCATTGTTAAGTCATACCAGAAGTCAGGATCGAGACAGCAACAGTCAGCGAGACAGGGCAGCGGAAACGTGAGTTGTGTCAAGTGCGGATAGAAAGGACATGTGAAGAAGCACTGCCGTAACAAGTCGTTTGCGAAGTACGTGGCTTATTGCAAAGAGAATTATGCGTGCAATGTAAGGGACATTTTTTAAAGGACTGCAACAAGCGAAGTGACAAAAGCGTGAACGAGACAGCAGGCAGACACGATTCCCTACAGGCAAACCACACAGCGTTGATAACCGTGGGGTTGTCGGCAGCTACCATCGACAGGATTAACGCAAATCGAAACTCGAAAAACTGTTGGTACCAGGATTGTGCAGCATCCCAGCACTTGACGTCCCGGAGAAGCTGCTTCAGCACCTACACTGAACTCAATAGTCCATCGATCATCACAATTGGGGACGTGACTAGTCTGGAGGAAGTAGGCATTGGAAACGTTGAAGTAGAGGCTTTTAACGGTAAAGACTGGTAGACTGGTACCAAGCTGTGTTAGAAGACGTCTTGTATGTGCCAAAGTTGAATTTCAATTTGTTCTCAGTGGGTAAGGTTTTAGATAAAGGGTATGTACAAATAGCTGATCAACGGAAGTCAACATTCATGGCAGCAGACCGTCGTCAGATTGTGGCAATGGCAGAACGTGACGGAAATCTGTTTCAGATGAAGCTACGTCGGGAGAAGCAGAAGCAGTGCCTGATCAACGCCTCGGTCAGGCCCTGGCACAATCGACTGGCTCAGCAGCATGTCAAATACATCAGGAACATACTCGACAGGATCCAGATTGAGAATTGAGAATGTATCTTTGACTTGTGTGCCCGTGGACATTAATAAAGTATATTATTATTATTATTATTGACTACATCGATGACTGGAACGATCATGTATGCGAGGGATGCGTTTTTGGGAAACAGCACTGCAGATCTCATCCCAGTAACGTCAAGGTCGCAGAGCAGTCGCTGGACCTAGTTCATATGGATCTCTGGGAGATGAGGACATCATCACTAGGAGGTTCAAAATATTTCTTCCTGTTTAAAGACAATTACACTCACTTCAGAACCGTGTATTTTCTGAAAACTAAAGATGAAGCATTTGGGAAGTTCTAGGTCTTCATGAAGCAGGTCGAAAATTAATTTGGCAGGAAAGACAAGAGCCTGAGATTAGATAATGGAAAGGAGATCAAGAATGTCAGCACCAGGAAACTTCTGGAGGAGCTAGGCGTGTTCCACACTTTTTCGAACGCCTATACGCCACAACAAAATGGCTGTATCGAGAGGGAGATGAGAATCATCGTCGAGGCAGCTCGCACTGTCATCCATGCAAGGAATTTGGATGAGAATCTTTGGGCAAAAGCGGTTAACTACTCGGTCTTCACCATCAACCAGACAGGGACGAGCTCGGTGAAGAACAAGAGCCCCGCAGAACTGTGGTTTGGACGTTACGTCAATCTCGTCAAGTTGAAGTCGTTTAGATGCGACTGCTACGTGCTTAAGCGCGCCTACAAATGAAGTAAAATGAACCGCAAGTCCAAGAAGAGAACTTTTATAGACATTGACTCGCCGTGTTACTGAATTTACTTGTCTGATGAACGTGACGTCGTGAGTTCAGACAACGTCGTGTTCAGCGAAGTTGAGACTGGAACGTGGACCTACGAGTCAGAGGAGCTGGAAATCGAATCGGAGGATTCAAAGGAGAAACACGAATGCAGCCGGGAAAACGAGGAACCTGAGGATGCAGCGATGGGGTATGCGAATCAGCAGAACGAACGACAGGTCACACGACCAGGATTGCGAAGCCGTCACGAAATTAGGTAACCTGCGAAGTTCACGGACTACGTCATGGGATATCTACAAGGAGGCAGCGTCAACATGGCTATGATTGGCGAGATAAAGGACATCCCAGTATCGGAGACAGACACTGGAGGCAGGCTATGAGGCAGGAGTTAGAGGCACTCACCAGTATGGGAACGTGGAAGCTCGTCGACTGCCCAGAAGGTGTGAGACCTCTGACGTGCCATTGGGTTCTTCGGCAGAAGACGGAAGGCAAGCTCAAGGCCAGAATTGTTGCCCGAGGTTTCGAGCAAGAGGAAGCGGTGGATTACACCCAGACATTCAGCCCTGTAGCGCGATATGCTTCTATCCGTCTCATTCTTAGCCAGGCAGCATCGAAGAAGTTCAAGTTGGTGCCCTTCAACGTCACGACAGCCTTCCTACATGGAGATTTGAAAGAGGACATTTACATGCGATAGCCGGAGGGATTTGACGACGGACCGGGCAAAGTCTGCAAGTTGGTGAAGAGTCTGTATGGCCTCAAATAGGCGCCGAAAAAGTGGAATGAAAAGATCACCGGTTACTTGCAGAAAATAGGCCAATCCTACGGAAAGGATTTCCACGAGACGTTTGCGTCGGTTGCGCGTCAAGGATCTATCAGAGCAGCCGTAGCTTTGGCCCCTTGGGATGGGATGCACATCCACCAGTACGATATCGAGACTGCATACCTCAACGGCGTTCTCGAGAAAGAGGTTTTCATGGAGCTGCCTCCACGGACAAGGGAAGTACTGCAGCACATCGTCGAGAGCAGCGGATGGGACCGAGAATCAGCCAAGAGAGCGACCGAAATGCTGAAGCAGATGGCGACGGGCGACAAGGTGTGTCGCATGAAGAAGGCGCTGTACGGCTTAAAGCAGGCAGGCCGCGCATGGTACTCGCGGCTGGATGCGGAGCTACCATCCCTGGGGGCCGTTCTAACGAAAGGTGATCACCAAAGGAAGCAGCGATACCCGAATGATCATCGTCATCTACGTGGATGACATCCTTGTCATGAACCGACATGGGACGAGGTCCTGGAATTTGGTAGGCGTATGAACCAATCTTTCGAGTTGAAGGACTTTGGTTCAGTGAAGTGATGCCTTGGTATGGACGCAAAGGACATCTTCATTGACCAGAGAACATATATTTCGAACGTTCTTCGGCTATTTAGAATGCAGGACTGCAACCCGATGGCGACTCCAATGGATCCGGCTGGAGCGAGGAGAACCATGAACGGAGAAAGACCGCCCTATCAAGAACGCGAGGGTGCTTGCACTATCTGTTGGCGCCCACCCGACTAGACATAGCTCACGCCACGAGTTCGCTGAGCCAGTACAACGACTGTTTCAGCAAGGCCCACTGGAATGCTGCAAAGAGGGTGCTGAGGTACCTCAAGGGGACCATCGACACTGGCCAACGACGATTTCCTAATGGGATACGTAGATGCGGATTGGGCTGCATCAAAGGACGATCGGAGATCCTTCACAGGATACGTTTTCCTGGCAGCTGGGGGACCTATTTCCTGGGATTCAAGGAAGCAACGCACTGTCGATCTATCAACAGCAGAGGCGGAATACATGGCCCTGACGGAAGCAGCAAAAGAGGATGTATACTTAAAGGGTTTCATGGGCGAACTGGGGACCAAATTGTGATTCATCGAGTTGCGTAACGATAACGTCAGTGCGAAGAGATTGGCCTCGAATCCAGTTCATCACGCTCGGACGAAGCATATTGGCATACGTCATCACTTCATTCGAGAAATAGTTAAGTCGGGGCAAGTGACCGTAAACCACGTAGCATCGGGAGATATGGCGGCAGATGTACTCACGAAACCACTGCAGAAGGATCGACATATGCAAGTTGTAAACTGCAAGCAAAATTTAATCTTACTAAGACTATAAACAAATAACTAGTTTTTTCAATAAGTTATTTGTTTATAGTCTTAGTACAACTTAATTTTGCTTGCAGAGTTATGAACAGGTTGAATATTCATTTATTCAGGCTATAGTTCGTTTTTTTTTTTGAACATCAAAAATTATTCTCAGGATTTTCCTGCACTAACGTCATCTTGAATTTTTTTAAATGGCATTCGATTTTTTTTATTTTACAACTTTTATAGACCTTATAATTCTGACTAAAACCATATACTTTTTTTTAATACTTATATTTTTATCGATAAACCGGACTGAAAAAGTATAGAAACAGCGAAAAATTTTGAGAACGGGTTATCGGAATGTCCTGAAATTTTGCAAGGGTTTAGGGTACGTTAGGGCCTTCTACATGCATTTTTTATATTCATTTGTTTTTTAAATACAAGGGTAACTTGATTTTTTTAATGGCACGATAGGTTAAATGTTAGATTTAAAAAAAGAGTATTCTTCTATGAATGCCAATATCACGTACTTATTTTTTTTTCGTCGAAACTTAAAAAAAAATTAAACAATTTCAACTTGCGGTATTGCAGCATTTAGAAAAAGTACTCGTTTAGCTGTTTCCATACTTTCCGGTCCGGTTTATCGATAAAAAGAAAGGTATTAAAAAAAGGTATATCGTTGGAATCAGAATTATAAGGCCTATAAAAGTTATAAAATAAAAAAAAATCGGATTCCATTTAAAAAAATTCAAGATGGCGTCCATGTGGGAAAGTCCTGGAAATAATTTCTGATTTTTTCACGCAATTTTTTTCGAAAAATTATCCAATTTAAATCTCAATTTTGGTGAAATTTGGTCATTTTTCCTGAAAATGCATACAGGGATCTGTAAAAGCCCCATAACTTGTTTGTTATTTGAGATATCGACTTCTAGTTTTCTTGAACTGGTACCCACACTTATTCTACATAATTTAAAAATATGTATGATTTTGTACAGGGTGTCGCAATATACATAACAGAACAAAGTTATGTTTTTTTTTAAATGGAACACCCTATATTTTATACTGTATTTTCAACCCTCTTGAGAAGCTGATAAAAATAGTATAAGATAGTATGGGTCTATCATGGACGGTTGGTTAGTTATGGGCAAATTTGTGGCAAAAACATGTACTCATTGAAAACATTGCAGAATCGTTCCTAGCAAAGATAGCATCATTATTTATACACTAAAAATTTCCCACATCATAAAGAATAATACATATCGGCTTTGGTTCTCTTTTATTAATAGAGCTATACAGGGTGTCAACATACGCAAAACAATGGATAACTATTTTTTTTCACCCTATATACGTTGCCACCAGTCTATGGCATTTTTAATAAGCTTTCTAATGATATACAGTTTGTATAACAAAATATTAAGGATTCTTGAGATTTATCAATAAAAACATATTTCTTTTGCCACCTTCTGCTGCTTTGGATTTTCAATTTAGCCGTTTTCACGTGAGAACCATGTTTCCATACTTTGTAGCGACCCTGTATATACGTTGTATACTACACGTATTTTTGCATGTTTGCCAAAAATACCACTGGTAATAGTTTCTGGATTGGCCGCCAGAGGGCGTAACATACAGAATTTGCTCAGTAAAAGTGAGTTTAAAAACTATAAACTACATGCAATCTTGCATATTCTTAAAAATAAAAATCGTTGGATATAATTCTTAAATTAGACGCCAGAGGGCGTAACATGCATCGTCAATTAGAAAACATACATTTTCTTTAGAATTTGCTAATTGAAGATGAGTCTAATTTATGCACGTTGTATTACTACATGTTATTTTGCATTTTTGCAAAAGATACCGCTGGAAATAGTTTCTAAAAAGAACATTGATTTCCTCTAGTATTTGTTTATTTAAAATGAGTCTAAAATTTGCACGTTGTATTACCACATGTACCCTAGTAGCACAATATGTGTCAGAAATATTTTCCAAATATTGATTTTACATTTTTACGTTTCGGAAATATTAAAAGGCCAAAGTAAATATTTATATATTATGTCTATGGAAATATTGAAATAAAATTATTTTATAAACATATTCTATATATTTCAATCCTTATATTTAGTAAGTAACATTTTATAAATATATCCAAAGAAATATATGGATGACAGAAAAAGGCAACACTGAACTGTCTCTGTCAATTCTGCCACGGTTTGAACTGTTTTACACGCAGATGTCTGTGCTAGTGGCTATTTCGTTATATATTCCTGTATATTCTCTCAATCAGTGTATAATTTATATGTCAGCTTCAAAGTGTGATATTTGACCGTAAGTAGAGTTGTACCAAGCACTCGAGACGTGTTACGCAGTGACTGTCTTAAAGTCAATTGGCTCCGGAAATTTGTTGTCGTGTTCTCTCAATACTTTCTCACTCTGAGCAAACTTTACCCCCACACATCTTGAATGCTCAGTAATAATGTACATGCCTTTGGGATCCGCACCACAACCTCATATATCATGATATTTCCTCAACATTTTTTTACAAATATTGCAAAAATATATGCATAGTAATATTTCCTTAACATTTCATACAAATATTGCTAAAACATATAAAAATCTGTCATAATCAATATCACAGAAATATGTGTTTTCTAATATTTAAGAAATATTTTGTGCTACTAAGGTAATTTTGCACATAGAAAAAATTGTTGGAAATAGTTCCTAAATAGGCTTGCATCATCAGTTAGAAAACATAGATTTTCTCTAGAAATCGCTTACTAAAGATGAATCTGAAATATGCACCTTTGAAACTACAAGTAATTTTGCGAATATGCAAAAAAAAATATTAAGGATCGATCGATCATTATTACGCCTAAAAATCTTCGTACAGGTCGATTTTCTTTGATAAAAATACACATTTTGCATATAAGTCGATTTTCAGTTGTCATTTGTTTTTGAGTAATGACGACATCCATTTTGTTTTTAAATGGCAACCCCCCTATTTTTGTTCTTGATTTTGAGAGATATTTTCATTTGTCCAACTAGCAGTATAAAAATGTTGCCATCTTACATAAAACATTTTTCGAGTAAAACAATGTATGTTTGAAAAAACAGTTTTGTAATTTTATTTTAATTTTTATCTTTGATACTTGGGGAATTAAATTTTCATAAACGGACAGATCATTTTAAAATCTAGATATGTTTATAAAACCACTAATTTTTAGAAAGAATGACATCCCTAGTAGCACAAAATATTTCTTAAATATTAAAAAAACACATATTTATGTGATATTAATTATGACAGATTTTTATATGTTTCTTTTAGCAATATTCACATAAAATGTTAAGGAAATATTACTATATATATTTTTGCAATATTTGTAAAAAAATGTTGAGGAAATATTATGATATACATTTCGGCAATATTTATACAAATTGTAAAGGAAATATTACAATATAAATTTTTCGGATTTGGTTTATCACAAAACGTGAGGTTGTGGTGCGGAGACACTACAGTGTAACAATTTCTACATGTTCGATTTAAAAAAAAATTAAAAAGAAACGCGCCTAGTGCGGGAATGCGCCGTTTTACTGAAACTATATTGTATTATATAAAAGTTCAAGATCATTGTTGTTTGGAAAAATTGCTACAAGCGCTGGAACAAGGTCATTTTGGAAAAATTCTAAATATCGGGTTCTCACCTTCAATTTACTCGAACAATTTCTTATGTAAGATGGCAACATTTTTATACTTTCAGTTCGACAATGAAAAGATCTCTCAAAATCAAGAATAAAAATAGGGGGTTGCCATTTAAAAACAAAATGACTGACGTCATTACTTAAAAACAAATGACGACTGAAAATCGACTTTTATGCAAAAATGTGTATTTTTATAAAAGAGAATTTTTTCCAAAAATATTTTATTTCGATTTTACTGACTATATGTTTATAAAATATGTTTATACTATAATCCTACAATCCAAACAGTAGAACATCAACTACACTGTTCAACTGATTAGACTGTGGGATAGGGCCCACCCACCACGCTCCGGATTAACTTTTACTTCAGTTAAAAACCCGATTTCGGCTGTTGTTAAACCTCTAACATTACCAATGAATTTACAAAGAAATTTGATTACACGAACACGGTTTTGTAGCTTAAGTTAAGGTTAAATTTATGGGTGGTGGGTGGTCACTATTCTATAATACAACCAGTTAAACATCAACGAAGGTTGCACTGGTGCAGAACAATAGCGAAAACGTAGCAACGTTATTTTTGTATTAGTCTCTGTAAATTAATTTATTTGCAGTAAACTGTGTTATGGTCAACTGATTGGATTGTAGGATAGAACCCATCCACCACCCTTCGCATCAACTTTATTTCAACAAGCAAAAGTTTGTCCAGTTAAGAATTTTCTTTAACAATTCGTTGGAGAAGTTTAAAGTTTAAAAATAATACGAAATGCGATTTTCTAGCATAAATAGAGGTGATACAAGGGGAGGTGGGTGGCCCTTATTCCACTCTCCAATTCATGAATCATAAAAAAAAACAAGGAGTTTACAAGTAGATATCTATACTTAAGTGTAATAAAAATACTAAAGAACTTAAGTTTTCTTAATAAACTTATTTATTGGAGGAAACTTTGGCGCGGGAGCAACTGATTGGATTGTTGGATAGGGCCCACCCACCACCCTCCGGATTAACTTTTACTTCAATTAAAAACCCTGTTCCGGCTGCTGTTAAACCTCCAATCTCACAAATAAATTATTATTATTATAATAAGTCCCATCCTCCAATTTATGGATGATAAACAAGAGTTTACATGCCGAAATTAATTTATAACACAAGAGCAAGAAAGACATTGCAGACTTTATGTTTTTGGGATTCATTCATTTATTGGTGGAAATATCGGCACGTGGGCTAAAGGTTAAATTGTAGGATGGGGCCCACCCACCACTCACCACTCACTTTCCATAAATTGTACCGAAAGTAATTATTTTCGGGACGATTTTATTTCACTTTCGGAACGATTTCTTTACTTTCGGGACGCTTTTTGTCAACTTTATTTTAACCTACAAATGTTGTCGGGTTGAAGGAACTTCTTTCGCAAATAATTGAAAAAGTTGAAAGTTTACAATACGCAATGTTGTAGTTTAAATCTAAGTGGAACGAGGGGCAGGTGGGTGGGCCCTGTCCCACCCTCCACTTTACGGATGATCAACAAGAGTTTACATGCCGAAATTAATTAATAACGCAAAAGTAAGAAAGACATTTCAAACTTTATGTTTTTGCGATTTACTTATTTATTGGTGGGAATATGGGCGCGTGGGCTACAGGTTGAATTGTAAGATAGGGCCCACCTACTATCCATCGTATCAACTTTATTTTAACCTACAAATCCTGTTGGGTTAAAAGAACTTCTTTCGCAAATAATTGAAAAAGTTGAAAGTTTACAATACGCGATGTTGTAGTTTAAATCTTAGTAGAACGAGGGGCGGGTGGGTGGGCCCTGTTCCACCCTCCAATTTACGGATCATAAACAAGAGTTTACATGCCGAAATTAATTAATAACGCAAGAGTAAGAAAGACATTTCAGACTTTATGTTTTTGTGATTCATTTATTTATTGGTGGAAATATCGGCGCGTGGGCAACAGGTTGGATTGTAGGATAGGGCCCACCCGCCACCCACCGTATCAACTTTATTTTAACCTACAAATCCTGTTGGGTTAAAGGAACTTCTTTTGCTAATAATTGAAAAAGTTGAAAATTTACAATACGCGATGTTGTAGTTTAAATCTAAGTGAAACGAGGGGCTGGTGGTTGGGCCCTGTCCCACCCTCCAATTTACGGATGATAAACAAGAGTTTACATGCCGAAATTAATTAATAACGCAAGAGTGAGAAAGACATTTCAGACTTAATGTCTTTGCGATTCGCTTATTTATTCGTGAGAACATATTGAATTATAGGATAAGGCCCACCCACCACCCACCGTATCAACTTTATTTTAACCTACAAATTCTGTTGGGTGAAAGGAACTTTTTTTCGCAAATAATTGAAAAACTTGGAAGTTTACAATACGCGATGTTGTAGTTTAAATCTAAGTAAAACGAGGAGCGGGTGGGTGGGCCCTGTCCCACCCTCCAATTTACGGATGATAAACAAGAGTTTACATGCCGAAATTAATTAATAACGCATGATTAAGAAAGACATTTCAGACTTTATGTTTTTGCGATTCACTTATTTATTGGTGGGAATATCGGCGCGTGGGGTACAGTTTGGATTTTAGGATAGGGCCCACCCACCACTCACTGTAACTACTTTATTTTAATCTACAAATGTTGGGTTAAAGAAACTTCTTTCGCAAATAATTGGAAAAGTTGAAAGTTTACGAAACGCGATTTTGTAGTTTAAATTTAAGTGAAACGAGGGACGGGTGGGTGGTCCCTGTCCTACCCTCCAATTTACGGATGATAAATAAAAGTTTATGTGCTGAAATGAATTAATAACACAAGAGTAAGAAGGATATTTAAGACTTTATGTTTTTGCGATTTACTTATTTATTGGTGGGAATATCGGCGCGTGGGCGACAGGTTTGATTGTAGGATAGGGCCCACCCACCACCCACCGTATCAACTTTAATGTAACCTACAAATCCTGTTGGGTGAAAGGAACTTCTTTCGCAAATAATTGAAAAAGTTGGAAGTATACAATACGCGATGTTGTAGTTTAAATCTAAAAGAAACGAGGGGCGGTGGGTGGGCCCTGTCGCACCCTCCAATTTACGGATGATAAACAAGAGTTTACTTGCCAAAATTAATTAATAACGCAAGAGTAAGAAAGACATTTCAAACTTTATGTTTTTGCGATGCACTTATTTATTGGTGGGAATATCGGCACGTGGGCAACAGGTTGGATTGTAGGATAGGGTCCACTCACCACTCACCGTAACAACTTTATTTTAACCTACAAATCCTGTTGGCTTAAAAATTTTTTGCAAATAATTATAATAATATAAATTTATGAAGGGTGGTGGGTGGGCACTATCCTACAATCCAACCAGTTGAACACCAACGGGAATTGCACACGTGTAGAACAATATTGAAAACGTAACAGCCTTTATTTTTTTTATTTGTTTCTGTAAATTAATTTATTTGCAACAAATATTTCCATAGACTTATTATACTGGGTTCCCCATAATAGGCTACCCATTTTAATATTTGAATTAATTTTTTTTCAGTTAACAAAACAAACTTTTTATTATACTAAATTACAGCTAACTCTTTGGGATTTATAATAACATAAATATTTGGCTAATTTAATTCTAACTTTCAAAAATCAAGTCTTCTAAATGACCTCCACCAACTTCAACACATTTTTCAATATTAGTTAAAAAGTGGTTCACACGGCGTAGCAAACCTTTGTCTATTCCTTCAACTTCTTCACGAATTTTGACTTTGAGTTCCTCGATTGTACCTGGACGACTCGCAAACACTTTGGCTTTTAAATATCCCCACAGGAAAAAATCGGGTGCCGTTAAGTCGGGGGACCTCGAAGGCCAAGGCAAATTTCCGAATCGAGAAATGAGTCGGCCATTAAACGTTTCTCGCAGAACCCGCTTTGAGTTTCTGGCGGTACGAGCTATTGCCCCATCTTGTTGGAATAGTAAGGCATTGTTTAGTAATCCTCGTCTATTTAATTCTGGAATGAGGAATGTCTCTAGCATGTTTACGAAGCGCTCGGATGTTACTGTTACAGCGCGGTTATTTTCATCCTCAAAAAAATATGGACCAATAATACCAAAAGATCCTACTCCACATCACACAACAACTTTTGGATTATGGAGGTTCTGTGTAAAGATTTCACGAGGATTTTCCTTTGACCAGTATCTAAAATTCTGTTTATTAACTGTGCCGCTCAAATAAAAATTTGCTTCGTCGCTCATTAAGAGACTGTGAATTGGTCCTTGATGTAAATTCAAAAATTCTTGACAAAATGCTAACCTTGCTTCTTTATCTTGATTTATAAGTTGCTGTGCCATTTGGTATTTATAGGGATGAAATTTTAAATCTCTTTGAAGAATTCGATCTAAGCTTCTCTTTGATATTCCTAGGATAAGGGTTGGTCGATTAGCAGACCTTTTAGGACTTCTCGTAAACGCAATTCTAACTCGTTCAATATTTTTTGGTGTACGAACTGTTCTTCGACGTCCAGGCTTCTTCAAATTTTGCACAGAACCATTTTCACGCCAATGACGAACCCATCACTTAACAGTTTTACGATTTGGCGCGTGACCTCTATTGTTGTTATTAAACTGACGCCGGAATGCACGCCTAACTTCTTCTATCGAATTGCTTCTTATGTAAGTTTCTACACAAAACACACGTTGTTGGACTGAGTAATCCATGAAAGTTAAATAATTATGATGAAAACTAACAATCTTCTCGTAGAAAAATAACGTTCCACAAAATTATTAATATAAAACTTATTTGTGACAAGTGCCTACTTGATCAATAATTAACTTAAATTCCAAAGACTATAGAACATAATCCCACAGAGATAAACTTATTTAGTTATCCCGTAGGGAATTAATAAATAAAATAAAATGGGTAGTCTATTATGGGGAACCCTTTATAAATATTTACTTTATCCTTTTAATATTTCCGAAACATAAAAATGTAAAATTTAGAAAATATTTCCGACACATATTGTGCTACTAGGGATATTTCACTAAGCCTAACTTAAACAAAAATAATATATTTGTATTATGAAACTATTGAAAATAAAAAGTTAATTAATTGGAGTGTGCATTTGTCCAGCAAGTGTAAAAGCAAATTAATTGTTATATTCAAAATTTAAATTCATGTCCTTTGATGAACACTCATAATGGTGTGCAGGGTTTAATTCATACTCCAATCACAATTTAAATCAAGTCAATCCATTTTACATCATCAAGTAATAAAGAGTGCCACCGTTGTTTTCTTCTTAATAGAAATAATTTATTAAGGAAGCAACCAGCTGACAGTATTGTCTACTTAAATATTTCGGTAAATTTATATATTTATTAATAAAATAATTACAAACCAAAAGTAATCTTCCAAATAATACGGTAGGAAATACATAACTTCCCTAAAAAATAATAATGAATGATATCGTGTTAAGTGTATTAAATCGGCTGAAATGCCATTTTTGACCGTTATGATGTGCAATGGAATACGTGCTATACGACAGTAAATATTCGTTGATAGAATCTCACTAACCCAGTTCTTTTATTAATTAACCTACCCCACATTTTTTTCTAATGACCTCCTGCTCCCTCATTGTTTTTCTTTCGCTGGCACATAAAACAGGTGGCTTGTCTAATCCTCCCTCCGAAGAATGCGGCCGCCATAAATCCCGGTCGTTGGATTAAAAATTCCTAATTAATGCCAGTGATCTCTAGAATGTGGATCGTTTTCGCCGTTTCGGTAGGAGTGTCCCCCTCAGGCACTGCATGACATTACCCCCTCGTCACTAAAGGCACCACCACCACCGCCCTTTTCCCTTCATCCCCTTTCCCCTTAGCCTTGTCTACTCCGGATAAGCATTGACATTTCGGGCCGCTTGTTAGAATGTGACGCCCCCACATGTAGAGGACTAAAACCGGGGATACTTCAGGGAGCAAATATAAATACCTTCTCCTTTCGGCTTTATATTGTGTACAGGGAGCGCTACCGAAATGTTTTATTGGGATGTAAAACTTCCACGAAATTCTCGAGCTTGTTTAAATTTCATTGCTTTATTACGCTCGTTGGGTAATTGTTGTCCAAAATCATAAACAGCCGATGTCAACTACTGCCTTCCCTACATATAAAACATAAAAGAGACATCGCAGTTTACCTTTTTTCCTCGTGTAATTATATTGCGGCATAAAAAAAATGTACACAACGTGGGATCCTTAAAGTAACAAGAAAAATTTAATGATAAGCATAACTTTCTACAAACAAAACATAACAAGCCTTTAACGGTATAAAAATATGATACAAGGTTTAGGAGAATGATGACAGTAATACAGTAATAGAGTTCCACACAATTTTGTTTAAATAATTTAAACTAACCTAAACAACTATTACAAGATCTCTAAATGCATTTTAATTAGCTCATTGCAATGAAGTACCGTTATCTGGAATAATTCTTAGCTCTGTTAATCTCACACGGTTATCGACATAACATACTTTTTCTTCAGTAAATAAATTCTTAAAGCAAATTACATGCTGCACCTGCCTAATAAGAAAGAGCTGAAATAGCATTACCAGTTATATAAAACGAATTTACATTGAAATTCACGTCAGGTACTCATTCGCAATAATTCCGTAGTTATTTCGTATCAATCAATTCATAATATGTATGTAATTCAGAATAAATCTGTTTAAAAAGCATGAATCGATTTTAGAGAACTAAATTAGCAGCATTAATTCATCTTTCTTCATTCAATGCTGGGAAGAGTAAATATTGGCAATTATAATTCTTCTATTATCTCTCGAAATATGATATAACAGGACAGTCGTGCCAAATGAAGTATTTGCCGCCCTTTAATGCAGTTGCAAAAGAGAGCAAGAGCAAAGGAACTAAAGCATCGAAAATAAAGCAGAGGTTACCAAGAATCTTTAAATTCACCAATCGGGACACCATTCACTACAATTAAATCTGATCGACTTGAACAAATTCAAAAGAAATCCCGAAGGTGCATATCTAGATTTTAAAATGATCTGTCCGTTTATGAAAATTGAATTTCCTAAGTTATCAAGGTAAAAATGTTTTTGGGTTATTGAGTATAAATTAGGATGACATCACTCCAAAGCGATTACTCATCTACTACATAACCTCAACATGAAATCACTTGTGGAACATAGGATTGACGCGGACCTATGTTTACTTCAACGTTCAAGTTGATGGCCACATTGACTCTTCATATATTCTACAATCCAAATCATTTCATATTGCCACCAGAAGAACGCGTTCATATACTCTCTTCTATCCGGATGCACATAGCATAGCGTCAGAGGCGTAGCGTATAGGAGGCCGGGGGGGCGATCCCCCGCCTAGTTCTAGTTCACTGTGACCTCTCGGCCGATCTAATTTGATTAGCAGTTTCATATTTTTTCTCTATTTATTATTATTGGAATAATGTAAAAGTAATATCACTTCGCTGCATATGTTAATGAATACTTAACAGATTGTTTATTTTAAAATCAATCAATAGACAAATAGTGCTGATCTATTTTTGTTAAACATTGTCTGAGAGTCAAAAATATAGCGTCAGTATAAATCATAATCCGATATCAAGTGAAATGTTTACATAACAATTCGTGAAGATAATAATAATAATAATTTATTCACGGGTTTTCCCATTTGTACATTAACTAAGTATAAATTAATTATGTAAACAGCAACCTAGTATGATTATAAAAGTAAAAAATAAATAAGTAATAACATTCGAAACCATAAAAAATAAACATAATTATTATAAACTAATTAACTAAAAAATCATTAACGTTAACAGAGAATAGAAAATTTTTGAAGCGCACATAGCTAGCCAAAAAAATTGGAAAAGACGTAGTCACATTAAGCTTATTACCCAACCGCATAATTCTTCCAATAGGATTGTTATATCCATAATTTGTTCTGGAGAAATTATATCTAAATACAGAGTTTGTTCTAGTTTGAACATTTGTCGCCCAAAAATTAATTATACACAACAAGTCCTGACAAATTATGCGATTGTTTAAAATGTTATAAAGGAAACACATATCTGCAAAAAATCGTCTATCAACTGGTGACTGGATATTAAGACGACTAGCTAAATGTTCATAATTTATCGAAGTTGAAGGTATTCCCCATTTGTAGGCAACATATCTTAAAAATTTTCTTTGAACTTTATTTATTTTTGTAATTAAATACAACTGATGTGGATTCCAAACAACAGAGGCATATTCTAATATTCTATTCTAAGATGTAGGTAATTTAACACTAGTAGATACGATTAGTTCCTGTGGGGAAATTAAACTAATTTTTGGCACTTTAGAACAAATATACGTTTATATAACAGAAAGCTTTCCTCGTCTGAAATTGTTTCAAGAAATTCAAAACGAAATTGTCGAAGACATTAGAAAATTAACAATAAAAAGTTATCTGTTACAAGATGGGCTAGTCGTTGATTCGTGTTTTCATTGAAGTCATTGAAGAAATTTGTGAAAAAAATATTTTGGGAGAAATAGTAAATGCCACAGCAAAAAAAAAAATAAATAAAACATTTGAATTCAAATTTCTTCTATGTTTTTGGAAAGAAATATTGAATAAAACTTTCGTGCAGCCTAATTTGCAGAAGTCTGATTTAAATTAGAGTACATCTGCTCATTTAGTTAAAGCTGCTCAAAAAGAAATGATGATGCTTTTTTCAAATTTAAAGCCGACGCCGTATTATTAGCAAAAAAGTGTAACAGCCCATTTTGCCCAAAGGCGAATTAGGAAAGTAAAAAAAAATCACGATGAGATGCAAAAAGACTTTCAACACGAAAATCCCGAAATAAAGTTTAAAGTTAGTGTGTTTTATATGGTATTGCACACTTATTGAAGACTTATAAGAACGACTTTAAGGAAAGAAAGGCCTAACGATTTGGTATTAATAAGCATTGAATCTGAATTTGCTGCGGATCTTGATTTTGATGTTATCTTAAAAAAAAAAGTTAAAATTAGACGTCTTGTATTTTCAATAAATATTTTTTATTAATATCTTATATTTCATTTAAATACCAATGTGATTTTTAACGACATCTTTAACGATAGGCGCCCATAGTTAATTATTTTACACCTATAGTAGAAATGTATTGTTTATAAGTTATGTTGTTTATTTATAATTTTGTGTTCATTTCTAGGAATATTAATTTATTTAATAAAGTAGATTGCTTTTATGTATTTAAGCTAATTTTAGTTACAATATTTTTTGTATATTTAATGATGTCCTCTTTTGGTTAATCAGCTGGAGAATACAAGAATATTATTAGCAAACGAATCATCTGATTCAAATAAATTGATAAAAATTCCACAGCAATCTCAATTTTTGTTTTCAATTTTACATAAATCAGTTTCTTCCATAAATCCCAATAGTTTCGCTGACTAATCAAATGAACATCACCAAACTGCATATTGCTGTATGTGGGATTTTAAGGAGAATCAGAATCCATCGAAAAATGTGGTGGTTGCCATTTAAAGAAAATGACGATGACGTCATTACGCAAAGGGGTGGCGGTATGGAAAATTGACAGCTATCAGAAAAGATGAGCGTTCAAAAAATAGGGTTGATGTATTGGAGGATTTTGGCCGTAGATGATCGGGGAATTTTTTATTTGGGGCGTTTCACAGCCAACGTTCGCACTGTATGATGTTCCCTGAAAGGACCGATATTTTAAAAAATAATTATGTCATGAAACAAATTTTTGAAGAAAATACGTACCTAAAAATGAACCTTTTTGAGGGAATTTTTAACAATTACTAACTTTTTTGTTTTTTAACCAATTTGAACAATTCTATGGTGAATGAAGCCTTAAAACTACAACGTATCGAATGGTGTACTCGTTTATCCAATTAATATTAACTGTTGACAAGAATAAGGGTTCGAAAAATGAATGAAATTGTTGAAAATAACAGTTTTTCAATGTGACCTACACTCGACCAATAGCAACGTATTAAGTTTGATTCTGGTTTGAAATCTTTAGAATGATCCAAATAACGCTGACAGAAGCTTCATTTCCATTTAGAAGCTATTTAACACACCGATACTACGATTTGGAAATTAGAAAAAACGGTGAAAAATTCTGAAACGTTATAGCAAAAATGTATATTTTTTTAGATTTTTGTAAATTTAGCCACAGATTCAAGATTTCAAGAGCTTCATTTTGACCAAGCTTCATCTTGCTTTTTTGAGTTCAATCGCAACTTTTCTTAGAATCAGACAGTTCGTCATCCAATTCGATGTAATAAGCTCTTTCGATATCCTTTTTCAGAACATCTCTTACTTGATTTATTGCGCGTTGCTGTAGTTTTAAATTTGTCATCACTTTGTTTGGCACGTTTCAAAGGAGGTTGATCGAGCAGCTCTAACTTGCCATCACGCAGATCAGGACTATCATGATACGAAGACTGAGAAGACTCCGTACTCACAAATTCTTGGATGTCGGGTTGCACGACAATAAAATATTTAATTATGTCTAGCACACTCTGGTTGCAGTTGCAACAAAGCTTTTTCCCAGGTGTCAACCGACAGTTAGCTTTCATCGCAATTTTTGATGTTTCAACGGATAAGATCCGTAATGCAGACGAAACCACTTTACGGTGTTTATTCCAAGGATCACAACATTTCTTTTGATTATATTCGTAGAACTTTACGTATTTGGCAATATTTGTCAGTTTACCGACGTCGCAAAAATCAAGTCGAGAGTGAACTAAATTTTTCTGATCGTCATCGAGAAATCTCAACTCCACATGTAAATTGTCCGAACTTGTTGACTGACTTTGATGGCATTGCTCTCCTAAAATTATTCCTAGGGAGCAATAATAATAATAATAATAATATAATAATAATACATTATTCATATTATTAGCGCAAGCCTTACAATCGTCAACCAAATTTGAATACAATAGCATTTAAAAGTATGTATATGCATGTATAGATTAAAATATAATATAAAATAAGCACTATTGATAGAGATAGAATTATATACTAGAGTGTACACATTGAAATTAACCTCTTAATGAAAATTTAAATACTGTCAGTATTTTAAAAACCTAAAGTCCTATAATTACAAAATTAAAAACCGCATTATAAGGATTTAACATAATAAATACTTAAAACTAGGTCACATATTAAAAAATATATATAAAAACACTTTAAAAGTCATGAAAACTATCTGACAAACATGCCTGCACACTATAGTAGGCTTTTGTTATGAGGAATGCTTTGATTGATGATTTAAAGGATTTTAGGGGAAGATTTTTGATGTGGTTTGGCAATAGTTTAAAAAGCTTAATGCCAAAGTAATTAATACCATTCTGTGTTTTACATAGTCTTGGACAGTTTGGGTAGATATTAGCTGAACTTCTTGTTACATGATTATGTACTTCGCCATGCCTAGTGTAATTCCTTCTGTTTTTATGAACGTGTAAAAGACATTCCATTATATACAATGAAGATAACGTAAGTATTCTTGTTTGTATAAAGAGAGCCCTACAGTCTTCCCTGAAACCAACTTGTGATATGACTCTTATGGCTCTTCTTTGTAGTCTGAAGAGACGATGTATTATATGCGAGTGCCCCCAGCTGAATAAACTGTATGTTAGGTGACACTGACATAATGCGAAATATACGGATCTAAGTGCATTGCGGGGTAAGGAGTACGACAAAAGTCTTAAAAGGTAAATGTTTCTGCACAATTTATTGCACGTTGCATCGCCATGATCTGTCCAATTTAATTTGGAATCTAGGTATACTCCCAAAAATTTGACAGTCAGGAGTTATTACTGGTGATAGTGAGAATAGCAAGCTAGCAGACTTCTTATAATTTAAGGTAAGTTTGTTGGATATGAACCACTTAGATATTACTTCATAAGATTGTTTATTTGTCATTTGTGCTGATCTCATCTCCCGGTCAGAAGATTTAAAAGAGGTATCATCCGCATAAAGAAAAATTGAACTTACTTCTAGTTGATGAGGGAGGTCATTAATATATAATAGAAAAAGTAGAGGCCCCAATATTGATCCTTGAGGGACCCCATAGTGAATGAGCATATTATCCGATAGCAGATCGTTGCATTTTACCCTTTGATATCGGTTCGATAAATAAGATAATATGACTTGGCAGCTCGTTGGATGAAAGTTATAGTAGTATAATTTTCGCAGAAGAAGGTCGTGGGGAACACAGTCAAAAGCTTTGCTTAAGTCAAGGAAAGTAGCCATTGAGAACTCGCGGTTTTCAAAATTTTCCAATATTTGGAAAACCATAAAAAAAAACTGACTATTAGAAAACAAGTTATTAGTTTCAAAAAAATGAACAATCTGCCTGGATAGCACTTTCTCAAATATTTTGGAAATTACTGGGAGAATTGCTATTGGTCTATAATTATTTGGTAGCGAACTATCGCCTTGTTTTAATATTGGTACTATGTATGCCAGTTTTAAACAATTGGGGAATGTGCTCGTTCTAATACATTCATTAATTAAGCTAGTCAAAGGAGTAAGTATAACATCAATTGAGCTTTTAATCATTTCAACCGTCATTCCATAAATATCTCGAGAGTGAGAATTTTTTAAATTTTTTATAATTTCTCTCACCTCAATACAGCTTATTTCATGAAATTTAAAATACTCTGATGAGAGGGGTAGTTTCTTCATTAATGAGATTGGATCAGCGTCAGGCCTAGGTAGTTGTTCCATTAGCTGTTTCGCAATGTTACAGAAGTATTCATTAAAAGTGTTAGGATTTATATTAATGTCGTTACATTGTTCATTATTTGAAATGGGTTTTGTTAGTGCCCACATGGCTTTGGTGCTATTTTGGTGATTTCTGATATAATTCTCAGTTGCTAATTTTTTGGTTGTTTGAAGGGCTTTTTTATACTCACGTAATTTTTTTAAGTAGTAAGGTTTGGTTTCCGGAATCCGTCTACTAGTATCTTTGAGGAAGATAAGAGTTTTTCTTAGTTGCCGTAGATTATTGTTGTACCAGAGTATTTTATCGTTATATTTATTTTTCGAGATTACCCTAGTTGGAAAAGAGCTTTCTACTGAATTCTGCAGAAAGTTTAGAAATGAATCAAATTTAGTGTTAACACATTCATCTAGTTGATATAAGGATGACCAGTCGGCACATTCAAGGGTTTTGAACAATTTAAATTTTCCTTCTGCTGTCACTGGTCTGACAATTTTTTTATTTACAGTTTGAACATAATTAGTTGTTAGGTTCGCCATTATATGAATTCCTGTATGATCTGATAGTTCAGCGTTTAAAGGGGCTGCAGAGATACACGATTCTTCTAAATTTGAGAAAACATTGTCGATACAATTTTCACCCCTAGTCTTAAAACTAACATGCCTATTTAAACCATAAGTAGATAAAGTGTCACACAATTGTGTGGCTCGAGAATCTAGAGGAATAAAGTTAACATTAAAGTCTCCGCCTACTATAATATGATTGCTTAAATCTATGTTGTCAAACAGTTTACATAAAATTTCCAAAAAATCATTATAATTGCCGCTAGGGGCTCGATAAATATTAATTACAATTAGCTCGAGTGTACGAAAGAATGACGCGGACACTTCACATGTTCTTTCAATGGATAAATTGTTTATGTTTATTAACGGTTCGCTATTGTTATTGGTTTTATTCATCTGCATAACACCTCCATGAATATATTGTTTGCGTGAAAAGTAACTTGATGTGGAATAATTTCCAATAATAAATGATTCTGCTTCATGATCATTAAGCCAATGCTCACAAAAACATATTGTATTGAATACATTTTTGTTTTCAATTAGAAAAGCTTCAAATTCGAGAATTTTATTTTTAATACTTTGTATATTTATAAAATATAAATTTAATTGGGTGTTGTTTGAATTTGCTATATTACTGATTTTACTATGACAGTCGCTGTGTTTGGGCGTTTCTCCGAAAAATATAGCGACTAATCTCTACTCCTTCGTGCCAATTGACGGGATCAGTAACACAATCTTTGTCTTCAAATACAATACTTGCTTGCGGAACATTATCTACAAATTAACCTCTCAAACATTGACAAATGTCATCCAATTATGAAAATGCAACCCCGCATTAACTGCTGTCGGTAAAAGAATGACAGCGCCACCTGTTGACGGGTGAGCGGCGGATGGTGCCACTTTAAATGAATGCTATTGTAGTAAACACAATTTGAAATTATAATAATATCATTGACATTCAAATGCACTGAATAATTACTCTAATATGCATTTCTAAAATAGTTTATTAATATAGACATTTTTTGTGACCTTGCAACTAGAAGCTTATTGCATGAAATCTAAATTCAACCACTTTTGAATTTTACCAAAAACATCGCGGACAAAAAAATCATATCTCGGGCAAAACTCAAAAAAGCAAAAATGAAGCTCTTGAAACGTAGAATCTGTGGCTAAATTTACAAAAATCTAAAAAAATACACATATTTGCTATGTCTCAAAGTTTGCTGTTTTTACGAAAAACACCGTTTTTTCCAATTTTCAAATCGTAGTAGTGATATGTTAAGTAGCTTCTATATAGGAATTAAGCTTCTGTCAACATTATTTGGATCATTCTGAAGATTTCAAACCAGAAGCAAACTTAATGCGCGGCTGTTGGTCGAGTATAGGTCACATTGAAAAAACTGTTTTTTTTTTCAACAATTTCACTCATTTTTCGAACCCTTATTCTTGCCAACAGTAAATATTTATTGCATAAACGAGTACACCATTCGATAGGTTGTAGTTTTAAGAATTCATGCTCAAAAGAATTGTTTAAATCTGTTAAAAAACAAAAAAGTTATTAATTGTTAAAGGTACCCTCAAAAAGGTTATTTTTTTAGGTACGTTTTTCTCAAAGATTTGTTTCATTACATAAATATTTTTAAAAAAATCGGTCCTTTGAGGGAACACTTTCTATTATACCGAGTGTCTGGGATAAGGGCCGAACATAGGGATTTAACATGTAAAATTAAATATGTGTAATTATTAGCTACCCTATTCATTTTAGAGAAAAATCGTATAGGAATATCTTTTAGAGAATTAAAAATTGTAAATGAATCATTTAATTTACGTTTGTACCAGAATTCACCTCAGAAATACTAAAAATAAGTCGAACAATGTACCATTTAAAAAAAAACCTTGGCATGAGTTTGACAAATGTCATGTTATGGTGAGAATAATTTTGCTAGTCAGATATCAATTAACGCATTGTAATTACTATGAACAATAACGTTGAGCTCGTTGTAAAGTGTGAACTAGCATTCTTCGGTAAAACAGACAGACTGCAAAAAGTTGAACCTATTTTAGTATTTAGTTAGTTTATGAATTCACAACAAATGTTGCTATTTTAAATATGTAAATGCATATTAATGTAAGTATGTTGTTCTCCTTAAATGAACTACGGCAAGTCTCCAATCTAATTTTGTTAAAAATTAATCTTAATATTCTTTTCTGGGCTGTGAATATTCTTTGAATATGACTTCTTTTCCACGTTGGTATATTATAGAAGAGATAATGATATACCTATGAGTAGTAGATAATTATGATTGACTCTGGTGGTAAAATTGGTTTTAGTTTAAGAACTGCATATTAAGTAGTATTTAATTTACTACACACATAATCAACATGCTGACACCAGGTGAGTTGCTCGTCTCGGCAATCCCAAAAAATTTGGTGATTTAAATTAACAATTGGTGTCTTTCTATTAAAAAACGGAATGTTTCTGTTTTATTGTTATATGGAAGTAAATTATTATCATTCATTATGGTCTGTATTTGATCGATCCTGCAATATTTCGTAGAATACACGCCTCCTTTCTTCATTCACTAACAGAATCTCCTGATGGCATCGTTCAATTCAAATTCATCGTTGTTTCATCTGTTGCGTTTGCATGTAATGTCACGAACTCTGAGTATACTGACGCCACTGCAAAATGTTTTGATAATGAATGCGCTCTCTTCATTGGAATAACTCAGAATATTGTTCATAGTAATTACAACGCGTGAATTGATATTTGAATAGCAAAATTATTCTCACCATAACATGACATTTGTCAAAGTCATGGCAAGGGTTTTTATTAAATGGTAAATGGTTAAACTTATTTTTATTATTTCTGAGGTGCATTCTAGTTCAAACGTAAATTAAATGGATGATACATTTACAATTTTTAATTCTCTAAAAAATATTCCTTTACGATTTTTCTCTAAAATAAATAGGGGACCTAATAATTAGAGATATTTAATTTTACATGTTAAATCCCTATGTTCGCCCCTTATCCCAGACACTCGGTATATTAGTATTTATAGAAAAAGTTTCAGCCAAATCGGTGACATGGCTGCGCCCCGGTTTGACTGTCCCTGGCTGGAATAACCCTACTATATGTAATAATATATAAAAACAACATTTTTTTATTAATGTGGGTGGTTTGACCGGGCCCTAAACATTTGTCTTAGTTGTATATGCCGTGATCCGGCCCTGAGTCTTCCTGCCGGCAGCGGCATCTGAAATCAAAAATAAAGATTTACTAAATTAATTATTTTAATATAATTATTAAGAATAGTAATATGTTTAGGGTAGGAATATACATTTCTCGAGTGGATTCGCCTTATCAGGGCATTTTCAAGAGAATTTTCATTTACTATTTCATATCTTATCTTGAAATTGTTTAAACATCAAGATCAAATTAATAATGCGGCTATCTGAGGAACTTTCCTTTAATATGGAGGATAAAATTAAACTTCCAGGAACACAAATAAAGATATAATATATAGTGATATATCGTATAACTGGACAACAAAACTTGGAAAATTTAATACCCTAAGGGGCTTATTTCTAAGAGCAAGCAATATAATGTTTGCCGTGGAAACGCAATAAATAATATGCAAGTCTTTGAGTCAGCCTGCATGCCTGTAGGTATCAAATAAAGATGTCCAGGCGAATATTCAGCGTTCACCTCGCCTTTCGCCGATAATGTTATGCGGCTTACTTGTATTGGTTGAGCACATCCGAGGAAATGTTTCGGATCAAACAGAAAGCATATAGAGGGTGGTTACTGTTACATTCGTGCGATAGAATGTGATGGAGGCGGGTTAATTCAGAGTGTGTTGATAACATTCTAAGCAGCGCAAGTATAGACGTCACGTAATAAATAATTACACATTAGAAATAAATTATTTTTTATAAAATTAGAAACCGGGTATAGCTGTTGTAAGAAGTAATAATTTTAATTTAAAAAAAATCATACTAAATTTAATTCTATTATAACATATAAAAATTAATCGCGGAAAGATCGCTGGTCAATAGCATTTCCAAATTAAATTAATGTTATTTCTAAATACAGTATGTTTTTTTTATCGTGGTCCATAGGATTTTTCATGCTAAAAATTATACCTTGTGTATATGTATATTTTATCATTTAATTTTGAAGCAAATTTTAGTTAGTAATATAAATCAATTATTTTTTTACATGATGAGCTTAATTAGAATCATTTAAACATGTTTTATTCCATTAAAAAGTGCTTCTGCTCGGAACCGGATGATCGGGATACGCTGCAGAAAGGTTGTCAACTATTTCCCTAAAATAATAATTCCCTGACTTCTTGTAGAAAAATACAACTATTTCCCTGCTGGACACACCTCTTATAATTGCCGTTACAAATTCCACCCGTTCTTCAACAGTATAAACAGACATTTTCTAGTATAACTTCGTTTAATTACTTGCCTCACTAATCAATCTGACATTTCGGAAATTCAAAGTACTTTGATTATTTTTGCTTAGTTATTTATATTAAATAATTTCATTTTTACTTTCTCCGTTACGAATTACGAGAAAGTAATCGTGATTTTTTTTTTCAAAATTTTTTTTTACGGAAATATCCGTTTTGGGGTCCCTAGAGGCCATTTCAGCAATTTCTAGAAAAAAAAATTGTGTCTTATTTGATAATCCGGAGAACTGAAAAGCTTTTGGTAAAATTTCGTATACCGGAAGTGGGTTTTTGCCTTAACTGTTTTTTGTTTTTTGCCAAAATTTTCTTGAATATGAAAAATATCACAAAAACATTTAAACAAACATTGAAGACAATAAAGAAATGAACATCTTTTGCTTGAAAATATTTTTCATAAAATCATTGCTATTCGAGAAAAAAAAATATTATATTTTTTTTAATTTTTGGTTTATAATTATGAAACGATAATAGTTACAACAAATTTATTTCAATAATAATTGTAGAGAATGCCAAAATTAACAACTTCTAAAGAATAAGTTTTTTTCTAAATCTCGTTAGTTTTTGAGTAAACCGAGTTTTTGATTTTGAAGTATCATTTTTCCATCTTTCATAATTTTGACGTTTTAAACGTCAGTTTCATCCGAGTTTACGCAACGCTCGATGTACATTTAAAATATGATTTCAATTGAAAATAAACCATGAAAACGTAAATATAAACGATACTATCAAGTCGGAGAAAGTAACATGATGGCCACATCACCATTTATTTTAATAAGCATTCCTGTTAAAATGTATGCCTGTTTGCTTGTGCGCGCTGTATCTAAAAAACTACCACTTCAATGAACATTAAACATTGAACATAAGCCTTATTTGATAATCCGAAGAACTGAAAGCTTTTGGTAAAATTTCGTACACCGGAAGTAGGTGTTTACCTTAACCGTTTTTTGTTTTTCTCCTATAATTTTTTAAATATGAAAAGTACTATAAAAGCACTCAAACAAATCCTGAAGAAAGCAAAAAAATGAACATTTTTGCTTGAAAATATTTTTCGTGAAATGTATGGTTTTTGAAAAATAAAAGCAATTAATTTTTTTTTGTAATTTTTGGTTTTAAATTATGAAACGATAATACTTACAGCAAATGTATTTTAATAATAATTGTAGAGAATGCCAAAATGAACAACTTATATAGAATAAGTATTTTTCGAAATCTCTTTGGTTTTTGAGTAAATTGACTATTAGAATTTAAAGTATAATTTGTCATTTTCATCTTTCATAATTTTGACGTTTTAAATGTCAGTCTCATCTCTATGCACATCATCACGCTCTATGAACATTTAAAATGTGATTTCAATTGAAAATAAACCATGAAAGTGTAAACATAAAGTACTATACCATCAAATCGGAAAAAGTAACACCATTTTTTAATTTTTATTTGCCATTATTTTAGAGTTTCGGATCGTATCTTAATTTGAGCTTGTGTTATTTTTGGGGCAAATTATTTTTAGACCAGAATTTTTGTGCTCGTATTTTATATTTTTTGCCTGTTTGTTCGATTTTTTTCCTTTAAATTCTTGATTTTTTTTTATAAATATTCTTTATGTTGGTCCCAATTTTAAAATGATCTGTTGAAATTTTTGACTTTTTTGGTCAGTATTTTGATTTTTAAGCTCGTGCTCTCGATTTTTGGTCTAAATTTTCGATTTTTTGCCATAATTGTTGAATTTTTATTTGTATTTTGGATTTTTTTGGTCTGAATTTTTGATTTTATGTCCTAAGATTTCTTTATTTGGCCAAAATTTTCGATTTGTTTGTTAAGATTTTCGATTTTTTAACTTTTTGGTCGGCATTTTTTTTATTTTTAGGCCCACGTTTTCAATCTATTGGCCACAATTGTTAAATTTTGACCTGTATTTTCGATTTTTTGGTCCAAATTTTTGATCTTCTGACCTAAGATTTCTTTATTTGGCTAAA
Source organism: Ocypus olens (assembly GCA_910593695.2). NCBI lineage: Eukaryota > Metazoa > Arthropoda > Insecta > Coleoptera > Staphylinidae > Ocypus > Ocypus olens. Next base: position 8,203,399 of record OU343054.1, on the reverse strand, counting down.
AATTTTCATTTGTTTATTAAGATTTTCGATTTTTTAATCTGTATTTTTCATTTTTTGCCCCAAATTTTCGGTATTTGGTCCAAATTTTGTTTTTTTCGTCCAGTATTTTAAATTTTTCAATTTTCAATTTTAGTTTCTGTTCGGAAACTCACTTTGAGCTACAGGGTTATTTTGAGGGTGAAAATGGCAAACAATTTTTCTTTGCTTGAATTTTTTTTATCTGCATTTTTAGATCTCTGGCCTGTAATTTCCTTTTTTTTAAAGTTTTGATTTTTGGCTTAAATATTCTTTATATTGGCCTGCTGTTTTTAATTTTTTTTGTCCCAAATTTTCAGTATTTGGTCTAATTTTTTGTATTCTTGGCCCATATTTTAGATTTTTTTATTTTCAATTTGAGTTTCTGTTCAGAAACTTACTCTGAGCTACAGGGTTATTTTGAAGGTGAAAACAACAAACTATTTTTCCTTTACTTGAATTTTTTTATCTGCATTTTTGGATCTCTGGCCTGTAACTTCGTTTTCTATTCCAAATTTTTGATTTTTGACCTAAATATTCTTTATTTTGGCGTGAAAATTTAGGTTGCGTGTTAAAAGTTTCGATTTTTTTGGTCCGTATTTTTGATATTTAGGTCCCAATTGTTGGTTTTAGTTTTAGCTTTTTTGTGTTATACTCGTATTTTAAATGTTCTAATCTGAATTATTGATTTTTATGCGCGATTTTTTTGCCGGTATTTTCGAGTTTTTTGGTCGGTTTTTGATTTTTTGCCCTTTACTTTTTAACCTAAATTATTGTTTTTTATTTTATTTTCGAGTTTCTGATCGGAAACTTATTTTGAGCCAAAGAATTATTTTAGGGGCTAACTAAATATTTTTTCTTTTACTTGAATTTACAATATTTTGGTCTGCAATTTTTTGGTCCATATTTTAGATCTTTGCCTATTTTCGCCTCAATTTATTCCAAATTTTTAATTTTTTTGCCTAAATAATCTTTATTTTGGACAACATTTTCGATGTGTTTGTTGAAATTTTCGATGTTTTAGTTTGCGTTTTTTTTATGTTTAGGCCATAGTTTTCGATATTTCGATTTTTTTTTTGGCCTATGTTTTAGTTTTATTGTTTAATTATTGATTTCTATCAGCGAATTTTTGATTGGCGAATATTTTATATTTTTAACCTAAAGCAGCGATTTTTTAATGTTTTGCCAGTATTTTCAAGGTTTTGGTCTAATCGTCAAATCGGCGAAAGTAACATGATGGCCACATCACCATTTTTTAATGGAATAAAACATGTTTAAGTTATTTTAATGCAGCGCATCATGTAGAAAAATAATTGATTTATTATTTACTAAAATTTCCTTCAAAATTTTATAATAAAATATACATTAACACAAGGTATAATTTTTAGCGTGTAAAATCCTATGGCCCACGATAAAAAAATATACTGTATAATTCGGTATGTAATAATAAAGATCATGTAAAAGTATAAAAATTAAAACGCCGGCCGTTTGCGCATTCAACTACAACGCCGAGGCAAGCAATGTTGGCTCGGGTGTTAATTTGGATGGGTGTCCAATTCTATTCGCCACCGAAATACTGCTTCGGGGGCACACTTTTAAGGTAACAACTTTAGTTACACTAACACAAATAAATACATATAATTTACGATTGATTTCTTACATAAGTTGCCATTATCGTTTTTGTATTAATAGATCCTGAGTAATTAAGGAATTCTCGATTGTAAACTTATGCTCAAGCTATAGTTTAACACTGTTACTCTCTATCCTACGAGCTGTCTTCGCGCACACTATAGAAATTGTTGACTTTACCATAGTTACGTTTAGTCTAAGCGGATGCCTGTTGTTGATTAGAACATGAAAATTAAACAGAAGTGCATCATCTCGGGGCGAAGTCATGGAGGCGTTGTGTCTGTGGGATGGAGTTCAGAGATAACAAAGGAATTGCTAGGCGACGTCTTGAAGGGGAGGTCAGTGGTTCCTTGTTAGATAGGGGAGCTCGAATTTGTCGTTTTGTTTGCTTCATATGGACGGTTTATGTTTCCTGCTGAATCAGGAGTACAGAGCACAGTTCCACGGTCTCTTCCCACTGTTACTAAAATACACAGTAATTTGGACAAATACCGCCAGGATAAGGAAGCGCACAATAGACGGGGCGACGTGCAAACGAACATTTTTCATTCGGCACATGATTAAATCCCCCAAGGAAAATTCGATGGCCTGGGCAGGTCCCGTTTTCATTTTTATGCTCGCACACATATTCGCACTGATAAAGAGTAGTGACTTTTAATCAAATATAAAAAAAATAACACAGGAGACTATTCAAATTATTTAATAAATATTATAAGTTGTTTTGATTAAAAACGTGAATAACAGTAATTATTTCACCATGAACAATGATAAATAAATTTGATTAGTTTTATACCGACTCAGCATTTCACAAAAAGATATACTACTATTTTATAATTACAAAATAACATCCCACAAGTGTAAATGTTTATCTCTTTTATTAAAATATATTTTAAGGGGGTCACTTCCTTAGCCGTTTTCCATGAGAAAAACGTGATTATTTGGTACTTTTTTGAAATTTTGCACACATGTTCTTGCCATGTATAGCTAAGAAATTAAATAAATATTCATTGGATTCAGAATAATAACATAAAAAAAAACATGAACTTTTTCGAGTTATTTATTTTTTCAAAAAACTAGCCACTTAACATATAAAAATAATCTGAGCCATATTAGTAGGTATCGATACCACCTTTAAAACAAAACAAAAATCATGTTTATATCTTTCATTCTTTTGAAGAAAAGTGTACCTAAACTTTAAAAAATAACATTTTCAGGAGAGTTAAAATAGTCCGTACAAGAGCTCGCCTTCCCCATTTTGCTTACAAATTTTTATCACTTCTACTAATCCGAAAAATATTAAAAAAAAATTCTAGGTAGAATTGAGTGTGGAATTAGAATCGACGATAAAAAATACGATTATTTTATTTTTTTAATTTTAAAGTGGTTTCACATATACAGGGTGTCCAGAAAGTCAACGTCATCCCGAGGGCCGATGCGGTCAGCTCATGGCTGACCAGAATATCAACATTAATGTCAACATTAATCAAACATTGTTGGTTTTCGAGATATTGACACATTTGCGAATTTCGTGAAAATCGTCAACTTAGATCCGTTTTTTGAGTGTCGGTGCTACAAAATCCATATTCTAAGATTCTAATTTTTACGATATCACGATTCTTTTTTATTTACGAACTAATATTAAACAACAGAGCTACGGACACCTGTACCACTCATAATCATAGCTATAACAAGAGATATTACGACAATTATGCATTACCGATCCACCGTTTATCTATGTCTGAGAAAGACCCGCAATATGCTGCAATGAAATACTTTAATTACTTACCAGCTCGTATTAAAAATATTTATGTCTTCTTTAATATTGAATAAATACTCAACACTTTACAGTGGTTTTCGCCTGCCCCTAATGTAATCTCTCTTATATGCATAATCTAGACAACCTTCCGCGAAATATGAGTAGGCTATGCAAAAATCTGACAGAGACAGTTTACTTTGAATTTAATGGTGCGCGATATAAAATTTCCTGAAACACTGTTTTCACTTAAGGCAGGCAAAAAAATATCGAGTGTAACTCATGCCAAAATGCTTTAGCAACCCTTCACTTTTAGCAACCCTCGCTCGCTTCGCTCGCTCTTTTGCTAAAAGCGGCAGGTTGCTAAAGCCTATTTTCGGCCCATGTTACACTATATACTATTTAGTTTGTCAAATAATGCATTTTTGACATACTAAAAATCAATTTACATTTCTTAGCTTGACACAAAATAATGACATTCGAAACTTGAATTGAAATAAGCGAAATTTGAATATTGGCATTAGAAATATTCTAAAAGAAAATAGCACTCGTGGAGTTGTCTTCAAAATTTTTAAAACTACTATAAATTATTTCACGTATGTCACACTAGAAAACAATTGACATTTCTATCCCAAAAACAAAATGGCGACATTCGTAACTTAAATTTGAATAAGCAAAATTTGCATCTTAAGATCAAAAAAATTCTAAAAGCTTTGTTACTCGTGGAATTATCACCATGTTTCACCATTACAATACCAGAAACAGTGAGCAAATTTGTCCTGTACGAACACGATTATCCAGGTGCGTAGGTGGCGCGAATATTTATGGTCCAAAACTATACAACGCTCTACCACAGATGGTTAAATCTCTCCCCATTACCAAATTTAAAAAGTCTGTCAAATCATATTTAATTCGTAAAGCATTCTACAGCATAGATGATTGTATTCGTAATAATTTTTTAGATTTTAAACTGTAACTTTTATTTCCATTTGTGTAATTTATTTATTTTATTTATACACCTTTGTCCATTTTTTAAAATTATAAATGTAAATTTTATTGTATTTGTGTAATGTATTTATTTAATTTAAACACTTTTATCTATTTTTAATACGTTTAGTTCTAACTTTTATTTTATTTGCGTAATTAATCATGTATGACGTTTGTAAACCTTAGGGTATTGACAAGATTAAACTACTTACTTACTTACTTACTATCTTGAGAATTTTTAAAACAGCTTAGAAATGATGCATTTTTTCATATACTAGAAAACAATTGACATTTCTCAGCTAAAAATAAAATGGGGACATTCGAAACATGAATTCACATCAGCAAAATTTGTATCTTGGAATTACAAACAGTCTAAAGAAAATATCACTTGTGTAATTGACTTCAAAATTCTCAAAACTAAGTACTTAGAATTATTGCACGTATGACGTACAAGAAAACAATTGACATTTCTAGGCTAGAAACAAAATGGCGGCATTCATAAGATTCGAATAAGCAAAATTTGCATCTTGAGATAAAAAAAAATTCTAAAAGCTTTATTACTCGTGGAACTATCTTCAGAATTTTTAAAACAGCTTAGAAATGATGCATTTTTTCACATATAGAAAACAATTGACATTTCTAAGCTAGAAACAAAAAAAAGACATTCGGAACATGAATTCAAATAAGCGAAATTTGAATCTTAGAATTAGAAATATTCTAGAAGTAAATATCACTAATGGTATTGTCTTCAAAATTTTCAAAACTACTTTGAATTGTTGCATATATGAAGTTCTTGAAAACAGTTGACATTCCTAGGTTAAAACAAACTGGCGAGATTCGTAACTTAAAGAGTAAGCAAAATTTTCATCTTGGGATTATAAATATTCTAAAAGCTTTATTACTCGTGCAATTACCTTCAGAATTTCTAAAACAGCTTAGAAAATATAAATTTTTCCATACACTAAAAAACAATTGATATTTCTAAGCTAGAAACAAAAAGGCGGTATTCGAGACTTTAATTCAAATAAGCAAAATTTGAATCTGGGAATTAGAAATATTCTTAAAGAAAATATCACTCGTAGAATTATCTTAAAATTTTCCAAAACTACTTCGAATGCACGTTTGACATACTAGAAAACAATTGATATTTTTAAGTTATAAACAAAATGGCAACATTCAAGTAAGCAATTTTGCATCTTGAGATTAAAAAAATTCTAAAAACTTTATTACTCCTGGAATATCTTCAAAATTTTTTAAACAGCTTAGAAATTATGCATTTTTTTCACATACTAAAAACAATTGACATTTCTCCGCTAGAGACAAAATGGCGACATTCGAATCTTGAATTCAAATAACCGAAATTTGAATCTTGGAATTAGAAAAATTCTAAAAGAATATATCACTCAAGGAATCATTTTGAAAATTTTCAAAACTTCTTAGAATTAGTGCACGTTTGACATACTAGAAAATAAATAACATTTCTAGGCTAGTAACAAAATGGCTACATTCGTAACTTGAAATCGAGTAAGCGAAATTTGCATCTTGGGATTAGAAACATTCTACAAGCCTTATTATTCGTGGAATTATTTTCAGAATTTCTAAAACAGCTTAGAAATAATGCGTTTTTTCACATTCTTAAATATATTTGATATTTCAAACCTATAAACAAAATGGCGACATTCGAAACTTGAATTAAAATAAGCGACATTTGAATCTTGGAATTAGAAATATTCTTAAAAAAAATATCATTCTTGGAATTGTCTTCAAAATTTTCAAAACCACTTCGAATTATTGCACGTATGATATACTAGAAAACAATTGACATGTTAAGCCTAGAAACGAAATGGCGACTTTCGTAACTTTCAAGATGCAAAATTTGCATCTTGAAAGTAAAAATATTCTTAAAGAGAGTATCACCAGTAGAATTGTCTTCAAAATTCTCAAAACTACCTAGAGTTAGTGCACGTTTAACATACTGGAAAACAATTGAAACTGTAAGGCTAAAACAAACTGGTGACCTGCGAGACTTGAATTTAAGGAAACGAAATTTGCATCTTCGGATTAGAAATGTGTTACAAAAATATCACTCGTGGAATTGTTTTCAGAATTACTAAAACTACTTAAAATGCATTTTTGACATACTAGAAAACAATTGATATTTTCGGTTAAAAACTAGAAACAAAATGGACATTCGAAACTAAAATTTGAGGAAGCGAAATTTGTATTTTGGGATTAGAAATATTTAAAAAATGGTGATGTGGCCATCTTGGTACTTTCTCCGACTTTATATTTACGTTTTCATGGGTTTATTTTCAATTGAAATCATATTTTAAATGTACATCAAGCGTTGCGTAAACTCGGATGAAACTGACGTTTAAAACGTCAAAATCATTATACTTCAAATTCAAAAAATCGGTTTACTCAAAAACTAACGCGATTTCGAAAAAAACTTGTTCTTTAGAAGTTGTTCATTTCGGTATTCTCTACAATTTTTATTCACACAAATTTGCTGTAACTATTATCGTTTCATAATTATAAACCAAAAATTAAAAAATAATAATAAATTTTTTTCTCGAATAGCAATGATTTTATGAAAAATATTTTCAAGCAAAAGATGTGCATTTCTTTGTTGTATTCAATGTTTGTTTAAATATTTTTGTGATATTTTTTATATTTAAGAAAATATTGGCAAAAAACAAAAAACAGTTAAGGTAAACACCCACTGCCGGTGTACGAAATTTTACCAAAAGCTTTTCAGTTCTTCATATTATCAAATAAGACGTATGTTGAAAGTTTCACATCAATTGCTCTATTAGTTTTTGAGATACAGCGCACACAGACACACACACACACACACACACACACACACACACACACACACACACACACACACACACACACACACACACAGACACAAATTTTTTTTTCCAGAAATTGTTGAAATGGCATCTAGGGACCCCAAAACGGATATTTCCGCAAAAAAAATTTTTGAAAAAAAAATCACGATCACAATACTTTCTCGTACTTCGTAACGGAGAAAGTAAAAAATTATCACTCATGGAATCAACATTTTAAAACTACTTAGAAATAATGTATTTTTGACATACCAGAAAACAATTGATATTTTTAGGTTGGAAACAAAATGACTATATTCATAACTTGAATTCAAGTAAGCAAAATTTCCATCTTGGAAAAAAAAATTCGAAAAGTTTTATAAATCATGGAATTGCGTTTAAAAGTTTTACCTATTTAGAAATAATGCATTTTTAACATACAAGAAAATAATTATTATTTTTAAGCTGGAAACAATATGACTACAATCAAAAATTAAGTTCGTGTAAGGGAAATTTACATCTTGGGATTAGAAAATAAAAAAAAAAGTACCACTCACGGAGTATTCAAAATTTTTGAAACCATTTAGAAATCATGCATTATTGACATACTAGGAAACAATTGATAGAAACAAAGTGGCGACATTCGAAACTTGAATACGAGGAAGCAAAATTTGCATCTAAGGATTAGAAAAATTCTGAAAACATTATCATTCGTGGAATTGCAATCTAAATTTCTTAAACTACTTAGAAATAATGCATACATCCATTGAAACCGAAACGTGCAACTAAAGTTTTTGGATGATCACACCAATTTGGTTTTACTAAATTTAAAATTGATATATTAAAAAAAAAACTGAGATTTACAGTTTATTTTAATATAAATTTAAAGCCAGTTTTCTTGTCTTTCTTAAAATACCTAGATTTTTTATTAATTCAAAATGCAATGACATTTTGAAATTATAAAAAGTCCTGTACAGTATAATTTAAAATAATAACCTAAATATGATGATGACATTGTTTTGTAACGGGATATGCTTTTACATGTGGAATATTTTATTTTTGGAGAAGCAGTGTATTTGTAAATACATTAGCTGCGGCAGATCCGTGTTCTGCTCTAACCTATTTTATACCAATTCCAATTTTAAAACACTTTCGCTTGACGTATTCTTAATACAGTCGAATATAAAAGCCAATCCGACATGGAAACTCACTGGGGACTTATTTTAACAAGCTGGAATATATGTTTTCCGAGAATTTCCACTCTCATGCCAAACTACTCGGACGGGCGCGATATAAAATATATACAGGTTGTTGAAATTAAAAATATAAAATACACTTACAGATTTTGTTAGAGTATATAATTTCGGATATTTATCTGTCTCATTTGTAAAAAAACAAGCTTCGGAAGGATTTATGTAATTTATTTCATAATATTGTAAAATATTTTTTTATTTTATACTGCGAAATTTCATTTTACAGGCAATATTGCATTTGTGCGGCGAGACCGGCAAAAACAAGGAAAGGCTAGCTCGAAAAATACGTTCAGTCGTTGACGGAAAAAGATAATGCACGTTCAGTCGTTGACGGAAAAAGATAATGCATTCATTTATCTGTTACTGCGACTGTTATATGTATTTTCAATTTCAATAATTTACTGGAAATAATTATTTCATCCTTGGTATGCATTTGCATGACGAGACTTGTATAAACTAAAAAAACGACTATATCGGCAGACGAATTTCACATGGTTAGCACCCGAGGGCGCATCCGTATATATGTCATATTTTTAATTTAAATTTGATAATTTACTGGAAATTGACACAAGTAGTGAATCTACTAGCATGGATGTTTAGCAGTAATGTAGACCACCAATATAGCGCCATCCGTTATTCACTATTGTCGCCCCCTGATATCGTCTACCTGCAGATCGAGAGATTTATATACACCGCGAAAAAACATCCGCGGTGGAACGCGAACAAAAAAACGTTTTTCACACTTTGTTTCGCGTACTAAACTAACTACAATATATAATAGATTATACATATATCAAGGGAGAGAAATGCGTGATTTTTCTTGATGTGCAAATTTGTATACCGCGGGCGAAAGCCTTAGTTTTAATTAGTCATAGTAAGTTATAGTTGTACACGCGCATTTCATTTTTTTTTAATATAATTTTATTTTACATATATATTTGTATTTTAATTTGGAATAAAATTATTCCGCAAATAAATGAATAAATTTTCCCGAACTTGTAGCAGAAATACTGAAATGTTAATAAAATGAAATATGTAATTTAATTTAATTGATTTAATTTGATTAATGATAATTTTGAATATTTTGGAATGTGTAGTGTGATGGTGAACTAATTTTTTGTAATTCATTTATCAAATCAAGTTTTATGCTCTAAGGCAGATCGTTCACATTTAAGGATTTATCACTCTGAATTAGCGTTTTTCAAAGTGGGCGATATCGCCCCCTGGTGGGCGATCGACGTCTAAATTGGGCGTTTATCTAAAATTCCGTATTTGGGGATCGATGGTCATTTTGTGGGGACAAATGCATTTTGAATACCAGCCTGCAGAGATGGCTCAGATCGCATAAAAAATGGATTCATGTGACTTCAGATTATGTCTCTCGGAATTAGAGAGTGTTATTAATCTTTGCTAAGATCAAAAAAACTTATGTAAAAGCAAATTTGCAAATTTGCCAAAGTTGCGTTGATTTTACATGATTTTTTTTAAATTTAAAAAATTCGCAAAATTCGCTACATTATGTAAACTAAACCATCAAAATCAAATAATACGTTCTTAAGTTAAATTTTTTTGTAAAATCAAAAACGATTTTGTTGAGTTTAAAATTGAAAATTTCGAATTTTGGCAATTTCCATTGTCCCGACATGAATATTTGTAGTACCATTTAAAACACACTGAATAACTTTTTTAATATATGAAGCATTATAATCAAAAAATGTGTTCAATTTCAGCAAATTTTAAAAATTGAAAACACGGGTTTCTTGACTTTGAACTTGGAAAATTTTGCATTTTGACAATTTTAATTGATTCGACATGATTATCTCTTAATACTTTTTTAAACACACTAAATTCGCTACATTTTTGGCATTTAAATCATCAAAATTAAATACCGCGTTTGCAAGTTAGATAATGTTTTTAAATCAAAAACTTGATTTTGTTGATTTTGAGCACAAAATTTCGGATTTTAGCAATTTTCATTGTCTCTACATGAATGTATTTATTACCACTTAAAGCACGAAATTCTCTACTTTTGAACAAACAAAAGTACACTAAATTCTCTATATTTTGGCATTTAAATCTTCAAAATCACATAACGCGTTCGGAAGTTAAGCAATTTTTCAAAATTAAAAACTCGATTTTGTTGATGGTCTTGAAAAATTTCAGATTTTGTCAATTTTCGTACTTTGGCATGAATATTTTTGTATACTTTCTTACAAGACATCAAAAAATTTTGCATCAAACATCAAGAAATGCTTCTAATACCCCTGAGCAATTTTAGAAAAATCGAAAACGCGAATTCGTTACCTTTGAATTTTGATTTTGGCAGTTTGCTTTAACTCATTATGAACATTACCATAATACCTTTTAAAATAAGACGAATTATTTACATTTGAACAAATAAATCATCTTAGTTAAAAACACACGTGCAATACCTCAGCATTTTTTTTTTAAATCAAAAACGCATTTTTTTTTACTATGAACTTGGAAAATTTCTGATTTTTCCAATTCTCATTGACTTGACATGAATATTTCTTAATATTTTTCACACAAAATTTTCTAAATTTTAACAAACGAGTCAACTTTCTTTAACTCGATATGTATATTAAACACTAAATTTTACTATTTAAATAATCATAATAAAATCATTAATCAATTTAAAATACTCAAAATTCTCTGCATTTTGGCATTCAAATTATCAATAGCAAATTGTGAGTTCTGAAGTTGGGCAATTATGCAAAATCAAAAACTTTGTTTTTGACTTAGAATTTCGGATTTTGGCAATTTTCGATAAATTCAACTTTGAATACTTTCTTAAAATAAAATAAATTCTCTAAATTTCAATATGCAAATCATCATAATCAAAAAAAAAAACGTTTAATACTTCAGCAAATTTTAAAAATCAAGAACACGATTTTGTTGAGTTTAAACTTTAAATTTTCGTTGACATAAATATTTCTTAATATTATTAAAACACACTATATTCTCTATAATTTACCATATAAATCATTATAATCAAAAAACGCGTTCAACATCAATTTTTAAAAATCAGAAAATTTTTTGCCGTTGAAACTTTCGATTTTCGAAGAAACGCGTTCAACATCAATTTTTTATTTTTTTTTAAAGGAAGGATGATTGACGGAAATTTTGGGTTGGGGAATTACGGATGATATTGGGACATTGGCGTAGACATCGTAGGTCATTCAGCCACAACCGATTATTTATAATATATTATTTATATTAAATGAAAATGGACATCCACAAACACCCATGCCCTCGCCGGGATTCGAACCCAGGACCCTCCGCATTAGTTCTGGCGCGCTAACGCACGCGGCTAGTGGGCCGGCAAAACATCAATTTTAAAAAATAAGATTTTTTTTTGCCTTTCGGTTTTGACTATTGTACTTGATTCGTTATGAATATTTCTTAGTACTTTTCTAAAACACCCTAAATTTATTACATTTTAACATATCAATTATTAAATTTAGAAGCGCGTTCGAATTTTAGAAATAGAAAACGTGATTGGACGTGGAAAACTTGAAAAAATGTCAATTTGCGCTGATTTAAGATACAACTTTTGGATATTTTTATTAAATATCTAAAAGTTCTTATTAAAACTTTAAATTTCGTTTAGATGTCGCCTTATCTTCAAATAATATGTACTAAATATTGTTCTACTTCGTTCCTTTTATTTTTTTACTTTCTCCGTTACGAAGTACGAGAAAGTATTGTGATCGTGATTTTGTTTTAAAATTTTTTTTACGGAAATATCCGTTTTGGACCCCAAAGATGCCATTTCAACAATTTTTGTCTGTGTGTTTGTGTCTGTCTGTGTGCGCTGTATCTCAAAAACTAATAAAGCAATTGATATAAAACTTTGAGCATATGTCTTATTTGATAATTCAAAGAACTGATAAGTTTTTGGTAAAATTTTGTTCACCGAAAGTGAATTTTTTGTTTTTTGACAATATTTTCTTAAATATGAAAAATATCACAAAAACATTTTAACAAACATTAAAGACAACAAAGAAATGAACACCTTTTGCTTAAAAATATTTTTAATAAAATCATTGCTATTCGAGAAAAAAAAATTAATAATTTTTTTAAATTTTTGATTTATAATTATAAAGCGATAATAGTTACAGCAAATTTATGTTAATAATAATTATACAGAATACAAAAATAAATAATTTCTAAAGAATAAGTTTTTTCGAAATCTCGTTAGTTTTTGAATTTAAAGTATAATTTTTCCATTTCATTTCATAATTTTGACGTCAGTTTCATCCGAGTTTACGCAACGCTCGATGTACATTTAAAATTTTATTTCAGCAAACCACGAAAACGCAAATATAAATGACTATGATACCATCAAGTCGGAGAAAGTAACATGATAGCCACATCAACCATTTTTTCTTTATGTTTTACTTACACCTAACATAAGCCTAAGTTATATAATTTTAGGGATTATAGTGTAATTTTAAGCTGTTAAAAATTAAAGGGGGCGAACTAACAAAAGGACGTGACAAAGTGGGCGTTTGGTCCAAAAAGGTTGAGAAGCACTGGTCTAAATGATCAATTTAAATGATTTTTTTTGTAAAAGTAACGCAAATTTAGTTTCTATTGTGTAGGCTTAGTAAGACTCATACTGTAGATCAAGAAATATGTCTTATTTTTACCTTCATCATAAGTACAGCATTTTATTTTCAATTTAATTAAAATTTGAATTTTCATTTTGAGATCCTGCGAGACGATTCTGATCATTTAAAAAATGTGATATGCTGCCTGATGTGTATCTCAAATAGAGATTTTACTACAAAACTTTAAACTCAAGCTTTATTTGATAATCCGAAGAACTGAAAAGCTTTTGGTAAAATTTTGAAAACTGAAGGTAAGTGTTTACCTTAACTGTTTTTGTATCTCACCATTTTTTTTTTTAATGTAAAAAACTACAAAATTGTATGTCTGTACCTGCTCTACAAGATCAAGCGAAACATGAAAAAGCATGAAGCAGGCAAGGGCCTCTTGAACTTCAAATATTTATTCAAAAATATCTGTTGGAAAACTCTGCTCCCAACATAGTAGTATTAGCAAGAATTTTTTATCAGTGTTTCTAGTTTTGAACGAAGCTTTTCCAAATTAGGGTTAATTAAAAATTATCTTCGTTCCACAATGAGTGATTGGTAATCTAGTGATACTCTCAACTAACAGATGGTATCAATTTTGAAAATGTAATTCAAAACATTTTTAATAAAAAAGGAAGAAAATTAAATCTACAAACACGCTTACATTTTATCATTATTTCTACAATCTGTATAGAAAGTTAATTAAAATGCAGGTTCAGAAATTGTTAATAACCACTCTTGATTTTGATTTACATAGAAAAGCGGAAAATTGGGGACCGCCCCAGGTGGTTAAAGCTGTAGGTACACCACTGTTTTCATGGCTTGCAATTTAGGGGTAAACCATCTTACTTCTAATTTATTAGATTTTGTTGTGAGTATTTTCTCAGGATAGGATACTTTTATATAGTTTTGAAGCATTTTAATGAAATAATCTTAAGCTTCAGTTTAACATAATCGTATGTATGACCTGTGAAACACAACATATACGATGTACCTTGTCGGGTTATTGGTTGAATCATTTTTTAATAATATGGGAGTAGGGCTTGTGATATCTGTGATAATATTATTGTGGTCCGACACACCTATATCTGCAATGGTGGGTTTATTAATTGCGTTAACTTTATTTGAAGAAACATTAACTATAGAAGCTTCCCCCTAGTGGCTAGGGTTGTTAATTGCCACAGGCAGTAACTGGCAAAGATATTGCACAGGTCTGCTGTACTTCGGTATATCGTATTATATTGTGTGTACATTAAAGTCATTACATATGTGAAATATTTATACATTCAAGCATTGTATTTATTGTATCAAGACACTGTGAATTATTTCAAAATCGATATGATTTTAATGTTGAACTAATTTAAAATAATACTTAAAATTTTACAGAATAGTTCCACAGATATATGGTTCATGAAATTTAAAACAAATTCGATCGAAATTATAATTTTTATTTTATGCACAATATAAGAAATTGATTTCTCTCCTCACGTTATAAAAAAAAACCCTCCTCGTCATAACTAAAGCTTCTCAGATATTTAAGTTTAATGCTAGCAACTCAATTAAATCAGTCACCACATTAAGGCCTCTTTAACAATTTTAAACGAATTGAAATTATTATCGAATAAACGAAAGGAATCAATCGAGCGCAAGCAAATTAACTCGCCGATTAATTGAACGCTCTAAATTACAATATTGACTCTGGTTCGATTGATGATTATTCAATGGCACAAACTTCCCGCGCATATTTTTACCGAAACTAAAAGTATCACGTGAACTTATTAAAGAGTACGAAAGTTGGAAACTTTCGAAAGTTCAGTTTCCCTCTTTTTACCCCTGAACGTGTATAATAGTACTAATTAGTAAGGCGTATGTATCTAAATAATGGCCTATGTATGCATGTGTATATAGTACGGGATATAGAGATATACCTTAAGTTCGAGGCGAAGGGGGATTATGGATTTTAGATCCCCTCGCATAGGGATTAGAAAGGCTTGTGAAGGCCGGTGGTATTTGGAGCTTGCGAGGGAGGGCTGCTTGGGTTGATGTAGTGAGGTGGGGGATGAGTTAGGGTTCCATCGGACGCAAGTTGCCCGCGTGTTGCGACGTCTTACCTCCCCGAAAGCCGAACTTACACCGCCGAATCTTTCCTTATCCTTTGTTTAGGAGGAAATAATATGTAATTAGTTTATTATGGAAATTACTGATGCAAATAAATGGCATATTATTAATATAGTGTAGCAAAAATAATTAAGGTTTATTTACCGTGCATTTTTAAGCCATTTTTTAAAATAAAATTACTAAAGATAATTCAAATAAAACGAGTAACTTTATTGCTATCACTTTATTACATCATTGTGACCATAGTATCGACAATTTTAGCTTTTCATTATCAAATTGTTCATAGTTTGATAATGACTAGCTAAAATTGTCGAAATTCTAGTCACGACAATTTAATAAATTGACAAAGTTATTCGTTTTATTTTAATTATTTAAAATGTATCACGAAGTGTAAGCGTCCACAATTACTTATTTTATTAAAGAAAGTTGTTAGCTTACGATTATATATAATTTCTTTGTCATACAGGGTGAATGCCAATTCCACAGACAATAATTTGGCAAATTTGTGGGTATTGGATGATTATTTTAACATTTAGAATAAAATACAGTGTCTTTGTTGTATAAATACACAGGGTGTCTCATCAGTGCGTTGTCGGGCGATATCTCGGTAACAGTGAAGATAGAAAAAAGATAAAATACAAATGTTGCATGAATAACATAACTGCATAATGTTTCGGCCCTTCACCTTGTATAATATTTAATTTTGAATTTCTACTAATAATTTTATAACATTCTTATATTAACATTACCTACACCTTATCCCAACAGTTTTTTAGATATTCGCCAATTTCTCTAAAATAATAGGTGTGCAAATACCATTTTGAAAAAAAAAATGTTGTGGGAAATTAGTTTATCATTTAGCTTCTGCCAAACAGTGGTTGAAATATACAGAATGGTCATTATAGTAAACAAAACACGGGAAATTCTAAAATGGCATAACTCCATTTTTTTAAATGGAATACATATTATTATTTTATTTTATATTCTATCAAATGCTTTAATCTCTATTACGGCCTATATCTATATGGCGTAGTTCTCGAGATTTTTGGATTTTTAAATTTTCGCATTTAAAACAGTAAGCAGAACAAAAACAAAACAAAGTACATGGTTTGTATCCTCCAAACCATCACATTATTTGATACTCGCTTAATTGTTATAATTAGACGGAGGATTTTATGCATTATATATTAAAAAATGCTTATTTACATTTTAATTAAATTTGTTAGAAAGGTTACATTTTAACGTTGTATTTGTCCAAAAGACAACAG
Organism: Ocypus olens; assembly: GCA_910593695.2. NCBI lineage: Eukaryota > Metazoa > Arthropoda > Insecta > Coleoptera > Staphylinidae > Ocypus > Ocypus olens. The sequence continues at coordinate 8,186,923 of OU343054.1, read as the reverse complement.
AGCGATGAGTTGCCTAGCAACCTTTTACTCTGAGACTGTAATCACCAGAGAGAGGATTTTATGCAGAAAAATACACGAGAAGAACAAATTTCTCAAGATGAAAAATCAAATCGAACGAACTTCTGTCATTAAAATCCAATAACTCACCAGGCCCTGATGGTTTGCCTGCATCATTTCTTAAGAACTGTGCTCTTATATAATCTGTCCCTTGTTACAGGTTTATTTCCCGATTGTTGGAAGAGTACTTATATTACACCAATATATAAATCCGGCAACGAAAAAAAAGTTCAAAAATATAGGCCCTTATCCTTGTTATCGGTGGTGCACAAGATTTTTGAAAAACTGCTTGCCATACATCTAACAGCTATTTTACAATCTTCGATCTCCATGTGTCAACATGCCTTCAGAGCTGGAAAATCAACTAAGCTCTTAATTTACGAATCTTTTATTATTGATGCCTCCGCGGAGGTGGTTTCTATCTACACTGACTTCTCGAAAGCATTTTATATTGTATATCACACAATTTGAATGGATAAATTAAGTATTTTTGGTGTTAGTGGTACTCTTTTGCATTGGGTAAAATGATACTTATCTGATAGAATTCAATTTGTTCGAATAGGTCATTGTGTGTCTCGCTACATTCCTCAAGGATTCCATCTAGGACGCTGCTTTTCGAATGCTAAATGTTTACTAGTTGCTGACGATATGAAAATATTCATGAAAGTTCGAACATTGGATGATCAAAATGACTTGAAATCGTTTGGTAAATGGTGCCGTGATAACAAGCTTTCACTTAATCTTAAAAAAATATAATATAATTACCTTCTCCAGACTTTTTGCCACCGTGATGTATACTCTTTGCTGGGTGAATCCTTATCACTAGTAGATTGTATTAAAGACCTGGTTATTGCATTTAATTCGAATTTAAGTTTCACCACTCAAATAACCAACATAGTTGCTAAATCGTACCAGCTTTTGGGGTTCATTAGATGTTACGCGAAAGATTTTTGTGATCATCATGCCCTAGTTCGCCCTCATCTCAAATATTGTTCTAGTGTATGGTCTCCTTGCACCACTTTAGATAAGGAAAAGATAGAACAAGTTCAAAAAGAGTTTGTACGAGTTTTAGCATTGAAGTGTAACTTAGTTGGCTATATTTAAACTGGTCGAATATTTTATGAACAATACATTTTATAAAAAAAAGTTTTAAGGTTTGAGAAGGCGCATTCAGTGGCGGTATTTTGGTTAGCATTAGCAAGGTCAGACCAAGGTCACCTTTTTTTATAGAAACTGAAATATTTGATTATACTATCTTCTTCTGCTAATTAATCTAAATCTAAATGACTGTTATCAGAAACATTTTTTTTATTTGTTCCATGTTTATTGAGATAGTCAAGTTTTTTTTTTATAATTTGGCTTGCGATACTTCGGTACTGTTATTTTCAAACAAAAAAATCATATGTTTTTTTAACGTCTTGTATCTTTTGTTTCCCTTCTTCGAATAGAAAACTTGTGATTGAATAAAGTTGTCTACACGGCCGTTTGTTTCTTCAAAATTTCTCTGAAAAGAAAATTTTCGTTTCTTCCAAAAAAGATTGTCTTCAAGTTGATTTCTTCGAAGACCTTTCTTTCTTTGCAGAGAAATTGCGTGATTTGAAGAGAAATATCGTCTACAAGACGTTCGTTTCTTCAAAATTTCTCTGAATAGAGAATTCAAAAAAATATTATCTTCGAGTTTCTTAGAGAGAATAACATCTTTATTCAGACACAGAAAACGTAATTACATTTCGGATTATATATAGTAAAAGGGAGGTTCGTCTGTCTGGGCTATCGACCTACGGTCTTTCTGCCTTGTTTAAGTTGCTCATTTCTTCAAAAAGCTTCCTGTTTTTGTATAGAAAACGTGTGATTCAAAGAAAAAATGGTGATGTGGCCATCATGTTACTTTCTCCGATTTGATGGTATCATTTATATTTACGTTTTCATGGTTTATTTTCAATTGAAATCATATTTTAAATGTACATCGAGCGTTTTGTAGACTCAGATGATACTGACGTTTAAAACGTCAAAATAATGAAATATGGAAAAATTATACTTCAAATTCAAAAACTCAGTTTACTCAAAAACTAAAGGGATTTCGAAAAAAACTTATTCTTTATAAGTTGTTAATTTTGGCATTCTCTACAATTATTATTCACATAAATTTGCTTTAACTATTATCGTTTCAAAATTATGAACCAGAAATGAAAAAAATAATAATAATTTTTTTTCTCGAATAACAATGATTTTATGAAAAATATTTTTAAACAAAAGATGTTCATTTATTTGTTGTCTTCAATATTTGTTTAAATGTTTTTGAGATATTTTTCATATTTAAGAAGATATTGGCAAAAAACAAAAAAACGGTTAAGGTAAACACCCACTTCCGGTGTACGAAATTTTACTAAAAGCTTTTCAGTTCTTCGGATTATCAAATAAGACGTATGTTGAATGTTTCATATCAATTGCTCTATTAGTTTTTTAGACACAGCGCGCAGAGACACACACACACACACACACACAGACACAATTTTTTTTTTCCAGAAATTGTTGAAATGGCATCTAGGGACCATAAAAAGGATATTTCCGTAAAAAAAAAAATTGAAAAAAGAATCGCGATCACAATACTTTCTCGTACTTCGTAACGGAGAAAGTAAAAAAAAATGTCGTTTGTTTCTTCTTTCTCTGAATAGAAAATTCTGGTTTGTTCAAAAAGAAAGTTATTATTTTTTAACAGGAATACATACTTTGGTTTCTTCAAAAATGCTTTCTTGTTATTCAAACAATTTTGTTTCATTCCACCAAAAATCTTCAAAATAATGTTTTTATTTTTAATCTTTAAAATACTCTAATTTTTGCTGTATATAAGGTGTTTATTTCTTCAAAAAACACTGAATCTTATTCGTGTAAAAAATTAGGTTTTGACTTTATTTCTTCATTTTTCTTCAAATAAATTTTCATAATCATAGAAAACCTTTAGTTCTTGATTAGTTTTCATTCATCGTTGGTGTTTATTTCTTCAAAAAATTGTGATCTTGCCATCATGTTAGGTTGAATATTCATATATTCAGGCTACATTTCGTTTTCTTGTATTTATTTATTTGGAAATTTTCTTTTTATTGTTGAAACGTGGCGATTTTAGTAATGAACAATTTTTGACAGCATTGAATAGTTATTGAAAATTTCCTTTTTACTGCTAACTGCCATTTGTGATAGTAGTACTATTTTTGACAGTTCGAAATTGTCATTTTCAGCAGTTGAAATTTACTTCTTTTTTAATATCAAAAATGCCGTCTTTGATGATAAAAAAATAATAATTTTTAGTAGCTGCAAATTTCTTTATTTACCGTTGAATCGTGCCGTTTTTGGTTGCAGAATTTTTGACAATTCGAAATTGCCATTTTTAGCAGTTAAAAGTTTCTTTTTTTAATATTAAAAATGCTGGTTTTTAAAGTAAAAATCCACAATTTTTGACCGCTGCAAATTTCTTGATGTGGCAGAAATGAAGAATTTTTGACAATTAGAAATTGCCATTTTTGACGGTTTAAAATGTATCTTTTTACTATTGAAAAATGCCGTTTCTGACAGTAGAATTGCACAATTTTTGACAATTTATAATTGTTACTTTTAGCCCTTGGAAATTTCCCTTTTTTAATATTGAAAAATGCCGATAGTGACAGTGGAAATGCTCAAATTTTGACAGTTAAACATTTTTGGCATTTGGACACTTTCTATTTATTGTTGAAACTTGCCGGTTTCAGTAATAAACAATTTTTGACAGTACTGAATAGTTATTTTCAGCAATTGAAAATTTCCCTTGTAGTGCTAACGTGCTATTTGTGATAGTAATGCGATTTTTGACATTTTTAGCAGTTGAAATTTTCTTTTTTTTAATATCAAAAATGCCCTCTTTGATAGTAAAAAACCACAATTTCTGGCAGCTGGAAATTTCTTTATTTACCATTAAATCGTACCGTTTATGGTGGCAAAAATGCAGAACTTTTAACAATACAAAAATTGCAATTTTCTTTTTTAATATCAAAAAATGCCTTTATTGATTGTAAAAATCCATAATTTTTGGCAGCTGCTAATTTCTTTATTTACCGTTCAATCGTGCCATTTATGGTGGCAGTAATGCAGAACTTTTGAGAATTCGAAATTGTCATTTTCTTTTTTTAATATCAAAAAAACTGTTGTCTTTGATAGTAAAAATCCACAATTTTTGACAGCTGCGAATGTCTTTATGTGCCGTTTACTGTAAGTCTTGATACAAGACGGTTGAATTCTGATGTGGTCTTGTTTATAAAATGCTTCATGGTGTCGTTGACTGTCCTGGCCTGCTCAGTTCGAAAGGTATCCTTCTCTTACCTTTCATATTCCGTTTCATAGGACTGATTACGCCCAACAATCTGAGGCTACACGGGCCCTGAGGCACGACAACCTTACCGACCCAACATTTGATTTTTTGCGGGATCGCTTAAGGTTTTACGTCGGGTACTTTCTTGATATTTTAATCTGTTGTAATGTCTTGAACTGTTCCGTTAAATAAATACTAAATAACATTTACCAAATTGTATCTGCCTCAAACCGCGCCTTAGGCTTTATAATCCGCAACAGCAAACCATTCAAGAATATTGATGTCGTAAAAATTTTATACTATGTATTTAAGCGATCAAAACTTGAATCTGCTTGTTGCATTTGGAATTCATAATACATGAAATACTCTTCAATGGTTGAATCGACACAGAAAAGGTTCGTTAAATATCTTCATTAAAAAAAATGGTACGTATCCAAGCGTGGATTATAGGTATAATGATTTATTGTACGTACAAGAGGGTATTTCTAGAAAAGAAACAGTAACAATCTATAAATTCATATGTAGGCCACTGCTAGATTAGGATTTTGTATTACTTGCTAATAATACAAAATATCATTGTAGCAGAACGGGCCAGTCTACGAATCCTTACCAAATTGAGACATCCCATCAATCTTGTGCACAATCCTTCCAATGAAATGCTCTACGAATGAACAGGTATACTGCCCATAAATTGGCGCTATCCATTACTTATGGATAAGTTTTCTAAATCCCCCAACAATATTCGAATACTAAAACTCTTCTGTAATACCTGCATCCTAACATCCCTCTTAAATTTAAGACCCCCCTCCTAAAAATTATCTTTGAAAACATTATATCAACTCGTCATTCACATAGTCATACGTAATCATACACTGATTTTCTATCATATAGTTATCTTTTTTCCTTTTTTTTTCATTTGCAATTTGTGATGGCAGGAACTAAAAGAGAGAAGTTAGGGTCGAAAGACCACAGGTCGATAGCCCAATTGGATTTATTTTACTACCATATTATCTGTTATATTGTTATGTGTAATAATAAACCAAATAAAGGTAGTTATGAATGTAAATAAAATTTGGCTCCTTAAAAAAGTTGCTGTAAACTAATTTGAAAGTGGCCAATACCCAGTATAGGTAAAAACGTTATAATATTATTTGCAAAATCCAAAAATAAGATAATATATAAGGTGTTCTATTTAAGAAACAAAGTTACATCCGATACTACTTTCATGGTGCAAAAATTTTTAAGATTATCCATATTTACAAACTAAACAACGTTTACAACAACAAATGTTTTTCTTCAGTAATTCTCTAGATATCGCTCGAGAACGCACTAGAACAAATACAAGCGCAATTTTTACTTTCTCCGTTACGAAGTACGAGAAAGTATTGTGATCGTGATTTTTTTTTCAAAATTTTTTTTTACGGAAATATCCGTTTTGGGGTCCCTAGATGCCATTTCAACAATTTCTGGAAAAAAAATTTTTGTGTCTGTGTGTGTGTGTGTGTGTGTGTGTGTGTGTGTGTGTGTGTGTGTGTGTGTGTGTGTGTGTGTCTGTCTGTGTGCGCTGTATCTCAAAAACTTATAGAGCAATTGATATGAAACTTTCAACATACGTCTTATTTAATAATCCGAAAAACTGAAAAGCTTTTGGTAAAATTTCGTACACCGAAAGTGGGTGTTTACCTTAACCGTTTTTTGTTTTTTGCCAATATCTTCCTAAATATGAAAAATATCACAAAAACATTTAAACAAATATTGAAGACAACAAATAAATGAATATCTCTTGTTTGAAAAAAAATTTCATAAAATCATCACTATTCGAGAAAAAAATTTATTAATTTTTTTAAATTTTTGGTTCATAATTATGAAACGATAATAGTTACAGCAAATTTATGTGAATCATAATTGTAGATGATGCCAAAATGAACAACTTCTAAAGAATAAGTTTTTTTCGAAATCTCGTTAGTTTTTGAGTAAACCGAGTTTTTGAATTTGAAGTATATTTTTTCCATCTTTCATAATTTTGACGTTTTAAACGTCAGTTTTATCCGAGTTTACGCAACGCTCGATGTACATTTAAAATATGATTTCAATTGATTATTTCATTCAAATCATTTAGAACCAATCAGAACCCCCAAATTGTACCAGGTGACTTGTTTTAATAAACGGAAAAACCGCATCGTACCACGAAGTTTTTCCGGATAAACTTCACCATGCTAGTCAGAGTTGGACTTTGTCACCTTTCTGGTATTAAAAATGTTTGATAACTGAAAGCATATAGTAATATAATACAGTGATAATAATTGCACTATCATTAACGTGGAAATTATGCTTCGATCCCAACGGCGGAAATTCTCTCTGATCGACTGCCAAATGAGACAATTTTCTGACAGATTGGGCAAGTCCGAACAGGCCCAGTAAAAGTTTTTCCTGTGTCTCGTTGGTAACGCAAACTAGGAATACAAACATATAAACGTCAAATTATCCCACCAACTTTTCAATTTAGTATCTTCTGGATCAGTGAATTTAATTAAGGTAATTCAAGATTTCGGGTTTCGATACAAAAAGGAATAGTGAAATCGACGATATAATAGCAGGTACCGTACCTAAAAAAACTTCAAAAACACATAATCTTCAAAAATGATTGATGAACAAATAGTGTTTAACATTGGAAACTGTTCCATCTATTAAATTTTTGAAATACTAATAAAACCAATTAATAAAACCGTTTAAGAAATATGTCCTATTTATTTGTAAGAAATGTGTAAGGAAATTGCTTTTCATGAAATAATCATGCCAAAAACCACTCAAGTTTTATTTTTATCCAGGAAAAACTTAAAAATTTTTCATTCAAACTTTGTTGTTTTCTAAAATTTAACTCGAGCAAAATCACCAAATCGCTCGACCTGCGGTCTCGCGATTTAAGACGTGATTTTGCTCTCGTGAAATTAATAAACAACAAAGTTATCGTGAAAAATTTCGAAGTTTTTCCGGAAAAAATAAACCTCTTGTGGTTTTATTTATGAAAATAAACCCATGAAAACGTAAATATAAAGTCGGAGAAAGTAACATGATGGCCACATCACCATTTTCATATATTCATCGTCTACGTTGGTTTTAATTTTATTCGATTGTTGTGTAAAATTGGACCATCTTTCTCCATTTATAGAAAAATTGTAACATTTAACCTTAACTACCGCATCATCTGACCTTAATGTCACGATATTAGCTTCAAATTCAAATGATTTATTAGTTTCTTTAGTATTAAGTTTACCCAGTGTTTCTCAACGTTATTGGACTAAAGACCTTTGTCAGGTCCGCTTCTTAACTCTAAACAACTAAACATTCGTCTAATAGACTACCGACTTCTGGAGTGTAAACGCTAATTTTTAACACTTTTCTATATTTTCATTGAAGTATTATATAAATTCAAAAAAAAAAACGAAATATAGCCTGAATAAATGAATATTCAACCTGTTCGTAACTCTGCAAACAAGTATTATAGTTTCTCTCTTAGTTAAGCTAATTTGTTCAAAATAATTCAAGAATCGGGTCGCGCCAGGTCAGAAATTTCGAAAATCGATTTTGGGGTTGACGTTTTCAGTACAATACAATATTTGAATGTGACCACGATATCTCGAAAATTAATGCACCGATTTTTTTTTTCAAACTTGGCACGTTTATTTTAGATATAATAGGCAAGTGATTGAATGAATAAATTATTTTTTCCATGTATAGTTTCTATTTTATTGGCGAAAAAGAGGGATATTTTCATGAAAAATCAAAATTTTAACTTTGAAAATCCTCCATTTTGTCCCAGATCAACATAACTGCAAACTGTTCGTTCAATTACTGGTTACTTTAATATATTAGAGAAAGTTTCTTTTGTTTTTGATTTCTGATAATCCAAATCCTAGTAGCAGTGGTCACCGCGACACCTGTTTTTTTCCACGGCCTTCAGGAGGATGACCATATATTTTTTGATTGCTAATATTTTTTCCTATAAAATTTATGATACATTTATGAAAATACATGCTACCACATAGTTGAACTCAATTTTAAACAGGTTTCATATTTTATGTAAAAAAAAAAAATTCGGCTTCCTGACCCCTTCATTCGCCAACTTTAATTTTGAACAACTGAAAATTACATAATTACGTAAAATAATAATAGTTAGGTTTAGGTTAGGAGTTACTAACTTTCATATTATGCCGAGTGTATACTAACATTTTTCTTATCTTCTGATTCAAATGTATTATTGCAGTAATTAATAGAAAACAAATCGGCAAATTATCGAAATACTTAACGCTGTTATAATTTTGGTTTTTTTTTTAATTTAAAATTTAATCTTTAGTAAATCGGACTTTTAGTCATTAAATAATCTATTTTATTGCTTTTCAAGTTTTTTTTTATTTTGCCAAAATCTGGTTTTTAATTCTTATTTATTACCAATGATCTCGAAAGTCGTGGAGGGTCTATTTTTCAGTGAATGAATGGATAAAGAGAATCAAGTATTACACGGCTTATCGCAGGGCAAATCGACGTGTAGGGCAGTAATGGAACTTGTTGATGGCCTTGGGCCTGGAAAGACTTTTAAGGCCTTTTTAGATTTATGCTGTATTCAGCAGTGTTCTCCTGCGAAAGCTATACACAGGTGTAAAAAAAATGAAACACTTGAAATTCGTGAAATTTCGACCATTTTCAAACCTCCATAACTCGGCGTATTTTCAATCGATTTTGATGAATCTTTAAGGGCGAAAAAAAATCTTCTTTAAAGTCAACACTAGTGTTGTTAAAGGTACCTTAACGTTACTCGTTGCTAAGAAGTTATTGGTATGTTAACATTATAGGATAAAATAAAACGTATTAATCATCGCATTATTAAATTGCTAACTGTGCTAAACATTTTTCACTCACAAACATTTTATTATTATAATTATCTTACCAACCGAATGAAAATTAAAAATATAGGTTTACCAAATACAAATTTAGCTGTAAAAATTTCTATAGTAATATATGAATACCTGAATTGTGAATTAATTTAATTAATTTATATTATTTAATATAATTACGTTTGTAGTAAATTTTTTTTTAAGTTTTTAAATCAATACTGTTTGAAAGTTTAAGTTCAGACTAGCGAAAAATGAACAAATCTGCTGTGTTTCAAGCTAACTTTTTTTATCAAACTCAGTTTCGAAGATTTGAGATGGCCCTATTGGTTGAAAAACGAATATAAAACTATTCAAGCAAGGAGTATATTTCTAAAGCTCTAAATTGGAGGCAATGTTAGCGCTGGACATTAAAGAGATTGTTTAATATAAATTTATTTAAAAAAATGTATGTTATAAACTTAAACTACAAATATTACCAAGTATGTTTTTTAATACATCTAAACAGCCATACTTTCTCACGCAAATTATTTATTTACCTAAAATTGTTTATCTATAAATATATACTACGTACTGAATCCCTCAAATACTACATGTTTATGGTATTTCCGTACATTCATATCATTCTTGTATAAAATAATATAATGATAAACATCCTTAATGTATAGAAATCAACGATTAATTATTTAAATTTAATGCTTTCTGCAACAAGTAAGGTTGTTTCTAATTTATTGATTAATTATTTGTTTAAAGTAATTTCAAATAAATAAATTTGAGACAAATAATATATTCAAATAGACTTAATACTTCTTATGTTAAACACTCGATGATACAAAATTATAGTTGTGAACGTAATTGAAATAAAATTCTTGTTTGGTTTCTTGTTAATATACTCAGTTTTTTGACAAGTGTTCCTATTTATTGCAACCATTTCTAAAGGATAATACAATGAGTAGGAATGGGTGATATTTCACGAACCTGTGATTTTTCACTGGTATTAAAAAATCACAGGTCGTTACTAAAGGGCGAATTTCATTGCTACTTAAAATCACTGCTACTTAAAATCACTGTTACTTAAAATAACTGCTACTTAATATCACTGCTATTTAACCCATTACTTCCCATTGTACTCAAACGAGTAACAAGCATTACAGGCTTTAGGGACAAATACTGGCAATACTACTTACTTTAGAGATCTTATTTGTAACCAAGAACGTTCTGCTTTAATAGTATAACAGTGATTCGGTTTGGTTTTACGATTTGGAGTTTTAGAAGATATCTGAGAATTTGAAATTTATTTGAACACTTACATGTCATGGGCAATAATGGGAACTGTGACTTACACTGTGACTGCTCCTTAAAATCACAACTGTTACATAAACAGTGATTGCTACTTAAACTGTGACTGTTACTTAAAACGTGATTGTGGGAAGACAGTACAAGGTGGCATTTCTAAATAATATTTAATATTCACTACTTTATTCTCCCATTTTTGCAGGGTATTTTATTTAGATTTTGAACAAATATTTAATAAAAATGATAAATATTGGTCATGAAAATGCCAAAGTATACCAATTACAACGTAAGTACTAACAATTATTAATTAACTAATTGAAATTTTATAAGAATGAAAAAATGATCTTGCCCGACGTGTAATCGAACCACAAACTCGAAGTTGTGGTCAAAAAAGACCACTCGGTCACCGCGGCGCGTGTCTTTATTTTCTTCACGTGAAGTGAAAAAAAAATTATGTTACTTTAGTAAGTAAGTTGAAATTTATACATAAAATTTCTAACAGCATATTTTTGCCAACCGTGGTCACAGTCACAGTTTAAAATTACAGGTATTAAACAAAGTAGCAAACCCAAGTAGCAACGTGTTTTAAAAGTAGAAGTTTTGCCCATCTCCAACAATGAGTACCAACATGAATAACAATTTATATGGTAGTGATAATTATGGTTAATTATGACACACGTTGTTTGATATTAGCCTTTCGAGTTCATGGATGTATCGTGTTTAGTTCGCATGTTCATTTGATTATACACTGCCGAGCATAAAAGTAGGGTCACGTAATTTGCATTTTTTTAGTCATTTTTAGTTTTTTAAGTGTTTTTTCGTATGAAAGTAAACTTGATCATTTTCATTACTTAGCATATGAAATTGAAATTGTTCATTTAGATTACTTCCAATAAACTTTGAACAACAAAAACTTTTTTTTATCACTAAGTAAACTGTTACAACTGAAAAAATACCTAAAAAACTGAAAATCAAAAAAAAAATGCAAATTACGGAGTGAGCCTAGTTCTATTCTCGGCAGTGTATTTATTAATACAAATCGGTTGTGGCAGAATGCGCTTCTTTAACTCAAAATTCATAATAGCCACCCATCCTTCCGTTAAAAACTGTGAATATAAGAGATTTGAAACAAATAATTAAACGGCCAAACTATTCAAACTATAGTCACAAATATCGAACAAAGTGTGTGATATCAATTAAACTAGTTGTAGCATCTACAAGTTAAATTTTCAATTATTTCAATTGCTTTTTTTAATGACCGAAAATGTGTTTAGATGTTCTTCACAGTTACATATTTAATACAATTCAAGTAATTTTTGTTTAACAAAACTGTTTCAAAAAATTTGTTAGGATACGATACATAGGAGACGAATTAATGTATTTAATTTTTATTAGATACATTCTAAGATCGGTTAGTTTGAAACCGGTTTTAAGGGGACCTTTGTGTAGGAGGGAATATTGAAAATGTTACTCTGTGAACGTGACTCGTGGTTACCTAGTCGTGGCACCCTATGGGGTTAGAAGGGGGCTAAAGGGGATGTTAGATAGGGTGGGTGGCCACCCTCGCGCGTGAGGAACGACCGGGCAGAACCGATCGAAGCCGGCTTGACTGGGTGTGGCCCATGCGTAGTGGTCATCCTTTATAATACCCGGCGCGTCCACCATATTGAACTTTTTTTATAGGGTCACTCCCATTTTTTCGGTCATTATTTGTTATGTAAATAATTAATTAAATATGTGAATGAAAATAATTTTAGGTACAATTTAACTCATGCAATAATTATGGGTGTATAATTAACGAAGAGTTTTTAATCATGGTGATGGTTGCGACCGTTAGTACGTAGTAATTCATTATTTAATCACTTAATAAAACACTTACTATGTTTTTTACCATATCAAATAAATTGTGGTAAAAAACATAGTAAGTGTTTTATTCAGAAGAGTTTTTAGTTGAGTTCTGTATGTACAAATAACGAACTTATATGATTAAATCAATAAATCCTATATTTTACGTAAGCCACCAATTTACATTGCTAGGAAACCAAATACATATTTGTAGTGGATGTGTATTAATGTATATCTTTATTTTTTATATGTGGTGGCTTGCATAAAATCAAGGAATAATTATATTGTTAATGGTGTAGGCTTCTACTTCGTTATACATGTTGTCAATATAATGAAAACACTTTTACTTTGTTGGTATAACACAATTTTTTATTGTTGACTAAAGTTTGCCGAAACTATACTCAACAATAAAAAAAAAAGTGCTATACCTACAAAGTACAAGGACTAATTGATTGAATAATTAATTTAAAGTCGTTATTTCTTTATACTAAAAAATGTTTTAGATCAAATACCGTCAATGAAGAGTGAAGTACTCTATAAACCAGTTAATAATATTATGCTAATTTTATAAAAATAAAAACCACATAAAATAAGAGGAGGGATAAAATCAATAATAAAGCATAAATAGTAACATTGGTAATTTGGAATCGTTTGTTTAAATCAACATTTTCGTGGCATAATTTGTTTTTATAACGAATTTGTTTTATAATTACAGTATAGACTACTTGAAACTTTTCATTTTATATTTATGCATACGTAGCTAAGATCGTGTTCCAATTTTTTAATAGTGGGCACAGTAATTAATACTTCCATGTGTTAATTACCAATGAATTCATGTCTTGAACGTATGAATTTTATCAGATTCTGAAATTAAACTGGATTATACATATGTATTCCTGATACAGTTTTTATTAAATGAATTCGATTTTCCGGACCAGTTTCGCTAAACACGCATGTATTTGTAATTTTCCGCTGCAGATGGTAACTATTTATCCTAAAACTCAAATTAAACAAAAACTACAACACGAGTACATATTTACTATCCAATTTAATTATTTTAATCCAGTGTACTCATTCATGGCAGTAATGTAGGTGCTGATCATATTCTCTATAAATCCCGTTTAAAGGAGTCTGTCAAGTTAGCACCTCATGTTTTTTTTTATTCTATAAAAAAAAATTGCACCACAAAGGCCTTACCTAGTAACAGCAAGCACCACAAGAATTAAAGCTAGCACCTTATCCAGGAAATAGTTACAGGGTTTTGAATAATTGGGGTGTTAAGTCGACTTAGCACCTCACTTTGATTTTTTGACAAGTTTTACATACTGAATGGCTTGCACCGAGCATGCACTATCTAGCACCTGCATAGTTACCCCATACAAATTTTTTTTTTAAATTCATAAGCTACTAATTTTTGTCATCAGGAAACTTATTTTCGAGGTGCGAAATGAATAATCTTCAATTAAATTTAAAAAAAATTCCAATTCCATTTAGCTGAAGGGATATTGGTATCTTTAAGTATAAGATTAATGCTTATTTATTGCTATATTCCAGTAAAATTAAAAATTTTGGTGTGATTTTTAATTTTAGATGTTAAATGGAATAAATATCCCAACATGTGTTGCTAAAAGTTTTCTGTCATTTTTCACGTGCCGTGCAAAATAAAGTATTTAGTACTATCTGACACTCCAGCCTAGATGTATGGCATCAAAAACAGTGATTTAAACTGCCAGAAATAGTGATTTCAAGCTGTCACAAAATTGAGTTCAGCTGCCTGAAATAGTAATTTCAAACTGTCAAAAACGGCGATTTTGAACTATCAGAAATAATGGTTTTCAACTGTCAAAAATAATGATATTTAATATCAAAAAATTTTCAAGAATTTTTAAACGTCAGAAATGTCGATTTTCAACAGTCAGAAATAGTGATTTTCAACTGCCAATAGTAGTGATTTACAACTGTTAAAAATGGTGATTTTTAACTGTCAGAAATAATTATTTTCAACTGTCAAAAAATATAAAATTTAATATAAAAAATGAGGATTTTCAACTGTCAGAAATGTCGATTTTCAACTGTCAGAAATAGTGATTTTCAACTTTCAAAATAAGTGATTTCTAACTGGCAGAAATCGTGATTTTAAGTTGTCAAAAACAGTGATTTCAACTGCCAAAAATAGTGATTCAAACTGTCAAAAATTCGATTAATAACTGTCAGAAATAATAGTTTACTACTGCCAAAATCATGATATTTAATACAAATAATGAGAATTTTATAACTGTCAGAAATAGTAATTTTCAACTGTAACAAAATAGTGATTCGTAACAGGCAGAATATGGTGTATTGTAAGCTGCCAAAAACAGAGATTTAAACTGCCTGAAATAGTGATTTTCTGATGTCAAAAAATAGTGATCTTTAATTGGTAGAAATGGTGATTTCAGGCTGTCAAAAACATTGATTTCAACTGCCAGAATTTGTGACTTCAAACTGTCAATAATGGCGATTTGTAACTGTCAGAAATAATGGTTTTCAACTGCAAAAATCATGATATTTAATACAAATAATGAGAATTTTATAACTGTCAGAAATAGTAATTTTAAACTGTAACAAAATAGTGATTCGTAACAGGCAGAAAATGGTGATTGTAAGCTGCCAAAAACATACATTTAAATTGCCAGAAATAGTGATTTTCTGCTGTCAAAAAATCGTGATCTTTAATTGGTAGAAATAGTGATTTCCGGCTGTCAAAAACATTGATTTCAACTGCCAGAAATTGTGACTTCAAGCTGTCAATAATGGCGATTTGTAACTGTCAGAAATAATGGTTTTCAACTGCCAAAATCTATATTTAATACAAAAAGTGAGAACTTTTTGACTGTCACTATAATAAGTGATTACTGTGATAAGTGATTCGTAACTGGCAGAAAATTGTGATTGTAAGCTCTCAAAAACAGTAATTTTAACTGCCCGAAATAGTGATTTTCAGCTTTCTAAAAATAGTGATCTTCGATTGGTGGAGATAGTGATTTCAAGCTGTCAAAAACATTGATTTAAACTGCCAGAAATAGTGATTTTAAACTATCAAAATTATTACTGTGAAAAATAATGGTTTTTAACAGTGAAAAATAATTATATTTAACTGTGAAAAATAACGATTTTGAACTGCTAGATGTGTCGACTTTCAACTATTAATAGTAGTGATTTTTAACGGTCAAAAATGGTAATTTTTAACTGTCAAAAATAATGGTTTTCAACTGTCAAAAATAATGGTTTTTAACTATCAAAAATAATAATATTTAATATCAAAAATGTGAATTTTTAAACGTCAGAAATGTCGATTTTTAATTGTCAGAAACACTGATTTTGAAGTGCCAAAAGATAGTGAGTTTTACCTTCTAGAAATAGTGTCAAAACAGTGATTTCAACTGCCAGAAATGATTGATTCTAAACTGTAAAAATGGTGATTTCTACCTGTCAAAAATAGTGATTGATAGCTGTCAGAGAAACGATTTTAACTGCCAGAAAGAAATTTAAACTGTCAAAAATTGTGATTTTGAACTATCAAAGAATGGTGATTTGTAACCGGTAGAAATAGTAATTTTAAGTTGTCAAAAACATTGATATCAACTGCCAGAAATAGTGATTTTAAACTTTTAAATATGGAGATTTTCAAGTTTCAATAGTAGTGATTTTCAACTGTCAAAAATGGTGATTTGAAACTGTCAATGGGAATTTTCAACTTTCTATAGTTGTGAATTTTATTTGTCAAAAATGGCGACTTTCAACAGTCAAAAATATTTCTATTTAACTTTCATCTGCCAGAAATGTCGATTTTCAACTGACAAAAAAAATTAACTGGCAGAAATAGTAATTTTAAACTGTCAAAAACAGTGATAACTGTAATATGTGATTCGTAACTGGCATAAAATTGTGATTGTAAGCTCTCAAAAACAGTGATTTCAACTTTTCGAAATAGTGATTTTCAGCTATCGAAAATAGTGATCTTCGATTGGTGAAGATAGTGATTTCAAGCTGTTAAAAACATTGATTTAAACTGCCAGAAATAGTGATTTTAAACTGTCAAAATTATTACTGTGAGAAATAATGGTTTTTAACAGTGAAAAATAATTATATTTAACTATCAAAAATAACAATTTTGAACTGCCAGATGTGTCGACTTTCAACTATTAATAGTAGTGATTTTTAACTGTCAAAACTGGTAATTTTCAACTGGCAAAAATAATGGTTTTCAACTATCAAAAATAATGGTTTTTAACTGTTAAAAATAATGATATTTAATATCAAAAATGAGAATTTTCAAACGTCAGAAATGTCGATTGTTAATTGTCAGAAACACTGATTTTTAAATGGCAAAAGATAGTGAGTTTTACCTGCTAGAAATAGTGTCAAAACAGTGATTTTAACTGCCAGAAATGATTGATTCCAAACTGGAAAAATGGTGATTTCTACCTGTCAAAAATAGTGATTGATAGCTGTCAAACAAACGATTTTAACTGCCAGAATTAGTGATTTAAACTGTCAAAAATTGTGATTTTGAACTATCAAAGAATAGTGATTTGTAACCGGTAGATATAGTAATTTTAAGTTGTCAAAGACATTGATTTCAACTGCCAGAAATAGTGATTTTAAGCTTTTAAATATGGAGATTTTCAACTTTCAATAGTAGTGATTTTCAACTGTCAAAAATGGTGATTTTAAACTGTCAATGGGAATTTTCAACTTTCTATAGTTGTGAATTTTATTTGTCAAAAATGGCGACTTTCAACAGTCAAAAATAATTCTATTTGACTTTCAAAAATTAAGCTTTTATCTGCCAGAAATGTCGATTTTCAACTGACAAAAAAAAATTAAATGGCAGAAATAGTAATTTTAAACTGTCAAAAACAGTGACAACTGTGATAAGTGATTCGTAACTGGCAGAAAATTGTGATTGTAAGCTCTCAAAAACAGTGATTTCAACTGCCCGATATAGTGACTTTCAGCTATCGAAAAATAGTGATCTTCGATTGGTGGAGATAGTGATTTCAAGCTGTCAAAAACATTGATTTATACTGCCAGAAATGGTGATTTTAAACTGTCAAAATTATTACTGTGAAAAATAATGTTTTTTAACAGTGAAAAATAATTATATTTAACTATCAAAAATAACGATTTTGAACTGCTAGATATGTCGACTTTCAACTATTAATAGTAGTGATTTTTAACTGTCAAAAATGGTAATTTTCAACTGGCAAAAATAATGGTTTTCAACTGTCAAAAATAATGGTTTTTAACTGTCAAAAATAATGATATTTAATATCAAAAATGAGAATTTTCTAACGTCAGAAATGTCGATTTTTGATTGTCAGAAACACGGATTTTTAAATGCCAAAAGATAGTGAGTTTTACCTGCTAGAAATAGTGTCAGAACAGTGATTTCAACTGCCAGAAATGATTGATTCTAAACTGTAAAAATGGTGATTTCTACCTGTCAAAAATAGTGAGTGACAGCTGTCAAACAAACGATTTTAACTGCCAGAATTAGTAATTTAAACTGTCAAAAATTGTGATTTTGAATTATCAAAGAATAATGATTTGTAACCGGCAGAAATGCTAATTTTAAGTTGTCAAGAACATTGATTTGAACTGTCAAAAATAGTGATTTTAAACTTTTAAATATGGAGATTTTCAACTTTCAATAGTAGTGATTTTCAACTGTCAAAAATGGTGATTTTAAACTGTCAATGGGAATTTTCAACTTTCAATAGATGTGATTTTTACTGTCAAAAATGGCGACTTTCAACAGTCAAAAATAATTCTATTTAACTTTCATCTGCCAGAAATGTCGATTTTCAACTGACAAAAAAAATTAACTGGCAGAAATAGTTATTTTAAACCGCCAAAAACAGTGATTTCAACTGCCAGAAATAGTGATTTTAAACTATAAAAAAATGTGATTTTTAACTGTCAAAAATAATGCTATTTAACTATCAAAAACTAAGATTTTCATCTGCCAGAAATGTCGATTTTCAACTGTCAGAAATGGTGATTTTCAACTGTCAAAAAAAAATTTAACTGGCGGAAATAGTAACTTTAAGCTTTCAAAAAGAGATTGTTTTAACTTCCAAAAATTGTCATTTTCAACTGCCAAAAACAGTGATTTTCAACCGCCAGACTTGGTGATTTTCAAAAATAATAATAATAATAATAATAATTTTATTTATGCCACAACAATACAGTCAGGTACATGGTGTACCAATAAATTAATAAAAAATATAGAAGTAAATTAAAATCGCTTGGATTAGAATCAGGAAATCCTTTTAATTTCACATTTTTTTGGCAAAAATAGTGATTTTAAGCTGTCATTTCAAGTGTCAGAAATAGTGATTTTTAACTGTCAAAAATAGTGATTTTCAACGGTTAGACTGATGATTTTCAATTGTAAAAAATGGTGATTTTCAACTGTCAATAATAGTGAAAAAGCAATTTTCTTAGCTTTGGTTCACGCTTTGAGGGTTTCTATTTTGTTTTCAGCTGTGATTTGTCAATATTTTTTTTAAGGGAATATTAGAAATTGGTTCATTCTGAATGGATTTTGAAATTTTGAAGCCTATTCCGGTAGCAATGTTTTGTTTAGAATTTTCTTAATCGCTGGTGCTAGGTGAGGCATTTCTGGTGCAATATTGTTTTCTACAAAATAAACAACATGGAGTGCTAAGTTGACCGACCTTATTTAAAGTATGTTTCAATTAATTATATTTGGCTTAAAATACATATTTATTATCTTTACATCCTAATTTTTTTATACCTACTCGGATTAGTGTTGAGATGTGGCTTGAATTTTGCTGCAGCTTTCGCGGCGTAATCAGATTTCGACAAACAAAGAACTGCAGCTCGAGGGGGATTTTCTAAAAGGTATTTCGTACGGTCTTAATTTATTTAATATTTAACATTATATATGAAATTAGACGGGAGCTATTAAGTGCGGTTCTGAATTTCTCTATTTATTTAATAAGTCAAGGAAGTTGTAAAGCTTTTACATGGGAATAATACTCTGAAGGACTATGAAACTCATGATATATACGCTATTAGATTTAACGCGGTGGCGGCGGATCGTAAATATGCTGAAATAAGGCATGCAAGACGCGATGAGGACCTGCAATAAACTGCTCGACTATTTATTGCTCTTAGGGAAGGTGCATTGATTTATCGTATTAGGTTTCGTCTTTCGACTATTGTGTATTGTGCCATTAATTGAGTTGTGCTTCCTCGAAAAATCGATGCTACTGAACGTAAACATTCTAAAACATGTTCACTTCTGCCACGAATTAATTTAACATATCTACATCACAGAAAAATATATAATCATTTATATATTATATAATGAATGGGAGGGATATACACTGGACATCCATGGACCCGCGGCCACTTCTTCGTTCCGAAAAAGTGACCGCACGGATGGGATTCCAACCCACGACCACGAGACCCGTGAGCTAGGTCACTCACTAGGCCACCGCGGCCCCCGAATTTTAATTATTAATATGTACTCTTGTTATACAGGGTGTCTACAAAGTCTGACTCCGGGTCATTTTTTCGAAAACGGTTGGCTAGATCGAAAAATTGGTGTACACGTATCCCATTGTTTTTCGGGAAAAACTTTTTGATCGATTTTTTTTTAGTATGCGGCTCCTGGGGGCTCCGCTCAATCGACAGATCTGAATAAAAATCAATTATTAACGGTTGTCTCAGTTCGATGTAACCAACCAGTCATGAATGGCGAGAGGTTTGGATAAATAAAATCCCTTTCTTTACCAAAATTTTCCAGACATTTTCCCATTCTGTGCTTTTTCTGATGATAGTGTGGTTCTGCACATGTGTAGCCACACTCTTTCTACAACACCCTCATTGGATCGGATTTGTTGGGAAGTTCTAAGCTGCAGCTCCTCGGGGCTATTTACAGGAGTACCATAGACTAATGTTATTAAATGTCCCCAAAGAAAAAAAATAAAGAAAGTTTAAATCAGGTAATCTTGCAGGCCATAAGACAAGTCCACCTCTTCCTTTCCATTCACGTGAAAAAATTCGGTCTAAATGTTCTCTAACGGCAATAGAAAAATGAGGTGGAGCACCATCATGCTGGAACCACTTGTGTTGCCTGCGGTCCAGAGGAATGTCGTCTAAAATATCATACATTGTGTAAATCTGTCAGTAAATCTGCTTTATCCTAGCTCTTTCTATTGCTAAGGCGATTTTAGACAAAAACTTCCTGTTTGTCAAATTCTGTTGATAAGATATTACCTCCGACGGAGATAAGAGAAGTGGCAGAGAATATAAAGATCAACTTATTATCATGATTTTGTAAGCAAAATGTAGCGAATATTAAAATCTGGTAGGCCGAAATCTCATCTCATTTGCGAAATATATTGGGCGCGTTCGTCAGAATTTTCAACTGTCAACATGTTTAGTTTAATTTACGCTGAATGCTGGTATTTGATAAACGCTACGCGGCCATTCTGATTGCAGTGCTTTGTTTGTATGTTTAACATAACCTAGAATCAAGCGATGGATAATGCCCAATTATGTTTTCTTTTATTTAATGGCACAGAAGATTTAATTCCAATCCTCAATAATGCAGTGGATTTAGCATTGCCCATAGAAGATGTTTTTGGTGTGGAAAGACAACCAGAAGTAAGAAATCAAGATTTTGTAATTTTTTGAAAGTGTAGTGCCGCGATATACAGACACACACACATAGTCTTCGACTATTTACGAAATATTGACAATTGAGTGCCTGAGAGAGAGAGAAGGGGCTATGCCACATAACCTTATTTTCTTATTTAGCTGCAGTTCCTGTAGGTGCTGCTATCTATGGGTAAAATTGACATGTTTATATTTGAAAGCAAATAAGCCATTGCCCAGTAAAATTAAACAAATTTTATATATTTTGTACTTAGTCTAATAAAACTTATTTTATCTCTAAACTATGTGTGTGTGGCATAGCCCCTTCTCTCCCTCTCTTTCTCTCAGGCACTCAATTATTGTAAGTCGGCTATTCTGAAAAAAATATATGCAGGGTGTCCCACAAACAAATACCGAAACAAGGTGGCCTTTTTTAAATGAAACGCTCCGTATATTATCGCATGTTTGGATTCGTCGAAAAATTCTAAATATTGAAAAAATAAAAAAATTACATCGCAACAGTTTGAGGGAACGTAAACAAGTTAAGTGAACAGTTTTTGGTGACGACATCGAAGAAGGCGAACGTCAACTCTTTTTCAGTGTCATTAAGTGTTATCGTAACGGTTACGATTTATTTAAATGAAAAATGCATTTTTTTCACAAACGGGAGAGAAAGTCAATTTTTCAGCTGTCGAAATCGTCAGAGAAATAATTATTTCTCTCCCTGCGAGGTTCCATTATTTATTTTAACTGTCACGGCTGACAGCATTTTTTTCTAGGTTGGGTTTTAGGAACGAACGTTTTGCTCTTAAAATATCCCGTTTGTGAAAAAAATTGTATATATTATACCTCCGGATAGAATGCTATTTTTCCCTCGGTGCGTTGTATCCCTCAGGCTTTCGTCCCCGGGATACAAATTTGCACCTCGGGAAAAATCACGCATTTCTCTCTCTTGATATATAATCTACTATTATCTGAGAAGGAACGAATTGAATTACTTATGATGATTGGTTTTGGAGACAGAGTGCGTACTCAGTAAGAAGAATATAATTTATTTAACGCAACTCATCATGATCGATCTTCAATTTCTAGATCCACTGTTAGCAAAATTGAATCGAAATTTGTTGATCACGGTTAGAAATTTACCTAAAGGAAGACCAGCAAAAGTATATGAGGATTTTAAACTGCACGTTCTGCTAGAAACTTGCGATAACTCCCACGTAGCCGTTAGGATAATCTTCAAGAACTACAATTTATCATCAGGATTAGTTTCAAAAATACTTTGGGTAGATTAGATTAGATTTAGATTAGACGGGGTCGATTGGCTGTGCAGAGCCTTACAGCACTGCGACCTGTTTAGATCTTTTGTACTAATACCCTACTGCTATTTGATTCCCAGAAATTCAACTTCCCTGACAAGGTCAATTAATTTCCTGGGAGGTAATGACCTGATCCGTTCTGGCGTTACCGCCATACCTCCGGTTAGGGCCTGCCTGGTGGTAGCTAGAGCTACACACTCGCATAATATGTGTTCGGCCGTTTCTTCTGCCGATTCACATAATCTGCATGTGGTGTTATCCACTTCGCCCATATTGTGGAGATGGTACTTCACTGGGCAGTGTCCTGTTAGGAGACCGGTGATTAGTCTTATCTCGGTTTTGGTGAGGCGTAAGAGCTGTTTGGCTCTATTTGGCGAGAAGTCAATAAACATTTTGGATTGCCTTTGACCTGGTGCATTTTTCCAATGGTCTGTTTTGCACTTTTTTTCCCATTCTTGGATCACGCCTTTTTGTGTGCTTTCGATAGCCCACAGGTCGGTTTTGGTCCAATGATGGTAGTTGAGGCTCCTTCCTTAGCAAGTATATCGGCATGTTCATTGCCTTTTATGCTTGCGTGGCCGGGTACCCACATTAGGGTGAGCTTGTTGCCCTTTGCCAGTTGGTTCAGAGCCTGTTTACAGTTCCAAGTGGTCTTGGAGTTAAAGCTGTACGCTTTAAGGCTCTTTAGGGCAGCCTGGCTATCCGTGATTAGATATATGCGTGCCCCTTTGTAGCCCTTTTTTGTGCACACCTGAGCACATCTTTCTAAGGCTATTATTTCAGCCTGTAAGACAGAAGGGCCATGTCCGAGAGGAACTGATTCCTTATGCTTAGGCCCATATATGCCTATGCCGGTGCCCACCTCTGTCTTGGATGCATCTGTGTACCAGAGTACAGAGTTGTGTTTTAGTTCTGTGACTCGTTTCAGACTGTTTTGGCGACTATCAATAGTCACATCAAATCTTGATTCGAAGTCATAGTTGATCGGCATTATGTCCTTTGGGTAGCTAAGTATTATCTTTATAAGGTTCAATTGATGACCGAATTATCAGATTTCTCATGACTCACAATGGCAGTTTATTTATCAGATTTGTATTTAAATAAATATGAGCATTTTTGAAGAGACTTGATCCCATTTAAGGGTGGACGATTTCAGAAACATCCAGGGTCCATTCACCCCCCACCCCCTCCCATTCAGGAGTCTGTGGAGGAGGCTCAGCTGATAGTCTGCCTACCAAGCAGGATATTCGTCCCTGATATCGCATCAAATTCTCCTCCAAGTACCCGCCGCCCAGCTCACGCTTACCATCTGGATCCTCTCTCCTTTGACCAGCCGTTTCTCAGCGAGGGCTAATACTACGCAGTACCTTCCTACAAGGTGCACTTTCGCCGTCGCGGCAACTTCGTCCATGGAGAAGAGTTCCTCGACAAAGACCAGTGGCCCAGCGTTGGGGCTTTTCATCCCGAGTTTCTTGGCCACTATCCTCTTGGCCGGCCCCAGGTGTACTCCTGCACTTCCTAGCAATGCTCTATTCACTTCGCTGCGCTTAATATCCAACAACAGTCTAGCCTTAGGTTCTATACAGGCGTCCTCCAATATCCGAAGATCTCATCCTGGTGCTTATCAATCCCTTCGAGTCGCATTGGCCTTTATCCAGCTCACCGCTATTTCCTCGGACCACCAGAATGATATATTACATAGCCCGGCAGGACGTTTCTTCCTGATAATGGCCTTGCATGGTGTCCGCAACCTTAAGGAATAGGCGTCACAAACCTCCTCAGCTGTGCCACTCAGGGTCTGGAGGTCCCTCATAGCTCTAAATAGCCCGTTCGCATCCACTTTACTCAGGTGCCACCTTAATGCGTCTAGCTGAAGACCTCTACCGCGATCACTTTGAACATAATGAACTTATGGTCTCTCCTAACTCTCCAGTTACTACCCTTCGTCAATAAATCAGGCGTGGCCAGTGTCAGATCCAGAATCGAATCGGCGTTGATCATCATTAACTGGCCACTCCGCCTGTATTGACCATTTTCAGCTCCCACATCTCCGGTAATTTAGCAGAACTAAACTGCCCCTTCGACGTTTCCTCAGCTCACGCCAAAGATGGGCCTTAGCATTGAAATGTCTATCCACCTATATTCTTCAGCGTGCAGGACTCCAGCGCACACAGCCTGTCCACGAACTCTTCCAGTGGCCCGTTTGAAGATGCATAGCAGGAGAAGATGGTAAGTCCCACCATCGTCACCCATACGATGCCATTGGCAGGACTTCCAGTCACCGTGACCAGGTGTGCCACATGTGCCCCCATCTTTATAGCAACATCAGCTTTATATCATAGCTCTTCCAACCGCGAGTAGATTTTTTCAATATAAAATCTGTCAATGACTGTCTGCTATTGCAACGAGGCGCAAAGAGAGGCCGACCTTGAGGCCTGGCAGGGCGCCGCCAAAAAATGGCCTAAAATAATATCTAGGAGGAGCCCCAGCGCTCCAGGTCCGGAAAACGGGCCGGATCCTCTGATTCACTCGCCGAACCTGTTAAAAAAACCGACTGGTCCCGCCTCGGCATTAAAGACCGGCTATTCTTTCGGTGGTCAAGGTCAAGCTGCCCTGGCCCGACCATCCTCTTCTCGGAACTCCCAGAATCCGAGCTCGTCTCGCGGTTCTGAAAAAGGTGGACCGAAGCTGCGCCGATGGCCTCTGCCGAAACGGAAATTACATCTAATGATGCTCCGAAAATATAGAAAAAGCTCCCAGTGGGTTAATCTCTATAAAGAGTTAACGGTTGTAAGGCAGATTGACAACGTTAAATCTGCCTCAGTAAGAGACATCATCAGGGTGCAAGTAGAGTCTCCTACTGATTTTAGAAAACTAACTGCCTGCCCAGACAGTAATAGCCTCCCATACCACACCTTCCAGCTGGACGAGTATGCACTGTGCCTGTCGAGATCACTGTCAAAGATGTGGAGGAGAGCCTCAGAGACATTACCTGTGACTTCGGTCACCAGGATGAGCGGTTATCATGGTCCGATCCTGTCAGATCCTACATAACAGCAGACAATGTCTAGTGGAAAATAGTCCCTGCCACCAAAACCGAGGTTGATAACATCATTAAGGCTCAAAAAGGTCCCGGGCCATGCCGGCATCACCACCGCCATGGTCCGCAAGATCGGCCGCAAGGCCAGAGTAGCCATCCTGATCATAGCTAACGCTAGGGTGTAAGGCTAGCATCCTGAGGCAAGGGAAGTCTCCTACCTTCCCTCAAAACTACAGACCAATCAGCTCTCTCAGCACTCTATGCAAAATTGTAGAGAAAATCATTCTCAAACGCTTCCGTGATTTGACGGAAGAACATAAAATCATCCCGGACTCCCAGCACGGTTTTCGATCGGGCCTCTCTACCACTCACCAGCTGTTGAAAGTAACCGAATACGTCATAAACAGGTTCTCCCACAAGAAAGACACGGTTGTGGTATCCTTCGATGTGGCCAAGTCGTTAGACAAGGTCTGGCCAGACGACCTGGTATACAAACTTATCCTCCTCGAGTACCCTGAGTACTTGGTACGACTAATCCGCTCTTTTATGTGCCAGCGACAGTACTGCTGCAAAGTCAACAGTGCTCTCTCCTCAAGGAGACCGATAGATAGGTCATGTCTCTTTCCGACTCTCTACAGCATCTCTGTGAGCGACATGCCGGACTTCACTCCGGCCATGACCACTCAATACGCCGATGACACTGCATTGTTGTACCAAGGTCGCACTAAATCCTCCAAATTCGGAAGCTCCCGAGATCATACCGAAAATTCATTTCAAACCGCTAACGACTCATACAAGGAATTGGCAGATAAGTGGCGGATAGCTCTAAATCCCAGCAACAGCGTGCCTGTGCATTTCACAAGGTCAAGCCCAAAAATCTCGACTCCTCCTCTTGAATTTAAAATCGCCCAGTACCATTAAGGGCATAACCCTTAACCGACATTTAAATGGGTCAAAACACATAAAGTGAGCCGAGCACAAATCACATGCCACGCTAGCCAACCTGTTCCCAATAATAAACCCAAAGTACAAGCTCTCCTTTAAGAACAGGGTAAACTTATATAAAATGGTCATCAGGCCACAGACGCTCTACGTATACCATCCTTTAGCTACAGCAAATCAACTGCACTCAATAAGCTCCAAGTCCTGCAAAACATCTTGCTGAGATAACTCTCAGTTGTACCGAGACACAAATACACCGATTGTCCGGGAGCATATCAAAGAGTTTTCCTGTGCATTCTTTGACAGGCTTGACAATGACCCTCCACCAGGAATCAATTTCCTCCAATATGACAACTGTCTCCCCATTGCCCCTTCAGTCCACGAGGGCCAAGGGTTCGGTCTTCCGTTAGCTAACACTGTCCAAGAATCCCCAAGATACGCTAGAAAAGGCCAGCAGCCAGACTAGAACTAGCACTGAGCATGTGAGGAGAGGTTTTAGTTTGTAGGCGCGATCCGGGCGAATCCAACACTAGCCCACTATAGGGGCGTCTATGAAACATCTCCTGTACTCACTAAAAAGAAATGCTATTACAACGAGCAGAGTAAACATCAATGGAGAAATGCCGAACCAGCCGAACGGACATATACATTTTTGTTTTCAATATGTTTTCACGGCTAGTGTACGGTCCATTACAATTCTACCATTTCGTGTAAGCCGTTTTCACAGCTTCACGAATGGACTCCCCTTCATATCCAGCCATTCTTACGACTAGGGGTGACTCTAAAGATAACGACTATGCAGAGGAATTCGCCAGGATGAAGGCCAGGGTCAGGGTTCTGGCCTTCATCCCCAGACCGGAAGACGACTACCTCCCGCTGCAACCCTGCAACTTTCATCTAAAACATTTTTTGCCATGTTGCTCAGGTTTCGAGATATATGGGGTGGCAGTTTAAAATGGGACACCCTGTATAGTATTGTAAACACTAACCAATTAGGTAAGTATTTCCTTGACGGCATAACTTCTTCCCTAAGGTTATTATTTTTTACCTTAGCTAAAAAAGCTATGTCTACAAAAGAAATGTCAGCCCCTCCACCATTTACCCTAAAGTAAACATCAGCCACCAATTAAATTAAATATATTTTGTATTGAATATTATTGTAATTATTGTAAAATTAACTTGATTATTAAATGTGCATATTTTCAAAATTTATAGTCTTTAACCTGATTTACGTGATCTGTGAGCCTAGGTCGATTTTGATTTTTGAACTTGCTACTACCAAACGCGTCTGATTTAATGTAACGTCAAAAAAAAATAGTGCAAGTTAAGGACAGTCGGAGGTTTTGATGATTCAAATATCAAAATAAGAAGGCGAATTTAGTGTGATTTTAAAACCGATTGCAATTTTTTTCGTGAAATTAACATAAAATGTAAAAATCGCACTTTTTTAAAGTTCCTAGATTTCAAATTGGTAACTTTGATTTTTGAAAATGCACAACTGCAACTCCGATTTTGATTATTCTAACTCTCTAAAATTTGGTGCAATTTAAAAGCTGGTAATAAATAATAATACATTTTGAAAAAATTCTAT
Organism: Ocypus olens; assembly: GCA_910593695.2. NCBI lineage: Eukaryota > Metazoa > Arthropoda > Insecta > Coleoptera > Staphylinidae > Ocypus > Ocypus olens. The sequence continues at coordinate 8,158,929 of OU343054.1, read as the reverse complement.
TTGAACTGAACAGAATCAATTTATGAAATTTCGCGTTCTTAAAGTTGACGACAAAAATTGAAAAACAATTGTTACGACAGTAAAACTTTCCAAATTTACGTAAAATAGATCAATCTTCAAGATAGCGTAACAATCTCGTAATATCTCAAGATTTTGACATAATTCCATTTGAACCGAAGGGCCAGTTTCTGAAATTTTGCGTTCTTAAAGTTGACTAAAAAAAAATTAAAACCAATTGTTAGGACTTTAATAAATTTACTTAAAATGGATTAATCTTCAAGATAGCGTAACAATCTCGAAATTCCCCGTCTCAAGATTACGAAATAATTCTAATTCCAATTAAACCGAAAAGAGTCAATTTATAAAATTTCGCATTTTTAAAGTTGACTAAAAAAATTAAAAACAATTGATAAGACTTTAAAATTTACTTAAAATAGATAAATCTTCAAGTTGGCGTAAAAATCTCGAAATACCCTATCTCTAGATTTTGAGGTAATTCCATTTAAACCGAAGAGTCGATTTCTGAAATTTCGTGTTCTTAAAGTTGACTAAAAAAATTAAAACCAATTGTTAGGACTTTAATGAATTGACTTAAAATGGATCAATCTTAAAGATAGTGTAACAATCTCGAAATATCCCATTTCAAGATTTTGAGATAATTCCATTTGAACCGAAGAGTCAATTTCTGAAATTTCGTGTTCTTAAAGTTGACTATTTTTTTTTTAAACCAATTGTTATGACTTTAATAAATTTACTTTAAATGGATCAATCTTCAAGATAGCGTAGCAATCTCGAAATACCCCATCTCAAGATTTTGAGATATTTCCATTTGAACCGAAGAGTCAATTTCTGAAATTTCGTGTTCTTAAAGTTGACTAATTTTTTTTTTAAATCAATTGTTATGACTTTAATAAATTTACTTTAAATGGATCAATCTTTAAGATAACGTAACAATCTCGAAATATCCCATTTCAAGATTTTGAGATAATTCCATTTGAACCGAAGAGTAAATTTCCGAAATTTCGCGTTCTTAAAGTTGACTAAAAATTTTTTTAAAAACAATTGTTAGGACTTTAATAAATTTACTTAAAATGGATCAATCTTCAAGATAGCGTAAAAATCTCGAAATACCCCATCTTAAGATTTTGAGATAATTCCATTTGAACCGAACAGAGTCAATTTCTGAAATTTCGTGTTCTTAAAGTTGACTAATTTTTTTTTTAAATCAATTGTTATGACTTTAATAAATTTACTTTAAATCGATCAATCTTTAAGATAACGTAACAATCTCGAAATATCCCATTTCAAGATTTTGAGATAATTCCATTTGAACCGAAGAGTAAATTTCCGAAATTTCGCGTTCTTAAAGTTGACCAATCTTATAGCATAAAAATCTCGAAATGCCCCATCTCAAGATTTTGAGATAATTCCATTTGAACTGAAGAGTAAATTTCTGAAATTTCGCGTTCTTAAAGTTGACTAAAAAAAAATTAAAAACAATTGTTAGGACTTTAATAAATTTACTTAAAATGGATCAATCTTCAAGATAGCGTAAAAATCTCGAAATACCCCATCTTAAGATTTTGAGATAATTCCATTTGAACCGAACAGAGTCAATTTCTGAAATTTCGCGTTCTTAAAGTTGACAAAAAACATTGAAAACTAATTGTTAGGACTTTAATAAATTTACTTAAAATGGATCAATCTGATAGCATAAAAATCTCGAAATGCCCCATCTCAAGATTTTGAGATAATTCCATTTGAACTGAAGAGTCAATTTCTGAAATTTCGCGTTCTTAAAGTTGACTAAAAAAATTTAAAAACAATTGTTAGGACTTTAATAAATTTACTTAAAATAGATCAATTTTCAAAATAGCGTAACAATCTCGAAATAACCTATCTCAAGATTTTGAGATAATTCCATTTGAACCGAAGATTCAATTTCTGAAATTTCGCGTTTTTAAAGTAGACAAAAACAAATTGAAAACTAATTGATAGGACTTTAATAAATTTAGTTAAAATGGATCAATCTTATAGCGTAAAAATCTCGAAATGCCCCATCTCAAGATTTTGAGATAATTCCATTTGGACCGAAGAGTCAATTTCTGAAATTTCGCGTTCTTAAAGTTAACTAAAAAAATAATTAAAAACAATTGTTAGGACTTTAATAAATGTACTTAAAATGGATCGATCTTCAAAATAGCGTAACAATCTCGAAATACCTCATTTTAAGATTTTGAGATAATTCCATTTGAACCGAAGAATCAATTTCTGAAATTTTGCGTTCTTAAAGTTGACTAAAAAAAATTAAAAACAATTGTTAGGACTTTAATAAATGTACTTAAAATGGACGAATCTTCAAAATAGCGTAACAATCTCGAAATACCCCATCTTAAGATTTTGAGATAATTCCATTTGAACCGAAGAGTCAATTTCTTAAATTTCGCGTTCTTAAAGTTGACTAAAAAAAAATTTTAAACCAATTGTTATGACTTTACTAAATTTACTTAAAATGGATCAATCGTCAAGATAGCGTAACAATCTCGAAATACCACATCTCAAGATTTTGAGATAATTCCATTTGAACCGAAGAGTCAATTTCTGTAATTTCGCGTTCTTAAAGTTGACTAAAAAAAATTAAAAACAATTGTTAGGACTTTAATAAATTTACTTGAAATAGATCAATCTTCAGAATAGCTTAAAAATCTCGAAATTCCCCGTCTCAAGATTACGAAATAATTCTAATTCCATTTAAACCGAAAAGAGTCAATTTATAAAATTTCGCATTTTTAAAGTTGACTAAAAAAAATGAAAAACAATTGATAAGACTTTAAAATTTACTTAAAATAGATCAATCTTCAAGTTGGCGTAAAAATCTCGAAATACCCTATCTCTAGATTTTGAGATAATTGTATTCGAACCGAACAGAGTCAATTTCTGAAATTTCGCGTTCTTAGAGTTGACTAAAAGAAATTTAAAAACAAATGTTAGGAGCCCTTATGTTGCCTGTTTATCCCAATGCAATCTATATTATTATTTTTAAAACAATTGATGTCTCGTCAGTCAGACAGTGGAATGCAAATGCTCAACTGCGGCCGTTCTTGACGCTAGAGGCGGACAGATGGCGGTAAATCAGCCAATTCCGATAACTGAATGAGTTATTTCCGTCATAGTGAATCCGGTCCCCACCAGCGACTGTACTTCACTGATGAGGCCTAATAGTATGAAACTGGTTTGTAGTTTGTCGTCTAAAGCTACGCGCACACTTGTCGAAATCGGACGGACGGAACGCATCGGCAAAAATTGCTTAACACAGTTGTAAACGAGTCAACGCACATTTATCCGTTCCATGCCGTACCGATAAATGTGCGTTGACTCGTTTACAACTGTGTTAAGCAATTTTACCCGATGCGTGCCATCAGTCCGATTCCGACAAGTGTGCACGTAGCTTTATAGGGAAATAATTATTGCTTAATCTATATTAGCTGACATAATTAATAAAATAATCAAATAAATATGTGAAAAGGTAATATACATTACGTTGCAAATAAATTAGTTTGTCTATTAGTACTAGTGACGCTTATGAGTTTGCTTCACATTTTAAGTGGAACAGCGGAATGTAGTAATATTTCTATGGTAGTAGCATATTACCAGTTTCTTAATCTCATCTCTACATTATGCATGTTCGTCATTAATATAATTCGGTAAGTAGCGGAGATGTAAATTATGTGCACGTTCATTATATGTATTTTAATTAGCTTCTTCAGGGATGATGTGCATGAAAGATTTGTATTAAGATGAAAGGATATTAGATAGGTAATCTTGGAATATATTAGATACCTCCCCATATTTTAATCTATAGAATAGTTGAACCATGCACGGGTGGAGTAAGTGTAACGAAACATGTCTTGTACTCCTAATACACTAATATAAGTTGGGTATGGAGTTTCAAACACCGTCTGTAATTAATATTTCAAGCATGGCACATGGCCTTAACAGGTATTGATGCATGCGTCCCTGTCACGCGCAAACCTCTATGTAATGTATATATATATATATATATATATATATATATATATATATATATATATATATATATATATAACTTTATACAGTTAGACCCTTGTTATATACATGAAGTTATAAGCCGACTTGTTATGTCGTAGTTTAATATTGTTGATAAAGTAGGAGCACTCATTGTAAGGATTCCGTCTATGCTACAATCTACAGCTCCCCTACGAAGACTTATTTGAAAGGTGTCCTTTGTTTCAGTACGTCATTAATATTATTAATTGTTTACTTGGTATTCCAGCCAGCTAGGAAATGTACCCTTTTGATATATATTAAGGTACTTAGATATATATCAAATAATTGTTCGCGCACTTTAAATAAATCCACAACGCCGAACAATATGGCAATATGGTTACAATATGCGAATTTGATTATGCCCCCAGCCTGAACTACCCATCGCCTCCACCTATTTATATTGCGGCGATTAATTCCGACCGGGGAGAATCATAATTAAATTTGCCAGAGACAATGGCGACTTTTTTTTTCCTAAATTGAACATAATACACATAAATATTCATGAGTCATTTGGAAAATATTTTACCGCTCGTGTTGAAAGGATAACCGGGATAAGATAAGTAGCGCGATCTGATATGGGAATTAGTAAACCGATCGATTTACATAAAGCTTAAAGGTGAATCAAAATCTGCGCTATATTTCGTGTCTTGAATCGATTACTTATTTATTTATTCATAAAATGTATTTTATTTATGCGCGCTACTTATTGCATTGTCTACGGTTTTTCTAATGCTTAATCTACAATTTTAATTTATTCGGACGATATTCTTAACTTTACTTCAATGTTAAAAATGTATACAATTTAAAATTAATAAATAATAACAATTGAAACATTTTCAAAGAAATGATAACTTAAAATTAATTATCCAATATTATATGCTAACGCACAGAATATACGATATATGGGAAGATTAATTAAAGTTTAATCACAGCCTCCGCTTACAAAATCCCGTGAAATGATTTATTAATGACATGAAGGCGGATTAATGAAATAAATGCGTGTTACAAAAAATGTTTGGTACCGCTGTCGCAGAGACACAGCTTCCGCTTACTAATATATTGCAAAGTAAAACAATGCCCCTATAATATATGTGTAGTCAGTTAACACGGATAGCGGTCCAAAATAATATCATTCACATTCTGAATGGACATGCCCAACTCTACGACGTTTACTGCACAGTTCCACTGTTAGCAGCCAAGACTAATTATCACATACACGAATGCTTCTTATCATACTTGACAGATATTATGGTAGCTTTCCACTAGAATGTGCCACTGACACAAGCTCCTCTCTCGCGAATTCACATTCTAAACTCAACGCTCCGAAGTCAGATGCCTCGTGCGGAGATGTGTATGTGTGTGTGTGTGTGTGTGTGTGTGTGTGTGTATACGTGTATGTGTAGTGTGTTTGCTGTAAAGTCAAACTGTCAATTCTTCCGGGTTTAGTTTGGTTTTTAGTGACGGCTTTGTGGAACTAATATAAAGAAAGTTCAGTATTTTTTGTTGCTTAGCGCGGATTCCTGCGGAGCTTTAAGGCAGACAACAATGGCTTATGCGGACGCTAAAATAGAGGAATAAAATAATGGCACAGCTTTTCGTTTGCGAAAGGGGACTTAATCATTCACATCATTGTTTTAGAATTAATAGAATTACACACACAGATACTACGTTTGATATCACACACAAGTAGAGGTATAACAGACGGTGAATTCTTTTCACAGTGTACACAAAATTCATTTTGCCATTCACTACAATTTAAAAGAATTATTGTCTTCCGTACAGTGCATTTGTTGATGAAAACACGAGTTTTAAGCGAATCAGTGTTATTAAAATTGTAAATGACGTTAAAACCCATTCTACACAATTTTAGAATGTATTCATTTATATAATTAATTTAAAAAATGGTGATGTGGCGGCCATCATGTTACTTTTTCCGATTATTTGATGGTATAATAGTTATTTATATTAATGGATTCATTCATTATTTTCAATTTAAATCATATTTCAAATCGAGAGTTTCACATGATCGAATGGTAATGACGTTTGAAACGTGAAAATTATGAAAGGTGAAAATAAATTATTTTCCTATTCTTTACCATAAGTAGGTTTAAATTAAAATTCACTTAGTTTGTTTCACGATTAAATTATTATGGCTTCGCGCCATACTTACACTTCCGGCCATTCATATATTAGAATGTTTGGTGTATATAAAATCACATTTAGTGGAATATGATACACATGACCATCACAAATATCATACCAGAGCTAAATTTGACTTACATCCCAAACAAATCAGACTAGAAAAATCAAAAACAGGACCAAACTATTATGGAATAAAGTATTATAACAAACTAACAGACAGCACTAGAAATTTAAAGATGGATTCATTTAAATCTAAGGTTAAACAATATTTAATCAAAAAGGCTCCGTATAGTATACATGATTTTCTAATATATGATGATGTAATTTAATAGGATCCTAGACATGTGTTTAGGAATATAGGGACTTATTTATTAATTTATAATCGCATTGTATCATATTATATTTACATGCTTTGCATTGTTAATAATTTCTTTTTCTTTCTTAATATATTTCTACATGTTTTAATTTTTAAGTTCGAAAATAATAGGGCAATTTATGTATCTTCTAATAACATTGTATGATTATAGTTATTCCTTTTCTTGACATGTGTAAAACTGTTGTTATGTACACGAATAAACCTATTATTATTATTATTATTATTATTATTATTATTATTTTCAAGAATGATGTACTGAAAAACTTTGAAAAAATGCTAAAAAAAAGCCCTGAAAAAGATTTCTAAAAATAGTGCTGATTAAAAAGTCCCAAAAAATCTAATAAAAATCCTGAACAAGAAAGTCTTGAAAATGATTGCTAAAAATAGTCCTGATTAAAAAGTCCTAAAAAATCTAATAAAAGCCCTGAACTAGAAAGCCTTGAAAAAATTTCTAAAAATAGTCCTAATTAAAAAGTCATAAAAACCTAATAAAAGTCCTGAACAAGTCTTAAAAAAAGTCCCGATAAAAAAGTTCTGATGAAAAATCCTCAAAAAATAGTCCTGACAAAAAAATGTCTTAAAAAATAGGACCTTCAAAAAGACCAGAAATAAAAGAAAGTCCTGAAAAAAGAGTTCTGACACAAAAAGGTCCTGAGGAAAAGTCCTGGAGAAACAGTTTTGGAAATAGTCTTGAAAAAGAGTACTGTTAAAAAGTTGTGAAAAAGAGTTGTGAAAAAAGTCCTGCAAAAAGAGTCCTGAAAAATTCATTCTTCACATAAAACACCAGAAATAAATGTTCTTAAAAAAATCCCGAAAGAAGTCCCAAAAAAAAACTCCCGGAGGAAAGTCCTAAAATAAGTCCCGAAAAAACTCCTGAAGAAAGTCTTAAAAATAAAATATATTGAAAAAATGTCCTGTAATAACAGAAAAAAAAAGTTATGAAAATAACATCGTAAAAAAATTCTAAAATACACTGGAGGATAAAAGATTAAACACTTGAAATTCGTGAAATTTCGACCATTTTCAAACCGCCATAACTCGGTATATTTTCAATAGATTTTGATGAATCTTCGAGGGCAAAAAACTTGGAAGTGTCTTCTTCAAAGTCATGCATGCGAACTTAAGCGTTACCCCTTCTGCCCCCCTCCAGCACCCCTGTGAAAAAAGAATGTTTTTTTCAGAAAACCAACTTTAACGCTGTCGATGGAGTTGAAAAAATTTTTTCGACTCGATCCACCATAAAAAAGTTAACATTTGATCAATTCGCTATGCAGGATTCAAAGAACGAAGTTCCTACGACGATTTGGCACCAAGTTATGGGTGTTTGAAAAAAAGTGCATTTTGAGGTTTTTCGCACATAACTCAGCGACTTTTCAACCAAATTTGATGATACTTTTTGGAAAAAATCCTATTTTGGCTCTATTTCAAGGGGGTAAACTCAATGATCCCTTTTCGAACCCTTTAACTCCTAAACAAAAGAAAGCACGTTTTTGGGCAAAAAACGTCCAATTTTGGCAACGTGTACCGAACTGGATAAAATGTGTCTATTCCCTTAAAGTAGAGCCAAAATGGGATTTTTTCCCGAAAGAATTATCAAATTTGGTTAAAAAGTCACTGAGTTATGTGCGAAAAACCTCAAAATGCACCCATAACCGAAATCGTCGTAGGAACTTCGTTCTTCGAGTCCTGCATTGGTCACATTTTAATGCTTTTATGGTGGATCGAGTGAACAAAATTTTTCCAACCCCGTAGACATCGTCAAAGTTGGACATAGTTTAGAGAAAAAACTTTTTTTTTCACTTCCGATGGAGGGGTTTCGTTTAGTTTCGCATACATAACAAGACAGTTCAAAGCTTTTTGCAAAGATCCATCAAAATTGATTGAAAATACTCCGAGTTATGGCTTGAAAATTGTCGAAATTTCACGAATTTCAAGTGTTTCATTTTTTTCCTTCAGTATAGCTATTTATGTAATAAGTCCACAACACAACACTTTCTTGGACGAGACGTTTTATGGCCGAGCGAGCGAAGCAAGAGAGGCTAATAATGGAGGCGAGTCCATGAAGTGCTATTGTGGACGAGTTACATACAAAGCTTTATGTTCGACTGCTTTTAGCATTTTTGGAACACTTTTTAAATACAAACTAAAGCAATTTATTTACATATATTTTAATCATAGGGTGCATTTGTTGTCACACTAATGTCATTCATTTTAAATTTCATAGACATTGGATGATTAGGTTAAACAATCTAACTCGCACAATAAACGTCCAAACCTTGCAAATTTCTTCAGGAGTAAATATAATGAATAATAGTAAGTAATATCGCTATAAACTACTATCATAGTTGATCTCTCTTTTTCATTAGTAATTTGCATTTATTTGATGTTCTAACCAAAATTAAAGTCTGTCATTTCTGACACGGACATAAGAGTCCAATTTACTTTATCAATTATGGGACTAGTACGAAATGTTCGCCATTTTGGCCTAAAAATAAGACATCAAAGTTACTATTTTCGTACAGTCAAACATAAAAACCCTGTAAAAAGATCATTGAAAAAGACCTGAAAAAGTCCTGAAGAAATTGTCCTGAAAAAAATTAATATTTTCAAAAATGTCCTGAAATATAGTACTGAAAAAAGTCCAGTAACGAAGGAAAAAAAATCCAGAAAAAGTAATTCTGAAAAAGCAATGAAGAAAATTTTGAAGTGCTGAACAAGAATTTCCTAAGAAAGTCTCGAAAATGTCCTGGAGGAACAGTCCTGGAAATAAAGTCGTGAGAAAGAGTACTGACAAAAGCCGTGAAAAAAAGTCCTGAAAAATAGTTTTCATACAAAATACCAGAAATAAATGTCCCGAAAAGGAGTCCTAAAAAGTCCTGAAATAAGTCCTGAAGAAAGTTTAGACAGATTTCTGATGAAATATCACAAAAAATTGTCCTGTGAAAACAGTCTTGAAAAATTGCCCTGAAAATAACAAAATAAACAAAAAAAAATCTGCAAAAAGAGCATTGTAAAAAGTCTTTAAAATGGTCCTTAAAAAGATCTGAAGAAATTGTCCTAAATATAAATCCCACAGAGCCTTGAAAAAAATACTGCAGAAAGGCCTAAAACAAATCCTTAAAAAAATCCTGAAATAAAAATTTTTGAAAATAGTCTTGAAAAAAAATGCTAAAAATACCTGAAAAAGTCCTTAAAAAGGTCCAAAAAAGGTCATGAAAAGAAAAATTCTAAAAAATGTCATAAAGAAAATTTTGAACAAAAGCCGTGAAAAAAAGTCCTGCAAAATAGTTTTCATACAAAATACCAGAAATAAATGTCTCAAAAAAGAGTCCTAAAAAGTCCAGAAGAAAGTTCAGACAGAGTCCTGATGAAAAATTACAAAAAATTGTCCTGTAAAAACAGTCTTGAAAATAACAAAATAACCAAAAAAAAAAATCTGCAAAAAAGCATTGCAAAAGTCCTTAAAATGGTCCTTAAAAAGATCCTAAGAAATTGTCCTAAAACTAAATCCCAAAGAGTCTTGAAAAAAGTCCTGCAGAAAGGCCTAAAATAAATCCTTAACAAAAATCCTGAAATAAAAAGTTTTGAAAATAGTCTTGAAAAAAAAATGCTAAAAAACCCTGAAAAAGTCCTTAAAAAGGTCCAAAAAAGGTCATGAAAAGAAAAATTCTAAAAAATGTTATGAAGAAAATTTTGAAAATTTTTTTCTGAAAAAAAAAACCCAGAAATTAATTCTGAACAAAAAGATCTTAAGAAAGTCCCAAAAACGCCCAGAGAAAAAATCCTGAAAAAGAATCCTGTTAATAAGATTTTTAAAAGAAATCCTGAAAATAAAGGTCCTGAAAGAAGAAGTCCTAAAAATAAGTCTTGAAAAAAATTTCCTGAAAAATGAAGTCCTGAAAAAGAAACCTCAAAGAAAAAAAAGTCCTTAAAAATTGTTCTGAAGTCCCAAAAATAGCTAAAACTGACGTTTAAAACGTTAAAATTATGAAAGATGAAAATGACAAATTTTACTTCAAATACTAATAGTCAGTTTACTCAAAAACTAAAGAGATTTCGATAAAAACTTATTCTTTATAAATTGTTCATTCTGGCATTCTCTACAATCAATATTCATCTAAATTTGATGTTTTATTATCGTTTCATAATTATAAACTAAAAATGAAAAATAACGGTACAGGCGAGCGCTTGTGCCTGTTGCACCGCGTGCTGTGTGGGTTCGAATCCCAGCCCTGGCGAAAGATTTCGGGGCCGCGGAATATTTGCTCGGGACCATGGTCGTTGTATTTGTCTTTCATTATTCATTTATTCATTTAATTTCGAATTTACTAAAACAATGGTGGTGACAGATGGCCTAGTAGCCGACGCCAAAATTCACTAATCATTCACCCTCCTTCACCCCCCGCAGTTCCATCCACGTCCTTCTTAAAAACAAAACATAAACACCCTTTTCCTAAATTTTGAAATAAATTTATACAAACGGAGCGTAAATTTACAAAAAATTCCAATAACTTTCGTGACTCGATAAAAATATAAGGACAATTGCTATCTACTTAAAACTTACCAAAGATACTCAAAATACCCTCTAAATTATGATTATTTAAAAAACATAAACACCCTTTTCCTAAATTTTGAAATGAACTTATACAAAACGAACGCAAATTTGCGAAAAATTTTAATAACTTTCGGGACTCGAAAAAAATGTAAAGACAATTGCTATCGATTCAAAACTGGCCAAATTTACTGAAAATAATTATGATTATTTAAAATCCATATACACCGTTTTCTTAAATTTTGGAATGAATTTATGCAAATGGAACGTAAATTTTCGAAAAATTTATATATAACTTTGGTGACTCGATACAAATAAAAAAATTGTGAAAAATATCAATAACTTACTTGACAAAAAAAAATAAACAATTGCTATCGACTTGCCAGAGTTTCTTAAAATACACCCTAAATTACGATCCTTTAAAAATCATAAACAACCTTTCCCTAAATTTTGAAATAAATTTAGACGAAATTTGCGAAAAATATAAATAATTTTCGTGATTCGAAAAAAATATAAAGGGAATTGCTACCGACTTAAAAATTATCCAAGTTACTCAAAATACGCCCGTAATGATTATTCTTTAATAACTATAAACACCCTTTTCCTAAATTTTGAAATAAATTTATGCAAACTGAGCGTAAATTTACGAAAAACTTCAATAAATTTGGTGACTTGACAAAAATATTAAGACACCCTAAGATAGGATTATTCAAAAAACAGAAACACCTTTTTCCTGAATTTTGAAATGAATTTATGCAAACGGAGCATAAATTTGCGAAAAAATTCAATATCTTTGGTGACTCGGTAAAAATATTAAGACAATTGCTATCGACTTAAAACTTGCCGACCTTACTCAAAATACACCCGAAATTATGATTATTTAAAAAACATATACACCCTTTTCCTAAATTTTGAAATGAGTTTATGCAAAAGGAATGTAAATTTGCAAAACATTTTAATAACTTTCGTAACTTGAAAAAAATATAAAGACAATTGCTATCGATTTAAAACTTACCAAATTTACTCAAAATACATCCTGAGTTATGATTATTTAAAAACAATAAACCTCCTTTTCCTAAATTTTGAAATAAATTTATGCAGACTTAGCGTAAATTTACGAAAAATTTCAATAGCTTTCGTGACTCTAAAAAAAATGTAAAGACAATTACCATCGTCTTAAAAATTACCAAAGTTATTCAAAATACAACCTTAATTATGATTATTTAAAAACCATATACACCCTCTTCTTGAATTTTGAAATAAATTTATGTAAACAGTGCGTAAATTTGCGAAAAGTTTCAATAACTTTGGTGACTCGATAAAAATATAAAGACGATTGCTATCGATCTAAAACTGGCCAAAGTTACTTAAAATACACCCGAAATTATGATTATTTAAAAAACGTAAACACCCTTTTCCTTAATTTTGAAATGAATTTATGCAAAAAGGACATAAATTTGCGAAAAAATTTAATAACTTTCGTGACTCGAAAAAAATATAAAGACAATTGCTATCGACTTAGAACTTGCCAAAGTTACTCAAAATACACCCTAAATGATTATTCTTAACAAAATCATTAACACCCTTCCTCTAAATTTTGAAATAAATTTATGCAAACAGAGCGTAAATTTTCGAAAAATTTCAATAACTTTCGTGACTCAAAAAAATATAAAGACAATTGTAATCGACTTAAAACTTGCTAAAGTTACTTAAAATACACCCTAAAGTATAATTATTTAAAAAACATTAACAACCTTTTCCTAAATTTTGAAATAAATGTATGCGAACAGAGCCTAAATCACATTTTCGATGTCGGATTACAGCATTAGAGATACAAAAAATATTACGAAGCTTTTTTGTGGATGATTTAATTTTGTCTGAACTATTTTTTGGTATCAGTTATAGTTATCGAGAAATAGGCAAAAAACTGAAAAAGTGTACCTTTTTCAAAGATGGCTGCTCGAGCGCAACAGATTTTGGCGGGGACTTTTAGTATGTTCAATGGAAAGCCGCAATAAGCATTTATGTCGAAATTCAGATCTTTACAGATTAATGTTTTTTTTTAAATTTGACTGGACTAACAATAAGTTAATTTAAATTTAAACAAATCTTTTCATTATTAAAATCGTCAGTCGATTTCCCAAATACAAACAAGATCATTTCTTTCTACAGAGCTATTCTAGCCACTAATCATCTATCACTATATAAAATAATTTAAAGTAATATCAAAATGGTTGAAATATTTCATAATTCCGTCAGTTGTGTACGGGTTTTCAGCAAATACATTTAAGTGTATTTCACTCTTTCATATTATTTCTAACATCCAATTCAAACTAGAGATTAATCTCGAAGTTTTGATTTTTTTACAATTAGTTATCAAATTTGTTTCATCTGGAAACACTTGATAAGTTGAACAGAGTCTGTTCTTGTCAAAATATTTTCTAAACTTTAATAAAAAAACATTAACAAAAACATTAATTCAGGGAATTAATATGAAACAGATATTAATATTAATTCCACCAAATACAGACTTTTAAATTCTGAATGTTGTATTGTATTATGGCATTTTAAAGAGAAAATTATTTTTTATAGTTCAATAGAAAAAATCACGTAAGCTTTCAGGTAATTTAAAATGAAACAACTTTCGACGTTTAAATTAAATTAATTTAAAAACAGCAATGGTTGCCATGTAAATTTGTGCTGGTTTCTACTTATCGTTAAAAATGCTGCCCGTAATTAAATTGATTTTGTTTTAGACATCGAGTGCTGCAGATTTACGGCAGTATTATGGTCGCGAGTAATGATATTGTTTTGAGTCAAGTCGGTTTATTGATAACGTATATAGGGAAGTGCATGCGGTGCATTATTCGAAAGGGCAATATATTCTCGGTAAGGACAAAGGAGCCCTAAATTTAAAGGCGTTTTGGTACTGCTTATCAAAGCAAAAGCAGCATGTCGGAGCGTTCCTTGCGGTGACATTGTTCAAGTCAGAGGGTGATTTGTGTTGTGCCGCCCCTGCCCTGTCCTGTCTGACTCCATATTGCCTCCAGTCAACTTAGCTGACACTAAATTTTAACTTCTTGTTTGGTACTCTTATTGTCTTTAAATCTACATTCTCCAGCGACACAGCCAACGAAATTTTAACCAAATACATATAATTTATTCTAATCCTACGTGTACGGAATAAATTGGGAATTTCTGGGAGCGCCCTCGACGGCGGAGCAGACATAGTCCTAATGTATAGGTTTTGCCTCTCACGTTGGGAAGGGGGATGATTGAATTTCGTGAATTGTTGCTATTTGCTTATTTAAAGAAGTTTTAAAATCGACGATTAATTACTTTTACAAATATATTCAATTTCTGCAAAATCTGAATTGCGAAATTTAAAGATAAACAAATAAATATAATCATTTAATAAGAACGCCGACGCAGTGTAAGGTTTCAAATTATTTTTATTTGTTCTACAACAATTGTTTCACCACACAATGGCTTCATCAGGTAGATGAAAAAATATGATTATACAATTCACAATTAGGGCTTATATTGAATATTAATACGTAGGTTTAGTAAAAACCACACTGGTAATAATTTATTCAATATACTTAAATAAATAAAAAAATGTAAGTAATTATTAATAAAATATTTCTATGAATAGTATCATAAAACCTTTGATTTTACTTTGATTTAATAATGGACTTATTGTTATATCATAAAACTGTTAAACAATGAGATTTATAATGAGCATTTCAAATGACCATATGTTTGAGCAAATTATAAAAAATAAATATAAATTTATCATAGAATTCATTACATCAAATCGGACAAAGTTACTCAATGGCCATATTTCTTTTAACGGATCTGAAAACAAAAATTGTATGTTAAAAAAAAATTCAAAAAACTTGTCTGTAGTGGCGTAAACTATAGCACCGGCACTAAATATGATCTACCAATACGTGAATATTAAAACAATTATTTAAAATTAAAAATATTTTCTTGAATAAAATTTAGCGCCTCACAGCTATAAAAATGTTATGAGAAAAGAAAACTTTTAAGCAATGAAACAAGCTATTTTAATTGAACTGCAATTTAGTTAATAGTTACTAAATTAAAAGACAGCATTGTGTTATTTAGGTAGCTAAATGGTATTACAGTGGAACCTCACTTATACGAAGTCCACTTATACGAAACACTCAGTTATACGAATACTTCTCTTTTCCCGTCGATCCTCCCATAAGGCGTGGGTACTTAATTATTCACTTATACGACATTCACTTATACGAAACATCTACTTATACGAAGGGATGATCGGTCCCCCAACGTACATTTTATTCAATTATACGAAGGAAGCACGGGTTCTTCCGCGATTCGTTTACGATAGAACCGGTTTCCTTCCCTCTACCCATCCACACTTCCCTTTCGCTCAAGTATTTTGATTTTTCAGAAAAGCCCGTCGTTATTTTGTGTTTGCAGCAGGTGCTTGTTTTTGTTTTTCGCGGATTAACAAAGTGAATAGACAATGAGTAAGAAAATATTAAAATTAGTTGTAGGGTTTTTGAGAAAATTATCAAAATCTAGTCGAACGTTTGCGTTTTTCAATGCAGCAATTTTGATGAAAAATTCCGGAAAAACTAGAGATAACGTCTTTTTAGAGGTTTCCTTTATTTTACAGCTGCATATATCTGGAACATTTCCTGGAAAATTTATTAAAATTCTTCAAGGTGTTTTTGCGAAAATTAAAAAAATCTAGTCGAACGTTAGCATTTTTGTAATATAGCGACTTTGTTAAAAAAAAAATCGGAAAAATTTTGTATATGTCCGGAATATTTCCAGAAATATTTATTGAAATTCGTTGCAAAATTTTTGAGAAAATGAAGAAAATATATTCGATTGTTTACAATTTTTCACAACAACTATTTTGATGAAAAAATCCGGAAAAACCAGTGATAACATCTTCTTGGATTTTACTTTTTTTATAGCTACATATGTCTGGAATATTTTCTGAAAATTTGGTTCAAATTCATTAAAGGGATTTTTGAGAAAATTAAGAAACTCTAGGCGAATAGTTGCATTTCTTAATGCAGAGATTTGATAAAAAATTCCGGAGAAACTAGTGTTAACCTCTTTTTAAATTCTTCTTTTGTTTTATAGCTATATATGTCTGGAATATTTTCTGAAAATTTGATTCAAATTCATCAAGGGATTTTTGAGAAAATTAAGAAAATCTAGGCGAATGGTTGCATTTTTCAATGCAGAGATTTTGATAAAAAATTCGGGAGAAACTAGTGTTAACCTCCTTTTGGATTCTTCTTTTGTTTTAAAGCTACATATGTCTGGAATATTTTCTGAAAAATTTCAATAAAATCCATTACAGCGTTTTTGGAAAAAATACAGAAAATCTAATCGTATGTTCGAATTTCACAAAGTTTGATGAAAAAATCCGGGAAAACTAGTGATAACATCTTTTCGGATTTTTTATTTGTTTTACAGCTACATATGTTTAGAATATTTTTTGAAAATGTTAATAAAAGTCACTAAGGGGTTTTTGAGAAAATCTAGTCAAACGTATTTTAGAATGCAGTGATTTAGATGAAAAATTCCGGAAAAACTAGTGATAACATGTTTTCGGATTCTGGATTTGTTTTATAGTAACATATGTTTAGATTATTTTCTGAGAATTTTATTAAAATTCACTGAGGGGTTTTTGGAAAAATTAAGAAAATCTAGTGAAACGTATTTTGCAATGCAGCGATTTAGGTGAAAAATTCCGGAAAAACCAGTGATGCCGTCTTTTGGGGTTTTCTTTTGTTTTATAGTTACATATGTCTGGAATATTGCCAGATTTTTTTTTAATTCGTTGCAAGATTTTTGAAAAAATGAAAAAAATCCAGTCGAATGTTCGCATTCGCTGGAAAAACCAGTGATAACGTCTTTTTATGCGTTTCCTTTACATTCATAGCTAGAAATGTCTGGAATATTTCCTAAAAAAATTATTTGAATTCGTTGCAGGATTTTTGAAAAAATGAAGTAGTAGAATGCTCGCATTGTGCAATGCAGCGATTTTGATAAAAACAAATCTGGAAAAATTAGTGATAACGTCTTTTTAGATTGTTTCCTTTGTTTTATAGCTACATATGTCTGGAATATTTTCTTGAAAATTTATAAAAAATCGTTACAGGGTTTTTGAGAAAATGAGGAAACTGCAGTGGAATGTTTACATTTCCAGGGCAGATATTTTGATGAAAAACTCCGAAAAAAGTAGTGACAACGCCTTGTTGACTTTTTATAGTTACTTATGTTTGGAATATTTCCTGATAACTTTATTAAAATTAATTAAGCGACTATTGAGAAAATTAAGAAAATCTGCTGGAATGTTCGTTTTTTTCAATGCAGACGATTTAATGAAAAATTCCGGAAAAAACTAGTAATGACTTTTTTGGATTCTTCCTTTATTTTATAGCTACATATATCTGGAATATTTACTAAAAATTTAATCAAAATACGTTACATGGTTTCTGAGAAAATTAAGAAAATCCAGTCGAATGTTTGTTTTTGCAAAAGTAGAGATTTTGATGGAAAATTCCGGAAAAACTGGTGATACCGTCTTTTATGAGTTTTCTTTTGTTTCATAGCCACATATCTTTGGAATATTTCCTGAAAACTTTATTAAAATTCATCAAGAGATTTTTGAGAAAATTGAGGAAATCTAGTAGTATGTTTTCATTTTTTTGTACAGAGACTTTGATAAAAATTCTGAAAAAATTAGTGATAACGTCTGTTTAGATTTTTTCTTTTGTCTTATAGCTACATATGTCTGGAATATTTCCTCAAAAATTTATTAAAATTCGTTACAGGGTTTTTGAGAAAATTAAGAAAAATTTTGATGATAAATGCCAAAAAAGCTGGTGAACGTCTTTTTGAGTTTTGCTTTTTTATAACTGCATATGTCTAGAATATTTCCTGATAAATTTACTAAAATTCATTAAGCGATTTTTGATTTTTTATTTATAAAACAGTACAGTCAAATTCATACAAGGAAGCGACAACTATTCACATATACGAAGTATTCACTTATACGAAGAGTTTTCTCCCTTGTCTTCGTATAAATGAGCTTAAACTGTATTTAGTACTTTTTAAGTAGGGAAAAATGAACGAGATCAGTATCAATGCAAGGTATTTACATAATGAAATTAATAATTGACAAGGGGATTTATTTAAAGTAAGTTCAATTAGGTACTTAAAAAACATCACATAGATTTTAGAGCGTAGAGATTGACGATTCTATAGCCATCCATTCGGAGTTAAAAAACTGTCGGTCTTCACGGGGACCCATAGTATTTATAGTCTTCGCTCGCAAGCTCGGTCGGACCTTAAACTTTAAAGCTCATCTAGAAAGTCCGAAATGATGTACTTATTACATAACTTGCATTTACTTCTACTAATCAGATGTTTATGAAAGCTCCAGCGCGTGCTTGTATTGATTTTGTTAGTGTAAAGTTTATTAAAAAAAAGAAAAAAATACATAGTGAGATGATAATAAAATAGCAAGACATAAATTAACTACGCTATAATAGTTGTGAGACGCGGCTGAGGTGTCGTCAATTATTCGCCAAGTTTTATTAAAACTCTCTCGTAAACTGTTTGCCAGTAACTCAATTTATTTCCTTTACCCTTCTTGAGCGCCTTCTCGCTGCTTATTTTTCTAATTATGCCGAGCTCAACAGGTTGCAGTTCATTCTCGCGAATAATTTTTAATTTTCACTCTTAGTTGAAACTTATACTCCTTAACAGTAAGTAATACGCTTTCAATTTTTTTTATTAAAACGACAGGAAGGGGAGTTCGCAGTCGCTCTCTCACTTCTCCCCCCATTTATACTCCCTCCTCCGCTCCTTCTCCTTCCGGACCATCGACTCGGTCCCTACATACATTTCCATTATCATTTTATTTATTTAGCTTATTTATTTTTACATACTTACATTTAAAAAAAGGAATATAAATCAAACTCACGTACGGTGTAGACTGTATCCATTTATATCACCGACAACAGTCTGTTACTGCCTTACCGAAAACATATTTCATTTATTTAATATCCAAGCTGTTTGGCAAAAATAAATGTTTTGTGCAACATAAATTTAAATCTCTATGAAATGTTGCTTACTTTAAGCATTTGTTGATTTTGCGGTATAACATTGATTATGGTTACGACCGTTACAATGTAGTAGTCCATTTTCAGAAAATTAGAAATGAAACAATATTCGACTTTTTACAGCACAATTTTTATTTATACAGTTGAGTAAAAAGTAAGGAACCTTTATTTTTATTTTTAGAGTTTCATAGCTAATTATTTTTCACAGTTTGATGGTTTTCATTATTTTTTTGTCACGCAATACTTTTTGCCAATGACTTTACCGATACTTCTTTCAAGTGACAACCTAAATTTTAATAGCGTTTTCTTTCTCATAGCAAATATCTAAGTATACCACAGGTTTGCATTACAAAAATCAAGTTTAATGCCTGAAAAATTCAAGACTGCTTTGGCAAACAAATAATACAAGTTAAACAAATACGATATACTAATGTCAGTTTGTTTTTAACAAATAAGGTTTTCAATTAAAGTGCTTAAAACTGGTATTATCAACTTTAGTTTCTGATTTCTTAATAAAGTGGTTCCTTTAATTTTTTGTAATGAAAATACGAGCATTGTTTCTTAGGAAACTTTTTTCTAGATTTAAATATTCGCAAAGACGAACAAAAAAAATTGGTCATCATTTAAAAAAATATTCGTCAAAAAGTGAAGCGTTACAAAAATTAAAATCATCAAATTATGATAAATAATGACCTGTGAAACTTTTGTTGGAAACATTTTTTCTACGAATAAAGACTCTATGGGGAAGGTTCCTTATTTTATATTCACCTTGTATATACAGTGTATTACAAAAGTTTGGAATAAATTCATTTTTTTTTAAATATGGATTTTTGCAAATTGCGTTAGTCATGCGACGGTTCAAATATATTTTTCAATAGAATGACCCCATATTTTGATTTGAATCTTGTTCAACGACTAGATCTATTTAGACGGATTACAAAAATATATCACTAAGTATACAGGGTGTCTACGCTAAGCGTGCTTTAAAAGTTGAAGGGGTTGTCGTTGTACTGTTGCAATTTAAACGAGCAATCCAAAAATAACAAATTTGGTGCTACTTCCGGTAAAGCCGGAAGTGATAGAAAGTTGAAAATATTTCACATGCGGAGAACTGATTCAACAGCGTGACAAGGATTTTTTCAAATTTTAAATACAACGGCAACCCCTTAAATTTTTAACCAACGGTTTAGCGTAGACACCCTGTATGTTTAGAAAACAAATGAAAATTTTGCAATTGAAGATGTGCTAATAACCGAAACATTGATTAGTATCCTGGATTTTTTTCTATAGCTTTTCCTACTGAATCTTTAATTTTCTCGGTAGAAAATGGAGCGCGATTGAGCTCGCAACATCTGCAATATCAAGCGGTGTACTTACAAAATCACGGTCGTTGCTATTTTCACTGTTTTCGCATTTACTGTCATAAACGTCACTTTGTTTTTAAAGGGATGTTTATGATTAATTTCATATTTATCGATTTTTTCAGAATTTAGATTTTGAAACAAAAAATCGATAGACGTTGTGTAACGCTCTTTTCTCATCGGCTTCTCCACCGATGCTCCGCAGGGCCGACAAAAACCTCGACGCCGTCGTCCTTGGACAGACTCGCCACCCGAACGGAAGCCGGTGAACAGCGCAGTAGAGATCGCCGTCAAAATCGGTAGCAGTACCCCAACCGCGAATTCACTGTTAAATAAGTAACATCACAGTAGCAGCAAGAACGAGAAACATATCGAAACCAATTAATTAAAACGACATTACCTGATTTGCTTTTTGTCCTCCCAAAAAACGGAATCTGGTCTTCCCAGGGTCTGCGTGCGAAGCGCAATCGTTTGCCGATCCGGAAGATGCACAGCAACCACGCTGATGATGAACCACTTCCGACCAACACAGCTCTCGAAACCAAAATGAAGACATCTTCGACAGGTGATTTGAATTTAGAATTAATTCCAAGCTGTGACTCCAAATTTGAAATGCATTCCGCGCATCACTAAATTTAGTTACGAAATTCGCCAAGACAAAATTTTAACATTACAGTTGATCATATTAATAGCCTTTTCAATAATTATTAATATACATTAACATTTCTTAATTATAGAGGACCCGTCCGAAATGTTGAAAAATCCGCGAATAATGGAAACCACAAGCTTTGTTAAGAAAAGGTGCGGTAACAATTGATAATTTTATTCACATTTATGAATGTATTATTTAATACCTTCGTATGAGAAATTTTGACCCTCGAAGTTTTCAGGACAAAATATAAGGGTCGGACTATCTGCTCTTGAGTGACGGATGACTTACTATAACTGTTGCGCGTGCCTTTTAAGTCATTATATGCGTATGAGTCATTAGTAACCCAATATTTTTTAGGGTCCTAAAATTTTTCGATTGTTCGTACCAGTCTCTATTATTGGCCAAAAATTACATTTTTTGCGGATTGATATGAAATGTAAGATTTTTCGGACTGCTTTTAGGCCGTGAAAAATCACTTTTGCGGACTAGGCTTTAAAAATGCTTATTTATGCCTAGGCTGTAAAAGTAATGAGCCAATCAGGTGAGACTACGTCATGTTATTTCGCCAATCAGATGAGACGCCGCTTCGACCAATAGAAGTCGCCCGGAAATTTGTTTAACATTACAATGTATTTTTCGCTTAATTGGGAATTGCCTTCGAATTTCTTGTGCCAAAAACAGGTTCTCCCAAGTTTTAATAACACCGCGTGTGTTTTCCCTGACCTCCATGCGAATCCCTGACTTATCCACGCACAAAAATCGAGTCACGGAACGGTGGCGAAATTTGCTTGCCATGACCGGCTCCTAGTGGCCCGGCATTTGACGTTTAAACGTCGTTGACCGGCACACCTATTTCCTGGCACAGTAAAACGAGAGACTTTCCTTCAGATGTTGCCTGTGAAAGAAGCCCAATAACGGCTTCTGCGAAGTATTAACAACCCCTCGTAAGTTTTTTCCGAGCACCGTGTGTTTGCCTAACTTTCCCACGTAGTCGAACCCGAGCAGCAATCGGAAAAATGATCGAAAATGATTTGATGGTTAAGTATTATGTAAGTTTTATTTCAATGTAATCATTAACGATAATAATATGAACAAAGTGCATTTTATTGAAAAGTTCCTGAATTCCCGAATCAAAATGTATCACAAAGTAATGCCTTCCACCATGTTACATAAAACGTATTTATTCCAGGAACATGAGTTTTGGAAAATTTAAAAACATCTTAACTTAATACCCCATTCTCATATGGTCGTTGTTGACTTGCTCTTCAGGTTAAACTTTTTATGGTACCGCCAATTTATATGAGAATAATAATTTTGTGCATTTTCCATGTTTCTTTTTTTTAATTGTTCAACCACCCTCCTGATTTTTATTTTCGCCGTTAGGAAGGACGAGAAAGTATTGTGATCGTGAAAAAAAAATCTTAACGGAAATATCCGTTTTAGGGTCCCTAGATGCAATTTCAATAATTTGAAAAAATGGTGGTGTGGCCATCATGTTACTTTACCCGACATGATGGTATCATTTATATTCACGCTTTCGTGGTTTATTTTCAATTTAAATCATATTTTAAATGTACATCGAACGTTTGTATACTCGTATGAATCTGACGTTTAAAACGTCAAAATTATGAAATTAAGATAGAAAAATTATACTTCAAATTAAAAAAAACTCAGTTTACTCAAAAACTATAGGGATTTCGAAAAAAACTTATTCTTTATAAGTTGTTCATTTTGGCATTCTCTACAATTATTATTTACATAAATTTGCTGTTTAAACTATTATCGTTTCATAATTATAAACCAAATAGCAATGATTTTATGAAAAATATTTTCGAGCAAAAGATATTCATTTCTTTGCTGTCTTCAATGTTTGTTTAAATGTTTTTGTAATATTTTTCATATTTAAGAAAATATTGGCAAAAAACCAAAAACAGTTAAGGTAAACACCCACTTCTGGTGTACGAAATTTTACCAAAAGCTTTTTATTTCATCAAATTATTAAATAAGACGTGTGTCCAATGTTTTGTATCAATTGCTCTATTTGTTTTTGAAATACAGCACACACACACTCAGGCATACACAGACACAATTTTTTTTTTTCCAGAAATTGTTGAAATGGCGTCTAGGGACCCCAAAACGGATAAAATCTTAAAAGCCACCTTGTCTATTGGCGCCGTGTTGTTAAATTGCGTCAAATTTCAAAATGACCCCCTGACCCCAGATCTGATTCTAAAAAAAATCGTTTTTCATAATATACTTGATGACAAGAAAAAAATACAAATATCTGGGACATGAGGGCAACAGGCAATGGGTGATTTCACGTGGAATGAGCCATCTTGCAAAATTAATCATTTTTATTAATTTTAAAATAGTTTGACATAAATTAACTATTTCATTTGTCAATATGTAATGTATAATTTAATTACGACACTGTGCCCGTGTCAAAATACTGCGAATTTCTTTGATCCCAACTTTATAAAAAAAGTCTAAATCAATTACAGTCACCATGTACTAGTCAATATTGGCAATATCAGGATGAAAATGGTGACAAATATCTTGAGTTATAAAGTCAAGAATACAATACATTTATAATCTCATCGTAATTAATAGCGAATGACAAAAACTACTTCAATTTTAATTCATGCGCGCTAGGTCTGTGTTTCTCGCGTGTGCTTGTGTATGCAAAATTAGTAAGTTATAGGCGAAAGTGACTTAAAGTGGCATGTCTGGTAACCATAAAGCGAAATCGAATACAAAAGCGTGGGCGGAACATAGTCTTAAGCGAATGCAAAATGAATCGCATCAATGAGGTCGACCACACATGTAAATATTATTGTTTGCCGATAAACCTCGCACCAATTAATTCTAGGGGACTAGACCAAGGAGAGAGAGAATGTGAGAGTCTTTCGTGGGCTTCAACGATAAACATTCCAAAAAATATAATTGGTTCTAATTAATATCTGCTCATCTATAAAAGTACCAAATAACATCAGTCACCGACATTTCGGAGCAAACAATGATCATTCTATTTAATTTTAAAAGTTGGTAATTGTATTCATTAGGCCGAAAGACCGCAGGTCGCTGGCCAAAATGGCTTCCAGTAATACCAAATAATGTATAATAAATATTATATTATAAAATAATACACTGTAAATAATTGCCAATAAATGTATGTATGTACGTATTCATATTGTCAATATTATGATGATAAAATCTTGATGGACTTCCACCTTTGATCGCTTTTTCTAACTTGGTATTCGAGTTCGAATACTATTCGTAAGTATTATCATAATTTTTCCGCACTTTTTATGTGCTTAAATATTTAGTTGATTATTGTATTACTGTATCACTACCTAAATTGAACACTCAGCCCATTTTATTTAAACTAAAAAATAACATTTCACTTCAGCATTTACTACTTGCTCAGAACAAACATAAACCGATGAAAAGTGGATTACGTTTAAAAACATTCTGTGGGCGCAGATAATTTACCCCCTCCACCTCGAAACCGATATTGAGCCTCAGTAACATAATGGTGTGTACAGGCAAGTTTATTATAAGTTGGCGTGTGAGAACATTTTACCTCTAGTCCTTCACCCAGACATCATTGGTGCAGCAAAAAATGATATATAAATTGAGGTCGAACTCATTGATAAGGCTAATATATCAGCGGACATCGTCGCTTTATTTGGGACTATGCTCAGCCCGACTCATCTGTCTCTGATCCCACTCTTTTATTACCAAACATGCCATTTACTGTTAAACTCGACCATATATGGTGAGACGTCAATAAGCCTATAAACTATGAGCTACTACTGTCTACAAATAGATGATTTAAGTTAAGCACCCAAGGAAAGAAGTGGTTTTATGGAAGTAAATCATACAACACTAAGACCACATCCTGATTGGCAATTTGCCAGATAATCACAGAGGTACGCTGGGAAATTCTGTTACATCCACCATACTCTCCGGATCTAACACCAACCGATAATCATCTATTACAGGTCGGCAAACATAACTTGCCGTTGCGCAGTGGCAAAATTGTGGGCGGTACCTTCGAAGGGCGCTCTCGATAGATTTCGTGAAGAGTTCGCGCGCCCGGTACATTCATTTTCAAAAGTGACAGTGCAATGGTTTTCCAAAGTAAATTAACTCGTTGCCGTGCTCTTGCCAGTCAATCTCCTGAGATAATTCTCGTACATAATTAATGATGTAGAGGAGAGCGCCCGATTGAGTTTTATATGAAAAGCGCACACGAAGAATATGTGCTTGCTTATTACAGAGACTGTACTCGGCCAGCAGTAGAGAGAGAGAGCTTTCACTTCCTCTCTGCGCTTCTGGCCAACTTACATTTGCCATCCTGTACTTTCCCTGCAACATTTTTTAAAGAGAAAAAAATGTCAGCTAGATACCACTTGAGTTTTTCGCCTGAGTCTTTCCGTAGAAATGGAATTTGCAAATCACCATAACGCTTGGAAAAGTTCAGTAACTATGAAAATTATATTCTTCAATAAATATCAATAAACAAATTACAAAATGTATTATTTTCTATGAATTAAAAACGAACAGAACTTTACGGTAGACCTAATATTTGATAAGAATTCATTGTCAGGCATACCAATGGAGGGTCCGGGACAAAGTGCCGAATTCCCAAAGTGCCGAATCGGTATTTGGCCCAAAGTGCCGAATGTCATACCACCGATCATGCCCTAAGTGCCGAACGACGCCAAGCGACGTCGCATCGTTCGTAAACAAGGCGTCGGGCCCGAATGCGAATCGGCAGTACGAACGATGCGACGTCGCTTCGGCACTTTGGGCATAATCGGTAGTACCCTGGGTTCAACATTGTTTGATAGGCATTTGAATTTGGCGCGTTGTTTTTCATATTGCAATGTTGGTACCTTCGTGCGAGAGTGTCAAATCGATCATTAGCGCCCGCAGAATTAACTGTCACAGCGATCGTGTGTGCTTTATAGATATTTAGTTTTACATTTACGTTTTATACCATCTCATCTTACTGCAGATATTTTATTGGTAAGTTAAAAAACAACCACATTAACACATGCAAATCTTAATTATGAAATGTGATTTTAGGTTAAGAATGCCGTTCGAAGATCACCACAACAGGTTTATCCTCGAAGCATATTTTCGAACAAGGACACGCAACGCAGAAGGGAGTTGGAATTATTCCTATCAAAATTGCGAGGAACAATTTCATGAGCAGTTTCCTGGTGTTGAGTTTGGTCACAATTACTTTGTGCAACATGTTCGCCGTATTGTTACCAGATTCCATGAAACCAGCAGCGTTTCCAAAGGAAAATCTATAGGCCGACCTACTGTCCTTACGGAAGCAGTTGTTGCCGATATTTATTTTATTTATTTATTTTATTTATTTATTTATTTAACGGAATCACCTTTTACAATAATAGCATACATTACATAATTACAAAAAATAGAAAATAAAAAGAAATACTAGTACATGGTAAAAAAGATCATAAATTGAAACAAATTGTCTTAAGTTCTAATTTAAAACTAAGTAGGCTAGACCCGAACAGATTAACACTATCCCTATAACTAATCTCATTGGCTAATGACATAAATCTAAAAATTGGATTGTTTAAATCATAATTTGTGCGCACAACAGGTAATCTAAATAATGGTCTACGACGTACATTTATATATGAGAAGCTAACTGTAAAATTTAAAGATGTTAACAGCTCAGGACAATTAATTTTACCCGAAATTAGTTTATGAAGAAAACACAAATCTAATATTATTCTACGCTTTTTTAAAGAATCTAAGTTTAAAAAACTGTATAGGTAGTCACAATCATGGTTTAAGATACTCGCATCACCAAATTTGCGATCCATATACTTCACAAATTTACGTTGAACTAGCTCTAAAGCTAATATTTGACAATTGTACTGAGGAGACCAAATAGTAGATGCATATTCTAAATTAGATCTAACTAAACTTATAAAAAGGGTTCTAAGAGCATAAGGTTTAAAGTTATAACTGTTCCTGAAAATAAATCCTAATACTTTAAATGCTTTATTAGTTATATAACTGACATGATCCCTAAAAGACAACCCACAATCAAATAAAACCCCCAAATCTTTGATAGTATATACTCTTTCCAAAGCCTCATGATTTATGGTGTAATTATACAAAGTTACTGAACATTTTTTAGCGAATGAGATTGAGTTGCATTTAGAAATGTTCAAAAATAAATTATTTTTTAGGCACCAGTCATGCAAATTATTTAAATCATGCTGAAGCTCTAAGCAGTTAGAAATATTTTCAATCGCATGATATAACTTTAAATCATCAGCAAACAACAAAGACTTACAATAATCAAAAGAATCACACAAATCATTAACAAATAATAAGCATAATAATGGACCAATATGAGTTCCCTGGGGCACAACGGAAAGTACATTAATTTCGAAAGACGTGTGATTATTAATTTTGACTAACTGAATACGATTGGTAAGAAAAGAGTATATCCAATTAATTATTTGAGAAGAAAAGCCATAAGCATTTAATTTTGCAATTAGTATATTATGATCTACCCGGTCGAAAGCCTTTGAAAAATCCGTGTACACAGCATCAACTTGTTTACGATCAGAAAACGTTTTTAAAATAAAATTTTCATAGCATAAGAGTAACAGTAGATCTACCATCAAGGAATCCATGCTGATTATCAACTATTAAGTTCCGACATAAACATCGCAATTGTTTAGAAACTAAATTATCAAATATTTTAGGGATGGTAGATTGTATAGTAATACCTCGATAATTATCAACTAAGTTTTTCTCCCCTTTTTTATAAATCGGTTTAACATATGACTTTTTCCAGCAATGAGGAAAATAACCCGAACAAATGGATTGTACGAAAAGCCAGTGAATAGGTTTCGATATCACACAGACACATTTTGAAAGAAAAAACCTGAAATACCATCAGAACCAACACTAAAATTATTAGATCATTTTACAATTTCTTGAAATACATCCTCTAACTTAATATCTAAACATGACAAAGAATTAACTTGATTGGCGAAATTGAAATCAGGTATATTTAGCTCACTTGGGCAAAAAGAAGAAGAAAAGTGCAATGCGAAGATATTCAACAAAGACTAGATGTCAGTCCGAAGAAATCGCTCCGATGTTTGTCTGCTCAGACAAATTTATCGCTCGGTACATGTCAGAAGGCTTGCAAAAAAATTTTACATTTACATCCGTACAAGGTAACTGCAACTCAACAGTTGCTGCCGCCTGATTATCCTCGCTGAGTGCAGTATTGCAATTGGTTTAACGAGTTCCTGAATGATGACGATTTGTTAGATTTAATGTTCTACAGTGACGAAGCATGGTTTCACCTTAGCGGCTATGTGAACTCGCAAAACCATAGAGTGTGGGCTGCAGAAAACCCCCATGTTGAGGTTCCGTTACATCCTCAGAAGGTTGTGTATGGCTGGCAATGTCCCGAAGGAGAATCTATGGCCCTATTTTTTTTAATGGCAATATTAACGCAGCTCGCTATCGGGAATTACTCTTGAATCCTTTTATCGAACAACCTCATAATGATGAATTACAGCAAGGATACTTTCAGCAGGACGGAGCTACTGCGCATACTGCAAATACAACGTTACATCATCTGCGGCAGTTCTTCGGAGATAGTTTAATTAGCAAAGATCTATGGCCACCTCGCTCACCAGATTTGACACCGCTGGACTATTTTATGTTCGGATATTTAAAAAATAAAGTGTATACTGATCGACTCCTCACTTTAAAAACTGCGCCATACAATAACAGAAGCGGTGCACAATGTTACACCTGAAATTCTACAAAATGTCTTCAACAACATGAAACTCCGGGTAAATTTGTGTTTGGATCAAAATGGGCAACACTTTGAACATATGTTATAGTTTTGTTCAAAATAAATTCCCTAATAGTCCTGCCACTGCCACCAACATTAAAAGTTTTTTTTTAGGAGCGGGAAATTCAAACAGCTATCAAACAATAACGAACACACGGTATAATATTCGGCACTTTGGGCAAAATACCGATTCGGCACTTTGGGCAGGCCCCCTAATGGCAATATATTTTATAATAATTAATTTGCTGACATATCGATAACAATTATTTGGTGAACTATGAAATCGTTTTTTTATTTTAATTTAAAAAAATATGTAGTCGATAATTTAATTTAACGAAGGTGTAATTTTATTCCTCATGAAAATCTTCCGTGTTCCTCTTGGGTACTATTAATTATTTTCCCAAGAGCGAGTGCTGTCGGACATCAATCCAACTAAAGACAAATGCAAAGGTTGGTTGATTATAAATTTATTCCGTAGTCGCATGTAAAATACACCCTCAGGTCTGCAACTATTTTCTCTGGTAAGAGGACTCGCCTATTGCACATAAATATCAATTTATTCGGCACCGCACTTTATAAACTAAATAACTTTAAACCCCAACTACTCCCCTATAAGTTAATTAACTTAATAGGGGGTTTGTTAATTTTATAAGGTAATTCTGGTAGGCAACTCCGTTACTTTACTGTTTTTATAACTAACATTATTAGAATATATTGCTTGTATTAGATTCCCAATTGATAAGGCTTACTTTAAATATAATGTTATCCAAAAATGATTATATAATATAAAAATTGGCAAAATGTAGATTTTGCAATTATTATTAATTTTGTACTTTGGCTCGTATAAAATCGTGTTAAAACACCAAATAAACTTGAATTAATTGTAGATGAAAAGTAGTCTGAATATAATTATATTCAACCAAGGGAAAATAAATAAAACACACTTTTAATTAGTTAATATCACACTGTTTATTTATTAGTGACTGCAGTTTCAATCAAACAATGATCATTATCAAACTATAAGTAAGGTGATAATGATCATTGTTTGATCGAAACTGCAGTCACTAATAAATAAACAGTGTGCTATTAACTAAGTAAACGTGTGTTTTATTTAATTAAAAATGTATCACGAAGTAAGTGCCGCCAATCTCAATCAGTTAAGGGCAAATAATTTTTTGAAATAACTGCTTCCCTGGTTAATGCCATGCCGGATAGTAAATTACACAAAAGAATTTAGCATGTTACTGTATCATTCAATATCCGGCATGGGATTTGTCAGTTATTTATTTCTAGTCTTTGTAAGACTTAATTTTTAATTTTGAGTTACTAAACATGTTGAATTTTTATTATATGTTCAGGTTACTTTTCGTCGTTACTGTATTTATTTAATGATTGTCCGCCAAGAAAGGGTCTTCAATTTTAACCAAATAAAATGTTCTATTCAACTAAAATAGTAACCAAATGATTAAGTCAATAATGTCAATAGTACAGCTACTAAAAAATAAATTGCAAACTCTCTCAAGTCTGATTCAATTATAAATTCAAAGAAATAATATGTAGATAATATAATATGAGTTTAACCAGGTGTAACGCGTTTTAAAAATGATAAATGCAGTTTTAATGAAGTTATGCTTGAGCATGTATTAAAAAAAACTGGTTGTAATTGTAAGGTACGGTCAATTGAACAGGTACAAATAAAACGGGAAGTAAAACGTCTTTGCGTCGTGTGCGCGTCCAGTTCCTCAAACAGTGTCAGAAGTAAATGAGGTAGGGCTAACTCAATGATACAGAAAGGTCCTAAGGGACGGTAACATATGTTAGGGCCTGTGGTCCGTGCCGGCCAATTGACCCGGGGTCGCGCCCCACCGGGCATTACGTTGACCAGTTCCCTCCCTTGACCTTTGTCCCTAGCCACTCGCCATATAAACACACCATCCATCATCCCTGCGCGTATTAGAAACGAATTTGGTCGAGCCCTCCTTGTTTGCCGGCCCTTGGCCGGACGTTGCATAAATCATCTTCCAGGTAGACCAATTTCATACCTGGATTTATTGCACACCCGTTACTGTTTGCCCAACGAATCCACTTCGGGTGTACAAACACACGCGAATATTCCAACCCCCACCGATTTAATTTTACCGAATTGAAACTTTCAATATTTCAATAGAAATCACGTACTATACATATGTTGGTAAAGTTGTAAATTTTTGTTTATATACAGGGTGTTCCTTAGAAGTTTACGGGGTTTCCGCTATACTAGAAATTTGGAAAAAATTAACGTTAAACGATAATTAAAATTACACGATAATCCCTAAAATAAGCTTAGGTTTAGGTTAGGCGTTTATAAGATAATAACAAAAGATATTGAAAGGAACGAAATAAAACAACATTTAAATTATTATTTGAACTTCATATAAAAAAAAGAGAAAATAATAACGATACATTCAAATAATATGTCTAATAATAATAATAATAGGTATTTAGTATATTTAACAAAAGTATTTAAAAAGTTGTATCTTAGATAATTGATAATATGGCAAGGTTTATACGTCTTAAGGCAACAAAACGCGTTTTGAATTTCTAAAATTGTTGAACTCGCCTTGTAATTTAAATAATGTATATGTTGAAATTTAATAAACTTAGTTTTAAAACGTACTAAGAAATATTCATGACGAATCAAGTAAATAAATTCAATAAAACTAATTTATTTCTAATCTAATTTATTTAGAATCAAGTAAAATGATCAAAATCGAAAAACCTAGAAAAAATATACATGGTGCTTAGAAAATTCAGAGAATATGCTGATCTAAGATTTTAGTATAGATTTAGCATAATTTTTCAAGTTCACTTGTCAACAAAATTTCCTTTTGATCTTTTTAAATTGTTTAACTTCTGAACGCGTTATTTGAATTTGATGATTTAAATTCTAAGATTTAGAGTTTAAAAAAATATAAGGAAATATACATATCGTGTCAAAGTTGCTAAAATTATTAATAATAATAATAATAAACAAATTTATTTCCCAACAGAAAAATTACACAGGAAAATTCATAATTTAAATTAATAGTTTACATGTTGTGCAACTTAAAAATATCATATTATTCATTTTTATGTGATATCGTTACAATGAAATATTTTCAAGTTCAAAGTCGACGAAATCATGTTTTAGACTTTTTAAAAAAAGTTGGTGAGTTATTGAACGCGTTTTTTTTACTTGAGTCTTAACTCATAGATATTTTAGTGTGTAATAGATATTTATTTACTTCTGAACGCGTTATTTGAATTTGATGATATAAATTCTAAGATTTAGAGTTTTAAAAAATATAAGGAAATATACATATCGTGTCAAAGAAATATTTATGTCGAGTCAATTAGATTTGCAAAAATCTGGAATTTTTGATTTAAAAAAATTGCTGAGTTAAAAGCATTTCTGTTTTTTTTTTTTAAGGAAGGATGGTTGACAGAAGTTCGGGTATTCTGCCACAACCGATAATTTGTATAATAATCATTTATAATGATGAAAGGGACATACACTAAACATCCATGGACCCGCACGGCCATTTTTCGTTCCGAAAAAGTGACCGCGCGGATGGGATTCGAACCCACGACCACGAGGCCTGTAAGCAGGAGCTCTACTCACTGGGCCACAAAAAAAAAAAATTTCTTGATTATGATAATTTATATGCTAAAATGTATGAAATTTTCTGTTTCCAAAAAGTATAAAAACATATTTATGAAGTATTGTTTCCCCATCAGTTAACCTAGTGACCGGTTTCGACCTTTTAGGTCTCATCTGCCCAGTTAGAAGCTGATGGAGAAACGGAAATTATTATTGGAATATAAAAAATCCAAACACCTTTGAAGATACAGTAAAGGCGTTTCTACCTTTAAAAATATTCATGTCTAAGTAACGAAAATTGACAAAATCTGAAATGTTTGAAGATCAATGTAAATAAAATCGTGTTTTTGATTTTGAAAAATTGCTTAACTTCCGAACGCGTTGTCTGATTTTGAATACTTAAATGCCAAAATGGAACGAATTTCGTGTGCTTGGAAAAAGTATTACGAAATATTCATGTAAAATCGATGCAAATTGCCAAAATTCAATTTTTACAAATTGAAAGTCCAAAAATTCGCGCTTTGGATTCTTAAAATTGGTGAGGTGTGTTAAACGTAAGTTTTATTTATATTTTATGTTTTAGAAAATTGAGAGTTTATAGTGTTTTATATGGTATTAAATATAATCATGCAGAGACAATGAAAATTGCTAAAATCCAAATTTTTCGAGCTCTAAATCAACAAAATCAAGTTTTTGATTAAAAAAAATTGATTAACTCGCAAACTCGGTTTTTCATTTTGATGATTTAAATGCCAAAATGCAGCAAATTTAGTGTGTTCGCAAAGGGTATTAAGAGACAATCATGTCAGTGGCGGCTCGTGAATCATGTTGATGGTAGAGCCACATATACAATATGCCCCCTCCTCCTCTTTTTTTGAAGAACGATTTGTCTTCCTAGACCAAAGTAACTGACGAAAATGTGTTTTAAGAATTAATAAAAAAATCTTGCTTAGCTTGAAACTACAGCTAGTGGCATGGCTCCTTGGCTCTACATAACGAGCCGCCCCTGCTTTCGACAGCAAAATATACTACTTGTGACCGCTGAAAAATACAAGTTTTGACAATTCAAACATGTTGACTAGAACTATTTTTATTAGCTGAGAAATACTGTTTTTGGCAGCTGAAACATATCAGTGACACACGAAAAATACTATTTTTGAAAAAAAAAACTATTTTTGACAGTTGGAAAATACTAATTTTCTACAGCCGAGGAATACCATTTTTGTCAGCTGAACATACCATTCTTGACACACGAAAAATACTCTTTGACAAAAAAAATACTATTTTTGACAACGAAATATACTACTTTTGACAATCCAAAAATGTAAAAAAAACTATTTTTACTAGCTGAAAAATACTGTTTTTATCAACTGAAACATAGTATATTTAGTAGCTGAACAATACCATTTTCTACAACTTATAAATACAACTCGAGGCAGCTGAAAAATAACATTTTCAACAGCTGGGGATTACCATACTTGACAGCCGAAAAAAACATTCCCGAAAACTGAAACATACCGTTATTGGCAGCGAAAAGATACAATTTTTAACAACAATAAAAAAATCAATTTTTGACAACAAAATATGCAGGTTTTGACAGCCGAAACATGCCAGTTTTGACAGTTAAATAATGTCAAAAAATGCTGCTTTTGATAACTAAAAAATACCATTTATATAGGTGGGAAATACCATT
Source organism: Ocypus olens (assembly GCA_910593695.2). Taxonomy (NCBI): domain Eukaryota; kingdom Metazoa; phylum Arthropoda; class Insecta; order Coleoptera; family Staphylinidae; genus Ocypus; species Ocypus olens. The sequence continues at coordinate 8,124,425 of OU343054.1, read as the reverse complement.
TTTGGCAGCTGAAAAATAGCATTTTTGACGGTTGAAAAATTACATTTTTGACAGCTGAATAAACCAATTTTTAATAGCTGACAAATACCATTCTTGATAACTTCAATACACTATTATTGACAACTGTATCATACCATTATTGTCAGCTAAAAATACAATTTTTGAAAACAAAAAATACAATTTTTGGCAACAAAAAGTACAAGCTGAAAAATGCCATTTTTTACAATTAAAAATATCGAAAAATGCTGCTTTTGATAGCTGAAAAATACCATTTTTATAGGTAGGAAATACCCCATTGTTGACAGGAGAAAAATATCATTTATGACAGCTAAAAATAAAGTTTTTGACAGCTGAAAAATATAATTTTTGACAGTTGAATAATATACTTTTTAACAGCTGAAAAATACCATTTTTAACAGCTAAAACATACCATTATTGATAACTACAACAAACCATTATTGACAACTGTAACATACCATTATTGTCGGCTAAAAAATACAATTTTTGACAACAAAAAGTACAAGTTTTGAGAGCTGAAAAATGCCATTTTGACAATAAAAAAATGACAAAAAATGCAGTCGCTGAAAAATACGATTTTTATAGGTGAGAAATACCTTTATTGACAACTGAAAAATATCATTTTCAACCGTTTAGTTAAATACATTTTTATCAGCTAAAAACTACCATTTTAACAGCTGAAAAATACCATTCTTGAGAGCTGCAAAAAAAATTTATTGACAACTATAACATACCATTATTGTTAGCAAATACAATTTTTGGCTGTAAAATGCCATTTTTGACAATTAAAAAATGTCAAAAAAATCCGCTTTTAATAGCTGAAAAATGCCATTTTTACAGCTAAATCCTTTTTTGACAGCTGAGAAATACCATTTTTGACAACAGAAAAATATCATTCTTGACAACTGCAACAAACCATTATTGACAAATGTAACATACCATTATTGTCGGCTAAAAAATACAATTTTTGACAACAAAAAAAATATAAATTTTGACAGATGAAAAATGTTATTTTTGACAGTTAAAAAATCTCGAAAAATGTTGCTTTTGATAGCTGAAAAATAACATTTTTATATATAGGAAATCGCATTTTTGACAACTGAAAAATATCGTTTTTGACAGTTGAATAATACACTTCTTAATAGCTGAAAAATACCATTGTTGACAACTGCAACAAACCATTATTGACAACTGTAACATACCATTATTGCCTGCTAAAAAAATACAATTTTTTACTACAAAAAGTGAATTTTTGTCTGCTGAAAAATGCCATTTTTGACATTAAAAAAAAGTCGCAAAAAGCTGTTTTTGATATCTGAAAAATAACATTTTAATACGTGAGAAATACATTTTTTGACATAAAATAAAAACATTCTTGATAACTAAAGAATATCATTTTTGACAGCTCTTAACAGCTGAAAAATGCCATCTTTAACAGCTTAAAAATACGATTTTTGACAATAGCAATTGCAACAAAACATTATTGACAACTGTAACAAACCATTATTGTCAGCTAAAAAATACAATTTTTGGCAACAAAAATTACAATTTTTGACAGCTGAAAAATGCCATTTTTAACAAATAAAAAATGTTGAAAAATACTTTTTTGAAAGCTGAAAAATACCATTTTAATAGATGAGAAATACCTTTTTTGACAGCTGAAAAATAACATTTTTGACAACTGAAAAATATCATTTTCGACAGTTTAATAATACATTTCTTAACAGCTGAAAACTACCATTTTTAATATAATATAATTCTTGACAACTGCAACAAACCATTATTGACAACTGTAACATACCATTATTGCCTGCTAAAAAATACAGTTTTTGACAACACAAAAAATACAAATTTTGACAGCTGAAATATTATTTTTGACAGTTAAAAAATCTCGAAAAATGTTGCTTTTGATAGCAAAAAAATAACATTTTTATAGATAGGAAATCGCATTTTTGACAACTGAAAAATATCGTTTTTGACAGTTGAATAATACACTTCTTAATAGCTGAAAAATACCATTGTTGACAACTGCAACAAACCATTATTGACAACTGTAACATACCATTATTGCCTGCTAAAAAAATACATTTTTTTACTACAAAAAGTGAATTTTTGTCTGCTGAAAAATGCCATTTTTGACATTAAAAAAAAGTCGCAAAAAGCTGTTTTTGATGGCTGAAAAATAACATTTTAATACGTGAGAAATACATTTTTTAACATAAAAAAAACATCAACATCAACTAAAGAATATCATTTTTGACAGCTCTTAATAGCTGAAAAATGCCATCTTTAACAGCTAAAAAATACGATTTTTGACAATTGCAATTGCAACAAAACATTATTGACAACTGTAACAAACCATTATTGTCAGCTAAAAAATACAATTTTTGACAACAAACATTAAAAATGTTGACAGCTGAAAAATGCCATTTTTAACAAATAAAAAATGTTGAAAAATACTTTTTTTTGATAGCTGAAAAGTACCATTTTTGACAACAAAAAGTACCATTTTTGACAACAAAAAGTACAAGTTTTAAGAGCTGAAAAATGCCATTTTGACAATAAAAAAATTACCAAAAATGCTGCCGCTGTAAGATACGATTTTTATAGGTGATAAATACCTTTTTTGGCAGATGAAAAATATAATTTTCGACAGTTTAGTTAAACACATTTTTTAACAGCTGAAAACTACCATTTTGAACAACTAGAAAATATCATTCTTGAGAACTGCAACAAACCTTTATTGACAACTACAACATACCATTATTGCTAGCAAATACAATTTTTGACAGCTGTAAAATGCCATTTTTGACAATTAAAAAATGTCAAAAAATTCTGCTTTTAATAGCTGAAAAATACCATTTTTACAGGTAAGAAATACCTTCTTGACAGCTGAAAAATAACATTTTTAACAACTGAAAAATATCACTTTCGACAGTTTAATAATACATTTCTTAACAGCTGAAAACTACCATTTCTAACAGCTGAAACATTCAATTCTTGACAACTGCAACAAACCATTATTGACAATTGCAACACACCATCATTGTCAGCTAAGAAAAACAATTTTAGACAACAAAAGAAAGAAAGAACGATTTATCTTTCTATAACAAAGTAACTGGCGAAAAAGTGTTTTAAGAATGAATTAAAAATTCTTGCGAGCTTGAAACTACTACAGGTGGTGCCATGGCTCCTTGGCTATATATAGCGAGACACCCCTGAATCATGTCGAGTCAATGAAAATTGCCAAAATCCGAAGTTTTCTAAGTTCAATTTATGAATTCTTTGATTACGATATTTTATATGTTAGAAAGTGGAGAATTCATTGTGTTTTAAATGGTATTAAAAATATTCATGTCGAGACTACGGAAATTTTTCATCAATAAAGTCAAGTTTTTGATTTTGATAAATTATTTCACTTATTTTATTTGGATGATTTAATTGGCAAAATGTAGCGAATTTGGTGTTTATTTAAATATTTTTAAAAAATCCATGTAAAATCAACGCAACTTCGCAAAATATATTTGCTCATAGTTTAATAACATTTGGTTCTAATTTCGAGAGACATAATCTTAAGTCACATTAATCAATTTTTTAGGCGATTTGAGCCATCTCTGCAGACGATATTCAAAACACAATCGCCCACACAAAATGACCATCGCCCCCCAAACGCAGACGGTCAGAAAAACGCTCAATTTAAACTCCGATCGCCCATCAGGGGGCGATATCGCCCACGTTAAAAAACACTAATGAAACTTATCCACATTTGCAGCCCATTGTCGATCATTGTCATTTTCACTATCTCTAACGAAAGTAATTTATGCCCGAAGAACTTTCTTTCAACTACATTTTTCAATGATCATATCCCATAACCCAACTATACAAACCATTTAGTAAGTTATCATCCGGCGATCATCACATGCTGTATAATCCTTCTTAAACCAAAACTCCATTACATATTCATTGATTTAAAGGTAAAACACGAGATTGAATTTGGGGGATAGACGTAAGAGAAAATGAAGTTTCGCGTCTTAAAACTGTGCACGAGGAGGTTTTGATGCCACACGATATAAACGGGTGGAAGAGTTAACCACTAAAACCGGCGATTACTTGTGTCTCTAGCTAAGATATTAAATGATGAAGTAATAAAGCAGCCAATAAGAGTGTTGTATGCATGTCTTATATCCTTATTAACATATATATTAACTTTCAGCATGAACCTCGTTATGCGAAATTAGCGCTGTATTTCTATACTAACTTCACACACATAAAATCTCCAACACGTATAAACTGCACGGCCCTAAAGGCGCATCAGCTCACTAATGGGCGTGTTCATCCTTCATTAACTATTTGATATTGAATTAATTATCGTGTTATTGTTGATTTATCATCAAAATTAGTTGATTGTAGTTTTTATTAATGTTCAGCACTTTCAACGATTTAATTGTGTTCAGGTACGACAAAAGTTCAACCAAGGTACTATACAGTGCGCGCCTAAAGTATGAAATATATTCAGTAAAACTGAAATAAAATATTTTTGGAAAAATCCTCGAACAGGTAGGTTTTCTTTGATAAAAATACACATTTTAGCATAAAAGTAAATTTTCAGTCGTCATTTGTTGAGTAATGACGTCATCAATTTTGTTTTTAAATGGCAACGCCCTATTTTTGTTCTTGATTTTGAGAGATCTTTTCAAAACATTCTAGCAAAAGTAGCCTTGGTTAATTCGTAATTTTATAGTTGTGGCTTTTTAAAAAGTTATTACAAAGTTGCATTAAAATCGACCGAGAATTTTTCTTGGAATCTACCAAATTCTGGAAATTGTAATGAATCTAGTGATAATGTAATTTTAGATTAAATGGTAATTATATAGCTGTGGATATTTCTATAAACTGAAAAAATCTTCAAAAGCGTTTAAAAATTTTGTAAAGGAACTTCTAGCTAAACTAGCTACGATATATTTTTAGAATAATTCGTAATTTTATATGTGGGTATTCATAATGCCATTCCAAAGTTGCATTAAAATCGATCAAGACGTGTTCCTGCAAATTACCAAAACTTCCACTTTTCTACTTAGTAGAAATTCCGAGGAATGTGGTGATGGACTTTTAGATTAAATATTGTAATTATATAGCTGTGAGTATTAAAAATGTTATTCTAAAGTTTCATAAAAAAACAACGAAGGGTTTTTCTGTGAACTGGAAAAAATACCAAAAACAAAAATTTCAAGCGTTTAAAAGTTTTGAAGTCGAAAACTAAACTAGCTACGATGTATTTTTAGATTGATTAGTAATTTTATAGCTGTTCATGTCGAATATATTGTCCTAAAGTTTCATGAAAATCTATGAAGGGCAAATTGGTGCAAATTTTTCAAAACCACAAGAATTTTAAAGGTAAATTGTAACAAATTTTTCAAAACAACTATTTCAGTCTCAAAGTCGACAAAATTATGTTCCACAATTTCACGCTCTGTTCAAAAATGATTTATTTTCTTAAAATTTAGAAATGGGATTTGCATAGAATCATAATTCCGAATTAATTTTTAATAGTTGAGTAATTTTAAGTCGATGGCAATCTTGCTGAAACCATATTATATTATATGGAAGGTAAAAATCTTTTTTTTTTTTAAAGCGCTGGAACCAGGTAATTTTGCAAAAACTCTAAATAAGTTCTCAAATTTCTAATGTAAGATGGCAATATTTTTATACTTCTAGTTCGACAGTGAAAAGATCTCTCAAAATCGAGAACAAAAATAGGGGGTTACCATTTAAAAACAAAATGGATGACGTCATTACTCAAAAACAAATGGCGACTGAAAATCGACTTTCATGCAAAAATGGGTATTTTTATAAAAGAAAATCGACTTGTTCAAGGATTTTTTCCAAAAATATTTAATTTCGGCATTACTGCATATATTCCATACTTTAGGCGCGCACTGTATATAGAATAGTTTAACAGAGAAACAATATTTAGAATGAATGAATGAATCAACATGAATCTTTGCTTTTGAAATATTTTGAAATCTGGAAGAGTGTTTGTAGAATCTTAATTATAAACGTTTTAGTAAATTTTGTAACTCACAACCAATTGTTTTTATATTTTTCTTAGCCAAAACAATTTGTTTATTTTGTATTCAACCTTACGCTGTGTTTCCGGGAATATTTCGCAATATGCCGGTGGGGTGTTTGTAGATTTTTGCATAAAAATAATTATAATTATGCCGTTCAGCCACTAACGATATTTAGAAGAAAACATTACACATAAAGAACCTGAGCGACCAATTTATAGACGATAGGATTAACAAGGGTTACTCTTCACACCAAGGGTAGTTTAAGACGACTTTTATACAAACAGCATGACAAATGTTTTTATATTTTACTCAGATCAAAAATATTTTATATTTTTTTAAAATATATTATTACCGCGAAATCCAGGGATAGGGTGTTTGTATATTTTTGCAGAAAAATAATTATGACTATGTTCTAGGAGAAATTAGAAAAGTTCAAATCGATGGCAATTGTTTCGTAACTTCTTGAAGCCATATAAATGTTTTAAAATTTCTACAATCTCATGTTTTGTTCGTAAGGGATTATCCCAAAATCTAGGGATAGGGTGTTTTTAGATTTTTGCAGAAAAAATAATTATGACTAAATTGTGAGGAAATTTGAAAAATTTCAAGTCGATGGCAATTGTTTCTTAATTTTTTAAGCCATATAAATGTTTTAAAATTTCTACAATCTCATGTTTTGTTCGCAAGGGATTATCTCGAAATCTAGGAATAGAGTGTTTGTAGATTTTTGCAAAAAAATATTATGACTGCGTTCTGAAGAAATTTGAAAAGTTCCAAGTCGATGGTAATTGCTTTTATATTTTTTTCAAGCCATATAATTGTTTTAAAATTTTTACAATCTTATGTTTTGTTCGCAAGAGAAAATCCAGGGTAGATTTTTGAAGAAAAATAAGTATCACTGCGTTCTGAAGAAACATAAAAAGTTTCAAGTCGATTACAATTGCTTTTACATTTTTCAAGCCATCAAGATGTTGAAAAGTACTTTTAACTTTACTCCCTTCACTTGAGGTTATTTCGAAATCTAGGTAAGAGTATTTGCAATTAATTTTTTAGCAGAATCTTATTTATAAATGTATTGTTAGTAAATTTTAAAAATTTCAAGTCTTGAATTTTTTCAAGCCAATAGAGGTTTCAAAGTTTTTTTTTCTATTTTGCGTCTAAAATGGAGTCATTACCGCACTCATATGGGTTCATTAAGGGCTCACTCAGTGCGTTGATATCAATTTTTAATCTGTGCTAAATTTTCGGCGAGGTAGTTTTGAGGTTATGTGATGTGTAGAAATCGCAGACTGATTTCAAATTGAAATGTTAGTTATCAGTGTCACCAGCCACTAAATATGTATGGGCGATTTTTTAATTTAGAAATGGAATAAAAGGGGCAAAATAGAAAAAAATACTGTAAAAAACTCGTTCATAAGGCCTTTTTCGCACTTGTCCATTGAATCGCGCTTATTGAACTGCGGAGATTTCTCCTGAAATCTAGAAATGTGTTGTTTGGAGGTTCTTGCAGAATTATAATTTTTGGTGATTCTGGTACATATCAAGAAGGTGGCTTTAAAAAAATTTAGCCATTGAAATATTTTCAAATTTCTATAACCGCACGCTCTGATCGCATAATACTATAGTACCGGTTTTAATAAAACTACCATAGTTTCCAAGAAAATTAATATAGGCCACCGATTAAATAGAACTCGTTACTGCTAAATTTGTGTATTTTTTTCTGTTAAACTGATTTATACAATAATTGAATGGGTCGCCTGGAAAATGTTCTACTTCAGCCCACGGGCAGTTTGCTATATAAAACATTGCTCTGTAATTTGTTTGCTGTGGCACTGTATAGTAATTTTTGACAATAAATGACTCAAATTAGTTTAAACATGTAAATCCTTATTTTGTTGTTTGCAACGTTTTTCAGGTAAGCCAACCAATTTTGGTCATATATTTAAATATTGTCCGAAAACTATCCCAGTTATGTAAAAAAATACTTGGCTAACTGGTACTATAGTGGTACTATAACTTAGTCCAGGTTTAATTACAATATTGAAGAAATCCGATTTAATCGAGTTTAAATTTTTTCCGCGATGTAGGCGAAAAACTAACCGATGCATCGACTTTTGTTCTCTAAGCATCTAGGCACTCTTAGGCGTGAACAATTTCAGGGAATTGTTTCCTTCTTTCCATTTAATTTTGTCCGGTTTTTAGGATCAAATACCCCTATGTGCGATGGTAGTATCTAGTACCATCAAAATGCCACACACTAGGTATTTTTATTAAGATATCTTTGAAGCGATTTTTTGTGGGCCCAGAATTCTATGTGCAATATTTTTTTAGGGCCCCCTATAAAATACTCTGTGGTCTGTAGGGGGGCATGTGGCCCACGTTGAAAACCGCTAAGTGCAGTGTTTTTCAACCTTTTTTTCTTTAAACGCGACCCCTTTACAAGAACAATTCTAGCGACCCCCCAGGGCCATAGTAAAACTATGTTAGTGATTTTAATGTTCCATCTTATAGATTTAGCTGCTGACGGCATGCTTAAAATGGAATTTTATTCGCAAAATATTGACGTCTTCTGGATGAAGAGAAAACAAGAATATCCAGAGCTGGCAAGATAGTTTTAAAATTATTAGTGCAATTCGCCACTTCCTACCTGTGTGAACTCAGCCTCAACGTGTATCAATTTTATTCAAATTTTATTTTATATCAAAGCACGCAGGCTGTTGCAAAACTCGAATGGATGGCATATCTGTTTCTTACCTTTTTACTTTACCGGTTACAAAGTACGTGACGTACAGTGATCGTGAATTTTTTTCAATTTTTTTTTAACGGAAATATCCGTTTCGGGTTACCTAGAGACGATGTCAAAGATTTCTGGAAAAAATATTCGTACTGTGTGTGCAGGTGTGTCTGTGTGGGTTAGGGTGGAACATTTGTATATTGGAATTTTGAAGTATTTTTTATTTTGGTGTCCTGGGGCTTGAAAAGGTGCTAAACACTCCTTCATCCTTCATATTGCGCAAGCCAGATGACATCACAACTACAGTATGAAAACAATCGAAATATATAAGTATAATATCTTTTAGAAACGTTTCTTTTACAACTAAGTGAATATTGTGTGTGTCTGTCTGTGTGCGCTGTATCTCAAAAACTAATAAAGCAATTGATATGAAACTTTCAACATACGTCTTATTTGATAATATGAAGAACTGAAAAGCTTTTGGTATAATTTCGTACACCGAAAGTGGGTGTTTACCTTAACCGTTTTTTGTTTTTTGCCAATATCTTCTTAAATATGAAAAATATTTCAAAAACATTTAAACAAATATTGAAGACAACAAATAAATGAACATCTTTTGTTTGAAAATATTTTTTATAAAATCATTGTTATTTGAGAAAAAAAATTATTAATTTTTTTTTCATTTCTGGTTCATAATTTTGAAACGATAATAGTTACAGCAAATTTATGTGAATAATACTTGTAGAGAATGCTAAAATGAACAACTTATAAAGAATAGGTTTTATTCGAAATCTCTTTAGTTTTGGAGTAAACTAAGTTTTTGAATTTGAAGTATAATTTTTCCATTTCATCATTTTGACGTTTTAAACGTCAGTTTTATCCGAGTTTACAAACCGCTCGATGTACATTTAAAATATGATTTAAATTGAAAATAAACCATGGAAGCGTAAATATAATGATACCATCAAGTCGGAGAAAGTAACATGATGGCCACATCACCATTTTTTTTTCAGAAATTGTTCGTAGAAAAAAATGTTGAAAAAAAAATCACGATCACAATACTTTCTCGTACTTCGTAACGGAGAAAGTAAAAACTTTAAATAACTCCTACAGCAAACATTTTTTTAGCAAGTGTAGTACATCAATAGTTTTTGGAGATAAAAAGCGACTCAAAAATTAAATAAAACATGCAGGTCCGTATTAACAAAAATAAATTTGATGTGGTCATCTAAATAACGAAACGTCGTATTAAAAAAAATACAATTATTTTCTGGAAGAGCGTACAAAAGTGCCTTGCTTTTTCAAAACATCCCGTAATGAAGTCGCAAAAAAATAAAAAAACCAAAATTGATCTTTTCGGTTTTTATCGAATATCTCCGGAAGTAGTCGGAATGTTTTAAATTTTTTTTACCATATTATTTACCATTCATTTTAGCATTCTCTACAATTATTATTGACATAAATTTGCTGTAACTATTATTGTTTTATAATTATAAACCAGAAATTAAAAAAATAATAAATTTTCTTCTCTAGTAAAAATGATTTTATGAAAAATGTTTTCAAGCAAAAGATGTTCATTTCTTTGTTGTCTTTCAAGTTTGTTTAAATCTTTTTGTGATATTTTTCATATTTAAAAACATATTAGCAAAAAACAAAAAACAGTTAAGGTAAACGCCCACTTCCGGTGTACGAAATTATGCCAAAAGCTTTTCAGTTCTTCAGATTATCAAATAAGATGGATGTTCAAAGTTTCATATCAATTGCTCTATTAGTTTTTGAGATACAGCGCGCACAGACAGACACACACAGACACACACAGACACAATTTTTACTTTCTCCGTTACGAAGTACGAGTATCACAAGTATTGTGATCGTGATTTTTTTTTCAAAAATTTTTTTTACGGAAATATCCGTTTTGGGGTCCCTAGATGCCATTTCAACAATTTCTGGAAAAAAATTTTTTGTGTCTGTGTGTGTGTGTGTGTGTGTGTGTGTGTGTGTGTGTGTGTCTGTCTGTGTGTGTGTGTGTCTGTCTGTGTGCGCTGTATCTCAAAAACTAATAGAGCTATTGATATGACACTTTCAACATACGTCTTATTTGATAATCTGAAGAACTGAAAAGCTTTTGGTAAAATTTCGTACACCGGAAGTGGATGTTTACCTTAACTGTTTTTTGTTTTTTGCCAATATTTTCTTAAATATGAAAAATATCACAAAACCATTTAAACAAACATTGAAGACAACAAAGAAATGAACATCTTTTGCTTGAAAATATTTTTCATAAAATCATTGCTATTCGAGAAAAAAATTTATTAATTTTTTTTTAACTTTTGGTTTATAATTATGAAACGATGATAGTTACAGCAAATTTGTGTGAATAATAATTGTATAGAATAGCAAAATGAACAACTTCTTAAGAATAAGTTTTTTTCGAAATCTCGTTAGTTTTTGAGTAAACCGAGTTTTTGAATTTGAAGTATATTTTTTCCGTTTCATAATTTTGACGTTTTAAACGTCAGTTTCATCCAAATTTACGCAACGCTCGATGTACATTTAAAATATGATTTCAATTGAAAATGAACCATGAAAACGTAAATATAAATGATACCATCAAGTCGGAGAAAGTAACATGATGGCCACATCACCATTTTTTACTTTCTCCGTTACGAAGTACGAGAAAGTATTGTGATCGTGATTTTTTTTTTTTTAATTTTTTTTACGGAAATATCCGTTTTGGGGTCCCTAGATGCCATTTCAACAATTTCTGGAAAAAAAAAATTGTGTCTGTGTGTGTGTGTGTGTGTGTGTGTGTGTGTCTTTGCGCGCTGTATCTCAAAAACTATTAGACCAATTGATATGAAACTTTGAACATAAGTTTTATTTGATAATCCGAAGAACTGAAAAGCTTTTGGTAAAATTTCGTACACCGGAAGTGGGTGTTTACCTTAACTGTTTTTTGTTTTTTGGCAATATTTTCTTAAATATGAAAAATATCACAAAAACATTTAAACAAATATTAAAGACAATAAAGAAATGCGATTATTTTGTTTGAAAACATTTTTCATAAAATCATTGTTATTCGAGAAAAAAATGTATTATTTTTTTTTCATTTTTGGTATACAATTATGAAACGCTAATAGTTACAGTAAATTTATGTTAATAATAATTGTAGAGAATGCCAAAATGAACAATTTATGACGAATAAGTTTTTTCGAAATCTCTTTAGTTTTTGAGTAAACTGAGTTTTTGAATTTGAAGTACATTTTTCGATCTTTTATAATTTTGACGTTTTAAACGTCAGTTTTACCCTAGTCTACGAAACGTTCGATGCACACTTAAAATATGATTTAAATTGAAAATAAACCATGGAAGCGTAAATATAAATGATACCATCAAGTCGGAGAAAGTAACATGATGGCCACATCACCATTTTTTTTTTCCAGAAATTGATGAAATGGCATCTAGGGACCCCAAAACGGACATTTCCGTAAAAAAAATTTTGAAAAAAAAATCACGATCACAATACTTTCTCGTACTTCGTAACGGAGAAAGTAAAAATATCGAATTATAATTTACAGGTAGGTGTAGACCACGATTTGAAACGAAAGTGGTTAACAAAATATATTAGGGCGGCCTTGGCCATCTAGATTCAATTTTTTTTATTTAAACACACCATTGATTTGTATTGAAAATTACGTCTTAAATACCAATTACAGAAAACAATACAGTATTTTATTTAAAATTTCAAAATCAAAAATGTTACTTTCTATGATACCGAAAGTGCAACCAAAGGTTTTGGATTATCACAAAACTCCAATTTGCCTTTAATTTAACCGTAATGAATTTATATTTAAAATTATAAATAAACTGTAGGGGTGAGCCCTATTCCGAGCTGAAGTCAATAAGATCCATATAGTTGCGATGACAGGACTTCAATAGGACTACAAGAACAAGATGCCGAGTTACCTAAACTGTAGTAAAATAATAAAATATTCCTGTTAAAGTAATTATGTTTTGATTTATTATTTAGAATATTAATAAAGTAGGATTGCATGGAGAAATATTCCGAATACATTAAAAAAATGTTTTTCGGTCATAAATTATAGTCTGACAAGTAAAATGTTATAATTAACAATCTTAGCAATTTTTTTTTCTGAGAGGAAAATCGTCAATTGTATCCCCAAATGTGAACATTTATCTGTTTACGTCGAACTCCTCTGATAAAGATTACTAAAAGAAAAGCAAACCTATCATGCACTAGTATTTAACGTATTTAACGCTTCAATACCCCCACAAACGTCTACGTAAAATATTACACTGAGGAACCACGGGACGAATGGTCATTTGGGATTAAGTTCAGCAATAGTCATAGCAGACTTTATTTCGATAATACGCTAATAAAAGAGCATACGTTACAACCCATAACGTGTTGAGAATGGTGTTAAAATGACGAAATCTGGTTGATCTACATAAATAAGTAGAAAATGCAAGTGCAATTAGTGAATGAACTGGAAAAATGTAAGTAAAGCAATTTTACGGGTCAAGTTCTTCCGGCATTCATTACCCTCATTTCAGTTATTGAAATTGAATCAAGGAGACAACTTTCCCTCCCATTCAATACTCTTGATAATGCGGAAATGAATGGAGGCGGAGAGAAGAGTGTGCACTTATTAGTCGTCGTTTACATTATTCTTATCCACGTTTGATCTGCTCTGTTGTGCACAGTATCTTTGGTGATTAGGCGGTCTGGTTTTGATCTTGGAGGAGATTGCGTTAAAGGCAACTCCTCGCGATGCCTTGTTTTTTTTTGTCGGAAATTCGTATGTGGTGATTGCATAATGTATGCCATTGTTTTGGTTGCATCAGAATGTCGCTATGGGCTAGAGAATGTTGTGTATGGGATGAAATGGGATCTCCATCTAAAGTGGATATAACCTGCTTGCAAACTAAATCTACATAAGAGCATGTATAAACTAAGTTCGAAATTGAAAACAAACAAGCTCGTATGTAGCAGGTGGGTAAACATGGCCGCCGTGACGCCATCTCGCAGAGCTACCCTCGAGGGCTGTTAGCGACCACAGTGCCTAGCAACCCGCCCTCTCCCTAGCAACCGCTAGCCACTAGCCGCGGACACTTATTGATTACAGTGTTCCTCTCCCGCTTCTCTCCTTCGTCCTCGCGTCCTCGCGTCCTTACAACCTACAGACCACCCCACTGAAACCCTCCTCATACCCTCTGCGAACCCTCAAACCATCATGCAGGACTCCTGCTACTCGATACATTTCCAAAATTTCATTTATCCCCGGCTTTCAGCCATCCCAGCCGTTAATCAAAAATAAATTACCATTCTTTCCGAACTGGAGCGACATTGGCCTAATCATTATTTAAACCCTCGAGCCGCAATCATTTTGAAGTTCTGGAGTAAATAAATCCGCATTTAGATCATTTACAAATGACGTCTCAGTTTTAACGACTAGGTGTCTGCCCTCAGGGGATAGTTTTTTTAATGATTGACACTGCTGTGCGTAAAAAAAGTTTAGAAGCAGAGTTTCTGGCTAGTTGGGATAATTATGGAATTTTAAAACAACTATTTTTAAAGACCTTGAAATATGTTAATAACGTTTCACCAATGCGAGCGTACACTTACTTATACTACACACACGTGATTGGTCTTTCAGGGTATGATTCCACAGCCGGTTTAAATTAATCAGTTCAAACAATTTTAACGCAGGTCAGCGGGGTCTATACTGTCATACTTACTTTGCACACATTTTGTATTTTTAGGGGATTATTATTTGGCTTGTGCCTCTGATGGGATATTGTAGCTCTTCCAGATGAGTTTTGAGAAGTCTCGACTACACTAACGATAGTAAATACTAAAAAATTTGAGTCTTAAAATGAAAAATAATGTTAAAATAGAGCCCTTGAATTAGAACAAATTATTTATTCACAACTATCTTATATAAACTTCCTGCAGATTAAAAGTATATTACTGGCTAATTTTAATTACATTTTTATATTGTTTTAATTGTATCATGTATTTTTATTCATTGGCGTATATTTTAGTTTATGATGCCATTTTTTTTTTTCTACTTTTACCTATAATATTTAATTGATGCTTTTTAATAGTAAATATAATGCATCATGCACACGAACTTTACAAATTTGATAAATTTACATCGTATGATGGTATTTATTTATTTATCTGTTTATTTATTAATATTCTTATATAAACTCATTTTCATATGAAATGCACCACCCAGAAGTAATAATACGATTGATGCAAAACTTGGTGAAAACAATTGTTTGAAATTGAAAGTGAGTGTATTCAGCTCCTAGTTTATTAATTTAAATATGTATGCGCGTCTGAGGAAACATATTTATCATATCAGAATTTTGATTTGTATACCTATTTATTTTTTATGCCAATTTCCAATGTTTTTATTGACCTGTAAAACTTCGGTTACTGGCACTAAATAAAATATTATTATTATTATATTCACCATTGGTTTCGCAGTATAGACAAAACTTTACATATATCGAGTTGATTCGGCAGAAAGTAAAAAGAAATAATGCATAAATTTTCAACAATCCTTCAAAACTTTGGAGACAATATCGTTAAAACTTAAAGAATTGTGAAATGTAGACTAGGAATTTGAGAATCAGTGTTTTATAAAACTTACAATATTATAAATTTTCACTTTTTTTTTTTTAATTCATATTTGGCTATCGCCTGGCCTTGGTATAATAACCATTGGCCAACATAACAATATATAAGATATCAATCATAAGATAATGTACGCTTTTCATTCATGCTAGGGAGACAACACAGGGATGACACTCTTCTCGCCTAGGGGCTCTTCAAGGCATTTTGTACCACTAAACAACACTAAGCCACGGACAATGGGAGGACCCACAAAGGATAAAAACAAAGGACTCTCATTCACCATTAACCTACAACTTACAAACTAATTCAAACCGTCAGCTTAATCGACCGAAAGTACTCAAAAACCCGCACATAAACCTCTACGTTTCTTGATTCTAAAATTGTCATATAATTAAAGGGAAAATTTTCACTTGTAACCTTAATAATGTTATGTCTTCTTTGAAATGACGTTTTCCATTTTGAAGTAATCATTTTCATCAAAAATAATAACCTTAAACATTTTTTTAAGAGGCTTTAGTTTTTAGCCATTTTGTTAATGATAAATCAAAAAAAATCCTTTTTCTACATCATAAAATCGGAACAAATAGCCTTTTGTAAATTAGTTAATTAATTAATCATGGCGATGGTTGCGACCGTTACTACGTGGTAATTCATTCACAATTTAATAAATTGTGGTAAAAAACATAGTAAGTGTTTTATTCAGTGATCATAGTTTAGAATTTAATAAAGCTGGAAATTTTCTGAAGTTATTCAGACCAGATACTACTACTACTACGAGGTACCATAAAAATTCTAAAACGTCACTTTCCTAAATTGTAAGAAAATCTTACCTCGCCTGTTTGCTTTTTTTGTAACGTTTTCTCCAATTACTAGTTTAAAATATTCTGCAATTACTTAGAATAGAAGCAACTATAGATAGCGATAAACGATAGCATAAAAATTTAAAAGGTCAATTTCCTAAATTTTAAGTTAATCTCAATTCAACCCCCATTTTTTTTTTCTGAAGTTGCAAAAATAGAAAAAGAATTGCTAAAAGTTTAAAATATTCTGAACTTACTTGGAATAGTTGCTACTGCATGATACCATAATAATTTTTAAACGTCAATTTTCTAAATTGTAAAATAATCTCAATTCAACGTCCAATTTTTTTTCTGGATTGCTGGATTTTTTAAATTCGGAAAAAAATAGAAAAACAATTGCTACCAGTTTACAACATTCTGAAGTCACTTAGAATAGTTGCTACTATATAATATCATACAAATTTAAAAAGGTCAATTTCCTAAATTGTAAGATAATCTCAATTCAATGACCACTTTTTTTCTTGAGTTGCAGTTTTTAAATCCAGTGAAAAAAAATAGAAAAACAATTGCTACGAGCTGGAAAATATTCTGAAGTTACTTAGAATAGTTGCCACTACACGACACCATAATATTTTTGAAAGGTCAATTTTCTAAATTGTAAAATAATCTCAATTCAAGGTCCAATTTGTTTTTTCCGGAGTCGCATTTTTTAAATTCGGTAAAAATCAGAAAAACAATTGCTACGAGGTTAAAACATTCTGAAGTTACTAATAATAGATGCTACTACGTAATACCATAGTAATTTAAAAACATCAATTTTCTAAATTGTAAGGTATTCTCAATTAAGAGCCCGTTTGTTTTTTTCTGAAGTTGCATTATTGAATTCAGTAAAACATTTAAGAAAAAAACAATTGCTACGAGCTTAAAACTTTCTGAAGTTACTACGAATAGTTGCTACTGAATGATACCATAAAAATTTGAAAGGTCAATTTTCTTAATTGCAAAATAATCTCAATTCAACGTCCAATTTCTTTTTTTCTAGAGCTACATTTTTAAATTCTGCAAAAAAATATTTAACAATTGCTACGAGCTTAAAACATTCTGAAGTTACTTGGAATAATTGCTACTATATGATACCATAATAATTTTAAAAGGTCAATCTGAAATCAACGTCCAATTTTTCTATCTGGAGTTGCATTTTTTAAATTCGGTAAAAAAATTGAAAAACAATTGCTATGAGTTTAAAACATTTTTTTTCTTCTGGTGCTGCATTTTTAAATTCAGTAAAAAATTAAAAAAAAACAATTGCTACGAGCTTAAAATATTCTAATAGTTACTTAGAATAGTTGTTACTTAATGATACCACAATAATTTTCAAAGGTCAATTTTCAAAATTGTAAAATAATCTGAACTCGACGATCAATTTTTCTTTCTGGAGCTGCATTTTTAAATTCGGTAAAAAAATTGTTGCATTTTTTAAATTCGGTAAAAAATAGGAAAACAATTGCCATGAGTTTAAAATATTCTGAAGTAACTAAGAATAGTTGCTACTGAATGATACCATAATAATTTAAAAGGTCAATTTTCTTAATTGTAAAATAATCTCAATTCAACGTCCAATTTTTTTTTCTGAAGCTGCATTTTTAAATTCGGTAAAAAAATTGAATAACAATTGCTACGATTTTAAAACATTCTGAAGTTACTTAGAATAGTTGCTATTACATGATACCATAATAATTTTAAAAGATCAATTTTCTAAATTGTAAGATAATCTCCATTCAACGCCCAATTATTTTTTTTTCTGGAGTTCATTTTTAAATTCGGTAAAAAAAAAATAGAATAACATCTGCTACGAGTTTAAAACATTCTGAAGTTACTTAGAATAGTTGCTACTGCATGATAACATAATAAATTTAAAATGTCAATTTTCTAAATTGAAAAAAAATATCAATTGAACGACCAATTTGTTTTCTGGAGTTGCATTTTTAAATTCCGTAAAAATTGCTACAATTGCTACAAATTTAAAATATTCTGAAGTTAGTTAGAATAGTTGCTACTGCATATCATAATGATTTTAAAAAAGTTAATTTTCTAAATTGTAAAATAATCTTAATTCATCGTCCAATTTATTTTTTTCTGGAGTAGCATTTTTAAATTCGGTAAAAAAATAGAAAAAAAAATACTGCGAGTTTATAACATTTTTAAATTACTAAGAGTAGTAGCTACTACATGATACCATACTAATTTTAAAAGGTCAATTTTCTAAATTGTAAGATAATCACAATTCAACACCCGTTTGTTTTCTCTGACGTTACATTTTTTTTAATCGGTTTAAAAAATATAAAAAGAATTGCTAGGAGTTTTAAACTTTCTCTAGTTACTTAGAATAGCTGCGATTGCATAAAACCATAATTGAATTGAGATTATTTTACAACTGTCCATTTTTTTTCTGGAGTTGCATTTTTTAAATTCGGCAAAAAAAAATAAAAACAATTGCCAAGAGTTTAAAACATTCTGAAGTTAGAATGGTTGCTGCTACACGTTACCATAATAATTTTAAAAGTTCAGTTTTCTAAATTGTAAGATAATCACAATTCAACACCCGTTTGTTTTCTCTGAAGTTGCATATTTAATTCGGTAAAAAAATAGAAAAACAATTGCTAAGAGTTGAAATTATTCTGAAATTTCTTAGAATAGCTGCTGCTATAGGATACCATAATGATTTTAAAAGGTACATTTTTTTAATTGTAAGATTATCTCAATTCAACGTCCAATTTTATTTTCTGGAGTTACCTTTTTAAATTCGGTAAAAGAATAGAGAAACAATTACTAATTGACCGGAGATCTGGAGGTTGCAGGTTCGATCCCTGTCGGAGGCATGTTCACACTTTTGATTCAATATATACGGAGAAACTGCGATTATTATTTATTGAATTAATTACTAAGTGCTTAAAACATTCTCAAGTTGCTTCTACATGATACCATAATAATTTTAAAAGGTCAATTTTCTAAATTGTAAAATAATCTCAATTCAATGTCCAATTTTTCTTTCTGGAGTTGCATTTTTTAAATCTGGTAAAAAATAGAAAAACAATTGCTAGGAGTATAAAACATTCTGAAGTTACTTTGAATACTTTGCTACTACATGATACCATTATAATTTGAAAAGGTACATTTTCTAAATTGTAAGATAATCCCAATTTAACGTCCTTTTTTTTTGGAATTGCATTTATTAAATTCTTAAGATATCCAAAACCCATTCTTTACAAATTATTTATTTTAGAATTCATTTGAATTATTGTTAATGCAAATTTTACAATTCTAGGAGTTTATATTAAACATGTTGTTGCTGAACAAGAGTTCAGATTCAACATTTGTGAAAAATGTCAATAATAAAAACAAAAAGGGCAGAAAGACCCATGATCGATAGCCCAGATAGACTAACCAAACGAATTAATTATACACGCAAACAAATTTATACAGGGTGCCCGTTTTTCGAGCGGCACCATGGGGATTTCGGTTATCTTAAGAGATACGAGGTTAGTTAAATTAGGGCAAAGTTGTGTATTATAACGGTGATTAATAATCTGTTGAGAAATTGGAGTTACCTTTTTTGTTTTCAAAAAATCGCGAAAAAATAAAAAAATTCAATTTTCATTTTTACTTTTTTATTCGAAAACTATTACTATTGCGCATTTTACACAAAGACACTATTAGAGCGCTTTTTAATGGAGGATCTAAATATGTTATTAGATTTATTGTAACTTTGAAGATCGCGGAGAAACAATAGACAACTTTTGTTTTTCTTATGGCCGCCATATTGGATTTCTACATTTTCTAATGCAAGATTTTTTTCTGTTTACGATGATATATCACACATTATGTTTTAATTTTACATTTGAGCCAAAATTTGAAATGTATTATTTTTGTATTACATTTTTTGTTTGCCGCTCGGGCACCCTGTATAAAAACAAAAATGCCGACAGCAAACAACCATTTCAAATTTACAAAATTTAATTCTTTATATTGTTAACGAAACCTAAAGTTTAAAGATTTAAAAATCTATAGTGTGTATTTTGAGATACACCAAAAATATATACCGGGTGTAACTGAAATATCATTTGAATTTTTACATATATCTTTATGAAATTTAGTATGGTGTATTTAGAGAGTAAAGTATATTAACGTGTGGACTTTTAATAAAAATTAAATTTCTGGTTTAACCGAAAATTACCTTAACTTTTCTATTTCAAATGGAGCGCCCTATACATTTTTACATAATATAATTCGTCCCTAAATTCAGAGTTTTTTTAAATAAGATTACACAAATATTTCAAATTTTAAATATTAAAAAAAATACTCTAACTTTATTTTGAAACGTAAAAAATATGTCAGATGATGAATTTTAAATGTTTGAAAAAGAAATTATATTTCACTCTAAAAAAATAATTAAATAAAATCGGTATACCCTACAAATATTTAGAATTCAAGGACATTAAAAAAATTTTACTTTAACTTAGTTTTGAAACGACTTATGATATTTTTAATTTAGAAAAGTAACATTTCACATGATTTAAAAATGTGAAAAAATTTATATTTTACAATAAATAAATTCAATAAAACCGGCATACACCACAAAAATGTAGTATTTAAGGATTTTTAAGAAATTTTACTGTAACTTAATTTTGAA
This sequence comes from Ocypus olens, assembly GCA_910593695.2. Taxonomy (NCBI): domain Eukaryota; kingdom Metazoa; phylum Arthropoda; class Insecta; order Coleoptera; family Staphylinidae; genus Ocypus; species Ocypus olens. The sequence continues at coordinate 8,103,445 of OU343054.1, read as the reverse complement.
ACGAATTATGACTCTTTCAATTTGGAAAAGTAAAATTTCACATGAAAATATGAAAAAATATTAAATTTCACTCTAAAAAAATTCAATCAAATCTTAATACTCTACAAATATTTATAATTTAGGGATATTCAAGAAATATCACTTTAATTTAATTTCGAAAAGTTTTATGACTTTTTAAATTTGGAAACGTAAAATTTCACATAAAACTTAAAATATTTGGAAAAAAAATTAAATTTTAGTCTAAAAATTCAATAAAATTAGTATACTACCCAAATATTACTAGAATATAACATGATAAACTTTAAAAATGTGACAAAAATATTAAATTTCACTCATGATAATGAGTTTTTAGTTTATCCTGAGATTTTTCACCGTTTCAAAATTAAGTTTTACTCTAACTTAATTTTGAAACGATTTATGTCTTTTTCAATTTGGGAAAGTGAAAAATCTCAGGATAAACTTTAATCATTTGGAAACATCTAAAAAAAAATCAATAAAACCTGTATACTCCACAAATATTTAGGATTTAAGGAAAATCAAGAAATGTTAGTCTAACTTAATTTTGAAACGTTTTCAATTTGTAAAAGTAAAATTTCACATGATAAACTTTAAAAATGTGAAAAAATATTCAATTTCACTCTACAAAAATTCAACAAGATCAGTATACTCCACAAATGTTTAGAATTTAAATATATTTAAGAAATTTCACTCTAATTTAATACCGACACGATGAATGACTTTAAATTTGGAAACGTAAAATTTCACATGATAAACTTAAAATATTTGAAAAAAAAATTTTAATCTAAAAATTCAATAAAACTAGTATACTCCACAAATATTTAGAATATAAGGACATTCAAGAAATTTTACTCTTTTACATTTGGAAAATTAAAATATTACATGATAAACTTTCAAAATTTGAAAAAAATATTAAATTTTACTCCAAAAAAATTCAATAACATTAGCATACTCCAAAAATTTTCAGAATTTAAGCATATGAAGGAAATTTCACTCTAACCTAATTTTTCAATTTGTTAATGTAAAAAATCTCACGATAAACTTTAAAAATTGTAAAAAATAAATAAATTTAACTCTAAAAAAATCAATAAAATCTGTATACTCCGCAAATATTTAAGATTTAAGGATAATCAAGAAATGTTACTCTAATTTAATTTTGAAACGTTTTCAATTTGTAAAAGTAAAATTTCCATGATAAACTTTAAAAATGGAAAGAAAATATTAAATTTCACTCCAAAAAAATTCAATAAAATTAGTATACTCCACAAATGTTTAGAATTTACGTATATTCAAGAAATTTAACTTTAATTTAATGTCGACACGATTTATGACTTTTTTTAATTTGGTTTTTTATCATGGTTGGTCTACCGGAGGCAAAGATTGGCCAGGAGAACGTAATCATCTTTATTGTCTCCTCTACTACCCTGGCCGCACCATGAGTCACGTCACCAGCAGAAAAATGTGTCCAGTACTCTTGGTACTACCCTTGAATATATTGTTGCAGCTTAGTTTAGTTTAGTTCTTGCTCTACCTGAAAAATGTAAAATAAATTACCATTCTTTCCCAACTGAAACGACACTGGCGTATTCATAATCGAAACTCTCATCGCAATCATTTCGAAGTTCAAGAGTGAATCAATCTGTATTTGGATCATCTACAAACACATTCAATACTTTAAACCGTCTTCATCGCATCCTTTAGCACCGCGTTTCACCGAACAAATGTAAAAATTTAATGACTTTCTCCTCTCTTTCACTCTATTATGCCGGCGTTTCAATTTCACCAGCGCAACTACTTTACACAACAGACCATCAATTAGAGAGGGATGCAAATGTGATTTCCCTTTTTATGGAAACGCCACTCTGATATTTCCACGTTTCCATTACGGGCAATTAATAATCGTGTTTCACGGCGGCGCGCTCCGCAAGTCTCTATCTTTAATAAATTCAAACAAAATTAATCAAACAGATTCTCTTTATTACATTTAATCAAAAAGTTTACCAAGGTTAGCAAATCTTTATATACTCTTTGAAACTGAAACTAATTTATACTTTAGCTTATAAGCAGTTCATTATCTTCCCATTTTGTGCTCATTAAGTAATTAATATCACACAAATTTATTTTCTCTAATACTTTGTAAGCACACCGACGTGTACATAACTGACATTAATTGCTCGGGCTTATAATTCATTTTATTTTTAAAACGAGGACAGGATTTCAGGAGAGAGGATTTCTGCGTAAGCTAGTACGTCACTCCAGTATGTCTGATTATTGCCCTAAGGGTACACATACCCTATAGGTAGAGCATATAATGATTACCAGTGACGGTTCGTGAATTTACTAAGACAGAAAGTGATAGTAACACATCTCCAAAATAACCGCTCGGGATGCACATCCCTACTCGTATGAAGGAAGCAAGTATTGGGCAACTGCTTATTTTTCATAGCCTCCTCTGCCGAACTTTTACAAGCTACCTCTGATGATTAGATAAAATAGATAAAGCTAATAGATAAAGGCGGCAGAATACAATACTTAAATGTTCAATTAATTACAATAATAAAAATAAATGTAAAAAGTATTTAATTTAATATTTAATGGTTAATTATGAATTTGAATATTATTTACTTAACATTATGTAAGTTAAAATTAATGAAACATTGTTATTGATGAAAACAATAATTTATGCTCGTTTTTAGTACTTTTATTATAATTATGGTGGATGCGTCGGGTGTGTACGAGTATTTCTCTATTTCGGCATCATTTCATTCTGTATGGAAAATTGGATTTCATGATGAATGAGCTAGTATAGTATTGCAGGGGCGTTCTGAAGGACCCTGTTGTAAACAGACATATGTGACTCATTCCAGTAAGGCCTAATAAGATCAATCCATTACAGGATTTATGGTGGCATGCATAACGCAGGAGGAAGAAAAAAATGGTGGATGTTTTATAACCGTCTTTCACTTTTAGCGACCCATTCCAAATAACCTGTTCAATTCATAATAATAATAATAATAATTACATCTTTACCCTTGTCAGTACATTTATAACTGCATTATAAAAATAATATAATATAGTACATCCAAAAATCAATACACTTGAAATTCGTGAAATTGTGACCATTTTCAAAAGGCCATAACTCGGCGTATATTGATGAATCTTTAAGGTCGAAAAACTTTGAAGTGTTTTCTTTAAAGTCATGCATATGAACTTAAGCGTAACCCCTTCCGCCCCTCTCTAGCACCCCTGTGAAAAATTTTTTTTTTTCAGGAAACCATGTCCAACTTGATGTCTATGGAGTTGGAAAATTTTTGTCAACTCGATCCACCATAAATGTATTAAAATCTGATCAATTCCCTATGCAGGACTTGAAGAACAAAATTCCTACGCCAATTTGGCACCAAGTTATGGGTATAAAGTGCATTTGAGGTTTTTCGCACATAACACTCTCGGTGACTTTTCAACCAAATTTGATGATTCTTTCGGGCCAAAAATCTCACTTTTGCCCTACTTTAAGGGGGTAAACTCAGATTGGAATGATCCCTTTTCGAACCCTTGAACAAAAAACACGTTTTTGGGCAAAAAAACGTCCAACTTTGGCAACGTGTACCGAGTTGGAAAAAATGTGTCTACTCGATCCACCAAAAGGGCATTGAAATGTGTTCAATTACCCGTGTAGGACTCGAAAACGAAGTTCCTACGGCGATTCTGCACAAAGTTATGGGTGTTTAAAAAAATAGCATTTACAAACGATTTCGACAATTTTTGAAAAAAAAAATTACAGTTTGTGTAAAAATTTAAATATGATATATGTTACAGAAATATTATGATGATGTAAAATTTTATTTCAACTTTTTTTTAATAAATGTATTTCATAAACTCTGATTCTCGAGAAAAATTTTAAAATGAAAACTGTTTTTATTTTTTTGGTCTATAATTATGAAAAGATAGTTAGTTGAAACTCTAGAAAAGATAATAATAAACAGAATAAGTTTTTTTCGAAATTTGATCAATTTTTGAAAAACAGCAATAAATTTTCAAAGTAATATAAACAAAAATGTTATACCTTCAAATCAGAGAAAGTAACATTACAGCCACATCGCCATTTTTTTACAAATAATGAATATAATGAAGAACTGCACATCTTTTTTTAATTAATGTATTTCCTAAAAGTAAAAAATCAAATTTAAAATATTGAAATGTATATATATATTTTATTATTTATTTATTATATTATAAGTCAGGCACTATTTTAATACTTAAGTCTGATTTATTATTTTATCGAAATTGACGAATGTATCTATAAAGTGTATAGAAATAACATAATAAAGATGATTGATTGATTGATTGATATTTGCAAGCAAATAATTTCTGAAATTCTTCGTATAAAACTGGATGAAATGTGTGAACATGCCTCCGACAGGGATCGAACCTGCAACCTCCAGATCTCAGGAGGCATGTTTACACTTTTGATCCAGTTTAATACTAAGAATTTCAAAAATTATTTGTTTGCAAATAATAATAATTTCAATATAATTATAAGTTCGTAAAAAGGGGAAATCATCTCAAATTTAAAAGTTTCATTTTTGGCTTGTAATAATAATAATAGTTTTCAATACATATTAAAAAGATCAACAATCTGTAAAGAATGTTTTTCCCTAAATCCCCTCTGTTTAATAATGTATAAACATGACAATGATCAGAACCTTTTTTATACCCTAAAATCGGAGGAAGTTAAATTTATTTAAACCCATTTTAAGTTTGACTGGTTTGGCCGCAAACTTGTCAATCAATTAAAGAAGTTAAAACTTTAAAATAAAATGAAAACTTTTCGTCTTACATCTACAAATCTATTTTTAATTTATTCAAAAGAAAAATTATTATTATTTAATGATTATTTACATAAATCCTCCATTTTAGATAATGTTTTGGATGTATTTTTCATTTGGGCAGAAAGTAAAAATAATTGATTTTGTTGAAGTCAAGAAAAAATCAATTCTTTTTAAGATTAAAAAAAAATCTTGATTTACGGTTTTCCGTTTCACAATTTTGGAACCTGTTTTATTGAATGTTTCCGGCGAATAATTAAAAAAAGTGTAGGAAAATCACAAATTATAATTTAAAAAATATTGTCACGCAAATGGAGAATTGAATGATCTTTAAAAATCAATCAAAATCCAAAAATTTGCGTTGCCCAGATGTTGAGTTATTTTCACGGAATCGTAAAAGTGATGATTTTACATCAAAAATTAACTTCCAGGGCGATTGCTTAAAATTTCCCCAGTGGAACACCATCAAATTTGGCACGCAGATTAAGAATTTAATGTTCTTCACTGTAAATCAAAATCCAGAAATTCGCCTTTACTAATAGTCGAGTAATTTTGACTTAATCGTGAAAGTGTTGAAAAAAATAACCTTAAGGGCGATTGCTCGAAATTCCATTAATGAAACATCCAAAAACTCCAAAATTATCACGCAGTTTAAAAAAATAATGTTCTTTGGAAATAAATAAAAATGAAAAAATATGCCCTTTCCTAGTTTTCGAGTTATTTTGACTTAATTGGGAGAGTATGCTGATTTTACATCAGAAATTACTTCGAGGACGTTTGCTCGAAATTCCCTCAAAAGAACATTACCAAATTTAGTATAAAAACTGTGAATTTAATATTCTCTGGAAATTAAATACATCTTTCCAAGTTTGCTCAAAATTACTTTGGAGGAACATGACCTGCCACGCAGATTGACAAGTTAATATTCTTTAGAAATCAATACAAATCAAATACCATGCCTTCCACAGTTTTATAATTATTTTGATTTAATTATAAAAATGTGATAATTTTACATAAAAGGACAATTGCACCAAATTCTCTGTGTAGAACTTAATTGTGAGAGTGTAATGGTCTTAAATAAAAAAAATGGTGATGTGGCCATCATCAAATTATGAAATGAAAATGACCGAAAATTATACTTCAAATTCTAATAGTCAGTTTACTCAAAAACTGAAGAGATTTCGAAAAAAACTTATAATTTATAAGTTGTTCTTTTTGGCATTCTCTACAATTATTATTAATATTAATTATTAATATAAATAATAAACCGAAAATGAGAAAAAAAATTCGAATAAAAATAAATTTATGAAAAATACTTTGAAACAAAAGATATTCATATCTTTGTTGTCTTCAATATTTGTTCAAATGTTTTTGTGATATTTTTCATATTTAAAACAACATAGGAAAAAAAAAATGGTTAAGGTGTACGAAATTTAACCAAAAGCTTTTCAGTTCTTCGGATTATCAAATAAGACTTATGTTCAAAGTTTCATATCAATTGCTTTATTAGTTTTTGAGATACAGCGCGCGCACACACAGACATTTTTTTCCAAAAATTGTTGAAATCTCCTCTAAACGGATATTGTCGTTAATGTTTTCTTAAATACACAGAAACACAAACACTCATGCAGCCACACACACAGACAACCTTTCTTATTTTAGGAAATTGTTGAAATTGCCCTAGCGACCTCAAAACAGATATTTCCGTTAAAAAAAATTCAACAATTTCCGGAATTTTTGTTTTTTATGTTTGTGTGTGTCCGCGTGTGTGTCAGTGTGTCTGTGTGTCTGCAGGTGTGTCCGTGTTTATTAAAAAAAAATAACTGAAATATTTTTTTTAGGGTCATCAAAATAGATATTTCTGTTAAAAACATTTCAGTTATTTCTTTTTAATAAATACAGACTCACATGCAAACACACACAAACAGACATACACGCAGAAATGCACGAACAGACAAAAACATTTTTTTTCAGTCAATTGTTGAATTTTTTGTAACGGAAATATTTGTATTGAGGACCCTTAAACTGACATTTCTATGTTTTTTTAATACACATAGGCACATGCAGACACACACATACACACACATACACACACATACACACACAAATATGTGTTTCTTAGGAAATTGTTTAAATCATCTCAAAACAGATATTTCCGTTTAAAAAAATTCGCAAAAAACACAATTTTTTTTTTCTGAAAATTGTTGAAATCATCTCAAAGCAAATATTTCCCTTAATTTTTTTTTAAACACATTAGTAAAACATAACTCAGGATTTTTAAAAGAAGTAATTTATGAAGGAAAAAATCAACTTTTCAATTATTCATTCGTGATTAGTTCTGTTGTTTGAAGGACAAGATAGGGCCCATCCACCACTCTCCGTTTGAATTTTAACTTCAAAATGAGAGCTAATCTAGCAAAGGAAATTTCTTTGTTAATTTATTTTAAGAGTTCGATTTAATAAGTTACCAAAACCAGTGTTTACTGCTTAAGTTAAATTGAACCAGTTTAAAAAAATGGTAATGTAGCCATCATGTTACTTTCTTCGATTTGATGGTATCGTTATTTCTATTAACACTTTCATGGTTTATTTTCAATTTAAATCGGATCGGATGAAACTGACGTTTGAAACGTCAAAATTATGAAACAAGAAAATAACAAATTATACTTAAAATTCTAATAGTCAGTTTACTTAAAAACTAAAAAGATTTCGAAAAAACTTATTGTTTATAAATTGTTCATTTTGGCATTCTTTACAATTACAAAAAAATATCGGTGTACGAAATTTTACCAAAAGCTTTTCAGTTCTTTGGATTATCAAATAAGACATGTTCAAAATTTCATATGAATTGCTCTATTAGATTTTGAGATACAGCGCGCACAGCCACACACACACACACACACACACAAAGAGAGACACAAAAAAATAAATTCCAGAAATTGTTGAAATGGCATCTAGGGACACCAAAACGTATATTTCCGCAAAAAAAAATATTGAAAAAATTTTCACAATCACAATACTTTCTCGTACTTTGTAACGGAGAAAGTAAAAAGAGGGTGATTTCTCGAAATGAACTCGTTGGAACATCACCAAATTTGGCATACAAATTGAGAATTAAATGTTCTTTGAAAATCAATAAAAAAATTTTTTTAATGGAACATCACCAAAAGCACTATGATTGAGAATGTAAAATTATTAAAAATACAATAATACGCCTTTCCCGGTTTTAAAGTTATTTAACCTAATCACGAAAGTGTAACTATTTTACATCAGATATTAATTTCGACGGCGATTTCTCGAAATTCCCTCATTGGAACATCTTTAAATTTGGGGCACAGATTAAGAATTGAACTCAATAAAAAACAAAAAGGCGCATTCCATAGTTTTTAATTTATTTCATCTAAATTGTGAAAGTGTGATGATTTTACATCAAAAATTAACTTCTAGAGCTATTGCTCAATGAAAGGACAACCAATTTGGTATATTTCGGGTTTTGAATAATTAATTTACTACAATGCGTTTGAAAATTATAATCATTCAAAAATGATGTTACAGGAGATTTTTAAATGAAAGCTAAAAATCATTTATCCAAAATCGGGTGTAATAATCGAATTACAGTGGTCATTTGAGCCGTATAATGTTGCTCATCACCCCCTAGTGAGAGAATAAGTTTCTCTCACGGAATGCATAGATCCATAGGATTTTTGAAATATTTCAAATTGACACCACGTACGTCAAAATTTGTTGTCAAAATTTTATATTATAACACTATTACAATATTTAATGCAATTACAGACGATTTTGGATAAAATTTTATATTATACTCATGTGGAATTCCTCATTAGTCCCTCACGGGTAAACTTTTTCTTGCGGGACTAATTACGTACATTTCACATTCGTATAATAAATAACTATTACTCACTATGAAATTTGACGAAAATTAATCAACTTTAGCGGGACAAACTTTGCTCAGAATGTGTGTTCCTAACAAACGAATGTTCAAGTCCAAATTGTAGCATGTCATGTTACAAACTTGTATCGGCCAATCTTTTGAAAACAACCAGATACAAAAATTTTAATTTTATTATAATTTTTTACATTTTATGTCAACACTATTACTACAGTCGCAGTCACGGTAAATACCAGTGAAAAATCACAGGTACATTTTGCCCATCCCTGGTACATAAAGTCTGGCCGCACTATGATGGCATATGAGGTGATTAACTTAGGCCGCCCTCATTTGCGTCTCGAATGCCTGATGATCTCAATGAGCGAACATGAGATGTTGGGTTGCATGCATATTTATTTCCAAAATAATCTGTAACCTTTCAAGAACCACTGATTTAAAAATAGAAGCCGATAAATAGACCCTTCGTTAATCACCCCAGACGCCTTCATAGCGCGGCCAGAGTATATCATTCAGGCGGGCGACTAGGAATGGTTACGCGGTCGATGCTTTGGCCACCCCTGATCTATTAGAAGTAATGGTATTTATGCCTTTTTTCCGGACTAATTTAATCTTAGTACCTGAACATGCTGGTTTTAATAAACATGCTGTGATAAATCTATCTTTCATCTTGAAAACAATTTAATTTTAAAGTAATTCTATAGTCTATAGAAATTCACATTAGATTAATGAAGTGAAATTGAGCTTGACCACTGTCCATTTTGTGCGAGTGACCAATAGTCACATAATGTCCAGTAAATTGGCCCACAGCGAGAGACGGGGGTCAGCTACCGCCTATTGGTCAATCGACCGGATGGGTGCGTGTACAAAATGGCGGGGGTATCCCTTTGTCTGGATGGACCCTTACACAGCATCACGACGCCCGACGGACGCCTACCCTAACGACTCATATAATCCAACACAGGGGACGGGAAATATAACGAACGCCGCAATAAACACAAATATCGTTTCGTTTATAAGAAATCTCAATGCGGACGCTATTTAATGACCTCAAAATAAAATTAAGGAATTTGCTACATATTATACATTAAATATTAAAATCATGTACATAATACCACGTGCTGATTTCAAAAATCAATAACGTATATATGAAATATTGATAGTGCATTCATTAAATAATATACCGTGTGGTTGGTAATACATCTGAACATAGAGAAATAGCATGGGGCAAAATTTGTACTCGTAAAAATAAATGTAGGCAATTTAAATACTATTTTATCTTCCAAAAAAGGTGATGTGGCTATCATGTTACTTTCTCCGATTATTTGATGGTATAATAATTATTTATATTTATAGATTCATTCATTATTTTCAATTTAAATCATATTTTAAATCGAGAGTTTCACATGATCGAATGGTAATAACGTTTGAATCGTCAAAATTATGAAAGGTAAAAATGACGAATTATTTTTCAAATTATAATAATCTTTACCGTAAGTTTACTGAAAAACTAAAAAAAGTCCTGAAAAAGATTTATAAAAATAGTGTTGACTAATAGTCCTAAAAAAATATAATAAAAATCCTGAACAAGAAAGTCTTGAAAATGATTTCTAAAGATAGTCCTGATTAAAAAGTCATAAAAAACCTAATAAAAGTCCTGAACAAGTCTTGAAAAAAGTGCCGATAAAAAAGTCCTGAAAAAAAAGTCTTGAAAAACAGGTCCTTCAAAAAGACCAGAAAGAAAGACCTGAAAAAAGAGTTCTGACACATAAAGGTTCTGAGAAAAAGTCCCGAAGAAACAGTTTTGAAAATAATGTCCTTAAAAAATCCCGAAATAAGTCCGAAAAAGAGTCCCAAAGGAGAGTCCTAAAATAAGTCCTAAAGTAAGTCTTGAAAAAAGCCCCGAAAGATAAAATATCCTGTAATAACAGTTTTGAAAAAAAGTTATGAGAATAACATCGTAAAAAAATTAAAAAAAAAACATTTCTGAAAAAACCCTGTAAAAGGATCATTAAATAAGACCTGAAACACTTCTGAAGAAATTGTCCTTAAAAATATTATTACTTTCAAAAATGTCCTGAAATATAGTACTGAAAAAAGTAAGAAAAGAAGGAAAGGAAAAAAAAATTCCCGAAAAAATAATTCTGAAAAAAGCAATGAAGAAAATTCTAAAAAGAATCCTGAAAAGAAGTCCTAACAAAGTCTCGAAAAGTTCCGAAAAAATGTCCTGGAAATAAAATCGTGAGAAAGCGTATTGACGAAAGCTGTGATAAAAAGTCTTCATGCAAAATACCAGAAATAAATGTTCCGAAAAAGAGTCCTGAGGAAAGTTCAGACAGAGTCCTGATGAAATATCACAAAAAATTGTCTTGTAAAACAGTCTTGAAAAATTACCCTGAAATAAACAAAATGAACAAAAAAAAAATTCTGAAAAAAGCATTGCGCATCATTAAATATTCAAACGTTTGCCATTACCTCCTTCAGAGAAAATTTAATTTATAATTTTTGAGCACTTGCTTTGATTTTGTTTCTCTATATTTATATTTATATTCATTTTTATTTCTATCTATTTTAATAATCTTCTTTTGTTAATTGGTTATCTCCTTAGTGCTGGATCAAATATCAAAAATCAAATAAAATATTAAACTGGAACATGATTTTTATGCTCTTTTCTTGAAAAATTACCCTGAAATAAACAAAATGAACAAAAAAAAAATTCTGAAAAAAGCATTGCGCATCATTAAATATTTAAACGTTTGTCATTGCCTCCTTCAGATATAATTTAATTTATATTTTTTGAGCACTTGCTTTGATTTTGTTTCTCTATATTTATATTTATATTCATTTTTATTTCTATCTATTTTAATAATTTTCTTTTGTTAATTGGTTATCTCCTTAGTGCTGGATCAAATATCAAAAATCAAATAAAATATTAAACTGGAACATGACTTTTATGCTCTTTTCTTGAAAAATTACCCTGAAATAAACAAAATGAACAAAAAAAAAATTCTGAAAAAAGCATTGCGCATCATTAAATATTCAAACGTTTGTCATTACCTCCTTCAGAGAAAATTTAATTTATAATTTTTGAGCACTTGCTTTGATTTTGTTTCTCTATATTTATATTTATATTCATTTTTATTTCTATCTATTTTAATAATTTTCTTTTGTTAATTGATATATTGGTTCTATCCGTAGATAAATGATTATTATTATTGTAAAACGTTCTTAAAATGGTCCTTAAAAAGATCTGAAGAAATTGTCCTAAAACGGAAATCCCAGTGTTGAAAAAAGTCCTGCAAAAAGGCGTAAAATAAATCCTTAACAATAATAATAAAAAGTTTTGGAAATGCTAAAAATAAAATAAAAATGTCATGAAGAAAATTTAGAAAAATGTCTTGAAAAGTTCTTAAGAAAGTCCCGAAAACGTTTGGAGAAAATATTCCTGAAAGAAATCCTATTAATAAAATTTTAAAAAGAAATCCTGAAAATAAAGTTCCCGAAAGAAAAAAAAAAGTCCTAAAAATAAGTCTTCAAAAAAAATGTCTTAAAAAGTCCTGAAAAAGAATCCTCAATGAAAAAAAAAGTCCTTAAAAAAGACCTAAAAAAAGTTCTGAAAACATTGTCCCGAAGTCCCAAAAATGCTAAAAGAACAAAGAGCTGTTAAGGTAAATATTCGGAAATATGAAATTTTAGCAAAACCTTTCCAATTCTTCGGATTCTGAAATAACACTTATGTTCAAAGTTTCATGGACAGACAGACAGTTATGTAGAGAAAAAAAAATGATGATGTGGCCATCGTGTTACTTTCTCCGTCTTGATGGTATCATTTATATTTACGCTTTTACAGTTTATTTTTAATTTAAATCATATTTTAAATGTACATCCAGCATTTTGTAGACTCGAATGAAACTGACGTTTAAAACGTCAAAATTATGAAAGATGGAAAAATTATACTTCAAATTCAAAAACTCAGTTTACTCAAAAACTAAAGCGATTTCGAAAAAACTTATTCTTCATAAGTTGTTCACTTTGGCATTTTTAACAATTATTTTTCACATAAATTTAGTGTAACTATTATCGTTTCACAATTAAAAATCTAGAAAAGGAAAAAGTAATATTTTTTTTTCTCGAATAACAATGATTTTATGAAAAATATTTTCAAATAAAAGATGTTCATTTCTTTGTTGTCTTCAATATTTACATAAATATTTTTGTGATATTTTTCATATTTAAAAAAATATAAAAAACAGTTAAGGTTCCGGTTTACGAAATTTTACCAAAAGCTTTTCAGTTCTTCGGATTATCAAATAAGTTTTATGTTCAAATTTTCATATCAATTGCTCTATTAGTTGTTTTTGAGATACATAGCGCACAGACACACACACAGACACACACACACATTCCTTTTTTCCAGAAATTGTTGAAATGGCATCTAGGGACCCCAAAACGGATATTTCCGTAAAAAAAAATTGAAAAAAAAAATCACGATCACAATACTTTCTCGTACTTCGTAATGAAGAAAGTAAGAAAGGCATCAACGTGCAAGTATTTGCAATCAACAAATTCGCACAAATAGGATGTTTCAAGTGATACCACTTTTATGCTCGTACATAAATTTGGTGAGCAGCAATTTCCAAAAACGTGATTTCCCATGTTATTTTCCTATGTTCAGATGTATGACCAACCACACGGTATAAGAAACAGAACGGGGGCTACCGTTATTATGGTGTACTTCATTTTTAGAGATAAATAAAAATATAGGTTTTACACCATTATATCGTGTGAGCCACAAAATTTTGTTTCCGAGTTGGCTGTGAGATAAATGAGGTATATCGCATATTATTACGTCATGAGACTGGATTAGTTCAATTGAATTAGATTTAAAAACATGAATTAATCTCAGACATGACTGCTATTTTTCTCTCTCTCAGGCATGGCCAACTCAGAAACAAAATTCTCTGGCTCACACCTTACAATGTATTAATGGTTTCTAATCACATAATTATCTAAAATTGTGTTATATTTTTCGCCATAAATATTATTTATATTTTACCATTGCATTTATACTCAGTGGCGTAACTTACGCTTATGCCACTTAGGGCGGTCCCCATTTTGCCGTTCTTTAAAGTCAATCAAGTGGTTATTAACAATTTCTGAACAAAAATGAAAAATGCCTAAAAAGATTTTGGACCTTTATTTTTATTTTTAAATAATTTAAATTGGAATATCTAAAAAAATGCCGCCCCCATCGCTCCCCTTCCCCTAAATACCCTACTGTTTGTACTGTAATGTCTTACTGAATATATAGTTTAATAAAACAGAGAAGGGCATGGGTATTTTAAGTTCGTCGTTGTAATGTTAATCATTTAGCGATACAACCGAGGTTAAAATATTACATATTCCGTTCGTAAGTTTATAGAAAATATATCGATGGCGTCTAAAGAACGATGCAAATAGCACTTTTTTACAGCTGATATAATTCGTAATGAATTTTAAAGCGGCAGAGTGGCGAGCAATCCCGGACGAACGTGCCTTGAATCTTGGCTCTTCATGACTGAACAAAAACCCACCCCCGACGGAACATCATCCACTATCCCATGGTGCTCCCTTTGTCTGTACAATTAAATTTAGATAAAGCGGGAGCGAGACGGGCGACGCGGTTATGGCCAGGTTCGCGCTTCCTCTGCTTATCTCCTTAGTGCTGGAGACGATGATCAAATAAAATATTAAACTGGAACATGATTTTTATGCTCTTTTCGTGTTAAGGGTTCTAAAACGCTTTATCTCAGTTAGTGAAGCCTTTCACTCTTTTATTTTGTTTGCATAAATTATTATCGAAATACAGACCACTAGATATTTTTAATGGCAGCGAAAAATTAAAACAAGACGGATGTATGAAATTATCTTAGTAAGATATCGATTTTAAAAGTAATTCCTTATTTTTTATTACAAATAGTAGTTGTAATTGTATTTGTTAAGCTCTGCCTAAGTGGCTATCAATCACGAGATCGTTCAGTCATGTTATTATGTGTATGGTTGTGTGTATACAGGGTATTTTTTTATCGTGGGCCATAGGATTTTACATGCTAAAAATTATACCTTGTGTTAATGAATATTTTATCATAAAATTTTGAAGGAAATTTTAGTTAATAATAAATCAATGATTTTTCTACATGCGCTTAGTCAGAATAATTTAAACATGTTTTATTTTATTAAAAAATGAAATTATTTAAAATAAATAACTGAGCAAACATAATCAAAGTATCTTGAATTTCTGAAATGTCAGATTAATTAGTGAATTAATTTCATTTTTTAATGGAATAAAACATGTTTAAGTTAATCTAATTAAGCGCATCATGTGGAAAAGTAATTGCTTTAAAATTATATGTTGAAATATACATTAACACAAGGTATAATTTTTAGCATGTAAAATCCTATGGCCCACGATAAAAAAAACATACTGTATGTGTATGTATGTATAACCACCGTCGGTGCTAGGGTTTACGCCGCTACAGGCGAAAAAAAAATTGCCGCCCTTAAGTTTTGCGAAATTATTTTAAACATTTTTGTTTTCCAAATTTGTTAAGAAATGTGGCCATCACACCGTCTGATGTTTAAGTAATTGAAAATTTCTTCAAAGATTACCTCTTTTGATTTAAAAAAATAATTTATCAATGGGCGTCCAATGGCTCTCCAAATTAATGTTTTTTTGTCGGGTAGTGAATGTTAAACCGCAAGATATTACCAATACATTTATTGCCTTGTTTGAATCAATCAAAGCATACGAAGCTAAATTACAAATTTTTGATCGTGACGTTATTTCCAATGTAAAAACATTTTCCAAAAAGAAAAAAAAATCTTTGCAGAGCTAGGACGATCGAATTAAATTAACAGGAGATTTTTCTGTAGTTGTTCGATAACTAACAAATTTTCTTCGAAATTTAAACAATTCACGCAATTTGCAGACAATTTTAATTTGGATATTTTTGAGTATCTGGAATTGAGAGATTAGTAACGCAATGAATCGATTTTTAATCCAGCTCTCTATGGAAACGGACATTTGACGATTTGAGAAATGCCTTAGAAATAATTGAAAGTGATCAATTTTTGGGCATTTAAAAAAAATGCAGAAGAGGACATAAACACTTCCTGAAACCTTCAGTTGTTTAGAAAAACTAGCAACGGCTATTTTATCAATTTTCTGTTCTAAATATGCTTGTAAGTCTTTATTTTAGTGAATTTTAGAAAAGATAGAAATTGTTTGACGTATCTAGTTGGCGTGTTTTGCTAAAAATGACGAAATGTGAGCCTGATGTAAAATAATTCATTCCATTTACAATAGCAAACATATCATTTATTTGTTTTTAACTTTCATATGGCACGACAGCTACTCGATAAATACTATTCGTAGATATTATGCACGCGCACCTGGTTTTAGCTAGGGAAAGAAGTCGTTTGTAAGACTATTTTTTTTTTGAATAAACGAACAGGTTGTTTATTCACATATTCGGGGGACATTTTTCCCATAATTGCATGTTTCTGCTTTCTTCTGTAGTCTGCAAAAGGCGTCGACAGAGGAGTACGCTTAACGAAACCATATTGACTCGTTGATGGTATCAGGTGATTCTTCCGTAGGTAATTAGGTTTTTTTTTAATAGAGACCGAAACTACACTAAAAAAAAAGCGCCACTCGGAAAATCGCGAAAAACTCGATTTTTCAAACCGTCGTACCTTGGTTCAATTTGGTCGAAAATCGATTAATCTTTCAGTTTGTGAAAGATTCAAGTTTTATCTTTGAGAATGTGTAGTTGATTTTGACCCTAAGTCCAACCCACCCCCCGTAACAACGCGATGGAAAAAAAAGTTTTTTTATGTAAAAAATTGTCCAAATTTGACAAGCTGTACCATGCGCAAAAAAAACGGCGGGAAAATGTCACCACAATGGCAGAAACATTTAATCAATTTCCTTCAAATGCCTTAAAAATTCGAGTGGTTTCGATGATTTGGAGCAAAGTTATGAATTTTTGAAAAAAAAAAAGACATTTTTCGTCTTCTACAATTTAAGAGTCTCTAAAAAACTATAATTAACAAATCATCTACCGAAACAACTACTTTCCTGGATGGTACCACGACGAATATTGAATGATACTGTAGATAATTTATTGAAAAATCAACATATTTGAAAATTTTTCTGGATAAATTTTTTTTTAAACTCTACATTTTCAAGATAAGTATTATTACAAAAAATATTATGTGACAGTTAAGGGGATTAATAGCTTTACAAGACTTGTAAAATAAAATAATCGAATTCTATTTTCTTTTTAATATTAATGTGTCTGAAAACTCAAAAATTACTGACGTCATAATTTTTACAAGTCAGTCAGAAAATGCGGAATAAACAACGAAAATCGATCTATTAGAGATTTTTTTTATTTCTAACCTATTTCGGCTGGAGCGCTCCTGTCACTGTAGTGACGTATCAAGTCAACTTGGCAAAAATGTCTAGACCCTCCACTTTTTTGAAAATTAAAAAAAGTAAAAATGTTATAAAAAGTAATAAAAAAATAGCAGCATAATACATTAAATAAATATATTTAAAAAACATATTTTTACATTTTTTTCGCCTTGCTTTATTTCTTGCAAATTCGCCAATTATCTTGGCAATGTCAATTCGATTTAAAATATTCCTGTGTAATAACGCTTAAAAATTTTCTAAGTAACGTTTTTCTGAAGAGGGACTACTTCAAGAAATTTATGAAAAATCATCTTGGAGACCTGTATAACATATTTTTTTTTAGATTTTAGTATGGGGTGGAACAATGTCAAAAAAATTTAAAACGATCCGATATACCATTGTAGTAGTAATATTAAAAAAAAGTAGACCTTAGAAACATTCTATTCAAAAGCTAAATTTTAAATGGATTTAACAATATAAATGCGATTATTATGTGTCTTAATTTATTTTAGTTTGGTTAGGCCACTCAGATTGGGTTCAGTACAACATTCAGACAATAGATTCCGCTACTCTGGAGATTCTACTATTTTTAATTAATCTTAATATCCTATTTCATGCAATCTGCCATTTATAGAGCCACACCAGAGCGAATCTAGCTATTATCATTTTTTCTAGTTGGCGTCAATTTTAATAAATCTAAAATTATTACTATAAATAAAACGTTTCTAACGTTTTTTTTCTTTTTTAATATAATTTATTTTTTGACATTGTTCCCTCCCCCACCCTTCCCATACTAAAATCTAAAGTAATTATATGTTATTCAACTCTACAAGATTAATTTTTCATGAATTCTTAAAGCGGTCCTTCTTCAGAAAAATATAGTAATGTTACTTAGCAAATGTTTAAGCGCTAGTATACAAGAAATAATGGTTCATTTTTTTTTTAATTATACAGACACTATTTATCAATTTAAAAATATTTAAAAACGTTAATGAAAACCGAAAAAAATAATTTCAATTGGTCCACATTAAGTGACCTAAAATCTCCACTCAGGTGGCTAGCAGAGGTTCAAAAATATCGTATTTTGTCTTACTAGGGAGACTCTTTTCATATGATTTGGAGACAAAATCCGTCCAAGGCCGATTTTAGTATCTTAATCGGTTCTTCGTGGAAAGGGTCCATTTGGTCGATATGGAGTTAGCACCAGATTTGATAACCAGAGATTGTAAGACATCAATTAAAACATGCCAGAATTCCCCATGTTTAAAATTGACTAAGAAATATGAAAATGAAAACTCCCTGTCTTCTTGTAGATAAATGAGAAAAATGAGATTGCAATTCTAAATTGCAGAAACAGTATTTGCGAGAAACTTCAGTTTACAGTTACTCCTTAGGTTCTTCTAGACCAGTGTTTCTCAACCTTTTTGGATCAAACGCCCACTTTGTCAGCTCCGCTTCCTAATTCACCCAATTTTCAACATAAAAAAAAATGGTGATGTGGCCATCATGTTACTTTCTCCGACTTGATGGTATCCTTTATATTTACGCTTTCATGGTTTATTTTCAATTTAAATGTACATCGAACGTTTTGTAGACTCGGATGAAACTGACGTTTAAAACGTCAAAATTATGAAAGAAAGTAAAAATTAAATCTTGGGCCATTGAAAACGTGCAATTTTAACGTTTTGAGTTGGATTCACCAACTATTTAGTTGCAATGTGTATGGCAGTTATGTAGTTTCAAAAACCAAAATCATGATTTTGAAATCTTCGAACTATAAAAAAGTGCGAATTTTGCAGTTTGCGTTAATTTCATGAATGAACAAAAAAAAAATACTTGACGGTGAAATATTTATAAAAATTTTAATGTAGCCTACAAATTATATAAACATTCGCCCACGCAGAATGTCCATCACCCTCCAAAAAGTGAATTGTCAGATAATCGCCCAAATTAAATGTGGCCCTACTTTTTATTTCGCCCACGTTAAGAAATACTGCTCTATATGAATCAAGACTAAAACAATTTTTTAGGCCAATAAAACACAAACTAATTTATTAATCTGTTCTGTACAAAAACTTGTATGACCTATTAATGTACCTACTTTAAGAAACTACTAAAAAAACATGGCGACTCCAATATGGCGACTCCAAAACTCAAAAATAGCAAAAAAAAACCTGTTGTGTCATTGTTTTCCGGGATAAATAAAATAATTGCCCCAATTTTTCTCAGAAGGATATATTAAAAATTCGCTAAATATATCAAATAAAATCATTTCTTCAATTGCTGGATCGGACCCCTTACAAAATCTACCCTCAACTAGCTCTAATGGTTGAACAGTTTCTTCATCCTCTTCATACCAAGCTACTATCAAAAGTGTGACTGAAAATACGTCCAACACACCACTATTTAATTTTCACAATTGTCAAAATACCATAAATATTACCGTAGTATGTAAAAATAAAATGCTTGTTATTTGTATCCATTATTTTATTTGTTTATTTTATCTCATGGTCGTGGAGAAAGTATAGTCTACTACTCGGTTAGAATGGAAATTCTGACGGCTCGCGCTCGGAATATTCCACTCGCATCGAATTTCTATTCTAACCTTGTTACAGAATATACTATTCCAATAGAATAATGCAGTAGGTTAACGCTTAAATGCATTATTTTTTTAATTTTATTTATTTTATAAAGAATTATGTGAACAATAAGGAATAAAAATTTTGCATCAAAAAAAAATAAAAATCTGCTGTTGCAACATTGAATCTAAAATGATTCTTTTAATTTTAATACAATTGTCACTTTTGTTTGAGAATTTAGAAGAATATTCCAAGACCAATATTTTTTTAAATTTATTTTAATACTGAGATGCAAATTTTACTTTTTGCAATTCAAGTTTTGATTTCGCCATTTCGTTTACAGTTATCAAATCTTTTCAGTATTTCAAAAATACATGATTTCTAAGTAGATTTGAGAATTTTGAAGACAATTCCAAGAGGTGAAAATTGTAAGATGCAAATTTCAGTTTTTGCAGTGCCGCCATTTTGCTTCCAGCAAAGGGGATGCCAATTGTTTTTTAGTATGTCATAAATACACGATTTCTAAATGGATTTGAACATTTTGAAGATAATATCAATAATTATTTTTTAATTTCCTTTTAGTTGTGAGATACAAATTTGAGTTTTTGTAATTCAAGTTTAGAGTGTCACACGTTTGTTTCCAGCAAGGGTATGGCAATTGTCTTTTGCTATGTCAAAAATAAATTACAATTAAGCAAGCGATATTTTTTTTCAAGATTTTTCTAATGGCTCTATGCAATTATTACTTCCTTCAAATCAAGTTTCGAGTTACGCCATTTTGTTTTTTTTTTATTTTTTTATGCCATAAAAGGCATATCAATTGTATTTAAATAAGTTAAAAATACATGATTTCTAATTAGATTTGAGAATTTTGAAGAAACAACTAAGGTCAATTTTTTAAAAAAAATTTAATTGTGAGATGCAAATTGTACCTTTTGCCAAATCGTTTATTCTATTCTATTCTATTATTTTATTTATTTATTAAGCCATCAAATTACATAGATTGGGTACGTCAAAAATTCATAATATAGTATACACAAATATAAATAAATAAATAAATATTGTAAATCCACATAGACACTAAGGAATTCATGTTTTGCAGGATCGGATGGTACGACGTCTGAAATGTCAAAATTGTGAAAGATGGAAATGGCAAATAAGGTTTATGTTCAAAGCTTAATTTCAATTCCTGTATTAGTTTTTGAGATATAGCGCGCACTAACAGACACAATATTTTTTCAGAAATCGTTGAAATCGCCTCTAGGGACCTTAAAACGGATTTTTTTTTTAATTTTCACGATCGGGAGAAAGTAAAAACAGGTAACGAATCTTTTTTAAAACTGAACTTTACTATATTTGAATACGAATAAATATGCAAATTAATATAATACTTCATGTTATTTAACTTTTAGATACTTTACTGACTTGATAGGGCAGTTAATATATTAAAAACTTTATTATAAAACTCGAATTTTAGAATAACACTTATATTCAGAGACATACTGTTACAATTAATTCAAGACATGGTGGTGATGAAGTCACTTGTTAAATATTAGTAAAATTCTATTCGTGTTAGTTGTACTACGTATTAAGTTCGTTTATAAACAATAATGATTATAATATGCCCACAGCAATTAAAAATGAATACAAACAGGTATAATTAATAATGCACATAAATAATAGCGAAATCTATTTTTCATTTACGAGACATTAAAATATTTTTTTTTCTCTTTAACATTAATTATGCAGGAATGACATATCTAAAGAAAACTATCCAAGAAAACTAAATTTGAATATTATTGAGAATTATAGCATTAAATTGCAACATCATTATAAAATGAAAATACAGTTTCTACAATTTAAAATTCTCACATAGCGAAAAACTTATCTCATATTACATTTTTTTTTAAATTCATGCAAAACAGATTAAAAAATATATGCTGACTAAAATTTTCGTTGATTAAACCGGAAGAGCTTTTGATGGCAGGAGAAAATATTTCCTAATTTACAAAATGACAAACGCCAGCCATTTTCAGGTTGCAACAATACAAGACTTTAAAATTTTACCTTCGACGAGGAACGGGCACAAATATTGTGGAAAACATTTGCCAAGTGATTGACCAAAATCATGATTCTACGCGTTTTTTTATTCTTAAATAAGTTAACAGACATTCTCTACAAGAATATTTGTCTTGATTTATCTGAGACATGATTTTTATTTACTTTTCCTGTACAGTGTTTTATGGAAAATGTTCACATAACTTCAATTAACTACATTCGAAAAGAAAATGAGGTCTGTAATAATGACATGATAATAGTTGCATCCAATTTACAGAATGACAAAATGAACATTTGTTGTGTGTGAAGCTGCTACTTCATTATACATGTTTTTATATGATCAATAAAACACTTTTTAACTTTAATAACACATTCATTAACGAATTAAAAGTTAAAATGTGTATTGATCATACATAATGAAAAACTTGCAAGGGCAAGATTTTTTCAAAATTTTACCTTTTTTGAAAAATCAATAAATATGAATAATATCAGATAAACCCCGTTTATATCACCAAATCGGGGAAAGTTACATGCTGGTCACATCACCAATTTTTTGCTGTATTTTGGGAATACAAAAGACGATCCTCTGAAGTACACCTACACTTCCACATCAAAATCACAATTTGTCAACCTGACATCGTTAGTCAGTTATTGATAAAATCGCGACAAATACTATCACTACTGCAATTTTAAAAAAAATCACACAGGACTCACCTCATCTCAAAATAGAAAAACAGTCACCACACAGTTACATATCCAGCATCCGACTGATGTTACCTACTAACTAACCCAACACATGCATACGTGCATTGTACCGATTTTATAATATATGCCATTGAATTGAATATATGCAAAAGGCTCTTCCTATAACTCTTTCCTTCTGTTATAAAAAAGGGTTAGGGCTTCCGTCTCTCTCCAACCGGTAGACTGTTCGATACCTGCTTGCGTGTTTTGTATGGAAGGGTCGCGAAGGGTATGCACTATTTGGGTTTCCGCATCTCGGAACTAGTTTTAAATTATGATTTTATATACACTGTTAAAAAGTGCCGGAAGTTTAATTAGGAACCCGTTTATAATGTAATAATTTCACGTTATTCCGCCCAGAAAGTGCACTCCGTTTTCTTGGTAATGCGGCCTGACTTTATTATGTAAATGCTTTTAAAGGTTACCTGTACAAGGTAGAGGGACACTGGGAAACGAAGTAAATAATCAACTTACTGTACGCAAGTTATTGCTTGAATATTTTAGCTTTTCAAAAGTGGAACAAAAAAAAATTGTTGTAGAGGTTAAAATTTAATTGATTTCATTATATTTATATCTGTGTAAACCAGATAAAAAACAATTAATTTAAACAATTTTGTTCGATTCTAAAATAATATTGCTTGGTATACCTATAGTTTTCTTATATTTTTAATTTCCTACATGGATTATTTCGAAGCTACAATAAATTATATTATTAAAAACCCTAATTTTTTCAATCTAATTTTAAATTAAAATATAATATTTATTTGTCCGTCGCATAGAGCAAATTGAAAAAAAAAACTTTTCTTAGCATCTTATCACAAAAACAGTATCCGTCTTCGGAATGAACGAGTTAAACTAATTTTTGTTTTTATTACTCACCTACATTCATCATCTTACTAAATCAATCAATGAATATGCATTTTTTTTTCAAGTGCTAAATTAACACATACATGACTGCCACAGACACTCACCCTCACCCCAACAAACAGCTGAATGCGGGCGAAATTGAAAGTAGCAGAAAATATTTGCATGCGGAACTTGTTACAATTTTAAATTATTCAATCACTTTCTATAACAGCATTGCAGAAGAAAAATCAATTAAACGTAAACATAGATTTTTAAAATTCTCCCATGATAACGGGAAACTTGACTATACACTTTGACTATTAGTTTCCTTTTATAAATAGGTATAGATGAAACACAATTTTCTACTATTTACACTACTATATATTAATAATTATGAATCAAAATTTCGACTAAAGTTTATTCATTATTATTTATCAATGAACGTCGAAATTGTGTGGCGTAGAGCCTAGAATATTATATATATATATATATATATATATATATATATATGTACCAAGGGCATTAGGAATTTGATTATGCACATACTAAGGCGCCTGAGGGGTGTAAACATCAAATACTGCCCAAGGTTCAAACAAATTTTTATGTCTCTAGTTTTTTCTTTGTGATTTTTTTAAGGGAAACTGTTTGAAATATCGGATCAGAAAATTTTCCATCTAAAACTATACACTATAAAGAATACTTCCTTTTTTTATTAAAGAAATTCTCAAATTGTCGATATTATGGTATTTTTTTTTTCGGGGCGCCGTAAAAATACATAAAAACGGTACCCATCGGCGTTTTTTCAAAAATCATTTGAAACAAAAAACCAAAAAGAAAATTTATCTTAAATACTATAATGTAGTCTTTGTTATAGCCGATTTTGAAAATATAGATTTTTGATAAAATGGCGGGCCTTTGAATATAACATAGCGATTTTCGATACAAGAGTAACAAAGAAAAAAAATCCTACTACGAAGACTTGATAATTATGTATAGAATGACCACAAAAAAATCAAGGTATTAGGTTCAGCGGTTTTCGAGAAATTTTGGGTACTGATTTGAAAAACGTGGTTTCGAGAAAAACGCGTTTGAAAATTTGTCAATGAGTAAATCGTGAAATTTTTCAACTTACATAGAATAAATATAATAGCTATAACTTCGTCATTTATTGAGATATTGACTTGAAATTTTCACCAAACATTCTTGATATTTCGAACTTCAAGAAAATGCAAAAATTGGTACATCGATTTTTTTACCATCCCCTTAAATCACGGATAGGTTATATCTTTCATTTTGATATTTCAAGGTTGCATAAACGTGATTTTATTTAAGAGCGCCGGATGTAAATTTCTCATCATTTTTACTTTCTCCGTTACGACGTACGAGAAAGTATTGTGATCGTGATTTTTTCAATTTTTTTTTACGGAAATATCCGTTTTGGGGTCCCTAGATGCCATTTCAACAATGCAAAGGGTATAGCGGAATAAGATGCTTAAAAGTGCCCCCAAATGAAATGAGCTGATAGGTTAAAAATAATTTTTAGGATCATAAAAAAGTCAGATTCGACAAATAAGTAGAGCCCCACCCCCTCCCATCCCTTGGTATAGTCAAAAACGTGTTTTTTGGTTTTTAATGTTTCCTGAGCATCCAACTGACTTTTGACTTTCAGTCGGTATCAGTACCTTAAGATAACAATATTATCCAATGTATTTTTATAAAACGGAAATTTTTGGCGGGAAATTCGAATTTTGACAATACAAAATATGACTAAATAGCGATTATTTCAGAAACGTTAAAAGGTGCACCTCTAAAAAATATGTATAATGGGTGTCTATTGTTTCTTAATATGTCTGATTTTTTTCAGAATTTTCCGAGTGGTAGAACATGGCCAAAATAATTAAAAACCGCATTTTTGACTAATTTTAACTTTATTTATCACTTTCAAACGAAAAAAAAACATTGTAAATTTTTTTATTGGCACATTTTAGGTCATTTCTTGTATTGATATATGCTACACAATTTTGTTTTGCTCATTTAGTGGGAAACTCCAATACCTGAAACTAAAAAAATTCAATCAAAATGACTTTTTACGTTAAAATCGAAAGGTGCTACTGCCGAATTAATATAAAATGTTAAGTAAGTAATTATTACGCAAAATAAATGGTACTAATAGATAAGTTTATTTCTAAAAATACATGCCACAAAATGAAAATGATAAATAAGGTTAAAATTAGTCAAAAAATGCGGTTTTTAATTATTTTGACCATGTTCTACCACTCGAAAAATTCTGAAAAAAATCACACATATTAAAAAACAATAGACACCCATTATATATTTTTTTCTATAAGTGCACCTTTTAACTTAACTGAAATAATAGCTATTTAGTGATATTTGTGATATTGTCAAAATTCGAATTTCCCGCCAAAAAATCCCGTTTTATAAAATACAATACAGGTAATATTGTTATCTTAAGGTACTGATACCTACCGAAAGTTAAAAAGCAGTTGGATGCACAGGATAGATTAAAAACCAAAAAAAAACACGTTTTTGACTGTAGCAAGGGATGAGAGGGGGTAGGGGACTACTTATTTTTCTAATCTGACTTTTTTATGATCCTAAACATTATTTTTAACCTCTCAGCTCATTTAGTTTGGGGGCACTTTTGACCATCTTATTCCGCTATACCCTTTGTTTTTGTGTTTCTGGGTGTGTGTCTGTGCGCGCTGTATCTCAAAAACTGATAGAGCAATTGATATGAAGCTTTGAACATACGTCTTATTTCATAATTTAAAGAACTGAAAAGCTTTTGGTAAAATTTCGTACACCGGAAGTGGGTGTTTACCTTAACTGTTTTTTGTTTTTTGCCAATATTTTCATAAATATGAAAAATATCACAAAAATATTTAAACAAATATTGAAGACAGCAAAGAAATGAGCTTATTCTGTTTGAAAACATTTTTCATAAAATTATTGTTATTCGAAAAAAAATTTTTTTTTTCATTTTTGGTTATGAACCGATAATAGTTACAGCAAATTTATGTTGATAATAATTGTAACGGCAAAGTGTACAACTTATAAAGAATAAGTTTTTTTCGAAATCTCTTTAGTTTTTGAGTAAACTGAGTTTTTGAATTTGAAGTATAATTTTTCCATCTTTTATAATTTTGACGTTTTAAATGTCAGTTTCATGCGAGTCTACAAAATGCTCGATTTACATTTAAAATCTGATTTAAATAGAAAATAAATCATGAAAGTGTAAATATAAATGACTATGATACTTTCAAGTCGGAGAAAGTAACATGATGGTCACATCACCATTTTTATTTTATAAAATTGACATCTCTAAAAAAAATTATATGTTACATCTGTCATCCTTGCGATCAGTAAATATGGAACTCCATACCAAAAAACAACTCGTTATTATTGTTAAGACTCATTAAAAATGGAGAAAGATTTACTGAATAGTTCGTAAAATTTTTGGTCGAAATAAGTCAAAGAAGATTAATTAAAAATTTGAGGAAACCGGTTCGATTTTGGACAATGAGTCACCCGTACATCCTCATAAAGTGCGTTCATTCGAATATAGTCACAGTGAGAGGTAATGTTACTGAAGCCCCAGGTTTATTGTTAGTCACAACATTTCAGGAAGTACCTTACTGTGCATTCTCGCAAAGGACCTCAATCTGCAGCCTATAGTACAATCGCGCAGAGGTGACAGTGACTCATCGCTCCATGTTGCCTGAACTAAGTTTCTAGTAAACGTATGTCCATAAAATAATTCGATTCAGTCTAGGCGGGAAATTTAAAAAATCTTGAACGTGCAAATATTTACCCGACGAAACTTTGCGAGTGCATTTTTCGGCAATCAGTAAAGACAACTGGAAATTGACCATTAAATTTAACCTTTTTATTAATGAAATGGATACAATCAATTCTGCTCTTAACTAAATCGACATCGGAGACGGTCACAACCAGATACAAGCACGAGAATTTTGAGGTTAGTATAGATAGAATGAGAAAAGACATACGTTGCACTTAGCCCTTGAATTTACATATCGACATACGTTTCGTTTTTCATTTCGTTTCTCTTAAGCCTGCGAACGAGTATAGATATTTATCCATCGAAAAAGCATGAGTCACTGTCACCTCTGCGCGATTGTACTATAGAAGATCTAATTGACCAGCCAGACCATTTTAAGCGAAGAGAATTTGTTAATTGGTTGTTGCAATGACAATTTTGCAAATCATCTTTGGTGACGAGGTACATTTTCAACACAATGGCTATTGAAGTAAGCAAACTTGTCGAATTTGGAGTACAAAGAATCCAAGAGTAATTCAAGATAAGTAAATTCTGAGCGACACTGGGCTGGTGTACTTCAATTATAGAAGATTTATACAAAATATTCGAATATTGAAGTTTTGAATATTTTAAGTTTCGAAGTTTCGAATATTCGAAGATTCGAAGCTTCAAAATCTCATATAAAAGTCGCGAATATTGACAAATGAAAAAGGTAAGTTATACCATTATTATTTTCAAAACTTAAAAAAAACGATTATTTTGCAAGATATGTTATTATTGTTTTACCTTGCCAATAGATTAGTTTGATGTTAATTTATTATTACAGGATCTCCGCATGCGCATCTTAACCAGCCATTGGTGATGCAAATTTAATGGTGACGCCGGTCTCACGCACCGGGGTTTTCAGTTGCAGATTTTTCGAAACGTGTTACTAATAGATCATGTTTTTTTTTTATTTATGCTCTTTGACAATAAAACAAAGATATTTAATCAATTTAAGCTCTGCAATGCGGCAGCTACTCGAAATTGCAACAAAAAACAATAACGGAGAATAAAGTTATTCGACACACCCGGTCTCACAGACCAGTAGGGTCACCATTGGCGGGTTAAGTTTCATCTTGGGTTTTTGAGGTAAAAATTTTGAAATGACACAAAAGTTTAAATCTTCAACTGTCTAGGGTTTTGGAATTTAAAAATTCGGAAACATCACAACGATTCCTCGAATCGTTCTCTTCAGTTCTTTGGATTCTTTGAAGCTTCAAAGTTGCGAAGATTCGAATTATTAGGACCCATATTTTAAACTTTTAAAGTTAAATTTCGCACTTGTAAAATTTGACGATTTATTTGATCAATTATTTCCATTATTGTGTTGAGAAATTTTGTATTTATAAACTTTATTGGATGAAATGTTTCCATTAATAAAGCTCATTGGACAAATTTATAAATTACATCTTATATAAAAAATCATGTGTGAAATTTGGAGCGTTGCAAAGTTTTTTCGAATTTTCTTTCCGAATAATCAATGTAATACGTTTTGAACAAACTGATAACAACTAAAAAAAAGTAATAACAAATTAAAGTTTAATTCATTTCATTTTTATTGATATCGGTAAGTGTCCACCATTAGAATTCAGCCGCGTGACAATAGTAATTCGCGCAATTTTCGCTACAATATTATCTGCCAACTCCTTTAAAGTCTCCGATTTGTTTATCTAGAACTTCTTCAGGTAGCCCCTCAGAAAAATGTCTGAAGACCTCATAACCGGGCTACAAGTTTTTGAGAAAAATTGTTTACGCATCGGTGTGGGCTATAGCACTATTTTGCTGAAACCATATGCACCATTGTTGTTGTCCATTTGCAAGAGTGTAGAGAGAAAGTGCTGAAGCTTTGTTTTGTAGCGATCTTCATTGATCGTAACGCTTGGGCTAAAGCATTTTTGATGAAATACGATAAATAAATCTTACCAGAAGTTATGCCACAGACATTTAAAAAAAATGTCTAGGATCGTATATGGTATACCTAATTTTTAAAGAGGAAATGCAAAAACAGAATCAAATGTAGCGAACGAGTAGAAGTACATCACAACAAGCTTGCAAATAAATGTATGCACCCATCAAATGAATTAAGGCGTCTGAAGCGCTTCAAACTATAGAAATTTCTTTTGGAAAAAAAAAATCATCAACACAATACTTTCTTGTACTGCGTATGGAGAAAGTACAAAAAAATACCTACTTTTTAATACCCATATTTTTCATTCACTTAATATTAATAGTATATGAATTATTAATTGGGCGCTACATTTTCGTTACTTTCTCGGTACGAAGTGATCGTGACTTTTTTAAATTAAAATTTTTAACGGAAATATCCGTTGTGAGGTTATCCGAGAATAATCCGACCACTTTTGAAAATTGTGTTTGCCTGCGCACTATACAGGGTATCCCACGAGGTAGTAGACAGGCGATATCTAGAAATCTCTTTTCTCCATTTCCGGAAAAATGACTTCTACTTCAGAATTTCAAATGGGACACCCTGTATATTTATGGATTTTTGGAAAGGTCTTTGAAAGACAAATACAGCGATACCATATTATTTTCATTATAATGTTACAAAAACAAAACAAAAATGTATATAAAAAGCAAAGATAACAAACCTGTTAATAAAAGTTGTAAGTGGCAGGAACTCTGGCTATAAGATGTAAAATTTACCCATACATTTGTATTCTTTTATTTTATCGCGCTGGATAATGTATAGTACCATTTCATCCGATCCAGCGTCCTTGGAAATCAATATATTCAGTAACTCGTCGAGAATCCTGAGGAACTGCACCATCCTGTAGCCACCAAATCATTGCTCTCTTGTTTAGAACTGGCCTTTTCGCTTTCTAACCGGAAAAGAATCTCTGCGAAATCTTTCTTGCTTCTAACTTGACGAAGGTACTTATTATCCGACATTAGACGATTCGGATATTTAACTCGAGAAAGTCTTCTGTTTTTGCGGGATTCTCCATAGATAAGGAACATATCGACATACTTGTTATACGTAAAAATGGGACGCATTACTTGCACTTAATCAGAATATATTCTCAACTTGACATCGAACATTTGATCCGAAGTGGTTTCAATTTTTTGTTTGACGTTTTGTTTTGTTAATCCACGTCTCCGCGATTATTTATTTTGATTATAACTTCAACAATACTTCCTTAATTTACAATAAAACTTTGAAATAATATGGTATCGCTGAATGTTTATCACTTTTCCAAAAATTCATAAATACACAGCGTGTCATTTGAAATTCTGACTTTGATGTCATTTTCTCGGAAATGGAGAAACGGAAATGAAATTTATGTATTCAGAGAGGGGAATCATTTCAAACCATTTAGAGCCACCAAATTTTATTTTCGTACTACTAACCGTTTTCGAGATATCGGCTGTCTACTACCTCGTGGGACACCCTGTATATCAAAAACTAAGAAAGATTTTGAAATGAAATTTTAAATATAACTCTTATTTGACAATTTAAAGACTTTGAAAGCTCTTGGTAAAATTTGGTACAGCGCAAGAATGTCTTTTTCCGGATATTTCTTTAAATGAGAAAAATCCAAATTTTTAATATCTTTTCTTTATAAATTTTTGATTTTCGAAAAAAAATTGGTTTATAATTATAAATTGATAATATACCGAAGGACGAAAAAATGAAACACTTGAAATTTATGAAATTTCAATCATTTTCAAACCGCCATAACTCGGCGTATTTTCAATCGATTTTGATGAATCTTTGAGGGCGTAAAACTTTGAAGTGTCTTCTTTAAAGTCATGCATGCGAAATTAAGCGTAACCCCTTTCGCTCCTCTTTAGCGCCCCTGTAAAAAAGAAGTTTTTTTTCTGGAAACCATGTCCAACTTTGACGATGTCTACGAAGTCGGAAAAAATGTATCGACTCGATCCACCATAAAGGCATTAAAATTTGATCAATTCCCTGTGCAGGACTCAAATAACGAAATTCCAACGACGATTTTAAAGTTGACGAAGTTGATTTGAATATGTTATTTTTATATTTGTTCGTATGTATATTTAATCTCGTGCGATGTTATATTTTTGGATTCCGTATAATTCTTTTTAGTTACTTGTAGGTTAACTGGAAGAGCAGTAACAGGTGTTACATGACTGAACTTCTTATATTTATTTTTATTTTTGTTGTACTCTATTAAAAAAATAAAGACATTATTATTATTATTATTATTATTTGGCACCAAGTTATAGGTGTTTGAAAAAAAGTGCATTTTGAGGTTTTTCGCACATAACTCAGCGACTTTTCAACCAAATTTCTTTCGGGAAAAAATCCCATTTTGGTTCTAACTTAAAGGAGTAAACTCAGATTGGAATGATCCCTTTCCGAACCCTTTAACCCTCGAACAAAAAAAAACACGTTTTTGGACAAAAAATACCCAACTGTTGCAACGTGTACCGAGTTGGAAAAAATCTGTCGACTCGATACACCAATAGGGCATTGAAATGTGTTCAATTACCTGCGCATAACTCAAATAACAAAGTTTCTACGACGATGTGGCACAAAGTTATGGGCGTTTGAAAAAAGCCAAAAAAAGAAATCCGAAGTTTTACGATGAAATTGTTTTCGTTTTCACGAATAAAATTTTCTTTGCATGTTCTTGAGATATGTACAAAAATTTATTGTTTGCGCGAAATCATGAATATCGCATTTTGTACCGTAGAACTTTATTTTATGTCAAACAAGGCTCACTTTAACGATCTCTGTAGGAACGGAAAAAAATGTGGGCCTAACTCACCATTATTCGTCCTTTTTCCACTCGTCCAATAAAAACAAACAAATTACACTGACGGAAAAAATGAAAAACTTGAGATTTGTAAAAAATTAGGTAATTTTCAAATGGCCATAACACGGCTTCTATCCTACCGATTTCGACAAACTTTTGAGAAAGCAAATGCAAAATGTGTCCTCTTTGAGAGGGTCCCTCCAAACGAAAAAATAGAAATACCCCAAAATGCACTTTTTCTAAACAGCCATAACTTTGTGCCAAATCGCCGTAGGAACTTCGTTTTTGAGTCCAGCATAGGTAATTCAACACATTTCAATGCCCTTTTGGTGGATCGAGTCGACACATTGTATCCAACTCGGTATATGTTGCCAAAGTTGGACGTTTTTTGCCCAAAAACGTGTTTTTTTGTTCGGGGGTTGAAGGGTTCGAAAACGGATCATTCCAATCTGAGTTTATCCCTTTAAATTAGGGCCAAAATGAGATTTTTTCCCGACAGAATTATCAAATTTGGTTGAAAAGTGGCTGAGTTATGTGCGAAAAACCTTAAAATGCACTTTATTTTTAAATACCCATAACTTGGTGCCAAATCATCGTACGAACTTCGTTCTTTGAGTCCTGCATAGGGCATTGCTCAAAATTTAATGCCTTTACGGTGGATCGAGTCGAAAAAAAATTTCCAACTCCATAGGCATAGTCAAAGCTGGACATGGTTTCCTGAAAAAAACATGTTTTTTTCACAGGGGTGCTAGAGACGGGCGGAAGGGGTTACGCTTAAGTTTGCATGCATGACTTTAAAGAAGACACTTCAAAGTTTTTCGCCCTTAAAGATTCATCAAAATTGATTGAAAATACGCCATAACTCGCGGTTTTAAAATGATTGAAATTTCACGAATTTTAAGTGCTACATGAAATTTATATTAATAACACTCGTAAAGATTATCAATATGAACAACTTAATGATGTTTTTTTTTTACAATTTCACTAAATTCTGAAAAAATCGATAAATATGAAATTTATAATAAAAGTCCCTTTTATTCCATGAAGTTGGAGAACGTTACATGATGAAAACATTTCCTAATGAATTTGGAAGAAAAAAGTTTATGTTAAAAACAATTTCGGAAAACTTTAGAAGACATTTCAACAATTTCTGAAAAAGAAGGTGTATGTGTGTGTGTGTGTATAGACAACAACGAAATTAACATCGTTTGTTTGAAAATCATCGTTATTGGAAAAATAATATTATTAATTTTTTTTTTGGTTTATAGTTATGAAACGATAATAGTTACACCAAAAAAATTATTAGCAATTGTAGAAAATGCCGAAATAAACATGATAATAAGAATTAGTTTTTTTCGAAAAAAAAAATGGAGTGTGGGAGAAGGCTCACCCGCAGGCTCCTTAATCCACTTTAATTCAAAACATAAAGTAGTAAATGTCTTTCGTACTTTTGTGTTATTAATTAATTTCGGCATGTAAGCTCTTGGTTATCATCCGTAAACTGGAAGGTGGTACAGGGCCCGCCCGCTCGCCCCTGGTTCTTAAGTAAACTGACTATTACAATTTGAAGTATAATTTGTCATTTTCATCTTTCATAATTTTGACGTTTTAAACTTCAATATCATCCGATCCTAGAAAATGCTCGATGTAGATTCAAAATATAAATTAATTTGAAAATAAATCATGAAAGTGTAAATATAAATAATTATACTGCGAAATCGGAGAAAGTAGCATGAGGGCCACATCACCATTTTATTTTTTTATTAATATTTTAACTGGGTTTTTGGCAACTGATGACAAAAACTATGTTGATATACTGGAGAGAATACAAAAGCGCATTGCGAGGTATTTATATTTTTGTAGTTACAAAGCTTATTCAGATCGTACTATATTTTACGATATAATTTACTCTCCGTTGAAAGCCGGCACAGCTATGTGCATGAATTGTATCGAGTGAGCCACAAAATTTTGTTTCATAGTTAGCTGTGAGAGAAATGAGGTATGTCGCATATTAGTACGTCAAGAGACTAGATTAGTTCAATTGAATTAGATTTAAAAAAACATGAATTAATCTCAGACATGACTGCTGTGTTTCTCTCTCTCAGCCATGGCCAACTCAGAAACAAAATTCTGTGGCTCACACCTTATAAATTAATCCATTACCACATAGACACCAATGCAGTTTTCGATCTTATTGATATTACAGTTCCGCAAGTTCGTGTAGTAATAAACGCATTTTTAATTTGGTATGCGACTCCATGCATACGCATCGTTCCTTTTATTCCTTGATATTTATGTTTAGAAATAGTAGATTGTTAGACAAGTTTTGAATGCGAGGACCATACGGGCTCGTAAATGCAACGTACGAGCATGCAATGTAGCTTTCAAAACGTGTTGACACTCTGCTTTTCCTACGACCAAACATTTTCTTAAGTATGTTTAAATCATATTTTTCTCGAATTTACCCGCGTCTATCTCAATTAAATATGTGCGTATTATTATTGTCAAAATATTCTTAACTTCTGATTAAATAGATAAATAATTGTTCTTCGTCAACACCAATTTTAATGATTTTAACATATTTTTTGAAGTTTGAGGATTTCATTTCCTAAACTTCTTTTGAAAAGACAATTTTCAAGCATGTCATTACTTGTTAAATGTGATAAATATAAAATTGACAATTTTAAATGCAAAGGTATTGCGACGATATATCTGTTTTCAGGAGCGGTCCTAGGAAAAAATAATTAATTCAACACTTGAAATTTTTTGTTCAAATAAAACTGAGTTCTTAAAGGGCTTGAAATCATGTTTACTATAAATGTAATCAATGAGGCACACTGAATGTAAAAGTTCGATCAACGTTGTCTGTGTAACATATATCTGGTAGTTTTCTTCTGTAATTTGGTCCGACTTGTGTAGGAAATAAAAATTATTAACATTATTATTTTAACAATCGCTGGGATTCGAATTCGTATAAGCGTACCCAGTCATTGATTTTATTATTCTCTTTTTTTAAATATTTCTATGTTCGTAAACTATGAGATTACTCATAATTATATTGACACCCTGTATATCAATGTGGGATACATCCCTGAAATTTGCACTTAATTCTCGGGACCGTTTGTAGCGTCTTGAGGTGTACCCGCTTTCCTTGTTTCAAGTGTATACATCCACCTTTGTGTCTCAATTATAATAGATACGTGAATACGTATAATGTTACAAATAGATATTTACTTTGTAACTGCGTTATACTTCACAAATATTAGCACTTCAAACGGGTGTAGTTGTACCAATATTATACCTCGTTAATGACGTCGACATCTTAGGAAATAAAACACCCAACTTGTGGCAAACCCATGTAACAGAATATATTATAACACGAAGACGAAAATACGCAAACAAAAACGAAAGTTAATGAGACTATCGATATGTTTTAACATTTGGTGTATTTAAAACTGTGTTAAAATAATTTTTCAAACTCAACTGTGATTTGTGTTGATGTATAATATAATAATAATTAATATCTTTAGTCACATTTTGCAATACAAGACATACGTTGGATTTTTTTTAATATACACAGTGGGACAAAAAAAAGGTACAAGTAGTTTTGTACTCATATATCTTCGTGAGGTATTAATATTTTTAAATTATTAA
Organism: Ocypus olens; assembly: GCA_910593695.2. Lineage (NCBI taxonomy): Eukaryota > Metazoa > Arthropoda > Insecta > Coleoptera > Staphylinidae > Ocypus > Ocypus olens. The sequence continues at coordinate 8,067,760 of OU343054.1, read as the reverse complement.
TACAACATTGAGAAGCCCAATTTTTATAGAGAAGATGAAGTACTTTTGCTCTAAAGAAATAGTACTTAAACTTGTTCCCGGAGCATCTTCTTGCATTAACTTCTTCTATCTTTTCAGGAATTCGTACTGTACGTGGTCTTCCTCTTATTTGTTTGCTATTATTGTTACCGTAAGTTCTGAGTTTAATTATTAATCACTGAATACTTCCAACCGACCAACCCTTTTATGGGTATTTGTTCGTGCAGATAAATTGTCATATTGAAACAAATGTTTAATGAATGTCTTATCTTCTTTACTTAGGCAAACCATTTTTGTCACAACAATTAAAAGGACTGATAGAAGTGACAGATTCATTAGAAAACAAAAACAAATCATGGCCCACTAATTTTGATACCTACAAATGCGTCGTGGCGGTGCATTATAAACTGATTAGATATGTGAAATATCCTCGATAAAAAAAAAACTTTCAAAAATGCAATTAATGATTTCTGCAATCCACAAAGTGTAAGTACATTGTTTTTAAAAGCAATATTTAATGCGTTGATTATTATTGAAAATATAAATATTTACAATTTGTACCGTTATTTTTGGCCCACTTTGTACTTTGTGAATGAACTATCGAACAATGGTCTTTCAGCCTGTAGACTATACATTTTTTTTCGTGCATTTATTTAACGGTTAAAAAATACACGTTTTGTACCTAAAACGGCTGGTATACAACAATTAATATTAATTTTGCTTAAATCTAGAAAAACTTGTTCCTGTAGTCATGGACTAAAAATGCATTTTTGATGAAGTGGCTACCAGTTTGTCATTGTCGGTTTGTTACCCGTAATATGGGAATTTGTAGGTAAAGGGTATAAATCAAGTCCGGCAATAGTACTCCGCACTTATTCAATATTTGGGTCATGTATTGTAATACCTTTAGTTTATCTTTGTATCTATTTTTATTGTGTAGGTATAAAAATGGTCTCTTACAAATGTGCGGTGCTGTATGAAATTAGGGTTCGATTTAAAGGGCTGCCGGATGTACAATGCAATTGCTACAAAATATTGGTGGAACGTATTTGTTTGGTGGCTTGTTATAGTTTTATAAAAAAGTATTTAATGTTCGTTTTATTATTCAGCATATCTGGTAGAACAAGAATCATTTATAATTTTTTCCGAGTTTCAGTTACGTCTGTTTTTGATCAAATAAACTTGTATTATCAATAAATTTCCTTTTCAGGTAACTTACAACACTCTACAATTTATTGAATAATTTACCAAACACAATGTCTAATCAGTGTTATAAATATAACTGACACAACCATAGTTTCGACTAGAGGTGGGCGAAATGACTCTTTTTGGTGAGTTTTCTTATCGAAAAGACTCCGGAAGTCGGCTCATGACTCTTTTATACATACACAGTGAAAAGTATTTCCTGAAAAATAAGTCGGCTTCTTGCTCTTGCTTATTCTCAGAAAATGGTCATAGCTTTTTCAGAATCAAAATTTTTCTCTTGAACAAAGTTTGACCAGCAAAACAAAAACATTTCAAAAACTTCGTGACTCAAATTGAACTGCAAATTTGCACAGGAGTCACATGACTCCGCGACTCATTTCAAGTTGTCTCTTTGAGTCGACTCATCGACTCTTTAGTTTTGACTAAAAATTCAAATTTTCTTTCCCTGTGTGACAACCGAGGACCGGTTTCGATCTTATTACATCTTATCAGCTCTCTATAAACGCTGGCAGAGAAACGGTTGTTTATCATTGAAATATAACCCTCCATGTATCCATCAAGACAGATACTCCATACAGGGGCTAATTGACGGTCCCTTATTGTCGGTGGAATGTTGGAATGTTCCACTCAATTAAGGAATGTGTGACAATGTCACTTTTATCGAGTACCTTTCGTATAGTTTTGACCTTTTCCGGTTATCAAATGTTGTTCGAAAATATTTTTTTTAGACTAACCATTTATAGTGAGAGTGAGAGCTACAAGTTTTAAGGGTCCCCTGTAATTGCTGACATGCAAGAATGGAGGAAATAAAAATATAGATGTCGCCACTAGTAAAATGTAGCTCAAATACACTTATCTTAATAAAATCAGGGTTAGGTTTCCACCACAATGTCATCACCCACACATACGCACACTCTCACACATATACTGCGAGTTGGTAGAAATGAACAGCGGGAACATCAAATGTACTCATCTGAATAGTTTGATTTCTTCATGCGTTCCGCCGGTCCGCCTGGGTGCAAATATAAGTTAAAAAAATATTTTGAGTAAACGTATTAAATGAAAATTAATATAGTTGAAGAACCATATGTCCGATTGCATGCTATTTATATAATATATGCAGATATAAGATACAATAAGTACATGACCGTTATTACCAGAAAATCAACAATAGATTATAAGTTAGAATAGATTCCTCCCCCTCTGTTACGTCGCTCATTTTATAAATTAGCGCATTAGTATTTAGTAATAGTAATGAGGAGAAACGGCAATAAGATACGAAATGCATAACACCACAGTGATCTCCATCCCATTTTGTGGATTTGAATTTGATTTGTGTTGGTTATATAGAATTATGGAATATAAAACTAGGGAAGTAGATGAAATGACGTTTTTCCTACAATTTTGAATTGGATAGAAGTTTCTTCACAAGAGTCGCACAATTGCTATATACTTTATTTCATTGGAGATTTGAGGATCATTCACTGATGGTAAATTATTCATTTATTAAAATTGCACTATAATCCATAGCTAAAGTGTGGTTTGTTATGGAGGGCAAAAGGCAAGAATTATAAAGTAGATATAGTACTCTATATTCTGGCACTTCACTTCTCCGACATTTTAATGCCTCGTCATTAGTGATTTCTAGAAATCCGGTATTTTTGGTAATCCGGCAGTGTTCAGATCCGATATCTGGTGGATTACTGAAAGACTAGTGAAGTTACAACCAGGGGTGTCTCATGTAAAGGGGTCGCACTTAAATTTGACAAGACCTGTATTTGTAATTTGAAAAAATATCATTTCTGATTATTATTTTTAATCTATTTCCAACTCGTATTGTTTCAATAAAAACATAGTATAGTAGTAGCAATTCAGTATGGGCTCTGTAAACCACCTTGTTTGATATCTGTGATGCATGATCATCAGCCTGTTTGATCAGTGCATAAATGGCGCTTAATTCTTTAATTATCTTATTACCCCTTTCTTTACTGCTTAACTGATTTATTATTTCTAATGTGTTTTGTTATGTATCTTATCTAAATAATTTATTTTGAAGCATAACTTTGTATTAAATCAATAAAGAAAAGATTTTAACAGTGAAAAAAAAACAATAGTCTACTGGTAAAACATTGTAACAGGAAAAATAACTGAAATACATAATAGAAAAGTTGTAACTGGTCCCTGGTGTTACCTATTTCTATCGTCACCAACTATCCTAGCTTACAATGCAATACAATAAGGGCAAATACATACATAAGCACAATATGAGAACAAGTGTATATTCACATAAGTAAATGAATAATACATTATCACACTTATATTATACCGAATGTCTGGGATACAATCAGTATTTTAAGGTTATGTTGATTAGGGAGGTCAATAAAACTATTATTGGACCAATTTTAGAACACTGAAGCAATACACATGGTTTTTATAATTCGCATTATTGGGATTGAGTATGAAAGAAAGCACTACAGTATTATTTATAAAAGTTTTAGGTCACTTCACATAGTAGGTTAAATATTAGTCGTTCACTTTGCAGAAAAATAGAAAAGTTATCATGGATAAGTAACTCAACTACGAAAAAGAGGGTGCAATACCAACAATAAAATAAAAAAATTCGACTAATTTTGCAATATCAGTATTGTAATAGTAATTATTAATGCGCCAACACTCTAATAAGTTGCACACGACTGGTGCCATCTTACCCAAAACAGCGGAATTTTTTTAACTTAGAGCTACTTATTTCTGCTTGCACTTTCGTTGGTTAAATTCAAATTTTTCTAGGTTATGTCTCATTTATTAAAATTTTTCTTTTGCATACCCCGTTTTTTTATTAATACTTTTCCATGATATCCAAATACTCAGGTCAATTAAATGTTATTTTTGTGATTTTTATATGAAGCGTTTTTCTTGAAATTGTCATTATTTACTGAATTAGTAAAAAAACTGTAGTCACAGAAAAATGGGCAACGTATAAAACTAGATAATAAATTGATAAACTAATATTAGCAAAGATTTATATTTTTTATTTCGTATTAAATGAGTTGATTATGTTTTAAATTATTTAAAAATTAGGCAACCCATCTTTCACAAAAGGGGGACCTTAACTGCAAATTATTGATTGAAGTTACAAAAAATTTGAAAAATGACTACGCTGCAAAATTCTATCTGAAGCGTTTCATGATACCTTTCAACAGCTTATATAATGGGGAAAAGTAGATTACTTTTAATGTTCATGGAAGATTAAGTCATCGACCCTTCATTGTAAAAATTTTACATTTAAAATTTATTTATCTAAGAAAAAAAAAATTATATAAAATATATTAGGATATGGGATTGTTGTATATCTAAGTATGAATGTTCTGTTATGTTCAAATTAGCACTTCTCAAAACGGTTTTACATCCGTACTACTACATTGGGAACATAAATCTGGTTGCTTATTAAATGGCTGTCAATGATTATAACACCCATAGGAAATATCATAATTCAAACTGACACGGTTAAAGCATGAAGCATAGCATTCTGAAGAAGCAGTTCACAGAAAATACTTCACTCTTATAAAGCAATAGTCCTAAGAAATAGAAAAAGTTTGCAAAGCAGATATAAAAAAGAAACGATAAATCCAACAATAAAATGGCTACAAATTGACAAGTATGTGGTCGCCAAAAAAATCATCCACTCACCAACACCGAAGCTGAGCAGGAAATACATTGAATTACCAAGAATCAGTTTGCGACTGCTAATCGGTATCCTTACTGGGTACTGCAAACTAAACACCTCCATAACATAGGGGTGGTAAAAGATCCCCTATGTCGGAAATGCGAGCAAGAAGAGGAGACCCTAAGACACATCCTGTGTGAATGCGAGTCACTCAAACAACTCAGGTGGTCCGTATTCGGAGAGAAGTGGCCAGATTGGTCACAACTGGGCAACACTCCACACGGCCAACTACTTGACTTCACAAGAAGTTTAGGCTGACTTGAGGAGTAGGGCTCAGGAGACGGCACAGAGGACCAACGAATGGTCTAAGTGCTGCGACCATCTGATTGCCCTCTACAAACTATCATCATCATCAATCCAACAATAACTCGAAATTAACAACGTATTGCAGTTTGTGAACTTGGAGAGGCTAGATATAGAGATGATTAGGAATATTAATACTGCCAGCTCTTCATGTTTTACAATATGTCTTATCCGTTTTTAAAATCCTTATAAATACTCTATGTTTCAGCACTACCATGTAACAAGGCATAAGGGGAACATCTATCAAAATAAAATAACTGATAAAATCCTAACAGTAGCAACTACTGGGCTATAACATTTTACAACATATTGTCAAATTTTCTATTCCACGTGAATTCAAATAAGTTAATCATCTAGCTTTTCCAATAATTATCATCAAACCCCAGAATAGACATTTTCGGCGTCTGGAAATCGGAAAAACGTTGAATTTTTGAAACCTAAACAAATTTAGATTTCCCAATTTTACAAAAATTTTCAGAAATAATTTAGCTTTTATATTCAAGAAAAAAACAATGGAGATCAATTACTAGTACATACTCTTAGAAATAATGATCATCAAACTTCAGAATTGCTATCTTCCGCACTTAACAATCGAAATAACTATCATTTTACAAAAATCAAACAAACGTTGGCTTTTAATCTTTACAAAAATAATCAAAAATAATAATGCTTTCATATTCTAGAAAAATTTAAAAATACCAGTAACCAAGTCTTTTTAATAATTATTATAAAACTGTCGAATTGCATTTTCTGCCTCCGAATTGTTTTTTCTAAAACCGGAACAAATACAGGTATTGCAAGAACTTTTACAAAATTTATTAAATTTATTTTGTGTTTATTAAATTTATTTTACAAAATTATTCAGAAATTTTCTAGATTTCATATTCCATAAAAATCCAAGCACTTTAATCATCTTGTTTTCACAATGACCATGAAACTCTAGAGGCCCCCAAAAATTAAATAAGCGTTGATGTTTCTAAAATAGAAATACATGTACTTTACAAAATTGTCCAGAAATGATTCAGCTTTCTAATTTAAGTATCACTTAATAAAAACCATGACGCAGTGATAGGTTTCAAATTATTTTTATTGTTCTACAACAATTGTTTCACCACACAGTGGCTTCATCGGGTAGATGCATATCACGTTTTTTTATTTTATTTTAAACACTGCTCGGTTTGTAAACTAATTTACGTGAGTAAGGATTGTTTTATGTTCAACTTATTGGATTGTAGAATAAGGACCACCCACCACCCACCTTTTAAATTTTTATTTAACCTAGAAATACTTTATGTATTTCTTGTCGATATACAACTCTTATTACTTTTATACCGGAGATTGTTAAGGTAAAGTAAATGTAAAAATTAAGGGTGGCGGGTGGGCCCTATCCCACAATACAACCAGTTAAACATAAACAAGGGTTTTACAGAAGTAATTTAATTTACGAAGGAAGAAAATTAAAATTGCTTTTATTTGTACAGGAGGAAAAAAATGAAACACATTCCTGAAATTTTGACCATATTCAAACCGCCATAACTCGGCATATTTTCAATCGATTTTGATGAATATCTAAGGGCAAAAAACTTTGAAGTATCTTCTTTAAAAAGTTATGCATACTAACTTAAGCATAACCCCTCCCGCCCCTCTCTAGCACCCCTGTGAAAAAAAATTGTTTTTTCAGGAAACCTTGTCCGACTTTAACGATGTCTATGGAGTTGGAAAATTTTTGTCGACTCGATCCACCATAAAGGCATTAAAATCTGATCAATTTCCTATGTAAGACTCGAAGGACGAAGTTCCTAGACGATTTGGCACCAAGTTATGGGTGTTTGAAAAAAAAGTGCAGTTTAAGATTTTTCGCACATAACTCAGCGACTTTTCAACCAAATTTGATGATTCTTTGGGGAAAAATCTCATTTTGGCCCTACTTTGAGACGGTAAACTCCGATTGGAATGATCCCTTTTCGAACCCTTCAACCCCCGAACAAAAAGACACGTTTTTGGGCAAAAAAACGTGCAAATTTGGCAACGTGTACTGAGTTGGAAAAATGTGTCGACTCGATCCACCAAAAGGGCATTGAAATGTGTTCAATTACCTGTGCAGGACTTAAAAAACTAAGTTCCTACGGCAATTTGGCACAAAGTTATGTGTGTTTATAAAAAGTGCATTTCGTGGTCTTTTTATTTTTTCGTTTCGAGGGGCGTAGAGCCCTCTCTTTGAGTGGGGAATAAACCCTCTCAAATAAGACACATTTTGATTTTTATTTCTCAAAACATCGTCGAAATCGGTTGAATATAAGCTGAGATATGGCCATTTGAAAATTACCTAAATTTTTACAAAATCTCAAGTGTTTAATTTTTTTTCGTCAATGTAATTTATTTGTTTTTATTGGACGAATGGAAAAATGGACGAATGGTTGTGAGCTAGGCCCACTATTTTTCCGACCCTACAGAGATCGTTAAAATAAGCCTTTTTTGACCTAAAATAAAGTTTTTTGTTAATGGAGTTCTAAGGTACAAAATGCGATATTCATGATTTCGCAATTAATTTTCGTGCATACCTCAAAGAACATGCAAAGAACATTTCATTCGTGAAAACGAAAACAATTTCGCCGAAAAACTTTGGACTTATGAGTCAAAAAACCTGAAAATGCACTTTTTTCAAACACCCATAACTTGGTATAAAATTGTCGTAGGAACTTCGTTCTTTGAGTGTTGCTTAGGGAATTGATCAAATTTTAATGCCTTTATGGTGGATTGAGTCGACAAAATTTTTCTCCGTAGACATCGTCAAAGTTGGACATGGTTTCCAGAAAAAACTTTTTTTTCACAGGGCCGCTAGATTTAGCGCGCACGACTTTAAAGAAGACACTTCAAAGTTTTTTGCCCTCAAAGATTCATCAAAATCGATTGAAAGTACGCCGAGTTATGGCGATTTGAAAATGTTCGAAATTTCACGAATTTCAAGTGTTTCATTTTTTTTTCCTTCAGTATATTATAAAAATTAATTTACGTGAGTAAACGTCGTTTTATGTTTAAGTGGTTGGATTGTAGGACAGGGTCCACTCACCACTTCAATTTTTATTTAAACCTGAAACACTGTTTATTGCTTGTTGAAATCTCTTATTACAATGACACCCACAGAAAACTGGAAAAAGGGGTTGTTAGTTAAGTAAACGTGGAAATCAAGGCTGGTGGGTAGGCCCTATCCCACCATCCAAAGAGTGGAACATAAACAAGGGTTTTACAGAAGTAAAGTAATCGACGAAGGCCCACCCTTCCCTTTTTTTAATATTGAAAAATGCTAGTGATAGTAGAAATACTCAAATTTTGACAGTCGAACATTTTTGGCATTTCGAAATTTTTTTTTTATTGTTGAAACGTGCCGTTCTTAGTAATGAGCAATTTTTGACAGTATTGAATAGTTATTTTCAGTAATTGAAAATTTCCTTTTTACTGCTAACTTGCCATTCGCAATAGTTGTGCGATTTTTGACAGTTCGAAATTGCCATTTTTAACAGTTGAAATTGACTCCTTTTTTAAATAATAATATAATATAATATAAGTAAATAACTGCATTCCAACTAAGGATTATAAAGTTAGAAAGGGCCATCGACAATGTTCTTCCGCCCTTTCTTTTTTTAATATCAAAAAAATGCTGTCTTTGATAGTAAAATACCATAATTTTTGACCGCTGCAAATTTCTTTATGTGCCGTTTGTGATGGCAGAAATGCAGAATTTTTGACAATTCGAAATTGCCATTTTTAGCAATTCACTTTTTTTGATATTAAAATATGTCGCTTTTGATAGTAAAAATCCACAATTTTTGACCGCTGCTTTCTTTATGTGCTGCTTGTGGTGGCAGAAATTGAGAATTTTTGATAATTCGAAATTGTCATTTTTGACGGTTAAAAATGTATCTTTTTATTATTGAAAAATGCCGTTTCTGACAGTAGAATTGCACAATTTTTGACAATTTGTAATTGTTACTTTTGGTCGTTGTAAATTTCCCTTTTTTAATATTGAAAAATGCCGATAGTGACAGCACAAATGCTCAAATTTTGACAGTCTAAACTTTTTGGCATTTCAAAATTTTCTTTTTATTGTTGAAACGTAATGAGCAATTTTTGACAGTATTGAATAGTTATTTTCAGCAATTGAAAATTTCCTTTTTACTGCTAACGGGCCATTCGTGATAGTTGTGCGATTTTTGACAGTTTGAAAATGTCATTTTTAGCAGTTGAAATTTACTTCTGTTTTAATTTAATTTAATTTATTTGACGGATTCACCTTTTTACAACTTTATTACATATGTATTATGTAAATAATAGAGATTGCTGTATGAAATTAAATAAATAAAAAATATAATAAAAACATAACAGAAAACAATGTACGACTTAATAATTAACTTAAAACTAATATAAAACAAAAAAAAAACTTGGCCTGATGTGAATTTAAATGATGTCGACGGACTTATTCGTTGAGTAGAGAATCCAATGTTACTCTTACATTGCAATAAAACATACTAAATATTAAATAAATACGGTAATATAAACGAAAGTTGAAGAAATTTTAATAAAAACAAATAAATAAAAGTCTAAATATTATAATATCACAGTACAAGATCACTATAGATGGTGTATAAATATCACAGAATTAATAAATAAAATTGTAAATGACGATGTACTCACACTAATTGACAAACAAGTTGCAAAATAATAAATAACAAATATTTAAGATTGATTCAAATAGTAAATCACAATAGCAAATAGATAAAAATTAATTAAAATAATAAATAGAGATCAATAAATAGATAAAATTGATTTAAATATCAAAAAATGCTGTCTTTGACAGTAAAATACCATAATTTTTGGCAGCTGCAAATTTCTTTATTTACCGTTGAATTGTGCCGTTTGTGGTGGCAGAAATGCAGAATGTTTGACAATCCGAAAGAGTCATTTTTGACGGTTAAAAATGTATATTTTTACTTTTAAAAAATGCCATTTCTGACAGTAGAATAGCACAATTTTTGACAATTTGTGATTGTTACTTTTGGCCGTTGGAAATGTCCCTTTTTTTTAAATTGAAAAATGCTGATCGTGATAGTAGAAATACTCAAATTTTTACAGTCTAACATTCTTGGCATTTCGAAATTTTCTTTTTATTGTTGAAACGTGACGTTTTCAGTAATGAGCAATTTTTTACGGTATTGAAAAGTTATTTTAAGCAATTGAAAATTTACTTTTTACTGCTAACGTGCTATTCGTGGTAGTTGTGCGATTTTTGACAGTTTGAAAATGTCATTTTTAGCAGTTGAAATTTACTTCTGTTTTAATTTAATTTAATTTATTTGACGGATTCACCTTTTTACAACTTTATTACATATGTATTATGTAAATAATAGAGATTGCTGTATGAAATTAAATAAATAAAAAATATAATAAAAACATAACAGAAAACAATGTACGACTTAATAATTAACTTAAAACTAATATAAAACAAAAAAAAAACTTGGCCTGATGTGAATTTAAATGATGTCGACGGACTTATTCGTTGAGTAGAGAATCCAATGTTACTCTTACATTGCAATAAAACATACTAAATATTAAATAAATACGGTAATATAAACGAAAGTTGAAGAAATTTTAATAAAAACAAATAAATAAAAGTCTAAATATTATAATATCACAGTACAAGATCACTATAGATGGTGTATAAATATCACAGAATTAATAAATAAAATTGTAAATGACGATGTACTCACACTAATTGACAAACAAGTTGCAAAATAATAAATAACAAATATTTAAGATTGATTCAAATAGTAAATCACAATAGCAAATAGATAAAAATTAATTAAAATAATAAATAGAGATCAATAAATAGATAAAATTGATTTAAATATCAAAAAATGCTGTCTTTGACAGTAAAATACCATAATTTTTGGCAGCTGCAAATTTCTTTATTTACCGTTGAATTGTGCCGTTTGTGGTGGCAGAAATGCAGAATGTTTGACAATCCGAAAGAGTCATTTTTGACGGTTAAAAATGTATATTTTTACTTTTAAAAAATGCCATTTCTGACAGTAGAATAGCACAATTTTTGACAATTTGTGATTGTTACTTTTGGCCGTTGGAAATGTCCCTTTTTTTAAATTGAAAAATGCTGATCGTGATAGTAGAAATACTCAAATTTTTACAGTCTAACATTCTTGGCATTTCGAAATTTTCTTTTTATTGTTGAAACGTGACGTTTTCAGTAATGAGCAATTTTTTACGGTATTGAAAAGTTATTTTAAGCAATTGAAAATTTACTTTTTACTGCTAACGTGCTATTCGTGGTAGTTGTGCGATTTTTAACAGTTCAAAATTGCCATTTTTAGTAGTTGAAATTTACTTTTTTTTTTAATAATATCATAATAAAGAACTTTATTCCAACCAAGGATTACAAAGTTAGAAAGGGCCATCGACAATGTCCTTCCGCCCTTTCTTTTTTTAATATCAAAAAAATACCGTCTTTGATAGTAAAATACCATAATTTTTAACCGCTGCAAATTTCTTTATGTGCCGTTTGTGGTGGCAGAAATGCAGAATTTTTGACATTTCGAATTGTCATTTTTAACGGTTAAAAATCTTTTTACTATTGAAAAATGCCGTTTCTGACAGTAGAATTGCACAATTTTTTATAATTGTTACTTTGGGCCGTTGGAAACTCCAAACTCCAATTATTGAAAAATGCCGATAGTGATAGTAGAAATACTCAAATTTTGACAGTGTAACATTTTTGGCATTTTAAAATTTTCTTTTTATTGTTGAAACGTGCCGTTTTTAGTAATGAGCAACTTTTGACAGTATTGAAAATAAAAATTCTTTTTTACTGTTAACGTGCCATTCGTGATAGTTGTGCGATTTTTAACAGTTTGAAATCGCCATTTTTTGCAGTTGAAATTTACTTCTTTTTTTCTTTTTTTTAATCATAATAATAATAAAGAAATTTATTGCAACTAAGGATTACAAAGTTAGAAAGGGTCATCAACAATGTCCTTTCGCCCTTTCTTTTTTTAATATCAAAATAATGCCATCTTTGATAGTAAAATACCCTGATTTTTGGCAGCTGCAATTTTTTTTTATTTACCATTGAATCGTGCCGTTTGTGGTGGCAGAAATGCAGAATTTTTGACAATCCGAAATTGTCATTTTTGACGGTTAAAATGTATGTTTTTACTATTAAAAAATGCCGTTTCTGACAGTAGAATTGCACAATTTTTGATTGTTACTTATGGCTGTTGGAAATTTCCCTTTTTTAATATTGAAAAATGCTAAACTCAAATTTTGACAGTCTAACATTTTTGGTATTTCGATTTTTTTTTATTATTGAAACGTGACGTTTTCAGTAATTAGCAATTTTTGACAGTATTGAAAAGTTATTTTCAGCAATTGAAAATTTCCTTTTTACTGCTAACGTGCCATTCGTGATAGTTGTGCGATTTTTGACAGTTCCAAATTGTCATTTTTAGCAGTTGAAATTTTCTTTTTTTTAATATCAAAAAATGCCGTCTCTGATTGTAAAGAAACATAATTTCTGGCAGCTGCAAATTTCTTTATTTACCGTTTGCGGTGGCAGAAATGCAGAATTTTTGATAATTAGAAATTGTCATTTTTGACGGTTATTTATTCGAAATTTTTATATGAAAGTTTTGCCCCCTCCTAGAAAAAATTCTGCGGACGCCCATGTATTTAAAGAATAATTACAGCTTTACTTTATAAATTTGAAATTGGCTCCCTCAATTATCGGTTTACTTACATTATTTTTAAAACTCGTTGAATACTACTTTTACTTGCTGGGTATTGCCTTCTCCAAAAAATCAACACTATCCAAATCACGTTAACTTCTTAAATAGTACCATTTAATAATTATAAATACTTTTACTTTTATAGAATACACGGCCGATTTATAATCGTAATACGACTGCAAACGTCACTTTTTAGAACAAAATGAAATATCGGCCATTATGATTTCATGGCAAACCTTTGGTTTTAATTCGTAAAAATTTGCAAAGTTTTTTGCAAATATCTCGTTAAATACTCCACAGAAATTATTGAGTACAGTACCAAATAATTAAGCTTAAAAAGCTTTAAAAATAATGTACGAAGGCAAATAATGTCAAATAATGAGGGGAGCCAATAATAGCACATTTTAAATTTAACAAGTAAATCCCTATGGCCCGCTTTGCAATTCAACACCCTGTATACTAAATTCAAGATAAACTTCTAATAAGGAGCGCTCAGCGCTGCAATTAAAATGATTTCTTCTAAATTTATTAATTATATTTGACGTGTACAAAGTTTATGTACCAGCACAAATATTAAATCACCTTAAGCCTTACATAAGAGAACAAAATATAATCCAAATATGCAACACACTAAAGTTAAAATTAATAGCCTAGCTGCATAACATATGTATGCTTCTGAACATTGGACCAGAATATTATATTTCCAAATCTATATATGCTAATAGAAGCATCCAGTCATGAGGTGTTGAGTCTTATTCATAACTTAGTTTCTATGGTTAAACTTTAATACCGTACTAATAATAGTTAAACTTGATTACTAAACTTTATAAATATAATTTCATTTGCGCGGTAATATACTAATTTTAGAACCTGTTGAAATCGTTATGTTTTTAATTATAAATAACGAAATTTTGTATTTTTCATTTTTACTATCATTCTATAATTGTTTTACTTTATTCGTAGAAATTACAGAATATTATTGTCGTTCAATATTTCAACGGAAATATCCAGCTTGACTTCCACGGAGGCGATTCAGACCATATTTTTTAATGTATGTGTATTTGTGTGTGTGTGTGTATGAATATGTGTCTGGCTTGTATGAATATGTGCGCTTGTATGTGTCCGTCTGTAGACGCTGTATTTAAAAAAAATATTAAAGATTTTCAAATAAAACTTAATATTGCCTTGATAATATGAAGAAATAAAAAGCTTTCAGCAAAATTCTGTAAACCATAAGTCGGTGTTTATATCCTTTTTTGTTTATGCGATATTTTTCTAAAAATTGAAAATATTCGTTACTTGAGGCAAAGAAAAACAAGTTTTTCATTAACTCCTTGATTTCGTAAGAAAATTAAATATTTATACATTTTTTGTAATCTTTTATCTATAATTATAATACTACAAGAGTAACACAATATTTAAATTATTACAATTATTGTTTATGCATAAGTATATGTTCAATTCAACAAATTTTACCTTGAAAAATTACAATTGTGGAATATTCAATTTTTTTTTGGGACGAAATGTATAAATTAAGTCATTTTCGAGTTAACGAGTTCCATAAATGAAGTTGTTTCTGTGATAGAAATTTTGTCAAAATTAACCGTTTATGAAAAATGTTGATATCTCAAAAACTAGATTTTTGATATTTTGGACATCGCGAAGTAATATTTTTGAAACCTTGGCAAAATATGACAAAACTACCGAAGAAAGTTTGTTAATGGTTACATCAATATTTTTATGAATTATTTTATTACAAATAATATCGTGAGTTTGCTGGCTATTTGTTACATAATTCAATAATTTAAATTATAAATACATGGATTAATACAAAGTTATATAAATCGAATGAATGGATATTAAAGTCAGAGATGTATTTTATTATTTGCAGAGTATTAAATATAACGAAAGATCAGGAACGCGCAGAAAGATTTATTGTATTCTTTCCAACAAAAAAAAAGTTATATAATTGTGACGCGGCGATAAAATAAATGTAATTGTATTGTTGTAAAATTTGAATGTGGGGTGAATAAAGTACTTGACAAATAGGAGGGAAATTTTCGCAGCACTTAAATGTTATGCAGCAATTAAGATAGCATTATATTTAAATTACGCCTGATGTGATCGGTGATGACTCCACAGGCCCAAAACAGAAGTGGCTCTCTTTGGCAACTTGACAAATCTCGATAAGATGAGAGGTTTCCTATGGCTAGACTAGCGCAAATGCACACTCGATGGCCCCCCCGTCTATTTTTATACCTACGCTCCGCCAGAATCCTAGCATTTATCTGGGTGCCTGCACCCAAAGGTGTGACAAACTATTATTTATTCAAATGCGATTTCGGTTCGTAACCCCTTTTCACGTCCTCGCGTCACGGACCGTTCTGAACTTACATATGTTAGAAAATTTTCCGATTCGATGTGCTTCACTTATACGGGGTGTCACACTTAATGTGGTCACCAGTTGGGATCTCGTAAATCTTGTAAGCCGTAAAAGATTATACCTGAAAACAATTCCTAATTCACCATTTATATCGTGTATATTCTAGTCTTGTTTTAATACCATTTACCCGTTTTTAATTATTTATTGCAGTATTATCATAAAAATCCATGACGGAGTTAGAGTATGTTGTCATTCATGTCTATTTCGATAGATTTAATATTTTAAGTTTTGTTGGGTTATCATAAAAATCCTTGACAGAATTGGTGTGATTTTATTGATGGCTATTTCAATAGATTTCTTTTTAAATGGTAAATCTTTATTGATTAAAAAGAAAAATTGAAAGAAAGTAAATTGCCAAACATGAAATAATATAGTTATATTTTCTTGATCTATCCGATGAGTTTTCCCAAGACTACAAAATTTAAACAAACCAGTTATTCAAAGAATTACTATTTTGCAGACTGTTCAAATCAATCAAAGCGAATTTATTTTAAGGACGGAGAGTTGATAGAAAATTAAAGTAAGGAGGCACGGATTATAGAAAATCATCTTACAATTAGCCAGCTAGGGCATTTAGCCCCGAACATACCTCAGCATTAAACATATTTTTAATTGAATAGTTTTGTGGCTGATAATTGTTGATAAATTCATTATACACTGGTGGATAAAAAATGAAACACTTGTAATTCGTGAAATATTTACCATCTTCAAACCGCTCTAACTCGGCGTATTTTCAATCGATTTTAATGAATCTTCAAGGGCGTAAAACTTTGAAGTATCTTCTTTAAAGTAATGCATGCAAACTTAAGCGTAACCCCTTCCACCCCTCTCTAGCGCCCCTGTGAAAAAAAAGTTTTTTCAGAAAACTATGTCCAACTTTGACGATGTCTATGGAGTTGGAAAATTTTTCTCAACTCAATCCACCATAAAGGCATTAAAATTTTATCAATTCCCTATGCAGGACTCGAAGAATAAAGTTCCTACGACGATTTGGCACCAAGTTATGGGTGTTTGAAAAAAAAGTGCATTTTGAGTTTTTTTCGCACATAACTCAGTGACTTTTCAACCAAATTTTATGATTCTTTCAGGAAAAAATCCCATTTTGACCCTGCTTTAAGGGGGTAAACTCAGATTGGAATGATCCCTTTTCGAACCCTTTAACCCCCGAACAAAGAACACGTTTTTTGGGCAAAAAAGCGTCCAACTTTGGCAGCATGTACCGAGTTCAATAAAATGTGTCAACTCGATCCACCAAAAGGGCATTGGAATGTGTTTAATTACCTGTGCATGATTCAAAAACGAAGTTCCTACGGCGATTTGGCACAAAGTTATGGGTGTTTAAAAAAAGTGTATTTTAGGGTCTTTTTATTTTTTCGTTTGGAGGGGCGTAGAGCCCTCTCTTTGAGTGGGGGATGAACCCTCTCAAAGAGGACACATTCTGCTTTTGATTTCTCAAAAGATCGTCGACATCGGTAGGATAGAAGCCGAGTTATGCCCATTTGAAAATTACCAAAATTTTTACAAATCTCAAGTATCATTTTTTCTGTCAGTGAAATTTGTTTGTTTTTACATAATAATTTGTATCATTACGATTATATTTTAAGGTCGACAATAACTAGGGACCGGTTAAGACCTACATTAGTTTCGCATCAGGACGGTTGTCCTTGATGGAAAAACGGAATTTGACTATGCCGTTATAAACCAATGAAGTAACCGTTAGGATAGAAAAACAATTGAGGCGACATCTATCGCCGATATATATAAATAATTTCAGAATGTTGTAACATTTTCGACGATAGATGTCGTCCTAATTGTTTTTCTATCCTAACGATTAGGTTTGGTTTATAGCGACAATCAGAACTCGTTATTTGATATTGATGATTTGAATGCGAAAATTCAGAGAATTTGGTGTGTTTTAAATTGATTAATGATGTGTTTAAGAAAATATTAAGAAATATACATGTCAAATCAATGAGAATTGGAAATCTGAAATTTTTCCAAGTTCATAGTAAAAAAAATCTCGGTTTTGATTAAACAAAAATAAATGCTGAGGTATTTAACGTGTTTTTGATTATGGTGATTTATTTGTTAAAGTGTAAATAGTTTATTTTATTTTAAAATGTATAAAGAAATATTCATAATGAGTTAATGAAAACTGCCAAAATCCTCCAAATTCGAATTCACCCAATTCGCATTTTCGGTTTTTAAAAACTGCCGAGCCATTAAATGCATTCTTGAGTAATATATATGCTAAAATGTGGATATTTTAGTGTATTTTAAGAAAGTATAAAAAAATGTTCATGCCAAAGTACGAAAATTGGCAAAATCTGAAATGTTTCAAAACCAACATCAACAAAATCGTGTTTTTGATTTTGAAAAATTGCTTAACTTCTGAACGCATTATTTTATTTTGAAAAGTTAAATGTCAAAATATAAGGAATTTAGTGTGCTTGAAAAAATTATTAGGAAATAATCAAGTCCAATCAATGAAAATTGCTAAAATTCGGGTTTTCAAAGGTGAAAGAGAAAAAATGAGCTTTTTGGATTTTTTTTAATTGCCCCATGTTTTGATTATAATATTTTGTATGTTAAAGAATTTTAGAGTGTTTTAAATGGTATTAAACATATTCATGTAGTGACAATGAAAATTGCTAAAATCAGAAATTTTCCATTCAACAAAATAAATTTTTTAATTTAAAAAAATTGTTTAATTTGAAAACGTGGTATTTTGTTTCGATGATTTAAATGCCAAAATGTATCGAATTTAGTGTGTTTAAAAAAATATCAAGAGATAATCATGTCGAGTCAATGATTTTCAAGTTCAAAGTCAAACACTTGTTTTTAATTTTTTTAAATTGCCGAGGTGTTAATCGCATTTTTTGGATTATGATATTTTGTATGTTAAAAAGTAGAGAATTCAGTATGTTTTAAATGGTACTGAAAGTATTCATGTCGAGACAATGGAAATTGCCAAAATTCGAAATTTTTCAAGTTCAAAATTAACAAAATAAGTTTGTGATTTTTTGATAAATTATTTAATTATGATGGTTTAATTTCCAAAATATAGCAAATTTAGTGGGTTTAAAGAAATATCAAGAGATAATCATGTCGAGTCAATGATTTAAAGTTCAAAGTCAACAAAGACTCTTTTTTAATTTTTTAAAATTGCCGAGGTGTCCAACGCATTTTTCGATTATGATATTTTATATGTTAAAAAGTAGAGCATTCATTGTCTTTTAAATGGCACTAAAAATATTTATATCGAGACAATGGAAATTGTGGCAATTCAAAATCAACAAAATAAGTTTTTGATTTTTTGATAAATGATTTAATTTTGATGGTTTAATTTCCAAATGTAGCGAATTTTGTGTGTTTACAAAAATAGCTAGAGATGATCATGTCGAGTCAATAATTTCCAAGTTTAAAGTCAACAAACACTCGTTTTTAATTTTTTTAAATTCCCGAACGCATTTTTCGATTATAATATTTTATATTTTAAAAAGTGGAGCATTCATTTTCTTTTAAATGGTACTAAAAATATTCATGTCGAGACAATGGAAATTGCCAAAATCTGAAATTTTTCAAGTTTAAAATCAACAAAATTAAGTTTTTGATTTTTTGATAAACTACTTCATTTTGATGGTTTAATTTCCAAAATGTAGCGAATTTTGTGTGTTTAGAAAAATAGCAAGAAATGATCATATCGAGTCAATGATTTCCAAGTTTAAAGTCAACAAACACTCGTTTTTAATTTTTTTAAATTACCGAGGTGTTACACGCATTTTTCGATTATGATATTTTATATGTTAAAAAGTAGAGCATTCATTGTCTTTTAAATGGTACTAAAAATATTCATGTCGAGACAATGAAAATTACCACTATCTGAAATTTTTCAAGTTCAAAATCAACAAAATTAAGTTTTCGATTTTTTGATAAATTATTTAATTTTGATGGTTGGATTTCCAAAATGTAGCGAATTTTGGGTGTTTAAAAAAACAGCAAGAGATAATCATGTCGAGTCAATGACTTCCAAGTTCAAAGTCAACAAACACTCGATTTTAATTTTTTTAAATTGCCGAGATGTTAATGCATTTTTCGATTATGATATTTTATATGTTAAAAAGTAGAGCATTCAGTGTCTTTTAAATGGCACTAAAAATATTTATGTCGAGACAGGAAATTGTCACAATCCTAAATTTCAAAATCAACAAAATTAAATTTTTGATTTTTTGATAAATTATTTAATTTTGATGGTTTAATTTCCAAAATGTAGCGAATTATGTGTGTTTAAAAAAATAGCAAGAGATGATCATGTCGAGTCAATGATTTCCAAGTTCAAAGTCAATAAACACTCGTTTTTAATTTTTAAAAATTGCCGCATTTTTCGATTATGATATTTTATATGTTAAAAAGTAGACCATTCAGTGTCTTTTAAATGGCACTAAAAATATTTATGTCGAGACAATCGAAATTGTCACAATAATAAATTTTTCAAGTTCAAAATCAACAAAATTAAGCTTTTGATTTTTTGATAAATTATTTAATTTATTTCATTTCCAAAATGCAGCGAATTTTGTGTTTCTATTTTGGTATTCAATGCAACTTGGCAAATATGCATGTTTTATTTTAGCATTATTTTAATAACATTTGGCTCTAATTTCGAAAGATCAAATTTTTAGGAGATTTGAGTCATCTCTGCAGGCTGGTATTCAAAATGCATTCGCCCTCACAAAATGACCATCGTCCCCCAAATACGGATTGTCACTAGACTAAATTAACCAAAAAAAATCATAAATTAGTAATTTTAATTTGTGTACTTTTATCTAGTAGTAATTGAATAGTTCCGACAATTATTAAAGATGCACTATGTTTTAATGTTATGCATTTTTCAAATTCAGTTTAATTATGTTTAATTATGTATATAAGTGAACAGAAATGCATATTTATGTACAAATAATCCCTAGTAAATAATATAAACACCTATGTTTATTGTAGAATTAATACAGATGAGAATTTTATGGTAATTAATTTGATCCAATAGGGTGTCCTCTACCACTATATGATTGGCGAAGTTGCGTCCCCTTTTTTCTAGCCTCGGAAGGGGTACAGAGAAGAACCGCCGTTTGGTAGCCACAGCCGGCATTATAGAGACCAGCAGCAAGGGATGTAGAGATACTACGGTAAGTTGATCGGGGTTTTATGGTATTTCAATTCTTTATATCATATTTTTTTAAAGAGCGTTCGTTTGATTTTATCGCTTCATTAAAAATGCCATTCAGTTTAGGGTATAAAATTCAAAGCGAAATTTCTATAATTTGATTTGTTTGAAGACTAACAAGGGAACAGTCGGGGGCGTCCCTCACCGATTGCGACGTACTTTGTATATGTTTTAGAGCATAAAAAAGTAAGAGACCCGTATATTTTTTTATGTGCTTATCTCGAGGTTTACGGGGTCAAACCACCTCTTGAAGAAAATGGTCTTTTTTTATGTGTAGCATATATCTTCTAAAATACGAGGTATATGAAAAAAGTTTTACAGTATTTTATGCTCTTTGCAACGATGAAGTAGGTTTTTTAAAAAATTCAAAACTTTTAATCTAGGCTGATTTCTTCAAGGGATGGTTTCACCCCCTAAACCTTAGTGTAGAAATTTTGCTTTCATTTGTTTACTTTATAAGTTGTTATGTAGTCAAATTTGTGCTTCGTTACTTATAAAATATTTTGGGTGAGGCAAAATAGATGTCACCAATTGTTTGTGAATTATTACCAGATTGAGACATTATTGTAATTTGTTTCAGTATTGTAAGCATCGGTGGTTCAGTGGTAGAATGCTCGCCTGCCACGCGGGCGGCCCGGGTTCGATTCCCGGCCGATGCATTTCTTTTTAGATTTTTTAAACAACATACTAGCTTTCGTGATACAGATCACCAGTAATTAATCTATTTTCTATTTCATTCAAAAAAATATTAATTACTCATTATTTCCATTACTCTCTATATAAATCAAATATTCCATTGCAAATGATTCTGGCTACGATAAAAGAAGCATTTGCAATACGAAACATTTAATTTGATCAATATCAACAATTTAGAAGTTGGCTGATAATTAGCTACTTCCCGGATAGTTGAAACGATCTGGGTGTGTATCAAAAATAAGTCTTTCTTTTTTGGTAGCAGTCGCTCGATTGTAGCATATGCAATCACGTGTACGTATCTGTATGGCGAACAACTCAGTACTCAGCCAGATATAGTAATACAAAAATACAAATTCTGAATTCTAAGTTTCTCTCGCTAAACTAATCGAGATAGCCTTGATCTTTATTAGTTATTCAGAAAAATTGATATGAACTTGCATATCAGAATTTGTTAACCATCTAAGATACCGAGGTACTCCATAAAAACATCAGCAACAATTGACAACATTTAAATAAGCCAAATATCTTCCAAACTAAATTGAGATGGCTATAGTCTCATCTTGCCGCATTCATGCTCAGAAAAAGAGATCGGGATTTTCGTATCAGATTTTGTTTAAAAATCCAATTTACTGGAATATAAAAAAAACAACAAAATGAGCCACTCTGTACACACCATTTAATACATTAGCTATATTTTAAGGGTTAGTACGAAAGCTATATACAAATTTGTTAATAAAAGTAAATCATGATTTCAAAATATTTTTAACATTTAGCAGTATAATGGGCAAGAATTCATTACTACTATAATTAACTAATATTAAATTAATATGCAAGTATAACATACATAATTTGCAATATTATAATCAGAGACGTCTCGTTTATACGGCCACGGGGCCAATCAATGTTTGAATAAACATAATTTAAAAAATATGTAATAAATACCATTTGATCTATTTCAAACAAGTTATGTTTTCACAGTCATTTATTACGAATGGTCATTTCAGTAGAATATCATTTAAATTTTAACAAAAAATGCAAAAAAGATTAATACATTTTTTTCGCGAATAACAATGATTTTAAGAAAAATATTTTCAATTAAAAGATCCGTCGGATGAAATTTTAACAAACAGTTCTTCGGATTGTCAATTAAGACGTATGTTCAAATTTTGATATCAATTGCTCCATAAGTTGTTGAGATACAGCGCGCACAGACAGACACAATTCTTTTTCTCAAAAATCTTTTAATTCACCTCTATTGACTTCAAAACGGATATTTCAGCAAAAAAATAATTTGGAAACGATCAAAATATTTTCTCGTACTTTGTAACGGAGAAAGTAAAAATGTCCCAAAAAAATCATAATTTCTTTTTATCCTGAAAAAAAAGTGTATGTTCTCCTGTTTGGAGGATAGGATAGTGCCCATCCACCTCCCTTCGTAACTTCCTAAACATAACCTACAAACCTGTTTATTGATAGTTGTTTCCAACATCACTGATGAAATGGCACATAAACTATAATAAATAAATCATAGGTTTGAAGGTTATGTTAAATTGGATACTAAGGATAGTGGGTGGGATTTATCCTAAAATTTATTCAGTGAATCAAGACCTCTGTTTTTTTTATAAACAAATTCATTTGTAAAAGAAAACCATAACAGAAAGTCAACTTACTTAATTTAATTAAATTTATTGAATTTATTTACGGCTTTTTATTTAATTTTATACCGGATATAAACAAAAACAACTTCTCTTTAGTTCTATAACTAATTAACAAAAAAATGGTGATGTGGCCATCATGTTACTTTCTCCGACTTGATGGTATTATTTATATTTACGAATTTTATGGTTTATTTTCAATTTAAATCATATTTTAAATGTACATCGAGCGTTTTGCAGACTCTGATTAAAATGTCGTTTAAAACGTCAAAATTATGAAAGATGGAAAGATTATACTTCAAATTCAAAAACTCAGTTTACTCAAAAACTAAAGCGATTTCGAAAAAAAATTATTCTTTATAAATTGTTAATTTTGGCATTATCTACAGTTATTATCGACATAAATTTGCTGTGACTATTATCGTTTCATAATTATAAACCAAAAATTAAAAAGAAATTAATAATTTTTTTCTCGAATAACAATGATTTTCTAAAGAAATATTTTCAAACAAAAGATGTGCATTTCTTTATTGCCTTCAATATTTGTTGAAATGTTTTTGTGATATTTTTCATATTTAAGAAAATATTGGAAAAAAAACAAAAAAAAACTGTTAAGGTAAACATCCACTTCATGTGCACGAAATTTTAACAAAAGCTTTCCAATTCTTCGGGTTATCAAATAAGACTTATCTTCAAAATTTCATATTAATTGCTCTACTAGTTTGTGAGATACAGCGCGCAGACACACAGGCATACACACGCAGGCACATAGACACACACATACAGGCACACACGCACACAGACACAATTTTTTTTTCCAGAAATTGTTGAAATGGCATCTAGGTATCCCAGAACGAATACTTCCGTAAAAAAAAATTTGAAAAAATTTTCACGATCACAAAACTTTCTCGAACTTCGTAACGGAGAAAGTAAAAATAAATTCTACGATTATAGAGAGGCAGCAGACCGAAATATGTAAGAAATAAATCATAGTTGTCAGAATTTTTTTACTTATTAATTTTTTAGTGTATTGTAGCAAATTTCTGTTATCAAATAATATTCTTTTTTACTTTCTTCTTTACGAAGTACGAGAAACTATTGTGATCGTGAATTTGTTTTACGGAAATGTCCGTTTTGGGGTCCCTAGATGCCATTTCAACAATTTCTGAAAAAAATGTGTCTGTGTGTGCGTTTGTTTTTTAAACAGTTAAATATATGTATAGGACATAGTATATGAAATATGTTTAGAATTTTCGAAAGAATCCAAAAATTGAATAATATACAGGGTATTGCATTTAAAATAAGAAAGTTGGTATTGGCCTCTGTTACATGACACACCCTGTATAAAAAGTTTTTGTTGAAAAAAATGCGCAACTAAAAATACCCATCGACGTATCCGAGCGTTTTTTTCGAACACATGGTGGATTATATCCACCATATTATGTACTATACATTTTTACGTTTTTTTTTTTTAAAGGAAAATTGATTGACAGGAATTCGTGTTAGAGAATCGAGGATGATGGGGAATTGGCTTAGCCAGCTAGGGCATTCAGCCACAGCCGATGTATAGTAATAATATTCATATTTACATGAAATGGGGACAAACACTAGACACCCAGGGACCCGCACGGCCATTTTTCGTGTTGAAAAAGTGACCGTCCGAGCGGGACTCGAACCTGCACCAACGGGGTCCAGAGGGACGAAGTACGTGATTTTTTTCAAATTTCTATTTAACGGAAATAAAGACGATTTTTTGAAAATAAAATATGTTGTGTCTATGTGTCTTGGTATGTGTGTAAGTATGGGTATGTGTCTGTGCTAATTTGTATCCATCCATTATACCGATTCAAATCACAGCTTTACGAATATATTACGTTTCAAATTATACTAAAATAGTAGAATTAATCATAAATACAAACTCTCTTAAAAAAAGACGTAGCTGTTTAAACAAATGGTTTATTTTTTCAGACACAGACTTATTTTTGGATTTAACGAAAATATATTTTAAAATTTTGCAAACGAATTATGCTTTCGGTATGACTAAGAAACACTCGTGGTGGAACCGAACATTAAATATGAAGCAAGCAAGTGCCTTATTTAAAGATTTAAACCAGGCTGTTACAAATTTCATTATTTGTGTTACAACCGAAGTATGAATTATAATGAATTAGTAATTAAAGAAATTGAAATTAATACCAACTAACAGAAAGATAATCTGAATGTTTAAAATTCTCGATTAGTTTCATTAATTAAGACTCTAAACTCTTTTCTTATTTGGTATAATTAATATCTATTACTGTTACTTACGCTATACTTTATAAACTATCAATACGTGTTTATTACAACATTCAGTTAATTAATAATTGATTGTAATTTAATTAAAACTATAACTGATACGTAGCAAACGCTATTAGTAATTAAACGGGTTGGCGTATCCGAGTACGAATGCACATTATACCAGAGTAGGAAGCAAAGTTGTGCCAGGGTTGTACTGTAGGCAACCGAATATACAACCGGTACTACTTAGTTTAATCATTGTGCCTGAAGAGGTCGCAGTTTCAATTTGTTGGTAACCCATCAGCACCGGCATTCTTGTTTTGCCATTTGTTCAATGTTTATTGCGACATTATTATAAATTTGATTAACGTAAGCCTCACCAACTTCTCTAAAGTTTAGAGATTCTAGTGCGCAAATTATTTGTTGTATAAGTTCGATGTGTATATTAGACAGGCAAGTAGTTCTTGTTTTAATCCACAAACTGTTAATGTATTCTAGTAAGGACGCATGTTGTAGATTACAAAAAGTACCGTATCAAAGCGAGGGAATTTTACTTGCACCTAAAACCAGGCACGCTACCTCTTCTTGATGAAATATTCGAGTGAAAATGTTATTTAATGCCTTGTGTTAACGGTCTAAAATCCTTGATTTTAATTTAAAACAGTAAATATTAGTAGTACTTATAATATTATGTAATTTTATTTCGTATAATTCACTATTCGTCATGTTATTAGTCAAAATAGTTGTTTTAATATGCGATTTCTTTTACTCTTGATTTCTGTGGATTTTTTAAAATAAAGTAATCATTTTATATGATGCCTTATTCTTTTTATATTAGAAATAACAACAGTATGCATGTCTTTCATTGTTTTCAATTTATTTTCCTTTAGATGGAATAAAAAAAATAGTGTTCGAAATTATGTTATTTTTTAGTTATTTTAGATTTGTTCACCATAGAAAAATTCAACAAATGCCGCATTACGAAATCGAAGAACATTTAGTATATGACTAAAAAAAAACACAGAAAAGCCATTCTAGACAATAAAGGCACCACCGGTTTTACCAAACATTCAGCGGCGGCTCGTGATGAAAATTTGACCGAAAAAGCAACGTAATATTTCCTTCCTCTATTAGAGTAAGCAGTGCAGCACGAGCGGCATCTTTGTCTTTGCTTCACCAACGGAAATCCAGGAGCCGCCGCTGCAAACATTGCACATCACACGTAACCACTTCTTCGAGGAAAATTATTTAAAAATATTACATGCAGGTAATAAGGGCCGAAATTTAAATCTCCGAAAAGGATTAGAGATCAACAAAGCGCTCAAGCCGGGAAAATACGTCGTAAATTAAAACGATGATATCTGTAGTTCCCCAGTAACGACCGCCCTAATTACCTGAATGTACAATTTTAGTATACCGGGTGTGGCACTTAAGACGCCTCGGACCATAGCTCCTTTACGATAAAAGCTATCGAAAAAAATCTAAGAACAAAGTGGTGCATAGTTACCGTCGCTATGTTTTAAAAATATTTCTAATCATCAGTGGCGTGCCGTACTCCAGTGGCGTACCAAACTTATGTTTTTTTAAATGGAATGCCCTATTTTTTATTGCAGATTTGGAAAGTGCTCGACGAGTACTTATTTTTTTATCTAACATGTTATACCCTTCACTTTAGCGGTTTCGCTGTTATAACCCCTTCTTTCAAAATTGCGCCCCATTTTTGAGATTTTTTTGTAGAGAAACTAATAGACGCCGGCGCCTAAATTTTGAATTGAGGTACAGGTTAAGACCTCGTATACCTTCACATAATTTTTTTTCGGGTAATTTATGGCAAAAAAATAATTTTTGATTGATCTTCGCATGTTGTCATTTTTTCCGAAAATTTCAAATGGCACCCCCCTAAAAAAATTACGGCGTTGTACAGCCAAAACTCTAAATTTTTCATTGGTGTAAAAAAAATTACACATTGCATAACAAAATTTCGGAGAAAAAAGGAATTTCATCGCAAATGTCGGGAAACGTTTTCCGTTCCCAAGTGTGCCATGAGAAAACAAAAGATTGGTAATTGTCAAAGTAAATTATTAGACGCCAGTAGCAGCCATAAGTCATTTTTGATAAACGTTCTAAAAATGTTCCGAACTCAAGAGGAAATGGTTGACATGATATTTATTCTTGGAGAATGTAACAAGAATTGTTTCTTGGCATCACGAGTGTACGCTGCGAGATATCCGCACAGGGCACATCCAAATGAACGTGCGTTTCAAAAAGTGTTGGAGAGATTTACTACTACGGGAAGTGTGAAACGGCCAAGGAGAGTTAGAAAGAAGGCAGTTATTACCGAAAATAATGAACTGCGGTATATCACCAGAAGTTGCGGTTATGCCTCCAGCAGGAAGGTCGTCATTTCGAACATTTAGTTTAAGTTGTTAAATTTTCTTTATCTGCATTTTTCATATCATGTTGAATAAATAGGTACATACTATTATGTTGACCGTATTTGTGTATTTGTTTTGGTACTTTGACAATTACCAATCTTTTGTTTTCTCATGGCACACTTGGGAACGGAAAACGTTTCCCGACATTTGCGATGAAATTCCTTTTTTCTCCGAAATTTTGTTATGCAATGTGTAATTTTTTTTACACCAATGAAAAATTTAGAGTTTTGGCTGTACAACGCCGTAATTTTTTTAGGGGGGTGCCATTTGAAATTTTCGGAAAAAATGACAACATACGAAGATCAATCAAAAATTATTTTTTTTCCATAAATTACCCGAAAAAAAATTATGTGAAGGTATACGAGGTCTTAACCTGTACCTCAATTCAAAATTTAGGCGCCGGCGTCATGTAGTTTCTCTACAAAAAAATCTCAAAAATGGGGCGCAATTTTGAAAGAAGGGGTTATAACAGCGAAACCGCTAAAGTGAAGGGTATAACATGTTAGATAAAAAATAAGTACTCGTCGAGCACTTTCCAAATCTGCAATAAAAAATAGGGCATTCCATTTAAAAAAACATAAGTTTGGTACGCCACTGGAGTACGGCACGCCACTGATGATTAGAAATATTTTTAAAACATAGCGACGGTAACTATGCACCACTTTGTTCTTAGATTTTTTTCGATAGCTTTTATCGTAAAGGAGCTATGGTCCGAGGCGTCTTAAGTGCCACACCCGGTATAAGCGAAAATATTTTTCTTCTGTACCATTCCTAGATAATGATGTAAAAATCGAAACTAGTCGGAATAAATAGTATAAAATTGTGAAACCAACCAAGTGTCTCATTTTAACAACCCTTAATATAAAAAAAATGTTTCACCACGTATTAAACGAGAACCAAATTCAACAAATATTTTAGATTTGTTTTGCTGTAATGTCTAAACAATTGTATATGGAATATAATAACTTACGATTAATTCCATTTTCAATAATTAGATGTTTAGAACTCGCGAAGTACGTGTGGAATAAACGGGAAAGCAAGTAATAAGCGTTACTTCCTGTTGCAACAACACCGCGGTTTCCTCCGCCAAACAAGAAACGCAAATAATTTCATTCATCCCTAATTACGGCAAAGGGAAAACCCCGACGAAAACTGAATGCGGATATTTTATTATAACAAAATAATATATTCTCGGATCGAATTAGGCGGTTTTCGGGGACCTGAGCACAGCATCGTATAGTATGTGACTCGGAGTGTCTTACAAGCAGTAACAGTAATTCAGTCAAAGCAGTGTAATAATGGCAAGCAGCCCTTCCAATTTAGCCCAGGACTCTGGTAATTAAATACTAGCACACACGCGAGATCCCAAGATGGCGTCATGAAGTAGTTTGGACCTAAATTAATTTCAACTTCCCCAGGCTGTTCTATGGGTTCGAACCGCAACTCCTTGCGCTAGTTGAGTTTAGTTGTTGCGGCTTTTACCCAGGGCCCGTATACGCGAAAACCGCCCTCTCCACTTTATAAAACGCCACCCCCTCCCTTTATCTCTTAATACGTAGGCAGCCAACTATCCTATTATAATAATGATAATTTATGTTTTCTCAAATTGTTTCAATAAACTATTTTTATGATTGTATTGTATTCATTGACACTACATATTAACATGTGAGGAGCTTTTTTTCAATTCGCAACATGTTCATTATTACTTAATGTGAGATATTTAAGAAAAAGTTGTGGTAAGGAAAGCATTCAACTCTATCCGCTGAAAATTTTACTGGTTATAAAGTTTTGTACAGCAATGGAAAAAATGGTGATGTGGCCATCATGTTACTTTCTCCGACTTGATGGTATTATTTATATTTACGCTTTCATGGTTTATTTTCAATTGAAATCATATTTTAAATGTGCATCGAACGTTTCGTAGACTCGGATGAAACTGACGTTTAAAACGTCAAAATTGTGAAAGATGAAAAAATTATACTTCAAATTCAAAAACTCAGTTTACTCAAAAACTAAAGAGATTTCGAAAAAAACTTATTCTTTATAAGTTGTTCCTTTTAGCATTCTCTACAATTATTATTAACACAAATTTGCTGTAACTATTATCGTTTTATAATTATAAACCAAAAATTAAAAAAAATAAATAAATTTTTTTCTCGAATAAAAATGATTTTATGAAAAATGTTTTCAAGCAAAAGATGTTCATTTCTTTATTGTCTTCAATGTTTGTTTAAATATTTTTGTGATATTTTTCATATTTACGAAAAAATTGGCAAAAAACAAAAAATAGTTAAGGTAAACACCCACTTCCGGTGTACGAAATTTTACCAAAAGCTTTTCAGTTCTTCAGATTATCAAATAAGACGTATGTTCAAAGTTTCATATCAATTGCTTTATTGGTTTTTGAGATACAGCGCGCTCAGGAGACACACACACACACAGACACAAAATTTTTTTTTCCAGAAATTGTTGAAATGGCATCTAGGGACCCCAGAACGGATATTTCCGCAAAAAACATTTTTGAAAAAAAAATCACGATCACAATACTTTCTCGTACTTCGTAACGGAGAAAGTAAAAATGAGTATTTAATAAATCTATCACAATTTATCTGCTTAAAAAAAATATATTTATGCAATCTTTCATTTTAAAAACAAAAGGCGCACATTGTGTTTAAGGTTTGCTTTAAAAAAATGCTTTATTCCTTTCTAACAATACAGAAAACTTAATAAACAATTGAAAAAAGAACAAAAATAGACTTTCTTAAGGAATGAACTTGGTAGATGTTGCACACATTTTAAAAAGTATCTTTAAACTTGTAATTCCGTTTCTTCTCGCAAACAAATACATTCTTCGGTATCGCTGCATTCCTCTGGTCGGTCGATTATGAAATCTCGTAAAATATCGAAGTACCAGACAAGGTCGTCTTGAAGGTACCAGTTCTCTCCAAATCGTTGCTTGAGCAATTTATTAACTGGCCGTCCTTTATCTTGAGTGATACCTCGAACGTCTTGAACTCTATACAACGAAACATGGGTCATGTTCTTTCCTCGTTTAAGAAGAGACGCAGGTATATACTTTGCTATCATCATTCATACGGTAATTCATTTCAGTTTTCATTTTTACAATCGCTTGTCTATTAGCGTGAGTTTTGTAAAAAAAAATCGTTTCTGACATGATATTCCATCAACTTTCTTCAGCTCATTTCCCAAAGCTTTCAGATTGTAAACTCCCCATTCATCATTTTGCAATGAGTGAATAGTACCAAACTGTTTATAAAAGTTTTCATAATCTTTAGGTAGTATTATAGTAGAATGTTTCTTTAACTCTTTTTCTACCCTACGAATGGCCACGTACTGGAAAAACGACTTTAATTTCATGAAGATCTTTTGGTGACTCTTTAGTAACCACCACAACAGCAGGTGCATTAAGTGGGCATTTGTATTTTGCCCCTGCAACCGTCGCAGAAGAGTCTTAACTTTTGCGGGGTATTGTCATCGGTAAAAGCGCTGTTGCGCAAAAAAATGCACAAGTGCAGATCCAATTTCGTTTGATCCCCTTCCAGACAGATTTTCCGTCCAGGTGTAAAAATGTGGGTTTTTTTTTTAAGAGATAACAACAATACAAAACGCATAAAAAGCAATCTGAAGTGAATAGTACGCTTCTTGTATTGGAAGTTTTGGTAAGTTGTGAATCTGCTGGAGGTCAAAACACAATGAAAGTGTCTCTTCAGATTCTTCTTTCATATTATCATATTATTTCATTTCATGCCACTATCGGAAACTTTACACTAGAACAAAATTAAACTTTTACAAATTGCGCATTTCGAGGCTACGCAATGAAATTCGAAGAGTACTGGAGGAAGATCACAAACAATTCATTTTAAACGCAGAAAACGACATCAAAAATAATCCGCAGAAAGTATGGTCATATGTCAATGATAAAAAAGGTCAATCTAGAATTCCTGGATTTATGCAGTTAGATACTGTAAAATATTCAACTCCTCTGGACATAGTGAATGGCTTCGCTAGCTATTTTAAATCAGTATATAGTAGCCATTCAGTTTACATACCACATTCAAAACCAAAGGAGTTGAATAATAACATACTAATACTACAAACCATTTCTGAGGATGATATTCTCACTGCTGTAAAAAAATTAAAAAAGAAATTCACCTCAGGTCCTGATAACATTCCAGCGTTCTTAGTCACTGATTGCATATCCTGTTTTCTCAAACCGTTACTTCATATATTTAACTTATCTCTATTAAACGCAACCTTTCCTGATTTGTGGAAAGTTGCTAGTATTACACCAGTTCTAAAATCGGGTAACAAAAATGATTTGAGAAATTATAGACCTATATGCATTATAAACAACTTTGCAAAAATATTTGAATCAATATTGTTCACCCTAATATACACTCATGTTCAAAATGCCTTAACAACTAGACAGCATGGATTTGTAAAAAAACGTTCCACTGTATCCAATCTTATGAACTTCACTGAGTATATATCGGGCGAGCTAGATAATAGAAAACAAGTAGATGTAATCTATACTGATTTCCAAAAGGCTTTTGATTCTTTAGACCAACGATTAATAGTACATCAGCTCAGTAATTTTGGTATTGGAAATCATACTGCCAAACTTATTCGGTCATATCTTACAAATAGACAACAATATGTTGAACATAAAGGCTACTTTTCTGATATGATTTGTCCCTCTAGTGGTGTACCGCAAGGGTCGAATCTTGGACCTCTTTTATTCTTGCTCTTCATCAATGATATTGTTGACAATATTGAATCAAATATTCTTATATATGCTGACGATGTCAAGCTATTTAGCACTGTAAATACAGTGGCCGACTGTTACAAACTTCAATGTGATCTTGAACGTATAAATAACTGGTGTAAAACTAACAGCATCTCGCTTAACATTAAAAAATGCAAATGCATCACATTTGCCAGAAGATCTGATCAAATTCGTTACAGCTATAATATTGATGAAATATCCCTGGAACGCTGTGAAACAATTCGAGATCTAGGGGTTATATTTGACTCCAAGTTAACATTTATACCTCATATCACATATATCTGCAGCGCTAGTTTCAAAATGTTTGGTTTTGTTAAAAGAACCTGCCAGGCCTTCAATAATATTAACGTCATTAAACAACTTTATTTTGCGTATGTTCGTTCTAAGCTTGAATACGCTGCTGTAGTATGGTCTCCAGCATATGCTACTCATGTTAATAGTATTGAGAGAGTACAGAAAAGATTTGTTCGTTTTTTGTATTATAAAAGTGTGTATGTGTATCCCGATCATACTATTAGTTATCACGATTTACTGTCTTTTTTCGATATGTCCACCCTCGCAACACGCCGTAATATTTCAAAGATGGTTTATTTATATAAAATATTACATTTTAAACTTGATTGTCCTAGGTTACTATATCTTGTAAATATCTACACACCGCGCACTGTTACTAGGTCTACGGCTCTGTTTCGTTATAATAAATGTAATACCAATTCTCATTTCAACTCACCACTTAATTCTATGATGCGCTTTTATAATTCAATACATCATTCAGTTGATTTATTCAACACAGATTTATCAACCTTTATTGCTGCTCTTAATACCCTTTGCTAATTTCTAAAAAAAATTATTCATTTTATTAGTGTTATTATTTTTGCTGATTTAGTAGTTTCGTGCAATTTAATTGCAATATTGTTTTATTGTTTTAAGTTACTTTTTTGTTGTATTAGTAGGATTGCTTTAATTATAAGTTAAAAACTCTCAATTACATTATATTTTCTCTTTTATTTTAAGCTACTTAGTTTTTATATATTTTTTCCCTGTAATAAGATGTAAGATCTGTTGGGAAATAAACATATTATTATTATTATTATTATTATTATTATATTTAAATGAAATTGTTTGGTTCTCGTTTGATGAACTTTCAAAAGTCTCTTAGGCTCAGCTGCGGATTCCTCACATGTTGCAAGTTTGATTTGATTCTTAAGCCTCTCACAATAGCTGCAAATATCGGTGACAAGACTTCCAAATCCCAGGTTAAACTGCGTTGAAAATATCTTGTGAAAGAAGGCGTAATTGGCTTGAAGATCTTAAGCAACACTGTCGTTATACATCTTTAACATTTTAGAAATGCTTAATTCGGCGGGTAAGTAAAGACGTTTTAATCTTCCTCTACCATAATGACTTTCTCGCGCCTTGAAATGACCAATGAAACTCCTAACGCTTTCGCGTTTTGATAACAGTTTATCTCCCCATTGCGACCCCCCTCGAGATTCACGCATTTCATAGCCTTGTTGAATATGTTTCGCAACCCACCAAATTCTCCAACGACTAACTTCAAATAATTTGGAAAAAAAAGTTTTGCACACTGTAAACTGTTTGGTTTTATAGCGAATTTTGTAGATATTTTGAATGCTGTGTGGCTTATGAGTCTTGACATTTTCTCGTCCGCGATGTCTTCTTGGCAACGCAACACTTATTAGAGTACTTAATCGCGAGTTTTGATTCATTTTGTTATTGTTTTTGAAAAC
Source organism: Ocypus olens (assembly GCA_910593695.2). Classification (NCBI taxonomy): domain Eukaryota; kingdom Metazoa; phylum Arthropoda; class Insecta; order Coleoptera; family Staphylinidae; genus Ocypus; species Ocypus olens. Next base: position 8,033,434 of record OU343054.1, on the reverse strand, counting down.
AATTTTCTTTGCCAGAAGTAACACTTTTCGGTCAAAATGCTAACAATCAAAATGGTTGCCATTATTTTTTGGATGCTTGCAAGGAATGCGCCATCTTGTTAAGTCCAAATCTTGAGGTTGATATCTGAGTAAACCGGAAAATAAAAATATTCAGAAATCGTATCCTCAAAACTAAAAATCAACTTACTTGCTATTTCTAGATATCAACCGTTCTGCTTGTTTTACTCTTTTTCTTTGTCTGCTGCCCCGACTGCTTTTGGCTACTAAAACACGCTCACCATCTATTCTTGGCACAAATTTGTGGTTTTGCGTACTTAAAACATGCAGCGCAAACACTTCCCGACTATTCCAATACTTCAATAAACTTCTAATGGGTATTTTGTGGACTTGTTTCACTTGGAGTACAGCAAAATCGATGTTGCACTTTGAATACAAATTTTTGTGGACATGTTGCGATTTGAACTAAGGATTGTTTCTATACGCGAAGTCTCGATGCGTTTTGAAAAGAGAAGAGGTTTTTAAAATGTGTATTTCAATCAGCACTAGCAGCGACATCTCTTATATAATTTCCGAAATAAAACCAATTTTATTTGTGCAAATTTTTAGTAATCTAACCTAACCTGCAAACTTTAAATTGAAACCGGGAAATATTTTTGGCCGTTTTATGCCAAATAACGTTTACTTTTTTAATTGAAGCAGTTTAAAATAAATTTGTACATTTTTAAATTTGAAGTGCTGATTTAAGTTGACTTCGCTGAAAATTACTCTTTGGTATCACATGATGAGATACAAGCTGCCCATTGGTGACAAAAGCAAATAACAATTTTTACTTTCTACGGAATCATTCGAAATAGTTAGTGATGACCTTACCTGTAGTAAATATGCCATCTTTGTTTACATAAAGAATATTATAAGAGTACTGCACGATGCATTTAAAGAGATTAATAAGATTACATTTTTCTGACGGTTGTGCGGCACAATTCAAGAATAAATATATTCTTTAAAACATGATTTTTTTCAACTAATTTTAGCAGAATCATTGCGCACAATGAAATTTTTTTGCCACGTCTCATGACAAAGGAGCTGGAGATGGAATGGTCTAGTTAAAAGATTGGTGTGGACGGATGTGTGTATTTGACTTTTACCAATGTGTCAAGGCTAAGGTAACAAACATGCATGTAATGTGAATTACCAAAAGCGAAATAGAAGAGAATACAGATATATTGGATGGAAGATTGAAAAACTATTCACTCAATAAAATCACTGTTTTATGGACGAAAGTCCGAATTATTTAATCACCAAACGTACTTTTGAATCATCAAAAGATTTATGTACCAATATTAGTTAACCTAAGTTTTTATACCATTTGTCGTTACTATTGATGTTTTATAAGCTTTTAATTAAAGCATCTGCTCAAAGAACATATTAACTCGCAAATTTTACAAAAGAGAGTTAAGCACTGAATAACGTTGTATAGTACTTAATACAAGAGCCAAATAAAAGGCAATGCCTTCGTTTTAAATTTCCCTTCTCCAATAAAATATTTAGTTCGTAATTTTGCCAAATTTTTGTGAAAAAACGTAATTACTTGCGCATGTGGTTATCTGAGGTTTACTTGCTTCATTATGTCGGCGATGAATTTGTCAACATCTTTGAGAAACACATTAAACCGTGGTAAACAAAGGTATCGCAAATGTTTCCCGGTGGCAACATAATAAAGCAAAGGTCTCAAGATGTAAGGGGAAGAATTGTACCGTAAAAAGCTCTTCCAGAAGAGGTAAGTCAAAGAACGTTAATGAACTATTCTGGCGCTGACATTTAAATGGCAAGTGTGTGCAATTCAAAGTTGTGGTATTAGTATAAACTATAGACTAGTAGTACAGAAATTTGAACATTTCAGTGTTTAATGCAATGATGTATCACGTGACATGTAAACTTCTTCAAAATCAAGTATGCCGGAATAATAATGGAAAGTAATAAAACAAAATTTATTTATAATAGCGAACTGTCATATAAACTTAACTACAAAAAGGATAAACGTTAAATTACTCAAATAATCCACCATTATTTGCAATGCAAAGTTGGCACTGTTTCTGAACACCATTCATTACTTTACCGATAGTATTACCATTAATACTGTGCAATGCCTCAAGTACTGCTTTCTACCGGTATGCAGGATCATAGATTTCATTTTTAACAGTACCTTATAAAAAAAGTATCACATGCAGTCAAATCAGGTTATCTTGCAGGTCAACGTACCATTCTATTAGCCACAATTACTCTATCATAAAGTCGCTCTTTTGAATAGTCCATACCGACACGAGCATTATGCAAATAATACCCATCCTGTTGAAACCACATCCGTCTAGTAGTCTCTAGTGACAACTCTTCTATTAAGTCTTTGATCTCCTTTTGTAAAAATTATTTTTTTGGCCGTTAAACTACCATTAAAAATAATGGGACTTATTAATCTATTATTTACAATGCCTCACCAAACATTAAAAAAATATCTAACTTGGTTTTGAACTGGAAAAATCAGCTGTAAGTTATTTTGAGAGTAGTAATGCTTATTATGTCTATTAAACATACCACAGTTGGTAAACATAGTTTCATCTGTCCACAAAACAATATTCTTGAAATTGGGATTTGCGTTCACTTGGCCCAAATACCAGTTGCAAAAGTGCATCTCCAGGTCTTAATCTTTGAGATGGTTTAAATTTATATCACTTGTTCTTGTATTTCTTGCAAATCTCGGAAACTCGAGTCTTTGGACCACCTACACTCTGCAAAATTTCTTTAGAAGAAACACAATTTAATTCCAAATAAAAAAAAGTGCAAAAAATTTACAAAAATGTTGAAGAGCAAAAAAAGGTCCTTCCAAAAATTTACATTTCAACATGCTAACAACAAATTTCACGAACATTCATGAGTCATTTTGAGTCAGTAATTTCAATGAGATCTATTCTATCTACTCGACTATTTTGGATGAGTCGTCTCTTTGAATCAATTCACTCACGAGTTACCCATCTCTAGTGGTAAATTATTAATCACGTAATGTAGACAGTTGTTTCATGTGTATACTTTATTGAAGCAAAGACATCATTTTTTATTGTTCGCTGGCGCAGTAAGGGCAAACTATTGAAGCGATTTTATTATTTAAGAGAAGAAGTTTGATTAATTAAGAGGACAGGCTTAAGCTGGTCCTACATTTGAGAGATGATCACGGTTATCTGATTTTGCATTTAATATCACCTGTCACATGAACGAGCAAACTACAATTATGCAGAAACAAGGATAATTTGTCCACGAGCATGACCCATATAAAGTTTTTTCAAAACAAATGGTATCCAGGGACCCCAAAACGGATATTTCTATAAAAAAAATCACGATCACAATACTATCTGGTACTTTGTAACGGAGAAAGTAAAAAGTGGGCTAGGTGCCCTACCAGTAATATTGAAAAAGCTCCTGAAACATCAGAAGAAATCACAAATTTAAATGCCTTTTTGGACAATCTCCCAAAGGTGGAGTCACATTACTGCCGGGCTTCGTCATCAAAATTATATCTGGAGCCAATATGGCAGTCAAAAGCCGATCTATATAGAACTTACAAAAATGAATTTTGCAAAAAATTTTGATGCTCTTTCTCGAGCAACTTTTTCTAAAGCGTTCGATAATGGTAATTTGTCATTGTATCAACCAAAGAAAGATATATGTGATGTATATGTTGCATTTGAAACTCACAACTCAGAAAATGAGTATCAACATCACATCACCTTGAAAGATGAAGCAAGGTCTGAGAAAAATAATAATAAACTTTCTGTTTACCAAGGATTTACATGCCCAAAATCCAATGTGTCTTCTTTATATCACAAAGACAAAATTGGTGATACACAAATTCACTATCTACGATTTAAAACGTCGTAAAGGGTACTGTTTCCTTTGGAACGAAACAGAAGGAGGTCTAACCACAATTGAGTTTTCATCAATAATAGTTCATTTTCTTCTGAAATTTATGGATGTTTATCTCTCTCAAAAAAATATTGACATCTTTTACTGCGACGGATGTACATATCAGAATCGACATTCTACGTTATATAATGCATTGTATAATTTAGCAATTGAAATATAACGGTCATTTACAAGTAACAAAAATTAAAATAAAAAATAAACGAGATACCGCTTTTAAAATCGAAATCGAAAAAAACCTTGAAACGGTATTCACTGACCCAAACAAGTGGCCAACTGATCTCAAAATACAAAAGTATTCTTTTTTTGCAGAACCCAAAAGAACACAGCAAATAAATTAGTAATACACAACAATCACACAACCAATGAACCGGATACATCACTAATACATATAAATATAAGGTCTATAAATAATAAACTACCGATTTTGAATGAAATGCTTAAAAGTCACAACAATTGCCAACTTTTGGGAATCACTGAACACTGGCAAACGGAAAGTAATATGAATCAAACAGCAATTGTAGAATTCAAATTGGTATCATCGTACTCAAGAATGCCTACTACCGAACACACAACCGCATACGGCGGAGCAGCATCTACTCCAGGAAGGACTTCATATGCAGAGATCGTGCGGACATAAAGAAGATTGCAGTTTGCGGAGTCTTTGAGTGTGCAGCAGCTGAATGGACCATTCGAAATAAAACATTCGTGTGTGTGGTAGTGTATCGCGCACCAGGTCACAATTCAATTAGTAATTTTTTAACAATATTTGAGTTACTATTACAGAAGTTATACTTCGAACAGGGAACCTACTTAATAGCGGGAGACTTTAATAATATAGACTTGAAAAGCACATCAACACAAGCTATAATTTTCAATAATATCAAAAAGTCGTTTAATGCAACAGCCACAGTTACATGCACAACACGAGTAACCCAATGTACCGAAATAATAATCGATAATATTATTACAAATATGAACAATAACTATAAAACATGTGTATTTGAAACACATCTATCTGACCATCATGCCCAAGAATTATTAACAATAGCTCTAAAACTAGTAATATTAAAAAAACGCAAATTCACTCAAGATAATATAAATAAATTTGTTTCCATTGTAAAAACTAACGTAGATTAGAGATATTCGTAATTAATGATGTTAACCAGGCATGGGACAACTTCATAAACATAATCAATGCAGTACTGAACGCGTCCTGTCCTAAAGTCACCCAGCTACCCAAACGGTCTAAAGTAACCATCACACCGATCCCACAATAATCAACATAAAAAAGATGCTAAACTATTTATCTGTCGTTAAACATTATAACACTGATGCAAAAGCATTGTATTCCACACTAAAAAAGGAATACGACATGCAAATACGGGAACAAAAAAAAAAATTATACAAGAAATTTCAAACAGTGATAACAAAACCAAAACCACTTGGTCAATAATTAATAACATGGTAGGAAAAAATAATAACTAAGATGAAACTAATAATTGTCTGCTTGGTAAAGGAAATGAAATAAATAATTTTTTTAACAAAATTGCTAATGACGAAACTGACTAAATTCCGTATCGCCCCTTTCTTTGCAGAATAGATAGACAAATAAACTCTATGTTCTTCAAGCCAACAAATGAATCGGAGATTTTTAATACTATTACATCATTGAATAATAAATCATCCCATGGTTATGATGAAATATCAAGTAAATTAATAAAGTCAGCTATCAATGAACTTGTGTGTCCTCTTACCCATTTGATCAACAATCTGCCTCAAAAAGGAATATTTCCGGATTGCTTAAAAGTAGGCATCATAATAATAATTCAAAAAAGGAGATCAATCCAGTTTCAGTAATTACAGACCAATAATTTTGTTATCAATTTTTTCCAAAATAATCGAGATGATGAGTTATTTTTTAGCACAAAAATTACTCCATAGTGCACTTCAGTGGCTTCATAAAAAATAAGTTGACAAACACAGCCATATTTGACTATATAACTGAAGTCATGAATGCCCTCGAGCAGTCAAAGGTTCCATTAGGAATTTTTAAATATTATATTTTTTTATAACAAAAATAAAAAATATATAAATAATAAAATAAAATACAAAATTTTACTCGACAAACTCGAGTATTACGAAGTGAGAGGCATTGGTAACGATTTGATTCGATTGTACTTAACAAACAGAACTCATAAAACAAAAATCTGCGGTAACATGTCAGAGTTAAAAACAATAAACATAGGGATACCGCAGGGTAGCATTCTGGGCCCCTTTCTATTTGTTCTATATGTCAATGAGCTACCGAGAGTAATTAACTAGGAAAATATACTCACTACTACATATGCCGATGACACTAGTTTTCTAATATCAGGTGAAAATAATATCACATCAATTCACAAAGCAAACCAGACTTTTACTGCCGCTCAGGAATGGATGGAAATGAATAAATTATCAATAAACAAATCTAAAACTAATATTATCATATTTAGCACAAAAAATACTCAAAACATACCAGAGAACATACATATAAATAATGAAATATTTGAGATTAAAAATAAAACAAATTTTTTGGGGTTAGTAATTGACAGCAATCTAAATTGGCACTCTCATTGTGATCAACTACTGTCAAGATTGAACTCAACCTGCTATGCTCTGAGAGTTCTAGGACAAACTCTGGACACCTCCTCGTTAATCATGGTATATCAAGCAAATTTTGAAAGTTTACTATGATATGGAATAATACATTACGGCTATTCTACACATGCAAAAAAAATATTTATTATTCAAAAACGTGCATTAAGAATTATGTTAAATATGAAACTAAATGAAAGCTGTAAAGGCATATTTAAAAAAAAAAACTGGTATACTAACATTTTATAGCTTGTTCATATACGAGATATTGATCTTCAGTTTTAAATACAAAGATAAATTCAGCTCTCATAAAACAATCCACTCATACAACAATCGGAATATAGACAACTATACCGTCCCACTCCATAGACTTTCCTTGTTCTAAACATCATCAATGTACGTTGCATTGAGGATGTTCAATGTCTTGTCAAAAAACATACAAAATATCTCGAGTGAACGTGTATTCAAAAAGAATTAAAACACTTCCTAGTCGTATTATTATTATAACTCAGAAGTATCTGCAGAAAGGCCATACTCAAATGGAGGCTGATAGTATGCATTCTAATATTGAACGAATCATTAGAAAGAGAAATATTAATATTCCAGCTGATTATGTAACAATTTGCAAAAGTGATTGTCAAAAATAGAAAGAGAAACATTAATATTCCAGCTGATTATGTAACAATTTGCAAAAGTGATTGTCAAAAATCCCCATATTCAGTTGAATATTTAACACATGACTTTTTAAAAAAATTTCATTAATTAATTTTTTTTACTACAATTAGACCAGGTAAAAAAATTGGTGATCCTGTGGTTAGAGATATTAAAGCACTGAAATACAGTAATGAAGGAATTTTCTTCAAACTACGACATTCCAATTTGGAATGGGTCCGTCTACCCATTCGGATTAATTGAAACGCAAAGATTATGACTTTCAACTCTATCATCACTGTACAGGGAAAGATTAAAAATAAAAAATAAAAATTCCAGCATCTTCAGCAATTAAAACGCAGTTTTCCGGCTGATTACCACTCATATTATAATAATATTCCTCATAAAATTGATTAAATAAAGAAAAACTTTTATTTGATGTTGTTATTATAATGTCTTTACTTGCGATGAAAAGTGCTTAACTCCCAAAACAATTTTTATAGCTACAAGGAATTTGAAGTAACTCCATTTTATATCATAAGTAATACAAAATTTTAAAATTTAACATTAAAAACCTATTTTAAAACCTTTCTTCTGCAAAGACTAATATATTTTGTCCTTTAAATTGATATAATGGCGTCTATATTTAGTTTTTTTGCTGTCCTGTAAAATATGGTCAAGAGGAGTTAAGCACTTTGCGATTTACACTCACGATATGTACAATAATGTCTCTCTTCGCCAATACTTATTATTGTAATTTTTTCCAAAATAAATAACTTGAACTCAAAAAACACATCAAGGATGATTAATACTAATTTGGAAAATATTACTCGTAGGAACATCACTTTTCAATAAAATGGTGAACATGTTAAAATCCAAAAATATGCAGTGTCCAAAACTATACTGAAATCATCAGTTGTTGCTGATTGTTTACGCTTTGCAATTTCTGCCCTTGTTTCTTTTACCGTTTGAGAAAGGTTTAGATGCGGATATTTATTGTTTAAGTCCGTTAGAAATACCACGTTTTCACGCATTTGCTTAAGATGCTTATCAAACCTGGTATACAATCAGATTTTAAGCATTTTTTGGGGAATGCTAGATTGAATAATTGATATAAATTTATCAAAACATATGTCAATATCCTCACTGTTATAGACTGAACTCCAATTTGCGGTGTCGAGTATTTGTAAGAGTATAACGAAGCCGCTTTCTGTTATAGGTTGAACGATGCTCGAGCTACTTTGTTTGTTGTTGTACATTTTTAAACATATTTTCTGTCCACGGTGATCAGATAGACCAGTGCTAATGACAGTGGAATCATATTTTATATTTTTGCTAATAGCGCTATTTACTAACAATTATCTAGACAATTATTTATCCTTGTATGTTCATGGATTGTTATATCATAACAAAAAGATTGAATTAGATCTTTAACCTCTGGACGCCACATGTGGCGACAAGCAAGAAAAAAAATGTACAAATTAAAAAAAATTACCACTTTAGCGCCACCTAGGTAATATATTTTTTTAATATTTTTTTGCATAAATAAGTTTATGATACTGGAATAATATTTCGTAGAAAACCGTAACAACAACAAAAAAGTAAATTTTCAATAAACCTGGGATTATGCTATAGTCAAAGCAGCATGGGCGCGAAGTGGTTAAGATAATTATAATTTATGTCATTAGTACCAAACCGTACATTAAAATGACCGGCAGCAATAACGTATTGCTTTTTTACAGCAGAAGCGCATTACAAATATTTCGGATAAAATGAGCACAAAGAAAAGTCACTCACCCGAAAACATTACGGCGTCCAACAGCTTACTCTCGGACTTACTTTACCTCTTCTTAACTTGCTAAAGGTGTCCTATGAAGTCAGGCGGAGATCGTTCCTTCTTGCCCCCTCCAAGATGAATGGATGGAATGGAAAGGAAAATCCCACACTAGCACTGTAATCCAAGGGGGTTTGCAAGTTTTAATACCGAAAAAAAAAACGGTATTAAATCCTGCAAACCCATCACTGATAGTCTTGCACAAACAAACTTCCCGTTTAAGGGAAGCAACACGCGCTCGCGGCGAAAACCCGCGGCCGAAATGTCGAAGAAATGGTTTTCGGAAAAATAATAGATCGCGATTCGTACATTCTTCGCGGCGGCGATGTGCAGACTGGTGTTATCAGTCGGGCCCGGGCAAGACGAGCCGATAAGAATTCGAAATCGCACAAAAAAATTTGCCTTCGGGCGTCTAATCGCCAATCACGAGGCTCCACACACTTTCCAGTTCAAAAACTCTGCGGCGATTGGGCAATTAAAATTTGATATTGCAACGTCTGCTTCGAAATGTGCAGGAAAAAATCTGTACAAAAAACCCAATATTTAAATCGTTCCACCTTATCAATCAAATGACGAAGAAAATAATACAAAACGATTCTTTAGTTTCGGTAAACAATTTTCTTTCAGTAAATAAAATAAAATCCATAATAAATAATTTCACATTCTGACAAATGTACGCAGATAGACCATGCGAATTTCTCGAGCGTTAAAAAAATATACAAAAACAATTGCTAAAAACTTAAAATTTTGTTATTTTCCTCAAAATTACGTCTGCTTTAAGATCCAGTTAAAATCCGTAAACATTTTTCACAAGATTTCAAAATAATCGCCAGAGAACTAAATTTTTTATAAATCAAAAATTGCGAATTGCTCGAGCGTTCAAAAAATATACAAAAACGATTGCTAAAAACTTGAAACTTTACAAATTTCCTTAAAATTAGTTCTGCTTTAAGATCCATTTAAAATCCGTAAACATTTTTCACTGGATTATAAAGTTTTTATAAATCAAAATTTGCGAATTTCTCGCGCGTTAAAAAAATAGACAAAAACAATTGCTAAGAACTTGTAACTGCAAATTTCCTCAAAATTACTTCTGCTTTAAGATTCAGTTAAAATCTGTAGACATTTTTTACTAGAATTCAAAATAGTTGCAAGAGAACTAAAGTTTTTATAAATCAAAAATTGCGAATTGCTCGAGCGTTAAAAAAATATACAAAAACCATTGCTACAAACTTGAAACTTTACAAATTTCCTCAAAATTACGTCTGCTTTAAGATCCAGTTAAAATCCGTAAACATTTTTCACCAGGTTTTAAAATAATCGCCAGAGAAATAAAGTTTTTATAAATCAAAAATTGCGAATTGCTCGAGCGTTAAAAACATATACAAAAACAATTGCTAAAAACTCGAAACTTTACAAATTTCCTTAAAATTACTTCTGCTTTAAGATCCAGTTAAAATCTGTAGACATTTTTTACTAGAATTCAAAATAGTTGCAAGAGAACTAAAGTTTTTATAAATCAAAAATTGCGAATTGCTCGAGCGTTAAAAAAATATACAAAAACCATTGCTAAAAACTTGAAACTTTACAAATTTCCTTAAAATTACTTCTGCTTTAAGATCCATTTAAAATCCGTAAACATTTTTCACCAGATTTCAAAATAATCGCAAGAGAACTAAAATTTTTATAAATCAAAAATTGCGAATTGCCCGAGCGTTCAAAAATATACAAAAGCAATTGCTAGAAACTTGAAACTTTACAAATTTCCTCAAAATTACTTCTGCTTTAAGATCCAGTTAAAATCCGTAAACATTTTTCACAAGATTTCAAAATATTTGCCCGAGAACTAAAGTTTTTATAAATCAAAATTTGCGAATTGCTCGAGCGTTAAAAAAATATACAAAAACCATTGCTAAAAACTTGAAACTTTACAAATTTCCTTAAAATTACTTCTGCTTTAAGATCCATTTAAAATCCGTAAACATTTTTACAAGATTTCAAAATAATCGCCAGAGAACTAAAGTTTTTATAAATCAAAAACTGCGAATTGCTCGAGCGTTCAAAAAATATACAATAACCATTTCTAAAAACTTGAAACTTTACAAATTTTCTCAAAATTACTTTTGCTTAAAGATCCATTTAAAATCCGTAAACATTTTTCACAAGATTTCAAAATAATCGCCAGAGAACTAAAGTTTTTATAAATCAAAAATTGCGAATTCCTCGAGTGTTCAAAAAATATACAAAAACCATTGCTAAAAACTTGAAACTTTACAAATTTCCTCAAAATTACTTCTGCTTTAAGATCCAGTTAAAATCCATAGACATTTTTTACTAGAATTCAAAATAATTGCAAGAGAACTAAAGTTTCTTATAAATCAAAAATTGCGTATTGCTCAAGCGTTAAAAAAATATACAAATATAATTGCTAACAACTTGAAACTTTACAAATTTTCTCAAAATTACTTCTGCTTTAAGATCCAGTTAAAATCTGTAAACATTTTTCACCAGATTTCAAAATGATTACAAGAGATCTAAAGTTTTTATAAATCAAAAACTGCGAATTGCTCGAGCGTTCAAAAAATATACAAAAACCATTGCTAAAAACTGGAAACTTTACAAATTTCCTCAAAATTACTTCTGTTTTAAGATCCATTAAAAAGTCGTAAACCTTTTTCACTAGATTTCAAAATAAACGCCAGAGAACTAAAGTTTTTATAAATAAAAAATTGCGAATTACTCGACCGTTCAAAAAATATACAAAAACAATTGCAAAAAACTTGTAACTGCAAATTTCCTCAAAATTACTTCTGCTTTAAGATCCATTTAAAATACGTAAACATTTTTCACCAGATTTCAAAATAATCGCAGGAGAACTAAAGTTTTTATAAAGCAAAAATTGTCCGTGTTTGGAACTCTGTAAACACAAAGCACGCACAAGTGAAGAGATGGTATTTGGATGGCACTAAATTCACATACATTTTCAATAGACATCTTAGCGACATTGTCAAGCACTTTAAACGGTAGGTCTTCACGTACCATTATTTCAGAAATTGAAAAAAAAAATTTTAACTTTAAATATTTTAATGTATCAAATGTCTCATTTCTTAAATAATAATTAATTAAATAAATTTAATTTCTGTAATAAAAGAAAACAAAAAAGACAAAATATTTTTACACAGTCGTAAAGAGAATAAAAAGGGCTACAAATTTGGTGAAATAAAAAAAAATGGTTTCCATTTAAAAAAATGTCTATGACGTCTACGTGAAAGACTAGTAATATCATACTATTTTTAAGGACGCTAAAAAGTGCGCAATAGAAAAACAAAAATCGACGTGTCCGAGGATTTTTTTCTGGAACTTCTCATTTCATAAATACCGAATTTGTTCCAGTTAAAGTTTCCACCCAATACTTCTACAGAAAGTCAGTTGTTGGTCATCAAATTTTAGTTTTCTTCTTCAGTATATTTGGCAAAGATTAAAGATCCTGATAAAATAAATGTGGAATTTACAAATGTGTACTTTTTGCCATCAGAATTCTTCTGGCGCAGCCATTTTTATCACCGGCTAGTTTTAGATAATTTTCTTTAAATGGTTATAAAGAAACTTTATTAATGAATTAGCTGTCGAAGTCTTAAGGATCTGTCGGAATAAATGTGGAATTTATTAAAAAATTTCTGGCAAATGTATATTTTTTATCATGAAAATTTGTATTCTTGCGCAGCCATCTTTTATCACCAGCTAGTTTGAATATTTTTTTTATAGTTCCAAAGACACATTATTAAAGATTAATCTGCCAAAGTTTCAAGCATCTGATAGAATAAATGTGGAATTTATAAAGCAATTTCTGGAAAACGTGTATTTTTGGTCATCAGAATTTACCTCCTAGCGCAGCCATTTTTATGACTGGTTAGTTGAGATAGATTTCTTTAAATAGTTATAAAGACACATTATTAACGATTAACGTTTCAAAATTTCAAGCCTCTGTTGGAAAAAATGTGGAATTTACACAGCAATTTTTGTCAAATGTATATTTTTGGTCATCAAAATGTATCTTCTAGGGAAATTCTAGAGACACATTATCGAATATGAATCCACCTAAATTTCAAGCAAATGTGCAAAAAAATATTAAATTTACACCGCAATTTTTGGTCAAAGTGCATTTTTAATTATCAAAATTTTCCCTTTTTTTGTTCCTACAAAAACTTTTTTGGGTAATTTTCTTTAGGTACTTGCAAATCTCCGTTAATCAAGGTTAATCGTTTAAAATTTCAATCATCTGGAATTTACAGAGCAATTTCTTACTTTTGTTGATCAATATGTTCGTTCTGGCGCTTCCATTTTTGTTGCTGCAAATTTCGGATAATTTTCTTGAGGTAGTCAAAACACTTTCACTAAGATTAATTTGTCAAAATTTTCGGAATTTTCCAATTCTTTTGTCACTCCAAAGTTTTTTGGGTGATTTTCTTTAGACACTTGCAAATCTCCGTTAATGAAGATTAATCGCTTAAAATTTCAATCATATTTAAATTTTGACAAGCGTCATTTTTCTTTCATTTAAATCGGAGGTTAAACACATTCCACATGATAAACAGATATAAAAACAATTGCCGTCGACTTGGAACTTTCAAATTTCTTCAACGTGCAGTTATAATTTCTTTCTTGCAAAAATTGGCAAACACCCCACTGGCATTTCGAAATATTCGATTATTAACTCTTAACGGGCACTGTGGATTTAATTGCTGTATAACAAAATACCGGATCATTTGAAACAACTAGGCTTAAATAGATTTAAAAAAGAAATAAAGAACCTGCTAATCCTAAATTCTCCATATTCTATTCAAAAATTTACTTCTTTATTGTGAACCTTAATTTAAATGTTTGCCTTCTTTTTTTTTTCTTTTTATATTATGCGACAAAATACTGTAATAACGTTAAGTAATTTTTTTAATATTTATATGACGAATGTATCTATACTTTGTATGGTTAACACATAATAAAGATCAATATCAATATCAATATCAAATAGACCCGGACGCACACTTTACCTCAAATTTTCGGCGCGAAGATTATTTTTTCTATTCTCCCTCCCATATATATTTCAAACGTATTTCCCCATCAGCTGTGTATATTTCAAGTCTATCGGCTCTTTAGTTTTCTCGTGATAGATAATCAAAATAAACGGACGTCTTATTTTGTGGGTCTAATAGACCCAAGAGTGCCCGAAATGTAATTAAAAAAAAAAATCAAAAATAAAATTGGGTTTTTTTTCGTATTTTGGTGAATTAATCTAAATTTATCTAGCACTTTAAATAAAACAGTTTCTTTGTTAATATCACACTTTATTTTTTAGTTCCAAAAATGTATCACGAAGTTAAAGCTTCAACCATAAATCAATTTATCTAACAATTATTTTTACTTTCTCCGTTACGAAGTACGAGAAAGTATTGTGATCGTGATTTTTTTTTCAAAATTTTTTTTTACGGAAATATCCGTTTTGGAGTCCCTAGATGCCATTTCAACAATTTCTGAAAAAAAAAATTGTGTCTGTGTGTGTGTCTGTGCGCGCTGTATCTCAAAAACTTCTAGACCAATTGATATGAAACTTTAAACATACGTCTTATTTGATAATATGAAAAACTGAAAAGCTTTTGGTAAAATTTCGTACACCGGAAGTGCGTGTTTACCTTAACTGTTTTTTTTTTTCTTAAATATGAAAAATATTACAAAAATATGAACATCTTTGGTTTGAAAATATTTTTCATAAAATCATTGCTATTCGAGAAAAAAAATGTATTAATTTTTTAAAAAATTATGAAACGCTAATAGTTACAGCAAATTTATGTTAATAATAACTGTAGAGAATGCCAAAATGAACAATTCATGAAGAATAGGTTTTTTTCAAAATCTCTTTAGTTTTTGAGTAAACTGAGTTTTCGAATTTGAATTTTGACGTTTTAAACGTCAGTTTTATCCGAGTCTAGGAAACGTTCGATGCACACTTAAAATATGATTTAAATTGAAAATAAACCATGGAAGCGTAAATATAAATGATACCATCAAGTCGGAGAAAGTAACATGATGGCCACATCACCATTTTTTTACAATACGTAAATTGTGTTTTTAATGTATTTTTTACTATTTATAATTTTCAGAGTTAAATTTTTTGAATGATGACCTATAATTTGCGGTTGCGTCAAACAGCGACATCGAACAACAACTTCTTCAGGACGATATTCACCGCTATCGAGAATACGATTCAAGTGATGATTCCGATGGTGTAATCGAAGACAATATTTCCTCATTTTTTTGTAAAAAAAAAAATATTGCCTATAAAAAAGCAAAAGAAACATTTCTAAGCTTGCTCATTTCAAATTTAAAAGTTAATATAGTTTTTGCAGCGAAGACCTTAGATTTTTTTACTTGAAAGTGCCATATTTCAGCAAGATGACCTGAAGGTTTTTTTTAATTGAATTTTTATTAAGAAAATGGTGATGTGGCCATCATGTTACTTTCTCCGACTTTATATTTAAGTTTTCATGGGTTTATTTTCAATTGAAATCATATTTAAATGTACATCGAGCGTTGCGTAAACTTGGATGATACTGACGTTTAAAACGTCAAAATCATGAAAGATGGAAAAATTATACTTCAAATTCAAAACCTCGGTTTACTCAAAAACTAACGAGATTTCGAAAAAAACTTATTCTTTAGAAGTTGTTCATTTTGGCATTCTCTACAATTATTATTAACATAAATTTGCTGTAACTATTATTGTTTCATAATTATAAACCAAAAATTTAAAAAAAATAATAATTTTTTTTCTCGAATAGCAATGATTTTATGAAAAATATTTTCAAGCAAAAGATGTTCATTTCTTTTTGTCTTTGATGTTTGTTTAAATGTTTTTGTGATATTTTTCATATTTAAGAAAATATTGGCAAAAAACAAAAAACAGTTAAGGTAAACACCCACTTCCGGTGTACGAAATTTTACCAAAAGCTTTTTTGTTCTTCAACATTATCAAATAAGACGTATGTTGAAAGTTTCATATCAATTGCTCTGTTAATTTTTAAGATACAGCGCACACAGATAGACACACACACACTCACACACACACACACAAAGACACACACACACACATACACACACACACACAGACACACACACAGACACAATTTTTTTTTTCCAGATATTGTTGAAATGGCATCTAGGGGCCCCAAAACGGATATTTCCGTAAAAAAATTTTTTGAAAAAAAAATCACGATCACAATACTTTCTCGTACTTCGTAACGGAGAAAGTAAAAACGCAAATTTTTTAACATTTTCTTTCATAATCTGAGATATGTATTTTTAAAGCTATTTATGAAAGAGCCATTAATTTAAAAAAATGTCAAATATTTCGAAAACACCTAAATTTTAAAGTTATGTTACTTGATGATATTTTTCACAGAAATTTATGCGGAATGCAAATTTGCTGTAAAAAATATAGTATTCTATTTAAAATAAAGAAGTTGGTGTTGACTGCCGGTATGTCAGTCCTATAATCTTGAAAATTATTTCATTAAAAAGAGCACACTCGATTACATATGTTCTGAAAATCTCATTACAATTCTATAATTATAAGTACTTTTAATGTGCGGTATTTCGGCGGGACACCTTGTATATGTTAATATATTTATTTGTTATATATTTATATCCAAAATTTAACCTGAATATTAGAATATTTAATCCGTTTGTAAATCTACAAAAATTAAGTCTTACAAATGCCAAAAGTTTTTGTTTATTTCTTCGTTTTCAGAAATATATGTATAAGGAACTGGTAACTACTCTTATGTCGTAAGGCCTATTATAATCTACAGAAATTATTAATTGCATCGTCCGGGTTTAACAGCGTAGCGTTAATTATTTATTTTTATCCCATTTCCTACATGTTTCCCTTAATGTATCAAATATTTTGATATAAACCATGTAGTAGTTACATAGATAAGCTGATGTGTACATATCATTAGTCACTTGAATATTCCAGGGCGGCATTGCCCGGGGGCTATGAGTATAAAGGGGGGTCTGGGGTTGGGATGTCGAGGGGGCCGTAAGGGTAACAGATAGGGATGGGGAGAAAGGGATCTCATAGGGAGCGGGAGGATTTGGGAGGCGGATGTGGGGCGGCGAACACACGTAGTGCGCACTCTGCTAGGTATAGCTAAGCCGCACTAGTTAGAAAGTTTAATTAGTTAAAGCGGAGCTTGTCGTACTATTGTAAGTTCTATAGGTTAGTATTCTCCATTCTAAATTATGCATGGATGGCGTATATGTAGCTGGGCTTGTTCGTGATCAGTAACTGTGCCCGACGTTCATTCACCAACCATTTTCTCCAAAGTTAGTTATATCCGACTCAAGAATCATAAAATCAATTTTTACTAGGCGCCCGTGACAATCTTAAACACATTTTATGGCTTCATCCCTTAAAGTAGAGCCACTTCCGGAAGTAATTGATTTCAGTCAATTAACACAGGAGTATAAAATTTGTAAACTGACTTCGAATGAACGTTTTAATGTTTTACACGTTATAAGCTAAAATATTCTCAATTTACTGTACTTTTTAATAAAAGAACTTTTAATATTAACTGTTTAGTAGATTAGATCATATAGGTATATATATAAGAATTCATCTGATAATATATAATTCAAATGTAATATAATAAACAAATACCTGCGACAAACTCATTCTACAGAAAGGAAAACTTTTATTTCAATAATTGTTTTCTTGTGAAAGTGTAACTAAATCTAAAAGAGGAAGAATTCTCCAGAAAGTAAAACTTATTTTAACATTTACACGCACACTTCGATATAATAACGTAACGGGCACTGTGGGTCTAATAGACCCGAACAACTTTGAAGCTGTGTATCTCCGTCAATATTGAAATTGAAGGTTAGAAAAAAATTACACAACTGCTTAGGACATATTTAAATACAGGTTAATGTATGGTAGAAATTTAAAAAAATTAGTGTCCAAAAACAATATTGAGATTATTGCTTAAAGTTTCGGGCAACATTTGGATTACGACGAATACAGAATTGAGAAAGGGGATGAAAGTTAGAGAGGTTTCTTGCAAATTTTTCTGTGTGATAAAAAAATCTACAAAGACGTTCGTTGTGGAGTAAAGAAGATGTTTTGAGGAGTTGAACAGGAAATTGTTAGGATTTGTATCCTATTGCACAGAATATTGACGTATATATAGATTGTGAAGGTGAGATTTTAAACATCATTAATTCGAAATTTAATACGAAAATGGATGCATCGAAGATTGCTGAATGTTATCGAATTAATCTGCCAGCACGTGCCAAGAACTCAAATTTAAAACCAGATAGGGCCATTCGTGTTGCGTTTACCAGCGCAAAAACCCGTGACAAAATTTTCAACAATAAAAAAGTTCTAAAAGGTAGTGGAATTGTAATACGTGAAGAGTTAACCCCTTTGAGAATGAATCCACTCAGAAGTTGCCAAGAAAAATTCGGTAAAGCGAATGTTTGGACTTTAAATGGCTCCATAGTTGTACATATTAATAATAAAAAGATTAAAATTAACACTAGTAATGATTTGGTAAAGTGTAATGTAGCCGCAAACTGTAATACAATAATTAATAAATAGATTATTTAAAATTGTATAAGATATAATTTGAATTTATTTCTTTCTTTGTAAATTAAGTAATATGCTCTTAGATAAATTAAATATTTGTCACATTAATGCTCGATCGATTTTAAATAATTTTGATTTATTTAGAGATGAAATTCTGGCTAGTAACTTTGATATAATTGCCATAACAGAAACATGGTTACAGAATCATTTTCCTTCAAATTATATTGATATCCCGGATTATAATTTAGTACGCCTGGACAGAGTTGGTCGCGGTGGTGGCGTAGCTTTCTATATTAAAAAATGTTTCAACTTTACGACCTTAAACCAAACGATGGAAACTTTTCTAGAATGCTTATGTATTCAAATTAATGTTAACAGCGGGGAAATTTTGATTTGTTTTTTAATTACTTTGAAAATATTATATCTGATTACATTCTTGAATTTGAGAGCATTATTTGCATGGGGGATTTCAATATAGATTTTCTGAAGCATAACAATGTTTCAACGGCCCAATTGGAATCAATGTTTCGTTCATTAACTTTGAAACAAATCATTGATACACCTACGCGAATTACTAATTCTAGCGAAACACTAATAGACCTTATCATATTAAATGAAAATCTTACTACAATCGACACTGATGTTGTTCCGCTTCCTGAAATAACTGATCATGGCTTAATCAAAACTACTATAGTATTTGAATCTCAAAATAATACTAATAATTTTATCTGTGCTCGTGACTTCAAGAACTTTAATTATGATAATTTTATGACAGATTTATACGCAATTCCGTGGTTTCACATACCTATATGATATCGATAATGTTCATGATAAAGTATATTTTTTAAATAATAACATTTTAATCTTATTTGATATCCACGCTCCTTACAAAACATTTTTCAGTAATAGTCAGCCAAAACCTTGGATTACTTATAACATACAACAGATGATCAAAACAAGAAATAATGCTTTAAGAAAATATAAAAGAACAAAAAAATTATCTGATTTAAACTACTATAAAAGTTTGAGGAACCTAACTACTGCAGCTATTCGAAATGAAAAAAAAAGCTTACATTGCGTTTAAGGTTAACTTAAATAAAGCTAACAAAAATCAACTGTGGTATGATTTAAAAAACCTAGGTATCTATAAAAAAAAATAAGGGTTCCATTCCGGATCATCTAAATGATGTTAATGCAATTAATACGCATTTTTCGTCTTATCTAACGCAAATCAATCCAGATCCTACTATTCTAAACTTTTATAACACTGCAAATACTTTTGAAAGCAATAATAAATTTCAATTTTCAACAGTAAATGAAAATAGCGTACTGCTGGCTTTAAGTAAACTTAAGCCGTCACAATACGGCAGTGACAATATTAACTCTAAAATGATCAATCTTTGCTGTCCTTTTTTAATACCTTTTATCATGCATATCATGAATGAAAGTATTAACACTCACACTTTTCCTGATGCGTGGAAACTATCTCTAATCATTCCAACTCCTAAAAAAAATAACCCACTAGTACTTGATGACCTGCGACCTATAAGTATTTTACCACTTCTATCAAAGTTGTTTGAAAAAATTCTGGAACAGCAAATTCAAGAGTATATAAAACTACACAAAATTCTGCCTGAATTTCAGTCCGGATTTCGCTCCTCCTATGGCTGCTCAACAGCACTATTAAAAATTACGGATGATATTTTAAAGTCAATTAATGATAATAAAGTATCTGTCTTAATTTTTCTAGACTATAGCAAGGCCGTTGACTGTGTCAATTATGAAATACTGGAGGCTATTCTTAAATTTATTGGATTTAGTTTATCATCGCGAGAGCTTTTAGGATCTTACTTAACAAATAGACAGCAAAAGGTGAAATGCTGCCAGAATATATCAGGTACAGCTAATATCCTGTCAGGGGTGCCTCAAGGCTCAATCCTGGGACCACTCTTATTTTTAATTTATACCTCTAACTTACATACTTACATTGAACATTGTCAGTATCATCAATATGCTGATGACACACAATTATATTTGTCATTTGATATAAATGTTTTAGCTAACTCTGAACTTAAAATAAATCAGGACTTACAAAATATATCTGAATTTTCAAGGCTTCACTTTCTAAAAATTAATCCTAAGAAAACAACTGCTATAGTGTTTGCATCGGAGCGAAATAGAACGGCTATTATGCAATCTATTAATATTAATTTAAATGGCATACCAATAGTATTTTCAGACTCTGTTAGAAACTTAGGTCTTCTAATGGACTACAAGCTCCGTTTCAGGGAACATGTTGAAATTGTAAACCGCCGTGCCTTTATTGCGCTCAAATCGATCTATATGAATAAAGACATCTTAGGTAGAGAAAGTAAGACCATTCTCTGTGAAGCTTTAGTTTTATCTAATTTCACTTTCTGTGACTCGATATATGGCAGCTACATTGATAAGCTTTGCGAATCACGTATACAGAGAATGCAAAACTCATGTGCAAGGCTTATCTTTGGTATACGTAGAAAGAAAACAGTCCATCCATATATTAATAAACTTAACTGGCTTATAATGAAAAAACGTAGAATTTTGCATACTGCATGTCAATTTTATAAAATTATCTCTTCAATATCTCCTCCATATTTATTCGAAAAACTAAGTTTCCATACGGATATTAATAATATAAATATTCGACGCAAAGACGCCTTAACAATTCCTTCTCATCGATTGGAACTGTATAAACGAAGTTTCAGCTATAACATCTCTTACTACTATAATAAATTCAACTTTGGACATGCCACACTGCCCTCATTTAAACGTTATTTAAGAGATAAATTATTAATGGAACAAAGTAAATTCACTTGATTACTAGGAGCATATTATTTAGTCCAGACTTTTTATTTTTTTTATTTTATTTTTTTTATTATTTTCTTTTTGTAAGTCATCTTTTTTTTTATTCTATTTTTCATCTTTTGTATATAATATTTGTTTTAGATAATCTTAGAATCATCGGATCTATTCATTGTTTATAAACTTAATATATTAACTAACTTCGATTTAGCGATCTAGAGGAAGTAACAGCAGTATCAGATACTATGTACTTAGTACATGTGTCTGATATATAAGCTGATCTAGATTGTGTTTGCTGCTCAGTTATTTAAACTTTATTAAACTTTATTATTTTCATGTATCATATATCGTTTATTAGTTATATCTCTTTTTATGTATATCTTTGAGTTAGCAAATAAACACATTTATTATTATTATTATTATTATATTAATATCTTGAAAACGAAAGAAGAGAGGTGTAGGGAATTCTAGTGTAGATCAATGCAGAATTAAATTGAATAGAAATTCAATGGGAACAAAAAACAACTGTTGTTGATTTAAGCAGTTTTTGAATCAAAACGTCAAACGTAATATTATTATTCTGTGACACCAAGAAGGAGTTGGAATTTCTGGACCAAACTTGCTAGAAACGTTTAACTAATAAAAGGTATCAATTGATTAAAATTTAGTTCATATGGATCAAGTGATCATGACTTACCAAACAGTTTTTTCTAACAATTTGATCAGGTGTATGTTTTGCGAGATTTTGTTCAGTTCTTTATAGTTGTCGCTTGGGATCGTCTGGTTTGAGGTTAAGTTAGAGGTTGATGCCTAGAGTGCGCCGAAGTTGAAATTACCGCCAATTAAGCGAACTCCACAAAGGTCGTTTTCTTGGTTTGCGCTAAGGTGATTTTTCATTCAGAGAAATTGAAAATTGCCTGAAGCGGAACAAATCCACCATCATCCCTTGCTGATAGGTATGGACTAGGGAGGGTCATTAACGTCGCCGAAGAGGAAGTGGGGGGTGAAGAAGAACAAATGAGATGCATCTTTGACTTATGACAACAAGAGACCAATTCTCCAGTACCAGATCAATTGCCGATGAATGGTTAGGTAACTAAGGTTGCCCTGTAAGCCGGTTTATCGCAGAAGCCGTGCTTGCGGTTTCCAATCCTATTGAACACATTTGGTGTTACAGGACGGCAAATGTAAGTTCGCGCGCGCTATTCATTTACAACTCTATCGGGCGCTCTCCTCCACATAATTAATGCACTGTCACTTTTGAAATTGAATGTACCAGGCGCGCGAACTCTTCACGAAATCTATCGAGAGCGCCCTTCGAAGGTTTCGCCCACAATTTTGCCACTGCGCAACGGCAAGTTACGTTTGCCGTCCTGTACCACTAACGGCTTAATACAGACGGCCACGTTTGGAGTGGTGTAGGTTGCCACTGCACTGGTACCTAGAATGGCACAGGGTGGTGTTTAGTGATGAATCCCGATCCTGTTAAGGGATGCGTGATGCCGTATGAGGGTCAGACGAAGACATGGTGAAAGTCGCAATATTGAATTTTCTGTTGCAAGACATCTGCACCAAATTGTGGGGATTTTGTTATGGCGTGCTATAACTTATGGGAGTAGGTCTCATTTGGTATTTATTCGAGGCAATATGAACGCCTAGCGATATGTGGGTGAGGTGGTAGAACACCATATTCTTCCATTTCTTTAGCAGTTGGAACACCCATCCAGCAGGATAATGCCCGTCCCCATATTGCAAGACGTTCTCAGGACTGATCTGCAGAGGATAATGTTAATCTCTTGTCATCGAGATTTTTTGCTCATCGAGCATGTTTAGGACATTATAGGGGGAAGACTGACCAACTTGCTGCATCCTCCGCAGACGCAGCAAGCTTTAAGCACGAATTACTGGCTGCTTTAGACACAATACCTCAAGAGGAAATCAACCATCTGATAGAATCGATGCCACGAAGAGTGGGGGAGTGTGTAACCAATAGGGGGTGACCAACCTATTATTAATTAAGAAATTATGTTTACATTTAGTTCTTTTAATATTTTTCTTTAAAATTTTAGCAATTGATACCTTTTAGTAGTTCAATGTTTCTGGCAAGTTTGGTCAAAAAATTCCCACTCCTTCTTGGTGTTGCGATTTCCATGTCATTGAGTATACTTGGTTAAACAGTGATGTGAAGCTAAAATGAATCCTAGATATAATTAATCCAACAACGATATTTTGAATGCCGAATATTTCATGACATTTAACGCCAATGAATAGATGGAGATTTAATAGAATCGAAGTGAACTTTCTTGTTGTTCTTGTTGTTTTTTGTTTGTACAAGCGATGTGCCACAAGTCTCCAATCTGAGATCTCTGTTATTATAAATAACGTAGCTGACGCTAAATTGTAATTTCGTAATTACATCGATAAGTTCTTTCATAAATAAACAACCAATCAGATTGGTCCATTTCTGTCGAGCGCCGCACGCTACAGAAACTTAGAACGTCAATGTCACTGAGAAACGGTAACACCCCGCGCGTCAGGGCGATTTGTTAAACTTAGGCTGATAAGTTCTTTCATAAGTAAACAACCAATCAGATTCGTCCATTTTTGTCGAACGCCGCACGCTACAGAAACTTAGAACGTCAATGTCACTGAGAAACGGTAAGACCCCGCGCGTCAGGGCGATTTGTTAAACTTAGGCTGATAAGACCCCCGCTGTCGGTGTCGATGTTCAGATTTATATCATATTCATAGATACCCTTGAATAAAAAATTACGATCGATCTGTCAACGTATAAACATGTCAGAATCACGCTTCGGGACAGAATGCGATGAAGCAATTAATAATTTAATTACAACACCAAAAAACACGGTCAAAAGTAAAAAATACGTATGGAAACTGTTCCAGCATTTTTGTGAGGTAAGAAAATACGAATTGAAAATTGTACTTTTAATAAATAGCTTTTCAAGTTTTGTACATAATTCAAGAACTTATCTTACCGAATGTACCTCGGGCAATGATAAATTCGAGATAATTTTGACTAGTTCCCTCAAGTGCGTTGCTTTAAGTAATTGCCCTCCGCCTGACGGCGTCGGGCAATTACTAAGCAACACACTTTCGGGGTTTAGTCAAAATTATCGCGAAATTATCAGTGCCCTTGGGACATTATAGCTGATAAGTTCTTTCATTAATAAACAACCAATCAGATTGGTCCATTTCTGTCGAACGCCGCATGCTACAGAAACTTAGAACGTCAATGTCACTGAGAAACGGTAAGACCCCGCGCGTCAGGGCGATTTGTTAAACTTAGGCTGATAAGACCCCCGCTGTCGGTGTCGATGTTCAGATGTATATCATATTCATAGATACCCTTGAATAAAAAATTACGATCGATCTGTCAACGTATAAACAAACATGTCTGAATCACGCTTCGGGACAGAATGCGATGAAGCAATTAATAATTTAATTGAAAAAACGACACCAGAAAAAACAGTAAAAAATAAAAAATACGTATGGAAACTGTTCCAACAATTTTGTGAGGTACGAAAATACGAATTGAATGGCAATAGATCGATTGAAGAAATTGCCTTGATGTTGAAAGATTGGGCTGTAAATATGAAGCAAAGTAATGGCAATGACAACAAGGAGTCTACTGTTAAAACAATCTGGAACATAACTGCCAAATTACTACAAGAAAAATATAACACGGAATTTGAAATAAATTTGGATCCATTCAATAGCATCGTATTCAAACAAGCTCGTGACGCTCGTAACGCCAAAAGACGAATACTACAATCTGTGCCCGAAAAACGTAAGGTTAGTTCAGTACCACTAAGTACCAGTGAATATAATCAAATAATAACATTATGGAATGAAAATACACCAGAGGGATTGCAACGAAAATTTTATCACATTATTGCGGTTGAATTAGCATGGAGAGGTGGAGAAGCCGTTAATTGTGTAATTGATTATTTTCACGTTGAAAGAGCTAATGATGGTTCCACGACAGGAAGAATTGAATATAATCCTATTTTTAATAAAACTTGTCAAGGAGGAGCAAACAGTTGTGCAAGTAGTAAGTGGGTTGCTGAAAATTTAAATAAAGATAAATGCCCGGTTCGATTGTTTCATAAATTAATCTCAAAAAGAAGCAGAAATATTAAAACCAATAGATTATTTTTAACACCAAACCGTAATTGGAAAATGGATGAGGATATATGGTATGTCAATATACCACTTGGAAAAAACACTATTTAAAAATGGACGAAATCTGCTGCTGCAGCAATTGGATTAGATACCACTAATAATAAAATAACTAATCATTCCAACAGATCAACAGCTGTCAGCCATCTCGCTAAAAGTGGAGTATGTGAGCAACAATTGCTCAAAATTACGGGACACAAAAATGCCAATTCATTTAAACCATACTTAAATATTGACCAAACCCATCACGAGAAAATCATAAATAATATGCGTGTAACTAACAATACAATAGTACGACAAGAAATAGCCACCACCTCAACTAACTCAAGAAGAGATACGTCAGAGCAACCTACTTACTGTTTTAATCATTGTTCTTTCGAAAATTGTACTTTTAATTAATAAATAGCTTTTCAAGTTTTGTACATAATTCAAGAACTTATCTTACCGAATGTACCTCGAGCAATGATAAATTCGAGATAATTTTGACTAGTTCCCTCAAGTGTGTTGCTTTGAGTAATTGCCCTTCGCCTAACGGCGTCGGGAAATTACTAAGCAACACACTTTCGGGGTTTAGTCAAAATTATCGCGAAATTATCATTGCCCTTGGGACATTATAGCTGATAATATTAAGCTATATCGGGTAATACATAATGCAAGAAATTTTGAAGAACTTTATCTAGATAATGATTGGATAATTGGTCTGCTGCAAATGGTTTAAGTGTACATATTTCCTAACGTTATAGCATGTCGTTTCACAGAAAAACTAATTCTATCATCTATAACTATTTACTCCAGAACGAAAACATTGCATTTTCTACCAAGTCTTCTTGGTTTATTCTCTCCTTTGTTTGTTCCGTACGTCTTTCTGTTGCCTAGTTGTAGCCTATTTACTTCAATACTCCTGCTTTAACTTCTTTCTCTCTATTGTCACCAAGTAGTCCATTGTTAGATTTTGTCTTGGTCACAAGCTTTACCAGCCTTGTTAAAAGTAATGGGAACAAGATAGCAGATGGGCTGGTAAGAAAGGCTTCCAGACACCCCACTTACGGGTCGGAACCTGGACGGCCACCCTTCTGTCAGATATAATATCCTTACTTAAAGATACATCATCAATATCGATGTAACGACAAGTCTCCCTGCAGGGTGGCTAAAGACTTCGTTTCGATGCACCCCAAAACTGCCAGATACTGCCTGCAACTGTCCAGAGGGAACCTACGAACAATCGTGGGACTTTTGACTGGACACTGTAACCTAAGAAAGCACCTAAACAGAATGGGCCTCTACCCCAGTCTCATCTGTAGAGGGTGTAAAGCTGAAGAGGAGACTGCTGAATACGTACACTTGGATTGTACATCCATCTCCTCAATTAGACAATCCATAATGGGAGAAACAACAGACAACCAAAGAGTCCCCCTTGGTGCAGTCTTGGTCTTCAACAATGCTATGGGTTGGCTGGATAACACCGGGAAGTGAGGATTTAAATGGGAGGACGTACAAAAGGCCCATTGAGGCCTACGTGCAGCGGACCTCTCTGCCCTCCCATCGGAATAATCCAGAACCATCCAGAAGCTTTCATTGTCATTGGCAATAGTCATTACTCAAATGTGTTTAAAAGGCTCTTTGGCACTCGGGACGAAAGCGGGGAAATCTTCTGAGATTTCCCACCGGGGACAGACAACACAATAATTAGTATAAGAATGTAGTCGCACTTTTGGTTGTCCCTGCCTTAATAACAGCGCGGTTTGCTTAGGGTAGGGCACCACAACACAAGGGATTGTACTAACCGGGCTTTCCCTGATGATGCACGTCGTCGTTTAAGAAAAAAAAAACAATGAATGAAAGTAAACTGTTTACGTGTTCAAAAAAAAACTAGATATTATTTAACAAACAAAAGAAAAACACTTAAATTACATGAAAAAATATTTACACTAATAATAAAACACAAAAAAAAATAACAGAGCTTACGCGTTATGACCGCTGGGTCAACAAAAAAAAACAAACAATTCGCGGTACCGACGTCTACTCGGTTTCAACACTGCTTCGAAAGAGGATTTTTCTCCCTTCTCAGTTGTGATGGTTCTCTTCTGTTTGCTGAGGG
The DNA here is from genome assembly GCA_910593695.2 of Ocypus olens. Taxonomy (NCBI): domain Eukaryota; kingdom Metazoa; phylum Arthropoda; class Insecta; order Coleoptera; family Staphylinidae; genus Ocypus; species Ocypus olens. The sequence continues at coordinate 8,005,564 of OU343054.1, read as the reverse complement.
TCATCTGCAGAGGATTTTTCTATCCCATCCCAGGCTCTTTTATCTTGGCCTAGTTAGCCCTTCATCCCCCCCGACCATTTCCGTCACCGACCATTTTTCGCCACAGAAAAATATTCAAAATAAATACTAAATATTAATATTTTTAAAAACGAATGGTTGTGTGGTATGCGTAAAATTATTTCGCACCCGGGCATACAGAATTTAGCTCAATCCGTGGCGAAAAATGGTAGTAACTTTCGTTTTTACTAAACACCGCGGGCAGGGATGGCACTATTCTGATGTAACCTACATGAAACGATGCAACATGGAAATGCGCTTCATTTGATGTATGTCCCAACAATGTGCATAAACAATTAAGACTAAAACTAAAAGAAAACATTTATACAAAAGGGGTGTTGTAAATCATTATGACAGCTTGTGTTTTTAGAATTACGCTAACTACACCGTATTTGTAGTCATTGCAACGGCCATTCTTTTAGCTATCCAGTGCCTTATGTCATGTTCCCGTGTGTCCCTTGGTTTCGCGGTAAAACCGCGAAAACATAGTGGGTGCCTTGTTTTTGATTTTTATTACCTCATGACTCATGCCGATTTCTGGATTTTCGTGCGCAAATGTTCTCGCAGATATTAGCGATACTTGCACGTGTGGCCAACTTGGGAATATCCAGAAATATCGGTCCTTGGGTTTGGTAGCCGCTGGAACAGAGGTAGCATGGAGGTTTTGCAGAGGTTCTACCTTTTGGTAGCTGAGAGGAATGGTCGTTGCCTTTTGCTAGCTGGTGATTAGTTGAGCTGTCCGATGTACGGGGCGCCAACTAATTCAGAAGATACAATTATTTGCTATTAAATGTATGACACGAAACCTACTTATTTGAATAAATAATTAAGTTAAAGGCGTTTACGAAAGCGTCGGTAACAAATGTTGTATCTACATTAAAAATTCGGCGTAAAGAGGATATTAGCAATAACGAAGGCGTCTTAACAGAACCGACATTACCAAAGTATTTTGTTAATGAATTATGTAGAACTGTAGTAATATTATAATTAGTAAGCAACACACCGTCTACAACCCAGTAGCATATCAATCATAAATATTTTTAAAAACGTAAGTTCCTTTTATTTCCGGATGACCTGAAGTTATCACCAAAGATCAGCATAATTTAAAAATTGATTTGCATGGTCTAGAGCAGTGGTTCCCAAACTCTTTTGAAAGCGGAACCCCCTAAACATTTTTCAAAGTTCACGAAACCCTCTACAGTTTTTGATCAATAGACTTCTTTCTCACCTAAAGTTAATGTGATATAACAAATCTTTATTATCAATATATCAATGTACGAGGGTCGTTCAATAAGTAATGCCCCATATTTTTTTTCTCCACAATGAGAAAAAACTGAAAGTTGTACTTCTAGGTACTTCAAGTTCAGTGTTTCTCCTCCCGGTGGACGAAGTTTCAAATCATTCCAACAGATGGCAGAGCTGTAGTGATTTTTCAAAGTGGCATCTGTTAGTGATCCACGTTACAAACAGCGAGCAGTGATTGAGTTCTTGATTGCAGAGAAAGAAACTGTGGGAAATATCCATAAAGGTTTGTGTGCAGTATATGGAGATTGTGCTGTCAATAGGAGCACTGTCGGGAGGTGGACAAAGAGAGTTAAGGCATTAGAAAGTCCAACAACTCAAATCCAAGATCTGCCACGTTCCGAGCGACCTGTCAGTGCCACCACTCCAAACAAGTTCAGGCGCGTGGATGTCATTATTCGTATGGACCGCCGCATCGCAGTGCAACAATTGGCCTCACAGCTGTTAGTCAGCAGTGGAAGTGTGAGTGCAATGATCGGCACTCTAGGATATTCAAAAGTTTGCGCAAAATGGGTCCCAAGAAGTCTCATAGCAGAACACAGGATGCAAAGAACAACCATGTCATCTGATTTGTTGACGAGGTTTGATGCTGAGGGGGATGCGTTTCTGTCCCGGATTGTGACGGGTGATGAAATCTGGGTGCACCACTTTGAGCCGGAAACCAAAAGACAGTCAATGGAATGGCACCATCCTCAGTCACCAAGAACGAAACAATTCAAGTCAACTCCTTCTGCTGGAAAAGTCATGGTTACTGTTTTTTGGGATAGTGAAGGGGTCATTCTTGTTGATGTGATGCCAAGAAGGACAACCATTAATTCCGAAGCATACGTGAGGACCTTGGATAAACTCAAGAAACGTTTCCGGCGTGTTACCGGCGTAGCTCAGATCGCTAGTTAACAATTGGGTTCTATAACAGAGAGACACAGGTATTAGTAAACGACTCCCACGTGCCAAGGTGACCTTGTGACCGACTTTGGCAACTAAGCACCACGTCAAGGCAGGGGTCACTAACTGGGGTCAAGTAGTGGATAAGGGTATCGCGCTGGAGGGGTCACTAACGGGTCAATCAGCGGATAAGACCAGATAAGACCGAATCCAATGTTTACGCCACAAAATCACATTTAAGACTGGAGCACTGAGTGTTCGTACCAGGGTTATATATCAGGCGTGTTAGGTGTGACAATAATCCGGCCTAAATCTTGATCCTGCACGATAATGCATGCCCTCACACAAGTCTCAGAACCCGGAAACACCTTACCAAATTGGGTTGGAAAACATTGCCCCATCCACCATACAGCACCGTCAGACTTCCGTCTCTTCGGACCTCTTAAAGACGGTTTACGCGACACTTCGATGATGATGACGACAGCGTAATTTAAGCGGTGGAAACATGGCTTCGCGCACAGGTCAAGAGTTGGTACCGGCAGGGAATACAGGCATTTGTTTCACGCTGGCGTAAGACCGTACAAGTTTATGGAGACTATGTTGAACAATAGTACGGATAGAAGAAACATGCAGCTATAGTCACCAAAATTTAAAATTTTAAATAAATAGTTTCTAAACAAAAATATGGGCATTACATATTGAACGACCCTTGTAGTTCGGTTATTTCGGTGAGTCAGCTCTTTTGAGTTATGACTTAGTTCATCATCTTCAACAGTTCAATCAATGACATAACAAAAATAAATCTTATATTTGGAAATGCCTTGTGCAACAAAGGCGAAAAGCAAAAAATAAGGTCCTCTCTTTTTCAAAATTCATCGTTACTCCAAAATTTCTACTACATAAAACGAAGTTGAAACAAAAAGATCTTTGCTTTCCAAACTCATTATTTCTTCAAAATATCAAAAACAAAGCGATTAGCAAAAAAAGGGCACACTTTCTAATTTTACCATGAATCAATCTTTACCTGCTTCACTACATTTGATTCATTCCTCTCAGTCGACTCATAGTATCAGTAAGTCACCTTAACTACTTAACCAAGCAAGAACCAAAAAAAGGAAAAAGGTCCTCGCTTTCCAAAATTTATTATTACTTCAAATTTTCTACTACAATATGTATGTATAAAGCGAAAACCAAAACGCTTTATAATTTTATAATTTAACCTTTATCAATCTTTCCTCTCTTCACTACATCTTCAGATCTGATGTATTTAAAAGAGTTGAGTGAGTCAGTACCTCAATGTCTACAAACCAACCAAACAGCAAAAAGAAAAGGTTCTCACTTTATAATTTCACCATTATAAATCTTTAAAAACCAAAGTCGGGATTGAGTCAAACTCTGAAAGATCTTCATATTTTCAATTAAGTCACCTGACTCACCGAGTCACTTCACTGAGGTGATTCTTTGAATTGACTCACGCAGGAGTTACCTTTCTCTAACTCTAATAAACTAGGCAGATGTGTTTTTATATTGTTGCGGACTCGTATATTCAAATCCACTTTACATTCTTCAAGAAAATCACCAAATATTGAGTAAAACTCAAAGTTATTTTGCTCTAAAGCTAAATGCGAATATTATAGTTTTCGAGATAAGGCTGCCAATTTATCTTTTACTTGGAATTTGTTGACTTCTTTCCCTTGTTAGCCAAACATGATTAATTAATTTTGCTAAATATGTTTAGAGAGCCAAGTCATGGTATTTAATCTGTCTGATAAATTATAAATACGCCGTTTTTTCCGAAATTCGCGATGGCCATCTAACACGTAGAAGTTAGGTGGTGTAAAGATTACCCATGTCTTCATACAGCGCTCTGAAGATACGTCATTGTAATGGTCGACTTGATCGTCAGACCATCTCGCGGAAACCCTATTTTTTTAGTGCAACCCCAGGGTTTCGCGAAACACACTTTGGGAAACTCTGGTCTTGAGCAGTGGTAGTCAACCTAGTCCCTACCTCCCACTGGTAGTTGGTTCTATCGTTCATCCAAGGGGACCTTCGTTAATTCCTTAAAAAAATTGCACGAGATATCAAATATTTAATTTCGCAGCTTCGGTCTCAAGGATCTCTTTTATTCAAAGTAATTTTAATAGACTTTATAATTTTATAGTTATTGTTTTTAATTTTCTCTTTCTACAATTAAAGCAGATTTTCAATTAGTCGGCGCTTTATCGATGAAAAAGCAGCATCAAATTAAATTTTCTCTGTATTATCAACATATGCAAAGTATTAATGAAAATATAAATTTAACATATTATACTACTTTGTAGTTGAGCTAAATTAAGTTACAGCGGAATCGGTTGGTTTACAATCAACTAAGATCCATTAGTGGACGGTGAAGTAGAAAGACTACCCCTGGTTTAGAAAAATGGCGAATGACCAATAGACTATTCTTCAATAGAAGTAAATGTTGTTGACCAATAGACTATTCTTCAATAGAAGTAAATGTTGTTGATCAATAGACTATTTTTCAATAGAAGTAAATGTTGTTGACCAATAGACTATTCTTCAATAGAAGTAAATGTAAATGTTTCTTTTCACCGCCGGAGAACCATGAAATTGACATATAAACATTTAAGTTCGAGACCGATATTAAAGACTTGTTAGTGAATTTCAAAGTAATGTTAAACCTTAGCGGTCATATAAGTGCAATATGTAATAAAGCACTTCCAAAACGCACCACAAAGTAATTGCTTGCACCATCAAATATGTTTTTTTATGTGCAGGTTTTTTTTAACAGTTTCATCTGCTTCAAACTTATCTTTAATCCCAATGATGGTAAGTCTCGTAGGTCTATCACGTATTCTCTTTTAAACCGTCTTTGCACTTTCACTTGTTACTTCCAGGACCATTTTAGATTAAATTGTCTTTTCTTAAGGCCTAATCTGGTTTCCAGCATTATTTCACACGAGTGGCGAATAAAATCGCGAGGCGAATGAGTAGTCGGTTTGTTCGTCATTCGCCTTGCACCTCGCGACTCATAGCACTCGCACCCGAAGCGGTCTTTGGTGATGAGTCGAAGAATCGTATTCTTCTCGACAACTAACTCGTCGACGTCCGCAAAAGTGTAAACGACGAACAGGTGAATTCCACAGCGAGGGACGAGGTGAGACGCGCGCCCCAATTTGTAAATACAATATAAAAAATTTGATAAACACGAAACAAAGCTGAAATATGTGAATATTCATAAATTACAAAAGTAAGTCCTACAAAGACTAAAAAAACAAAACAATTTTTTTAACAGCTACATCTCTGGCCAATATCAACAAGAAAAGGGCGAGGTTCAGTTTTGAGTATCAAAATTTGATACTTACTGTTCTTCCGCCTAACCTATTGAATATTGAACGGTATAAAAGAAATTTTGGTGTTAAAAGCTGTTTATATGTAAATTGATTTATTTTCAACTAATTTAGGCTTTGTGGCATTTTCAAATTTATACGTGTATAAATTGTTTTACTGCTCCGTATATTTACATGTTATTTAAAAACGAGGAAGGAATACAATTAATAAAAATAACAGAAACTCATATACATATCCACATAAATATAAAGCCGCGTATAACAAGATACTAAAAAACGGCATGCATTCATCACGCGGATAAATGTATGCCGCCCCGCGAAATGAAGGAAGTTAATTGAATGCTTTAAGGAAGTTATTTTGAAAATAATAAAATGGTGATGAGCAACAATCTGTTGAATGTGCCATTATTTACAAGTGAGGAGAAAGTGGAGTATGAAAGAAAAGAGAGAAGAAAAAAGGAGGAGAGCAGACGTGGGATCGATTTTTAATTGCAGCCTTCGCCTTGACTCACTTCTCTGATTTTCATTAACATCCTTGAAAAATAGGTCGTGACACAATAAGATTATGAACTTAAATTCTTTCGCAAACTTTACCGCCTCGCGTATAATGGCTTTTACGTTCGTTCTTTCAATTTTTAACGGTTGTATGTGGGGGCGTAACGATTGATCGCGTTAATTTAAGTGATTTTATTAATTGAGGAAACTTTTTTACTCATTTCCCTATCGATCTAATACTGGTAAATGGTAACGGTAAAGTTAAATGGTTTCAAAAATTAGAAAACATCTATAAGCTCATATTGTTTTAAGTAATTATTTTAATAGCTCATATAGGTATATTGGGTGATTCAGATAATCTTCGATATATGGGTTCCTTCTAGAGATGGGTAACGATTCAATATATCATACTTTATTACTTCTTCCAAAGAGTCAAGAGTCGACTCATTTCAGTAGACTCTTTTCTACTAGTCGACTCACGAACAAGAGTCATTTTGCCCATCACTAGTTCCTACGATCTCAGGGAAAAACATTTAAATACCCAGTTTAGAATTTCAAATAGGATAGTCCAAGTGTGGGATCGTTGGATAAGTAATTGAAAAAGGAATGAACAAAACTGTTTTGTAAAAGCTTTGACTTGCAAATTACACAAAAAAAAACATTTCACCGTATTTAATCGTTAACTGTCAAAGCAGACATAATGCGTTTTGCGTTGTACTTAGACAACTTAAAAAACAAAAATATATTTGATCTTTTCTATTGCGGTGTTTTCCAATCGCGAGGCGGATCGTAAACTCTTCCTTCTTCGGCACGACAAAGGAAGATGGTATAATGGTCTTGTTTACCACAACACCTAGCGGGAACTCAAATTTATTGGGTAGTACAAAGAACTGTTGTAAGATCTTACCTGAGGCATAGAGATAGTTTTGAGTGAATCAGGAAACTTTCCAGGTTGTGGCGATTGTTTTTATATTTTTTTTAACACTCGGCGAATTTTGTTCTTTCAGATAACATAAGCATAGTTCTCGTGCGATTGCTTAAGAAATTTTGAAGAATTGTTGTGAGATGTTACCTTAAACATAAACTAGAATTATTTTTGAGTGAATTTGGAAATTTTCCAAGTTGTGGCAATTATTTTTATATTTCTTTTAACGCTCGGCGAATTTTGTTCTTTCAGATAATATAAGCATAGTTCTCGTGCGATTTCTTAAGAAATTTTGAAGAATTGTTGTGAGATCTCACCTGCAGCATAAACTAGAATTAGTTTTGAGTGAATTTGGAAATTTTCTAGGTCGTGGCAATTGTTTTTATATTTTTTTAACGCTCGGCGAGTTTTGTTCTTTCAGATAACATAAGCACAGTTCTCATGCGATTGCTTAAGAAATTCTGAGGAATTGTTGTCAGATCTTACCTGCAGCATAAACTAAAATTAATTTTGAGTGAATTTGGAAATTTTCTAGGTCGTGGCAATTGTTTTTATATTTTCTTTAACGCTCGGCGAATTTTGTTCTTTCACATAACATAAGCATAGTTCTCGTGCGATTGCTTAAGAAATTTTGAAGAATTGTTGCGATATTTTACCTGAAGCATAAACTAGAATTAATTTTGAAAAAATCTGGAAATTTTCCAGGTTGTGGCAATTGTCTTTATTATTTTTTTAAAGCTCGGCGAATTTTGTTCTTTCAGATAACATAAGCACAGTTCTCGTGCGATTGCTTAGGAAAATTTGAAGAATTGTTGTGAGATCCTACCTGAAGCATAAACTAGAATTAATTTGGAGTACGCCCGGCGAATTTTGTTCTTTCAGATAACATAAGCTTAGTTCTCGTGCGATTCCTTAAGAAATTTTGAAGAATTGCTATGAAATCTTACCTGAAACATAAACTAAAATTAATTTTGAGTGAATTTGGAAATTTTCCAGGTTGTGGCAATTGTTTTTATATTTTTTTAACGCCCGGCGAATTTTGTTCTTTCAGATAACATAAGCTTAGTTCTCGTGCGATTCCTTAAGAAATTTTGAAGAATTGATGTGAGATCTTACCTGAAGCATAAACTAGAATTAGTTTTGAGTGAATTTGTAGATTTTCTAGGTCGTGGCAATTGTTTTTATATTTTTTTAACGCCCGGCGAATTTTGTTCTTTCAGATAACATAAGCTTAGTTCTCGTGCGATTCCTTAAAAAATTTTGAAGAATTGATGTGAGATCTTACCTGCAGCATAAACTAGAATTAGTTTTGAGTGAATTTGGAAATTTTCTAGGACGTGGCAATTGTTTTTATATTTTCTTTAACGCTCGGCGAATTTTGTTCTTTCACATAACATAAGCACAGTTCTCGTGTGATTGCTTAAGAAATTTTGAAGAATTGTTGCGAGATTTTACCTGAAGCATAAACTAGAATTAATTTTGAAAAAATCTGGAAATTTTCCAGGTTGTGGCAATTGTCTTTATTATTTTTTTAAAGCTCGGCGAATTTTGTTCTTTCAGATAACATAAGCACAGTTCTCGTGCGATTGCTTAGGAAATTTTGAAGAATTGTTGTGAGATCCTACCTGAAGCATAAACTAGAATTAATTTGGAGTGAATTTGGAAATTTTCTAGGTTGTGGCAATTGTTTTTATATTTTTTTTTACGCCCGCCGAATTTTCTTCTTTCAGATAACATAAGCTTAGTTCTCCTGCGATTCCTTAAGAAATTTTGAAGAATTGCTGTGAAATCTTACATGAAACATAAACTAAAATTAATTTTGAGTGAATTTGGAAATTTTCCAGGTTGTGGCAATTGTTTTTATATTTTTTTAACGCCCGGCGAATTTTGTTCTTTCAGATAACATAAGCTTAGTTCTCGTGCGATTCCTTAAGAAATTTTGAAGAATTGCTATGAAATCTTACCTGAAACATAAACTAAAATTAATTTTGAGTGAATTTGGAAATTTTCCAGGTTGTGGCAATTGTTTTTATATTTTTTTAACGCCCGGCGAATTTTGTTCTTTCAGATAACATAAGCACAGTTCTCGTGCGATTGCTTAGGAAATTTTGAAGAATTGTTGTGAGATCTTACCTGAAGCATAAACTAGAATTAATTTGGAGTGAATTTGGAAATTTTCTAGGTTGTGGCAATTGTTTTTATATTTTTTTAACGCCCGGCGAATTTTGTTCTTTCAGATAACATAAGCTTAGTTCTCGTGCGATTCCTTAAGAAATTTTGAAGAATTGCTATGAAATCTTACCTGAAACATAAACTAAAATTAATTTTTAGTGAATTTGGAAATTTTCCAGGTTGTGGCAATTGTTTTTATATTTTTTTAACGCCCGGCGAATTTTGTTCTTTCAGATAACATAAGCTTAGTTCTCGTGCGATTCCTTAAGAAATTTTGAAGAATTGATGTGAGATCTTACCTGCAGCATAAACTAGAATTAGTTTTGAGTGAATTTGGAAATTTTCTAGGTCGTGGCAATTGTTTTTATATTTTCTTTAACGCTCGGCGAATTTTGTTCTTTCACATAACATAAGCACAGTTCTCGTGTGATTGCTTAAGAAATTTTGAAGAATTGTTGCGAGTTTTTACCTGAAGCATAAACTAGAATTAATTTTGAAAAAATCTGGAAATTTTCCAGGTTGTGGCAATTGTCTTTATTTTTTTTTAAAGCTCGGCGAATTTTGTTCTTTCAGATAACATAAGCACAGTTCTCGTGCGATTGCTTAGGAAATTTTGAAGAATTGTTGTGAGATCTTACCTGAAGCATAAACTAGAATTAATTTGGAGTGAATTTGGAAATTTTCTAGGTTGTGGCAATTGTTTTTATATTTTTTTAACGCCCGGCGAATTTTGTTCTTTTAGATAACATAAGCACAGTTCTCGTGCGATTCCTTAAGAAATTTTGAAGAATTGCTATGAAATCTTACCTGAAACATAAACTAAAATTAATTTTGAGTGAATTTGGAAATTTTCCAGGTTGTGGCAATTGTTTTTATATTTTTTTAACGCTCGGCGAATTTTGTTCTTTCAGTTAACATAAGCACAGTTCTCGTGCGATTGCTTAAAAAATTTTGAAGAATTGCTATGAAATCTAACCTGAAACATAAACTAAAATTAATTTTGAGTGAATTTGGAAATTTTCCAGGTTGTGGCAATTGTTTTTATATTTTTTTAACGCCCGGCGAATTTTGTTCTTTCAGATAACATAAGCTTAGTTCTCGTGCGATTCCTTAAGAAATTTTGAAGAATTGATGTGAGATCTTACCTGCAGCATAAACTAGAATTAGTTTTGAGTGAATTTGGAAATTTTCTAGGACGTGGCAATTGTTTTTATATTTTCTTTAACGCTCGGCGAATTTTGTTCTTTCACATAACATAAGCACAGTTCTCGTGTGATTGCTTAAGAAATTTTGAAGAATTGTTGCGAGATTTTACCTGAAGCATAAACTAGAATTAATTTTGAAAAAATCTGGAAATTTTCCAGGTTGTGGCAATTGTCTTTATTATTTTTTTAAAGCTCGGCGAATTTTGTTCTTTCAGATAACATAAGCACAGTTCTCGTGCGATTGCTTAGGAAATTTTGAAGAATTGTTGTGAGATCCTACCTGAAGCATAAACTAGAATTAATTTGGAGTGAATTTGGAAATTTTCTAGGTTGTGGCAATTGTTTTTATATTTTTTTTTACGCCCGCCGAATTTTCTTCTTTCAGATAACATAAGCTTAGTTCTCCTGCGATTCCTTAAGAAATTTTGAAGAATTGCTGTGAAATCTTACATGAAACATAAACTAAAATTAATTTTGAGTGAATTTGGAAATTTTCCAGGTTGTGGCAATTGTTTTTATATTTTTTTAACGCTCGGCGAATTTTGTTCTTTCAGATAACATAAGCTTAGTTCTCGTGCGATTCCTTAAGAAATTTTGAAGAATTGCTATGAAATCTTACCTGAAACATAAACTAAAATTAATTTTGAGTGAATTTGGAAATTTTCCAGGTTGTGGCAATTGTTTTTATATTTTTTTAACGCCCGGCGAATTTTGTTCTTTCAGATAACATAAGCTTAGTTCTCGTGCGATTCCTTAAGAAATTTTGAAGAATTGCTATGAAATCTTACCTGAAACATAAACTAAAATTAATTTTGAGTGAATTTGGAAATTTTCCAGGTTGTGGCAATTGTTTTTATATTTTTTTAACGCCCGGCGAATTTTGTTCTTTCAGATAACATAAGCACAGTTCTCGTGCGATTGCTTAGGAAATTTTGAAGAATTGTTGTGAGATCTTACCTGAAGCATAAACTAGAATTAATTTGGAGTGAATTTGGAAATTTTCTAGGTTGTGGCAATTGTTTTTATATTTTTTTAACGCCCGGCGAATTTTGTTCTTTCAGATAACATAAGCTTAGTTCTCGTGCGATTCCTTAAGAAATTTTGAAGAATTGCTATGAAATCTTACCTGAAACATAAACTAAAATTAATTTTTAGTGAATTTGGAAATTTTCCAGGTTGTGGCAATTGTTTTTATATTTTTTTAACGCCCGGCGAATTTTGTTCTTTCAGATAACATAAGCTTAGTTCTCGTGCGATTCCTTAAGAAATTTTGAAGAATTGATGTGAGATCTTACCTGCAGCATAAACTAGAATTAGTTTTGAGTGAATTTGGAAATTTTCTAGGTCGTGGCAATTGTTTTTATATTTTCTTTAACGCTCGGCGAATTTTGTTCTTTCACATAACATAAGCACAGTTCTCGTGTGATTGCTTAAGAAATTTTGAAGAATTGTTGCGAGTTTTTACCTGAAGCATAAACTAGAATTAATTTTGAAAAAATCTGGAAATTTTCCAGGTTGTGGCAATTGTCTTTATTTTTTTTTTAAAGCTCGGCGAATTTTGTTCTTTCAGATAACATAAGCACAGTTCTCGTGCGATTGCTTAGGAAATTTTGAAGAATTGTTGTGAGATCTTACCTGAAGCATAAACTAGAATTAATTTGGAGTGAATTTGGAAATTTTCTAGGTTGTGGCAATTGTTTTTATATTTTTTTAACGCCCGGCGAATTTTGTTCTTTCAGATAACATAAGCACAGTTCTCGTGCGATTCCTTAAGAAATTTTGAAGAATTGCTATGAAATCTTACCTGAAACATAAACTAAAATTAATTTTGAGTGAATTTGGAAATTTTCCAGGTTGTGGCAATTGTTTTTATATTTTTTTAACGCCCGGCGAATTTTGTTCTTTCAGATAACATAAGCTTAGTTCTCGTGCGATTCCTTAAGAAATTTTGAAGAATTGCTATGAAATCTTACCTGAAACATAAACTAAAATTAATTTTGAGTGAATTTGGAAATTTTCCAGGTTGTGGCAATTGTTTTTATATTTTTTTAACGCTCGGCGAATTTTGTTCTTTCAGATAACATAAGCTTAGTTCTCGTGCGATTCCTTAAGAAATTTTGAAGAATTGATGTGAGATCTTACCTGCAGCATAAACTAGAATTAGTTTTGAGTGAATTTGTAAATTTTCTAGGTCGTGGCAATTGTTTTTATATTTTTTTAACGCCCGGCGAATTCTGTTCTTTCAGATAACATAAGCTTAGTTCTCGTGCGATTCCTTAAGAAATTTTGAAGAATTGATGTGAGATCTTACCTGCAGCATAAACTAGAATTAGTTTTGAGTGAATTTGGAAATTTTCTAGGTCGTGGCAATTGTTTTTATATTTTCTTTAACGCTCGGCGAATTTTGTTCTTTCACATAACATAAGCACAGTTCTCGTGCGATTGCTTAAGAAATTTTGAAGAATTGTTGCGAGATTTTACCTGAAGCATAAACTAGAATTAATTTTGAAAAAAATCTGGAAATTTTCCAGGTTGTGGCAATTATCTTTATTTTTTTTTTAAAGCTCGGCGAATTTTGTTCTTTCAGATAACATAAGCACAGTTCTCGTGCGATTGCTTAAGAAATTTTGAAGAATTGCTGTGAGATGTTACCTGAAACATTAACTAGAATTATTTTTTAGTGAATTTGGAAATTTTCTAGGTTGTGGTAATTTTTTTTATATTTTTTTTTGCCGCTCAGCAAATTTTGTTCTTTTAGATAACATAGGGTCAGTTCTCGTGCGATTGCTTAGGAAATTTTGAAGAATTGTTGTGAGATCTTACTTGAAGCATAAACCAGAATTCATTTTGAGTGAATTTGGAAATTTTCCAGGTTGTGGCAATTGTTTTTATATTTTTTTAACGCTCGGCGAATTTTGTTCTTTCAGTTAACATAAGCACAGTTCTCGTGCGATTGCTTAAAAATTTTTGAAGAATTGATGTGAGATCTTACCTGAAACATAAACTAAAATTAATTTTGAGTTAATTTGGAAATTTTACAGGTTGTAACAATTGTTTTTATATTTTTTTTAACGCTCGGCGAATTTTGTTCTTTCAGATAACATAAGCACAGTTCTCGTGCGATTGCTTAAGAAATTTTGAAGAATTGCTGTGAGATGTTACCTGAAACATTAACTAGAATTATTTTTGAGTGAATTTGGAAATTTTCTAGGTTGTGGTAATTGTTTTTATATTTTTTTTTGCCGCTCAGCAAATTTTGTTCTTTTAGATAACATAGGGTCAGTTCTCGTGCGATTGCTTAGGAAATTTTGAAGAATTGTTGTGAGATCTTACTTGAAGCATAAACCAGAATTAATTTTGAGTGAATTTGGAAATTTTCTAGGTCGTGTGTTTATGGAATGTTGAATTTTTGTGCAAGATTTAAGAGGGTAAAAAATGTAAGCATACATTTTGAAGCTTCGTATTTTACTATTTTTTAAACGAGGACGAAAAATTGTAATTTAAGACAAATCGCGTAAAATGCAATATTTTCTTTATTTTGCAAAAATTGGAATATCCATGTTTTGCGTTTAGCAGTCAAAATTCATCCGAAGAGCAATGGATGGGATGGTAGCAACGTGATTTTTTAATTCACTTTAAAAGCACAATGTTCACCAATATTTTAGTGTATTTCATATTAATGCGAATAAAAAATATGGTAGAAATTTAAGAAAACTAATCAGTAGTATGCACGTACTGGTAAAACCCAGACGGGAAGAACAAGAGAGCCGTGTGAAAATGTATGGCGCACGCAGCAGCCGTTCTGATTGGCTACTCTCGATCACGCCATGCACGCTAGCCAATCACAGCGTAACGCTCGGTCACGCGGTATGACGTACTGCGCGCGAGCCACTCGCAGCGTAAGAAAATCAATCGGATCGGCGCAAGTAGCCTGCGTCGCTTAAATCAGTCGGCGTCACTCTTAATTTGATGAGTTTACTAATTGATTATCGGTGTTTTAAAAATCGTTTTATTATGAGAATACGAGTGTAGTGGTAAGGTGTATACAAGAAAAGTACGAGTGCTGAAGGTTTTGCCTGCCTGAAATTTTAATACGAGAAACGAATGGATTTAGGAAGGTTAGTTGGTTATATTTTTTCTTGGTAATCTTCCAGTTAATGATACTAATGAATGGACTGAAGTAAACGCAACAACTTCAGACCAATATTTGCGACGTTGCCGGATTTCTTGACTCACTATAACTAACGTAAAATAAAAATAATTAAACTACTGCGGGTTAAACTACCAGTCGGTCTATGGGGGGGGGGGGACTTAAACTAACCCTAACCTAAACATAAGCACCCACCATTTGCAACCATTAACTTGCAAGTAATGACGATCGATGTCTCCGCTTCGCTCCAGCATCGACCATGGCAAGCCTGTGAAACTACTTCTTAGACATTCGTGATGGCTTCACCGTCACTTCGGCAACTACAGATAAAACTACTAACGGGCTCAGGGGGGGAGGTACCTTAGCTTAACCATAACCTCAGTATAAGCACCAATAGTTGCAAATTATTGTAAATGAAATTGACTGAAAATACCCCGATTAAAATAAGGAGACATTACAACATACGGTACCGTCCGCATGATTTTCGCGCATGCGTATTGTTTAGTATCATTAGTAAAATTACCTTTTTCTTTATAAAATATGCAAACTTTTTATGACATCTCCCGCTTCTTATCACTGTCGCATTACTTTATATTGATAGTGTTGAAATGGTACCCCTTCAATTCAGGCACCTTTCCGCAGGATATAATCTAAACACCCATGCGAGGCTGCCATGTTTGTGGCCACGTAGTACTCAGGCCCGGGCCAAGCGGAGGTGTTAGTGGGTACTCAGTGCCCGGGCTGCAGTTTTTGGGGGCGACAAACCTTAAGGGGGCGGCAAACCTTAAGGGGGCGCCAAACCTTATTGGTTCTTGTAAACAATTGATTTAATATCGGCGCCCGTTAAAATACCTAACCGTGTATACTCCATCTACTCATAGATTAGGCTTTTTTGACATCTTTAATGACAAACACTAGAAAATGAAAAGTACCAACATGGCTATGAGAAAAATATAATTTTGGAGCAAGTTAGGTTGGTACTGGTATGCTTCCAATATATTTTTATACGCGACGTCGCCAATAGACATTATTGACAATTTGTTATTGTTATTGTTCTTGATTTCCGCCACGGAGAACGTTCTAAATGATGTGACAAACCAACTACACACCTACGCGGTAAGATTCTTTTGTAATAAATTAAGTTTCGTAAGTACTATTTTTGTGTTGAGAGTTGTTCAGCAACCTAGTCAACCTTCTGTCATTCAAGATGTCAAAAAAGTCTAATCTATGAGTAGATGGAATTTAATACTTTTTTTTTATATTGCTCGTATACAAACACGAGAAAATCTTGTTTGCCAGGTTAACTTTCCACTTAAAGTTAAAATTAGAATAGAGGGTGGGCACTATCCTACCCTCCAACTAGCAAAACCGTCCCCCCGACTGTTTTTATAAGAGATCTACAAGAGGAAAAAACAAATAATTGATTAATAATGTCGTTCATCGATTGTTGACACGTATGAAACCCTCGTTTTTTTCGTTTAACTGGTCGGAGGTTGAAATAGAGAACACCCACCACCCTTCGGTTGCATTTTAACTTAAGCAGTAAAGACTGGTTTTGGTAACTTTTCAAATCGAACTCGTAAAACAAATTAACAAAGAAATTTGTTTTGCTAGATCAGCTTGCTACTTGAAGTTAAAAATCAAACGGATGGTAGTGGGTGGGCCTATTCTACCGTTCAACTAGCAAAACGGTTCTCCCGACTGTTTTTTTAAGAGATCTACAAGAGGAAAAAACAAATAATTGATTATGTCGTTCATCGATTGCTGACACGTATGAAACCCTCGTTTTTTCGTTTAACTGGTCGGAGGGTGAAATAGAGACCACCCACCACCCTTCGGTTTCATTTTAACTTAAGCAGTAAACACTGGTTTTGGTAACTTTTCAAATCGAACTCTTAAAACAAATTAACAAAGAAATTTCCTTTGCTAGGTCAGCTTTCAACTTAAAGTTAAAAATAAAACGGAGAGTGGTAGGTAGGCCGTATCCTACCCTCTAACTAGCAAAACTGTTCACTCGACTGTTTTTATAAGAGCTCTACAAAAGGGAAAAACACAAATAGTTGATTATTTCGTTCATTAATTGTTGACACGTATGAAATCCTCGCTTTTTGTTTACCTGATTGGAGGGTGGGATGGGGAACACCCACCACCCTTGAATTTTATTTTTACTTAAGCAGTAAGCACTGGTTTTGGTACATTTTTAAATTAAACTCTTAAAACAAATTAACAAAGAAATTTCCTTTGCTGAATTAGTTTTCAACTTGTAGTTAAAAAAAAACGAAGAGTGGTGGGTGAGCCATATCTTACCCTCTAACTAGCAAAACAAGAGGAAAAAAACAAATAATTGATTATTTCGTTCATTAATTGTTGACACGTATGAAATCCTGTTTTTTTGTTTAACTAATTGGAGGGTGGCATATCGCCCACCCATAACCCTTTGGTTTCGTTTTAACTTAAGCAGTAAACACTGGTATTGGTACTATTTTAAATTAAACTCTTTAAACTAGTTAACAAAAAAATTCCTTTGCTAGATTAGCTTTCAACTTGAAGTTTAAAAAAAAACGAAGAGTGGTGTGTCGGCCGTATCCCACCCTCCAACTAGCAAAACCGTTCACCCAACTGTTTCTATAAGGGTTCTACAAGAGGAAAATAAAATAATTGATTATTTCGTTCATTAATTGTTGATACGCATGAAATCTTCGTTTTTTGTTTAACTGATTGAAGGGTGGGATAAAGAGAACCCACCACCCTTCGGTTTAATTTTAACTTAAGCAGTAAACTCTGGTTTTTGTAACTTTTTAAATTGAACTTTTAAAATAAATGAACAAAGAAAATGTCTTTTGGTAGACAAGCTTTCAACATGAGGTTAAAAATTAAACGGAGGGTGGTGGGTGGACCCTAGCCTACCCTCCAACCAGCAAAACCGTTCCCCCGACTGTTTTCATCCTCTACAAGAGGAGAAAAGAAATAATAGATTATTTTGTTCATTAATTATTGACACATATAAAACTCTCGTTTTTTATTTAACTAATTAGTGGGTGAGATAGTGACCACCCACCACCCCTATTATTAATTTTAACTTAAGCAGGAAACACTGGTTTTGGTAAATATTTAAATCGAAATCTTAAAATAAATTACCAAAGAAATTTCCTTCGCTATATTAGCTTTCAACTTGAAGTCAAAATTAAAACGGATAATGGTGGGTGGGCCCTATCCTACCCTTCAAATAACAGAATATATCATGTTGCAAAGATTACATGGTGTGCCTATAACTCCCGTCCCACGCCCCTTTTGAATATATTTTATACTGCAATTACCAACCATGAAAAATGAAACTTCAAAAATCTACACTAACGAATATAAATTGCAAAATACGTTAAAATTCGATTTCGACATAAAAAACGGGATAAAACATTTAGTTTATACCACAATGATATATTGAAATATCACGAGCAATAGTGTTTTTTTTATTTGAAGCAATTAGGTTGGTAAGAAAATTAATAAATGTGGTTTTAGATGTTTAATTTGCCATGTACACTAAACAGTACGAAAAAATATGATAAAATGTAAATTAAATACGCGCAACAGTAATTTAAATTAGTTATATCGA
The DNA here is from genome assembly GCA_910593695.2 of Ocypus olens. NCBI lineage: Eukaryota > Metazoa > Arthropoda > Insecta > Coleoptera > Staphylinidae > Ocypus > Ocypus olens. Next base: position 7,987,410 of record OU343054.1, on the reverse strand, counting down.
CTTTTTACTTTCTCCGTTACGAAGTACGAGAAAGTATTGTGATCGTGATTTTTTTTTCTAATTTTTTTTTTACGGAAATATCCGTTTTGGGGTCCCTAGATGCCATTTCAACAATTTCTGGAAAAAAATTTTTTGTGTCTGTGTGTGTGTGTGTGTGTGTGCTGTGTGTCTGTCTGTGCGCGCTGTATCTCAAAAACTAATAGAGCAATTGATATGAAACTTTGAACAGCCATCTTATTTGATAATCTGAAGAACTGAAAATCTTTTGGTAAAATTTCGTACACCGGAAGTGGGCGTTTACCTTAACTGTTTTTTGTTTTTTGCCAATATTTTCTTAAATATGAAAAATATCACAAAACATTCAAACAAACTTTGAAGACAACAAAGAAATGAACATCTTTTGCTTGAAAACATTTTTCATAAAATCATTTTTATTCGAGAAAAAAATTTATTATTATTTTTTTAATTTTTGGTTTATAATTATAAAACGATAATAGTTACAGAAAAATTTTGTTAATAATAAATGTACAGAATGCCAAAATGAACAACTTCTAAAAAATAAGTTTTTTTCGAAATCCTGTTAGTTTTTGAGTAAACCGAGTTTTTGAATTTGAAGTATAATTTTTCCATCTTTCGTGATTTTGACGTTTTAAACGTCAGTTTCATCCGAGTTTACGCAACGCTCGATGTACATTTAAAATATGATTTCAATTGAAAATAAACCCATGAAAACGTAAATATAAAGTCGGAGAAAGTAACATGATGGCCACATCACCATTTTTTTATTTAGCTAAGCAAGTAATTTTACAAGATTGCATCACTGAGCATCGGCCAAATGAGAGAGGGGAAGATTTTAGAGAGAGAACGCGGCCGTTTAGGCACACCATGTAATCTTTGCACCATGGAACATATACGAGGGCTTCACTTCACGAAGGGCGGCGAGGGTAGGATAGGGCTCAAACACCACCCTTGATATCCTCTTAAACATAACCTACAAACCCCTGTTTATTAAATTTCCAACACAACTGATGAAATGACAGAAATTATATTAAATAAAACATAGGTTTGTAGGATATGCTTAATCGAATAATAAAGGTGGTGGGTGGGCCCTATCCTACCCTCTAAATAACAGAACATACGCGAGGCTTTCACTTATGGACAACCTTGAATTTATCATCAAAATGTTGACTTTCCGTTTTTTTTTCAATAATTCATTAATTAATTTATAGAAACTTTAGGTTATGTTTTACTGGTTGGATTGTGGAATATGGCCCACCCACCATACTTATATCCTGATACACATAACCTACAAACCTATGTTTTATGTAATAACATTTCTATGCCATTTTATTAATTGTGTTGGAAGTTTAATAATTATAAATAAACAGGGGTTTGTACGTTATGTTTAAGAGGATACTAAGAGGATCGGTGGGCCCAAACCCACCCCCCAAATAGCAGAATATATGCGAGGGTTTCACCATGAATTCGTCAGCAAAATGTTGACTTTCTGTTTTTTTAAATTAATTTATTTATTTATTAATTTATAATAACTTTAGGTTATGTTTTACTGGTTGGATTGTGTGTAAAATAGGGCCCACCCATCACCCTTATTATCCGATTAAATATAACAAACAAACCGATGTTTCATTTAATATAATTTCTATGCCATTTATTCAGTTGTGTTGGAAATATAACAATTATAAATAAACAGGTGTTTGTAGGTTATGTTTAAGGGGATAGAAACGGGGGTGGGTAGGCCCCATCCTAACCTCCAAATAGCAGAACATATGCGAGGGATTAACTATGAGTTTCTGTTAATTTTTTTAATTTATTTATTTATTTATAGAAACTTTAGGTTATGTTTTACTGGTTGAATTGTGGGATAGGGTATACCCGCCACTCTTATTATCCAAATAAACATAACCTACAAACATATGTTATGTTTAATATAATTTCTATTCCATTTCTTCAGTTTTGTTGGAAATTTAACAATTTTAAATAAACGGGGGATTTTAGGTTATGTTTAGGAGGATGGTAAGGGTAGTTGGTGAGCCCTATCCTTCCCTCCAAATAACACAACATAAGCGAGGGTTCCACCCATGAAAAACTATTAATTTATCATTAAAATTTGGACTGTTTTTTTCTTTCATTAATTAATTTATGGAAATTTTCTTTGGATAATATTTTTAGTTTACTCAAAAACTAAAGAGATTTCGATAAAAACCCTTTCTTTATAAGTTGTCAATTTTGATATTGTAGATAAAATTATTGCTAAGATAAATTTGCCAAAAATGAAAAAAAAAATTAAAACATTTTTTTCTCGAATTACAATGTTTTTAGGAAAAATATTTGTTAATGTTAGATGTTAATTTCTTCGGTGCCTTCAATGTTTGTTTAAATTTTTTTGTGATATTTTTCATATTAAAAAAATTATTGTAAATTTTAGGTCCTACCGCGAAAATTAAAAAAGGCCACTACATTATTACTTTCACCGATAGAAATTCGGGAATGTATCGTTTTCGGTCGGATCCCCATTTGGGTCAGCCCCCCCCCCCCTTCCACAGCTGCGGACCCAACGGGCCCTACGCTACGCCACTGTAAAGAACCGAATTCTGTGTGCTGAAAGTTTATCATAAACTCCTCTTTGCCTTTTTAAATTAAATTAAACGGATGCAAAATTTTCTAATTTTTTAACTATATGAAACAATAATCGTCACATAAAATTTTTATTTTTTTAAATTTACTCTATGGAAATAAAATTATACCAACGCAAATCAATTATATCCACTTTTATCATCACTCTCTTTGTATATAAAAAAATCTCCAAATATTGTATATCCTATTGTAGTGCGGTATCGATGTTGCATGTGCTTTTGAAAATATACGAGATCCCATGAATAAACTCGCTTTTTATCTCTTAGTGAAGCCCTCTCTTTCTGAGTGATTAGTTCCCACAGGCGATTAATTCATCCGGAGTTTTCCGGCAGTCGCGCACCGACGCTGTAAGCCGTAAACGGCGTCGCCGACGACGCAGCCCAATTAGCATTCTTGCGGCGTGCATAAAAATTTAAAAGAGTTTAAATAAACATCAAACGAATTAGTGAAGAATGAACATTTGATGTTAAGCGACGGTAAACTTGTTAAGGGAAGCTAATTTTAATTTTATTGCGCTGGTTAAGAACCGGAATAATTATAATATTAAGGCTTTTACTCAGCATTTTAATGGCGCATTCCTATTGCCCGCTACGACTACTGTGTTTTACTTAAAAGTCTCACGTGAAAGTAGTACTAATTATTTCATTTTCTTCTTTCGATCGCTGTTCCGGTTTTTAATGAATACGTTTTCATAGCGTTATAACTTTGATTTTAAGTGAACTTCTGGTTGGTAAATCCGTTCAACGGATTATGGTCTATTTTTTTATGTCAACTATCGTTTTTGTAGACTAGTTTCGGATTTTTTTGGCCTAGCCGAAGGTTAATACGGATATAAACAGAAACTCTGAAATGATCTTGTAATCTACAATCTATGACGGAATATAATATATAAAAATTACTTACATTCGCATAGGGTCCTAGATTTGCGATACTGCCTTGCAAGATCCTATATTTAATCAATTAAATTTAATGCTTTTCCAGCAAGTAAGAGCTTTTAATTTTAGTTAAAAAAAAACGTCGCTGGTTGCTACCTTTACCATATGGTGGTCCATTTTCAGATGATTTGAAGTGGAACAAATTTCGATGTTTGGTACCACTATTAATTAGTTGAAATGTTGAAATTTGTATTATTTCAAACTTAATGACTAATCTGAAATTACCGAGAAGTTAGCTATGAATTCAGTCCCGGGTTTCCCGGCGCATGCACCAAAAGAGCACTACGATTTTTTAAATTTAATTATGCAGTGCCTTTCTAATATATTAAACAAAAAAAACCTGTAAAAAAAACTATGAAAATATTAAGAAATATTTTGTTCATTATCGAATAGAGATCGGTGGCTGGAACATACGTTCAAAAGCCCGCTAAAAACATTTTTTTTTATTTATGCAGTGTTTTTCTGGAACAAAAACAAAAACTGTCAAAGAACCTTGAAAAGAAATAGGTTAAGAAATATTTTTCTCAGTTCGATATTAAAAAAAAAATCTTAAAGTTTTCACGGTTTATGGCAGCTGGCGTTAACCATAATTTCAGATAGACACTCCATTAATGAATTCATAACATTTTAGCGCCCTTTTAGACTTATGTGCTAGCATGGCCACCTCTGTACGATATTTAAAATAAAATTTAATTCGAAACATTTTTACAGTTTGTATTTGTTAAATATACTTCCAGAAAGGCAATGCATAAATAAAATATGTTTTTAGCGACTATTTGAACATATGTGCCAGCCACTGTTATTTCTTAATATTTTTACCGTTTCTTAAAAAAAAAGTTTACAATAAATATACTTCCAAAAAGGCACTGAAATAATAGAATTAAACATTTTTAGCGCCCCTTTAAACTTATGTATTTTTAAGTGCCAGCCAAGGGTCAATAAGCTGCTCGATATTATAAAAATATTTTATACATTTTCATGATATTTTAACAGTTTGTATTTAAAGGTTGTTGAAATGAGCACTTGGTTGGTTTCACAATTTTTTACTATTTATTCCGACTAGTTTCCATTTTTACATCATTATCTAGGAATAAATATCTATGAACTGCTTAATATTAAAGAATATATATTTCCCAACATTTTCGCAGTTTTTTGACATTGTTAAATATACTCCCAGAAAGGCACCGCATAAATAAAATCCAAATTTTTCAACACCCTTTCGGACTTGTGATTTTTCTAATGCCGGCCACGGATCAATGATCTGTCCGACATAAAAAAAACAATTTCTTAACATCTTAACATCTTTTTTTTTAAATAATAATAATAATATTTATTTGCCCAACAGAATACAAATTCCAATCACAGGACAAAATAATCAATATAATAAAACTAAAGTAAATGAGATTGCAAATGTGATATGCATAATGTAATAAAAATAATAAAAGAAAAAGAAAGCAGTTAGATTTATGTAATATGTGGTGGTAATTTAAACTGCTGTCTCACAAATTGTATGATACTAACAATTTTATCATGAATATCACAATATTTGCAAATAACATTGCAATTGCCAGACATATCGTTGACTGGGGAGTGTGAAGCAATATTGGTATTTAAAGCGCTAATATAAAATGTATTATTTGAACATGTATAGCTAGATGGTACATTAAACGAGAACTGGGAAAGCAAGAAAATACATTCCAATCTATTACTAACAATTTTGTGCAATGTCTTAACACTTGGAATTGTGCGTGTTAGGTACAGGGATTCTTCACCAATTACAGGCAATATATCCTGATAAGGGCAACCCTGGACGAGATATCCTGGGGGAGGAAGCAACGAAGCTGAAGAGATGAAGCCTACCGACCTGAACGACATCAAATCTCGCGGACCCGAATTCTGGGAACCCGATGACAGTGACAATTTTAGAAATGCCCGAAGCCAATGAAGACGATAATGTTGGTGAGACTACGCAACCGACGGGATCTTACAGCTCCACAGAAATTCCAGGATAAGAAAAACATTCCAAAGTAAAAACAAACGCCGATGGATTAATTGAGAAATTGATGGCCAAGTTGGTGATCAAAGGTGTAGATTATAATCAAACCTTCAGTTAAGTTACAAGAACATCGACTATTCGAACGCTACTGATTGTCAATGTTGATCTAAATTCTAAAACAATAATTTCTCTTTTTTGATAGAGTTGACTGTAAATAACACTGCCCAACAGATGTTTTGGTGCCCGCTTTTTTTAACTCTTTATAAGTAATTTTAGGATGCAGAATCCAAAATAGACGTCAGATTTGGTCTATTAGATCTAGCTTTTGAGATACGCCATATTGGCCAATTTTATAATAAAATCATCATATTTTTTAACTTACGTACATTTCATGTTATTAATTGTTTGTTAACTACCAGTTAAAAAAAACAAAATACTACAAAGCAAGGTATTATTTCACAAAGAAGATTTCTCTGAATGACGAAAGAATTTTTTTTTTTTGGTTGAAGGAAAGCCCTTAACGTTTTTCTGACTCTTGATTCTGAAAGTACTTGTATTAGTGATGAGAATATTAATTTTGATTCAGTTATGGCTGATTGCAAACTTTATCAAACATTGAGATTTATAACGAGAGGTGTGGATTTCTGCGACTTACTGAGAAATATATTTTTCTGGGTTGAAGGGGTGCCCATAATGTTTTTTAACTTGATTATTAGAGTACTTGTATTAGTGATAAGGATAAGGATTTTTACTTAGTTATAGCAAACTTTGTCAAAAATCGAGATTTATATTGCGAAGCTTACGGGAGAAATCATTTTTTTCTGGGACGAAGGGGTGCCCCTAAAGTTTTTTGGCTCTTGATTATTCATGTACTTGTATTATAAAAAGAATAAGCATTCTTATTTAGTTATGGCCTATTGCAAACTTTGTCAAAAATCGAGATTTATATTATTAAAAAAATACTTTTTTGACAAAATATAAAGGGTTGATTCTTTTTGTAGTATTAATTTATCCGTTTCTAAATGGTATGGTTTACTTATTTTTCGATTCGCTTTTCTTTTCTCTAAGATATTATTTTTTCAAATCTATTGCCAATACTCGTGATAAAACTGACTAAATAGATTCTAATTTTAAGTAAAAAAATTTAATTATGGCCTCTGATATAATAATGATGATAATAATAATAAAATATTATCATTTTAATGGTAATAATAATAATAAAATATTATCATTATAATGGTAATAATAATGAAATAATATCATTGTAATGGTAATAATAATAGAATAATTATTTTATTACTTTTTTGTATTTTATCAGAATTAAATTAATCAGCCTAAATTTTATAAAAAATAGAGCCTCAATATGTAATTATTCAGCCTGTTCTATAATCTCCTCAGTTGGTTACGACTTCTTCATATTCACGTTCAGGTCCACGTAAGTGTATTTTATTCCTTAACATTCAATTCAAATGCGAAGCTGCACTGATGAGAGATACATCTCGAAATGCGTCTGCAGATGGCTATTTACCTAATTTTTACATATTTAAGAGTTCAGTTTGATTGTTTAAAGTTTTCAAATTAAATTTAGTTTAATTTTCAAGTTAGTCCTGAGGGTAGAAATAAACGATCTTAAGCCAATGTTATTTCGCTAGTAGTACTAGTAATAACATGCAAATTTCTTTTGTATCATTCAATGTCCGTGCCGAGTGGCACTAGCCAGAGAAGTAGTTGTTTCAATAAGTTATTTGTTTATAGTCTTACAAGGGGAGGATGAGATGTGTTACTCACCGATTTCATCCATCTTTGACACACGTGTAGGTCATAACTAGGAGTGTAACAGGTGCAAGTAATAGGGCGCACTATTCAGCCGTTTTCTAAAAAAAATTGTTTTTTTTTAAATTTGTTATTCAGTCGTATATTTATATATCTTTTGCGTTAACAAACATATACCGACCTTTTGGCGCATCGATAAAACTTCCGATTCGTGGTCGGAAGGTCGAAGGATTGAACCCCACTGTTGAAGTTGGGTTCATTCATTTTCTTTTTATAGTTTTTATAAATCCATGTGTGTTTAAATATCTTAATTTTAGAATCAATCATTTTTTTTTCTCGGAAACGGCTGAATAGTGCGCCCTATTACTTGCACCTGTTAGACTCCTAGTCATGACCTACCCGTGTTCCAAAGATGGATCGAATCGGTGAGTCACACATCTGATCCTCTTCTTGTTAGTAAGCCTTAATTTTGCATTGCAGAGTTACGAACAGATTGAATATTTACATATTCAGGCTATATTTCGTTTTATTAAATTTATTTAATGCTCCTGCAACAAGTGAGGTTGCCTCAAATTTATTTATTAATTAGCCTATATTTCAAAAACTAGAGCTGATATGAAAAAAACGGGGTTGTTTTGGAATCAGCTCATCAAAAATATCCAAAATCAGTTCTTACTTTGGCGGCACCAAACCAAAAATTTTATTTTGGGCTGTTTAATTTTTAATTTATTTTGAAAAACTTTCGCCGGAAGCCACAGTTATCGCTATTGTTAACATTTTCCTTAGACTAATACTGAAATTTGGAAAACAAGGAACTTATTAAATGATTTAAAATTTCTAATGCTTTTAATTGAGAATGATTAGAAAATAACAATATTTTTAAAAGTTCAATTCCATCTAAATCTCTTGTCAATTTTCCGTTTTCGGTTACCTGTATTTATTAATTAGCCTATATTTCAAAAACTAGAGCTGATATGAAAAAAACGGGGTTGTTTTGGAATCAGCTCATCAAAAATATCCAAAATCAGTTCTTACTTTGGCGGCACCAAACCAAAAATTTTATTTTGGGCTGTTTAATTTTTAATTTATTTTGAAAAACTTTCGCCGGAAGCCACAGTTATCGCTATTGTTAACATTTTCCTTAGACTAATACTGAAATTTGGAAAACAAGGAACTTATTAAATGATTTAAAATTTCTAATGCTTTTAATTGAGAATGATTAGAAAATAACAATATTTTTAAAAGTTCAATTCCATCTAAATCTCTTGTCAATTTTCCGTTTTCGGTTACCTGTATTTATTAATTAGCCTATATTTCAAAAACTAGAGCTGATATGAAAAAAACGGGGTTGTTTTGGAATCAGCTCATCAAAAATATCCAAAATCAGTTCTTACTTTGGCGGCACCAAACCAAAAATTTTATTTTGGGCTGTTTAATTTTTAATTTATTTTGAAAAACTTTCGCCGGAAGCCACAGTTATCGCTATTGTTAACATTTTCCTTAGACTAATACTGAAATTTGGAAAACAAGGAACTTATTAAATGATTTAAAATTTCTAATGCTTTTAATTGAGAATGATTAGAAAATAACAATATTTTTAAAAGTTCAATTCCATCTAAATCTCTTGTCAATTTTCCGTTTTCGGTTACCTGTAATTTAATATCTAGATCCATACAACATTTTCTTATTATATTATATTCGGACTCTGCAGAATTAAATTTTTAAACTTTGAAGCAGTAGTTTTCTAACAATTCAGAACGTTTGGATATAAAATTAACAGCGATGTCCAAAATTTCAAGATAAAAGTGAATTCTAAATTTTTCCCTAGGATCTAAAACACTCTCATCGCATGTCTCATAATTGGACATCCGCGGTTTTTTTCTTATACGAACTTCAGAGTTACCCGGTTAGAAATGTATCCGATTTCTAACCGGGTACTTTACGTAGTTGTCCAGGCGACCGGCCGCTATTTCGGCGACTAAATTTTACAGACCCGTTATTGGTGGTCCGCGGGCTTCGCCGGTTTTGTTATAGATTATAAAAATTATACATTTTCGGTTTAAAATTTGCACATAAGGATTTAACATAATTATGTTTGATATTGTAATTTGTATTAGACCTAGTAGTACTTTTGTATATTTGGTTGCCTATATCGCAAGTACATGAAATGAAATGAAATTGAACAGAACGACTAGACTGCCGCATTACTTAAAAATATATTAATTGCATATTTAAATTATTTTACTTTCTTCGTATAAAAATGGTCAAATCAAAAATATTCATTCAACATTTTTTAATGAAAATTCCTGTTTGCGGGTGCTGTATCTCAAAAAGAAATAGAGATTACTAAGTTAAATTGTTATTTGCCAATGTGATTGGTAATTTTTTTTAAAGAATGGGATATTTAGGGGGAAATGGAGCATAGCCGAGTACAATGAATCGATGCAAACTCACGAAGTTCGATATTTGGCCAATTACACTGGTTCTTCCGAAGAAGTGGAAGTTGATAGCACCATTGAAATATATTCAAATTCAAGATTTAAAAGCGTCAAGTATGTTAATTACATCGTAGAAGGCGATTCTAAAACTTATTCCGTACTAATTAAAGCTGTACGCTATAGAGTGTTATCAAAAATTCTGAATTATCTTGCACAATATATTGTTTGTGCTAAAAACGCTCGGAAGAGTCAAAAACAATTTTGTCTTCAAAAATACTATGTACAGAGTCGTACCCCTGCAGGGTAAATTGGAGAGCATTTTTTTATTGACATCCTCTATGTTTTGTTTGATAAAGTGAACAAGCACACTTTTTCTGGTATTATCGTCAATTTGTTTTTATACGTTCTAGACAAAAGCAAATACAATTTCAATTGGAGGAAAAATTGATTATTTATTTACAACACAAAACAAAATTAGAAACATTAACAAGGTGTTTTTCTTTTTCTTGACAGTGTCTCCAAATAAATTCATTCTGTACTCGTCGCTTTAAATCCCCTAGATTTTAGGGTTTGTTGACATAAACTTTGTTTTAAAATGATCCCATAAGAAAACAATCAAGGAGTATAAAATCAGTGGAGCGAGCTGGTCACTAGATAACTCTACGTCGGCTACTGATGTGGAAATATGTTATCCAAGTATGAGCGATTGGGAAGAGCGTAATGGGAAGGTGCTCGGTCCTGTTGATACCAAAGTCTGCTATCCGGTATGTCTGGTTCATTTGCCTTTGTGTATAAAGCTATCAGTCAAGAAATTTCCTTTTGCTGTAAAAATTGCAAATACCTTGCGCCATTTAAGTTATCATCAAATAAAAAAATACGAGCCTAAAATTCTATCTCTGGCTGTCCAACGTTCACTTTTTTGGGGATTGACTATGTGAGTCTCGTATCCATCGTGGATTCTTAGAGGCCCAATATCTGCAGTTTTGTCTATTAAGAATTCCAAGAACGAATAATGAAGCAGAAAATAGAAGATTATATATCAAGGGAGAGAAATGCGTGAATTTTCCCGAGATGCAAATTTGTAAAAGAAAAACGTTGATTGTTCAAAATTAAAAACAAAGTCAGAATTTCACACGTTAATCATAGAATTTTACAAATAATCACTATCAGACACAAGAATGACCACTTTTAGCGCTAAAATATCAATAAAAGCGTCCATTGTTCAAAATTCAAAACAAATTCAGAGTTGAAATTTTTAGAAAATCGCTCAGAAATTATTGAGCTTTCAAATTAAAAAAAAATCAAACAGGTTAATCATAGAGTTTTGCATATAATCACTACCAAATCCTGGAATGACCACTTTTAGCTCTAAAATATCAAGAAATGCGTTGATAATTTAAAATTTTCAAATTCATGGCCGCATTTTCTATTTTTAGGCTCACATTTTTTATTTTGGGCTTTATAATTTAGATTTTTTAACCTGAATGCCAGATTTTTATGCCAGATTTTTTGCAAGTATTTTCTAGTTTTGGGCTTTTTGATTTCTTGCCCTTTATTTCAGATTTTGAAATCTGAATATTGTTTTTATGCGCGATTTTTTTTGTCATTATTTTCTTGTTTCGGGTTGGAAACTTATTTTGGGCTAAAGATACAAGTAAATAATCGAAAAAAAACATCTTTGCTAGTTTTTCCAAAATTTCCACTCAAGCATTCTTAAAAATGCAAAAACATGCATCCAGCAGGAATTTCGTAATTTCCAAAACAATCGCTTGATGGATTCATTTTAATTTTTAGTAGAAGATTCTAGATACTTCTACTGATGGCATAAGTGAATAATCGAAAATACATCTTAGCTGGTTTTTCCAAAATTTCCACTCAAACATTCTTAAAAATGCAAAAAACATGCATTCGGCTGGAATTTCGCAATTTCCAAAACAATCGCTTGATGGATTCATTTTAATTTTTAGTAGAAGATTCTGAATACTTCTACTGATGGCACAAGTGAATAATCCAAAACACATCTTTGTAAGTTTTCCAAAATTTCCACTCAAACATTCTTAAAAATGTAATAATATGCATCCGACAGGAATTTCGTAATTTCCAAAACAATCGCTTGATCGATTAATTTAAATTTTTAGTAGAAGATTCTAGATAGTTCTACTGACGGCACAAGTGATTAATCGAAAAAGCATCTTTGCTAGTTTTCCAAAATTCCCACTCAAACATTCTTAAAAATGCAAAAACATGCATCCGGCAGGAAATTCGTAATTTCCAAAACAATCGCTTGATGGATTAATTTGAATTTTTAGTAGGATATTCTAGATACTTCTACTGTTGGCATAAGTGAATAATCGAAAATACATCTTAGCTGGTTTTTCCAAAATTTCCACTCAAACATTCTTAAAAATTCAAAAAAGATGCATCCGGCTGGAATTTCATAGTTTCCAAAACAATCGCTTGATGGTTTAATTTGAATTTTTAGTAGAATGTTCTACTGATGACACAGGTGAATAATCGATAATACATCTCTGAAAATAGAATTTTAAAAAATCAAGTACCATTTTTTTTTCGAATCAAAAATATATTGATTGATATTATAAATAGGAGAAAGTTGTATAATGGCCACCATTTTTATTAACAATTAAGAACTTTTAGTAGTTCCATGAAAATTACATTTTAAATGTTTGTAAATCATTTCAAAATAAACATTTTACAAGAAATAAGATTATTTCTAAATCTCAGTAATTTTTGAAAATAATCAATAAACATGAAAAATATCCCTAAAAGTCCTACGGCACAATTATTTTTATGTTAATTCATAACATAAAACCATATTTTAATAAAACAATCATGCATTTAAAAGTTAAAGATGCTCAAAATGTAGAAAGCAAAGAATTATTATATGTTGCCATTAGTGGCAACATTGCTTTTCACACACTGGTAGATTATGCAATATGTGTGGCAACCCAAGCCAAACAATAACGCTCATTGTTAAACTGTTTTTGAAGTAATAATAAGTCCATTATTAAACCAAAATAGCATTTAATTTACAGCAGGAAATATATATTTTTCAGATTTTTTATTTTACTTTGGGCGGCATGGAAAAATTCCTACATATAAAGGGCACAGTGGAAAATTCTTATGTACCGAAAAGGTGGGGAACCACTGGTGTAACTTTCTGTTTTGATTAATTAATTAATTAATTTGTTTATTATCTGTATCTAAATATATAACGTGAAAGTAGTTCTTATAATTTTTTCCATTGAGCCTAATATTTTTGTTATTCTTTACTGTCGAACTATGTGATTTGATGGGGGTTTCCCTGCTGGCGGGAATACTCGGGGAGCATGTTTAAAATTGAACATAACGTCAATATTTAATTTGAGTGAGCTGCGAGCGGTTTTCAAACTACTATCAATCATTTATAAACACATTTAACATGGGCGCAGAATACAGCCGAAGAAAATTCGCTTTAAAAATCAATGAGAATATAATGCTCTTATGCCGACAAGTTTAACAAGAAAATTTATAATGTATACATTTTATGCCAATGTATCCCTCTTACAACTTCGCATAATCACCTAAAACTTAACTATAATTTAATAATACCATTACAATACTAATACCTGATAATATCGACTTAAGTAATTGAATAATGAAAATTTGCTGCGAAAAGTGATAAAGTGTATATTTCAAGATAGTTTATTTTTAGAACTACTTCTTGTAGTTGTAGTAGTGATAACAGAGTTTAACTACTCTTTGGTATTGTAGCGCCAATTTTACAATGTTGGATGTGGGCGTGTATGTCTCATGCATTGTTTTGGAGTAGAGTCAGGTAATAAGTGGTAATATAATTTATATACTTGTTTCTCATTGATCACTAGTTGAAAATAAATCAATTTTACAGTGAAACAAACCAAGTGAATTTTAATTTTAAACCTATATAATAAATGGAAAAAGTATTAAATAAAATAAGTTTGTAGCATGTACAATTGCAGCCAATAAAAAAATGGACACCTTTTTGTGTCTGGTGTGAATCAATCTCTATTTTAATAGAGCAGGCTGTTGTAAAACACAAATTATGCCGTATCTGTTTTAAGCTATTTTTACTCAGATATTGATATTGACATTGAATATTACTGATTAGGCATTTAAACCCAATTTACATGAATACATTTTAGAAAAAAAAAACACCCACTAGTTAATATTTTTGGCCGCAGTTGTATAGTTAAAAAGAAAATATTTAAATGTTATTTGTAAAAGTATGATAAGTATCATTAAAACAATAATAAAAAATGTACATGCAAAAATAAGTTAAAGGTTGTTTTAATAAACAATAAATAAATGTATAAGTAGTTTCCGCTAATCGTATTCGAAGCAATTTATCACGCTTATCCTTCAGGATATTAACCTGAAATTAAGAATATTTTTACACTGATAGCATCCACTGCAAAATTCTCAAAGAAATGGAATGTCGAGTTATATCTCGTTTATGATAAGCGCACCTAGATATACGTACGTAATTCCTATTCTTGGAGCGCTGAATCAATGGGTAAGTTTAATTTCCCAGAACGTATTTCCTTATCGGAATTCATATAAATCGCATTCTCAGATAACGATTTATTATTCAAATTCGCAAACGGAGCAATACGAGCAATAATCCTTGTTAAATAACAGAAAATCTTCGGCAATTTTATTTGTGGGCTTAGGATACATTTTTCGACAACAAAAACGATCCTAAAATTAGGCTGATTATATGAATATTCAACCTGTTCGTAACTCTGCAAAATGAAAGATTATAACGTATTGAAACAATTACTTCTCTGGCTAGTGCTACACCGGATAGTGAATGAGACAAAAGTAATTTGCATATTATTAATAGTACTACTAATGAAATTGGTTTAAGATCACTTGTTTCTACGTACAAGGTCGATTATTTTAAACTAATTTTGAAAACTTTAAACTGTTAATGTTATTATTGAATTTTGAAAACTAGATGTTGACAAGGATACATAATACTAAAATTATCAAGTGTTTTTAAATGAGAATAACTAAATGTGAAAATGAACCATAAAATATATAAGTTAAGTAAGCAGCCATCTACATACGTGTTTCGAGATATACCTGTTTCGCTGAGGAAATTAATGTTTAGTCTTTAAAAGATTTCATTTTGCAGAATTACGAACAGGTAATTCGACTTTATTTAATTTATTTAATGTTCAAATTGTTGACTTTCCACTTCCAAAGACAATTCTATTCGTTTTTTTTTTAATGTAAAAATTGCCTTACTGATATCTCTTCTTCTATCTCTTCTTGCAAAAAAAATCCCGAAATACGTGACGTATTGTTTTTTCTTGCTCACATGTCTATGTATATAGGGCATTCCGCGAGAGATTTTTTCGAAATGGAAGTTGGCCTCCTGACTACGACAAAATGTACGTCTACTTGTATAGAAAATCCAAGTTTTTGTCCATTTTTCTCAGACGTTCATGTGAAAATAACTTTGAATAGACGCGTTTTCATGTAAAATTCATTAGAACCAAAGTTGTTCGGCTTGTATAGAAAAATACTTTCTCCGACTAGACGGTATCATTTATATTTACTTCTTCATGGTTTATTTTCAATTCAAATCATATTTTAAATGTATATCGAGCGGATGAAACTGACGTTTAAAACGTCAAAATTATGAAAGATGGAAAAATTATACTTCAAATTCAAAAATTCAGTTTACTCAAAAACTAAAGGGATTTCGAAAAAAACTTATTCTTTATAAGTTGTTTATTTTAGCATTCTCTACAATTATTATTAACATAAATTTGCTGTAACTATTATCGTTATATAATTATAAACCAAAAATTAAAAAAATAATAATAAGTTTTTTTCTCGAATAAAAATGATTTTATGAAAAATGTTTTCAAGCAAAAGATGTTCATTTCTTTGTTGTCTTCAATATTTGTTTAAATGTTTTTGTGATATTTTTCATATTTAAGAAAATATTGGCGAAAAACAAAAAACAGTTAAGGTAAACGCCCACTTCCGGTGTACGAAATTTTACCAAAAGCTTTCAGTTCTTCAGATTATCAAATGAGATGGATGTTATAACACACACACACACACACACACACACACACACACACACACACACACACACACACACCACACACACACACACACACACACACACACACACACACACACACACACACACACACACACACACACACACACACACACACCACACACACACACACACTCACACACACACACACACACACACACACACACACACACACACACACACACACCACACACACACACACACACACACACACACACACACACCACACACACACACACACACACCACACACACACACACACACACCACACACACACACACACACACACACACACACACACACACACACACACACACACACACACACACACACACACACACACACACACACACACACACACACACACACACACACACACACACACACACACACACACACACACACACACACACACACACACACACACACACACACACACACACACACACACACACACACACACACACACACACACACACACACACACACACACACACACACACACACACACACACACACACACACACACACACACACACACACACACACACACACACACACACACACACACACACACACACACACACACACACACACACACACACACACACACACACACACACACACACACACACACACACACACACACACACACACACACACACACACACACACACACACACACACACACACACACACACACACACACACACACACACACACACACACACACACACACACACACACACACACACACACACACACACACACACACACACACACACACACACACACACACACACACACACACACACACACACACACACACACACACACACACACACACACACACACCACACACACACACACACACACACACACACACACACACACACACACACACACACACACACACACACACACACACACACACACACACACACACACACACACACACACACACACACACACACACACACACACACACACACACACACACACACACACACACACACACACACACACACACACACACACACACACACACACACACACACACACACACACACACACACACACACACACACACACACACACACACACACACACACACACACACACACACACACACACACACACACACACACACACACACACACACACACACACACACACACACACACACACACACACACACACACACACACACACACACACACACACACACACACACACACACACACACACACACACACACACACACACACACACACACACACACACACACACACACACACACACACACACACACACACACACACACACACACACACACACACACACACACACACACACACACACACACACACACACACACACACAGACACAATTTTTTTTTTTCCAGAAATTGTAGGGACCCCAAAACGGATATTTCCGTAAAAAAAAATTTTGAAAAAAAAATCACGATCACAATACTTTCTCGTACTTCGTAACGGAGAAAGTAATTAGTGTTTCTTACCGAAAATAGTACACCACCACCTCTTGAAAATGCGGGATGTAGAGTCGCGATCGCGTCTGTAGATAGTATAGTTGTCTAATCCAAGTTCGTTATTGCCGAAGTTATTATTGAGCCAAGTCTCAACCAGAACAATGATGTAATCTATGGAACAGGTTGCTATGGATTGCTGTAAGTTGATTGCTTTTGTTCTCAAGTCTCTGACGTTCTGGTAATATACTTGAAGCTCAGTGCTTAGGAGCGGTTTTTCGATGGCTGATCGTTTTTACTTTCTTCGTTACGAAGTACAAGAAAGTATTGTGATCGTGATTTTTTTTTTCAAAATTTTTCAAAATTTCAGCAAATTTATGTTAATAATAATTGTAGAGAATTCCAAAATGAATAACTTATAAGGAATACGTTTTTTTCCGAAATCTCTGTAGTTTTTGAGTAAACTCAGCTTTTAAATTTGCAGTAATAATTTTAATATACCGGGTGACCCAGGGATCTGTGAAAGCTCCATAACTTATTTGCTATTTGAGATATCGACTTCTAATTTTCTTGAACTGGTACCCACACTTATTCTACATATTTTAAAAATATGTATGTTTTTCTACAGGGTGTCCCAATAAACATAACAGAACAAAGTTATGTTTTTTTTTAAATGGAACACCCTATATTTTATACTTTATTTTCAATCCTCTTGAGAAGCTGATACAAATAGTATAAGATAGTATGGGTCTATTATGGACGATTGGTTAGTTATGGGCAATTTTGTGGCAAAAACATGTACACATTGAAAACATTGCAGAAGCGTTCCTAGCAAAGATAGCATCATTATTTATACACTAGAAAATTTACCACATAATAAAGAATAATACACATCGGCTTTGGTTCTCTTTTATTCATAGTGATATACAGGGTGTCAACATACGCAAAACAATGGATAACTATTTTTTTTAAATGGAACACCCAATTTAAGTTGCCACCAATCCATGGCATTTTTAATAAGCTTTTCAATGATGTACAGTTTGTACATCTTTTTACAAATTTTTTATTAATAAATTGCACTATACTTTATTTTCCGCACCCTCTAGCGGAAAAATGGTAAATTATAGGGAAATTAAAATGGCTCATTTCGATTGAAAATGTTCCGCTCTTAATAGAAGCAATTTTTGCCAAAAATGCATAGTTTTCCCTAAAAATGCAAATTGAAAATGTATGTATCAATTTTTGCGTTTTTCAATGGTTTTTTTGTATTTTTAGCGGAAACTATGTATTTTCGGCAAAAATTGCTTCTTTTAACAGTAGTAGAGCGGAATTTTTTCAATCGATGTAGGTTATTTCAATAATTCTATAATTTCACGTTTTTCTGCTCATGGACTTGGAAAATAAAGTATAGTGCAATTAATTAAGAAAAAAATTGAAAAAAACGCTAAAATGCATATACGGTCACGATTTTGCACGCATTATTGGAAAAGTCGAAAGACCTATGTCGATCGAAAATTTTCCGCTCTACAACTTTGGTCTCTTCTTATTTTTTCAGAAAATGCATAGTTTTGGCTGAAAATGCAAAAATGAGCAGGAGGTGACAAAGGAAAAATGTTTTTATGGATAAATCTCAAGAATCCTTAATATTTCATTATTCAAATTGTACATCAATGAAAAGCTTATTAAAAATTCCATGCATTTGTGGCAAGATATATAGGGTGTTCTGTTTGAAAAAAAATAGTTATCCAATATTTTGCGTATGTTGACACCCTGTATAGCAATATGAATAAAAAGGAACCAAAGCCAATTTGTATTTTCTTCATGATGTGGAAAATTCTTTAGTGTATAAAAAATGACACTAGCTTTGCTAGGAGCGCTTCTGCAATTTTTTCAATGTGTCCTCGTTTTTGCCACAAATTTGCCCATAACTAACCAATCATCCATAATATTTATTTATTTATTTATTTATGGTATAATGTAGTTTGATTCGCTTGGAATATTACAACGTCTAGTTTTATACCACTTACATAACAATTTAAAATTAATAGTCAAAATTACAACTAATAAATTGAAAATAAAGTATAAAATACTGGGTGTTCCATTAAAAAAACATAACTTTGTTCTGTTATGTATGTTGGGACACCCTGTAGAAAAACATACATATTTTTAAAATATGTAGAATAAGTGTGGGTACCAGTTTAAGAAAACTAGAAGTCGATATCTCAAATAGCAAATAAGTTATGGGGCTTTTATAGATCCCTGGGTCACACGGTATATAATGATTTTTCCATCTTTCATAATTTTGATGTTTTAAACGACAGTGTCATCCGAGTCTACAAACGTTCGATGTACATTTAAAATATGATTTAAATTGAAAATAAACCACGAAAGCGTAAATATAAATGATACCATCAAGTCGTAGAAAGTAACATGATGGCCACATCACCATTTTTTTGTTCTATTATTTGGGGAACGTTATTTTTATATCTTATTGTAAGACCTGTTTTGACGTTTTTTATGCGCGTATCCAGCTCTAAGGTTCTTTATATAGGCTGTTTGTTTAGGAGTATGGTCGTTTTTTATTGTGATTTTGAGGTTTACCATTTGTTTTTTGTTTTTGAAGATTTTTAAGATGTCATCTCGTGATGAGAAACATCCTTTTAAGGGACGATGATCGTTGTTTCGCTTATGGCCAAGACGATTGACAGTTTGAGCCTGTGGGAGACCTGGTAGTTTTGATAAAATGCCGTTGAGCTTTTCAAAAACGTTCGTGTTTTCATCTTCTTCGATGTTGTAAAGTATGACTTTAGTTTTCCGTTAGTCCGTTAGTTTCGATCGTCTACCTCGCGAATTTAGATCTTCGGAGTGCGATGAGAGGTTTTATATTTCACTATTTCACAATTTCACATAAAGAACACAATTTCACATAAGCTTGAAAAACTAGTTTCGGGTACTAAATGGGCTCATCGATTGTACATTCATAGTGTCCTGTATCTCTATAAGAGTTCCGAACTGCACGACAAGATGCCAAAAACTTCTAGCATGGGAAAGTCACAAAACTTAGTACGAATTTAATTGTCCACGTAATACTTTGATAAGGCAGGTTAAATCTTATTGCGATTCTATTGACGTTTCTGACATGTGAGTGAGCACTTTTAAATCGAAATGCTGGAAAGCTATTGAGAACAGTAATACCTTTACACACAGGTTACAAATTATTTTGAACAGGTTGAATATTTATATATTCAGGCTATATTTCGTTTTTTGAATTTATTTAATACTCTCTGCAATAAGTAAGGTTGTTTCTATTTTATTTATTATTTAAATCGAGTATTCGGTTTTCCAACTGAAAACAAGATCATTTATTTCTTCACATCTGTACTTTCACTAATCACCTAAATTCAGGTATAAAATCAGTCCAACCCTTCTATAATCTCCTCATTTGTTTACGACTCCTTCACGGTCACGGTCACCTTCACGTAAGTGTATTTTATTCTTTAACATTCAATTTAAATGCGAAGCTGCACTGATGAGAGATAAATCTCGAAACGCGTCTGCAGATGGCTATTTACTTAATTTTTACATAGTTTTGGGTTCAGTTTTATAATTTAAAGTTTTCAAATTCATTTTAGTTTCATTTTTCAAGTTAGTCCTGTGGGTAGAAATAAGGGATCTTAAACCAATGTTATTTCACTAGTAGTACTAGTAATAACATGCAAATTTCTTTTGTATCATTCAATATCCGGCGTGGCATCAGCCAGGGAAGTAGTTGTTTCAATAAGTTATTTGTTTATAGTCTTAGTAAGACTTAATTTTGGTTGCAGAGTTACGAACAGGTTGAATATTTATATATTCAGGCTATATTTCGTTTTTTGAATTTATTTAATACTCTCTGCAATAAGTAAGGTTGTTTCTATTTTATTTATTTTGTACATCTTTGTATTGTTAAAAAATAAATTGTTATGTTATTGTACTGTACTGGCCATGCGTAATAAATGACTATGACTATGATTTCTTTTCTCGAAGACCTTACAAAAGTGTCTTAGGAAAGTGCTTTTGTTTTTTTCAAAATTACCAGTAATAAAGTCATAAAAAACAGAAAACAAAATTGACTTTTTCGGTTTTTATCAAATATCTCCGGAAATAATCGTATTTTTTTAAAATGATTTTTAACAAATTATTCAGCATTCAAATACGCAACTTTCTATTTTTTTAGTTATCGAGATAGCAATGCTAATGCATCCAAATTGTAACACCCTGGATACCAAAAAGTCTATGATTTTAAAAAGAAGGTATTATTTTTACATATTTTCTATAGTTAAGTCTCCCTATAGACGGAATTCAAATTTATCCACGCTGTTCATTCAGTTAAATCGCGTGAATATTTTAAAAGATATTCTCTGTATTCCACAATATTCCGCAACAATGTATGAATACTTACCATTGAAAGTTTTTTTTTTATATCAGGGCCCAAGCAACGAGCTTTAATATCGCCACTGGCGAGCCATCAACACGACTGTCAGTTTTTTTATATCAATCTATATGTAATTTCCTTCTAAGACGTATCTTCCTCTTATATTACGGAAGTCTTAAATCAATCGATGAAACTGTGAGAAAATAGACTGCATAGGGGGAGAGATTTTAATGGACAGCGTTTGAAACATCTCTGCTGTGTATTAGTAGATGCAACCGTTATTTGGTCTCCCTTCACTTTAACAGAACGGGAAATACATAGTTCATTACAAATATATAATATGCTTGTTAAATATAATGCAGGAATTATATAATAGTTTAAAAATAACCTCAAATTATGATGTCCAAATGATATTATTACTATAATAGTGTAAATCATACTTTTTAGAATACCATCGATTCATTCGAGACTAACGATGGGTGGGGTAGATAAATATATAATTACATATAATTGACTTGAATACATATTAAAATAATTATTTCATAATAATATTTAACTATTAAGATCATAGAAACAAAATGTTTGTTGATATATCGGTCAACGCCTATGGTATGAGAACATTTTTACAGGTATTGGCGCGTGGCCTATTTTGCGAATGGCTCTCTGTGATCGTATCGTATGTTCATTAAGAAAAAACCTCAAGTGTGCGATGACTTTTTCGTTTTAAAAATTCAAGTTGGCACACTTAGGAATTGACATATAAACGTCAGATATTTCAAGAAGTCACAATTATTCCGTGCTCACAATGGTTTACAGCACCCAGCAAAAAAGGTTTCTAATTGAAAGTTATTTCCGAAATGAGATTAAAGTGGACGGAAATTGGGTGTATACATTTGACGCACCTTTAGCAGAGTTTCAGGAAGAATTTCCTAACGTGCCCATTATTTATGATGAATTTAAAAATACCTTATCACGATCTGTTGTATTATTTCGTGAAACGGGTAGTATTCTCCGTCAACCAGGAAGTGGTAGACCAGTTAAACGAACTCAACATGCTATTAACGCAACCCAAGAAATTTTGGAAGATGAACCTACGACTTCTCTGCGTCATTTGTCACAGCAAAAAATTTATCGATAGGAACATGCCACAAGCTTCTACGAAAAGATTTGCAAGTATACCCTTATCGCATAACATCGGTACAAGAGTTATTGCCTGTTGATTACCCCAGATGACTGGAATTTTGTCAGTGGTTTTTACAAAATGTAAACGAGGATGTTTTACAAATTACTTTTTTTACCGATGAAGCTTGGTTTTACAAGGATGGATACATTAATTCCCAAACTATGAGAATTTGGTTGGATGAAAATCCTCGTATATATCGAGAGAAACCACTACATCCAGAGAAAGTTGGCGTTTGGGCAGCAATTAGTGGGAGAAGATTAGTTGGACCGATATTCTTTGAAGGTAAAATCCTATTTTTATTATTAATAATAAAAATTCAATAACCGTGCATTCATTTTAGGTACGAATACTGCAAACCGTTATCGTACAAAAATTTTATTGCCTTTTGTAAATGAACTAAATGATGACGAACTGCAAAGTGGATATTCTCATCAAGATGGAGCAACTCCTCATTGCACAGTGGATAATTTGGCCATTTTGGAGGAATTTTTTGAGGACCGAATAATAAGTCGAAATGCATGGATTCCCTGGCCGCCCCGATTTAACACCATGCGATTTTCTTGTGGCCATACCTGAAAAATTGTATTTATGCACAACCAGTACACAATTTAGAAGACATGCGGCAACGAATTCGAGATAAATTTGTAGAAATTAACAATAATCCAGTGTTGTTGCGGAGCGTAATGGAGGGTATGCAACGAAGAGTTCAGGCTTGTGTTCAAGAAGAAGGAAGGCACATACAACATTTAATATAATTTTATAGTGAAAATTTCAATGTAAGGATCTATAAATTGACTACAGTTTGTTTAATTTTGAGAAAATTAAAAAAAAACGAAATATAGCCTGAATATATAAATATTCAACCTGTTCGTAACTCTGCAAGCAAAATTAAGTCTTACTAAGACTATAAACAAATAACTTATTGAAACAACTACTTCCCTGGCTGATGCCACGCCGGATATTGAATGATACAAAAGAAATTTGCATGTTATTACTAGTACTACTAGTGAAATAACATTGGTTTAAGATCCCTTATTTCTACCCACAGGACTAACTTGAAAAATGAAACTAAATTGAATTTGAAAACTTTAAATTATAAAACTGAATCCAAAAGTATGTAAAAATTAAGTAAATAGCCATCTGCAGACGCGTTTCGAGATTTATCTCTCATCAGTGCAGCTTCGCATTTAAATTGAATGTTAAAGAATAAAATACACTTACGTGAAGGTGACCGTGACCGTGAAGGAGTCGTAAACAAATGAGGAGATTATAGAAGGGTTGGACTGATTTTATACCTGAATTTAGGTGATTAGTGAAAGTACAGACGTGAAGAAATAAATGATCTTGTTTTCAGTTGGAAAACCAAATACTCGATTTAAATAATAAATAAAATAGAAACTTACTTATTGCTTATTGGACTTATTTTCAGGTATAAAATCAGTCCAACCCTTCTATAATCTCCTCATTTGTTTACGACTCCTTCACGGTCACGGTCACCTTCACGTAAGTGTATTTTATTCTTTAACATTCAATTTAAATGCGAAGCTGCACTGATGAGAGATAAATCTCGAAACGCGTCTGCAGATGGCTATTTACTTAATTTTTACATACTTTTGGATTCAGTTTTATAATTTAAAGTTTTCAAATTCAATTTAGTTTCATTTTTCAAGTTAGTCCTGTGGGAAGAAATAAGGGATCTTAAACCAATGTTATTTCACTAGTAGTACTAGTAATAACATGCAAATTTCTTTTGTATCATTCAATATCCGGCGTGGCATCAGCCAGGGAAGTAGTTGTTTCAATAAGTTATTTGTTTATAGTCTTAGTAAGACTTAATTTTGCTTGCAGAGTTACGAACAGGTTGAATATTTATATATTCAGGCTATATTTCGTTTTTTTGAATTTATTTAATACTCTCTGCAATAAGTAAGTTTCTATTTTATTTATAATTTTGAGAAGTAACATAACCTCAATATGTGTAACAAACTTACATTTTTAAAATTAAAAAATCATGGCATGAGGTTTTTTTTTTAATGAACATACTTTACAATTCGCATGAAGCCGACGCGATTATAATCCAGGGATAATCTATACCAGGGGTCTCCAAACTTTCCAGCCTTAGGGCCATACTGATTACATCAGTAAGTTCCGAGGGCCAAAACCATATTATCATTGTTGCCGGTGGTAAAAAGTGAAATAGTCCACTGATGAAAAAAGAAGTCCGAAAAGTACGCAACGTTTAAAAAAGGCTGCAAATCGGACTAAAGTCCGTAAAACGGCAACACTGCATATTATTAATTTTCCTGTCATTATCTGTAATTTCTAGATTAGTCGTAGAGTACGAGCCATCAGCAATAACGTGACACGGCATCTGGTGGACACAAGCGGAAATAGGTAGTACCTTCTATCGCTAACAGATGGCGCTAATAGCACGTACAGAATAATCTAGTTGGTTCGAGAAAGTTCTGGTGTCTTCCACTCACTTCTAGATGGCAGAAATTGGAATATATAAGAAGGCTAGTGGCGCAACCACAAGTCAGTTCCCATGACACTTGTGAAATAAAATAGTGCGTACCTCCTTAAAACGTGTTTGTGCGTGTTTAAGTTTAAGACATCTTTGTAACATTATTTTGATTTGAATTGTTGCTTTTGTGTGTGATTTAGTAGTATGGCAAAGAAGCGAAAAATGGATAGTGAATGCAGAAAATTCAAAGATCAGTGGAACATTCAGTATTTCGTAATTGAGTCCAGTAACAAGGCGCTATGTTCGATTTGCAATGAAAGCATAGCCGTTCTCAAGGAATATAACATTAAACGTCATTATGAAACAAAACATTTTCAAAATTACTCAAAATATACAGGAAGTTTGCGGACAGAAAAATTCGAAGCTATGAAGCGCGGATTGAAATCGCAGCAATCTTCATTTACAAAACTCAAAACCGAACAAGAGGCTGCAACTCGTGCCAGCTTTCGTGTGGCTCTTGAAATTGCAAAACGTGGAAAACCATTCACCGATGGAGAAATGATCAAAGAATGCATAATTGCAGCAGCCGAAGAAATGTGCCCTGAAAAGGTAAATTTATTAAAAACTGTCAGTATGTCAGCAAACACTGTGGCTCGAAGGGTAGAAAACATCGCTGAAAATATATCCTCTCAACTGTTCGACAAAAATGGACATGTTGAGTGGTTTTCTTTGGCCTTGGATGAGTCAACGGATGTGTCAGATACTGCTCAGGTGTTGATTTATATTCAAGGAGTAGATAAAAGCTATGAAGTGCATGAAGAACTTCTTGATATGTATAGTATTCATGGCACAACTACTGGTACAGATATTTTTAAAGGAGTTGAAATGGCCTTTAATCAAAAGAACCTTCGATGGAAAAACTTGAAATGTATTACAACTGATGGAGGCAAAAACATGAGTGGGAAAGATAAAGGAGTGGTCGCTCTTGTGTCAAAGGCTGTAGAAAATGACGGTGGTTCAAAACCATTAGTCTTACATTGTATCATTCATCAACAGTCTTTGTGCGGAAAATGTTTGGATATGTCTGAAGTTCTGAAACCAGTCATTCCTACTGTTAATTTTAACAGATCTTTTGGGCTGAATCACCGACAATTCCGAAAATTTATTGAAGAGATTGGAGAAAATGACTTACCTTATCATACTGCCGTACGTTGGCTTAGTTGTGGGAAAGTCCTTCGGCGCTTTTTTGAACTTCGAGCAGTGATCGAAATTTTTTTGAATGAAAAGCATCGCCCTCTTACTGAATTACAAAACAACGCATGGCTGTGGAAGTTAGCATTCTATGTTGATTTGACAAAACATGTGAACGAACTGAATTTGAGATTGCAAGGAGAAAACGAGCATCTTCCTGATTTATACACTAATATCAAATCATTCCGGAAGAAATTGATACTGTTTCAATCACAACTACGAAGTAAATGTTTTTCACATTTTAAAACATGTGAAATATTCAGCCACACCACTGAGACTGAGTTTCCTATCGATTTTGCAATCGAAACTTTGAGTGCTTTGAAAATAAATTTTGATACTCGTTTCTCGGACTTTGATGCCATTGCGAATCAAATTAAGATTTTTCAGAATCCTTTTGATACTGACATTGAAACCCTAGCCCCGGAACTTCAAATGGAAATGATTGATCTACAGTGCAGTGATATAATTAAGAACAAATATCAAAACTCATCTTTGTTGGAATTTTATAAGAGTCTTCCACTGACACAATTTGATAATTTGCATAAATTTTCTCGTGGGCTGTTTTCTGTTTTTGGTACTACTTATTTGTGTGAGAAGACCTTCTCCAAAATGAAGTACACAAAAAATGTTTACAGATCTAAATTAACTGATGAGCATCTTAAATCTCTTTTAATAATTGGTACAAGTAAAATTAGTCCACAACTACAAACTTTTGCCAGTGGAAAATCTCAATTACATAAATCTCATTAGTATTTCATATGTCATTATGCTTGTTATAAGTTATGTTTTTATTTAAAATGTATAAAATGTTAGTTGGATTCATTTACATAATTTGTTAGTTATTATATACTGAAGTTAAATTTTCTGCATATTATACATGTCTTTACTCATTATAATTCTGTGTTTCTTTATCCAACTTATCACAAAAACAATAACAATAAGCCTACAACAATGTTATGAGTAGTTAGCCCATGACCATATCAATGTAGATGTCATATTAATAATTATTCAACATAAAATTAGAATACTTCAGTAAACTAAATTTAATTTGCTATAAAAAATATGTTCTCTAAAAGGAGTTTTCAAGTATGCTAGCTCTCCGCGGGCCGGACAAAATCTATCTGCGGGCCAGATGTGGCCCTCGGGCCGTAGTTTGGAGATACCATGCAATAATATTAATAGTGAAAAAAGCAATTGGTTTATTTTACAAAATTGCTTTTTAAATTTTATATTACATATTACAATATATTTCACCATGTGATAAATAATAACCTAATCGTAGAAAAAAATGTACACTAGTGCAAACGTATCGATTCAGTATAATCAAAATTTATGTAATGCCATTTATTGTTATATGATAGTCTGAATGTCACTCGGTTGATGATATATCATAAATTGTAACTCTAACGTTACTTGAAAATGAGCTTTAAGGTACCATTTATGATTACAAATTGTCGTAGTTCTCAATCTTGCCTAACAATGCATTAAGGAGAGAAGCCAATAAGGTGCTCATTATTTGGCAATATTAATTCCGGTTTTATTAATTACAAAAAGTGCACAGATCCGCGAGTATTTACATTGTGCAAGGGCGAGCTTTTCGCCACAGCAAATCCTTAAAATCCTCGCCCAGGTCCCTTTGTTTGTACACATAAAAAGCTCCCCTCGCCCTTGTTGTCCTGGCAGTATCCTGCGTCCTTTCCGATGACCGCCGATCGGCTGGATGTCGGTAGTTTCCGGTATGTGTGGGCGTATCACTTCCGGTCACTGCCATTTGCTGTCCGTTCTCCCTAATAGGATCAAAACTCCCCTCGTCCTGCCGGGGACGATTATGGGACCTATCGCGTAGGCGCGTAGAGGACAGCGTCTTGTTTAGTTTTTGGGGTATGTAATTCCGGGGGTGAGGGCGTCTGATGGTTTATACGAGAGTAAACAGGGTAAAGGTATTAAATGGAAATTGAATTTGCCATTTTTTCATAATGGAACACGATTTACGTCCCCTTAAAATTTTTATGTATTTGCGCTGGGAGTGCGGATCTGTATGTGTGTGTGTGTGGGGCTAAAACTGGATGCATCGGATCGATACGATTTATCAGCCGAAAAGGAGATTTGTCGCCTTGTGGATGAATTCACTTGTGCATATTTTGAAGTCTTCGACTATTGCGATGTTAATGCAGTGGTCCCAAGGTGTGCAATATTTCAATTTATTCTGAACTTTAACTTTAATAGTAAACATACGTACTGCTTTAAAAAATACGAAGAGTATCACATGCAGTTCAATTAACAGCTTCAGTCATGCCAAGCGTCTTGTGTAAGAGTGACAAGTTTAGTTTTAGCTAGAATTTTGTCACTAATAATTAAGTATGAGATATCACAAAGTGCTTTAAAAACATCAAAATTTGTTCAAAACTCTACAGTTTTAGTTGCTACTTCAACAATAATATTTATTTTTTACTTTCTCCGTTACGAAGTACGAGAAAGTATTGTGATCGTGATTTTTTTTTCAAAAAATTTTTTTACGGAAATATCCGTTTTGGAGTCCCTAGATGCCATTTCAACAATTTCTGGAAAAAAATTTTTTGTGTCTGTGTGTGTGTGTGTGTGTCTGTGTGTGTGTCTGTGTGTGTGTGTGTCTGTCTGTGTGCGCTGTATCTCAAAAACTAATACAGCAATTGATATGAAACTTTGCACATACGTCTTATTTGATAATCTGAAGAACTGAAAAGCTTTTGGTAAAATTTCGTACACCGGAAGTGGGTGTTTACCTTAACTGTTTTTTGTTTTTTGCCAATATTTTCTTAAACATAAAAAATATCACAAAAACATTTAAACAAACATCGAAGACAACAAAGAAATGAACATCTTTTGCTTGAAAATATTTTTCATAAAATCATTGCTATTCGAGAAAAAAATTTATTATTATTTTTTAATTTTTGGTTTATAATTATGAAACGATAATAGTTACAGCAAATTTATGTGAATAATAATTGTAGAGAATACCAAAATGAACAACTTTTAAAGAATAAGTTTTTTTCGAAATCTCGTTAGTTTTTGAGTAAACCGAGTTTTTGAATTTGATGTATATTTTTTCCATCTTTCATGATTTTGACGTTTTAAACGTCAGTTTCATCCGAGTTTACGCAACGCTCGATGTACATTTAAAATATGATATCAATTGAAAATAAACCCATGAAAACGTAAATATAAAGTCGGAGAAAGTAACATGATGGCCACATCACCATTTTTTATATTTATTATAATGTGGGAATACGATGAACGATCAATTTTAATTCTGTAGTTTTCAACATCTACGTTTGATTTTAACATTTCAGGATAATTTCTTGGATCCATTCAGGTACCCGTTCTGAAAACAAGAAGAATCGTTAAACATAAGATCAAAATTAGCAAACTATTTTTACTTTCTCCGTTAAGAAGTACGAGAAAGTATTGTGATCGTGATTTTTTTCAAAATATTTTTTTACGGATATATCCGTTTTGGAGTCCCTAGATGCCATTTCAACAATTTCTGGAAAAAAAAATTGTGCCTGTGTGTGTGTGTGTGTGTATGTGTGTGTATGTGTGTGTATCTATCTGTATCTCAAAAACTAATAGAGTAATTGATATGAAACTTTAAATATCCGTCTTATTTGATAATCTGAAATAAAAAGCTTTTGGTAAAATTTTGTACACCGGAAGTAGGCGTTTACCTTAACTGTTTTTTGTTTTTTGCCAATATTTTCTTAAATATGAAAAATATCACAAAAACATTTCAAAAAACTTTGAAGAAAACAAAGAAATGAACATCTTTTGCTTGAAAACATTTTTCATAAAATCATTTTTATTCGAGAAAAAAATTATTATTATTTTTTTAATTTTTAGTTTATAATTATAAAACGATAATAGTTACAGCTAACTTATGTTGTATAATTGTTTATAATTGCAGAAAATACTAAAACGAACAACTTATAAAGAATAAGTTTTTTTCGAAATCCCTTTAGTTTTTGAGAAAACTGAGTTTTTGAATTTGAAGTATAATTTTTCCATCTTTCATAATTTTGACGTTTTAAACGTCAGTTTCATCTGAGATTACACAACGCTCGATGTACATTTAAAATATGATTTCAATTGAAAATAAAACATGAAAAATATAAATGGCTATGATACCACCAAGTCGGAGAAAGTAATATGATGGCCACATCACCATTTTTTTTATATTTATCATAATGTGGGAATACGATGAACGATCAATTTTAATTCTGTAGTTTTGAACATCTACGTTTTATTTTAACATTTTATGATAATTTCTTGGATCCATTCACGTACTCTTTCTGAAAACAAGAAAAATTGTTAAACACAAGGATTATAACAAAATCAGCAAACTATTTTTTTTTGTAAAACGTTTCAATTAGTTTATGACTGAGATATTAAAGGTTAACGCTATTGTGAGTACAATACATAATTCTTGGGTTCATGTTATCTTAAACAGTTCTCTGACGCGTGTTTTAGTTTATTACAACCATCCTCAAAGAAGATTACAATTAATACTCATTGTAGTTTTCATTGTAATCTTCTTTCAAAACGGTTGTAATAAACCGGAACACGTGTGAGGAAACTAAATTTAATAACAAGGAACCAAATAAGAGTTTAATTTCAATTATACCCACAACTGTGGTTTTGTTTTATCAAGTGTGTAGTATACAGTCTTCATTTTGAGATTTTTTTTATTTAACGCTAGAGTTATTGTTAAAAGTTGCCTTCGTTTTGATGATTGCAGTATTTATATTTAGCATATAACATCAAGAATACTCTTAATACTTGCTGCTGCTTTCTTAGTCTTATCTCTTCTTGCTTATCAATAGTTTTAGAATTCACCAAAGACCTCATCGATCCCCACACGAAATAATCTAATGGCGTTAGACTGGAGATCGTGGATTCGTTTCGACCAATCCGTGACAATATGAGAAAAGTGAGCCGGACACCATCTTGTTTGAATCACATTTCCAGCCTATTAACAATTAGATTATCTTCTAGGAGCTCATAAAGATTATTCTGCCAAAAATGCAAGTAATATATTCCTAAAAGCCTTTTCAGTAAAAAGAAAAAGGAACCAATGAGTTTGTCACCAAAAAGATCCTAAACCTAGAACTGAGTGGATGAACAAAACGTATCTGGGAGCAATCAAAAGAACCATCTAGTACACAGATAGGGCCAAAAACAACAATGGCACCTGTATTACGGAGGGAAGCGTCAGGAAAAGCATATATTGCTGACTATGATTGGATGCCACCATTTTTCTAGCCGGAATTGGAGCCATTGAATGGTGAGCCTGAAACATGGTCGAGTCAGGATACGCAAGCAGACCGGTTTCTATCGAAGCAGCGATTAAAGCACTAGCGTCACTCTTGATAAAATCCAAACTGGTTATGGTTTGCAGGGGCACTATCTTGCAACATGAAAGTACAATTAGTCCAGGTACTAAAGAAACAAAACAATAGGAAATTTGAAGGTATGCTCACTAGCCAAAGGGACTGCACAATCCTACGTTGGTCACGAACCTGCTTTCAAAATCTCACATGTGACGACAAAATAAAACAAATCAGTAAAGGAGCATACTAATACATAAGGATGAGACAAGCGAAACTCTTCCCAACAGGGCCAATACCTTATACCCAATCAAACATAATAACCAAGCTACAAATACTCACAGGACCAATAACACTGGTCGGCAAAAAAGAAAAAGATATCGAGCTCTGACACCATTTCTGCTTATTCTTATGTAAAATGACTTCCTGAATCCGAATATGAACCACATTTTCCCCAATCACCCACCATTTTCAAGGGACGCCCCCAACCTGTTTTGATCACTTTTCGATCATTTGGAAGGATCAAGAGGATTATTTTAACCTTTACATCTGAGGGGCTAGAGAGGTGAAAAGTTCTGAAACATGGACACGTATAGCAAGGTGGTAGATTTGGGGGATTTGCCCCCTCAGATTGTAAAAAAATCATTACTTTATCACTATCACCAGTTATAAAAATGTTTAGTTGTTTATAGCCACAAAATAATTTTCAAAACAGCTTTGAAACCAGGTACATAATCCAATTGTCTTTGTTTTCTGGTAATTATCAATACAAGTGGAACCGCTCCATAAATGGTTGCTGTTGACATAAATGTAATCACGTGATTTTTGGCATCACACGATGAGATACTGTCAATTAGAGATGGGCAAAATTACTTATTTTCGTGATCTACTTCACTACTTCACTGACGCAGAGAAACGAATCGACTCGGCGGATCACCTCTTTTGAGTTACATGACTCTTATTTAAAAATATAAAAAATGTCTCTTGCATGAAGATGGTATTTTATTATTGCTAATGTTTACCTCCTTCACTACATCTGATGTCATACATTAAAAAGCAAAAAAAAGGTGCTCGCTCTATTATTTCACCTCTACAAATCTTTCAAAACAAAACTCGGCACTGAGTCATAACTCTAAAAGACCTTCATATTTTCTATTGAGTCACTGAATTCACAACTCACTTCACTCACTTAACTCTTTAAGTCGACTCAGTCAAAAGGTACCCATCTATACTGTTTTGAATGAAAAATGCAACACCAAGAAGTTATGGTCAGATTTTAATGAAAATTTCTCAGAAGTAGTGTTTGAATGTCTCAAGTAAACGATCAAAATTTTAGTTGAAAAACTTACTTACACAAGCATTTTTTTTAATAATGAGTCGGTCCTCCGTTGTTTCTAATGCACTCATTCATGCACTTCGGCATGCTTTGAATGAGGTGATCAAAATCTTCTTGGGGTAGCTCATCTCAAGCTTCCTGAATCCGCAAACGAAGTTCGTCCAAAGTGTCTGGGGTACGGGGTAAATTTCCTAGTCTGACGCCTATCATATCCCAAACATGTACGATGGGCGAAAGGTCTGGTCAACGAGAAGGCCATGGAAGCACTACAACGTTAGCTTCTTCTAAACACTCTATTGTTACCCTTGCTGTATGTGGGCGAGCATTATCTTGCTGAAAGATAGGGTTTTGCTACCCTTGTAAGTACGGCAGTGCAACAGGCTCTAGAATATTCTGTACGTAGCGCCAAGTATTTAGGATGCCAGGAATAAAAACTAGAGGGGACCTACCACCATACGTGATGGCACCCCAAATCATCACCCCCTGCGTGAGAGCAGTATGCCGAGGAAGCGCGAGGTCCATATTTCTGCGTTCCCCGCGGAAACGTCTGACACGTCTACGTCCATCGTTGGCCCACAAACAAAATCTGGATTCGTCAGTGAACACAATTTGTTGCTATTCTTGTCTCCAATTCACCCGTTCTCTACACCATTCCAACCTAGAAGCTTTATGACGTAGAGTCAGGGGAAGGCAACAAAAAGGAAGATAACTACGCATTCCAAAACTCTGTATTCGATGATATTTCGATTTATCGATGCCATTGAGATTCTAACATTAAATGTATTCCTCCAAGTGTTTCCAATGACCTGCGTAGTGGATAATCTTTCTCTTATCGCCAAAAGTCTCAACCTGCGTTCTTCGCGGTCTGTCGTTCTTCGCTGTGGTCCAGATCCTCTCCGACGTCGATGAAAACCTTCCTCAGACCATCTTCGCCAGCACCTCATTACTGTGGTTGCGTCACGTTCCATTCTGTTGGCAATTTCTCTAAACGAAAGACCGCCCTCTCTCATGCCAATAATACGACCTCGCCCGAAATCACTTAGTTGTACAAAATTTCGACGGTTACGAACTCTGGGCATTTTAAATGATGTTCTTCGCACGAGAAAACTAATCCAAATTGTTCTATGTTTATAAAAACACTATTTGATATTGCTATTTTTCGTATATAAAATCATCCTAAAAAGAGGTTTGACGAAGGAGTTTTTTATTGAAATTTTATTGAGTTACTTTTTATACCGAAAGCCATAATTGTAGAAAAATTAAATAAATTCTGGCTGTTTTTCTTGGTGTTGCATTTTTTATATTATCAATAGAATAGAATAGAATGATTTATTCGTGACTACAATTTACATTGTTTACACATGTCAAGGTTAGAAGCGCATATTGGCAACATTGAGTACAAGAGATACCATAATAATAGAACTATCCATAAAAGTAAAAGTAAATATATTTAAGAGGACCGTTCACCAAATTGACAAAACACAAAGTAATAAATAGTAATGAGTTGACATATTAAAAACCCTAAAATTAAGTGTACAAATAAAAATATAAAAGGCTAAATATAAATAGATAAAATTGGTGTATAATTAAAACGTTAAAAAGTAATTGGCAGTCATAAAATTAATAAAAGGATCCAATAAATTATTTAAAGTGACATATATTTGTTAGTGGATAAAAAAATAGTAATAAGTTAACATATTAAAAAGCATACAATTAAGTGGACAAGTAAAATATAAAAAAATTACGACTATATAAACTGGGTGTAAAATAAAATAAATATGGTTAGTATGCATAAGATTAATCCAAGGATCTAATATTCGCTTGATTATATTGACTACGACAAAAACATTGCCGGAAAGTTCGTTTTACCAAGTTTTGAACTCATGGAAATCGTAAAAAGCTTTTCCCATAAGATATTTCTTCACAGTGGACATGAATTGTTTCGTGGGTAATTGACGTATACTTAATGGGATCAAATTAAAACACTGTATTCCATAATAATTTGTGCCAAAGCGGGACCTTGTTAATTTAAGTTTCGGAAGGTATACATTATGTTTATTTCTTGTATTGTGATGGTGCGTACTTTCAAATTTAATGTGATGCTGTTCTTGAGTTTTAAGATGTTTTAAGCAGGCGTAGATATATAGACACGGAACTGTGAGAATTTTAGTTTTAATAAAGTGTTGCCTACAGTCTTCCCTATAACTCAGGCCCAATATTACTCTAAGAGCACGTCTCTGTAGTGCAAAAATTCTATGACGACCAGAGCTATGCCCCCAGATCATTAGTCCATAGGATATATGAGATTCGCATAGTGAAAAGTATGCTGTTCTAAGAATACTGTTTGACACTGAGCTAGACAAGTTCCTGAGCAAAAATGTAATTGAACACAGTTTCTTGGATAGCGGTTCACAATGGTCACCCCAGTTAAGAAATGGATCGATTGTCAAACCCAGAAATTTCACAGTTTCCTTTGATGGCATGTAAGCTATTTGAGTTTGCGTTTTTTGCTCGTTTAGACACAGTTTGTTACTTTTAAACCAGTCGTTAAGTGTAGATATGTTCAAAGTGTGATTTTCGTGCATTTTTGTTAAGTTGTCGTTTTTTGAACAAGCAGTTGTATCATCAGCAAAAAGTATGGTTTTACTTTCTTTTATACTTGAAGGAAGATCATTAATATAAATAAGGAATAAGAGGGGCCCGAGGACCGAGCCCTGTGGTACCCCATATGGATTAATTTGATACTTTGAACTAACTTGGTTGTAATGCACGCTCTGGTTTCTTCCACTCAAGTATGATGATAACAGTTTGCACCCTCTTGGATCTACATTATAGAAGTATAGCTTACGCAGTAAAATTTCGTGGGACACGCAATCGAAAGCTTT
Organism: Ocypus olens; assembly: GCA_910593695.2. Lineage (NCBI taxonomy): Eukaryota > Metazoa > Arthropoda > Insecta > Coleoptera > Staphylinidae > Ocypus > Ocypus olens. The sequence goes on along the minus strand of OU343054.1, from coordinate 7,951,116 downwards.
CGTCAGATCTACGAAAGATGCTATTGAGTGCATTCCACTCTCAAAACAATCTGTAGTCCATTCAACAAAGTCGGTAATAGCACTTGTAGTTAATTGGCCTTTCCTAAAGCCATACTGTTCACTCGCAAATATTTTATTCTTTTCTAGATACTCTACCAGTTGGTCTTTAAGAAGCGACTCAAAATTTTTTGAGATAATTGGGAGTATACTAATGGGTCTATAGTTTTCCGGGTTATTTATGTTTCCTTTTTTGTAAATTGGAATCACTTTAGCTATTTTTAGCAGATCAGGAAAGGTATTATTTCTGATGCATAAATTAAAAAAATATGTGAGCGGAATTGCTATTTGATGTTTAGTGCATTTAATAATTTCAGCATTGATTCCATATATATATATATATATATATATATATATATCGAAACTCTTACTAGATTTTATTTTAGTGATTGTATCTCTTACTTCATTAATTGTTACCTCCCGAAATTTAAAATAATTGGACTTTCCACATTTAACTCCACTACACATTAAAAATATGGGATCAACAGCAGGTTCAACTGAGGATGCAATTAAATCCTTTGCAATATTTACAAAATAGTTGTTGAATTCGTCGGCAGTTATGTCACTGTTTGGCTGGCCCTGCTTTGGAGGTTTAATTAGACTCCAAATGGCCTTTGGTGAGTGTTTGTGGTTTAATAAAAACCTGTTATTAGCTTCCAATTTGGCTCGTTTTATTTCATTTATGTAATTAGCCTTATACTTATTTTTAATTATTTTAAGTTTTTCGTCTTGGCTATTCTGGCATACAGTATTCATTATAGCTAATTTTTCCCTCATATCCTTCAGGTTTTCATGAAACCACTTTACTTGATATTGTTTTCGTGTTTTACGACGTATCTTCTCAGGAAAAGCTTTGTTGGAAGCGTCACTCAGGATTTCTATTAAAGTTTCAGTTTTTTGGGACGGCGACTTATCAATATCACCGATGAAACTCCAATTTGTTTGTTCGATGCAGTCGAAAAATATAAGCTTCCCTTGAGCAGTTACAGGTTTCACTGTTTCATATTTGGTATTTTGCACAAGGTTAATTTTGTTTAAATGAATATTTATACCTAAGTGATCTGACAGCGCCATATCAAGGGTGGAATGTCTAATGTATCTGTCGTTGTAGTTTGTAAATACATTATCGAGGCAATTTTTAAGTCTTGTAGGAGTGAAAAAGGTACTCGCAAGGCCATATGAGTTTAGTAAGTCGTATAGTTTGACTTTATTTGGATCCTCGCAGTTAAACTTGAAATCCCCGGTTAGTATTACGTTGGTTTTATAATAATATAATATATAATAATATTAATAAATATTATAACTTCGGCGTGTGATAGATCATGACTTCTTCGCATAAGAGGTGTTACAATTGCAATAGTAACCGTCTTATAATTATCATAACCCCCACATATTCAAGAATTGTTTCTCTTAACTTCCACAACAGAATTATTAATGGATGTTTTTAGAAACAGTTCACACCATACGCATTTAAAAGTACATACCTATAACGCACTAATTCCAGCTAGTACAAGGACCAAGGTTTACCTTTCTCCATTCCGTGCACCAGTATTTTATAGTGTGCTATTTAGAATTTAAAGATAATTAAATTTCTAACTCCATTTTATCAGTATTGTAGTGTTTCAGAAATTCCTACACCAAAATTAAAATATTTCTTTAACATTAGCAGAAGCAGGTAATGCAGAGAGTACATGCACCACTTAAAGAAGGGGTATGTTTGTTTTCTATTGTAATTATTGCTGGTAAACCATTTTGAAAATATTCACGATTTGGTAATGATGATTAATATAGTTACAGGGCAAATGTGAATGTTGAAAATGCAAATTTACAATAGCATTAAAAACAGAAATAATCTCTCTATTTTATCACTTTGGTAACTACTTTAATGACAATTTAAATTGAGACTTTACAGTACAAGTTTTTAGATTTTTACTTTCTCCGTTACGAAGTACGAGAAAGTATTGTGATAGTGAAAACTTAAAAAAAAAATTTGACGGAAATATCCGTTTTAGGGTCCCTAGATGCCATTTCAACAATTTCTCGAAAAAAAATGTGTCTGTGCCTGTGTGTGTGTGTGTGTGTATGTGTATGTGTGTGTCTGTCTGTCTACACTTTTTGAGTAAACTGACTATTAGAGTTTGCAGTATAATTTGTCATTTTCATCCTTCATAATTTTGACGTTTTAAACGTCAGTTTCATCCGAGTCTACAAAACGCTCGATGTACATTTAAAATATGATTTAAATTGAAAATTAACCATGAAAGCGTAAATATAAATGACTATGATTCCATCAAATCGGAGAGATTAACATGAAGGCCGCATCACCATTTTTTTATTTTGCGATGATTTACTTTCTTGAAGGAAGAATGATGACAAACATAATCTTTTCTGTAAATAAATGTTTTGTCTCTTAAACAGCACAAGATTTAATAAAAAAAGAACACCTAACAATAGATAGGTGACTGAAGATACTATATAACGTGGCAAAATATTATCATGCGATAGTAGAACTAAATCGGCACAAAGGACCAACGAATGGTCTAAGCGCTGCGACCATTTGGTCGCCCTCCACAAACCATCAATCAATCAATCAATCAATCAGAACTAAATCAAGCAGCACATTGTACAAAACGTACCTGAATTTGGCTCTAGTCGGACAAAACGTATCTCGTTTTGGAGCCGGCCAATCATCGCACTCTACTTTGGTCCTTTGGTTAAAAAGTGGTACGTTCTGCTTATATGCTGCCGGAATGCCTAAGGAAGATGGTGAAGAGCTGCCTGCCCGATAGGTCGTTGATTTTTATAGGATATGGCTTTGGAGGAAGTGTCGCTCACTGGGGGTATCCTCCACGGATCTGTCCTCGGGCCATTGTTGTGGAACGTGGCCTACGGCCAGACCTTTGGACTCTCCCTTCCAACTGGAACAGACATCATTGGATTTGCCGACGACATTTTGATAGTTGTTAGGAAGAGGGACATGGGAAATCTTCTGAGAACCGCAGAGGATGCGACGAGACGCCTGGAAGTAACGGCCCAAAATACGGAACAGGCGGTAAAATCTGTATCCTTGGACACGAGGTAACAACGGTCAACTCGCTGAAAAACCTTTGGTCACCTTCGAAGCAAAAAGGAAATGCAGTGTCCACGTCTCCAAGCAGCGCGATCTTGCCCTGCCGTGGCGAGGGTTATGGCAAACTCTGGAGGCCCGACAGAGGCGGGTCCTACTAAGAGTTGCTAAGGCCGAGCTGCTATACGCTGCACCCGCCTTGGAATGCTGCGCCAAGACCATATCTCTTAATATTTGCGACACTGTTGCGATACAGAACCCTTCCAATTTTACGATAAGAAGATTAAAAATTTCTTCTTCAGATTAATAAAGAGCTAACAGGTGTCCGAAAAGGTTTTTACTATTTAAAAAAATTATAACTCATTCAGTTTTAAAATGCATTAACATTTTTTTATTTTTAAAATTTACTACAAAATGTGGAAATTTATTTGTGAAAAATTATACCGTCCCCCCCACGTGCACCATCTTCTCCAAACGCTCTCTGAAATTGGCGAACACGCGGACACAGACTTCTTGTGGATTTGCTCGAATTTCATCGCGAATTCTTTGCTTTAACTGATTCAGATTTGCAGGAATGTCAGTGTAAACCTTTGTAGATAGAAATCAACGGAGTGTCACCGTTAACTCCAATCGTCGTTATAGGGCAATGCTGGAAATTTTTCTTGAACCAAAATTGCAAAATTTTGATGGCTTCAACCAAGACGCTTGGTTGCAGCAGCATGGGGCGACTACTCATACTGCGAATCTTACCATGCAGGTCATTCGAAGGATGTTTCCAGGAAAGGTCATATCAAAAATGGCGATATCAATTATCCTCCCAGAAGTCCCGATTTAACTGTCATGGATTTTTTTTTGTGGGGATTCCTTAAATCAAAGGTTTACACTGACGTTCCTGCAAATCTGAATTAGTTGAAGCAAATAATTCGTGATGAAATTCGAGCAATTCCACAAGATGTCTGTGTCCGCGTGTTCGCCAATTTCAAAGAGCATTTGGAGGAGGTGGTGTGCGTGGGGAGACACCATCTCGACGGCATAGTTTTTCATAAATAACTTTCCACATCTTTTACTCAATTTTAAAAATAAGAAATGTTAATGCAATTTAAAACTGAATGTCGATATAAAGAAAACACTTAACTTTTTTATACCACTTTTATTTTACTTTACGTGACTAGTTTCAATTACACGGTAATCATTATCAAACTGAGTACGAAATACAAAGGTATATATACTAAAACTAGAATGCTTCAAAAAGAGGGGTGTACATCAGGTCAATCTGGTCGTTGAGGATGGAAATTCCCGGAGTTAAGTGTTTTCCTTATATCGAAATTGAAAATGTACCACGAAGTGAACGCCTCCAAGATTCAAGAATTAAAACTGAATGAGTTATAATTTTTTTAAATGGTAAAAACCTTTTCGGACACCCGTTATTTTTATCGAATCATAAAATTTATTTAATAATCATTCCTGTAACAACCGTATTCTGAGATAAGATACACGAACACTCTTAAAGTAAATAAACTCAAATTTTCATGAAAGCTTATTGTGAGGTACTGTCTAGTAGCTTGTAAATGAAATCAGCGATTTTTTATTTAAAAACTTTTTTCTTGGAAACAACGCAAACATGCTAACAAAAAACAAACAAAAACAAAAGAATTTATAGACTTAAGCCTATTCTTAGGCATAGTTCAGATAAAATTTTGAATAACTACTTGGGGAGTATTTTTCCATTCTTGGATTGCTGCGTCTATCAATTAATTGTGGTTGGCAGGTGGGGGTGTACAATGTCGAACTCTTTTTTTTTTAATTTTGACTATAAATGCTCTATTGAGTTTATGGCAGGACTATTGGCAGACCATTCCATGAACGGAATAGCAACAGCATTTAAGTAGCGAATAACTTGCCTAGCCACTTGAGGGCGAGCATTATCTTGCACAAACAAGAAATTCAGCCCCATAAAAGGGGCAAATGGCAATACAAGGGCAACGATGTGTTCAAGATAATAATCTGCATTCACTGACTTAACACGTATAGCGACCAATTTTGTGCGGCCATCAAAACATTGCCACCACCAAACGGGAGTATTGGAGAGATATTGCACCTAACAAATCGTTCTCCTAGGTTTCACCAGACATGCTCATGTCTATCAGGAGATTTAAGGCTAATCCTCGTTCCATCTGAGAATAAAACCATCTTCGAATCTTGGATGATGATTTCTTGCAAAACGCAATCTTTGAATTTTGTGCTCTCTGGTGAGCAGGGGTTTCTTGGCCGGTTTTCTGTTATCCAATCCAGCGCCTTATTATCGTTAGGGAAGATACAAGATAGTCTAAGCAAACGCTCCTCCATTGGATTAGTACACCGTTTTTGCCCTTGTTCCGGCCTTCGTAAGTGATCATCTGTTTTGTCAAATCGCCTAACCATGCGACTTATGCAGGAATGGTTTCGAATGGCATCGAATATCCCTCATCCTACAAAGTTGATGCTCTTACTGCTTCCTCCACTGACAAATTTGTTCTTTGAATTATTAGTAAAATGTATTACACTTAAATGTCAATAAACAATAAACAAAAATCCATGGCAACTATACCTAAAAATGGACGTAATACGGTTTCTACGTTTACATGCTGAGTAATTAATTAATTGAAGAAATAAATTAAATTTAAAAACCATTGCAAGAAATAAAATTATTTATGTATCACGTGAATTGTGAGGATTTCAATACCTCGGGCAACTTATTAAACACGTTGCCCTCTGTAATTAACATCCTTATAATTCCCTTGATACATAAATAACCATTATTTGCAATTGTACTTTTAAAACAAAACCCTTGATGACAGCTTTTATTTGAATTGTCAAAATGGGCCCACAACCTACTTGTAAGATATCTAGAAAACTATAAATCACCTTAATTTTGGAATAACACAAAATATAAGTGGTGGTGCATTAATTCTTCCTATGAGTTTATTATTTTTAATATATCTTATTTCATTTCAACCATAATGTTGTTTATTGTCTCTTACTAGCGGGTATGACGTGGTATTTATGGTCCTATAAAATATAACTGAGCAGCAACAAGCAACATTCACCACAGTAATGATTTCTGTGGTAATATTTTGTTGTGTTAACAAGTTTTCAGTTTATTTCATGATTACTCACGATGTCACAATATCAAGCTTTTTTTATACGGCAAAAATACTTACCTAAAATAATTACTAGTAACAGTACAAGCTTTCATTTCATGACTGCAACGTAACCCGAATATGAACACCAACTAACATCACATCACGCAACGATGATTTTATTGTTAAAATCGATCGTAAAATTTAATTCATTTTAGTACCAAAAATAAATAAAACATTATACAGGGTGTTACAAATTCGATGTATTAGCATTTCTATCCATAAGTATTTAAATGCTGAATCATTTGTTAAAACGAAATTCAAAATATTCCGACTACTTCCAGAGATATTCGATAAAAACCGAAAAAGTCAATTTTGTTTTTATATTTTTACTACTTTATTACTGAATTATTTTGAAAAGCCAAGAGAACTTAATTAAGACACATTTGTAAGTTCTTCCAGAAAATAATTTTATTTTTCAAATACATCGTTTAGTTATTTAAATACCAACATCAGCATAATTTTTTAAATAAGTACCTGAATTTTTTATTTGATTCTTGAGTAGCTATTCGCCACCCAAAACTAATGATATGTCACAATTGTTGTCACTAAATTGTTTGCTATAGGAGTTATTTGAAGTTTTTTTGAAAATTTAAGAGCAGGCATTGACTTTAAAACATAATAAAGTGTGCTTTCATTTTGGCAACAGATAGTTTCTTATCTTTGACATGACTTAAATTAAATTCTGTGCCCTTTTAAAGATGGACTTTTCTAACTAAAAAAAACGCGATATGCTTAATGTTTACTATTCGTGTCACTTAGACACAGCGGAAATGTATTTTTAAAATAATTACAATACCAAAAAATCTTTCTCCGGGTTGATGGTATCATAGCCATTCATATTTACGTTTTCAAGGTTTATTTTCAATTGAAATCATATTTTAAATGTACATCGAGCGTTGTGTAAACTCGGATGAAACTGATGTTTAAAATGTCAAAATTATGAAAGATGGAAAAATTATACTTTACATTCAAAAACTCAGTTTACTCAAAAACTAAAGGGATTTAGAAAAAAACTTATTCTTTATAAATTGTTCATTTTGGCATTCTCTGCAATTATTATTAACATAAATTTGCTGTAACCATTATCGTTTTATAATTATAAACCAAAAATTAAAAAATAATAATAAATTTTTTTCTCGAATAAAAATGATTTTATAAAAAAAATGTTTTCAAGTAAAAGATATTATTTTCTTTGTTATCTTCAAAGTTTGTTTAAATATGTTTGTGATATTTTTCATATTTAAGAAAATATTGGCAAAAACAAAAAAACAGTTAAGGTAAACGCCCACTTCCGGTGTACGAAATTTTAACAAAAGCTTTTCAGTTCTTCAGATTATCAAATGAGACAGATGTTAAAGGTTTCATATCAATTTCTCTATTAGTTTTTGAGATACAGCGCGCACAGACAGACAGAAATTGTTGAAATGGCATCTAGGGACCCCAAAACTGATATTTCCATGAAAAAAAAATTTTGAAAAAAAAATCACGATCACAATACTTTCTCCTACTTTGTAACGGAGAAAGTAAAAAGAATCTAACGGCAATCTTTCTGAACATCCAGAAAATTAGATATTGTTAATTTGCCAGACTTTTACTTTCTCCGTTACGAAGTATGAGAAAGTATTGTGATCGTGATTTTTTTTTCAAATTTTTTTTTTACGGAAATATCCGTTTTGGGGTCCCTAGATGCCATTTCAACAATTTCTGGAAAAAAAAATTGTGTCTGTGTGTGTGTGTCTGTCTGTCTGTGCGCGCTGTATCTCAAAAACTAATAGACCAATTGATATGAAACTTTGAACATCCGTCTTATATGATAATCTGAAGAACTGAAAAGCTTTTGGTAAAATTTCGTACACCGGAAGTGGGAGTTTACCTTAACTGTTTTTTTTTGTCAATATTTTCTTAAATATGAAAAATATCACAAAAACATTAAAACAAACTTTGAAGACAACAAAGAAATGAACATCTTTTGCTTGAAAACATTTTTCATAAAATCATTGTTATTCGGGAAATTTTTTTTTTTTTTTTAATTTTTGGTTTATAATTTTTAAACGATAATAATAGCAAATTTATTTGAATAATAATTGTAGAGAATGTCAAAATGAACAACTTATAAAAAATAAGTTTTTTTCAAAATCTCTTTACTGTTTGAGTAAACTAAGTTTTTGAATTTGAAGTATAATTTCTCCATCTTTCATAATTTTGACGTTTTAAACGTCAGTTTCATTCGAGTCAACAAAACGTTGTATGATTTAAATTGAAAATAAACCATGAAAGCGTAAATATAAATGGCTATGATATCATCAAGCCGGAGAAAGTAACATGATGGCCACATCACCATTTTTTTAATTAAATTTTATAAATAAAGTTTAAGTTATTACAGAAATTTAAATTATTGGTGTTAATAATTTTGTATAGTACATAAACTATACAAAAGGTATTAGCAAGATGTGTATTCCCAGTGTACTAAAAATATTATTGGTCGATTTGCCTTAATATTGTCTACATCCTTACAAATATTTTTTTGCACGTTTAAAACATTCTTGTGCTTTCTTTGTGCACATCAGGACATCCATTCTCAAAGGATTGCACATTTATTTTGAAGACCTTACTTACATAATAATCGTTACTGTTTTGGTACATTAAATATGGCAGTATTAGTGGTATTTGTTAGGTAATTTTCCTACGTATATAAGTAGAGTTGTATGTGTGTAACTAGACTTGTTACTCCAGAGGATCGCCCCTTTAAATATAGTTCATATCAGATACCTTAAAATATATTCAACATGAATACGTATTTTTCAGTTACTCTCCTCCTTGTAAACGGTGCTTCAACAGGTGAGTATAGTATTGAATAAAACATAAGATACAATTACAAGTTATATTCAAGTGGAGGACTGTTATCTTTAACTTTTTAAATAAAACAGCTATTATGTGAAACATTTCTACAATATGAATGGCACATATTTTATTATCCGCTGACTAATACATAAACTCGAAAAAAGTAATTCTATTTTTGAGAAACAGTGCTGCCAGCTTTTCTGGCGGACATTGTTATAATTTTATTTGCCATTTTCTCTTTCAGTCAAATAGAAAATTTTCAGATTATTAGTATTTTTTTTCCGTTAGTCGTTTACTTAAGGTATAGAAAATCGGTTATTGATGAGCTTCATGAATGCATGATTTGGTATTAATTAATGATTTAAGTAATACCTTAAAAGAATAAATATCCAAACTGTGCGTAACATATGAAACGTTTTTTTTTTAAATTATTTGTCAGCGATCACCAATGTTGAGATTGTTACACGCATTCACCTAACCAGAAGTAATATTCAGTGTTATTATTGTAACTTTCATTTTGTTCATCTAATAAAAATTTTGTTTTCGTTGACAAAGAAAATTGTAAAACGTATGAAATGCGTAAAGTATTATAAAATTGTATTTTATTAACACGCATAACTATAATATGACGTGAATAATTGTTACACCCGAGTATTTATTACACGTGTGTGAAATTGATTGATATCGTGTAAAATTTCATTAATACCGTGAAATTTACGTCGGTGGTATTGATCTTAAAGTTTAATTCATTATTACTTTGAAGGCAGCGGCAACAGCAGCAACAAAGGTGGTTTTACTTTGGGCATGTGAATAGCTTAAAGACGTCGATACTGTCGCACGTAAGATATTCTAAATACGTAGGACATTGTATGTTCCCAAGCTGCTCCCCGAACCCTCGGTTGCCGGGGAAACAGGGGGATATCTCTCCCAGAGGTAAGAAGGAGATTAATTGGAGCCGTTTCTCTTTACAATCGGATAAATGGGTTCGCGCATTTTGGAAATAGACACATTAACCATTCGAATTCGGATAGGCCACCTTATCTACTTTTATGTACCTAGCTCATTTATCCGTGGCACGTCTTGAGGCCATTACAACTAACATCTCAATACTTCAAGGCATCAAAATGTGCACAAGTGAAATCATTTACAAGGCGGCAAACCTCCCCTTTCTGCTGATAAATAAATCCTATCGATCCAATACTTCATCCGATGTTTGCCATTAACATATACTTTTTTTACAATCATATTTTTTTTTTCATTGGTTATGCACAGTTATAACCTAGTAATACTAACGAAAAAATAAATAGATTGTAGTGCAATATTGCAATGCATTTGTTAGGAATTCGTGTCTTTAAATCGCTTATTGTCCATTTATTATTATTTAAATAAAAAGGGATTATCATAATAAAATGCGAAACAAATAATTATATTTCCATTCACTGATACTAGTAGTGTATAGTTTATACAGAGAGATCGGAATGAAGTGACCGAGTGCGTCACCATACAGTGCGCGCCTAAAGTATGGAATAAATTCAGTAATTCAGTAAAAATCCTGAAACAGATCGATTTTACTTGATTAAAATACACAATTTTGCATGAGAGTCGATTTTCAGTGGTCATTTGTTTTTGAGTAATAACGTCATCCATTTTGTTTTTTTTTGACGACCCCCTATTTTTACTTTCTCCGTTACACAGTACGAGAAAGTATAGTGATCGTGATTTTTTTTCCAAATTTTTTTTTTACGGAAATATCCGTTTTGGGGTCCCTAGATGCCAATTCAACAATTTCTGGAATTTTTTTTTTGTGTCTCTCTCTCTGTGTGTGTGTGTGTGTGTGTATGTGTGCTCGCTGTATCTCAAAAACTAATAGAGCAATTAATATGAAACTTTAGACATACGTCTTATTTGATAATCCGAAGAACTGAAAAGCTTTTGGTAAAATTTCGTTCACCGGAAGTGGGTGTTTACCTTAACTGTTTTTTGTTTTTTGCCAATATTTTCAAAAATATGAAAAATATCACAAAAATATTTAAACAAATATTGAAGATAATAAAGAAATGAGATTATTTTGTTTGAAAACATTTTTCATAAAATCATTGTTATTCGAGAAAAAAATTTATTACTTTTTTTTTATTTTTGGTTTATAATTATGAAACGATAATAGTTACAGCAAAATTATGTTAATCATAATTGTAGAGAATGCCGAAATGAATAACTTATAAAGAATTAAAGAATAAGTTTTTTTTCGAAATCTCTTTAGTTTTTGAGTAAACTGAGTTTTTGAATTTAAAGTATAATTTTTCAATTTTTCATAAATTAAACGTTTTAAACGTCAGTTTCATCCGAGTTCTATGTACTTTTAAAATACGATTTAAATAGAAAATAAACCATGAAACTGTAAATATAAATGATGATATCATCGGAGAAAGTAACATGACGCCACATCACCATTTTTCTTCTTGATTTTGAGAGATCTTTTCATTGTTGAACTGGCAGAATAAAAATGTTGCCATCTTACATAATGAATTTTTCGAGTAACGTATTCTCACGTAGAATCCAATTATCTTTCAGATTATAATAATAATTCCTGATATGAAAATCGCCGAATACAAGAAAACTATTGAGCTTAGGAACAGGGAACCTCAATACAATCTGAAAGATAACTGGATTATACGTGAGAATGCGTTACTAATTACAGGGTGTGCCATTTGAAAAAACTAAGTTATTCAACTTTATAAATTAGGATTTCCTACCAAAATTTTTTATCACCCTTTATAATTTTTTATATGAAATCATGGTTGGCGCTATAGTTCGAACCTTCAACCAAATTATAGAAATGGTTGCATTGGTTCAACGTCAATTACTAGGGCAAATATAAAATTTTACCAGTACCATTCATTTCAACAAATCTTTAAATATTTCGAAAACGGTAAACGATAGGTATAGGGAATATTGAAGTCACTCACCTTTATTTGTTCCCTAGAATTCACAAATTACAAAAAATATAAGGTGTTCTATTAAAAAAACATAACATAAATTTGATGTAGATATTTTTTATGAGACACCCTGTATAACTAGTAATAACTTTAAATTGTGCATACAACGATCCTACATCTATCCACTTTGAAAAGCAAAACATGAAGTTACAAGGTTACAAAATTCCGAATGGGTTTTCGGAGTTATTTTGGCTCACTACGAAACTTACGACCTCACATCTAATACACAATTTTTCGCACTGAATACATAATGGCTATTTATTAATCAGGAGGATTATAGTCTATAAAATATAAGAATATATTTGGCCTGTTTTTTCCCAATGAAACGACCGTATTCTGGAAAATATGATTTACCCAAAATCGGGTGTATAATAAGCCAATTACTGCGGTCATTTGAGGGAAGTAATGTTGTTTTTCGCATCTTATTAAATAATATAAACGTTATTAAATCGTTTTTGATTGAGAAAGTTGTCCATTATTCCGCCGAATCATTTTCTCCACAGGTGACGTCCAATCAAATGATAGCGATTTCATTGCCCAACAGTTTGGTTATTACTATGGTTACGATTCGTTTTTTGTCAGCGAACTGCCGCAATTTCCAAATAGAAAAATTATTCGTTATAATTTAATACAAACGGAAAAATCTTTAGGTAATTATTTAATATGATGCGAAAAAGTATAGTATTAAACTCGTGAAAAAGTTCGCCATTGCCACTCGGGTGAATTGCAACACTCGCCTACGGCTCGTGTTGCAAACTTCACTCTCGTGGCAATGGCCAACTTTCTCACTCGTTTAATAATATACTATTACCCACTAGTAAGAGAAAAAATATCAATAAAAGGAAAACACCAGGTTATTCATGAGGTTTCTTGCTACAAAAGTATGCTGAACTAAATTTAAATAAAACAGAAAAATGTGGCGAAAATTTTAGATGACGAAATTGGCCGAACGTACGCGATTGGACAGCTATTCCTCGGCACCTCGGTACAATATCAAAAAAATAGAAAACGGGAGGTTGTTCGTGAGGTTTCTGGCCACAAAAGTATAGTGAACTAAATTTTGAGAAAACAGAAAAATGAGCAAAAATTTTAGATGTCCAAATTGGCCGAACTTGCGTGATGGGGCAGCTATTTCTCCGCATCTGTGCAGAATATTTAAAAAAAAATTAAAACCGGGAGGTTATTTGTGAAACATTTGACTACAAAAGTAGACCAACCTCATCGCTCTAACGTTTTCCATTAGCGAGCAATTAAATAAATTCAACATGAAAGTACAGAAATAATGAAAAAAAGTGTCAAATTACATGATAACCGTAGCTTGCAGAAGAAAACTAATTCCAGATTTGAAATCAGCATTATCAAAATACTCAGAATCAGTTAAAACATCTCATTTTTTTATTGCCTAGTGTTATTAGTTAAAAATAAAAAAAAAATTGCAAAAATTTTTTTCGCCGGGCCTTGCCCGACAAAATGGGGCAAAATCCCTCGGTGTGGGGTTTTACCGTAACAGTATAGAAAAGGGTCAAATGAAAAACAATTTTATGAAATTAATGTTTTTTCTTCACAAAAATAAATGACCATATTTTATTAAGTTGTTTAGAACATAGTATAGGACGTCAAGTCCTCTGTGAAAGAAATTACTTTATGAAACCTTAAAAAGTTTATCTCAGTAGGTCTTGACAATCTTAAAACTATATCCAAGCTTCTAGGCATCTGCTTTGAACCGACGCTCACGTGGTTTACTCACTGCGATGAACTTGCTAAAAAATTGCCATCACTAGTTTTTTTATTTAGAAATATACACGCATCTCAGACAGTGTTAATTAATGCATATCACGCCCTCTTTCATTCAAAAATGAGCTACGGCATACTAATCTGGGGTCACTCAGCTTCTGCAGACAGGATTTTTGCATTACAGAGGAAAATAATAAGAATAATTACTGGGGCTCACTACAGAAAAGATACAAACGAAATTTTTCAGAGATTAAGGATTCTAACACTACCTGGTGTATATATCTTACAAACTCTGCTGTATGTAAAACAAAATCTAGACAAATATGAATCAGTACGTCAAATTCACAACCATACAACAAGATCTAGTCATAATCTACGGATCCCATTTACAAGACTGAACAGAACCCGTTGCGGTGTCAACTATTACGGATTGAAATTTTATAACTGTCTTCCCGCAGAAATAAGAAACTTAAATAGCAGCAAATACAAAGTGTACCTCAAAAATATGTTGTTAGGCAGCTGCCCATTTAGCATTGAAGATTTTTTCAATTACACATTTTAATTTTTCTCACTAATATATTGTAAGTCTGGACGAGTGTAAATATTTTCTGTAAATATCTAGCACAATAAATATTATTATCCTCGTCAGCAATGAAGGACTCTTCAGTCGTTTCCGAAAACTTGTAAGCATTTGGTAGTCGTTTGTAAAATACTCCGTCATAACCTCCTTGATAAACACCAATAATTCTAGCTACGTAGTGTCGAAAGAAATTCTTTGTTTTGCCCTGAACTTTTACTACAGCATGATCATTCGGTACCAAAGTTTCACAAATTTGCTGTGGGTTTTCAATTTCTTCCTGAGGTTCATCCCCATCCTGAGACGAAAAATCGAAATCAGAGCTAATGTTATGTAGAGAATAATCTGAATCTGAAGAAGAGAGCGCCCTGGCATTTTCCTTTCCCCTTTTTGGTTTGGCGGAAAAAAGTCGCTTAGTTGCATTCTCTTTCAACCGTGTTTTCCTTTCTATCAAACATTCCTCCTTCTCAGTAGCTTGTTTTTCTTTCTCAGATATTTTTTCTTCTAAACCTTCCTTATTAGGTGACGTCAGCAGCTGAGACTTTGCCTCTGCGTTTCCTCTTTATTTATATTTTAGGCAAAGAAATAATATCTCTTAGAGTTGTACAACCAGTGGATAGAGATTTTTCTTTTAAAGGTGTTTTATTAACCGAATTACTGCTCTTCCTTTGTATAATATGATGCTGTATTGAAGCTTCAATTGAAGCTGAAGTAGACGGTTGATCATGGAATATTTCTTGGGAAACTGCAGTCAGATCTGCTATCTCATTATCATTATTAAATATTTTCATTCGATTATCATCGTTGTCCAACTCTTCATCTGGTGGCTGGTTTGTAACCTCCGATGGTAAAAAATCAGCGTCTGAGAAGGTGTTTGCGTTAAAAGGATAAATTCCAGTAGACTTAAAGGACTGTACTGCATTTTCAACAGTGCTTGCTTTTTCAAACGCTAGCTTGAATGATTCAGCAATATTATAAACGCCGAAGGTTTCCCCTGGATGAGAAACGTCCCACGAATCCTCAGCCGCATCGTAAAAAGCCCTGAGTGGTCATCGATTGAGAGGTTGTGTCTTATGACTACTATGATGTGGCAAGGTTAGAAGATGGATATGATTTGATTTTGTAAAAGTAACTGCTTCCAAACTTGTGTGTGTGTTAATATCGAGTATTAATAAGATTGGGTTAGTCTCACTTGGCTTGGCGTACTTTTGAAAATGTTTCAGCCACTTAATGGAGGTAGATGTGTTCATATAACCTTTACCTGTCGCATCCTGATGGACCACCTTTAATTAAAAGCCGATTTTCTCTTTTTCTAGCGTAAATGAAGAAAGGAGGTACGAGGAGGTACCTATATTTTAGATTTTGGACCTGCAGTTTCGTTTTTCGATTTTGGTCCAAATTTTCGATTTGTTTGTTAAAATTTTCGATTTTTTGGTCGGTATTTTTTATTTCTAAGCCCGAATTTTTGATTTTTTGCCCTATATTTCAACCCGAATTATTATCGAGTTTTTGATTTTTCGTCGTTTATCTTTTTTTGAAAAAATTTCGCATTTCTGGTTGGCAATTTATTTTGAGCTAGAGCTATTTTTGGAACTGAAAATGGCAAATTATTCTTATTTTGGTTGATTTCTCAATTTTTTGGTCTGCAAATTTTTATTTTTTAGACCAGGAATTAAATTTTTTGCTTATATTTTAGATGTTGTTCTAACTTTTAGAGTTTTTGGTCAAAATATTTTGATTTTGGTCAATTTTTTTAAATTGTTTGTTGAAATTTACGGATTTTCCGTCTAAATTTTTAATTTTTCGATTTTCTTTAAGTTTTTTTAATCTGAATTATTGATTTTAACGAGCGAATTTTTGATTGGTCTACACTCTAAATTTTTAACAAGAATTGTTGATTTTTATGGGCGATTTTTGTTTTGTTTTGAGGGTATTTTAGAGTTTTTGATTATTTGCCCTTCATTTTAGATTTTTTTTAACCTGAATTATTGTTTTTTTCGGCAAATCTTTTGAATTACTTTCGAGTTTAGAGTTTCGGCAATTTATTTTGTGGCTGAAAATGGCAAATCATGTTTCTTTTGCTTGAATTTTCAATTTTTTAGTCTGCATTTTTATTTTTTATATCAGGATATTTGATTGTTAGCCTATATTTCAGATGTTTGGTCTGTGTTTTTCATTTCTTTGTTCCAAATTTTAGAGGTTTTTTCCTAAAAACCAAAATTTTCGAACATGTAGTTGAAATTTTCGTTTTTTTCTCTATTTTTAATTTTTTCCAAGAGTTTACGATTTTTGGTCTAAATTTTTTGCCCATATTCTTAGTTGTTTTACCTTGATTATTAATTTTAACGAGCGAATTTTTTATTGGTATACCGGGTGTAACTGAACTCTGGTAGACCCTAAATATAATTTTCATTTCAAGATATATCTTTATGAAATGTTGTATGGTGTTTTTAAGGAATAAAGTGCGTCGAGTCTACTTTTAGTAAAAATTCCACTTCCGGTCTAACCGGAATTTACTATTACTTTGCTATTTCAAATAGAACACCCGACATATTTTTAGGTCATTTAATTCGTCTTTAAATTCTGAGTTTAGAAATGTATCATTAGTGACCTTTTGGTTGTTAGTCTTTTGCTTAAATTTAAATTAAATTTTAACAAAAAACAAATTTATATTGAATTTAAACACAAAACTTATGATACATCTCTGAACTCAGAATTTAGTGACGAATAAAATTAGGTAAAAATATACAGGGTGTTCCATTTGAAATAGAAAAGTTAGAGTCATTTCCGGTTAAACAGGAAGTGGAATTTTTATTAAAAGTAGACTTGTCGACGGACTTTATTTCCTAAAAACACCATACTAAATTTCATAAAGATATAAGTAAGAATGCAAATGATATTTGGGGTCCACCAGAATTCAGTAACACCCGGTATACTTTTGATTTTTCACCTTTCATTTTTGTGTCTGAACTTTTGGCTGGTATTTTCGAGTTTTTTTTTGACCAAATTTTCGCTTTTTCCCCTTCATTTTAGATATTTTAACCTTAATATTTAACAATTTTTATGGGCGAATTTTTTTAATTATTTTGAGGTTAGAGATGCGGCAACTTACTTAGAGCTAAAGAGTTGTTTTTGGGGCTGAAAATGGCAAATTATTTTTCTTTTACTTGAAATTTCAATTTTTAGTCTGCATTTTTATTTTTTAGACCAGGGTTTCTGATTTTTTGGCCCATATTTTAGATGTTTTTGGCAGCTAACCCAAAAATTTCGAATATTTGGTTGAAATTTTCTCTTTTTTCAACTGCTTTTTTATTTTTGCCAAGAGTTTTCAATTTTTTACCAATGTTGTTAGTTCTGTTACCTTAATTATTCATTTTAATGAGCGAATTTTTTATTGGTCTTTTTTTTTACTTTAGTTTTAAATGAATTGTTGATTTTTATGAGCAAATTTTTGGCCGATAATTTCGAGTTTTTTGGTCCAAGTTTTTTTATTTTTTTGCCCTATAATTTAGATTTTGCAGACTGATTTTTTGATAATTTTGGCCTGTACTTGGTTTTTGCGTTAATTTGTGTTTTTAATTTAATTATAGTGGTTGCTTTAAGATAAAACTAATGTACTTTGATCTTTAGCTAGAAAATACAGTCTGCGCGATATCTGATTCGATTTTTGATGTTTTTTCTTCGAAAATTCGTAATTTTTAAATCAAAAGAAAAATTTTTGCAGCCAATTTAGTTTTTTTTATTAATTGTTAAGTATAATACTTTTGCTCGAAATGAAACTGATCACCCAGTGTAACTGGAACTGTTTGGAAATTATGAAAAAAAAAATGCGAACAATTTTAAGTAGTTAATTAGCGAGAAATTTAGGAATTATTTTCATTATTTGGAGGATACCAGAGCACAATTAAATATTTTTCTAATTTTTTAAATGGCTTTTTTGTACCACCTGCACATTATCTGAAAAACGGATGCGCGAGATTCAAGATTCGGCGAAGGCAACTTTTTTTGTGTAAATTCCGAAATCTTATCAAGTTGCCTTCTCTAATCCCACTGTTGCCAGATTGGAGGCTTTGCCCCAAAAAGGGAGTAAATTAAGGTTTTGGCGTGTATTTTGGGGAACTGGGATCGATGGGATTTTTTTCGAGGTGGGTATTTTATTCAAGGGGTAATTTTCGGGTTTTTTTTATGAAATATTTGGGGAAAATTAAAAATTACTCCTGGCAACACTGTGCAAAATAGATATATCAAAATCACAACGCATATTCAGGAGCATTTAAATAATTCAGCTAATAGAATATTCAGAGCAGAAAAAAAATAAACCAGTCAAACATATGTCCGAAACTAGGCGAAGAAAAATGATGGTCACTGTGTTAGTGTAAAAAGTCTGTAAGGCTTGCGAACATAGGTAATCATTTGCCGCAACATGCTACTTCTCGTACATGTGCAAGATGCAGCAACGAAATAAAACCAAAGAGGTCAAGTTTTAAGTGTAGTTACTGTAAACTTGCACTAGTAATCTGTGTTAGTTTTCACAATAAATAAATTAATAATAATCTTTATAGAATGTACCTGGCCGCATATTCGACCAGTATCGCAATTTTCTGACCAACTAATTGGACACTGGTTAAAATATCGACTGGTCCAGACGTAACAAAACTGTGCATTTTTTAGTAAAATGTTTCTTGTTTATATTTTTAAAACTAATAATGCGTATAGTTTTAGTATGAAAAGTTTAAAATTTGATTATTCATTGATTGCCCTATAATGAGGTAATATCGAAACCCAATACAGAAACAAAGAAAGTTAACAGAGCACCTTTTTAATTGTTAACAAGACATTTCAGTAAAAAAGCACATAAAAATAACAGGTAAACCTGCAGGAGAGCTACTTCACCTCCGATTTCGATGAAACTTTGTGAAAATGTTCGTCTTATGCAAGTTAATGGTTGCAAATGGTAGGTGCTTATGCTTAGGTTAGGGTTAGTTTAAGTCCCCCCCCCCCCCCCCCTTTAGACCGACTGGTAGTTTAACCCCCAGTAGTTTAATTATTTTTTATTTTATTTTACGTCAGTTATAGTGATTGCCAGATTTCTTATCTCACTATAACTGACGTAAAATAAAATAAAAAATAATTAAACTACTGGGGGTTAAACCCCGATTTCAAGGTCAAACAATTCCGACCGCCACTTGTTATTATTTTTCCCATAATGAGCTCGCTGAGACGAACATTTTCACAAAGTTTTATCGAAATCGGAGGTGAAGTAGCTCTCCTGCAGGTTTACCAAATAACATATCTGAAAATATTTACGTATTAGTAGTTCATATTATAAAGAATAGTAATATGAAATATATGCTACTCTTGATTTAGTAGTATTTCATATTACTACTCCTTTACAAATAATTCGAATTTCTTGGTGTTCAAGAACTGAATTGGATATCGACCTACGCTAACTGCTTCTATCCCGAAATTGCGAGGAAATGAATTATTTCCTCGGAGCATCACCCCAAAGCCTATAAACAGACATTAATTTAATTCCCAACGACAATTATCGCCGGTCACCCATTTATAGATTGCGTAAGCGTACTAGCTTCATCTCATATTTTTTTCAACATATTCTAATCCTGAAATCAAGTTATTATCCCCAACAAAACCCCTAAAATCCACACAAGTTACCGAATTCATTGTCTGCGGCGAGTAATAAAAAACTTTCGAAACAAGCGCGCACTTAATTTCCTCTTGCGTTAATAAAATTAAGAAACAAACAGTTTACAAAGGCACGACCCTCCCTCTCTTCGTCTCAAAGGGAGTCGCGAGCTCAAGATTTTTATGTACGGGCGCTATCACTCTTAAGCGGGTCTTAAGGACTCTTTTATAAAGTGGTGGCAATTAAAAAAAGTACATAGGTAATCTAATTAGACGCTTTAATTTTAATTAAAAATTCGCGGCTGGATACACGCGGACAAAGCGCCATAATGGTCCCGGTTGGAGCTGCTCCCTGGCGGAGGGTAGCTGAACTGTTTCGCGTTTCGCGCGCCCTTTCGTTGGTGTGCACGATGTAGGTTTACGTAAATTTCATCCTATGGATTTGCTAATGTGATCTAAATTAAAGTACACCTTTTGATTAAATTGGTGACAATATTGGCTACTAAATATTTATTAATTTACGCAAGTTTTTTAACAATTTGCAATTCCAATAACTAAATAAGTTAAAGGAATGTTTTTATAAATATTAATGATATAAATATTGTATTAAATTAACCGATTTTAACTAAGTAAAATTAATAAATTATTATTTCAATCACAAAAGTTTATTAATAATTAATTTGTAATCTAATCCTAAATTTATTACCTAAAAATCTAGCCGTTAATAATTTTCAGATTTAATTAAGTTATGATGTGTTACTTGAGTTGCCTATATATAACAGTTGATTTCCGAACAACTTTAGATGGTAATTTAAGTTATTTAATGTGAAATTGAATATGTAATACACTAATTTGAATTTTGCAGTGCTATGACTAGGGCAAAATTGGGGTGGAAAATGAAAAGTAAAATACAATTTAATTCCAAATCTAAAGCGCAATGTGATGAATGCAGTTGGTGCAAAATTAGAAAATATTCATAATACAAAAATAATAGTTTTTAAAGATTCCACGGCATTGCACATATCGTTACTTTCGAATTCTAACTCGAGCTAGTGGCTATAATGGATAAAAAAAAGAAAAAACGAACAATGGCGATTCTTATAAATTTATGCGTTATGATCATTGTTACAGCTCTGGACACACTCTTAATATTAAAAACCAAAAATTGTTATTTTGTTTAGTCAGCCAAGAGTTAAGATCAAGAGTTAAGATTGACAAATTCAACTATTGAATGAACAATGGGATTGATTATATTCCCCACTTTTTAGTCTGTTCGTCTTGATTACCTTCATTGCTAAACCATTTTATGGCTGCTTTTTAATTAATCTGTTCAGTAATTTTTATTGATTTTCAACAGTTTTCATTAATTTAATTAAAACAAATTGAAAACCCTTACTTATTGCAGAAACATTGAATAAATTAAATATAGACGATAAGTAGCCGGACTATGTATATGAATATTCAAACTTTTCATAACTCCAGTGATTTTTTCGAATTTCAAATTTCAATGGAAAAATCCGTTTTGAGGTCCCCTGAGACGATTTTGACCATTTTTGAAAACTGTGTGTGCGTGCGTGTCTGTGTCTGTGGTCGCTGTGTCTGAAAAACTACTAGATATTTTTATGGAAACTTTCAACATAAGCTTTATTTAACAATCCGAAAAACTGGAAAGCTTTTGGTTAAATAAGATGTGGCTCTGTGCCTTAACCGTTTTTCTTGTTTTTTCTGATTTTCTCTTAAATGTGAAAAATAGTTAAAAAAAATAGTTTTATAACTGATGAAAAACATAAAAAAAATAAAAATTGAATGAAGTACCAAAAAGACAAATTTTAATTGTCAAAATTAACAATTCTCAAGTACCTGAATGTTAATTACAATTTTCAACTGCCAAAAATGACAATGTCCAACTGTCAAAAATAATCATTTTTAATCGACAAAAACGACAATTTTCATGTGTAAAAATAACCATTTTTAAATTGCCAAAAATGATCATTTTCAACCACCAAAACGACAATTTTCGCTTGTAAAAAATTCAAGTGCCAAAAATTACAATTTTCAACTACGAAAAGTGACGATATCCACGTGCCAAAAAGACAATTTTTGACTGTCAAAATAGATAATTCTCAAGTGTCCGAATGACAATGTTCAAGTACAAAAAATGATAATTTTCAACCGTATGAATTGACCAATTGCAAGTACCATAGGTGACAATTTAAATAATTTTAAAAATGACCATTCTCAACTGCCAAATATGTTCATTTTCAAGTGCCAAGAACGAGAATTTATAACTGCCAAAAATGACAGTTTTCAACTGCCAAAAATTGTAATATCCAACTGTCAAAAACGACCATTCTTAACTGAAGAAAATGACAATTTTCATGTGTCAAAAATGACAATTTTAAACTGTGAAAAGACTGTCAAAAATGACTTCTTCTAACTGCCAAAAATGGCATTTTCTAACTGTCACAAATGAAAATTTCCAACTGACAAAAATGACAATATACAACTGTCAAAAAAGGCCGTCTTAACTGACACCAATTATTTTTGTTTGTCAAAAATTCAAACATGACAATTTTTAACTGTAAGAAATGACCATTTTTACGTGCCAAAAAGACAACTTTTAACTGTCAAAATGAACAATCTTCAAGTGTCCGAATGACAATTTTTAAGTACAAAAATAACAATTTTCAATTGTATAAATTGACCAATTGCAAGTGGCATAAGTGAAAATTTAAATAATTTCAAGAATGACCATTCCCAACTCCCAAAAATGTTCATTTCCAAGTGCTAAAAACGAGAATTTGTAACTGCCAAAAATGACGGTTTTCAACTACCAAAAATGAAAATATCCAACTGTGAATATGTGAATATGTAAATGACCATTTCCGCTGACGAAAACGACAATTTTCTTGTGTTAAAATGGCAATTTTAGACCGTGAATAAACTGTCAAAAATGACTCCTTCTAACTGCCAAAATGACAGTTTTCAACTGCCAAAAATGACAATATCCATCTGTCAAAAATGACACGTTTTAACTGACGACAATGACAATTTTTATATGTCAAAAATGACAATTTTAAACTGTGAAAAAACTGTAAAAAATGGCATTTTTAACTGCCACATTTGACAATTTTCAACTGACAAAAATTAAAATATCCGACTGTCAAAAATTACCGTTTTAACTGACACCAATTATTTTCGCTTCTCAAAAAGTCAAGTGCCAAAAATGACAATTTCAAATTGTGAAAAGCGATCATTTTCGCGAGCCAAAAAGACATATTTTAACTGTCAAAATAAACAAATCTCAAGTGTCCGCATGACAATTTTGAAGCACCGAATATTTCAAATTTCAATTTTATAAATTGACCAATTGCAAGTGCCATAAGTGCCAATTTAAATAATTTTAAGAATCACCATTCCCAACTCCCAAAAATGTTCATTTTCAAGTGCTAAAAACGAGAATTTGTAACTGCCAAAAATGACGGGTTTCAACTACCAAAAATGAAAATATCCAAGTGTCAAAAATGACCATTTCAGCTGACGAAAGAAACAATTTTCATGTGTCAAAAATTGCAATTTAAGACCGTAAATAAACTGTCAAAAATGAATTCTTCTAACTGCCAAAAAAATGACAGTTTTCAACTGCCAAGAATGACAATATCCATCTGTTAAAAATGACAATTTTTAACTAACGACAATGACAATTTTCATATGTCAAAAATGATAATTTTTAAACTGGGAGAAAACTGTAAAAAATGGGATTTTTTAACTGCCACAATTGAAAATTTTCAACTGACAAAAATGACAATACCCGACTGTCAAAAATTACCATTTTAACTGACACCAATTATTTTCGCTACTCAAAAATTCAAGTGCCAAAAATGACAATTTTAAACTGTGAAAAGCGATCGTTTTCGCGAGCCAAAAAGACATTTTTTAACCGTCAAAATGAACAATTCTCAAGTGTCCGCATGACAATTTTTAAGCACCAAATATGTCAATTTTCAATTGTATAAATTGACCAATTGCAAGTGCCATAAGTGACAATTTAAATAATTTAAAAATGACCATTCCCAACTGCCAAAAATGTTCATTTTCAAGTGCTAAAAACGAGAATTTGTAACTGCCAAAAATTAAGGTTTTCAACTACCAAAAATAAAAATATCTGACTGTCGAAAATGACCATTTCAACTGACGAAAATGACAATTTTTATATGTCAAAAATGGCAATTTAAGACCATAAATAAACTGTCAAAAATAACTTCTTCTAATTGCCAAAAAATGACAGTTTTTTAATGCAAAAAATGACAATATCGATCAGTTAAAAATGACAATTTTTAACTGACGACAATGACAATTTTCATATGTTAAAAATGACAATTTTATACTGTGGAGAAACTGTAAAAATAGCCTTTTTTTGAACTGGCACAATTGACAATTTTCAACTGACAAAAATGACAATATCCAACTGCAGAAAATGACCTTTTTAACTGACTCCAATTCTTTTCGCTTATCAAAAATTCAAGAGCCAAAAATGACAATTTTTAACTGTGAAAAGTGATAATTTTCACGTGCGAAAAAGACAATTTTTAACTGTCAAAATGGACAATTTTTAAGTGTCCGAATGACAATTTTCAACTGTATAAATTGTCCCATTGCAAGTATCCTAAATGACAATTTAAATAATTTCAAAAATGACTATTCCCAACTGCCAAATATGTTCATTTTCAAGTGCCAAAAACGAGAATTTGTAACTGACAAAAATGACAGTTTAGAATTATAATATCCAACTGTCAAAAATTAAGATTTTTAACTTAAGAAAATGACAATTTTCATGTGTCAAAACTGACTATTTTAAACAGTGAAAAAACTGTCAAAAATGTCTTTTCTAACTGCCAAAAAAGACAATTTTCAATTGGCAAAAACGAGAATATCCAACTATCAAAAATGGCCGTTTTCAACTGGCAAGAATTACATTTTTCATATGTCAAAAATTACCATTTTCAAACTGCCAAAAATGACAATTTTCAACTGCTATAAATGAAAATTTTCAACTGCCATAAATGAAAATTTTCAACTGCTATAAATGAAAATTTTCACCTGAAAAAAATGACAATTTTCAGTTGTCCAAAATTATCTGTTCTCTGCCAAAAATTACAAATTTCAAAGTGCGAAAAATGACAAATTTCAACTACCAAAAATGATTATTTTCGACTGGTAAAAACGGCAATTTTCAACTGGCAGAAATGTCAATTTTCAACTAACAAAACTATCGTTTTCAACTGCACGAAAGACAATTTCCAAGTGTCAAAATGACCATTTTGAACCATCAAAATTCATAATGTTCAACCTACAAAATTGATAATGTTCAACTGTCAAAATTGACAATTTCTAACTGCCAAAATAGACAATTTTTACCTACCAAAATTGACCATTTTCAACTGTTAAAAATAACCATTTTTAAAATTGGCAAAAATGTCAATTTTCAACTGTGAATAGTGACCGTCTGCCAAAGAAGACAATTTTGAACTCCCAAAATTGATCATTTTCAAGTGTCTGAATGACGATTTTGAAGTGTCGAAAATGACAATTTTCAAGTGCCTGAATGACAATTTTCAAGTGCCATAAATGACAATTTTCAAGTGCCATAAATGACAATTTTCAACTATTAAAAATGACCATTCCCAAGTACCAAACGTGATAATTTTTACGTGACAAAAACGACAATTTTTAACTACCAAGATGATCATTTTCAACTGCAAAAATGAACATATTCAACCGTCAAAATGATATTTTTTACTGCAAAGAAAAGAAAGTTTTCAACGGTCAAAAATTACTATTTTCAACTGCCCAAAAAGACCATTTTCAACTGCTAAATATGGCAATTTTCACCTGCCAAAATTGATAATGATATTTTTGGTTTATTATTACGAAATTATAATATACTGAAGGAAAAAATGAAACACTTAAAATTCGAGAAATTTTGACCATTTTCAAACCGCGATAACTCGGCGTGTTTTCAATCGATTTTAATGAATTTTTGAGGGCGAGAAACTTTGAAGTGTCTTCTTTAAAGTCATGCATGCTAACTTAAGCGTAACCCCTTCCGCCCCCCCCCTCTAGCACCCCTGTGTAAATTTTTATATAAACTTCTAAAAGAGTCATTTTAAGTAGATTTAAAAAGTTTGAAGTTTGTTGCAATTATTTTTCTATTTTCTTGGATGCTTCCTGAATGTCCGATCTTAAGTGTGATTATTTCAAAATTTAGGGAAAGGGCATTTGCAGGTTTTTATAGTCATTACTAGCTAACCCGCCAGACGTTGTCCTGTCTTAACTATGAATATTGAATTCGAATTGGTATACTTAATAAAAAAAAAATTATTCAAAAACATAGTGATAATTATTGTAATGCTCTATGATACACAACATTCTTCGTTCTACGCCGTCGTCCGTGCGTAGCTCTTTAAATCAAGCAAGGTAACTGGTGATGAACGACGACTCCGCTGCGCTGCGCGCCGTCGTCCGTGCATGGTCCATATATATTAAGGCAGATAACTGGTGACGGACGATGGCTCCGCTGCGCTGCGCCGTCGTCCGTGTGTGGCCCATTAAAATTAAGCAAATAAACTGGAATGGTCCATTTTTTTTATAAAATCACATTACTTTTTCTTAATTATTTTAACTTAGAGAAACGTCAAGTGTTAAGTGTGAACATTCAAAATTAACATGCGATTTCCTATGTTGAGTCCGCCAAGACAAAACCCTTTATGTAATTTAATTAAATTTCCCTCAAAATTTAACATTTTAATTTTATTCAGCAACTAGAATCTTGTTTATCATTGGCCGTTAATAGCGGGCATAATGTGTTGTCATTGGACCTATAAAATGTTGTAAGAATCATGTTAAGCAACAATAATCAACATTCACCACGTTAGTGATTTTTTGGGTAATGCTCTCTTGTTGGGTTAGAGTAGCCGTGTAAATTTTTGTCAGTGTATTCTAAGAATTTTATTTTCGAAGAATTCAGAAGATACCTCAATATAGAAACTCAAAGTGTTAAGAATTAATTGAAAGAGAATGTAATAATTATTAAATAACTGGAATTTAAAAAAATAGGTTCCAGAATTGCTAATTCAAGATGCCAGTATCCATTAATTTTATGGCATGAGTATTTTAGGTGTGAAAATATTTTAATAATCGCCCTATTTACACCGAAGCCGACCCTGTCAGTGACGATATAACCAATCATAATGTTATAATTAATTAATTTCGATGAATCATTAATTGTTCTAGTTCTTATATTTCTTAATTATTATGGAATAAAAATCAGTAATCAATTATTATTATTACGGTTAAGGGCCCTAGGATATAGTTTTATGGACATACGCAATAAAAAGTCACTGATGAACGACCGCTGTTTCGTTCCCTTTTAAAATCCCCCATGCTCGTTATCAGATCGGTCCATTTTTAATGAAATGTGTCAATACTCTGGTCAAAATAATATCAACTTACTGCAGAAAATGTGAGAAAATTGAACACAAAACCTTTTATGTCAACGCTGCAAAAAAAAGTGCCGAGATACCATCTGAGTTTTATATATAAAAAAGATCTTTGAAAGAGCGACCGTCCAGTAATTCTATTATTCCTGTCTACCAGGATCAAATCTCTCCGAGTTTGAATTTAATTTCTTTTATGATTTATGCCCGGGCGGTGTTTTTATATATTGAAAGAGACGTGCAGAGAAAGGGTGGGTGGACAATGGTGACCTGGATTGCCCATCAGATCCTATGCTCCTGTTTACAAAAGGTTAACATTGAAAATAGACTCCTTCTTAGATTACAACTCCTTTTTGCTTTTTTAGAATCAAAGGAGAGCCACGCTCATTCACGCCGGAACGAGTAAAAAATAAGCCTTGCGGACCATTTTTCATTCTTATGTAAGCATAAACTTTGTCTAATTTAAAATTAGACCACTGGTGACTGTCTAGTGTTAGGGGGTTTAAAATATAAATAGCGTCCCGGGGGATGGATATTCCAGAGAGGAAATGACCTTGTCTGACCTTTCCATTCGCCTGTGTGGGAGAAATTTTTAAATTTGAAAACATTGTTGCTGTATATTTAGTCCAGACTTGCTGCGGCTTATCTGATTGGCCCGTTGAAAGGTCAGCATGTTTATGCATAGAAAATGTCCTGGAGATCCTTTATCGTTTTAAAAATATTGCAATGATTAAATGTGGGATGCACAGCTGCGGGATTGAGAATAGAAAAGGATCATTATCGAAAATGCCCTATATAAGAATTTATTATTGTCTCAAGTGTGATATCGGAGGCTGTTGAAATCCTCAACTCTGCATCCGAGAGCATTTTTTTTATTCATGAGGTGATTTTATATTAAGTAAGATTCTGCGAAACTATTCATGACTAGTGTAAAATTGATGGCGTTTCGGATTAAGAAGGATTAAGTAATAAGTTTACTTGTGCACATGAAAATCTAGGAGTCCACTGTTCGATAGTCGGTTGAGTAAGGTTCGAAGAGTCACTTATTTATTCGTAGAACTAATACTTTTTATTTATTTATTCCTTTAAAGCAACGTGTTTTGTACTTTCTCCGTTACGAAGTAGGAGAAAGTATTGTGATCGTGATTTTTTTTTTTTTTTTATAGTAATATCCGTTTTGTGGTCCCTAGATGCCATTTCAACAATTTCTGGAAAAAACTAATTTGTGTCTGTGTTTGTCTGTATGTGTGCTGTGTGTGTCTGTGTGTGTGTGTGTCTGTCTGTGCGCGCTGTATCTCAAAAACTAATAAAGCAATTGATATGAAACTTTGAACGTCTTATTTGATAATCTGAAGAACTGAAAAGCTTTTGGTAAAATTTCGTACACCGGAAGTGGACGTTTACCTTAACTGTTTTTTGTTTTTTGCTAATATTTTCTTAAATATGAAAAATATCACAAAAACATTTAAACAAACTTTGAAAGCAACAAAGAATTGAACACCTTTTGCTTGAAAACATTTTTCATAAAATCATTGTTATTCGAGAAAAACAATTTTTTTTTCATTTTTGGTTTATAATTATGAAACGATAATAGTTAGGAAATGTATGTAAATAATAATTGTAGAGAATGCGAAAATAAACAACTTATGAAGAATAAGTTTTTTTCGAAATATCTTCAGTTTTTGAGTAAACTGAGTTTTTGAATTTAAAGTATAATTTTCACATCTTTTATAATTTTGACGTTTTAAACGTCAGTTTCATGCAAGTCTACAAACGCTCGATGTACATTTAAAATATGATTTCAATTGAAAATAAACCATGAAAACGTAAGTATAAATGATTCCATCAAGTCGGAGAAAGTAACATGATTGCCACATCACCATTTTTTTCTCTGCATAATAGTCTGTCTGTGCGCGCTGTATCTCAAAAACTAATACAGAAATGAAACCATGAAACTTTGAACATAAGTGTTATTTGAGAATTTGAAGAACTAAAAAGCTTAAAATGTTAAAATTTCGTAATTCCGAATATTTACCTTAACAGGTTTTTGTTATTTTGGCCTTTTTGGTACTGCAGGACAATGTATTCAGAACTTTTTTAAGGGCATTTTCAAAAGACCTTTCTTCGGCGATTCTTTTTCAAAAATTCAAGGTTTATTTTTGGGACTTTTTCTTTCAGGACCTTTATTTTCAGGATTCCATTTCAAAAACGGGATTTTTTTTTGGGAACGTTTTCGGGACTTTTCGTTGAGGACTTCTTTTCGGGATTTTTTTTAGAAAAATTTTTTCACAATTTTCTTCATGACATTTTTTACAATTTTTTTATCATGACCTTTTTTGGACCTTTTTAAGGACTTTTTTTTAACACTATTTTCAAAACTTTTTATTTAAGAAATTTTGTTAAGGACTTATTTTGAGCCATTTTGCAGAATTTTTTTTTAAGACTCTTTGGAATCTCTTTTATAGGACAATTTGTTCAGATCTTTTCAAGGACTTTTTACAAGGTTTTTCTTTACAGAATTTTTTTTGTTTATTTTTCATACACGTTATTTTCAGGGCAAATTTTCAATACTGTTTTTACAGGACAATTTATTTTTGATATTTCGGGATTTTTTTCGGAATTTTCTTCATGACATTTTTTAGAATTTTTACTTTTCATGACCTTCTCTGGACCTTTCTAAATAATGTGTTTAACTTTTTTTTTTCAAACCTTTTTATTTCTGGAATTTTGTTAATGACTCATTTTAGGCCTTTTTTGTTTATTTTTTCAATTTTTACATCTCGGGATTTTTTCAGAATTTTTCATTTAAAATATGATTTCAATTGAAAATAAACCATGAAAACGTAAATATAAATGGCTATGATACCATCAAGTCGGAGAAAGTAACGTGATGGCCACATCACCATTTTTTTCTCTACATAATAGTCTGTCTGTGCGCGCTGTATCTCAAAAACTAATACAGAAATGAAACCATGAAACTTTGTGAGCTTAAAATGTTAAAATTTCGTAATTCCGAATATTTACCTTAACAGGTTTTTGTTATTTTGGCCTTTTTGGTACTGCAGGACAATGTTTTCAGAACTTTTTTAAGGGCATTTCTAAAAGACCTTTCTTCGACGATTCTTTTTCAGGAAATTCAAGGCTTATTTTTAGGACTTTTTCTTTCAGGACCTTTATTTTCAGGATTTCATTTCAAAAACGGGATTTTTTTTTGGGAACGTTTTCGGGACTTTTCGTTGAGGACTTCTTTTCGGGATTTTTTTAGGAAAAAATTTTCAAAATTTTCTTCATGACATTTTTTACAATTTTTTTTTATCATGACCTTTTTTGGACCTTTCTAAGGACTTTTTTTAACACCATTTTCAAAACTTTTTATTTGAGGAATTATTTTAAGCCATTTTGCAGGAATTTTTTTAAGACTCTTTGGAATTTTTTTTATATGACAATTTCTTCAGATCTTTTCAACGACTTTTTACAAGGTTTTTTATTACAGAAATTTTTTTGTTTATTTTTCATACACGTTATTTTCAGGGCAAATTTTCAAGACTGTTTTTACAGGACAATTTATTTTTGATATTTCGGGATTTTTTTCGGAATTTTCTTCATGACATTTTTTAGAATTTTTACTTTTCATGACCTTTTCTAGACCTTTTTAAGTAATGTGTATAACTTTTTTTTCAAACCTTTTTATTTCTGGAATTTTGTTAAGGACTTATTTCAGGCCTGTTTTGTATATTTTTTCAACTTGTTATTTTCAGGTCAATTTTTCATATTTCGGGATTTTTTCAGAATTTTCTTCAAGACATTTTTTAAAATTCCCCTTTTCATGACCTTTTTAAGGACTAGGCAAATTTTCAAGACTGTTTTTACAGGACAATTTTTTTTTTGATATTTCGGGATTTTTTTCGGAATTTTCTTCATGACATTTTTTAGAATTCTTACTTTTCATGACCTTCTCTGGACCTTTTTAAGTAATGTGTTTAACTTTTTTTTTCAAACCTTTTTATTTCTGGAATTTTGTTAAGGACTTATTTTAGGCCTTTTTTGTTTATTTTTTAAACATGTTATTTTCAGGTCAATTTTTCATATTTCGGGATTTTTTCAGAATTTTCTTCATGACATTTTTTAAAATTCTCCTTTTCATGACCTTTTTAAGGACTTTTTCAGATATTTTTTTGTCAAGACTATTTTCAAAACTTTTTATTTCTGGAATTTTGTTAAGGACTTATTTTAGGCCTTTTTTGTTTATTTTTTCAACTTGTTATTTTCAGGTCAATTTTTCATATTACGGGATTTTTTCAGAATTTTCTTCATGACATCTTTTAAAATTCCCCTCTTCATAACCTTTTTAAGGACTTTTTCAGATATTTTTTTGTCAAGACTATTTTCAAAACTTTTTATTTCAGGAATTTTGCTAAGAACTTATTTTAAGCCATTTTGTAGGAATTTTTTTTAAGACACTTTGAGATTTCTTTTTCAGGATAATTTCTTCAGATCTCTTTAAGGACCATTTTAAAGACTTTTTACAATGCTTCTTTTCAGAAATTTTTTTGTTTATTCTTTAAACATGTTATTTTCAAGGCAATTTTTCATGGACAATTTTTTATGATATTTCATCAGGACTCTTTTTCTGAACTTTCTTCAGGACTTATTTTAGCTTTCTTTCAGGATTTTTTGGGCTTTTTCGGGGCATTTATTTCTGGTATTTTGTATGGAGACTATTTTTCAGGACTGTTCTTCGCGGCTTTTATCAGGATAGGGACTTTTGCGAGAATTTCTTAAGAACCTCTTGTTCAGGACTTCTTTTCTGAATTTTCTTAATTACATTTTTCGTGATTTTTTTTCCAGTTCTTTACAGGACTTTTTTCAGTACTCTATTTTAGGACATTTTTATAGGATTAATTTTCAGGACTTCTTGTTCGGGCCTTTTTGAGACTTAATTTTTCAGGACTCTTCTTGCAGTACTTTTTTCTGGACTTTTTTACGACTCTTTTTCACAACTTTTTAACAGGACTCTTTTTTCAAGACTTTCTTCTCAAAACCGTTTCTCCAGGACTTCTTTTCAGGACCTTTTTTTGACAGAACTCTTTTTTCAGGACTTTTTATCAGGACTTTTTTATCGGGACTTTTTTCAAGACTTTCGTGTTCAGGACACGTTTATTTGGGTTTTCAGGACTTTTTAATTAGGATTATTTTTAGAAATCTTCTTCAGGACTTTTTTGTTCAGGGCTTTTATAAGGTTTTTTAGGACTTTTTAATTAGCACTATTTTTAGATATATTTTTTAAGACTTTCTTGTTCAGAACTTTTATTAGATTTTTCTTAGGACTTTTGAATCAGAACTATTTTTAGAAGTATTTTTCAAGACTTTCTTGTTCAGGGCTTTTATTGTTTTCTCAGGACTTTTTAATCAGGGCTATTTTTAGAAATGTTTTTCAGGACTCCTTTTTAGCATTTTTTTTTTTTAGTTTTTCAGAAAACTTACAGTGAAGTTTATTAAAACTTGAAACATAATTCGTCATTTTTTGCTTTAATAATTTTGTTGTTTTAAACGCCATTACCAATCGATCATGTGAAACGTTCGATTGAAAATATGATTTAAATTGAAAATAATGAATGAATCTATAAATATAAATAATTATGATTCTATCAAATCGGAGAAAGTAACATGATGGCCACATCACAATTTTTTTGTACTCATAATATGTAGATATGTATTACATTGTAAAAAAGCTAAATCCTATTATTATTATTATTATAATCATTTATCATAACTGGTAAATTATTACAAAATAAGAGTAACAAGTTTGCAAAAATTTTGATCATACTGGAAATATGAAAATTTAAATTTTATTCCTAAATCATTGTTCTCTCTCTTCGGTGCTGCCTTTTAATGAAGTATTCAAATACTCTAGCAATTATCTTATTTAATAACAGATATTCATCAGGTAATTTGTTTTTAAAGCACATAGCACATGTGACACAAACATAAGGCATGAGCCACAGAATTTTGTTGCTGAGTTAGCCATGTCTGAGAGAGAGAAACATAGCAGTCATGTCTGAGATTAATTCATTTTTTTAAATCCAATTCAATTGAACTAATCTAGTCTCATGACGTAATAATATGCAACACACCTCATTTATCTCACAGCCAACTCTGAAACAAAATTTTGTGGCTCACACGATATAACTGATTTGTTCAATAAATAAATAAATAAAATTAAATGCTTTCTTCAACAAGTAAGGTTGTTTCTAATTTGTTAACTAATTTGTCTTTAGAAATTTGATCGTGAACATTACTTTTATTTATAAACCGAGCCGATGTGAAATGAATTCTTAATATTAATAAAGGTTTAAAATATACGGAAATCCATTTCTATATATTATGTGTATACCGGGTGTGGCACTTAAGACGCCTCGGACCATAGCTCCTTTACGATAAAAGCTATCGAAAAAAATCTAAGAACAAAGTGGTGCATAGTTACCGTCGCTATGTTTTAAAAATATTTCTAATCATCAGTGGCGTGCCGTACTCCAGTGGCGTACCAAACTTATGTTTTTTTAAATGGAATGCCCTATTTTTTATTGCAGATTTGGAAAGTGCTCGACGAGTACTTATTTTTTTATCTAATATGTTATACCCTTCACTTTAGCGGTTTCGCTATTATAACCCCTTCTTTCAAAATTGCGCCCCATTTTTGAGATTTTTTTGTAGAGAAACTAATTGACGCCGGCGCCTAAATTTTGAATTGAGGTACAGGTTAAGACCTCGTATACCTTCACATAATTTTTTTTCGGGTAATTTATGGCAAAAAATAATTTTTGATTGATCTTCGCATGTTGTCATTTTTTCCGAAAATTTCAAATGGCACCCCCCTAAAAAAATTACGGCGTTGTACAGCCAAAACTCTAAATTTTTCATTGGTGTAAAAAAAATTACACATTGCATAACACAATTTCGGAGAAAAAAGGAATTTCATCGCAAATGTCGGGAAACGTTTTCCGTTCCCAAGTGTGCCATGAGAAAACAAAAGATTGGTAATTGTCAAAGTAAATTATTAGACGTCAGTAGCAGCCATAAGTCATTTTTGATAAACGTTCTAAAAATGTTCCGAACTCAAGAGGAAATTGTTGACATGATATTTATTCTTGGAGAATATAACAAGAA
Source organism: Ocypus olens (assembly GCA_910593695.2). Lineage (NCBI taxonomy): Eukaryota > Metazoa > Arthropoda > Insecta > Coleoptera > Staphylinidae > Ocypus > Ocypus olens. The sequence goes on along the minus strand of OU343054.1, from coordinate 7,916,356 downwards.
TTGTTTCTTGGCATCACGAGTGTACGCTGCGAGATATCCGCACAGGGCACATCCAAATGAACGTGCGTTTCAAAAAGTGTTGGAGAGATTTACTACTACGGGAAGTGTGAAACGGCCAAGGAGAGTTAGAAAGAAGGCAGTTATTACCGAAAATAATGAACTGCGGTATATCACCAGAAGTTGCGGTTATGCCTCCAGCAGGAAGGTCGTCATTTCGAACATTTAGTTTAAGTTGTTAAATTTGCTTTATCTGCATTTTTCATATCATGTTGAATAAATAGGTACATACTATTATGTTGACCGTATTTGTGTATTTGTTTTGGTACTTTGACAATTACCAATCTTTTGTTTTCTCATGGCACACTTGGGAACGGAAAACGTTTCCCGACATTTGCGATGAAATTCCTTTTTTCTCCGAAATTTTGTTATGCAATGTGTAATTTTTTTTACACCAATGAAAAATTTAGAGTTTTGGCTGTACAACGCCGTAATTTTTTTAGGGGGGTGCCATTTGAAATTTTCGGAAAAAATGACAACATACGAAGATCAATCAAAAATTATTTTTTTTCCATAAATTACCCGAAAAAAAATTATGTGAAGGTATACGAGGTCTTAACCTGTACCTCAATTCAAAATTTAGGCGCCGGCGTCAATTAGTTTCTCTACAAAAAAATCTCAAAAATGGGGCGCAATTTTGAAAGAAGGGGTTATAACAGCGAAACCGCTAAAGTGAATGGTATAACATGTTAGATAAAAAAATAAGTACTCGTCGAGCACTTTCCAAATCTGCAATAAAAAATAGAGCATTCCATTTAAAAAAACATAAGTTTGGTACGCCACTGGAGTACGGCACGCCACTGATGATTAGAAATATTTTTAAAATATAGCGACGGTAACTATGCACCACTTTGTTCTTAGATTTTTTTCGATAGCTTTTATCGTAAAGGAGCTATGGTCCGAGGCGTCTTAAGTGCCACACCCGGTATATATAAAAAATAAATAGGACTTTATATATCATGGAGTCATCACACTTATTGTAGCGTGATGCCAGGGGGCAGATAATCGGAGGACTGACTACATCCGTGTCAGCGGTGCAAGGCAGCACCAGGTCCTCCTGCCTAGTGCCTAGTGACCGTGGAGTCCACACGCGACTAGCCAGAGGTCACGTGACAGTCGGGGATGATTACCAGCCTAACAACCCCCTGGCACCTCATGGTACGCAGTTAACACGCTTAGGGCACGCGAATGGCCATGGGTCACACTCCTATTGATCAAACAAACTATTTTGTTGTTTTTTTTCGGTGTCACTTTTGACTGTCGAAAAATGCCGTCCTTTTATTCCTGGAACCCTTTGTCTGCAAACTGTATTTAATAAACGTAATGCGATTTAACCAGACCTTGACGATTAAAAGTTAATTACATTTGTGGGTAAATATGAAAATTCTGTGAAATATAATTTTTAATATCGCTAAATGATCTATAAATAAAGTAATAATAATAAGAATAATAACATTTAGTAAAGTATTGTACTTTTTACAAAAATTCAAAATAATGAGAAATGATCTATACAATAATGCTAAATTATATTTAAACTAATTAACGTGAAAGTAATGTGATATACCAAACCCAAACAGAAGTAAAAAGAAAAATACAAATTTACTAGCTGAGGAAGAAATAATTAAGTGTTGCTATCAGGAACTTTTCAATAAAATACACTTTGTTGGTATTACACCAACAAAGTGAATGTTATTGAAAAGTTCCTTAATCAAAATGTATCACTGAAGCAGAATTTTTAATAAATGCCCAGGAAATGTTTTAGGCGTTAACATTTGCAATAGTTTACTAGGATTAAAATAGCCAATAATTTAATTATTAATAATGTAATTAATAAAGGGGTTGGAATATTCAAAAAGCAACGTTAACTAACATAATCAGGAGTAATTGGTGCCCGAAAGATATAAAGCCTTAAAAAAAATTGCATTATCTCTATCGCTAAATAATCGCCTAAGGTATCCCGTCCTGTAAATTCTTCGAAAGTAAATTCTCAACGCCACGTACGTTATATGTCCAAATATTATTTTAACGACCCGAATTTTTTTTCTATTGTTTGCTGACGCTTTTAAGGTGTTCATTTACTTGCAACCAAAAAAAATAACAAAATACATTTTTTTCGATTTTTCCGAAAAATGCTTATCTTTGCTGAAAACCTAAAATTTTAAGGTAAGTGCGGGAGACCCAAATATTAATTGATGGTATTCAATTTGTTTCTGCTTAATACTGGTCCCCATACACAGTAGATTCTTCACTTGCCTTAGTCGATTTAAAAAAAAGTGTTTTCGCGCCACCCTACTAAGTAGGTACAAAACGATCTGGAATCTTTATGGAACTGCCTCTACTAGTATGTGAAGGTGGTTGATATTCAATTGTAGCAAATCAAATCAAACTTTATTTTTATTTACATTTTTGTAACATCCACAAAGGTTTTAGATTGATCCTCGTTTTCATTATCAAAATCAGTCTTATTAACATTTTGTTTATTTTCATTTTCAATTTTCATTAACAACATCTGGGATAATTGCCAAAAATCTTCGATTTAGATCAATTACATTACCGTTGACTCTTTTTACTTTGTACGTTCGTGGTCGAAGATTTTCCACAATCCTTCCTTCTTCGCAGTTTTTATTTAACTGTATATTCACCCTGTCACCTGTATTAATTCTCGATAAAGGTTTAGTACCCCTGTCGTAATAATTTTTATACACAATTTGGTTTTTTTAATAATCTATTTCTAGTTTGATTTACATTGATTATCTTTGGCATAAACAATGATTTGCTTGTAGGAATAGCAATATTTAACCGACGTGACATTAACAGTTGTGCAGGTGAACCAATATTTCCAACCGATGTGTTTCTATGATTCAATACTGTTAAATACAAGTCTTTTCCTTCTTCTAGGGCTTTTTTAAAAACATTGTTTACTGTTTGAACTGCCCTTTCTGCTAGTCTATTAGACTGGCTATGGCAACGACTTGAAATTATATGTTTTATTTTCCGTTAACTGACGATTTTTTTTAATTCTATTAACGTAAATTGTGGACCTTCATCTGAAAAATATTTCAGGAATTCCGTGACGAGCAGATATCGATTTCAAATAATTGATCACGGTTGCTAAGTAAGTATTTTTTTTGAATTCTGAATTTCAATGAATTTTGAAAAATTGTAGATAATTAACAAGTTGACATTGTTTAAATAAAATAAATCACTAAAAACATGTTGCCATGGTCGTTCTGGAATTTTTCTTATGTTTGATTTTTGGAAATTTAAGCACGTTCTACAATCCTTTATAAAATTGGTAATATCGCGCGTCTTGCCGTGCCAAAATAATGATTCGAGTGCGAATTTTATAGTTCTAGTTATGCCTTGATGTGTGTAGGTAAAGTAATATTTTCAAAATCTCTGGAATTTGTTTTTTGGTATAATTAATTTATTTTGTTTATACAGGGTGTCCTAAATAGAGTAGGATTGCATTGGTATCTTTCTTATTCTTAAAGCTAGAGATCTGGTTAAAGAGGCAATGTTGTGCAGTTTTCTATGCTGATTCAGATTATGTTGAGAAATTTTCAAAATTCCGAGCAGTTTATAAAATATTTAAAAAAAAACTGAAAATCGCGATTTTCAAAAAAATCAAATATCTCAATAATTATTAAAGATGCGAAAAAAAGTTTTAAATAAAAGTTACTTGGTTTAATTAGGCAAACATAGAAATCAAGTCAAAATAAAATTCAAGATGGCGGTTTCCGAGATATTAATATCAACTTTCTTATTTCAAATGGCCGCCATATTTGATTTTTACATGCATAAATAGACTGTTTTTTCTCTTTTCAACGATGTACAACAACCTATGTTAAAATAAAAAATAATGGAAATATTAATTGTTTAAATTTTAATTTTAATTTTTAAAATTATTTTTAAAGCAAATGTAACAAAACAAAAAGAGGTAATACAACCAAGTAGTAAAATAACAATAAATTATAAAAAATGCTCAAAATATTGACCGTTATTGGCCAAACACAATTGACAGCGTTTTACAACACTGCCAGTTACTTTTCGCAATTTGTTGCGATTAATGCCGTTTATTGCCTCTGTCACTGCTTCGCGAAGTTCATCCACATTGTTATAATTGAAGTTACTTCCATAAACTTTGTTTTTTAAAGTGCCCCACAAGTTTGCAGATCTGGCTGGCCACTGTACAGGTGTATTAGTCGCTATTACTTTATTATTAAAACGTCCATTTAGATAAGTAATAACATCTCTGGCATTGTGTGCTGGAGCGCCATCTTGCTGGTACCATATTTGCATATTTTGTGCCAAAGGTAAATCATCCAATAAATCTTCTAAGGTTGTTTGAAGAATTTCCAAATAATGTTGTGCAGTTAGAGTTCCATCAAAAATTATAGGACCAAGTAAACGATTTCCCATTATGCCACAAAAAACACTAAAGCCGAACCGTAATTGGTTTCGCCATGGAATAACTATGTGTGGATTTTCTTGAGCCCAATAGTGCTCGTTATGACGATTAAATAATCCACAATTAGAAAAGTAAGATTCGTCAGTCCATAAAATTGTGTTTATAAAATCACCATTTTCCGTAATTTTATTGATTAACCACCTGCAAAATGTTAATCTACGGATGTTATCATTTGGTTGTAAGAGATAGGTGCAATTTATAAGGGTGAAACTTGTGCTTTTTTAAAATTGTTGATGCTCTAGACTTAGATACGTTAACTTCATTTTCTATCTGCCGACATGAAATGTTCGGATTAGCTGCCACACAATCCAATGTTAATTCTTCATCATCAACGATCATATTTCTATTTCTCTTAGATTTTTTTAAACTTCCATACAATTGCATATTTTCATCCAATCTTTTAAATACCTTAATGTCCGGCTGCCTTCTTTCAGGAAAGTTTGCTTGGTATGTTTGTGCTGCAAGACGGGGGTTTTTGTAACACTTGATGTAATTACAAAACATATCGTATTGTTCAGATATTGAATAATTCGCCATTTCAAGTAATTAATATTTATCGATATTACAACAACTTAAGACAATTCACATGTATGAATGATTAATACAACTGATAAACGAATGTAAGATGACAGTTAGTCGTTATAACAAATTTTGTTTTATTTTTATTTATGCCTACTTGTTTTAAACTTACAACAATTAATATTTCCATTATTTTTTATTTTGGCATAGGTTGTTGTACATCGTTGAAAAGAGAAAAAAAGTCTATTTATGCGTGTAAAAATCAAATATGGCGGCCATTTGAAATAAGAAAGTTGGTATTAATATCTCGGAAACCGCCATATTGAATTTTATTTTGACTTGATTTCTATGTTTGCCTAATTAAACCAAGTAACTTTTATTTAAAACTTTTTTTCGCATCTTCAATAACTATTGAGATATTTGATTTTTTTTTGAAAATCGCGATATTCAGTTTTTTTTTAAATATTTTCTAAACTGCTCGGAATTTTGAAAATTTCTCAACATTATCTGAATCAGCATAGAAAACTGCACAACATTGCCCATTTAACCAGATCTCTAGCTTTAAGAATAAGAAAGATACCCATGCAATCCTTCTCTATTTAGGACACCCTGTATAATAAGTTATCTAATTAAAAAAGTTCATTTCTTATATTGTAAAAAATAATTTATTTCTGAATTAATACGTTTCGGCCAACCATCAAATTTCGAAATTTTGCTTAATAACGGGTCATTTAAAGTATCATTTTGCAATGACGAACATTTAGATTGAGTCATCTTTACGTTTTCTTTAAATAAAGATACATGACCTTCAATTTTTTTCTTGAACATAGATTCGAGCGGTTTATGGTCATATTTTCTGGCCATAATATACTGGTGGAAAAAATGAAACACTTGAAATTTGTGATATTAGACTTAAAAGGAAATCAGAAAAAAAAAATTATTTTTTAGGCGTTTCCAGTCGATTTAAGCACTTTTCGACCATTTTCAAACCGCCATAACTCGGCCTATTTACAATTGATTTTGATGAATCTTTAAGGGCGAAAAACTTTGAAGTGTCTTGTTTAGTCATGTATGCGAACTTAAGCGTAACCCCTTCCGCCCCCCCCCTAGCACCCCTGTGAAGAAAAAAAAAATGTTTTTGCAGGAAACCATGTCCAACTTTGACGATGTCTACGGAGTAGACTCGATCCACCATAAACGCATTCAAATTTGATTTAGTCCCTATGCAGGACTCAAAGAACGAAGTTTCTACGACCATTTGTTACTAAGTTATGGGTGTTTGAAAAAGAAGTGCATTTTAAGGGTTTTCGCACATAACTCAGCGACTTTTCAACCAAATTGGATGATTCTTTCGGGAAAAAATCCCATTTTGGTTCTACTTTAAGGGGGTAAACTCAGATTTTGATGATCCCTTTTTGGACCCTTCAACCCCCGAACAAAAACAACACGTTTTTTGGCAAAAAAACGTCCAACTTTAGGAACGTGTACTGAGTTGGAAAAAAAGTTTTTCGACGGAATTGTTTTCGTTTTCACGAATGAAATTTTCTTTGCGTGTTCTTTGAGGTATGCAAGAAAATTATTGTTTGCGCGAAATCATGAGTATCCCATTTTGTAGAACCCGATTAACAAAAAACTTGATTTTAGGTCAAAAAAGGCTCACTTTAACGATCTCTGAAGGGTCGGAAAAAAATGTGGGCCTTACTCACTACCATTCGTCCATTGTTTTCATTCGTCCAATAAAAACAAAAATTACACTGACGGAAAAAAAATTAAACACTTGAGATTTGTCAAAGTTTAGGTAATTTTCATTTGCCATTTAGCCATAACTCGGCTTCTATCCAACCGATTTCGACGATCTTTTGAGAAATCAAAAGCAAAGGGTCCTCTTTGAAAGGGTTTATCCCCCTTCTCCTAAAGAGAGGGCTCAAGCCCCCTCCAAACGAAAAATAAAAAAAAAACACAAAATGAACTTTTTTCAAAACTTTGTGCCAAGTCCTGCACAGAAAATTGAACACATTTCAATGCCCTTTTGGTGGATTGAGTCGACAATTTTTTTCCAACTCGGTACACGTTGCCAAAGTTGGACGCTTTTGGCCCAAAACCGTTTATCTGAGTTTACCCCTTTAAAGTGGAGCCAAAATAGGTTTTTTCCCGAAAGAATCATCTAATTTGGTTGAAAAGTCGCTGATTTCCGTTGTTTTCGTTTCACAAGAAATCATTCATTCTGGTCGAAACTTCTTGATTTCAAAATTGACGTATAAAATATTGCTATTAAAAAAAAGCATAAAACTAAATGCAGTAAATTCTTGGGAATCTTCATTGATAATAAATTAAAATGGCAGAAACATATTGATCATGTATCAGCGCGGCTATGTTCAATATGTTTTATGCTTAGAGTTTTACAATCGAATGTGTCTTTCAGTATACTAAAACTAGTCTTTAACTCTAATTTCATGTCTGTAATCAGGTTTGGCATAGTACATTGGGGCAGTGCTACACATTTCAATAGAATTATGCTGATACAAAAACGTGCATTAAGAACAATTTTGAATTTAAAGTCTTCGGATTCGTGTAGGACAAAGTTTGCTCAACATGGGTTACTAACTGCAGCTGCAGTGTACATAATGCCTATTGTTTCTCCGAAAGCAAGGGCAATATTTTACAAATAATAGGAGCTTACATGATCATCAAACAAGAAACAAAGAAATACTGATGTATCCTATACATAAATTTACAATCACAGAGAAGAGTGTACATTATTCATGCCTACGCTTTTATAACAAATGTCCAGAATTTATAAAAAAAGAAACTAATTTTGTAAAATTCAAAAAATTTGTATATGAAATGCTGCGGAAATGTGAACCATACACTATCGATGAATTTCTAACAAGTAATGTCAACTTAGAAACAAACCGATAGAGTAAATTTGTTTGACGATATTCCTATATTTAATGCCTTGCAGTAGGTGTACTGTGTATGGACCTGTATGTATATATTGTATGTCATTTATATTGGAATAAATACGATTAATATTATTACTTTTCTCAACCTACAAAAATGAGTTACAGAGACTACAGAAATTATGTATCGAAACTACTTTCCTGGCAAATACCACGACAAATATTAAATTATATAATTTATAATATGCGCAAAACAAACAAAAAGACTAGGAAGGATGTATTTGTTACTCAATGGAGTTTTGCTATTTGAACAGGCAAATTGTTTATTGTAATGTTCTTCGTGATATTAACCAGAAAAATTGTTGTTTCAATACATAATTTGCTTCTATAGGGTTTGTAAGACTCAATGTTGTGGAGTGCAAGTATCGCATTTTGTTTGATTATCTAATTCATCTACAGTTCACAAACATTAATTTATTCAAAATCGGGTGTAATAAGCGAATTACTGCGATCATTTTAGGAACGAAATGTTGTTCATTACCCACTAGTAAGCAAATACACAAGGAGCACTGATATGAAAACCGCGTTCAATTTGGAGTTTTCGTTTAGTCGCTACGGCCGATCAAAGTCTGAAAAGTCTGAAAAAAAATTGTTCATGTAGTCTTCAATGTTTTTCGTGAAATTGGGATGTTTCAGGTGAGGTCACCAAATTGTTTTTAATTGTACCGATAGGTACGGCCTTTGGCAATGCTACCATGATAAAATATTTCAAAAATGTCTGCACCAAATGTCCAAAAAATAAAATTTTGTTCATGTAGTCTTCTATATTTTTCGTGAAATGGGGATGTTTCAGGTGAGGTGTCTGAAATGTTTTTAATTGTACCGATAGGTACGGCCTTAGGCAATGCTACCATGATAAAATATTTCAAAAATGAATGCACCAAATAGCCAAAAAATTAAATTTTGTTTCATGTAGTCGTCTATGTTTTTTCGTGAAATTGGGATGTTTCAAGTGAGGTCTCCAAAATGTTTTTAATTGTACCGATAGGTACGTCCTTTGGCAATGCTACCATGATAAAGTATTTTAAAAATGTCTGCATCAAATAGCCAAAAAATAAAATTTTGTTCATGTAGTCGTCTATGTTTTTCGTGAAATTGGGATGTTTCAGGCGAGGTCTCCAAAATCTTTTTAATTGCACTGATAGGTACGGCTTTTGGCAATGCTATCTTGATAAAATATTTCAAAAATGTCGGCACCAAATGTCCAAAAAATAAAATTTTGTTTATGTAGTCGTGCATGATTTTCGTGAAAAGGGGATGTCTCAGGTGAGGTGTCTGAAATGTTTTTAATTGTACCGATAGGTACGGCTTTTGGCAATGCTACCATGATAAAATATTTTTTTCTAAAATGTCTGCTCCATATGTCCAAAAAATCTTGTTGATTTACGGAATGATTAGATCCTTCGTAAGATTTTTGAAATAATTCAAATTGACACCATGTACGTTAACATTTCTTGTCAAAATTTTATAAACATTATTTCAATATTTAATGGAATTGCAGACGATTTTGGATAAATTGTTATATTATACTCATTAGAAATACACATTAGTCATGTTACTTTCTCCGATTTGATAGTATGGTAATTGTTTTGTAGGATAGGATGATACTGACGCTTAAAACGTCAAAATTATGGAAATTAATTAAAATTAAAAATTATACTTAAAATTCAAAAGTAAAGTAAAGATATTTCGAAAATAACTTATTTTTTATAAGTTGTTCATTTTAGCATTCTCTGCAATTGTTATTAATTTAAATTTGATGTATCTATTATCGTTTCGTAATTAAAAACAGAAAATGAAAAAAAAACAATAATAAGTTTTTTCTCGAATAACAATGATTTTGTTAACAATCATTTCCAACAAAAGATGTTCATTTATTTGTTGTCTTTAATATATGTTGAAATGTTTTTGTGATAGTTTTCATATTTAAAAAAAATATTGGAAAAAATAACTTCCCTTTAGCAAAAGCTTTTCAGTTCTTCGGATTATCAAATAAAGCTTCAAAGTTTCATATCAATTGATCTATTCGTTTTTGAGATACAGCGCGCACAGACTCACATACACATACACAAAATATTCCATAAATCTTTGAAATGGGCTCTATGGACCTAGAAACGGACATTTCCGTAAAAAAAAATTTAAAACATTTTCACGATCAAAACACCTTCTTGTACTTCGTAACGGAGAAAGTAAAAATTAGGTCCTTCTATACAAATCCACCATATATTAAAAATGTTTGTATGACCACGGGCCTATCTGTCTGGCTGCGGGCGCTGTACATATATATGTTTAAATTACAGAAAAAAAAAGATTCGTAAAACACGGTTTTGATATAGCACGGTACGAATTAACCGTGTTATACGAGGGACGCCTGTATCTCAAAAACTATTACATATTTTTAAATTAAACTTTGAACATAAGCTATGGTCGATAATCTATGCTCTAAATAAATGTAAAAAGGGCATAAAAAAGTTATTTTCTAAAATTTATTTATTTCTAATTTGAGTTTTAGATATATTCATGGTATCCAGGACTCTTAACGTCATTTGATGAATATATAGGATTCGTTTCCACGCCCACTTCAAAAATATGAAGGAGAGGATTAGGGCTGCATTTCGAGCAATTTCCATCCAAATCCTTTGAAATGTTCAAGTAAACTTTCGCCAGCGGGTACAGAAGTGCATAGACATGGATGGACACTTGATCGAGTATTTGATCCAAGAACGAGATCGAATCTCCAGCCACTAAAACCATCAACCCTATTTAGGGCCAATGATGTGCAAAATCCCATCGGCAACCTCCACGTGGGGTGACGCTAATTCCGAGGGTAATGCATATATTATTTCCCAGATCTCTACTGTATGCACTGGACTGCTGAATATTGAATTTTTTAAATGTGGAAAAAGAAAAAGTCCAGAAGAGTTAGATCACAAGAACGTGGTGGAAATCTGTTTTTCCTTATTAGCCTGTCGTCGAAGAATTCATGAAGATAATTTAATGTTTCACGGGCAATGTGCGGTCTAGTAGAATCTTGTTGGAAGAAGCCATTTTGGAGTTCATCATCATGAAGATCGTAAATAAATTGTTGCAAAATAGTGGCTCTATAAGTGGCAGTGTTTAAATTACCATCGAAAAATATTGGATCGATCATTCTGCGTCTAACCACACACCAACTTTGATTGGATGCAGTGGGATCTCTCTAAAAAAATGTGGGTTGTCAACACTCCACATGCGGATGTTTTGGGAATTAATCTATCCGTTTAGATGAAACCAGGCTTCATCAGAGAAAAATGTTAAATTTAACACTTCGTCGTTCATATTTTCATTGAACCACCGACAGTAGGCCAGTCTTTTATTATAATCGAGTGGTAAAAGATCTTCGTACATTTGCAACTTATATGGTTTCATGTAAAGATCTTGACGAATAATCCTGTGAGTGGTAGTACGACTTAAATCCAACTGTTGAGCTAGTCTCCTAATTGAAGTGGTAGGTTCGTCTTGGACTGCATTTCTGATATTGTTTATAATATTCTCAATATTAATACAAGGCCTTCCACTTCTTGATTTGTTGTTAATGTTACGAGTACTTCGAAAGCAATCAACGGATCGTAATACCTGCCTTCTAAACTGATTCCAGCCATAGGAAAACGTTGCCTAAATTCTTCAATCCACGGGTCGATACTGTATTCCCATTCACCATTTTCCAAGCGTCTACCATTACGAAAATAACTTTCGACAATACAAGTTTTCTGCTCTTTTGTAAACATTTTTAAGTTAAATAAATTAAGTAAGACCATTAGAATTTATACTAACTACTGACAGCTACTTAAAAATGACATTTGATAATTTGTTTAATTCTATGTGTGTGAATTAAGAAATGACCTGCCTCTTCAGATTCATGGTAGGAGTGGATTCCAAGAGTTTTGGGACTTACGTTATAATAAATTCGCACATTAATCTTTGAATTCATCACCATATATGATATCTTCCGCCAGTGACATTTGTTGACTTCGGCCTGCGACTTCGGTCAATAATTAGACAAAAAATGTAAAGGCAATGTACTCTAAAAAAAAAATGCACATATTTATTAACAAATAATAGAACCCCCCTAGATACATTGATAAACAATAAAAATTAAATGTTAAAATAAATGGTGTAATTTTGAGCTTAATTGAATATATCAGACAGATGTTTCTAAGCTCGGCTAATATTTCTTTCTCACGGCCAATAACCGCACGCCTCACATTCCCTAAAAAAATCGCAAAACTCGCAGAAAATCAGAGAAATGCGGTGTTCTCATCCATTCACATGAACCATTTTAAAGCCATTCCACATAAAAAAGCCCATCTACTTTTTTTATAATCCGGAAAATACAGGCAATGGTCACGGATCAGTTTGGTGCACAAGACTACACACACAGCTGGGCATACTCTGACCTTTTGTAAATGCTCCATTCTTACACAATAAGCAATTCTTTGCATTATTCAGCCGTAAAGTACCTTCACAATAAGTATTTATCATTCACTGCGGAGATTACGCTCAAATATCTCCCTAATATTGACACTTTTTGCGATATTTGGATCTGCATTGCGGTTTCGCCACCCCCAATGTGCTCATCCCTCCGGCGCATTATTTAATCGAACTTGGTGATTAATTGTCTTTCGTTTGGAATATGAACTGGATATGTTCATTTCTTAGCGGTACCACCATGAAAATCGATTATTGTAAAATCGAACTCAAATATTTTGTATGCCCTAATTAACCTAACATGAAAGAGTTGCAAATAATATAAACTAATATGTACATACACACATGCAAGTCGATCACCGATCTTGTACACAGTTACTGTTGGAGTTGATATTTTAATATAAAGTATTTGTTCGCAATGCTTAAAAATTATAGTAATATTTACATACATAATATCCGATAAAAATCTACAAAAATTTCGATCGCACAAGAAATGGCTACATTTTACAATTTAGTGTTCTTCCACTCGTCCCTACAATAATTCATAAGTTTGGAGAATCCACTTTTTTAATCAGACAGATATAAAGTAATACCTATTTTTAACAATCATATAAAAAATTTAATACAAAATGGTTAATCACGATAAACAATCTAACCTATACAATAAACATCCAAACCTTGCAATCTGAAAAATCCGAAAATTTTAATTCCATTATAAAATTACACAACCACTACTTTTATGGGGTGGGTTAATACGGGGCGCAGCATTAAATTAGAAACCCGTCTTCTGACCACCACGAGAGGGTGGATGTGGACGGACAGGTTGCAAGCGGCGAAATTTTCGGGACATTATTTCACATTGATGAGGGTCTGAAATTAATGTCCATGGTCAAATTCTTTTCGCCCGAACCAAAGTCGCCCTTATCCGATCCTTACCTAAGACCGCCGTGTCCAATTTAAGGGTGAAAATGTACACGATGCGAACCTGCGACGGCTTTCTTCGTAATATTAAGACAGGTGGTTTTTATAACACCGGACATGGTTCATCTATTGAGAAATTCAAAATTACACAAAAGGGGATTAATTATTGTGATGTGAAAAAAAACGTAACAGGTTGATTCGCAATCTGTTATTATAGATGAAAATGAAGTATCCGTTAGGTGTGCTGATGGAGGAATTAATGTGTATTATATGGATCAAACCGTGTTATTTGCGTGTCTAGTATTTCGGGGTTTTTGGTTCCAACTCGTACCATGACCATTGGTTATTGCGTTTTCTTTTTAATTCCCCCTTCGTGTTATCGGATCGGACTGTCGTCGGTGGCGAATTATACCGCGTGTCTCGCTTAATTTATTCTTATGACAGATTATATGCTAAACTAAAAATAGATGTAAGAATAATTTCTGCTTCCTAGTTCTTTGACATTCTTTATGAAATGATAAATTTTACTTATTAATTTTTCTTACATTCGAAATATTCCTTCTGATGAAGTGTTATATGTTTATTACTGGGTAATAAACTACTTTTTACTTATAAAGAAACTTCAAAATTTAATATTAATGATAATAATAGGTAGTTACTCTAACATATTCATATTAATACCAAAGTTGATAAAGCATTTGTATAGATTCATATAATTTTATTTTCATGAACTGTAATATTTTTAGCAATAATTAATTAGAGTTAAAGTATACTGCATTTTTAATTAGTTGTCATATATTTTGAGATCGAAAATAAATTATACAGGGTTCCCTATAATAGACTACCCATTTTATTTTATTAATTAATTCCCTACGAGATAACTAAATAAGTTTATCTCTGTGGGATTATGTTCTGTAGTCTTTGGGATTTAAGTTAATTATTGATAAAGTAGGCACCTGTCACAAATAAGTTTTATATTAATAATTTTGTGGAACGTTATTTTTCTACGAGAAGTTTGTTAGTTTTCACCATAATTATTTAACTTTCATGGATTACTCAGTCCAACAACGTGTGTTTTGTGTAGAAACTTACATAAGAAGCAATTCAATAGAAGAAGTTAGGCGTGCATTCCGGCGTCATTTTGATAACAACAATAGAGGTCACTCGCCAAATCGTAAAACTGTTAAGTTATGGATTCGTCATTGGCGTGAAAATGGCTCTGTACAAAATTTGAAGAAGTCTGGACGTCGAAGAACAGTTCGTACACCAAAAAATATTGAACGAGTTAGAATTGCGTTTACGAGAAGTCCTAAAAGGCCTAATTGACAAACCCTTATCCTAGGAATATCAAAGGGAAGCTTAGATCGAATTCTTCAAAGAGATTTAAAATTTCATCCCTATAAATACCAAATGGCACAGCAACTTATAAATCAAGATAAAGAAGCAAGGTTAGCATTTTGTCAAGAATTTTAGAATTTACATCAAGGAGCAATTCACAGTCTCTTAATGAGCGACGAAGCAAATTTTTATTTGAACGGCATGGTTAATAAACAGAATTTTAGATACTGGTCAAATGAAAATCCTCGTGAAATATTTACACAGAACCTCCATAATCCAAAAGTTGTTGTGTGGTGTGGAGTAGGATCTTTTGGTATTATTGGTCCATATTTTTTTGAGTATGAAAATAACCGAGCTGTAACAGTAACATCCGAGCGCTACGTAAACATGCTAGAGACATTCCTCATTCCAGAATTAAATAGACGAGGATTACTAAACAATGCCTTACTATTCCAACAAGATGGGGCAACAGCTCATACCGCCAGAAATTCAATGCGGGTTCTGCTAGAAACGTTTAATGGCCGACTCATTTTTCAAAAGGGAAATTTGTCTTGGCCTTCGAGGTCCCCCGACGTAACGGCACCCGATTCTTTCCTGTGGGGATATTTAAAAGCCAAAGTTTTTGTGAGTCGTCCAGGTACAATCTAGGAACTCAAAGTCAAAATTCGTGAAGAAGTTGAAGGAATAGACAAAGGTTTGCTACGCCGTGTAATGAACCACTTTTTATCTAATATTGAAAAATGTGTTGAAGTTGGTGGAGGTCATTTAGAAGACGTGATTTTTAAAAGTTAGAATTAAATTAGCCAAATATTTCTGTTATCATAAATCCCAAAGAGTTAGCTGTAATTTAGTATAATAAAAAGTTTGTTTTGTTAACTGAAAAAAAAATTAATTCAAATATTAAAATGGGTAGCCTATTATGGGGAACCCAGTACAAACAATTGCCTCACAAAGTAGACCTTGTATTGTCAAAGAAGGCAAATTTACTGACGCGGTTGGAAGTTTTTTTGTGCGTGATGGAAGATGACTTATGTTTTGTTGCCTTCTATTCCTAATTTCCGATACTTGATTCAGTTATCGTTTTTCTTTTGATCGTTTTCTCTAAAGATATGTGGTTGCTGGTTTCAGTACCAGCATGCATATCCAGAAGGCCGTATCGTCCACGTACTGTTATATAATTGTGGTTATAGTTTTTTTTTTTGATAACAGTGTTTTGTGTTCAATACGGCTTTTGTAATATTTTTTATTAACTCTCTACGACTGGCCGTTTTCTCAAAAAAGCCTGATAAGGGTAGTCCGGGACACCCTGTACGAGAATGCATTGCTGTCATATTTTTCACATAAAATAAGAGGAAGAGTATATGAGTTGAAAAAAAACAATTAATTATATTTTTTTAATAAAATTACAAAGTAGCAAAAAAACGAATAATAATTTTGAATGTAAATCGAAAATGAAAAAAAGAAACAGGTTTAGCACACGTGAGCAAAGTGTCTTAATCTGCTCGGTGCTCAACTTTCAGACTCGTAATTAAATGATGTACTTTTCTCACTTTGCGTACTAAGAATAGCTATTTTACCATCAAATCCAAGAAAGTTACATAATGGATTAGAAAAATAAACGTTGACTTTTTTTAAGAATTTAATATTAAGAACAATAATATACCGTATGATTGATTTACCACGCAACATACGGAGTTAACATGGGAAAACGATTTCTTTTAAATTGCTGGTTCCCTGTTTAACCTGAAAGTAATCTTGTACCACCGTTGA
The DNA here is from genome assembly GCA_910593695.2 of Ocypus olens. Lineage (NCBI taxonomy): Eukaryota > Metazoa > Arthropoda > Insecta > Coleoptera > Staphylinidae > Ocypus > Ocypus olens. The sequence goes on along the minus strand of OU343054.1, from coordinate 7,899,853 downwards.
ATAGATTAATTTATTGCGCTTCCTATGGTACCGTACAATTATTATTTAACGCTGTTTTACCATCTGTATAAAGCTTTAACGGCCGTTTTACATTGAAAATCATGCATTTTCATGTTCCTTTTTCTCTGAAACCGTTTATCCGATTGACTTGCAATTTTGTAGGGTTATTCAGATAGCTAATAGAAAGAACTGGTGATGATTTTATTATTATTATTACTTCTTTAAAACTGATTTCATAGCAGTTTGAAAAATCGAGCCTATCCTGACGTGCTTTGTAAGACCAAAACTTGATTTATGTTGTAATTTTAAATTCTTGCTTATCACCGGACTTAAGGTCGTCACGAACAAAATAAAAAAAAAAACTTGATATCTCTCATACGACCAGAGAAAAAGGAACATCAATTAAATACTTTTCAGGAGAGCGAAAAGCGAGAGCGGGCCGCGGATTTTCAACCCCTTACAGTGCGAATAAAATGTGCGAATAGTATCACTTCGTTCATAAATAAGTCGTTTAAAAAAATGAATTAACAAAAAATATTTTTTTCTAATTTTTTTGTCGTGGAGGTCATGAGTAGATGATATTAGCGGGTTCTGGGACAGGAAGTAATCCCGGAAGTAATCCCGGAAAACCGGAAGTAAAATCTGGGGGAATTTAGTGGCGGGAAAATTAAATCTGGGGGAATCGGTTGGGGATAAATTCAAATCTGGGGGATTTTGGGGGCGGGAAATTCAAATTTGGGTAATTTTGAACTCAAAATGGCCGGCAACTGTCTAAATCTGGGGGAATTTAGTGGAGGGAAATTTAAATCTGGGGAATTAAAATGGCAACAGGGGAGCTTTAAGTTCTACAGTGTTGCCGAAAAGGCATCTGATTTCCGGGATGTGCATCCGGTTTCACTAGAAAACGGCAACGTCGCAGAGCTTTAAGTTCAATTAAGTAGCGGGAAATTCAAACCCCAAGTTTTACCGGTGTACCAACTAACATCCAAAGTTCTACAGTGCTGCCAAAGAGTCATCTGATTTCCGGGAGTTGCTTCTAGTTTCATCCTAAAATGACAACGCTGCTATGCTTTAAGTTCAACTAAGTGGAGGCAAATTTGAAAATGTTTGATGAAATGGTGATAAAAATTAATTTGGTACGTAAATTAGGGGTATGCTTAGAAAACAAAAGTGTTTATTTCTTTTGGCCAGGTGTTGATTTCTTTTGGCCAGAGCGAGTCTCGTTTTTTGATGACTAATGCAATTCTTGGGATCCGCATGATGCATGGTTGTGCAATAATGAAACGGGAATGGAAACATTGAAATTATGTAAATAATATTTGTGTCTGTGTGTGTGTAGAAGTCTTCAAGGTTAAGAGAATTTGAATACCACAGCTAGCAATTCCGTATTATTTAAATTTACATTCCAAGTGTGAAGGTGAGCGCAACCGCAAATAAGTCATCGACTATTAATATCGAATATGTAATGTACCCAATGCAATTTATTATAAAATTCGAGCTCCGCGATAAAGATGAATCAGTTTATTCAAAGTCATCGAAAAATAAACAACCATGTTCCCCTGTGAGATTTGTTGTTCAAGTTTCACCCTGCGTCATAACAGAACAAAGCACATGAAGAAATATCACCCTCAAGCTCCATCTAATCAAGCGTTAAATGGATTTTCTGGAAGTTCAAGAGCGGTACCACCCATTCCTTTACTCAAGCGTGCAGCCAGCACTTCTCCAACCGTGATCCCGGCGAAGAAGGTTAAGATGAGCCAACCTATCCTCAAGTGCAACGCGTGTCAGGAGGAATTTGCAACGCCTCAACTTTTTGCAGGACACGTGAGGTCTCAGAGGCACCTCCAGATAATTGCAACGTATGAGGATAAGGGTATCATGAGGATAGCATCAGCCTTCAGGAACCGAATGGCCAGTTACCGGATTCCATCGCCTCAGGACCATACGGATATCCCAACGTTCCTCGAGAGTAGTGAGGAAAAGTTCATCCGTTTGGTGGAACGTCAGGGACATATTACGGCGAAAGTAAACATTGAATTATTCGGTTTGTACACTAAGCCTGGAGATGAGGGGGCGCAAACCGAATTGAAATCATTTAACGCTAAGTTTCAAGTGATAACACCAGCTACTGAATTGAGGGAGGTTTATGGACAATTGTGTAGCACCGTGAAAACAAAGAGTGAAGAGTTTCAAGTAAGTAACTGACCTATTAAAAATTCCAAATAGTAATATGTGTCGCTTTTGTTCACAGGAACGAGACAGCGGATGGGCTCTCCTACAAGTTTCACATTTGGAAGTGAACCTTAATAAATACACCCCTATCCGCGGATCGTCGTACATCGAGCTGCCCCAGGAGATTAAGAAGAAAAAAGCCTGCATCAACGTGCAGAATAAGGATGAGGCCTGCTTCGCCTGGGCAGTGACGGCGGCTCTTCACCCTGTGGATCACGGAAACGCCCCACAACGCGCGACGTCGTACCCCCATTATAGGGAGGTGTTGAACTTGACAGGTATGGAGTTTCCTTTTGAAATTAATAACATCCCCAAATTTGAGTTATTGAATAACATGTCGATAAATGTTTACGGGTTAGAGTTTAACACCGCGAATAATCGTCATGATGTGGTAGGACCGATTTATTTTTCAAAATCCAAACGCGACACACACATTAATCTTCTGTACATCGAGGATGGGGAAAAAAGTCACTATGTCTGGATAAAACACTTATCCAGACTAGTAGCAGCCCAAGTGTCATCACATAAAAGCAAGATGTATTTGTGTGATGGCTGCTTGACCTTTTTCCCCAGCGAGGTGGCACTCTTAGCCCACAGTGAGCATGACTGTAACAAAATTTGTACAGTCATGCCCACTACGGATTTAATCAAAAATAAAAATGGTGACATGGTACCTGGCAATTTGTCGCAATTTACAAATTTTAATTCGAAAATGCGGGTAGCATTCACCGTTTATGCAGATTTTGAATCTTTATTAACCCCTATTGAAACATGTGAGCCGAATCCAAATTTATCGTACACTAATTCAACTCATGTTCACACTCCTTACAGTTTCGCGTATTATATTAAATGCTCGTTTAATCAAAATTTAGATAAATTTGTTACTTACACGGGTTTAGACTGCCCAAAAATTTTTATGGAAAAATTAACCGCGGACGCGAAATTTATTTACGAAAATTATTTAAAACCGATTATTCCAATGTCAAAATTAAGTCCAGGTGAGCAGTATTTATTTGATTCCGCGACCGAGTGTCATATTTGTGAAAAAAATTTAGATGCAGGTGACAAAGTAGCCGACCATTGTCACCTTTCTGGAAAATTTGTTGGAGCCGCTCACTCCAAATGTAATTTAAACTACAAAATTCCAAAATTCTTACCAATATTTTTTCACAATTTATCCGGCTACGACGCTCATTTGTTTATTAAAGAATTTGGTCTAGACAATGAGAAAATTGATGTAATTCCTCAAAATAAAGAGAAGTACATCTCTTTCTCAAAATCGATTAAAGTGGATCAATATACTGATAAGAGAGGAACCGATCGCAATATTTATTTAAAACTAAGATTTTTGGATTCAATTCGATTCATGTCATCGTCGCTTGAAAAATTAGCAAAGAATTTAAAACCAGATCAATTGATTAATGTTAGAAAACATTTTCCTATTGATAATCAATTTGATCTGGTAACGAAAAAAGGTGTATTTCCTTATCAGTACATGGATTCGTTGTCGAAATTGGAGGAAACAAAATTACCGCCGCAAAAATTCTTTTTTAATTCCCTGGCAAATACCGACATCACTGCTAAGGAATATGAACATGCGCAAAACGTTTGGCAGCATTTCAATTGTCGAAATTTGCGCGAATACTCCGACTTATATTTGAAGACCGACGTTTTACTTTTGGCTGATATTTTTGAAAATTTCCGTGATGTTTGTTTAAAGGCGTATAACTTGGATCCGGCTCATTATTACACGGCTCCTGGTTTGTCGTGGGATGCTATGTTGAAATTGACAGATATTAAATTGGAATTATTGACGGACATCGACATGCACCATTTTGTTCGCAAGGGCATTCGTGGCGGTATAAGTCAGTGCTCTTTACGCCACGCCCGAGCGAATAATAAATATATGCAGGACTATGACAGGACAAAACCATCGACTTATATGACATACTGGGACGCTAATAATTTGTATGGATGGGCAATGTCTGAATGTTTACCATACGGCGGCTTTGAATGGTTAAGCGCGGACCAAATTCAAAATTTTCATGTTGAAAACATCCCCGATAATTCTCCAATAGGTTACTTCCTTGAGGTGGATATTGAGTATCCTCAAAACCTTCACGATCTACACAATGATCTACCTTTTCTAGTTGAAAATATGGTACCGCCTGGCTCTAAATTTAACAACACTAAATTAATTCCAAATTTAAATAATAAATCGAAATATATCATTCATTACCGTAACTTGAAACAGGCGCTATCAAACGGTTTGAAATTATCTAAAATTAACCGAGTTATTTCTTTTAAACAATCGGATTGGCTGAAAAAGTATATCGATTTGAATACTAGCATGCGACAATTGGCTGCTAACGATTTCGAGAAAGATTTTTTCAAATTGATGAACAATTCTGTTTTCGGCAAGACGATGGAAAACGTGGATAAGCGTGTAGACGTGAAATTAGTGAATCATTGGGAGGATATTGGTAAACGCCGCGGCGTGGAAAGCTTAATAGCAAAATTAAATTTCAATTGTTGTTCCATATTTAGTGAAAATTTAGTGGCAATCCAACTTGATCGATTAAAAGTAATTTACAATAAACCAATTTATGTCGGTTTTAGCGTTTTGGACTTGTCAAAATTGTTAATGTATAATTTTTATTATGAAAATTTAAAACCAAAGTATGGCAAAGGTGTGAATCTTTGCTACATGGACACGGACAGTCTTATATTGCGTGTTACGACGGACGACTTATACGATGACATGAAACAGGACTTGGATAAATTTGATACGAGTAATTTTGACATAGACAATAAGTATGGCATCCCATTACAAAACAAAGCCGTGTTGGGGCTTTTTAAAGATGAGCTCGGGGGAAAATTGCTAACTGAATTTGTTGGGTTGAGGGCTAAAATGTATGCTGTAGAAACCCCCGAGCAACTTATTAAAAAGGCTAAAGGTGTCAAGAAATGTGTTGTCGTGCAAGATTTAGATTTAAGTGATTATAAAAATTGTTTGTTTAAAAATGAACTTTCATTTAGAAAACAAAATTTATTCAGATCTATTAAACATACAATTTTTTCCATCACACAAAATAAATTAGCCTTATCGCCTCATGATGACAAACGGAACATATGCGCCGACGGGGTTCAAACTCTAGCCTGGGGACATAAAGATATTGTCTAATAATCCAGATTTGGGGATGTTATTCATTTTAAAAGGTAGCTACTTTAAATCTGTCATGTTTCATATGCTTCGCTATATATTTGTGTGTTTTCGTTTATATTGGGATATATTTTTTTAATCAATAGAATTATATAATGACTTAGTTTAGAATAGGATTATACAATGGCTTAGTTTATAATAGGATTATATTTGTTAGCTTAGGATAAATAGATTTGTAAATTATAATTTGCCTCAATACAAGTTTATCATACATTCAAGCAACATGGAAAGAATAATTGTATTACTAGTTGTTATCATTATTATATGTATTTCAATTTAACGGTAAACATATGATTATATATTTAATTATTTAACTGATGATAACAATTTTTACAGATGAATTTCACCTGTTTTATTTTATCTACAGCGTTTATATTGTTTATATTATGGGTAATGTGTATTGTCACTGGAGTGTTAAATATTATACACATTAAGTTTAAATAAAAAACACACATGTTAAAATTGAAAAAGCGATTTATTATTTCCTTAACCAGTATTTTCCTTTACATATTTTAATATTTTTTGCACGTTAACAATACTACAAACACTTAAGTTATTCCTATGTGATTGACAACAATAAATAGATTTTTTTAAATTAGGACAATTATCATCATATTCTAAATTAATAACAACATCATAAAACTGTTCCAGGTAAGTACATTTTTGGCTACCTTTCACGTACACAATATCCGCTGACAATTTTTTAAACAGTTTCGGTAATTCACTTAAATCACTTTCACCACTGCTGTAGGGGATTCCGTGGTAATTGTTTTCCAACCACCTAACTTGTTTCTTGAGTTCTTCATTTAGACGGCAAAACGGTGTTGGTGGCTTGAATATATATGCAAGTAATTTTTCTCCATCGTATGTAGCGGCAAGTTCCTTCGGAGTAAAGTCGGGTGTGTTGAATCCCTGGATGTCAATAAATAATATTTTCGGCGGAGGAGGTGACGTAATGCGTTTCAAGAGAACAGGTTCCAAAGTTTTTTCCATTTCTTGAACCCTCTTATTAAATCGAAGTCTGTCTATTGCCACCTGCATCCAGTTTATGGCATTATCATCTTCTTCCACCACATAGGTAAAAATGACAGGGACCAAATCGAAGCACACTTTTTTAAACATCTTAAATTATTTTTCTAACTATGCCAGATAACGGTGTGTATTCAACAATGGAATCGCTTAGAATGAGACAATAAGCACGAGTGTTGTCTTTAAATGGTTCAATAGCTTCCATCTCAATGCGCAAGTCCACCGTTGATGACTTTACGCTTTCGTTTTGTTTGGATACATCAAATACGAATAATGCATAATCTTTAAAATTCGTAAATGAGAAATGCGGTCTATTTGTATGATTGTAATAACTCTGCTGAAATTGGCAATACATGTTGTATACAGTTAAGTAATCATCATTTCCAAAATCCAAATTTAAGTGATCATATGGATAAGATTCTGAGTTCAGGTAAATTCGTATGTTTCTTATATTGCTGTTATCAAACATTGAAGCATCAGCACTACCCACACCCTTTTTATTTTCTTGGAAAGCGATAATTATGTATCGGGGCTTCTCCAAACTGCTTGAGGTTTTTACGGCCCATATATCATCTCTAGATTTTTTCATGGTTGGTAGTTCATGCAATTCCCATTTTCGAAATGGAATTAATATATTTGGATCGTTTTTAATTTGCTCAAACATTTGCAATTTTAATTCATCATTCAGTTGAATGTGTGGTACACGCCATTCAATTTTATTAAGTTTAAATTTAATTTGGGCAACAACCGCATCATCATCATCACATTTGAAACAATTCACATCACTGGAGGATCGCAATAAAACCAATTCCTGTTTTACATTGATTATTAATTTTTGGTAATCCTCAGCAAATCCCATTAAACACTTTAAAGGTATTTGCGCATAAAATTTCTTGTTTGGAAAAAATGTTTTTATGTGACCAGTCTTAGCCCATCCAGAAATACCGAGCACTTTCATGTCTTCTGAATCATCATATGAAACATATCCTTTTAGAGTACTAGTAATTCCCAAATCCCTGGTTCGATCGACTTCAATACCGTTTAGTTCATATCTAATTTCCTCAAACAGGAAAGCGAACGCATTTGTAACTAATTCAAATTTTTTACCCGCAGATAAATTGTATTCAACTTCCCCGCTCAAGTAAATGTAGCTGTCTGCTGGACAGGTATAAATATCTTGATTGTGTATTGTTATCCTTATCTCATCGCTGTTTCCAAAGTTTGTAGCTCTAGGTTGATATGTGTGATATTGATATTTGGCAATACTCTCGTCGTAGTGAATTTTATCGAATACCCCAATTTTATCCATTATATTTGATTTTATAACCGAGAGAAATTAATTTAGCGAGACTGATACGTGTCACTTCTTTGGGTGATGAACTCAAAGTGATAGTCTTTAGGTGTGCACCCTCCTTTTTATCAAAAACAATACCCATCACAATGTCTTTAATTCGAGTCTAACCAAAATATGTTCTCCTCTAAAATTTACAAACTCGCCTTCTTGATCAACAATTCTCAACGTTATATTATCAATTCTATCTCGAGTTTTTACAGGTAAATATAAAATATTTTTCGGCTCTATATTTATAGCAAAACCTGGATCAACAGATGGACTAAACTCGAACAAGGTGTGGGACAAGTTACTGTCGTAATAAGCACCGCTAGTAATATTGCACTCGATTCTTATACTGTTAACTTTAATTATTTGCACGGGTAAATCAGATGTATGCAGTGTCCCCGCTTTTAGAATTTTATTTCCGGAAAATCCTAATAATTTTCCAATAGTGCCTTTATGCGACGAAAAATCAATATCGTATTTACTTTTAATTTCACTCTTTAGAGTATTATTATTAGGTTTAAGTGATAACACTTTATCAGCTTCAGTTTGTGCCGCTTCGCTTATCAACAGCTGACGTTGTAAATATGATTCAATGTCATTAATTTCGTACGATCCCGTTGGAATTGAGATTATTTGATTTTTCCCATAAATAAATTTATTGTTCCGGTCCTCTTCAATATTCGGAATTGAATTATATGTATGAAATCCTATTAATCCTAAACAATATGGACGACTCGGATCAAGTTCAATTGGTGGATAATAGCTTACGGAGAGCACACTACTTACACCTTGCAGAGTGAAAGTTTGAGACATGACTAAAACATCTTTACTATATCATCTTTATTTATACAAAAATTCTAAGCACAAATGTCCACAGTTGTAAGAACTAAAGTTCTGATATTGATCATGATTATATTTTATATGACAATTATTAAAATATTTAATCAATTCTAGAGGTGGTGATAAATTTCCGAAACTATCAAAGTAACGAACAGTATCTCCAGCCTTTTTATAAGCCACCCAATGCGTTCCTAATCCATTCTTGGAATCCAAATTAATAATACCTGCTTCTCTATAATGTGGTTTTGATGGTAGCGCATCACGCATAAACACTCCTCTAAAATGTTTAACGTTTCTAGCCCCATTTAGCAAATCAACATCGGTTAGGGCGCGGTTGGGTAGCGATTTTAACAGTTTTTTGACTTGTGTTGTTTGATAAAGAGGCCCATACCTTTGCGATATGGTTTTAAAAATAATCCTTTCCCCGGTTTACCAAGAGCAATAGCTTCCATCGTTTTATTGTGCCTTTCAGCTTCCGCAAGTTTTGATCGCGCATCTTTAGCACTATTCACGGCTTTAGCAATACCAGCAGCACCCCCAGCCAAGGTTCCGAGGGCGCTCAATCCGGCAAAAATTGGAATTAGTGGTAGAATTCCACCCTGTTTTGGAATCGGTATAACTCTAGGAGCTCTAATTTTTTTCTTACCGCCAACCTCTCGTATAGCAATCTTTGCTGCAGATAATGCAATCTTACTACTTGCTTTAACACCTCCAGGTTTATTAATTTTTCGTTTAAATCTTTTGATAGCTTTTCGAGCCTTCATGACTACACCACTCCTCAAAGGAATTTTCTTGATACCCATTCCAGTTTTTCTCTTGATCTTCATCACGTTAGTAACAGCCCACGCTGCCGCTTTCTCACCAAAGTTAGAGTCCTTAGCCTTGACTCTAGCCCAAGCAGCCTCCTCTAATTCTTTATCGGCTTTGTGTCTTTCGTTTAGGTCTTTGTTCTGCGAGTAAGCAATATCGTGCTGTTTACAGGCAGCATCCAGTGGGTTAACACCAGGGTCGCCTCTTTTTAGACGTTTTTGTAACTTGGTTCCTGGACCGCAGTACTGATACCCCGGTACATGTACTTCGAGCGGGAGCTTGTTGATTAATGAATTAATGATACCTTCACCACTGTAAGTTATCATTTAGGAGACAATCACTGCTACAATGTTATATATACCCCCATACAGATGAAATTGCTATTAGTGCCATGAAGGTTATCAAACAGAAACAATCTCTTCCTATTTCAAATTTAGATAAGTGGGTAGGTGAGGGGTTTAAAAATCAAATGCGAAGACATGGTGATCTACTACCTAATTCAATTAGAGCGGTGATATGCGGTCCATCTAATTGCGGTAAATCGAATGTAATGCTATCACTCCTGTTCAATGAAAATGGTTTGAGATTTGAAAACGTGTACATTTACTCTAAGTCACTTTATCAGCCAAAATATACATTTTTGCAAAAGACGTTGGATGCTATCCCCGAAATTGAGTATTTTCCATATAAAGAGAATGCTGAAATTATAAGTCCTGAGGAGGCAAAAGAAAATTCCGTTTTCATATTTGACGATGTAGCGTGTGACAAACAGGATAAAATTAGAGAATTTTTCAGTATGGGGCGACATAAAGACGTTGATTCGTTTTACCTTTGTCAGACCTATACTAGAATTCCTAAACATTTGATACGGGATAATGCTAATTTTATTATATTATTCAAACAAGACGACCTCAACTTGAAACATGTGTACACTGATCACGTGAGCAGTGATATGACATTTGAGAAATTTAAGTCTTTATGTGTAGAGTGCTGGAAAGAAAAATTTGGTTTCATTACTATCGATAAAAACTCGGACGAAGGTAGATATAGGAAAGGTCTTGACCAGTACATAATACTGAAGTAATCATAGTTTCGCTACAGTATTAAAACAGCTGTACAAAGCTACACACTTCTTGTAACTACCTGTCTTTTAATAATAGCTACCTGATTTTGAATAACAGCTACCTGTTTCTGAATAACAGCTACCTGTTTTGGAATAATAGCTACCTGATTTGAAATAACGGCTACCTGTTTTTAAATAACAGCTACCTGATTTGAAATAACAGCTACCTGTTTCTGTGAAATGACTGATGTTAAAAGAAAAATAATAGCAGTTCAAAAGGCTATTAGAAATAAGGCATTAGCTCTGAAATTAAATCGTAATGAAAATGATGAGCGGTTAGAAAAATTGTACAAACCAATCACAGAGCCTTTAAAATCAATCATAAAAACTCAAGAAGAGGTGAATTTATCATTGATGAAGCCTGAATTAATGCCCGCCTCTACGCCTAATCCGTCACCCGCTAGGGGGAATTTTAGGATGGTACAAATTCCGAGACGGTTGGAATCCTCTACACCTAATACGTCGCCCGCTAGCGGAAATTTTTGGGAGGCACACATTCCGAGACGGTTGGAGTTTTTGGGAGATGAAGAAGTTTTTGAGCGAGATCCAAATGAGTCTTCATCACTTAGAGATATTACCTCCGCAGAAGAGCCTCCTTCTGAAGAAATAGCTAAGTATTTAGATAAATTTGCACCTCTACCCAGACAATATATTGAAGAATTAGTACACGCTGGAGGTGATGATTTTGATGCTGTCTTTGGTGTAACTTTCAATCCTGAAAATGATAAGTTTCGAATCGGAAAAACAGACATTGATCTAGATGGAAATGATTTAATTGTTAATAATGTGCGTTATAAGGGTACAGTGGGTTTATACGAATTACTCTTTAGAAAGGAACCTACGGCTTTCCATACTGAAGATGAGAGAAATTACATTGATATTCTGAAGAGAACAAATACGTTACACCGCGATTGTGACCCCTCGAAACAGATACGAGGCAACCCATCTCACAAATACAGAACAATCATAAAGCCTCTGCTGGATAAATATCCAACGCCGGTAAACAAATCATCGATTCCCCGTCCAACGAATCGTAAGAATTCCGCTCAGGGTCAAGGATTTGATTCAAAAATGGTCGTAGATGAAAAGCCCCACCGTTACACATATTGGGATGATCCCAATGAATTGGTTGACCGCTTATGGTTGTTGCATGCTTCGCAACGTGCGGGAAATACTTCTCACAACAATGAAATTGCTTCAATCGAGGAGGAGTTACGTGAAGCTAATATAATCTATTAACATAATGCTTATATATTACTCGTACAGTTGTCGTCAACCAGCTCTGACGTCATCCTGAACCTATACGATGAGCGTTGACAAGTTCGGACGACACTCTAGCAAATCTTTAGCTGGTGCTCGTGGCCCACCCGGTCCGGGATTTGTGATAACATCTGATGGGCATTTTGATTTGGAGAGAAGACGTTTAAAACGCGCATTAGATCCTCAAGATCCGGACGATCTTGCTACAAAATTATACGTGGATAATATTAAAAAGAGTGTTTTAGATGGTTTTGATAAAAAAATTACGGCTGCGAAAACTTCTCTAGAAAAAGCGATAAATGGAAAAGTGAATCCAATACAAAAAATATTACAAGCTACCTCGAGTGACATTAAAGATTTAAAGGGGATTACATCTAATATTAAAAATGATGCAAAAAAACTGAGTGAGGGGCACAATAAGAAAATTGATGCCGCTACATTTCATTTGGAGGAAGCCATAAAATTGCATATTAACCACGTTTTAAAACAGGTAGAAGAAATTAAGATTAAAAATGATGTCACTCATAAAGACATTTTGGAGCGTTTACAAATTTATGAAAAGGCAATAAAAGATGTTGTTCTGAACTTAAACATCATTTCTAAAAACGTTTCGAAACCTAGAGGAGGTTCTCAATGAGTAAAATTAAAGGCGATATTGTTAAAGAACTTCATAGACCTGCTAGAGTAAAATTTCCACGTCGCCGTACAATTATTAAAGGATTGGATGATTTGTGGCAAGCTGATTTAGCTGAATTTGGACTTTATGCAAGAGAAAATAAAGGTCATAAATTTATTCTCGTGGTGATTGATTGTTTTTCAAAGTATCTGTGGACTGTGCCGCTAAAAGATAAATCTGGGATAAATGTTACATCAGCATTTAAAAGTATACTTTTGAAGGATGGTCGAATGCCTACAAATTTACAAACTGATCAAGGGAAAGAATTTTATAACAGTCAGTTCCAGACTTTAATGAAAAAACATGGAATTAATCATTATTCCACTTACACGATTATGAAAGCCTCGATGGCTGAGCGTGTAATTAGAACTATTAAAGAGAAACTTTATCGCGCCTTTAGTCTGAATGGAAAATACCGCTGGCTAAGTATTCTGGATCAGATCACGGATGATTACAACAATCGTAAACATGGCACGATAGGAATGCGTCCCTCTGACGTCACTAAAGATAAGGAGAAACAGTTATTAAATTCGGTTTATTCACATATTAAAATCGCTGGACTTGTAAAATTTCGAGTGGGTGACGTGGTTAGGATAAGTAAGCAAAAAGCACTTTTCGATAAGGGGTACACACCAAACTGGTCTACTGAATTGTTTAAAATTATGAAAGTTAAAATATCGAATCCCACAACTTACCTGCTTCAAGATATGCAAGATGCACCAATTACTGGAGCATTTTACGGCGAAGAACTTCAAAAGGTGAAACATTTGGACGTGTATTTGGTGGAAAAAGTTTTACGGAGGAAAGGCGGCAAGATCTACGTTAAGTGGTTAGGATTGGACAAGTCCCATAATAGCTGGATAAATAAATCTAATATTGTATAATATTGAAATAAAAACATTTTTTTCATTAATACATTTTTTTTATTTTTTATAACCTCTACATATAAAACATATTGTACTTATAATAATAAATAATATAACTGTTGCTATTGCCCAAAATGATATCCACATGCTGAGAGAAATTTGCTCGAAATCATCCAACATCATCGGATGAGTAAAATTCCTTCCATTCTCTTCTTGAATTGGAAGCTTCATTTTGAGTGGTTACAAGTTGCGAGATTTATCTTATATATGCACTCCAGACAGCGGATCTTTGGTGGTGGTGGACCATCGACCTGATGTTCACCTGTACTAAAATGCTTGTGGCAGGGAAGTCTCTCTTCTGCTTGCTGTTTATATTCTGATGGTAGCGCCCCCCAAATTTCTAACAGTTGAACTCCTTCGACCTTATTTAAATAATGAATGGGTAAATATTTTACTTGATTCTCTGTTAAACGCTTTTCATAAAAAGCTTCAATAGCCTCATCTACTTTGTTTTCCATTCTAACTCTGTCAAGGTATGATTACTACTGATAAACACTTATAATTTCACTGAACTTAATAGTAAGAGGTTTGATGTGTAATTAAACATATTAGATAAGTTTTAAAATCATACTTTTTATTGAAATATTTTATTTATTTCAAAATCGAGACACATTTTATTATAATGAATATGAATACATTCCAACATTAAATAAGCATTTTGCGAATTTACGTGTGATGAAATTAGAGTTGATACATTGTTATATAAATCACCATCCAATTTTAAACAAGAGGATAATATCATGTTGTAATACATATTAAATTCCAACGCTTTTAATACATTCAACTTGTAATTAATAACTTTTCTCAAATCGAATAAATTTCCAAGTGTTTCTTCCGACACTACAACACTTAAGCCGCGTTGTTCAATCCAAACGGCCATTATATCGCGATACTCGTTCTTGGTGATCTTGTGATCGCCGATGGTGATGGTCTGCTGCATCTCTGAGATGTTGATTGCAGAAAACTGGTTCCATTCCTCCTCGCTGAAGAAGATGCAGGAATGGGCTCCCCAGATTTTCACGATTGGTGTGAATCCTACCGCTGGGCTGATACCGATGGACACGCTCTTTGATCCCGACTTATTGAGAGGATAGGTAGATTGACCCAAAAGTGTCGACTCCTTCTTAACTTCATTTTCTAGCGGATCGACCATTGCAGCACTTTCAACTGTAGAGAAAGACATCTTGATTAGTTGACTGTTTCAACTTGAATGATTACTCTCTCAGAGCAATCTTAAGTATATCCTCGGTTTTGATTAGATTCTGCGCATTATAAGTAAAAACTTACCATCACACTTTAATTGTACATCCTGTCTATAATATCTTGTGTGGAAAAAATTGCTTCCTCTGAATCTTCGTCAATAAATACTGAATCACTGTTTAGGATTGGAGGCTCAGGTGTAGGACTTTGCAGGGGTGTTATAGCAGGTGGTGGTGAATATGAGCTATCCCATGAATCTTCTTCTTCTTCTTCTGTTGCGAATAGTTGTCGGGGTAGATACCTAACGGGGGTTACTGTTGTGAAAACTTTTGTTTCCTCATCTAATTTTCTTTTCTTCGATGAATTAAACTCATCTTGTCGTTTATATGTAGGTAAAAACACTCGTTGCAGAAAATATTTCTTCATTCGACACACAGCACAATCAGCTAATTTCGTCGCACAAGCTGAACAAAACATATGTCCGCAATTAATTACATACTTTACAACGTTTGTGAGACAAACTGGACATCGACCACCATCGTATCCTTCTTCATATTCTGGAAACGTAATTGAAGGTAATAATTTATCAATAATCCATTACAATTTTCTCACCTTCATCTTCAGCCAAATTTGACTCTTTTCTTGTTAGAAACTCGGCAATCACTACCGAACTAGACGACATTCTCTGACCGTTTCTAGACTCAAACTGATGAAATCTTGTTCATACTTGCTTCGTGACAACCGTTTTCTTGACCACAACGACCGGTCTGTATCACAAATTAACGATTTCGATTGCAACCTCGAGCACTTTTACACACAAATTAGCACATACGAAAAAAAAATATTCGTTTAGATTTTTAATTTTTTCAATCGTGTCGCCAACTCGTTGTTTATAATTTTTCGCAATTCTAGGTCTCTCCGCAGTTTTTCGATTGTCTTTTCTAATTTGACAATTTTCACCGAAATAATACTTTGTTTCTTACGCAAAAACTTGCGATTATTAATCACACTTCTAAGATCATGCATCGCGTTACAAGTTGATTACATCAATAAAGATGAATTCATAATAAGTACTCGTTATATTCTGTGGTATTCAAATTCTCTTAACCTTGAAGACTTCTACACACACACATAGACACAAATATTATTTACATAATTTCAATGTTTCCATTCCCGTTTCATTATTGCACAACCATGCATCATGCGGATCCCAAGAATTGCATTAGTCATCAAAAAACGAGACTCGCTCTGGCCAAAAGAAATCAACACCTGGCCAAAAGAAATAAACACTTTTGTTTTCTAAGCATACCCCTAATTTACGTACCAAATTAATTTTTATCACCATTTCATCAAACATTTTCAAATTTGCCTCCACTTAGTTGAACTTAAAGCATAGCAGCGTTGTCATTTTAGGATGAAACTAGAAGCAACTCCCGGAAATCAGATGACTCTTTGGCAGCACTGTAGAACTTTGGATGTTAGTTGGTACACCGGTAAAACTTGGGGTTTGAATTTCCCGCTACTTAATTGAACTTAAAGCTCTGCGACGTTGCCGTTTTCTAGTGAAACCGGATGCACATCCCGGAAATCAGATGCCTTTTCGGCAACACTGTAGAACTTAAAGCTCCCCTGTTGCCATTTTAATTCCCCAGATTTAAATTTCCCTCCACTAAATTCCCCCAGATTTAGACAGTTGCCGGCCATTTTGAGTTCAAAATTACCCAAATTTGAATTTCCCGCCCCCAAAATCCCCCAGATTTGAATTTATCCCCAACCGATTCCCCCAGATTTAATTTTCCCGCCACTAAATTCCCCCAGATTTTACTTCCGGTTTTCCGGGATTACTTCCGGGATTACTTCCTGTCCCAGAACCCGCTAATATCATCTACTGTCATGAACAAAACTATCGTTTTTTATCGTCAATTCTGATCGACACTTCTGGGTATAAAAAAATATTTTCAGTTTTTCCTTTTAACCCTTTCACTGCTAACAGTTTTAGGAAACAGTACTCTAGATGAAATTTTTTTTTTCTAGTTAGTCTGTAGTCATACTGTAATTTACTTTTGAAATCAAAAGGATTTGAAAAATGAAAATGCAATTCGTGTATATGTTAATGAAGCCTAAAGCCATCAGGTCCACTTATCATAGAATATACATGACGCCTTTAGACGTCATCAGCACTCAATGGGTTTATAGAAGTGACTAAATTTGTAAGCAAAGTGAGGGACTGTTTTTAAGTTTTTTGACTCTACTGAAAAATGTACTTTTCTATGTTTAGGTATACTTTTCTTCAAAACTATAAAAGCTATCAACACTTTTTTGTTTGTTTTAAAGGTGGTATCGATACCTACCAGTATGGCCGAGATTATTTCCATATGTTGAATGGCGGATTTTCTTTAAATAAAAAGAACTCGAAAATTTTTAATGTTTTTTGTCATGTCATAATTCTGAATCCAATTAATATTTTGTTAATTCCTCAGCCTTAAATGTTTATTTTGGAGGTAAGAACATGTGTGCAAAATTTCAGAGAAATCGGTCAAGTAGTTTTCTCGAAAACCTAAAAATCATGTTTTTTAATGGAAAACGGCTGAGGAAGCGACCCTCTTGAATAAAATTAAATTTATTTAAAATAATCGTGTTACTTTTGCTTTTTTTATTGATCATGCGTAGAAGTAGAATATCGTTTATTTTTTTGACGTTTACTTCAGTATCAATTTATTTGCAAAACTTGCAATACGATTGAAAGAATCGATTTCCCATGCATAGTTCCTATGTTGCGCGGTCAAAATTCACACGGTATACTCAGTGAGATCAAAATGGCAACGACAAGAAAAAAAAAGAATTTTTCAATTAATATAAATATTTTACTATTGAAATGTCGTATTTTATTTAAATTTGAAAGAAAAAGAACAAACGATTTTTTTTTTAAATTAATAATGCGTTGCTCCAAGCCTATTGTTTATGCATTGATGTGAACAGGTGGTTCAAACTTGTCGAACAACTTGTAATGGCAGAGAGCCACTAATGTCTGCTTGTCTTTTTAAGAGATTTTTATGTCACTAAGTATATACTTGACATAAAAATGTGTAAAACTGAAAATACAACATCCACTCTCGTTAAGTAAGTGGGGGGGGGGGTCATATTGGGCCACTGAATAATTGGTCCCAATGATATTGAAGGGTGATACATATCTCCAACATCATCCTACATGATTCAGCTGAACCTGCACCAGATGAACTTGCAGTAGACCATGAAATTAGAGTTTAACTCGATAATGCTGTCCTGCAAGAACAGTCAAGTTTAACTTTTTTTTAAATCAAACATTATCCAATCTCTTAATCGTGGTCAGCAGGCTCATCATGTCAACATAACTCTTATGTAATTTATATTCACTAAAAAAATGCAATAGTTCAAGGATGTAGCAGAACATCTTCATAGCAGTTCATAGCAAATAAACGACGAGAATTTTTCGACCGATTAGTATATTGATTAGCTACAAACGGCAACCTGTTCGAACATATGATCTGAGGTTAAGGTTGTTTACCCATAAAATCAATATTTTTGTTTCGATGTGAGTATTTATTCAAATTTACTTATCCAAGTCACGGCTAGCTGTTAAATAAATGTATTGTATGGCTTTCTTATAATTTTGAAAGGAAATGATAATTACATTTAAAAAAGTAATCAGCAAATCCATGAATTATGCGCCGATAGAGCGATAGGATTTTGATAAAAAAGAACGAGGAGCACACCCTTCCAAGTCGATTCTTCCCTTAGTTTGGACCTCAAGCCAATGAACCAAGGAAAACGCACTGCTAGAATATTTTTTCAGCCTTTTTTTGTTCAAACCGTAGATAGATCTTTTGATTTTTCGTTCTTTTCTTCAGCTTAAATTGAATGAAAAATGGGTCAGATGTAAATCCACAAACCAAATGCAGTTGCACTTGCATGGCAGGTCGTTATTCTTGTTACTATTTTTACTTGGGTCAGATCATTTGTTTAAACTGGAATACATTGTTTGTATTTGGTTTTTATCCCTGTCATGGACTGAGAGAAGGGAAGTTACCTCTCATAAAGAAAAGTAAGTATTCAGCCATTAATAGTTGTGCGTCTGGCACGTGCCCTTGGCCTTCGGTGTTTGTAATACCTCTACACCGTCTAAATCTCGGGTACAGGATCAGAACAATCCAGGAGAAAGCCCAAAGACACTGGTGACCATCCTCGGTCACGCTTATAGCCTCGGATATGGATTGCGACATTTAGGGGTGGAGAATTCACCCTGCTCTACCCTGTATACTCTTCAAAAAAGACATAAACTACATTCACTGGCCCGGAATTTACATAGTAGATTTTGGTCGTGAATGACAATTTTCGAAATGCTGCATCGTTTTCTGTATTTCCCTCAAAGATCTCCGAGTTCTCAACCTGAGTTGGTCCCTCATTTCCCACTACTCAGTTTTGTAAACCTCTAATCATCAGCTACCAAAGTGTGTCAGTCCCCTGCTGGTCATAGAGACTGATTTTTGGCCATTTATCCGCCTCTAGATTTGGTCTATGACATTTTGGGGTGTATAACTGTTCTCTTCATTATGCTATTTTAAACCTCTTCACTCGCATTCGCTAGGCCAGAAAAGCCAACCCAGCCTCGGCATCACAAATGACCATTTTTCAAATCTGTAAATTCTTTAGTCGGCCCACATGGTTCGGGTCATTCAAATTGGGCTTTCCTGACACTCCCTGCTTCGCAGCACTTCCGAAGTTAAAAAAAACCTTCAACACGGCAGAAAGCACAAGATGGTCCAAGATGGCCATTTTCGGACATCTGTGCGTTTTTTAAGTTTGGTCAAATGTGTGGGGGCAATATTTCAACATTTTCTGGCTACTTAAGCCATTAAGGATCTATACAGCTAGCTATCAATGCGAAAAATCAATGATCAGTCTTTGGTCGAAAATGGCAATTTTCTGCCAGGTGGTCAAATTTTGGTTCCGTTCACACTTGAAAATAATTCCTGCTCTGCTCTGGAGACTGCCCCCATAATAAAAGAGTCCGTTAAATACATGTGGAAACATTGAATAGCCCGAATGTCTAAATTTTTTAGTCGGTTTTTTGGACAAAAAAGGCTGAAAAAACTATTCTAGCAGCGCGTTTTGCTTGGTTTATTGGCTTGAGATGTCACCTAAGGGTCCAAACTAAGAAAAGATTCGACTTGGAAGGGTGTGCTCCTCGTTTTTTTTTTAATCGGCGCATAATTCATGGATTTGCTGATATACAGAAATAAATTAGTTTAAAATTTTGAACGGATTATTTATTTGAAGTATTACTCCAAAATGGTAGAAGTGAAAGGCTGTAACTCTATAAATAAAAAGAATTGAGTAACGTATGTCTCAAAAGCTTTCAAAAAAGATATCAAAATTTTTATCCATTTATTATTTTTTCATTTTAACAATAATAGCATTTCTTATAACTAACCTGAATAAAAATAAATATTCACATAACAGATTACAGCATGATCTCCACTATGGCACGTAATTTGGTTCTTACGTGTCTCAAGAGTCTACGGACGGTGGTAAAGTCGGCCACAGAGTTTTTAGTAAATTCTGCATTTTAGTTGCTCTGCAGTGTGAGCTTCCAAATAGCCACTGTAAACTTTTCTGCTTAATAAAGAATATAATTCTTCAATAAGTCTCGCCTGAGGCACATTTTGAATGCTGTATATTTTGGGAACAAAATTGTAGTGTTGTAGCCACCCAATCCGTCGTTCTTCTGCCGTAATAGTATAAGCTAAATAACATTTGATCGTTGACATGTGTATTTATAAAATTTTAAAATGTATTAGTAGTTTTCCGATTTAAACGTCTGCAATAATAGCTTCACCTCACACACGTCCGATACGAGGCTTTGAAAAGTCAGCCTATGATATGGCACATCATACCAAGATATTATCCTCAAATTTGATTTTGCCATTAAATTTGACTTCATTTGGAGCCTCTTGTGCATCATCCATGATATTAGACTTGGACAATGGGAAATAATTTATTTTTTTTATTAATCTCTCTAAACATGATTTTACTTTTTCTATGTAGAGATTACTACTGTTATCGGTGCGCCGCACTCAGGGTTTTTTAGGCAAAGAAATATACAAGTAATTTTACAAAATCTGCGTACAGCTTAGATGGGAATGTAATTAATAATATCCTGCAAATTTTGAACTGCTGTTCAGTATATTAAATCAGACTCTAAATAAAAAAATTGCAAAATAGTTTCACTTTGGTAACCTTTTCGTAAACCTAATTATGCCAACGAATGTAGATATAGAAGTTTTAATATTTTATCTTATCATCATATATAATGTTATTTTTGATAAACATTTTTGATAATGATTAGGATCATAATAGTACTATTATTTCATAATGCGTTAGTTACTCATACTACGTTAGTTTGTTTCGTATATATCATCCATGGACCTTAGTTACTCATAATTCGTTAGTTAGGAATAAACAAATGTTAATAAGAACGTGCAAATTTTGGGATTATTATTTCTATATATCAGATGTAATTTATTGATTTGATTCACATGGCATCGGCACCGTCAATGCTACGATAAAGCTTTAAATATAACTCGAATGTTTGCGATTGATAATCTTAAATCACCTAAAAACGTCCTCGGTTGTTATGAATCGCATAATATTCTCGTTTTATTAATAGATATAATTAATGCTAACCGTGAAAAAAACTACAAATAGATAATTATCTGAAAATTTGTTCACAATTCTAAATTTTTAACTTGTTTAATAATAATCGCGTATATGTTTCAATGCCTGGAGGACCAAGAGGTTTAAAGCCCATTCCTTGTATTTGTTGATTTAAAATAACAATTACAAGAATCACCACATGGATGCGTTGGTTTCCTTTCGTACCCTATTTTTCTGCCAAACTCGAAAATGTTTCTCACATGCTAGCCGAGATGTTAACAATCGACACTCTCACAATTATCAACCGGAAGTAGCTCTCTCTGCGCTCCCAGCGACAATGGACACATCTTATAATATATAAAACAATAACCCATCTAATTATACCATTTACTGTTTAGGAACACTACGAGATATGCACCCATTACCGCCAGACAATTAATTTTTGCTAGTTTCGTCCTCTCGGTTATTATGTACAAACTTGGAAACATGCCGAAATGTTTTCGGTAAATACACACATAGTGTAACCACTTGAAAAAACATCCAACACCACTCACGGTAAAAAAATACAATTGATATACCTACGCCCTCAATAGGGCCCTGGGGCACCAAATCCCGCTATTATAATACTTATAAAGCGGTTATTAGCGTCAGCTGTCTAACTGACCTAAGATAACATTCCTGTATGTTGTCGATGAATATGTTTGAAAAAAGTTGCCGACCGGTGGAAATATATATTCGGACAATTTTGTATAAATTAAGCGGCGTGGTATGGAAACAGCTTGTGGATAGATGTGGTGGGTTTAGGTGGGCATGCTGCCAGTTGATTTATTGAAAGGATTATTTGAATATGAATTAAACAAAAACGATTACGTTTCTGCTATTATAAATATTAAATATATTTCTTTAAAATGGGCAAAATTTTAAATATATAAATGATCATCTGCGTTTAAGTTTATACGAATATCGAAAAGGTATAGCAGTTTCATCGCATATTACTCTTATAATTGTTTAGAAGGTATTTCCTTAAAATATAAAGATTTTATGTCGTATGGCCTAAATGGAAATCAAAATCCGAATTATATTATACTAGCCAGGGAAGGGATTGTTGCAACAGTTAATTCACTTTATAGTCTCTAACCAAAACTTTTATATTAATCTAGAAATATGTAATTTGTTTTAAATTATATTTTTCTAATTATCTCTGTGAAATCTAGAATTATTCAAACTCGGCGAATTTTTAATCTCTGAACATGCTAATTGCGAGCAGTGGCGGCTCGTGGAACGTGTTGATTGTAGAGCCTCTTATACAATATACCCCCCCCCCCTTCTTTTTTGAAAGAAGAAAGAAAGAACGATGTATTTTCCTAGGTCAAAGTAACTGGCGAGAAAATGTTAATTAAAAATTCTTGCTGAGATTAAAAGTACAGGTAGTGCCATGGCTCCTTGGCTCTATATAACGAGCCGCCCTTGATTGCGAGCATGTAAGATTTCATATGTTCAATTTAAAAAAAACTTCAATTGCAGGGTGCCTTGAAACAATAAATCAGTTTGTCAGATTTGATAATTCAAAAGGAGTATTATTTCGTAAATAAGTTTAGAGCTAAGGTAAGTTTTAAGACTTATCGCTTTATAGTTTCTATCCCATCTATCAGCACTGGAAAACAGTTTTTTGTTTTGTTTTGAACGAATTTAATATTTGGCATAAATATTTCTACGGCGATTTTAACAGGCGATTTCAATAGTGTATTTTAAAACATGATAAATCTCGAATATTATTTGCACCGTTGCGAATCCACGATGGAATAGAAGGATGGAAAGATGTTTTCTAAAGTGACCATGCCTTTTAGATCATAATGCGAAATGGGCTAAGGTTTTTGGACGTGGGGAACTTAAATTTTTAAAGGAGTCGCCAGACGACCAGTACTTGTTCCAGAAGGTATGTAATAGCAGCATTGGGAAATTTCATATTTTCACTGTCGAGTTGGCTGTCGTGGTAGTTGCTGTTGCTGGAGGGTGCCGAGTGAAAGAATGTTATGCATTTTTGTCGGAGGACATGAAGACATACTTTATAAAATCAGTTTTAGTACTTAAATACAAAATTCAATATATTATCTAAGTTCATTTTTGACCCAGGTTATCTATAACAAACAAATTAATATTTTTCGTGTACTTAATGGAAAAGTATGTTATGACCTAATAGAAAACAGCGATGAACAGTGCTACTTTCCCCGTTAGCAACACATATACACACTTTGCTTTCCCAACGATAAAACTTTATTCATTTGACGTATTATTATAAATATTAAATGTTCAATTAGTTAACTTATTAAATGCCACTCCGGAAGAAGACTGACACTGACACTGACTGAAAATCAGAAACTGATAATGAATACGCCGTTATTTCAGCTGACACTGCTGTTGTTGGTTGACCACTGGAAGAAATAGAAGATACCTTACTAAGATTCTAACGACTGTTCAAAATTCTTGACTTTATTCTCTATACTCTCGTTCTGCAATCCTGTGTTTCAACTCGGGCAGGTTAGTAGGCATAGAAGGCACGTAGACTCGCCCATTCTCAAAATCCCAAAAAAATAAAAAATATCGCACGGGCTGAGATCAGGAGGCCAACCGAGAAATGTCTTGTCATGGAGTTTATGACAACCAAATAGATGCAAATGCGGCAGAGCAATGTTTTATTGCCAAATGAAATTATTTGGTTCATCCTGCAGTTGAGGAAAGACACATTGTTGGAACATGTCCAAATAAACCACTACTGTTACGGTAGCTACTAGGGATGGGCGATATTTCACGTATCTGTGATTTATCACTGGTATTGAAAAATCACAGGTCGTTACTGTTACTAATAGGCGAATTTCACTGCTACTTAAAATCACTGCTACTTAAAATCACTGTTACTTAAAATCATTGCTACTTAAATCACTATTACTTAAAATCACTGCTACTTAAAATGCCTGCTACTTAAAATCACTGCTACTTAATATCACTGTTTCTTAAAATCACTGTTACTTAAAATCACTGCTACTTAAAATCACTGCTATTTAAACTGTGACAAACTGTGACTGTTACTTAAAAAACATAATTGTAAGAAGGCAGTAGGTGGCATTTCTAAATATTAATATAATATTCATTACTTTATTCTCCCATTTTTGTAGGGTATTATTGTATTTAAATTTTGAATAAATATTTAATAAAAAGACAAATATTTATAAAATGTCGTAGTATACCATATATAATGAAATCAATACAACTTATGTAATAACAATGATTAATTAATTAATTGAGATTTTATAAAAACGAAAATTATTATCTTGCCCGGCATGGAATTGAACCACAAACTCGCTGTGATAAGTCCGACGACTTAATAAACCCAAAATGACTCAAAATTCATTATAATTTAAGATTCAGTGCAAATATCTAAACATACATAACTAATTTTGAAATTGCAAACTTCATGAACTGAAAAAAATAAAAACAATTTACCGAACTGCAAAAATCTTCAAGGTGCTCAAAAAATTAAAACAATAATCTTAAAAAATCCATACCTCTATTAAACATTGTTGAATTTTCAAGCCCCAAATTGATTTTGAATAAGCGATACTTCGGCGACTGAGGATATATTTTTATGGAATTTTGTCTGTGCGTTTTATTTTTTTTTTCAGGTGCTCAAAAAAATAAAACAAAAATTTTCAAAAATCCATATCTCCATTAATAACTGTGGAATTTACAAAAACCAAATTGATTTTGAATAAAAGATACTTATATCATTGAGGATATTTCTTATGGAATTTTGTCGAAGCGTTTTATATTTTTTTTGCGATGTTTTCATTCAAGTGCTCAAATAAATAAACCAAAAGTTTCAAAAAGCTATATCTCCATTAAAAATTGTTGAATTTACAAAAACCTAATTAATTTTGAATAAGCGATTCTTCGAACATTCAGGATATTATTTTTAGGAATTTTTTCTACGCGTTTTATATTTTGTTCTGCGATGTTTTCATTCAAGTGCTCAAAAAATTAAAACTAAAATTTTAAAAATTTCATATCTCCAATAAAAATTGTTGAATTAACAAAAACCAAATTGATTTTGAATAAGCGATCTTTGACCATTAAGGATATTTTTTAAGGAATTTTTTCTACGCGTTTTATATTTGTTTCTGCGATGTTTTCATTCAAGTGCTCAAAAAATGAAAACGAAAATCTTCAAAAATCCATATCTCCATAAAAAACTGTGGAATTTACAAAAACCAAATTGATTTTGAATTAGTTATACTTCTGCCATTGAGGATGATTTTTTATTGAATTTTGTCTGGGCGTTTTATATTCTTTCTGCGATGTTTTCATTCAAGTGCTCAAAAAATGAAAACTAAAATTTTCAAAAATCCATATCTCCATTAAAAATTGTTGAATTTACAAAAACCAAATTAATTTTAATAAGCAATTCTTCGACCATTGAGGATATTCTTTTAAGGAATTTTTTCTAGGCGTTTTATATTTTTCTTCGGCGATGGTTCATTCAAGTGCTCAAAAAATTGAAACGAAAGTCTTCAAAAATCCATATTTCTATTGAAAATTGTTGAATTTACAAAAACCAAATTAATTTTGAATAAGCGATTCTTCGATAATTTAGGATATTGTTTTAGGGAATTTTTTCTACGCGTTTTATATTTTTTTCTGCGATTATCTCCATTAGAAATTGTTGAATTAACAAAAACCAAATTGATTTTGAATAAGCGATATTTCGACCATTGAGGATATTTTTTTAAGGATTTTTTTTCAAAAAGGATTTTTGAGGATCTTCTGTATTGAAAATTGCTGAATTTACAAAAACCAAATTGATTTCGAATAAGCTGTACTTCGGCCATTAAGGATATTTTTTTATGGAATTTTGCCAGCACGTTTTATATTTTTTTCTGCGATGTTTTTGGTCAAGTGCTTAAAAAATTAAAACGAAAATTTTCAAAAATCCATATCTCTATTGGTTAATAATTTTATTTCAAAATAATCATTCGAGAACAGAGCAAATATTATTTCAAAAGATGTTCGCATTTTTAAGATCGATTTTAGGAATTTATTAAAACAATTTTGGATTTTGGCGTCGAAATTTTAATTGCTAATTTTTGGATACCCCTTTATTTTTGTATCATAAATTTAAAATATACAATTAATTAGAAGTTGCAAATTTTCAGTTTTTGTCGTGCCCAATTCTCGAGTGTTTCAGTCAAAATTTGGAGATTGGGCATTTTTTCAGTGGTAAAATCAAAATAGGAAAACATTTGCCAGATAACTAAAACTTTCCAACTTTTAAAATTTACTGGACAAACATTCTGTTTTTCTGAAAAAACCTCCAAATACTCGAATTTTGAGCTGAATCAAGGATAGTCGTATATTTACCTTTCCAATAAATGGACGACATCCTTCAATTGCTCGTTGCTGATCGCAACATAACCCACGCAGACATTATGATTGGGTACCAAAATACTGAATTGCAGCTGTAGGCGCATTTAATAACCTGTATTTTCTCAAGCAATTCATGCATTAATTGTAACAAAAATCAATTTGGCAACTAAATAAACTGACAGCGAACTTATTTAAACAAAATTATCAAAGCGCACTGTGCAAACGTATGACTGTCGTGCATGCCCTATGTTCCTAGTAGCCTCCACCAATCTGTATATAAATGTTTATTTCATACTGTTAGAACATGATAGAACAATATGGATATTAAATGCAATGCAATTCTACAATTCACGCAACGGGCGTTTCACTCTTAGCAGCGCTAACCGTACGTTTGACACATCTCACGACACTAGGAAGAAGTACGAAATGCAGTACTGTCACCGGTTTAAATTTCAAATGCACGTAACTTAATGTATAATTGGTGAAAGGACAATATTTACTTAACTGGTACATGGATCGGAATAACAATCCTGAAAAAATTTTCACATGGAATCGTGTACGAAACGGATTTAAATTAGGTATTCAGAACTGTTGACCGAAGTTAGCTGTTTACTAAAATTGTTAATATAAAGATCGTTGTCATGGCAAAGGTGAATAAATTTTTATCCACTTGCAAATTTTTTTTGTCTGCCGTTTTAAATTTTTAAATTCACATTTTTATACATGAGTTCAATTATCGTTGATAAACTTGCGCTCGCTTCTAATACATCTTTTAATATATCAGACTTATCCATTTTGCAAACATTGGAAGAAATTGTTTATTAATTTGTCGTTGACATGATCCGTTGCCATGCAGACGCCACATCAATTTCAAAAGCTCCCTTAATAATTTCTAGCGCATTTAAATGAATGTATTATATTTTTCTTCCATTAAGCACATGAAAAATGAACGTGTTCAATACGTTAGAAAAGTGATTCTTCCAGAATAAAAGAAATTCGTAGTTGTTTTGTAATAATTTTCAGTCCAAAATTTTTAACGCTCCCTCTGTCAACTATAAATTGTTACTCTAATGAATATCTTTTTATACAATACACGATATGATCTACAAAGGTTGAAGCTACAGTTGTGTAAGTATCATTTATAATACAGATTAAACATTGTTTATGTTCGACTGTACGAAAATAGTAACTTTGTGGGTTTGTTTTTAGGCCAAAATGTACGCCATTTCGTACTAGTCCCATAATTGATAAAGTAAATTGGACTCTTATGTCAGTGTCAGAAATGACAGATTTTAATTTTGGTTAGGACACCTAATAAATACAATGCAAATTACTCATGCAAAAGAGAGATCAACTATGATAGTGGTTTATAGCGATAGTACTTACTATTATTCATTACACTTTCTCTTGAAGAAGTTTGCAAGGTTTGTGCGAGTTAGATTGTTTAACCTAATCATCCATTCTCTATGAAATTTACAATGATTGACATTAGTGTGGCAGCAAATGCATACTATGATTAAAATATTTATAAATAAATTGCTTCAGGTTGTATTTTAAAAGTATTCCAAAAATGCTAAAAGCAGTCGAACATAAAGCTTTGTATGTAACTCGTCCACAATAGCACTTCATGGACTCGCCCCCGCTATTTGCCTCTCTCGCTTCGCTCGCTCGGCCATAAAACGTCTCGTCCGAGAAAGTGCTATATTGTGGACTTGTTACATAAATAGCTATTTTGTATGTATAATTCAATAAACAGTTGTATAAAATATAGAAACTTTTTTATATTCAATTACCTGAAAATGAACTACAGCAAAGTAACGATCACAACTTTTGCTGTAATAAATGGTTACAAGATGGGAAAAGTTACAATTTCAGTTGGAATCACATTGAAAAATTAGTTAACCCGATTTTCGAGGCGCGCGGCAGTCAGAGCTGCTAATAAATTCTAAATCTTGCGTTGATCTTATATTTCGTATTTTGAAGAAGGTAATCCTAGAGGGTCAGGTTTATTAAGCTGCCCACTACCCTCCCTGCTTTGGGCTGCCACCTCGTCATTGTTAAGAACTGAGGCTGGGTCTTCTCCTAGCGAATTGTTTTTTAGACATTCCAACACTTTTTTAAAAATCCGTTTTTTGTCTGCTCGCAAAACGAAGTTTAATTCCAAACACATTTAAATCAGTAAACCCTGCGATTGTTCTATATTTTACTATCACTTTGTAATTGATAAATTACGCATTGTTTCCATCTGTCGTAAGCGACACATTTCAATATATAATTACCGAATGTTAAGTAAAAATTGTGACATTATTCTATAACCTACGGTTTTCATGGTAATATTGTCAACACCGTTCAATGTAGCCAATCATTCACGAATTTACTAGTAATCAAGCAGAGCCTTGAAAATTTAAACGCCACCTTGACAAGATTCAATTTCAGTTTGCCTTTCCTTTAAGCGAATAAATGTAATGTCGTAGGTAAAGTATAGTACATAACGCGAGTTGTAAAACAATTACGCGCTCGTGAAATATCTTTGCTCGCCGCTACGCACGGAATTTCACTTGCGCGTAATATGATATTTACAACTATTATTATATAAAATACTACTATGACATGAGGAATGAAAAATGTCTAATTTATATTAACTACTATGCGCATTTTTTTCTGCGTTTTCATTTAATTCCATAGATTTTTTTATTATAACTAATGAATTTATATTATTTATTTATTTCTATTTTATACCTAAGTAAGGCATTAGTTTCATACTTCTTCAATAAGTTATGTTAATTATGCGGTATAAGTGGTCACCAGCACTACTAATTTAATAAATGGAAGGCCGCATCAAGCCCCACTATTATCCAGATCCCTAATACTCTTGAGCGGTCACGTTTACGTCTCGGACCATATATCACTTTTTTGCCTTCGATTTCGTAGCGTATAGGAAAAATGTAATAGAACAGAATAAGTAATGGGAAATATTACACACATTGCCCCGCCATTTACTGGGCCACGGATGCGCATGACACGTGTACTAATAATCAATCGATTTATACACAAGTGTGCGGAAGTGGGAGTAAATTTCAGGCTTGACCACTGCCCACTTAATAAGATGGCGTTTATATTATGTCAAGGATGTCGTGCTCCGCGTCGTCAATAAAACATTGATCATTTTTTTCGAGGCGCAATTATCATCGGCACGATTTCGTGCATTAAAGGTTGGTGCCATCAAAAAGTGGGAAATGGTGACAGCAGCCGAAATAACTCGTCTCCGTCAATTACCAGCCATGTTACGTAAAATGTTACGGTGTAGGAAAACAAACCAGAAAAAGAAAAAACTAGCGAGTGCTAGTTATTGTCAACGTCTTGTCATAAGGTAGCCTCTATCTCGTCGCCGATTCCGCTAGTTTTATTTTTCTTATTCAAAATGATTTTGCATAGAAAGCCACATGTGTAGGTAGGAATCATGGGCATGGAAGACGATGTTTGATGTCAACCGCACTGATATCGAAGAAGTCCCGAGTTCATGTCGTGACGTGTCAACACGTGATGGCACCGTAACTCACGCGTGAGCCACGAATAGGTACACAAACTACTTCCGACCCACAGCATAATTATTCTTTCTAATCTGTACTGACGCAATATATTGATAATATCAGTTTTGCAAACACTTTAATTTTCTAAAACTAGATAAGGGATAATATAAGATAATTAACAACTTTAATGTTCTACCACTTGTGTTAATCAATTGGATGGATGTAAAAATTGGCAATATTGCAACTACAAATGATTATTGTACAAAATAGTGATATGGCCAAAACGTTACTTTCTCCGATTTGATGGTATAATAGTTATTTATATTTATACTTTCATGGTTCATTTTCAGTTTATATTATTAATATTTATTTTTGCGGATTTTGATAGGATGATACTGACATTCGAAACGTTAAAATTATGAAAGATTAAAATAACAAATTATACTTCAACTTCTAATGTTCACCGTCAGTTTACTAAAAAAATAATGAGATTATATACTTTATACGTTGTTCATTTCGGCATTCTTTACGATTATTATTTATATAGATTTCATGTAAGTATTATAAATTGACAATTAAAGACTAAAAATAACGAAAAATCCCAAAACTGAAATATTTTTAAATAAGAAAAAGCTAATTTCTTTGTTGTCTTCAATATTTGTTTAAATTTTTGTCATATTTAAAAATTATAGGAAAAAAAACAAAAATGGTGAACCACTTCCATTGTGGACAATTTTGTAATTTTTTTTTCAACATGGTTAAATAATGAACAAAAACTGTTAAATAAAAAAAAATCATTGCTTTACTGTTTCTGATATAAGTCGATTTTAATCCAAAGTAGAAAAAGTACTAGATTCAGTACAAGTAATATCATGTGTAAATAAGAAGTGGACATTAAATAAACTTTAAATATTATGGATTTTACAGACGTTTACATCAGAAAGGAAATGTTATTTCAAGAAATCAAGGTGGGCCCAAATCACGTGTCCGCTATTATTGTGCCATTTTACGTATAAAATCCGATGTTACAACTTGTGACATACTGTACAAAGGCCGGTACGTGCTAATTCCCCGAGACCACCCCGAATAATGCTACATTTGAAAAAAAAATCTAGACCGCAAATCTCTAGGCCCCCATTAAGAAGAGATTATGTAAAAGGGGACCCACCGCACCCACATAATTGCACTACATGTCGTTTACGGAATTGGACAGATTTTCCTGCACACAAGGTACAAATCAATGATGCGTTTTATCTATTCAAAGGTACTATAGCAAGAGTATTATGTACATTT
Organism: Ocypus olens; assembly: GCA_910593695.2. Classification (NCBI taxonomy): domain Eukaryota; kingdom Metazoa; phylum Arthropoda; class Insecta; order Coleoptera; family Staphylinidae; genus Ocypus; species Ocypus olens. The sequence continues at coordinate 7,868,261 of OU343054.1, read as the reverse complement.
TCAAAATAAAGGAAATTTCATTAAGTAACAACGCCGTAGCGGGTAAACGAAAACTCAAAATGGAACGCGGTTTGCATATCTATGCTACTCGCTTGCAAATTGATCTGATTTAACTAGAACTAGAACTGCTGAAAAATTGCATTTGAAATGATTTTCTGGGAAACCACTCGTATGATTCTGTTTTTCTACACATCACTGTAAAGACCTCATTGAGGTTTTGTTTTGTGGAGAACAAATATTATCTTGAAGCCTGGACGTGATCGCAAAGATTCGAAAATGCAAGAAAAGGGAATATTCTGTTTTTTTAATCATTCTGAACCAATAAAATTACATGCCTTTTTCATCAGGAGAAGGAGAATCAACTGCCTTTTTAAAATTCCGGCTAGTTAAAATCGTGACAAAGTTGGTAAGCCTGTTGGAAAATTTAAAAAAACGATCACACCAAAAATAAAAATTTTAAAATAACTTTTTCGAAAAAATTTTTTTATGAAAAATATTTTCAAACATGAGAAAACAACAAGATATTCATTTCTTTATTGTCTTCAATATTTGTTTAAATGTTTTTGTAATATTTTTTATAATCTTACAAACCTGGTTGATCCGCCTCTGCGTGATATTAACACAAAGTGCACAAATCGCACGTTTTAATTTTTAATTTAAAGTTCTTAAATACAATAAAACGAAATGTAGCCTGAATATATGAATATTCAACCTGTTCATTAATCTGCAAGTAAAAATTAAGTCTTACTAAGACTATAAACAAATAACTTATTGAAACAACTACTTGTTGAATATTCATATATTCAGGCTACATTTCGTTTAATTGTATTTATCTAATGCTTTCTGCAACAAGTAAGGTAAGTATTCCCAATTTGTTTAAAGATTTTAAAATTGTGTTTTATTTTTTGACACAACCGCTAAACGTGTTTTCGATTTTGATGATTCAGAAATCAAAATATGTCAAATTTGATGTAATTTTAAAACGGATTATGAAATTTTCTCTTGAAATCACTTCCGGATCCAGGGGTGGGAGGTTAATGGGGGCAATAGAGGTAGATTTTTTGTCGTTTGTCGTGAACTTTGGGAAAGTGCTAACATTTAAAAATAAATTTGTATTTTGTGTTGTTAATTACATTTTTCATTGCAATGTTTTTAATATTAGTTTCGAGTAGCCCCCCGTAGAAACCATCTGGAGGCGCCCCTGGATCTGGTCTCGGATGAAATTATAAGTGTGAAAACAATTTAAAAATACGCGATTAATTTAAAATTAATATGTTTGAAAATACTGTGAGTTGGTTACTGAACCCTTATTAAAAACCTGGTTCCATACGGGGTCTTAAATGGCAATTGACTGATGTCTTTCAGCCCATTTAACAATACATTCCGAATATCTTACATTTAATAATCTGCGATACATTTGGTTTTATTACTGCAGCTTGATTTGAATTGTTTGACGTGTTAGTAAAACTATCTACACGTGACGATATTCTTTCAAAAATTCTAAGCAGCTTATCTAAAATGTTGTACCCTGATTCCTGAGCCTTCACGAGGTCCTCGAAGTTTGAACATACAGTCGTTAAATATGCGTTATTTGATATTAATTTACAGAAATCCCGCAATTTTAATAGTATGGCTAGTTTGAAAATTATTTGTCAGTGTATACTATCTTTCTATCACAAACGTGTACTTAAACACTTCTTAAATAGCTCATTTTCATAAAAATTAGAGCCGGTAACGTTGACTCGTTTATATCACTTTCGAACTTGCCAGTGCCAATTCTGCTTTTCTCATTATTATCAGTTTGTATTAGTGCCGGCGTTTCAGTGTATCTGTGTTTCTGTGTTATTTTGGTTTTGTTTTGTTCAATTACAACGGATTTTATTATTTACTACTACCATTTCTCTGTTTTATCTTGCATATACATCTGTAAATAAATCCTGCTCTATTTCTACCTTCTATGTTACTCTGAACCAACCCACATAATTAATCATGAGATTATTGAAAAACAGGACAGCCCATGAATGCGATTTTGCCTAATGAACATTTCTTTTAAGTGGCTTCTGATGGCATATTATGTGGCCTGATAGAACATTTTTTCATCGACATTTTCTATTCATAATTTAAGGAAGAATATCGCCACTTGTAGATTATCCGCCAATTTATACACACCTGATATCTATTTCCGCTTGTGGGTACGAAATAGTTATTTATGCAAAATAATACTTTTTTTAAGAGTAGGAAAGATTGCTTGTAGGCAATCCCTACAAGTGAAAAAAAAGTTGCTTTATTCTCGAGTTCATACAAACCTTAATTAATTGTTGTACATCGTTGATTCGATATATTTAACTTGAACTTTACGTATTTTGGTTTAAAAATGCGTTCAATTTGAGGTTAGAAAACTCTGAACAAATTTTAACTGGAGAAAAATCGATGATTAGCTTATGTGTCTATTTAGTCAATAAATAGCATTTTTTTATGTTGATTAAACGAAAATTGTCAATTTTATTCAATTAATAAATTTAATCGTTAAATAACGTTTTAACGTTGACTTTGGTGAAGCGTTCATGACACACTTTGAGCAAACAATTTTATGGTTGCGATAAAAAATGAACCGCTATGGCATTTTTTTTCACACAAAAGCGCGAAAAAAATTAATCGTTATGGCACTTTTTTTCGCGCTTTTTGAAGGCTGCAGAAAACACATATTCTATTAATTAAAATTAATGAAAAAACTGTGAAGGTAGAAAAAAATATTTAATTACGTTATAAACACATTGAATAATCAATTTTAACAAAAAATAATCACTTAGAAAAATCACTCAGAGAAATGAAATTTTACCAGTTAAAAATGATTTCAAGAATCACTACTTTAACCTCTTCAGAAAAGCAAAATTGATATTGCATTTTGCTACTTGAATGATTAATATCGTCCAACAGAATCGAATATTAATCGTTTGAGAAAACAATAACATGTTCCAGTAAATGGCAAATTTCCAATTAATCAGCTTAAAAGAGAAAGACCTTTGGTCGATAGCCATTTAAATATAAAATTAAAATATGATATATATCAGCTTTATACACTTGCCTTAGTGAAATGATGTATATAAGACGATAACCGCTCCTCATCCATCTTTCAAATTTGACTCAAAAATGAAAATTCAGGAACAACACTCCACCGTACTGTTACAACTAAAACACTAAATTTCGTGATGGAACTGGAAAACATTGTCAGGTGGGAACCGCCAAATCATCTGACCTTTGCCCCGGAGGCAATTTGAGGTTGCAAAAACACATTCTTTCGCCGCCTATTATCAATGCTTATCGAAGACGCATTACCGCGACTCCGATTTAAATTAAATCTCTTTTTAACAATTGAAAGTGAATGTTCACGTGTTTTAGTGTACCGAATATTGATTAATGGAAATTGATTTTAATTATTAGTTATGAAGATAGTTCCGACTGTTGGCAAGTTATTAAATGAGGTTAATTGTAATTAAACTTTATTGAATGAATAGTAATTTGTTGTAAATTTTTCAATGCTATTTAATAATATCTCTCAACACAAATAACGATATGAGTAGAGACTATCAGGTCAATATCTTATTGAAAAATGGTAGAAAATCTTATAGTCAATACAGTAATTTGGCCATCATGTTAATTTCTCAGATTTTGATGGTATGATAGTTATTTATAATTGTACTGGATTCAGTGGCAGATTTAGAGAGGGGCATCTATTCATAATTACTTGATGCATGTCTATTAGTTTTTTTTAGTGAGAATTTGCGAAAAGAGAAAGATGAAATGACCATAGCATCCATATAATTGGAGCCACGACATCAAATATGTTGTAAACTATGGTTGCATATTGTCGAGTGCAAGAAGAAATAAAGAAAAATCGGAGAAGCTACTTTCAACAGTGGCGTGCTTCCTCACTTATGACAATATAATGCGACCCTCCTCCTCTCATGGGGTTTCTCTAAATCTGCCAATGATCGGATGACACTGACGTTCGAAACCTCAAAATTATGAAAGATAAAAATGATAAATTATACTTCAAATTTGAATAATATTTATCTAAAATCAAAGAGATTTTGAAGAAAAGGAGGAGGAATATTAACTCCACTGTTATTCATACATACAAGTAAATGGAGAAAACTAAACAAGTGCACGAATTTGTATATCTAGTCAAGAATAGACAGCCAAGGCAAATACGATAGTGATATTAACAACAGATTGAAGACACCGTATACAGTGATATCAGAAAGTCGAAAACAGTTGGCAGTACATTTTCTAAAAATCTCTATAATAATTCAAGTAAAATAATATTGACTGTCTGGATATCTCAAATGTAGTGCAGTGTGCATTTTGTTAATTTTGACGCTTGTGATTTTTTAAGGTTACTTGTTTTAAAAATAATTTTGTTTGTTTATCTGCCGAATTTGCCTATTTTAAACATTAGCACTTATTTCCAGAAGTGATCGTTACTATTAATAATATATTTCAGATTTTTGAAAACAGTTTCTTTGTTAATATCACACTTGATTTTTTTAGTGACTGTGACTTTATCTACGTAGTCCGCGGTTTTTTTATATGATTATTGAGTTACCTTTATCAGCTTTTGTTGTTGTTAACTGATTTGAATTATTATTGATAATAATAATAATAACAATAAATAATGTTTATATTAAAGTTGTGTTTTTTTTTTATTTCACGGTAGTGCTGCAAGAATATTTTTTTATAAACAAGAAAGGCATATCGAAAAGACAAAAAGACAGTCTTCAAAGGTACAGGCGTTAGAAATGACATACCTAAGAAAAATGGAAGGAGTTACAAAGAGAGACAGAAGACAAAATTCAGACATAAGGAAAAGATTAATAACCGCATCTACACAGAAGAAAATACAAGACATTTTTTCTGTCACCTTCTGCTGATTTTTTGGATTTTCAACCAAAACTATGCAATATCTGGAAAAATTATAAGAGACCAAAGTTGTAGCGGAAAAATTCCGATCGATAAAGGTCTTTTAACTTTTTAAATAATGTATGCATTGCCCATCAGAGCGGATATTCATTTTGGCGTTTTTTTTTTAAATTTTTTTATTAATAAATTGTACTATACTTTATTTGCCGCTCCCTCTACCGGAAAAACGGGAAACTAAAATAATCTATACCGATTGAAACTGATCCGCTCTACAACTCTTAATAGACCCAATTTTTGCCCAAAAAAAAAATGTTTGCTTAAAATGCAAATTGAAAATGTATGGATCAATTTTGGCGTTTTTAATGTCTTTTTTGCATTTTTAGCGAAAATCATGCATTTTGGCCAAACATTGCATTTATTAAGAGTTGTAGAGCGGAACATTTTAAATCAATATAGGTCATTTGAATTTTCCTATAATTTCCCAGTTTATTAATAAAAAAATTGAAAAAAACGCTATACGGTCACGATTTTGCCCACTCTGGCGGGCAATGCACGCATTATTGGAAAATTCTGAAGACCTGTATCGATCAAACATCGACCGGGAATCTCCCCGCAGTGGAGCGATCTGGCGCAAGAGGACGTTTTTCCGCTCTACAACTTTGGTCTCTCATATTTTTTCCAGAAAATGTAATCAAAAAAGTCAGCAGAAGATGACAAAAGAAAAATGTTTTTATGGACAAATTTCAAGAGTCCTTAATATTTCATTATACAAATTGTATTGGAAAGCTTATCAAAAATGTTATGCATTGGTGGCAACATATATAGGGTGTTCCAGTTGAAAAAAAATAGTTCTATTATCTATTGTTTTGCGTATTTTGACACCCTGTATAGCAGTATAAACAAAAATTAACCAAAGCCAATGTGTATTATTCTTCAAGATGTGGAAAATTCTCTAGTGCATAAAAATTGACGCTATCTTTTTTAGAAACGCTTCTGCAATTTTTTTAATGTGTACATGTTTTTGCCACAAATTTGCCCATAACTAACCAACCGTCCATAATAGACCCATAGTATCTTATACTATTTTTATCAGCTTCTCAAGGGTGCTAAAAATAAAGTATAAAATATGGGGTGTTCCATTAAAAAAAAACATAACTTTGTTCTTTTATTTATACTGGGATACCCTGTACAAAAACATACATATTTTTAAAATATGTAGAAAAGGTTTATGAAAAATAGAAGTTAATATCTCAAATAACAAATAAGTTATGGGGGCTCAATCTATTGAGCGAAGTGACGAGTGAAATGAGTTGAGGGAGGCGAGAGGAATATGAAAAAGAACAAGAGGAAGGCCAAAAGAAACCGTAAGTGATTATATGAAGCTCTAAAGAAAAAAAAAAGAGTACTGGACATAGACAAAAGAATTAAAAGTGCATAAAAAGAAGTTGATAACATAATAAATTGAGTTGAACCCTGACACGAAATAAGGGTAAAAAAATGAGTGATATTTCTCAGATTTCTTTTATCAACATTAACCAAATAGGCTTTCGTTTCTGTTTGATGTATTTTATTAAAACAGGTTAGACATTTTTTTTTATAAATTCCAAATTTTTATTTAGCCTAGGTAAATTGGATTTTGAAGGTAGGTATTAATTTATTCTTTGTAAAACTGTTCTGTTTAGGAAAATAATACCTGTTCTTTTTAGAAGAAAAAATGTATTGCTTTGAAATTCAATTTTATAAAAATAATTGTATCGATAATAAATGATGATAAACTTCATTTATAAAATTCAACGCTGAAAAATGTTTAAATTCTGAGAGTGAAATTTAATGTGGCGAGGTTTAATTCTTTTTGAACTTTGAATTTTATTCAACTATAAGAAATGTTACAAATTATTATTTTTTTTAAAATTACGGCGTATCTTGAAGAGTAAACCGTTAATTAGGTCTAGACAATTACAATCTCACAAATTATTTTAATGCTGCTTTAACAGGAATGTTATAATGAAATTGTTCCTGATAAACTGCTCACCAACAACAAACAGTCATGCAAGTGAACAATTAGTAGGAGTGCGAACGTTCTCACTAAAATAGAAGTGGTCGTTTTTTAATTAACGTAGATCCGGTAGCGGATGCTGTGATTACACGGGACCATGTCCCCATGGCCAGGGGTCAACTTTGCCCCCCTATTCGCTCCAGGCTCCATCCGCACTACACATAATTAATCCATCGTTGATATGTTGATACGCATTTGGCTTGTTTCAATGATAAAATAACACGAATCAATTTTCTAAATGCACACAGTGGACGTGACACCCCCGACGTGTAATTTGCAGTGTAATTTCCGCGAATGTTTTTGCGTACCATATTATAGGAGTCGTGAATGTCCGCTGGATGGATCTCTTCTCTTCTGGTCTTTTCCGCTTCTTTGTATCGTCTGGCCACTTGCAAAATTAACTTGTAACGGCGATCGGAATGGGAAAATCGCTTGTGTTCTTACCGCCCTGTCAGTACTCGTTCGCAGGCCACATTCTTCACGGATGACCATTACTATTTGATGTAATTATCGGTTTGTATTAACTGTTTCTTCGATTTATAGCGAAGGATTTGATTACATCTTACTGTCTTTATAGTTGACAAACTGGACCAATTTTAAAATCTTAGTAATCTAATTTATATGTAAAAATGGTGATGTGGCCATCATGTTACTTTCTCCGACTTGATGGTATCATTTATATTTACGCTTTCATGGTTTATTTTTAATTTAAATCATATTTTAAATGTACTTCGAGCATTGTATAAACTCGGATGAAACTGACGTTTAAAACGTCAAATTATGAAAGATGGAAAAATTATACTTCAAATTCAAAAACTCGGTTTACTCAAAAACTAACTAACTTATTCTTTAGAAGTTGTTTATTTTAGCAATTATTATTCACATAAATTTGCTGTAACTATTATCGTTTTATAATTATAAACCAAAAATTAAAAAATTAATAATTAATTCTTTCCTCGAATAGCAATGATTTTATGAAAAATATTTTCAAGCAAAATATGTGTATTTCTTAGTTGTCTTCAATGTTTGTTTAAATATCTTTGTGATATTTTTCATATTTAAGAAAATATTGGCAAAAAACAAAAAAAAAACATTTTCCAGAAATTGTTGAAATGGCATTTAGGGACCCCAAAACGGATATTTCCGTAAAAAAAAAATTTGAAAAAAAAATCACGATCACAATACTTTCTCGTACTTCGTAACGGAGAAAGTAAAAATGTAAATCAGCATTTGATATTTTATATAAATTTAGAATAGGAACTGGATCTACAAACATGCAACTTTGACAGTATGTTAAAGGTTTTTTTTTTTTTTAATAACATACAAGTGAGAGTACTGGGTTTCTTTTTTTAAATTATAATATACGGGAAACCCCCTTTACAAAAACTATAATACAAAATACTCGTCATTCTTAAACTTAAAATTAACAATATAAACAAAATAATCAGTAGCAATTAAGAGAGAGAGGATTTTATGCAAAATACATATTTTAGCACTTTTTGAATATTTGCCCATATAATGCATATTTCGTCTTTTAATGCATATTTTAACATACAATGCAAATATTTAACATTTTGTCGCACGACACATTGCAACACGTGAAATTTTCGATTTCGGGCATAAACCAATATTTGGTTCAAGTCAAGTCATTCAAGGACAAATGTTGTCAAATTAATTGCCAATTCGTCCTGCGAAAACATGTTTTTGTCAGTTTACTTGAAATATGCGCAACGCGACATTGAATGAAGGGGTAGAAAGATAAAGAAATAGTTTAGGGCGTCCAGGGTATTCTCATATTTACCGGATCTCTCCATAAAAAGAAATTTGAAGAATTGAATAAAACAAAATTTTTGCAAAATATGATTTGCGATTCTTGTACTGGGTTCCCCATAATAGGCTACCCATTTTAATATTTGAATTATTTTTTTTTTCAGTTAACAAAACAAACTTTTTATTATACTAAATTACAGCTAACTCTTTGGGATTTATGATAACATAAATATTTGGCTAATTTAATTCTAACTTTAAAAAATCACGTCTTCTAAATGACCTCCACCAACTTCAACACATTTTTCAATATTAGATAAAAAGTGGTTCATTACACGGCGTAGCAAACCTTTGTCTATTCCTTCAACTTCTTCACGAATTTTGACTTTGAGTTCCTCGATTGTACCTGGACGACTCGCAAACACTTTGGCTTTTAAATATCCCCACAGGAAAAAATCGGGTGCCGTTAAGTCGGGGGACCTCGAAGGCCAAGGCAAATTTCCGAATCGAGAAATGAGTCGGCCATTAAACGTTTCTCGCAGAACTCGCATTGAGTTTCTGGCGGTATGATCTGTTGCCCCATCTTGTTGGAATAGTAAGGCATTGTTTAGTAATCCTCGTCTATTTAATTCTGGAATGAGGAATGTCTCTAGCATGTTTACGTAGCGATCGGATGTTACTGTTACAGCGCGGTTATTTTCATCGTCAAAAAAATATGGACCAATAATACCAAAAGATCCTACTCCACACCACACAACAACTTTTGGATTATGGAGGTTCTGTGTAAAGATTTCACGAGGATTTTCATTTGACCAGTATCCAAAATTCTGTTTATTAACCATGCCGTTCAAATAAAAATTTGCTTCGTCGCTCATTAGGAGACTGTGAATTTCTCCTTGATGTACATTCAAAAATTCTTGACAAAATGCTAACCTTGCTTCTTTATCTTGATTTATAAGTTGTTGTGCCATTTGGTATTTATAGGGATTATATTTTAAATCTCATTGAAGAATTCGATCTAAGCTTCCCTTTGTTATTCCTAGGATAAGGGTTTGTCGATAAGCAGACCTTTTAGGACTTCTCGTAAACGAAATTCTAACTCGTTCAATATTTTCTGGTGTACGAACTGTTCTTTGACGTCCAGGCTTCTTCAAATTTTGTACAGAACCGTTTTCACGCCAATGACAAACCCAGAACAGTTTTACGATATGGCGCGTGACCTCTATTGTTGTTATTAAACTGACGCCTGAATGCACGCCTAACTTCTTCTATCGAATTGCTTCTTAGGTAAGTTTCTACACAAGACACACGTTGTTGGACTGAGTAATCCATGAAAGTTAAATAATTATGATGAAAACTATCAAACTTCTCGTAGAAAAATAACGTTCCACAAAATTATTAATATAAAACTTATTTGTGACAGGTGCCTACTTGATCAATAATTAACTTAAATCCCAAAGACTACAGAACATAATCCCACAGAGATAAACTTATTTAGTTATCTCGTAGGGAATTAATTAATAAAATAAAATGGGTAGTCTATTATGGGGAACCCTGTATAATTCAATATTCGTCTTGGCAGTTATAGCCAGGAAAGCAGTTATTTCAAAAAGTAATTTGTTAATTATAGTCTTATTAATGAGACTACAACAAATATGGCATTTTTTTATTTCTTATTATTAACATTAATACATGTATTTGACTTAAAAAAAAACTTTGTATTTTGTGTTCATTTCAGGAGGTTGGACATTCGGACTGCAGCAGGGAGGCATACATACTGGGCCGTTTCAAGGAGATACAAATTAATTTTTGACACAGTCTCGTGTCCGTTCTCCGCACCTTCGTCTCTCCGTGTTATTTTTGTTTAATTTTTTTTTGTGAAATATAATTACCTAAGTGAAACATTATTTTTTGATTTTTGATTTTGGACAAAAACCATAATCGGACCATCGACCACCGTCACCTGCATTCCTCAGCGACGCTGACTACAGTAAGCTAGCCGGAGGTCTACGAGGTCGGGTTTCGTTCGTCCGAAGACACCCCCCCCCCCCGTGACAAGTGGCGCTCAACTCGTGGGCCGTTTTCATCCCCACAACCCGAGGATACCAGGAATCAGGACCAGGGGATGACCAGACAATCGGAACGACTACAACAGAGACCAAGGAATCGGCAATCCAAGATAGCCAATCCTGCACCAGAAGACCCTAATGGGGCCGTTCAGGATGGACCAATGACACCACCACAATTAAACCCTTTGATGCCAGCAGCCAGGCCACAGCAGTTCATGGCAATGGCGGCATCCATCGCCTTTGAAGGCCACGACGTGGACACGTTCATCTTGGAGATGAACCAGACCTTTTCACAGAAAATGGAAAGAGACGTCATCGTCAGAGTTCTATCATGTGGAATTTCAACGAATGCGTGCGCTAACTAAAACCCAAATATCCTCGGCTTATAATGCGTATATGGTAAATATTGAGCGGGACATCAAGGGTAACCCTGCAGGTCTTTGGAAGTTTATTCATTCAAAAAATGGGACTAGTCGAATTCCTGGGGAAATGCACTGCGGCGATAGAAAATATTCCCTTCCTAATGACATTGTTAATGCGTTTGCAGATGCTTTTTCACAAACCTTTCTACCTCAAAGCACAATGCCAAGTAGGGAATTTTACTCAAGTCGTGAATCTCTATTTATACCTACTATTACTGAATCGGACGTTATTGCTAGTATTGATCGACTTAAGAACTCAATGACTGCGGGTGATGATTGTATTCCCAGTTTTTTGCTTAAGGACTGCAAACTTGTATGGGCTAAACCTTTAGCTATTATATTTAATCTGGCTATCCGTACTGCATCGTTTCCTCAACGTTGGAAGTATGCAGTGATATGCCCTATTTTTAAACAAGGTGACATTGCCTACCTAATTTTGCTAAGGTCTTTGAGCAGGTGTTGTATATTATTATGTACAGTCACGTTCATAAATACTTAAGCCTTCAGCAACATGGATTTCTCTCGGGTCGCTCTACAGTCACTAACTTAGCAGTACTTACGCAAAACTTAAGTGAATGCTTGGATGAACGTGGTCAGATTGACGTGGTGTATACAGACTTCTCAAAAGCGTTTGACACCCTTGACCACAACATATTGGTTAATAAACTTAGTTCTTTTGGTATTACAGGAACACTTCTAAGACTTATATCATCATATCTGCACCACAGAACAAACTATGTTTTTTACAATGGCTTCAAATCGCACAAGTCCATATCTAGCTCAGGTGTTCCTCAAGGTTCCAACTTGGGACCGCTACTATTTCTTATGTTTATTGATGATCTTATCTCTGCAATTTCTTGTCCGATTTTAGCCTACGCAGACGATGTGAAGATTTTTAATCGCATTAATAACCATGATTATATTGCTCTGATTCAAAATAACCTGAATTTACTAGCGCATTGGTGTGATGTAAACAAACTGACCTTGAACGTCAACAAGTGTTGTGTAGTCAGCTACAGTCGCAAGAGACTTCCCGTAATCCATGATTATAATATTAGTGGCATTCCCCTCATAAGAAAATACGAAATGAAAGACCTTGGAGTTGTTTTTGATTCTCATCTTACTTTTACCAGCCATATAAACGCTATCGCGTCGTCAGCTTTGAGGATATTGGGTTTTATAATGCGTACGTCTAAACATTTCAGCAATGTTGACTTATTAAAAACTTTATATTTCGCTTTAATCCGTAGTAAACTCGTGTATGCTTCCATTATATGGTATCCTTACTACACTTGTATATCTTTAATTGTTGAAAAGGTACAAAGACGTTTCTTGAAGTTTATGTCATTTAAAACTGATGGTATTTACCCCGATAGGTCATGTAACTACGAGTATCTCTTGGAGAAACATGGGTTTTCGTCATTATCTGCTCGGCGAGATATAACTAGTGCAGTGTTTATGTTCAAATTAATTAACAATATTATTGATTCTCCAGAATTACTTGCAAATGTTCAATATTACTGCCCTAGATTATCTTCCCGCCATTGCAATACATTTTTTACGCCCACGCCAAGAAGTAATATCTTGCGCAAAGCACCAATATACCACATGAGTCGCAATGCTAATACTTATTTTAACGATATATTCATTAATGATCACCTGTAATCTACGTGTCTCATTCTTAACCCTTCTTTCATATTTTCACTATTTTGAATATATTCATTTTGTTGTGTTCACCTGTTCATATAAGTATTTTTACTTTTTATTATAAAATTTGTACTGGTTTTTGTTTGAATTAACAAATATAGGTTAAGTTATTTTATTAGTTATGTAAGTTGTGTAATTTAGAATTTTTAATTATCTAGTTTATTTATTTCCCTGTATTGGATCTTCCGTTGGGCAATAAAGTTATTATTATTATTATTATTATTATTATTTACAGCTTCACCGCCCCTCATCAAACCTACCATTCACAGTACAGACGGACGCCTCCCAGTTTGGCATCGCATCTATTCTGTATCAAACCACCACCGATGATACGAAGCAGATAATAAGCTTCGATTCTGCCAAGCTAAATTCCACCGAAAGGTGGCACCACGTGAACGAGCAAGAATGCCTGGCACTGGTGTGAGCACTGAAGAGGTACCGGTCCCTCCTAGAAGGTCGTCACTTTAAATACGGACCGACTCCAAGGCACTGACCCGGTTGAACAACTTTAAGGACCAGCGGTCAAAACTGGTGAAGTGGGCTCTACTACTTCAGTCATTCGACTTTACCCTAGAACATTGCCCAGGTAAAGAAAACGAGCTGCCTGACCTACTCAGCCGGGACCCAGAGGAGGAAGATACTGGCAGCCTCCCAGGACTCGAGATCGCACTACCCCCTGCCCTTAACGTGCTTTAGATACTTATACGATCGTGAAGGATGCCCAGCTGTCTGACCGGGAAACGCAGGAGAAGGTGCAATTCTTGGCCAACCAGAACCATTCGCAATGGGAGACGGAGTAAGGGTACCTTTACCATTAGGAGATGAGACCTACCGCAGTATCAAGGCCAAATATTTCTGGCTCACGATTTCCCGTGACCTCCGGCAGTACGTACGGGACTGCCTTACCTGCCGCGTCACAAAGAGAGGACATCCCCAAAAACCAGCGCCCACGAAGGCCCGAACTCCTCAGGCACCCATCCACACTGTTGCCGTGGACTTAACAGGACCATTAACGGTAACAACGACTAAGAACAGGCATATCCCATTGAAGTGCCTTCGCATCCATATGCAAGGACAATCCACGAACAACTTAGCAAAGCATCTCAAACCAATTCCATTCGAGCTACGCACCCGGGTCAACGCCGCCACCGGATACACTCCAGCACGTGCCTTACTAGGCTATGAATGCCATGGCCCGGTGAAAGTGCTGAACCATCCCCGATGCCCATCAGCGCACCGCAACACGAGGACCGAGACGTCAGGCTCGGAAAAAAACAGCTCCTCTACGTTCGCCAAATCGACCAACCTGAAGAGCCTGCCCGATTCAAGGCCGGACAAGCAGTCTTCATCCGGAGCCACCCTCAGTCCCATGGAAACGTGCGACACCCCGCTTTCGCTGCAAAATGGCTCGGCCCCTACACCATTCAGGACATCCTCTCCAGCAGGGTGTATACATTGTCAATTAAGGTGGGACTGCCATGAGGGTACACGCGGATGATATACGTCCCTCTCCACTGTTCCATAATCAACGCCACCAGCCTCACTGGAACCCGTGCTAGACGATGAGGACCAACTGCGCTGTGATCTGTAAAACGGACACTGAAATTACCACTGTGCGGTCAGTGAAATGACAGTCAGTGCAATACATAGTGATAAGTGACCTATGAACGCTACCGTGCGTCATAAACCTATCGACGAGCAGGTATTCTCGTCGTGGGACCCAAGCAGCACCTACCGGCCTCCTGCGAGGATCATCCCTGCACCTAGGGATAATCACCTTCGCGCTCACCGAGCTGCGAGTGCTCCAATGACCAGGCGTCATTCATATGATCCTAAGTGCTACACCAGCGGGCTACCCATGCTGGGAAGGACGTAGGTGGTGGATCTGACTAAGCAGCATGCAACATGAGGCAGAAGGGGCTCTCAGCTGTAGTGAAAGCAACCCTTCATGGGAAGGACATCCGAACAAACCAAAAACAACTTCTCATGTATGGATACCACCACAGATGAAAAGATTACAGACTAGGAGCTTGGAACTCCAGTTCCAGTCGGAGATGGGTGTGCTTGAGCGGGCACCTACCGACCGTCATCCACCGACTGCCCTATAACAACCCAGGTGGGCTCGCCTTAGGGTGACCCGCAACTAACCCACCACACCATGAGTGCACTGCACCAGTCCCCCCTGCTCAGGGGCGGCCAACAGGCTGCCCATAACAAGGACACTGGGGCGGTGCCTCTCGTGAGGGTAAGGAAACAGCTCTGCGGGGCTGAAAAAAAAGGAGAAGGAAGCTGAAGGGGGCTGGCAGAACAGCCTTCACTACGGAACGGGTCACTACAAGCTCCAAAGCAAGTCTTCAAGAAGGGCAGCCAGGGACGAGTGGCGCAAGTCAGCAGATTCCTCTCCAAAAACAAAACCAAAGTGGGCGTAGGCAGCAGACTTCTAAAAAGTGGTCTTCTGATAACCAAGGCCCTTTGCTAGAAAAAGCCAAGCAGACCGTCCCCCCACTAAGAAGCGAAACAGATCGGATGACATGACTCTGGGAATTTGCTTGGGCTCAACCCCAGGAAGAGAGACCCAGAGACTCCAATACAAAGTCCAAAACATTCACGAAGGCCATCAACAGACATCTGCAGAAGGCCATCGTCGACAGAAGCAACCTCCTGGGCAAATTAAAGGAGGAACAGGAGAAGCTAATACGCGACTCTCTCATGAGGGCGATCCAACCAGCATGGTCGTGCCACATTTCTCCAGGTGGTCCTACTCGGGGGAGATACTGCGTATTACCTGCGCGGACACCGACTCCTCAAAATGGCTCGAGGAAACGGTCAACGGACTATGGCCTCTTTGGAAGGCAGCTGAACTGGCAGTGGTGTAGCCTGCTCAGGCTAGTGAAGGCTTTAGCCTGGATGCCCACTTCACAGGACAAGGACGAAGCCTTGACCTGTCTGGGCGTCCAGAACGAAGTGGCCCAAATAGTCAAGTGGTGTGTGTTTCACCACGAACAAAAAGAAGACGGCATCCTATTGGTTTTCGCGATACCGCTTAAAGAGATCGAGCTGCTGAAGGGTAAGCACCCCCAAGGCAAATGCCAGCTATGGTATGGCCTGGGGAAAGTGACCCTTCATCTGAAGTAGCCAGAAGAGAAGGAGACCACCCCGCAGACTGTTGAGGACCCTTCCATGGAGACCGCAGCAGTCACCCGAGATGGCCCTCAGTAACCAGCACCCCAGCTCCGAGGCTGGACCAAGACGGACTGGGAAACCCAAAAGGGTAAGTCTCTTTTTGCTTATTAGCAAGTTAGCACTAACCATACAACTAAGACATTGAACTAACCTTCACAGGCAAACTCAATATCATACAAATTAACCTCAGACACTGCAAGATGGCTGTGGCGCACTTGTGCCAACATCTACACAACCACGAGGATAACATAGCCCTCATACAGGAACCCTGGCTAACAAGTGAAAGGGTTACCGGTATGGGCACTGTAAAAGGAAAGGTGAATTAATTCAGCTCCACTAAGCCAAGAACATGTATCTACACTCCTAAGAATGTGCAGTGCGTGTTCCTACCAAAACTAAGCTCACCGGACCTCACAGCTGAGGGCTGAACCCTGATCCTGGCATGTGCCTACCTTTCATACGACAGCGAGACCCCTCCTCCCACAAAGGAGATGGTAGCACTCGTCAAACACCGTGAGGACGGCAAGCTATAGATTTGATAATAGGGTGTGATGCCAATGCCCACCACATAGTGTAGGGCCGCAGCGGCACCAACCACGTAGGATAATCTCTTCTAGAGTACCTCTCAACTACGACCCTAGAGATAGTGAACAGGGGTCGCGAACCCATTTTCGTGGCCCCCCCCTTGACAAGAGGTCATAGACATCACCCTCGCAAATGCAAACACAGCAAAGCAGATAGAGAACTGGCGCGTCTACCAAGACGTGTCTTTCTCGGATCACAGATGGATCTGCCTCAGTATAGGAGCGAATCCTGGCTCGAAACCCAAGAAAAACGGATACGAAACTGTTTAACAATTACCTATTCAAACACCTAGAAGAACATGTCTTCAGGCAGGACCCTGTAAACAGGGAGGCGGTTGAGAGACTGTCTCTGAAATTACAGACCAGCCTTAAGCAGCCCATCCACACGCAAGCATGCTTGATAGTGGATGGTGTTGCTTAAGCGTACTTTTGCGGCTTGACAGCATGCTTGAAAGAAATCAAACCGTTTTGTATTTTTGTGGGCGGCGTTTCTGGACCGCAAGCATGCTTGCGTGTAGATGGCAATGCTGTCATGCATTTCGTCAGTCTTTCCCGGTCGTCGTAGTGAACACTTCGCGCTAAAATGGCTATTTGCACCGAAAATCAATTCCGGGTAGAGTTTTTTGAATTGTTCAAGGAGCGCGACGATTTCAAAAGGTTAAGGGAGACAAATATAAAAATAAAAAGGTTTCATATGAGAATATTTTGATCGTTCTTGAAATCAACCCTTCGACCAATATTTATGCCGTCTCTTTCTTTTGCGGGTTAACTCGTCTATCACGATTAAAGCGCAAGCTAAGTCACTTTCAGTTGCTGCCAGCTTCGAGATCGCAATACAACTGATGCTTGAGAGAATGCTTGACAATGGATGGGCAAACTAGAATTGGCTTGACAAGCATGCTTGTGGATGGGCCGCTTTATAGACCCTTTTCATGAGGCCTGCCCCGTCAGGAAGGCAGGTACATCTGCCAAAGCCCCCTGGTGGTGCCCCGAGCTCTCGTAAAGCCCTTAACAAAGCAAAGAACCCCCGACTTGAGGAGGACTGGGCCACATATAGGATAACCCAGTGGGACTTTAAATGACCCGTAGGAGAAACCAAAGGGCCTCATGGCGCAACTTTTGTGAGGGCATTAACTCCGTATCGGAAACACCTCGCACCAAGAAAATACTATCTGGGTACCGCAGTGCACAACCAGGCATATTTAGAAAGGAGGACGGCACCTATACTGCTGACCTAAGAGAAGTCCTAAGTCTGCTTCTGAAGTCACACTTTCCTGACTCCAAAAGCGGATCTGAACTGATAGGAACTTGACCCTACACTTATCATCCCCCTAGGTAGGAATGTGACGATTATTCAAACGGAACTTTTCGGGATACTTGAAGGTACTCGTAAACTATCGAAACAATTTTGTTCCTCATTGACAGGAAATCAAGCATAGCTGCGCTATCGATACCAAGGGTGGGCAACAACATAATACTGGAGTGCAAGCTCTATATAAACTCGCCGCAACCAAGAGAGTCACAATATCCTGCATTAAGAGACATTCAAATAATGAAGGGAACGACTGGGCCGCCCTGAAAAGGGAAGGCTCTAAGGCTTTGCCACTGGCATCAAAAATTTAAAGGAAACTCCCTTAAATAACACAAAAAGGAATGGCTACAAACTGACAAGTATGTGGTCGCCAAAAATTCATCCACTTACCAACACCGAAGCTGAGCAGGACATACATTAAATTACCAAGAAGCAGTTTGCGACTGCTAATCGGTAACCTTACTGGGAACTGCAAACTAAACAAGCACCTCCATAACATAGGGGTGGTAAAAGATCCCCTATGTCGGAAATGCGTGCAAGAAGAGGAGACCCTAACACACATCCTGTGTGAATGTGAGTCACTCAAAGAACTCAGGTGGTCCGTATTCGGAGAGGAGTCGCCAGATTGGTCACAAGTAGGCAACACTCCACAACGGCCAACTACTTGACTTCACAAGACTACTGTAATCTTCTTCTTTATTACATCTCTGTATTCCTGCATTTCAGCAAAATTTTGTCAGTGTGAATCAGGCTGGGACTAGCAGGGAAAACAGACAATAGCTTAATGTAACACAGCCTTAAGTTTGCTTTACCATTTATTTCTTTAAAGGCAACTAAAGATACCATAGAAAACTATTAATGGCAAAAGTGTTAAATTAGAAAAACACGCAAAAAACTTTTATTATTTGTAACGATTTTATTACATTTTACAACTCCACCGGTGTTACCTATCACAAATATTGATTGATTCATTGATTCTTTAGACATTAAGTAGATGTTTTTATACTAACAGTATAATAATAATAATAGATCACATCATTTTTCATTGGTTTTTTTTTATTTTCAACCAGAATACTGTCATAACTGCATCTATGAAGCATTCCGTTAAAATAGACATAACGGCGTCAATAAATTCACTAAACTTTGTTGTAAGTAACGTACACCAGTATTTGAAAATATATATATGTTGATTTGCAAGTTACGACACTATTCTTATGGATGTGTGATATTTAAAATACTTGTGGTAATTTATAAGATTAAAACTTGAAAATCACAATTTGTTGACTAACGCTACTTTGAAGATTGTATAACAACGATAGTATACGTAGCTAATAAGTTTAGTAGCATAAACAGACTGGAATATTCCATATTAAATATACTTCCAACAGTAAATTTCGGATCCAACGCCTGTTGATGCAACATAGCAGCATACTTAGCAATTTTGGGAGATTCTACAAATATTATACGTAATTTTTTAAACAGAGTACGCGTGATCCTAGTCTCCCGCATAGCATCCTCATAAATGTAAGCAACCACCAACAATATTACCTGAAATTTAATACGTAACACATTATCAAATTGTTAATTTTAATTTTTTTTAAATACTTACGATATAGAACACCAGAAGAGAGTAAATAACGAAAATACCTGCAATCGAACCACCAGAATCTGCAATGAGGTGCTGTATGTTTTGCAAACAATAAGTATAGATGAAGAAGACATTCATAAATCTTCTCCAGTTGAAGATCCGGTTGATCAAGTCTACACAATCGTGAAGTTTTTGTTGGATTTCTAGCAAGTTCCTTAAACGTTTCGTATCGTCAGTTTGAAACGATGTTTCAATGATCGTCTTGAGCACTTTATTAAAACTTATTATACCATTTACCAAAGCTTTGACCATAACAACATCCAAGAAAAAATCTGCTATCATTAATGTCCCACGGACCGTTATCGCTAACAAGAAACATAGTCTTGTTTCCTTATATAGTAGAAAGTACCATACGTTGCAGGTAATGATAATGTAGTGAATGACATAAATTTGAATCAAATTTTTCGTTCCATGGCTGTTGTTTTGTACGAGCACCTGATGGATGTTTAAAAATTGTTTCTCGACATCCAAGAATGTCGAAAAAATCGAGTCATACAAACTGATGTTTGCATAGGATTGCTTGTATGTACTGTAGTTCGTGAATAAACACCATGAAGATCCCAACAAAATACTGATCAAAGAAGTATCGCTGTCCCATACGACTAAATTGTCGTAAACTTCGTATGCAATCACTGAAGTATAAATCAAGTTTATGAATACAATGTACGCTGGGATTGCACAAAAATATGTTTTATTGTAGAAGGGTGCTAGTCCTAATGCACTACTTAAAATTAAAATACCTTTAGCCGATTTGAATGCCGACATTATTCTGTTCATATTTGTATTTTATTCGCTATTTATTTATATCACTAAAATTTCATTCAGATTATGTGTTCTTTTACATAATTAATCATTACAGGGAACCTTCGCAAAGGGTGACACTCATTTAATCAACAATCTTTCGTATTTTGGTAATATCATTTCGTGCCGGTAACAATTATTTCTTTTGTACGACAACGAATGTAAACAAATAATGAAATGTATGGGGCGAACTTGACTGATTGTAACCTGTTTGACACAAATAACCATTATCAATAGTCATGGCAAATTGGTCGCTAAGCAAATGTATTTTCAATTAAATAACCTTGTGGTAATTTGATATCATTGATATTTTTAACGCATAAAAATGCGAACGTTGGCTGTGGAACGCTCCAAATAAAAAATTCCCCAATCATCTGCTGCCAAAATCCTCCGATACGACAACCTTATTTTTTGATCGCGCATCTTTTCTGATAGTTGTGTATTTTGATTTTCTCACCATTTGCTATGGTCACTGTGTGTTGAGTTGATAAAGACTCGAGCGCAAGCGCGAGTAAACGGCGGGAGTGGACGTGCCGTGAAATTACGCTCCGTAAACGTACATAACCTCACATATTCTCGGCGGCGCGCCCCAGGCCTCCTGTGTTCAAGTATTGAGAATATGTAAAGGAGCCCCTGAAAATTTTTCGAGTCAGAAAAATTTTACCGAACTGAACCCGAACTGACCCGTATGTAGGGTTTCCCCAGAAGGGCTGCCAGGTGGAAAAGGGCCTTTAGGACTGGTCCCATATGGGCCAATAGGGGGTTCGGTTTTATTTATTGCTATTTATTTATTGATTTTATCTGTTTTTATTGGTTTTTATTTATTTTAACCTGGGCTTCCCCCCACTGATTTTATTTATTTGTTATTTATTTATTGATTTTATCTGTTTTTACCACCGGTTTTTCCCGATTATTTATTTATCTGATTGGTCGCCTCTTCGGCTATTTCGCTGCAAAGCGACACTTTAAAGGGTGGATTCTTATCCCATACTTTTAGGGGCTCCGAAAATTTCTCTGGGTCTCTCCGAGGTTGTACCGGAGACCGAGCCTCCCCCTGAAATTAGTATTTCTCCCCCCGAGCATAGCGAAGTCATCCCTGTAAGGGACCCGGTCCGCGATGCTTTGCCCGATATGATCGATCGCCTCCATGCCCGCTGGCAACCAGTCAGGGGCCATTTTCGAAAGCCCATCGATCGAGGAGACCCTGTCCGAAGCGAGTTACCCCATACCCTCTAACAGTTTGTACCGCCCCATTTCTATGGAGGAAGTACATAAATCAGTACTTGACTATAAGAGCCAGGCGAGGGGTCCGGATGGCCTATGCCAGAGGGACCTCAAGTCCATACCATTCGGTATGCTCACAGTACTATTTAATGGGATGACCTTGTGGGTCCATATTCCACGACTCTACGTATAAACCGAACAATCTTAATTCCGAAATCGGATTCCAACAGAGATGAGATTAAAAATTGGAGGCCCATCACAATCGCCTCGGTTATCCTCCATGTGCTTAATAAAATTTGGGCAAAGAGGCTCTCCACGCTCCCCCTACATGAGTCCCAGAAGGGATTTATGCCTGAAGACGGGGCATTAATTAATAGCTCCGTTCTTCAGCATGTAATCAAGAGCCATCGGAGAAAGTGCCAACCGTATACCATTATTTCCCTTGATCTGGAGAAGGCCTTTGATAGCGTGTCTCATCACGCTATCTTAAAAGGCCTTCGACGATTGGGCGATTTTACTATCTTTCCTGCACTAGATGGAAAATGGGAAAAATTGGTGTTAAATATTTTTTTGCGTTTCAGGTAAAACGTGTCGCGAACGATGGACACGAATACCCGAAAATCACTGCAAAGCACTGAACTTGCGTAAAACCAAAAGTGGCCAAGCCTCAAAGAAAATTAAAACCCCAAAGTTTGATAGAGTTGACATTTTTGGTACCATACCTATTTGACGAAGAAAGCAGATATTCAAATATCCCAAACCCTTCGAGCCAGGCATTACCAAGCAGTGAAGGAGATGAAAGTGAGCACGCTGGAGACGATTGCAGCCAATCAGTATCCAGAGATACATCGCTTTCTTGGGTGGGTTCTGCAACATCATCCAGTCGTTCTGCAACTTCCATCCCTTTTAACGAACGCAAAAAGCGCAAATTCAATATGCAGCCAGCGTCTGCAGCTACTGTCTTACAAGATTACTTGGAAACAAGAAAACGCCAATCTCTAAATAGTGCTACTGAAAGTGAGGACGCCTTAACAAATTTTTTCTCGTCCATGGCTGAAACGGTTAAAGGATTTTCGCTAAAGGATCAGCTTGACATTAAATCCAAACTGTTTCAAACGGTAACTGCCGTAGAGTTGAGGATGCTCTCATGTGAAACAAATGCAGAGGGACCACAAAGTTCGCTGCACGTGCCAGTTGTCTCCCCACAAAACCTAAAATCTGTCTCATCTGCTGTTTCTTTCAACCCTCAAGCTCAAACCTTAAACAGCGAAGACATTTCTCAGTGGGAATCTTATCAGTCCAGCTATTATGATTTAGATTATCACAGGAGTTATGAAGGTGGCCAATAAGTGTAATATTTTCTTTTCGCCATTTTTTCTTTATAATAATAAATAAACTTACCGTAAAGTCACTGCGAGTCGTTCTTTACTTCCAACAGCCCTTCTAAATTTCGTGTTGTTTCTAATTAATTCAGGTTCCAATATATCAAGAAGTGCTATAAACTTCTCATGGCTCATTCTAAAATACTGAAAGAACTTCACTTCGTCCTCAAGCAGATCAGGAAATAATGCGTTAAATTCACCAAACCCTAGACGTTTCTTGCATATATTGTGTACCCACACTTTGCGTTTTTTTTTATAGTTTCCTCCTCTTCTGCTAACAAGGAACTGACTATTATAAATTCTTCCTCACTGTCACTCATTTTGCACAAAACTGGAAAACTTTTCAGAAATCCACAAATTTTTAAATTACGAGAATAATCTGCTCCTGATCGCCCAGATCGCACTGATGAACCTGATAGTAAAAGTCGTGTAGTGCGATGCTGGTAAATGAGCGCATCTATGAAAAAAATTGCGGTTTGTGCGACGCGCGCGTCTCGTTCGGCGCGGATAAGTGGGCGCGTACCTTAGGACTAACGGTGAAAGGGGACGTTAAGGTATCGATCCTGGCCTATGTTGACGACCTCATTCTCCTGGGGCCGGGAAAAGAGGAGATGACGAAGAACCTCCGGCATTGTACTCGATTATTCGGTCGGAAAGGGATGTCCCTCAATGTCTGCAAGTGCGGCTGTATCTCAACGACGAGGGTCCCGAAGAAGAAGAAGAAGTTACATTCGATCACAAGGGCCTAGTTTAACATTGGGGGACCCCTATCACGCAGCTGGGTACTCAGCCAATTAAATACCTGGGGCTGAAGTACTTCATGGTGGGCGCAGAACTGCCCAGCCTTCAACTTCTTCGGGATCATATTTCGCGAGTGGGCAGAGCACCATTAAAGCCGCACCAGAAGCTCACGTTGATTAGGGGGCACCTGATTCCTAAATGGATGGCGTTCCAAAAGCCCCTAATCTCCAGAATGATCTTAAAGGAAGCCGACCGCGCTATCAGGAGGGAGGTCCGACGTATATGCCACCTTCCGAAGACATGCTTCTCTGCCGACATCCACGCGGCCCATAAAGACGGGGGATTGGGCGTCTTTAGTTTTAGAGAGAGGATCCTTGCCATCAACGTTCTGAAGCAAATTATTTAAAATATGGCTTGTCGCGCCATTGTCATCCCTGCATCTCGACGACTCAGTATGTGTTTCAGTTGAGCTACCAGTGTCGGACTCGGAGGACGGACATCAGCAATTCTTTACTTTTTACCATGTGATTGGTCTTCCTGCAGTAGTTGCATCAGTTTTTTTTCTTTTTCTTCGCATCGACTGAACTTCGTTGCTGTGATGACTTCTTCGATGATTCCTGCTTGGTGGATCCAGCTCCCTTGGTCCGTGAGGCCCCGTTATACGGACCTTGTTGATTAAGCTATCAACCGCTCAATCAGTTTTTGCCCTCAGCATCCAGCTGGATTTAAAAGAAAAATACTCCTCTGGCAATGTATTCAGAATTGTACAATGCAAAAATACATCTTGCAGATTCTTTCAACTTAGACCAAACATATTTCAAATTTGAAATAAGTAAGTGTATATGCTCTGACATATTATTCTACTTTAAAACTTTACACAAATATTACTTATCTTATTTTAATTTTTGTTAATTAATGTCTTAAATAATGTTACATGTCCCTGTAATTGGATATATGTATGGGATTAAACGGTTATTATTATTATTACTACAGAGGAATTTTACATTTTTCGAATTGAAGAATAAAAGCCCCCCACCCAAGCACGTGAGGGGCGGCCAACTCATTATTTGCACGCGGGTGGCCAAGGGTCTAGGATCGGCCCTGGCTAGTCTCCTGAAGACTCTTAAATTGCAGAAGACGAAAAGTATCGTATTTCTCATTTTATTCAAATGTATTTTCGCCGTTTTGGCTTACAAAGTTATTAAAGTACAACAATTTTTCCAGATGAGGTGGAATTTCTTCATTGTATACAATGACACATTTTATAATACTGGTAGTGTTAAAAGTACTGCTTGGTATCTACTTTACAAATTGTATAACAACGATACTATATGTGCCTAATAAATTTAGAAGCATAAACAGACTGGAATATTCCATATTAAATATACTTCCAACAGTAAATTTCGGATCCAACGCCTGCTGATGTAACATAGCTGCATACTTAGTAATTTTAGGAGATTCTATAAATATTATACGTAATTCTTCAAACAAAGCACGCGTGATTCTAGCTTCTCGCATACCATCCTCATAAATGTAAGTAACCACCACCAACATTAACTAAAACATAATACGTCATTAAATTGTTAATTTTAGTTATTCAAATATACTTACGATATAGAACACCAGAATAGAGCCAACAATAAGAATATCTTCAATCGAACCGCCAGTACCTATTAAGCTGTAGTATATGTTTTCCAAACTATAAGTAAAGATGAAGAAGATATTTACAAATCTTCTCCAGTTGAATATCTGGTTGATCAAGTCCACACAACCGTGAAGTTGTTTTTGGATTTCTAGTAAGTTCCTTAAACGTTTCGTATCGTCAAATTGAAACGATGTTTCAATGATCGTCTTGAGCACTTTATTAAAACTTATTATTCTATTAACCAAAATTTTCACTATAACGACATCCAAGAAAAAATCTGCTATCAATAATGTCCCATGGACCGCAATCCCTAGGAAGTAAAGTGAACTCAGTCCCTTATACAATTCAAAGAACACTAAGTTACAGACAATGATAATGTAGTAAAGGACATAAATTTGAATAATCTTTTTCGTTCCAAATGTGTTGTTTTGTACGATCACCTGGTGGATGTATAAAAGTTGTTTATCAACATCTAAGTATTTCGAAAAGAGCGAGTTATACAAACTGATGTTTGCGTAGGATTGCTTGAATATATTGTAATTCCTGAATAAACTCCTCACACATGTCAAAAAAATACCCCAAGATCTACTGTTGTCCCATATAACCAAAATGTCATAAAATTCTAGTGCAGACACTGTTATGAAAATCACGTGTATGAATACAGTGTACGCTGGGATTGCACAAAAATTTGTTTTATTATGGAAGGGTGCTAGTCCTAATGCACTACTGAAGGTTAAAATACCTTTAACCGATTTGAATGCCGACATTATTCTGTTTGAATAATTTCCTATTTATTCATTTCATATCTTGCATCTACTTCGTTATTCGTATATAAATGGTAAATAATTAATACAAAGCATATCGTGGAACATGCGGAACGCGTGGCAGTGATATTGTTAACAATTTTCAGATTTAATAGGTACTGATGAGTAATATGATTTCGTGCCGTGTTTATTTGTATGTAGCATTTTTTTTATACACGTACTGCACTACTGTATAATAATGAAATGCGTGAGGTGCATTTTACTGTTGTAACTTGTTTGGCACAGATTGCCATATTGGTAGTCATGGCAACTCGGCCGATTAGCAAATGTGTTTTATCCACGACCACTGTAGAATTGTTACATTGTAATAAAATGTTGCGAGACCTTGGCACGGCTCTGGGACACTGCCCAGCCACGTGTATTTTTTTGGATCAGTGCCTAAGTGTCTCGTGAATATAACACAGCAACGCTCACCACAGTGCCCAGTGTTATAGTGGCTGCCGAAAACATCACCTCTTCAGGTCTTGGAACCCTCCGGCGGATACCGTTATCCGCCGGTTGACTCCAGTGTTCAGTGCGTCACCTTGTCGTGGTACTGGAGCTCAGGTAGGAAGCGCAATGTCCAAAACTGGTTAATCGACCCACTGAGTACTAATCGACTAGTTGAGGTTGCTAATCGGTGCACCCTTGCCTCAACCCTCTATCCACTCAGTGGTCCAGAAAGTCCGACATGCGCTCCTTACTTGCTAATGAGGTCACGGGGGCCACCTCACACGTGCTAGTCATTAATATCTAGTTTGTTCACAGAGTCGTACCATCTCCCATTTGCTACCCTGCTGAGCTACGCCGGTAACAGAATTTAAGCATTCAGAAATCAATTTTGATCATAGAACGTACACATTCTCACTCTTGTTATGGAATAAACACTATGCGCGTACGCATTTTGAATGTAATTCATTCCAAAACAAGTTATGGAATGAATATTCTTACACGGTTCTGAATAAAACAATTAGCCTTGGATATCACAATTGTCAAAATACTATAAACATAACCACAAACGTAATAATAAAACGTAAGTTCTTTGTGTTCATTATTTTATTAGTCTATTTTTATCTGGTCGTGGAGAAAGTATAGTCTGCTACTCGGTAAGAATGGAAATTCAGATGCTCGTGGTTCCTCGCGCACGCCTCGCTGCCCGCGCTCGGAATATTCCACTCGCATGGAATTTCCATTCTAACCTTGTTACAGAATATACTATTCCAACGACAATCTAAAAAACTTATTATTAGCGCAAAATTAAACTAAGCTAGAAAACATCATTCATCTATCAGAAATCTCATACAGCACGTGGATGATATGATATGGTAAAGGTGCATTTAAAATCTCATTTCGCACTAGTGCGATATTATTTATCGTGGTTTATTTAAGTGGTTCCATTCGTCAAGCGTGTATGCGATCTCTCAAATTTTGACAGTGTTGTGACTTTCTACAGTGGAACAGAATACCTGAAAACCTGGCAAAATTAATAATTTGTCAAATAATCTCAAAAAATTTCCTTATTGCTGGAAAAATTGTAAAAAAATATATTTCAAAAAGGGATGAGTTATTTGGGCTGCAAAAAATAAAATTATTAGAAGACAACAAAACTTTGTTTTATTAATTCTGTAATGCTGATAATTGAAAAAATATATTTTGGAGTGTGACATATGAAGGGTCATTTTTTAGGGGATTATTACGTTATTAATAAAAATTACTTTAATTTTTTTTAATAATTATGGAGTAATAAATATAGTAGGTAATATAAAAAAATGTGTAGTCAAAAAATATTAATTGTAACTTAATTATTGGTCAAATTAGTGTCACTGCCTTTGGTTACAGGAACTTGAAATTGCATCTTACAATCCTAACAGGTCAAATTGTTTTCCATCAGCTGTCGGGGGCGCTTATAAGTTTAAAACATCTATCTTTTTTTGCCTTGGTTTTCTTGAAGTTATTGAGAGCAGATTTTCTTAAACTGTATTCAAATTTTTATGGGTTGTAAAGGGCCAGTTTATGCTTTGATTTAACCACATTCTTCTAATGGAAAACTTTTTTTGTCCTAGAAGAGGCTTTCCAAAGTTCTAAAATTTTACCACAATTTCTATGCACTACATTTTTTGTGGCCTGTAGGTCATCCTCTTCTAAATTATCCACATCAAGTTTTTTTAGTATCACTTGTAACACATGATATTTTGCAGACGAAAATCATATATAAATCCCTCGACGTTTTGGAAACTGCATCATAGTGGTAGGTAGAAGCCCGAACGTCGAGACGACCAGACCTACTACAGCAGAGCTCACCAGATCCAGAATCAAAACCGTTTTCCGAGTCGTTTTAACGACTGGGCGAACGCAACATAAATTCAGAGATCGACAAGCCGTTCTTACGGCTCGCCAACGACTACGCCACCTAGTTTTCCAGGGCTCAGGCTACGATGACTAAAGAAACAGACTACCAAAAACGGACTACCAAAAGCTATGGCTTGACCTCACCCAAAGGTTGGGCTCATGCAGCGATAACTGAGGAAACGGACCACCAAAAACGGACTACCAAAAGCTATAGCTTGACCTCACCCAAAGGTTGGACACCGAATCCCTTCAGCTCTCCGAAGCTTCGATGAACAACGCCAAGCTCGAGGAGCAAATCGAGAAGATAGCCAGGCGCTTTGATGCGCTAACCAGACCATCGACTCCAAAGACGCCGATACAAAAACCGACAACGACACCAACACCACCACGTCTGTTCCCACCGGAAACAGTTACACTGTCCTCATGGACACAGACGGATCCGAAGAGGAAGACTCCACCCCACCACCGAGGCCGAGTAGAAAGAAGAGAATCGCATCACGCCCCGCGACCTCCACCGCCGCCAAGACGGCGTCACATCCTGCCGCAAAGCAAGCGCTCCCACCCGCTCCCAAGTTCCTTACCAGACTCCACCGACGGTCACTCCGGCTGTGCAGACCAACACAGCCAACCCCCCGCAGCTCCCCCGATGGCGCCGCCATTCAAGAGACCTCCTTCCATTGTCTTGCCAGCGGAGACAAACTGGCTGGAAATCAAGGCCCTAATAGAATCACACTCCATCAATGTCCACCAGGCTAAATTATTCCCCGAAAGTATTCCCCGAGATACTCACGTGCCCTAATGAGAGTCCTCGACGACAGCGTCCCGTACCATACCGACCAGCTCTAGGAGGAGAAGACTGTCAAAGTGGTGATCAGGAACATTGGCCCAGCACAAACCCAGGCCCAGATCGCGGACAATCTAAAGAACCAAGGGCTCCCCACTGTTCAGAAGGGATCCACAGACTGGACAGACCTATCCCCTCTGGATAGTCTACAGCCAGCTCAGCGCTGGCGAAAACGCCCGACGCATTTTCGTCCTCAAGAAGGTTCTGGGGCTCGACGTGAAGGTCGAACCCAAACGACATGTCGGTAGCAAGCAGCATTGCTACCGTTGCCAGCAGTTAGGGCATAAGCAGCGCTGCTGCATAATGCCCCCCTATGCGTTAAGTGTTCAGGTGTACATTTGACGCAGGAATGCGAGAGGCCAAGGACAGACCCGGCAAAAGTGTGCCAACTGCGCCGAGGCCCATCCTACAAACTATCGAGGTTGCCCCCGCTTCGTCGCTCCGCAGAAGAAGAGCACCACCCCGAAGCCCCAGACCAAGAGCAAAAGGACCCGACTACGTCAAGGTTAACAGCATCGTGGCGGAGTTGCTGGCAGCCCTCTCCACCGTTAAAAAACCGATGGAATACGCCACCTTTGTGACAACAGCAGCCCCTAGGATCATTCTGGCGGTCCTAGGGGACCAAGGGTAGACATAAGTAATTTTACTTCTGTTACAGATCCGGCCTTGAAGATACCAATGAGTTCTCGGTGGCTATTCCTTTGTCACTGCACTCCAACCGATCATTCAGACTTCCCCCTACTCTCCGAGAGACAACCGCCAAACGACCGGATAAGCTCAAACCCGTTGGACGACAAAGAGGAGGAGTTTTAGCTAGTGTGCCCATCAGGTGACTCCAGCACTGCCCCGCTACGGGGGTGTCTAGATTTCTCCTCCTCGCATCAAAAAAAAAGGAACTGCATCTGTCAATCCCTTTATGAAGTCGAGATTCAGACTCCGATATATACAGACATATCTGCAGCTGCTCCAGGTTCCGAACTTGCTTCGCAAACTTTTTCTATACCGAGGTCATCAGTAGTCGAACGGACACATTAATCTCCGTTTTCACGACGAATTGTCAGAACCGTCAAATTCAAACGAATTTTTTCTGGCCCACCCCGGCTTACCAGGTCTAATTCGCATCACCCTTACCTGCAGCAAGTCTATCCTGTTCGGTAACAGGGGGAGTAATTAATTACCTATCACTATATATTTTAGTGAAACGAACGAGGGCGGAACGACATACAAACCTTGAGTCGTGCAGGAGGACCTGCACGTGACCTGAGACGTCAGCATGCTCGCTATAACAGCTTGACCTCTGCTTTGCCATCTAGCCGGACATCCCCTCTAATCAAAGGCGATTACTGGGTAGATCATGGGCATATCGGCCAAGTGCCTCCTTAGGCACGCGTGGTTCCGTTTAACTGCGAGCAGGCCTATAGGCTGTAAACTCACGCCCACCTTTACTCCATTTCCACCTTCTGCACCGCTCCCATCATGGCCGGTGTACAAGTCCCTGCTCACAAATCTGAGGACGAGGGGGACATGGAGATCAACTTGTTCTCCGACACACTCAGCGTCAGAAGCGATGCGTCCACCTCTCACGTGGACGAAGAAATGGGCACAAATACCAAGCTCAATCAACTCCTCAAAAAGATTGATAAACTATCTAAGTCAGAGAACTCACCGGCCATAGTTTCCAGCTCATGAAGACCAACAAGAAACTCCAGCTCCAAATAGTGGAGCTCACAAATCCCAATAACCCCCCTCCCCCATGGGTCAGCTCCAAAATCTAACATGGTCGCTCCACCGACTACGCAGGCGACGCCTCTCCCGGAATAGGGAAAGTTCCCTGCAAGGGGTTCCTCAAACGCCTGAAAAAGTCACGGCTAGCCGCTCCTCTCAGAGCGAACGCAGCCCTCAGGTTCCGATTCCGATTCAGGAACCAAAAACAATTCTGGCCACCCATATTGTGATCCGGGTCAAAAGTGCTTGATCCGGTGATCGATGTTTTCTGCCCCGCTAAAACTCCTCTGGGCTTTAAAAGGCCATAATATTGTAAAGTCCTGAAATCAACTTCAGTCAGGGACGGTAATTCGGGTACAGGTAGAAGCACCCGCTAACTTTCGCAGGCTACTGCGTACCTCAACAACCACCCCTATCACACCTTCCAGGAAGAGAAGGAAAATACCCTGACGGTGGTGCTTCGAATAGTCCAGTCGATATATCCATCGAGGAGCTGGAGGAAAACCTCCAGGAGAGGGAAATTCCGGTAACATCGGTCACAAGAAGGTCCGGTCGTAACAGCCCAATCCCTCTTGTATAAGTACAAGTGGAGAAAACAGATGAATGTCGCAAGATCTTCCAAATCACCTACGCCCGTAGCCTTGTCATCAAGGTTGAAGCCACATACAAATCTCCTATGCCAGTGCCACACGGAGCTCTGCCATTCAGAGGGCGGCTTTGGCCCATCAGGCATCTCCCCCTCAGGTACCTGCAATAGCTACTGCTCTTCGTGACATGATGACTCTGGTCTCCACCGAAGCGGAGAAGAACCTCTTCGCTGATGCCTTCGCAAGACTCTTCGTTTTGATTTTCTCATAAGTTCCCGATCCTGCCTGTAAACCCCCAGCATGTCGCACAACAAGGTGCTCGAGCTGGAACGCTTCGTTCACCTGGATGACATTCATGTCATGCTCGTGAGTGAGACTCATCTCAGTGCCGGCCGTGAGCCAAAAATCAACGGGTATCAGCATTACCTAACAAATATCCACACTGAACGTAGCACTGCTATATACATCCAGACGAGACTCGACCATTCCCACCTCCTGCTGGACAGCCTAGTCAACCTAGAGTCTGTCTTGGTCGTGACCGCCACTAAGGGTCCGCCTAAAATCGCATCGGGGTATCTCTTCCCAAGCAAATAGTTACTCAAAGCCCATCTCAACATCATCTTCAAGGATGTTATGCCGACTATCTTGGCAGGAGATCTTAATAAGAAAAGCGATAAAGCGATCTATGGAGTAGAGTTACCAACAGGAAAGGTAGAGCTTTAGTTAATTACCTTGAAAATTCATCAAATAAGACTGCTGGCCCCTGATGGCCCTACGTTCTGGACTACATCTGGACTGAGGATGACTTGGACTCCGATCACAACCCAGTCAAAATGCACACAGCAATAGGAACTACCATCCCCTCCCAGCATGTGAGGAATGCGGAGCTTTTCAGGAAAAGGTGGACTCACTGGTCTTTCCTCTTCCAAGTCTGAAGTGGACCTAAATGCTGAAGTCGCCAGTCTTACCGCCGCCATCATCACGACAGCTGAGAAATGCACAATAATTAGAATCTCGACTAATTCCGAGCCTCTTAACATCTCACCAGATGTACACGATCCGAGAAAGGAAATCCGCGCCACGCAGGCGGCAAAAATCGCATATTCCTGCTCATCGTATAGAGGCCTTCAGACTAGCGCTGCGAGTTAGAGATAAGCTTCACGCATTACGCTACCAGAAACGGGATCGCACGACAGTAGAGATAAACAACTCTACGAATAAACTCTGGAGCGTCACTAAAACCATGAGATGCAAACCTACTAGTCGTGCGCAATCCATGGTGCGAGAGGTCTTGCGTACTCAGACAAGGCTGATGCGTTTTCTGAGTCCCTCGAGTAGCAATTTACTCTGAGCCCCAGCGACGATGATGAATTCGAGGACGAAATAAAATTCGCTGTTGATTCGTAAATCACAGCAGGAGATGGTCAGTAGATAACAGTCTCGGCCACCAAATCCGAGGTTGACGATTTTATGAAAGCACTTCCGCTTAAAAAGGCAGCGGGCTATGACGGCATCACCACCGCCATGGTCGGCCAAAATGGCAAGGTGGCCATACTCAATATCGTTAATTTTTAAGCAAAGGAAATCTCCTACATTACCTCAAAACTATCGACTCATCAGCCTTCTCAGCACACTGGACAAATTGGTCGATAAAATCATTCTCAAGCGACTCCGTGATTTCACGGAAGCTCATAAAGTCATCCCAGATTCTCAACATGGTTTTCGCAAGGGTCTCTCAACTACTCATCAACTAGTTATAGTATATATAGATCATCCTATATTACTGTAGCACACGGTGTCGAAAAATGCCTGTCTCGATTGATGAAATGAGGTGTGGAAGGGGTTTATGTTTTCATTTTTCACTAGGAAGTATATACAAGGTAGAGGATTACGTTTCTAAATCAACATTACTACTTGAATAAATGATTTACCGTTTTAATCTTTTACTCTCTGTTGATAAATTGCAATATATAAAAAAAATATTTTTTCGTTGTTTTGTTAAATTTTCATAATAAAATATAAAAAAAAAACTGGTTCACTTCTTACTATCGGATTTATTTATAATTTTCTCCAACTATGAGATCTTCCTGCTCCACCATGCGTCGCGTGAATGATGACAATATGTGAGTTGCATGGGACTCGCATGGCAGTCGACGTCGTAGTAAACAAAAATTCCGATATTGGTCTTCATGAGAAACCTTGGCATAGCCAAAAATTTACCGTTTGGTGTGTGGTTTCCGCATTTGGAGTTTTTGAAATAAGAACAACCATTTGGTAACTATGACGTAAAAATGCTCCGACATTTCTTATGTCCGGACAGTTAGCATTATGGTTTCAGCAAGATGGTGCGGCAAGACAAACTGCAAGAATATCAACGCATTTCGTTTCGCGGGCACTTAGTAGTAATAGTACTGAATTTGTTAAACAATTTGCTTGTCTGGCCATCCTTTCAGCTGTGTAAATTTGTGTGTTTGTGTCTAACTCTGTGCTTGCTATCGTGATAATAATAATCTTAATTCATAAACTGTATAAACACCACAACATAATTGGCAGTGATGTTTAAAAGCTGAAACAGCATTGAGTATCCCAGTTCGAAGATGTATCCAACAGAAAACGTAGGCTGTACCATTTGGTGAAACAAAATTATCGCACAATCTTTTAATCTGTGATTATATATGGATGCAGCAATAAGTTTCTTGCTCAGTTCATTCGTTTCATTTGCAACGCTTTTGACGTGCTCGCATACATGCGTTAGTATAACCAGGGTAATCTACAAAAAAAAAATGGACAATAACAAAATATTTTTCAGGTAGAAAGTGGCGGAATCTATTGCCTGAATGCTGTACTGAACCTAATCCGAGTGACCTAACCACCGACAGATATTGGAATGCCAGCGGCGACAAATATAACAATAAATTAGATATTGTTTCCCCATCAGAACACCTACAGATCGGTTTCGACCTTTCAATTTCCCCATCAGCAACTAAGAGACCTGATGAGACCTGAAAAGTCGAAACCAGTCTGTAGGTGTTCTGATGGGGAAACAATATTTAATGTTTAAATATTATTCATATTTAATTTTCCTACCGATCTATATCGCACAATTAAGTAGGCTAGAAGTTTGGTAATATCATTCAAAAAACCAAAATCTCCTACTGTACGTGTGCAATTTAATGATATCGTAAGTTACCGCGATTTGGTTTATTTTTTATAGACATGCTACAAAACTGATAATTGCTTGTGTTTGTGACTTAAATACATTATCAGGTAAATTTACAATAACGTTCCATTGAATATCTAATGAAGCCGCCAAATTCGCAACAACAAAAAATATTCCGTCAGGATCGAATACCGGCGATTCCGCGACAATAAAAATATTTCGTACGATTGAATCACAATTTTTAAGTACCCGTCGCATCCACCATAAGATCAAGATCCTTGTGATTACTATAAGCTATCTTGTTGGCTAAAGGTTACATTTTTATGGTTACCGGTTAATTAATAAGTGTGCTTAGAACACTTCCAAATCAATCATAAACTTCAAACATGTACACCATCGATTCTAATAAATTGATTTTATTTACTGCCGGAGAAAAATAATGTTCATAACTCGGCCAAAAAAGTAATAGCGTGCTGCTCGTCTGTTTGGGCATGCTACGCTTTGTCTCGTTCGCCAAACTACCACTTTATATCCTTATTATTATATAAACTATATCAAAATTCCATTTTGCTTTTGGTACAATTTTATGCCAAAAGGATTGCAGTGAAAGCAGCATAGAAGTTTGAAAAATTAAATACTATCACTCTATATATTTATTTATAAATAATCTTACCCATTGGTGTAAGCGAGGAACATATGTAATTATTATATAGAAAGAGGATCCAGATCCTAGAGCTATGCAATAGTGTATTGCATTTAGCACGCTTGCAACTATTACAAAAATATTTATAAACCACCTCCAGCAATATATTACATTTAAAATATCTATAATATCCACCAATTCTTTATAAATTATTATTAAATCGTTTACTTCATCAATTCTGTGGTATTTCTCGCAATTGAAGATAATATTTGTCATTGCCTTGTTGAATGCTGAAAACCTGTATCCTAGAGCTTTGATTAAGTATATTTGAAACAATTGCTCAGCTACCATTAGCATCCCTGGAACGCCAAGTATGACGAGAAATAGGGAATCTTCTCCTTTGTAAAATTGGAAAAACCAGAAAGAAAATGCGTAAACGCAACAGTATGAAATGCACGTTACGCAAAGTGTGAATTGCACATATTTGAGCGTCTTAGCGTAAATATTATGCACGGTCGATAAATGTCTATCCACGTTGGAAAAATGTTTAAATAACAGAAAGTAGCGATGTTGATTACAATAAGACTGCTTGTAGGTGTTATAACAAGTTGCAATGCCCCAAATAAGAGCGACTGAAATGTCATTCCAAGCTGCTAAACCATAAGAAGCACAGTAGTATACACCCAAAGCTGTTGATAGTATAATCATCAAATTAATTATTACTGAATGCAGTTTCACACCAACAAAATTTGGCTCTTTGTAGAACGGTGTATTTCCTAATAAACCATTTAGTATTATTATGGACCCTAAATTTTTCAAAACTGACATATTTACTGAACGTTATTCCCATTAAATTATTTATGTTTACTATTGAAAATATAGAATCAATGCTTGTACGTCTATATTTTATGAGGTCGCACCATCTACAACTTGATTTTTTTAAGGCTACCTCGATGTATACGCATCGACTATTAATTGCCTTGTTCTGAAATTATTTATTCATGACAAGGGTGATTATTAAATATATTAGGATTCACATTTAATAACGTAGTAAACAATACAAAAATAGGACAACAGACTTCTAATTCGAATTAATTCGCCAGAAATATTATAATGAATTAAAATCTGCGAATACATAAACGCGGAAAGACCGCTCGAATGATGGGCAAAATGACTCTTCAGTGAAAAGAGCAGAGTGATGAGCAAAGAAAAAGGTCCTTACTTTAAAAATCGCCCAATTTTTCATGGAAACGCTGCAGAGAACAAAAAAAAACCTATTTTTTTTATTTATTATTAAGTGAAGTTGCCTTTAATTTATTTATCAAAAAACAACATACTATCTTCTTTGCTCTCTACCCAACGCGCTAGAGAGCAAAGAAGAGGAGCAAAAAATATTTTTTCAACTACTGTACTATGGCTATTGGAGTCGACTCACTCAAGAGTTACCCATCTCTGATGGTGAAATGATAAAGCGAGGACTGTTTTGCTGCTCTTTGCCTGATGTAGACATTGGGGCGACTCAGTGAGTCGATAACTCTGAAATGAATTAGATGTAATGGTGAAGCAGATAAAGATTGATAGTTGAAAATGTTGAAATTATAAATAGGACCCTTTTTGTTTCTTATTTTTTTTTGGGTTTTCTGCTCTTTGCTTGGTTTAGACATTAAGTTAATGTGACTGATATGATGAGTCGACTCTTCGAAATGAATCAGATCTAGAGCAGGTAAAGATTGATAATGCTGAAATTATAAAGCAAGGACCTTTTTTACTTTCTCCGTTATGAAGTACGATAATATATTGTAATCATGAAAATGTTTTCAATTTTCTTTTATAGAAATATCCGTTTTGGGATCCCTTCAACAATTTCTGGCGAAAATATTGTGTCTGGTGTTTGTGTCTATGCGCACAGTATCTCAAAAACTAATATAGCAATTAACTTGAAACTTTGAACATAAGTCTTATTTCACAATCCGAAAAACTGAAAAGCTTTTGGTAAAAATTTTTACTTTCTCCGTTACGAAGTACGAGAAAGTATTGTGATCGTGATTTTTTTTTCAAAAATTTTTTTTACGGAAATATCCGTTTTGGGGTCCCTAGATGCCATTTCAACAATTTTTGGAATTTTTTTTTTGTGTCTGTGTGTGTGTCTGTGTGTGTGTCTGTGTGTGTGTCTGTGTGTGTGTCTGTGTGTGTGTCTGTGTGTGTGTCTGTGTGTGTGTCTGTGTGTATGTGTGTGTGTCTGTCTGTGTGCGCTGTATCTCAAAAACTAATAGAGCAATTGATATGAAACATTGAACATCCATCTTATTTGATAATCTGAAGAACTGAAAAGCTTTTGGTAAAATTTCGTACACCAGAAGTGGGCGTTTACCTTAACTGTTTTTTGTTTTTTGCCAATATTTTCTTAAATATGAAAAATATCACAAAAACATTCAAACAAACTTTGAAGACAACAAAGAAATAAATAGCTTTTGCTTGAAAACATTTTTCATAAAATCATTTTTATTCGAGAAAAAAATTTATTATTATTTTTTTAATTTTTGGTTTATAATTATAAAACGATAATAGTTACAGAAAAATTATGTAAATCATAATTGTACAGAATGCCAAAATGAACAACTTCTAAAGAATAAGTTTTTTTCGAAATCTCGTTAGTTCTTGAGTAAACCGAGTTTTTTAATTTGAAGTATAATTTTTACATCTTTCATGATTTTGACGTTTTAAACGTCAGTTTCATCCGAGTTTACGCAATGCTCGATGTACATTTAAAATATGATTTCAATTGAAAATAAACCCATGAAAACGTAAATATAAAGTCGGAGAAAGTAACATGATGGCCACATCACCATTTTTTAAATATGGTAAATATTACGGAAATATTCAAATAAATATTGTAGACGACTAAGTAATGAATATCTTTTGTTTGAAAATATTTTTCATAAAATCATTTTTATACGAGGAAAAAATGTATTTTTTTAAATTTTTGTTATATAATTATGAAACAATAATAGTTACAGCAAATTAACATAAATAATAATTGTAAAGAATGCCTAAATAAATAAGTTATAAACATTTTTTTTTCTAAATCTCTTTGGTTTTTGAGTAAACTAACCATTAGAATTTAAAGTACAATTTGTCATTTTCATCTGTAATAATTTTGACGTTTTAAGCTTCAGTTTCATCCGATTCTACAAAAGTACATTTAAAATAAGATTTAAATTAAAAATGAAAGTGTAAATATAAATAAATATAATACCATCAAATCGGAAAACATAATGACGACATCACCATTTTTTGCCATTCGCTTTATGTAAATAATAATTAATTTGGAAAGCGAGGACCTTTTTTTACTTTTCGCTTTCATGCAGGAGATATTTTTAAATAAGAATTATTCTTTTCATGTAACTAATTGCGTTGATGATTCATCACTGGTTCGTAACTGAGTCATGTAACTCAAAAGAGCTGACTCACTGACTCTTTTAACTGAGTCAGATCAGAGAATTGAGTGATTTTGCCCATCTGTGGCCCAAATTTGATGTTTCTATAGGCTACCTCGTAATTTTAAGAGTTAGACGGTGGGCTTGAACCCGTCGTAAATTCCCTCGCTTAGCACTTCCTATTTTCTTTCAGCATTCCATTCCTGGACTCATAAGAAGGTTAGAAGAAAAAATCCAGCGTAATCCTTGGAGCCGATTTTAAGAAAAACACATTTTTTATCGAAAATTTGAGAAATCACGGAATTTGTTCGCACTCCTTCAGGGCGAGGCATGATTATTTGATTAAAACAAGGTTTCTTAGACATTGTCGAATGGTAAAACCATAACAGTCAAACCTTTCCATGAATACTGCCCGAAATAGTAATTCAACTCCAGAGAAATGGATTTGTGAGGGAAAAATGAAATTAATAGAAAAACTGATTTCTTTGCAATCGATTAATTTTATCGATAATTATTTAATTTTAGTACAAAAATACACTTTCCAACATTTAAAAATAAAGTCTGCGAAAACAAATAATAAAATCAAAACCAAAGTTACTCGTTACCGGTAACCAACAAATTAGAAATGAACGCTGTTATATTCTCGGACTGCAGTCAGTAATTTATAGCCATAATCTGGATGGCATTTTGCAACTTTATATTTTACCCAGGTTATTTTAAAGTCATGATGCACGGATTTCATGGCCTGTTCGCTAAAAAAGCCTAATCCTCTTATTGTTTTTGCACAAAACTCAGGAACATGAAAGAATACAGCGTGGACTTTTGGTGTCACACTAATCCAGAGATCTTGATAGCTTTTTTTGAACATTTCAATCGCTGTTAAGTAGTTTGATTTGAGATCAATTGAAAAACACGATTCAACCACTGTTCTAAAATCTTGGAAACATATGAAAAAATTCAAGTATCTCGGTCTGCTTATTTCTCGCAAAATGTCAATTTTCTCTAGTAGCAGTTTGCATGTGTAGTATCCGCAAAGGCAGGGGCCCCATGCATAAAGTCTTGGGTAACACTGCACCTTTTTGCCCACTCCCGACATTCAAAGTCGTACCCTTTTTTCATCCGATTGTACAGAGTATTCACAACACCAAGCATTAAATGCAATTCAGGGGGTGCAATGATATCAAGAATTGTCTGGTTTCATCCGTGCCTCTTTTTTTCCTTCCTAGTGTAATAGTTTTTCGGTCCTAGGACCATGAATCATTTTCCTGGCAGTTCAGTGTAGGCTTGGGCTACATTGAAAGTTATTTTTCTTATATGGGGTTTTTGGTGGCGCTCAGCTCGCGCACCTAATGAATTCTCCGATGGAGGCGATGGCTTCCTTGGGATGCTCTGCTTGTTTCTTTATCATTTTACGCCTACTCTCTTTGGCTACTTCTTGTAGGTTTTCTGCGATGGTGTCGTTCCTGAGAGTTGAGTTTCTTACGAACCAAGGGGCTGCAGTAATTTGTCTAATGTATTGGTTTTGTCTCGTCCGAAGAATGTCTTGAACTTTTGGAGATCCCCTGCACCAGATTTCCTGGCCGTATGTAGCTGTTGGCAGAATGACTGTTTTCAGGATCTTAGTTCTGTTAGT
The DNA here is from genome assembly GCA_910593695.2 of Ocypus olens. Taxonomy (NCBI): domain Eukaryota; kingdom Metazoa; phylum Arthropoda; class Insecta; order Coleoptera; family Staphylinidae; genus Ocypus; species Ocypus olens. The sequence continues at coordinate 7,827,619 of OU343054.1, read as the reverse complement.
TGGGCTAAGAGTGCTGCCTTCATTTAGGATTGGATATAGCTTTTGGGTTCTGGATTTAGCGAGTTTGGTCCTGCCCTTGATGTGGTTTACGAAGTTGAGATGTTTGTCGAGGGTGATTCCGAGGTATTTGGCTTGACGGAACGTTTTGATATATTTATCCTTAAATTTGATGGTGTTATTTTTTGGATTTTTGGGGCCAAGCAATAGGAATTCTGTTTTTGACTCATTTATTCTGATCTTCTATCTAGATGTGTACCTAACGATATGGTTGAGTGCGTCTTCCATTTTGTTTATAACGGACTCACTGTTATACCCAGTCGCCAGGAGGGCAGTATCATCAGCGAATTGGAAGGTTTGGATACCCGATGTTGGAGAAAAGGTGGGGAAATCCGCCACGAAGATATTGTAGAGCCCTGGGGACAGGGGCGAGCCTTCTCTGGCAATCTTCCACGACGAAAGTTGCTGGTTCATCTTCACCTGAAATTTTCTGCCATTGAGCCAACTTTGTATTAGTTTGACTAGCCAGGCTGGGAACTTAAATTTGTCCATTTTATAAATCTGAGCGTCCTTGCAGACCCGATCGTAGGCTTTCTCGATATCACGTCGGGGTCGGTTGTTCTGCTTCGCTACCTCCACCAGATAAGCGGCTTGATGAACGGTGCTTTGCATCGACCGGAATCCGAACTGGGAGGGCGGGATTATGTTATTATCCTCTGCGAATTCCTGAACGTCGTCCTTGATAATGCGTTCCGTGATTTTAGCGAGTCCAGCAAGCAGGCTGATCGGCCGTCTATTTATAGGCTTGGAGGGATCTTTGCCTCCTTTCGGGATGGTGATAATCTGCGCCATTTTCCATAAACTCGGAAAATAGCCGTTAGCCCGGATACTATTGATCAGCCTAATTAGGCGCTTCAGAGGTTTTTCCAACAGTAACTTGATTGCTCTGTTTGGGATATCGTCGGGTTTTTTGTCTGAAGTACAAAGTTTTTCCTAATCCCTGTACCACCTTTTGTTGTTGGAGACGATTGGAGTATTGGGGTTTTTCCGTCTACCGATTCTTTTAAGAAGCTTCCAAAATTGACCAGTCTTCTCATTGGTTTCCTGGATTGTGGCACTTCAAGTTTCCTCCTTTTTTCTAGCGGTCATACTCTTGACCTCCCTCTGCAAGGAGTTTAGTCTAACTTTGTCATCTCTATGTCTGGTTTTTGCAGAGTTTTTTTTTAAGTAACATTTTTTCCTCTGCATTTAATCCGAGTTTGTTCACCGTCGAAGTTGTAACCGTTGTTTGGCAGCTTTTTGGAAGAGATGAAATTTCATCCGTGAAGGCTTTAGTTTCATTATCAATGTCTTCCTTCTTTAGTGAGTTGCTCGGGGCAGAAATCTGGTTACTTAGGTAACTGAATTTAATCCAATCCATTTTAGTAGATTGATATACTGCGCTGGGTCCTTGGCCCAAGTATAGGATGACAGGAAAGTGATCTGACTCCAGCGCGAAGCTGGTTTGTACAGATGAAAGGTCTTGCGCCCCGTAGGAGAAGAAAATATCGATAATGTCACCTGTTTTTCCAGCAGGAGGGATTGAGGTAGCGTCCTCCGGGCTCGGGCCTTGAGCAGTGCATCGTCTCTCAGGATACCCGCAATTACTCTTCCCGATGGGTTAGTCTTGCGGCTCCCCCAGATATGGTGTTTGACGTTCAGATCCCCGCCAATGATGGTGTTGGGATTTGATAGTAACGACTTGAGTTCATCTACGTCAACGGTGGAGTCAAGTTTGGAGTATACAGCTATGAAGTTGGTAGTGGTCCGGTTGAATGAGGTTTCAATGCCTACTGCTTCGAAGGAGGAGTTGTTATACTGGATCTTTTGAGCTGACATACTAGTGCGATAATAGATCGACACCCCTCCTTGTGGTGCACCTGTCCTGTCTTGCCTGACAGAGGAGAATCCGGGAATACGTGCTCAAGAGCCGGGCTTGTGGTGAGATGGCGATCTCATTCTCTTCCAGGAAAATTTTAAGTTCTTCTAATTTATTCTTAACTCCATTCGCGTTCCAAGTAGCGATCCTCATCTGGGAGTGGGGGAGAGAGGCGTGATTAGCCATTGAGAGCAGCCGGATTTTTAACCATTTGGGTCAGCATCTCCTGAACGATTTTTTTGATTAGCTCCTCTAATGCGGTGATTCTGTTTTCAGTGGGCGTGGCCTGGGCTATGGCTGCTTAGGTTTTCTCCTTCTGCACTTGGGCTTTCTCTAGTCTAATTCTCTTCGCTTCCTCCTTAGCTTTCGAGATGTTGATCGGATGGTGCCTGCACGAAGTGGAGTAGGCAGCGCAGTTGCCGTTGCAGTTCGTACATTTGAGAGTTTTCTCCTTCTTATCCTTTAGTGGACAAGTAAACGTGTTGTGATTTTCGGCACAGAAAGTGCATATAAAAGGGGCGGAGCAACGGAATTGAACATGTCCGTATTGTGACAGCGGTAGCACTGACTCCCAGACGTCGCTTTTCGTTTGGGCTCGACCTTGACACGGTGGTCAAGCAGGTTCGTAATATCAACAATATCTTTACCTTCTGGCGTTTTGGGAGAGCTGACCAAGACCAATGGGTAAGTTCTGGTCGCTGTTTTCATTCTTTTAACCGAATTAAAGACGATACCTTTTTCCGCTAGAGCGTCAGCTACTTCTTCGTCTGAATAAACAGTCGGAATCCCTGATAACGACTTGCAGCTCCCTGTCCACGGGCAGAAGGAAGTGGTCCTGTTCGATTTGCATCTCATCCAGCAGTTGGATGGTTTTACGGTAATCATTACTGGTAGCTATAAAGATGTTGGTCTGTTCGGCGCGGTTGGTGTATTGGATGACCTCTAGTTTATTGGCTTTAAGTGTGGCTTGGACCAGCTTGATTTTATCTTTTTCCGTAAGGACGATCGGAGAAGGTCTTTTTGGTTTGGTTTCCGCGGGTGCAACAGAAGGGGCGGAGTTTACCTGTGCTACGGGGATCCTGAGCCCGGTTTCAGTGGTCCTAAACTCCGTGGGAGCAAGTGCTGCTATGGCCTTCGCAGGTTGTGGTTGGCTTCCCTGCTGGCTGCGTAGGTTCTCTATCCTACGTCGGGAGAGTATCTTGGTGTCGGTTTTGTGCATTTTAGCGTTGGGTTTGGTATCCGTTTTATTTTTCCGCTTATATATGACTGTTTTAAAACCGCCCTCTTCTTCTGAACCGCTCATCTTGGCCTCCAGGGCATTGATGATTTTTAATTGTTGAGCCAAGATGGCTTTGTCGTTCTTAATTTACTCATTTAGAGCGTAGATCCTCTCGGATTTGCTATTAAAGTTCGCATTCCTTAGACATTGCGAGTCGTTCTCCAAAAAGTCGTCATCACTTTCAACAGGTAGGATTTCCTTACTTGGGTCTGTAGAAAAGGACACAGAATCCATTTACATCTCATCATACAGAAGAGGGACATAGTGTGGTCGTGTATTACCACCTCACTGACGGGAACTGCACGTGTTCGCTGCTGACACTGCACTGATGGCTGTTGGCACTGAACACTGTTGAAAACTGCACACGTGTACACTCGTTCACTGCCGGCGGTGCACTGTGTTTGTTCCATGCCTCTTGAGAGAATGGGCGCATTTAAACAGTTTCTGCTTTTTCATCAAGAGACTTTTTGAAGTACACTTTTCCCATTCTACATAGTTTTTTTTTGCAATTGTCTATCGTTCGTTTTCCACAATAAGTATCCAAGTTTTCTTTACCGGTAAAGTACCAGGTACATGGGAAGCTGCTTATATGAGACATGATTTCCACTAATACATTAGCAAGTTTCAAATCAGTCGCGATCGTTCCCGGAAAATGATTTATATGCAAGACGGACCATAAATGATAAACATTTTCGTAGTTTTCTTGCGTCTCTACAACTACTGCCAAAATCCTTGAACTTTTTTGCAGCTAAGCCCTCTACATACTTTTGGCGAAGATCTCTTACAACAGAATCAGGTGTTTGCACTGAAAGACGGATTTTCAGGAACCTTCCCCCACCATCTATACCGAATTTTAAATGAGGATCATCAAGGTTTCGAGCTTCTTTTACGCGATTTATCAAGGCTGAGACATCTTTGCAATAGACCAATACTTCTGCGGAACTTGTTTTTTCGCCCGCTTTAGACGTTATTCTGGCACATTTTTGTAAGTCAAAAAAAAATTCATCCAGCCTATGTCGGTATGTGGATAGCTTCTCTCTTAAATGTGGTTCATACAGATCTCTTTTCTGAGAAGCCGCACGCAAGTCTCGGACCACTCCTTGGACTACGTTGGCGGAAAGACCATAATTTGTCCCTATTTTCGAAACTTCTTCTGCAGAAATCCGTTGAGGGCATGGAGTCTGGCTGCTTGGTTTTGGGACGACTTCAATATTGAGAGGTCTACCATGTATCCGGAATAATTGAGTCTGTGCCATTTGGACCACTAATTGCAAATATATCTTTTATCAAACAACTCGCCAAATGTTCTTTTTGTTTTTTAGGGAGTGATTTACTCACGTGTTCCTGGAAACTCGAAAGAATTTTCAACAATGTCCAACAAACCTTGTTTTAATCAAATAACCATGCCTAAAAAAATTCTGTGATTTCTAAAATTTTCCATAAAAAATGTGTTTCTTATCAAAATCGGCTCTAAGAATTACGGTGGATTTTTTTTCTGAGCTTCTTATGATTCCAGAAATGGAATATTGAAAGAAAATTGGAAGTGCTACGCAAGGGCAATTTACGACGGGTTCAAGCCCACCGTGCGTTATGACCACTTTTTCTGAAATAACAATAATAGTTTCAACAAAGCATGGCTAACTTGATTAGTTTGGGAGATCGGGCGTTTGTTCAATTTTTGGCTATTTTGAAATACTTCCTTTTCTCAATTACTGTAAGATATACAGAAAAACAGTTAAATCGTTATTCGTGTGGTGTTTTTTGCAGAATTCATTGGTTTATTTTGACATTTGACCATCTTAACATGTTGCTTATTCAAATTAAATCACGAGAAAGATTATTATAAGCGATTAAAATCTGTAAAGGTTGAAAGATTGAGATTGTTAAAAAGCGTGTTAAATGAATTAAGTCTCCCTTTTTGTGAATACATGTATAGATGTAAACTCATCAAATTACCAGTTAGTAAATGCAACTCAATAACATAAATAATATATATATATTTAATCTATCCCTTCACGTCTGTACTCATTCTTTAGAACCAAAGAAACGGTCGAAACTGGCCAGAATACATACAATTTGTGAAACCAAGAGTTAACTGTATTACTTCTATATGTATGTTTCACCATAAGTTAAATAAGAACCTAATTCAAGAAATATTAATACCATTTTTTGCATAGTCTGTCCTTATAGTCGGTGTTTAAACCATAGGGTTAGATCTGAGGGACTTAAATGGCACAGTATGTTTGTAGAGTGAATATTGAAATTTTAAGGGATGATTCCATAAGGCAAGAAAATGGATTATCTTTAATATTTTTTTATGTAAGGGTATAATCATCATTAAGATTTAATTTTTGGAAAATTATTAATACAAATGTCTACGAGAGAATCGTAGTTTCCTTAATTTGCTTAATTCTGTACGTAACCATGGTAACAGGTGTCAATAAGAACAGCCATTTATAAAGTTTATATAAAATTTGTTGTCATTGTCAGTGTTTGCGTGTTACAAAAGTGTTCAATATGTACCTTATCTAGAGTTGCCATTAGTCCCGATATATCGGGACCGTCACCGTTATGGACCTCCTTGTCCCGACATCCTGACAATTTTGTAATATACTATTACGAGCTTGGCTCAAGTACTGAAGTAACGCCATCTGTTAGCGCAAGATGCAGTCAGTTTTATTTATATCAATAAGTTTATGTTTACAAGGTTGTCTCACAGATGGCGTTGCATTTGCAAATCCTGTAACGACAATGCAAGCATCTTCTAGATCTAGCGCCATAATTAGAGGAAATTTCCAGACTTCTCAGTGGTACGGAGCTGCAATTATAATATTTAAGCAATGTCCCGACGAGGTCCCAGCTAGATATGGTAACCCTAACCTCACCCGACGTTGCGGCTGCAGCAAATAGTGCTATTAAGAAAAGTAATATTCATGTTAATTACACTGAGCAACAAAAAATAATATTTCCTGTTGCATGAGATTTTCCAACTGATTCTGGGTATTTTGGCAATGCTGATTTCAAATCTAAAATCAGTTTTCTCCTGCAAGCTACGGTTATCATGCAATTTGACATTTTGAATTGTCATTATTTATGTAGTTGGGTGTTGAATTTATTTAATTACTCGCCAATGAATAACGTCAGAATGATGGGGTTGGCCTACTTTTTGAGCCAAATATTTCACAAATAACCTCCAGTTTTCTAAATTAGAATAAAACACTTTAACTTTTTTATACCACTATATTTTGTTTATGTGACTATAGTTTCGACCATTCACTGATCATTTTCTAACATAAGACTTATGTTTGAAAATGACCAGTGTACCACGAAGTAAACGCCGCCAACATTAAACATTTTCTCCAGTTTTCTGTTTTTTTTTATATATTTGGACAAGTGCCGAGGAATAGCTATCCAATCACGCGCGTTCGGCAGTTTAGACATCTATAATTTTCGCCTCATTTTTTGCTTTTCTTAAATTTAGTTCACCATATGTTTGTAGCAAGAAACCTCACGTATAATCTGCTGGTTTTTTGTTGATATTTCGAATAGAAGTCGATCTAGCGTGTTCCGGCGCATCATAAGTTGCCGCGTAAATATTCCGAAATTGGCTACCTTCTTCGCCCCGAAAACACACATTTCTTCTCAAACGTGCCGAAAGAAAAACAATCCTTAGACGCGTGTGTAAGCTACGAGCTTTTGATTAGTGGAACATTGTTGTCTTTCCATGAACTGGCTTGCAACATGAGTATCAAGGTCCATTTCTTGAACAGTCACTTTGATACATTCCCGGAATTGGTCGACGTGGTGTCTCATCTGATTGCCGAAATAACATGGCGTAGACTTACCTGATTCGCTCATTACTTTTACAGCCTAGGCATAAATAAACATTTTTAAATCCTAGTCCACAAAAGTGATATTTCACTACCTAAAAGCAGTTCGAAAAATCTTACATTTCATATCAATCCGCGAAAAAAACAATTATTTTATGTTTCATATTTAATAAACTTTCATGTCCATTTCAAAATTTCCTTTTTACTGCAAAGTGCCATTTTGATAGTAGTGCTATATTTGACGGTTCGAAATTGTCATTTTTAGCAGTTAAAATTGACTTTTAATATCAAAAAATGTCGTCTTTGATAGTAAAAAAACATAATTTTTGGCAGCTGCAAATTTCTTTATTTACCGTTGAATCGTGCCGTTTGTCGTTTGTTGTAGCAGATTTGCAGAATTTTTGACAATTCTAAATTGTTGACGGTTAAAAATGTATCTTTGTACTATCGAAAAATGCCGTTTCTGCCAGTAGAATTGCACAATTGTTGACAATTTATAATTGTTACTTTTGGCCGTCGGAATTTTTCTTTTTTAGTATTGAAAAATGCCGATAGTGATAGTAGGAATGCTTAAATTTTGACAGTTAAACATTTCTATTTATTGTTGCCGGTTTCAGTAATGAGCCATTTTTGACAGAACTGAATAGTTTTCAGCAATTGAAAATTTCCTTATTACTGATAAGATGGCATTTGTGATAGTAGTGCGATTTTTGACAGTTCGAAATTGTCATTTTAGCAGTTGATTTTTTTTTAAATCAAAAAATGCCGTCTTTGATAGTAAAAAAACGACAATTTCTGACAGCTGCAAATTTCTATATTTACCTCTGAATCGTATCGTTTGTGGTTGCAAAAATGCAGAATTTTTAACAATACAAAAATGACAATTTTCTTTTTTAATATCAAAAAATGCCGTTTTTGATTGTTAATATCCACAATTTTTGGCAGATGTTAATTTCTTTATTTACCGTTGAAATCGTACCGTTTATGGTGGCAGAAATGCAGAATTTTTGATCATTCGAAATTGTCATTTCCTTTTTTTTTAATATCAAAAAATGCCGTTTTTGAGTAAAAATCCACAATTTTTGACAGCTGCAAATTTCTTTATGTGCCGTTTGCGGTGGCAAAAAATGCAGAATTTTTGACAATTCGAAATTGTCCTTTTTGACGGTTATTTATTCGAAGTTTCTGTATTTGCCCTCCCCTGGAAAAATTTCTGCAGACGTCCATAGATGATTAAAATTACAATCTGTTATTTCTGACATTGACATAAGAGCCCTTTTTATTTTATCATTATGTACTAGTAAGAAAATGTACGACATTTTGACCTAAGAACTAACTGTTTTCATACAGTGGACAAAAAGTAAATTATTGACAATAACTGCAATAATTCTGCTTATTACTCTATTCACAATTTTTTTATAAAATATTCATTGGGTGTAATTGTAACGCATGAAAACTAATACAGGGTGTAGTATAACAAAACGGAACATAGGATTTTCAATGTTAATTTCTTTATACTGGAATATTATCTACCCTGATCATTTTAGAGGAAACATGTAAATAAATGTTTTGTAGAGTAAACATTCCTGCATGCAGTCAGGCTATTATTTATTTTTTAGCATTCATAGAAACTCTAAAAAATGATAAAATAAAAATGATTATTTTCACGAAAATAATGGTTGCCGTGAAATTAAATAAAAACGGTGCGCTGTTGATTTGTTGACTTCTGTCAGGGAAGATAATATTCCAGCATTAAGAAATTAACATTGAAAATCCTATGTTCCGTTTTGTTCCACTACACCCTGTATAATATAAAGCCTTTTGCTTCTAAAATATCGTTTTTTTTGAAGAAATTAAAAGCTCATCAAAAAATTTGTATCTCGAAATACCAATAACTCAATATTTGTCTGATTTATCCGATGGGGATTTTTTGAAGGCTGCTATGAAAGAATACAATCTTGAAAAATGATAATTATATAGATTTCCAGCAAAGAACACGTTCCACATGATAAATTATAGAATTATTAATGTGCGATTTTCCAATAACAAATATTCAATTATTTATGTGTGATTTATAACCGAAAGGTTCTTGCATACCAAACAGATAAATAACACCAACAACAACGGTTTACATTCACCACAACCGAACCCAACCCATCCAGCTTATGTCCGTTGCGCATAAAAAAGCCCTTAATTAAAATCCATTAGACTAAAAGAATCGTATCGTCTAATATTTCTATACGCAGCACATGCCAAACAGGGACACCCTGCAGAAAAAAAATAAATCATTTAAAAACCGTCCCGCATAAAAAGGGTTTTTTATACGCACCTGGCTACTCTCGGGCCCTTTCATGGAGCTAAGTATGCGGGCACAAAGGGTGAAAAAAAGGATGCACAGAAAAAAGACCGGGGGACACTTTTTGCTTGAGTAAATAGACTTTTTTCTTTTATTAAGTTTCCTGTGCTAATATTACACGGACTCATTTAGGTATTTCCTATTCAGCGGATCCTAGGGACGATTTGAATTACAAAAGGACGTAATTAATTAAATTAAATTTATTACTTGGGCTTTGCTTCACGTTTTACGTTTATACTTGGACACTTTTATCCTGCACAAATATTAACACTTAATCATACCCCTCTTTGTTTAAAATATATTTAAAATTTATGTGTATTTATCTTCTTGTTACATAATATATAAATACAATGTATTGGTTGTTACCAAACTGTTATATATAATAAATATATTTTTATATTACTATCCTTCTACCTTCAGCCTAGCCTTGTTTATTATCAATCAAATTTGCAAGACGGTTATTTTGGTACCCTGCTAAAGAAATGAGCCATAGAATTTTGTTTCCGAGTTGGCCATGCCTGAGAGAGAGAAAAACATAGCAGTCATGTCTGAGATTAATTCATTTCTTTAAATCTAATTCTAGTCTCATGACGTAATAATATGCGACATACCTCATTTATCTCACAGCCAACTCTGAAACAAAATTTTGTGGCTCACACGATATGTTGGTAATAATAATAATCTATTTATTTGTACTGTTAAATAATGTTTACACACGTCATTCAGATTAAAAAACTCTTAACTAATAACGTTACTACATAATTAAAAACAATGTATGAATAAAACACAAAAGTAATAAATATTTCTTAAAATTAATAAAACGTCTTTATATAGTAAAAAAAAATTAAAACACTCCATAGCAGGCCTAGCAAGTAATCACAGCTGTGTAGGTAATTGTTTCTTAAGCTGAAGTAAAGTTTTTTCAATTAATTCTAAATGTGCAAAACTTTTCGTAAAAATACTTTACCTACATTTTTGGAAAATCTCAGATAAATTAAGCGTTGCTTATTTTTAATTTGATTAAAAAAAAAACATAGGTCTATACAGATCTGGAAAACTCTACCACTTGATTTTCATATTATTCTATATCAATGTAAAAACAGACGAGTTATTTTTTTTTCAGTTTCCTTCAGTTGATAAAAAATACAGACAGCACTTTACTAAATTGTTTCTGTACATGTTTCACTTTAGATTGAGTTTTACTAAACCTAAAATTGGGCTCCAAAAAACCGTCGAATGGTAATGTATTTGCGTCGCAAGTACAATTCTAACCGAATATTTTTCAAAGCAGCAACAAGATGTTGAAAAACAAACAAAAATACAGCAGTTCCCTTCAGAATTTGCTAATATCATTTCCTTTTTACTTTCTCCGTTACGAATTACGAAAAAGTATTGTGATCGTGATTTTTTTACTTTCTCCGTTACGAAGTACGAGAAAGTATTGTGATCGTGATTTCTTTCAAAAAATTGTTTTACGGAAATATCCGTTTTGGGGTCCGTAGATGCCATTTCAACAATTTCTGGAAAAAAACATTGTGTCTATGTGTGTGTGTGTGTGTGTGTGTTGTGTGCCTGTGTGTATGTGTCCGTGCGCGCTGTATCTCAAAAACTAATACAACAATTAACATGAAACTTTGAACATAAGCTTTATTTGACAATTCGAAGAACTGAAAAGCTTTTGGTAAAATTCTGTACACCGGAAGTGGGTGTTTACCTTAACCGTTTTTTTTTTTGTTTTTTTCCAATATTTTTTTACATATGGAAAATTTTACGAAAACAATCAAATAAATTTTGAAGACAACGAAAAAATGAACATGTTTTGTTTGAAAATATTTTTCATTAAATCATTTTTATTGGAGAAAAAAATTTATTAATTTTTTCTTCATTTTTGGTTTATAATTATGAAACGATAATAGTTACAGCAAATTTACATGATTAATAATTGTAAAGAATTCCAAATTGAACAACTTATAAAGAATAAGTTTTTTCGAAATCTCTTTGGTTTCTGAGTAAACTGACTATTAAACTTAACTTACGTGCCACAATTTTAGGTTATGTCGCAGACGAGCGATATAAATTAAAATGCGCAAAAACTACTACATAAATTAACATCAAACTTTGAACATAAGCCTTATTTGATAATCCAAAGAACTGAAAAGCTTTTGGTAAAATTTCGTACACCGGAAGTGGGTGTTTACCTTAACTGTTTTTTGTTTTTTTCCAATATTTTCTTAAATATGAAAAATATCACAAACATATTTAAGCAAATATTGAAGACAACAAAGAAATGAACATCTTTGGTTCGAAAATATTTTTCATAAAATCATTGTTATTCAAGAAAAAAATGTATTAATTTTTTTTTCATTTTTCGTAAACAATTATGAAACGCTAATAGTTACAGCAAATTAATATTAATAATAATTGTAGAGAATGCCAAAATGAACAATTTATGAAGAATAAGTTTTTTCGAAATCTCTTTAGTTTTTGAGTAAACTGAGTTTTTGAATTTAAAGTACATTTTTCCATCTTTCTAATTTTGACGTTTTAAACGTCAGTTTCATCCGAGTTTACAAAACGCTCGATGTACATATAAAATATGATTTAAATTGAAAATAAATCATGGAAGCGTAAATACAAATGATACCATCAAGTCGGAGAAAGTAACATGATGGCCACATCACCATTTTTTCTCTACATAACTGTCTGTCCGCGCTGTATCTCAAAAACTAATACAGAAATTACCATGAAACTTTGAACATAAGTGTTATTTCAGAATCCGACTGGAAATAACTCGAAAGCGTTTGCTAAAATTTCGTATTTCCGAATATTTACCTTAACAGTTTTTTGTTCTTTTAGCCTTTTTTGGAGTTCAGGACAATGTTTTCAGATCTTTTTTAGGTCTTTTTTAAGGACTTTTTTTATTTGAGGATTTTTTTTTCAGGACTTCTAACGATTTTTTTTTACCTTATATTTTCAAAATTTTATTAACACGATTTTTTTTCAGGAATTTTTTCTCCAGACGTGTTCGGAACTCTCTTAAGAACCCTTTGTCCAGGATTAATTTTTGGTATTTTTTCAGAATTTTTTTTTTTAATTTTCTTCATAACATTTTTAATTTTATTTTTAGCATTTTTTTTTCAAGACTATTTTCAAAACTTTCTATTTTAAAATTTTCAGGATTTATTTTAGGCTTTTTTGCAGGACTATTTTAACACCCTTTTTGGGGTCAATTTCTTCAGATCTTTTTAAGTGATTTTTTTCAAAATTATTTTTTTTTTTAATTTTCTTCATGACATTTTTTATTTTATTTTTAGCATTTTTTCAAGACTTTTTATTTTCGGATTTTTCTTAAGGATTTATTTTAGGCCTTTTTTCAGGACTTTTTCAACACTGGGATTTCTTTTTCGGGACAATTTCTTCAGAACTTTTTTTAAGGACCATTTTAAGGACTTTTTTAAGGACTTTTTTTTCTATGAGGATTCTTTTTCAAGACTTTTTACGAAATTTTTTTCAAGACTTATTTTTAGGACTTTTTCTTTCAGGACCTTTATTTTCAAAATTTTATTAACAGGACTTTTTTTCTCCAGACGTTTTCGGGACTTTCTTAAGAACTCTTTGTTCAGGATTAAGTTTTGGGATTTTTTTCAGAATTTTTTTTTTAAGTTTTCTTTATGACATTTTTTATTTTATTTTTAGCATTTTTTTTTCAAGACTATTTTCAAAACTTTTTATTTCAGGATTTCTGTTAGGGATTTATTTTAGGCTTTTTTGTAGGACTTTTTTCAATACTCTGGGATTTCTTTTTCAAGACAATTTCTTCAGATCTTTCTAAGGACCATTTTAAGGACTTTTTACAATGCTTTTTTCAGAATTTTTTTTGTTTATTTTGTTTACTTCAGGGTAATTTTTCAATACTGTTTTACAGAACAATTTTTTGTGATATCTTTATCTGAACTTTCTTCAGGACTTTTTAGGACTCTTTTTCGGAACATTTATTTCTGGTATTTTGTATGAAGACTATTTTTCAGGACTTTTTTTCACAGCTTTTTTCAATACTCTTTCTTACGATTTTATTTCCAGGACTGTTCCTCCAGGATATTTTTTCGGGACTTCGAGACTTTCTTAGGAACCTCTTGTTCGGGACTTCTTTTAGGATTCTTTTCAGAATTTTCTTCATTGCTTTTTTTTTAAAGTAATCATATTTTTAAGAGCAATTTCTTCAGAAGTTTTTCAGATCTTATTTAACAGGGTTTTTTTTTTAGAAATGTTTATTGTGGGATTTTTTTACGATGTTATTCTCATAGCTTTTTTTTAAACTGTTATTACAAGATATTTTATCAGCACTCTCTTTCGGGACTTTTTTCAAGACTTTCTTGAGGAGTTTTTTCAGGATTTATTTTAGGACTCTCCTTGGGGACTCTTTTTTAAACTTCTTTCGGGATTTTTTTAAGGACATTTATTTCTGGTGTTTTATATGAAGACTTAATTTTTCAGGACTCTTTTTGCAGTACTTTTTTCAAGACTTTTTTCACAACTCCTTTTCACAACTTTTTAACAGTACTCTTTTTCAAGACTTTATTTCCAAAACTTTTTTACAGTACTCTTTTTCAAGACTTTATTTCCAAAACTGTTAAAACATTTATTTCTGGTATTTTGTATGAAGACTATTTTTCAGGACTTTTTTTCACAGGTTTTGTCAATACTCTTTCTCACGATTTTATTTCCAGGACTGTTCCTCCAGGACACTTTTTCGGAACTTTTTCGAGACTTTCTTAGGAACCTCTTGTTCGGGACTTCTTTTCAGGATTCTTTTCAGAATTTTCTTCATTGCTTTTTCAGAATTAATTTTTCGGGAATTCTTTTTCCTTTTCCTTCTTTTCCTACTTTTTTCAGTACTATATTTTAGGGTATTTTTGAAAGTAATCATATTTTTAAGAGCAATTTCTTCAGAAGTTTTTCAGGTTTTATTTAACAGGGTTTTTTTTTCAGAAATGTTTTTTGTGGGATTTTTTTTACGATGTTATTCTCATAACTTTTTTTTAAACTGTTATAACAGGATATTTTATCAGCACTCTCTTTCGGGGCTTTTTTCAAGACTTTCTTCCGGAGTTTTTTCAGTCTTTTTCGGACTTCTTTCTGGATTTTTTTAAGGACATTTATTTCTGGTGTTTTATATGAAGACTTAATTTTTCAGGACTCTTATTGCAGCACTTTTTTTCAGGACTTTTTTCACAACTCTTTTTCATAACTTTTTGACAGTACTCTGTTTCAAAACTTTATTTCCAAAACTGTTTCTCCAGGACTTTTTCTCAGGACCTTTTTGTGTCAGAGAACTCTTTTTTCAGGTCTTTCTTTTAGGTCCTTATTTCTGGTCTTTTTGAAGGACCTGTTTTTCAAGACATGACTCTTTTTTCAGGACTTTTTTCAAGACTTGTTCAGGACTATTATTAGGTTTTTTATGACTTTTTAATCAGGACTATCTTTAGAAATCATTTTCGAGACTTTCGTGTTCAGATTTATTAGATTGTTTTAGAACTATTAATCAGCACTATTTTTATAAATATTTTTCAGGACTTTTTTTAGCATTTTTTTTTAAGTTTTTCAGTAAACCTACAGTAAAAATTATTAGAATTTGAAAAATAATTCGTCATTTTTACATTTAATAATTTTTTCAAACGTTATTACCATTGGATCATGCGAAACTCTCGATTTAAAATATTATTCAAATTGAAAATAATGAATGAATCCATAAATATAAATAACTATTATGCCATCAAATAATCGGAGAAATTAACATGATGGCCACATCACCATTTTTTTATGTATGGACAACATCTGCGAAAGCATTCGTGTATATATTTAAATTTTACTAAGCTTTGTTTATCTGCATGTACTCAAATCAATCATGTTTATTCCCAACAAAAGGGTTGCGTTCGTTAACTATTTTGCAACCATAATTATTATTGATGAGTAACGATTTTCGGACCGGAGGGATGAAAAATCTCACACGTAAGATAAATTTCAAAAGGAAAACATATACATTACCGGCGTGAGAAAGGCATTAAAAAAACGTGAGGGGTGATTTTTTAAGGGTAGGTAAGAATCTTTTTTAGCACGGTGCTATACCGCTGGGGTACTTGTGGGAAAAAGTTACCCCCCAGATTTTTTTCGGGACCTTCTGGGTGCGCATTAAAAACCTAAATGCAAATGAGGAATAGAAAAATCCGACGGTTAATAAATTGTAGGCAATTTCTCCAGACATTTTTTTGCGTGTGGTGACGGTTTGGCCGAAAAAAAAAGCGTAACAGTTTTATAATTGGTGTTTAATTCAATTTAATAAAGGGCCCTTTCAGCGAGATCGTTATCGGCTGTAGTTTGTATGTGAATTTTTTTGTGAAGATTTTTTTTTTACACCCACGTTGTAAATCAATTTTGATTGGGGGATGTAATATAAATTACCCGCGGATTAGTTTGACTAAGGAATCGTGTTTGCTTTATGGGTTATTATGCAAATTCAATTGTGTGTAATTATACGGCAAGTTTAATAATTAAATGTAATAAAAATATACACTCTACATTGTAGTTTTTGAATTTGTTCTGTTATATTAGCAGTATAGAATAAATTCAGTAAGACCAAAATCAAATATTTTTGGAAAGAATCCTCGAACAGATTTTCTTCTATGTATAATAAAAATACACTTTTTTGCATGAAAGCCGGGTTTCAGTCGTAATTTGTTTTTGAGTAATGATGTCAGCCATTTTGTTTTTGAATGACAAGATCTTTTCATTGTCAAACTGGCAGTATAAAAATGTTGCCATCTTACGAGTAAATAACAATTGAAAGTGAGAAATTGTAAATGTTATTGCTAACGCTAAATAAACAAAAACTTCTTTAACAAGCAAATTTAATGATTAATAGTTATTTATGCAATAAGTGAGTAAAGTAGTACTTTTTTTCACGAGTAGGAAAGATTGCCACGCGAGCAATTCCTACAAGTGAAAAAAAGTTGCTTTACTCTCGAGTTTCATACAAAATTTTTTCTACGTCCGTAACTTTAAATACATTCGATAAAACCTTAATCAATTTTTATAAGTAATAATACTTTTTTTTAAATGAAGAAAATAATAATCATCAAGTTTTATTGATCGGAAACGAATGTTTGACTTTTATCGGCGGAACTTGCGGCATGTTGCGAAGCGTTCATGACACACTTTTCCCAAAACAATTTTATAGTAGTGTTAAAAAATGAACCGCTACGGCACTTTTTTTCACGCAAAAGAGTGAAAAAATGAACCGTTATGGCACTTTTTTTCACGCTGTTTGTAGAGTTTAGGAATCACATATTTTATGAACCCGAATTAATGAAAAAAACTGTACATTTTATAACGGATGTAGAAAAAATAAATGTCGAACTGCCATCCGCAGTTCGAACGTGTAGAAATTCTTCTTGAACATTTTAAATATTTTCCGGGCTAATTCTGTGCATTTTATCTCTCTCGCGGGCTAGGCTACTTTTTCGAGTGAAATGAAAAAATGGTGATGTGGCCATCATATTACTTTCTCCGATTTGATGGTATAAAAGATATTTATATTTATAGATTCATTCATTATTTTCAATTTAAATCATATTTTAAATCGAACGTTTCACATGATCGAGTGGTAATGGCGTTTAAAACGACAAAATTATGAAAGGTAAAAATTTTCAAATTCTAATCATCTTTACCGTAAATTCACTGAAAAACTAAAAAAAACAAATGCTAAAAAAAATTTCTAAAAATAGTCCTGATTAAAAATCCTAAAAATCCTAAAAAAATCTAATAAACAAGAAAGTCTTAAAAAACATTTCTAAAAACAGTCCTGAATAAATAGTCCTGAAAAACTAATAAAAGCTCTGAACAAGAAATTCCTGAAAAAAAATTCTAAAAATAGTTCTGATTAAAAAGTTCTGAAAAACTAATAAAAGCCCTGAACAAGAAAGTCTTGAAAAAGATTCCTAAAAATAGTCCTGAAAAAAATCAAATAAAAGTCATGAACAAGACAGTCTTAAAAAGATTTCTAAAAATAGAAGTAATTAAAAAGTTCTAAAAAACCGAATAAAAGCCCTAACAAGAAAGTCCTGAATAAGATTTCTAAAAATAGTCCTAATTAAAAAGTTCTAAAAACCCTAATAAAAGTAGTCTTGAAAAAAGTCCCAATAAAAAGTCCAGATATAAAGTAGAAGTAAAGAAAGTACTGCAAGAAGAGTCCTGAAGAATTAAGTCTTCATAAAACACCAGAAATAATTGTCCTCCAAAAAATCCTGAAAGAAGTCCGAAAAAGTGTCTTGAAAAAAAGTCCGGAACAAAAAGTCCTGAAAATTAATCCTATAAAAAATGTCCTAAATATAATACTGAAAAAAGTCCCATAAAGAAGGCTCGAAAAAAAATTCCCGAAAAAATGTAAATGTAATGAAAAATGTAATTAAGAAATTTCAGAAAAGAATCCTGAAAAGAAGTCCTGAATAAGAGGTTCTTAAGAAATTCTCGAAAAAGTCCCAGTCCCGGAGATAAAGTTTTGAAAAAAGAGTCCTGATAAAAGCCACGAACAAAAGTCCTGAAAAACAGTCTCCGCACAAAATACCAGAAATAAATGTCCCGAAAAAAGCCACAAAAAATCCTGAAAGAAAGCGAAAACAAGTCCTGAAGAAAGTTCAGAAAAAGAGTCTGGATGAAATATCATAAAAAAATTGTCCTTGAAAAATTGCCCTGAAAATAGCATGTTTAAAAAATAAACGAAAAAAAAACATTGTAAAAAGTCCTTAAAATGGTCCTTAAAAAGATCTGAAGAAATTATCCTGAAAAAGAAATCCCAGAGTGTCTTGAAAAAAATCCTGCGAAAAGGCCTAAAATAGGTTCTTAACAAAATTCCTTAAATAAAAAGTTTTGAAAATAGTCTTGAAAAAAATGCCAAAAATATCTGAAAAAGTCCTTAAAAAGGTCCAAAAAGGTCATAAAAAAGAGAATTCTAAAAAATGACATAAAGAAAATTCTGAAAAAAAAATTCTAAAAAAAATCCTGAAATATCATAAAAAATTGTCCTGTAGAAACAGTCTTGAAAAATTGCACTGAAAATAACATGTTTAAAAAATTACCAAAAAATTTTCTGAAAAAAGCATTGTAAAAAATGCTTTAAATGGTCCTTAAAAAGATCTAAAGAAATTGCCCTGAAAAATAAATCTTAGTCTTGAAATTTGGCCTAAATAAGTCCTTAACAAAATTCCTGAAATAAAAAGGTTTAAAATTGTCTTGAAAAAAAAAATTGCGAAAAATATCTGAAGATGCCGTTAAAATGGTCCAAAAAAGGTCATAAAACGTAAGAATTCTAAAAAATGTCGAAGAAAATTCCGAAAAAATCCCGAAATATCAAAAAAAAATTGTCCTGTAAAAAATTGCACTAAAAATAACAAAGAGAAGCATTGTAAAAAGTTCTTAAAATGGTCCTTGAAAAGATCTGAAGAAATTGTCCTAAAAAAGAGATTCCAAAGAGTCTTAAAAAAAATGTCCTGCAAAAAAGCCTAAAATAAGTCGAAAAAATTCGTCAAGTGAAATGTTTTGAAAATTCTGTTGAAAAAAAAAACTAAAAATATGTGAAAAAGTCCTTAAAAAGGTCCAAGAATGGTCATGAAAAGAGAAATTCTAAAAAATGTCATGAAGAAAATTCTGAAAATTTTTTTCTGAAAATAATCCCGAAAAGAAGTCCTCAACGACAAGTCCCGAAATTCCTGAAAAAAAATCCCGTTTTTTGAAAAGAAATCTTAAGAATAAAGGTCCGAAAGAAAAAATCTTAAAAATAAGTCTTTAATTCCTGAAAAAGAATCATCGAAGGAAGGTCTTTTAAAAATGCTCTTGGAAAAGTTCTGAAAAAATTGTCCTGAAGTACCAAAAACGCTAAAAGAACAAAAAACTATTAAGGTAAATATTCGGAAATATGAAATTTTACCAAAAGCTCTTTAGTTCTTCAAATTCTCAAATAGCACTTATGTTCAAAGTTTCATTTCGCAGACAGACTGTTATGCAGAGAAGAAATGGTGATGTGGCCATCATGTTACTTTCTCCGACTTGATGGTATCATTTATATTTTCGCTTTTATGGTTTATTTTCAATTTAAATCATATTTTAAATGTACATCGAGCGTTTTGCAGAATCGGATGATAGTAAAGTTTAAAACTTCAAAATTATGAAAGATAAAAAATTATACTTCAAATTCAAAAACTCAGTTTACTCAAAAACTAAAGAGATTTCGAAAAAAAACTTATTTTTTATAAGTTGTTTATTATGTCATTCTCTACAATTATTATTAACATAAATTTGCTCTAACTATTATCGTTTCATAATTATAAACCAAAAATGAAACAAAAATTAATTTTTTTTTTCTCGAATAACAATAATGTTAAGAAAAATATTTTCAAACAAACTATGTGCATTTCTTTGTTGTCTTTAATATTTGTTTAAATATTTTTGTGATATTTTTCATATTTAAAAAAATATTTGGAAAAAACAAAAACCAGTTAAGGTAAACACCCACTTCCGGTGTACAAAATTTTACCAAAAGCTTCTCAGTTCATCGGATTATCGAAAAAGGCTAATGTTCAAAGTTTCATATCTAATGCTCAAGAACGCTGCCTTGCATAACACCTATGTTTACTGTAATAACCATCTAGTTGTATTACCATTTCTCTTCAGCACTTCAAATTGTTTCCCGTTAGCCAAGTATTACTGAAACCACTGATATTCTACCATATTGATACAATTTTGTTCGTAATATTTAATTGCCAACATAATCAAATGCACATGATAAGTCGAGGAAAATCCCACATGTCAAAACCCACTCTTTCAGGCTGCTTGATCCTATTTGTACAATTATAGTTTTGCGTATTGACTCTCATGCATTAACTGTTTATTCCGGCAGTTTATTTGTTGTTCATGTTTAAAACATATGTTACTATCTCTTGAAGGAGTGACTACATAAACAAAAACGAGTTACTTTTGGAAGATTTGTGGTTAATTTTGTGCATTTCTCTGCAAAGTGAATATTAAAATTATTTGCCAGTTTTGTATGTTATTTCCACCTATGCAAATGCATGTTTCGTGAAATTGAGTATTAAATGTACCCCATTAATGCTGCCCATACAATTAAATAATGCGCACATTATAACATTTTCGTGAACAAAAAAGATTTTCTATTGCATAGAATATTTGATAATATCGATAGTCCATTTGTGTATAACACAATCACTAAAATATTTTTCTTTGTAGAAAACTACGTTGCTTTCGCGCATTTAAACCCTTCCTGTGATAAGATATTTTTGAGTTCTAAAGAACCGGTTTGTCTTTACGTATTTTGCTGTATACATGACAACGCCCTGCCCTCATTTTTTCTTGTAGTCCTTGCAGTAATGCGCACTAAGCTTTTATCCAGTGGTATTTGTGGTCAAGATTAATGTGCCTTCTAGCTATTATTCGGATGGACATAGTACATTCACATTTTATTCAACATGTGGAAGTCACACATTGAATTTATTTTATTAAATCATGATTCTCGTGTATAGCTTTCATATTATTTAGTTTTGCGTTCTCACTTGCATTATGTGTGAAATGTTTATGGTTAGAGCTTTATTGCCTATTTTATCATTTTTATTAACGAAAAAATGGTATTATGGCTTCTGCAGAACCGGATGACTCATTTACGCCGTTAGAATTGTTCCTTCTTTTACTATAACATTATTTATTGAAATTCCTTTTGGCCAGAAACTTCGATTTATAATTTCATTTGGAGCATTTCTAGGAATTCCGACTTTAAATAATCCATTGTCGGCGATGTATTTCTGTTGAGAAAGAAATTATTGTTATTATTATTATTATTTAAATCCATGAATCATACTCACACGCAAGTTCACAACAATATTCGCAACTAAAATCTCATTTAGAATTATATTCATCATTATCACTTTCATACTTTCACACACGGCACTAAAATGGAGCACGAAGACCGAAGCTAAGGTCTGAAAGGCCGCGGGTCGATAGCCTATTTGGCTTTACACAGTATATATTATTTTATTTTTTGTAGATTGGAATAAAACACTTTAACCAGTGAATGTTCGAAACTAGTCACATATATAAAATATAGTAGTATAAAAAAGTTAAAGTGTTTTATTCCAATCTACAATCAAGATGTACCACGAAGTAAACGCCGCCAACATTAAACATTTTATTTTTAATTTGTGGATATTTCCTATGCTAAGTATATACACAAAAAAATTGCGAACAGCAAAATCTAGTCTGGATTACTAATTACAGGTTTCAAATATCTTGGGCAAACTTTTACCCGTTCATCACACGTCGCATGAAAAAGTTTTTTCAATTGTGCTTTTTAAGATTCACGCCGCGAGCGGAGTTAAAAGAGTGTTAAAATAAATCTATTAGCCCATATTATTACAGAACATCTCGCGACTAAATTAACCGGATTATCCCTAAATATAAAATACTGAGGAGGCAACCTGTTGCTCGGGCTTTATGCCGCCGCGAGGGAATGAATAAAAAACTGGCGCAATTTCATGTAGATTAAATCCCTAGAAATTAGGGAGGAGGGCTTTTTATGTTGTGCTTTACACTAGGGTTTGATATGCATGCGTTCCGGTCTGGGTGATAATGATTCCAGTTATTAGTTTCGGAAAAACAAATTTGAATCATGAAAGCTTATAAAAATAAATTAAATATCATAAAAACATACAGTGTGTTCCATTAAAAAAAAATGTATATTTTGCGTTTTGGAACACCCTGAATAAATTGACCACAACGTCGCTACGAAAGGAAAACTAATTAAAAGCTGAAGTAAATAGAAAATTTTCTAACCGAACAAAAGAAATTGTTTCTTTCAAAATGGCGGAGGTGTGACTCTTTAAACTTGGATCTGTTTTCATATAAAAGAGTAAATAACTAAACAATTGACGATTAAAACATCCTAGTATCTTATATCAATTTGTTGCTTTTGAAGTAGTCTCTCTAAATATTGAATAAAGTACTGGGTGTTCCAATTAAAAAATACAACTTTGGTGTGTAACTCAAAATTGGAACACCCTGTATACATGAACATATTTGTAGAACATGCACTCAGACTCGATCTAAGATAATCCACCAGTAGATTGTTCTTACAGCTTTTAATGTGGGCACACTCCTCCGAGCTCAGACTGTTGGAACACCCTGTATATAATTAACTGTTACTCCATAAAATCGGATAAAGTAATACGATGGCCACATCACCATTTTTATCGAAAGCAACTATATAAATGTACAAATATTATACAGGGTTCTAGCCCCTCTAATTACAATTTAGAAGGGCTAACATTTTATCAAATCATATCAACGTACCATAACAAATAATCCTCATCCATATCAATTAATGCATACTTTAACCATTTCACCTCATAGACTTATGGTCTAGAACCCATTTACAGATTATTATGATTTCCTCTCTATGAACTTTTATTAATATTTTATATTAAAATGTGCATCTACTATTTCTTTAAATAAAGAGTTTTTATATGTTACAACAATAAACATCTGAAAAAGTAGTCAACTGATTAACGGATAGATTAAAAGAGAGGGAGAGAGATAGAGAGAGAGAGGGAGAGAGAGGGAGAGAGAGAGAGAGAGGGAGAGAACTTATTTATTCAGTAACTATTGTTACATACATTAAAGTCGAGATGGGCAAAACTGCTACTTTTGAATCACGTCGCTACTTGTGATTGCTACTTTCTCTCTAATATCAGTGATTTTAAACTGACTATGATCACGGTTAGTAAACGTCGTAGCGCCTTCTGAAATTGTTAATGGTTTCGCAAAAATGTTTTTGATATGATTCTGTTTATATTTCTCCACCTGAGCACCTAAAGAGTATTCCTTTTGATACTATACCTGTGACTGAAGGTGATGTTTTGGCTATATTATCTGCTATACCAAATAAACATATTACTGTTCTTGATTCAGTTCAAAATTCGAGAAACATTTGGATATTTTTGCAGAATCCTGTAATGAAATGTTCAGTAAATTTGATTGGTATGTGGCAACTGGCAAATGTTTTCCTATTTTTGTTTTGCTTCTGAAAAACGCATCTTTTGAAAGATGATTTGCTCTGTTCTCGAAGGATTATTTTTAAATAAAATCATTAACTAATAGAGATATGGATTTTTTTACATTTTCGTTTTAATTTGTTATGCACTTGAACAAAAAAATTAAAAAGTTCAGGCAAAATTCCATAAAAAAATATTCTCAATGGCCAAAGTACCGCTTATTCAAAATCAATTTGATTTTTGTAAATTCAACAATTTTTAATACAGATAAGGATTTTTTAAATGTTTTGTTTTAATTTTTTTGAGCACGTGAACAAAAACTTAGCAAAAAAATAGGAGTATAAAACACGCAGGAGAAATTCCATAAATAATCATCCTCAATAGCCAAAGTATCGCTAATTTAAAAACAATTTGGTTTTTGTAAATTCGACAATTTTCAATAGAGACATGGATTTTTTAAAATGTAGGTTTTATTTTTTGATCACTTGAACAAAAAGATCGTAGAAAAAAATATAAAAAATGCAGGCAAAATTCCATAAAAAATCATCCTTAATAGATAAGACAAGGCGAAGATTGTGATTGATACAGCCGGATTTTTAAATCTATCTCAACTAAATTGTTATCCTAATGCGCAAGGAATTTTTCTGGATCTGGTGTTTGGACAGAAGGAAGCTACACAAGTCTGCATAGCCGAAGATCTACTGGACGACAACTCACATCATCACATCGCCTACTCAATTGAAATAATCTGTAACCATTACTGTGTTAATCTAACATCAAAAATTGTGCGATATGATTTTAACAATGCGGACTATTTTGCTATTAATAATTTTATCGCATCATTTGACTGGTATAACTTAATATCTACGTGTTCGTGTATAGCTGAAGCTGTAAATGCGTTTTATGATATCATTCAAGCAACCGTAGCGTCTTACGTTCCAATGAAAATCATACATGAAAATAAATTTCCAAAATGGTTCAACGCGCAATTAATAAACTTAGTCAACCAAAAGAAACAAGCGCACAAACTTTATAAAAAATCTAATGAACAGGCACACTTCATTTGCTTTCAAGAACTTCGGGCAAAATGTAAACAACTCAGTAATGAGTTATATAAGCAATACATTAACAGAGTGGAGCTAAACTTAAAACACAAGCCTAAAGAATTTTGGAAGTTTGCTAATGTTTTGAAACAGAAAAATGGTTTTCCAGCAGAAATGCACTTAAATGAAAAAGTCAGTATTAACGCACAGCAATGCGCTGATCTCTTTGCGGATCACTTTTCTACTGTTTACTGTGATAATATACATAGTCCTACCACATCCGATTTTAATTCTCGTGTCGACTCGTCATTAACTTTCAAAGTTGATTTTGCAACTGTTTTTAAAGAAATTGAAGACTTAGATCCCACATCGTCTTGTGGCCCAGATGAATTGCCTAATGTATTTTTGAAGAATTGCATTTTTACTCTTACATACCCCATTACATATTTATTTCAAAAATCTATTATCGAGTGCTGTGTTCCTGACTGCTGGAAAAACAGTTTTGTAACGCCAATTCATAAAAATGGTGACCGTACTGATGTAACGAATTATAGAGGCGTTTGTATACAATCAGCAATACCGAAATTATTAGACAAAATTCATTCACAACAGTTGATTTGGATATGTAAGAATATAATTGCAGAAGAACAGCATGGGTTTTTTAGTGGAAGATCAACGACTTCTAACTTAATTCTCTTTCAACGATACCTATTACTAGTCATTGAAAATCAAGGTCAAGTTGACGCCATATATACCGACTTTGAGAAGGCCTTTGACCGGGTCTCTCATTCTGTTTTAATATACAAATTGCGAAATTTAGAATTAAATGAATCTATAATTGAATGGATAATTAGTTTTATCACTAATAGAACACAGCAAGTTCGCATCAACAATAACCTCTCCAAGATAATAAAGGTGACTTCTGGTGTACCCCAGGGGTCACACATAGGACCAATTTTGTTCTTGCTATTTATAAATGACATTGCAAATTGTTTTCAACATTGTAAGATGTTAATGTATGCCGACGATTTAAAGTTATTTTCTGTGGTAAACGATTATCACGACTATTCAATGATTCAAAATGATTTAAATCGTCTTACCGACTGGTGTTACGATAATAAGTTATATTTGAATATTAAAAAATGCAAAATCATATCTTTTTCGCGTAAACGGCAAACAAATTCATGGCAATACAAGTTAGATTCTAAGGTGGTACAGAAAGTGTCGGAGATTGATGATTTAGGAGTAACATTTGACACTAGGCTAACGTTTAAACTCCACATTAATAAAACCGTCAATACATGTTTAAAATTACTCGGGTATGTATCTAGAACAGGGAAAGATTTGTCTGTGGAATCAATTAAAATATTGTACTGCTCATTGGTAAGATCGAGACTTGAATATGCTACTATGGTTTGGACGCCACATCAAGAATATCTAATTAAGTATTTGGACAAAGTTCAAAATAAATTCTTAAGAATTGTTGCTTACAGAATGCATATTCCAATAGAATCATTGAGCTATACGAATTTAACAGTATCTCTTAAGATGCAATCATTAGTCTTTAGGCGTCACGTGGGTGACTTAGTGTTTATCTTTAAAATTGTTAATAACTTTATTTCATGTTCGGAATTGATATCAGGCCTGTCTTTTAATATTAGAACTGTCGGACCAACTACGCGTAGTATGGCTGCATTTAATATTCCACATCACCGTACCAACTATGGACTTCACGAACCACTTACAAGAGCATCGAAATTAGTCAATAAACTACAAGTGTTTAAGGGATTTAATTTATATTCTAAAAACTTAGTAGCTTTTAAGTCTTACTTGTTCACACTCGACCTGGTGCATATAGCCAAATAATGTTATATATTTTAAGATAAGGATTACTTTACTTCATAGAAATGTATATTTTAGTTATTTTGTATTTTTCAAGGGCGATGTCCCGTTAATAAATGTATTATTATTATTTAATAAATGTATTATTATATAGATTTTTGAAAATGTTGAACAATAAGATCACAGAAAAAAATATAAAAATAATCAATGGCCAAAGTATCGCTAATTCAAAATCAATTTGGTTTTTGTAAATTCAACAATTTTCAATAGAGATGTGGATTTTTGGAAATCTTTGTTTTCATTTTTTGAGCACCTTAACAAAAATATGGCAGAAAAAAATATAAAACATGCAGGAAAAATTCCATAAAAAATCATCCTCAATGGCCAAAGTATCGCTTATTCAAAATCAATTTGGTTTTTGTAAACTCAACAATTATCAATAGAGATATAGATTTTTGAAAATGTTCGTTTTAATTTTTTGAGCGCCTGAACAAGAATATAGCAGAAACAAAAACATGCAGGAAAAATTCCAAAAAAATATCATCCTCAATGGCCGAAGTATCGCTTATTGAAAATCAATTTGGTTTTTACAAATTCAACAATTTTCAATAGATATGGATTTTGTAAAATCTTTGTTTTAATTTTTTGAGCACCTGAACAAAAAATTAGCAGACAAAAATATAAAACACGCAGGAAAAATTCCATAAAAAATCATTCTCAATGGCCAAAGTATCGCTAATTCAAAATCAATTTGGTTTTTGTAAATTCAACAATTTTCAATAGAGATGTGGATTTTTGAAAATGTTCGTTTTAATTTTTTAATCACTTGAACAAAAAGATCGCAGAAAAAAATATAAAACATGCAGGCAAAATTCCATAAAAAATCATCCCCAATTGCCGAAGTATCGCTTATTTAAAATAAATTTAGTTTTTGCACATTCAACAATTTTCAATAAAGATATGGATTTTTGAAGATTTTTGTTTTAATTTTTAAGCACCTGAACAAAATTATAGAACAAAATATAAAACATTCAGAAAAAAAATTCACAAAAATCATTCTTAATGGCCCACGTATTGCTTTTTTTAAATTAGTTTGATTTTTGTAAATTCAACAATTTTCAATAGAGATATGGATTTTTGAAAAAGTTCATTTTAATTTTTTAAGCACTTGAACAAAAGCTTCGCAGATAAAATATAAAATATGCAGGCAAAATTCCATTAAAAAACATTCTCAATGGCCGAAGTATCGCTTATTCAAAATCAATTTGGTTTTTGTAAATTCAACAACTTTTAACAGAGATATGGATTTTTGAAAATTTTCGTTTTTATTTTTTGAGCACCTGAACAAAAATATACCAGAACAAAAAATAAAACGTTCAGGAAAACTTCCATAAAAAATCATTCTCAATGGCCGACGTATCACTTATTTGAAATCAATTTAGTTCTTGTAAATTCAACAATTTGCAATAGAGATTTGGATTTTTTTAAATTTTTGTTTTAATTTTCTGAGCACATGAACAAAAATATAGCAGAACAAAATATAAAACATACAAGAAAAATCCTTTAAAGATCATCCTCAATGGCCAAAGTATCGCTAATTCAAAATCAATTTGGTTTTTGTAAATTCAACAATTTTCAATAGAGAAGGCTGTAAGAGCTCTGGTCAATTGCCTGTTGAGGTCATTTGTAAAAGTGTCTCGATAAATATATGGTCTCTCTCTCTCAATAGAGATTTTGATTTTTGAAAATCTTTGTTTTCATTTTTTGAGCTCTTGAACAAAAGCATCGCAGAAAAAATATAAAACATGCAAGCAAAATTCCATAAAAAAATCATCCTTAATGGCCGAAGGATCGCTTATTCAAAATCAGTTTGGTTTTTGTAAATTCAACAATATTCAATAAAGATATGGATTTTTAAAAATGTTCGTTATAATTTTTTGATCACTTGAACAAAAAGATCGCAGAAAAAAAAATGAAACATGCAGGCAAAATTCCATAGAAAAATCATCCCCAATGGCCTAAGTATCGCTTATTTGTAAACTTAATAATTTTAAATAGAGATATGGATTTTTGAAAATATTTGTTTTCATTTTTTGAGCACCTGAACAAAAATATGGCAGAAAAAACATGCAGGAAAAATTCTATAAAAAATTATCCTCGATGGCCGAAGTATCGCTTATTCAAAATCAATTTGGTTTTTGAATAACTCTTGAATAAAATAGCATATTTCAAAATTTCTTCCAGAAAATTATTGCATTTATCGATTAAATGTAGATAGAACCAAAATTTTATTTCGTCTTCAATTGTTTTTTTTTTCTATTTTTTGAGGATAAATCTTGAACGCATTACCAAATTTGGCAAATTTTTGTAGCAACATGTTGTAATCAAAAAGATGCATATAAGACCCAAAACATTGTAGTTCAATTGTTTCCTGTTTTATGTGGATAATTTTTGCACGATAGGACAGATTTTGAAAATTCTCTCAGCAAAGTGTTATATCCATTGGACAGACGTAGATAAGAATTAAATTAAATTCCCCGTTCAATTATTTTCTATTATTGTTGAGGATAACTCTTAAACGAAAACAGATTTCTGAAATTCTTTTAGCAAAATGTTTTGATAAAAAAGATTAAATTTCAGGTGTTCTAAAAGATAACTTTTGAACAGATTTGTAAAATCTGATGATGTAGGTGAAACCAAAAAAATTAAATTGTTTTTTGGATTCCAGATGATAACTCTTGAACGGATGATCAAATTCGGAAAAATCTTCCAGCAAAATGTTGTACTCGTCGACAATATTCAATAGAGATATGGATTTTTGAAAATGTTTGTTTTAATTTTTTGAGCACCTCCAACAAGGAGGAGCATTTGGAGATTTTCGTAGTTTGGTAAATTGCTATTACTTATTTTTTTTCAGTTCATGAAGTTTGCAATTTCGAAATTGATTTCGTGGTGTTATTTCAAAATGTATGTTTAAATATTCGCACTGAATCTTAAATTAAAATGAACTTTGAGTAATTTTGAGTTTACTATTTGTAGCAATTGTTTTTATATACATGAAAATCGTAATTAGAACATGAGTGTAAGAGTAAATGGGAGTATACAGTATTGAATATAAAATAATATTTAGAAATGCTATTCTCTATTGTCTTCTTATGATCACGTTTTTTAAGTAACAGGTCGCAGATTTAGTAGCAATCACTATTTAGGTAACAGTTGTGATTTTAAGGAGCAATCACAGTTTAAGTCACAGTTTAAATAGCAGTGATTTTAAGTAGCGGTGATTTTAAGTAGGAGTGATTTTAAGTAGCAGGGATATTCGCCTATTATTAACGATAACGACCTGTGATTTTTCAATACTAGTGTCTTCTTATGATCACGTTTTTTTAAGTAACATATCGCAGTTTTAGTAGCAATCACTGTTTAGGTAACAGTTGTGATTTTATGGAGCAATCACAGTTTAAGTCACAGTTTAAATAGCAGTGATTTTAAGTAGCGGTGATTTTAAGTAGGAGTGATTTTAAGTAACAGTGATTTTAAGTAGCGGTGATATTCGCCTATTATTAACGGTACCGACCTGTGATTTTTCAGTACTTGTGCAAAATCATACGTACGTGAAATATCGCCCATCCCTACATTAAAGTTTTTGTACAATTCTATTATTATAATGTTACTAAACGGGCTGTCGTTGCCCTCAAAGATTAAGATGATAAACTAAATTAATGAAAACTACGTATCGCCACATATTCATTAATAAATTAATAAAAATAAAACTCGAATTTAAATAAAACAATTAAATCGTTTCAATTTATTTAAATTAAATGGAGAAGAAAACCGTCAAGTAAATCGACATACATTAAAATATGTTAAAGGTTTTGAGAGAATTTAGAGTTAACAACGAAACATACTCATAATACATACGTGTAATATTTATTGATGGTCATGATACAGAATTATTGTAAAGAGCCCCGTAAACTTCAAGTTGGCTTTGGGAATGAAAATAAAATCTACTATTGCTGTTATTATTAAACATATACAAAACTCAATTTAATTTAATGTACATCATCAATGTATTCGTATAAGAGTATGCTTGTGGTTAGTTAGACAGCCAAGTTGACAATGAGTTTAAAATCCGTGCCGGTATGTTGAGGCTTTATCAATAAAATCCGTGTATAATTAAAGGTACAGGCCAAAGTTCATATCTGGACAACATAAACAGGGCCATTTGTATTCGGGTTCACAAACATTTAACTTTTTGCGGAGCACAAACGCAGAACGAAGTTGGAGCACGGTTTATGATAACAGCTTTGTGATAATTTATCATGTTCATCGTTCAATTAATAGGAGCATTGTCCCTTTGGCTAAATGAATTTTATCCTGTCCACTGGTAGTCGCGTCCACTATCAAACATATTGCGTAGGGGTAGTCAAATATCAAAAATACAATAACACCCAGTCGTACAGTTGTATCCTTATCGTCGCTCAATCGGGATTGATTTATAGACGCGTTTTATACAGATGGTCGACCTCACTTGCATATGACAATTGTATTTTTTCCACGTATGAATATATTGAGATTAGTGACGGCCAGGGGTGACCAAACTATCCCTCATAGATTTCTATTAAAATAAACTACATTAAGCATTAATTATTTGTTTAAGGTAAAAATCTTTCTCATGAATGCGCTTAATACTGCATTCTTTTGCAATATTGCGTAATTGCAATTGCCCTTCTACATTTAATTTTGGTGTTTTTAATCAAATTTTGGTCACCCCTGGATGGACGAGAGCCTCCAGCTGTTATTCAGAACAGTGGACACTGCATTATGCAGAATTACATTAGGTCAATAGCTCCCCCAAAAAACAAGTCGCGTGGCCCCTTTTTGTCCGTTTTAATACGCCCGTCCACCCCAGTGTCCGGTACCCCCAGCAAAGACCTAAATGGTACCCCGCAAGCATAGTAAATGGCCTTTTTCAATATCCACCCAGGATAATTATTAATATCCCCATTGATTTTATTGGAAGTATTACTTTATCGATCCTAGCCTAGGCCATTGTTTATGCATGATTCATCAATTTATTTTTCGATTTTTCAGTTAATATCGCCGTAACTATTTACGCCCACGCTCTATTGAATTCCATGTATGTATTTTTCTTATCATATTTATCTCTGGATAAGAAAATTATGTCGTAGGTTCATTGGCAGATTTTCAAGGGTTATATTGCTTTTTGGATCATAATGAATACTGAACGCCGTCAAAAACAATACATATTGTTGTAAATACGGTTCAAATTAGTAATTCGTTCCAAAAACTAAGAAACGCAAGGCTTAAGTTGTTACATGTTTTTATTTAATTACGTTGAAAGATTATCTAAGAGTGCCTTTACTCTAATTTTAAAAACCGATAAACATCGTTGTTAATTTTCCTGTGTAGTGTATTATAGAATACTGGACGGTAGTGATTGTAGCGTTATGTATCGATAAATACGATGGTTGAGTGTGCTATAAAGTTTTTAAAAATATTTTTTAACTGATATAACTTTGTTTACTGTATGCATAGAGGGTTGCATGGCTATGAACTGCTTACGAACGTCACCTCAGTATGGTTTTTAAACATCTTCGCAGTATTAGGTTATTGCGTAATTTATTTGTGATGATATTAACGCTATTTGTGTATTAAGTGCGCAAAGTACGGGTTTGCGATTGAGATAGACAATCGGCAAACAGGCTTTGCGCTCAAAATTACACAAAATATTGTTTCAACGACCGTTTTTGCAGAAAAATCCAAACACAATTAATAAATGTGTGTAACTAATATAAACAAATATCAACCATGTGCCATTATTTTTGCTTTGTGATGAGGTGGCGAATCTTGGACACTCGCATCTAGCGGGCGGCAGAAACAAAACTGACGTTTGTGATAGTAAATGACAGTTAATTGCGTGACATTGTTAAAATTAATAATTATGAGTGAAAAGAGTATAAATAGCAACGGCAGCAATTTTATTCTGTTGAAGTTGCTGCGAGCTCGATCGCACCGAAAAAATCAAAGATAAAGTTTGAAAAGCAGTAAGAACAATTCGATGATTCGTGCTAGAAACTAACCATTGCCAAGTACACAGTAAATATACTCTGGCCGCTCTATGAAGGCGTCTGAGGTGATTAACGAAGGATCGTAAGGGTCGCCCTCATCAGAAGTGATTGGATATTTTGTTACTTTACACTCACAGATATTTACACTTTACTTGAAAGCTATTGGTGCACAATCGGCTTCTATGTATAAATGAATAGTTTTAAAAGGTTACAGATAGTACTTCAGATGCCTTCATAGCGCGGCCACACTTTACCTACATTTATTTCAAGCGTGCGGGACAGTACTTTTCCGCACGTTTCTATGCAGGGTGTTGATAAGCAAAACGGATCATAGGACTTTCAGTGTTATTTCTTTATATTGGAATATTATCTTCCCCCATCATTTTAGAAGAAACATGTAAATAAATGTTTTGAAGAGTAAACATTTCTGCAGTCATGCTATTATTTATTTTTTACCATTCATAAAAACCCTAAAAAATGATAAAATAGAAGAGATAGTTTTCACAAAAATAATGGTTGCCGTGAAATTAAAAAAAAAACCGTGCGCTATTGATTTGTTGATTTGTTGGCTTCTGTCAAACTTATTGAATATTTCATAACTGTTAACATGTTTTTTTTTTCATTTAAAATGTATTCTATTCATGAAAAAGTGCAAATTGTAAAGTGGTGCTGGTGGCAGTTTTCGTGGAGTGCGGGATATGTTTGCCATCAGCTATCCCGATCGACAAATTCCCTCCATTGCAACGATTAATCATAAATTTGAAACGACTGGCTCAGTATTACGAAATTCTAAGAGGACATCAAAAGAAGAGCAGAATAATTTACCAACATAAAAAAAAATCTTAAAAAAAGGTCCTAGAAAAGGACTTGGTAAAAAGCCAGTAGAAAAGTACTGAAAATGGGCTTCAAAAAAGTTAGAAAAAAGGCCTGAAAAAAAGCCTGTAAAATAGTCTAGAAAAAAAGTTCTAAAAAGAGTATTTACAAAGGTCCTAAAAAAGACCCGAAAAAAAGTTGAGAAAATAGCGCTAACAGAAGTCATGAAAAAGCCTTTAAAAAGAACTGGTAAACGGCGTTAAAAGAGTCTTGAAAAATAATCCTGATAAAAAAAAACCCTGAAAAACGTCTTGAAAAAATAATTCTTATAAAAAATTCCTAAAAATAGGGTCTTAGAAAAAGTTCTGATAAAAAGGCCTAAAGAAAAGTACTGAAAAAGCCTACAAAAAAGTCAGAATAAAGACCTTAAAAAGTTCTGAATAAAGCTTGTGAAATTGCCCCGAAAAAAAGTCCTGAAAAAAGTCCTAAAAAAGAGCCCTGAAAGAAATTTCTGAAAAAAGTTCTGCAAAGAGTCCTTAAGAAAGTCCTAAAAAGATCTGAGAAAATTCCAGAAAGTAGTCCTGAAAAAACCTTAGAAGAGACCTGATAAAAGGCATTAAAAAAGTCTTGAAAAAATAACCCTGTTAAAAAATGCCCAAAAAAAGGTCCTGAACATAATAGTTTTTAAATAGCCTTGAAAAAAGGGCCCTGAAAATAAATCGAAAAATGTAGGTTCTGAAACAAAAGTCCTGGAGAAACGTCGTGAAAAATGCCTCAAAAAAGAGTTCTGAAAATAAAGCCTTGAAAAAAGTTCTGAAAAAAGTCGTAACAATAGTAATTTACGTAACAAGTTCCGAATGTGATATTCTACGGGATGAGTAGGAAGTCGCCTACGGCTCGTCCTGGATTGCTGCGCATTCAGTAAAATCACTTTTGGAACGAGTTACGTACAATATTTCTTCTACAGCCGTTTCTTATGTTAAAAAATAAAAAATCAAGAAATCGTTCCGAAAGTGAAACAAAATCGTCCCTAAAATAACTACTTTCGGTACGATCTATGTAAATGGGTACTTTCGATTTAATAAATCGTACCGAAAGTTTAATTTTCGGGATGGCTGCAGAAGAAAGTTTTGAAAAGATTGTCCTGCAAACAAATCCCAAAAAGAAGGTCCTCAACAAAAAGTTTTTAAA
The DNA here is from genome assembly GCA_910593695.2 of Ocypus olens. Lineage (NCBI taxonomy): Eukaryota > Metazoa > Arthropoda > Insecta > Coleoptera > Staphylinidae > Ocypus > Ocypus olens. Next base: position 7,793,150 of record OU343054.1, on the reverse strand, counting down.
ATAAAGTCTTGAAAAAGAAGTCCTCGGAAAAACTTTTGAAAAGAAGAGTCCTGAAAAAATATCGTTAAAGAAGAGTCCTAAAAATATAGACTTGAAAAAAAAAACCTGGAAATAGGGTCTTACAAAAAAGATCTGAAAAATCAATCTTGACAAAAAACCTGACCTAAAAAAAGTCATGAAAAAAGTCCTGAAATTTTGATTTATACTATCATGGTATTTTGTCAATTAAAAAAAAATCCCAAAAAGAGTCATGCAAAAAGCCTTAGAAAAGACTTGAAAAAAGGCATTATAAAAGTTCCAGAAAAATAATCCAGATTAAAAATCCTGAAAAAAGTCCCAAAAAGGCCCCAAACAAAAACTTTTTAAAATAAAGTGTTAAAAAAAATTCGGCAAAAGAAAAGTCTCGAAAGAAATGTCGTTAAAAAGGATCCTGAAAATAAAGTCTTGAAAAAACTCTTGGCAAAAGTTAAAAAAAACTGTCCTGTAAAAAAACCCAATAAGGGTCTTGCAAAAAGCCGTGAGAAAAGACCTGAAAAAAGGCATTAAAAAAGTTGTAAAAGAGTTCCAGAAAAATAATCCTGAAAAAAAGGTCCTTAACAAAAAGTTCTTAAAATAAATTCTTGAAAAAGAAGTCCTCGAAAAAACTACTGAAAAGAAGAGTCCTGAAAAAATATCGTTAAAGAAGAGTCCTAAAAATATAGACTTGAAAAAAAAAACCTGGAAATAGGGTCTTACAAAAAAGATCTGAAAAATCAATCTTGACAAAAAACCTGACCTAAAAAAAGTCATGAAAAAAGTCCTGAAATTTTGATTTATACTATCATGGTATTTTGTCAATTAAAAAAAAATCCCAAAAAGAGTCATGCAAAAAGCCTTAGAAAAGACTTGAAAAAAGGCATTATAAAAGTTCCAGAAAAATAATCCAGATTAAAAATCCTGAAAAAAGTCCCAAAAAGGCCCCAAACAAAAACTTTTTAAAATAAAGTGTTAAAAAAAATTCGGCAAAAGAAAAGTCTCGAAAGAAATGTCGTTAAAAAGGATCCTGAAAATAAAGTCTTGAAAAAACTCTTGGCAAAAGTTAAAAAAAACTGTCCTGTAAAAAAACCCAATAAGGGTCTTGCAAAAAGCCGTGAGAAAAGACCTGAAAAAAGGCATTAAAAAAGTTGTAAAAGAGTTCCAGAAAAATAATCCTGAAAAAAAGGTCCTTAACAAAAAGTTCTTAAAATAAATTCTTGAAAAAGAAGTCCTCGAAAAAACTACTGAAAAGAAGAGTCCTGAAAAAACATCGTTAAAGAAGAGTCCTGAAAATATAGTCTTGAAAAAAAATCCTTGAAATAGGGTCTTACAAAAAGTCCTGAAAAATCAATCTTGACAAAAAAAACCTGACCTAAAAAAAGTCATAAAAAAAGTCCTGAAATTTTTATTCATACCATCATGGTATTTTGTCAATTTAAAAAAAATCCCAAAAAGAGTCTTGCAAAATGCCTTAGAAAAGACCCGAAAAAATGCATTAGGAAACTTAATAATAAAATAAGAAAAATAATCCAGATTAAAAATTCTAAAAAAAGTCCCAAAAAGGCCCCAAACAAAAACTTTTTAAAATAAAGTTTTGAAAAAAATTCGGCAAAAGAAAAGTCCCGAAAGAAACGTCGTTTAAAAAGAGTCCTGAAAATAAAGTCTTGAAAAAACTCTTAACAAAAGTTAAAAAAAAAACTGTCCTGTAAAAAAAACCAAAAAGAGTTTTGCAAAAAGCCGTAAGAAGATACCTGATAAAAGGCATTAAAAAGTCGTGAAAAAAGTTCCTGAAAAATAATCTTGAAAAAGAAGGTCTTCAACAAAAAGTTTTTAAAATAAATTATTGAAAAAGGAGTCCTCGAAAAAACTTCTGAAAAGAAGAGTCCTGAAAAAACATCGTTAAAGAAGAGTCCTGAAAATATAGTCTTGAAAAAAAAAATCCTGACCTGAAAAAAGTCATGAAAAAAGTCCCGAAATTTTGATTTATACTATCATGGTATTTTGTCAATTAGAAAAAAAATCCCAAAAAGAGGCTTACAAAAAGCCTTAGAAAAGACCTAAAAAAATGCATTAGAAAAGTTCCAGAAAAATAATCCAGATTAAAAATCCTGAAAAAAAGTCCCGAGAAACGCTCCAAACTAAAACTTTTTAAAATAAAGTCTTGAAAAAAATACGGTAAAAGAAAAGTCCCGAAAGAAACGTTAAAAAAGAGTCCTGAAAATAATGTCTTGGAAAAAACACTTAACAAAAGTTTAAAAAAGACTGTTCTGTAAAAAGAAACAAAAAGGGTCTTGCAAAAAGCCGTAAGAAAAGACCTGAGAAAAGGCATTAAAAAAGTCGTGAATAAAGTTCCTGAAAAATAATCCTGAAAAAAAGGTCCTCAACAAAAAGTTTTTAAAATAAAGTCTTGAAAAAGGAGTCCTCGAAAAAACTTCTGAAAAGAATAATCCTGAAAAAACATCGTTAAAGAATAGTCCTGAAAATATAGTCTTGAAAAAAAATCCTGAAAATAAGGTCTTACAAAAAGACCTGAAAAATCAATCTTGACAAGTCCTAAAAAAGTCATGAAAAAAGTCCTGAAATTTTGATTGATACTATCATGGTATTTTGTTAATTTCAATTACATTTTAAATGTATATACAGTGTTTTATAGAATCGGATGAAACTGACGTTTTATGAAAGATGAAGATCACAAATTATACTTCAAACTTGTTAGTTTACTGAAAAACCAAAGAGATTTCGAAAAAGTTATTCCTTAAAAGTTGTTCATATTGGCAATAAATTTGCTGTAACTAGTATCGTTTCATAATTATAAATAATTTTTTTTTTAAAAAAAAAAACAGACATTTTACGAAAAATATTTTCAAACAAAAGAAGTTAATTTCTTTGTTGTCTTCAAGATTCGTTTAAGTGCTTTTAGAGTATTTTTCATATTTAAAAAATTACAGGAGAAAGGCAAAAAACGGTTAAGGTAAACACCCACTTTCGGGGTACGAAATTTTACCAAAACTTTTCAGTTATTCGGATTATCATATAAAATGTTCAAAGTTTAATATCAATTGCTCTAATACTTTTTTTTAATACAGCGCGCACAGACACACATACACACAGGCACAAAACAAAATTCCAGAAATTGTTGAAATGGCATCTAGGGACCCCAAAATGGATATTTCCGTAATTTTTTTTTTAATTTCACGATCACGATACTTTCTCGTACTTCGTAACGGAGAAAGTAATAAGTCAATAAAAAAATACATAAGTTTGAATACATTTTGAATGGAAAAAATAAAGTAATTGCATTTAGTAATGTTAATAGGAAGAAATGAAAAATACCATACTTATTGTCGATAGTCTTATTAATAAGACAACAATTAACAAATTACTTTTTGAAATAACTACTTTCCCGGCTAATGCCACGATGAATATTGAATTATACAAAAATCGCAAATCATATTTTTTTTCGTATGTTAGTTTTCTTCAATTCTACAAATTCTTTTTCATGCTCAAAATCCAAAATTGGACGTTTTCCAATGTGCCGCTCGACAAAATGTTAAATAATACCATTATATGTCAAAATATGCATTAAAAGACGAAATATGTATTATATGGGTAAATATGCCACATATGCAAAAATATGAATTTTGATTAAAATCCTCTCTCTACACATCACTTACCCGACTAGTGATGTAAATAACAATTACAATACTTCATAAAAGTTATATTTCTACAGTATCTTATTATTATTATTAATAATAATAATAATAATAGGCCTCTATTTTCATAACCTGACATAAAATACAAATAAACCAAAATTCAAAAATTATACATAAATAAGACAGGAACTTACAAGTTATGAAAATCTCAAGGTCAGTTGAAATTAGAAATTTCCCTGTTCTTCCACTGGGACCTTGACTATATAAATAATTAATGCTTGTAAATAATATAATTTTATAATCTGATTTAATAATGAATATATTTAATATTTGTTGAATTTGGTTCTCGTTTATCACGTGGTGAAACATTTTTAATATTACTGGTTGTTGAAATTAGGCACTTGGTAGGTTTCACAAATTTTTGAAACCTACCAAGTGCCTAATTTCAACAACCAGGAATATATTTAAAATCAAACATAATTTTCTTTGCTGCCCTTCGAGTAAGAATGAATAATATTTGTTTTTAAAAACTTTAATGTTTAGACTTTTAAACTGATGAGGAACTGAATTATAAATTTCGGCAATATTGTAAGAGAAAGACTTTTTCATTTGGACAGTATGCTATTTAGGCATAGTTATTCAATTTCTTCATTGGGCGTCGTTTGTGTTGTTGGTAGATTATTACTAATTGATTATATTAATGAGTAGAAAACCATTAAGGCGATGTTATTGTCTATAACTAATTTCCCTAATTAAGTGGAGTTGCCTACCAAAATTTTAGGAGAAATCGACAATTATAACATTAATAATAACATTAAGTGTTGTATCCTCTTCATCGATAATTACCGGTCGGTTTCGAGCAACTTTGCAACAGTACAGTTGTTGATTAATTTTTTTTTTTTTACGAAAAAACGAGATCTTCTAAGACAGCGGATTCACGTTGAGTGAACGCACCCACCATCAGAAACCTCTCACCTAACCCATTCCAGGCCTTTGGCCAACCTTAGTGTAGAACAGGGGGAGGTATAAGTTAATGTCTCCACCGGGGGCAAAGCACGTGAGCATATGAGCGCAGCGTGACTATAAAGCTACGCGCACACTTGTCGAAAGCGGACGGATGTCACGCATGGGATAAAATTGCTTAACACAGTTGTAAACGAGTAAACGCACATTTATCGGTACGGCATGGAACGGCACCCAGCGCATTTGATAAATCCGTCTGATAGGCGATCAAATCCGTCCGCTCTGTCCGATGCGTGCCGATGACGACTAATGTGCTATGCTTGTCGGACTTGCCGAGAGCAGAAACAGTTGAAATGCAGTTGGTTTATTAACGGTTTTACTAGTTCCAAAATGACAAAATACTTTTCTTTAGACATACGGAAATAGTTAAAAAAATTCGCGTTGTCATTCAATAAATCTTTGAACAAATGAGTATATTCCCCAAATATATCATGTTTTAGACAGATATCATGTATCCACATTTTTCGACGGTTCTTTTTCTTGAATTCATTATTTAATTCTAACAACACAAACCGCTCTTCATCAGATGATTCCATAACTCAAACTGAAATAAAACATAAATATTCCGCACAGCCTTTATGTTCGATACCACAAAAAAACCCGATGCGTGCCGTCCGTCCACTTGTGACAAGTGTGCGCTTAGCTTTAAAGAGCTAAATGGGTATTAATTACTTAGGCACTAGCACCGAGCTAAAAGAGGAGAGGTTTTTAGTTGGTGGGCTAGATCCCGACGAATACAATACAGTCTATAGTGTCTATGAAGACCTCCTCTCCTCGCATGAAAAAAAAATTACTTAGGACAAAAGGATGCTTAGTCGCCTCGTACATTAAGCGAGCAAAATGGGATTCTATGACCATCCCAGGGTCAGACCGAAAAGTGGAATTTCACTATAGAGATATTATAATTTAAGTAACCGTTAGGATAATAACATCTTAAGGGGTCTTTATATCATCATGGTTGTGATTAAAATGAAATACAAAATTGGAAGGTTCCACCGAGATTTGAACTCGGATCGCTGGATTCAGAGTCCAGAGTGCTAACCGTTACACCATGGAACCTTATAACAGCTCTTCTTGGTGTTTGATGAAACATGTGGAGAGTTCAAATAAATTTAAATTAATATAAGAATAATCAAATACTCCATCGGAATCGATCGGATTTAAATTCACTTAATAAAACACTGACGCAGTATAAGGTTTCAAAACTGTATTTACATAATTTAATTTTGTACACTTAGTCTAGTATATGTCATAATTGTAAATTTTGGAGTATTACATCCATTTTTTATCAGGTTGTATATTTGGATTAATGAACGGGTACTTCCTGATACTAATTTATTTTTATCATCTGAACTAGTTTCGGTTTATTTACTGAACCATCTTCAGCAGAAAAACGTAATTAAGAAAATTTGCGGTGTGATGAATAGCACATCTTAATTTATAGGTTATATCTGTATGTTTGTAGTGAATTGTTGTATTTATAAGTAAATGTGACACGTTGAAAAGTTTGTAATGTAATAAACCGAAACTAGTTCAGATAATAAAAATAAATTAGTATCAGGAAGTACCCGTTTATTAAGCCTAATTGTAAATTTTTTAAAACATATTTTCATCCACCTGATGAATCCCGTCTTCATGTACTTTGTGTTTATTAAATTTATAAGAAGAATTTAAAACGCGATTGAATTTGAAGTGCCTTTCTAGGTGGCGCAGAAAATAAATCAAATTTTGTATTTCTTACGAGTGTCATAATAGTTATTTAAGGTACAAGTGTAAAAAGTGATTCTTTATTGCACGAACTGGCGTTTAAAAACGCGAGCGAGGAACGAGCCGGACGAACGAACCTGATGGTTGTTATTAGGAAAAATATTTGTTTTTTAATTCCGCATGGAATGACATGAAAATATACAGGGGCTCCAATTTAAAATAAGAAAAATAAAGTGCTTTAAAGTTTGGAAAGTTTGACACTAAATTTTGGACACCCTGTATAATTCATATCAATCAAACTGTATTAACGGGACTATCTATCAGACCTTATTTAATAAGTACCATGTATGATTTTATTATCAAGGCACTATTTTTATTTTTTGTTAATTTTTTAAACCAATAGTGCAGAACTGATTTTTTTAGTTTTTATTTTTTTGCTGATTTCACTAAATCGATTTCAATAAAATTATAGGAGTATGTAGGCAACCATAAAAGGTATCCAAATAAGCAATAAAATATACAGCATGTAATATAAAAAAATATATCATCATGACGTTACACTTTTTTGAGATACCCTGCATAATCAAAAATATTTTCCTGAAATGCATTCTAGGATGCAAATTTGTTCTGCAAAATATCAATTCCAACTTAATTGGTAAATGAGCTATAGAAGACGGGAGGTGAAATGCAGGACCCTGTATACTGGATAGAAACTATTGCACATTTTATGCTCTTTAACATTGTTTTTGTTTAAACTAAATATCTTTAATAACAAAGAAGTTACAGAGATTAACGAAACCTATGTAAAATGCAAAATAGGTTGAATACAACCTGGTAGCTCAAGAAAAATTGAACATCTTAAAAATGAATTTTAATACCTGTTTACAACTCTCTAAATACGGTACAAACATAGGTGAAAAATAAAAAAATAATAAATCTTGTCAGCGAGATTTTCAAATTAAATTGGTGGATTTGATTTGGATTGACCCGTTACTGCATCTTTTTTTTTTATATTTTAAAAGCATTTGTTTTTAATAGATAAAATGTAAAATTTCTTTACATGATTGTAAGTGAATGAAATAATAATAAAAATACGATATTTCTCAAAATCTTACTTGAATTTTAAATTTTGCAGATTTTGTACCAAAACAATAAAACTTCTACTTTCACAGGTGATAAAACTTGAGACATTAAAATGTTGCTTTCTTAAATTGTATTACTGAGAAACAGCGTTTGTATTTGATGTAAAAATTAATACAGAGTGGAGCAGATAAATTTACACAAAGACTTAAAAGATGAAAAACCATGAATAAATTATTGAATTGTTGATTTTCTGTTTTATTTCCGTAAATTAATTTGAAGGATCCAATGCAAGAAGTTACTAAGTACTTTTTTCGCGTTATGAGATAAGTGGCACCATTTATCCAGCGTTTCACGCTCTATCAACTGGTTGAACCAGTTTGACTCTAAAAAATGTCCTCAAAATAGTATGCGGTTATTATGATGGTGTGGCCATTTCAACGCAAGAAGTTACTAAGTTTGAAAAGTCTGTAATTTCAACGGAAAAAGTTTCTAAGTCATCAGTTGATCAACGGCGTAATGTAACCAATTTTTAACCTCAAAACGGCAATACGTGATCGTGTGTTATCAACGTGGATTTTAAATTACCTAATAAACAACAGATAATCACGAGGACAATCATGTGTGGTAAGTCATCTCTATGTATTATACTGCTATTAGTTCAATAACTACTGGCATGCTCTGATAAGAGCATCATTTTACTTCTGGTTTAATATTATAATCTGAATAATCAGAAAAGTAAATGAATTGGCGAGTTAAAGAACAGTAAGTCAAAAAAATGTAATTTTCAACTGAGATAGCCATTTTGTTCAGTATTTATAGATCTACACAATGAGTGAAAGAATAGTATTATTGAACAATTTATATTTACTAAATGAAACAGTTTTTTTTTTAATTTCTCAAAATTTCAATATTTGGACTGTTCTTGAACTCACTGATTCCCATTTAATATTGCACTGACTTTTCGCCTCTGGGAAGCGAATACTCGACAGAGACTTCTTTTGACAGCTCTGATGTGGAAGGTACTAAAAGAAAAAATAAGAGTAAGAAGAAGAAGTTAACTTAATGCAACAAGGGAAAAACTCGCATCGTTCAGGAACGTAAGAATTTGAAAGGAAAACAAACTATCAAGAATAGAATAATCTCACATCTGGATGTCAACTGTGAAGCTGGATCATCAATTTCGGAGCCAGGGCCCTCTGGCTTATTAAAACTGAGTGAACAACATGTTGCTGGTGACGTTCAAAGTACAATCAAAAAAACCAAAGAGACGTCGTAACCAATAGGCAAATTTCTACGCCGCGTGGAAGAAAAAGAAAGTTTGATCCAAAGTCGTAGAAAAGATCTATTCAGCAACGTTCACGTTCAGAATCAAAAATAGTCAGGCGCGAAATTCCAAACTGCCATTGCAGCTGCAAAACAAAATTAGGATTACAGGAACAAAATTTGATGTTTAAGAATTTTAAGCTCTCTTCACACGATGAGCAAACGCTGTATCTTAAGGGTTGCATAAAACCCTGCGAAGTGAAGGGCCGACCAGCATCCAAAAAAAGGCAAACCCAAGGTGTCGAAGATATTTTACTTATGAAGTGATAAATAAAAACAAAACAATATCTTTATGTCAGGCTGCGTTTCTAGCTATCCACGGGATACAACGGAGCAGACTAATGAAAAAAGTGCAAAAACCTGAAGAATCTTATAGAGATATAAGAGAACGTCACACAGAGAGACCCAAAAGAGTTTCCGTCGAATCTAGGGGTCAATTTTATCGAAAATCTGCCTGCTAGAGAATCACATTACATAAGATCCGATAGTAAGCTTAGAAAATACCTTGATTCGAATCTCTCAGTATCAGCTCTTCATTGCACTTTCACACGGAAATATCCAGAATTCCATCTTTCATATGAAATGTTCAGACGTGTTTTTACAGAAGAATTTAATATAAAGTTCGGCTATCCAAGAAAAGATATTTGCAACAAATGCACTGAATTTATAGTGGCTATTCGAAAAGCTGAAAATGAGAAAAATTATTGGGAAGTTATAAGTTTGAGTACACAAAAAGAGCTTAGACGTGCCGAACACTTCAAAAAAGCCGTTTCAGACGCACAGAAGAAGACAGTGGGGAACTCTGAAGAGCTTACGATATGCTTCTATTACGAAAAAAACTTACCTGTTCCCGTTACTAACATCCAAGACGAATATTACCTTCATCAGTTATGGGTTCACGTTTTTGGAATTCACTGTCTTAAGACTAACAAAGCTGTAATGTATACTTACGCAGAGAATATCGCAAAAAAGGGACCAAACGAGGTAATCAACTGCCTTGATGACTACATCAAAAGAAAGAAAACTCCAGGGCAAACCACTTTGAAGATATACTGTCATAACTGTTTTAGTCAAAACAAAAACAAATTTCTATTCGTCTATCTGGATCAGTTATGTGTTAAGAAGGTTTTTCAGCACATCGAAGTTTTGTATCCGATACCTGGCCATAGTATGATGCCAGTGGATAGGGACTTTGCAATGATAGAAAAAAAAGATTGACGTATGAGACAGTAAACAACCCGGAGGCTTACGTTGAAATGATTAGATCATGCAACAAGAAGAACCCTTTTGAATGTGTCTTTGTGGAGCACTCTTTGCGCTCTAATGGCAAACTTCAAGATGGCGATTCCTTAATTTAAATAAAAGACTTCAAGGCTTTGATAAATGCCTATAGCAAAAAAAGCATCACAAGAATTTCTAAAGCTAGATAAGTCGAATTTAACACTGGATCTGGTGCTCAAATGCGAGAAGGCATCATGACTGGGAATCTGGAACCAATGCTTTTGTACAAAGTAGGAGTGAACAGAAAACTACCTGGGGAGCCAGCATTGGCATATGATGGTGAATTTTTGGAAATAAAGCAACTTAAATATCAGAATGTCTTGCATCTTGTTAATCATGTTAAGTCATTGGATACTGAATTTTTTCGACGCACCCACCAGAAAAGCTCAACCTTCAGTGCGCGAATATGAGGTGTTGGACTCCGATGCTGATGAATTTGAATAATAGTTCCATGAAAATAGAAATTTAAGTTAAGCAGTTTTTATATTTTGTTCACCTTAGTTCTGTGAATTATTACTAAATTGCACTGAATTTTGAAAATCAATGTGTTTCTTTCTTTAAACATGTTTCCACTTAATACTGATCATAAAGAGGTATATTTTGACGCCTATGAATAAATAAAGAAGTTGAATAGGGATTTTATAGAGAAATCCAACACAATAAGTTGCTAAGTCAAAATTTTGAAAAAATATATGGAGCTTACCAGGAGCCATATTGGAAATTTAAGGTACGTAAAACTGTCCTTTTGTCATAGAGAATCACTACAAAAAATATTAGTTCAATACGATAATTCATATTATTTAAATTTGCTTTTGAAAACTTTAAAATGGATTATCTCAAAACACGAAAAAAGTACTTAGCAACTTCTTGCATTGGATCCTTCATCTTTTTGTGGAAACCCTCTATTACGTCTTACTGGTTGGATTATAAGGTGTGAGCCACAGAATTTTATTTCTGAGTTGGCCATGTCTGAGAGAGAGAAACATAGCAGTCATGTCATGAGATTAATTTTTTTTTTTTTAATCTAATTCTAGTCTCATGACATAATAATATGAGACATACCTCATTTACCTCACAGCCAACTCTGAAACAAAATTTTGTGGCTCACACGATATAACAACGTTCACTCACCATGTTAATAAAGTAAACATCAATCAATAGAGGTTTGAGTGCTCTAGAAATCATGGAGGAGCAACTCATTATTGAAATTGAAGAAAAACGTATCATGATTTTTTGTTGAAATTTTAATGATTTCTTAGTGTGGATTATTCACGTATTATCTGAAATATTCATAAAAATTGATCGACGAATTCTTGGTGTTCGTTTACTCATGGCGGCCAGTATATTTTATACAAATAAAAAAGTATCGGCATACAGTTGAAGAGCCCAGGCGCAGGTATTAGATGCCAGAAGAAAAACGAAATGTTTAAAGGATTATTAATTGTAATTACAAATATGAAAACTATTTGCTGCCATACCTATTTGAAATAAGCTAGATAATGATTTTAAGTAATTATTTAAAGATAAAAAGAAAAATTTCGTATTTCTGAAAACATAATTTAACGAGAAATATATCGGTTACGTTCCTGTTCCAAGTATAATTAACATACTGTTTTCGAATAAATTGCAATCCATCGCGGCGATAATGGTGGGTCATTTTTTATGTATGTATGTGGAACGTGGTCGTTGTGTTTTTAATTGGATTTCACATAACGTGACGCAAAGAAAATGAAAATGTATGTGGGCTCGTATTTAGGTGACCCTATCTTATCAATATTTGCTTTTTTAGTATTATCATGCTCTGTCTGGCTTGGACAGTAATGCCATTTGCCTTATCTTATCAGTTACCGGTCTTTTAATTTGAAATAAGCCGCCATTATGCGATGTAAACCTGTGGAAAATAAACACAGACCTGGCTTCGGATATGGATCGTAAATTCATACCAGCAACTCACCTTTTTCATTCCACTCATGTGATTACAACGCAACATCATATATTAAAAATGTAATTAAATTTTTCATAATTATAATATTTATTAACTTTATTCCTAATTTACAGACATTACAAAATATGAATATAGACTAATAACACTAGTCTGCACTATTTTCAAAACAGATAATGGCAAAATGCCGATATCACAATGTTTATTATAAATGTCACTTTTTGTTTTATAATGCTACCTGCGATTTTTTACAAAAGTACCAACGATATGTTGAAGTAAAAACATTGAAAATCTTCACATTAGAACTTATTATTAATTTATTCTAAACAATCCATGAAAAAATTACCGACTTGGCCTGGATTTAGCCGCGCTAGTAAATCTGCCATTTTATTACCTAGTTAAATAAATAACTATTTTACTAAGCAATAATATTTATCGGTTTATATTTGCCGAAAATCACAACTACTCGAATCTGCATAAATGCTTTCATGTGGATGCATTTCGGGAGGAAGTGGTTTATTACTGGTGCTATAAAAATAAGCGTACCCTTATGCAAATAATGGACCGAAACACACAATAGAGGGTGAAATGTGTCATGTGGATGGTCATTTTTGCTTTTTCGGAAACTGCAACTGTCCGGCAGGAAGGAAGTTAACCTTTAACCTCACATCCCCTTATTTTATTGCCCCGCTGTGATCCCAGCGGCCCTAATCCAGTGGTCACCTTGGCGTCCACTTGGAACTAAAACACCCTTACAATGGGCGAATGTGTTATGCAGCGTTTCCTAGCATTTCAATAAAAACACCCCACTTTTTCACCACAATTGCATGCATTTCAACCGTACGCACAAATATGCTGGAAGCCCCACGATTAAATGTACGCATCAACTGTAATCTAATGTTACACAGTATTACCAACGGATTTGGTTAAACTAAAGAAAAATTTGCATGTATATACAGGATGTGCCGATTATTAACATTACTTCAACTACATTATTGCTCAGTGGTTCAATCAAATATAGATGATGATCTAATAATTATCTCATAAACCATTTAAGCACCAGTTAAATGGTTTAATTAAATCAAATAGAAACTCTACAACTAATGTTCATTATATGAGGCATGTTCACACTTTTTTTGTCCAGTTTAATACAAAGAATTTCAAAAATTATTTGGTGCAAAATAATAATCATTCCATTAAAAGTAGTAGTAGTTCATTAAACTACTAGAAAATTTCTTTTTTTTTATTTAATTTTAATTTTCCCATATGTGTTAACATAAATACTGATTAAGCTGCGAAGTTTTACTTTTTAATCTTCAATATACCTTTAATTTTTAATCTTAATAAATGGTCATGGACATTTTTTTTTGACTTAGCCATGAGCCATTCAGTCACGACCGGGTGTATGCAATTTGGGATGAATAAATGAACAAATGAATAATGTCAGACGTATACAGCAACCATGGACCCGAGCGACTACTTCTCGATCCCCGAAAAATCTTTCGCCTGGGCTGGGATTCGAGCCCACACGGTACGCAGTGCAACCGGCACAAGCGGTCAGAGAGATTTTTTTTAGTTAAATTAATTATTTCAAAAACACAAGTCGCACACCCTTCAAACCCTACATCATTGTAATGTAGTAACAATCTCACAAACTTAAAAAACTTAAATCCAGAATATTAGAAACCGACTCTGCGATTTTTGACCAATTAGGCAAATAGTCTAACACATGCCACTACTAGTACTAGTACTGCTACAAATTGCACACAATAAACAATTAACATATAAATTCAGGACATTCAATTAAGTTCGGTCATAAATCATATTATAAACCGGAACCAGTTATATACAAACACGTGCTAATACTAAATCTGATTAAGCCGACGCACGGTACGAACCTGTTCTTCGACAATTAAATTTTTTTTTGTTGATTTTTCGGTTAAACATAAGAGCCGTTGTGTGTGTGCCCTATCTCGGTAGATCTTCGGCAATTATAAAAGCCGAGCAAAAAGGGTTTGATACAAACAATTTTTTCCACCCCGCAGTTCTCACCGGATGATTTTTTTCGTGGGGCTGAGGGGTGACATTTTTTTACGTTCAGTGATGCTAGTTTGCATAGAATTTATATTTTTCTTGTTTTTGTTGCGACCGGTCCACCATTGCTCACAATAAGCCCTAGTTGGATTTAATTTATTTTGTAATGAACTTTTCGGTTATATCAAGCTGGGGTCGGATTTTTTTTCAATAATGTTGTTAAAAAAAGAACAGATAACATGGTCTTCATATTTCCCATGTAATATCTTCGTTAAAAAATGCAAATTTAAACATATAAACATTGTATGTAAAAAAAAATGCTGCCAATAAAGATGTGTTTCAGTTAAGGGACGAACATAGAATCACATATTATGAAATTCCTACTTGCCATTTGGGATATATGATAATAATAACGAATATTTAGTGTACTAGAGAGTATTTATTATGAAAAAATTAAACAATGGTCACAGTTTGTGAAATATTTTTGGTTAAATTAAATAATCGATTTATTTTACTGCTTCGCTATTACAACTCAGTGAGAAAACTTATGACAGGTACTCAAAAAGTTCTCCATTCCGCTGTAAAGAATAACCCAATCTGTAATAAAGTGACTATCTTACATTAGCCAACTCGATTAGTCTACGCTCCGTAATAATTGCTTAAGACATAAGAGTCATTCTTTTACAAAATCGAAGAATATACCCTAAGTGATTTTAACAACATTAACCACTTCTAAACCTGTTTTACATTTTTTTCAAAGCATTTATCTATTTTAGTATTTTTACTATTTAACGCTATTATATTTAGTCAACATATTATCACTTTATGTAGTACTTAATTTTTCTTTATACAAATATTTTACATTTCCAATTTACGATTTTACTTATTTATATTGCTTTACTGATATACAGGGTGTTTCTAAATTGAGGCGAAAGATTTTAAAGGGCGATTTTTCAGCAAAAAATTAAGGAAGGTCTTTCATATAATTTTTTGTTTAAAACCCCTTCCTCTCCAAATTACAGCCCTCTAAACTTGAGGAAAAAAATGTTTTTATTTCATATATCCACTATGGAAGAATTTAGAAGAATGAAATCTGGCAGATAACTGTTCCTAATAAAATGGCACTTTTTTCGATTTTTGTAACTCAAGGGGGTAAAAAAATGAACCTGTATAATAGTTTGCATCAGAATTTTTCTATGCGTTTACATTTTTCTATTTCAAAACTTGATTAAATTGAGGCATTCAATCTGCAACTTTTTTGTCTCTTGACATTTTCTCCTAAAAATGTTACTTTGATCATAAAAAAAATGGTGATGTGGCCATCATGTTACTTTCTCCGACTTGATGGCATCATTTATATTTAAGCTTCCATGGTTTATTTTCAATTTAAATCATATTTTAAGTGTGCATCGAACGTTTCGTAGACTCGGATAAAACTGACGTTTAAAACGTCAAAATTATGAAAGATTAAAGAAAAATGTACTTCAAATTCAAAAACTCAGTTTACTCAAAAACTAAAGAGATTTCGAAAAAACTTATTCTTCATAAATTGTTCATTTTGGTATTCTCTACAATTATTATTAACATAAATTTGCTGTAACTATTAGCATTTCATAATTGTATACCAAAAATGAAAAAAAAATAATAAGTTTTTTTCCCGAATAACAATGATTTTTAGAAAAATGTTTTCAGACAAAATATTCGCATTTCTTTATTGTCTTCAATATTTGTTTAAATGTTTTTGTGATATTTTTCATATTTAAGAAAATATTGGCAAAAAACAAAAAACAGTTAAGGTAAACACCCACTTCCGGTGTACGAAATTTTACCAAAAGCTTTTCAGTTCTCCGGATTATCAAATAAAACTTATGTTCAAAGTTTCATATCAATTGGTCTATTAGTTTTTGAGATACAGCGCGCACAGACACACACACACACACACACAGACACACACACACACACACACACAGACACAAAAAAAATGTTTCCAGAAATTGTTGAAATGGCATCTAGGGACCCCAAAACGGATATTTCCGTAAAAAAAAATTTTGAAAAAAAAATCACGATCACAATACTTTCTCGTACTTCGTAACGGAGAAAGTAAAAATAAAATATTGCTCACAAGGAGAGGATCAGATGTGTGACTCACCGATTTGATCCATCTTTGGCACACGTGTAGGTCATGATTATAAGTGTAACAGGTGCAACTATTCAGCCGTTTTCGAGAAAAAAATTGATTGATTCTAAAATTAACGCCCGGTTTCTCCAACGAATCTTAACTAGATAAACCTATCTTAAAAATAAGACGTTCTTAAAATGATGCACCAACCACAAATCAGATCTTAGCTGTAAGAAGGTCTTACATTATAAGACGCCAAAAATGGCATCTTAAGATTCGGATTCTAACCTATAAAATTAGCAATTTGTAACGTGTGCCTGTTAGTGGAAATATTAATTAAAATGGCTAATAATTGATTAGAAGTGATAGATGCATTTGCATTTGATGTAGATGATGTAGAAACTGCAGGTAATCCACATTACTCTCGAAAGGATTCGACAACCCAACAACCGATTTCTCATTCATTAATGATAAACATAAAATCTGGGCTACTCGCTATACCTCCACCTTAACAGTTCTCTCTTACTTTCTGCAACACTCATCTCTATTCCATGCTTCATGTTCGCCCACATTTTTTTAGGGTGTTAAATTCATGGGTGATGGAATCCCATGCTTCTTCCTTCTGTTTATTGTGGCATTTGTTGTTTTATTTTCGACGATTTTGTGGACCGATACCAGCAACGCTAATAAATTTCGCTCTTTTCTGAAATTTGCACGCTTCGCGCACTTTCGCGATTATTAAACCACACTAAACTCAACAAGGAGGGTTAGAAATTAATTTGACATAGGACGGCGTGTAAAATTTACGCGAAAATGCAATGTTGCCACATGTAAGGAAATCTTACCTAAGATATGTATAAATTTGTTTGGTGCAACAAACTACTTAAAAATAAGACGTACTTAAGTGAGACGTATTGTAAGATTCGTTGGAGAAACCGGGCGTAAGATATTTAAATACACATGGATTTATAAAAACTATAAAAAGAAAATTAATGAACCAAACTTCAACAATGGGGTTCGATCCTTCGACCTTCCGACTACGAATCGGAAGTTTTATCAATGCGCCAAAAGGTCGGCCTATGTTTGTTAACGCAAAAGGTATATAAACATACGAATGAATAACAAATTTAAAAAAAAACATTTTTTTCTCGAAATCGGCTGAATAGTGCGCCCTATTACTTGCACCTGTTACACTCCTAGTTATGACCTACACGTGTGCCAAAGATGGATGAAATCGGTAAGTCACACATCTGATCCTCCCCTTGTCAGACTTATTTGACATAAATTCACAGATTGGTTATTATTTGTTAAGAAAAATCAAGTAGGGAGAGTTTTATACGTATGGACTGAAAACATGCTGCATAACTAAATAAGACTTTATTGAAAGAATTGCATTTTTCCGGAGGGTAGTGCACTGGGTCCTCTTTTATTTTTAATGTACGTGAATGATTTACCATATCATATAACTGGTGGGAGAATATTTATGTATGCGGATGATACTTGTTTAGTAATATCAGACAAATGCGCAAACAGAATATATCAAAAAAATTTACTAGCGATAAAAGAATTTGAGAATTGGTGTGTACGAAATAAGTTAATTGTAAACCACTCTAAAAGTGTCTTAGTTGAATTTGGTAACATAAACAAAAATAAATTAAACTTAAAAATTAATTATAATGACTTTTATCTTGAAAATTGCTCATCACTAAAGTTTTTGGGAACTCACGTTGACCACCGATTAAACTGGTGCAATAATGTTGACGGTATATGTAAAATGCTAAATAGAAGTTTTTATCTAATAAAATCGCCAAAAAATAACGTTCCCCTAGATGGTCTAATGAACGTCTACTATGCCTTGGTGTATTCACATATCTCATACAGTATTGTACTATACGGACAATCTACAGAAGTATCACTAGTATTTATCATGCAGAAAAGGATTTTACGTTTAATATTTAATATCCCGTTTAGGGAATCTTGCAGGGAAATTTTTGTGAAACATAAGATTCTAACGGTGGTCTTGAACTATCTAATGAAAATTATATGTCATAACTTCAAAAACAAATTCAAATTGAATAAAAACATGCATAACTACAATACTAGAAGAAGAGAAAACTATCACCTAACTACTCATAATCACAGTTTTTATAAAAAAAATCCCCAATATATTGTTGGTTGCCGATTTGATAATATGATACCACAAAACCTCATGGATTGTAAGACTCTTAAGTCATTTAAAAATAAATTAAAAGACTTGTTTATTAAGAAATGCTTTTACACTATTTCGGAATTTGAAGAGTGCGTAGATTGGTAGTTTAGTTTTAAGATTATTGTAAGGTGTGAGCCACAGTTTTGTTTGCGAGTTGGCCTGAGAGGGAGAAGCGTAGCAGTCATGTCTGAGATTGATTCATTTTTTAATGCTAACTATCATTGCCAAATGCCTGGTTAATTTTTTGGGCTATTTCGGCAGCGCTTTAGTTCAATTTGAATTTGTAGAGAAAAATTGGCCGAAAAGCTTAACGGCATCATATATTAATAAGCCGAAAAGAGACAAAAAATTAAAATTTGGAAAAAAATTAACAGCATCAATGTATAGAGTACAAAATTCTCTATCGATCCGTATACACCACGACACAGTAGAATAAATATTTATTGAGATATGAAGCTACAAAAACTGGCTGACCCACCAGAGAATTGTACAAATACGACGAAGAAGCGATTTTTTCTTTAATTCGTTTTTAAAGGGGTGAAGAATTTGTGACAAGATTGAAAAAATCAGTTTTCGAAAACGCGCCACCAAATCAAGAAATATGCCCTTACAAATCTTGCCAATATGTTCTTTAGCAACAGATTAGATGACTTTTACGTTAATTTAAATCAGAAATAGGGGGTGAAACCGCAATGCCTTACAACCGTTGCCAAATAACGAGCATTAGAACCGCAGGAGGCGTTCCAAAATTTTTGAAAAAATACAGATGAAAGCTCGCTGTGCCCTTTAGTAATCCTAAAAAAATTCAGCTCTTTGATTTAAGTAGAATAAAAAAATAAACAATCATGAAAACAGGTAGAAACAATTTGGTCACTTTTTGAAAAATCAAATATTGTAGGGGAATGCTTTGTGAATATACAGGGCTTTGACAGACTCTTCAAAGTCAAAACTGAACGCATGAAGACTCCAGAGAGATCCTCATGATCTGCTCACTTTTAGGACCGGGGCACCGTGACACAGCCTCTCTAATCAGTCCAGAAAGGGATGAAAAAAGTAAAACATTATTTTGAATCGTTTTGCTCAACTTCGGGAATGTATGTAGAATGGGAGCCCTAGTTTCTGAATCTGACAGTGCATGTCACGTTTGACGCTTGACGCTTGACTTTTTCAGTGATTTAGGGGTTGTGAAATGAAAAAATCTGCAAGGTCAAGGGAAAACGGTCATATTTTATAAACGGTTTGCCGTACGTATAAAATACTGGTTACCAAATTTATTCACAATATGTTTTTTACAATTTTTCATAGCAATAATTTCTCCTGGCTGACGTTATAAACGTTAAAATGTGAGAAATGGGGTGTTCTCCCGCCAATAACTCCGTAAAGGTTACAGTTATGAAAACAGCGGTAATAGATAATCGTAGAGGGAAGAATTTCCTACAATAAACATGAATACAATTTTGCGATATCTTTAAAACTGAACGCGCTATGGCGACCTGAATTGTTTCGTTACAATAAATTTTGTTTGCACCCAGGGGGTGACAAAATCATATCTCGAGAACAGAGAAAAAAATCAAAAATCTGGAACTAAAATCCGTGAAGGGATAGTTTGTGAGTATTTTGAGATACAAACCAATCCTCTAACTCGAAAACCCTAAAAGAAGATAGAATTTGACGGGAAAAAAGTATTAAATATGTTCAAGAAAACGAAATTTCGTTTTCTTGTATTTATCTAATGCTTTCTGCAACAAGTAAAGTTGTTTCTAATTTGTTTAAATATGTTCCCCTGGGGAGTGGGGGTGAGGTGAGAAGACCGGATAAATGTGAATAGTTGTGTAAATTGTAGAGGTGCAGTTTTGCATAAAAAAATCCGAAATTTGGGTTGAAATGTTCAAAGATTTTTGGAGATTTCGAACGTCTGTTGAAAATTGTACCTTTCTACGTTTCTCCGTTTTCTTGTAAGTAATCGTTTTTGTCTTGCGTTAAGTAGTATACAGGGTGTTTCAAATTCGAGGCTCACCATGGGGATCTTGCTTATTAGAAGAGATAGAGGGTATATTTAAATTTGGCACTTTTGCAGAATTTGGTGCTGATTAATAATCCACTGAAAAAAATTACTTAAATTCTGTTGTTCTTGAGTAAAGTCCAAAAAAGTGAAAAAACTGATTTTCGTTTTTTCTTTATATCTTCGTTATTTGAGGCGATATTTAAAAACGGTAAAGACCTTCTTATGGCACTTTTTTACTCTCTAATAGATGGCGTAAGAATTTTCTTTGTAACATGTTTCGTTTCTTTTCAACCATCATCAACTTTCTTATTTCTTATGGACGCCATATTTATTTTTTGTCACATCTGAATGCTTAATTTTTTGTGTTGACAAAAATATAACACAACATACATTTAATTTCATAAATCGACATATAATCGTTTAAACCATTTTTATTGGAAATCTCTGTAGCGCTTACTAAAAATCATCCGTGCCATGGAATTAAAAACGATTCAAAATCTGAATACCTCTTTGGTTGTCAAACATTACTATTTTGTATGAATAAAAATGTCGTTCGACAATTCAGAAAAGCGAGATGTTACGTATTTTTTATTCAGTAAACAGAAATACAGAATTTGCTAGTTAAAAATATTTACAAATGTATACAGAAAGAAGGCAACTGCATCTAACAATTTTTTATGCAAATGAACAATTATTTTGGTCGATATAGACGATACAAAATTAAAAGGACTTAATAAATAAAATAATATACAATACTAATAACTATAAGACAAATATGGAGCTTATTAATAATAAGGGCGATTCCATGTCAACTAACGTGAGATTAGTGCGTCATAATTTTTTTCCCAAACAAAACTATTTCATTCTATTGTAGGTTCGATACAAGTATTATCCCAAATTTTCAGCCAAAAATATTACTCCTTGCGTTTTTTAAGGCCAATTTTCGTTTTTTTCGCGTTTTCTGTTTTCGATGACAAATTTTCTCCAAAACGTTACCAGAAACACATCGTACGCTGGAAAATTTGAGAGTACCTATAATCGATGTAAAATTCTCCAAGGAATCCATTCCCGCCCCCAGAATTGCTCTAAAATGTTTCCATTTGCAGAAAATCCCAAAAAACATTTTTTTTAAACTTGCTCTAAAATTAAAGAATTAAGATACATTTAGTATTACCATTTCCAAAATATAATTGCTATCTTCTTGGGTAATTTTACTGTCGTATGCTTTGTGATGTTGAATCATTGATCCAAACTCTCCTAAATTTCTGTCCATCCGTAGAAAAAAATATTCGATGAGGTTGTCTAGTTTCTGGATACATTTGTAAATATTTTTCACTAGCTAATACCGTATTTCTATTTACTAAATTATCGAACGACATTTTTTTTCATAAAAAAATAATAATGTTTGACAAACAAAGAGCTATTCAGATGTTTCATTGTTTTTAATGCCATGGCACCGATGATTTTTAGTAAGCACTACAGAGATTGCCAATAAAAGTGTTTTAGAAGATTATATGTTCATTTATGAAATTAAATGTATGTTGTGTTATATTGTTGTCATCACAAAAAATTAAGCATTCAGATGTGACAAAAAATAAATATGGCGTCCATAAGAAATAAGAAAGTTGATGATGGTTTAAAAGAAACGAAACATGTTACAACTAAAAATCTTATGCCATATATTAGATAATAAAAAAGTGCAATAAGAATGTCTTTACCATTTTTAAATATCTCCTCAAATAACGATGATATAAAGAAAAACCGAAATTCAGTTTTTTCGGTTTTTTTGACTTTACTCGAAAACAAAAGAATTTAAGTGATTTTTTCCAGTGGATTATTAATCAGCATAAAATTCTACAAAAGTGCCAAATTTAAACATACCCTCTATCTCTTCTAATAAGCGAGATCCCCATGGTGAGCCTCGAATTTGAAACACCCTGTATAGTAAATATAGTAATACATTACCGCTGGTATTACTAAATTAAAAAAAAAATGATTTTTTTCTACTGTTGAGTTCTACAATAACGACGAAATTATTAATTCCATGATATTAAAGTTTGCTGAAAATATGATCCTTTATTCATTTTGCCCATTAGAAACAGATATATCGAGCAATCGACAAATAATATAATCATCACTCGCTATTTATTTGGAGGTTCAATTATTATAGTATAATAGGTATTTTTTTATTTAGGCATATTTAAAACGCGTATGCTCTTCTAGTGCAAACTAAAACGATCAAGCGCGACAATTTAATTCTGAGATATTTAGGTGAAAAAAAATGACGCCGATATATTACTCTTAATGTATTGCAGGGAAATAAATTCTCCCATTGTTATATAAATCCTTTGGATGCTTGAGCAATTTATGTGAGCTCCAATAGGAAGTTCATGCTGCAGCATCCACTCACTGTGCGGTAATTGCAATCGTTCAAAAACGGCGCGATTTTTCACCTCTTGTCGCCTCCAATTAATTAAAATTGTCTTATCTCTGATGTACAAGGTGTAATGACCATAAATAACTGTTATTTCAGGATTTGTTAACATGCTGCAAGCTTCGCGATGCCTCATCAATTTCAGATAGCGGCTAATTAACAGGTGTAGATGCAGTAGTCACGTACATTTAAAGATATCGCAAATTATTTAAAAGCCCATGTGTTTACCTTATTGAGGTATGAAATGTAATATTTATTGGGAAAATTATTATTTTGCATGTTGACAATTAATAATTGTATACTGTTGAAATTGTATTGCTCATTACTGGATAAAATATAAATGTTGCATCTCGTTAACGTCAAGTGAATTAATTGAATATATTACACAATTCCCAATTCAAAGTGTATTTATTTAGGAAAGAAGCATTTTGATACGTTTACAATTTTTCAGCTTTTATTTTACTTTCCTCGAAAATAAAATAATTTAAGTAATTTTTTTTCAATGGATTATTAATCAGCATAAAATTTTGCAAAAGTGCCAAAGTTAAACATACCCCCTATCTTTTCTAATAAGCGAGATCCTCATGGTGAGTCTCAAATTTAAAACACCCTGTATACATATAAAGTATATCTATTAAAAAAAACCTCAATTGTGCCATGATTTTTTATTTTTAAAAATTTAAGTTGGTAACACATATTGAGGTTATGTTACTTGCGGCATGTTCCTACCGATGAATTAATTTGCTGTGATAAACGACGCAGAGAAGACGTAGGTTCACCTTCCAAAATTCCCGGGGCTGTGTTAATAGCATCCTAAGTACTTTTGATTGGTCTACCACTTACTGGTTTTCGGAGAATACTACCCGTTTTTGAAATAATACAACATATCGTGATAAGGTATTTTTAATGTCAATTTCTAACATGTGTGCCAACTTAAATTTTTTAAATTAAAAAATCATGGCTCACTTGAGGTTTTTTTTAATGAACATACAATATTTGCTATGGTTGCTTAATTATCTTGAAAATACATAAACGTCAATAGTAGATAATTTCCAATATTTTGACACTATTTAGTGGGAAATACATATTTGCTGCCTGAATGAAATTCTATTACATGTTATTAATATATTTATACGAAATAGGTGGATTATTAATGAATGTATTCATTCAGTGACTTCTATTAAATTTATAATCGGATATTATTCAACGATAATATTTACCAGTTTTAACAGATTTTTACGAGCAACGATGAGGAAACTATACTAATTAAAATCAATATTTGACCGCAAAAACTGACTGTCAGACTGGACACAATAGCCGCTTTGTGTCGCTAACAAATGATGTTTGGCCTTTTATCAGATTTGATAGCGAACCCTATAAGACCACAAAACAACTGCCGTGCGGGAAAAACCTGTGTCATGCACACGTCGGAAAATAATTACTTGGCAGGAATAAGCTATCGTGCAATCTTCCAATTTTACACCGGGAATTTTCATCGTGCACATAAATTGGAGCGGGATTCGTTTACTTTCTCTCACTGGAAAAACTATAAAAAAGTCTAAAGGTGTGTGTGTGTCTGTTTAAACTTCAACAGTTAACGTTTCTCTGAAGGACGAACGTAGCAGGAATCCGTAAATCGAATCAGAATAACGTGAGACATTTCACGACAGCCTCATGATAATCTGCAGGTTAAATCAATCCATCCTCTTTGTGTGCAGACCATCGCGGACTTTCTAAATGCGTTCTCTAGACCAGTATCAAAGCAGGACTGATAAGAGCGATACTCGATACTATGTGTTTACATATATTTTCTGTTTAGTTTTTGCTATAAAACATATTATAACTATTTTTTTCTACTTTGGATTGATAATCGACTTAAAATACATCAAACACAGTAAAACCATGAGATTGTTTATTTTAATTTAATTTTAGAATCATTTTCAAGTTAGTCCTGTACTTAGAAATAAACGATCTTAAACCAATGTTATTTTCTAGTACAGCGTTTCCCAAAGTGTGGGTCGCGACCCGGCACCGGGTCGCAGAAAAATTTTGCCGGGTTGCGAAATAATATTGTAAAAACACAAAAAAAATGTTTTTTACATACTATTTGTTTTATAACAGTTAGTCACTAGGAACGGTGGCAAAGTGTATATTTGTAGTTTTTTGTATAGCAGATTTTTTACCAAATTATGTGATCATAAACACCTCATTTTGTATTGTAATTCACGATGGCTTTCAAAGAGAAACGTTTTAAAACATCTGAACTAGATATAGATTCCACACTATAGTTTTATAAACATTGGAAAACATTCCTACCTTAGATTTTGATGAACTTTTTACAAACCGCAAAAAACAATTGAAACAACCCTTAAACTTTCGACATTCCTCTAAAATAAATTGCACTTTAAATATCTACTTAATTTTGGAAACATTCAAAATAATCACATTTCAATATGCTGAGGTCGAACATTTCCTAAACTAAAACTACCTCTCAATTTTTTTTTTAATTCACTTAAAATATATTGCACTTATTTTTTCTGCAAAAAATGCATAAGTTACTAAGCTAGATTTCGAAATAATCACACTTGAACACTCTGAAGTCAAGCATTTTCTAAATCGCCAAAAAATATAAAACCAATTGAAATTTTTAAATTCACTCAAAATGCATTGCAACTTCACTTTTCTATAAGAAATTTGCAAACATTCCTAGATTTCGAAATAATTACACTCCTGTTCAATTCTGAGGTCGAACATTTTACAAGCTACAAAAAAGAAACACAAAAACAGTTAATTCTCTTAAAATCCATCAACGCTCTTAGCCACAATTTTTAAATATTTACCCTTAAACACTGAATTCAATTTTTAGGTTAGACATTTTCGAGTTTCCTTGAAAATAAAAACCAATTGCAAAAAATTCCAGACTTTCAAATTTACTCAAAACGGATTAATTTTCATTTCTATAATAAAGTCGGCAAACATCCCAAATTTTAAAATAATCACACGTGCATTGAAAAAGCATTTTTTTACTTAAATTTACTCAAAACATAGGAATTTTCGGTTCCAACTTTTTCCGAAATTTCCACTCAAACATTTTTGAAAAAGCAAAATCATGCATTCGCCTAGATTTTCTTAATTTTCTAGAAAACAACTTAGTGGATTATTTTCAAATTTTACAAGCACATTCTATAGATTCGTAGTAATAAAACAAGTAAATAATAAAAAAATAATGTGATCTGGTTTTTCCGAAATTTCAACTCAAATATTTTTGAAAGCGCAAAATTATGCATCCTCCAAGATGTTCTTGATTTCCTAGAAAATTCTTTAATGGATTATCTTCAAATTATAAAAGCACACTCTGTAGACTTCTAATAATAAAGCAAGTAAATAATCCCAAAATAGTTTAAGGTAATTTTTCCAAAATTTTAACTTTTAACATTTTTGAAAGTGAAAAATATGCATTAGGCTACATTTTCTTAATTTCCAAAAAAGTCCCCTAGTTGATTATCTTTAAACTTTAAAAGCACACTCTGTATACTTCTAGTAATAAAACAAGTTAATAATCAAAAAATAATTTGGGCTAGTTTTTGCAAAATTTTTGAAAATGCAAAATCATGCATTCGCCTAGATTTTCTTAGTTTTCAAGAAAACACCTTAGTAGAATATCTTTAAATTTTACAACTAGATTCTATAGATTCGTGGCAATAAAACAAGTAAATAATCAAAAAAATAATTTGAGCTTGTTTTTCCGAAATTTCAACTCAAACATTTTTGAAAATGTAAAATTATGCATTCACCTAGGTTTTTTTTATTTCCAAGAAAGTCCCTTAGTGAATTATCTTCAAACTTTAAAGGTACACTCTGTAGACTTCCAGTAATAAAACAAGTAAATAACAAAAAAAATCATTTGGGTTAGTTTTACCGAAATTTTAACTCAAACTATTTTAAAAATGGAAAATACGCATTCGTCTAGATTAGTGTTTCTCAACGTGGACGATCGACCAGGGGCGGCTCGTGGATGTTCGGCGGTGGCGCAACGGAAGAAAATTTGATCGAAACAGCGAACGAAATGTTTGTTTAAGTAGTGCGGCACCAGCGACATCTTTGTCTTTGCCCTCCGTGCGGAAATCCACGAGTCGCCGCTGCGATCGACGTAATTGGGCTTTTATCTGACAATCCGTATTTGGGGGCCAATGGTCATTTTGTGGGGGCGAATACATTTTGAATACCCGTCTGCAAAGATGGCTTACATCGCCTAAAAATTTGATCAAGATTTTATCTTTCGAAATTAGAACCAAATGTTATTAAACTTTTCTAAAATCAAAAAACTTGCATATTTGCCAAGCTGCGTTCAATTTGCATGTAAGTTTTTAGTATTTAAATGTGAATTAAAGATTCTTTTTCTGTCGGAATCGAAAAGGAAAGAATATTTAATCTTAGTGAACAAGAAGTTGATAATTTAATTGAAAATTCATGCGACACCGATCTTAAAAAAGTATTTAAAACTGTATCACTATTTTTTTTTTGGTTGCGGTGTCAAAAGGAGTATCCAAGCGATACAGATTTTAATGCCTTTTGTTACCACCGATATGTATGAAGCTGCATTCACAGCCTTGGTGTACTTAAAAAAAGTATCGAAATAGATTGGATGTCGAACCTAATTTGGGAATTAAATTAACATCATTACCTCCTAATTTGAAATTGTTATTTGTTGACAAACAACTCTTCGCACTAAGGACAAAATATGTACTTCGGGGCGCTCCGTGGCGAAGCGGTTTGGCTCCCGCTTTCGGTGCGAGGCGTCCTGGGTTCGAGTCCCATACTCAGGCGATAGCTTTTATTAACGAGAAGTTATCGTTCGGGTCAATGGTTGTTCAGTATTTGTCCCATTCATTATAAAAAATTATTTTCAAATTCAGAATCAGCTAATTACGTATGCCAATTCCCTTAATCATTCACTCTCCTTAACCCGCTATTGAGTTAAACATCCTTCCTCTTATTAAAAAAAAAGTTTACTACATTTACTAAAGTTTTAAATGAATATAATAGTTAATTTTTTAATTACTTATATTTTTCTTATATATATATATATATAATTATTTTGCAATTTTTGTGTATAAAATAAACAAACAAATAACTTGATTTTTATTTAAAAAAAAAATTGTTTTGTAAATAAATCTAAGGTGGGTCACGAAGAATGTTAAAACCTTATACCGGGCGACAGTCAAAAAAGTTTGGGAAACGCTGATCTAGTAGAACTAGTAATAACATGCAAATTTCTTTTGTATCATTCAATATCCGGCGTGGCACTAGCCAGGGAAGTAGTTGTTTCAAAAGTTATTTGTTTGTAATCTTAGTAAGATTTTTGTTTTGCATAGTTACTGACCGGTTTAATATCCATATATTTAGGCTATTTTTCGTCTTTATTACATTTATTCAATAAATCTGTAATAAGTGAGGTTGTCTCAAGTTTATATATTATTTATTAGTTTATAAATTTTTATATGTAATCACAAACTAAAAAAAAAACATAATTTCATACATAATTTCAATGCAGAGATGGATGTTTAGGAGTGCAAGCTCATTGAGACGATCCTCATTCATTATCGACCTCAACCACGTCTTTGTACGAAGCAAGGTGGAGCTTTCCTCTGTTATGGCTATCGATACAGGAAGACCGTTTTATATGCCATTTATCCGAAGTTTTATCAAAGATGATACTGTAACAGCTTGTAACTTGTATGTCTTCCTGTATTTTTTTAACATGGCTACTTTACAAGATTTGATAATTTGATTTTTAATTTACTCGTTTCCAGGTGTTTTTCAAGCTCCAGATATTTAGCATTGGGTTCTATATCTAAGTAGGGCTCTAAAGTTTCGTTCATTAATAGCCACCATATTATCTTCGTCTAAAGTGTCAACGAGTAGACTTCCATTCTGTGGGTGCCTTCTCAAGGGTATATTTTTGAAGAATGATTGTTTTAATAATGAGAACAAGACGGGCCCTGTTTTTTTTTATTTGTTCCATACTCTATCTTGATAGCTGATTTCTGATGAGTAGTTCGCGTTTATCGCGAGTCGCCAAAAACATTTTACCAGATGTACTTGCTTCAACATGATAACTACAAGAAGCGTTGTTCTCCAGATCACCTTATTTTCTGGAAAGTTTCACAAACTTAGCTAACGGCTCTGTGACAAGTTTCTTTTGTGAGGAAACCCTCCTTTTTGTGCACAAATATCGCGCAGTTTAAGCAGAAAATGTCGTCCTTAAACCGGGGGTACAACTAGGCATGGATACTACTGACAGCGCTTTTCTTGTACCCGTCGATGTTCCACACGACTTTTTTTGTATGTACCGATGTCAGAAAACATATCCCTTCGCTAGTTTCCTTAAGTGGTGAGAAGTTCATGAAACACTCCATCAGAAAGAGATGCTGACTTATTCTACACTGGTGGAAAACAAAATGAAACACTTGAAATTCGTGAAATATCGACCATTTTCAAACCGCCATAACTCGGCGTATTTTCAATCGATATTGATGAATCTTTGAGGGCGAAAAACTTTGAAGTGTCTTCTTTAAACTTATGTATGCGAACTTACACTTAACCCTTGTGAAATTTTTTTTTTTTTGAAACCATGTCCAATCTTGACGATGTCTACGGAGTTGGAAACATTTTTTCGACTCGATCCACCTTAAAGGCATTAAAATTTGATCAATTCGATACGCAGAACTCAAAGAACGGAGTTCCTACGATGATTTGGCACCAATTATGGGTGTTTGAAAAAAGTGCATTTTGAGGTTTTTCGCACATAACTCAGTGACTTTTCAACCAAATTTGATGATTCCTTTGGGAAAAAAATCCCGTTTTGGCTCTACTTTAAGGGGGTAAAGTCCGAAGTTTTTCGACGAAATTGTTTTCGTTTTCGCGAATGAAATTTTCTTTGCATGTTCTTTGAGGTATGCACGAAAATTCATTGTTTGCACGAAATCATGAATATCGCATTTTGTACCTTGAAACTCCATTAACAAAAACCTTTATTTTAGGTCAAAAAAGGCTCACTTTAACGATCTCTGTGGGGTCGGAAAAAAATGTCGACCTAACTCACCACCATTCGTCCAATAAAAGCAAACAAATTACACTGACGGAAAAAATGAAACACGAGATTTGTAAAAATTTAGGTAATTTTCAATTGGCCATAACTCGGCTTCTATCCAACTGATTTCGACGATCTTTCGAGAAATCAAAAGCAAAATTTGTCCTCTTTGAGGGGGTTTAGCCCCCACTCAAAGAGAGGGCTCTACGCCCCTCCAAACAAAAAAATAAAAAGACTACAAAATGCACTTTTTTTAAGCACCCATAACTTTATGCCAAATTGCCGTAGGAACTTCGTTTTTGAGTCCCGCGCAGGTAATTGAAGACATTTCAATGCCCTTATGGTGGATCGAGTCACCATATTTTATCCAACTCGGTACCCGTTGCCAAAGTTGGACGTTTTTTGCCCAAAAACGTGTTTCTTTTTTGTTCGGGGGTTGAAGGGTACGAAAAGGGATCATTCCAATCTGAGTTTACCCCCTTAAAGTAGAGCCAAAAAGAATCATCAAATTTGCTTGAAAAGTCGCTGATTTATGTGAGAAAAACCTCAAAATGCACTTTTTTTTAAACAGTCATAACTTGGTGCCAAATCGTCGTAGGATCTTCGTTCTTCGAGTCTTGCATAGGGACTTGATCAGATTTTAATGCCTTCATGGTGGATCGAGTCAACAAATTTTTTCCAACTCCATGGACATTGTCAAAGTTGAAAATGGTTTCCTGAAAAAAAAACATTTTTTTTCACAGGGGTGCTAGAGAGGGGCGGAAGGGGTTACGGTTAAGTTCGTGTGCATGACTTTAACGAAGAGTTTTTTTTAAGTTTTTCGCTCTTAAAGATTCATCAAAATCGATTAAAAATACGCCGAGTTATGGCAGTTTGAAAATGGTCAAAAATTCACGAATTTCATTTTTTTTCCTCCAGTGAATAAATATAAAAATAAAAATTAAATAATACATTGTTTTTATACTTTAAAAAATACATGAAATGTACTGAATTGTGTGTTTTTTTGTTCTGGCCTACAAATATTTAATGATTTATAAAAAAAAACAAATGGGTCAATGATTGACCTTATTTTTGTTCCTCCACGTTTTGATTTTTATTATGGCGGTAATGGGGTTAAGGAGATTAACTGAAGGATTTTGGTTCCGTTTGAAAATTTCTAACGACTCCGGGAGATAAGGCTTACTGCCTTTGTTGCAGTTATATAAAATTTTGAGATTATCTGATTACATTACAAGCAATGGTTTGAAAATGAACTCGAATTTTGACGAAATTCTAATTAACAATATTTTAATTATTTAATAATATGCTGAGTAAAGTGTGCATTTATTTCTGTAAATAATTACTTGAAATACTTTTTGCTATTAACCGTTTTCTTTTACATAAAAAATTACAAATTTCCCCATATAACTTAAAATTCGAGAGTTACACGCTTACATATCGATATTTTTAGTGTTAAATTTAAAAAAAAATGTTCGACTATAATTTATACAAATCGCAAATTGAAATATTGGATACGTGCCAATGTTTACAGAAACGAGACGTCTAAAGTAGAGGTCAAAATTGAGTTTTAATAAATGACCACAGCGAATTCCCATAACGTATGAGCATTATATTAAAGTGAATTGCCATGAAAAATCATTAGATTGTACATTTAACACGCCATCAATATAATTTATAATGAAACAATCAACCTTATCGTACTTACATTTCGTCTCGGACATAATAATTCTCTACATATGACCATTACTAAATATTAAAACTGTTTTTTTTTTATTTGGACTAGTAGAAGGTTTAAATTTTGAAAAATGCAAATGTTTATATGGTGTCCCTTAGGTAATTTTAATTCTGAAACTCAATATTACAGAAGTTATGGGCGATATTAAAGTAAACAGAGAAAGAAAAACGAATTTATTTGACGTAATGTTTAATTAATAGAAACACAAAGTTAATTATACTATTTATTAAAAATGTCTTTTCGCAGCCTGAATATAAATTATAGGCCGTTCTATTATTTTTTAAATAATCTTGTAACAAGGTCCTCCTGTAGGATAATAAATCGTGGTCTTATTCTTTTCTATTAAAACTTTTTATTCATAATCAGTTTTATATTCGAAAGTTTACTGGATGGTCTTAAAAAAATTGATTTTTTATTTTTGAACGATATTGGAAATTTTATCTATTGACTAACCAAAATATGATTATGTTATTAGTTTTTTTATTTGTCTGATCTTTAATATGAATCTCGATAAATATGAGTACTGGTAGTTTTATACAATTGCTTGTAAACAACATTTTGAATTAGGTTGACTAGAAATCGATTCTCCTGAGAAATTGAAATAATTTTAATTCTGTGGTTTTGATAATGGAATTATGAACGCTATATGTGTCATAGATCATAGACTATAGAATGAAGGGCCGTTAATTAATGAGATAAAGAATGATTTTAATTATAGCGAATTATGGAATTTTGGCAGGTTTTCTGAATATTTCAAATTTATCTTTTTTATTAAATAAAACACACTAGTTAATATCACACTGTTTATTTATTAGTGACTGCAGTTTCCATAAACAATGATCATTGTTTAATCGAAACTGCAGTCACACATAATATAATATCACACTGTTTATTTATTAGTGACTGCAGTCACTAATTATTTATTTATTAGTGACTGCAGTTTCCATAAACAATGATCATTGTTTAATCGAAACTGCAGTCACACATAATATAATATCACACTGTTTATTTATTAGTGACTGCAGTCACTAATTATTTATTTATTAGTGACTGCAGTCACTAATAAATAAACAGTGTGATATTAACTAAGTAAAAGTGTGTTTTATTTAATTAAAAATGTATCACGAAGTAAGTGCCGCCAACCTCAATCAGTTGATTTTTTTGTTTTTATAGATTAGTGTAAGATGGTTACGTACTTTTTTGAGAATTTTTAATTAAGCATAATAACTCTAAACATAAATTAGATATCCTTTCAAAATTCTATAGATATAAGGATGCAGGAAGCACATGTAAAGGAGATTCTTGAAATAACTACGTACATGGGGGCATACTTAGACATACATGTGCATGGAGCTGAAAATGGGAGGCGGATTATCTTTCCATTCCTCCAACCAAAAAAGATTGCTGAATGGAAGTAATGATCGCAACGCTAACGTTCGCACATCACTCCTCGCCAGTGTAGAAAGTTATGTCCAGCTATCAGTCTAACAGTGTAATTATACCGCTTCAGACAAACGTAATACAACAGAGTACAGCTATGTAGGGTCGTGAGATCTGTATACATTATAGTATTCAAAGTGTTGCAATATTGACAGCTATGAATATTGGCAACATGAATGCCACTAATACATATTATATGACGTATCTAACACGGCTGCAACAATGCGCCATGCACATACAAGTCTCTAAAGGTTCGCCTTAACACGAGATGGACGACTTAAATGTTACTTGCATCTAGCGGAATGGCTCGCTGATTTTTTTTAACAATATTAATTACCGCATTAAGTAACGCATTGGATACACCTCAATCTATTATTATAATCAGCTGTAATTTATTGTAAATTATATGTAAGTGGTATTAATGTACTACATGATGGATCACGTCGTGAGTGGAGTACTATCATCATTTTATAATTACTATGAGACTTGCAAATAATAAAGTCATTTACGGTATGTATTTACAACCCGTTTATATAAGAGTTAATTTTTATAATTTATTTATTTACAGTCACTATTAATTAAATAATTATTTAAACAAATTAGAAACAACTTTACTTGTTGCAGAAAGCATTAGATAAATACAAGAAAACGAAAGTGCTAGCACTGTGTGTCCTTGTCAAAATGTTTTCGGGTTTTTTCATTTTAATAGTAACATTTACAGTTTAAAGTTTCACATTTCAAGTTAGTCTTGTATGTAGAAATAAACGATCTTAAAACCAATGTTATTATCTAGTAGTACTAGTAATAACATGCAAATTTCTTTTGTATCATTCAATATCCGGCGTGGCACTAGCCAGGGAAGTAGTTGTTTCAATAAGTTATTTGTTTATAGTCTTAGTAAGACTTGATTTTTTGCTTGCAGAGTAACGAACAGGTTGAATATTCATATATTCAGGCTACATTTCGTTTTCTTGTATTTAAATAATTATTTATCAATGTACTAATAAATGATAAAAAATTATTCCGATTTGAAAAATGAATAAAATTATGCTAAAATTAAGATAAAATCATCATACCGACAGACAAACTGTCTGTTTAAAAAATTATTTGTCTTCATGACAAACGTAGTCATTATGTTACTATCTGCGGTATAAGGGAGTCGTCGAATGAAAATGGCTATATTTTCATGAATTAAAAACAAATGTGTTTGGAACTTGATGAAATGAAATGCACTTTGTTCAACACACGTTTTTTTTTGCTACTGCAGTTTCGACAACGTCATTGTAAAACAGGTAAAAGTAAAAATGTTGAACAATGTTA
The DNA here is from genome assembly GCA_910593695.2 of Ocypus olens. NCBI lineage: Eukaryota > Metazoa > Arthropoda > Insecta > Coleoptera > Staphylinidae > Ocypus > Ocypus olens. Next base: position 7,758,734 of record OU343054.1, on the reverse strand, counting down.
CTATTAAATTATGAGTAGATGGATGGGTTTCCAAAATAAACGTAATTTGTGTATTTTAAGGGATTTGAAGAGGTTTAGCTTTTTACATTTTTGCGCTCGTTTTTTCAACAATCTAATATAATTCCGCTAGAAAAAACCGGCAGCCGCTAAAACAAAAATTATTCCGCAATTCAGATTTTAAATCCGCCATATCTAACGGATTTTCCGCTGACTTGGTAACGTCACATACAGCGTTGCCAACTGATCACATAATATTTCCGCCAGATAGCCAACCTAATTCCACTTGAATTTCGCCAGAAAATATGAAAATATAAAGTACGAAATAAATCTATCTTATATTTTAACATTTGGATTTAACGTTTTGCGTACAAATCAGGGTTGAATATTAGGTAGAACAATGAAAAAAATTAAAGAAAAATAAATGCAGATCTGATCCTTTAAAAATGTGAATGAATTTTTGAAAATTAATATTTTTAGTAGTTGAAGACTTGAACAAAAAATAAATAGCGATATAATAGAATTCCACAAAAGTGTCAAAATCTTCACAAAACATCCACCTTTAAATTTATTTAAAACTAACTTAAATTTTTCAAAAAAAATCCGTGAGATGAATTTTTGAAAATTAATGTTTTAAGTTGTAACAATTGAACAAATTTAAAGAAAATAAATACTTTTATGATGGAATTGCTCAATTTTTTTAATACATTCTACCTTTAACATAAACTTTGATTTTATTAATTTTGATTTTTAAAAATGATTTTTTTAAGTGGTCGAATATTTGAACAAAGAAAAAATAAATTATTATCGATATGATTGAATTCCTAAACTCTGATGCAATCATAATACATTCATTTACCTTCAAAAATAACTTTGATTTTTGAAAATATGTTCATTGTTGGGTGCTTTTAAAAACCATTGTTTTAAGTTGCTGAACAAAAAAATACGGATATGATAGAATTTCTCAAAAATTTTAGTATATTCACAAAAAATGCCGGCCCACTAGCCGCGTGCGTTAGCGCGCCAGAACTAATGCGGAGGGTCCTGGGTTCGAATCCCGGCGAGGGCATGGATGTTTGTGGTTGTCTATTTTCATTTAATATGAATAATATATTATAAATAATCGGTTGTGGCTGAATGACCTACGCTGTCTAAGCGAATGTCCCATATCATCCATAATTCCCCAACGCAAATTTCCGTCAATCATCCTTTCATAAAAAAAAAATCACAAAACATTTGCCTTTAGAACTATTTTCGCTTTTTGAAAATGCGTCAATTTTTGCGTGAATTATAAGTTTTTAAAAATGTTTTTTTTGAGTTTGTCGAATATTTGAGCAATATAATACTGATACCGATTAAATTCAATCCAATCGTAATACTTTTAGTTTAAAATTAACTTTGAGTTTTGAAAATGAGTCTATTTTTGCTTGATTTATGAATTTTTGTAGATTAATATTTTAAGTTGTCGAAAACTTAAACAAAAAAAAAATCCAAAACAAAATTGAGTTCCTCGAACATTTTAATACATCCACAGATAGATTACCTTTAAAATAAACTTTGATTTTTGAAAATGTGTTCATTTTAGGGTGTTATGAATGTTTGAAAATTAACGTTTTAAGTTATCTACCATGACAAAAAAATCTAAACAAAAAAACTGATTTGATTAATTAAAACACTTGGTTTTGTTTCACTGCTTTTATTTGTTCCTCCGACTAGTTTCGACCTTTGGTCATTCTCAAGGAATCAAATATATAATTATGTTTCACCACGGGCTAAGTGAGAAATTAATTAAAAAAACTGATATGATAGAATTTCTCAATAATGTTAGTATATTCACAAAACATTTGCCTTTAGAATTACCGATTTTTGAAAATATGTCAATTTTTTGCTTGAGTCGTGATTTTTTGAAAATTAATATTTAAATTAAATGAAGTTGTGGTGACTGCCTGAACCAGGGAATAGGAAAACGGAAAATGAGGATCACAGGTAGCCGTAAGGAAATTCGGTTACTATGGAGAAGAAGAAAAACAAAAAATTGATTAAGAAAATTTGCTTGTGAAATACACGCTAATTCTGTATTTTTATAATAAAAGAATAATCATCCTGCTAACGCTCAACCTGTCTCTTAATGAAGTCTCGCAATTAATAAAAGTAAACATAGTCAATAACGTAATTGACTTATATATTTGGTTCCTTGGGTCAACATCTCCCTTTGAACTAACAAAGTAATATGAAAAAGATATTAATTCTACCAAATAAAACTTAGTTTAAATTCTCGACTAGTTTCGACCTATTAATACATTTTCAAGAGAATTTTAAAATAACTACCAATAAGTAAATACAACAATAATTAATTATATCAATATTTAAAATTGTCGAAGACTTGAACAGAAAAATCTATTTTAAAAAACTATTTATTTATTGAACATTATTTAATTTTTGAAAATGTGTCAATTTTTCCATGAGTTATTCATTTTTGAAAATCAATAACAAAACAAAAATCTAAAAGAAAATAAGTACTGATATGAGTTATATAAGAGTTCTTCAAATATTTTAGCATATTCATAGAACTAACTTTAATTTTCGAAAATGTGTTAATTTTTTCCGCGAGTTATGGATTTTTTTAAATGAATTTTTTTTTCTTGTAAAATATTTTTTGAAAATAAAGTTTAAATTTACATTACGCTAGTTTTCTCAATAATCCAACATGATTCCGCTAGAAAATCTGCCAGCCGCTAAAACGAAAATTATTCCGCAATTCGGATTTAAAATCCGCCAGATATTGCGGATTTTCCGCTGACTTGGTAACACTACGTCACATCAATTATCTAAACTTCTAAATGGCATTGAATTTCGCTTTGAAATTTTACCCTTGTATTTTTTAAGATGTGTTAGATTTATTTTAAGGTAGCTTGGGTGCCCCCTTAAAGATAATAGGTTTTTAGTGATATTTCCTATATTTATGATTTTTTCAAAAATTAGTGAGAAATCTAATAAACCTTATTCCTTATAAATAGTTCATTTCTGAATTATCGACAATTAGCGTTAATGTATATTTGATGTAAGAACTATCATTTCATAATAATAAACTTAAATATTTTTCGAAAATCAATAAATTTCCGAGAAATCTGTGAACACATTTATGCCCACTTTTTTGTTGCCTCCAATTACTGTTTAAATGTTTTTCTAAAATCTTTCATAGCTAAAGCAATAAGGGAAGAAACAAGAAATTGTTTAGGTAAATAACCAATTTATTTTGAGTGCAGGATATTTTAGCGAAAGCTTCTTCTTCAAAAAGTTCTTTGGATTGTAAGATGAATTTTATGTTCAAAGTTTAATTTGAAAATTCTTAGTAGTTTTGAGTTATAGCCACAACAAACACTCAGAGATATACACACAGACAGACATTTAAAAAAAAATGGTCGAATCGTGTTGGAGGACCTTAAAGCAATATTTCCGTTGAAGTCCACATTTTGGCCTTAATTTGGTTTATGCCCTAGGGCGAAAGAAATATTTTGGAACAATGGACTAGCAAACGGGCTATAAAATACAATGCTCGTAATAGTAGTTTTTTGCAGACGTCTATAATTAATAATAATATGACTTTTACAGAACATGCCTAATAGTCTGGATCAAATTAAATGTAGCACTATTTGCTACAGCTCCAACGACGGCTGGATTTTGAATACGAGTAGAAAAAAATATTTTTCTACCCTTTATAAAAGACATTTTTCGTCAAAAATTTAATTTTAGTCACTATAAATCCCATCACGTTAACTTTTTTCACTGGAAACGAAAATTACCTACTAATTTTCACCTCGAAAATCCGATGGTTTCAAAAGTAAAGTCTAACACTTTTTCTATCCAAGAAATAAATACGTTCTTAACGAATGCACTGGACTCGAAATATTTAATGACTAAGGTAAGGTAATCACATATTGTTTTAACAAATACTTAGTGAATTTCTGGCGCTTGCCGCTGCCACGACTTAAAAGATTTGGCGGTCAATGTAAAGCAGTGTTTCTTAACCTTTTTACACTAATGGCCCCCAAAAAGAAATTAGTTACATCCATGGCCCCTTCCCTCCTTACAAAATTCAATTCAATCCAATTTGATTTTAAGTTACATTATTTTTACACAGTTTTAGTATACAGAGTGTCCTCCATTGAGTACGATTGCATTGGTCTTTCTAATTCTTAAAGCTAGAGATCTGGTCAAATCGTAAATGTGGTGCAGTTTTATATGCTGGTTCAGATCATGTTGAAACATTAAAAAAATTCCGAGCAGTTTAGAAATTAAAAAAAAAACTGAAAATGGCGATTTTCTAAAACATCAAATATCTCGATAATTATTCAAGATGCGGAAGAAAAGTTTTAAAAAAAGTTACTTGGTTCAATTGTGCAACCATAAGAATCAAGTCAAAATAAAATTCAAAATGGTTGTTTAATACCAACTTCCTTATTTGAAATGGCCGTCATATTTGATTTTTACGCTCATTTTTACAGAACTATTATTATCAATGAATTTTGTGTGATTCTGGAAATATTCAAGTCGGCGGCAAGTGTTTTTATATTATTTTCAAGCTTCAAAATATTCTACACTTTTTACAGTGGTATCGGTTATCCTTTTTATTTATATAAATTGCCAGTTTCCAAGAACATTGAAATAGATTGTCATCAATTATACATAATTCTTTACCACAAAATTTGTGGCTTTTTATTTCTCTGCTAAACAGACCGGGTTATACAATAATTTTTGCTGTATATTCGCTGAAGACTACAAATTTTTATTTCTCTCAAATCGATAACTATAACTTTTCCGAAAACTATCCTAGTTAAATTTAAAAAAAATGGCGGATTTGCGTAACGGTACTATAACTATGGCTAGTTGTAATAACAATGTTAATGAAATCGGGTTTAATCAATTTTATATACTTTCTTCCGCGAAACTACTCGATATAAATAAACAGTTTATTTCTATGGATGTATACAATGGTGATACATATTAGAACAGTCAGTAGAAAGTTTAACATAAATGGTAAGTATCTAACATAATAATAAGTACTAATAAGTACTTACAAATTCTTTAATTCTATAAAACATGTTATTTATTAAGAAAGTGAATAGCTGCTTTTTAAACATTGACAATGTAGGTACATATAGAAAAACTTTTGATGGTACTATCCAGTACTGGATGGGTATTTTATTTTTTTAATAATATTTTTTTAAATATTTTTAAGATATCGTTGAAGTGAATTTTCGTGGCCCACTCAGAATTCTCTGTGGCCCCTTCAATATTATGTTTTCTTTGAGGCCTAAGAAATACTCTGTGCCCCCCCCCAGGCGGGAGGGGGCTTATAGCCCACGTTGAGAACCGCTGATATAAAGAATTCTGAAACTACACTTCTCGTTAAAATACTTAATAGAGACAAAGGTAACATATTCGTTTCATAGTTCTGGAAACTTTCATGAAATTTCTAAAACAAATATGAATCTTCGTCCCCTGAAAATGGATCAAATTTATTCAAGATTCTTTATTAACTATCAGAATGGAAAGTGTAATAAGAAAGTTGTCCGTAAATTTAGTAAACTTCCTAAAGAAATAGTTCAGTATTTAAAGGACCCTGCGGTTTTTACTAGGGAAATGGCTTTCAGTCAATCTCCTTGAAACCAACTGAAAAATATTCACCAAGTCATCCCGATCAAAAGTCTCCATGGTCGCAACAGCCGAAGATCTCAAGATATCGCACAAAAAGCAGTTCTGTACCTGATACCACAATAATCGAAAAAGTCGATATTATCGTTCTTTTCAAGCACGAAATTAGGAGATTTGATAAATTTAGATGGGGCAACACCGTAAATTTTGCAGCGCTGCTAAAAAGCTGCAGTTTTTCAGAGGAACTTGAGTGTGTTGCAAATAGTTTTCACCATCGAACCAACAGGTTTTCTAAATGTAAACTTAAATTATCTGCTCTAAAAACTTGTCAAACCATCAGACATCCATAGACGCGTTTCAAGCGTTTCTCTCATAAACTCAGCTTTGTTATATGTTAGTAAAATAGGGCGCTACACTAAAACTTCATGTATACATATATGAATTTGATTATTGTTTTTTTCTTTCCCATAACACCATGGAAACATTTTCTCATGTGTTAAATAAAATATAGCGTTGCTGAATGCCAAATATCAGCTAATGCTAAAATAATCAGGGAATTCGGAAATTAACCTAAAGTATTGTGGTCATTCATTAAAAATACCAGAGTTATCACCAGCAATAAGAAGCAAACTGCAAAATTGACGCAAATCCACTTTTTTAGGTATACAGAAGAAAATCTTGTTTGTAATAGAAAAAACTCCAATAAATTTCGTCATTGAAACAAATAAAAAATATTTTGAGTTGTAACTGTTAGATATATATTTAAGAAAATTAAATCTTCTCCTAGTCGTAATAAATATATGGAATTAACGTACGTACAGTAAAATATTATTTATCACTGACGTAATAATAACTAGGGCTCGACGTTGACTCCGTTCTTCGTTTAAACGTTTAAACGTGTAAACGTTTACCGTTTATTTGTAACGAATAAAACACGTGTAGCTTAATAAACGTTTACAACACGTTTAATCGGTATAAACGTTTACACGTTTAGCTTAGTAAACGTTTACAACACGTTTAGCCCAATAAACGTTTACAACACGTTTAGCTTAATGAACGTTCATAACCCGTAAACAGGGAACGATTTCTCATATTTTTATACTCCATTTGGGGGTCCAAAAGTCATATCTCGGCGTTTCGTAAGACTCCGAACATTTTTACACATTCGATTAAAACAGAAACCACTTGGTCTATAGGAGCTTAGACACTTCAAACTTCGGATGCCGACGTTTCGGACAATTTTCGAGAAACAATTTATTTTTTTGGGTATCCCAAATAATAGTTATTTATTCATTTTTTCTGCTACCGGAAATATTGTAAAACAGGGCTTGTAATATAAACAAATGAACTTCGAAACAGATGGGTTATACGTTTCTATATGAAACAATTTTCCTCAACACGTTTAAACGAAGAAAATACGTTTAAACGCAAATATCCGTTTAAACGTATACATGTGTAAACGTGAATATCCGTTTAAACGTTTATAAACCGCTTGCTAACTAAGAACACTTTTATCTGTGTACACGTTTATCTGTGTACTATCGAGCCATAATAATAACGCCACTAACTAAACTAGTAAATTTATACATATCGCAAAATATATTTCCTCGGGGTCTGCGGCGACCAAAAGTAATACCTTTACATAAAAAGGGATGCTGATAATATTAATAAGTACAAATCCATCTCACTACTACCCAGTATTTCCAAAATTTTAGAACAAGCACTGTTCTTACAAATTGTTGATTTCATGGAGCTTCAAAGATTTATCACTGGCTTTTGTAGGGGGGAGATTGATATCTGACGCTATTACTTTGCTTGCTGAACAATTTGAAGAAGGTAGCAACTTCTATGGACCTCACGTAAGCTTTGGATTACGTCATGCACGGCTTTCTTTTGCGAACGTTGTACTGCTATAATTCCTACCTGGTTTATAGATACTAATAAGTCTGTTCAACAATACCACTAGTATATCTCAAGATTCAATTTTAGGCCCTCCGTATTTCATTATTTACACCAATGATTTGCCCGGGCAAAATCATGGTGTGAATACTGTGTGATTTGCAGTTGACATTACACTGCAGAGTTCCTCTGCTCATTAGTCGGTAGCTATTGGTATGAATAATATGGCGGTTACGGCGACTGAATGGTTTACAGTGAATGATCTCACTACGAATCCAGAGAAGACATCGGAAGTAACCTTCTCTATTAAGAAATATTTTGAAGTGAACGTCGCAACTTGGCGTACTTGCTTCTCTTAATTACAGGGCAGATTACCGCGAAGCTTTCATTCACCTCGGAATTCTTACACTTCCTTGCCTATATAGTAGCATGTCTTACATATACAAGATCTGTCTATCTCATACACCTTCTATGTCTTCGTTTGGGTAAATCAGAGAATGCAATTAAATATTATGGGCCTGAATTATTTAATATTTTGCCCGATTCAATTAAATCACTGCCACTGAGAACCTGTCGTCAAACTATAAAATCATATCTGAAGAAACAGGGATTCTTTAGTATATCAGAGTGTCTATCTAGTAAATATTTCGTGATTGTAATATTTTAAATTTTATTTATTGCCACTTTATTTTATCCTTTTGCTGTATTAATTTATTTAAACATTGTTTTTATCTGTGTTTTTATTTTACTGGGCTGTTTTTATTACAATTTTACGTATTTCAGACATTTTGTATGTATGTGCTATTTCTATATTTTTGTATTAGCACAAATAAATCACTAGCTACCTATAAATAGGCTGCACAAGCTAATTCGCGAATGACCTTAGCTGTCGATGCGCCTTAAACCCAAAATTCACAAGCTAATATTTTTAGATTGTAATAAAACATTAACTGTTTTTATAGTACTATATTTAAAAAAATAAATAAAATATAGTGGTATAAAAAAGTTAAAGTGTTTTATTCCAATCTACAATTAAGATGTACCACGAAGTAAACGCCGCCAACATTAAACATCTAATATTTTTAATTTAATTTTTAGAAATATCTTCTTCTTGGTTTGGTCTGATCTATAATCAGTGTTATTATATGCAAATTCACGAAAACACTCTTTCAGAGTTAGAAACAAAAGCCAATTATCACTTTTACAAATTACAAAAACTTCACGCGCCGTATTGTATTATTATTAGTATTTGAATATAATTTACATCTCGCATTAAAGTACTACATTAACAACTGAAACTCCTCTGAAGGATCAATAAATGCACATTCTCCTTTCACAAGTAAGGTCAAGAGTGTACACTAGGATTGGTCGATGAATATATAATTTTATTGCAAAATATTATTCTCGAAATATACGTTTAAGGCACCATTTCGTAATGTAATATAATAATTGGCAGAGTCCATTACTGTTATATTTATTATTTGTATTTACGTTATTATTGCGAAGGCTCGAAGTAGTTCTAAAAATATCGCCTTGAAAATTCAGTATAATGCAGGAAGTGAAGATATTACCGTAAATATGCGTACGTGAAAATATTTATGCGATAAATAATGCGGCAATCAAAGCACGTCGAACACCAGTGGAAAGCTCGTTTTATAGTAGGTGGCAAAATAATAGGAATAACAGCTTCTCAGTAACGACTCGGTCGCAGTAGCTGAAGAACAACGGTATCATAAATGGCGTACGCTTGATTTATTATCGAGACCGCCTGAAGGCACTCGTTAAGCTATTAAAGGATTAGTATGTAGCGGCTTGTAACCATGGAAACATAAACATGTTACCCCGAATGGATGGCAATGGGATCTTTCATGTTTAAATAATCTACTAGATCAAAAGACCGCGAACAAAAAGTAAACCTACATTCGTTTTGGAAGTAATAGTTAGGACTGTGCAAAATAATCGATTAATCGATCAATAATCGATTAATCGATCAATAATCGATTAATCGATCAATAATCGATTAATCGATTAATCGGTTGTTTGATCATTGGGCGCGTTTATAAGGCAAAACAATTGGGAGTTAACTGCCAACCGTTGGGGTATTTTCTGATAAACGCAGTGTTTATCGTGAATAATCGTACAAATTAGACCGATTGGTATTGGAATTAAGCGTTGGAGTTGGAGACATGGAGTATACCAAAGTCTTATGATAAAAATATAATTTATCGTGTAACTGAAATTGAGAAAATGCACGAATTGGTGGTAGGTAAAAAAGTAAATGCTTTTTTGTAAATAACTTAATTTAAATTATATTAAAAGTATACAAACAAAGCACTGCAATTAGAAAGGCCGAATCAAATACCAACATTCAGCGTAAATGACAATAAACATGTAGACAGTTGAAAATTCTGACGAACGCGCCCATCACTCGAAAAAATAATCAATTATTCGATAATTTGATTAATCGATCATTTGATTATTTGATTAATCGATTATTTAACTATTTTAATCGAACAATCTTTTACTTTTTAAATAGGTATAACGTTTTTATGTGTATATTTTCTGTTTATGAATAAATGTTGTATTCGTGTGGGGAAAACTTGTTTTCTTTCTCTTTGTTACCAATTAAATATGCCAGTTTTAAATTGTAACATATTTCTTTTTAACATGTGAAATGTCCTATTTTTGACTGTTGAAGTATGCTATTTTTAACAGGTAAAATAAGCCAATTCTCATTGATAAAACATGCCATTTTTGACTCATGGATATGCCATTTTGAGGATGTGAAATATCCCTTTTTAAAATTTGCCACTTTTAGCCTGTAAAATATTCCACTTTTGACTATTAAACAATGCCAGCTTTGTCTGGTAAAATATGCCATTTTGACTGTTAAAATATGCTATTTTTGACTGCTAAAATATGCCACCATTCTACTTTTGAGTTTTAAAATATCCCTTTTTAACATAAAATATAACATAATTTATTGATAAAATATGCTTTAACAGTTAAGCTAAGCCAATTTTGACTGGTTAAATATGCTATTTTTGATTATCTACCGTATTCACGAACCAAGATGTGTTCGTTCGAATTGGTCGGTGTCGTCAATCTGCAGGGTCTCGGTATTCGCTCCCATCAGGCCCTATGCTAATTTTCGGTTAGTGAAAAATGGTAGAACAATTTTTTTTTCGGGCAAATAATTACTCCACGTGGTTTTTGTTATCATTAAAAATGGTCTCGAATTTTTTCAGATTTTTCAAAGATTTTCCCCTTTTTTTCCTGGCTATTATGGAACGGAAAAATGGGCGAGATTCATGAAATGGCCAAATAACTTGTAATTTACATCAAAATGTTTACAAAAGAACAGGAAAAAAAGTGGTTAAATATTTAGCCAAATCGTACATGCTGTTTTCTCGTTTTGAGCTATCATATTTGGCACTCGTAAGTTGGCCAGAAATTTCGGTCGATTTCGGGATTTTTTGGCGCCGTCTCACAAAACAGATGATGGATGATAATACAAAAGTTTGTAGCTACATTAATCTAGAATTCTATTTTTCCATTCATGACTATCTGCCGTATTCCCAACCAACATATGTTCGTTCGAATTAGTCGGTGCTCCATAGCGCCAATCTGCAGGGTCTCAGTATTCGCTCCCATAAGGCCCTATGCTAATTTTGGTTAGTGAAAAGTGGTACAACAATTTTTTTTCAGGCAAATAATTACTCCACACGGTTTTTTTTATCATTAAGAACGGTCATGATTTTTTTTTCCCTGGCTAGTATGGTACGGAAAAATGGGTGAGAATCATGAAATGGCCAAATAACTTATAATTTACATCAAAATGTTTCCAAAAGAACGAGAAATACGTGGTTAAATTTTTAGCCAAATCGTACTTGCATTTTTCTCATTTTGAGCTATCAGATTTGGCACTCGTAAGTCAGCCAGGAATTTTGGTCGATTTCGGGATTTTTTTGGCGCGGTCTCACAAAACAGATATGGATGATATTACAAAAGTTTGTAGCTACATTCATCTAAAATTCTATTTTTCCATTCATGACTATCTGCCGTATTCTCAACCAACATATGTTCGTTCGAATTAGTCGGTGCCCGATAGCGTCAATCTGCAGGGTCTGAGTATTCGCTTCCCATGTTATTATTATTATTATTATTTCCTAATTTTACGGAAATCCCCCTTTTATACTTGAAAGACTAGTGACGTCATACTATCTTTAAAGAGGCTAAAAAGTGCGCAATAAAAAACAAAAATCGACGTGTCCGAGGATTTTTCTCTGGAACTTCTCATTTCATAAATACCGAATTTGTTCCAGATAAAGTTTCCACCCTGTATATTATTATAATAATATAAGATGTATATGAATACTTTAATTTCTCGCAAATTATCACCGTTATTATTAAAATTGTTATTAAATGATTGCAAATAATTTTCACAATTGTGAGTGATTTTTTGTCGTGTTTTTAAAGTTGCTGATCACAACTCTTTGATTTCAGACAGTCGATCAATTTTAAATTTAAACATTAAGTTTTAAAATTACATTACTTCAAAACTTAGTTCATATTTTTACCGCAAGGTGCGCCTTTACTATACATTTGTTACGTGGATATATATCATCGACAAATTTGGATTTTCTCAAAATTAATGGTCAACTTTGAAGATCGGAAAGAAAGTGAAAGAATATCTCTTGACCCCAGTTGAAGTCTTCAATAAATAAAGTTATCTTTCTTGTGAAGTTCTTTGGGCTCAGAGAAAATTGGGTGCATGACCCTGCCTCCCAGCTGAAGGCTCAAAAGTAATTTCACATCCGTTTCGTTTCCCTTTGCTCTTGCGTCGTCCATATCTGGTCCAGTGTAGGTCGTTATTTGGCTTCAGCTTTTGGTGCTGTTAACTCCTGGGGTAGCCATTTTGTGAAAACATCTCCTCAGTTGCTTACGACTTCTTCACGTTCACGTTCACGTTCACGTAAGTGTATTTTATTCTTTAACATTCAATTTAAATGCGAAGCTGAACTGATGAGAGATAAATCTCGAAACGCGCCTGCAGATGGCTATTATAGTTTTATAGTTTCAAGCTTTCAAATTTAATTTAGTTTAATTTGCAAGTTAATCCTATGAGTAGAAATTACGATCTTAAACCAATGTTATTTAGCTAGTAGTGCTAGTAACATGCAAATTTCTTTTGTATCATTCAAAATCCTGCGTGGCACTGGCCAGGGAAGTAGTTGTTTCAATAAGTTATTTGTTTATAGTCTTAGTAACACTTAAGTTTGCTTTGCAGAGTTACAAACTGGTTGAATATTCATATATTCAGGCTACATTTCGTTTAAATAAATGTATGTATTAATCAATATCTGCGAAAATTTTCATTGAAAAATGGTTTTCTGCGTTCGAGAGGCTCTAGAGCGAAAACTACCAGTAGTGTGGGAAAATTGTATTCAAGCATCCGAAAGCACATACTTTTGGCTGTCTTTGTCCAAAATTTGGAGTCTTAATCGGTGGCAACTTCTGAGAAATGTTTTTTTCAAAAAAACAGTGTTTTTTTTCTGCGCATGTGCGACAATATATCAAAAATCTGACCTGTGCATTCGATTCCTTGGGAAATTTCCCATCTATTATGACTGTTCTAAAAATTTCCCGTGCTGAAATGCAATTAAGATAAATTAAATTTAAAAAAAAAGTTGAACCTAAAAAATTGCCGTAAAAATCAATTGGCTCTACGAGGGGAACTATGTAACTTAGAGGTCTGAAATTTGGCATGAAGTCATATTTTGGGTACCCAAACAAGTGTACAAAATTTGAACTAAATCGGAGAGGGTGGCGTGAAATTAACTGCTCACAATGTTTTCTTTTGTGATGCAAAACTGACCTTTATATTTGCTGCAGAAAAATACAGCTGCACTCTTGCAATTTGCATTTTTGCATCTTCCTCTATTCGTGGACCATGCAAACAGATATTTTTGGTGGCAGGACCTCTTCTCTTTTTGCTAGCAAATTCAACATTAGTGTAGCTTTATAGAAGGTCTGCCTCTTTTTATTGCTCTATTACATTTCCCTTCAAGAAGAAGAGCTTCGATGATGCTCATTTTGAACTCTTGCAGACTTTGGATTTTATTTTTGGTATTTGACGGCTCTCGCAGTCTCTACGATAGAATAGGCAAGATTTCACAACAGTCGCATCTACTAAATTATAAATAATTTGTGATAATAATGTATGATAGTGCGCCAGAAAAATGTATACACACTTTAAGAAACAAAAACTATTTATTTTGTGTTTGTTTCAAATTTAAATACTGACTTGTTAAATACACATGTAGCACAGTCTTCAATTTAGTACATGGTGATTGGAGATGTTCAAAATGTCCGCCGTTGGTGGCCAGACATCTAAAATACCTGCAAATTTTCCACTTTAAAACTTTCAGATTTAGGTGTACATATGTACTGTTAATCTCTACTTCAGGTGCACATTGCGTAGCATTTCTGTGAAGATGTAACAAACCTTTCCCACTAGAGAGTCGACGAAGCAGGACTTGTAGCTGTACGTGCTCTTCCGGAGTATCACAAATCGTTACATGCATCTCAAACTTGTCAATAATACTTTTAATTCTGAGGCGGGTTTCGGTTTCTATTTCTAACTTCCGCTTCCACCTTCAAGGGCATTACCAAACCTGGCAAATCACTTCAAAATGCCTTTTTGTTGACTGAACATTAAGCGTGCTACAGCCATTTTGTTTTCTCTCTCGTGATCTGTTAGGCGAAAGATCGTACTATAACATACTCGAAATTCAAAACAATTAACCATATCAAGGTCCTGATACAGCCCGACAAAGAGTGTATACATTTTTCTGGCGGAATGATTTTTTTGATCTGATATGAATTGTGTACAGTCCAATTGGCGATTTCATCAAATCAACACTTTCCATAAACTGATTGTACGTTTTCATAATAGCTGGGCAATCGATTATGATGGTCTTTTTGTCATATCACTTACAGTTGGCTTTTAGTTCTGCCAATGCAAATGTTGACATAAGGTTTAGAACTCTATTATCTTCACATTTCACTACACGTACTTCAATCTCTTCAAATAGAATCACTTCTTGATGGGTCCCTTTTTTTCTTTTCATCAAATCTTTGTCCTTAATTAGTGGGACTTCAGGCAAACGATTGATTCTACTGGTTCCCAAACTAAATATTTTTTCCTTGCTAAAGTTGTCATCAAAGTAAGTGACGTAAACCCAGTGGTGTATTGGTAAAATAAAAAGTAAAGGAACTCATGGTGAGAGCAAAGAAGCAAGGGAACGCATGGTGAGAGCAAAAAAATAGTTCGCCACTTTCCACAAGCAGCTTGCTGAAAGTTTTTCGGAGATAATCTTATTTTATGCACTATTGTTTTCCTTGTAAGCTTTTTTATTTTATTTATTCTTACTATACAAAAAAATATTAACAAACACAAACGCGTTCCGTTTCTGAAAAAAGGTGCCAGAACGTCGTTCCTCCACGTTCCCCCTCCAATGCACCACTGCGTAAACCAGTTATCAAAGTGTAATAAATGATTTGATCCTACAGGAATTGATTGGGGAAATTTCAGTATTTCGTTTGAACAAGCTTCCAATTTAGGTTCCTCCCAGAACCGAATTAATTTTATCTGAATATGTGAATCGTATTTCACGAAACCTTTTTTGTAAATGGTCAATCACAGGCCAGATCTTGAATAATTTACCTGTTTTCTCATTAGGTAAGAAAATGAATCTTAAACTTTATATCTTTCCATCGATCTCTACTTATCACTTCCGTTATAATATAAACAGTTTAGTTTGCTTTTCCTATATAAACGTGAATTAGAGAGCTTCATCATGGACAATCGTACAGCAAGCAGCAGTAGGCCCCCAATTTAGGGGGCCCTGAGGCCAACCTATATTTTGGGGCCCCTTTGATACATATGTTGTACTCTCGTATTTGATATATGCTGTATCTCAAAATATACTACTGATTCATATATAGAACTTTAAATAAAATAATATGAAGAATCAAATTTTAGTTTTTACTCTTTGTATTTTTGTTTTTATTTTGCCATTTTTCGCAACTGTTAAAGATATTGAAAATGTTTATCATAAACTCCTAGAATTGTAAAATTTTCGGTACATAAAATAAACTTCTAAATTCTAAATTCTAAAATGAAGAACTTTAAAAAGTTTATGGTCGACCAATAGTTCCCAAGACGGTATGAAAATTTGCAAGCCCCCTTGATTTTCAGAAAATTCTACGTAAATGTAAAGTTCCACATTCTCCCACTTGGTTTAAATTTTTGTTTTACTAATCGGTACAAATTTTAATCATTCAAAATATAATCTAATGTAGACCCTAGATTCCGAGACAAAGGAGAATCCCATATTCAACGAATTTTCGCTCTCAACCAGTTTAGAATTGGTTTCTCCCTCGTATTAATAATAATACAGTTTAGTTTAGCAATAACCGAATCGCTTAGATAAATGCCTGTTAACTCTAAGCTAAACATGCTACACGTTAGTAGTCCAACCGGTTCTAATTTTAAAACATTTCGAAAGAAGTTGTGAGCCACTGGAATTGCGAAAACTTGCGCCTGTGCATTGAAGATGAGACCTGTATTAGGATTCAGCGTGAAAAAATCTCACTTGAAATGAGGACGTAATTTGTGAAATTTCGTGGCCAATAACAAATTTTCGAAAGTTACTTAAAGTTTGTTTATGTTTAATATTACCACATTTAATTTTATTCATTATTACATTATATTGCAAAATCAAAATTTTTAAATATAATACAATTTTATCCATATTAGCATTTAGATCCTTGCCTAAGTCTGTACCGCTTCCATCTAGGACGTAAATTTGTTGTCTTCCATAAAACACCACAATCCATGCTTTCATAATTTTTATCACCGTCAATTCAAAAGACTAATATAACGATTTTTTCCGAAGCGGATTTTTTTTTATAAATATTACACCTTCGGAATAACAACTGCAGTTTTATGAATATACAAAAAATATAAACACTGAAACTTCACTATATTGAAAATTATGGTAAAATATATCGAACATCAACGGCCACTTATCAAACGCGCAATTGGTCAAAACATGTGCTACAATTCAAGCATGTTGCTGCTAGAATAGACCAGCAGTATGCATTTGTACCATAGAGTGACGATTTCGGCTAAATTTTTTTATATTTTCGGTACCAGATGCGTTTTAATTAAATGTTGTAAAACGTCGCGTTTGACGTTATAGGAACGGATATTTGCGTTAAAAAGAAATTGAGACCATTTTCACGACCACAATACTTTCCTGTACTTCGTAAAGGAGACAGTAAATAGATTTTTATATTTTTGAAAACATTGCTCGGATCGATTATTATGATGTCTTCAAATGACAGATTTTAACTTAAAGGCCCTCGTTTTTTTTTAAGAAATAAAGATCATAACCATCTCGATTTGGGAGATGTTTGGCGTTTTTTAAATGTTTTAAAATACCTCTTTATTTTGGTAACTAAAATGTACGAGGGAATTATTAAATGGTTATTTATGTAGTTACGCCCATTGACTTCAGTTAATACCATTGTGATCGTGACCTACATATGAGATTTTGCCTAATTATTGAAATTACCGGGATACTCTATGCAATCATAGAATTGTCATCAATGTGTAGAAAGGGATTAATATTTTGTTTTTATATTTCTGCGCACAAAATAGTTTTATTTTTAAATTAATATATACTTTCCCAGCAACGATTCAAATTCAGTAGCTACAGAACGATAACGTAAGCAGAGTGTACTTGATTTATTATCGAGTCTACCCGAGGGCGCTGATTAAGTTATACGAACATTCGTTTTACCTTATTGTTTGGTTTACGGCGTTATAATAGCGGTGGCCTCTTTATAATATTTTAATAGTTTTAGCCGTAAGTAGTTAATAAAAGCATCCGCAATTCTCATAGTCTCGACAATGGGTAAGTATGGAAGCCGTGCGAGAGCTCCCACGACGTCGTGTCCACGGACTCCGGATGACCACTGACCCCAACAAGCTGACCTTTCCACTCCGGACATCCTAACAGTCTAATACAGCACGCGAGATAAATTATACATCCATGTAGTCATTAACATTCATGGAAAAGAATCGTCTTAATGACCTGGAAAATTATAACCTGTGTTAAGTTCTCAACAATGTGGAATCAAGACTGATAAAACATGCACAATTACTATATGTCATACTTTCATAAGTTTATGATTGATGTACGAATAAAATACAAACTTGGATCGACCATCAGCGAGTTGCAGTTAGTAGCAAAGGGCTTGGTCGTCCACAAAAATAATTTATAAAGTTATCTGAATTTTATGAAGTTGACATTAAGAAAAATTGGCAGTAATGTAACATTAGATTGGGGCGCGCGGGAACAGCACCGTAGAATTAATAAAAAATGGTGATGTGGCCATCATGTTACTTTCTCCGACTATATATTTACGTTTTCATGGGTTTATTTTCAATTGAAATCATATTTTAAATGTACATAGAGCGTTGCGTAAACTCGGATGAAACTGACGTTTAAAACGTCAAAACTATGAAAGATGGAAAAATTATACTTCAAATTCAAAAACTCGGTTTACTCAAAAACTAACGAGATTTCGAAAAAAACTTATTCTTTAGAAGTTGTTCATTTTAATATTATCTACAATTATTATTCACATAAATTTGCTGTAACTTTCATCGTTTCATAATTATAAACCAAAAATTAAAGAAAAATAATAATTTTTTTTCTCGAATAGCAATGATTTTATGAAAAATATTTTCAAGCAAAAGATGTTCATTTCTTTGTTGTCTTTAATGTTTGTTTAAATGTTTTTGTGATATTATTTATATTTAAGAAAATATTGGCAAAAAATAAAAAACAGTTAAGGTAAACACCCACTTCTGGTGTACGAAATTTTACCAAAAGCTTTTCAGTTCTTCAGATTATCAAATAAGACTTATGTTCAAAGTTTCATATCAATTGCTTTATTAGTTTTTGAGATACAGCGCACACAGACAGACACACACACACACAGACACACACACACACACACACACAGACACACACACACGCACACACACGTTTGTAACGGAGAAAGTAAAAAAAGATCTGTAAGTGAATTTAATTTCATATTAACAAACGTCGCATACGTCTTGTTTTGAAGAGTAAAACCTATTTTGAGATGAAATTGTGTTCATACTCAGTAAATTATTAATTGTAAAAATGACATTATACATCTTTAATTTTTACATTTAATTAATTTTTTTTTTTAAATAAATGCTAACTCCCTAATAAAGTCTCGATCAATTATATCATCTGTTAGAATTGAGCATAATTTCCCATGATTATTAGTCTAGTCAAGTATAGTCTAGTCTAGACTCCAGGGAGTATGTAAGGTTAAGCTAGTTAATAGATGATTTTTATTCAACTTCCGGTTCAAACAGGGACCACCTGATCTATAAGGGGTTGAACCCTCCAAACTTCGGATGCCGACGTTTCGGATGGTTTCCGAGAAACTGATTATTTATGAAGGTGAACCAAATAATAGTTATTCAGGCTTCCGGAAATATAATAATAAAAGATCAGAAATTTTTGTAAAACACAACTTGTGATTTAAACAAACTAACTTTAAAACAGATATTTGCTGGATGAGTTATACGTTTAAAACACGTTTAACCCTTTCGCTGTGGCGTTAGGAAAACACTCGCATGCCTGTGGTGCGGCGTTAGATTGTCCTGAAACGTCAACAGCAGCGGCATCTAGCGAAAACGTATAAATACGTTAACAGTATGCGAATTGTTTATGAAAAATTAAAGAACTAAAAAGTAGCTTTTCACGAAAAAGAAAGGCAAAACGCATACGTAAATATACGGCAATAGCAATACAAGTACGCAGAAGCGGTATACGGATGTAGCAGCGAAAGGGTTAAACGCAAATGTCCTTTTAAACGTCAACAGTTCAACACGTTTAAACGAAGAAAACATGTTTAAACGCAAATATCCGCTTAAACGTATACACGTATAAACATGAATATTCGTTTAAACCCGAATATCTGTTTGAACGTTTGAAAACCGTTTTCTAACTAAGAACACGTTTATCCGTATATACGCTTATCCGTGTATTAGCAAGCCCTACATTCGATTACATAATTCTTGAAAATCTCAGTACAAAACATTAATTAGAAGTCTATATACTTTTAATGTGCGGTTTCGGTGGAACACCCTGTACAAGTTGTTGATATTGGCATTCTCTACAATTATTTTTCATGTAAACTTCACGAAACTCACTAAGCTCTGTATTCTATTTTCCTTACAGAATTAGGGTCGTTAAAGAGAGAAAGAGCAATCAACACTCCGACTACTCCATCAGAGAGCACTATAATTAAATCTGACCTGTCCGTAGTTAATTAACATTCATTTTACATGCAAATATTTGGTGTATTCTTTCCTAATGGATAATTTATTATTGCGCACAACAACCAGTTAGATTTTTTGCGATTATTGGACACCGCTCGTTATTTTCTGCGGAGTAATCGGTGGGAAAGCAAAGGTTATAAATATGCATCCTCAAGATCAATTGTTAAAGAAATAATGGAGGCGCTTCTAATTACACCAAGAAAGTATTTACTCAGCCGTACTTCATTTCAAGTATCGGCAATATGCGTGTAAGTGATGTTGATGGATTTGCTTTTATGTGTGTAAATGCGAATTGTTATTTACTTCCTCGTAGATTAATTAAGTGCTAAATCATAAATCTCTCAATAGAGTTTTACCTTTTAGCCGCTCATATTTTTATTAGTTATTGACGCGACTTTCTATGCACGTTATAATTATACAAAACTTAGCTGCGATTAGCTGAAAATCAATTAATCACATTAATACATACTACATAGACTTTTGTTGAGGTGTAGATTTTGAATGAACATGAAATGACTAGCGCTTGTTTGTGTGGAATTTAATGCCATTCATGAAAGCAATATTAATCAAACAATAGGTTAAAGTAAAGGTTTGCGCGGTCACTTCCCACCATGTACGAACCATCTTCGGATCTATCCAAAAGAAAAATTGACGCTGAAAAATAACATTGACATTGTTTCGCCATTAGAAAATGATCGTCTATTGTTCATGCATGCGTGTTTGAAGTTAACATTTATGAATCTGCCGATTGTGGAATTCAGTTGATGTCTTTGCGAGGCGCAAACGTTACAGCAATTGTCTGGTATATCATACATCAGCACACCTGGATAATTTGCAGTGCATGATCTACATTATTTATGACATTGTAGAGATTGCGATGCCACACACCTGCTATTGAAATTAGTAATGCTAATATATTAAGAAATCGCGAAGAAAATTTATTAATAAATCTATACAATTGAAGCATCACGTTTCCATTCTCGAAAGATAACTATTAATTTATTAAAAGATTATCAATTTAGAAAAACCAATGTGAGGTACTTAGCTGTATTAAATCAGAGAAATGTATATCTAGATGATGATTTATCTCTATATTTAATTTTAATAACCATAATAAAAATAATATATTCATCTGCATTCAATTATAAATTACAAACGTGTTGCTCTATTAACAAAATGAAAAGTCAGGAATTTGAAGATGAAAAAAAAACAAAGTACAAGTATGATATGGGGCCGCAGTAGTATATTGGTTAGATGTCCGGCTTTTGGACTCACAATCAGTCGATAGGGATTTAAGTCCCGACGGGACGGTCAATCTTCTAACGAACAATCTGATTATTGTCCCCTATAGTCTTACTTCCTCCGCTTTAAAGCACGGGAATGTATTGTGATCGTGACTATTAAAAAAAAAATGAATATATCCGTTTTGAGGCCCGCAGAAGACATTTTAAAGATTTCGGGAAGAAAAAAAATGGGTGCAGTGTGTCTGTGTCCGTGTGTCTCTTCGTGTGCGCTGTACCTCAAAAACTAATACAAAATCATTGTTTTTTTTTTTTAAAGAGTGGTAAGCACAGCTTTCGTTCAGGAGAATTGCGTGTTCGTACGATGATGCAAATCAAGTGAACGAAAGCAGCCTTAGTCTCGAGTGGTGTATTTGATTTTCGATGCCTTCCCAGAAAGTCTTAACTTTGTATTCAAAATTTTAAATAAAAATAAATCACATACTCGGAGTGCTTGGTTGCTATGAAAACGAAAACAAAATAAACAAAGTTCTGTAACGTCAATAAAGTGGTTACGTGCAAATTTTGGAAATGGATGATGAAGAGTTATATGTTCCTGATAATTTCCTGGAAGTCGCAAATGCCGCAAGGTACCTAATATACCCTAAAAAAACACAATCACGTTATCAGAAAGTATTGGAAAAATTAACACATTGACAGATGAGCGAAAAGCGGTGAGTGAAAGTCAAGTGAACGAAAGTGGAACATTCACTTACTGGTAGCACTTTCAGGGGAGGTATCGAACAAAATTTATTGAAAATGTTTGTAATTTTGATTTATAATTATAAAACGATAATAGTTACATTAAATTTATACCAACAATAATTGTATAGAACGGAAAAATGAAGAACTTATAAAGAATCTTTTTTTTTAATCTCTTCAGTTTTTGTGTAAACTGACTATTTAGGATTTGAAGTATAATTTGTCATTTCCACCTTTCATAATTTTGACGTTTCAAACGTCAGTGTCATCCGATACTACAAAACGCTCGATGTATATTTAAAATATCATTTAAATTCAAAATAAACCATACGTATAAATAACTATTATTCCTTCAAATCGGAGAAAGTAACATGATGGCCACGTCACCATTTTTACTTTCTCCATTAGGAAGTACGAGAAAGTACTGTGATCGTGAAAATGTTTTCAATTTTATTTTTACAGAAATATCCGTTTTGAAGTCCTCATAGGCGATTTCAAAGATTTCTGGGAAAAAAATTATGTCTGTGTGAGTGGCTGTGTGTAATTAACATGAAACTTTGAACATAAGTCTTATTTGACAATACTAAGAACAGAAAAGCTTTTGCTAAAATTTCGTATACCGGAAGTGAGTGTTTACCTTAACTGTTTTTTGTTTTTTCCAATATTTTTTTAAATATGAAAAATATTACAAAACCATTTAAACAAATACTGAAGACAACAAAGAAATTAACATCTTTTGTTATGATTTAAACCATGAAAGTTATATTTATACTTTCAATAACTATGGTACCATCGGAGAAGGTAACCTGATAAAGTAGTACATTTGCTGTAACTATCATCGTTTAATAATCATAAAATAAAAATTAAAAAGAAAAAAATAATATTTCTTTTTCTCTAACTACAACGATTTTTTTTTTCAAGCAAAAGATATTAATTGCTTTGTTGGCTTCAATATTCGTTTAAATGTTTTTGTGATATTTTTCATATTTAAAAAAATATTGGAGAAAAAACAAAAAAGAGTTAAGGTAAACATCCACTTCTGGTGCACGAAATTTAACCAAAAGCTTTTCAGTTCTTTGGATTATAAAATAAGACTGATGTTCAAAGCTGCATATCAATTGCTCTATTAGTTTTTGACATCCAGCGTGCACAGACACACACCCACACAGGCAAATTTTTTTTCCAGAAATCTTTGAAATCGCTTGAGTGATTTAAAGAAAATGACCGAATAAAAATTTACAGGCATGTCTCGACGACACTATAAACCAAAGGTGGTTAATTTTGTTTTTCTATAAGTTTACGATACGAAACAAAACACATTGGGGCGGTCAAGGCTACCCAGATGCAAGATTCATTTTTGTAAAAAAATTTCTTTCAAACAAATAATTGATTTGTAAGTAAAATTTCGCCCAAGCTTGTTCTAACTCTAAACTTTAAAGCTCCATAAAGTACTAAATTATCTACTTGTTATATAATAGCTGGTCTGTTAGTAACTTTTAATAATATTTTTTTTCTACGACCGCTCCCGAAAACAGACATATCATCGTAATACCTTTGCATTGAAACTTGTCAATTGTATCCTGTAAGCCACAAAATTTGGATTCAGAGTTGGCAGTGAGATAAATTACGAATGTCGCAAATTAAAAATTAGGGTATTTAGCCTACATGCTATTGGAACTAATATCTACGAAAAAAGAAAACCATCATTTAATAACACAAATTGTCTCGATAGTCAGTTTGATTTGAAAAAGAGAATTCACGTCATGAAAGACTAGATTTTAATAATTAGTTCAGCTGAACAGAAAAAAATAATCGCAGACATGACTGCTATGTTTCTCTCTATCGGGCATGGCCATCTCAGCAACAAAATGCAGTGGCACACACCTTATATTTGTCACTTTTGGACAAGTAATATGCTTGAAAATTGAATTTTCAAAACAGCCGTTTTGAAAGTAAAATCCTAAAACTACTATCAAAATCATTAAAATAAAATGAGTACTCACGAAGAACAATTAACTCCGCTGAAAGTGTTGAAGTCCGCAAGCGAAGCGATAGAAAACCTTATGCCAAGCACATCCACAAATAGATATATGGATGCTTGCAGCAAATTTTGTACATGGAAAAAGCAAGAAAGAGAATATTATGTTGGAATATTTGAATGCTATTTCTAATAAATATAAGAGGTCTCTTTTTTCTATGCTGAAATGCACCACCTGTTATATAGTGTGAATCTGCTTTATGAAATATAGTGTTATAGTGTAAACATGCGTCAGGTGGTGAGTTCACAAAGCACACAATAGAGAACAACACGATGTACCACACTGTAGTTTAATAGTAGTATTAAATAAAGTAAAAGTTAATTTATTCATTCTTTAATTTTAACAAATACAACCTCAAGAGTGCCATGATTTTTTATTTTTAAAAATATAAGTTGGCACACATGTTAGGAATTGCCATACAAAACGTCAGATTGTTCAAAAAGTCACAATTATGGTTTATACCAACCAGCAAAAACGTTTCCAGTTGAAAGTTATTTCCGAAATGGGACTTAAGTGGACGGAAATTGGGAGTATTCATTCGACGTACCTTTGACAGAGTTACAGGAAGAATTTCCCAACGTTCTCATTATATATGACGAATTTAAAAATACCTTATCACGATCTGTTGTATTATTTCATGAAACAGGTAGTATTCTCCGTAAACCAGGTGGTTTAGACTGGTAGACCAGTCAAACGTACTCAGGATGCCATTAACACAGCCCAAGGAATTTTGGAAGGTGAACCTACGTCTTCTCTGTGTCGTTTATCACAGAAAATTAATTCATCGGTAGGAACATGCCACAAGTAACATAACCTCAGTATGTGTCACCAATTTACATTTAAAAAAATAAAATATCATGGCACACTTGAGGTTTTTTTTTTAATGAACATACTTAGCTAAATTTATACCAAACCTATCTACTTTAACATCCTATTTAAAACAACTAATGAAAAAAAAAATGTACAGTGGTTATGGTCTTCAGTACATAGTAAAGAATTGGAAATATTAAAATACCAAATGAACCAGTATTAACATACTTTGTTATGGGACAACAAATAACATTATCAGTAGACAATTCAAGTAAAGGAAAATAGGTGCAGTTATAATACAAAACAATAAACCAGTAGCTAATGCCTCAAAATCGCTAACAGTTACTCAAGTGCGTTATGCACAAATCAAAAAAGAGCTCTTAGCCATAGGTTTTGGTTGTCAGAGGTTTTACCAATATTTATATGGTAACAAAATTACAGTGGAAACAGATCACAAACCACTAGAAGCTATTTAAACAAATGTCCCTTACGCTTGCAGCGTTTACTTATAAGTTTGCAACCATATGATTTAATAGTAAAGTTTAAACCAGAAAAATATTTATATATACCAGATACCTTATTGAGATCTAGGTATGATGACAAAAATGTCAACATTAATGAAAATGAGATTGAAGCTTAAGTCAACCTAATTGATTACTCCAATAGCATACAGAAGTTTAATGTTTTAGCAGAGGAAACAGGAAGAGATCAGGAGTTAATTGAACTTGCACGAGTGATTAGGGAAGGTTGGCCAAACACAAAAAAAAAACGAACGAATCCTCTAATACATTCATATTGGCATTGCTAGTGATGATGAATGGGGCGATCTTTAGAAATAACCGGTTAGTAATTCCTACTAAAATGCGACCTGACATATTAAATAGATTACATTACAATCACTTAGGTCTTCTAAGAGCAAAATAACTAGTTTACTTTCCATTTATGACTAAACGAATCACGGTAAAAAAATGTCTACCTTGCTTGATCTTCTTGAATAGTCAACAGAGGGAACCTATAATTAATAGAGAAATAGCCACTAGACTGTGGCAGATAATATCAGCAGATTTGTTCACATTTCAGGAGAAACAATATCTTTTGATGTGATAGTTGGCACCTTTTCAAAAGTATCCTAAAGTATGTTGCTTAAACGGTAACACCACCAGTGACATTGTAATACATCATTTCAAAGCTATATTTGCGAGACATGGGAAACCAAATTTGTTATACACAGATAATGGTCCACAATTTGTGAGCTCTAAGTTTAAGACATTTCTAGAAACATGGGAAATATCACATCAAACAAGCACACCTCGATATCCACAGTCGACTGGATGTGTAGAAAGACATGTTCAAACAATTAAAAAATTGCTAAAGAAGGCTACGTTTGATAATAAGATATATACTTAACATTATTGGAATACCGAAACACGCCGATAAGTCTTGAATTACCTTCACCGGCACAATTATTATTAAAGGAATGGTACCTATCAGTAATAAATTACTCACTCCTAAGCATACAACGCAATATACAAAAGTTTTTGATTAACTTCAGAATTATGATCGTCAGAGTGAAACACTCCAACCTTTGAACGTCAATGATCACATAATGCTACAAAATCCACAAATCAAAACATGGGAACCATCAAAAGTGATTTAAATTGATGAAACTAGACCAAGATAATATACAGGGTGTCCCACGAGGTAATAGACAGCCGATATCTCGAAAACGGTTAGTAGTACGAAAATGAAATTTGGTGGCTTTAAATGGTTTAAAATGAGGGCTCTTTTTAAATACATAAATTTCATTTCCGTTTCTCCATTTCCCGAAAAATGACATCAACTTCAGAATTTCAAATGGGACACCCTATATATTTATGGATTTTTGTAAAGGTGATTGAAAGCTACATTGCATGCTCGTACGTTGCAATTGGTACTCGCATGCAAAACGAAGCTTTCAACACTTGTACTATTGCTATTGGTATTGTGTAGAGAAGGTGCCTCACGAATATTTGCATTAAATTTGCATTGTACAGGGAATTTAAAAGCAGTTATTGTAAATGACCATAAAATAAGATTTAAAATGTTTTAGTACTGATTGTCACTTTCTCCCTTACGAAGTACAGGAAAGTATTGCACTCCTGAAAATGTTTTTTGAATTTTTTTTAAGTAACTTTTAAAGCACATTATAGCATGCACTATTAAAATTAGTCAGCGCTTCAAATACTAGGTCTTTAAAAATTAAATCAAAATATAAAATTTTACTGAAACTGGAGATTGAATCATCATCATCGATTCCCACGAGAAAACAAAATTAACTGACGTCTCTGAAAAATAACACAAGCTGTATAAAGTTTAAGACTGCCGCCGTATTTCAATAAGGTTGGGTTCCTAATTTCACTTTATTATTTGTTCATCAGGCGAAGTTATTGTGAAAAAAAAATAAGTGATATAATATAACATTAGCGTATTTATTGCTTTTTGTGGTATTTTTAATTAAATCTTGTATAAATTATTGAAATCCCATTAAATAAAATAAAATATATTTCAATAATCAAAGGTGACTGATATGAAATTTATTTAAATACACTATTAAGTCCAATCGAGGATATTACCGGAGGGTAAAGTAGCAGCCGCGATCCGTGCGGATAAACGTTTCAACTACTGTAATACACAATCCGGCTAAAGATCTACAAGAAGATATTGTTGGATACATGAAATTTAAGGGAGTATGACACCCACTCCTTGACGTGGTGTAGACTCGTTGGTCTCCAGGAAGCGAGTAGGAGATGGCCGAACCGATAGTGGCCACGTGCAGGCATGTCTTCAGATAACAGGCCATGGGAACTGCCGCTCACTTGCGGAACACTCTTAATAGGACAACGAGAAAGATTCATTCCTATTCATGTAATTTTTCTTCTTTAATTTATTGGTAAATACACAAGAGGTTCTTCTTCAAGACTAATAGTGGTGTGTGTGTATATATGAGTACATGGGCATGCACCTTATGCGAATGAAAGTAAGTAACTGTTAACCAAAGTAAACATGAGTATTATTTATATACTAGAATCACCTGTAGTGGAATAAGAGAATAAAATAATGACTCATAAATGAAAGTAGAAGATTTGTATATGAAACGGACATCCCTGAGGTCATAATACTTCTTGTCCAGATCAGAATACTTCTAATGCAATATTATAGTAGTATAATCGTGAATAACATAACTTTTTTCATTGGTTCAATATGTGTGTTGATAACTGAAAACACCGGTTTTTTTTTTTGTAGTTCGGTTTATTGTTTATTTCAGTCAATATGGAAGCTGTGTTCTTACAAAATGATAAATGTCATAATATTACATAAACGTGTCTGAAATTAATCTAAAATGGTTTGGAAAATAAATTATTAAAATGTATATTTCTTCACGAAATGATCTTAACAAATACAACCTGTGTAAATAACGATTGTCACAAATTCTTTCACTTTCTCAAAATAAATTATGTTGCTTTAGTTTATTTATTTCTCAAAATCGAATGAATTTGTATTTCGACAATCAGTAATACACCAGTTGTAATTATAATGTTATTCAACTTCGTTAATTAACAGCGTTAAAATTAAAAGCTACTTGTTTTTTAATCATAAAGTCTAGAATCAATTGCGTAATTCAATTTCGCAATTATAATACTCTATGATGTGTAATTACATTATTATACAAGTTTAATATTGTGCCACGAGTGCTCCAATGGAACGAGTGCCTCACAATGCCTCTTATTAAACAAGTAGATTTAATCAGTGGCGGCTCGTGGAACATGTTGATGGTAGAGCCACTTATACAATATATCCCCCCCCCCCTTTTTGAATAAAGAAAGATCGATTTATGTTCCTCGAGCAAAATAAGTGTTTTAAGAATTAATTAAAAATTCTTGCCGAGCTTAAAACTACAGGTAGTGTCATGGCTCCTTGGCTCTATATAACGAGCCGCCCCTGACTGCGATTACTTTCTATTTGAAACAAATTGTATAAACTGATCAATAATAAAGCTGCTGCATTGCTTACAATTGACTTCCATCGTTTTCATACTTCAATTGTTTCTTTTTTATTTTTTTTATTTTAGAGGATCATTCTTGAATGGACGTCTAGATTTCGAAAAATTTTCAGGTTTGGTGTTGATAAAATAAAAAAAATTAAATTCACCCTTCAGTTGTTTTTCAATTGTTTGTTTTTCTCGGATAACCCTTGAACCAGCGGCGGCTCGTGGATGTTCCGCAAGGAGGCTGCGGAAGAAAACAGCAGCGAAATATTTTCTTAAGAGAAAGTACAGCTTGAGAAGCATCGCTGTCGTAGCCTCCTCTACATAGATACACGCGCCGCCGCTGCCTTGAACGAATGATGAATGAAGTCTAGTATTGTACTTGGCAGATAAGTTTAGATCAAACGAAAAACCTCAATTAGACTTTTAATAGTTGGGGTTGCAAAATCTAAAACAAAGGACGAAAATCAAAAACTTAGACCAAGAAAAAATAGCGCCAAAAAAATAAAAAAATTCTGTGTAAAAATCAATCATTCAGGTAAAAAAATCTAAGATCTAGGGCAAAAAAAATAAAAAAATTGACTAAAACGTCGGGCTTGAGAATGCAGAAATATTGAAAATTGTAACAAACTAATCAAAAATGTAGGCCAAAATAAAGAATTATTGATTTATATGCAAGAATTTTCCAGTTTTGTTTGTTGAAAATTATGCAAATTATTTTTCTTCTGCCTGTACTTTCAAGTTTTTTTGGTCTGCATTTTTATTTTTAGACCAGGATTTTTGATTTTTTTGATATTTTTTTCCTATTTTTTGATGTTTTGGCCAAAATATTCGATTTGTTTGTTGAAATTTGGGATTTCTTAGTCTTCATTTTTCATCTTCAGGCCCGATTTTTCGATGTTTTGTCTAAATTTAGGCCAAAAGGTCGAAAACTCAGGCCCAAAAATTAAAAAAATGCAAATCCAACATTTCAATAAACGAATCGAATATTTTGGCCATAGAAATCAAAAATTTGGAACAAAACAGCCGAAGATTTAAAATATCAGCCAAAAATCAAAAATCCTGGTCTAAAACTAACTTATTTTAGCTTAAAATAATTTCCGACGAGAAATTCTAAAATAACACAAAAAAACAAAAATTAAAAACCGCAAAATAAAAACATTAATTCAAATTAAGAAAATCTAAAATATGGGACAAAAAATTAAAAATTAAAACCAAAAATCTAAAAAAAGTAGTGGACCAAAAAATTTAAATTTTTAACAAACAAATCGAAAATTAAATCAAAATAAAGAAAATTTCGTCCAAAAGACCAAAAATTTAAACCGAAAAAATCGAAAATACAATATATAGGCCAAAAATGTAAAAATCTACGATATGGCCTAGAAAGGTGAAAATTTAGACAAAACATCGAAAACTCGGGCGTAAAGATAAAAATGCGGACAACAAAAATCGAAAATTTTGGTAAAAAGAAATATTTAGGCCAAAAATTAAAAAAAAAATGGAAAATACAGAAGTCTAAAATATGGGCCAAATATCAAGAATCCTGATATAAGAATAAAAAACGTAGACAAAAAAATCAAAAATTTAGGTAGAAGCAAAATAATTGAGCACCCAAAAATAGGTTTCTGACCAGAAATTTGAAAATAATAGCCAAAAAAACAATAATTCAAGTTAAAAAATCTAAAACATAGGACAAAAAATACTAAATTTAGACCAAAAATCTAAAATTCGGGCCTAAAACTGAAAATAGTGGTCCAAGAGGATACACATTTTATAAACAAACAAAACAAAATGATAATAATAATAATAATAAATGCGGTCCAAAAAATCGAAAATTTTTTGCAAACAAAACTCGAAAAAATTCTTGCATCAATAATTCAGGTTAAAATATCTAAGAAATCAGAAATTAAAAGGTCGGTCTGAAAAATCAAAAATGCTGGCTAAAAAGTCTAAAAATTAAAAATTCGCCCCGAAAAATCAGAAGTCGAAAATTTAAACAATTAAATCAAAACTTAAGATAAAAATTTAGACCAAAAAATCTAAAAATTAAAAATGCGGACCAAAAACTCGAAAATTTTAACAATGAAATCGAAAATTTAGATAAATAAAGAATTTTTAGATCCAAAAAAACTGAAAAAACGGGCTTAAAAATAAAGAATGCAGAATATTCTACATAGTAAGAAAATTGTTTCAATTAGTCTCAAAAATCACTCTAATGCTCAAAATATTTTTTTTACTTAGGCTGAGCCATTCACTCACACACGGCTGTTATTTTGTAATTGTATATTTGTATGAATAAATGGAAATAAATAAATAATGTAAGACATATACAACCATGGACCCGAGCGAATACTTCCGATCCCCGAAAAATATTCCGCCCGGGCTGGGAATCGAACGGTGCAGCCGGCACAAGCGCTCGCCTGTACCCACTACACCAACGGACCGCCCATTTTCTTTTTAATTGATCAAAAAAGTGAAACTAATTTTAAAAAGAATTCAAATAAAACAATTCCCTTGGTTAGTATCACTCTGAATAGGCTCGTGAAACTTGTTGATGTTATAGAATACAATATACTCCCCGCCCCCGCCTCCTTTTTTCAAGAAAGAAAGAAAGAACGGTTAATCTTCATAGTCCAAGATTATTTTTAGTTGTGAAGTAAAAGTTCGTAATTTCAAACAGCAGAATTCAAACAAGCTAAAGATATTATTTATGTGTACTTTCGATAAATCTGTAACACCATTCTTCATCCACGTAACCTCACCATCAAACAGTACACACAGAAAACGAAAAAAATGCGTTTTTTATCCGCACAGCCCGTTGTTTCTTTTTTAAGTTTACCTCCCGATTAAACTTTCTCGTTAGGTCTTTACTAGTTTCGAAAAACTAACAAGTGCACGTCGTCATCGCGCGTATGAAATGATCTAGAATTTATTTGGCACCAAATGCACGTTCAGTGAGCGACCTCTCCTGCACTCCTCCAACCGCGCGTCATCCCTCGGTAGCCAATATCCTAACGAAATGCCGTGCCAGATGGAAACTGACACCGTTAACGGCGCGCCGCAGCGTTGGGTTGGGAAACAACTGCATTACGATTTTTCTCTATTTTTTTAAGTTATGCAGGCGTTGTTTAACATTTAAACTGGCGATAAAGTGTTTTAAGAGTTAATTAAAAATTCTTGCTGAGCTTGAAACTACGGGTAGTGCCATGGCTCGTTAGCTCAACATAACGAGCCGTCCCTGGGTATAATGTACTATTTTTACTTTCTCCGTTACGAAGTACGAAAAAGTATTGTGATCGTGAAAATTTTTTCAAATTTATTTTTTGCGGAAATATTCGTTTCGGGATCCCTAGATGCGATTTCAACAATTTCTGGAAAAAAAATGTGTCTGTGTGTGTGTGTGTGTGTTGTGTATGTGTGTATCTACGTGCTGTATCTCAAAAACTAATGGAGCAATTGATATGAAACTTTGAACATAAGTCTTATTTGATAATCCTAAGAACTGTAAAGCTTCTGGTAAAATTTCATATAGCGGAAGTGGGTGTTTACCTTAACATATTTTGTTTATTTTTTAAATATGAAAAATATCCCAAAAACATTTAAACAAATATTGAAGACAATAACGAAATAAACATCTATTGTTTGAAAAAATTTTCATAAAATCATTGTTATTCGAGAAAAAAAAAATCATTTTTGGTTTATAGTAATGAGACGATAATACTTACAACAAATTTATGTTAATAATAATTGTAAAGAATGCCAAAATGAACTCCTTATAAAGAATTAAGTTTTTTCCAAAATCTTTTTAGTTTTTGAGTAAACTGTGTTTTTGAATTTGAAGTATAATTTTTCCATCTTTCATTATTTTGACGTTTTAAACGTCAGTTTTATCCGAGTCTACCAAACTCTTGATGTACATTTAAAATATACCATGAAAGCGTAAATATAAATGACTATGATACCATCATGTCGGAGAAAGTAACACGATGACCATATCATTTTTTCTTTTGATTTAGCTAAGTATTTATTTTTAAAATAAATATATACTTAAACATAGTTTGATTTTAAGCATGTGGCGGCACTGAAAATCATTTGTTTTGTTTTGAACGAATTTAACATAAGTATTTCTACGGCGATTTCAATGGTGTATTTTAAAACATAATACATCTCAAGTAAGTTGAAACGATATTATGCTTATTGTATGCTACGTACTTGCTTAAATGTTTATTATAGAAAAATAGGTTACGTTTGCACTTGTTTTTCGTTTCTCGTGTAAGGCATCGATCGATGCCAATTAAAAATCCGCACCGAACGAAAACGCCGACAAGAGCGGCTCTTTTACGCCGTGAATAAAACATACATTGTACCCTCGCTGTTTCTTCCGTGCTATTCGTTTTGCAAACAAAGTTATAATATAATAAATTACAAACTTTTTTCTAGAATATATTGCCGTGAAACGTCGCCGTGCTTTAGTGAATTCATTTTCAGAAAAGAACGTAACCCAAAAAAAATCTCCTAAAACTAGAGCTTTAGAAGACAGTTGGAAGAACTTTTACGTTAAACTTTGAGCTTTATAGAATACAGAGAAAGGTAACGTTGACGTTTAAATTTTCAAAACACATTTCTTCGCACCTGAAAAACTGCCCAGTTAGTAACAATTTTGAGTTAACTTTCGAGCTTCACGGTATACCGAGAAAATGAAAAAAGAGCAGTAGGCGCCTCTTTCAAGATTAAAATCATTATAGAACACATTTTTTCGAACCTAAAAATTTCCTAAAAACTTGAGTTTTAGATTGGCAACACTTTCGAGTTAACTTTCGAGCTGTATGGTAAAGAGAAAATAGAAGAAGAGAAGGGCAGTAGGCGCCTCTTTAAAACCTAAAAGACTTATAGAACACATTTTTTCGCACCTTAAAATTTCAGAAAAACTCGAGTTTCAGATAACAGTTGGTAACACTCTTGAGTTCACTTTCGAACTGTACACAGAGAAAATGAAAGAAAAGAGGGTCAGCAGACGCCACTTTCAAGCCTAAAAGCTTTATAGAACACATTTCTCGCACCTAAAAATTTCCTAAAAATTTGACTTTCAGATGACAGTTTGCAACACTATTGAATTTACTTTCGAGCTTTACGGTGGACAAAGAAATAAGAAGAGGGCAATCGTGAGCTTAAAATTAAGCTTTATAGAACACATATTTTTGCACGTCAAAATTTCCAAAAAACTTGAGCTTTAGGAGACAGTTAGCAACACTTTAGAACTGGATACAGAAAACGAGGAGAGTAGACATTGTTCCCCAAGGTTTTAAATATTGTTTTGTACTCTGTCCATGACATTACCGTTAATATAACTTTAGACATATCCGTGCTGATGATGTTAAATAATAAAATAATTAACTATGTTAGAACAAAATTGCTGTACTTTCCAGAATGACCTTAAAAATTCCGTGCTGTTACCCTCTCTTAAATATAACAAAATTTATAGGATAACTCTACTATTAACTGCAGCTGTTAAATAAATTAAACCTGTTTGCAAAGTTGCTCTTACGTAAAGAATTTGAGATTACTTTTAACAGTTAAGTTAAGTTAAGCTAAAAGTTTTAAACTGCTGGGTTTCGTTATTCGTAACACTCAAGCACCTAAATAAAAAGAGAGATTAGAGTCGGAATATTAAAATTACCCTTATAAGGCGAAACCAGTCGAGAATTGCAGACTTGCTCTGTTTTAGTAGCATTCTATTTCATATTACTAGTCTTAGTAGGTATTTAAAAATCTATTATGGTTTCTAAGATTCGGCGTCCATAGCCAGATAAACAGATTTTTTTTAATGGTTGGAATTGTTTCCGGAAGCTCATAGTGGTTATAATTTAGAATTCGAAAATGTTTCTGAAAACATTATTTTCTCGTATAACATACGCTAAGAGTTCTAGTCTACGAAATTTTTGCAGAAGGTTATTAGTTCTTTGCACGAGTTTAAAGTTTTATTTGAAACTCATTACTGGGTTTTAAAATATGCGCTCATAGATGATTTGATCAAATTAATAAAAAATTAATCGGTAAAATTATCGAATATAGGGAAACAGTGAGGTCATAAATTTAAAAAAGCGGAAGGTCTAAAAAATGTAATCGCTATCGTCTATGAATTGAAATGCGCCTGTCTCTGATTATACATTCGTAGTGGTCATTCAGACAGTTAACGTCAAAAATGTTAACCATTTTGCAAAATTGAGGGACATGCGCATTTCAATTCATAGACTAAACACACCGTATTTCCTCTTGTTAACAAAAGTCTCAGTAGATGCGTGATAAAATTACATTAACTAAAATGATATACTTATTATTCATTTATTTAGCCTCATAGTATATGTATGTAACATGACTGGAATATATGAAGGTATAATGCGGTCACAAATTATAACAACCGACACTATTGCAATTTGACATTCCTCTAATCTAAGCTTCATTTAATGAACTGAAACATAGTAAATAAACATTTACGCAAACTAAACTGTGGAGAACAGTTAATAGACCATAAAAAAGTCATTATTTAAATTATTTTATAATTTAATGTTTATATTAGTATTAATTTACGTGAGTAAAAGTAATATATACACATAACTTTATACTGTTAGAATGTCAAAAATGCAATAGAGAGGGTCAGTGATGACCTCTCATGGGTGCGGTAGAGATAATCATTCCTTGTCCGGTAAAAAATCGCAATGTCCCACTTTGTCGGGAGTGATTTATAACATTTTTGCTTAATTTCATTCACACCTTCGCCAAATGTTAGATTTTATATGGCTACGTTTATGTTTAATATTTTCATGTATTTTTCAAATGTACGTCCGCACCTCTGAATAACTAATGAGGCTGAATGTGAAAAGTCATTGTATGGTAGTCCTGCCCATCGTCCACGGATCTTTATCATCTGACCGGCTTGATTAACATCCTGCTGGGTGGATGTATAAGTACGGATGGGATAGTCTTTTGACATTAATCCGGACGATAAAATATAAGTCTCCGGCGTAATTATTACGAAATTTTGCAAGTAATCGACATATTGGCATAAGTCTATTAACGGACGTAGTTACTTAAGTAATACGTTTTGACTACCGTAGTACACAATCTAGTTTCATACAAGAATTTTTTTTAAACGGATGGTTTGCGAAAAAGTTATTCTTTTCAACATCGTATTTAATAATTAAATGTTGCACAAAGTACTCGATTTCTAGGTTATTTTCTGTTACTCACCTACAACCGAAATTTCAGTTACTGATATTCGGTCAGTGTTTACGAACAATCTACAATAATCAAATTTAAGAATCTCATGTTGTAAATTAATGAATTAAAATTGTAAAAGAATTTGCATAATTATTAATTCATACTTCCGAGACTGCATAATTAAATGTTTTCGTTATTTACTTGCGATTCGAAAGTACACGGTAAGGTCATGATTAAAACACTGGCCATTCAGACACCTCCGAGGTACATTATATCGTCGAAATATATTGTCTATAATTAGCTATTTGCGAGATTTCATATTTTTTATTTGATGATATTCAGACATTCTTAAGTCGTAAAAATGACCATTTCTACTAGGGTCCGTTAGAAATTAATCGATGAAAAATTGTGCTTACAAATCATCGCCTTTGATAGATGGCACACGTTTGTATAAAATTTACGCCTTAAACTCTGAATAAACAAAATTTTCGAGAAGGAGTAGACAAATTACTTCTTCCTACGAGGTCGACACCACAATTAATAAATTATGGACACATTACGTTATATTGTGACTAATCTTGTATTCAATTCAATACTGCAAATCTCGACACTTGTTTTTGTATTGTAAAGGGAATTTTAGAACTCGAAACAATTAGGGTCTGTCTCAAAATTAATAAATACATTTTTACAAATTATTTTTCCAAAATAAATTCTATAATAATGGGACTTTCTTATAATTATGCATCGCAAATATAATAATCATTTCAATTGATCTCTAATTTATCATTGAATAAAAATTTCACTGTGGCTTCAGTCAGTGGCGGCTCGTGGAACATGTTAAAGGTAGAGCCAATTTTTCAATATACTCCCCCCCCCCCTTCTTTGAAGAAAGAAAGAACGATTTATCTTCCTAGATCAAATTCTTGCTGAGATTGAAACTACAGGTAGTGCTATGGCTCCTTGGCTCTATGTAACGAGCCGCCCATGATTCGACAGCAAAATATACTACTCTCGACAGCTGAAAAATTCAATTTTTGCCAATTCAAAAATGTCGAAAAAACTATTTTTATTAGCTGAAAAATACTGTTTTTGGCAGCTGAAACATAGCATATTTGATAGCTGAAGAATACCATTTTCTACAACTGTAAAATACAACTTGAGACAGCTGAAAAATACTATTTTCAACAGCTGATGATTACCATTCTTGACAGCCGAAAAATACCATTCCCAACAGCTGAAACATACCGTTATTGGCAGTTAAAAAATACAATTTTTGACAACAACAAAATCAATTTTTGACAAAAAAAATATAAAAGTTTTGACAGCTGAAGAATGCATTTTTGACAGTTAAAAAATGTCAAAAAATGCAGCTTTTGATAGCCGAAAAATACCATTTATATAGGTGGGAAATGCTATTTTTAACAGCTGAAAAATTACAATTTTTGACAGCGGAATAATACAATACCTAATAGCTGAAAAATACCATGCTTGATAACAGCAACATAGTATTATTGACAACTGTATCGGACCATTATTGTCAGCTAAAAAATACAATTTTTGAAAGCTGAAAATGTCATTTTTGACAATTAAAAAAATGTCTAAAAATGCTGCTATTGATAGCTGAAAATACCGTTTTTATAGGTGGGAAATACCATTGTTGACAGCTGAAAAGTATCACTTTTGACAGTTGAAAATATAATATTTGAGAGCTAAAAAATATTATTTTTGATAGCGTTTTTCGCAGCTGAAAAAATATCGTTTTTGACAGCTAAAAATATAATTTTTGACAGCTGAAAAATATCATTTTTGACAGTTGAAAAATATTATTTTTGACAGTTGAAGAATACACTTCTTAACAGCTGAAACATACCATTCTTAACAACTGCAACAAATCATTCTTGACAACTGTAACATACCATTATTGTCAGCTAAAAAATATAATTTTTGACAACAAAAAGTACAAATTTTTACAGCTGTAAAATGCCATTTTTGACAATTAAAAAATGTCAAAAAATACTGCTTTTAATAGCTGAACAAGACCATTTTTATAGGTGAGAAATACATTTTTGACAACTGAAAAATATTATTTTTAACAGTTGAATAATACTCTTCTTAGCAGCAGAAAATACCATTTTTAACAGCTAAAAAATACCATTCTTGACAACTGCAACAAACCATTATTGACAACTGTAAAAAAACATTATTGTTAGCGAAAAAATACAATTTTTGACAACACAAAATGTACAAGTTTTGACAGCTGAAAAATTTCATTTTTGACAATTAAGAAAAATGTCGATAAATGTTGGATTTGATAGCTGAAAAATAAAATTTTTATCGGTGAGAAATCGCATTTTTGACATCTGAAAATATCATTTTTAACAGTTGAATAATACACTTCGTAACAGCTGAAAACTACAATTTTCAACAGCTGAAAAATACCATTATAGACAACTGCAACAAATCATTTTTGACAACTGTATCATATCATTATTACCTGCTAAAATATACAATTTTTCACTACAGAAAGACAATTTTTGACAGCTGAAAAATGCCATTTTTGACAATTAAAAAAATGTCGAAAAATGCTGTTTTTGATAGCTGAAAACAAAATTAATAGGTGAGAAATACCTTTTTGACATTAAAAAAAAACATTTTTAGACAACTGAAAAATATCAATTTTTGATATTGTTGAATAATACATTTCTCAACAGCTGAAAAATACTATTTTTAAGAGATGAAAAATTCCACACTTGACAATTACAACAAACCATTATTGACAACTGTAACAAACCATTATTGTCAGCTAAAAAATATAATTTTTGACAACAAAAAGTACAATTTTTGAAAGCTAAAAAATGCCATTTTTGACAAATAAAAAATGCCATTTTTGACAAATAAAAAATATCGAAAAATACCTTTTTTGATAGCTGGAAAATGTCATTTTTGACAACACAAAAAAATAATTTTCGACAGTTGAATAATACATTTCTTAACAGCTGAAAATTAACACTTTTAATGGCTGAAACATACCATTCTTGACAACTGCAACAAACCATTATTGTTAGCTAAAAACACAATTTTCTACAACAAAAAGTACAATTTTTGGCAGCCAAAAAATGTCGTTTTTTGACAATTACAAAATCAAAAATGCTGCTTTTGACAGCTGAATCAATTCTTAGCAGGTGAAAATACCATTCTTGACAACTACAACAAACCATTATAGTTAGCTAAAAACACAATTTTCTACAACAAAAAGTACAATTTTTGGCAGCCAAAAAATGTCATTTTTTGACAATTACAAAATCAAAAAATGCTCCTTTTGACAGCTGATTCTTAACAAGTGAAAATACCATTCTTAACAACTACAACAAACCATTATTGTTAGCTAAAAACACAATTTTCTACAACAAAAAGTACAATTTTCGGCAGCTAAAAAATGTCATTTTTTGACAATTACAAAATCAAAAAATGTTGCTTTTGACAGCTGAATCAATTCTTAACAGGTAAAAATACAATTCTTGACAACTACAACAAACCATTATTATTGTTAGCTAAAAACACAATTTTCTACAACAAAAAGTACAATTTTTAGCAACTAAAAAATGTCATTTTTTGACAATTACAAAATCAAAAAATGCTGCTTTTAACAGCTGAATCAATTCTTAACAGGTGAATATACCATTCTTGACAACTACAATAAACCATTATTGTTAGCTAAAAACACAATTTTCTACAACAAAAAGTACAATTTTTGGCAGCTAAAAAATGTCATTTTTAACAATTACAAAATCAAAAAATGTTGCTTTTGACATCTTAACAGGTGAAAATACCATTCTTGACAACTACAATAAACCATTATTGTTAGCTAAAAACACAATTTTCTACAACAAAAAGTACATTTTTTGACAGCTACAAAATGCCATTTTTGACAAATAAAAAATGTCATTTTTGACAAATAAAAAATGTCGAAAAATACTTTTTTTGATAGCTGGAGAATGTCATTTTTGACAACTCAAAAAAATAATTTTCGACAGTTGAATAATACAATTCTTAACAGCTGAAAACTACCACTTTTAATAGCTGAAACATACCATTCTTGACAACTGCAACAAACCATTATTGTTAGCTAAAACACAATTTTCTACAACAAAAAGTACAATTTTTGGCAGTTAAAAAATGTCATTTTTTGACAATTACAAAATCAAAAAATGCTGCTTTTTACTGCTGAATCAATTCTTAACAGGTGAAAATACCATTATTGACTACTACAACAAACCATTATTGATAACTGTAACATACCATTATTGTCAGATAAAAAATACAATTTTTGACAATAAAAGAATGAAAGAACTATTTATCTTCCTAGACCAAAGTAATTGGCGAAAAAGTGTTTTAAGAATTAATTTAAAATTCTTGCTGAGCTTGAAACTGCAGGTAGCGCCATGGCTCCTTGGCTCTACATAACGAGCCGCCCCTGGCTTCAGTAATGTTTTCCGAAATTAAAATTTTTTAAATTCAAAAATTCAACCTGTTCGTAACTCTGCAAGCAAAATTAAGTCTTACTAAGACTATTTGAATTTTTGAATTTATTTAATACTCTCTGCAATAAGTAAGGTTGTTTCTATTTTATTTAAAATTTTTTGTTTATTTTTTTTTTCAGTCCAGCTCATATTAGTATTTTCTTATCGTAAATTAATATTACTGGTATAAATAAACCGATAAATCTTTAGATATTTAGGAGATGAATATCTAATTACATATTCATGCAATAATGTGTTTTTTTTTTAATATTAACGTGTGCCGTAATTGTGACTTTTATGATAAAAAAAAATGACAGGCTTTAATATATTTTGTATTCATTTATTTAATTGATGAAACTTTCTACGCATTACAATACAAATAGGAAGTAATTATAAGGGTCCAGGAAAGCGTTAATATCTCTTTGTAACACCGGCTTAAGTCTCAATCTTTGCTGATCACGTGACAATTGCGCTTTCTCCATGCATTCGTATTGGAGACACATTTAAACTTTAAGTACAGATATAATTGAACCATTAATATATTCCGCACACTCTCAGATATTATTTACAAATCAATCAGTTGTCATTCATAATCCTTTATAATTAGCAATGAATAGGACGGATGTGCGAAAGGTCAGTATCATGCTCGTTTTGTCAATTGAATAATTGCGAATTAAAAGTAATTGCCCGGATTAGTGTTTAATTTTATAAAACATATAATTGCACGCGCAATGATATATTTCTACATTTAATTATAATTGAATCATTAGTTATCAGATTTATTATTTTTTATTCATCGCTTATTAAAAGCTTGTAATTAATGCAGCGGCAATATATGTATGTTATTAGGTATGCACATAATTATATTAATCTTAGAGCACGTCCTTAATGAACAATTGATAAATGCATACATTTAATCTGATCTTTTATAAGAAAAAGACCTTTATTGGTATTAAATTTACATCCTTTCCTTCTCCATTCTCCCCTCCTTTATCTGCTTACCCCTTCCGCCCAACCCTTTTGTAGTCCCTCTCCCACCCTAGTCTAACCAGAACCTTCACCCCGGTTCCGTCCTCACGCATCCATTCATTCACTCTTTTTTTTCCTCCCATCCATTCCTCACGCACTCCTTCACATTCCTCTGCCAAATGTCTCCATGTGTCCTTTCCCCCTGCACACAACACACATTCTCCGTACCCCGCACCCATCCACTTTTTCCTCCCTCTCTCTCTTGACCCACACCTCGCTCTTGCCAGAATTACCCTTTCCTCCCTACTCAGATAGTTCTCGCTCAAATATCTTGGTAACCTCCCATGCACTTGCCACCTCTCAAACATATCATTGTACTCACTCTTTCTTATACACCCTTGTATTTCCTGTCCTTCCACTTCATTCTCCTTTTCTTTCACCCATGCTACCACATTCATTCCCCACTCCAGACATTCCTTCACTTTCACCTCCGATAACTCCACCCTACTGGTGGTGCAAAGAAGTGGAGAAGGCAAGGTCGGAGGCTAACGCCGCGAGAAGGGACCTCACCCGGTGCAGGCGTAAAGGGGGTAACCTGGATATCCTCGAGGATGCGTGTATGGCGGCAAAGGACGCACTAGTACCTGGGGGCACGGAAGGGGTAATTAGGACCCTGTTTTCACTACCGCCCACGTTTCCTCATACATTCCTTTTATCACTTACCCCTTTCCTTCTCAAACATTCTATGAATCTTCCTCTCGGCACTGTGTCATATGCAGCCTTCAGATTCACGAACACCGCATATACACTTCCTTTATCTTCCATCACTCTCTCTACAAACCTCGCCAGGGTTAAAATCTGTTCCCTGGTTCCCCACCCTCTTCTAAAACTCCCCTGTGTTTCTGGCAACAACCCTTTTGTTTCTCACCTGTTTTTCACCCCGATCATGGCAATTTTAAATCCGCTACACATTACCGATATCCACCTACAATTGTCTATTTTATCCCACTCTCCTCCTTTGTGCACCGGGCACATAACACCCACTCCCCATGATGCCCGTATGTTAATTTCTCCTCTCCACATCTGGTTCATCAGCTCCCTAAACTTTTTCTTTCTTCCTTCCCCTATCTCCTCCCATATCTCCGCCTTCAAACCATCCATTCCTGCCGCTTTTTCTCTTTTCACTTCTTAGAACGCTTTCTCTACCTCCTCCTCCGTGAATTCTTCCACCTCTCCCCTCGACCTTTCGTCTCCTATTCTATCCGGTTGTCCACAGCTTCCTATGCACTTCTCTCGTCCATTCGGGTCCAGGACAAAGTGCCGAATGCCCAAAGTGCCGAATTGATATTTTGTCCAAAGTGCCGAATTTCATAGTACCCACCTAAGTGCCGAACGATGCCCAGAGACGTCGCACCGTTTGTAAACAAAGCGTCGGAGCCGAATGCGAATCGGCAGTTTGGATATTCAGCACTTTGTCCTCGCGCTGACCTCTCAGTAAGGCCCAAACTGCCGAATGCCCGCCGATTCGGCACTTTGGTCGCATGCACCTACAAGTAAGGCCCAAAATGCCGAATATTTTTGTTATAATACGTTTAAAAACGTTTAAAACAAAACTACAATCTCCAACCTTGAAACCATCTACCTTCCATTGATAAACTTGTATTATCAAAAATTATTTTCAAACATTAGGAACATACATGAGGGTGTGCATTCGGCATTTTGGGCCTTACTCGTAGGTGCGTGCGAAGACATTCTGCCGAATGACCAAAGTGCCGATTAGCATTCGGCACCGATGCTTTGTTTACAATCGATGCGACGTCGCTTGGCATCGTTCGGCACTTTGGGCATGGTGGGTAGTATGAAATTCGGCACT
This sequence comes from Ocypus olens, assembly GCA_910593695.2. Lineage (NCBI taxonomy): Eukaryota > Metazoa > Arthropoda > Insecta > Coleoptera > Staphylinidae > Ocypus > Ocypus olens. Next base: position 7,715,288 of record OU343054.1, on the reverse strand, counting down.
TTGGGCAAAATACCGATTCGGCACTTTAGACATTCGGCAGTTTGGGCAGGCCCCGTCCATTCCTGTAGCGATACTCCTATCCTCCTCTTCCTTTCGCCTCTTTTCAGGATCTTCCATATTTCCTGTTCATTTCCACACTTTTTCAATACCTCACTCGTTCTTTCTAGTTGCTGCACCTTCTTCCTTTCACATATACTATCATATTCTCTTCTTGCTGCCGCCACCCGCCTCTCTCCCTCTCCATTCTTTATGCATTATTTGCTTGTCTACACTCTTCATCAAACCACGTACTCTCGTTCTTCTTTCCTTCCTTACTTTTTCTTCCGCATCCCACTATGGCCTCTTCCATCACCTGCATTGATTTAACTTCGTCCCACTGCACCTTCTTCAGCCTTTTCTTCAAATATCTGATTGCATCTACCCCACCTTCTTGTTCCTGCTCCCCTTCTTCGTCCTTGCCTGTCTGAATCCCTACTTTTAATAGTATATGATCTGATCCCACGACTTCTTCCTCTTCCATTCTTCTGACTTCTTTCCTTGGGACCCCCTTGGTTGTCACATAGTCAATCACAGACGACCTCTGCGGCCCAATGTATGTTCTCTTCCCTCCCCAATCACCTTCCGTGCATCCATTAAATATCTCCCAGCCCTCCTCCAGCATCCACTCCTTCATCCTCTTCCCATCACTATTTACCCACTTATCCTGAGATCTTCTTTCTAGTACCGAGCCATCATCACTAATCCGTTCCGCCAACATCCCCACTCTTGCGCTCACCCCCGTCTACTCACCTTTCTCCTTCAACAGGTCTCTCATCTATTTATTTTCTTATTTCACTCCACCCCCACCAATCCCACATTAAGCTGACACCCCCCTGATATTTCACTCATATTAGTTCTTAGCCGCCTCCCATAAACTCCATTTTGCCCTCCTTCCTTGTCTCTCTCATCCCCACTATTATCCTCCCCACTTCGCCCTCCCCTTATCGTACTCTTTGTTGCCTGTATAATTAAACCCCCTTGGTAGCCATCCTTTTACCTGCTCTCACGCTTCCACCAAACCCACTATGTCCTTCCCGCTTACCAAATCCTCCAGGTCGTTCTGCCATCTATTCTGCTTATATTTCAACTTCAACCCTGCTATCGTTACAACTCCTTCGTCCCCCTCCTTTTGTATGCTGTTTTGCCCCCCCCCCACTACTACTCCCTCTGTTGCCTGCTTTCCCCACCTGTCATGCCTTGCCCCCCTCGATCTGATGTGTCGCTTACTCCCGCCTTTTTTTGATGTGGCAGCTGGCACTGTCGGTGAAGTGACCCCTCCTTCGCCTGCATCACTACATGGCCCGCAGCGAGGCTTCTCCTCTTTGCATTTCGCCTCCTGGTGGCCGTCCTCCCTGCATTTCCTACAGGCGCTGCTCCTGTCGGTACCTGTACATTTCGCGGCCAGGTGCCCGTACGCTCTGCATCTCCAACATTGCTCTGGCCTCTTCATCCTGGCCTGCACCTTACAGACCGACCACCCGATCCTTAGGTTTTTTTAGTTTAGCCAACAAGGCCATAATGACCTGGCTGGTCCCCACGACCAGTGCGATCCTCAAATCCCCAGGTGGTTCTTGATCCATTTAATCCCGGCTTCGCCCTTCTAATCCGTGGCCTTCTCTAAGGCCTCGATTATTTCCACTTCCGTAGTATCTTCCTCGGGGAATTTGACTTCCGCCATCTGTTTGCTAGCCCTGGTCAGTTTGGCCTTACCCTCTCCCACTATGGCGGTAATCTCCCGCAATACCTCCTCGCTGCTTGCCCCCCTCGCTACTTCTAGCACCACGTTGCCAGCCAAGCTCCTCCTTGCCGAGGACACTGCCTCGGCATTCGCCTTGAGCTTCCCAAGGACCTCTATGTACATGCCCCCAGCTGCCTCGACCATGATCTTGGTCGGTCTAGGCCTTGTCTTCTGGCTTCTTGCCACCGCCCCCTTATCACCCTCCTTCGCCTCTGGCCCAGGCACCTTAGTGCCACTTCCCTGCTCAGTCTGTTCCAGCCTTGGTCTGGCCACTACCATGTTCCTCGATTGTGTGAGCCCCTCATCACTCTTACTGGGTGCGCAATGCCTCCAATCCCGCCCCGTTGCTCCTCCGGTGACCCCCTCGCTAGATCGTCCACCTTCGTCGCGAGCTCGTCGATCACTCCCCTGAGCTCGGCCACTTCCTTCCCTCCGGCCCATTTCGCCCCCCCCCCTCTACCATCACTGCCCTGTCCTCCTCCTCAGCATCCATATGCTTGGATGTCTCCTCCGTCTGCGATTGGCCATCCTTTAATCCCGGAGCGCAGCGTATGCAACACATCTTCCGACCCCATCTTCTCCGCCTGGTTCTCGATGATGGACTGCTGCTTCTGTATGCCCACTTTCTTGTCCAGAAGCTTCCTCAACTCCTCTGTCGCGGCTAACAGATTCTTTAGCGTCTCTTCTACCATGCGACATAACCCAATAACCAGTGGGTCCTCCCCTCCCACCACCTCTCCCCTCCTCCTCTTTTTGGCCAACTCATCCGACTCGGCCCCGCTCATAGAGCTCTGTCTGCTTACTGCTCGCAAGCTTTGATGACTTGTGCATTTATTTAATCCAAATTGCATGACCTATGTAAAACTTTTGTTTTAAACACCAATAAAGAATTGAAGTGTTGCCCCGAATAGGAGTCTAAGTGCCCATATCATATTTTTGTATAAAATGCAAAAACGTTGTTTTCTCGACAATAATGAACCAAACTTTATGTAAATATGTTAAAATGTTATTGCATTTACTGCTACTTAGTTTAAGGCAAAAAAAAATATTTTAAGAATGTTATGCACAAAATTGTAGTTGTGTAGTGGAATAGGGATCTATAAGCATTTTCTCCCATTTTCAACAGTAACCATTAGATAAAATAAATAATGTATTTTATGCCATTTTTTATTGAATGTTTTAATGAAGAATAATATGTAGTGCTGTAGATGTTTTTCTGAACCGTATTAAACCAAAAGTGGGGCATAGAAAGCATTGTACATGTCTGGTATGTATTGTAACATGTCTTTCTTCTTCTCCGGCTTCAAAGACAGGGGTGCTTCATACACTTGGGACAGTTCGGCTGGGATGTGGAGCGCACGGGTTGGCCGTTGTGTCTTTTTGTTAACCGGTACAATACGAAATGAGCTGCACGCTTCTAGTATGTTGTGTGTTTGGCGCATGTGGAAACTGCTTGGGTCATCAGCTCTCAATAGCAGCCACGAAGCACTTGTGATCTTCAGCTTAGGGTCCTTCTTTAACTTTGACTCAACTGCATCCAACTGTTCGAAGTCAACTTGCTTCATTATGCGGACTTCAAATGGATTGGACGGTCTCGCAGCCTTGATAACTTCCTCCAGTTGATCTGGAACATATAGTACTCCACTCGATTTCACACGCCTTTCAATCAATGCAAAATCTCTATCACATGGAAGAAACGAATGCCCACTGACTAAAAATTTTTGTTCTGTGCTGGAGAAGTAGCGTTGGCGGATGAAATATAAGAGGGTTGAGATTATCTTCCAATTATTATTTTGCCCTACGCACCTGTCTGACCACAAGATGAGTTTCCGCTCACCAAGCACGGGAAGTACATCAAAATGTTCTTTAACACAGGCAAGTAGACAAGATGCGATGTCTGTAGAACCACGCTTTGCTACAGATTCATCCCACACAAACATGGTGGCTTGCTTTGTTGATGGGTTGTGGACAGGAAAGTTGTAACAAGACAGCTGTCTTTGGTAAAATATTGTGCTGTGAGTCAGGGTTGGCAAGAATATGACTTGCTGCAAGTCCATACATAAAACTACAGTATTCGGAGACTGTTTAGCAATTTCTGTGTCACTCCCAAGAGTATTGTATCCTTTCTCAGCTTTTCGGTGATGTAGGTGCCTTAAGAGCCGCTTGCCACTCGGGTTTTGACACACTTGCATTCTTTTACCCTCCACTAGAACTGAATATGAGAAGCTTGCCTGGCGTCTTGATTGTTCAGCTGGTGTCCCGTGTCTTCTACGTGAAATAGCAACGTTAGCGATGGAGGCAAACAGCATAGCCGACTGTTGATCATAATTATGTTGATAGAAATCCTCAAATAACGCGTCCTTCTGATCCTTGGTTAGTTTCAAACATTCATCATACGATTTGCATTTACAAACTCGATCCTGAATGCATGTAATATATTGTTTACTTTCAGTGTAGTGTAAAACTCGGATATTATATAGAGATTCACTATATCGACCCCATATTGTAAACATTACTTCGCTTTTTAAACAGTCTATCATAAAGTGGGCTTATCACAACAGACGGGATATAGACCCTTATTCCACGTAACAACACTTACCTTTTTTGGGGGTTCTTTTGCTGGAACATTTGTTCCCTTTCGAGATACATACTCTTTCCCACTCTCCCTCAGCTTCTTACGTTTAATATCTTTCCACTCAGGCACATTCCTTTTCCTTTTTTTACACTTATTATCGCGATTTAAATCTGCTTCTGTCAACACGATGTTGCTGTGGGCTGCCATTTTGGGTTGGATATAGACCTGTATTCCACGCACCGATATCTTCAACAGAGCGCTGTATACAAACTAATTGCAATACACGACTCTATATGTCAGCACACAATAATATACAGATCCCTTTTTCACCATAATCTTCCATTTACAAAAATTCGCACTTAGACCTCTATTCGGGGCAACGGTTCAATTATGATTATTATTTATAAAACAATCAAGGAAATTAATGCAATAAAATAGTACGACGACGCAACTGAATAAAATTCAAATTTTCTATATTTAACTAACATAGAAACTTGCTAGATAAAAATAATATATAATAATAGAAATATTTCATCAATTTTCGCAATTATTATTATTATTACTACACGCGATTTAATTTTTTTAATTGTTTTAAAAATGGAATTGCGTTACAGATTAGCTTCCGCGAATCAGTTGACGTTATAATGTTTGACATGTAAATCCGCATAACGAAACACAAACAAACCGCTTTCGTAGATGCATTGAAATTAAATTATTTCAAAAAATCTACATGTACACGTATATGTTCCTTATTGTGTTTCTGTGAAGATTATTAATTATCCACTGATGGTCTAAGGTCAATTCGTCATCATTCGTGGGCTTGAACAATTATAGATGTATATCTAAATCATTATTCTCCGATGGTGTCTTCTCTGTGATTACATATCTGGTCATGAAGTTTATTGACTTGTTGGAACCACCCACAAATATTGGATTTTATTAACCATTACTCATATTTGTGAATGAATTAATTTTTTCGTCTGTTTAACAATGGCAGAGATGTATGGAACAGTAATGTTTCGATTTCTTTATTAAAGTAATTTGTTATATAATTACACATTACCATTAATTGATTTAATATTATCAAATTCACTTTTAAAAATGGAAATTAATGTAAATTTATGCCAATAGTGAGTGATATTTATTTCGTATTTTCTAGATTGAAGTAAAACTTTTCTAGGCGCAAAAGGGTGAAAATCTGATCAAGCAATATACGGGAAGTTATAGTTATGTCATAGACAGACAATGACAATAAAATTACGGTTTGGAAAATTTTTGGCTACAACATTAACCGGAGGAAGTAATCGTAATAAATTTATCATGTGTAAGGTATTTACTTGTAATTTTAGATCAAAAATAGCTGATAAATTACTAATCTCTGTGGTTGTTACATTTTTCCGTGTCTCCTTTTTATTTGCTCCTTTACGAAGTACGAGGAAGAATCGTAATAGTGAACATGTTTTCAAAATTGTGAAGGGTAAAATAAGTACATTCTTAATTTGCTTACTATATATATTGCTACCAATTTCGGTTGTAAACCGTCTTCAGGCAAAACTACAAAAATAGTGCGAACGTTGGCTGTGATTGTTACTGATAGTTGTCAATTTTCTATACCCCCACCCCTTTGCGTAATGACCTCATCGCCATTTTTTAATGGCATTTTTCGATGGATTCTGATTCTCCTTAAAATCCTACATAGAGCAATATGAAAACTGATTTATGTAAAATTGAAAACAAAAATTGAGATGGCTGTGGAATTTTTATCAATTTATTTGAATCAGATGAATCGCAACTTGACAGTTTGCTGAAAAGTCATTTCGGTAGTGTTCTATTGTTGTTTATTGCCATTGATCTAGCGAAAAAGGAGGCCTCTTCATAAATCTACAAAAATTAACTCTTATAAAGACAAGTAAAATCTTACTGAAACAACTACTTCCCTGGCTAATGCCAGGCTAGGTATTGAATTATCAAAATAAATTTGCATGTATAATAGACGAAACTCAATTTGAACCACTTATAAAATTCCGACCTAATAAATACAAGAATATATAAAAATAATATTTGTGCCTTCTATGTTGTACTTCCTAATGTGTTTTTCAATCCACCCAGACCCCCACTGATGCAACTGCCAGACGTAACAATGGACCATCTCCCTTCCTATTGTCACGTATCCAAATAATGGAGGCATTTCCATATTTCATACAATTTTTCATGTTGTGTCACTCTGATTTTTGAGGCTCGCAATTAAAATATCAAATTACAGGAATGAGGGCAACCGTACGGAGCGAGCTCACACCACCGTGGGCAAAAATTAATGATTATTTAATGGAACTTTTGCATGAACATTCATCGGGTACAGGAATTTCTCAAAATGAGGATATTGAAACGTAGATTTCGACAGTTCAGACAAATGGCCCGGGCGGTTTTAATAAATTAGTTGCGGAAACGTATTAATTAGTCTTTCCAGGAAGAAAGTCGCATGGTTAGGTTATAAGCCGGAATAACTGTTAGCCATTTAGCATTGTTTCCGATGTAGGTAATAAACAATATATGTATAATATTAGAATCGGATGAAATAATTTAAAATTTGACTTAAACTCATACTATTTAGTGTAATTAGGTATTAGTGGTATTTACGGATGTTACTGAATCATATTTTCCTGTAATAATATAAGAAACCAATCTATATGGCATAATTAAGTAGGATAAAAAATTAATAAGTTCATTTATCTTAAAAAAATTCATATTATGCACATGTGACATGATATCGCACATATTTCATCGATTAAGTGTGTCTACTAGGGATAGGCGATATTTCACGTATCTGTGATTTTTCACTGGTATTGAAATCTGTGATTTTTCACTGGTATTGAAAAATCACAGGTCGTTACTGTTAATAAAAGGCGAATTTCACTGGTACTTAAAATCATTGCTACTTAAAATCACTGTTACTTAAAATCACTGCTACTTAATATCACTGTTACTTAAAATCACTGCTATTTGAACTGTGACAAACTGTGATTGCTACTTAAACTGTGACTTATACTTAAAAAACATAATTGTAAGGTGGCATTTCTAAACGTTATTTAATATTCACTACTTTATTCTCCCGTTTTTGAAGGGTATTGTATTTAAATGATTAAATAAATAAATTAATATTTAATAAAAAAAGACAAATATTTATAAAATGCCGTAGTATACTATATATAGAGTGTTTCAGACCAGCCGTTCACCCCAAATATCTCCTGAAATACGAATCGGATTGAGATAAAAAAAATATGTGCAAAAATGTTTTTTTGGTCATCAAACATTAGGTTTTTATCCGAAAAAAATTTTTCGATGAGCGACAGATGGTGCTATATTCGGCAAAAACATTTATTGAATTATATTTATTTCTCGCATCAAATGATAGATTATGACATTTTTTACGTAGCCATCATTTAAATAAAGCGTTGATTGAAGTCATTCGTAATTTTATGTCAGAAATAAGCAAAAAAAATCGTAGAAACGAATAAAAATCAATTTGATTATCAAATTCCATTCTATTCCTTTCTATTGTGGTAATGTTTGAATGTTGGTAACGAAAAACAAGATTTTTTTAATTAAAAAAAAAATATATTAAAAAAAGAATTTTTTTGCTAATCGAAAAAAATGTTTCGAATAAAAACCTAATATATTTTAGAGTAGAAGCCAAATCTGCTATAAAAATACGGTTACCTATTTAAGATTTTAAAGTTACTCCCCACCTCACCCTAGGGGGGAGGGGTGGTGGTTTAAATTTCACACCACATGATAGAGCTAAAAAAAAAATTTAGACGTATTTTTTTGTATGTCAATCCGATTTGTATTTTATGAGATATTTGGGGTGTACGGGTGGTCTGAAACACCCGGTATAATGAAATAAATACAACTTATGTACTAACAATTATTAATTAATTAATTGAGATTTTGTAAAAACGAAAAAAATTATCTTGCCCGGCATGTACTTGAACCACAAACTCGCTGTGATCGAAAGTGAAGAGTCCGACAACTTAATAAACCCAAAATGACTCAAAATTCATTTTTGTTTAAGATTCAGTGCAAATATCTAAACATCCATAACTAATTTTGAAATTGCACACTTCATGAACTGAAAAAAAAAAAGAAGAATTTACCAAACTGCGGAAATCTCAAAATGCTAATTGTTCCGGTGCTCAAAAAATTAAAACAAAAATCTTCAAAAATCCATATCTCTATTGAAAATTGTTGAATTTTCAAGCGCCAAATTGATTTTGAATAAGCGATACTTCGGCCGCTGTGGATATTGTTTTAAGAAATTTTTTTCTACGCGTTTTAAATTTTTTTCTGCGATGTTTTCATTCAAGTGCTCAAAAAAATAAAACTATAATTTAAAAAATATCATATCTCCTTTAAAAATGGTTGAATTAACAAAAACCAAATTTATTTTGAAGAAGCGATCTTCGACCATTGAGGATATTTTTTTAAGGAATTTTTTCTACGCGCTTTATATTTTTTTTCTGCTATGTTTTCATTCAAGTGCTCAAAAAATTAAAACGAAAATCTTCAAAAATCCATATTTCTATTGAAAATTGTTGAATTTACAAAAACCAAATTGATTTTGAATAAGCGATTCTTCGACCATTGAGGATATTGTTTTAAGAAATTTTTCCTACGCGTATTATATTTTTTTTCTGCGATGTTTTCATTCAAGTGCTAAACTAAACTAAAATTTTCAAAAATCCATATCTTCATTAAATATTGTTGAATTTACAAAAACCAAATTGATTTGAATAAGCGGCCATTGAGGATGATTTTTTATGGAATTTTATCTGCACGTTTTATATTTTTTCTGGTGCTCAAAAAAATTAAACCAAAATTTTCAAAAATCCATGTATTCATTAAAAATTGTTGAATTTACTAAAACCAAATTAATTTTAAATATGCGATTCTTCGACCGTTAAGGATATTGGTTTAAGGAATTTGTTCTTCGCGTTTTATATTTTTTTCTGCGATGTTTTCATTCAAGTGCTCAAAAAGTTACAACGAAAATCTTCAAAAATCCATATCTCTATTAAAAATTGTTGAATTTACAGAAACAAAATCAATTTTGAATAAGCGGTTCTTCGGTCACTGGTGATATTGTTTTAACGAATTTTTTCTACGCGTTTTATATTTTTTTGCGATGTTTTCATTCAAGTGCTCAAAAAATAAAACTTAATTTTTCAAAAATCCATATCTCCATTTAAAATTGTTGAATCTACAAAAACCAAATTTATTTTGAATAAGCGATTCTTCGACCATTTAGGATATTGTTTTAAGGAATTTTTTCTATGCGTTTTATATTTTTTTCTGAGATGTTTTCATTCAAGTGCTCAAAAAAAATAAAACTAAAATTTTAACAATATCATATCTCCATTAAAAATTGTTGAATTAACAAAAACCAAATTAATTTCGAATAAGCGATTCTTCGACCGTTAAGGATATTGTTTTAAGGAATTTTTTCTACGCGTTTTTTATTTTTTTCTGCGATGTTTTCATTCAAGTGCTCAAAAAATTAAAACTAAAATTTTCAAAAATTCTTATCTCTATCTTAAATTGTTGAATTAAGAAAAACAAAATTGATTTTGAATAATTAATTCTTCGACCAATGAGGATATTTTTTTAAGGAATTTTTTCTACGCGTTTTATACAGTACATTTTTTTTATCGTGGGCCATAGGATTTTACATGCTAAAAATTATACCTTGTGTTAATGTACATTTTATCATAAAATTGTAAAGGAAATTTTAGTTAGTAATAAATCAATTATTTTTCTACATGATGCGCTTAGTCAGAATAATTTAAATATGTTTTATTTCATTAAAAAATGAAATTATTTAATATAAATAACTAAGCAAAAATAATCAATGTACCTAGAATTTACGAAACGTCAGATTGATCAGTGAGGCAAGTAATCAAATGAATTTATACTAGAAAATGTCTGTTTACACTGTTGAAGAACGGGTGGAATTTGTAACGGCAATTATGAGGTTTGTCCAGCAGGGAAATAGTTGTATTTTTCTTCAAGAAGTCAGGGAATTTTTATTTTAGGGAAATAGTTGACAACTTTTCTGCAGCTTATTCCGATTGTCCAGTTCCGAGCAAAAGCACTTTTTAATTGAATGAAACATGTTTAAATTATTCTAATTAAGTGCATCATGTAGAAAAATAATTGATTTATATTACTAACTAAAATTTGGTTCAAAATTATATGATATAATATACATTAAAACAAGGTATAATTTTTAGCATGTAAAATCCTATGGCCCACGATAAAAAAAACATACGGCGTTTTCATTCAAGTGCTCAAACAACTAAAACGAAAATCCATATCTCTATTCAAATATATTGAATTTACAAAAACCAAATTAATTTTGAATTAGCTAGACTTCGGCCATTGAGGATGATTTCATATGGAATTTTACCTGCATTTTTATATTTTTTTTCTGCGATTTTTTTGTTCAAGAACTAAAAAAATAAAACGAAAATCTTCAAAAGGATTTTGAGGATCTTCTGTATTGAAAATTGTTGAATGTACGAAAACCAAATTGATTTCGAATAAGCTGTACTTCGGCCATTAAGCATAATTTTTTTATGGAATTTTGCCTGCACGTTTTATATTTTTTTCTGCGATGTTTTTTGGTCAAGTGCTCAAAAAATTAAAATTTTTAAAAATCCATATCTCTATTAGTTAATGATTTTATTTCAAAATAATCCTTCGAGAACAAAGCAAATAATCTTTCAAAAGATGCGTTTTTTCAGAGGTAAAATCAAAATAGGAAAACATTTGCCACATACCTAAAATTTTCCAACTTTTCAAATTTACTCGACAAACATTCTGTTTTTTCTGCAAAAATACTTCTCGAATTTTGAACTGAATCAAGGATAGTCGTATATTTATTTGGTTTAGCAGATAATATAGCCAAATATTACCTTCAGTCACAGGTATATCAAAAGCAGAATCATATCGAAAACATTTTTAAGAAACCATTAACAATTTCAGAAGGTGTTACGACGTTTACTAACCGTGATCACAGTCACAGTTTAAAATCACTGATATTAGAAAGTAGCAATCACAGGTAGCAACGTGATTCAAAAGTAGCAGTTTTGCCCATATCTAGTGTCTACCAGGAAATTATAACGTTTATAACGTTTTCTTTAAATTTTAAGCATTACATTACCAACAATCTGCAGACTATTAGTTCTCATCCGCAGTGGTAGTCATGTGCTTGAGACGAGATGGAGATAAAACACTTAGGGCCGGTATTATAAAGGTCAGTTAAATTTAACTGAACATTAAAATTTAAATGAAGTTTAATTATATGCAAAATACATGTAGAACAAATGTCAATTAAAATTTAATCGTCAATTAAATTTAAATGACCTTTATAATACCGGCCCTTAATCAACCAATGTTAAAATATTCTTTACTAAGGTTCTGCTTGTGTTTGCGACATTTTTTGCCCTATTTTTTTTTTAATATGAAAAAGATTACAAAAACGTTTTCGTAAATATTGGAGATAACGAAAAATTGCACATTTTCTGATAAATTTTGTCTTTAAATACAGATAACAGATACATCTAATTTAAATTTATATTGGATATATCAGAAGGAAGGTTAAATAAAGAAGATTTTTATTAGTATATCAAATAAATATATAATTACCTTTATTTGTAGTTCTGAAAAATAAATATGAAAATCATTGTTTTATGCGCCTGATATTTTTACATTATGTATAAATAATAACGCTAGTAATCAATCAGTGACGGCTCGCGGGGTGACTCATGGTACGGCCGAGGTAGCAGAGGTGTCGGTTACAGAGACGGCTGATAGCGCGACCGCACCTATCTGTATTACCACCTCTTCTACTTCGACGGCTACCCCGCGAGCGGTCACTGATAATCATCACCACCAGTAATTGTAGTAGTCTTGACACGTAACCTCTGAAACTTTTATTTTATATCGACATTATTAGCATCAGAAGCATCATCTAGATTGGGATAAATATAACCACGATTTTTACTCGGTATTTCTAAAGCATCGCAGATAATCATGACATATATACAGAAGGAGAGAAGAGCATACCAAATCATTAATTTAATTGCATTTGAACGATACGCAGCGACTATAATTCTCCAATTACTGTGATCGATGATCGATATACCAAATAACACAAGTAACGACACTTTCGACCGATAGACTTTAAAGGATGCATTGTTTATACCGAGAAGATTCTTCTTGCTTTATTACTACCTCAGCAGCCACCACAATGAGAAGAAACAGTACGTGTTGAATACCGTTGATATGCATTTGCATAATTACGGTAGCCTGTTAAAAAATCGTTTTTATTATGTACGGATTTAAGATGTTCATATAATTTTATGCGTTTACGAGCGTATGGAAATGTTTACAAATTCAACATCGCCTGCAATATTTATGGGCCGGCGATTTACGCATATTGAATTGGCGCATTAAATTATCACCAGATAAGATTCTATATGGTCTTTTCCTAAAGATGAAGTTGTATAAAAGTTGCTTGATATAAATTACGTTTGTTAACGGATTTTATAGTAATAATAATTATTTTAAAACATCAATATTTGATGTTTATAGGACTGTATGGATTTGATCGTAAATATTATAATTGCCCAATTAAGAATGATAAGTGATGTGCCATAACCTGAGGATGAATTGCATAATTGCAGGTTGTAATTATAAATTTCGTAGAATAGGTTTATGTTGGTGTTTAGAAAGTTATAAAATATTAATACTAAATAATTTTTCGTAAAATACGCGAAAAAAAATTTTGCAAAAACAAATCACGCATCACCATATAATAAGAAAATTTGCATGTTACAAATGATACTATTTTAATTAACAATAAATGATCTGTAAGCTCATAAGTTATAATATTGTAAACGAAATGTTATAATTAATTGTTATATTTACGTATTGGTAGTTCGTATTAGTTGGGATAGTAATGTGAAATAGATATAAATTCTACCAAGTGAAAACGCGGTTTTGTTAATTTGTGTTATGAGAAAACTTAATAAAGGATAATCACTTGGTTTGTTTTACTTTAATTATTTATTTATTTAATTCCGACTAGTTTCGACTAACAGTCATTTTCAAGGAATGCCTAAACTCAGTTTAGTTTCTGAATTTTAAACATTCACAATCTAAACTGAGTTTTATTTGGTAGAATTGATATCTCTTTCATATTACTATTTTAACGCTGGCTTGGTTAAATAATAATAAAATATGTTTATCAGTTGAAACTCTTGAAGAACAGGAACTTTATTGGAAGTTAATCAATTACAGACTAAGGAAAAATGTGTAGTGTTTACATTTTTATAACTCTCTATTTATTTTATATCTCCCTGGTTACACTTCCTTTTTCCTCAGCTCCCTCCTTAATCCTAAAATCCTCGTGCTTCCCTGTTCCAGTTGACCCTACTAAACTCCCCGCCTAAAATAGGCTACGAGTAGAGACAGTACAGGAAAAAGAAACATGTTTGGAAGAAATGTGAGGCTTAGCAAAAGAAAAATAATTCATTTTTAAGTATAGAACGAGGAAAAGAAAAGGAAGTAGGTGATTGTGTATTGTTTGCTACGGTAGTGGCCGAAACGGTTGAAATATAACTGGGTTTGAGGCGGTGAACAGAGACATTATCTTGTTTTCCGTCTATACTAATCGTAAAAAATTTTGATTTTCTCTTCAAAATTTTGAAAGGACCATCGTAGGATGGATGTGAGATGTTTCTTACGCTATCTCGACGTACGAAAACATGCGTGCAAGTGTGTAAATCGGGGTGTACAATATCTTTACGAGTGGTTGGATGTACGGCTGTAGGATTTAGAACGCGCAGATTGCCCCTCAAGTCATCAAGAAATTTTGAACCTGAAGGAAACTTTTTATGCGTGGAATTAAAAAAAAACGAAGCGTAACTTCTTGTCGTCTGTAGTCGTAGCCGAAAGAGAAGATTTAACAATCGCCCGAATGCCTAAAAGAATTAGCGAGAGATGAGAAACCCAATCCTTCGGATCGTTGCTCATTCTGATCGCGTCTTTAATTTGTCGATTGAGTCACTCTACCAAACAGTTACATTGTGAATGGTAGGCGGTTGTGGATTTGTGTGATATACCGAAAGTCCTGCAGAATTCCTTCCAAATGTTGGACTGAAACTTTCTGCCTCGGTCAGTGATGACCTTCGACGGCGTTCCAAAGCGTGGAAACGGAAACTGCAATAATTTCGGAAGGGGGTAAAACTTCTGGCCAACGCATAAAGCGATCAATACAGACCAGAAGGTATCTGAAGTTGTTGCAAATAGGCAAAGGGCCAATGATGTCGACGTGGACGACAGTGAAACGGTCATCCGGGTCCGGAAATTTCGCAAAGGGTGACTCTGTATGTCGATAAATTTTTATCTTCTGGCACCTCAAACAGGATTTAACGAAATGTGCAATGTCGTGGTTCATCCTCGGCCAACACGTAACGTGCCGCTACGAGAAGTTTCATTGCACGGACGCACAGTGGGCTGTATCGAGGAAAAAGCTGGACAAAATTCAAAAATTCAAACTTCCCGCTCAGGCTATAGTTCCACCAAATCGTCAACAGCTGTCACTGGTGCATCATATTCCCGAGCGAGAGAGATATCCGAGCTATCTGTCCTTGTTTAATCGACCGGTGAAGTTGGCGCGATTGAGCGTCTGTCGATACCGATCGACGTCATGTAATTAAATAAAAAATGTGCTTCCAGTTGAAAAACCGCCGGAATTTTTGTGATCCCCGTCTGAAGGTGTTTCGCGTAGATCAAATCCAAAAACATCTCCTTATTAATGTATTTACATCGTATCTCCTGACCTCTTCCGCGTAACTCATTTTTTTTACATATTTACGGCCACCTTTTTTTTAACACTTATTAACACGTAGCAAGTTAGCGTGCCTTAAAGCTCTGAAAATTCTCTAATTAATATCAAAAGTGCCGCTGCAGGGACCTGCAGGTATTTTTTATCGACATTTGATTGCGGCAGAGCGTAACCGGCCTGTCCCGTGATTTTTGTTGATATTGGTAAATCCGAACGTAATATCGCCAAAAATTTAGAAACATTTTTACAAAAGAATGTAAAATATTGCGTACATAGTTAGAAGTATTGAAAACCGCATAAAAAAGATTTTTCACTCGTGAATATGTGAAATTTAATATTTACCACATATTTTTTGATTTTATTCTACTGTAGAATGTATTTGCAATTTCTTATTCGCGAGGGGATTTATTTACAATCCTTAAGGAGATTTGGGCATCGGATCTCAGTGCAAGAGAAATTAAGTATCAAAATCGGAGGCCCTTTTCAGGTAGAAAATCTGCTCCACCCTCTTCCTGATGTTCAAGGTGGAAAAAGTGTCGATTTCGAGGCGCGCGAGAGCGATGCGAGCGACAACGATTTTGATTTGTAGTCATAGCGTAATATACACGAAATAAATGCCATAATTTTGAATTCGTTTAATTCATACGTCAAAATCATAATCAGCAACCCCAAAACCCCTTATCTGCATAATTGTACACGAATCCGCAAAATGTTATATTTTAGATCCGACATATTGGATCCGCCATTTTGAATTTTTCAACTTTTACATCAAAATCAAAATCAGCAGCCCCAAAACCCATTTTTTTTTTGATCCGCCATATTGGATTCGTCATTTTGAATTTTTCAATTTTCACATTAAAATCGTTATCAGTGACCCCAAAAACCTAAGTACACTCGTTTTTATAAGTTTTTATCAACATTTACAATTTTGTCTAGCTTTTTCCTCGATACAGCCCACTGTGGGATGCTAGGGTGCGTGAGCCCATGCAAAGAACACAAAACGTCGTGCCTCAGTGCAGGAGGGACATAAGGTCATTGCGCAAGTGACGTGTCTACGTAGATGTGCGTGCTGAACCCATCCGGAATGAGCGTTTCCAGTTTGAGTGCGGTGGTAGTGCTACCCAGAAGAGACTGTAATTCAACATCTTCGGATTGTAATTTTGCTAGGGTGTTGAGATCTAAAGCATTAATTTCGACTCTCGAAAGTGTCAGCCACGCTGTTTTCCTTCCCCGGGATATGTCGGATGTCAGTAGTGAATTTCGCGATGAAAGCCAGGTATCTGTGCTCACGTCCTGAACAACGATCAGAATTAGAATTGATAGCAGCGATCAGAGGTTTATGATCTGCGAATACTATGAATGCGCGACCTTCGAGGTAATATTTGAATTATTTTATGGCCAAATATACGGCTGACAATTCACGGACGAACGTGCGGTATTTGCGTTCTGTGTTTGAAAACGATTTGGAGAAGAAAGCGAGCGGGCGAAGAACGCCAGAACTCTCCTTCTGCTGCAAGATCGCACCAGCAGCGAAGTCTGATGCGTCTACCATAATGCTTAACACCGCAACTGGGTCTGGTAGAGCAAGCATAGCATAGACGGCAAGTGCAGCCTAAACTGTCGTAAATGCTTGTTGAGCAAGTTGCGACCAAACCAGTGGTTTGTTGCGTGGAGTTATAGCAGCGAGTTGGTGAAGCGGCTCTAAAATGCTCGAGCATGATTTAATAAAACGATGATAAAAGTTTAGAACGTTGAAGAGCTTTTGGGTCAGCAGGTTGCGGAAATGACAAAATCGCGTCGACCTTGGACTGCAGAAGTTTTATTCCCGAACCACTGATGCTGTGACCCAAGAAGTTCAATTTTGTTTCGCCGAAAACGCATTTGTCAGGATTAATTTTGATACCGAAAGAAGTCCCTCAAAAATTTTGAACTTGTGACGAACATATTAACGTTCGTCTTTACTGAAGACGTGAATGTCGTCAATGTACGCGAAGTAAAATGGTAGTCCGCGTAAACCTCTGAAACGTCTGGGCGGCGTTTCTCAAACCAAAACTGATCCTCGTATATTCGAATAAGCCGAAAGATGTTGTGATTGCCGTTTTAGAAATATCTGTAGGATGAATAGGAATTTGGTGGTATGCCTTGACCAGATCGATTTTGAAAAATATCGTACAACAACAACAGTCATATGCGAAATCGTGGAGTGGCAAAGGATACCGGTTTGGAGCCGAGTTGTAACAATTTGTCAAACTCGTCCTTCGCAATTTGGAATTTATGTGGCGGTAGTTGCCGTGGTTTGCCAAAAACAGAAGGTCCAGAAGTTGTTATATAATGGTATATATCATGTTTAACTGGTTGGGACAGATCGAAAGGGGTTGATAAATCAGGAAACTGTTGAAGCAATTTTGAATATTCCGAATTTTGAACAGACAGTGATTTTAGTTCTGGCGGGCCGAATGCTTTCCCTTCAAGACGTTCATGGGCCAATGCCAAAGGAAGTCGGCCCCTAGAATGGAATAGTTAACTTGTGCAAGTACAAAGTTTCATTAAAAATTCACGTCTAGGCCGATATTAATTGTTAATTTGGAATGACCGTAAGTTGGTATTAAAGCACCACTAACGGTGGTCAGTGAAAATTTAGCGCGGCGATGAGTGTTGGCGAAGAGTTGGTTCACCGCCAAGATGCTAACCTGGGTTCCCGTTTCGACTAAGAATTTGTCCCACAATTAGTGTCGCGTACAAAATATAAATGACCTGGAATGATAGCAGGACAATGGGTCGACAGTCCTGCAACCGCTCGTTTCCCCAATCGCACGGGGGATCACACTTGCGTGCTTGATCAGAATACTTTTGATGGTATCAACAGAATTTCCGCTTAGTTCTATCACTGGAACAACCACGTTTGTTCGATTTCGAACCACTTCTACTTCTCACCTGACGTGAGAAATTTTCCGACAGCTGTGACACTTACTGTGTCAAAGCGGCAACTCGTTGTTGCAGCTGTGCAATATGATCACTAATATTAGGTTGAGGTGTTGATCTCGCTTTTAGTACTGCGGTCATTGTATAAATGGTGGGTTCAAATTTTGAAAAAGAAGGTAGTCTGTAATTAAAAGTATTGACGGCTGTCTCAATCTGTTTCTCCATAGTGTGTTGTGTAAAAAGAAAGAGTCAAAGTAAAACAAGAAAACGAAAGAGCGAGTAAACTGTGGAGAATTACCTGGGACAAGGAGCAACAAGGATGTATTGGTAAGGGGATGTCCAGTCGTTAAGGTGTCCAGGTAAAAAACCGATGGATGTAGAAAAGGCTGCGAAAATGGTCCAGATGTTCTACAGAGATCAGCAGATGAAAGTTGGAGTGGGCTGACAAGGGGCGACAGTTCTCTCGTCTGAGCGTGTTTTGCTGTTACGTGTTCAAATCACGTAGGGGTACTCGCAGATCACGTCAGGGTACTCGAAGATCACGTCGGGGTACTCGAAGATCACGTCGGGGTACTCGAGGATCATGTCGGGGTCACCAAATTTATTTAACGCTGGCTTGTTTAAATAATAATCAAATATCTTTATCAGTTGAAATTCTTACAGAAGGAACAAGAACTTTATTGGAAGTTAATGAATTACAGACGTAATGCCGTGTTCTCACTAAAAACAGCTGACAACGGCAACGCAACTGCATGCGACCGCAACTTCAGTGTTCTTACTGAAATCAACTGTTTTGAAGTCTCTTGTTTCGGTAGTCTTGAACAAAATGTCGTCCTCGTCTGACAAAGATATATCCGCTGCTTACGTGCTATTGAAAAAGCGAAAAAAGAAATACAGAAAATGTTGGGTTAACCCTTTTTAATCAATAAATTTGGGACATAGTTCTTACATAGTAGCACAGGAATTGAATAATGATCCTGTTAAATTCCATGGATTTTATCGTATGAGCAAAGACACCTTTAAAATTCTCATCAGGCTTTTTCTTTGAGTTCTACTCGTGTATATGATGGCTTTGTCACATCATATAAACATGTGTGTGCTTCTACAAGAGCCACAAAATTGAAATATTTTGCTGTCTCGTCCGACATGATACATCAGTTCTTAGCAACTGTAGATCGCAACTGGCGATGGCGACGCGGTATGCAGCACTGCCGGCAACCAGTTAGCAACTATATTGTTTATACTGGAGGCTTCTACTTCGTTATACATTTTAAATATTATAATAAAACACTTTTAACTTTGTTTTGTATAACTTATATATTTATTTTAGTGACTTAAGTTTCGGTAATACAATTACCATTTTCGAACAAGAATGGTAATTTTTTTTTAAGTCACAAAAATAAATATAAAGGGTGTTTCAGAGCTCTGGGAACGGTCAATCACGTGCTTATTTTTCAAAATTTCGAAAAATATTTTATACAAAAGTTGTGTATAATAGTGAGCTGCACGCCCTAAAAATATTTAAATTTATACAGGGTGTCTCATAACAAAGTTACAGACCAAACTTATGTTTTTTTAAATGGAACATCCTGTTTTTTTGTTATTTTTGAATTATATGAAGCAAATAAAGGTGAGTTACTTCAATACTACCTATTGTTTACCGTTTTCGAAATATTTAAAGATTTGTTGAAATACATGGTCTGGGTGAAATTTTATTTCTGTCCCAGTGATTGTCGTTGAACGATTAAAATCATTTCTATTAGTTGGTTGAAGGTTCGAACTATAGAGCCAACCATGATTTCATACAAAAAATTATACAGGGTGATAAAAAAATGCGGTAGAAAAACCCAACTTATAAAGTTGAATAACTTCGTTTTTTCAAATGGCACAATACAGGGTGTTCTATTTAAAAAAAACATAAGTTTGGTCTGTAACTTTGTTATGATACACCCTGTGGAAACTTTAATATTTTTAGGGCGTGCAGCTCACTATTATACACAACTTTTGTATAAAATATTTTTGGAAATTTTGAAAAACAAGCACGTGATTGAACGTTCAGCTCTGAAATACCCTGTATAAGTTAAACAAAACAAAGTTAAAAGTGTTTTATTATAATAGTTAGCAACTAGTTGCGTTGCAGTTGAGTCGCCTTCAGTAGTTGGGAACACGTGTATTTAAAGATTAGCGCTGCGTCGTGTTGCTGTTACGTTGCAATTGCGTTGCAGTTGCCGGTTGCTTTTGGTGTGAACAAGCCCTAAGGAAAAATGTGCAATTTTTCTGTTTACATTTTTATAACTCCCTATTTATTTTATATCTCACTGGTTACTCCTCCTTTTTCCTCAGCTAACCGCCTTGATCCTAAAATCCTCGTGCTTCCCTGTTCCAGGTGACCCTACACTATTCTTCAAATCTTATACTATACTCAAAACTGACCTGTTAAACGTTTTACCATTATCTCTTTAGCGCGAAAAATCGCCGCACTTGTGTAAGTAACATCACTCATAGTAAGTAATTTCTATTTCGTGTCTGCAACTCTCCTGCACTAAAGATGACTAAGAGTTTTCCCTAGTGGAGTTTAAAGAGTACGAAGCGCAGTATATGGCCCTATCACCAGAAAATAAAGCTGCTGTTAATACAACTCTTACACTCACAATAAATCCTGACTCTTACCTTTACGCAGTGACCTCTATTAACCTGACTTGAGTATCGTGGCTTAGGGCTTGCACTACGGCTAATGATGGCAGCTCTGTTTAAAAGAGCGCCATCTGTGGTGATATCTCGTTGGTGATAAGTTTAGAGTATCCTAGCTTCCACCCGGATCTATGTGGAGAAGAACCCACAAATCCAAGGATGCATTGAATAGCTTAGTTTCATTTACACTGGTGGAACGCTTCTAGACGAATCTATAAAACACAGAGTGCACGACTCCCTAACGACGGCTCTGTTGCAGAACTTCGCGTCGAAATGTTTGAGTTCTGAGTGATTGATGTAATTCGAAATGGTTATGTTTTCTGCTCTTGCCTTGGACGATCTCTCTCTCTGATTGATTGGCGGAGTGCTCCATGGCCTTTATAGTGTCCACGCACTACTTTGCTACGGGTTGAGGGTGGTGGTGGTAGGGTGCGACGGGAGCATCGATGTCGGCGCACGTGGTGGAATCGGCAAATTGCACTTCTCGGAACAATTTTGGTTCTATACGATTTTGTCACGTACGCAGGCAGCTTATCAGCAGTCCAATGTGTGGTCTTCGCAGTTGCACATTTCACTAATAGTTCTGTGAAATGTTCTAACGATTTCAGCTGTACTTCTTCGAAAATTATCTTGTTTGGAAATTTCAATAATGCGGATTTATGTTAATTTTGAAAAGGAGCAATGGTTAGCTCATAAAATGCAAATTGAGATAATTACGTACTGGCTGCTCTCTACGCTGGTCCTTGTTGTGGTAGTACGAGGGGATTCGGTCATCTCGGCACCGGATCTCGGCATCTCTGGATGCCTGGGTCCTAGGATGCTGGCCGTCTGGTCCTAGTCCGGGATGAAGTGTCATCCTGAAGTGCACTCGCATGGCGAGAAACAAGACTTGTGGTTTGTCTCTCCAATCCTTGGGGCAGCTGGTGCATTTAACGCCGCGGCGGAACACAGAGCGGCTGGAGCTGGAGGTGTTCTGGTCGGATATTGCTGTCTATTCTGTGGGCGCCACTGCATGTGTTCCTGCATGCAGGCGGATGATTGTCGGTGGTGTGTTTTGGGCTGGTGTTGTGGGCGGTACTAGTTCCAACGCCTTGATATTTTTAGAACATTTCCCAGTGAACATAGCTGGTCGGGGCGGCGTCACGACACGTTCCTCGGTGGAGCCTGCGTGTCGTTAGGCTGACGTGCATTGTTCGGGTTGTCGTTCGTGGTGCACTAAAGCGTTCGTAAGGGCACTTACACTACGTTATTGCGTCTTTTCGCGGGGAACTAACATTAAGTATAAAATTGTCAGAGGTCGCAGTCGCGGTCACTCGCATCACGATTCGCGGGTCCGTAATCGTGATGGCAAATTCGGTGGTGGTCGCCTTCCGTAGGCGGGGCGGTCGCTGCTTGTGGCGTCTAAAGCAGCCGGTGTGGCGTCTCTGTTTGACAGGAAGTTGTAGGTGAGCCGGAGGGCGTTGCAACGTCTGGGATGGCTGGTGCGCCGTCTTTGATGTCTGTCGGTATCACGGCATCTGCGAATGACGTCAGGAGGGACTCCTCTGTAGACATCGTGACGTCGTGGGTTGACACGGCGTCTTGGGACGTCAGGCTTTACCAGTCGACGGCACTTCTTCAGGCGTCGTCTGCTAGCAACGACATCGGGCTCTACTGCGGGTTTTCGTGTGACTACCAACACAGCGATCTTTAAGTCGGACGGCCCCGGTAAGTCCCTCTTTGTGGCCAAAGAGAGGTGCAACGTCATGATAGGCGGCGTCGTGATTGGCGGCGGCATGATCTTGTTTCTCTGGCGTCGTTCGGCGGGCAACTTCAGCGTAACTGTTGGCAGGCGGCATCTCGACGCTGTGGCCACGTGGTGGCACGGCCCCGGCCATTCCTCATTTGATGGGGGCTGCGGAGATGGTGGTGGTACAGTTATGACCTTGACGGCTGCGGTGATGACGGGTAGGACTGGGGCCTGGACCTGCGGCATCCTCATCGTCGCGAACGGCAGCGGAGTCGGCCTTGGTACGATAGTGGTTGTTGCTGCGGCAACAACTGGATGGCCCGCGGCCAGAAGCGTTCCTTCCTCATACTTCAGCTGGTCGAGTTCCTTTGTGCACGCCTGCAATTGTGATGCTGGTGTCTTGGGTGGCGAAGTCCTCTCGGGAAAGTCGTAGCGATGACGTTCCTGGCGGCGCTTATCGGACTGGCGCTGAATTTCGTCGTGCTGGCATCTAATCGCGTCTCGTTTCGCCCGGTGGATTATCGCAATTTCCCTCTCGATTCGAAGATAACGAATTTTCTCCTCGTACATCCGCTTCTCGAAGGCGATCGCTTTGTCGATGTCCATCTCTGTATCTCATCCTTGGTGCTGGCATCCTCGGGTTGACCCCACGTTGGGCGCCACTTGTAAACGGGTCGCGGGTGTGGGGGTGTGAAAATGCTATTATTTGACCTCCAGCTAGCTCTTGGAGTCGGGTCGCTATGAAACAGCACAAGAAACACAAAGGATGGGGGCAGAGGCAGAAACATTTTGACCTCTTGATCGCTCTTATTTACACACGGATTATTACAGAAAAAAAATATTGAAAGTTCAAGAAAATATATACACACGGAAAGTTAATAAAATAAAAGTCACGAAAAGAAAACAGTCACGATAGCAATTGTCACAACACATCACCTACAGTTCGCACCGGGTTGCCCTACGAGTTCGCGGAGGAGTAACCGGCGGCTCGGCGGCAACAGCAGCGGCAGCGGCGGAGAAAGGCAGCGGCGGCGGCGGCGGCGGCGGCGGCGGCGTTCTGTTGCAGAACTTCGCATCGAAGTGTCAGGGATTATTAAACGTTTTAGCATCATCTCGTCTTTAGCGCAAAAAATCGGCGCACTTGTGTAAGTCGCATCACTCATAGTAATTCTTATTCCGTGTCTGCGACTCTCCTGCACTGATGATAACTAAGAGTTTTCCCTAGTGGAGTTTAAAGAGTACGAAGCGCCATATATGGCCCTATCGCCAGAAAAGAAAGCTGCTGTTAACACAACTCTTACACTCACAATCAATCCTGACTCTTACCTCTACGCAGTGACCTCTATTAACCTGACTTGAGTATCGTGGCTTAGGGCTTGCAGTACGGCTAATGATGGCAGCTCTGTTTGAAACAGCGCTATCTGTGGTGATATCTCGTGGGTGGCAAGTTTAGAGGATCCTAGCTTCCCCACCCGGATTAATGTGGAGAAAACCCCACAAAACCATAAAAAAACAAATACCTTAATCCAAGGATGCATTGATAAGGAGGAACAAGAATTATCTTGACCTTCCATATAATCATATATTACAATATGGTTTCAGCAAGATAGCGCACCCCTGCACTAGGCGCGTTTATTGACAATTGCTTTATGAATAAGTGGATTGGCAGATGAGGACCGATAGAATAGTCCGCGAGAGAGATGAATGCGCAGAATCAGCCTGGAAAATATTCAAAATGTTCAGAATTTCTACTTGTTCGAGAAAAGAAAACGCCTATTGCGGGGATGCGCCGTCTTGCTGAAACCATATTGTAATTATGTGGAAGGTAAAGATCATTGCTACCAGCGCTGGAACAAGGTCATTTTGCAAAAACTCTAAATATCAGTTCACACCTTCAATTGTCATTTACTCGAAAAATGTCTTATGTAAGATGGCAACATTTTTATACTGACAGTTCGACAATGAAAAGACCTCTAAAAATCAAGAACGAAAATAGGGGTTTACCATTTAAAAACAAAATGGCGGATGTCATAACTCAAAAACAAAATGGCGGACGTCATAACTCAAAAACAAATGACGACTGAAAATCGACTTTCAAGCAAAAATGTGTATTTTTGTAAAAGAAAATCGATCTGTTCGAGGATTTATGAGAGAAATATTTTATTTCGGTTTTACTGAATATATTCCATACTTTAGGCGCGCACTGTATACATAGATCATGACAAAATATGTTATACAGGCTGTAGTGGAACAAAACGGAACATAGGATTTTCAATGTTCATTTCTTTATACTGGAATATTATCTTCCCTGATCATTTTAGAGGAAACATGTAAATAAATGTTTTGTAGAATAAAAATTCCTGCATGCAGTCATGTTGTTATTTATTTTTTAGCAAAACTCTAAAAAATAATAAAATAAAAATTATCATTTTCACGAAAATAATGGTTGCCATGAAATTTACCAAAAACGGTGCGCTGTTGATTTGTTGATTTGTTGGCTTCTGTCAAATGTATTGAACACTTCATAACTGTTTACATGTTTTTTTCATTCCAAATGTATTGTATTCAAAAAAAATGCAAATTGTGCAGTGGTGCTATGCTGGCCGTTAACTATCCCGATCGACCAATTCCCTCCATTGCAATAATCCAAAGGTTAATTCATAAATTTGAAACGACTGGCTCAGTATTACGGAATTTTAAGAAGACATCAAATGCAGAGCAGAATAATTTACCAATAAATGAGAAGGATGACGAGTTTACGGTCTTAGCTACTGTAGTAGAAGATCCAAACATAAGCTTAAGACAAATTGCTGACAAGTGTGGAATTTACTATACGACTGCCCAGGTGTATTTAAAGAAACATCATTTTCAGTCGTACAAATACCAGTGCCACCAAGAAATATTACAACGTGATTTTGAAAATCGAGCAGAATTTTGCTATGACATAATGAAAATAATTTACCAAATAGTCAACTGCAGAGTATGGGCAACTCGCAATTCTAGATTGTGCATGCAAACACACACACAATATCCTCAAAAATTAAATGTTTGGGCAGGTAAAAAATTAATTTTATTAAAGTTTTTGTTTTAGTTTGAGTAAACGAGAATTAATTCACGAGCTCTTATAAATGTGAATAAATCCTCTTATTAAATTTATAAGTCGGATAGTACCATCACGAATGTCTTTAGTAGCACGGAGTCTAGCTACCTGTGGTCGTGATAAACTCAAATATTCTAATTGCAATCGTCGGAATAAAAGTTGAACAAATATCGGGTACATAATTCGCGCGGTAGCGTAGCCATTCGCATATATATTACATATGTAGGCGAGGGTCAAAGGTTCTGAGACTGGCAGAGAAATTGTATAATAAACTTAAGTTTCTAGAGAGAAGAGAGAATCAGGCGCATCTCGTGAAGCACACCGTACTTTCGGAACATGTACGTGTCTAGCAAATTGTGCAAGTGCAAGTTCATCTCAACAAATCCATTCCAATCCGCAATCTTAATTTATTCCTTGGTCGCAGTAAATTCAACCATTAAAATTATTGCTCGAAATTTTTGCGCCGGTGACGCCTAAGTGCACTTTCTACACATAAATAACATCGTCTTGCCGCAAATATCAATACATCATACGAGCGTATAGCTGACCATTGTCTCGCCTACAGGAACATCCACAACACATCTTTTAAATAATACAAAGAAAGGTGTGCACCTATATAACACCCAACCCTTTCTAATTGTGTTCCGAATAAATAATTACACCCAATTACCATGGATAATGGTCAGATTGTTGTTCGAACATCTTTACTTAATCATGCATTAATATGCATCAGGATACCGTATAATTAACTGTTATTAAATAATTTTCTTATTATGTCGGCATTAAATAGCGTGACAAATTTTATGAGATAACACGTTTATGGTAAATGTATTGTTTACATAAAATTATGATTATTATCGGGATATTTATGGCGCTGGAATGTAAAATATTTGCTGTAGTTTTGACTATATTTTATTATACGTGAATAACAATACTAAAAAAATGTTAGATCTCAGAATTTGCAAATTTGTACACTGCAATACGCCAGAACGCAAAGTAAGAATTTCCAAAATTCAAACTGTATACTCTCAACTAGGCACAACCCGAGATTTTTTCGAAACAGGTCGGAATAGTTCCAAGTGCAGGCACGTATCTGTTCCAAAAACCTGTAACTACTCCGGGAGAAGCGCGACGGGGTGAGGGGGGAGACCAATGTTGCAATATGTTATTGTTTTTAGCGACAATTGCTCTCATTTACTTTTTAACCAATGAAATCGAATAATGTTGATGAGATGATCCAATAAAATTCTATTTACTATGCTAACAGACCACGGTGAATTTTATGTAAGGCAATTCACTCAGATAATCCATCATGTAGGTATTGCCTAGCAACGCGTTGCAACATTTTCTATAACGTATAAAACGTCAGTTATTGCTGGACCATTAAACAGTTTGCTCCTGAGTTCGATCTGTTTGTATTTTTGGGTAATGTGTTAGTGCTTTCATCAGTAATAGTATTCATAGGCATTTATCAAAATCTTGGTAAGCTCATTTTTACTACAATTATTGTATCGCAGATTAATACACGTCTGACACTTGGTGTCACTAAATTTAACTTTTCAAATTATGAAGTGTGAACTTTCTGTGCGGCCAATTGTCTTCTCAAATCTAACTCGTGACTGACTTTTCTTAGGCAATTATTAGCGTTTGGATCACTCTTACTTGTTGCTTCTAGAAAAATTTCGCAGCAGCAAGCGATTGTGATCCTGACGCTAATAATTGCCGGTAAAATGATAATACAATTTATTCAAAAAAACATTGCATATTTGTTTCGAAAAGAGTATTTTTATGCTAATAGGGCAGCGCGTTTAAGGGGACCTTTCCCTATAGAGGGCGTTTTTCGGGACTCGTCTTAACGGGTGTCTTGAAAAATAGTATTCGTCGTGGGACCATGAAATTTAGGACAGTTGTTCTTTATTGACTTAATATTACAAAATGAATTAAATGTCGAAAGTCTGTTTCAGTTCTGAGATCTAAACACTCAAAGTAGCCGTTTTGACGGGGGCAATTTGCCTTCAGAATAGAATCTAGAACAAAAAGTGTGAAACATGTTTTGTTCATTATTACGTCCTTTAGAGATTGAGGTTTCGTTTTGTTTTGTTCAACTCTTTTCTACGCAAATTACAAAATATTTTTATAAAATTTACATTTATTTTAAAATATATTTTGGCTTCGTCTGTCTCTAGAGAATTCTATTCTCCTTAATAAAATTTAAAAAAAATATTGAAATAGGTCAAGCCATTATTGGGCTATGGTGAACGCAAGTTTAAAAAAAAACTGATTTGAGAAAAAATGCATTTAAAGTTTTTAGCCTGGAATACACAATGCGATAAGAACTCGTATTTCCAACTTTTCGAGGCATTTTTTGCAAGTGCAGGTACGCTGGCTAGAATACGACGACGAACCAAAGCCAAAGTTCACGCAAAATTTCACGCACGACACGATAAATGAAGCCATATATTTAAAAAATTTATGAATTTTGGCCTGAAATTTTTCCCCCAGTGTATTATACTAACTAATTCAATTCAACTGTAAAAAAACGATTTCTTGAAGCATCTATAGCGGTGATGACGAATCTTTTTTAGTAGGGGGCAAAATATTGTTCATTATTTGTTTTATAGTAGCCCTTAGGTCACCAAGTCAGCGGCGTCTCTTGGAAGGGGGGAGGGAGCAGAAAAGGTACCAATAATTTTGAAATCTGGCAAAACCCAGGGAATTTCTATATTCAATCGACCTCAACATATTACTCTCATGAAAATTGTTTTCATATTTTCCTCGAGTCAACAAAATGATTACAATTTAAATTTATATCGTGTTTGTATGAAATATCGGAAACGTTATTGATGAAATATATTGTAATTTTTCTCCAAATCCTTATTGAATGATTATTGAGCGACTTTAAGAAGTTTTAAGTCGATAGCAATTATTTTTATATTTTTTTTAAGTTAACAAAATTATTGCAATTTTTCTATAGATTTGCAACGTGTTTGCATGAAATACCACAAACGCTAATTAACAGGATGTATTGTAATTTTTCATTAAACCATTCTTGAACCAATATTAAGTGGTTTTAAAAAGTTTCAAGCAGACAGTAATTATTTTTATGTTTTTTTCAAGTCAATAAAATTATTGCATTTTTTTTGTAGATTTACAACGTGTTTGCATGAAATACCGCAAATGTAAATTAACAAAATGTATTGTAATTTTTCACCAAACCATTCTTAAACTAATATTAAGTGATTTTAAAAATTTTCAAGCAGACAGTAATTATTTTTATGTTTTTTTTTCTCGAGTCAATAAAATTATTACAATTTTTTTAAAGATTTACAACGTGTTTGCATGAAATACCGCAAACGTTAATTAACAGGATGTATTGTAATTTTTTGCCAAACCATTCTTGAACTAACATTAAGTGATTTTAAAAAGTTTCAAGCAGACAGCAATTATTTTTATGTTTTTTTCAAGTCAATAAAATTATTGCAATTTTTTTATAGATTTACAACGTGTTTGCATGAAATACCGCAAACGTTAATTAACAAAATGAATTGTAATTTTTTACCAAACCATTCCTGAACTAATATTCAGTGATTTTAAAAAGTTTCAAGCAGACAGCAATTATTTTTATGTTTTTTCCAAGTCAATAAAATTATTGCAATTTTTTTGTAGATTTACAACGTGTTTGCATGAAATACCGCAAACGTTAATTAACAAAATGAATTGTAATTTTTCACCAAACCATTCTTGAACTAATATTAAGTGATTTTGAAAAGTTTCAAGTAGAGAGCAATTATTTTTATATTTTTTCGAGTCAACAAATTGATTACGATTTTTCATAAATTTATACTGTGTTTGGATGAATATCGCAAAAGCAATTGACGGAATGAATTATAACTTTTCACAATATTAATCTTGAATTAATATTGAGTGATATTGAAAAGTTTCAAGTGAATAGCAATTGTCTATATATTTTTTTCGAGTCAACAAAATTCTTACAATTTTTATTATATACCGTGTTTGCATGAAACATCCCGAAAGCTATTGACGAATAAATTGTAATTTTTCACCAAATCATTCAAAAATTACATTTATCCATAGTCAAAAATGTCATTTTCCAATTTGAAATTACATTTTTCAACTGCCAAAATGACATTTTACACTATTTAAAATGGTATTTCCGCAATAAAAAATGACATTTTTTTAACTATCAGAACTGATTCTTTAATCATCAAAAATTACACTTTGTAGCAGTCAAAAATTGCCTCCTAAATTAGGCACTTTCCAACTGTCAAAAACATTATTTTGCAGTCAAAAGTTACATTTTTAACAGCAAAAAAAATTCAATCGTTAAATATAATATTGTTAACAGCCAAAAATAACATTCCTTTGATTACTAGAAGAGACATTTACTGCTGTTTGCAATTATTACGTTTTCATAAGCCAAAAATAACATTTTTAAGTATGAATTACATTTTTAAGACTCTCAAAAAGTACCACTTTCAACTGTTAAAACTGACTTATTCCAACTGTTAAATGTAACATTTGTAACACCAGTAATGGCCATCAGAAATGACACGTATCCAGTAAAACATGACATTTATCATTTATCATTTATGTCAAAAGTTAATTTTTTGAACTGTTAGAAATAACATTTTTCCACAGTCCAAAATGATATTTTTCCACAATCAAAAATTTCATTTTTCAATTGTCCAAAATGACTTTTCAATTGTTAAAAATTACACTTTATATCAACTGTCAAATATCACATTTTTTCCACTAACAAATATCAAATTTTTTCCACTGTCAAACAGTTAAATGTAAAATTCTTAACAGCCAGAAATGACATTTTTTGACAGTCAAAAATGGCATTTATCCACAGTCAAAAATGTCATTTTCCAAAATTGATTTTGAGAAGATTTAAGTGGATAGTTTTGTTTTTTTCTGAGTCAACACAATTATCACAATTTTTCATAAATTTACACCGTGTTTGCATGAAATATCGCAAAAGCCACTGACGAAATGTATTGTAATTTTTCATAAAATCAATTTTGAATTAATATTGAGTGATTTTGAAAAGTTTCAAGTGAGTAGCAATTGCTTATATTTTTTTTGTGTCGACAAAATGAAAATATTGCAATATTATACCTAATTATTTTGGAACTAATAATTAGTGATTTTGAGAAGTTTAAAGTAGATAGCATATTTTTTCGAGTCTTTATTACAATTTTTGATAGCCAATGCCTAATTGTTTTTTTTTAATAAATTCTAAGTTAAATATTTATACTTTAATTTTTTTATATTTTTAATTATATTTTATATATAGGTATACATGAGTATTTAATTTTCACTATTTTAGTGCAAAGGGGGTTTTCATGCAGCCGTTTTTTACATTTTTTTTTCATTTTCGTTGTTATACAAAGTGTTATAAATTCGATGCATTAACATTGCTATTTCAGTAACTATAAGAGACAGAGACTTAGTTAAATTAAGGCAAAGTTGCGTATTTTCATGCTGAATCATTAGTTAAAACAAAATTTCAAATAGAAAAAGTCAACTTAGGTTTTTATTTCTTTAAGACTTTATTACTGGTTATTTTAAAAAATCAACGACACTTTTGTAAGCTCTTCCAGAAAATAATTTAATTTTTCAAATACGATGTTTCGTTATTTAGTTACCATCAACTGTATTTTTTTTAAATACGGACCTGGATTTTTTATTTAATTTTTAAGTTGCTATTCACCTCCAAAAACGAATGATGTGTCATACTTGTTACTAAATTGTCTGCTATAGGAGTTATTTGAAGTTTTTCGAAAATTGAAAATTTTATTTAATGATTTTTCAAAATTGAAGAGTGGGAATTGACTTTGAAACAACAAAGTGTGCTTTAATTTGGGTTATCTTGCTATACAATATAATTATGAATGTTAATTTCTTGATTTTGAACCAAGCTAATAGTTATATGAGAATGCGGTCAATCCTGCTTGAATATTAAATATTTAAGCTGCAAAACTTTCTGTAAGAAATATTTATATTCGCATTATTGTATTTTCTCTAAATTAGATCAGTGGCACCCATTGCGTGTGCCGCAGCTTCTTCGCAGGGGCTCCGCAAGATTTGTCAATATTACGTGTATTTTTCGTGTTCTCTAACCCTCTAATAATAATAATATTCACAAAGTGTACTTATTACAATTTGACTGTGTGTTCTAAGGTGAACAAATAAATACATTATCTATTACAGAAGAAATTAATTCAGTAGAATATAATAAAAAGGAAATTCTTTAGTTTATAAATAAACATAAACAATTGTTATCAGAAGGTTATGAATAATATCAATTGCAATCATAAATAATGCACGAATCTACCACCTTAACTGTAAGCGTTAAAATTTCTTTCCACTTAAAGCTATTGCAGATATAACTCTGTGGCATATGTTGTATTCAATTAATACATAATATATTAACACAAACGATGACCTCGCAGTCGACGCCAAAAAAACAAAAAAAAATCAATTGCAAAATACGTTACAAATGCAAATTATGTAAATTTGTATAAATAAATGTTTTAATATTTGCGTACTGGTAGTACGAATTGTTAAGAATAGGAATGTGAAATAAATATTAATTCCACCAAATAAAATCTCAGTTTAGATTTTGAATGTTTCAAATTCTTGACTAGTTCTGCCTTACTGGGGCATTTTCAAAATAATAAAAAAAAAAAATTCAATAAAATTCTCGACTGGTTTTGCGTTTATTAGTTTTCAAAAGAATTTCAAGAGAATTTATTTTAGAATTCTCTTGAAAATGCGAGATTTTAAATATTCAACTCTAAACTGAGTTTTTATTTGGTAGAATTAATATCCATTTCATATTACTATCCTTGTATAAATTTATATATTCGTGTACGTGTTCGTACAATTATTAACAATAATAAATATTCTTACCTGGATATATATTTTTGAATTATTAAAGTACTCAAAGAAATTTTATTTTTAAATCTACGGGTAATCTAACACAGATTTAAATTCCATGTTAGTATACTTTATTACACAAAATTGCAATACTTTGTACACCGGAATAATGAGGCGTTTTCAGCATCTTGTCAAATGTGATATACTAGTACGTTAATGTGAAGCCGAGATATTATTAATGTAGTCATAAAACGCGGTGCACATATGAGTTAATGTTAGATCTCTAAATAGATATATGTAATTTTGTGAAATGCCTTAAAATCTTTTTATTTTAAATAATACGTGAACGAATTAAATTATGAGACGTTAATTGAGCGTGTCCGGCAATACGTTTTAGATTTAATAGGTGAAACGCTTTTACTTGTTACTTATATATTTAACCTATTCGCACAGAAATTATTTCCGAGTTAAATTTGTTAGTTCTCATTTTTCCACAAAAAATATGAATATATATTTGGAAGACATTTTTTCAAATCGTCTTAAAACAATAAAAAAATCACATGTTTCTCCAACCGGCCAAGTCAGTAAAGTAATACTTTTTTTACGAGCAGGAAAGATTAACGCGAGAGCCAATCATAATGCTTTAATTGTGACAAACTGTTAGCATCGATTATCCGTAAGTATTATGTACGCTAGAGTAACCAACTTTGATCCCCAACATCTCGAAAACAGTTGAGAATTCGACCCATGTTTATTTAAAAAAACATTCAGAATTGCTCAATTAGTCCAAATACGATTCTTTTTTCTTCTTATCAAATCACACCATATCACACAAATTCGTTGCTTATGATTCCATGATACATCGAGGCCTTTTACCAAGGAAAATAAAAACAAGGAATTAAATAATATCATTTCGATTTAAATCGAGAATAGATTTCCGGTTAAATCTTCAAAAAAAGTGAAAATCAATTCACAAAAATGTTTGTTGTTTCATGCAAACAAATATCATAGAATGGAATATGCTTTATATGCACAAAGTCATGGATTATTGGATACATATAATTAATAGTTTAACCCTTAAATTACGGTGTGAGATCCTTCAAGGGCACCAAAGTCAATGTTTTGTAATTTTTTGCTATAATATCTGAGGATGCATTTGAGGGTTTTTTTAAATATGTCATTAATTTGCATTTATTTGTTTTTATGAAAACTGTCCTATTTTAATTGGGTTCTCCAGAAGACATTTTATGTTACAAAATTAGTTATTAATTTGGTTGCAGATAACATAAAATAATCATGAGGGTTCGCAATGTCAAAACGGGGTCGTAAAATGTTATCTAAAAAAGAGCTTTTAGAATTAGCTAATCTTTTTAAAAGTAGTGATGAGAACTCGAGAATGCAGAAATGTAAAAGGCTGTTAATAAGTATCTAAATTGCACTCGTACAAAGACATTCTTAGGCTATTTATCAAAACAGAGTCCACTAATTGGAGCGCCGAAAGTACAAACATGCGTATAAACGGAAAGAATGAAACCCGCCTCACATGACTACACGTCGCGCGCTAAGTTGCCAATGGTGCGACTTTTTAAACACGCGGTAAGCCTGAATTCATGGTAATTGAAGTAGATGTCTAGCCAGTCAACGTCTAAACTACAATAACCAAGATAATTCTAATTCAATTCTTAGTATCTAATTAGTGAAGAACATTTCCTGCAATGTGCAGAAATGACGAACAATAGTAAAATTCGAACCCCTGAAATCCCAGGATGGAC
Source organism: Ocypus olens (assembly GCA_910593695.2). NCBI lineage: Eukaryota > Metazoa > Arthropoda > Insecta > Coleoptera > Staphylinidae > Ocypus > Ocypus olens. The sequence continues at coordinate 7,680,907 of OU343054.1, read as the reverse complement.
CAGAAATTAGAAATGTTCTCTTAACATTAAAGTATTATTACGGAGCACAAAAAAATGGCTAATGGGATGTTCGGATACGAGGTCACAGGGCTGAACATGGAAATTTGCCAATTTTTCTCGAAAAAAAAAATAGTTTTTTACATTTTTTATTATCTAAAACGCAAATACATACCAATATATTTTCCCTCCCTTAAAGTACTCGAAAAAAAGGAAAGTTTTGCCGACTTCAAAAAAATTAAAAAAAAAATGATACATTTTAGATATCGTTGTTAAAAAAAACAGTTTGGACGATTTTGTCGACCGAAGAAGCATGCAATCAAAATTCAGACGGCGGGAATGGATTCCTCGGAAAATTATTCTGCATCCATTTGCTGATTTCTAAACAGTCTTCGAACGAAAATTTGTCATCGTCCGCAAAAAAATGAAAAATCACAAAATTGTCGGTAATTCGACATCCCGGGCTGAAAATTTAGGATTTTCCATATTTTTGTGTCCTGAACACGACCCGATACTTCCGGTGGTGATTTGAAAACCACCCCATTCACTTGCTGATCAGTTGACATAGAATCTCCGTATATATTCTCGAAAAATATCGAAAAATCACCATGTAGTTCTATGAGAAATAAAAAATTGCATAACACTTTCAGGGTTAATGGTTAGTTATGTAACAAGTATGCAAAATAAGCTGTAGCATACGATTCGGATGTTATATCTGATAAGACCGCTAAAGCTGTTTGCGAAGGTGCTACATACAATATATCTTTGTTAAAGCCCCCTAAATTAGAATCATTTAATTATATTAAAAATCATTAGTGTCAAATACGCAATCATAACAACCGCTTGTTTTTCATTATTTAGTTAACAAACTAGTTTTTCAAGCTTAAGTTGCTGTATGTGAAATTGTGTTGTTTATGTGAAATATAAAATTAAGAAAATTAACTGGTGACGAACGACGCTCCGCTCCGCTGCGCTGCGCCGTCGCCCGTGCCTATTAATCAAACAAATTTATTTGATCCGATGAGGGGTCGGATCAAATAAACTTGTTTGGTTTGTCTGTTGGGCCATAAAACCGCCACCTCTCTTAACAGTGCAGAACGGGTTGAAAAAATAAAACATTATTCTGAATCGTTTTGCTCAACCCCCGCGTTGAGAAACTTCGGGAATGTAATCTGGTAGTAACCCCAGTTTCTGAATCTGACATCTGTCAAATATGACAATGCACTATCAATGCATTTCTTAATTTGCTGTTTGGAGAGCACTCGGACGTTAACAGGAAGAAGCTTTTTTTCATTAACTTTGGTCCTCTAAAAATTATTTGGTGAGCGTCTGAGAAGCGTATGCACATTACAAACCAACATACAAACAAAATATAGGGCGCTACGGATAGGGGTTGTTTTGGTCTTTGGCACCCCGTTGCGGCCGATGCGGCTGAGGGGGTGACCGAAATGTTACCATATTTTGGTGGTTTGCTTCAAATGGAACACTTAATGATTTCCCAAAGTATTCCTATTAGGAACAAATACAGCTTCTGTTGGGAGCAAAAAGGGCCTGTTAGCCAAAAAATATGATGACCAAGATGGAAATCCTTGATGGACAATCCACTTGAAAGAGCAGCAACCTGGGCCAGAGTGGAAGATCATCTTGGTAATCAACTCAGCCCGTTACAATGCAAAGTTAAATTCTTGTAAGATTATACCATTTTATATATTATTTAGAAATATTGTTCAAGCATTTGTAACAAAGGGAAATAAATAAAATAAATAAACAAAATACATAAAAAATTGTTTTAACCCTCCCATAAATATTTTTTTTTCGAAATTGATTTTTAGGGCAAAAATTTTCAACGTTCAAAAACAACAATAATTCACATATTCATATCTCGGTTAATAACCGGGCGATTTTATAAATCCAAAGTTTTTTTTTAATTACACACGTAACTGCTATGATAATCCGTCGTTAGATTCGTGATTTAAGAAGAAATAAAAATATAGTAAAAACGATCGAAAATATTTACCGGAAATAAATAAAAGTTTACTTGATTTTTAAAATTAGAAGGAGGGGTCGGATCAAATAAATTTATTTGGATTTTCTGTTGGGCTTGAGAAGGGCTTTCCGGCGGTGTAATCAGATTTTCGAACGGACAAAAAAAATTGTGCCCCACTGTTATATTTCGCTCCCCCATTCCATTTACGTCATATCTCGAAAACTAAAAATTGAATCGAAAAACTTTATTGATTTGTTTGATTAAATAGATGACTGATATGCAACTTTAAACATTTCAGCTCTTCAATTTAAATAGAAAAAATGCGTCCCTAAAAGAAACTTGAAAACAGGTAGAAACAATTTGTTCAATATTTGAAAAATCGTATCCCTTTAGGGGAGCAACAAATAAAAAAAATGTTCCAACATAAATATTGTAGGGGAATGCTTTGTGAATATACTGGAGCTTTGACAGACTCGTCAAAGTTAAAACTGAAGGCATGAAGTCTCCCGAAAAATAATCTTGAATCACTCACTTTTAAGGTCGGGGCCCCAGGACGGGGGCCCCTAGAGATGAAATACTTGTCACGTGTCCCTTCTGATGAAAGGTATCTTTGGTGAAAATTTCAGCTGAATCCATTTCATGCGATTTTCACTTAAATTTCCGATGGTACTCATGAAAAATGAAAAATATAGTGCCCTGACACTTAAAAAAATTCATAACTCGCGAACGATTAGAAAAATCAGAAAAATTTAAAGAATAAATGTTATAGAGCTGTCACTCATGAAGAGGATAAAAGAAGTTTAAATCATGCCAGATATACTGGGAAGGCTGTGCGATTTTTTTCCTCTAATTTTTAAGAAGGCCTTCAAGACCACAGGGAGGACGATCAAATTGGCTCAATCCGTGCCCCGTCATAGCTGCCACATTGCCTAAACAGGACATCTCCATCGGCAGGGCAGAAGGGGGTGCAAAAAGATAAAACATGCTTTTAAATCGTTTTAGGCAGTTTTGTGAAAATCAGTATTTTAAAAAGTATGCACTTTATGTAAAAATTTTGTAAATGTTTTCGATTTGGTTTCAATAGCAAGTACAAAATCTGACATTTGAGTTGAATTCAATTTTTCCCTTCTACATCCCCGCTGAGGAATTTTGGGAATGTCGAGTTAAAAAATAACGGATCACTGTAAATCGTAGAGAAGACGGTGCCTGCATATGACAGTTTACATTTTACATTTTACATTTTTCATTTTTTATTTTATTTTTTATTTTTTTAAGCCAGTTGTATCCTATGCTCTCTCTAAAAGTTTTGAGCTTTCCGACTTGAAAAGAAAAAAAACGTCCTTAAAAAAAACACTAACCCTATGGGTGCAAATGGAGCGTACGGATGGTTCCACAAATTTTGAAAATGTATCTTAATCCATCCCTGAAAGATTGAACTTTTCGACTTTAAGAGAAACAAATACGTCCTTAAACGAATAAAAACGAAGCCAAGGGGCACAAATGGAGCGTAAGGGTAGTTCCAGACATTTAAAAAATATCTTCTGCAATCTCTGAATGTTTCAGTTTTTCGACTTGAAAAGAAAAAAATATATCCTTAAAAGAAGAGAAACGAACCCTGTGGCCCGGCCAAATGACGCGCTCTGGAAGGCTAGGGGGTGTTTTAAAATTTTTGGAAAAATTACCAATTAAGGCTCGCCATATTTTCCATCAACCCAAAATGTTTCAAATCTTCAATTTAAATAGAAAAAAATACATCCTCGAAAGAAGTAAAACGAACCCAGGGAATCCGTCGTTAGATTCGAGATTTAAAAAGAAAAAAAAAATTATTCAATAACGATCAAAAATATTTACCGGCAAAATAGGTCAAACGTTTTTAAATACACACGGATTTATATAAAATATATATAAAAAAAACATATATAAAAAATATATAAACATACATGGCGAATGTCATTTTTTGACAGTACGTCGTGCCCCGCTGCTGAATTTCACATTTCCCTTCCATTTACAACGTCATATCTCGAAAACTACAAATCGGATCGAAAAACTATATAGGGATCTTAATTTTCGAAAAAAAAAAATCAAAAAATTCTTCAAAAAATTCCCGGAAATTAATCAAAAATCGGCCGTAGATCGTAAACGGTGCGCCCTACGAAAATATAGTTCTTACCTTTTCGACGCAAAATGCAATGCTTAATATCGTGCCGTTTAAATTTCTCGCGTCAGATTAAAAATGGCCTCTAGAATTTTTTTTATTGAAATGGCGGTGGTTTTCTTTGAATAACTCCTCGAGGGTTAGAGATATCGAAAATTCGTAAGAAACATAAAGTGTAGAGGAAAGGTAGTTCTACAAAACAAAAAGAAAGGGTTGTAGCTCACGAACAGAGAAGAGCACTTCCAACAAAGAAGCAGCTATTGTGTACCAATGTATATGGGATTTTTTGAGCCATATTTGAATCCTCCAACTCAAAAATCCTGGGAAGAGATAGGTTTGGAAAGAACGTCAGCATCGCGAAAAATCGATTTTCAAAAATTCACCCCGGAGTCTAGGGGTGACTTGGAAAATCATGGATTTCACAGTAGGAGCCCGGGGCCCATCGGAAAAAATAAATATTGGAAAAACAAATTTTGAGGGGTTGGCAACCCCTTTTTTGCAGGCGGGTTCGGAGGGGGTTGAAATTTTGGTAGTCTTGTTCTTGAATGATTTTTGATTTTTCTAAATGAAATTTCAACCCTCTACTATTATAGTTTTTGAGATCTCGCACTTTGGGGTTCTTGCGTTTAGGAGTACCTATATGTAGTAATTTTGGGGCGGAAGGTCAGTGTCAACAATAATTTATGAACCCAAAATAAATTGATGAAAGTGGACTAATTGTATTTGATGAATACAAATAATAATTAACGTATTTATCAATGTATTTATGGATAAATAAAAACAGCCCGCTAAAGTTTCTATGACAACTATAAAAGTTTATTTTCACTAAAAGAGCATTTTTCTATTTTGCTTCTAAAACGGAGTCATTAACGCACTCATATGGGTTCGTTAAGGACTCGCTTAGTGCAATAATATAAATTTTTCAAGGTTGGCACCGTTGAAATTCAGAGCTGTCTACCTGTGCTAAATTTTGGGCGAGGTAGTTTTGAGGTTATGTGATGTGTGGAAATCGCAAACTAATTTCAAATTGAAATGTCGTTATTAGTGTTACCAACCACCATACAATTTTCTAAATATGTATGGGCGATTTTTAAATTTATAAATGGAATCAATGGGGCAAAATAGAAAAAATACTATAAAAACTCGTTCATAAGGCCTTTTTTCACACGTGTCTATTAGAAAACTCCTGAATATGCTCGTCGTTTTCTAAACTTGGCCGCGTGCGAAAAAATCGCGCTTAATGAACTCGTTTTTAATATACTATTTACGAATTGTTTTCAGTTTTCAAAGGAACTATTTTAGAGAACGTGCACAAAACAAGTTATGAATATGAGCATTTCAATTTAATTTCGAATCAAATAGATCCGTGGAGAGCAGCAGGGTTAAAGAGATAAATAATGATTATTAAATAACCAATATTATGTAGACATTCATTTCACGGTTCATTGAAAAGTTTAATATTACATTCATTTAAGGCCATCGTATACAGGTATATCGGATTACATTTGTCAACACCGGAATTTTGACCGGATATTGTAGGACGGGATGGTCAAAACACATGTTTTTATAGAAGGGCATCCGTACCTTGCCGACGTACCTCACATCCACATCCTGGACGAAAGTCTCCAATATCATTTCCATTCAATGCGGGGGAATAGATAAACACTGTAGGGTACCTGTTGCTACACATGTCTGCTTTATGCATTTTTAAAAGTACATTCGGATGGGGTCGATCAATTCAAAACATTTCCGAACCCCTTTTGTCAAGACCGTGTATAGATTTTGCTCGGTACAAGTACACAGCGGCATGAAAACACGTGTCATAATAATTTTTCATCAAATATTTTACCTACTGTTCTCACTTTGTAATTGATAAATTCTTTATCTTAAGTTACTCTTTATACATTTCAATATGTAATAACTGTACGTTATGTGAAAATTGTGCGATTGTTCTATAACGTACGATTTCCATGATTTATCATCACCGTTCAATGTAGCCAAACTTTTACGTATTTACTAGTAATCAAATAGAGCCTTGAAAATGTAAACGTCACCCTAAAAAGATTTGGTCGTAGATAAAGTATAGTACATAACGCGAGTTGTAGAGTAATAACGCGCGCGTAAAATTGCGTGACTCGCAATTTATTGCATGTACTATATTGCATACCTTCCAGATATGTAAATGGAATACTAAATACCATACAGTAACAAAGAACTGCGAAAACTGCTCATTTTACAGCCGCCTGAACGTGAAACATTATCGCTGATCAATTTCTTACAAATAAATAATAGCCCGCCGTGGTCCATTGTTGCAGCCTGCCAATTTTTGATTCGCCCTACCTGTACAAAAAATCCCATGCTTAGATGGAAGAAATGGAAAGAATCGTACCTGCTAATCAAAACGCACGGTCAATCCTGTCCCTTTTGGTCAAGACTTTTTTTATGCGAGGGGCCCCTGTTTTTTAAGATTCTATCGCGTTTTAGGTTCGTTTACAGTTAGCCAGTTATCCGATACCACCCTGCTAACCTTATAATGGTGTTTAGATTTTATCAAAAGATCCTATAGTTTTCTGGAGTGCATAATAACGCACGATACAATACTCCTTTGTGCGGATTTTTTTTATATCACGGAACGCTAGAAGTAAATCGCATTCTCGATTGTTATAAATATAATGGTGAAACTTTTGCGGAAAACTAGGTGTTGAAATTGTTGATAATGATTAGTGTCATTGAATAAATAAAGTACCGAATAAAAGATTACTAGTAATTATTCACCAGCGATGAAAGACAACTTAATTTAATTTATTATTTGGAGCTATTTATAAATCCTCATTCATTTTTACTTTCTCCGTTACGAAGTACGAAAAAGTATTGTGATCATGATTTTTTTTCAAACATTTTTTTTACGGAAATATCTGTTTTGGGGTCCTTAGATGCCATTTCAACAATTTCTGGAAAAAAAATTGTGTCTATGTGTGTGTGTGTGTGTCTGTGTGTGTCTGTGCGCGCTGTATCTCAAAAACTAATAGAGCAATTAATATGAAACATCGTGTACTCGATGTACATTTAAAATATGATTTAAATTTAAAATAAACCATGAAAGTGTAAATATAAATGATGATACCATCGGAGAAAGTAACATGATGGCCACTAGGGGTGTTCGATTATGGAAATGAATAATCGATTTTTGATTATTTTTAATTATCGATTATATCGATTAATCGAATTGATCGATTAATCGATAATCGAAATTATCGATTAATCGATTAATCGATAATCGAAATGATCGATTAATCGCAATGATCGATTAATCGCAATGATCGATTAATCGATTAATCAAAATAAAATTATCGATTAATCGATTAATCGATTAATGAAAAATCAAATTATCGATTAATCGATTAATTGAATATTTCTCGAGTAATAATCAAAACATCAAAGTTTTGCACAGCCTCGTGAATACTGTTTTTCAATCTTATTAATGTAAATTGGAAGCTGTAATCAATTCGGATGAATAAGGACATTATCACATATAACATTCGTAGTGCTTCAAATATTACGGATCATTTTTTGCGAGTGCTTTGCGTTCATAATCACGAGGCACGAGACGAAGACAAGAACCGATTACAATGGTAAAAATGCACCAGCAAAAAATTATCCAGCACGCGGGATATTCGGAAGACTATCGCACAATTTTAAATTAATGTAACAGACGTAATATAATAATGTCGCAATGCTTTTCGATTATTGATTTGGAATCAGTTTAAAATAGTCTTGGCTTTGACAGAAGTTAAAATTAGCACTTGTGCGTATACTCAGCAATGTTCATATTGTGTTCATCAGCAACTTATGTCACTGTTGAAAGCGAATTTAAGGGATACAAAATTCAAGCATTTCCCAAGCATTGAAAAATATATCTAGACAAACAAACAATGATTTGCTTTAACCCAAGCAAAATTCTTGAAATTAAAGTTGCTGAGAAGAGAAAAATTCAATAGAAAATTTGAAGATCTTTTTCAAATGTGTTTCAATAACATATCAACATAGAAGGAATTGTAAGTCAAATCTCTACAATAGTTGATGCAAATCAGGATTGATAGAAATGGAAATAATCAAACTTCAAATTTATTTGTATTTGAAATACAAAAATTGTTTTAGGAAATACAGTTAAGAAAAATACCCAATCTTGACAAATGTCTTGCTTTGGCTGGATTTATTTGGTGGAATCCTCATTTTCTGACGAGTATTCCAGAATTAAAAATAAGAAATTCTTTAACTAACAACTATTTAACTATCCGATCAGTGTCTATAAATATCTCTTTTATCGGATGATCCCACCTTTGAAAATATTGCCAAAATGAAAGGCCAACGATCTCATTAGTATTAGTCTTATGTAAATATTTATAATGTTCCCAATTTTCTTTGTTTTACTTATTATAAGTTCGTTTAGTCCGATAATTCAAATACATCTATTATTCAAAGGATCTAAAAAATAAATAATTTATTGATAGATTATTAAAATAATCATTAACAATAATGAATCAATTTATTATTCTCTGGACACTGGCGTCAAAATTCTGTAATTTTGATAATAATAATCTTTATTCCAATAAAAATAGACAATATTTAGAAACACGTACTTAATATGGAGATATTAATTCATATTAATAAATTATTATAAATAATTGTCACAGTATGTTAATATAAGCTCGGCATCATAAAAATGAGATTTAACCGATAGACTACAATTGTTTTTCATCGATATGCATTGCTGGTGCAGACTTTTCTTCGCAGAAAGTATAAACACCGGTGTATTTATTTATATTCACATGATTTATAACTCTATTGACATACCAAAGTGTACATTTCACACATGGTTCTTATTATTTTTTTTGTCGATTAAGCAACATTAAAGTCTACGTCGAAAACTTGTAATACGCTTCCATTAGTATTTATACCCACATATTTACAGCTTACCAATTTAATAAAAGTAATGAATAAAGTGGATATGATGGTTTAATGTTAATATAACAGATTGGGCGGTTATAACAATAATCAAATAATCAAATGATCGATTAATCAAATAATCGATTAATCGATTAATCAAATTATCGATTAATCGATTAATCGATCAATCAAATTATCGATTAATCGATCAATCAATTTATCGATTAATCGATTAATCAAATGATCGATTAATCGATTATTTTTTAGAATTAATCGAACTGTCGATTAATCGATTAATCGATTATTTATCGATTAATCGATTATTTTGCACAGCCCTAATGGCCACATCACCATTTTTTATTTTCAGATGGTCTACAAAACGTTGATAATTGAATTTACAATCGTACAAATTTTAATACATTTCGGCTTCAATATTGCAAATGATTTATTATTAAAGTAATATTTACCAAAACAAATTAAGTGTCCTAATGTTGATGAGTATTTTTAATATCATCGTGGCAAGAAATTTAACTTTGAACGATACAAGGGATCGGAATTATATACACAAAATGACATAAATACGCATGAAATTATATCAGAATAAGAACTATTTTATGCAAATATACACTTCTTTATTTGATTTTTTTTATAAAAGGTTTTAACATTGTACCCGCTGCTTGTAAAATTTCCATTCCATTTCCGTTGGGCCTATGAACACGTATTCTAGGATTAGAGAATGCTCCAAACTCATATGAATTTATATGAAGAATCAGAAAATAATTTTCAGCAGGTTGTTGTCTCTCTGGATACCGCTGAAGGTATGTTTCCGAAGTAACTTTCACATTTCGATACGATGCGTAATAAAGTTCTAGCATATCGCGTTTTGCTTCACTTGAAAACGGCATTTTGTTATAAATATATACCAGTTTTGGAACTGTAGGTCAGGATAAACGAAATTCAGTCGAAGTGTCAAAAATTACTTTATTAAACGAAAGTGTAGCTGTCATTTCCAAGGCAATCTTTGCAAAAACAGGATTTTTGGCTTATCCATTAAATTTCTAGACCAAACCCCAACACATGACACATCACCGTAATCAGAAAAAAAATCTGTATTTGAAAATGCAAAAATACAAGATGGCGCCTATAAGAAAAAAACAAAGTTGATGATGTTTCCCGAAAATCGAAACGTCGAATTTTTATATTATTATACCACCACGTTGTAGAGCGCATAAAGTGGAAATGATAAAGTGTCACTTGCTTTGAAGTATCTCTATAAATAGTCTCGCAAAAAAATAAAAACATTTTTTGAAAATTTCGATTTTTTTCGAACATCTTCGGAAGTAGTCGGAATATTTTATGTTTCAAATCGGCGTTATGTTACACTCTAGATTGGGTAACTTTGCCCTAATTTAACCGACTTTGTAACTCTTCGAATAACCGAGATCCCCATGCTTGAGCTCCAAAAACGGGCACCCTGTATGTTACAGTTATATGGAAACGGTTTGAAATTTAGTTGTTTTAAATTAGATATAAATACCTATATTTTGAGATAAGTTTCATTTGTTTCGCACGACTTGCTTTTTGCCAGAGGCCGCCATGTTGAATTTTTCTAAATAGCAACCTAGGTTTTTTATGATATTTGAAAAGCTATTTAGTTAAAAGTATAATGAGGTACAACATTAGTATGTTTATTCTGAAATAACGAAAATAGATCATTCAAACAAAAACTGAAATTAACAAAAAACTTAAGTATCCCAGCGCCAAATTAGTTTATGTGGTAACATTAAGATTTGACATTTGTGTGTCAAACTTAAGGTAAGATACGTAAACGAAAATGAATTTGTCCGAAATTGAGCGCATTGAAATATGAATAATCGTTGGATTGGGTGATTGCATAAGAAACCATACTGAAGCTTGCCATGTGTTTACTGACAGTAATCCAAACAGTAATCCAATCAGCAGATCTACAGTAACGCATTAGTGCAACGATGTGAAAAAGAAAAAAGTTCCAAAAATCGTCCTACACTCAGAAGACCGAAACAGACACTTTATTACAAGTTTTACTAGGTGTTTATGAAATACCACAAACCTCAACCAGACAACTTGCAGCAGATCATGATGTACCTGAAGGATCAATTAGATCAGTATTAAAGCGGTCTAAGTATCATCCTTACAAACCACATTTACTTCATGAACACCAGAGGATTTTGATCGGAGGATACAATTTGCAGAAATAATGATGGAAAGAACAGAAGCTGATCAAAATTTTGTCAAAAACATAGTTTTTTCAGGCGAAGCTACATTTATCTTACCTGGTTCTGTAAACAGGCATAACTGTAGGTAGATATTGACATCCTACTAACCCCTATGTCAACTTCGAAACTCACTCGCAATATCCACAAAACATAACGTTTGTTGTGGAATATTGGATGGAAACGTCATCGGCCCGTTCTTCATATATGATACATTGAGATCTTTGATTTACTTGGAACTATTGCAAAATCAAATTGTACCAAAACTGAAAGAGATTAAACCAATTCAATAAATCCGCAATTCTTTTACCTGAATGTATGGTTTCAGCAAGATGGTGCTCCACCGTATTTCGGTCAGCTAGTTCGAGAATTCTTAAATCATAATTTGGAAGGCAATGGATTGGACGGAGGGGTGCAACCTACGTCTCCAGACCTGATACGTATGGTATTAGTGGCAAATTATCTACTGGCCATTTACCCTACTCCATACTTCTCAAATTTGTTGATTCAAAATTAGTCAGGACCGTTACGAAGTTTTGAGCCATTTACAAGCTATCTGTTGTATGTATGCCAGCATAGCGCGCTGTATCTCAAAAACTAGTAGAGCAATTAACATGAAACTTTGAACATAAGATTTATTTGATTTGACAATCCGAAGAAATGGCAGCTTTTGGTAATATATCAAGTATCGGTGTGGTGTGGGTGGATGTTTATTTTAAACATTTTTTTTCCAATATTTTTTAAATATGAAAAATTAAACATTTAAACAAAAATTGAAAACAACTACGAATTAAATATCTTTTGTTTGAAAATATTTTTCAAGATATCATTGTTTTTCGAAAAAAGAAATATTTTAAATAAAACCGTATATAAACTGTTTTATTTAAAGTTCCAAAATGTATCACGAAATTAACGCCTCAACAATCGATGAGTTAGAAAAGAAATACTGCTAATTTTTATTTCATTTTTAGTTTATAATTATGAAACAATAATGGTTGCATCAAATTTATATTATAATATAAATATATAATTGTTAAGAATGCCAAAATGAAGAACTTACAAACGATAAGTTTTTTCGAAATCTCTTTAGTTTTCGAGTAAAGTGACCATCAGAATTTGAAGAATAATTTGTCACTTCCATCTTTCATAATTTTGACGTTTTAAACATCAATATCATCCAATACTGCAAACCGCTTGATGTACATTTAATAGTAGATTATACAGTGCGCGCCTAAAGTATGGAATAAATTCAGTAAAACTGAAATAAAATATTTTTGGAAAAAATGTCATTTACTCGAAAAATTTATTATGTAAGAAGTCAACATTTTTATACTGCTAGTTCGACAATAAAAAAATCTCTCAAAATCAAGAACAAAAATAGGGGATTGACATTTAAAAATAAAATAGATGACGTCATTACTCAAATGACGACTGAAAATCGTCTTTTATGCAGAAATGTGTATTTTATCTAAGAAAATCGTCATGTTTTTTTTATCAAAAATATTTTATTTCAGTTTTACTGAATTTATTTCATACTTTAGGCGTGCACTGTATATTAATGGAGATAAATGCAGGATTTTTCCTGAGGTGCAAATTTGTATCCCGAGTGCGAAAACCCGTTTTTTAAACAAACCTAACCCAGAAAGAAACTTTGTTAGCTGTGAAATATAAAATAAATAATGCAACCTCGTAGGGAGAGAAATAATTACTTCTCTCCCTTGGGCCAGAAATGTTATTTCTGTCATGATTTTGACAGCTGAGAACTCGGATTTCTCTGCCGTCTGTGAAGAAAATATGATTTAAATTGAAAATAGACCACGAAAGTGCTAATTTAAATAATTATACCATCAAATGCCATAGGATTTTACATGCTAAAAATTATACCTTGTGTTAATGTATATTTTAACATATAATTTAAAAGTAAATTTTAGTTAGTAATAAATCAATTACTTTTCCACATGATGCGCTTAATTAGATTAACTTAAACATGTTTTATTCCATTAAAACATGAAATTAATTCACTAATCAATCTGACATTCAGAAATTCAAGGTACTTTGATTATTTTTGCTCAGTTATTTATTTTAAATAATTTCATTTTTTAATGGAATAAAACATGTTTATGTTATTCTAATGCAGAGCATCATATAGAAAAATAATTGATTTATTGCTAACTAAAATTTCCTTAAAATTTTTTTGATAAAATGTACATTAACGCAAGGTATAAGTTTTAGCATGTAAAATCCTATGGCCCACGATAAAAAAAATACCCTGTATAGAACGTTTAATTGTTCGTTTGATTTTTGCAAATAAGATGCTGCAATAGACAACATTAAAATTAATTTTTTGGTTGGAACAACTTCGGAAAGAAAAAAAATTGGCGGTGGCCATCATGTTACTTTCTCCGATTTGATAGTATCCTGGTTATATGCATTCACATTTTCAAGTTACATCATATTGTAGAATCGGATGAAACAGGTTTAAAACGTAAAAAAATGACAAATTATACTTTAAATTCTATTAATCAGTTTACTCAAAAACCAGATTTCGAAAAAAAAGTTGTTCATTTTGGCAATCTCTACAATTATTAATATAAATTTTCTGTAACTATTATAATTTCATAATTATAAACCAAAAATGAAAAAAAAAAAATTCTCGAATAACTATGATTTTGTGAAAAATATTTTCAAACAAAAGATGTTCATTTCTATGTTGTTTAATGTTTTTGTGATTTTTCAAATTTAAAAAAAATATTGGAAAAAACAAAAAACGGTTAAGGTAAACACCCACTTTTACTAAAAGCTTTTCAGTTCTTCGGATTATCAAATAACTTATGTTCAAAGTTTCATATCAATTGCTCTATTAATTTTTGAGATACAGCGCGCACAGCATACACACAGACACACAGATACATTTTTTTTTCCAGAAATTATTGAAATTGCATCTAGGGACACCAAAACGGATATTTCCGTAAAAAGAAATTTGAAAAAAATTTCACGATCATACAATACTTTCTCTTACTTCATAACGGAGAAAGTAAAAATCATCAAACTTTTCATTACAAATCTAACAAAATATATTTTTTTCTAATTGCTTTAAAACAATTAATTACTTGTTTAAACTACCAAATATTAAATTGGCCATATATCGTCCATATGCATGTGTGGATTTGTTTCCTGTAAAATATACATTTGGCCCTTAATTATGTCATTAAGTTTTTCAATTGAATGAAGATATACTTCATTCATAAATTTTCTTCTTAGACCTCTTTTTGTGTGTATCTTCCCAAAAATGATTTGAAACTATTATTATGTAATTGTATATTACTGACATGGCGTTACTAATATTAAATATTTCCTGTTCACAGTTCTTTAAATTTCCAGCCAAAGATTCGCGAATTGGTTTTTGACTCATTTTACTTGCATGTAACTACAAAACTCTTCATTTATGCAGGCCAGTGCTAATACGATTTTTGTTCGCATGGAATCTAATACAAAATTGAATTAATTTAATATGCATGTTAATAGGGGTTATTAATAGTGGAATAAAATAAAAAACAAATTGAATATAAATGGATCACCAAGAAGGGACGGTCGCAAACATTCCGATGGTTAATTACATTTTTATTTATATCGATAAAGGCGTCTAGATACAAGTGAATTTATTTTTGACGTCTTAACTATTGTGTTAGACACTTCACTTTGCAACTTGTTCGCAGCTCACCGAAGCAATAATCTCTTAAAATGTATATTTTGGTTTCGTATCTATTTTATTCTAAGGGAAATCGGAACATATGTTTAATTATTTCAAAATTATGGCTCCATCGGTTTACGACGCCGTATTTCGCCTCAAGGCTATACATTATTATTATCAGTTTTCTGGAATTTGGAGATTTAGGTCAACTCCCGACGCAACACGCTGCGACTCCCTTTTAGAATACAGGTATAAACAAAATTGAAAGTAAAAGAGTGTTTACTAAAAATAAATAAAAATTGGTAGCAAGTCTAAATGCTGTTTTTGTTGCCCAAATCGCCAGCTCAAGGCGGCTACTATATATATAATAAATGAATAATGTCAGACGTATACAACAACCATGGACCCGACCGAATACTTCTCGATCCCCGGAAAATCTTTCGCCAGGGCTGGGATTCGAACCCACACGGCACGCGGTGTTACCGGCACAAGCGCTCACCTGTACCCACTAGTCTAAATGCTGTAAATATGCATAAATGTGCGGAATACTTTCAAATGTAATAATAATAATAAATTTGTTTATTTGTTAACCAAAATCAAATAGAATTAATGTTAAGTAAAAATAAAGAAATATACAGCGGTAACTCAAAATTGCAAGTTATGTAAAATATATTTAGTGTTATTCGATTTTAAGTGATACATCCAATAAATAATCGAAGGGATTTTAAGAAATTATCAAAGGTAACAAATATTAATTTAACATAAAATCCAGTCTCTAATCATCAGATACAATTTTCTTAACTTGGTTATCACTTGGTATCTACCTAAATTTTCATTTATTTACAATTTAAAATTTATGATATGGGCAGAAAGACTTATGATCGATAGCCCAGACAGACGATACACTAACATAATAAGTGTGTTAATTAAGTTTTTTTTTACCACATAGCATGTGCTCTCTCGCCGCCTCTTAGTTGTGTACACATTCCTTTAGTTTAGCACGAATAAAGATTATTATTATTATTATTATTATTATTATTATTATTATTATTATTATTATTACTAACATAATTGTTCAAATTATAAATTGTAATTATTTTGTTTTATATTGTTAAAGTGTCTGAAATAAATATGTTCATAATATATATTTTCGTGATTTCAGTTGTAGACTACGCTTATATGAATATAATAATTTAAACGGTCACTTGACGTGATTACTTTTTCCTGGATGATATATGAGGGAAACCTTTTAATTAAGTCAAATTTAGTGTGCAATCATGGATCTTCATTAAGCCGTCCCCGTGTCCTATATTTACAAAGTGAGACTGAAGATTCGAAATGCACTCAAATTGGCGCATAATTCATGATTTAATTACCCGCATTTGATGCGATTCTGTGGCTTACGTCGCCGTTTTATAAAGTGAAAGAGCATTGGTCAATGACTTGTGCATTTCTCTGGTCCAAATCTGTAGGTAAAAATAGCCGGTACAGCCATGTGTCTGGTCAGTGTTAGGAAGGTCTGACGACCCTTACTTTTTACTACTCTCGCCATACACGCTTTTATGTTGAGCTAAATTTGCGCTTGCCGTTTTTAAATTTATTTTAGAAACGTTTAAAAATACATTCTTTACAGTGCGCTTTATGCATTTGACGCGCTTCGGACTTCGGGGCTTTTCACTTCTCGCAACCAGTAATTTTATTATCAAAGTTGCGGCTCTAATGTGCAAGTTTGTTCTCTGCCCTCAAGGGCCTTAAGTGGACACCTTTATTGTGCCCGTGTCCAAAGTTAACGGAACTTAAATTGAAAACAATCTCATTCTACTCTCGTTAATAGCAGGACAACTTTCAAACGAGACATGAAACGCAAGCACAATAGAAATGTCTCTTGAGGGAAACATATAAAATTCGTTAATATTTAAATTTTCTCGAAACATCTAATTATTGTATAATATATAATATCGATTGCCCCACTTCAACGTTTTCGAAATTAAATTTTGATAAACTGTAGCCAGTGTAATAAAAGCTAGACATTTTTCTTATATTTCAGCCGAAGCCCTTAAAAAATGGAAAAGTCTAAGAGGCACAAATGCAAAATATATTAGGTGCACCAAATCGAAAACAGGACAAGCAGCAAGTAACAAAAAAAATGAAATTCTCTATTATAGTTATCGAGATCCCCTATAGAAACAACGAATTTTGTGCACCCTGTATAGTCAAAGAATTGTGAACATAAAGCAATAAACAAAATACAAACAATAACAACTTCATAAAAGAAGATAACACCACAATAATTATTACCTTATTAATAAACTAAAATATGTCCAAAGACACAATATTATAAATAGAGGAAAACCCCATAACATAGGAAACATAAATATTCACATATTAGAAAACAATAACACAACAAAGGAATGCAAAAACATCTTAACAGAAAACAATTTCGAAATAATAAAAAAAAAATAACAAAAACATCATATACTAGGCTAAATAACTCAATATTATACCTAACTATTACAAATAACACACAACTCATAGAAGATAAAAAAAAAAATGAAACGGTCAAGAATATCAGACCACAGCGCTGTGATAACACAAGTGAAAGTAACAGAAAATCCAAAATATCAGTTATTTTAAATAAATAAAATAGACAATACCCGAATAACAAATTAAATACAAAATATGAATATAAGTATAATAAATAATTTGAACAACTACCAATAAAACTGCAAGATTTAATGGAAACCAGTACAAAAAACAAGAAAATTAAAATAACCATGGAAAACGCAAGGATTAATGATCCAATTCTAACGGAAATTATTATTAAAATAATAAATAATAAAGAATATTCCACATAAAAAAGGAAAACAACAACATTAATAAAATAAACCAAATCACCATACTACAAAAATATATTTCAAATAACCGATATAAATTATGGAAAATTATAAACATATAAGAAACAAAAGGAGAAAAAGAAAACTATATCAAATCGATTTGTAAAAAATGAAAAAACAAAAACGTAGAAATAGCAAACTAAATAAACTCATACTTTGCTAGTATCGGAAAAAAAATTAGCAAAAAAACAAAAATGCCACCAAGGACAACAGTGAGTAAAAGACCACGACAGTTCGAGTTTCTCAAACGAAAGAAGAAGTTCATTCAAAAAGCCGATCCGAGCACAAGTTTAAGTAATATTTTTTTAGTGCGAAAGTACTTCGTCTTATCTATAAAAATGGTTTATTAATAATTTTTAAATATTAATAACACGCGAAGATATATGAGTCCAAAACTACTTGTACGGTTTTTTTGGCCCACGGTGTATAATTTGAACGTAGTTTTAGATAAGTTAAACTTATCTCAAATAAATGTGCTTGAAAATAATGTAGTGATAACGGGTGATTTTAATGTAAACTTTTTTTCCGATCATGATGGCATCATTTGCAGCATTAATTCAATAACTTATAGTCCAAAAATAGAAAATCGTATTATCAGACCTATCACTTTGGGCGGTAAATGTAAATTCTATAATTTATTGCAATGCGAACTGTGGGATTTTGATGTTTGTTTGAGCGTCAACAAAGCATGGGAAAAGTTTAATGGTATAATAGTAAGTCATTTTGAAAACGCCTTTCCATTGAAAAGTATCCCAAATTCAAGAAAGAATAATACAGTCCAATGGTTTACACCTGAGTTAAATAATATGAGAAAAACTCTTCAACTAGCAGATGAATCATGCAGAATATACAATAATCCTGACCTTTTAACTCTTAGAAAGGAGATCAAAAGGGAATATAGAATTGCCATAAAACAATCGAAAATATGTGCAAATGAAAATTTTGTTCGTTTATCTAATAACTCCAATAAGGCAATGTGGAAACTCATAAATAACAAAAGAAATATAGTAGCTGAAAGTAAAGTAAGTGACACATCAGCAACGGATTTCAATATTTACTTTAGTAATATTGCTAATTCAATTATTCAAACAATAAATAACTGTGATACTGATCCATCTTTTAATACTTTTAATGGCGTTAATTGTAATATCCCCAAATTCTCCTTCGTAAATGTGTCATGTGTTGTGCGTGATGCAGTTAATAGTTTTAAACCCAGGAATAGTACAGATATATATGGCTTATCAATGAATGTTGTAAAATCTGTATTGGACGTTATAATTGTCCCCCTTACTAAACTTATTAATCTTATTATTTCAACTAATATTTTTCCGGGTATTTTAAAAATAGCTAAAATTCGACCTATTCATAAGAAAGGAGATTTGAATGACCGTAATAATCACAGACCGATAGCCTTACTTCCAGTTTGTTCTAAAATAATCGAAAAAATATTGTTTGATCAAATCGTAACTTTCTTTGATACGCACAAGTTATTTAATGAACATCAATATGGTTTTAAAAAATGGTGATGTGGCCATCATGTTACTTTCTCCGACTTGATGGTATCATTTATATTTACGCTTCCATGGTTTATTTTCAATTTAAATCATATTTCAAGTGTGCATCGAACGTTTCGTAGACTCGGATAAAACTGACGTTTAAAACGTCAAAATTATGAAAGATCGAAAAATGTACTTGAAATTCAAAAACTCAGTTTACTCAAAAACTAAAGAGATTTCGAAAAAAACTTATTCTTCATAAATTGTTCATTTTGGCATTCTCTACAATTATTATTAACATAAATTTGCTGTAACTATCAGCGTTTCATAATTGTATACCAAAAATGAAAAAAAATTAATACATTTTTTTCTCGAATAACAATGATTTTATGAAAAATGTTTTCAAACAAAATAATCGCATTTCTTTATTGTCTTCAATATTTGTTTAAATGTTTTTGTGATATTTTTTATATTTAAGAAAATATTGGCAAAAAACAAAAAACAGTTAAGGTAAACACCCACTTCCGGTGTACGAAATTTTACCAAAAGCTTTTCAGTTCTTCGGATTATCAAATAAAACTTATGTTGAAAGTTTCATATTAATTGGTCTATTAGTTTTTGAGATACAGCGCGCACAGACAGACAGACACACACACACACACACACACACACACACACACACACACACACACACACACACACACACACACACACACACACACAGACACAAAAATTTTTTTTCCAGAAATTGTTGAAATGGCATCTAGGGACCCCAAAACGGATATTTCCGTAAAAAAAATTTTTGAAAAAAAAATCACGATCACAATACTTTCTCGTACTTCGTAACGGAGAAAGTAAAAAGGAATGTCCACGGTAAACGCTATTTTAGAACTATCTGATAAACTGACTCAAAGTTATGAAAAATGTGAAATTGCAATTGCAACATTAATTGATCTTACAAAGGCTTTCGACTGCGTCACGCATATTAATTTAATAGATAAGTTAAAAAAACTATAATTTCGATAATAACAGTTGTCAATTGATTACATGCTATTTGAAAAATAGAAAACAAATTGTACATTATAATAATACCTTTTCTGACAGTTTGCTTGTGGAACACGGGGCACCTCAAGGGTCCACATTAGGGCCATTATTATTTATCATTTTTATCAATGATTTTCCAAACTTCATTATCGATGCTAATGTGGTTTAATTTGTTAATGACACAACATTAACTGTGTCTCAGAAAAATGTAGAAGAAGCCAAAGCAAAGAGTGATATTACGATGTCCAAAGCAAATTATGTCTTAATGCAGAAAAGACGGTCACTAAAATATTTACATTAAATAAATGTTTAGATGTTACGGACTCGCCTGACGTTAAATTTCTGGGCATAGTCATTGACCATGCACTAGTATGGGATGGACACGGCGATGAGATAGCAAGGAAATTAAATAAAACTCTTTACTTATTAAGAAACCTTTACCATAACCTTCCAACTGCTAAGGTAAGGTCAGCTTACTTTTCATTTTTTCAAACACATATACAATATGGAATTATCATATGGGGACATTCTAGTACAAGGCATCGCTTATTTAATCTGCAAAGAAGAGCTATTAGAATTATATCTGGGATAGGTTTCCGCGACAACTGTAAATAGAAGTTTGTTAAACTTGGAATACTAACGCTGTCATGTTTGTATATTCTCGAGTGCTTGATGTATATCAAAATGAACTCTAGAGAATATGTAAAACATAGCGTTATACACGAACATAACACTAGACATAAAGAAAATGTCTGCCCGCAAAACATCAGATTTAGTAAATTCAAAAAACGAAATATAGCCTGAATAAATAAATATTCAACCTGTTCGTAACTCTGCAAGCAAAATTAAGTCTTACTAAGACTATAAACAAATAACTTATTGAAACAACTACTATAAGTTATTTGTTTATAGTCTTAGTAAGACTTAATTTTGCTTGCAGAGTTACGAACAGGTTGAATATTTATTTATTCAGGCTATATTTCGTTTTTTGAATTTATTTAATACTCTCTGCAATAAGTAAGGTTGTTTCTATTTTATTTATCAGATTTAGTAGATGTCAAACAGGAATCAAGTATTATGCAATACTATTCTATAACACCCTGCCACATGATCTACGAAAACTATCGGAGAAACATTTCAAAACTAAAATTAAATCAGTTTTACTTAAAAATCCTTTGTATAATTTTGATGAGTTTTTATCATTCAATTTTAATTTGTTGTAATATACATATTGAAGTTAGAAATTAAAATCATTTTAATCATTTATACTCTGAATTTTTAATTCTTGTAATTTTAATTTATTTTATTTTATTTTTATTCAAATTTACTTTTAAGCGCATAGATGAGTTTTTATCATTAATTTTATTTCGTTGTAATAGAAATTATTTTATTCTATATTTTATTCTATACTTCGCTATTTTATTTTAATTATATTATATTGGTTGTCTCAAATAATTAAGAATAATCATGTACAATTGATTATTCTTTTTATATCTTATAGAAGCAAAATATTGCCACAAGAGCTTAATATCATTATAATTTAAATTTATCTCTATAAGCTCTTGTGGCAATATTTTGCTTCTTCTGGCCTTTATTTTAGGCATTTTTTCCTATTGGGGATTGTTTTGACTTTATATGTTTTAATCAAGTTATTCTTTATTTTGTGGAATAATAAGCAAGTTGCTTAGTTTATATAGTTCTGGTGTTTCAGTTGTTTTCAATTCATATAGTATTTTTAATATACTATACTACAGGTACGAGTACAAGATCATCAATAGGATGAACTCTCCCTTTTCTATGTATGATCAAAGTATTGATTTGTTTTTCTGCACATAAACCACTTGCGATGTTATGTTAATACGAGATATAAATAAAAATAAATAAATATTACACTAAAACTAAACAAACAAATCCATGAATATCAAACAAGAAGGTAATCAGACCTAAGAATAGAAAAATTCAAGACATTACAATGTTTGCAAGCGTTAACAACAGAAACCATTAAATAATATAATAACCTAGAGGAATACATAAAAACCCTTAACTATACTACTTTTGAGTTCAAACTTAAAAACCAAATACCAAACCAAAAAGTATTATGAAAGAGACACGACATAAAAAACAATGACCCAACGCCCGCAAAATCCCGAGGGACGAAATACAATTTTCCACTACAATGAAGATTATTCTATTATTATATCGGGTGTGTATAAATTAGCGGATAATCTACACGTGGCGATGTTCTTCCAAAAATTCTGAATAGAAAATGTCGATGAAAAAATGTTCTGCCATCCCTCATAGGCCATCAGGAGCCATTTAAAAGAAATGTACATTTGTCAACATAGCATTTACGAGCTGTCCTGTTTATCAATAATCTCATGGTTCAGAGTAGAAGGTAATAGATGGATAGAGCGGGGTTTATTTACAGATGCAAGGAAAAACAGATTATGAGTAAATAGTAAAATCCATTGTAATTGAACAAAACAAAACGACAATAACACAAAAACACAAATACACTAAAACGCGGGCACCAATACAAACTGATAAAAGCAGAATTGGCACAAACTTGGAACTAGCAAGTTTGAATGAAATATTTGAGTCAAAGTGACATAAGCGGGTGTCACGTTGCCGAACGTATTTTTTATAAAAATAAGCTAATTAAGAATTGTTAAAAATACAAGTTTGAGATAGAAATATAGCACACACTAACAAATAATTTTCAAACTAGTCATACTATCTAAATTGCAGGGTTTTCTGTAAATTAATAATGAATAATAAGGCATATTTAACGACTGGATGTTCAAACTTTGAGGACGTGAAGGCTCAGGGAGCATGGTACAACATTTTAGAATTGGGATAAGCTGCTTAGAATTTCTGAAAGAATATCGTCACGTGTAGATTATCCACCAATTTATACACATCCGATATTATTATTGTAAATTATAGAATATTAAGAAATAATATGCATAAAAAATAGCCAACCTGAACATTTGGATGATGGATATACAGAAAGTACAAAATTCCAAAAGGACAAAGAAATTATAAATGACAATAACTAGCTGGAATATTCCAATGGCGTAGTTTACAGGGTGCCAGGTAGGACGATGTCACCTCCGTCCGGCGCACCCCCAGGGTCGATATAATGTGTTAGGAGTTTATTCAATTTATAAGAAACACATATTGAAATCCACCTTTTTCGCATCTTATTAAATAATATAAACGTTGTTTAATCGTTCTTGATTGAGAAAGTTGTCCATTATTCGGCTGAATCATTTTCTCCACACGTGATGTTCAATCAATTGATAGCGGTTTCATTGCCCAACAGTTTAGTTGTTACTATGGTTACGCTTCGTTTTTTGTCAGCGAACTGCCGCACTTTCCATATAGAAAAATTATCTTCTATTTTAATACAAACAGAAAAAATCTTTAGGTAATTATTTAATACGTTGCGAACAAGTGAATTGCAACACTCGCTTCACCCTCATGGCAATGGCCAACTTTCTCACTCGTTTAATAATATACTATTCAATTACCATCCGCTCTTTATCCCAAGCTATGCTACTGCAATCTTCAACACCTTTACCAGAAATAAATGTAATTTTACCAGAATTAGCTTTGAAAACAAAGTGCCATAAGAAAACGTAATTCAGCACAATCTTCTGTAGAAGTAGTGATCGAATATTTTACAAATAAAGGATGTATGAGAAAGTTGATCTTGAATATTTTATTGTAGCCCATGCAAAGAAGCCCATGTAAGAATTTTTGCGTTTAGAGGAACTGACAGCAAATTCTGTACCTAACATCTGTAGACTTGAAAATGCAAGTACTTATACTTCTTCATCTGTACAATGTTTAATGGAACTCAATTAAAAAAAAAATTAAATATTTAGTAGTAATAGAAGTTTATTGATGCTTGACAATAATGTCTTACATAAGTCACCATATACAATGTAAACATACAGTTATGTAGCTTAGCAAATAGAAATACTATGTTACTAAACATAATACAGATGTAGAATATAATAATAAATACAATAATGCCTAAACAGACATGTGGACATTACATTTATGAAAGATAAACGTCTTGAAAGGACAATAAAACAAGGAATATCATACTAGCTCATTTTATATCAATGTAAACAATGTCAAGAATAATGTAGCCGTTTATTTTGAAAGTCCATTTATATGTAAATTGAGGTAATTAAGAGTTTCAATCAAATTAAAAATATAGGTGTAGGATACTAATGTGTCACACTGCTTAAGTGTTTCTACGAGAGTAATATATACAATTCCTGTTGAAATAATAGCAATTATTTAGTAAATAATATGTGCTTTCTTACCACAAATTAATTATTAGTCAAGTTAAGTTAAGCCACTTTTAAATTTAACCATTAGATTTGTTATACAATTTGAAAATCTCAAGTCGACTAGTTTAAAATGCTTAAAAATCCACTCGATTTATTGTATATATTTCTTTACACTTAAAAAAAAACACAATTTATACAATTCTGGAAATCTGAATTTACTGCTCATCTGCATTTTACGTGCGGTAGGGATTCGAAGAAACCATGGTGCTCCGGTTGTATACTCGTATATCTTTATATGTCATGTCATATTTTTATGTTGTAATTGGTTGGTGTCAGTTCAATATTGTACAATTTTCTTGCTCTACCTTGACGTGGTAATAAATCCAAGATTTTAAACACTGCTTCCACATCCATTGATGTCTTATATAAACTTTTATATAAAACGCATCCAATATATTTGCAACCAATTCTTTAACCTTGTAAAAACTGCGTCCTCCAAAAATCTCGTTGATATGAAATCATCTTGTTTCATTTTATTTAGAATGAAGTTACTACCTTACTGGCACTTTTAAATCACATTATAATAATCTAGGGGGGCAAACAGAAAACTATTTCTCTTTATTCTTTATTTATTCGGTAAAAATGTCCTAATTATGGTCTATGATTTCAACATTATGTTCAACAGTTTGGACAATTTTTAGCTACGTTAAAGCTACGTTAATATTCACGTTTTATAATGTCACTGTAAGCTATAATAGGTCATTCACTTCTCAAATTTTTAAGATGTTTCAAGATGCAAGAAGCAATTTCTTGAAAATAGAGATGGGTAACTCATGATTGAGTCGACTCAAAGAGAGTGAGTCTCGGAGTCAAGTGACTTCTGTGTAATTTTGCAGTCAATTTTTTGAATCATGAATTTTTTCGAAGTGAGGACCTGTTTTTTCTCCTTTCCACCACGTTTTCTGGGTAAATTGAAACCTTTTCAAATTGAGCTTTTATTCTTTTTTTACTCATGACCTTTTTCCCGAAATGCTATTCACTTTTTCATTACTCAACTCCCGGAGTCAACTCTTCTCTGAGGCAGCTCACAATAAAGAGTCATTTCGCCCACCTCTACTTGAGAACCACGTGATGCAACGGTTTCATCCCAAACGTACATATGAACATTATCATCATGAAAATGGTGAATACTCAAATTTAGAACATGCATATTCCGATTATAATATGTTGTTGGAGTGTCAGATAATGTTTTTTGCAAGTTGCAAGCAAATTATCCGAATTACTTTGCGCTAGCTCTCTTGTTTTAACGATTTTCTAGCTAATTCTGTAGCATTAAATGAACATCATGTTGTTTCATATGTTTTTCTTTTCTTCATCATCATTCGATGCTCTAATTTTAATATTTAATAAGCCGCATTTTCGGCATGTATTTTAGAACGGGGGTGAAAATATAAATTAAAATCTTTTTAGAATAATGTCTCTGTAAGTCCACTCTTTATATTATTTTTCTTGCAATGAAACCAGTACTCTAAATTTTTCTTAGAGTTAGATCAGGATGTAGATGTTTTCTATTAGAGTTATAAGAACTGGACTGATGGTATTAAAATTTGGAAAAACTTTAAAGTTACTTTTTTAAGTTTTGAAGGCGCATTTTCTTTTCAACAGAAAAGTTTCTTGATGATCCAACCATATGCTCATGTAACTCATTACGTACATTTGCAGTTTAAAACTATAATTTCTTGGCACACCGTTTGCGTTGTTTTCACGTCTTCATTTCAAACACGCTTGGTGGCTTCATACATTTTACTTATTAAATTTCAAATATTTCTCAAAAGTGTTCTTGCTTTCTATTTCTTAGGAAATGTTTGTGCAAGCTTTTCAAAAACGCCACTCTTTGTTTTAAGAAACTTTTATTTGCTTTCATTTTTCGCAATTTTTAAGTGTCACCAATATTTTCTCTTAATCTTTGTTTAGAGCCATCGCGTAAGTCCTAATTTGCATCTTCATCTTCTGTTGATGAATGCTATTCCAAACTCTTTCTTTTTTCGATTAATATTGAAATCATTATTTTCCAATTCGTCTTCAGTTTCTGAATTAAACATTGGTGCTATACCTTCTATAATTTAATATTTTATATTTAAATTTAATTGTTCGTATAGCGTGAATTTTCTTTTACTGCATTAATTAAATGTAATGATTATTTTAAGTAAGGTTAACTTGCAAATATTAATTAATTAATTGAAATTAAAATCATTCAAAATGTCAACAATTAAATAACACATACTTTGAATTAAGATACTCATGGTATAATTCAATCTAGCTACCTCAATGAATTTTCAAGTTGTTCTTCAGGTGAAATAGCTTGTGACCAATTTTCGAATGTCATCTTTGATGAGAAAAACTCCGAAAAAATTAATATTGCATTTATCAATCTTTTTGTAAATGCCATAACTTTGCGAAAAAAACATTTCATCCCGGAAGTACCTTGATTCAAGTATCTATTTTAAGACGCATCCTACTTTTTCGTGTTAGATTAATGAGTCCAGAGAAATCGTGACTACCGCAAAGACGCGCTAGGATTTTTTCAACGGTTGCCACTATTATTGGTTTCAATATTGTTTTTAATTTTGTTTAATAAAATGTGTAGAATAAGCTTCAATCTTTCAAGTACATATGTTCATCTTAATATTTATTACTCCATGTATCGACCAGAGCTTCGCGAAAATCTATGCTCGCGGATGGCAGCACAATGCATCTAAAGAAACTAAACTGCATTGAATCAAAAGACGAAACCAAATTAAAAATAAAACAATACCTATTAGCAGAATGTTAATACCCTTACCTCGAATGATACCGGTCATCCATCGGACTACAGTGCTGCCAACTATCAAATGTGGTTATAACATCGATGAATAATATAACAGGAATAATGAAAGTGTGTTTCTATAAAATAATAGGATATGACATATGAATGTTGAACATTCGCGTAATAAGGAGATAATCATTAAAGTCGCGTTTTAAAGATTTATAGTGCTAATTTGTATGTACGTTGCGACATTATCTCTTAAACTTATCAATTTGTAGTTCGGTAGTTTCTTTCGTGTACTGATAGCTTTAAAGTTCAGCCGTGGAAGTTCTAAGAGGTAGTTTTGAAGTTGTGAAACAGAGAGGAGACCCGCGCTGAAATGAAGTTAATTGAAAACAAGCACGATAGGATCTGAATTAAATTGTTGGCGGTGCAGCGAGCGTGCCATGAATATAAAAGAGCAAAAAGAGGCCTTTCATACGGGCACACATACGGGTCGCTAGGGTCGGTTGGGTCAAATCCACTATCACTCACCTGCATTTTGATAAAACAATAATATTGCATTGCAACTTAACCGAAATACTTGTTGTTGCTACTGGAAATATGCTTCTCTGCTTTCTCGCACGCTATTTGTTCCCGTTCGAGGCATTAAAGTTGCCTGTATACGGCATGAAAGTAACAAAATAATTAGATCAAATATTTAATATAGGAAAACTATTGCACTGTATTTTAATGTTAGTAGGAATATTTATAATAAACATTTGGTGACACAAATTTAATGGTGACGCCGGTCTCACGCACCGGGGTTTTCAACTGTAGATTTTTCGAAACGTGTTACTAATAGTTCATGTTTTTTTTTTTATTTATGCTCTTTGACAATAAAACAAAGATATTTAATCAATTTAAACTCCGCAATGCAGCAGATACTCGAAATTGTAACAGAAAACAATAACGGAGAAAAGAGAATTGGTTAGTAATCTCCATTTATCTATTTATATATATTGTTAATAACAAAGTATGTACTAGTTATGATTTATTATTATTAAAAAAAAAGGTACTCGACACACCCGGTATCACAGACCAGTAGGTCACTATTGGCGGGTTGAGATAAATTTTTGCCTTTCATCTGACAGTATCAGTATTAGCAAAGGGGAAAATTGCATACCAATTTATTGAATTAAAATAATAGTTCGGGCCATCGTAATTCGCTAGATGATATCATACATACATACATACACAATACATTATATGAAAGTGGAAGCCAGTTTGGCTAGCGACCTGCGGTCTTTCTTCCTAGATAATATCAGTATACCTGTTTTTGATATAAAATCAAGATTATGTTGTGAATTCGTTTTAATTATTTTCTTATGAAGAATAATTGCTGTATTCATTTAACGATGATTGTGTGTATCTGGATAAATTAGCACCATTTAAGTTTGATAAGAATAAATCTAAAAAGATCCCTCGAGAGTTGTATTTTTTTCATAAGAATGATAGTGTATGGGTATTCGGGCAGATGATATGGAAAATTGGCGTAGCCTGTTAAGGCACTCTGCCACAAATAAATTATAAATATTCATATTATGAATATGTTGGAACAATCACAATACATAAAGTGACTATTTTTTTTCCTCAAAACAAGAAATATTCTAATTTATTCAAGAAAACCATATTACTTTATAGCTAGTATTTATTAATTGATCAAAATAACAGGAACGAACACGTAAAGGTGCGTATCTACCAGTGCTCGCGAACAGCTCGCGATCACCCAATAACCTCTTCGCCCAATGTTGTCGGGTTGTGCGCGAACAGGTCGCGTAACGTTAACGGATTTTACCCTGTTCGTCACGAGTTCGCCAAAAGTCCCGCCAGTTGTCGGTAACTTTAAAGGGTATATTCGCTGAACCTCAGTCAGGTGTAGACGGTGAAACTATTCGCATCAATTTTAAAACGAAAAATTATGGAGTGGACGGATGATAACGTACTGACGCTTATAGAAAGCTACTGGGAAAAAGAAGTGTTGGGGAACGAAAAAGTTGGCAATAGAACTGGATTGTTACCGCGAAGAAGTTGAACGAAAAATGAAAACTCTTTTGGTTCAATTTCGATGCGAACGACAAAAGACAGAGAAAATTATAAAATACGGGATCGACAGGGATGAAATATACGGTAGGACATGGTTTGGGTTCAAATTCGATCCGTTTCATCAACACAAGACATGTCTATTTGATACCGATAAAACTGGAAAACTGAGCGAACCTCTTGGCGAACAACGTTCAACGAAAATTAATTTCATCTAGACATGTTCGAGTAACTGCTCGCGTACTGAAAGCGAGGTGATTGAGATTTGTTCGCGAGCAGAGGGCTTGTAGCTGTTCACGGACTGTTCACAATAAGTTTGCCGGTGGATACGCACCTTAAGAGTGAATAATGTGTGTAGTCTTCTATTTTTTTCGAAGAAAAAATTTGCATATAATATAGGTATATGGTATTGCCTTGGAGAGTCCTCCGTTTTTATTTTCTATTTTTGCTTCCTTCTCTGTGTTAAATTTATCTTCTAAGTATTGTTTTCATCTTCCCATTATTTTGTCTTCTTTTGTTATTACTTCTCCATGTTTGTCCTTTATATTATGTATTATGTATTCGTCTTATTTCGTTGCTTTTTAGTGTTCCATAAAAAAGTTTCTGGTTTTCCGTGAAGTTGTTGTTCATCCTTTTTTAAAAGATCTTCCTTGATTCTTCTTTTGCTTTTTTAATAGCTATTTTTACTTTTGTACTCTTCTGTTTATATTTCTCATAGTCATCTTGTCTCATGCTGTCCAATTACTTTTTCCATAGTTCTTCTCATGTTTTTCTTGTTTTTTGAGGATTCATACTCCACCAATTTGTTCTTATCGTATTTAAATTAGTGACTTTTGCAGTGCCACAGCTATCGTTTGCTGCGTTTAGGATCTTTTTCTCGAATGTTGTCTATTTATTTGCAACTCCTACTTCCCTTTTGTTTTCTTGTAGCTTCTTGGTTAGTATCTCCTGGTATTTTTTTCTGGTGTCCTCTTCTATTAATTTGTAGCTTTTTATTTGTTCGTTGGCTTTTTTTTCTTTTATCTTGTTTATTTTGGCTTTTAGTTTGTATTTCCTTCTTTAGTTGGTAACTTCACTTCCTATTTTCGCTTCTTTACCAGCTTTGATAACTCGTACTATATGTTTTTATTTTGTATTCGCTACTACTAATTCGTCATCAATAAATATTTCTATTATTCTTCCTCCATTATAATTTCTGCTTGTTTCTCCTTCCGGTCCCATGACGCGTTTTACTTTTGTATTGTTGTTAATAATAATAATCTTTATTCGTGCTAAACAACAAAAGTGTGTACACAAATCAAGGAAGGTGACAAAAAGAGTATATATAATGTAGTAAATAAAAGTAAAAATAATGTACATATTAAAAATTAACATATTAGAACTGGAGATAAAAATTTCAGACAGCCAGATAAATTAACATATTAAAATTTAATAAATAAAACTTAAAAATAATCAATCAATATAATAAAATATAATAAAACAAATATATACTAAAGACAGTGATTAAAATGTAAGTATTCTTGAACGCTGTAGAAAGCATTCTTGCACAAGTAGGATCGAATAACTTTTTTTAAATTGTTTTTTATCAAGCGACTTAATATTATTTGGTAATAAATTATAGAATTTAGGGCCATTAAAGCTTACACCGTTTTTTGATTTATTTAGTTTGAAGCGTTTTGTATGTATAAGGTGACTAGATCTAGTATAATGATCATGATGTTCTTCATTAGTGTTAAAAATACTTATGTTATTATGGACATAAATGAGACATTCCATAATATATAAGCACGGTACAGTTAGGATATTTAATCTTGTAAAAAATGGTTTACAGTCACTTCGGTATTGCAATGATTCTACAATTCGAATAGCTCTTTGTTGAAGGGCAAATAGTCTTGAGAGAATTCCGGAGTGACCCCAGATTAGGATTCTGTATGTTAAATGACTTTCTATCAGTGCAAAATAGGCAATTCTAAGTGCTTCCCTCGGTAGATAATTTTTGAGCTGTCTTAGTCGATACGTACTGACGCATAATTTATTTGGCAAGTAATCTTGTTGTTTATGCCAACTTAACCTGGAGTCAAGATATACTCCAAGAAATTTTGCTGAGTTTAATTCCGTGTCCATACGCAGGGAGAATAAAATATTAGCGGTCTTGTTTTCATTAACCGTTAACCTATTGGCAATGAACCATTGTTTGAGGGACCACTTGTTTCGTGGTTAACTCATCAGAGAGGGTGTGCTTGATTTTTACATAATGTGACCTGTCGGATAGATAACCGCATAATAGTCTACAAGATTGTGGGCAGAAATTGTAAAAATATAGTTTTCGTAAGAGAATCTCATGCGATACGCAATCAAGGGCTTTAGTTAGGTCAATAAACGTGGCGGCCGAGTACATATTATTTTCAAACCCTTCGTAAATACCATTTACAAAGGTTATGATTGCGTCCTTTGTTGATTTTTCCTTGCGAAAACCATATTGTTCTTTAGAGAAAATGTTATGCTCTTCAAAATATTCGGTGATTTGTTTAAATAAAATCCTTTCAAGCACCTTGGATAGTATAGGTAGGAGTGAGATGGGTCTATAATTATTTCTATCATTTGGATCTCCGTTTTTGTGTATTGGTATAATGCAAGCCCTCTTTAAACAATTTGGAAAAATGCCTGAGGATATGCATATTACAATGCAAGCTCGCTCGAGATGTAAACTTCGTACTCATGCATTAATAAGTGTCATAATGTGGTCGTTACATAATATACTATTATTCGTGATTGACAAATCTGTTTACACAAATCACAAAAATGTGGAATATTATAAATGGTTGCATACAAACATAGCTTAAGTATAAATTACATATAAGTATACACAAAGAATGTAAATTCAGTAGTAAGGGGTCGGGTTTCAAACATGTTAAAATTAATGTGAAAGTTATTTAAACTAGAGCAATAAATAAAGGGTTGAACTTGATGTTTACGATGAATACATTTGGTACGGTAACGAATATATTAAAATCAATGTAAGTACAGTATTTATAAAATGGTAGATAACATATATATTTGACAGTGTACGGCGGATGATATATTGGAGCTAGGTTGTGCGAAGCTATAATATTCCGATACCAATGCGGTTATTCATTGCCTGAGAAGTTGCTCGACAAACATTCGTCAATGCTATAGAACGCATTCTTGATAAAATACGATTTTATTCTATTTTTAAATTTTTTAGCATCCAAGGTCTTAACAGATTGAGGTAGCATATTAAAAGTTCTTGGTCCATAATAATTGGTACCATTCATGGATTTTGTAAGTCGTGAGAAAGAGAGATA
Source organism: Ocypus olens (assembly GCA_910593695.2). Taxonomy (NCBI): domain Eukaryota; kingdom Metazoa; phylum Arthropoda; class Insecta; order Coleoptera; family Staphylinidae; genus Ocypus; species Ocypus olens. Next base: position 7,647,923 of record OU343054.1, on the reverse strand, counting down.
AATATTTTTATTCCCTCTTGTAAAGTAGCTGTGTACATCACCAAGTATTTCATAAATATGTATGTTTTTTCGCACATGCATAAGGCATTCCAACATATAAGCTGAGGGTAGTGTTAGTATGCCAAGTTTGGTAAATGAGAGCATGTAATCATCTTGATATTTAAGTCCTTCTATGACCCGAACTGCTCTTCGCTGAAGGCCAAACAATTTGGTCATTATTGAGGAATGACCCCATGCAAGTATACCATATGTCAGGAGCGACTGGCATGTGGCTTAGAAAGCACTTCTTAGTGCAAAGTTTGGAAGCGAGTAGCGAAGTTGCCGAAGAAGGAATATAGAACGGCATATTTTTTGTGACATTTCTTCCCCATGTACATTTCAAGTTAATTTATAGTCAAGCCATATGCCTAGGTATTTCACATGCCTGGCTTCTTGCGTTAGATTTATTTGTTTTAGAGAGAATATGATGTCAATTGTTTTGTCTGCGTTTAATGTTAATTTGTTTGCGTTGCACCATTCTTTACATTTAGTTTGATAATTAAGGTTCTCGGCTTTAGCAGCAGAAACCATGGGCGATTTGTTGATCAGGACTGTATCGTCAGCAAACAGTAGGCAAGTGCCATCTTGAGTTATATACGGCAAGTAGTTGATATATAACAAGAACAATAATGGCCCGAGTATGGATCCTTGAGGGACCACATGTTGTAAGTAGGCTTCGACTGATAATGTATGTTGCATCATTGCTGTTTGCGCTCGTGCAAGTATGAATAAATAAGACGACAGCTTTTTGGGTGGAAGTTGTAGAATAGTATATTCTGTAACAAGGTTAGAATGGAAATTCGATGCGAGTGGAATATTTCGAGCGCGAGCCGTGAGGCGAGCGCGAGGAACCACGAGCATCTGAATTTCCATTCTTACCGAGTATCAGACTATACTTTCTCCTCGACCAGATCAAATAGACTACTAAAATAATGAACACAAAGAACTTACGTTTTATCACGTTTGTGGTTATGTTTATAGTATTTTGACAATTGTGGTATCCAAGGCTAATTGTTTTATTCGAAACGATGTGAGAATATTCATTCTATCCCTTGTTATGGAATGAATTACATGCAAAACGCATAAGCGCATTGTGTTTTGTTCCATAACAAGAGTGAGAATGTGTACGTTCTATAATCAAAATTGATTTCAGAATGCTTAAATTCTATGGTGGTCGTGGAGAAATAGAGTTTCCGTGCAAGGACATCGTGACCAACGCAGCCGAACGCTCTGCTGAGGTCCAGGAATGAGGTAGTTACGTGCATTCCGGTTTCATATCCCTGAATTATTTCCTCAACGAGAGCAGTAATTGCGCCCGTCGTTGACCTTCCTGCACGAAAACCAAACTGCGCTTTATTTAACAGATTGTTGGACTCTAAAAACTAACATTTGAATCAACATAAATTTTTCAAAAAATTTTGAAACAACAGGTAAGATTGCGATAGGCCTGTAATTGCTTTTAACACCTTTACTACCCTTTTTATGAATGGGCGTGACTGTATTAATAAACTTGGTAAGTGGAATAACGATAACGTCAACGACCATCTTAATAAGGGTAGGTGTGAGCCCGTATATATCGCGGCAGTTTGATGTTTTTATGTTGTTTATCACATCTCTGACTTCAACGAAAGAAACTTCTCTGAAAGTGAAGTAGTTAAAGCAGTTTGGCACATCGAGCATGGTATTGACTGGTTTCCCTGGTTGGAGATTTTCTTAGAGGTCATTTGCAACATTCATAAAATATTCGTTAAACCCATTAGGAGAAATATCACAGTCAGTATCATAGGTTGGGTTAAGATGACGGGGATTTATTATTGACCACATAGCTTTTACGCTGTTACTTGCATTCTTAATGAATTTCCCGGTTGCAGTAACTCTGGCATGTTTTAGAGCAGTTTCATACTTGGGCTTATAATTTGAGTAATGTATTTTTAGTTCTGGGGTTTTGGCACTGGCCTCTTTTATTAAATTCAGATTAACTCGCATAAGGCGTAAATCATTGTTGAACCACTTAATAGGACTATTTGTTATTGACTTAAGTATTTCTTCAGGAAATATATAGCAAGTGGAAAAAAGTAGAAAAGCATCGAAGGCGCTTTCCGGATAATTATTCATGTTGGCTTCAGGAAAATATTATGTTTCCTGACGATGTATATAAAGCTGTTCCGATCACGTCGAGACCAAATAGTTCCACGATTAAACGAGGCCGGCCAATAAAGTCTTTCAGTGCTTATTTTCACCTCCTTTTCAACCAGCGAAGAGCTAAAATTAAACGTTTGGGTGCTATTCTCAAATGTACAAATGCGATAAAAATATTAATTCAAATAAATTTGAATCGTTTACAAGAGAAATTCGTGATTTGTATCTCCAACACTACGGATAGTATAGTTGACCGAAAGATATAAGGCGTCTGTGGCCTTTTACGGTATTTAATTTTCACACCGACCGCAAACTTTCATCCCCAGCCCCTATAAATGGTTCGCACGGGTCCTCCTAAAGCTGTCTCCGGCCCGGTTTCGATATTTTGTATTAAGGGGCCGTTTTAACTCCGGGTGCTGCCACGCGCATTAACACATTTGTATAGAGAAAATTCTACAATGCGGTCCTGCCCAGATTCCTAAAAACGGAACCACCCCGTTAAAAATGCCACATATGATCACTTTAACTATAAATCCATGGCCATTCTTCATTCGGAAAAATTAACCCACGGATGGGATTTGAATCGGCGACGACGACGTAACCAACTATGCCGGCCGGGCCACCGCGGCCACCAGAATGCAATAGTTAAGAGAAATATGCTGTTCGACTGTCATACTGTATAAGATGTTATTCATTATTAATATTTTAGTCCGTAGATTGAGAACCCGCGTCGACAAATCAAAATTTCGACACGAAGTACAAAGTAGCATTGAGAAACATTCGTATATTCAAATGAGAAGGAAAATTAAAATATTAGCATCGGTCACTCCACTTTTGTCTCGCTGCCCACACTCCATTCGATGTAAATGAAATTTGTCCATTTAAATATCGCCCGAAAATGTATGACGAAACATCACCTGCGATTCGAAAAAAGAACCAGGTAATTACTTTATTATATTACTAAACAAAAGTTGCACAGTAATCCATGCATGTTACAACTGCGCATTATGCTAATAAGTATTAAACCTGTCATTGGAAATAAAATTGCCCTGTCAATATATTTTGTATGTTATGTCAACGACTGATCAAATCTTTAATCAATTATAGAACACTTTCTTTATTTAAAAGTAGTGTTACAATGGAGATTTTGCTTTCTTAAATATAAAAAAAGGATTGATTATTAAAGTAATCAAAATGCTCAATTATGCTATTTAGGTACTCGCTGGAGCTCGGGATCAAAATCACGCCTCAACCCATAAAAGCCTTCTTACGCTTTTAATAACTATAATACACAAGTAGGTTAGTATGTCTTCTATGAATCCTAGGTCTTTCTACCCTAAAATATATTTAATAATTATTTCGAAACATATTCTAAACACATGTAAATATGTTGACTAATTATTTTGAAACCAGAAACTTGCTAATCGTATTTTTCTATCCATTTATTGATTTTGTTTTGTTGATTTCCGTTGGCCGTTTTTTGGCCGGCGGATATCCCCACAACAAGATTACAAACATCGAAATTTTTCGTTCGTCTTGGTCGATTCCGAATGAAATGAAACTAATCCGAAATTATTCACGGTGTTTCGTCACAGTTAGACGGTGTGTGCAGTGTGCGTGTGCAGTCGCTAAGTTGTTTACAAGAACGTTCGAGCTGTCAGATTTGCGACATTTTCCATACATTGGTGCAATAACACAATGCAGACGGACGGTCCATCCATCAAACAAACACATATAGTATAATGCCATAATACAGGGTTACTGACCATGCCGAGTTACCACAGGACCGTACCGTGAATGATTAGATAAAATTATCCTTTTAAGCTGGGACCAACTGAACGTTACGTTGAAAAAAATCTATTCAGCGAAATGTATCGTTTATTCCGATTTTTAGACCAGTGAGTCTTAATTCGTTCCAGTTGCTTACACAAATATGATTTAACTAGGCTTTATTAAAAGATTACGTCGAACAAAAATAAAAATTGTAATATTCATCCGAATCATTTTTAAAAGAATTGTCAATAAATCGACTGGTTTTAAGTCATTTAACTCTGTAAAAAATATATGTAATTGTGCATCCAATCTCAATTAATGTTACAACTGATAGCGATTGATATAGCACTTGATAAAAATGGCAACACGTTGAAACTCAAGTCGTGAATGTGTTTAGATTTATATAACTGGCTTCTTACGTTATATAATATTATTTACAATAATTCATAACTTGTTTTATCTAGTAACTGACTTACGCTCTCTCACTGGTTAGAAATTAAGAATTTACGGCGGCACCATGTAATAAAGTAAATTTCAGAAACATTTATTTGTCAGGTTTTTCGTAAGCCGGTATTATATTTTCAGCTGTGTAAACGTTCTTCTTGCACCAGCGATTGTCACTGTCAGTTATCGAATACATTTTTAATCGTTATTGTTTAAATTAGAAATGGAGCCTCAGAAGAGCATTTAAGGTAAAAAATATATCGAAATAGACAAGAAATCATTAATGAACATTGTGAAAGAGTAAATATCAATCAAAATATGTGTAATGTAACCAAACCTCAAATTCGGTTTGCCATTTCAAAGATCGTTTACACAGCCGAAAATATTATACCAGATTTATGTCAATTTAAGCCAGTGTTATATTTATTTCCACCTTTGTGAAATCAACTGTAAGTAGAGTATATTAAATATTACTTCAATAACAAATTTCATTGCTAAAAAGTTATTTGGTTAGGAATTAAATTAATACCTTGAAGTATATATTCGCGACATTTAAACTGATGTGCATACTTTGAATGCAATTTGTTCTTGGTATTGATATAATAATAAAAGGGGTTTTCCATTATTCATTAAAAGATAGTGTTAAAATGCACACAACAGTAAAATTCTAATTTTATTTGCGTTTTTTCCATATCAACTAACACGTATTTATCGTTTTAAGAATTGATATCAAAATATGAAAGAAGTGCTAAAAATTATATATACGAATTATACCAGATGCTTTATTTTGGGAGTTATGTTCTGATTTCCAGGAATACAATATTTAAGTTACAAGTTCAAAAGGCTTTATTTTTTGCATGAGTATGTCAAGTTAGAACAGGAGCGCCAGCAAAAAGAACCTTTTTGAAAAACTGGCTTACAATATTTTTCTTACTTTGGTTTGATAATGGACTTATTGCTATATCAACAATTGCTAAATAATGAGATGTGTTATTTAATAGCTTTTGCTTATTATTAAACGATTTTTCGTGAAGTAAGAGGAGTAGCGGTTTTAAATGGGGTGGAGGGGGGGTAATCGTGTAATTACAATTTTGATTGTTAAAAATTACCGATATTCCATATTCCGAACAAATAATATAACCGGTAAATTTTTACGCTATAAAACGTTGGAAAAGGAAAGGGAGATTTCACGGAACAGCTGTATGAGAGCGAAAGCAACAGTTTATTTATCTTTTTTTTAATTAAACCCCCCCCCCCTAGACCAGTTGGTTGGAAACGCCCTTGAGTAAGAGGCTTGTTCAGTTGAAACCCATCTTTGGTCCAGAAAAAATGTATTGGCAAATATATTTACAAATAATTACCACTAAAATCATAGCACATATCCTATTGTTTCACCAACCGATGTATACCCTGCTTAAAGAATACTTGTGGCTGCTGCGCGAAGAATTCTTTTACGGCATTTTGTACTTCTTCGTCCGACCGAAAACGATTACCTTTTAACGCCTTTTTCAGTGGCCCAATGATGTGAAAATCCCAAGGCAATAAATCGGGACTATAAAGTGGATGCTCTAATATCCTCCATGTCTTTCGTTGTAGATTTTCTTTCACTACTCTGGCAACATGAGGCCGTGCGTTGTCGTGCAGCAGAATGACAACTAGTGAGAGCTTCCCTGGGCGTTTTCGTCTTATTGCTTGATGGACCTTGTTAAAAGTTTCATTATACAGGTTTGCGTTAATATGCACTCTGGGTTCTGTAAACTCTATGAGCCAAGGGTCCTTCATGGTCGAAAAAAAATGAGCTTGCCTGCAGAAGGTTGAACTTTAAACTTCTTTGGTGGCGGAGAAATTGCGTGTTTCCATTGCATCGATGATAGCTTACTGGATGGTTCAAAATAATGACACCAAGATTCGTCGCCAGCAATTATTCACGAAAGAAAGTCATTAGCATTTTTCCTGTATTCCGCGAGATGTTGCAAAGATAAGCCCATTCGCAAGCTTTTTTGGTCCTCTGACAAAAGGCGAGGAACCCATTGAGCACAAACTTTGCTATAACCCAGTTTGTGTAGTATGGACAGATCCTATACCCACACCAACATTTTCTGAAATTGCTCTGATTGAAATTCGATGATTTTCTCTAATCAGGCCTTTCACACATGCCACATTCCTGTCTGTTGATGCTGTAATCAATGCACCTGGTCGCAGCTTATCATTCGTCTCCGCTCTTCCACTTTTAAATTTTCGACACCATTCATTGACAGTTGGATACGCAAAACATGCGTTCCCATACACTTTGCATTCGCGTATGAATTTGCAACGGTTGCAAACCTTTAGCTCACAAATATTGAATGACCACACGCTGATTATATTTGGACGGATTATTAACAACAAACGCCATTTTAAAGTCACAATACTTAAAATCGCGGCCATATACAAATGATTGGTATTGATCAGTGTGACGTTTCCAAACGGGTCATTCCATGTTATTTCAACAAAAGGTTGTGCTGCACCATTTTTATTTATTTTTATATTTTGCACAGATATTTATACATGTTTCTAGAGTTCAAAACTAATTAGGAAAAAAAAAATTCTTGCTCTCTGTTCTCGTGTCGCAGATATGTCCCCAGATGGAGCTTGAAATATGTACAATTTTATGATTACAAGCATTTGCGCAAAGTGGTATAACTTTCTTTCCAATGGAGCAATTTTAAAAACTAAAAAATATCTTAACTTGGATCAAAGTGGGGAATATTTTGGTTTAATTTTCTTTTATCATTCGATATATTTTTTCAAATTTATAGGCCGTCAAAATTTACTATTGAGATTTTTCGACTGGGAAGGGGCAATACACTCAAACCAAATTTAGTTTGCACGTACAGCAGTAACAACAGATTTTACCTGAGGCAAAAAATCTGAAGTGTTTTAAACCGTTCCAAATGTTTCTCAATGGAGAAAATTGGCTTTTCAACAAAATTCGTATTTTTCTAAAGCTGTATCTCCAGTGGGGTACACAGTATAAACTTGAAATTTGTACTATCAATGCTTCTATTTGGTAGCAACACCAGTACAAAATTTTGTAACTTTGTTTTGCGTAGTAACAAAAATATTTTAGTTCAAATTTGTTGTAATTTTTATGCAATCGGATTTAAAACCGAATTTTAAATATTAGAAGTCGGCACTAAAATGAATCTCTCTAGTACTAGCAGTGATTATAATACACTTGGATCCTCGTATTAAATTTGTATAATACGTACTATGATCAGGGATCGTAACGTTACTGCGTTACATGTTACGTTGAAATATTATTTACAGACAAGTTAATCATATGTGACGTCTTTGTATTGCTGGTGTGCACCGGTGACCATCGCAGAGCGAGAACGCTTTGTTTTCTAAAGATTTATTCTTTTTTGTCTTGAAGAGAACACCAACTTCCTTATTTTAAAAAGAATGCCATATTTTTTATTGCAAATTTGGATTACACATAAAATTCTGTGAAAAAAAAATTGAGTAACATAAAATTTAAGCGTTTTCGAAATATTTGACATTTTAAAAAAATTTGTGCTTTTTCTTAATTCACTTTAAAAATACATATCTCCGAACAATACAAAATTGAAGGGATGTAATGTTGGCTATACAAAGCTAATAACCGAAGGTACCTACCGTGGTAATTTATTTTTGGAAAAATAAAATTAAGATTGTTCAAAATTTCATACCACATTTAGTCAAATTCAAAGCATTGAATCTCGATTTTTTTAAATGGAACATCCTGTATACATTTATATATTCCGATGCAGAATCCAATTCTGCATTGATCTATACTAGAATTTCCTATACCTATCTTCTTTCGTTTCCAAGATATTAACATGTTTATAAAAATACGTCAATTTTCTGTGCAATAGAAAAATAATGGGAATGTAATAAAAAATAAAGTTGTTTATTTAAATATTTCACATAAATATGAAAGTATTAAATTAAAATAATTAAATAAAAAAACAATTAAACTCTTTTATTACAGAGGTAACACAATTATTTGCTGAAATATCTAAACAAATGGTCTCCATTTTGTTCTATTCTGCGAGATATTTCGCCATTTGTTGCCTTATTGATTTCTATGTGATTTAATTTACCAAATTTGGATATTATCCGTTGTATTAACTCTTTTTTTAAATTAACTGGCCTGGCATTGCTTTTAATGCGACCCCACAAATAAAAATCAAGGGGTATGAGGTCAGGGGATCTTGGTGGCCATCGCTGTGGTCCATTACGTCCGAAGCACCTATCTTTAAACATTCTTGTTAATTCCGCACCTTCCGCATACGACGAATGCGCTGAAGCACCATCCATTTGGTACCACTAATTTCTAACAAGTGTTCAGTGGTAAATTATCGATAAAATCTGTAAGAGTTCTTCTTAGAATTTGCAAATATCTATTACTAGTTGAATTTTCTCGTAGAATCCTACAACATCTCCCATCATATAAGCAAATACATTAACTCTAAACATATTTTGGAAGTTAGCTTCTCGTGTAAATTGTGGGTTTTTATCAGCCCAAAAATGCCAATTCAGCCTATTTATAATACTTTCCCTGCTAAATTTTGCTTCATCGGTCCAAATAATATTACGCAAATAATTTTCATTTTCCTGAAGCTTTACGAGCATTTCACAATCTAAGACGAATCTAATACCACCGTTGGATAGATTAGTTTATTGCGTTTCGTATGATACCATACAATTATGTTTTGATACTGTTTTACCATCTATATTAAGCTTTTGGGGGGTCACTTCCTCAGCCGTTTTCCATTAAAAAAACGTGATTTTTAGGTACATTTTTCTAGAATCTACTATATTCTACTAATGTCCCAAGTAAAAATTCTAATAATGTGCTCGGAAGTTGTGCAATTTGAAAAAACAGAATCACGATATTCGAGACCTGGGACATCAAAACAGACAATTTTGGCGTTATCTCGCTGATTTCACATGAAAGTTTTTACAACCTACTCAAGCTGACGTTTAAATTATCAAAATCCAATAACGTGTTCAATTTCAAACATAAAAATTTTCGAGAAACTGCAATTTTCAGTAATTTCAAAAGAATGTGTTTTATACGTTTGTGAATAAAAATAAATTAAATTAAATTTTAACCTTTTAACATCACAATCTAACAGCAGCAGCATTTCAAAAATCAAAATTGGGAATTTAGAGACGTTGGACTTGGAAAAAAAATCAAATTTGACTTTATTCAATGATCTCACTGGTTAGTTAGTTGATGCATTTTTTGATAATACTTTATTGGATTTATTTGAACATTTTTATCATCACAATTTGATATTGCAATTTCAAAAATCAAAATTACAAATTTTAAGACTTACAATGTTGGCGTTTTTTACTATTTTTACAAGAACATTTCCTGATCCGTTTTTGAATTCCACTATGGTAGCTTAATTTTAACGTTCCAAGCATAAAAAGTTGTGTAATTAAAAAAAAAACACACAATTCTAATAATGTGCTCGGAAGTTGTGCAATTTATAAAAAAAAAAACAGAATCACGATTTTCGCGGTCTAGGACTTAAAAATTATGCAATTTTGACGGTATCTAATGATATAAAAAAGTCAAATTACTCATATTTTAAGTCTACTAAGATATATTTTGACGTTCGATTTATCAAAATCTAATAACGTGTTCCGAAGTTGCGCAATTACTTGAAAAATATGCAATTTTGACGGGATCTAATGATTAAAAAAAAAAGAAAAATTACTCATATTTTAAGTCTACTAAATTGGATATATTTTAACGTTCGAATTGTCAAAATCTAATAAGGTGTTTCGAAATTTAAAAATCCTAAACGCAGTTTTCGGCGCGTAGGAATTGAACAAAAATGCAATTTTGACACTATTCGTCGATTTTACTGGAATGATTGTTGTTATTTCTTAAAATATACTTAATTGCCTATATTTTGCCATTTACATCATCAATTTCGAACAAAGCGTTCGAAAGTTGTGCAATTTTCAAAATTTCAAAATCACAAGTTTCGTGACGTACGATTCGAAAAACATGCTCTCTCGCAAATATTTTCTTAAAATTTACTAGATTCAACAAAATTGAACAGCACGTTTGAAAGTTGCTTAATTTCAACGACGCATTCGAAAGTTGTGTAATTTTCAAAAATCAAAATAACAATTTTCCTGACGTGGGATTCGAAAAACGTCTTCTCGCAAATGTTTTATTAAAATATACTGGATTTAACAAAATTATACATCGCGTTTAAAAGTTGTGTACTTTGTATATATTTATATTTATAATTGTAGAAATATAGATGATTTATTATTATTATTATTATTATTAATTTTAAAAAAATCTCAATTTTGGCGGAGTAGAACTTTAAAGACATGTAATATTTATCATTTTCACTAATTACACAAAAAAAATATCTTTTTGAACCATAGTAAATTAGCCACATTTCGACGTTTCAATTATCAAAATCGAACGTTATGTTTGGAAGTTCTGCAATTTTGAAAAATACAAATCACAATTTTCGAAACATACAACGTCAAATGGTCAGTACTTCGAGAAAATGTTTTGTTAAGTTTTTCAAATGTACTAAATTCGATATATTTTGGAGTTTAAATAATCCAAATTTAACTGCGATTTTCAAAAATCGAAATTTTCGAACATCTTGCACTGATCTGGCGAAAAAAGTCTTGTTAAGTTTTTTAGGTTTATTTAATGTTTCTTTATATTTTTACGTTTTTTTAGCAATAAATCTGCTTTATTTTTATTTAAACAAATATACCATGCCTCATTTTCAATTTGGGCATTTTTCGAGTTAATAAAAAAAATTAAAAACAACTGCCACAAAAATTCCATTTTTAAATTTTTTTCATACTTGATTCTGTATGCTCATACAAACCACCCCTTGTCGAATTTTTAAAATATTCGCATTTTAGCGCACCCTGTCACATTTAGAGTTTGCACATTTTTTTAAGTTAATCATTTTTTTAATACACAAAATTGATTCTACAATATAATTCTATACAAAATTATAAATATTTTTTCCTGTTTTTCCTGGAATTTTGAAATAATCGCGTTTGAACACACCACGTCACATGTTCACGATGTCCATTTTTTAATTGGTCAAAAAAATTAAAAAATAACTGCCACAAACTTCAAACTTTCAAAATTGACTTTGATTGAACTTTATCTAATATATAAAATTTTTACAGTATTTGAAACAAAACTCCTCCGAAACGGCTTGACCAATTCTTATGAAATTTTGTGTGTATATTGAGTGGGTCTGAGAATAGGAAGTAAACTATTTTTCATACCCTTAAGTGATAAGGGTGGTCTACCGCAAATTTTTTATTTTTATTTTTGGACAAAATTTTTTATTTAAATTTTTTTATGATTTGGCATTAAAAAATACATACCAGCCTAAATTTTCACTCTTCTTCCACCAACCCTTATTTTTTAATAGCGATTTTAGTACTTTATTCATTTTCTACTCTCGGCGTTCGACCGCTCGATCAGTTATTCCGGCCAAGCGTCTACCGGTGTCACTTCTCACTCCGTAAACAGCACTCACTAACGTTTAGAGCCTAAACCGTTTTCGGCCATTATCGTCACCAGTTTATTTGCTTAATTTTAATGGGCCACACACGGCGCAGCGCAGCGGAGCCGCTGTCCGTCACCTGTTATTGCCTTAATATATATGGATCATGTACGGATGACGGCGCAGTGCAGCGGAGCCGTCGTTCGTCACCAGTTACCTTGCTTACTTTTTAAGGGCTACACACGGACGACGACGCAGTGCAGCGGAGCAACAACATTTAAGTTATGCATGTCAGGTCTGACGGTTTATCTTTCGTAGCTTTTAGTTGAAATAAACTGCGTATTATTAGTATTACAAATATTTCTACGTAGATTAACTATAACACAACTCAATATAAAAAGTATGTTTGCCGATGAAAGCGATTTAAGAAAATATTGAAACAGGAAAGATAATGTTGCTTATACATATAATAATGTTGATTAAAAGCAAATACACAAGCAACACAGTTTAAAATTGCACCAGGATTTTCAATATTTACCAAAGCTAATAGTCCCCACCTCCCCACTATATATTTGTCGGCATCGTGCGCAGTTAGGAAGAAGTACGGCCCTGGACGGACGGACCATCAGCCGATGAGTTGGCAAATTGTATTATGCAGTGTTACATTTCGTTGCGATTTCGGACGCCGCATAGATCTGTCACTTGGCGAATATTATAAATGATCGCGATGCTCGTTGTGTCCGTACCCAACAATAATCAAAAGCGTTTCTGGAAATATGGATACATATCTTTATGCGACGTCGAAAGAGGCCGTGCGATTGTTATCGGGGCCCACCAAAACACACCCAAATAAATCCTACGGTTCACACGTTTAAGCCGCTTACGACGAGGCGACTTGTAATCCTTTTAATGATAAAGACATTTATTGCAGCCGAATTATTTTTATGTGCTGGATTACGAGATAAAGCCGTATGTGGGGCATTGCGAATGAGTTTTATGTTACTGCAGGGAGTTTGATTTATTCCAGAAAATGTTCACGGTGCTGCATCTATATTACATACTAGCAATATAATGAATAATAAATAATAATTATTAGTTATTAACTACTCGTAAAGTATGTTCATTAAGAAAAACCTCAAGTGTGCCATGATTTTTTAATTTTAAACATTTAAGATGGTGACACATATTGAGGTTATCTTACTTCTCAAAATTACTGTAGTCAATTTATAGATACTAACGTTAAATTTTTCACTATAAAATTATATTAAATGTTTAATGTGCCTTCTTTCTTCTTGAACACAAGCCTGAACTCTTCGTCGCACATCCTCCATTACGCTCCGCAACAGCACTGGATTATTGTTAATTTCTATAAATTTATCTCGAATTCGTTGCCGCATGTCTTCTAGATTGTGTACTGGTTGTGCATAAATACAATTTTTCAGGTATGGTCACAAGAAAAAATCGCATCGTGTTAAATCGGGAATCCGTGCATTTCGACTTATTATTCGGTCCTCAAAAAATTCCTCCAAAATGGCCAAATAGCCACTGTGCAATGACGAGTTGCTCTGTCTTCATGAAAATATCCACTTTGCAGTTCGTCATCATTTAATTCAATTATAAAAGGCAATAAAATTTCTGTACGATAACGGTTTGCAGTTATCGTACCTAAAATGAATGCACGGTTATTGAATTTTTATTATTAATAATAAAAATCGGATTTTACCTTCAAAGAATATCGGTCCAACTAATCTTCTCCTACTAATCGCTGCCCAAACGCCAACTTTCTCTGGATGTAGGAGTTTCTCTTGATATATACGAGGATTTTCATCCGACCAAATTCTCATGGTTTGGGAATTAATGTACCCATCCTTGTAAAACCAAGCTTCATCGGTAAAACAAGTAAATTGTAAAGCATCCTCGTTTACATTTTGTAAAAACTACTGACAAAATTCCAGTCGTCTGGGGTAATCAACAGGTAATAACTTTTGCACCGATGTTATGCGATAAGGGTATACTTGCAAAACTTTTTGTAGAAGCTTGTGGCATGTTCCTACCGATAAATTCATTTGCTGTGACAAATGACGCAGAGAAGTCGTAGGTTCATCTTCCAAAATTTCTTGGGCTGTGTTAATAGCATCTTGAGTTCGTTTAACTGGTCTACCACTTCCTGGTTTACGGAGAATACTACCCGTTTCACGAAATAATACACCAGATCGTGATAAGGTATTTTTAAATTCATCATAAATAATGGGCACGTTAGGAAATTCTTCCTGAAACCCTGCTACAGATGCGTCGAATGAATACACCCAATTTCCGTCCACTTGAATCCCATTTCGGAAATAACTTTCAAATAGAAACGTTTTTTGGTGGTTGCTGTAAACCATTGTGAGCACGGAATAATTGTGGCTTCTAGAAAGATCTGACGTTTGTATGTCAATTCCCAACAAGTGTCAAGTGTGCCAACTTAAATTTTTAAAACGAAAAAGTCATGGCACACTTGAGGTTTTTTTTAATGAACTTACGATCAGTGGTGTATTGCTAAAATAAGAAGTAAGGGAACGCATGGTGAGAGCAAAGAAGTAAGGGAACGCATGGTGAGAGCAAAAACATAGTCCGCGACTTTCCACAAGCAGCTTGCTGAAAGTTTTTCGGAGATCATTTTAAACAAACTATTGTTTTCCTTGTAAACTTTTTTATTTTTTTTTTAATTCTTATTATAGAAAATATTAACAAACACAAACGCGTTCCGGTTCTGAAAAAAGGTGCCGGAACGTCGTTCCTCCACGTTCCCCCTCCAATACACCACTGCATACGATATATGACCATAGTCTTACTAACAAGGAAAGGTATCCAGATATCTCGCCGTTTTCAATTTAAGCTCTATGCAGAAATATTGCAGGTGATGCCAATAAGATATTCTGAAATACGTTTACCTTTGCGTTAAAAAAAATTGACGATATGATACTCCCACGATTTAGGATGCATTAACCAGACTTGGAACCGGTGAAATATTTCAAGCAACAATGCACTTTAGAAAATACGTGTTTCAGACAAAAATTTTAAGGTTTGAGAAAGTGCATTTAGTGGTGGTATTTGTGTCACCATATAGCTTTAGCAAGATCAGACCAATGTCCAACTGAATTTTTTTATTGCACTGTCTTCTTCTGCTAATTAATTGAAATAAAAATAATAATTATTATTATCTGAAACATTTTTTGTTTGTCCCTTATTTTTTGAGATAGTCAAGAAAAAGTTTTAAAATATTTTGGCTTACGATGCTTTGATATTGTTTTTTTGGAAGAAAAGGCAATATACGAGTTTTTTCACTATTTTGTCCTATATAATTTTGAAATGGCTAAAGTCATTAAGACCGACAATAAACGAGAATTTTTTTTTGGTTTATTTGAAATTTCTAAAATACATTGTTCATGACAATTTACCTTTAGTATAACAAAAAATCTGAAACATTGTGTGGAAGCAAAGTGGTTCATCCGTGGCACAAAACCATTTTCTGGTTCTGACTGGATCCCAGTCTGGATAGGACATCCTAAATAGTGCGGTTATTATATAGCTTTTTTTAAGGAAGTGGATACTGTTCCGCAAATTGCGGAACTCTAGATACGCGTACTGATTTCGTTAGATTGGCGAAATCTCAAAACACTCCGAATTTCATGAGCGTTAAATTTTTTAATCTGCTGCCAATGGAGGTGAGAAATCTATGCTCAATTAAATTTAAACGTGTCCTGTCAAAATACCTGAAATTAAGAGCGTTCTATAGCGTTGAAGAGTTTATGTCTGATACTAACAAATGTGATATCTTTCTTGAAATTTGTTTGAAATTGTGATTTCTGTTTTAAATTTTAATTATTTATTCGTGTACGTTTTTTTAAACCAGTAAATGATTTTATTTTGACTTTTGTAAATACTCTGTATGCCAACAATAAATATCTATACTACAGTGTCGAAACTTATGCGCTCTTTAACATGGTAGAATATCCAACGAATAAGGGATGCTTGCATCGCAATTACACCAACTTATATGTACAAGAATTCGCAGCCCGAGTCAACAAGTGCATTGAAGTTCAATAACCTTATTTTAAGCATTTAATTTAATTAATAACTCCGACGGTGAGAGGCGAACTTTTCATGTATGTTAAATTTAATTCTTGCCATTAAAGCGCCATCTGTTATGAAATGAAAATAAAGTTTTAATAAAAACTTATGTATGTAAGTTTCCCCCAGCCCCGCCCACTGAGTATGGCGCAGTGGTCTGATTTTAGAGCAGGATGATGCCCCCTTAGGAAATATAAATGTTTCATCTGGGAACGTTTTTTTCATACAATGCGTATTTTTCGAGTTATTTTGATTTGTCAGGTTAAATGGTACACCCGGTTTATTTTATATAGATGGGTGACCAAATGATGCAATGTAATGCAATAATGATCTAACATACGAAGAATATAGTGGAATAACACAATAATTGTTTCTAAATTGGGCGGTATTTCTTTTAATAAAGCCAAGAATTCTTAAAGCTTTAGCGACGATGGCATCGATTTGACGAGAAAAGCTAGTTGTTGTTCCATTAATCCGTAACTGCTACTCACAGGGTCACAGTGACCAAGTAGTGTATGAATATGTAGAAATATTGACAACAACAAGAGTGGGGGTAACGAACTTCCGTGATTTCTAGGTATGTATTCATTATTTATGGTATTCTGTGGAGCTTTATAAACATTTTATATTATTATTCTTTTATAAATGAAAATCCTATTATTTAACGATTTTTATAGTACATTATGGCTTCTTCAAGTAAGGCTCTCTCAGACAAGGAGTTAGAAGACATTTTACGGGATCCTACATTTTGGCATGATTTACAAAATGACGATGACTATAAAGAAAACGTGCCACAAGTTGACAACGAAGTGGATGCTGGCCAAACTCTTCTCTTTGATGCCGATGAAAGTCACCAATACGAGGAAGACAATGAAATACTATTTTCTGATAGTGAGTCTAGTGAATTGGATTTTGATGAGGACGATGAGGATGATCTTCCTTTAATTAATTATGTTGGTGCTTGGTATGGAAAAGACAAAACAAAATGGTCAAAAAAAGCACCTACAAGAGGTAAAACCCTTTCACATAATTTAATAAGATCTTTGCCTGGATTAAAAGGACCAGCACGAGAAAATCCACCAACAAGTCCTCTAAACGCATGGAAACTTCTTGTTACAGACGAAATCATTGAAACAGTAGTTCAACACAAGAACAGTAAAATACAAAACATGAATGTTAAATGTGGGACATTCAAAAGGCGCAGAGCTGACGTTTATAAATCAAACCGACAAAATAGAAATTGAGGCTTTTCTGGGCTTGCTGTATATGCAAGGTATTTTTTAATCTGGCTATGAAGATCTTAGGTCATTATGGTCAACTGATGGAACAGGAAGAGACCTATTTAGATGTACAATGCCTCTTTCTCGGTTTCTGTTTCTGCTTGCATGTCTGAGGTTTGATAATAAAAGAACAAGATCAGAGAGATTAAAAAATAATAATCTTGCCGCAGTGTTTGACGTATTTGAAGCATTTGTTACAAATAGTAGAACATGTTTTATCCCAGGACTGAATGTAACCATTGATGAGATGTTGATTCCATTTCGAGTTAGATGTTCATTTAGAATGTATATACCCAGCAAACCAGCTAAATATGGCCTAAAAGTTCAAATTCTAGCAGGCAGTAAAACGCATTATATGCTGAACGCTAAAGTGTATACTGGCAAGACTTTAAATCCTGCTGAAAAGAATCCACTATCGATGCCTACGGAAGTAGTACTTCGTATGATTGCACCAATTGTTGGAACAGATAGGAATATAACAGGCGACAATTGGTACACATCAAAGGAGTTGGTTGAAAATTTATTAGATAGAAATCTTACATATGTTGGAACAGTAAAAACAAACAATAGAATGATTCCCCCAGATTTTTTGGCGAACAGAAAACGTGCAGTTAATTCTTCAGTTTTCGGCTTCGCATCAGATAAAACCGTTGTATCTTATGTACCGAAGAAAGGGAAGGCTGTGATATTAATTAGCACCATGCACCATGACACTTCTACAGATTTATCTAATTCAAAGCTAGAAATTATTTTGTAATATAATAGTACAAAATCCGGAGTGGATGCTCTGGATGACAAATGTTCAATTTATTCAACTTCCCGACGAACAAGACGCTGGCCTATGGCCATTTTTTATGCAATTTTAAACATTGCTAGAGTAAACATTCGAGTATTATACCAGTTTTCGTTGGGCAGTGATATATCACGCTATAACTTAAAAAAAAACTAAGCTCTGAATTGTATAGAACTCATATGACTAGACGAATTTATAATGAAAAGATACCGATGAAACTGCGTCTTCGTGCGGCAGAAATACTTAAGATCAACATTGAAGGTCCAAACAACCCTCCACAACAACATGCTACCAGCAAAAGAAAGAGATGCGCAATATGCTCTCCAAAAAAGGAACGCAAAACAAACACATACTTTGAGTGGTGCAATTTCCCTATTTGGATAAAATGTTAAAAAAAAATATTTTTGAAAACTATATTCGGTTATTTAGAATTATTTTAAGTTGTTATATGTTGTAGTGACCAAAGAATAAATATTTATTAGAAATTTTAAGTTTTATTTAAAAAGTTAAATTGGGTCACTGTGACCCATGAGTAGTAATTGCTTCATTCATTTTTGTCAGTAGCAGTTACGGGTTAACATTCCTAAGTCGTTGATTTTAGTAACCATTTCCAAACGTTCAGTGTTGATGATGTTGTAGGTGTATGTTGTCCTAAATTAAAGCCTTGTATTTTGATACATTTAATTCCATGTAATGAGTTATAATGACACCTTTCTAAAAGAACATTTAAGTCTTCTTGAAGCAACCTCATATCCTGTGGAAAAGTTATTCTAATGTACATCTTGTGGTCATCTGCAAATAATAAATATTTAGAGTTGTGAGTTTGATCCGTGTTACTGGTTACTGGTTAGTCTTAAAACGTTTTCCAATTTCGTTGATAAAAAGATAGAAAATAATCGGTCCCAAGTGAGATCCTTGCGGAATACGACGATACCAGAAATGAAACGGATGTTACGCCATCACAAATAACCTCTTGTTAGATACTATTCGCAGCACTCCAAATGTTTCCCATCAAACCCAATTGCGCTTAATTTACATATTAGGTGTTTGTGAATAACTCAATCGAAAGCTTTTGCAAAGTTTGTATAAACAATATGTACAGGGAAGCCTGTAAACGAATCTAGTATGTAATTCGTAAATATAAAAAGGTTTGTTGCAAAGAGTGGGCCAATCTTTTTGAACTATAACTTTATTTTTACTTTCATGATATTTGACATCTGATGTATGACAGTTCTTCAGTATACAATACCCGGTTAACGAAATGGCACGCTATACGTTTGACGAACGTTGGGAAATGTTAAAAATTTACTTTGAATGTAATTCGTGTATTGCAGAATCAGTGCGAAAATTGCGTACAAAATTCGGTCGCGAATATGCACCAAATGCAAGTGTTCTGAAGAAATTTGTGCACAAAGTTCATGAAACTGGTATGCTGGTGGACCGTACTAAAGCTCCACAAGCTTATCCAGCTCGTACATCCGAGAATATTGCTGCTGTAGCCCGTAGTGTGCAAGCCAACCCGAGAACATTGACTCGTCATCGCTCTCAACAATTGAACATTAGTCGTACTACCATGCGGCGTATTTTGCATAAAGACGTCGGTTTATTCGCCTATAATGTCCAAATAATACAGAAGTTGAAGAGAGTTGACCATCCACTTCCATACAACTTCGCTAATTGGGCCTTAGAGCAGCTGGAAACCGATGGCGAATTTTGGCGAAACATTATCTTTTCCGACGAAGCGCATTTTCACCTCGGTGGCTATGTAAACAAGCAAAACTGAAGGATTTGGGCATTGGAAAACCCACACGTGATCGTTGAGCAGCCAATGCATCCCGAACGAGTGACTGTATGGTGCGGATTATGGGCCGGCGGCATCATCGGCCCATTTTTATTTGAATCTAGCGAAATGGTCAACGGAACCGCTATAGGACAATGATATCAAACTTTTTTTGGGAGCAAATTGCTGGTTTGGATGTGGGCAACATCTGTTTCCAACAAGATGGGGCGACATGCCACACTAGCAACGAAACTATCGACTTATTGTGGTCAAAGTTCGAAATCGTATTATCGGCCGTTGTGGAGATGTGAATTGGCCAGCAAGGAACTGCGATTTGACGCCCATGGACTTTTATCTCCGGGGTGCCGCTAAAGAACGTTGTTATGCCAACGATCCAGCAACGATTGACGATCTTAAAGTTAATATCCAAAATGCCATTGCTGAGATAGAGCCGCTGATGTTGGAAAAAGTTCTGAAAAATTGGGTCGAGAGAGACTATTGTAAGGCCAGCCGCGGCAGCCATTTGACTGATGTCATATTCCATGTATAACCGGATACTCTTGGCTACAAAATATATGCAAGATCATGAAATTCCATCTGGCTGTTTGTGTTTTATTAGGATTTTAAAAAGATTCCTTGCGATGGCCCACCCTTTAGTTGAGCGAGAAGCGCAAAAGCCTCTTTGTTCACCGCATATTATATTTTTACAGAAATATTTTACATATTCACTCACAAGTTTGTCCAACATCTTTGGAATATACGATTGTTTACTAATCCCTCTATAATTAATCACTTTACTTTGATCGCCGGATTTATAAATTGGGTGGACATAACTTAATTTTCACGTTTCTAATTAAGTTTGATTAAAAAGTGGCTTCAATAAGACATTGCATCGGCCGGGAATCGAACCCGGGCCGCCCGCGTGGCAGGCGAGCATTCTACCACTGAACCACCGATGCTTATATAAGACATCTACTCATAGATTAGACTTTTGGACAATTGGGTATATGAATATATTTAAATTATACTGGTACCAACATGCTACAAAATTAAATGTTTTCATAGCCGTATTGGTACTTTTCACTTTCTAGTGTTTGTCACAAAAGATGTCAAAAAAGTCTAAAAATCTATCGGTGGATACGGTATAGGAATTATACACTGGAGGAAAAAAAATGAAACACGTGAAATTCGTGAAATTTCGACCATTTTAAAACCGCCATAACTCAGCGTATTTTCAATCGATTTTGATGAATCTTTGAGGACGAAAAACTTTGAAGTGTCTTCTTTAAAGTCATGCATGCGAACTTAAGCGTAACCCTTTCCGCCTCCCTCTAGCACCCCTGTGAAAAAAAATGTTTTTTCAGAAAACCATGTCCAATAGATGTCTATAGAGTTGTAAAAATTTTGCCGACTCGATCCACCATAAAGTCATTAAAATTTGATCAATTCCCTATGCAGAACTCGAAGAATGAAGTTCCTACGGCGATTTCTTACCAAGTTATGGGTGTTTGAAAAAAGTGCATTTTGAGGTTTTTCGCACATAACTCGGAGACTTTTCAACCAAATTTGATGATTATTTCGGCCCTACTTTAAGAAGGTAAGCTTAAATTGGAATGATCCCTTTTCGAACCCTACAACCCCGAACAAAAAAAAAACACGTTTTTGGGCAAAAAACGTTCTACTTTGGCAACGTGTGCCGAGTTGGACAAAATGTGTTGACTCGATCCACCAAAAGGGCATTGAAATGTGTTCAATTACCTGTGCAGAATTAAAAAAACTAAGTTCCTACGACGATTTGGCACAAACTTATGGGTGTTTGAAAAAAAGTGCGTTTTGTGTTTTTTTTATTTTTTCGTTCGAAGAGGGTATAGAACCCTCTCTTTGAGTGAGGGATAAACCCTCTCAAAGAGGACACATTTTGCTTTTGATTTCTCAAAATATCGTCGAAATCGATTGGATAGAAGCCGAGTTATGGCCATTTGAAAATTATCTAAATTTTTACAAATCTCAAGTGTTTCATTTTTTTCCGTCAGTGTAATTTGTTTGTTTTTATTGGTCGAATGGAAAAATGGACGAATGGTGGTGAGTTAGGTCCACATTTTGTTTTCCGACCCTGCAGAGGTCGTTAAAATAAGCCTTTTTTGACCTAAAATATTTTTTTGCAAAATGCGATATTCATGATTTCGCGCAAACAATGAATTTTCGTGCATACCTTAAAGAACATGCAAAGAAAATTTCATTCGTGAAAGCGAAAACAATTTAGTCGACAAACTTCGGACTTATGAGTCAATAAACCACAAAATTCGCTTTTTTTCAAACACCCATAACTTTGTGCCAAATCGTCGTAGGAACTTCGTTATTTGAATCTTGCGCAGGTAATTCAACACATTTCAATGCCCTCTTGGTGGATCGAGTCGATACATTTTTTCCAACTCGGTACAAGTTGCCAAAGTTGGGCGTTTTTTTCCCGAAAACGTGTTTTTTTTGTTCGGGGGTTGAAGGGTTCGAAAAAGGATCATTCTAATCTGAGTTTACTGCTTTAAAGTAGAGCTAAAATGGGATTTTTTCCTGAAGGAATCATCAAATTTGTTTGAAAAGTCTCCGAGTTATGTCCGAAAAACCTCAAAATGCACTTTCTTTTTAAATACCCATAACTGAGTACCAAATCGTCGCAGGAAATTCGTTCTTTGAGTCCTGCAAAGGGAATTGATCAAATTTTAATGCCCTTATGGTGGATTGAGTCGACAAAATTTTTCCAACTCCGTAGACATCGACAAAGTTGGACATGGTTTCCAGTAAGAAAAAAAAAATTACAGAGGCGCTAGAGGGAGCTGAAGGGGTTACGCTTAATTTAACTTGCATGACTTTAAAGAAGACACTTCAAAGTTTTTCGCTCTCAAAGATTCATCAAAATAGATTGAAAATACGCCGAGTTATGGCGGTTTGAAAATGGTCGAAATTTCACGAATTTAAAGTGTTTCTTTTTTTTTCCTTCAGAATAATTTGCAATTTCGGAGGGAAAAGAGCCATTTTTGTGTAGTACAATATGCTACTTTCATTGGAAATATTCAGGTTTGATTAAAAAAGTGGCTTCAATAAAACATTGCATCGGCCGGGAATCGAACCCGGGCCGCCCGCGTGGCAGGCGAGCATTCTACCACTGAACCACCGATGCTTATATAATTCGTCTACCCATATATTAGACATTTTTAACAACTTGAGTGTATAAATATTTTTAAATTATACCGGTACCAACCTAACATGCCGCAAAATTAAATGTTTTCATAGCCGTGTTAGTACTTTTCACTTTCTAGTGTTTATCACAGAAGATGCCAAAAAGTCTTACCTATCGGTGGATACGGTATAGGAATTATATTAATAACATATTCGTTATTAAATATTATTGTTATACATTTATTCAAATAAGTGACTAAAGTTGTCCTTTTAATCACTAGTGATTACATTTTTCAAAATGTACAGGTAACCGAATCACCTCGAAATCTTGAATGTCACTGTCATTGATTTTTTTCGATTATCCCCGGAAGTAATAAACGAAATATTCAGCGTTAAGATGCACAACTTTGCCATTGAATCATTTTTCTATTTTATATAGTTACCGAGATGGCAATGCTGATGCATAGAATTTGTAACACAGTGTTTAATTTTCGTTACCGAAATTAAAAACTTCGCCACTAGAATTTTGTACGATTTCATATTTCCGTGGATAATATTTTCTATCGATTTTATACTTCAACCTGGTTAAAATAATAAACAACCAAAACCCAACAATTCATAACTTGTATAAAAATACGTATAAATTTTTGCCTCGCCCGGCAAAAAACCATGAGAATTTTTCCGTTGAGATTATTTTCTAGTGGCGTTTCTCCTGTGTGCTTCATAGACTTTTTCTATGTTAGCTTTTTTCTTTGCTCATTTTTCCGGTTCCCTAATTAAGCATATTAATGATAATTTTTCATATGTAAATCCCAAGGTTATTAATTTTAAAATTACATGAGCACTTATCTTGTGAACATGAATTTGACAATGAAAAATATAATTATAAGAGAAATTATTATCCACAAAAACAATAGTAAGAAATTCCAGTTACTTTTTGAAATAATCAAATACAGGCGACTAATTCCTATTTAAAATAGTGCAACCCTCCTGATACGTCACTGTATTAAATGACCACTTCAGTATGACCCATAAAATTTCCATTTTGGATACGTATGGAGGCCGGCGCATAATAAGTCTCTTATTTGGAGAGACACAGAACTGCAGTATATGTAAATGATGCTAGGGCCATCCTAAAGAAGGATATTTGATAACTCCTGTTTAGTCTATAATCGATCATAAATCCTTTAATTCATGTGAAATAATCCTAATTATTTCACTACAAGACGAAATAATTAAATACCAGCAATTATATTCCACAAGAAAGTACTCTCTCCCATATATTTATCCTGTGAGAAACATTGACCACACATCTCAACGAAATGAGGCAGAACATCCGAGCTAATGAGTTATAAGCTCCGAGAGATGCATGCTTTCATTTCTGCATTGTATTTTGATTTTAATGAGCCCATTATCACCGATGAATTGATATAATGATTATTGTCTGGTGCAGTATGGGATAATGTAATGGTGGAAAGTTCAAAGGACACTCGCACCGTACAATATGTTGTTAGGTCAGTTATTTGCAGTTTGTGTAATCTATTGTCTAAAGAGAAACTCTAACTCGGATATGTGAAATATCGTCACAGTGAGCTTGCACTTGCGAATTCTTCCGCAATATGATTTATAGACTATGATTCGCGTCTAGTGTCAGTGTCCAGGGCCCAGTGGGTGGTTATTTTCTATATTTATATGCGATGGTAGCTGATATTATGTTTCATTTCGTGTATTTTATTGCAGGTATTTACACGGGGAATAATTTTATTAGAAACATGTAAATGCTGTCCGCGTTTATGTTTAATTCGTACTGAGTTTTAATGCATTACTTGCTTTCTCAATAAATTACAATCGATGTATGATTAACTGTTTGTGAAAGTTTGGGAAATTAATTAAAAGCTGATTACCATTTTAGGCAAAATTGCCGTGGCCCATGCACTATTCACAAGTTTGCAAATAAAACGAAATACGACATTATTAAATTATTTTAACGCGGCATTTTATGTGAGGCTATAAAATGATGAAGCTCACCCCAATTGCCAATATTGCTTTTTTAAAGAAGTAACAATGATATTACATCGGATTGGACTACCAGAAATATTCCTTCCTGTTTGTTCTCCTTCCAGTGCATATATCTAGTTCATATTTGATACCACCTAGGTAATTTTTACTTTCTCCGTACAAAGAATGATAAATTATTGTTTTCATAATTTCTTCTTAATTTCCACATGTGCGAACAATAGATAACCTATAAATAGACTAGGACCTTGGATGGCATTCAGTCCCATTTACATGACTA
Organism: Ocypus olens; assembly: GCA_910593695.2. Taxonomy (NCBI): domain Eukaryota; kingdom Metazoa; phylum Arthropoda; class Insecta; order Coleoptera; family Staphylinidae; genus Ocypus; species Ocypus olens. The sequence goes on along the minus strand of OU343054.1, from coordinate 7,622,548 downwards.
TAATCTTTAATTAGATGATGAAAAATTCCTTGAAAAATGCAATTCAGCTATGGCAGGCCTGCATAACATACGCACTCAGACGGCGGCCCGCGAAACCATTTGTGTAGGTAGTGGAAACAAGCTCTGTTCATGTTGGGAAGGCCAGCCCCGATCTGCCCCGAACGAAAACAATATGTCGCCATATTGGAGTCACTATGCTTTTTTGTCTGATTTGTATTTCTGCTTTAAAACCATATGTCCATGAGCAAAATTTGGGCAATTATTTGATTTATCCCGGAAAATAACGACAGGTTTTTTTTGCTATTTTTGAGTTTTGGAGCCGCCGTACTGGAGTAGTCATGTTTTTTAGTGGTTTCTTAAAGTAGGTGCATTAATACAAATTTTCATATTGTAAAAGAATTTTTAGGTCACACAAGCTTTTGTACAGAACATATTAATAAATTAGTTTGTGCTTTCTTGAAGATAAAACAGCCATTTTAGGGCCGCCATGTTGGATTATTTTAAAATACCACATGGCATTATAAAATAGATATATTGAAGTAATTTTAAATTTTAAACTGTTCCCCCTTTGACCCGCCATCTTGAAAAAATGGCGGCAGATAGCATGGTTCTGAGACCAGATTCAGAAAGATCAGGAAAAATTAATTTATCCCATTTCAGGCCTTTAAGAGTTAAAGGGCTTTTTCGTGGAATTCCGCAAAATTCACGTGTCTACAGGACTTCTCAATCTCTCGGGATTCAGGTTTCTTATTACTTATGTGGTGTTCATTTGAATAGAGATGTATAGCATGTCCCTTCCAGTTACAACACTTTTTTGATGAATAATTATTTTTTCAGCCCGCCTCTTACCACCGTGATTGGATCATGTACATCGACCCCCCAACCTGAACGTTCCTTTACTCCACCGAAACCAAAAACTCGCAGCTTAGAAATGAAATTGAGAAGGGAGAACCAGGAGCTTCTTCGAGAACTCATGCTCGAACGGAAAATCTCTGCTGATTTCAGAGATAAATATTCCAACAGTAGAAGACAAGTTATGTATTTAAAGAAAAATTGAAAAGAATGTCTAATCAAGTGATACAATGCTGTGCAACTATCAAGGGGATTCAGCAAAACCATAAGCAGATGAAGTTGACGAAGGTTTGCCAAGAATTTGTTAAGAATTTGGATGTCAGGAATGAGTTTGTAGAGTATGTTCAAAATATTATCGGTCGGGTGCGTACAAAAAAACATCACTGCGAAATATGCAAACATCAAGGAGAAAAATGAGGCAAGAGGTAATCAATTTTTATCTGAAAGACGAGAAGGGTGTGGCGAAAAGAAAGAGATTGTCATGAGTAGTAGGTATGGGGACACTTGGGCCGACCTTGAGTGACCTCTACGGCCTTTCCAAGATGACCTCCATCAGAGAGCATTGACCCCGGGGCGATCGTAGTACAGACCTGTTTCCAGTTAAACAGACCCGTTAAAAAGCTGTTTTTCAGTTACATAAACCTGTTTAAAAGCTGTTTTTCTATCTTGTTCCTTCATATGTGAATATACTTAAATTAAAAGGTTTAACAGCTCTTGAAAAGGTCTATTTAACTGAAAACAGGTTTTAATCAAGTCTATTTAACTGAAAAACAGCTTTTTAACGGGTCTGTTTAACTGGAAACAGGTCTGTACTACGATCGCCCCGGGGTCAATTCTCCCTCATGGAGGTCATCTTGAGAAGACCGTAGAGGTCACTCAAGGTCGGCCCAAGTGTCCCCATACCTCTATAAAAAATATTGCGTGACTGTGTCTAACCCTGTCCGTAAAACCTTGATTTTCGCGCTTAAGCCGTTTTGGGTGGTCAGAAAAGAGATCAACGCCAGAAACACGTGCCTGTGTCGCCCCCAAGCCAATTTCAAAGGTATGCTAGATAAATTTTTTAATTTAAAAATGGCTCCAACCAACAATGTAGTCGATCTTGTGGGACTATTTTGTTGTGATATAGAGAAGAAAGAGTGTGTTTTGAAAACCCATAGTCACCAATGATGTCCGTACTGGGGAGAAAACCTGGTATTTCTCTTGGGTTACCAGAAAAATTGAAAGACTAGGGACCCAGGATAATATTTTTAATGTTTCGGTGACGGAAAGGATCAAGGAAATATGCATCATCGGGGAATTAATCCAACACTTAGAAGACAGCATCCCGAAATTTTTCAAGCGTTTCCACACAACACATCATCAGCCATAAAAGAACAGCTGAAACACGATGAAGTTTTACTAATTGTTGATTTTTCACAAAATTATATGTGTTACAGCGAGGAGATACAATGTACCCACTCTGGAACGTCAAGAAAACAAATCTCTCTCCATACGGGTGGTTTCAATTATAGAAATGAAAATCAAGTTAAAACGTTCGCTAGCGTTTCGGATTGCTTGCGCCACGATGCATCTGCTATATGGGCACACTTGACACCAGTTTTCAATCTTATAAAAGCTGTTGTACCACATGTCAAGGTTATTAATTACCAGAGTGACGGGCCCGCGACTAAGTACAAGAACAAGACGATTTTTTTTCTTTAGACTTTTCTCGAAGCGATTGAACATGAGCAACTGTACGTGGAATTTCACAGCAAGTGAGCACGGTAAGAGTGTCACAGATGCTGTTGGGGCGATTGCTAAAACTCTGCGTGACCGCGCCGTGGCGAATGGGACGGACGTACTTAATGCTGAGGATATGGAAAATCTTGTAACATGACCAGTCCAAAAATTGCGGTACACGTGGTATCCCAGAGCGATATGAGTGATATGGATGATCTGCTTCTTGAAAAGTTGACCCCAGTGCGAGAATCGGCATCAGTTCATCAGGTTATTTGGATGAGAGCGAAAACAAGCTCTTCTTCAGATGTTAATCTTGTAAACATTGTTCATTGTTCTCGAGTTCAAGATTGCACGCATTAGGGCTTAAAAAAAGGACTCTTGAATACGAAAGAACGGAGCCACAAAATATGACAGTAAGACTACCAAAAAAGTCAAAGTGATTCAAGTTCGTAATATTTATTTTGTGTCGTAATATTCTCTTTATTTTGTACATAGACCACTGATGGCCCTTTTCACCAACCATTCCTAAAATATAGGCATTTCAGGCTTCTAGACCATGTCCAAAGGAATGCCTATTGGAGCGTCACCGGAGTTATGAGAACAACACCAACTACTGCAATAAAAGCCCTGCTATGTCTGCCCCCACTAGACATACCCATTAGAGAGCGAGCAGCAGCAGCCGTCATGCTACGAGCAACAAATATGTAGCTCGTAAACAATGAAAGAGGCGAACACTGAAAAATTTTAGAGAGGACCATTAAATGGAAGAGTACAATTGAGATGCCGGTGGATACAATCCCTCGAAAATACATATTTAACGGGAAGCTCCAGGTAAGCCTAAAGCACGTAGACTCAGGCAAAGGTATCAAACTTAATAACATCAAATTGATCGTTAACGAAAACAGGGACCAGGATTGGTATATACAGTAAAAATCTATTCCTGAAAAAAAGTGCTGCACTTGATACATCAATGAGTATCCCCACTAAGGTGGAACTCAGGTATACTACATGCAACCAGATATATCGCTGATAGAAATATCAAAGTTAAAATCGTGCATATCATCACCGACAGAGCAGCAATATTGGCAATTACAAGCTGCGAAATCACCTCAGCAATATCGTTGGAATGTTGCGTGGCCCTAGAGACCAACTATAATTAGGTAACCTTGTGAAAAGACCCAATAAAAGTAAAGGGAACAACATAGCGGATGGACTGCTAAGAAGAGCTTCCACTTTTGGGCCGGAATCCGACTCGCCGCCCTCTCTGTCATACATAATATCCTTATTAAAAGACACATCGACTAAACATCACGAAGATCGAGGAAATGACAACCCTAGCTGCAGGGCAGTAAAATATTTCATCTCGATGAACCCCAAGATTATCAGATACTATCCAGGGGGCACCTATGAAAAATCGTGGGACTTCTAAATGGGCACTGCAATCTAAGAAAGCACTTAAACAGAATGGGCTTCTGCCCCAGTCCCATCTATAGACGGTGTGAAGCTGGAGAGGAGACCACCGAACACGTGCTCTTGAAGTATTCAGCCATCTCTCTACAATAAGACAACCATCAGATACTCATAGAGTCCCTCTTGGTGCAGTCCTGGCGTTCGCCAATGCCGTGGGTTGGCTGGACAGCATCGGGGAATAATGACTTAGATGGGAGGACGTACAAAGGGCTCATTGAGGCCTACGTGCAGCGGATCCAAAGATCCAAATCAGATTACGTTGGTCTGTTACATGGGTCCACACTGATTCTAATGGATTTTTTCTCAATTTATTTAACATTTTAATCTATTTGACTCAAATTCAAATGAAGAAGATGACCGACATACTCGAATTTTTGGAATCCGAATAATTATTTCATATTTAAATGCAAAATAATTGTTCTTAAATTATTTCTTTTATTTTAATATTCTTCTCCAACTCTTCTTCTTCTCCAATACATGTAGCTCTTGGACACGAAGAGGATTAAAAATAAAGTACAAAATATAGGGTGTTCTATTTTAAAAAACATAACTTTGTTCTGTAATGTATACTGGGACACCCTGTACAAAAACATTTATATTTTTAAAATATGCAGGATAAGTGTGGGTACCAGTTCAAGAAAACTAGAACTTGATATCTCAAATAGCAAATAAGTTATGGGGCTTTTACAGATCGCTAGGTCACCCGGTATATGTACCAGTAGGGTTTTCAACTGATATTGTGTACCATCAGTTGTAAAATAATTCTCTAAGAATTTATTATTTTCAAAAGATCGTTCATTAGTACAGCCAACTAATCTACGTGGTATATCATCCATGAAGCAATTGATCGATTCGTTCCTTTCAAATATATCTATCACAACAAATCATCTTTTCCTCAATGGATGTCAAGTGAATTAATTCATTTAATTCGCCTAAAAAGAGCAGCCCACTCAAAGTATAAACAACATGGTCTATATAGTGACTATTGTTCATTTGCATATTTTCGCGATGAATGTAAGAAACAGCAAAACGTGTTACAATAATCATCTGTCTAAACTAGAGTCTTCACTCAAATCTGATCCAAAATTCTTCTGGCAGTATGCTAAACAACTAAAAAAGAAAGATGGCTATCCAAGCCAGATGAGCTATGATACTATGAATGCTAGCAATGGATCAGATATTGTCAACTTATTCTCTAACTTCTTCTCTTCCGTATACACCACATCAATACCTGAGTTACACTCTCGCTCCAATATTAGACTAGCTAGTCATCTGACAGTTTCGATAGAAGAGGTATTTAATGTAATCATTACTCTCAACCCATCTCACGCCCATGGGCCTGATCAAGTGTCTAGTTACTTTCTTCAACGTTGTATTTACTCGCTATGTCGTCCAATTCACAACTTATTCTCTAAGTCTTTGCTACTTGGAATTATGCCGACTAAATGGAAAACATGCTTTGTCACCCCAATATATAAATCTGGCCCTAGACATCTAGTCCTAAATTATAGAGGTATAGTAAAACAGTCCGTTATTCCAAAGATACTAGATAAATTAGTGGCAGATCAGTTAGCATGGTTCTCTAAACGAATAATATGCGATAACCAACATGGGTTTGTAACCAACCGCTCTACTACCTCTAACTTATTAGAGTATAAGCAATACATATCGAATGCCTTGGACTTCCGTTGCCAAATTGACACAGTCTATACGGATTTTTCCAAGGCGTTCGATAGGGTTGACTGCGGTATCTTGCTGGATAAACTAGGTTCCTACGGCCTCTGCCTCAGTACTCTAAGATGGTTATCTTCATTTCTCATAGATTGCATACAACATGTCCGTATAGATAACTTTATTTCAGATCCCATTACTGTAACTTCTGGTGTGCCACAAGGCTCCCATTGTGGACCTATTCTTTTTATTCTTTTCATAAACGACCTGCAAGATACAATTAAGCACTGTAACTATTTATTATACGCCGATGATCTAAAAATTTTCAGAAAAGTTGACACCTACAATGACTGCTTATTAATCCAGGAAGATATCTCCAACTTAAACGAATGGTGCATTAAAAACAGATTATATCTTAATGTCGATAAATGTTGTTCTATGTCAATAACGAGATGTCAAAATCGTATTGATTTTATTATTCCATCAATTCCACAAGATTAGTTAAGGTTGAAGCCATCAAGGACCTAGGTATTACTTTTGATTGCAAACTATCATTTACGACTCATATCGTAAACATTTGTAAGAAGGCCTTACAAATATGGGGATATGTATGGCAGATTGGAAAAAGTTTTAATGTCAAATGTCTTAAAACACTATATTGCTCTCTAGTCCGCTGCCACCTCGAATATACCTCAACTATATGGACTCCACATTCACTCGTCAACATTTCTCGCCTGGAAGCAGTTCAGAAGAAATTCTTACGCTGCATTGAATATAAGAAGGGGTCGAACCATATTCAAGGTGATTATTTAGCCGTAATAATAAGCCTCAACTCAAAAACATTGGAAGAGCGCAGGATTATAGATGATTTAAGTATCCTACACCATCTATCGAATGGAACGCTGGATTCGCCATACCTACTGGGACAACTATCAATTCACATTCCACAGAGGCTGACGCGAATGAATAAAATCTACCACCTAGATACCTACCGGACTGCAGCGGACACTCATAACTCAATCATTCGCCTGATGAGCCTCGCAAACACATATTGGAATTTATTTAGAGAACCATATTCTTCATTTAAACAAACATTAGTTAGAAAAATGTAAATTAGAATTCATATTAATTGTAAGATTCGTTTAAGTAAGAATATATATTTTGTATATGGCAAGCTTGCTCACACATGTGTGTGCGTGTGTATGGGTATGTGTATGGATGTGTGTATAATTGTTTAATTTACAGTTTAAATTGAAATTTTAGTTTTCATTTATTGTAAATACACTCACAAATTTCATGTTATATATTTAATTGTAAATGGTGATTTACCGTAATAACACCTTGAACAACTTGTTTTTGTCTGCCCTTACACAGGAAGATGCAAGGGTATTGCATCGTTTTTTGTTTGTTTTTGCTTAAAGCTCATCTTTTTGAAGAGGTAACGAAGTATTTTGTACGCCCTCAGCTAGCAATTCTTCGGAAAGTGTTACGAGAAAAGACAGGAATGAAATTTTTTCCATTTTCGCGCCTTTGATCTTTGTAAAGTATCCAAGCATTTACTGCAGAATTTACTGCATTTACTGCATGCTCAGGAAAGTAAAAATACTTTTTTACACCATTTGTTTGACTTATTGTCATGATAAACAACCCTGCAAGTTGGTTGACCCTGCCAACACCTTCTATTTTCTGGCGATAAAATGAGAGCTTCTGGGCATTCAATATCTTACTGTGTCCTAGTTTTTGTTTTTATAGAAACATTAGTCACATCGGGTTTATAACAGTTACTCTTAACTTTAACTTCTTTTATGTCATGTCTTTTATGAGTATTATACATAATACTCCAGTTAAACAACAGTCAAGAAAATAGTAATATATAGTGCGGTCGCACCGAAATACTACGGTCTGCCAAAAATTCACAAACCCGACTTACCTTTGCGTCCTATAATTTCCTCAATTAATTCACCGATATATTTCTTGTCGAACATCTTGGCCTCCTTTTTTTCCTGTAGAACTGATTATAATGTCTTGGATTCTTTCGCTTTTTCAAAATTTGCATGGTGTAAATTTGAATTATTTCAAAAATCTTACGAAGGACCCAATTATTTCATGAGTCCGAGTTATTCTTTTACTAGTGGATAATGAACCGTATTACTTCCTAGAAATGACAACAATTAGCTAATTACGCGCGATTTTGGAAATTATTTATATATCATGCAAGATCGTTTGACATATTTGTTGGTAGCATTGACGAATGAAACCCGTCAATGCTACCAACTCTCAAAAATAAATTACAGCACTTAATGCAATTGCAATAAGGCATTGCAAACTAGCTTTTAAGGGCTTTATTATAGACATGAAATATAATTTTCACTCATTTTTAATGAAAATATTTTTTCTGCAAATCATAGATAATGATGTAATATCATCCATATATTTAAGCCTCAATTAATTTGACATGATTAGAAGGATTTAAAATTGTCGGCAAGAATATAGAAAAAAAAGTAATCATGATTATTAATTTAATTTTCCGTAAACTTTATAAATACTAATTTTAACATAAAATGCAATTTGTGTGATGAACGATACCACTGGCGATTAGGTGAAAATTCGATTCCAAATGGGTCAAGCGATCTTGAAGATCACGTAATGCTTCTGATATTTCTGTCGGGAAAATTATTTGAAAAAACTTTACCGTTTTAGTGGGACTAATTACATTAGAAAACTGGATGGAAGTCCGGAAGTGAGCCTTGTGTAACCAGCGAGTCGGCGTGGACATCACGTCCTAGCGGAACTTAAGAAGAGGAGGAAAAAAATCGTCACACTTTTGCATCTATTGTGGTCTACATTGCATGACATTGCTTCAAAACTACTGTTAAATGATCTCCCCGGCCATTTAAAAGTACAAGAACCTATGAACATGTAATACAATTAGTTCGAACCATAAAAATGGGGGACCATTGTCTTTGACGGCTGCGTCAATCGCGTCTCTCGCAACTTCCGCATCTCAACTGCTTTTGTATTTGTGAAAAATTGTATGCATGTACCAGTGATTCTAAAAAGGTACATTCGTTTACTGCAAAATTAATCATCACCTTAATAATAATCGAGTGATCGAAACTAATCAATAAAATTTTAGTATTAATCGAAAATTATTTTATTATTCATAATTATCATGGTTGCAAAATTTTAATTGCTGATGTAATGTTAATGTAATAGAGTGTCAAATCCACACAATCCACCCAAGATTAATTTTGAAAAAAAAAACTGTATTTTACTTTCCTTTGCGTGTATCTAGCTAGTTTAGTTTAAATGGTTTTTAGAGTTAACCTAAAAATTCTATTAGTTTTCTGACACGTGTTTTGAATGATTGATATTTTAGAAGACACGGGGCAGGCAATATGACGATTACTTTTTATTGTAGCGTTGTCAAATTATGGGATAAACATTATTTGAAGCAAGAGAACGTCAAAAATAAATTGTTATAATTGCTTCTAACTTTTATTAGATTTGTAGTGTAATTGTTTACTTTATTTATCTCCAATTTATTAAAGGCTTTTGTACAAGAAGAATTAGCGTGTGTTCACAAGTAATATTTTTCTCGTCTAGTTGTTCATTTTCCTCCCTATAGTAACCGAACGTCACGGCTACCCGTGATCCTCATATTCGTTTTCCTATTCCGGTCCAGGCAGTCACTACAGATTGATATGAAACATTAAAAGAATAACTAAAGATAAATGATAATATTACGACTTTATCACATCAGAGATTCTGTATGTCATTGCTAACAACTTGTACACGCATTAGGAAATTAATGATTTCTACAATAATTTCGCACAATGGCGATATGTAAGGTAATTTATTAATGTCGCGGGCCATTCATAATTCCAAATGACATAAACAAATAGATACGTACGCCTAACAGAATATGTTAAAATAATTGATTTTTAAAGATTCAAATCAAATGTTAATTGAAGGCGCAATGCAATCCATCATCTCGCGTGCTGTGCAGTAATAATAATGATTTGAACGAGCATAATTTTATAATGCCCCGAGTTATGTTGCTTTAATTAAGAATTATTATTTATGTAGGTATTAAGAGAATTATTATTTGCATTGTAATGCGTTTGAAATGTCTCATGTGGCTTTGTTGAAATATTATTGGTGCTGGGACCTTTTGCTGGTTTCTTGTGTCTGATGGATTTTTAGAATGGTGCGATCCAAGCGCAATCCATTAAGAGCACGTATGTCGCAAGCGAGCAGCCAGTCAGAGATAGTCGCTGGGTAATTGAACGGATTTATTAGATCATGCGCGAATTGCTGAAGCGCTTTCCCGTCATCCAATACCTGTTTCTTGGTTTAATTTTTCACCATTTGCTCATCTTCACTATCGTAACGGTTTGATAAGTGTTTTAAGATTTGTGTGCAACAGTGTGGAGCAACCAAATGGAATAAATTTTGTATCTCAATATTTATAACAAAATTCCAAGACGTCAATTTTTAGATACGATATGTCATTTGTGTGACATTTGTAACCCCCAAATTTTTAAATTGTAAGTAGGTGCTTGTGATACCTTATTTGAAAGGTCTTTTCATTCTCTTTTTATAAATGCTATAGTTTTTAAATTTATTGCAGAAAATAACGATAATAAAATACATTTATCAGATTAACGAAATTCGCTATATATTAACGTTTGAACATTACTCCGGTTTTAGCGCTCCCGCTTCCCCTCCCGTGAGCTTTCTTATAAATAGGAACGCACTATTGTTATTAGCCCACGGGCGTCAAACATCTTAGGACGGCCCTGTCTATCTCCATAACCACAGTGGTGGCTCGTGGAACATGTTAATGGTAGAGCCACTTATACAATATACTCCCCTTCCCGCATCCTTCTTTGAAAAAAGAAAGAACGATTTATCTTCCTAAACCAAATTCTTGCTGAGATTGAAACTACAGGTAGTACTATGGCTCCTTGGCTCTATATAACGAGCAGCCCATGATTCGACAGCTAAATATACTACTTTTCACAGCTGAAAATATATAATTTTTGACAATTCAAAAATGTCGCTAACATTATTAGCTGAAAAATACTGTTTTTAACAGCTGAAACATAGCATATTTGCTACCATTTTCTACAACTGTAAAATACAACTTGAGACAGCTGAAAAATACTATTTTCAACAGCTGGGGATTACCATTCTTGACAGCCGAAAAATATCATTCCCGACAGCTGAAACCGTTATTGGCAGCTAAAAAATACAATTTTTGACAACACAAAAATCAATTTTTGACAAAAAATATATAATATAAAAAAATATATAAGTTTTGACAGCTGAAAAATGCATTTTTGACAGTTAAAAAATGTCAAAAAATGCTGCTTTTGATAGCCGAAAAATACCATTTATATAAGTGGGAAATGCCATTTATAACAGCTGAAAAATTACAATTTTTGACAGCTGAATAATACAATTCTTAATAGCTAAAAAATACCATGCTTGATAACAGCAACACACTATTATTGACTGTATCATACCATTATTGTCAGCTAAAAATTACAATTTTTGAAAGATGAAAATGCCATTTTTGACAATTAAAAAAATGTCTAAAAATGCTGCTATTGATAGCTGAAAAATACCGTTTTTATAGGTGGGAAATACCATTGTTGACAGCTGAAAAGTATCATTTTTGGCAGCTGAAAATATAATATTTGACAGCTGAAAATTTTTATTTTTGATGGCTGAAAAATAGCGTTTTTGACAGCTGAAAAATATTGTTTTTGACAGCTAAAAATATAATTTTTGACAGCTGAAAAATATCATTTTTGACAGTTGAATAATACACTTCTTAACAGCTGAAACATACCATTCTTAACAACTACAACAAACCATTATTGACAACTGTAACATTCAGTCAGTCATTATTGTCAGCTAAAAAATATAGCTTTTGACAACAAAAAGGACAAATTTTTACAGCTGAAAAATGCCATTTTAACAATAAAAAAAATTACCAAAAATGCTGCCTTTGATAGCTGAAAAATACCATTTTTATAAGTGAGAAATATCTTTTTTAACAGCTGGAAAATAACATGTTTGACAACTGAAAAATTTCATTTTCGACAGTTGAATAATACATTTATTAACAGCTGAAAACTACCATTTTTGACAGCTGAAAAATACCATTCTTGACAACTGCAACAAGCCATTATTGACAACTGTAACATACCATTATTGTCAACTAGAAAATACAATTTTCGAAAACACAAAAAATACAATTTTTAACAGCTGTAAAATGCCATTTTTGACAATTAAAAAATGTCAAAAAATGCTACTTTTAATAGCTGAACAAGACCATTTTTATAGGTGAGAAAAACATTTTTGACAACTGAAAAATATTATTTTTAACAGTTGAATAATACTCTTCTTAGCAGCTGAAAAATACCATTTTTTACAGTTGAAAAATACCATTCGTAACAACTGCAACAAACCATTATTGACAACTGTAAAAAACCATTATTGTTACAATAATACAATTTTTGACAACACAAAATGTATAAGTTTTAGTAGCTGAAAAATTCCATTTTTGACAATTAAGAAAAATGTCGAGAAATTTTTTATCGGTAAGAAATCGCATTTTTGACATCTGAAAATATCATTTTTAACAGTTGAATAATACACTTCGTAACAGCTGAAAACTACAATTTTCAACAGCTGAAAAATGCCATTGTTGACAACTGCAACAAATAATTTTTGACAACTGTAACATATCATTATTGCCTGCAAAAAAATACAATTTTTCACTACAAAAAGACAGTTTTCGACAGCTGAAAAATGCCATTTTCAACAATTAAAAAAATGTTGAAACATGCTGTTTTTGATATATGAAAAAAAACATTTTAATAGGTGAGAAATTCCTTTTTTGATATTGAAAAAAAACATTTTTAGACAACTGAAAAATATCAATTTTTGACAGTTGAATAATACATTTCTTAACAGCTGAAAACTACCACTTTTAATAGCTGAAACATACCATTCTTGACAACTGCAACAAACCATTATTGTTAGCCAAAAATACAATTTTCTACAACAAAAAGTACAATTTCTGGCAGCTAAAAAATGTCATTTTTTGACAATAAAAAAATAAAAAAATGCTGCTTTTAACAGTTGAATCAGTTCTTAACAGGTGAACATCAACAAACCATTATTGACAACTGTAACATACCATTATTGTCAGATAAAAAATACAATTTTTGACAACAAAAGAGAGAAAGAACAATTTATCTTCCTAGACCAAAGCAGCTGCCGAAAAAGTGTTTTAAGAATTAATTAAAAATTCTTGCTGAGCTTGAAACTGAGCAGGTAGTGTCATGGCTCCTTGGCTCTATATAACGAGCCGCCCCTGCATAACCAACAATCTATAGAATTGTTATTTTATGCATTTCTGTTAAATAAACCATTTTTCTGAATTCCAGATGATGATCACTGACAACGATTGCCATGCTGTTATTTCCTCAACCTGAATTCCTGCCAACAATTCCTTCCTCAAAAAAAAAAAAATAGTTTAGTTAACAGTATTTCTCCGCCGATTCTTCAATTAAATTTAAATAATATGTTGCGCAGGTTACTTGAATGAAAATATTGTTTTATTGTTTGCTGTATATACTAGGGCTCATTAATACACGGATACACGTGTACACGTAGTAACGTATAACCCACCTACAGTTTCGAAGTACATTTGTTTATACCACAAGCCGTGTTTTACAATATTTCCGGTAGCGAAAAAAATGAATAAATAACTATTATTTGGGACACCTTCATAAATAAATTCTCGGAAACCAACCAAAACTTCGGCATCTGAAGTTTAAAGGTTCCAACCCTCTATAGACTAGGTGGTTCCTTTTTGAACTGTAAGTGTAAAAACGTTGGGAATCTTACGAAACGCCTTGATATGACTTTTGGACTCAAAAAAGGAATATAAAAATATGATAAATCTTTTTTTTCTAGTTTACGGGTTGTAAACGTTTATTAGGCTAAACGTGTTGTAAAGCTGTATTAAGTTAATACACGTTTATTTGGATTAAACGTGTTGTAAACGTTTACTAAGCTAAGTGTGTTTTATTCTTTACAAATAAAACGTAAACGTTTACACTTTTAAACGTTTAATCACAAATTTAGGCGTATTTTAAGTAATTCTGAGTTCATGTTATAGATTTGTTGAATGAAAAGATTCTAATGGTAAAATGGAACTATTATGCTAATAGCGCACGTGCAGTAAACCACACTATTGTTAACAGAATGGTCCACAAATTTCGGAACGTTCAACGGATTTTTGTTCCAACAATTCCAAGACACCACCTATTTTTGCTGAATTAGTAGTTTTAATTTCCTAGATTTCCCCTTTGTATGGAAAGTAAGAAAATATGTAAGGAGATGGTTGTGAAAGGTATTTTTTTCTCTACAAGAAACATATTTACACTTTTTCTTTAAAATAATTTGGGGAGTCAATATTTGAACTTTAAGAATTTAACATGGAAATCCCTATGGTGCGTGAACCAATTCTACACCCTGTATCTGTAATTGTTTCTTAGCTTAGTTTACCCTTAATGCAGGAACATCATAATTACATTCAACATATTATTAGCCACATCTAAAAGTTCTATTCCCTGATCTTCTTTTTCTAGCCGTCTTGTTGCTCCGGCTCCTCCCATTGTTGTGTTTATGTATCTTCTTTTTCCTTCTCATTTGATTCTTATCGTACTGTTGCTGATTTTCTTCTTTTTATCCTGCGTTGCCGTAGAATTTCCATAGAAAGTGTTTCGTCCTTTTTATAAAAATAATTAGTTAGGGGAGGCATTTATTCCAGAACAATGTTTTCCCTTGCTTCCTTTAATTTACGATTGACAAAGCCAGATAACTTTTTCGTTTGTTTTCCATTGACTTGCCTCGGAGGTATTATAAAAAAAAATATAATTTTAAAACTAACGCTAGAAAGGACAGATTACCTTCGAAGTTATCGTAGAAACTAAAAATATGAAATTATAAGAGGGTGACTCAAATTTAAACGAGCCTTTTGTTTAAACAAAATTTATTTTATAGGAAATAATTACATTTCTGCAAATGATTTTTGTACAAAGAAAGTCTGCTTCTTGTATAACACATTTTTCCCAATGTTTATTCCGTTTTCATAGAAAAAAGTTCACTTGATCGTTGGTCTTAAAGCGCTGGCCACCATGTGCTTTTTTGAGGGGTCCAAACAAGTGAAAATTGCACCTTACCCTCGCTAAGGTGGACAATCAAGCATTTCCCAGAGCATTGTCGCCAGTTTAACAGTGAATTATTGACATGAGTTTGGTCATTTAACAGAACACCGCATTTGTAAAACTCTTTAATTTAATGTTCCACTCTAATTGGCTTTGCTTTGTTTATGTAAAATTTGGAAGTAATCATTAAATGAGTAGCAGTGTTCTGCTAAATGTACAGCGTTGGTTGAATTAGATTTTCTTTGAATAAAACAAGTTCGGTGTTCTTTTATTCTGTGCTCGAAACTTTGGAACAATCCACATAAGTCAGTAGACACCAGATTCCTTGTTTCTAGTATATTTGTTTGCTTTTGAGTTGTTAATACATTTTGAAAGAGAACTGGTGGTTTTGAATGATGTGGTAATACTAAAATTATTTAAAATATTTGCCACATTTTCCGATATGTTACCTGATGCATACATATTTTGAGATATGTTACGACTATGACGCGTGTGTTGTGATTGGCTCGTTGGATATCATTGCTTTGAATCGTCATACTAATAGTGCGAGGCACAAGAATATGGTTCGAACTCCATCTCCTTTATCAAACATTACAACAGCTTTTGCCCATTAGCTTTAACTGCGATTAAAAAGGGGAATGCTGCGGCGGGAACTATGACTTTTCGCACTGTTTTCAATGATTCGGAATTTGCGAAAAACATCAAATGTACTCGAACAAAGTCGGAAACTATAATAAACCACGTGGTAGCTCCTCACACAATTACTAAAATGAAAGCTTATCAAATATAACATGCGTTTCAATTGCTATAACCACCAGTAATCATGGCTCGGAGAAATTGTACCCCCATTATAATTAAATAATGTAACTGCGCTGGCCAGAAATGGAAACAAAGCTTCTTGATTTATGTAGTTTGTCCAATACCATAGTAAACTATTTGTTGTAGACACTTTAAGCTTGAATTACATTATACTTTTTCCGTCTTTTTTCGTTCAAGTTTTGCTTTCGATTTCCGTTCGATTTATAGTTCATTGCATTCGATATAGAGGGCGCCGCTAGCGGACGAGGTAATTACTAATCCACTAAATAAAAAGTATTTGCGTTCGCGTGTCCAAGTCCAAGTGAGGTTAAGAGTTGAGATTGCAGAAATGAATAAAATTGAAAACATCGTGAAAATTGTTAATATTATAAACATAGTTCCGCTATTTTAGGTCCCGCGGTCACCAGGTTATATAGGTTATGTTGCTTGCACAAACAACTCATGCTTGTTGTTTTTTTTTCGTCGTTGGCAGTAACGAACTTTGACCAATATCGAACGAAAAAAATAGGACCGGCTGCATATTTCCATTCAAGAAACTTTTTTTTCTGAATTACATTCATACTAGATTGTCTCTAAGCAAAATCTAACGAGAATGTAGACGAAAAAAGACGGAAAAAGTATAATGTAATTCAAGCTTTAGAATCTTGAAAGTGTGTTGCTTTTATAGGCGATAACGCAAATGTTCACTTCACAGGATTGAATAGATATCCGGAGCGAAATATTTATTCTCTCATAAGGGGATCTTCCACTGTGTTGGCCAATTTTTTAGAACCATTTTCAAGAGTTTTTCGTAAAAGAACCATAAAGAATGCATAACCACGTTATTTTTATTTTATTGGGACAGTCTTGAATTTTAAACATGATTTTTGCTGCTCAGTCAAAAATTGAAGGTGAAACGGTTTCAGGTAGAGTCTTATCAAAGATATAAATCAAAGATATAAAGCATCTTGCAAATCTGAACAGGAAGAAAATTCAGTATCTGCAATTACAAACATATTGGAATAAATAATACGTTTGATGCGAAATAGAATTGAATACAAATGCGTTACTCGGAAAGTAAAACGGCTTGTTCGTGTCCATGAAGGTGGAGGAAATAGTTCGCAAAGCATCTATAAAGAATCTCAGCTAGTTTGTAAAACGACCTTGGAATATTAGGAAAATGGATATGGCCGTTGGACGAGTTTTTAGTGTTTTAAATGGTTGGTTCTCAAAAATTATAAAGCTATAAATGTGAGGATTTAATTCCATCCATTGAGTTTTTAAATAAGACTTGTCAATATTGATAATTTAAAACTCTATGATCAATATTGCAACTTTATTGAGTTTTTAAAGTTCGATACTAAATTCACAGATAATAAATGCATGAACAGTGGAGATTTTTTTTATATCTTGTTTTTCCGAATTGCTCAAAATTTGTCAATTTTATTTTGTTAAATGTCTACGTTGAGAAGATTATTTCGATTCTTTCGCTCCTAAACACACCAAGGAATGAAATAAATTCAACGTTGCGTCAATGAAGGCTTCAATGTTCACCCACTATAATTTGAAGGAAATAACATGCATGAATATTTGAGATACTAAATTTATTCCATTTGGCTGCTCCACACCATATCCGCTGAAAAATTTTCAATAAACTAATTTAATCGTGTGTTCGAATGCTTGAAGTGTTGAATTTTTAGCCTACAAGCCCTTTATTCATTACGCTGCTATTAGCCCTTTAAATCAAATAACATCTTTGACACTTTTGTAAGAAACAATTCTTATTATTTGAAATATCAGTCACATCTGGACTTCTTTAGAAATACACACAGTGAAAAATGTTCGTCTGTACATTACACAACATATCTACATTGTATCCAGAATTCACGCTGGGCAAAACTCCTTTTCACATTTTCAAGAAGGCAATAAAACGTACAATGTCTATATGGGACGTGAGGTAACTCAAGGCTCAAAAATATTTTTGACATTTATGGTGATGGATCACACGTCCGAAAATACTGAGGGAATTCCGGTCAAGCAATTAGAGGCCCTCAGATGGTCACCGTTAATACTTCTACTGAAACTCGATACTGGCTTCAAGTCTTTAAATCACGGTAAAAGTCATCCTCGGCTGTATTATGTAAGAGTAGATTTGTTTTGAAAATTAAGGATATATAAATATTTATTTCACTCGTGTTCATTCAACCAATGTACTATTGAAAATAATAAAAATAATAATAATAATAATAATAATATCTTTTATTGGTGTTATTGAGCCACAGCTTTACACAGATCAGAAAATATAATATATAAATATTTGACAGAATAGTTTCTATTTGTGACAAAGCAAGTCAAATCATACAAAAACAACTGTCGACAAATCATTTCAATGGCAAGCTATACTGGTGAGCGGTAAACCTCGAAACGCGTTTATAGATGACCAACATTAACAACTCAATTATGTCATACCTATCTGTTAATGAATTCTGTTTATTTAGTGTTTTTGTGCAGTAATAAATTCATTCAACCTTGTGTTAATTTGATATCTTTGATATTTTTAACACATAAATTATCTACTGTATCATTCAATATTCGTCGTGGTACTAGCCAGGAAAGTACTTGTTTTGGTACATGCGAGACAAGCAATTGAAATTTGAAATGTCATTTTCATTAAAAAAAAAACAAATCATGTCGTTTAAAAATGTGAAAGAAACACTTATCTGGAAAATCATTTCAATTGTTAGACTGTTAATTGAAAATGTAAAAATAGTCGATTGTTTTTGCAGAATTAAAAAAATGCGAAATTTATCAAAAATCTCTCTCCAGGAACCTCTTAATCGATAATTCGGTTAAATTTTTTT
Organism: Ocypus olens; assembly: GCA_910593695.2. Classification (NCBI taxonomy): domain Eukaryota; kingdom Metazoa; phylum Arthropoda; class Insecta; order Coleoptera; family Staphylinidae; genus Ocypus; species Ocypus olens. The sequence continues at coordinate 7,603,923 of OU343054.1, read as the reverse complement.
CGAAAACGTTTTCACGATCACAGTACATTCCCGTACTTCGTATCCGAGAAAGTAAAATTAAAAATTGAAAATTTATATTAATAAATTATCATCCATTATGAGAGAGATTTTTGATAAATTTCACAATTTTTTTTATTCTACAAAAACAATCGACTATTTTTGCATTTTCAATTAACAGTCTAAAAATTGAAATGATTTGCCAAATAATTGTTTCTTTCACATTTTTAAACGACATGATTCGTTTTTTTTTAATGAAAATGACATTTCAAATTTCAATTGCTTGTCTCGCATGTTTTATGTTGTTTTTGGTAAATTTAAACGATGGTAATACCACGAATATATCATTCCTAATATAAGATAATTCTTAATTACACGAATAAACTATTACAAACACATTGCCTCGAGGAATCCCAATGTGGCTACTAAAAATAAGTGTTTATTTCTGTTATCCGCATATATCTTTGGTATTTGGTCGTAACAATGTAACAACTATCGCCATGATCATCGGATTCAAGAAACGTGATTTGTGTGGGATCACATTTTATTCAAAATATTCGCGTAGTAGTAAATATTTTCGTATACAAGAAACTTTTCAATCATGGCATTTTATTTCTAGCATCCTCAATTATTCATTCACGCCTTTGTAAATAAATCAAATATTTCATCATGGCATATCGTTTTAGGTTCCTAGAATTATTGATAAATAATTGAAATTATTCATTGTTACACTCATAAGAATATTGAACACCTCAGAGATATGTTTATTGCATTACAAATTTTATTATCGCTGAATGCAATTTTTCTTTCACATCAAGTTTTAAGTCTTGCCACTTTATTTCAGGCTGTGCAATGTCAATGCTGGTAGTGGAATGTTAAAATGAGGTCCACCAAACGATTAATCGATAAATATTGATCATTTGATTAATAGACCATTGGATTAATTGATTATTTTGATAATAATAATCAATCTTCGATTATTAATTTCCATAATCCACCAACCCTAATGGAGATAAACTTGGCTATCACGCGAGTCGATTGTCGGTCGCAGAAAGTGTTAATCGCGAGCCATTTAAATATAATTAGCTTAGCGCAATAGTGGTTTTTAGGTTTATATTTGTGATCACCATATTAAAATATGAATTAATTATTCACTCCAGTGAATTAAAGGTACGATTTTTTACAAAAAAATTGCTAATAATTTTAAATAAGCGTAGAAAAATATTTAACGTAAAACACCAGTAATTAATTTAATTATACGTATCCATAAAAACTTCTCTTTTCTTCGTTAGATTCTTCTTCATCATCCGCTAACATATCCATATGTGAAATGTTAATGGTTCAAGTTTGGGCGAAATCCAATACAATCACTCCCCTTCGAAATTCTTTAAAAATAGCTTCGGTGCCTCAAAGGAAGCTGTCGAGACAGACAGGGCAACGGTCAAGGTTTTATTTAGAGAGGGTGTTCTACCCTCACTTGCTTACACAAGTGCTCAAACTGTTTGGAATTTATTGGCCCCGATTTCCCTTAAACTGACCGCACCCATTCATCGCCTGTCACAACATCATGTCCACCAACAATGGACATTGTAATATTGGAGATAATTTTAGTAGGTAATAAAAGTGGGTTTCGCTAGGAAGGTGAAATAAAACCCCACTTAAAGCAATAATGCACTCACGCGGAGCCATTCCTATTAGATACGAATAATTTATCAAAGCAATTATAATTTATGACCAGTTATTAACTTAAGTAAGTGATATTAATAAAATTCTTAATATTTGAATCATAAATGCAAGACAATTTTAGTTTTGAGGAGACACTAGATGAATTCATATTTACGATCAAGTATAATTAACGGGGCTCTAGAGTGATCAAGTAAAAAGTTGAATCATGCCCGCACTATTAGTTGACCGAATGATGATAATAATAATAACGATAATTTATAGAATGGTTACCTAAATGTAATCGTGTATTAAAAATTATTATGTCGATATTATCTAATTTTCTACATAATCTGGTAATTTGACAAGAATTTATAATATTTATAAATATTTTGGAGCTCGAGCAACACGACCAACACGCTATATTGAAAGATTTTCACTTTCTTCGTTGGAAGTTAAATAAAATGCCAATTTATAATGTATTTATATGTAACATGTTCTATTGCGATTAGATGAATTGGTTTAAAATCATAGTCGCGGCCAATCTTGCGTGAATGTGTCATAATTATTTGAGTGGTGGTCAAAATAGTGAAATTACTGTATTGTATGCTATTATATTTATAGGAAATACATTAATTTTAAATGTGTGTTCAGTGGAATTATCCTTTAAAATGTGCACTTTCGGAAAATAGCCTTTCTCAGTGTATAATGGTTAAAGAACATGATGACGAAACATTGTAATCGGCACGAGTTTAGTGCCGATTACAATGTTCATCCCAATAATCGCCTACATAACCTACTCCATCAAAAAATACAATACGTTTACACAAATTCGGCACAAATATTAATATCCTTGATTTTCTCAACCAACCCTGTATCACACGCAATCCCAACGCAGTCACGAAAGTCAACCATCCTTAAAAATCTATCTATGAATTCGTCTAATTTTTTCATAATCATTCCTAATTATTTTATGTCCTATGACCAATGAACTGCCATAGACAGCCTGGAAGAAATTAATGTTGATGATTCTATAATTTGGTTTTCTTTGTACAAATTGTTCATTATTTCTCAATAATTCTGTTAAAGTTGAAAGTCTGCGTTGAGGTTAGTTTTTGAAAAATGAATACTTTTTCGTTTCTAGAGCGTCGAAAATGGCCATTCCTGTATTTGAGGGCGATTATCTAGAAAATTAAATAATTAACATGTTTTAATTTTTTCAGTACATTAAGCCCTATTGTTCTTCAATACTGCTGTTAAAGTTAAAAGTCTGTATTTAAGTCAGTTTTTGAAAAATAAATACTTTTTCGTTTTTAGAGCGTCGAAAATGGCCATTCCTGTATTTGAGGGCGATTATCTAGAAAATTAAATAATTAACATGTTTTAATTTTTTCAGTACATTAAGCCCTATTATTCTTCAATACTGCTGTTAAAGTTAGAAGTCTGTATTTAAGTCAGTTTTTGAAAAATAAATACTTTTCTTTTTTTGGGCGTCAAAAATGGCTATTCCTGTATTTGAGGGTGATTATCTAGAAAACTGAATAATTAACATACTCTAATTTTTGGAATATTAAAGCCCAATTGTTCCTTAATATTGTTGTTAAATTTGCAAGTCTGTATTTAAGTCACTTTTTGAAAAATAAATATCTTATTTTGAGCGTCGAAAATGGCTATTCCTGTATTGAAGGTGATTATCTAATTATTATTAACTAAATAATTAATATCCTTTGATTTTTGGAATATTAAAGCCCAATTGTTCCCTAATATTGCTGTTAAAGTTGCAAGTCTGTATTTAAGTCAATTTTTGAAAAATAACTTCTTTTTCGATGTCTGAGCGTTGGAAATGGCCATTTTTACGTTCTATATAGTTGACTATCTAGAAAACTGAGTAATTAATATGGTTTATTTTTCTTAAAATTATATAGCCCAATTATTCCTCAATAATGCTATAAAAGATGGAGGTCTGCATTAATGTCAGGTTTTAAAAAGTCAATGTTTTTCCGATTTTTGAATGTTGAAAATTTTAATATTTTAGTTGAGCATCCTAAGATGCTCGATATTTATTTTCTTATTCAACAATGATTTAATGTTTCCTTGCGAGAAAAAATCCATCAAACGATACAAATTTAAAAAGAAACTAAAATTTGCTGAAGATAGTATGGAACTGGAAGAGGGAAATTCGGAAAATAAAGATGCAGGCAAAAATTATTTCTATTTAGAAAGAAGAGGATAAAGAAGACCCATCTTATCACAGGCCAATAAGTGTGACACGTGCGTCGGACAGGTTTTGTATGAAGGTTAGAAAAGGAGATAATCCCTGATAGCCAGGCAGGGTTCAGGAAAAGAAGAGGAACGGTAGACTACATTTTAATATTGAGCCAAATTAGTTAAAATGGAATCAGGGAGAGTTGTTTATCAACTCGAATAATAGGGAGACACTGTACGAGTGCTTGAGAATAAGGGGAATACCAAAATAAATGAGAGACCGGGCAGGAAGAGTGTATGAGAAGACTGAATGTAGAGTGAGAGAGGCATGGGAAGGGTCGGAGTGGTTCGGAACAAGTAAGGGACTACGACAAGGATACCCGATGAGTCCAATGCTTTTCAACTTATTTATAGCAGATTTGGATCAAATATTACAACAGGATCATTTCAAAACGGAAAGAGGACTTGACTACATGATTGAGAGAGAAAAAAGAAATTTTGAGAAGAAGAAGCTAAGTGTGGATGTAAAGAAAACGAAAGTGATGGTGTACATGAACGGGGATGGAAGGGAGGAAAAAGATTTTGTGGAATGCAGAAGAAATTGAATAGCTGGGGATAGTATTCGCACAAAACGGAAAATGGCAGGACCACATGAAATATGTGGCGAAAAGGTTAATATAGCTTCGGGAAATCTATGAAGAGAATTGGGAAAGAGAATCAAGATTCAATGCTGGCAAATAAAAAAAGCTGGAAAGTATGTTTAAAGACAATCCTAATGTATGGAGTTTTAGCACGAAAGAGAGTACGGAAGGAATATTTGATGTAGAAAATGTTAGGACTTTAAAGAAGTACGCCATGGTATGTTGTGTATCAAGAAATGAACATCTGCAGTATATGGGTGAATGTAGGTAAACACGGGCAAAGTATGAGAGAAAAATAAGAAAACGGGGGATGCAGGAAATTGTAAATGCAGTAATAAAAGAAGCGGACAAAAATGATTAGATAGCGGGAGAGGGGTAGGCGAGATATGTACAAAAAAATGGGATGGTCCATCGGATTTGTAAAGAAAATGGTAGAGAGAGGCAACATCTTTGAGTTGAACTTAATAGACATTGATAAACAAAAAAGGAGGAAGGAAATCAAAAAGAGCATGTACAAGCCAGGATATAAGAATATAGTGGAAAATATAGGAGAAGCAGACTACATACATGGGAGAGGAGAATAGTGATAGATGTGATAGCGAGAAACGTGGGAGACGATTTTGGATATCAGAAGTAGACTGTGTGGAAAGGAAGAAGAGGGGAGTTGATTGATTCATTATGTGGGGCACGTGGAGAACGCAGTATGGTCAGGGAGAGCTATAATATCCGCTGACAGTAGTTTTCTTTTATTTTTAACATACTACCTTAATGCACTAGTGTTTCACCTTTTGTATACGGCTTTTTTGCCTTAGCAATTCGAAAAGCAACTGTGTTGAGCAGCAACATTAATATGTGACAACTGAAACATAAGTTTATGGTTTCCCTCTTAGGTCGGCATGCTGTCTTAAAAAAAAATCGATTTTGACGTCAATTGAATGGCTTCATAGCATCGTTTGATAAAATGGTATTACTACGCATTGTGGTTTAGGTAATCTTTCGTGATTAAAAACCACAAAACCAAACAAGTAGCACTTACTGGTAACCATTTGGTGATAACTATCAACTATTGACGCTTCGCGTTATATTGTATTCGGTTATGCTCTTGCAAAGCAGTGCAGATAAGAAAGGCCAAGTAGATGTAGTGTACACGGACTTTTCACGAAGCTTAGATACCCTGGACCACGACATAATCCTAGTGAAACTTGCTGAACTTGGGCCCGCTCCTAGTCATCTGCAACTTGTGGAATCTTACTTATCTGATCGTTTAGTATATATTGCTTTCAATGATTATCAGTCCTACGCATTTTTAATTGATTCTGGGGTCCCGCAGGGTTCAAATCTGGGACCGCTACTTATTTTTATTATTTCTATTAATTCCCTGCAAAATTCCCTAACCTGTCACGTACTGACCTACGCAGATGACTTCAAACTTTTTGTTCGTCAAATGATGTTGTGTGTACACAGAATTATATTAATATATTGGTATCCTGGTGTGAAAAACATAAACTGATGTTCATAAGTGCTCATCTACGTCATTTTATCAGAAATCCAATGTTCTTCTAGCATCATACACAGTTAAGGGGTTACACCTTACAACTTGTACCGAGATAAGATCTAGGCATTTTATTTAATTTAAATTTCACAAGGCATATTAGTAACACTGCAATCTCGGCGTCCAGAATGTTAGGGTTTATTATGCATATTTGTGCGTCCTTCAGTGACATTAACTCTCTGTATTTTGCTTAGGTATGCTTCGAGTATGGGTGTCTTATTTGGTATCCATTTTATATCGTTAGTTTCGTAGAATAGTGTCACATCTCAAAAATTCATTGATTTTGAGTTATTCCTTACTACATTTGCTACTAGTCAAGCTGCTGCCCTCATTAATATGATTGCTAATTTTTGCTTCCTGTAATACAATTTATTTATCTGTATGTTATGGTTACGCGGAAGACCAGACACTGTTATCTGTGATCTCAGCGTATTCCTATTTATTTAAGCTTGTTAAGTGTATGTTTTCATGTATGTATATGCTATTAGATAAATAAAGCTCTTAATTATTACTATTTGTTAAAAAGGACTCTAAAGAACATAGTCTTTTACTTGAAAGAGTGTCACAAGTGAGCTTATAAGGATTGCTGCTAGAGGGCAGTTATGACACTATTCTAGGTAAAAAACTATGTTATTTACAGTCCTTTTTAACAAATAATTCTAAATCAATGAATTTTTTACCGACTATATGAATCAGAACATACCGATGAACCGTGTTCATCGTTGACTTCTAAAGTATTTATCATGTACAGTGGATGGCATCTATCCCGAACGTAGTGTTGATCAAAGTTTGCTCCTAGAAAGACATAGTATGACTTCGCCAGCCAGCAGAAGCAACGAGCTCACTGCTAAGTTTTATGAAAGATAGATCCGCAACTCCTTTACTTATCAGCCAGAAAAGTCGTCTGGAACTCGACCAGTTCAGATAATGTAAACAGTACAATTTCAAATATTGTCGTATGCGAAAAACGAAGACAAAAAAAGTTATATCTCAAAACCTGAGCAACATGGCAAAAAATGTTTTAGATAAAAGTTGTAGGGTTCGGAGGGGGACATATGCTGGTGAGCTTGAAAATGACCTTGGGGTCAATTTTCAAGGTCAAACGAAGATCAACTTTGATTTTTCAAAGGGCACCCTAAATTTTTTATTGCAGCTTCGGAGCTTCAGCAAATATTTTCTCGTTGACTACTGCCCAGAGGAAAAAGTCAAGGGGAGTAAGATCCGGGAAACTTTGATGCAAATGCCGAGGGTAATGCATGAATTACAGCCAGGATTCATCTGAGATTTCAAACAACATGATGGACAAAATTCGTGAAAAAACTCATAAAGAAAGCATTTACAAAAGAAACGTCCCCGACAAAAAGTTTGTATTTATTCCCGTAGAATTCTATCCCGCAATAAACATTCTATTTGAAAAATCAAAGTTGACCTTCGTTTGACCTTGAAAATTAACGCCATTTTCAAGGTCACCAGCATATGTCCCCCTACGAACCCTACAACTTTTATCTGAAACATTTTTTGCCATGTTGCTCAGGTTTCGAGATATTTGGGATAGCAATTTAAAATGGGACACCCTGTATGTATTCTAACATTTGTATATGCTATAATAATGTATTTTATCCTAAAAATGTTATATACGACTTATACTTTATCAATTAATCGTGTAAGTATATTTTTATTACCAAGTTATGAAAAACAAAATTTACTTAATTTGAGTTTTCGCGCGAACCAGTGAAGATATTAACACGCGGTTAAGGGGATAATGAAGGTCATTAATATGGCTACTTATGATATTTGGCCCCTTTTTGTAAAGGGACAAGAAAGCTTAAAAAAATATATATATTCTTGAAAAACTTATTTTTTTCTCGTTTTTCTGCTGTTTACACCAAGTTTTTGGAGTTCCATGATTCGTAAAAAATCTGGAAAAAATGCCGTTCTCCATTTTTGGGTGTAATAAAATGAAATCAATTAAATCCGATCACACAACTGACCTGAAAAAATTCACACAATTTTACAGTGGAATAATTTCAGAAAAACGCATTTTTTACCACATTTTTGGTACAAGTCGAATATAACAGTTAATGAGCACGCAAGTCTCATTTTTTAAATATTTAAAACAAGATTTCTAAACTTGCAACTCAAATAGCGCGGGGGCCGCCACACCTATCTTATCCCGCCTCCCCCTTATTTATCCAGAGTTCAATTTTTTTTTTTATAAATGCAGTTGCTTATTTTTATTCCAAATACCCTTCGAAGTACCCAGGAATGAGAAAGCTAACGCGCTTCACAATAATATAGGCTTTATATTCTGCACCTACGCCATCTTTTTTTTTTAATCCTTGTCTGTTTTTATTAAAACTTAGAATGCTGTTAGAAGATAGCTCCATAGATGGAGCTCCATCTGTGCGTAACCCAATAACTTATTTCATTTTCATTCAATAAATTATCAATCGTATTAAAAACTTCGCTTGCTGTAGTATTGCTTTCAAATAAACATATATTCTCATCATCTCAGTTTCAGTTTCAACAACACATATTACATATGCAATCAAATGTGCGTCTGTTTATTCATCTACTTCAAATTTAATTTTAGAATAATTTACAAGTTTGTCGTGTACGTAGAAGTAAACAATCTTAAACCAATATTATTATCTAGTAGTACTAGTAATAACATGCAAACTTCTTTTGTATAATTCAATATGCGTGCCGAGTGGCACTAGCCAGGGAAGTTTTGTTTCAATAAGTTAGTACGACTTAATGTTGCACAGTCACGAACATGCTGAATATTCATATATTCAAGCAATTTTTCGTCTTTATTACAAATACATTTTTCATTCTACACTACTATTTACTTTCTCCATACACGAAGTTTAAAAAAGTATTGCTATCGTAATTATTTTTTTAATTTGAAATTTCAATTAAAATACCCATTTAAGGTCTCCCAAAACGATTCCAAACATTTTTGAAAAATGTTTTTCTGTGTGCCTATCTGTCTGTCTGTCTGTCATATTTTTATATGAGATTTTGAACGCAAGTTTTATTTGACCATCTGGAGAAATGAAAAGCTTCTCTTAAAATTTTGTGCATCGCAAGTAGGCAAACAACCTTTTTTGAAGAGGATTGTTGCGACAGTTATTTGGAAATTTTAATGTATACAGAGTGTTTGCGAATTCCAATAACAAATTAAAAGGGTAGATTCATGGTTACTAGGCAATCTTTTTATTAAAGAACTTTGCATGAACGATTTCGCATCTAAAATTTATACCCAAATCTGGTGTATCAGAAAGGTGAATGAAAGAATTTGCCAAGCGAGAAACGTCACAATTGACTAATTCAACTAGTTATAATTGGATACCAACGTGAAAATAACTACCAACAAACCAGTTTTAGATACCAATATCTTAGCAACTAAAAACCGACCACGAAAAATTTTAAAATACTTGTGTCCACAAATTCCTTTTATTTATCTGTTGGTGGAATTCGTATATGCGCTGAATAATTTATCTTTCAAATCGAAAATTAAATCGCATTGAATTATCAAAATCAGAAAAATAATTTCTCAAAAACAATTAATATAAATGCGTTAGAATTTACACTGGAAATTAAAAACGTTGAAAATAGTATTCCATTTAAAATTGCTACTTCCGGTATAACCGTTGGTCCTAGAAGGTCTCAATAATCCAAATTGCATAAACATTTCACCCCGTATGCTACACTATATCATAATTTAATATCACGTATAATTGTCTTCTTCAGCGAATACCATTAAAAATCTGAATTCTAAATTCGTATGCTAATAACGGTAGAATTATTAATTGGGGTGAGTCTGTACTGGCTGTTCCCATCCAGATTAAATATTGACCAAACTGTAAATAAATGCAATATAGCGGTTCATAAGACACATGTAGCCGCGCGTAACATCTTTTTTCTCTAAAAGCCGACTAGTTCCCATCGAAAGAGGATATCATACACATGTGCCTGGTAAACTTTTTAAAACACCGTCTCTCTCCAGCGCACGGACGTCCCGTATATTTCCGTTTCAAAAATTGCACCGGTCCTTTGTGCAAACCAATCTTGCACCTTCATTGTCCACATAGGCGAACACAAAAAACGTTTTTTTTTTCATTCTAAATCAATCCTAGAACGGAACATAGCGTAGGGTAACTTGAGAAAAAAATCTGCCCCCTTTCCTGTGTCATAAAAAATGTGGGACCCAAGAGCGTGCATAAAAAAGGGAGCTTAAAAAACGGTCAGGGTTAGAGAGGGCCATCTGGCTCGCAGCTCTTGAGACGCATCCGTGGGTCTGGTCCCCTTTGACCCCTCGAGCTTGAGAAAAAAAAAAGAAAACGTGGGGTCCTAACTGGTACACTTTTTATAAACTGTTTTTTTCAGTTTTTATCTCGGTATTTCTGGTGATCCTAAAGAGGATAACTGGTTTTATTAAAATTAAATTATGAAGCAGGTTTCCGAAAAAAATTGCATTGGTTTAATTACGCGCAAATGCGGCAGAAATATTTGTGTTGTTAATTTTTAATTATAGGCTAAATGAACAGCAAAAAAACGGAAAATATGTCTTATATATGAAGAGCGGATACAGCATTGTCTATTAATTATCAATCAACATAATTAACAAACGAGTTTAATCGGACAATTTACTGTTAGATTTATCCAGAACAGGGGCGGGCAATTTCCGGCTCGCGGGCCAACCCTGTCTTTAATCTGTCTTGAGAGTCATTATAAGATGCGTGTTTTCTCCAAGTAAGATTGTCTCAGATTTTTTTTAGTTATTTTATTTATAATATATATCCACATACGCTCTGGTTATTTGAGGACAACTATTTAATAGCCTCCCTGCGAGGATTAAGACCAGGGATGGGCAAATCTTTTGGTTGGCTGTCAGGCCACGTTACGGATGAAAATTTGGCCACGGGCTTCATTAAAAAATGGTGATGTGGCCATCATGTTACTTTCTTCGACTTGATGGTATCATAGCCATTTATTTTTACGTTTTCATGGTTTATTTTCAATTAAAATCATATTTTAAATGTACATCAAGCGTTGTGTCAACTCGGATGAAACTGACGTTTAAAACGTCAAAATTATGAAAGGGAAAATTTATACTTCAAATTCATAAACTCAGTTTACTCAAAAACTAAAGGGATTTCGAAAAAAACTTATTCTTTATAAGTTGTTCATTTTAGCATTCTCTACAATTATTATTTAAAAAAAAAATTTAAATTTGCTGGAACTATATAAACCAAAAATTTAAAAAATAATAATACATATTTTTCTCGAATAAAAATGATTTTATGAAAAATGTTTTCAATCAAAAGATGTTCATTTCTTTGTTGTCTTTAAAGTTTGTTTAAATGTTTTTGTAATATTTTTCATATTTAAGAACATATTGGCAAAAAACAAAAAACAGTTTAGGTAAACGCCTACTTCCGGTGTACGAAATTTTACCAAAAGCTTTTCAGTTCTTCGGATTATCAAATAAGATGGATGTTCAAAGTTTCATATCAGTTGCCTTATTAGTTTTTGAGATACATCGCGCACAGCCAGACACACACACAGCCAAACAGACACACATTTTTTTTCCAGAAATTGTTAAAATGGCATCTAGGGACACCAAAACGGATATTTCCGTAAAAAAAAAAGTGTATAGTGTTCCTATTACATTAAACAATAGAAGTAAAAATTCTCTGACTACTTGCAGATAAATTAAAAATGCGAAATACGATTATTGTTTTCCTTAACAAATCTAAAAGCTAGAAACGGCATTTTTTTCACATTTTCTAAACATGCTCTCAACTTATTTCTTTCTGGATTTTTTTATTTTTTGTAAAAATAACTTTATATCTAAATGTGGCGTGGTCAGTATTTTTATAAAAAAAGTATTATATGATTAATTAATTTCTCACTTAACCCGTGGCGAAACATAATTATATAATTTGATTAATTAAAACACTGCTTTTATTTGTCTCTCAAAGGTATTATTTTTGAACTGTGTTACAGGCTTGTGTTTTTTTTAAACGAAACATAATATAAAGTTTCTACATTTAACGGTGTTTGAAATACTTATATTCCAATAGTAATCTCCGTTTCCCCATCAGCAACTAACTACACGGATGAGACCTAAAAGGTCGAAACCGGTCTTTAGGTGTTCTGATGGGGAAATAATCAAATCAATCAATAATCTTTATTATGTTATTTCTATACACTTTATAGATACATTCGTCAATTTCGATAAAATAATATATCAGACTTAAGTATTAAAATAGTGCCTGACTTATAATATAATAAATAAATAATAAAATATACAATATATAAAACAAATTAAAAATAGGTTGTGTCATATGCACAATAAATTATTTTCATTAATAAAAACTAAACACATAAAATAAAATACAACATATAAAATAAAATAGCTACCATTTGTGTAACAGATCAACAAATTCTGTGACAGAGTAAATTGCATTTGTTATTAGCAGAGTTTTAATCTTAGTTTTAAAAGTTGTAATATCGAGCGATTTTATGTTTCCGGGTAGTTTATTATATAAGGTGATACCTGCATGCATTGGAGACTTTTTGTGCTGTTCGTGATTAAATTTATTTATAATGATATCAGATGAGTTTCGTATATTTAATGTTTAAATCTAAGAGCCTTAGAAAGACTAGAATAATCAAATTATCTATGGTATTATCCAGGAGAGTAGTTGTGTGAAAAGATAATTTGTTTATTGTAGCCTATTTAAGACTCTTAGAGAAGGCGAAAAGCACTTCAATAAATTCTTCATTTGTGAAGAATATTAATTATTTATTTTCCGAAAGTAGAATTTTTATATTGTAGAAAAATAAATGTGGAAAAAGATGAACAATATACATATTAATACACTCGGTGCCACTCGAAAAATCGCGAAAAACTCGATTTTTCAAACCGTCATAACTTGGTTCAATTTGGTCGAAAATCGATTAATCTTTCAGTTTGGGAAAGATTCAAGTTTTATTTTTAAGAATATGTAGTTGATTTTGACCCCAAGTCCAACCCACCCCCCGTAACAACGCGATGGAAAAAAATGTTTATTTTTGTAAAAAATTCTCCAACTCTGACAAGCTATACCGTGCGCAAAAAAAAATTAGCGGGAAATTTCACCACAATGGCAGAAAAATTTAATCAATTTCCTTCAAATGCCTTAAAAATTCGATTGGTTTCGATGATTTGGAGCAAAGTTATGAATTTTTGAAAAAAAAGACATTTTTCACTTTTTTGGCCATAACTTGAGTGATTTTGCACCAAGATCGATGAACTTTTGCAGTCTGAACAGTTTTAAATTTTCTCTTCAACGTCATGTGAATTGTTTTGTTGCTAAAACGATTCCACCCCCTGCCACCCCCTAAAGGAATTTTATCATTAGGCAGGGATTTTGATTATTTGACCAGTATTCTAGATTTTTTACCTGCAGTTTCTGTATAACTGAATAATTTTTCTTCATTTTGGTTTAAATTTTCGATTTGTTTGTTAAAAATTTCGATTTTTTGGTCGGCATTTTTTTAATTTTTGGGCCCGAATTTTTTATTTTCTTCCCTTTATTTCAACCTAAAATATTCATTTTTATGGCTGATTTTTTGCCGGTATTTTCGAGTTTTGGATTTTTTGTCCTTTATCTTTTTCTTAACATTTTCGCGTTTCTGGTTGGCAATTTATTTTGAGCTAGAGTTATTTTTGGTGTCGAAATTGATAAGTTATTTTTCTTTTACTTGAATTTGTAATTTTTTGGTCTGCATATTTTTATTTTTAGACCAGGAATTTTATTTCTTTTGTTTATATTTTAGATATTTGGTCAGCATTTTTGATTTATTTGTTTGTTCTAACTTTTAGAGTTTTTGGCCAAAATATTTTGATTTTGGTAAAATTTTTTTAATAGTTTGTTGAAATTAATTTTTAGATTTTTTTAGTTTTTATATCTTAATTATTAATTTTAACGAGCGAATTTTTGATTGTTGATTTTTATGGGCGACTTTTGTTTTGTTTTGAGGGTATTTTCGAGTTTTTTGTACTAAGTTTTTGATTGTTTGCCCTTCATTTTAGATTTTTTTAACCTAAATTATTGTTTTTATGGCCGAATTTTTTTAAATTACTGCTGAGTTTAGAGTTTCGGTAATTTATTTTGGGATAATGTTTCAATTTTTTATTTTTTACATCAGGATATTTGATTGTTTGCCTATATTTTAGATGGTTGGTCTGTTTTTCATTTCTTTGTTCCAAATTTTAGTTTTTGGCCTATAAACCAAAATTTTCGAATATTTAGTTAAAATTTTCGCTTTTTTTTATTTCTGGTCTTCATTTTTTATTTTTGCCGAGAGTTTACGATTTTTGGTCTAAATTTTCGATGTTTTGCCTATATTCTTAGTTTTTTTTACCTTGATAATAAATTTTAACGAGCGAATTCTTGATTGGTCTATACTTTAGATTTTTAACCTGAATTGTTGATTTTTGTGTGCGAACTTTTGGCCAGTATTTTCGAGTTTCTTTGACCAAATTTTTTTGTTTTTCCCTCTATTTTAGTTGTTTTAACCTGAATTATTGTTTTTATGGGCGAATTTTTTAAATTATTATTTAGTTTAAAATTTCGGCAAATTACTTTGAGGTGAAGAGTTTTGGGGCTGAAAATGGCAAATTATTTTCCTTTTGCTTGAATTTTCAATTTTTAGCCTGGATTTTTATTTTTTAGACCAGGATTTTTGATTTTTTGGCCTATATTTTAGATGTTTTTGGCATCTAAACCGAAATTTTCGATTTAGTTGAAATGTTTTGAATTGTTTTTTTGGCTACATTTTTATTTTTCCCAAGAGTTTTCAATTTTCAATTTTTTACCAATGTTTTAGTTCTGTTACCCTAATTATTAATTTTAATGTTGTTTAATTGTTGATTTTAATGAGCGAATTTTTGGTCGTTATTTTCGAGTGTTTTGGTCCAAGTTTTTGATTTTTTTGCCCTATAATTTAGATTTTGCAGACTGAATTTTTTGATATTTTTGGCTTGTACTTGGTTTTTGTATTAATTTTAGGTTATTTGTTTAATTTTAACTGTTTTGAATTACAAGTTGTTTTAAGATAAAACTAATGTACTTTGATATTTAGATAGAAAATACAGACTGCGTGATTTGTGTTTAAGGAATTACTTAATTTTTAAATATATCGATTCGATTTTTGATTTTTTTTTTCGAAAATTTTTAAAACAAAAAAATAATATTTGCAGTCAATTTATTTTTTTTAGTAATTGTTAATTATAATAGTTTGGCCAGGAATGAAACTGATCACCCGGTATAACTAGAACTGTTTGGAAATTATGAAGAAAAAATGCGAACAATTTTAAGTAGTTAATTAGCGATGCTTTCTGAAAAATTAAAAAAATATTTTAATCATTTGGAGGATACCACAGCACGATTAAATATTTTTTTAATTTTGGCCTTTTTGTACTACCTACATATTTTCGGAAAAACGGAGTTCTTCAATCCGTGGGGTATTTCTTATGAAATATTTGGGAAAAATTAAAAATTACTCCTGGCAACACTGGGCGAAGGCTGTGAAGGAATGTTTTAACAGACACTATCTGGTGCTCATAAATTTACAGAAACCCATGAAGAATCATTCATCGACGTTGATGATAGGTAATAATAATAATAATGTTTAATATCGAACATTAATTTACGGAACATGTAAACATATTGCTTGGGTATAGTTAAAAATGGTGATGTGGCCATCATGTTACTTTCTCCGACTTGATGGTATCATTTATATTTACGCTTTCATGATTCATTTTCAATTGAAATCATATTTTAAATGTACATCGAGGGGATGAAACTGACGTTTAAAACGTCAAAATTATGAAAGAAAATTCAAAAACTCAGTTTACTCAAAAACTAAAGGGATTTCGAAAAAAACTTATTCTTTATAAGTTGGTTATTTTAGCATTCTCTACAATTATTATTAACATAAATTTGCTGTAACTATTATCGTTTTATAATTATAAACTAAAAATTTAAAAAAATAATAAATTTTTTTCTCGAATAAAAATGATTTTATGAAAAATGTTTTCAAGCAAAAGATGTTCATTTCTTTATTGTCTTCAATGTTTGTTTAAATGTTTTTGTGATATTTTTCATATTTAAGAAAATATTGGCAAAAAACAAAAAACAGTTAAGGTAAACAACCACTTCCGGTGTACGAAATTTTACCAAAAGCTTTTCAGTTCTTCAGATTATCAAATAAGACGTATGTTCAAAGTTTCATATCAATTGCTCTTTTAGTTTTTGAGATACAGCGCGCACAGCAGACACACACACACACACACACACACAGACACATTTTTTTTTTCAAAAATTGTTGAAATGGCATCTAGGGACCCCAAAACGGATATTTCCGTAAAAAAAATTTTTGAAAAAAAAATCACGATCACAATACTTTCTCGTACTTCGTAACGGAGAAAGTAAAAATACACATATTAATAACATGAACAAGTTAATAAACTGTTTGAATTGAAATGATCAAAATCCACTAGGATAAACTCTGCACGGTTTCATGACGCGATAAGTTTCTCAGAGAACTAAACTGGCTTCACAATTTATTTATAGGTAGCTCAGTAAACTTCTTTGGAGAACTTACTTCTTTATTTTCTTCCTCTATGTCCATTATTTCTAGTTCATCTTTCATGTTACCTACCTAGTCCTCGTGAAATGCACAGTGCCGAAAAGGAATTATTTTACGACTTTTTTATTCAAGTCTTATGAAGCATTTGAGGTTTGTATATCCATTATAAAATTACAGAGTTTTCATTAAATACTTTTGTTTTTTTTTATCCATGCCGTCCTCTATCATTTCAAATTTCTCTGCAACTAATGATCTGAGGTGACTGGTATAACAGGGGTTATAGGTAAAATCCCAATCTAAAACTCCAATTTGAATTTGAAGGAAAGTTTATTTCTGTTCACAGTTTGAAAAAGGTGGCTTTCCATTAATAGACCTGTTAAAAGCATAATTGCGAATGATTCGTATCTTAAAATTGTACAAATCAAATGATCTGTTTTGTTGTGGTTTTCCGGTGTTTTCGATTAAATGTGGGAAATAATCTCTACCAAATGCACAAATTTGCATTCGCAATCATATTTCATCGCCATCAATATTAAGTCCGTTTACTGTAAATGTCTAGACACCAGACAAACTATAGAAAATCCTGACTTAATTACTTGATATTTTCATATAAGAATGCTATTATTAGTACTTTTCATACTCACATAATATATAGCTGACCATACCATATATTATAATTGTGACACTTAAAAGTTTATGCTCTTTCAAGCGCGTGCACATCCGAAAATAACTTTTATCTTGAACTCGGAAGGAAACAGAAGAGAAAATTTTAAATAGTTATTTTACGGTGACAATTAAAGGCATTGTCCGCCCAGTGGCCGAAAAGAAACGGTTGGCTAACGATGCTCACTACGTACGACATCGCCGGTGAAATTATTACGGGACTTAAACCATTTTGCCATGAATGATGAGGCACCGTTTACAAGACGATAACCATCCTCTGACTCCGGCTCCGACTGTGACTGACTGGGGATTTTCTATTTCGCATAAATTATTAATTAAAGGCCGTTTTGCAACGCGGCCAATAAAACGGCAATCACGACGCCAGCCAGTAATTAAAAAAAGGCCACTGGTTAATAAGTTAATTAATACAATTAGAATATTAGGTGTCCGACTTGAGTGTTTCTTAAACTGATGTTACCCAAGACGGCAGGAAATCCACTCACGTAGTTTCTTCATGTCTGAGATGACATAACTAGCCACACGTAATTATAAGAAAATTAGTTTTAAGAAACTCTTTACCAGAGGCGCAAATCAAATATATGTTGATTTTAAAGTTCATTTACTTGAAGTTAGAATAGTAATTATATCATTTTTTTCTAAATGGTATAATGGATAATAGTAAATGGGTATAATAAAATTCTTGTATATATTAATAAATCAAAAAACCCCATTTCCTGTATCAATTACAGCGATTACATTTCGATGCTCGGTTATTAAAAGACATAGAATAACGGTTAAATAGGAGCTGTTTTATAGAATTCAATACTTGCAATAGATTTCATTTAAAATTCAGCCTTTTTTATTTTATAAGATATTTTGAAAAAAAAATTGATACCAATTCCATCATTTTCCATAACTCAACTATCACTTTTTATAATAATAATAATAACAATAATAATAATAATTTATTCGTGCTAAATACCAAAACGATTTACCTAAGTCAGATGTAGATACAACAATTAAAATTACGATAGACATAATAAAATCACACTTTAAAATGAACGAGGATATTATTAAAAGTAATAATAGACAAACACGGACAAGTTAAAATATGGTTACATTAGTTAAAGTAACTGTATTGTGTTAATAAAAGGTAATGTCAAGCAAGACTCTAAAACCAGTTACTGAATTTTAGTGTTGGTCGAGAAATTCATCCTTGGTATAAAAAGCTCGAGCAACTAAATAATTTTTTACATAAGTTTTGAAGTTTTTGTAAGGTGGGTTTCTTGCAGCACTGGGAAGTTTGTTAAAAAACTTTATACCGCAGTATCTTGGCCCATCTCTGGTTTTAATTAACCTAGATTTATTTATATACAAGTCATTACTCTTCCTTGTCTCGTGGTTGTGCATTGAGCTGGTTGGAGTGTACTCTTATAGATATTTCTTTATGTATAGAAGACATTGATATATGTAGGCTGAGGGCACTGTCATTATTTTCAGCTTTTTAAAGAGCGTTTTACAGTCATCTATGTACCGAGCTCCTGAGAGAATTCGTACCACTCGCCTTTGTAGGCCAAAGATTCTATGTTGGATGGATGAATGGCCCCATGCTATTAAACAGTATGTGATAACAGAATGACAAGTAGCATAGTAGCTAATCAACAGGACATTGGATGAAACTGAGTTTGACAGATTTCTAAGTAGGAATATATTACGGCAGAGTTTGCCCGATGGAGTGTCGCTATGAAGTCTCCAGGTCAATTCGGTATCTAGGAAACTCCTAGGAAATAAGTTGAGCCCACACTTTCATACTCGTGTTTTTTCAATGTAAACATAACGTTAACAGGTTTTGACTCATTCAAGTGGAGATAATTGAACCACTCTTGAGATTTTGTTTCAGCAGTACGTTTTAATGCAAGAACTTCGTCGTAATTTGGATGGACATATGCAAATGATGAATAAGAGAGGACCTAAGATTGACCCTTGCGGTATACCATGATGGATGGGCAACAAGCTTGAGGTACTTCCATTGGATGAAACCACTTGGTACCTATTCTCCAGATACGAGGATATTAAATCTAATTAATTTTTACCGAGACCATAGCGTTCTAATATCTGAAGAAGGATTAAAATCCTTCTTCAGAAATTAGAACGCTATGATTTACTCAATCGAATGCTTTTGACAGGTCTAGGAACGTCGCCACGCAAAATGAATGATTTTCCAGGGCCTGCAAAATTTGATCGACTAGACATAGAATTGCGTCTGCTGTGGAGAGGCCTCTTCTAAATCCAAATTGGTGTTTATTTAATAAATTGTTATTTTCTAGGTACCTGGATATTTGAATGAACATAATCTTTCCAGTACTTTTGAAAACACCGGGAGAATAGATATAGGTCTGTAGTTTGAGAATAGGTATAATTGAAGCTATCTTCGTATCATATGGAAACACTCCTGATACTAACCATAAGTTAATGATGCACATTAGTGGTTGTAGTAGGCTTTCTTGCCATAGAAATCTTTGGCTTTAGTAGGTTTGAGTAGGGATATTACTTCTCTTACCTCAGCTGTGGATACCTGCTGAAACTTAAAGGTGGAATCGATTTTAGGAACCAAGTCTAACGCATCATAAGTGCTTGGTGGTATCGATTTTATGATCTGATCAACGGAATTTAAGAAGGATGTATTCATGTGTTCAGGGGATATTTCACATTCACAGTCAGTCTTGTTATTAATGTTGTTGGACTTAATAATTTTCCACAGGGCTTTATTCTTATTGCTAGATTTATGCAAGAAGTTCGAGTTTGCTATAATTTTTGCTTTCTTAAGTGCAAGTCTGTAAGATTTTGTAAACCTTTTTAGTATTTCTTTTAGATCAGGGTTTTTAAGCATATTATAAGATTTCCGAATTAATTGCAGAGTATCTCTCATATCGCTCAGTTTCGTGGTAAACCAATGTACACTCTCAATTTC
This sequence comes from Ocypus olens, assembly GCA_910593695.2. Classification (NCBI taxonomy): domain Eukaryota; kingdom Metazoa; phylum Arthropoda; class Insecta; order Coleoptera; family Staphylinidae; genus Ocypus; species Ocypus olens. The sequence goes on along the minus strand of OU343054.1, from coordinate 7,583,582 downwards.
CAATTTTTTGCCAGTCATCTTTTTAACTGAAAACGATATTTTAAATTTAGAGATAACTGTATCATGAAAGAATCTGTATTTTGCATTACAATCAGAAAGGTTATTAATAGGGTCCCAGTTAACATTAGAGAGTAATTGATAAAGATCAAATTTCCCTGCTTTTGTAACTGGCCTATAAATTTTATCACGTGGAATTCGAATCCGTTTTCCATATTAACGTATCATTTATCATTTCAGAGTTATTAACACTGAAAAAGACCAAAAAATATCATCATCTCAGCACTTTCAGGTTAGAATATCTCAGAATTGAGATGGACAAATTTGGATTACGGATGCGGTATCAGAGCATCACAATCCTTCGGGAACAGATAGTCCAGTTCCTGGGTCTGAAATTTGCAGACATGTGTTATCAATCCATAATTAAACATGGACAAGATCTGATTCCAGCATCCCGATTAATTGGGACACCTGGCAACCCTATATGCAGATGGCTATTTACTTATTTTTTACATATTTTAGGGCTCAGTTTTATAGTTTAAAGTTTTCAAATGCAATTTTCAAGTTAGTCCTGTGGGTAGAAATAAACGATTTTAAACCAATGCTTTTTGTATCATTCAATATCCGGCGTGGCATTAGCCAAGACAGTAGTTGTTTCAATAAGTTATTTGTTAGTAGTCCTAATAAGACTTAATTTTGCTGAGTTACGAACAGATTGAATATTCATATATTCAGGCTACTTTCATACCGAACTCTGTCAGGTTAGCTAAGGCACAAACGGGTGTCAGATATCATGCCATAAAATTATTTAATGTATTGCCAGATAGCGTCAAAACGCAGCCAATTAATAAATGCTTAAAATCTGTAAAAACTTTTTTGCTTAAATATTGCCTTTTACAGCTGGGAGGAATTTTTGGATTTCGATTTTAATTCGTATGTCTTTTAACCTTGTTATTAATGTAATATTTATTTAACTTTTTAATATTATTACTAGTCAGCTTTGAACCATTTTAATTTGTATTGTATCTTTTTAAAACTTATTGCGTTTTATTATACTTTTATCTTTGTTTTATTTATACAGTAACACACTTCTTAAATGTAATTATTTTATTTAGCATTAGATACTAATTTATTTATTTTAATTTATTTATGACTTATTACATGTACATTTGACCTGTGTAAAACATTTTTGTTAAAACACCAATAAATGATGATTATGATTATGATTATGATCTATATCTAATTTATTTAATGCTTCTGCAACAAGTGAAGTCTCAAATTTATTTATTTTTTTCATCACGATAACTCCGCTCCTACTCATCTTATAGAGTTCAGTTAAATTATTTAAAGGCATTTTACTACTCGCGTCCATCACTTTAAAAACTATGCTTTGGTAATCCAATATTGGCTTCATCATCTTCATCTGTATCTTCGCCTTCATTAGTTTGTGTATCATGTAAAATATTACTAAAAACTTTCGTTTTTAGTGATTCAGTTATATTTTGTAATTTTTCTGAAGAATATCCCTTCTGGCGCATTTTGTCTACTTGATAGGGGAAGCGCGTTTTGCCGTACTAAGGAATTTCTTTCAAACTGATCGATCAAATGACCATTCCAAAAGTAAATGATTTTTATATAAAATGAAACAAGGAATACGATGGTATTTTTTTCAAATTTTTAAAATAGCCTCGAGTAGTGAAATGGCTTAAAATATTTTAATTGGTTATATTAATTATACATTACCAATAAATGAAATAATAATCATCACTAAAATAAAGGCATTAATTAAATTTATAATGAGTCCTAACTGAACTTTACAAGATCAATAGAATCGTGATCTAAAGAAAAGCATAACCATCGATTTTTGCGTAAAAAAAATTGAGGCAAATAGAAAAATAGACCCAATTGTTTTTTTACAAAATCCGTTCGATTTGCAAAAGAATGCCTCATATTAAAGATTTCGTTAGAAGTAAACTTGTACTTTTTCAACGCAGACCCTAAATTATTAAAGTATTCCGTAAGTTGAACTCTCTTCAAACCAATTGCTTCGGCAATGCTATTTTTTGTGGAGCTTGGAAAGGCAGTTTTTGCGAGTTACGAGATGGAATTCAACAGGAAATTGATGGGTCGTGCTGTTGTCCTCTGCATATTTGAAGAGAAGAAATCGTAAAGATTTCAGAGTAAGTCTAAAAATGCTTACCAACTCTTTCTCTTGGCAGTTGGTAAAGGTTTTCTGAAATGATTTTCATCATCAAGTGAATTGCCTCCTCCTTTCTTCAGTCGGTCCCTCAGCGTTTTCTGGTTGAATACTATTTTTTAGCTATTTTACGAATCAAAAAGGATATTCCTTCATCATTGGCTAAAACACGAAAAATAGTGCTTTTAGTTTTGTACTGGCTATTTAAGTTTAAGTTTTTTACTCACCGCCACCTTCTTTACAGAAGGCAGAAAAGTTTTGGACTCAAGTACCTTGAATCTATCCTTAAAGGGGCATTTTAAAGGTTTTAATGTAACTGAGATTGAAGCACTTTTAACCTATATTTTAAAAAGACATTTAAAAGGTTTAAGACCAAAAGCCTTGAGTGATATATGAATGAAAAAATTTATGTCTGGAGACTGTTTTTGTTATGTGTGCAGTTTTATCGGTTTGCGCCTGTAAAAAATCAGTAGATAATCTCAAATAAAAGAAAATTAATAAATGAAATGTTTATTGGCAACTAGATAACTAGCATCTTCATTCGCAACAATTAAAAAAATTAAAAATTCGTTTGACAAGTCTTAACTATTACCATTTTCATAGTGTTTAACATTATTAATAATATTCTCCTTGCTACAGTTACATTATTAGGGAAGTCTAGAGAAGTGGCGCAATACATGATTTTCTCTACGTCCGTTATAATATTCAGAGATTTTTTCATTCATTTGCGATCATGAAATATGTAATTCCTGAAGCATTGAAAATGCGTTGAAAAAGTGCCATAGCGGTTCATTTTTTAAGGCAATTATAAAATTGTTTGCGCAAAATGTGTAACGAACGCTTCGCTAATGTCAGTTCCGCCGTTAAACTTTTATTTAAAAGTATTTAAATCTACGGAAGTACAAAAATGTTTGTAAGTAAAACATTTTTTTTTTACTCTTAGGAATTGCCGCACTAGCCTTTGGCTCGTGTCATACATTCCTACTCTGAAAAAAATTACTTTATTCACTTGTCTATCTATTGACTTTTCTATCCATAATTATTTTTAGCCATCACAAAATGTGTGCAAAAGTCATTCGAGAGATCAGAAGATCTCTATTTCATGCGAATAGTAATGAAGAGTCTTTAAAATATTGTTTCCTGTAAATTCTTGATAACAAATTCTGCGAAAGTAAATGTCAATCAATCGAAAATAAATTCTTCGAATGATCAAAGCTTTCGATTGTTCAATAAATAAATGATTCATTTCTATTTTGAAGATGAAGTGTAATTATACGTAATATTATACCAGGTGTCTCAGACCACCCGTACCAGCCTTTTATTTAGACAACGCTTCGTCGGATGTGACTGGGACAAAAAATTTTATTACCAAAATGAACCCAAGGAATCCACTGATGAATTTATTTTATGTACCCGGAACCGGAAGTAACTTTGAAATGTCAAACGGCAACATGGGTCGAGTATGGTATTAATTGATAGGTCTTTTTAAAAGAAACAACTTTTATTAAAATGTTTTTTTTTAAATTTTGCATAGTTATAACTATAAACGAAAAAAACTAAATTGAAAATTAGTTATCCATTCAACACTCAATTTCCTCAAGTAGGCTTTGCTTTTTTGTTATGTCAAAATAATTGACGTTCGTGAATATTTGAAGTAAAATAAATTATTATTTTCAAAGTATTGAATGTGTCAACATGGTTTTTACAAACCTCGAAGGTTTTGATATGCTGATGATGCGGATGTGAATGTGGCCAAAACTATCGCGCTGCTGAGCGAATTTATGGCGAGAGATACCCTCAACGAGCCAATTAGTCAAAAAATGTTGTTCGCCGCCTTGCAGAATGAGTTAAGACAACTGGTAAGCTACAGCCCAGCCACAACAAAGGTCGAAGTATCAGAACACGTGTACAAGATGAAAGAGCACCAGATATTGCTCATGCAATTGCTCTGGACCCGAACATCTCGACTAGAAGAATGGAAATCGATTCTGGAATAAGTCGCTCCACTGCTTGGTACATTTTAAAAACAAACAAATTCCATCCATATCATATCTCTCTACACCAGAAACTTGAAGAGCGGGATTTTCAAGATAGGTTTAATTTTTGTGAATGGTTGTCTCAAAAAAATTATAATTTCCATCACAACATTTTATGGACAGATGAAGCAACGGAGTTGTTAATTTACATAATGCTCACTACTGGAGTAATGAAAACCCTCATTGGTTAAGAGAAGTTGATAATCAACACGTGTGAACCCTTAATGTTTGGTGTGGTATTTTAGGAAACCAAATAATTGGTCCGCATTTTTTCGATGGTTTATTAAACGGAGCTAAATACGCTGATTTTTTAGAAAATAATCTTATTGACCTTCTAGATGACGTTCCATATGCGACACGTTTAACAATATATTTGCAACAAGATGGTTGTCCAGCTCATTACGCAAGAGTTTCTCGTCAAACCGTTGATCGCTTTTTCCATGGCCACCTCGTTCTCCTGACATAACGCCTGTTGACTTCTTCTTGTGAGGACGTATCAAAGACCTAGTCTATAAGGAGCTTCCAACCACGAGGGATAATATGAAGAAGAGGATACGAAATGTCTGCCGTTCACTTAGTGAAGATGAGATACTACGGGCCGTCAACGACGTTCGAAATCGGCTACAAAGATGCATTGATCAAGAAGGAAGGTAATTTGAACATACCATAGATAATTGAATAGTTGTTTTAATTATTATTGTCTTTACTATCACACTCTTATTTGAATTGTTGAATAAAATACTTTCAAACAATTGATATTTTTTAATTATTGTAAATATGCAAAATATTGAAAAAACATTTTAATAAAAGTTGTTTTTTTTTTTAAAGACCTACCAATTAAAACCATACTCGACCTATGTTGCCATTTCAAATCTTAAAGTTACTTCCGGTTCCGGTTACTTTCGGAATATTCCGGTAAAGAATAAATTCATTAGTGGATTCCTTGCGTTCACTTTGGTAATAAATTCTTTTGTCCCAGTCACATTCGACCAAGCGTTGTCGAAATAAAAGGCTGGTACGGTGGTCTGAGACACCCGATATTAACAAAGATTTTAATGACGTATGTATTAAAAATGATAATACCTACCAAATTTAATCTAAATGAACAATTAATAATAAAAATGGTAATAACAAATTTTGAGCAAAAATGTAATGAAATAACGTATAGTTGATGACATTGTTACTAACCATATTCTAAAGTTAAAAATAGAATATAAAATTAGGAAAATTGAACATAATTGCCGTTTATTTGGAGAAAATTAAGACAAAATCCAAAGAAAAAAAAATCGATAGTAAATTAAACAAAATTTTGAGTAACGGTAAAACATAGAGTGTAATGAAACTCAGTCATTATAAAAACTGCACTAAAATTTGATAATTTAGAAGACTTATCTGTAAGCAGAAGCATGGTCTGAATTGATTAATTAATTTCTCACAACCCGTGGTGAAACATTATTATATAATTTTGATTAATTAAAACACTTGGTTTTGTTTTTTTGTCGACAAATAAAAATAGTGAAACAGAACCAAATGTTTTAATTAACCAAAATTATCGTCTGAATTGTCCGAATTTTAAAAAGTTGGATGACATTTACCAAACATGAGGTTTGTCACATCTCGCGTGTACATTGCCGGGTTGAACGTCGAAGGGTTTCAACACCAATTCAGTTGGTCTAAAAAAGGTATTCAAATTGAATTATTTAAAACCCGAAAATAGACATGTGCGTGGAGAGCGCGGGTTAAAAATTTCACCTGCTCCTTAATTACCGATAAAACATTTGGCAGACTTTGTGGAATATATTAAAGGAGGATCCAAGGGTTAAAACTACCCCACGCCTAGACTAAACATAAACGTGTGCTTCGTCTGGCGGCCTGATGGTTTCAATCTGTCAATACATCCCGCCCTCGCCCGAGGGGAAAATCGGACTTAAGTCACAAAGATGCACATGCGGCCGACTTATCTAATCGCCTCCGTCCACTTATTATTATTAATGGATGTCGCCGAATTCAGCAGACCCCCAAGAACAACATGTGTCTCCTATAATCATCCAGACGCAGCACAAAAAAAATAATAACGACTGACCACTCAGACCTATGGTCAAATGCGAAAGTCGTCTCGTGAAAAAGAGAATCCGACACGCCAAACCATATGTCAAATAACACACGCATCTGAAGTGTTTCCACATTGTCGTAATAACACATCGCTTTGTTGCGCGAAGTGGTTAAGTATATGGACGTTTTCGTGTTACAATGGTTTCTTTCTATCCTGGGAGGGATATCGATAGCACGGAAGCGTCTGATGGTCAGGTAAAATTGTAACCTTCCATTAAATGATTTAAATTTCACTAGAGGCGTATTTAACATATATAAAGTCTCGTATGTAATTTACTTTAAATACAATTTAAACACATATTGTGGACATAACGATTTTATAATGGTTTTGAATTGAATTATAGAATAGGACTTTGGTTTGGACTGGTTGTTTGGGAACGTATTTATATACGTTAGAAATATATACGCTAGAAATAATTTCAGTATCGTGCGTGTGTGAATATTTTACAATGATTATTGTACAACTGGCAATCGCTTTGTCGATTTTGGTGAATCGAAGCGTTGATATAAAAATAATTTCATGTGATATAAAAGCATACGGTTTTGTAAAAAAATAATTGAAAATAGTAAAAATTGTTGTGATTAAATATGATACAGCATTTGTTCACATTTGCCTAATAAAATGCATTACCGTACTAAAAGTGATATAAGCCTAACCACCAGATAGGAAGACACTTAAGAGTGTAAATGTTTAAAATAATTTGCCTTATCAGAGTAATTTCAAGAGAATTTTTAAATAATTTTTTTGACACACAAATACATACCAACTATTTTACAAGTTGAAATTATTTTTTTTAATGGCGAAAAACGGATTTGAAAATTCAAATTCCAAAATCTGTAGATTTTATGTTTTTTTATTGATTTAACAAAAATGTGCAAATATCAAAATAAACCAATGAGTTTCACTTGTTTAAAATTACAACTTTTTATTTACGTATTATATTTTAAGGTTAAGGTGAACATCTGGAATGTTACAGAAACCTTCTTTTGGCTGTGAAATGATTATTATTCGGAAATGAGGGCAAATTTTCTTTATAATTAATTGCAAATCTACGCGCATTTTACCGCATCAATAATATTAATTGTCAAATTTTCGTAAAAACATAACCGAAAATGAGCAAAAACAATTTCATCAATTTCGATAATTGATACAAAAAAGTTACTATAGGCTTTCGTAAAAAAAATTCTTTATTATACAAAAAACGCCTTATTTACACCAAAACTACAATTAATCATTGCTTAGCAAAGGAGCCATAGCACTACCTTTAATTTCAAGCTCAGCGAGAATTTGTTATGTACAAGATCTTTATTCACACAATACATTTACATAGATACAAAATGAACATGTGTTAGTCATTCTGGGCTATCGACCATCGGTCTTTCTGCCCTGTTTTTTTTAAATTATTTCTAAGAACACTGATTCGTCGTTTTAAATGTTTAAACAAGGCCTGCGAAAGTTTGATGACCTTGAACGAAAGGTCAGATTAATAAAAAATCTTCGCCCTTTGTAAATCTTATACACGTAAACAGATATAGTGGTTATTATCTAAAGAAGTGTAATTTTTTAAGTCTTGATTAGTTTGGGTGGTATCGGTCGTTTTTCAATTTTTGGTTGTTTTAAAATGCATCCAACTATAAGATATACAAAAAAAACAATTTATTAATTATTTGTGTAGTTTTCCTCGAAGAATTCAGTGACGTCCTCATTATTTTATTATTTTCGTAGCGCTTCAATTTGGAAATTGCACGTCCTTAACCCCGTCTTTTCCATATTAATTTTTGCAAATGAAAAAAATATATTTTTTCTGAAATTCTTGATTTAATACCACATTCTAACTAAAGAAAATTAAATAAAAAAATGTCTCCCTATTTTTTAGAAAACAAGATAATGACTCCATACGAGTCCTTGCGAAAACGGTACAAAAAAAAATCAAAACACAGATTACGGGGACCTGATAAAAGATAAAGAAAGAAATGGTTATAGTTGCTTTAAACAAATATAAAAACAATTTGAACTGTAAATTTTGCAAATTTTACTCTAAATCGCTTCTTCTTAAATTTTCTAACGAAACTGTAAATATTCCTAGCCTAGATTGTTAAAATCTGGCCCTTTAAGCGAACTGTAATTAAGTTAATTTTGAAGAATTATGGAATTGAAAACTACTAATCACCATCTAATATTGGTGTGTTAATTCGAAACACTCACAAATTTGTTGTTTTTAAAACATATATTCTAAATTCACATTTCGGCGTCTCAAATGGATTGCTAAATTCCGTAAATGTCGTTAAAATTGCAGCAAATAATAATTTTCAGCTGCTGCTTCTTGTTCCCGCAGCAATAATAAAGCGAAATAAAGACCATATTCACAATTTTATGGTTAACACACACTTATCACCTGCTCCGAACTCAGTGATAAAACTGAACTTTACTTTTCGACTGACGTCATTCGAAACTCGATCGGTGATAGAAACAGAATCGGAAACTTGCGTGAAGTGAAAAGTTTTCGATGACAATCGAAAACTTTTCGAAAGTGATAAAAACAGAATAGGGTCCATTGTGAATTTTTTTTAAGAAGCACCTGAGATCTACTTACCTACTACGTGCGAAAACATATTAATATTAAATCAGCAGAAATGTTAAATTGATTTAAATTTCGAATACAAATTACTTTTCTGTTATTTTATTATTTTCCTAGGTCCGTAAGTAAAAAATTGCCGATTGTCGACCTTCAACCCCCATTTTCAGGGATGCACCCCATCCCTCGGCGGCGGGAGTGAGTTTTTCGAAAAAAAAAAAAAATTTCCATTCGATGATGCGCGATCGCCAGTCCTATCGATTCTGCCCGGTCCCGCCCCTCTCGCGCGCCCCCTTCGACCGGCGCGAATTTTGAAAATAAAAAAACGTTTCCGAATATTTAGGACAGCTCGCATGCTCGCCACGAGGAGGCGGATACAATTTTTGAATTTTAAAAAAGATTTAGAAAATTTGGTCATAAGCGTTTTTTGAAATTCAACCCCCTTCAACCCCCTTCAACCCCCTTCAACCCCAAACCCCTCAAATTTTAGGTAAAAAAAAATTGAGCGGCAATTTTTTGATCAAATTTTTACCATAGTCTCTGCTTATTAAAAGAAGCTCCTATAGTAAATTTGATGAAATTTTATCTCCCCGTTTCGGAGCTAGTGCGCAAAATACGTGATACGATACTTCTTCCGGGGACGTATTTTTTTCTTTTAAATTCAGAAAGTTGAAATTTTCAGGGATCGCAGAGGATACAAATGGCTTTCATTGGGATTTTATTTAAAATTTTTAAGACATCCCATACCCTTCCAACAAAGATATGATGCTATATCTCTAAAACGGGTGTAGGTAGCAAGTTGAAATTTTCAAAAAAAATATTCAAAAATAAGATCAATACAATTTTAACCCGCTGCCATCAACACTTCACAAACGAGTTGCCACCCCCTCATTTTTAAATTTTGTTTTTAATTTAATTTTTTTTTCAGAAAGGCGCACGGGTCCTCTGGAGGCTCGCGAAATCCACGATTTCATAAATCACTCCTGGACTCCGGGGTGAATTTTTGAAAATCGATTTTTGAGAACGCAGAGGTTTGCGCCGAATGCCACTCCTCCCTGGATTTTTGAGTTGGAAGATTGGGATATGGGTCAAAAAATCCCCAATGCATCGGGACACAACGGCCACTTATGCAGACTCGGGAGCTCTTCTCCGTTCGCGAGCTGCAACCCTTTCTCTGCAGGGGTCGGTTCATCCGTGTTTCGTGAGCGAGGGCGGTATCTTCACAGTCACGACTCCAATTTTCATAGAGTTTTGTAGAACGAGTTCCTCTCTACATTTTATATCTCTTCGCTTTTTGATATCTCTAACCCTGAAGGAGTCATTCAGAGAAAACCACCCCCGGTTTCAATAAAAAATTCTAGAGCGACCATTTTTAATCTCACGTGAGAAATTTAAACGACTGAGTATTTAGAATAACATTTTGCGTCGAAAAGGTTAGAACCATATTTTTCGTAGGGTGCATCGTTTACGATCTACGGACGATTTTTAATTATTTTCTTTTAAGTTTTTTTTGTCCGATCCAAAATCTGATTAGACCACTGGAAAGCGCTTTTCAAGCCGAACAGAAAATCTCAATGATTTTTTTTTTGGTCAGACCCCTCTTTCTAATTTTAAAAATGAATTAAACTTTTATTTATTTTGCCGGTAAATATTTTCGATCGTTTTTAATAATTTTTTTGTTTATTTTTAAGTCACGATTCTAACAACGGATCATTGCACTATTGTGTGTATGTAAAAAAAACTTGAAATTTTTAAAATCGCCCAGTTATTAACCGAGATATGAATATATGAATTATTGTTGTTTTGAAATGTTGAAAATATTTCCCCTAAAAGTCAATTTAAAAAAAAAATACTTCCGGGAGGGTTAGCACAATGAAATTTTAGTAAATCGTTAAGCATTCCATTTGAAGCACATCCTCAAAGTTTGGTAACATGTTCATCACCCCTTCAGCTGGGTTGTCAAAAATGAAAATTACGTTCGAATTGTATATACAGTGGGCGCCTAAAGTATGGAATATATTCAGTAAAACCGAAATAAAATATTTTTAGAAAACATTTTCAGTCGTCATTTGTTTTTGAGTAATGACGTCATCCACTTTGTTTTTAAATGATAACCCCCTATTTTTGTTCTTGATTTTAAGAGATCTTTTCATTGTCGAAATGGCAGTATAAAATATTGTCATCTTACATAAGAAAGTAAGTAAATGACAATTGAAGGTGAGAACTTGATATCTAGAGTTTTCGCAAAATGATCTTGTTCCAGCGTTTTTTTTTCAAACAACAATCTTGAACTTCTTGAACTTCCATAGATACAATATGGTTTCAGCAAGACTTCGCATGCCCCCACTATGCGCGTTTTTTTGTTTTTGTTTCTTTCTTGTTTTTGTTTTTTTTTGGTAGAAATTCTTCTTGAATATTTTGAATATTTTCCAGGCTAATTCTGCGTATTCATCTCTTTTGTGGGCTATTCTATCGGTCATCGCCTGCCAATCCACCTATTCGTAATGAAATTGTCAAAAAACGCGCATAGTACGTGGTTGCGCCGTCTTGCTGAAACCACATTGTATGTATGGAAGGTTAAGATTATGTTTGTTTGGAAAAAAGCGCTGGAACAAGTTCATTTTGCAAAAACTCTAGATATCAAGTTATCACCTTCAATTGTCATTTACTCGAAAAATGTCTCATGTAAGATGGTAATATTTTTATACTACCAGTTCGACAATAAAAAGATCTCTCAAAATCAAGAACAAAAATAGGGGGCTGCCATTTAAAAATAAAATGGATGACGTCATTACTTAAAAACAAATGACGACTGAAAATCGACTTTCATGCAAAAATGTGTATTTTTATAAAAGAAAATCGACGTGTTCGAGGATTTTTTCCAAAAATATTTTATTTCGATTTTACTCACTATATTCCCTACTTTAGGCGCGCACGATATATCGAGAGCACAAAAAGCCATTGATGCAAAGGTAAAACTTCCGCTTCGCAATGGGTTCAAATTGCGAGTGTTGAAGCTTTCTTTTTTTATAGTTTTTTTTTAAATCCATGTGTATTTAAAAATTCATAACGGATATTGCCGCTAAATATTTTTGATCGTTTTACAATAAATTTTTTTTAATGGTGATTTATTTTTTAACTCGACATTCCCGAAATTCATCAGCGGGGGTGTAAAAGGGAAAAAAAATCAACTCAAATGTCAGATTTTGTAATAAATATTGAAATGAAATCGAAAACATATACAAAATTCTTACATAAAGTGCATATTTTTAAAAATTATGATTTTCCCCAGTTTCAAACTGCCTAAAACGATCCAAAATCATGTTTTTCTCTTCATTACTGCCGATCGAGATGACCTGTTTAGGCAACTATGAAGAGGCATGGATTAAGTAAATTTGATCGTCCCAATAATCCTCCTGAGGTCTTCAGGGCCTTTTTTCAAAATTATAGATAACAATTCGTAAAGCCTTCCCTACACATCTTGGATGATTTAAAATTATTTTGTCCTCTTCATTGAAGACAGCTCTATAACATTTATTCTTTGAATTTTTTCGATTTTTCTAATCGTTCGCGAGTTATGATTTTTTTATGTTTTAGGGCACCATATCATTTTTCATCGAGTCGGAAATTTGAGTGAAAATCGCATGGCATGGATTTGGTTGAAATTTTCTTACCGGAAGGGTTGAAATGTGGCAAGCGTTTTGTCTCTGCGGGCCCCTGTTACTGTGCCCTGGCTCGAGAAATCAGCGATACATGCGTTTCTCTCGAGAGTCTTGCTGCCTTTAGTTTTGAAACTAAAGAGCCTGTCAAAGCAATTTTTTGATCTGTTGCCCCCATAAGAAGATATGATTTTTCAAAATTTGACTAAAATAATTACAGCAATTTTGATATTTATTTCAACGATGTATTTTTTGCATCTTAAGAGGATGAGTTGAAACGATTAAAGTCAGTAGAGAGTACGACTTGCTTTCATCAAAAAAAATTTCAAATTTTTTGGAACAGTCAAATTCCAATTTTTCGATCGTCAAATTTTCGGGAGGTTGGAATCCGACTTGCAGTCACCTCCTCGTAGTGGATTGTGGGTTGTTTTCTTTTTATATATAAAAAAAAAATAAGCGAAAAGCTGCATCGAAAAATTAGTCATTTTTTTGTCTTATTTTTTATATTTTTAATTGAAAAAAGAAACTTGAAGACATTAATACTTTTCCAAAATTTACAGATGCGTTTAGGTATTCAAAATGCAACTATCGCACACCCAGGCCAAGTCAAACTTTAAAATCAATTTTCGCTTATATAAAATTCCTTCGCCCTAATGCACATTACAATATTCATAGGTCACGGCGATTAATTTCTTTTTGAAACATACTGTATTTTTCTTATATTAGTTATTAGTATAATTTGTTGATAAGAAATGTTGCAGAATAACGAAATTTCATATTGATTTAAGCGAAATATATTCGTAAATTTGTGATTTGCACATTAGAGACAAGTATCTATTGCAACAACTACTTTCCCGGCTAATACATTTTTTGAACAACTATTGTAAAGTGCGTAACAGACTTATATTTTCATTCGGAACGACTACTTAATGTAACGACTACTTAATGTATTCGAGTGTAACAATTACAAATATAGTTGTTACTTTAGATTTAATTTTATCCAGATGACTATCTTGCGATCCGTAATTTTATCGTGAAATATGCATTCGATTTCGTAATCAAGCGTTGACACGGTGTAATCATACTTGCAGATTGACTCGCAAGTTTTTAAGGTATTAGATAACGTGTTTAATTTAAGTGAGGCCAGGCCGACGATGGTTGGTTTTCTCTTGGGACACGAAGGAGTGACTGCGACTGTTAAAGATGATGCTATGACCACATTAGCATTGAATGTGGTGACGTCAGACAGGCGAGTCAGGTCACTATTGTCCGTCTCTGCACGCCTGCTAACGTCTACTCACGAGATTCGTGCTAACTGTCAATTGGTCAGGTCAACATCGGCTATAGATATATACAATTTACATCATGACTTTACACTTTACACTAGCTTTAAGGAGATTATACTCCTGAAAAAATTCCATATACACATTCATATTAATGACTCGCCATGTATAATACACGTCAATTTTACTTTACGTGCTGCATAATCCCGACGTTTACAATATTTATATTGATGCATGTATTGTGGAAGTAGTAAAAATGACGAATTGTGATGTAACCTACATTGGGAAGTAGTGGTGGTACAGGATAGGAGTTTCGAAGTGCGGGACGTCTCGTGCGGCCTTTTAAAAGAACCGATCATTTCAATTACCGGTGTAAATATAACTTGTAGCATTTTAATTATGTTGTAAATCCGTGTCAAACTGTTAAGCGTGTATAAATATAATTAATAATAGTTAAGGACAAAATGACCCAGTGCATGGGGAACCTTTGACACGCTTGAACCCGCGCAGTGCGCACTTCTAATTACAGAAACACATACCTGCAGGCGATACTTCGTCCGCTCTTTAATTATAATTTATTACTTTTCTCTCCATAATCATCAAACTTTGGATGTTATTTCAAAAAAATATTAATTACACAGACTTGTTTTACTAATTAAATACCATATAACAATATGCACGCGAGATAAAACAGTATGCAAAAATTCATATGTATAAAACAAAGCTATTAAATTATTATCAATATAGGGATAAATTAAACTCAATTTTCTATGTTTTATACCATTATTGCAAGTGAATTTGTTGAAAACACACAAAGTTATACACGGTGTATTTGGAATAACGAACAGACTCGCAACCACAAAGAGATTATATTATTTTTAAACAATATTCGCAATTATTTTGTTTATAACTGTAACAAAAAGCCCGCAATTAATTATTAAAGTTAATGAGTCAAAATAAGCAACATGTTTGGGGGCAGTGGTAATGTGACCTAATTTTTAAACGGCATCGGCTTTAGATATCGAATTACAACAAGCGCGTAGGAAATATCTGAGTGCTCTTTAATGAACTTTATCTTTTACAAAAAAAAAACGTTGCGATAACACTTCAAATTTCGTAGGCAAGAAATCGGATCTCGCGTTTTAAATAAACAAACACACATTCCATGCAGACCTAATTAAATGAGAAAAGCATCGTTTCTCAAAATGTTTAAAAAACCTCGAAAAAATAGGAAAATTCAAAAAAAAAATTCGAATAAATTGGCGTGGACAAATAAAAACATTATTTGGTAAAGATCTAAATTTATTTCGGCTTCCCATTGAACATACTAAAAGTCCCCGTCAAAATCTGTTGCGCTCGAGCCACCATCTTAGAAAAAAGTTACACTTTTTCATTTTTTTGCCTATAACTTGGTAACTATAACTGATACGAAAAAATAGTTTGAATAAAAAATACAGTTTATTAAATTGCCTATAATAAAAGCATATTAACATTTTTTTATCTTCAATCCTTTAGCTGCAATCCGACCTTGAGTAGCAAAATGAATTATATTTTTGCCCACGATTTGCCTTTTTCGTCTCCGTAAATTGTAAAATCGGTAAAATATATATATTTTTTAATTCATTCCCTGAAATTACAAGGAGATAGAAAGAGAGAGAGAGAGAGAGACGGACAGACAGACAGGAAAGAATTATTTACTTCACGACGGAAAGGGTAAAATTTAGATTTTGCGATTTGCGAAAAATATTAATAAGTTGCGTGAAACTAAACAAAAATATAAACAATTTTTATCGACTTAAAACTTGCAAGAGTTATTCAAAATACACCCTTAATTATGATTCTTAAAAAAGCATAAACACCCTTTCCCTAGATTTTGAAATAAATTGATACAAACAGAGCGTAAATTTGCGAAAAATATCAATAATTTTCGTGACTCGAAAAAAATACAAACACAATTGCTATCGACTTAAAACTTGCCAAAGTTACTCAAAATACACCCTAATTATGATTATTTAAAAAACATAACCACCCTTTCTCAAAATTTCGAAATAAATTTTTGTAAACGGAGCGTGAAATTGCGAAAAATTTCAATAATTTTCGTGACTCGAAAAATATTTAAAGACAACGCTATCGACTTAAAACTTACCTAAGTTACTCAAAATACACCTTAAATTATGGTTATTTAAAAAAACATAAATACCCTTTACCTAAATTTTGAAATAAATTTATGCAAACAGAGCGTAAATTTACGAAAAATATCAATAATTTTCGTGACTCCAAAAATTTTTTAAGACATTTGCTATCGACTTACAACTTGCCAAAGTTACTCAAAATGCCCTCTAAATTATAATTATCTAAAAACATAAATATTATTTACCTAAATTTTGAAATATATTTATGCAAATGGAACGTAAATTTGAGAAAATTTTCAAAAACTTTCGTGACTCGAAAAAAATATAAAGACAATTACTTTCGACTTAAAACTTGCCAAAGTTACTCAAAATACAACCTAAATTATGATTATTTGAAAACCATAAACACCCTTTTCCTAAATTTTGAAATAAATTAATGCACACTGAGCGTAATATTGCGAAAAATTTCAATAACTTTCGTGACTCAAAAAAAATATAAAAACAATTTATATCGACTTAAAACTTGCCAAAGTTACTCAAAATACAACCTAAATTATGATTATTTGAAGAAACCATAAACACCCTTTTCCTAAATTTTGAAATAAATTAATGCAAAGCTTAAATTTGCGAAAACTATCAATAATTTTCGTGACTCGAAAAAAATTTAAAGACAATTGCTATCGACTTAAAGCTTGCCAAAGTACTCAAAATATACCCTAAATAATGATTATTTAAAAAACATAAACATCCTTTCCCTAAATTTTGAAATAAATTTATGTAAACCGAGCGTTGTAGAAATCTTTTGTGTGCCCACTGCATAGATGTTTGCTACGTTGATGGATGCCGGTGATACAACCACGTCTCATCACCAGTTATAATTTTCCAGAAGATGTCTAAATCATCTGCTGAAGGCGTCAATTTTCTTCACAAATTTCTCGCCTATACAGCTTTTGTTCTGGAGTGAGGAATTTTGGAATCCAATGTGCCCAAATCTTCATACCGAATTTTTAAGGATCTTGCCTCTGATATTCCCACTTCATTGGCAGTTATGGAAACCTTCATCCTCCGATCTGTCGAAACCAAATACTCAAGTTTTTTTCCTTGGTTCGTGCTTCCGCAGGCCTATTGCATCTTGGGTTATCTTGGATTAATTCTCCTCCCCATCAAAATTCTTACACCAAAACCTTTCTGTGCAAATGTGCAACAAAACTTTACGCAGTTTTTTTTATTCATATCTCATATTTGATGGGTTGGCGACTCTTGATATAATCTAATATCCCGGAAAACTTATCATTCATTTTTTAAAAGGCCTGGGCTGGACTTAGGTAGTGGATATTTGTAGGGTTATATAATAAGTTTAGTTTAGTTGTTGAATGTTTTTTTCTTTCGATCGGGAAAAATCAATATTAGTCCAGTTAAATTAGACCAATTTTTGACAAGTAAAAACATTAATCGGTAAAGATCTAAATTTTGGTATAGATGCTTATTACGTCTTCCCATTTAGCATGCAAAAAGTCCCCGTCAAAATCTGTTGCGCTCGCGCCACCTCAAAATTATAAAAATTCCCAAAACGTTATTACCCTAGGAATTAGTTCTAAAAATAATCTATTTTTGCTAAAATGAAAAACAAAACACGTACCCCAGTTGAAAACTAAATGCCAATACTCTAAACGTGAATTGAAGTAAGCGAAATTTGCATCTCAACTTTAGAAATATTCTCAAAAAATTATCACCTTAGGAATTAGCTTCAAAATCTGCAAATCTACTGTAAATAAATGTATTTTCGTGATACTAGAAAATAGTCATCGTAACCAAGATGGTAACAAAATGGCAACATCACAAAAGTGAATTTTCGTGGATGAAATTTGCATCTCAAAATTAGAAAAAAATTTAAAACGTTATTACCGTAGGAATTAGCTTCAAATTCTAAAAATATACTCAAAATTAATCTATTTTTGTTGTAATGAAAGAAAAAATAACACACGCCAGTTGGACATAAAATGGCAACACTCTATACGTGAATTGGAGTCAGCGAAATTTGCATCTCAACTTTAGAAAAATTCTCAAAAATTATCACCTTAGGAATTAGCTTCAAAATCTGCAAATCTTCTCTAAATGAATGTATTTTTGTCATACTAGAAAATAATCATCATAATCAAGCTGTAAACAAAATGGCAGCACCACAAAAGTGAATTGGTATAGATGAAATTTGCATCTCAAAATTAAAAAAAATCTCAAAACGTTAATACCGTAGGAATTAGTTTCAAATTCTAAAAATAACCTCAAAATTACTCTATTTTTGCTATAATGAAATTGAAACCAAATTATCCCAGTTGAAAATAAAATGGCAACACTCAAAACGTGATAAGGAGTAAGCGGAATTTGCATCTCTCAAAATTCTCAAAAAATTATCACCTAAGGAATTAACTTCAAATTCTGAAAATCTACTCTAAATTAATGAATTTTTGTCATACTAGAAAATAATCATCATAATCAAGCTGTAAACAAAATGGCAGCACCACAAAAGTTAATTGGTGTAGATGAAATTTGCATCTCAAAATTTAAAAAAATCTCAAAACGTTAATAGCGTAGGAATTGGTTTAAAATTCTAAAAATAACCTCAAAATTAATCTATTTTTGCTATAATGAAATTGAAAAGAAATTATCCCAGTTGAAAATAAAATAGCAACACTCTAAACATGATATGGAGTAAGTGAAATTTGCATCTCTCAAAATTCTCAAAAAATATCACCTAGTTAACTTCAAATTCTGAAAATTGCTCTAAATTAATGTATTTTTATCATACTGGAAAACAATTAATTCTCATAACGTTATTATCGTCGGAATTAGCCTCAAATTCCAAAAATATACTCAAAAATAATCTATTTTTGCTACAATGAAAGAAAAAACAACGCACCGTAGTTGGAAATAAAATGACAACACTCTAAACGTGAGTAAGCGAAATATTCATCTCAACTTTAGAAAGATTCTCAAAAAATCATCATCTTAGGAATTAACTTCATATTCTGAAAATTTACTGTAAATAAATGTATTTTTGTGGTACTTGAAAATAGTCATCGTAACCAAGATGGTAACAGAATGGCAAGATCACAAAAGTGAATTGCCTTGGATGAAATTTGCATCTCAAAATTTGAAAAAAATTTAAAACGTTATTACCGTAGGAATTAGCTTCAAATTCTGAAAATATACTCAAAATTTATCTATTTTTGCTGTAATGAAGAAAAAATAACACACCCCACTTGGACATAAAATGGCAACACTCTAAACGTTAATTGGAGTAAGCGAAATTTGCATCTCAACTTTAGAAAAATTCTCAAAAAATTATCATCTTAGGAATTAACTTCATATTCTGAAACTGTTCTCTAAATGAATGTATTTTTGTCATACTGAAAAATGATCATCGTAACCGAGCTGGTAACGAAATGGCAACACCACAAATGTGAATTGGCCTAGAAGAAATTTACATCTCAAAATTAGAAAAATTCTCAAAACGTTAATACCGTAGGAATTGGTTTCAAATTCTGAAAATGCAGTCAAAATTAATCTGTTTTTGCTCTAATGAAAGAAAAACAACGTATCCCAGTTGAAAACAAAATGGCAACATTCTAAACGTGAATTGGAGTAAGCGAAATTTGCATCACAAGTTTAGAAAAATTCTCAAAAAAATTATCACCTTAGGAATTAACTTCAAATTCTGAAAATCCACTCTAATAATAATAATAATAATAATAATAATAATAATAATAATAATAATAATAATAATGCTTTATTAATCCACATAAATCAAACGATATTGGACAAGTCAGTGTAACATTTTGTCCTTACAAAAACATTACAAAAGAAATTCATCTATTCTATAGAATACATTGTGTAATAAATATATTTTTAATTGTTTTTTAAATTCACTATAAACTTCAATATCTTTAAGATAACTTGGTAATTTCTTATACATTGTTATACAATTATATTTCGGCCCTCTTTCATACAAGGCGGTGTCATGCCCTACAACAGTAAGACTATTTCGATGTCGGGTACCGTAGTTATGAAAATTTGCGTTTGTTTCAAAGAAATGCATGTGTTTTTTTACAAACAAACAAATTCTAAATATGTATATACATGGAAATGTAAGTACATTGTATTTGGAAAATATTGGCTTACATGAGTCTCTGGATGAAGTACCATCTATTAAACGTAATATTCTTTTTTGAAGAATAAAAGTCCTACTCGTTATGGCAGATTTTCCCCAAACAATTATATTGTATGACATGTATGAATACGCAAGCGCATAATAAATTTCAAATAAATTATTAATACCTAGGGTATGTTTTAATTTTAAAATTGCATAGTAGGCTTTATTAAGTTTGCTACAAACAAAATCTATATGAGTACTCCATGAAAGTTGGGAGTCAAGATGTATACCTAAAAATTTTATGTCCTTAGAAATGTCACCGTCTTTTACATATTCCGGTATCTTAGAATTGTAAAAATATATACATTCAGTCTTATTTTGGTTTAAAATAAGACTGTTCTTATCACACCAAACTTTCACTTCATACAATATTATTTGAATTTTATGTTTTAGTGCGTTTGGGTCAGTGGACGACACAATTACTGACGTATCGTCAGCGAAGTTAATTAATTTACCGCAGCTAATATGATTGGTTATATCATTTATATAAAGCAAGAATATCAAAGGGCCTAAAATCGACCCTTGCGCCACACCTGTGTGTATATTATGTACATTTGAATCAGAGCTGTTGCATTTTACATAAAATTTTCTGTCGCTCAAAAAAGACACTATAAAGTTCAAAAAATTCTCACGCATACCTAGCTTTTCTAATTTATATCTAACAAATTCGATGTTAACCGTGTCAAATGCACGAGTTAGATCAAATAATAGCACTGCTACACAATGTTTCGCATCCAATTCTGTACTGACATGTTCTACCAGTTGATATGATGCTGTTTCCGTTGATAGGGACTGCCTAAAGCCATGTTGTGCTGTTGATAACAATTTGAACTTGTTTAGGTAACACCACAGATGCTCACTTGTGACACTTTCAATTATTTTAGACACAACACTTAACAAGGAAACAGGTCTATAATTCTTCTTTAAAGTTCTATCTTCTTTCTTGAAAATTGGTATGACGACTGCTACTTTTAAACATGCTGGAAATATTCCTTCTTCAATTGATTTATTTATTAGGTATGTTAATGGTTCCGCTACTTCGATTGATACCGACTTTATCAGAGACGTTGTAAGTCCATCGTGACCTGTGCTCTTTTTACTTTTTAATCTAAATATTGCTGACTGAACTTCATTTGCATCTACAGGAAGAAATACAAAAGTATTTGGAAATTCCATGCATCCTGTACAATTTGTTGAAATATTTGTTCCAAAATGTTGTACTAAACTTTCGTACACTACATTTGAAAAATATTCGGCCATTGCATTCGATATGTCTACTGGTTCAGTAAGAACATTCCCATTGTCTATTATTTTATCAATTTTATTTACCTTTTTCCTACCAAGTTTGGTGTTAACTAATTCCCAAATTTTTGCTGGTTTGTTCGAAGACTCCTGAATAATATTTTCATAATACGTATTCTCTGTTGCTGCTAAAAGGGTCTTGTAGTCTCGTTTCCTGGTTTTATATAATGTCGTAAAATATTCGCATTTGAAATGTTCTTTTAACCAAAAGAAATCATTTAATTCATTTCTCGCCATTCTGATTTCATTTGTTAGCCATGGTGGATGATTTTGGTTTATATATTTAAATTATTGTATTTTTGTCATACTAGAAAATAATCATCATAACCACGATGGTAACAAAATTTCAACACCACAAAAGTGAATTGGCGTGGATGAAATTTGCATCTCAAAATTGGAAAAATTCTTAAAACGTTATTACCGTAGGAATTAGCTTCAAATTCTAAAAAATATTCTCAAAATGAATCTATTTTTGCTGTAATAAAAACAAAGGACCGCAATTGAAAATAAAATGGCAACACTCCAAACGTGAATTGGAGTAAGCGAAATTTTGCATCTCAACTTTAAAAAAATTTTCAAAAAATTATCACCTTAGGAATTAGCTTAAATTCTGAAAATTTACTCTTAATTAATGAATTTTTGTCATACTGGAAAATAATAATCGTAACCGAGCTGGTAACAAAATGGCAACACCACAAAAGTGAATAGGCGTAGATGAAATTTGCATCTCAAAATTAGAGAAATTCTCGAAACGTTATTACCACAGCAATTAGTTTCAAATTCTAAAAATTTACTCATATTAATCTATTTTTGGTGTAATGAAGGAAAAAAACAACGTACCCCAGTTGAAAATAAAATGGCAACACTCTAAACGTGAATTAGAGTAAGCGAAATTTGCATCTCAACTGTGGAAGAATTCTCAAAAAATTATCATCCTAGGAATTAGCCTCAAATTGTGAAAATCTACTTTGAATTAATGTATTTTCATTATACTGGAAAACAGTCATCGTAACTGATCTGGTAACGAAATGGCAACACCACAAAAGCGAATTGCGGTAGATGAAATTTACATCTCAAAATTAAAAAAATTCTCAAAACGTTATTACCGCAGGAATTAACTTCAAATTCTTAAAACATACTCAAAATTAATCTATTTTTGCCGTAATGAAAGAAAAAATAACGTTTGTTGGAAACAAAATGGCAACACTCTAAACGTGAAATGGAGTAAGCGAAATTTGCGTTTCATTGTGATAAAAACTTTTAAAAAAAATTATCACCCCAAGAATTAGCTTTAAAATTTCTCTATATACTCAGAATCGATGTATTTTTACGGTATTGAAAAACAATCGTCGTACTCGAGCTGAAAACAAAACCGCAGCACTTCAAACGCGAGTTGTAGCAAAATTGCATCTCACGATTTCGCAAATTCTTAAAAAATCTTCAAAATTAGCCTTTACGTTTTTTCACTTTATCTGCACAAAAAACGACACACCTTAGCAGGAAACAAAACAGCAACACTCAAATCGACGAAGAATTGAAAAATTGCATCTCACGGTTAGAAAAATGTTCACCCTAAAATTAGCTTGAAAATCTTCACATGTTTATTTATTTATAAATGGGAACTTCTTATTAGCAATAATGCAACAAAATACATATTTAAATGAACTGAATACACTCAGAGTTATATTTTTGGCACTTTAGAAAATAATCGTACTATTAGAGATACAAAATAGTATATTAAATTAAAAAACGAGATCAATAAGCGCGATTTTTTCGCACGCGTCCAAGTTTAGAGAAGTTTTCTAATGGACAAGTGCGAAAAAAGGCCTTATGAACGAGTTTTTTAAAGTATTTTTTCTATTTTGCCCCTTTTATTCCATTTCTAAATCAACAAATCGCCCATACATATTTAGAAAATTGTATGGTGGTTGGTAACACTGATAATTGACATTTCAAATTGAAATTAGTTTGCGATTTTCATGATGATCCTCAAAACTATCTCGACGAAAATTTAGCACATATTCACACCTCTGAATTTCAACGGTGCCAACCTTGAACAATTAAATTATTAAAGCACTCTGCGAGCCATTAACGAACCCATATGAGTGCGTTAATGACGCAAAATAGAAAAAAAATGTTAATTAGCTTTTTTGTAGACTTAATTTTTTAACTGAAATATTTTTTCGTATCAGTTATAGTTGCCGAAATATAGGCAAAAAAACTGAAAAAATGTACCTTTTTTCCAAGGTGGCGGCTCGAGCGCAAGAGAATTTGACATGTTCAATGGAAAGCATCTATACTAAAATTCAGAGCTTTACCGATTAATGTTTTATTTTTTCTAATTTGACTGGACTATATAAGTGACTTTCCCTACTATTTTAAGGGCTAGAACAGGCTGACACGTCAATAAAAACACATATATAATAACTGTATAATATTTCGACACTATTAGATTTCCTTCCCACAAAATTCGTCGAATACGATGCCTATAACCGTGGATTTCCACACTACTGTCCTCCACCTTTACCTCTAGATTTCTACATGGCTGCTTTTCTGAAGACAAACTTAAGACAGTACGAATCGAATTAAATCAGGACGCAGGCAAGCAAATTCGGACCCGAAGTGTTGCAGCATTTTTTTTTTTTATTAAAAAGCTTTCAAATCGATACAGGTACACAAATTCAATTATATACACGAAATGAAGATACGTCCCACCCCAACAAAGGAATCAACCAGGCAGACTGCACAAACATCTCCAATCAGCCGATAAATAATGAGTCTAATTTAACGCCCCAATAAATTAATTCAATTTATTTATGCTAAGCACGTGTTTATTTCCCATCTAATTGCTTCAGAGAATTAGTTAAAAGAAAAGAAACATATTTTCGAATTCGGTTTTTTAGGTCTGTTTTAAAAATTGTAATTATTTCAATTTGATCGTTTTTCAAGGCTGATGCGAAATGAAAGGGTAGACCTCGCCGGATCGTGTTTTGGGCCGAGCGTGGTTTCGGGCTGTGCACACGAATGCTAATTTTTGCTTCAGATTGCTATGAATGGCAGAAACGATTGGGAGTTATTATTTCATCATTGATTGGTAAACATTTCCATTTCTAATTATACACTTTATTATGACAAATGAATATTCTCTAAAGTGCTTGATATTTATGTCAGTGATTCGATTGTAAGTTGGAGAGGGAACGAAATACAAAAAAATGTATTTTGTTAAAAAATTACATATAAGCTGGTGTTATTTTATGAATATACAGGATTGTTTCAAAGTAATCCAATTAAACAGTGATCATAACTGGTCATCAGGCGCGTAGACGGAATTTATTTTCGGGGGGATTATAATTTTTTTTATTTATTTTTCGAAAATCCGAACAGTGTCCGGTAACAATTAACCCGGATTATCGACGCTCTACTGAATTATTAACTTCACGAAAAATATAAAACGGTATTTGCTGCAGTACAGTCCCTAAGATCCCTAGATGGGAATTGAAGAAACGCTGTTCATAATTACACAGCGGTTTCTTGATATAAGCGCACTTGATTCGTTCATTTTTGACACATGTCGCCAATTTAATTAATTTCATTGATATTTCATAACTGTCAGAAATTAACAATATAAAAGATTTCTATGTATTTATGTAAAAGAATTGTGTAAATGATCTCATTTTTTCTTTCGTTTTTATAATGTAACAAAATTTATGATTATGATTATTATTATTTATTTTTTATCAAACAGCTTTAATTCATTTAAAATCTAAATATCTATTGACTTAAATTATGTTTTCTTTTCAATAGCATATTCTCGAACTGTACACAAAACGATTAACATGCGCGACTCGAATATATCATGCAAGACCTCGTAAAACTGAACTCCCCAAGAAATTGTATTTATGATTAACCACCAATAAAATATTACAACAAGAGAGAGAATATTCAAGGTGTAATATTTACTCGCATAAATTCCCACTGTAGTACTAAATCGGTCTATATTTTCTTATCACTGACCGGTTCACTAATCTTTTTGGGTTAATTTGAATTCAACCGAGAAATTCGACGTGCGCTCTTTTTTTTTGTTTCACACGCACCTTATTTAACTTAATTTAATTGTATCGATTTCCGCGTAGCTGTTTCAATACCACTGGAAATCTGATCGATCTAAATTCTGAGAAAATCCGTGTGGGAAAGTGCCGTTAAAGTTTTAAAAATAAAGTCTGTTCCTTCATTGAAATTAAAAACTGTCCGCATAGGTAGGTTAAGTACGACGTGTGCCTGCGCATAAATGCATGTATAATGTTGTGCTAATTCTGACATTATTCTATCGCTATTACAGTATGCATATGTTTTCTTTAAAAATATATTTGAAAAATAAGTCAGTATCATATTTAGGCCTGACGACAGGGTATAGTACATTTCACATCAACGGCTAAAATAATGACAACAATACATAAACAATTTACAACAGACAGATGTCATTACAGAAACAAAAACTGTACATGTTTGTTTCAACAAAATCGTATGAAAGTAAACTTGATCATTTTCATATCAAATTGAAATTGTTAATTTTCATTACTTTCAATAAACTTGAATAACAAGAACTTTTTATATTCAAGCAACCGAAAAAACACGTTAAAACTAAAAATTTCCAAAAAAAATTCAAAATACTGAGTGACCCTAGTTTTATGCTCGGCAGTGTATACGTTTATATTCAAAGTCATTAGGAAACGTATTTGTATTCCTTGCAAGTTATTTGCCACAGATTTTAATATTTGTACTACTGGATTCAGTGACTGAAAACTTACTTTACAAGAAAACTCATCTCTTCATAAAAAAGTAGTCGAATTTAACAACCGAAATCGACAGCAATCTATGCAATCTTTAAAAAAATTAAGGAAGTACTTCTCTTTCATTTTAAGTCTGATTATTTGGGTACTGTATTTGAATTAAATATAAGTAAAATTTACTAAAACATGAATGAATTCGAACCAATCAGCTTCTAGATAACTTTGTTGCGCGATAACAAATCAATGAGACTTCGTCTCTGTGATTGGTTCTCTACTCATATTACGTTTCAGCAGGTGATTGGTTTATAATTAATTTTGGATTTAGAAAATACTGTGCATCAAAGGGTACCTACGGTTAAGATGGTCAAAATGACCATATACCTAGATTTTTGAATTTATCCCATAAGAAAGTATTTTAGGATGTAAAAATAAGGTCCCCATGGTCAGTGGGCTGACAACCCCCTCCGCTCTCTCTGGGAGTTGAAAAATGTTATTTTTAAACATTCCTTTTTTACTGAAGAACAATTGAATGAAAAATTCTGAAAAAATTCATGAAAATAGTCATCCCAATTACCTATTTGACAAATTTTTCAAGGTCATTCAAAGTCATTTAGACCCTAAAAAACATCCAAAAGTTTATAAATCGATTTTTAACCTATAAGACCCGTATTTTGATATTTGCATCATTTTTAACACGTAAAAATCTACTAAAATATGCATCAAGACATATTTATATCGCGCCGGACAGTGGGCCATAGCCCATAAAAACCAGGCCATTGAAGAAAAAAAAATCGCTTTTTTTAAGTTTAGTTCCATTGTATCACATCAAGAAGGAATCAGTGCAGACTAATCTAACGCTTAAAGTGCATTTCAGTCACATGTTTTTGTTTCCCGCGTCTCGGAAGTTACCAATCAAGTGCTTACTAGAAGTAACCTATTATTTCGAAAAGATGTTCAAGTATGAGTAGTGTTATTTGGGGTAACTGTTACGAAGTTTTCATCAATATACGGCATAATCAATATACGGCATCAAGCACTAAGTAACGTTTTAGTTATTTTTGACATGCCCGGATATATGACCTAATAAATAAATATATAAACAATAAATAATGAATATATAATAAATAAATGATATTAATAAATAACATAATAAATAAACTGAATTGCATAACAAAATGAACTCAATATAGAATTATTTTATTTAATATTTCCAAAACCACAAATCGTACACTCACCAAATGTAATTCTTGAAAAGGTATCTATTAGAAAATGTAAAAATATACAGAGTAATTATTTTAAGAAAAAAACTGCTGATGATATCATATCTTGAAAATTAAGGTAGCTGTTAAAAATTAAAGTAAGTCACTGAATAGAATAAATTAAACTATAAACATTTATTTTAAAAGTAATAAGGAAAAAATAGACATTTAGTCAAAAGTTACATTTGCCCAACCCTATATATTTGACTGCGTGTTTGACCATTTTGCAATATTGAAATGTTTTTTTGCCATTTTTATTGTTAAAACTTGTATAATGCATTCAATCAGCGACCTTAAAAACACTCTTAAACGCAATCTTGCTTGAATTTGATGAATTTTGACATATTTGGTCTGCCATATTAGACTCGCAATTTTGAATTTCAAAATTTTGACATCGAATTCATAATCAGCGACCTCAAAAGCACCCTTAAATGCAATTTGGCGCGAATTTGATCAATTTTGGCATATTTGGTCCGCCATTTTGGATCCGTCATTTTGAATTTCAAAATGTTGACATCGCATTCATAATCAACGACCTCAAAAGCAACATTAAATGCAATTTTGCGCGAATTTGATGAATTTTGACATATTTCATTCACCATATTGAATCCGCCATTTTGAATTTCAAAATTTGGACATCGAACTCGTAATCAGCGACCTCAATTTTTTTTTATACAATGGCCAGGTTTTTTGGGCTGTGGCCCACTGTGCGCCGCGGCATTTTTCAACTTTTTATAGGGTTTTTACCATTTGTTTGTCAACATTTTCTGGCAACAGGCAAAAGCTTTTTAAAAAAGTGATATTCTGGTTTTTATTTCATCTTTGTAACTTAAATATTCGCCTAGATATTGCATTTTGAAATTTTCGGAGCATTTCGTTTCTGGCATCAAAATAATGAAAAATTTTGTGTTTCGCTAAAAAAATCATCAATTACTGTTTTTTAAGGCGTTTTTATCAAAAATAAAGGAATTTTAAAAATGTTCAGAATATTTCTTTTTTTGTACTGTTATTTTTAGCAAATAAAATGTTACGATTCCTTTTTTTCTGAATAACTGTGAACAAAAGTTACGTCGTTCTATTTGATAAAAATGAATGAAAGATACAATCCTAAAAATATAATTATCTAGGAGACCACGTTGAGATTTTTTTAAATATTTGCTCAATTTTAGCCATTCTGTATATTATTAATTTTGCTTGTGGCACCATTAGTTAGAAAATGTAAAATTCTCAAAAAATGAAGTGAAAATTGAATAAAACTCAATGTCGTACCCTAGATACTTACTTTTTTAGCCCTATACCTTTCATTAATTTTGTATTAAATAAAACTTCGTCCCTATATTTGAAAATGATTACTCATCCGATTCTTACCAAAATTGAATCACTAATTTTACCTATGAATACAAAAGAGTTAGATTTATTGTTTATTTTTAATGAAATTGTACGTAATGGTCTCGCCTCTAAAATGATATATGTATATCGCATATGTTTCCATGTCGCTAAGTTATTCTTTAAATACACCTTGACAACTGTGACTTTGTGCATTTTAGTCATGGACTGAAGTTAGCTCCAGATTTTTAAATCGCTAAAATCAATTGAAACTCAAAATCAAGTTAGTTGTCAGTTATCAACAATCTGTCAGAATAAAGAATAAATAAATGAAACAAGGAATATTTTCAACTTAAATCAAATAAATAATAAACAACATCAAAGAAATTTAGGAGAATCAATGATTTTCTTTAGCAATTGCCATAATGTCTAACGTAACTATTAATGTATATTTACCCAAGTAGACTAATTTAGTAATATTGTACTATTACCGTGTTTATTTAAGATAATAAAATAATTTCAAAACTTTACCAATTTAGTCTTAGAAAAAGTATAGTATGCAATTTTATTTAGACACTCGTTTTATTAAAAACTCGTTCTGCTACGCTCCGCTTGTGCCTAATTAACTGTTGACTAAAATGCCGTTTTTAACACATGTTGCATAATATACTATTATTAACAACGACACGCTGCATACTGTATATGTGGATGGAGTTATCCATGGGGCACTATTCTCAAACAAGTGTGGTAAGCCTGGAATTATAGAAGCGACACTTTAAAGAAGTGAACTTCTTAGTACTCACACAGTTATTACATTGCGCTTAAGTTAACTATTCTAGATATACTTGAAAATTACAACAAAATCTATTGAGGAGTTTCAATTTGCGTCAGAATACTTTAATGTTTGAATTTTGATTCTACTTAAAGTAGGAAAATAAAGACAAAATTTAATTCCTTCATTTTCTATAAAAATGCCTCATAAAACAGTAATTGGTGATTTTTTTAGTGAAAAACAAAAGTTTTTCATTGTTTTGATGCGTGGAACGAAATGCTATAAAACAATTAAAATGTGATATCAGCGAATATTTAAGATACGAGTACAAAGATGAAATAAAAACCGAAATATATGTTTTTTAGAAAGATTTTGCCTGTTGGCAGAAAATGTTGACAAATGGGCATTCCACGAAAAATGGTAAAAACCCATAAAAAAGTTGAAAAATCGATGTTTCTAGATGCCGCGGCATGACGTAAATATGTCTTGATTAATATTTTTGTACATTTCTACTGGGTAAAACCATAGGGCCCCATAGGTTTTCAAATCGAAAAAACTTTTTAATTTTTTTAGGGTCTAAATGACCTTGAATCACCTTGGAAAAAAATATAGGTATTTAGGTAGACTATTTTCATGATTTCTTTTTAGAATTTTTCATCCACTCGTTCGTCAGAAAAAAAAGTTAAAAAAAACTCATTTTTTAAAAAAATCATAAGTTCGATTTTAGTCACTACTTTGATGGTATTATTGTTTTATTTCTAGCTATAACAACTATTTTATAACTATATTGAGTTAAAATAATTTTTATTATTTAAATAAAATAAATAAATACATTATGACTACAAATAAAAGAGTTGTCATCTGCCTATAAGATAACCTAGGTCGGGGCCTTATACATTGGTAAATCGTTTATGATAAATACGATCGGGCCCAATACTGAACCTTGAAGAACCCCATGATTTATGTTTCGAATATCAGACTTGCTAACATGTATAGAGACACATTATTCACGATTTCATTGCAATTGTTAAAAAAGTGTCTATTCGAAAATGTAAAAATATACAGAGTGATCCATTTAAAAAACTACCGACTACGCCATATAATAATAAAATAATAGGGTAGCTGTTAAAAATCAAAGTACGTTACTGAATAGAATAAATAAAGCTATAAATATTTCTTTTTAGAACTTTTCATCCACTCGTTCGTCAGAAAAAAAAGTTTAAAAAACTCATTTTTTAACCCCCAGAGAAGGCGGAGGGGTTTCTCGGTCCACTGACAACGGGAACCTTATTTTTGCACCCTAAAACACTATTTTATCGGGTAAATTAAAAAATGTGGTGGTTGCCATTTAAAAAAAAATGGCGACGACGTCATTACGCAAAGGGGTGGGGGTATGGAAAATACACAACTATCAGAAAAAATGCGCGTTCAAAAAATAAGGTTGACATATCGGAGGATTTTGGCCGCAGATGATCGGGGATTTTTTTATTTGGAGCGTTCGCACTGTATCAAAGCGTTCAATGTAATGGCTATTTTAGAGTTTCCATTTTTTGGCATAATTGGCCTAAATTGAATTAAAAAAGATTGTTCTTGGGTTTCACTCTAATTACCGTCGAAAATTGCAGCATGTTTCCCCGCACCGTCAAATCATCAAAATAAATATTAATAATCTTTCATTTCATATTTATTTAACTTTAACTAATATGATATTAATAATGAAGTAGCGTGTCATTTAAATAGATAATCAGTGAATTTTTATTTAAAGAGCAGACTTTCCTTTTATCCGTTTCACCAACAGGTAGCTTAAGAACTGAACATTGAAGAATTTATGAAACTCTGCTAAACTATAATACATTTATCGCCATGATTATGTTATATATTTCGCCAGAAATAAAATGGCAGCAAATAGATTCCGTAATTATATAATAAAAGTTTAATTTTATATAATTAAAATAATATAAATTATGAATAACATTTATCATAAGAATTTCGTTAAAGTATATTAAAAAAAACGAGTTCAATTAGCTCGATTTTTTCGCACTCAGTCAAGTTTTCTAATGGACAAGTGCGAGAAAAGGCCTTATGAACGAGTTTTTTACAGTATTTTTTTTCTATTTTGCCCCTTTTATTCCATTTCTAAATTAAAAAATCGTCCATACATATTTAGAAAATTGTATGGTGGTTAGTAACACTGATAATTGACATTTCAATTTAAAATTAGTTTGCGACGATTTCCACACGTCACATAACCTCAAAACTATCTCGCCGAAAATTTAGCACAGGTTGACGGCTCTGAATTTCAACGGTGCCGACCTTGAAAAATTAAATTATTAAAGCACTCGGCGAGCCATTAACGAACCCATAAGAGTGCGTTAATGACTTCGTTTTAGACGCAAAATAGAAAAAAATAGTATGAACTCGCCGCCGGTAAAAAGTAGTTACGGATAATTTCCTGATTAATTAAATTGGCCATGAGTTTTCGCAACGTTCAGTTAATTTGTGTGTGTGCAATAACCAATCGTTCACATAGTATTGCAAAATAAAGAGTCTGCCCTAGGTATGTGACCTATGACCTGATTTCTGTAGTCCCGTTTAGCCCGCGGCTCAAAAGTACTTTAGCACTACGTACTGTGTACTACATATATACGTAGTCGAATATGGAAATCCGAACGCTCTTCATTTATTGTACGAGTACCTCTTTACATAACAGTTCCACGCGAAAATGTCAAACGAAAAGACAATCCCCTCATATGCATGCGAAAAATCGCGAATGTCGTAAAAGGTTTACGCGCAATTAAATTTTAAGAAAGTTTGCGTGCTTGCTTGCGGATTCTGCACATTTCAACGTCTGAGTAATATAAATAAAAGGATGATATTTATTTCAGAGGTCGCGGTTTTCCTGTAAACGATTAGTTAAATAAATTAATTCATTCATTTACAGTGACTAGACACCAAGAAGAATATTCTATATTTTGACAAATCTCAAGAGTCCTTAATATTTCATTATACAGGGTCGCTACAAAGTATGGAAACACGATTCCCACGTCAAAGAGGCTAAGAGCAGAACCACCAAAATTGGGATATTTAAACTGGATAATTTTTTGAAAAAAATTGCGTGAAAAAATCAGAAATTATTTCCAGGAGTTTCCAACACGGACGCAATCTTCATTTTTTTTTAAATGGAATTCGATTTTCTTTATTGTATAACTTTTATAGACCTTATAATTCTGATTACAAACATTCACCTTTTTTTAAATACTTGTCTTTTTATCGATAAACCGGACTTTAAGTATGGAAACAGCTAAACGAGTACTTTTTATAAATGCTGCAATACCGCACATGCATGTTTTATTTTTGACAAAAACTTAAAAAAACATTAAACAGTCAAATGAAAAAATCTAAAATTAAACAATAAATGATTTTTTATTTTATAACATACCGGGTGACCCAGCGATCTGTAAAAGCCCCATAACTTATTTGCTATTTGAGATATCGACTTCTAGTTTTCTTGAACTGGTACCCACACTTATTCTGCATATTTTGAAAATATATATGTTTTTGTACTGGGTGTCCCAGTATACATTACAGAACAAAGTTATGTTTCTTTAAATGGAACACCCTATATTTTATACTTTATTTTCAACCCTCTTGAGAAGCTTATAAAAATAGTATAAGATACCATGGGTCTATAATGGATGGTTGGTTAGTTATGGGCAAATTTGTGGCAAAAACAAGGACACATTGAAAAAATTGCAGAAGCGCTCCTAACAAAGCTAACGTCATTTTTTATACACCAAAGAATTTTCCACATCATGAAGAATAACACAAATCGGCTTTGGTTCTTTTTTGTTCATACTGGTATACAGGGTGTCAACATACACAAAACAATGGATAACTATTTTTTTTCAAATGGAACACCCTATATATCTTGCCACCAATGCATGGCATTTTTGATAAGCTTTCCAATGATGTACAATTTGTATAATGAAATATTAAGGATTCTTGAGATTTATCCATGGAAACATTTTTCTTTTGTCACCACCTGCTCATTTTTGGATTTTCAGCCAAAACTATCCATTTTCTGAAAAAGTAATAGGATACCAAAGTTGTAGAGCGGAAAATATCGGTCTTTCGACTTTTCCAATAATTCGTGTATTGCCCGCCAGAGTGCGCAAAATCGTGACCGTATAAGCATTTTAGCGTTTTTCTCAAATTTTTTGTTAATTAATTGCACTATACTTTGTTTTCCACGTCCTCTAGCAGAAAAATGGGTAACTATAGAATTATTCAAATGACCTACATCGATTGAAAATATTCCGCTCTACAACTCTTAAAAGAAGCAATTTTTGCCCAAAATGCATAGTTTTCGCTAAAAATTCAAAAAACCACTGAAAAACGCAAAAATTGATACATACATTTTCAATTTGCATTTTTAGGGAAAACTATGCATTTTTGGCAAAAATTGCTTCTATTAAGAGTTGTAGAGCGGAAGATTTTCAATCGATATGGGCCATTTTAATTTCCCGTTTTTCCGCTAGAGGGTGCGGAAAATAAAGTATAGTGCAATTTATTAATAAAAAAATTTGAAAAGAAAACGCTAAAATGCGTATACGGTCACGATCTGCGCGCTCTGGCGGGCAATGCACGCATTATCTTAATAGTTGAAAGACCTATGTCGATCGGAAATTTTTCGCTCTACAACTTTGATCTCTTATAATTTTTCCTAAAAATGCATAGTTTTGGCTGAAAATCCAAAAATCAGCAGAAGGTGGCAAAAAAAATATGTTTTTATTGATAAATCTCAAGAATCCTTAATATTTTGTTTGAAAAAAAATAGTTATCCATTGTTTTGCGTATGTTGACACCCTGTATATCACTATGAATAAAAGAGAACCAAAGCCGATGTGTATTATTCTTTATGATGTGGAAAATTTTCTAGTATATAAATAATGATGCTATCTTTGTTAGGAACGCTTCTGCAATGTTTTCAATGTGTACATGTTTTTGCCACAAATTTGCCCATAACTAACCAATCGTCCATAATAGACCCATACTATCTTATACTATTTGTATCAGCTTCTCAAGAGGATTGAAAATAAAGTATAAAATATAGGGTGTTCCATTTAAAAAAACATAACTTTGTTCTGTTATGTATATTGCGACACCCTGTACAAAAACATACATATTTATAAAATATGTAGAATAAGTGTGGGTACCAGTTCAAGAAAACTAGAAGTCGGTATCTCAAATAGCAAATAAGTTATTTGACTTTTAAAGATCGCTGGGTCACCCGGTATGTTAAAAGTGCCCCCCATTAGCTTCTTGGCAGTAAAGAATACGCTGGACATAGTTTTGTAATGAACTTGTTAAAATATTAGGACGAATATTTGCAATTTCGGTTCTTATGCGTTCTTCTAATTCTCCTATATTGTGTGGCCTGTTGTTATAAACTCGATTTTTCAAATGTCCCCACAAGGAAAATCAAGTGGAGTTAAATCCTCTTCTCCCTATCCATTTGCCGGGAAAAGTTACGTCTAAATATTTACTTACGCACTATTAGTCCGAAATGAGCTGGTGCTCCGTCTTGCTGAAACCATATGTTTTTAGCTGGAATAGTCTGATTTTCATAGTTTGGGAATATTTGTCTAAGTCTCGAAACAACCTGTTATTGCGAAAGCTGTAGATATGTTTCAGATGTCAAATTGACATTAATAACAAAAGTGCAAATAATATGCTGCCCAATTATACCACACCAAACATTATTTTTTTGTGGACGCTGCGTATGAATCTGCTCTATCCAATGTGGATTTCCGTCTGACCAGTATCTACAGTTACGGCGGTTAACTTGTCCATTTAAGCAGAAAGTTAATTGATCGCAAAAGAGCACACGGTTAATAAAATTGGCGTCCTGGTTCATCCTATTCATCATTGTTTCTCAAAATTCAATTCTGCGAAGAAAGTCGTGTTCATTCAATTCTTGCAGCAACTGAATTTTGTAGGGATGATAATTTCAATTTTCATTATTTTTTTAATTGATCTCCTGCTCATGTTGTGGTTGAAAGCCAATTGCTGCACCGAAGTTTTTGAATTTTCAACTACATCTATCATAAGGTTAAGTGAATTTTTTTCATTTGTAACAGTTTTTGGTCGTCCAATTTTTGGACGATTTTTAACAGTTAATGATTACATAAATTTGCAAGATAACTTGGAAAGATAAAGTGTGTGGTGCTTAGAGAATGGATTGTCAATTAATACAAACAAGTGTTATGTAATATCCTACACTCGTAACCAAAACAGTTATCGCTGTTAACTATTATTGGCTCGTCAGCCAATGCTCGAGATTATTGGGAATCATAATTAGATTCGCCAAGGATTTCGTTCAAGTATAAACGCTAATGAAACTGTAGAAATCACTCATTATCAGTAAGTTAGACGATTGTGTACCAGTATGGTATCCATACTTTGAACACATACAAAGAAGATTTTTAAAATACCCACATTTTAAGCTTCTTACAGAACGATGATTGAAAACTTTTTGCGACCAATGGCGAAACAGAATCCTTATGTTGTGTGGTTTCAACAAGATTGAGCAAATGCGCACACTGCTAGGCAAACTATCAGGCGCGTATTCAAGGGGGTGGGGGGTACTGGGGGATACTGCCCCCCCCCCCTAGAACATCAAGAGGTTTTTTTTACTTTCTGCGTTATTGTGATCGTGAACATACTTTAATTTTTTTAACGGGAATATTCGTTTTAAGGGCGACGATTTCAAAGATTTCTGGAATTAAATTGTTTGTATCTCAAAAACTAATAAACTAATACCGCCAATAACGTGAAACTCTAAACATAAATGTTATTTGACAGTCCGAAGAACTGAAAACTTCGGGTAAAATCTTGTACACCGGAAGTGGGTGTTTACCTTAACAATTTTTTGTTTTTTTCCAATTTTTTTTAATATGAAAAATATAAAAAATCATTTAAACAAATATTGAAGACAGCAAAGAAATGAACATCTTTTGTTTGAAAACATGTTTCATAAAATTTTTATTTTTCGATAAAAAAATTAATTGAAAATGTTTGTCTATAATTATGGAACGGCAATAGTTACATGTAATTTATATTAATAATAATTTTAGAAAATGCCAAAATGTACAACTTGAATAACGTTTTTTCGAAATTTTTTGAGTAAATTGACTAAAGGTGATTAGAATTTGAAGTAAATTTGTTATTTTCACCTTTCATAATTTTGACGTTTCAAATGTTAGTTAATTAAAATTATAAAACAAAAATATAAATCATCCACAAATATATATATTTTTTTATTTAAATACTTTTTGGGCAAATATAGTTCGTCAATTGTTAACTTCTTTTTGTTAGATAAAATTGTTAGGTCTTTACAATATTTTGACAAAGTGAACTTTTCTCAAATATTTTTTTTTGTTTTTAAATCTTTCAGCAATATTTAATTGCTTTTCGACAAATACAATTTTAACATTTTCAACTTTCTTTGATAACTAAATTTTTAATGTACGGTTCTTTTCATAAATATTTTATCTAATTTTAAACTGTTTTTGACAAACAGATTTTGTTTTTTTTTCAAGTATTAAAATTTTTGGTTTCCTTCGGCAATAAACTTTTGAGGAATGAAAGTTTTAAATTTTCAACAATTTTAAAAGATATAATTTTTCAATGTTGTTTTTGGATTTTTAACTTCTTTTGACGAATAAAATTTTACTGTTTTCAACTTTTTTCGACAGTATGGTTTCTTAATATCGTACTTTTTATCAAATATATATTTTTTTTATTTTCGACAGATACAATTATTTAAGTTGCAACTTCTTTTTGTCAGAGTAAATGTTGGTATTTTTAACTTCTGACAAAATGGTGTTTTAAATTTTTAAGTTTTGTCAGAGGCATGTTTCTTTTTTGCAATTTTTTTTTCTTTTTAATTTTCAACTTTCTTAACCCTTTCTTTCCCGCAGATGCCATAATGCGTCATATCTTCTATCAGGTCCCCGTAATCTGTGTTTTGATTTTTCTTGGTACCATTTTCCATATAGAGTCATGATTATATGTGAAAAATAAGGAGACATTTTTTTTAATTTCATTTTCTTTGAGTTAGAATATGGTATTAAACCAAGAATTTCACAAAAAAATATATTTTTTTTTATTTCCAAAAATTAATTTAGGCAAGAAAGCGTTTTTTTTTTAAAGGAAAAATGGTTGAAAGGAATTCGGGTTGAGGAAGTGAGGATGATTTGGAATTGGCGTAAGCATCTAGCTATTCGGCCACTAACGATATATACCGGGTATAACTGAATTCTGGTAGACCCCAAATATCGTTTGCATTATCTTTATGAAAAGCTATAGCCGAATAAGATGGTCAAAAGTGCCCCCAAAGCAAATCAATAACCGTGATGACGGGATAAAAGATAATTAAAAATGCCGTTGATTGTTTGAAATTTCAGCCTCCTGAAGCAATTTGTTGTCGAGATATGACAGAAAACGTGAATTTTACGTTTTTTTTTTCCTCCTTTTCTATGGCATGAATCAAGCTGAAACCACGTCTACCCAAAACAAACAAAAATTACATCTCGCAGTATTTCTTTCAATTTTTTTGGTGCTAAATTCAAATAGAAAAATTAAGTTAAAGTTTTCAAAATTCATTTTTGCAGTGAAGGTATTCGAGGACTGTCTCAGTTTTTTTTCTGTAAATGTGTTTTACCAAATTCTATAACATACATTTTTCTCAGAATTTTAAACAGTGTGGAAGATAGTTAAAATAATTAAAAACCACTTTTACCACCTGAAAAATTTGAATTTGGCGCCAAAATTGTGATAAAATAAATTATTTTTGTGAAGTGTATCTCTCTAAAAAAAAATTATAAGATATAGTATAACACTGTATATTTTTACATAATTTTATTCGTCACCAAATTCCAAATTCAGAGATGTATTACAAAGGACCTTTTGGTTACTAGATTTTTGTTTAAATGCAATTTAAATTTGTTTTTTGTTAAAATTTAATTCAAACTTAAACAAAAAAATGGTGATGTGGCCATCATGTTACTTTCTACGACTTGATGGTATCATTTATATGTACGCTTTTATGGTTTATTTTCAATTGAAATCATATTTTAAATGTGCATCGAGCGTTGTATAAACGTTTAAAACGTCAAAATTATGAAAGATGGAAAAATTATACTTCAAATTCAAAACTCAGTTTACTCAAAAACTAAAGGGATTTCGAAAAAGGACGTATTCTTTATAAGTTGTTTATTTTAGCATTCTCTATAATTATAATTAACATAAATTTACTGTAGCTATTATCGTTTTATAATTATAAACCAAAATTAAAAAAAAAATAAAAATGTTTTTTCTCGAATAACAATGATTTTATGAAAAATATTTTCAAGCAAAATATGTTCATTTCTTTGTTGTCTTTAATTTTTGTTTAAATGTTTTTGTGATATTTTTCATATTTAAGAAAATATTTGCAAAAAACAAAAAACAGTTAAGGTAAACACCCACTTCCGGTATACAAAATTTTACCAAAAGCTTTTCAGTTCTTTGGATTATCAAATAAGACGTATGTTCAAAGTTTCATATCAATTGCTCTATTAGTTTTTGAAATACAGCGCACAAAGAGAGACACACACGCACACACACACACTAGGACACACATACACACACACACAGACACAAAAAAAAATTCCAGAAATTGTTGAAATAGTATCTAGGGACCCCAAAACGGATATTTCCGTACAAAAAAAAATAAAAAAAAATCACGATCACAATACTTTCTCGTACTTCATAACGGAGAAAGTAAAAACTGACAACTAAAAGGTCACTTATGATACATTTCTAAAATCAGAATTTAGAGACAAATTAAATTACCTAAAAATATATAGGGTGTTCTATTTAAAATAGAAAAGTTATAGTCATTTCCGGTTAAGCCAGAAGTAGACATATCGATGCACTTTATTCCCTAAAAACAACATACTACATTTCATAAAGATATATCTTGAAATGAAAATGATATTTAGGGTCTACCAGAATTCAGTTAAACCCTGTATATATGGTTGAGAATTTTTCATTTTTATTAATGAATGAGACATACACTAAACATCCATGGACCCGAACGGCCACTGCTTCGTTCCGAAAAAGTGACCTCCCGGATAGGATTCGAACCCACGACCACGAGAAAGAGAGCTTAACAGCATTTATTACTTTTTAATACCCCAACATCTTTTGATAATTAAACTTTCGGCAAATGCTATTATTCAATTTTTAATTTATTTCGGCAGATAAAGTCTGGCCGCGCTATGAAGGCATCTGAGGAGCTATTTGTAACCTTTTAAAAACCACTGTTGTATAAATAGAAGTGGATAGTGCACCAATAGCTAGCAAGTAATGTGTAAACATTTGTGAATGTAAAGTAACAAAATATCCAATCACTTCTGATAAGGGCGGTCCTTCCGATCCTTTATTCACCTCAGACGCCTTCATAGCGCTGCGAGAGTATATGATAATCAATTTTTTTACTCTTTTTTCTTAGATCCATTTTTTGGCAATTCAACTTTCAACAAACAAATTTTTTCAGTTTTTAGCTTTTTTAATGAATAAAATTTGTTAATATTTAATTTTTTGTCAGATGGAATTCTTACATTTTTACCTTAATTTAACAAACGATTGGAAAAGATTTTTTTAATTTCTCAATTTTTTGGAAAAAATATTTTGGCAGTGTTTAACTCTTTTGTGTCAAATGAAATTCTCAGATTTTTTTCTGTGATAATTAAATTATCACAGTATTAAGTTTCAACTTATTTTAAAAGATATGATATATCAATACTCTTTTGTAATATAAAAGGGCCCCATTATTTGTATTTTCCTTTTTGTGTGATTGTTTACATGTTCTATTCTTTTATAAATATTTCAAGTTTATTAAAGTTTAATTTCTATGTAAATAGTTAGTTGTGTTTTTACTTCTTTACTCCACGACATTCACAACGTAAATATATTTTCTTAGTTCCCCCCCAGAACGGAAAGCTGAATACGCTACTGCAAACTATGGACCTGCTGCGTGATTTTTTTGGCGAACGCCTGATTTAAAAAAAAAATACGATTTCCCTTGGCCACCTAGTTCGCCAGAATTAACTGCGCCCGACTTTTCTTAAAGGGATATTTAAAAGACAAAGTGTAAGTTAATAAACCAGAGACTATTGGACAGCTGAAGCAGAATATTCGAGACGAAATATTGAGCCTTCAACCAGAAACATTACGTGGTGTAATG
The DNA here is from genome assembly GCA_910593695.2 of Ocypus olens. Taxonomy (NCBI): domain Eukaryota; kingdom Metazoa; phylum Arthropoda; class Insecta; order Coleoptera; family Staphylinidae; genus Ocypus; species Ocypus olens. The sequence goes on along the minus strand of OU343054.1, from coordinate 7,542,638 downwards.
GAAAAAGCTTATTTTGTAAGCAATGCTAACAAAGATTAATAAACTAAACTAAATTAAACTAATTTAAGGCATTTCCTGTTATAAGTTTTTTTCTGTAAATAAATATTTATATTATTATTATTATTATTGTGGTATTAGTAATTAGTAGTACGACCAATGTCAAATATTATACTATGCAACAAAAAAACATTATTTTATTTAAATTGGATTTGCCTCAGTTTCAAAATTAAAGCATCTGAAATATCGTTGACCAAATAAATCACTGTATCAAATTTGTACTCATATTAAAGGATATTTTTTTGGAATTGATTAAAAACGTAAATTCTGTGATAATTTGTAATAAGAATTAGCTTCAACAATTTTTCACAATTTTCACCAAATGGACTTGCCCCGTTTTCAAAATCAAATCATCAATTGTTATTTACACGAGTTGTATTTGTTTGAATTATTTCATGAAAAAATATAAACTCATTTTAATAATTTATTCCAAACCGTTTCGTATTCAACTCTGACGTTTATGTAATATGGCATTTGTCATTTTGTATAATTATAGCGACATGGAATGGGTACTTCCATTTTAACTGAAATATACGTAAAAAGCGAATGATTTTTCATAAGTAAAACCACAAGAGGTTTATTTTTTCCGGAAAAACTTCGAAATTTTTCACGATAACTTTGTTGTTTATTAATTTCAAAATCACGTCTTAAATTGCGAGACCGCAGGTCGAGCGATTTGGTGATTTTGCTCGAGTTAAATTTTAGAAAACAACAAAGTTTGAAGTTTTTCCTGGATAGAAATAAAACTTGAGTGGTTTTTGGCATGATTATTTCATGAAAAGCAATTTAATTACACATTTCTTCCAAATAAATAAGACATATTTCTTAAACGGTTTTATTAATTGGTTTTATTAGTATTTGAAAATTTTGATAGATGGAACAGTTTCCAATGTTAAACACTATTTGTTCATCAATCATTTTTGAAGATTATGTGTTTTTAAAGTTTTTTTAGGTACGGTACCTGCTTGTATCGCCGATTTCACTATTCCTTTGTGTATTGAAACCCGAAATCTTGAATTACCTTAATTAACTTCACGGATCCACAAGATAATAAATTGAAAAGTTGGTGGGTTAATTTGACGTTTATATGTTTGTATTCCTAGTTTGCGTTACCAACGAGACATAGGAAACACTTTTACTGTGCCTGTTCGGACTTGTCCAATCTGTCAGAAAATTGTCTCATTTGGCAGTCGATCAGAGAGAATTTCCGCCATTAGGATCGAAGCATATGTTCTTCGTTAATGATAGTGCAATTATTATCACTGTATATATTACTATATGCGTTCAGTTATTAAACATTTTTAATAACAGAAACGTGACAGAGTCCAACTCTGCTTAGCATGATGAAGTTTTTCCGGAAAAAATTCGTGATACGATGCGGTATTTCCGGTTATTAAAACAAGTCACCTGGTACAATTTGGGGGTTCTGATTGGTTCTAAATCATTTGAATGAAATAATCAAACGAAAATTGTCAGTGTATTTCGTCGATCACAGTAAAGAGAATTGACATATTTCTTTAGTCCTAGTCTCGTGAAATTCGTTCACGTCATTTTATTTAACGGTCTTTTTCCAGCTAATGAACGTCATACAACTTTTTTTTATTCTCATGCGACCACTGGGTTTGATGTATCTCCGCTTGTGAAAATAAGTCGTCGGTTTTTTCATTAGTTTAATGTAACCATAATGCCAGGAATGTTTATATGTCGTAGTTTTTGTATATCTGTAAAAATGAGTTGGTCACATACTTAGTATAAATATAGCGAGCACATGTTTAAAATGGCTCCTGAAATGTGTGCTTTATGTAGTGGGCGGTTGGGGCCAGGGGGACCCCAAGGGATGTTGGATGATTGCACACATGTGGACGTGTGTGAAGAACATCTTCAAGGCGTCTCATCGCCGCCATATGTACTGGACACATCCACCATCCTACTACCATCATGTCTAGACGGTAGGGTTGTGTGATATTTTTAAACGTACAAAACACCCTCGTCGCACACTTTTTTACCTCTCGAATTTGGGGGGTATGCCAATTAAATAGCTCGATAGGAACGAACTTAGTAACCATAATTCATGTTGCAAAATCATTAAAAATGCTAATTATTATTAAAATCCAATGTAAAATTGAAAAATTCGATCTTTGGACGAATATCTAATAATTACAAAATATATTAATTTTCAGGTTTCATTATTTGTGTTTAACATAAAGAACTCTATATTTTCGATTTAAGTTGATTTATCTTGATTTTTTTTATATGATTAATTAGTTTCTCATGGGGATGGTTGCGACCGTTATTACGTGGTAATTCATTATAGAAACACTGAATAAAACACTTACTAAGTTTTTTGCCACAATTTATTTGAGGTATGTACAAATATTACATATACATACATATCACAACTTAAGTTTCGACGTTTACTTACGACGTTTACTTACTGTCATTATCAAGTGACTTGATAATGACAGTAAAACGTCGAAACTTAAGTCGTGATATGTATGTGTGTATATGTAATATTTGTACATACATCAAATAAATTGTGGTAAAAAACATAGTAAGTGTTTTATTCAGTGTTTCTAATTAGTTTCTCACTTAACCGATGTTAAAACGTTTCTGTATTTTATATTGATTAAAACACTTGGTTCAGTTTCAGTTTCAGTTTCAGCTTTAGTTTTTTTTTAAATCAATATATAGTTTATTTAATTTAAGATATTTGGTAAGTCATTTAATTCAAAATTTTGAATCTACAAAGGACGTAAAAATGATTTAGTTTTTTCTGTTGCCGAATCTGCACGCACATAAAGACATGTTAAGCATGTTTGAATATGCCGAGGGCAATCACACCTCTCCCATCATTATGTAACCGCCATTGTCAATTGTCTCCGAATTTTTCATGACAATAAACAATATGCAAGAACACCCACGGTCCACGCTGGACTGCCCATAATGTCCGATTTGAAGATCACCTTTGTGCCAGACCATATCTGTCAGATAATGCAATCTTTTCTCCGTTGCATTGTAATCCGAAACACTGATGCATAATAAATAAGAAATTTATAACTGTTCTAATTTTCAATATAATAAAGAGAGATGTATGCCTGTGATCGTATAAGTTTATATAATCATATGATACATTATATTAATTCGGCTGCAGTATTAAATATTCACAAACAACGGTTCAAACTCCATACATGCAATTTTAACAATAAAGCAAAGTAATTAAAATGGAAAAACTCACTTGTTGCAGATACATTAAATACATTCAATAAAGGCGAAAAGTAGATGAATATTCAATCTGTTCGTAACTCTGCAAAATTAAGTTTTATTAAGATTATAAACAACTTATTGAAACAACTACTTCCCTGGTTAAATTATATTAATTGTTATGTGGCTCAACATCAAAGATTTATTTGCCGATTTTTGGTCAAATTCGTATGTACAAAAAAAAAGTTTATATAGAGTAAAATATTGGCTCAAGTGCATGAAAAGTAAGTACATGCTTTTACTAGGAATTTGTTAGTATATACTAGCAGTTATATGCAAAAAAAATTACTAAATACTTTTGTTGTCTAGCATATGCTTGTATGAAGGTTTTAATGATTTTCCAGTAAAAACGTACATTGACAAGCATTTACTTACAAATTACGGCAAATTCTACCATTTTTACTTTCTCCGTTACGAAGTACGAGAAAGTATTGTGATCGTGATTTTTTTTTTTTTATTTTTTTACGGAAATATCCGTTTTTGGGTCGCTAGATGCCATTTCAACGTGTGTGTCCGTCTGTGTGCGCTGTATCTCAAAAACTAATAGAGCAATTGATATGAAACTTTCAAGATACGTCTTATTTAATAATCTGAAGAACTGAAAAGCTTTTGGTAAAATTTCGTACACCGGAAGTGGGTGTTTACCTTAACTATTTTTTTGTTTTTTGCCAATATTTTCTCAAAAATGAAAAATATCACAAAAACATTTAAACAAATATCGAAGACATAAAGAAATGAACAGCTTTTGCTTGAAAATATTTTTCATAAAATCATTTTTATTCGAGAAAAAAATTTATTATTATTTTTTTAATTTTTGGTTTATAATTATGAAACGATAATAGTTACAGCAAATTTAAGTGCATAATAATTGTAGAGAATGCCAAAATGAACAACTTCTAAAGAATAAGTTTTTTTTCTAAATCTCGCTAGTTTTTGAGTAAACCGAGTTTTTGAATTTGAACTATAATTTTTCCACCTTTCATAATTTTGACGTTTTAAACGTCAGTTTCATCCGAGTTTACGCAACGCTCGATGTATTTAAAATGTGATTTCAATTGAAAATAAACCCATGAAAACGTAAATATAAAGTCGGAGAAAGTAACATGATGGCCACATCACCATTTTTTCAAGCTGACATTTGAGAGGATTGACTTGTCAAATTTGTTACTGAATTTCAGAAAATTGCTCTTTACCAAATAATTTCTCAATGTAAAATTATAAATTATGAAAATAACCCTGTGCAATGTTTCGTTTTAAAGCAATTTATGTAAAATATTTGGTTCAAATATTTTTGGACAAGAGGAGAAATTGGCAATTTTCAAATTATAATAACTTTAGTTCTCTTGCAATTATTTTTAAAGCTAGTGAAGGAATGTTTGCAGATTTGAAGTAAATCTTAAAACAGAATTAATTTGGATGAAATTTGCAAAGTTTCAAGTGTTTAGCAATTGTTTTTGTATATTTTTTTAACGCTCTGGAAATTCGCAATTTTTAATTCATAATTACTTTTGTTCTCTTGCTATTATTTTGACATCTAGTGAAAGAATGTTTGCAGATTTAAACTAAATCTTAAAGCAGATTTAATTTTAAGGAAATTTGTAAAGTTTTAAGTTTTTAGCAATTGTTTTTGTTTCTTTTTTTAACGCTCGAGAAATTCGCAATTTTTTATTTATAATAACTTTAGTTCTCTTGCGATTATTTTTAAATCTAGTGAAGGAATGTTTGCAGATTTGAACTAAATCTTAAAGCAAAATCAATTTTGAGGAAATTTGCAAAGTTTTAAGTTTTTAGCAATTGTTTTTTTATATTTCTTCACGCTCGGGAAATTAGAAATTTTTTAATTATAATACTTTTAGTTCTCTTGTGATTATTTTGAAATCTGGTCAAGGAATGTTGGCAGATTTAAACTAAAACTTAATGCAGAATTAATTTTGATGAAATTCGCAAAGTTTCGAGTGTTTAGCAAATGATTTTGTATATTTTTTTAACACTCGAGAAATTCGCAATTTTTTATTCATAATAACTTTAGTTCTCTTGCCATTACTTTGACATCTAGTGAAAGAATGTTTGCAGATTGGAACTAAATCGTAAAGCAGATTTAATTTTGAGGAAATTTGCAAAGTTTCAAGTTTTTAGCAATTGTTTTTGTTTCTTGTTTTAACGCTCGAGAAATTCGCAATTTTTGATTTATAATTTTAGTTCTCTTGCGATTATTTTGAAATCTAGTGAAGGAATGTTTGCAGATTTGAACTAAATCTTAAATCATAAGCAATTTTAAGTAAATTTTGAATAATTGACATACCTTCCGATTATTAGTGAAGTTCTTTAAAGAAATATCACAAAAAATGCTTAAACGTTAAACGCACCATAACTTTAAAAAAGTATTTACTGTAGAAATTTGTCAGTATTTACTTAATAAATAGTAATAGTTAAAGATTATGCATACAAATTTTAGTAAATATTTATACTTTAAGCATTTACTTTGAAGAACTTTTACTGAATACTTTTATTATAATTAAAAACTTATTTTTTACGCATATGAGCCAATGAAAACTCATGAATTAATATGAAGGTACAAACTACAAAATACCCATTTGACATTATCCATTAATCTAAAGAAATTAAAGTTAGGTCAGATTTAACCCTTTCGCGACGATTTTTTTTCTGGAAGACAGGAATACTTCTGTGGTTTTTTTAATGTTTATTATAAGTTTGAATTATCTTTTAAAGATAAAACCTTGTTTTGAATATTTAAAAAATGAGATTTGCATGCTTATTAACTATCATATTCGACTTGTACCAAAATGTGGTAAAAAAATGCGTTTTTATTAAATTATTTCACTGTAAAATTCTGTGAATTTTTTTCTGGTCAGTTGTGTGATCGTATTTAATTGATTTAATTTGATTACACCTAAAACTAGAGAACGGCACTTTTTCCAGATTTTTTACGGGTCATGGAACTCCGAATAGGTGCAGCAGCAGAAAAACGTGAAAAAAATTAGTTTTTCAAGAAAACATTTTTTTAAGCTTTCTTGTGCGCTTAGAAAAGTTGTCCCACTCGAAACAAAAATCGACGTGTCACGGCGTTTTTTCAAAAATTCCGCATAATTCAACAAAGTCGCTTGTTACCTCTGGGACCACCCTGTGTTTAAAACGATCAAGTGATGCAAATATATCCAAATGTTTACATTGCTTTGAAAATTCTGCTGACAATACCTGTTAGTGCAGCTGGTGGAGAACGAAGTTTTTCTCGCCTAACGTTGATTAAAACTTGGCTCAAAATGACTCAAATGACTCAAAATCGATTATCAGGACTAAAATAAAATGATGAAGAAGATTTGCTCCGGAATTTTGCAAATATGAAAGTTAGAAAGAAAATGTAATCGTTATACACGTACTTAATGAGTGTAGATGTTACATTTTCTGTTTTACGTACATATTTTATTTTGTTCAATATATATCTGCAATACAGTTCTATAAGTCAATGTTTTTATGGTCCTTTTATTCCAAAAAAAGCTTTATTCTTAAGGGTTTTTTTTTCAAAAACTTTTGCTCAATTACTATTCATGTAAATTTGATTGTCATTATAAATTAGATACCAAAATGCATAATTTCTAACAACAGTTGTTTAGTTCTTCGTTATCGTAATCAATTGCAAGTGTTTATGTAAAATGTATTGCATTAAAAAAAATCGGGAAAGTATCCATTTTGAGTATACTCAGTAATTTTTTTTCGCAAAATTTTATTTAAGTTAGGGCGGCAAAATATATTCGCCTGTAGCGGCGTTAACCCTAGCGCCGGCACTGGGTACAACCGTATTCATACCATGTCACTCGTTCTTTAATTTCTGGTATATTTCCTTAAGTTTGAAAGGACTGTTATATTATTTAAAAAATGGATGTAGAGGAAATATACAGAACTATAGAGGCGTATCAGTTATACCCAAACAGATTTTTTAGTTTCTGAGCAACTTATGAGGTCATATGCTCATACAATTGTAAACCAACAACATGGTTCTCTTAAAGAAAGGTCCACTGTTACCAATTTGTTGTTTGTTTCTGTCGGATGCTTTAGAGGAGGGTCTGCAGTTTGATATGATATATATAGTGACTTCTCTAAGACGTTCGGCACAAATTAATTTGGTTACAGAGTTGTTGGTTGGCTTGAAAGTTATTTAAGTAATAGAACTCAGCGTGCGCATGTTGGCAAGTACCTTTCAAACTACATGCGGGTATCATCTGGGGTGCCATAGGGCTCCCGTTGTGGACCAATTTTATTCATACTTTTTATAAATGTCATTGAATTGTACCTTCGAAACAGTAATTTCCTCCTGTATGCTGATGACCTAAAGATATATAGAGTTATCAGTTCTAAAATTGACCAGATCGAGCTTCAGGATGACCTGTGCGAATACAATCATCTAGATCTCAATTTAAGTAAGTGTTTCCACATGTGTTTTTCTCGAAGATACGACGGTAGCTAGAAATATTCAATTGACAATCATCTGGTGAATCAAAGACTTTACATGCAAGTTAAATTTTAGAAAGCATATATCAGCTATTTGCAGTAGATCGCTGAAGATTCTCGGATTTTTTTGTCGATTTTGAGCTTCTACCTTAAAATCCCTTTACCTGACATTGGTTCGACCACACCTAGAGTATGCTTCTCTCGTATGGTCTCCATATCCCATTTCGACATCCCAACAAGTTGAAGCAATATAAGGTACGTTTCTAAAACCTATTTTAGTAAAGGCGGTGTGGCACTTACTTTAGTGGGATGTTAATTGAATTAAATATTAGGTCATTAGTAGAAAGGTGAATATTTCTTGACATGTCATTTTTATATGGTTTTTATAAGTTGAATGGGTTGATTCATTCAATTTTCATATTCCACGTGGCCCTCAAGCTGGATATAAACCTTTATTTCGGCAAGATTTTCATCCAACCCTATGTGGAATGTACAATGCGCGCCTAAAGTATGGAATATATTAAAACCGAAATAAAATATTTTTGGAAAAAATACTCGAACAGGTCGATTTTATACTAAAATAATATTAATAAAATTTATTATAAAAATACACATTTTTGCATGAAAGTCGATTTTCAGTCGCCATTTGTTTTCGAGTAATGACGTCAGCCATTCTGTTTTTAAATGACAATCCCCTATTTTTATTCTTGATTTTCAGAGATCTTTTCACTGTCGAAACGGCAGTATAAAAAAAATTGAAGGTAAGAACCCGATATTTAGAGTTTTTACAAAATTACCTTGTTCTAGCGCTTGTAGCAAATTTTCCAAACTAAATGATCTTGACCTTCCATGTAATACAATAAAGTTTCAGCAAGACGGCGCACTCTGCCCTGGGCGCGTTTTTTTTCGAACATGTAGAAATTCTTCTTTAACATTTTGAATAATTTCCAGGCTAATTCTGTGCATTCATCTCTCTCGCGGGCTATTCTATCGGTCCTCGCCTGCCTATCCACGCGCATAGTGCGGGGTGCTCCGTCTTGCTGAAACCATATTGTGGAATTATGCGCCTAAAGATTTTTTTGTAGTACATAGAAAATGCGAGAGTTTTAGGATACGAAAGAACACGTCGAAAGTCCATAGTTATGACAAGTTTATCTAGAGAAGCAACTTTTCCAGGATCTTGTTTTTCATGTAGCTTCATCTGCATTGCTGAATAAGGGTCGCACTGGTCTTTGCGTGGTTGGTATATTGCTACAATTTCTTCTTTCAACACTTGAATAAAAAACTTCCGTCCTATTACATTATACATGTTTAATATTGATTCCATGTATATTTTTTTAGAAGATGCCCTGTAATAGTAACTTGGTAACTTAGGAATTAGATCAAGCCATTTCTTTATATATTCAGTTTTCTTGTTTCTTCCATGATTAAATGAAAGCTGCAAAATGTAGATGTTGGTTGCTTTAATTACTACGTAATTATTAATAATTAAACTTAATTGAAAACGTAATTTATGTAATACGTTGATACCCGAGTCGTGATTTATTGTATAAATTCTGAATACTGTCTTCATACTTTATACTACCTCTGTTCCATAATAAGTGAGCCATTATTGATTTTTATTTTTTCCTTAATATGTGAGCCATTACCGCCTTATATTTTTTTCATAATGATTGACCGCAATGTCCCTCTTCTTTTGGGATCAACTAATCGAATGTTGGCAATTTGTTCTGTTCTGTCGATTTTTTTCCGACCCGACTCCTTTCTTTTTAGAATCAACATTCATAGGCGTATTTTCATCCAAACCACAAACAGAATCATTACCTTGTTTCCATATTCTTTTTATAGTGGCTCTTGATGTTCCGAATTTTTCATTTGCCAAAATCACCGCTCTCTTTTTCAGCCGTCAATTTTTCTGATGTTTCAGTGAAAACTGAATAATAGCCGTTCATTTTTGGTTGATTAAATTTTATCTTCACATCGTTTGAAACTTTCGGCGTTAGAAGACTTTCGCTTAAAAAATCAAATGTTAATTGTTGCTTTTGTCAAATATTTTGACGTCCATGGCACATGTGATTAAGAATTTGGTGTATGTTAAGTATATCAAAATAGAAATTAAAAAAAATAACTAAGTTTCAATAAGTTTGAAAGAAAACTCAAATGGCTCACTTATTATGGAACAGAGGTAGTAATATTTTTTACAATAATTACTTGTAGTACAAACATAGTAATTTTTTCGATTCAGTGAGCAGCAAAAGCAACTAAAATAACATATTTGGCTGGGCTGAAAGACCTTCAGTCGATGGCCAACGAAGAAAAAGAAGAAGAAAGTAGACAATCGTAAATTATAATAATATGTATTCTTCATTCAATAAAGATGTTTGTATATAACATATTTGTACTCTTAAAAAGATACATGTTAAAATGATTTAGGCGAGGCTTATCAAAACCACTTTCGACATGAAATAAAATTAACTTTAATTTGATAAAATGTCATTTTTTTTATTGTTAATGCCTAAGGACTACGATGTCTACAGCTAGTTGAACAAGCGCAACAACAATAGTCTGTTGGGAATAAATCAATTATAATAACTTCTGAGTAAATCGATCCAATACCCAAGAATTCCGATTGGGTAATTACAACAGAAGCAAAGCACGTTTCGTAATATAACTTAAATGTAACATTTCCAATTTAATTTCAACTGTATTAAATAATACAATTTTCCCACACATTTCTCCTAAGCGTACGTTTAGAAAGTGTATCTTCGAACGTGGCATCATCTGAGGTTCTTAATCTCTTCCAAGAAACACTATTTTATGCACACTTTATACGGTGATAAAAATCTATGGCGTTATTTATACTTCTCCCAGATGATACCGCGGTATAACAGTATTCGTTGCCAATATATTTTTATACCACCGAAATAGTAGTCCAGCATCGAAAACGTGACAATGCGGCCGTGCAGAGTATTATTCGCGAATCATTAATTTCCACCTTTTTACGCTAAACATCAGAATTTCTACGATGCGACAATAAATGTACAGTTCTATTAATTTCTCGGTTTCTTCGTTTAATTCGTGACTAACACTGGTTTCATTTATAGCAGAAGAAATTGGTCTCGCGCTTTCTTCAATTCATAAAATTATTTCTTTTCCAATTAGAAATGCAATTGTAATTTATTTTATATACTACACATCACCGTTCTAGTACGAGTATTATCAAGTTCCTTCCTTTTTGCAATGAAAAGGGGTCAACAAATAATTTGCTGGCCAATGGTTATTATACTAAGGCCAGGCGATAGCCAAATATGAATTTAAAAAAAAAAAAATTGAAGTAAATAATGTCTTAAATAAAAGAAACATATTATCCAATGCAACAATAATACAGTATAATATGGTAAATCTTTAAAAATGCAATATTTAGCAAAGATATGTGGTACGAGGGAATAATTGGATTCTATTATAGAATGAACAAAGTCTGTCTTTTTGCGCCTGGATAGTTATTTTTATTGTCTTTTATTTGTTTACTACATTCATATACCGAAATCCATTTGTCTTTGTTTTATACGAGGCAGAGGTATACAATTTGTCAGAAAAATGAGGTGTAGCGATATCTCGAAAAGGGTTAGTACTACGAAAATGAAATTTGGTTGATTTAAATGGTTCATAATAATGTCGCTTTCTGAATACTTTCATTTAATTTCTGTTCCTTCATTTCCGAAAAAATGACACCAACCTCACTATTTCAAATAAGACACCCTATATATTTACGGATTTTTGTAAAGGTGATTCGAAGACAAATTCAGCGATATATCATTTGCGAGTTTTATTGTAAATAAGAGAGCAATGGTGTGGTAGCAACAGGATGGTGCAGCCCCTAACTATGCCACTTGCATGAAAGTCTGACAGATTATTCCAAAAACATAGATCTTTAAATTTGTTAAATAAAACTTTGACAACATCAATGCAACAAAAATGGCATTGGTCAAAACTGAAATTTTATGTTCAAAAAACGACTATCTGCAGTAACATGATTATAACTTCCGTATTCAATTTGACAATTACATGAAACTCCGAAAAATTATTCTGAGAAAGTACATCTTTAAAATTTTCTAAATAAAGCTTTAACAACTTCACTGCAAGAAAAATGGCGTTGGTCAAAACTTAAATTTTATGATCAAAAAACGACTCTCTGCAGTAACATGATTATAAATTCCATAACCAATATGGTAATTACATGAAACTCTGACAGATTGTTCATAGAAAGTATATCTTTAAAACTTGCTAAATAAAGCTTTAATAACTTTACTGCAAGAAAAATGGAGTTGGTCAAAACAGAAATTTTATGATCAAAAAACGACTTTCTGCAGTAACATGATTATAACTTCCGTATCCAATTGGACAATTACATGAAACTCTGACAAATTATTCTCAGAAAGTATATCTTTAAAATTTGCAAAATGAAACTTTAACAACTTCACTGCAAGAAAAATGGCGTTGGTCAAAACTGAAATTTTATGATAAAAAAAATTACTTTCTGCAGTAACATGATTATAAATTCCATATCCAATATTACAATTACATGAAACTCTGATATATTGTTCCTAGAAAGTATATCTTTCAAATTTGCCAAATAAAGCTTTAACAACTTCACTGCAAGAAATATGGCGTTGGCCAAAACTGAAATTTTATGATAAAAAAACGACTTTGTGCAGTAACATGATTATAAATTCCGCATCCAATTTGACAATTATATGAAACTCTGACAAATTGTTCTAAGAAAGTATATCTTTCAAATTTGCTAAATAAAACTTTGACAACTTCACTGCAAGAAAAACGGCGTTGGTCAAAACTGAAAATTATGATCAAAAAACGACTTTTTGCAGTAACATGATTATAATTTTCATAACCAAAATGACAATTACATGAAACTCTGACAGATTGTTTCTAGAAGGTATATCTTTCAAATTTGCTGAATGAAAGGTTGACAACTTTACTGCAAGAAAAATGACGTTGGCCAAAACTGACATTTTATGATCAAAACAGGACTTTCTGCAGTAACATGATTATAAATTCCATAACCAATATGACAATTACATGAAACTCTGACAAATTGTTCCTAGAAAGTATATCTTTCAAATTTGCTAAATAAAACTCTAAATTACAACTTTACTGCAAGGAAAATGGCGTAGGTCAAAACTAAAATTTTATGATCAAAAAACAACTTTCTGCTGTAACATGATTATAACTTCGGTATCCAATATGACAATTACCTGAAACTCTGACATATTGTTTCTAGATAGTATATCTTTCAAATTTGCTAAATAAAACTCTAAATTACAACTTTACTGCAAAGAAAATGGCGTTGGTCAAAACTATCTGCAGTAACATGATTATAAATTCTGTATCCAATTTGACAATTACATGAAACTCTGACAAATTATTCTGAGAAAGTATATCTTTAAAATTTGCTAAATGAAACTTTGACAAGTTTACTGCAAGAAAAATGGCGTTGGTCAAAACTGAAATTTTATGATAAAAAAACGACTTTGTGCAGTAACATGATTATAAATTCCGTATCCAATTTGACAATTACATGAAACTCTGACAAATTATTCTAAGAAAGTATATCTTTCAAATTTGCTAAATAAAACTTTGACAACTTCACTGTAAGAAAAATGGCGTTGGTCAAAACTCAAATTTTATGATCTAAAAACGACTTTCTGCAGTATCATGATTATAACTTCCGTATCCAATTTGACAATTACATGAAACTCTGACAGATTGTTCCTAGAAAGTATATCTTTCAAATTTGCTAAATAAAACTTTGACAACTTCACTAGAATAAAAATGGCGTTGGTCAAAACTGAAATTTTATAATCAAAAAACGACTTTCTGCAGTAACATGATTATAATTTCTGTATCCAATATGACAATTACATGCAACTATGACAAATTATTCCCAGAAAGTCCTGCAAGAAAATCTAATATGTTTTTACAAATTTTTGCACGGCTTTCAATTAAATTGAGCGCGCGGTGCTGCCTTAGAAATAAAATAACTTTTGGGAAAATGGAGGTGTCTCCTTTAAACAAGCATTTTATTAAAAAATTATTTTCAAGAAAACGGCCGTAAGTAAAAAAGAATATTATTTCAATATTTTTTCCTAAACTTATCAGTTCTAACATTGTGTTTCAATTCATCTAAGCACGGCGGTGACCGAAAAATTTAAATATGTTTACTTTTCAAAATTTCAAATTTATTTGAATTATTTGTTCTAAATTTTTGCTTTGAAAATAATAACAATAACTATAATATGTATTATTTTTAAAATTTAAAATTTAATTTGAATAATGAATCAAAATTTTTGCATTTGCAAAAAATAAGATACTTTTAAAAGAACTATCTTCTAGAAGACAGTCGTTACTTTTTCAAAAATTTTAATCTAATTTAAATATTTTGTCTAAAGTTTTAAACCTTTAGGTTTTAGCTAACACAATATTAAAAATTTAAGAAATCAATATATGTTTATGTAACGAACATTCAATTGAAGAACTAACTTCTTTTTTGTTTAAGAATTTTACGTTCGATTTGAATAATCTATTCATGATTTTGCATTAGATCTTGAATTGTTGGCTTAAATATAAAATAACCCTTAAGCAAATTGAGAGATCTTTGTAAAAAAAATCATTTTACTACAGAATTATCTTTGGCAAAGTGGCTGTGTTTTTTCAAAAATTTTAATTAAATTTTAATATTTAAAAAGAGCTCGAAATCATTTTTTCAGGTTTCTACTAATTCGATATCACGGTGTTGACTTAAAAATAAGATAAATATTAGAGAAATTAAGATATGTTTATGAAAAAAGCTTGCGAATGTATTTGATGAAATAATTAATAATTATTTTAATTTCAATGTTTTTATGGTTTTGTTTTTCTAACTAATTTGAGCGCATTGTTGCTTTAAAAATAAAATATTTTTTGAGGACACCAAAATATCTTTACGAAAAAATTATTTTACTAAATAGTTTCTTTAGGAAAGTGACCATAATTTCTTCAAAACTTTTAACTAAATTTTAATGTAAATATAAAAATGTCTCACGGTTTCTCCCAACTCGATATTGCGGAGGTGACTTAAAAATTGAACTCATGAACTTATGAAACGCTATTAATTGAATAATTCATAACAATAATTTTTGTTTTTCGTGGTACCAGAACTTACATTTCAACTATAGAATAGGACAAACAATAACAATCAAAGTAATGATACATTCTTACATTCATTCACAGAAAAACAATTAACTTTTAAAACTTTTTTTAATATGAAACCTTAAACATAAAATATTTTAATTTATTTATTTTATTTTTTATTTTTTTTATTTTATTTAGAATTATCTTCTGAACAATAGTCGTAATTTTTTCAAAAAAGTACGAGAAAGTATTGTGATCGTGATTTTTTTCAAAAATTTTTTTTACGGAAATATCCGTTTTGGGGTCCCTAGGTGCCATTTCAACAATTTCTGGAAAAAAAAAATTGTGCCTGTATGTGTATGTGTGTGTGTCTGCGTGTGTCTGTGTGTGTGTGTATGTGTGTATTTGCGCGCTGTATCTCAAAAACTAATAGAGCAATTGATATGAAACTTTGAACATAAGTCTTATTTGATAATCCGAAGAACTGAAAAGCTTTTGGTAAAATTTCGTACACCGGAAGTGGGTGTTTACCTTAACCGTTTTTTGTTTTTTTTCCGATATCTTCTTAAATATGAAAAATATCACAAAAACATTTAAACATATATTGCAGGCAACACAGAAATGAACATCTTTTGGTTGAAAACATTTTTCATAAAATCATTTTTATTCGAGAAAAAAAATTATTTTTTTTTTTTTAATTTTTGGTTTATAATTATAAAACGATAATAGTTACAGCAAATTTATGTTAATAATAATTGTAGAGAATGCTAAAATGAACAACTCATAAAGAATAAGTTTTTTCGAAATCCCTTTAGTTTTTGAGTAAACTGAGTTTTTGAATTTGAAGTATATTTTTCCATCTTTCATAATTTTGACGTCAGTTTCATCCGAGTTTACACAACGCTCGATATACATTTAAAATATGATTTCAATTGAAAATAAACCATGAAAACGTAAATATAAATGGGTATGATACCATCAAGTCGGAGAAAGTAACATGATGGCCACATCACCATTTTTTTATCCAAATGTATCAATTCCAAATTTCGGTTTCCATTAATTGACTCAATAAAATTACTCTTACGTCCTAAAATCAATTTTCATCAATCCAATTTTCACCATTCTGCACACTCACGGTGGAAGATAATCTACCGGACCAAATCATTTTCAACGATTAAAAAGTCGAGTTTTCAAAATACTGCACGGTAATACACGTGAACTATGTAGTTGGAAGATAATTGCCGGACCGAACAATTTTCACTGATTAAAAAGAGGTGCACCTGCTTCTTCGTCTATCTTATGTATGAATTGAAATGAATTTAATTCGAAACGGAGCTGCATCGTACACAAGCATTGATAACCGGCGTCGAAAGAATGCGTTTTTTGCGACCTCTAACCGGACACGGGAGAGATTAGGCTAATCACACCTGGCGATGTCCAGTTTCATCGGTGAGTTCGGTGTTAGAAGATTTATCAGTGCAGGGCAGTGGTTGTTTTCAAATTTCTGTACTTAAATTTGTGACCAGTGAAATTTGAAGGATGGATGAGGGACGAGTGTCATGATATGAATATTATTCACAAAGGTAAGTTGAATAACAGTGAAAATTTATTACATACTGGACCCCTAACATTTTATATTGTTTTAAGCGCTTAATGTTCGATTGTGTTGAACAATTTTAATCAATTAAACAGCAAAATCCCATCCAACGATTAGAATTTAATTTCTTTATTTGTAGAGAAATTGCTGCAATTGTGCCATCAGGTAGATGAACAATTGTTTTCTTTATTTTACAATTTCGACTTAAATACTAAAATGGGAGTAATTGCACTTTACGGTTCCATGCGCTTTTTCGGAAAAAGAAAATTGGGTGCTCAAGACGTGCTGGACCCTATTCAAAAAACGATTTCAAACGTCTCTTTAAAGTTAAAACTGTAAAGTGCAATTCGCCCCTAAAATGTGTACGTGGTGGAAGAAATGCATTACAATTAAACTGAAATTAGTGAATAATATGAACATCAACAATAAAAAAATTGTTGAGTACAATAAAAAAATATCTATTTATAAAACTGATGAATGTACGGAACAGTGTTTATACATATATTAAATTAACAAAAAGTAAGAATGAAAACAACTACCAAATGAAAGAAAATAATGGTCGAATTATTAAAATTAAGTTGAACAATTCTTGTAATTCTGAAGTAATTTAAATAATGGGGAATATAATAAATTCATAAATTAATTTGTTGATCATTTGTATTTAAATTACTTTCAATTGTTTCCAACATATCTGATTTTTTTCTGTTGTAATGTTTTATATATTGATTCAAATACTTTCACTCTTTTTATTATTAAAATAATAATAAAAACACTAAAACTAAACCAAAGTTTTAACCAATCATCATAATACAGAAAAGTTTCACCACGGTAAGACACTAATCTTATTTTAATGTTATTTAAATTTGAAAATTGAAAAATTGTGTTGTTCCTCTAAATTATGCTGAAGAATGTACTAGAACAAATTTAATCGAAATGATCTAAATTTTTTTAGCAGTTTTTCAATAGACATTATTACAATCTAAACAATTTAGTTTATAAATTCCTGAGTCAATTTTATCTTTTCTGTTATAAATAATATTACTGGTTTTGAAATTTTGTTTTCTGAAAATATGAGCGATTTTCTCGAATATTTCCCCAGAATATGTGAAACTTATGTATTCACTTTCATCCTCATTATATCATGGATAAATTTTCAATAGCGCTCTTTTTAGAAATTGTTTATTAATTAATTTTTGAATATTTTTTACGGGAAAGCCAATGTTTTTAATTAGCTGTAATTTTGAGGAATTTTGAATGCTTTAATTTTTGATTAAGAGGAAGAAACGAGTCAAAACGTATTGAGTGTTTGCAGGTTTATTATATACAGGGTGTTTAAGAGCTCTGGGAACGGTCAATCAAGTGCTTATTTTTCAAAATTTCGAAAAATGTTTTATACAAAAGTTGTGCAGAACAGTGAGCTGCATGCCCCAAAAATATTTAAATTAATTATTTATTAAAATAACGGGGAAGTGTTTGAACTATTTCTTATGAATCCTTTCAGATCTGAATCTAGGAATCATTTATATGAGTACCTACTTGATGTACCACTCAACGTAATGAGTGCACCATCCAATTGGATGGTGCAACGCCACATTTTGCTCGCAGTGTACGACAATTTTTGAACGACCGTTACCCCAATAAATGGATAGGTAGCGGCGGACCAGTACTGTGGCCACCTAGGTCACGGGACCTCACTGAATTATATTTTTTCTATGGGCTGTATTAAGGACATGGTGTTCTGCATTATGCATCACTTGTTTTTTATTTAAAAAGATTGGTACCTAGATTTTAAAACTAATAATAAAAACATGCAAATCACCAACGAATTTTGAAATATTAGAGTAACCATCAACTTCAGATATACGAAACCTTATATGAAACGAAAGTTTACTTAATGAACTTTTACATTATGAAATAATATATAGGGTGTGCCATTTGAAAAAAAAAATAGAAATTGTGCAGTTTGCGAATGGCTATCACCCTGTATAATACGCTGAGTTATGTTTTGGTTGATAGAGTAATTTTCAAGTTCAACTAAACTTTACCACTAAATTAGAATTAATTATCTTTATTAGTTTCAGGGGAGCACTTTAACAATTTTGTTCAAATTTTTGAATAAACAACTGAATAACACAAAAACGGCCCGGATTCAACCCCCACAACTAAGGTCATTTTAATCTCCAAGTAACGGGGAATCCAAAAATGCTAAAATATACAGGGTGTTCTGTTTAAAAAAGCATAAGTTTGATGTGTAACTTTGTTATGAGACACCCTGTATAAACTTAAATATTTTTAGGGCATGCATCTCACTATTCTGCACAACTTTTATATAAAACATTTTTCAAAATTTTAACAGATAAGCACGTGATTGGCCGTTCCCAGAGCTCTGAAACATCCTGTATTTACAAATTAATTTCATCATTAGTATTACATTATTTTTAGACCAGGATTCTTGATTTTTTTTGGTTCTTATTTTAGATCTCTGCATTTTCGAGTGTTTGTTCCAACATTTTGATTTTTTTGGCCTAAATATTCAAATTTAAATTGAAATTCTTTATTAATGCATTAAGATAAATGTTTTATATACGTCATATTATATGATCAATATAACACATGGATAATAAATATGGTAAAAATATTCTTAAATAAATAAATAAAAAAACTGAGAAAACATTTATTTAGTTTAAACATGTACATGAGGCATTAGACATAATTACAGACATATTAACTGATAAGAAAAATATTAAGATAAGTCAATAAATAAACATTATTTATTTTAAATACAAGAATATATGAATATTCAACCTGTTCGTTAATCTGCAAGCAAAAAATTAAGTCTTACTAAGACTATAAACAAATAACTTATTGAAACAACTACTTCCCTGGCTAGTGCCACGCCGGATATTGAATGATACAAAAGAAATTTGCATGTTATTACTAATACTACTAGATAATAACATTGGTTTAAGATCGTTTGTTTATAGTCTTAGTAAGACTTAATTTTTTGCTTGCAGATTAACGAACAGGTTGAATATTCATATATTCAGGCTACATTTCGTTTTATTGTATTTATCTAATGCTTTCTGCAACAAGTAAAGTTGTTTTTAATTTGTTTATTATTTATTTTGTTCAAAATTTTCAATTTGTTTCTTGATATTTTTGATTTTTTAGTCTCCATTTTTTTATCTTTAGCTGATGTTTTGTCTAAATTTTCGAAAAAAATTGGAAACTTTTTTTGAGCAATAGAGTGATTTTTTAGATTAATTTAGGGCTGATATTGGCGGTTTTTACTGGAATATGTTTTATTGTTCTACTCCTATTTTTAATGAGGTCCATTTATTGTGCCACAAAATAGGTTCATTGATGAAAAAAATAGCATCAAGCTTTAAAAAAAAATAGGACTGTCTACATTATTTTACATTGTTGTAAAATGTTTCATATTTTTATTTTGAAAAACCAAACTACAGCATTCAGTGAACTGTATTTAGTTTTTGTATGATGTTAACCTTTTGAAAATTGACTTATTTTGGAAAACTAAATGCACATCCAAAGATGTCGGTCGCAATTTTATATTTTTGTATAATTTTATCCCTTTGGAAAATAATTTGATTCGATTTATGACTAAAGAAAATTGTAGAACGTTGATTCAAATTTTCTATCTCTTTGGAAAATGATTCGATTCAATTTATGGCTTAAGAACGTTAATTCAAAAGTTCTATAACTCAAAAATTCGTACCGGAAAATTCAGAGCAACAGACAGACGTATCCGAACTTTTTTTTGTATGTGCATGTCTATTTATAGGCGCTGTATGAAAAATGAAAGTCGCAAATTATACTTTAAATTCTAATAATCTTTATCGTAAATTTACTCGAAAACTGAAGAGATTTCGAAAAAAATACCTATTCATTAAAAGTTGTTAATTTTGACATTCTCTACAATTATTATTAATATAATTATAATTAAAAAATGTCAAAAATGTTTATGAAAAATATTTTCAAACAAAATATGTTCATTTATATGTTGTCTTCAATATTTGTTTAAATGATTTTGTAATAGTTTTCATATTTAAAAAATTATTGGAGAAAAACGAAAACGGTTGAGGTAAACACCCACTCAGTGTACGAAATTTTTATTAAAAGCTTTTCAGTTTTTACTTTCTCCGTTACGAAGTACGAGAAAGTATTGTGATCGTGAAAAAAATTTATTTTTACGGAAATATCCGTTTTGGCGTCCCTAGATGCCATTTCAACAATTTTTGTAAAAAAACATCACAACAATATTTAAACAAATATTGAAGACAACAAAGAACAACAACTTTTGTTTGAAAATATTTTTTATTTAACAATAATAGTTACTTCAAATGTATATTAATAATATTGTAGAGAAAGCCAAAATGAACAATTTATAAAGAATGAGTTTTTTTCTAAAAATCTTTAGTTTTGGACTGACTATTAGGATTTGAAGTATAATTTGTCATTTTCATCTTTTATAATTTTGACGTTAGTTTCATCCGAGTCTACAAAACGCTCGATGTACATTTAAAATATGATTTAAATTAAAAATAAATTATGAAAGCGTAAATATAAATAATTATATCACCAAATCCGAGAAAGTGCATGATGGCCACATCACCATTTTTTTATTATTAGTTAATATAGTGACAAGATCTAACGCTTTTATCAAGAAACGTGAACCTTTCATAAATTATTTGTTCCTTTGCAGGGGACACCACATATTGTTGTGTCAACCATGTAAAACACATGTCGGCTAAAACTAAAACTCATTTATAAGGAAGCTACAGCATCACGTGTGGACAGAAAATAGTGCAGTGTTCGCCGCAATAAATTATTCGATGGTAATGTGGTAACAAGGGGTCTTTCGTAAATTATCTTGAAAGCGAAGTAGAATCAACTTTAATACTTTAAGTATATTATTCTAAATTTGTAGTTTCAAGGTATAGTTAGTATAAATTTATGAGTGATGGTCACTGCAAGAATTTATAATTTACTGGGACGTGTTTCCCCCACATAACTTTTTTTTTTCTGTTTAGATTTTCAATACCTAAAATTATCATTATCATAGTACGTTTTCAATTATTATTTTAAATAATCAAACTGACCGAGAAATTAAATTTTGGCCTATCTCTAGTTTTCATTAAAATTTAATTAATTCTATCAGAACCCGATTATTCATAGTCCCAATACTAATTATTATAATCTGTTTAATTACTTCAGTTATATGGTAAATTAGTGGAATTATTACTTTTATGCGTAATAGGTAAAGTAATATTGAATAATCTGAGAAAAGTATGCTTCCTTGACTCCTGATTAAATTGGATATACATGGGTTTTATTTTTCCTCTGAACATATAATTGTTAATGCTTATGTTCAATATTATTAAAAGTAGATTAAAACGTAATTTTAAAATTCTAACTTATTAAAACCCATCCGGGCGGTCACTTTTTCGGAATGAAGAAGTGGCCGATCGGGTCCATGGATGTCCAGTGTATGTCCCTACCCCGCCCCCCCCCCCCCCCCCATTAATTATATATAATAAATAATGATTGTATATATATTAATAAATATTAGAAATCAATACAAATAGTTAAATGGTACCTCTGGCAGAATGGACCAGCTTCCTATGCCAAAAAAAAACTTATTAAAAAATAAATCAAACCGGTTAACATTAGCGAATAAACCGATTTTCGGATAATTAAAAATTGGGCGAAAACCCGGTCAGCCGGTTCCGGGCATTTTTATATTTACCGGTTTTAAACTTTACGGGAACAAACTGGGGTGAAAGCAACTTGATTGAATTAAACGGGGTGCCGTCGATGTTGGGGGAGTAACGCCAAACTGGCATCGTGCGAACGCGAAAGGGCGTCGCGACGCTTACGAGTGGCGCGGCACAGCGTCGAGAAGCACAACCGCCCTCGAACCACCCTCAACCGCCGCCAGTGTGCGGTGTGTACTTAAAAAGTCAGAAAGTTAATTAATTATTTTAAACGGTTTTGAATGCGCCCGTCTACGGCGCGATTTTCTTATGAATGATAAAACCGAAAGTTTGAGAAAACTTCCCGATTCATTCATTTAATTGCTCTTTGTCTAACTTTTAACAGATGCTACTTTATATTTATATCACTTTCGCGGAAAATACTCAATTACACAAAAACGGCGGCTTGTCCGCGCCATTCAATTATTTACTTTTTTATAATTGCGTCAATTGTATCGATTGGATATTTGTTCTGAATATTTTACCTACAAAAAAATATATTCATATGAACGCTTTAAGATTGGAAGATATTTAATTTGATTATTATTGAATGATTTAATTTATTGGTTCATTCAATTATTTTTTTTTTATAATTGCGACAATTGTATCGATTGGATATTTATAAGTTCTGAATATTTTACCTACAAAAAAAATTATTTCATATGAACGCTTCAAGATTGGCATATATTTAATTTGATTATTATTGAATGATTTAATTTATTGGTTCATTCAATTATTTTTTTTTTATAATTGCGACAATTGTATCGATTGGATATTTATAAGTTCTGAATATTTTACCTACAAAAAAAATTATTTCATATGAACGCTTCAAGATTGGCAGATATTTAATTTGATTATTATTGAATGATTTAATTTACTGGTTCATTCAATTATTTATTTTTTTTATAATTGCGACAATTGTATAGATTGGATATTTATAAGTTCTGAATATTTTACCTACAAAAAAATACATTCATATGAACGCTTTAAGATTGGAAGATATTTAATTTCATTATTATTGAATGATTTAATTTATTGGTAATAATAATAATAATCAAATTGAATATCTGATCAGACCAAAACTTCAAAATTTGAAGCGTCCACGTGTTTTTCAAGACCTATCTCATTTGTTTTAAAAAAGCGTGCGTTAATTTCTCGAATGGATTCAATCTCGGTATATCATAATTATTAACTCTTGCATTCTGTATCTATAAATCTAGATTATTTCCATAAAGTGTCTTTCTGAAGACTACTTTTTCTGGATTAACGATTATTTTTATTTTTGGGCGTTTTATATTTAGAATTTATAAAAAAGAAACTCGATATTTATTAAAAGCCAATTATGAATAAATATATGGTTACATTATTATTATTAGACAATGGCTATTCATAGGCTACCGACTGTAACCTTACCGCTTAATTTATAATTATAAGTTAGTAAAATTTCGGTTTGTAAGGGGAACACCACTTTACCGACCGAAAAACAAGCCTAACTTTGACAATTTATTTTGGTATGGAAAAAGGAATGTAATTTCCTAGAGAGTTTATTTAACACTTATTGAGGTATGAAACAAAACATTAGTATTATCATTTTAATGCAAAATGGCAGCGACAGAGCCATTTTTTTAAATCACCGTTTTTAAACTTCTAAACGGGAGGACGTAAAGTATTATAAGACCTGGCACAGAAAATTTTTTTTTTTTATATTGTTGGTGTTGTAGTCCATGATTACTGGGTAATATGTAATTGGTGTAATAAAATGACGTACGTCCCAGTATTTAATTAAAATTTTATTTTTCTGTTTTTTTTACTGGTTTCGGATATTATCCATCTTCAGCAAAAAAACTACAAAGATACAAAATATATAAAAAATAAATAAAATTTTAATCAAATACTGGGACGAACGTCATTTTATTACACCATTTTTTTTTATAATTATAACCATTGGCTACAGCGGGGATTTTTCGAAAACGAATCTTGTAGAAATGGTGCACGTTTGAAAAAAAATATCGATTTTTCGCCAAAAATAAGCAGTTAATTGTTTATAAAATAAAAAGTACACATTAAATTTAAAAAAAAAAAACGGCTACGTACTTTTAAAGAAAATGTTATTTTGAACCTGCTATTAAAATTTCAAATCGATCCATACAATGGTTTTCAAGTAATCGGTCCTCGCAGTTTGAAAAAAATGGTTTCGAGAAAAAACGCGTTTAAAGTTTTACGAGCACATAAATCCTTACGGCACTCGCGCACTTTGGTGGACTCCTGAGGAACCCTGAGGAATTTTCTCGCTATACGACCAACTGGATATTGTTTATAACACCTTAAAATATTGTTTAAGCAAAAAAAAGTGGTGTTACCCTTTAAGCACGTTGGTGTGGGTTCGAGTCTGCTTCGGACAGTTATTTTTGCAAGCGGGTTTAGAACGTCTAGAATGTGTCTCATTTCAATCAAATTAAATGAATTAATAGAAGTCGGTCGTTCCTAAAATTTCTTGCTGGTTAAGCCAATTTTGTATCACCCGTGCTTGAAATGTGTGTAAATAGTATATTAAAAAACGAGTTCAATAAGCGCGATTTTTTTAGAAAACGACGAGCGTAGCGGGAAGTTTTCTCATGGACAATTGTGAAAAAAGGCCTTATAAACAAGTTTTTTACAGTATTTTTTTCTATTTTTCCCGTTTTATTCCATTTCTAAATTTAAAAATCGTCCATACATATTTAGAAAATTGTATGGTGGTTGGTAATACTAATAATTGAGATTTCAATTTAAAATTAGTTTGCGATTTCCACACATCACATAACCTCAAAACTATCTCGCCTCTCGCCGAAAATTTAGCACAGGTTGACGGCTCTGAATTTCAACGGTGCCAACCTTTGATTAAATTGTGTGGTGGATAGAGCTACTTATTATCTGTTTTTCATTCTTCATCTTCCTGCTGTTGCACTCGATTAGAGGATTTTGAACTTTAAGGAAGTATTAGGACTTCTACGAATACAGTATTGGGATAGGAATTGGTGCTTGTATGGATTTTTATAAATTTCTTTCATAAATAGAGAAGGCGTTTTTCTGCGAGGGATACAGGGTTTTCAATTATGACTGTACTCAAAAAGCCAACTTTTAGAAGTGAGTCGCGGAGTCAAGTAACTCCTATGTAAATTTGGAGCTCAATTAGAGGAATGTTTAAATTTTTTGGGAATAAATTTATTCTTTTTAAAGTGATGACCCATTTTTTGTGGCTGTTAACTTCAAAAAGATTCTTTGAAATTATTAGTCAAGTCCTTGAAATTATAAATCGACTCTTTAAAATTACGAGTCGACTCTTTTTAAATAAACAATTTTGGTGAAAAGGGCCTATTTTGCTCTCCGCTACGTTTTCAGGGTAAATTGAAAAATTTGCGAGGTGTGAAATAGGAATTTAAACTTTAAAAACAGACATTCTGTGTATTTGAAAAGTTGTGTCTTTGTATTGTTTTTTATTGTAATTTATTATTACTACTAATTCGCGCAATAATTATTTGCATATTTATCAGTAAGTTTGTTTAGAGTAATTAAACATTATATCCCGCACATTAATTTACCGGTATTTTGACTTTTTTGGTAACTTTAGGCCTTCTGCGCGATTTCAAATTTTGAAAAAGAAATTTTTTATATTTTTTCATTTATCATGACGCCTATGCGCAAGTTTTCCGCGCTATTAGAATTGTATTGCAGAAAAAAACGCGTTTTTCGATCCACCCTATTAATTATTCTTTCAAGTTGATGCTTGTACATAGAAAAAAAGTTTTTAAACGAAAGTTGCATCAATAGAATATTATAACTATTTATAACATGCAAATTTCTTCTAAAGGGTGTTCAAATTCGAGGTTGCTTTTTCAATTTGTAACAAAACGCTCAAATTACGTACATTGTATGAAATTTATATTTTGAATTAAAGTACAAATATGGCGGTTAACAATGAAAAATAATATCGGACAAGTAACCTCCTCTTGACCTTTGGCAGGATATCATTCTTTTTGAAAAATTGGCCCACAGAAAAAAATCCAAAGGAGACAAATCACAGGACCTAGGTGGCCAGTTAATGTTTCCTCTCCGTGAAATTATTATTCGGTCTTGAAATCGTTCCCTCAAAAGATTAAGTGTTTCATTGGCTATATGTGGTGTGGCTCCGTCTTGTTGAAACCACATATGCTGGATATCTATCCCATGTAATTCTTCCCATAAAAAATTCTCAAGTATCGATCTATACCGCTCTCCTGTTACGGTTACTCAAATGCTTCATTTTCGAACAATATGGGCGAATAACACCTCTTGCCCAAAAAGCACACCAAACAGTAACTCGCTGGGGGTGCATCGGCTTCTCCACTACCATTCGTGAATTTCCTCACCCCATATTCGGCAGTTTTGTTTGTTGACAAATCCTCCGAGATAAAAAAGCGCTTCATCACTGAACATAATGTTGTTAAAAAAATTTCCATTTTCTTCCTTTTTACTTTCTCCGTTACGAAGTACGAGAAAGTATTGTGATCGTGATTTTTTTTTACGGAAATATCCGTTTTGGGGTCCCTAGATGCCATTTCAACAATTTCTGGAATTTTTTTTTGTGTCTGTGTGCGTGTGTGTCTGTCTGTCTGTCTCTGTGTGTGTGTGTGTGTGTGTGTGTGTGTGTGTGTGTCTGTATGTGTGCGCTGTATCTCAAAAACTAATACAGCAATTTATATGAAACTTTAAACATACGTCTTATTTGATAATCTGAAGAACTGAAAAGCTTTTGGTAAAATTTCGTACACCGGAAGCAGGTGTTTACCTTAACTGTTTTTTTGTTTTTTGCCAATATTTTCTTAAATATAAAAAATATCACAAAACATTTAAACAAACATCGAAGACAACAAAGAAATGAACATCTTTTGCTTGAAAAGATTTTTCATAAAATCATTGCTATTCGAGAAAAAAAATATTAATTTTTTTTTTTAATTTTGGTTTATAATTATGAAATGATAATAGTTACAGCAAATTTATATGAATAATAATTGTAGATAATGCCAAAATGAATAACTTCTAAAGAATAAGTTTTTTTCGAAATCTCATTAGTTTTTGAGTAAACCGAGTTTTTGAGGTGGGGTGGGGGGGGGTCACCATCCCGACAAATAAACCACATTTTGTAGTGAATTTTAAAAATAAAAAATGTTAATGCAATTTAAAACTGAATGAGTTATAATTTTTTTAAATAGTAAAAACCTTTTCGGACACCCGTTATTTTTTTCAACTAAGACTATTTTTCTCATATGACTTTTATTCTATCAATTATTGATTGTTCTTTTATCTTATTATTATTATTGTAATTTTGTAATGTAACGTAGTTAGCAATTAACTGTATTTTGAATTTAATTTATTTGACATGTACATCCACTAAATAGAGGCCAAGTTATAAATAAAGAATTTAATTTTGAATTTGTGTGGGCAAAAAAGAAAAGGTCGTGAAATAATTATTTATTTTATTATTATTATTAAATAAAGACAAATATCCACTGAATAATTCACATTCGCAAACGTTAAAAATGGTGATGTGGCCATCATGTTACTTTCTCTGACTTGATGGTATCATAGCCATTTATATTTACGTTTTCATGGTTTATTTTCACAATTATGAAAGATGGAAGAATTAAACTTCAAATTCAAAAACTCAGTTTACTTAAAAACTAAAGGGATTTCGAAAAAAACTTATTCTTTATAAGTTGTTCATTTTAACATTCTCTAATAATTAACATAAATTTGCTGTAACTATTATCGTTTTATAGTTATAAAACAAAAATTAAAAAATTAAAAAAAAAATTTTTTCTCGAATAAAAATGATTTTATGAACAAAATTTTCAAGATTTTTATTTCTTTGTTGTCTTCAATGTTTGTTTAAATATTTTTGTGATATTTTTCATATTTAAAAAAATAGTGATGTGGCCATCATGTTACTTTCTCCGATTTTGATTGCATAATAGTTATTTATATTTATACTACCATGGTTTATTTTCATAGATCAGATGATACTGACGTTTAAAACGTCAAAGTTATGAATAACAAATTATACTTCCAATTCAAATACTCTTAAATAAGTATATTCGAAACCTAAAAAAAAAATAATAAATTCTTGAAAAAAGTCCTAAAAATAAGTCTTGATAAATCCTGAAAAAAGTCCTGAAAAAGATTTCAACCCTGGAAGAGTCCTGGTTGTAAAGTTCTAAGGAGAATACCAGAAAAACGTCTTGAATAAAACAGTCCTGAAAAAACCTGATAAAAAAGTCGTTATAAAAAGTCTAGAAAAAGAGTCTGGAAAAAAGTGCTCTTGCAAAGAAATGTCTTGAAAAACAGGTGATTGAAAAAGTCCAGAAAACAGAGTCGTCACAAAAAAGAGGTCCTGGAAAAAGACCTGATAAAAAAGCCTATAGAAAAGTACTGAAAAAAAAAAGTTCGAAAAAAGGCCTTAAAAAGTACTGAAAGAAAGCTTGAAGAACAGTCTAGTAAAAAAAGTCCTAAAAAAGCCTGCAAAGAGTCCTTACAAAGATCCTAGAAAGACCCGAAAAAAGTTGAAAAAATAGTGCTAGCAGAAGTCATGAAAAAAGCCTTGATAAAAGGTATTAAAAAAATCTTGAAGAATTAATCGTGGAAAACGTCTTGAAAAAATAATCTTGATGAAAAGTTCTTGAACATAAGGTCCTAGGAAAAGTCCTGATAAAAAGGCCAGAAGAAAAGTACTGACAAAAAAAAGTTTGAATAAAGACCTTAAAAAGTACTGTATAAAGCCTGTGAAATAGTCCCGAAAAAAAGTCCTAAAAAAAGTTATAAAAAATGGTGATGTGGCCATCATGTTACTTTCTCCGACTTGATGGTAGTCATTTATATTTACGCTTTCATGGTTCATTTTCAATTGAAATCATATTTTAAATGTACATCGAGCGTTGCGTAAACTCGGATTAAACTGACGTTTAAAACGTCAAAATCATGAAAGATGGAAAAATTATACTTCAAATTCAAAAACTCAGTTTACTCACAAACTAAAGGGATTTTGAAAAAAACTTATTCTTTATAAGTTGTTTATTTTAGCATTCTCTACAATTATTATTAACATAAATTTGCTGTAACTATTAGCGTTTCATAATTATAAACCAGAAATAAAAAAATAATAATAAATTTTTTTCTCGAATAAAAACGATTTTATGAAAAATGTTTTCAAGCAAAAGATGTTCATTTCTTTGTTGTCTTCAATGTTTGTTTAAATATTTTTGTGATATTTTTAATATTTAAGAAAATATTGGCAAAAAACAAAAAACGGTTAAGGTAAACACCCACTTCCGGTGAACGAAATTTTACCAAAAGCTTTTCAGTTCTTCAGATTATCAAATAAGACGGATGTTCAAAGTTTCATATCAAATGCTTTATTAGTTTTTGAGATACAGCGCACACAGACAGACACACACACACACAGACACACACACACACAGACACAAAAAAAAAATTTCCAGAAATTGTTGAAATGGCATCTAGGGACCCCAAAACGGATATTTCCGTAAAAAAATTTTTTGAAAAAAAAATCACGATCACAATACTTTCTCATACTTCGTAACGGAGAAAGTAAAAAGAGTCCTGAAAGAGATTTCTGAAAAATGTCCTGCAAAGAATCCTTAAGAAGGTCTTAAAAAGACCCAGAAAATAGTCGTAAAAAAAAGGCATTAAAAAGTCTTGAAAAAATAACCCTGATAAAAAATGCCTAAAAAGGTCCTGAACATAATAGTTTTTAAATAGTCCCCGAAAAAAATTCTAAAAAGAAAGGTTCTGCAACAAAAGTCCTGAAAAAAGGCCTCAAAAAAGAGTTCTGATAATAAAGTCTTGAAAAAAGTTCTGAAAAAAGCTGTAACAAAAGTTTTGAAAACATTGTCCTGCAAAAAAAAAATCCCAAAAAGAGTCTTGAGAAAAGTCCTGAAAAAATGCATTAAAATAGATCCAAAAAAAAATCCATATTAAAAATCCTGAAAAAAAGTCCCAAGAAAGGCCCCAAACAAAAACTTTTTAAAATAAAGTCTTGTAAAAAGAGCCCTGGAAAAAATTCTGCAAAAGAAAAGTTCTGAAAAAACGTCGTTAAGAAAGAGCCCTGGAAATAAGTCTTGAAAAAAGTTCTGAAAAACTCTTAACACGTTCGCTGCCACCGACGCGCTAGTGGGCCCGACTTAAACTTGCGTGTATGCAATCCCAATTGCAGTGGCAGCGAATGTGTTAACAAAAGTTTTGAAAAAATTATCCTGCAAGAAAAATCCCAAAAGGAGTCCTGGAAAAGTCATTAAAAAACGCTTGAAAAATAATCCAGAAAAAAGTCTCAAAAAGGTCCTGAACAAAAAGTTTTTAGAATAAAGTCCTCGAAAAAAAAATCTGAAAAGAAAATATAGTCTTGAAGAAAAGTCCTGCAAAAGAAGTCCCAGAAAAAAGTTCTTAAAAAGACCTAAAAGAAGAAATGAAAATATTCCTGAAAATTTGTCCTACAAAAAAGATCTGAAAAATCAATCCTGAAAAAAAGTCGTGAAAAAAGTGCTGAAATTTTGATTTATACTTTCACGATATTTTTTCAATTTAAATCATATTTTAAATGTAATGTAATGTAATGTAATGAACGTGTTGAAGTATTGGATGATTCTGACGTTTAAAACGTCAAAATTATGAAAATTATACTTCAAATTCATAAACTCAGTTTACTCAAAAACTAAAGAGATTTCGAAAAAACTTATTCTTTATAAGTTGTTCATTTTAGCATTCTCTACAATTATTATTGACATAAATTTGCTGTAACTATTATCGTTTTATAATTATAAACTAAAAATTAAAAAAAATAATAATAAATTTTTTTTAGAATAAAAATGATTTTATTAAAAATGTTTTTAAGCAAAAGATGTTCATTTCTTTGTTGTCTTCAAAGTTTGTTTAAATGTTTTTGTGATATTTTTCATATTTAAGAAAATATTGGCAAAAAACAAAAAACAGTTAAGGTAAACGCCCACTTCTGGTGTACGAAATTTTACCAAAAGCTTTTCAGTTCTTCAGATTATCAAATAAGACGGATGTTCAAAGTTTCATATCAATTGTATTATTAGTTTTTAAGATACAGCGCGCACAGACAGACACACACACAGACACAATTTTTTTTTCTCCAGAAATTGTTGAAAGGCGTCTAGGGACCCCAAAACGGATATTTTCGTAAAAAAAAAATTTGAAAAAAAATCACGATCACAATACTTTGTCGTACTTCGTAACCGAGAAAGTAAAAATTTAAAAGCAAATTGGTTTGAGTCACTTTTCATTGCACCCCAACTTATAGTAAAGGGTGTAGACATATACAGGTAATATAAATTACCTATTCCACTAATAATGGACATAGTGGTAATTGTGATAAGAGTCGGGCTCTAAAAACGTATTTATACAAACGGGTTGCTTTGTGTGGGGTTGGATTACCCGTTATATTTTTATTAATTGGTGTTACGGGAGGTACACCTGCTTGATGATAAATTCTTTTTTTCGTGAAAATAAGGTAAACATGATAAGAGCTTGC
Source organism: Ocypus olens (assembly GCA_910593695.2). Taxonomy (NCBI): domain Eukaryota; kingdom Metazoa; phylum Arthropoda; class Insecta; order Coleoptera; family Staphylinidae; genus Ocypus; species Ocypus olens. The sequence continues at coordinate 7,510,708 of OU343054.1, read as the reverse complement.
TTACATAGGGTGGCCGCATAGTGTAGTAATCTATTACCTGTTGTACTTAATCTATTTTTAATAATTAATCAGTAATTGAGTGATTTATCTTAAAACACGATTTCAATTTATTTATACAACAAAAATATACATAAAAATAAACAGTGCGAAAAAACAAATAATGATTCTACAAATAAATTAAGTGCTAAAATTAAAAAAATAATAATATATGGTTGATAGCCAATTACGAATTGCGGAAAAATATAATTTTTTATACAGTGCGAGTCTCTAACTTGGAATAAATTCAGTAAATTAAACAAAGTTTATTTTTCGGAAATACGCTCGAACACGTCGATTAGTATTTTAAATTGCGCTCTTTTTGTTGTAATAAAATTTTATACAGCGTGTCCCAAATTTGAGATATGACGTCATCGACTATTTTTTTTAATAGCAACCCTAATTTTTTTATCACTATTTTTAAAGAGTATATCAAGTTACACATGTGTGCCAAATTTCAAATTTTTATTTCCTGTCATTTAGAAGATATTTAACAAACAGTATCAAATTTGAAAAATGAATTCAACTTAATAGTCTTTCTTCAATAAATGCTCAAAATGTTGTCCATTTTCTAACTGACAATACCCTAAACGGAACTGAAACTCGTTTTGAACATTTCTAATTACTTCGGGGGAAATTAGTCTACACTCCTGTCTTATTCGTTCTTTCAACTCCTCAAGATTTGGCGGTTTGGTCTTAAAAACTTTGCTTTTCAAGTACCCCCATAAGAAAAAGTCCATAGGTGTTAAATCCGGAGACCTGGGTGGCCATTCAACTGGTCCTCTTCTGCCAATCCATCTTCGTGGAAATACATTATCCAGGTACTCACGGACACGCCTTGCAAAATGAGGAGGCGCACCGTCCTGTTGAAACCAGATGTTTCTATTCGGGACGTCAGCTTCTACAGGGCAAGGAAACAAAATAGCCAAACTCGGAATTAGCTCTTTCTCCAAGAATTGTAAATATCCCGCTCCATTGAGATTATTTGGAAAGAAAATTGGTCCTAAAATTCGATCACCAACAATCCCTGCCCAAACATTAACTTTTTCTGGATATTGAGTGTGGCCTTCCCTCATCCAGTGTGGGTTCTTGTCTGCCCAATAACGGCAATTTTGACGATTTACCTCACCATTTAACATAAACGTTGATTCATCGGAAAACAATATATTTTCTATTTTTAGAACATTTCTATCTAGTAGATCCATCATTTTTTCGCAAAACTGAAGTCTTCTATCAGGATCATCTTCGGTGAGTTCCTGGAGGATTGTCATTTTATAAGGATGAAATGTTTGCTCTCTAAGGATTCTTGACACTGAAGACTGGCTAATTTTGAGTTCCCTAGCCATCTGCCTAGAGGAGACATGATGATTTTCCTGAACAGAGAGAAGTACATCAATTTTGACCTCTTCACTCAGCGCATTCTGACGATGATTATTCGTTTTTCTTAAATGCCCATTTTCCCGAAACTGACTTTCAATCTTGCTTACGGTACTTTGAGATATGGCTGGTAAGTCAGGATACTTCTCTCTAAATAAATAAATAACTTCATTTTGTGTTCTTGTCCTATCTCCATAGCCAATCATCATTAAAATTTCGATTTTGTGGGTTTCAGTTAAGTACGGCATGTTAGTATAATTTTTCGACCAACGGTGAACAACAGTCAACACAACAATGGGACGACTAATACTCTCCTCACTCGAATATGCGTGGAATGCGATGCTACACTTCTTACTTGTTTTTATAACTAAACGTCAAAATGATAAACGTCAGTTTGAAAAAAAAATGACAAACCAGCACGTTTTGGCATTCCACTTTTAAAATGCATAAAAATTCGATTGAGGTGACTTGATTTCTTCATTCTACAAATTTGATAATGTTTGTTAAATATCTTCTAAATGACAGGAAATAAAAATTTGAAATTTGGCACACATATGTAACTTGATATACTCTTTAAAAATAGTGATAAAAAAATTAGGGTTGCTATTAAAAAAAATAGTCGATGACGTCATATCTCAAATTTGGGACACGCTGTATAAAATTTTATTATAACAAAAAGAGCGCAATTTAAAATACTAATCGACGTGTCCGAGCATATTTCCGAAAAATAAACTTTGTTTGATTTACTGAATTTATTCCAAGTTAGAGACTCGCACTGTATGTATGTTATATACGATCAACTTATTAATAAATTTAATGAAAAATTTAACGCATTGAATGATAAAATAAAAAAGATTGAAAGTGATTTTGCCAACATTGAACTCAGATTGAATCCTGTTGATTCGAGCTCAAATGTGAGACAAACAACTGTCAATGATACTGACATTTTATACGAACTTGAAGATCGTCGTAAAAGACGTAACAACCTTATGATTTATAATGTGCCGGAATCAACTTCGTCCGAGTCCACACAAAAGTATGAAGAGGATCTTTCTGCCGTCCATTATCAATTGAATTTGCGCCAGTTAAATTGTTCAGAGTTGGCCGCAAAGGGACCCGACCTAGACCTATAAAAGTTGAATTGCAAGATAATGTTCTTGTGAAAAACATTGTATCGAAAACCTTCAAATTGAAAGATAACATTATAAAATTTGGTTATGATCGAACTCAAATCCAAAGGAATGAATTGAAAGCACTTAAGAATAATCTGGAAATGCGAAAGGGAAATGGTGAAGAAGACTTGGTTATAAAATATATTTCTGGAGTTCCAAAAATCGTGAAGGCACCAATGAAGAAAGTCACGCCAAATGTTAACAATGCATCAAAAAACTGAACAGATATTACCATAATGCAGGCGGTATGCGCACTAAATTAAGGTCATTTATGTTAAATACTAGTTGCTGTGTATACGATGTTATAATTATTACCGAGACTTGGCTGGATAAATGCATCGATAATTTGGAGTTTAAACTCAAAAATTACAATATTTTTAGAATGGACCGAAGTTTTATTTCCAGTGATAAATGCCGCGGTGGTGGAGTAATGATCGCGGTTCACAACAGTTTGATTTGTAATAGCATTCATATTGAAACCAGCTCTGTTGAACAATTATTTGTTTCAATTTCTATATCTAATACGGATTTAATCGTTGGAGCTGTTTACATTCCACCAGGTTCCCCACTTGTTAAATTTAACGATCATTGTTTTGTTATCGAAAATATCTTTGAAAAATACCCAAATTCAAAATTTCTAATTTGCGGTGATTATAATCTCCCATCAGCTATTTGGTCCAATGATGAGCTCGGCCTTATTAATCAGCACAAATTCTGGCTGAGACATTTAGTTTATACAATCTCTTTCAAATTTGTGACATACCTAATGAAAATAATGTCTTTCTAGACCTAATATTTGCACATAAAGGATTTACAGTCTCGAAACCTTCTGACTTATTATTTGATATAAAACAGCACCATGTGCCATATTTAATTTCAATGCCTCTAAATGTCCCAGTTACATCTTTCCAATTTGATGAATTTATTTATGATTTTTCAAGGGCCAATTATTTCAATATTAATGATTATATACTTTCTGTAGATTGGCGAAAAATATTGTGTGGGTCAGTTGACACCATGGTTAATATATTCTATAACGTTTTATATAATATCTTGGAACTTTTTGTACCAACTAAACGTATAAAGTCATCTACGTACCCAGTTTGGTTTACAGCAGAGTTAATTAATTTGATTAAGCAAAAACGAATTGTACACAAGAAATATCGGGAATGTCAAAATTCTGTTAATTATCAAAACTTTAAATGTTTGCGCACAAAATGTATGAATCTTAGAAATCTGTTATACGATCGATATGTCCAATCAGTAAATATAGGCATAACAAACGACCCAAAAAAGTTCTGGAATTTTGTCAAAGCTACCAGTTCTACTTCTGAGTTTCCAGATATTATGTATTATAATAACGACTGTAGCAGGAATGGATCACAATGTGTTAATTTATTTGCCGACTATTTCTCCACTGTATACAGCAATGACAAACCTTTGCACACACCTACTTTTAGTTGTCCATCTAACGTAGTTCATATGCCCCTTCAATTATCTATAAGCGAAATATTCCAGGCTATTGCTAATCTAAAATGTAGCAATAGTACTGGCCCTGACGGAATACCTGCAAACTTTAAAAAAAAAACTGTATTTTTTCGATTACACTACTCCATATTATTTGAGTCATCACTTGCACAGAATATATTTCCTGATCACTGGATGAAAAGTTACATCACACCTTTATTTAAGTCTGGCAAAAGAAATAATATTAAAGATTACCGCAGCATATCAATACAATCTGTCATACCGAAACTCTTCGATGAACTTGTCACCGTAAAATTAAGTTGGATGTGCAAAAATGTACTTATGGACGAGCAGCATGGTTTCCGGTCCGGCAGGTCAACATCAACTAACCTTTTGTCATTTAGTACTTTTATCATCAATGCCTTTGAAGCTAACCATTCAGTTGATACCGTATTTACGGATTTTGTCAAAGCATTTGATCGCGTCAGCCACGAGGTTTTGGTTGCAAAATTATCGGCCTTGGGATTCCATTCTGCTGTCGTTAAATGGGTTCATAGCTATTTAATTAATCATGTACAGTGTGTTAAAATTAAGAACTTTTTATCAAATATCATTCATGTTCCGTCAGGTGTTCCCCAAGGATCACATTGTGGTCCATTGCTGTTTTTACTCTTTATAAATGATATCTCTCAAGTCACAAGGAACTCCTCATTTTTGCTTTGTGCTGACGATCTAAAACTTTTCAAAGAAATTAGGACAATTGATGATTGTAAGTTGTTACAAGATGATCTAACATCTGTTGTTAATTGGTGTGGCGACAATTATTCTCAACATTGCAAAATGCAAGACAATGAGTTTCTCCAGAAAAATAAATGTCGTAAATTTTAGCTACAGTATTAATTCTGTCGATTTAGAGCAATTAAACGTAACCAAAGACTTGGGCATAACCTTTGACAAAAAATTATGTTTCAATGACCATATTTACTCAATTTGTAATCGAGCTTTAAAAATGTTGGGTTTTATTAGAAGAATGGCAATCGACTTATCGCCTGCAGCGTTTAAACTCGTATATTTTGCATATGTTCGTTCCAATTTGGAATACGCTTCTTGTGTGTGGTCACCTACTCAAATTACTTATATTAATGTGCTGGAAAATGTTCAGAATACATTTTTGAAAATATACGCGCTTAAATTAGGCTACAATCTAATATATAAAATTTTCGTGTCACAGTGTTTGTAACAAAACTCCTCCGAAACGGCTTGACCGATTCTTATGAAATTTTGTGTGTATATTGAGCAGGTCTGAGAATATGACGTAATCTATTTTTAATACCCCTAAATGATAGGGGTGGTCCACCGCAAATTTTTTATTTTTATTTTTTGGACAAAATTTTTTATTTTTATTTTTTTATGATTTGGCATTAAAAAATACATACAACTCTAAATTTTCACCCTTCTACCACCAACCCCTATTTTTTAATAGCGATTTTAGTACTTTAATAATTTTCTACTCTCGGCGATCGACCGCTCGATCAGTTATTCCTTTTCCATTGTTTGCGCCGACGGTTATTAATGGGTTTTAATGGGCTTACCCTGTAGATTCGTATCGATAAATGTAAATAAATAAGTAGCTGAAATTATAAAAAAAAATATAAACAAAATATTAACAGCAAATGCTGCACTGAACTCAATTGCAACACTTGCATCCGATGAACAATTAAGTCGGCTTTAAATACATAAATTGGTGATAACGATTGATTTACAATACGCGCGCCATCTCTTGGTGGTTGGAATGTCGCTCGCGGTGGTGTTACGAATTAAAATATTCTGCGGAAGATTCTGTGCGCGGTTGAGATTTTTTTTAATAATTTTGCCATTTAGTTCAAATTCGTTGATTATTAAAAAAAATTATGAATTTTTGAAGCAATAATTGCATGTTAGAGCGATCATGAATTTCAAAAATTAAAAAAAAAATATTTCAACTGGCGATACATGTTTTTATTAGTAACAATACACTTCTTACATTCTTTAGCTTTAATAATTTTGTTATTTAGTTCAAATCCGTTGATTATTAAAAAAGTTATGAATTTTTGAAGCAATAATTGCACGTTAAAGCGATCATGAATTTTAAAAATTAAAAAAAAAATATTTCAACTCCCGATACATGTTTTTATTAGTAACAATACACTTCTTACATTCTTTAGCTTTAATAATTTTGTTATTTAGTTCAAATCCGTTGATTATTAAAAAAGTTATGAATTTTTGAAGCAATAATTGCACGTTAAAGCGATTATGAATTTCAAAAATTCTAAAAAAATATTTCAACTCGCGATACATGTTTTTATTAGTAACAATACACTTCTTACATTCTTTAACTTTAATGATTTTGTTATTTAGTTCAAATCCGTTGATTATTAAAAAAGTTATGAATTTTTGAAGCAATAATTGCACGTTAAAGCGATCATGAATTTCAAAAATTCTAAAAAAAATATTTCAACTAGCGATAGATGTTTTTATTATTAACAATACACTTCTTACATTCTTTAGCTTTATTAATTTTGTTATTTAGTTCAAATCCGTTGATTATTAAAAAAGTTATGAATTTTTGAAGCAATAATTGCACGTTAAAGCGATCATGAATTTTAAAAATTCTAAAAAAAAATTTCAACTGCCGATACATGTTTCTATTAGTAACAGTATACTTCTTACATTCTTTAGCTTTAATAATTTTGTTATTTAGTTCAAATCCGTTGATTATTAAAAAAGTTATGAATTTTTGAAGTAATAATTGCTTGTTAGAGCGATCATGAACTTCAAAAATTAAAAAAAATATATTTCAACTCCCGATACATGTTTTTATTAGTAACAATACACTTCTTACATTCTTTAGCTTTAATAATTTTGTTATTTAGTTCAAATCCGTTGATTATTAAAAAAGTTATGAATTTTTGAAGCAATAATTGCACGTTAAAGCGATCATGAATTTCAAAAATTCTAAAAAAAATATTTCAACTCGCGATACATGTTTTTATTAGTAACAATATACTTCTTACATTCTTTAGCTTTAATAATTTTGTTATTTAGTTCAAATCCGTTAATTATTAAAAAAGTTATGAATTTTTGAAGCAATAATTGCACGTTAAAGCGATCATGAATTTTAAAAATTCTAAAAAAAAATTTCAACTGCCGATACATGTTTCTATTAGTAACAGTACACTTCTTACATTCTTTAGCTTTAATAATTTTGTTATTTAGTTCAAATCCGTTGATTATTAAAAAAGTTATGAATTTTTGAAGCAATAATTGCACGTTAAAGCGATCATGAATTTCAAAAATTCTAAAAAAATATTTTAACTCGCGATACATGTTTTTATTAGTAACAATACACTTCTTACATTCTTTAACTTTAATGATTTTGTTATTTAGTTCAAATTCATTGATTATTTAAAAAAGTTATGAATTTTTGAAGCAATAATTGCACGTTAAAGCGATCATGAATTTTAAAAATTCTAAAAAAATATTTCAACTCGCGATACATGTTTTTATTAGTAACAATATACTTCTTACATTCTTTAGCTTTAATAATTTTGTTATTTAGTTCAAATCCGTTAATTATTAAAAAAGTTATGAATTTTTGAAGCAATAATTGCACGTTAAAGCGATCATGAATTTTAAAAATTCTAAAAAAAAATTTCAACTGCCGATACATGTTTTATTAGTAACAGTACACTTCTTACATTCTTTAGCTTTAATAATTTTGTTATTTAGTTCAAATCCGTTGATTATTAAAAAAGTTATGAATTTTTGAAGCAATAATTACATACATGTTTTTATTAGTAACAATACACTTCTTACATTCTTTAACTTTAATGATTTTGTTATTTAGTTCAAATCCGTTGATTATTAAAAAAGTTTTGAATTTTTGAAGCAATAATTGCACGTTAAAGTGATCGTGAATTTCAAAAATTAGAGCCTAAACCGTTTTCGGCCATTATCGTCACCACTTTATTTGCTTAATTTCAATGGGGCACACACGGACGACGGCGCAGCGCAGTGGAGCCGTCGTTCGTCACCAGTAATAAGCCACGTATTGACGACGGCGCAGCGCAGCGGAGCCGTCATCTGTCACCAGTTATCTGCCTTAATATATATGGACCATTCGCGGTCGACGGCGCAGTGTAGCGGAGCCGTCGTTCGTCACCCTTGCTTAATTTTTAAGGTCTACGCACCAGTTTATTTGTTTAATTTTAATGGGCCACACACGGACGTCGTCAGTCACCAGTTATCTGCCTTAATATATATAAATATATATGGACCATGCACGGACGACAGCGCAGCGCAGCGGAGCCGTCGTTCGTCACCAGTTACCTTGCTTGGTTTTAAAGGACTACGCACGGACGACGGCGCAGCGCAGTAGTTACTTTGCTCAATTCATGATTCTGGTATCGATTTTAATACGTTGGCAGAAAATAAAACGAAGAATGTTGTGTATCATAGAGCATCACAATAATAAACACTATGTTTTTGAATATTTTCTTTTTATGAATTATACCAATTCGAATTCAATATTCATAGTTAAGACAGGGCAACGTCTGTCGGGTCAGCTAGTACAGATATAAATATTAGATCATTCTCATCTGACGAATGTATTGATAAACTGTGCTGCCGTAGATTTTATGCGGATATGTCATTATTTTATAAATTAATTTCTCACCAAGTTCAATGTACTTCACTCCTTTCTCAAATTAGTTTTAATGTAAATTTGTCAAACAGATCAATTCGTCATTTCCCTTTATTTCGTATACCATACCATAGGTCAAACTATGGTCTTAATAGCCCACTGTGTAGATTTATGCGAATATCAAATACATTATCTCTAAATCCAAACTTTGATTTATTTGTTGATTCTCACTCACAATTTATGATTAAACTGAGGCGCATTAGTATTTGTTGATAATTAAGTATCAGGTTTGTGTATTATCACTTTTAGTTGTAAAAAATGATGCTTTTTTATATTGAGCATTGCTTTATACGTTCATATACATTGTGTATGTGCACGTGTGCGTGTATGTATGTATATACATTTATTTTTTTTAAATTTTTTTCTATGTTTATTTTTTATATATTGTTGTAATATATAATTATATAATATAATATATAATTTTAATATATAATTTTACCGACGACGGCCCGACGAGCAGGAAGAAATAAAAAAATTCCAGCTATTACACGCCAATGTTCGCGGACTATCAAACAAAATACAATTATTGGATATTGCGCTGGCAACCGAAGAACTAACTCCATCAGTGCTATGTATTAGTGAGCATTGGCTCACTGATGACCAACAAAGTGCAACATGTATTGGGGACTTTCTGCCAATATCCAGTTACACCAGAACCACCAAATCGCATGGAGGCAGCGCCATTTTTGCCCAACGCAACGACTGTGAACACTACAAGGAAGTAGATTTCATCAAAAAACAATCAATCGAAATGTGTATAGAATTATCTAGTGCATGTTTACTTGACACAATCTGTATTATATGTGTATATCGACCTCCAGATGGAGATTTTAATTTATTTTTAGACAAATTAGCACATGTATTAACCTATTCAAATTCAGTTTTCAAAAATGTTATTTTGTGTGGTGACTTAAATGTTGATGGGCTGAATACTCAAAATGCACACACAAAATATCTAAATGACTTACTTTCATCGTTTGACCTAGTATCAATGATAAAAAAACCTACACGAATAGACACTCGATTGGGTTTCGACTCAAAAACGCAGCTGGACTATATTGCAACCAATATAACATCACTAACTACCTGTCGTGTTGAAGAACTCTGCATCTCAGATCACAATAGCCAAATATTCTCCTGCGAGTGGCCAAATAAAAAAACGACAGTAGAAAAATCCAGCCCCCACGTCCTTAGAACCCTCAATGATCATACCATGGAGGATTTCGCAAATACTTTTATACATTTTTATGATTTGAAAGAAAACTATGAAGATGTAATTGAATATTGTCACGACTTCCTAAACCATTTCAATTGGTGCTTTAACATGTGCTGTCCCAAACAAAAAGTCACTTTTAAGCATTGCTCAGCACTCAAGCCTGTGCATTTAGATGCCGAACTTGTCAGAGAATACAAAAATCTCAAATTTCTGAATTGGCTGCAAAAAAACTGCAAATCTCTTGAAATTACAGAATCATATAACAACTTAAATAATAAATTTCTTTCAAACGTCAAAGAAAAGAAAAAGCAATCAAATCAACAGTTATTAAACAAATCAAAAAATAAAACAAAAACATACTGGAACATTGTAAATAATGTAACAGGGAAAAGTAACCCAAAAAATCAGAGAATCGTCTTGACAACTGTGTCAAATGATCAAATATCAAACAGCAAAGACATCTGCAATCTGTTTGCAAATCATTTTGATAACTCCGTAAAAAATAAGTTATTAAATTATTACGGGACAAATCCCCCTACACAGTATAATACACTAAAAATTACAAATTCATCAATTTTTATTACACCAGTAACTGCAAGTGAAATCTCACACATTATTTTTCATTTAAAGAACACAAATTCGAACGGTCCAGACGAAATTCCAATCAAATTGATTAAATATTGCAATTTTTTCCTTTGCGGGATATTAGCCGATATTACTAATGTTTCTATAGCAACTGGAATTTTTCCATGCCAATTAAAATTAGGGAAAATTATTCCACTCTTTAAAAAAGGAGATAATAAAGTTAGGGAAAACTATCGACAAATTACGCTATTAAGTCACGTGTCTAAAATTATCGAAAAGGCGGCTACCGACCGAATCATGAATTACCTATTATCATATAGTCTCGTTACTAATAACCAACATGGGTTTTTACCCAACAAATCAACGGAGACGGCAATGGTAGACTTTATACAGTCTGTAAATGATAAACTAGAAAAAAAAAGCTGGTTGTTGCACTATTTTTTGACTTAGCCTCAGCCTTCGACTCGGTCAATCACAAATTCTTAATCACAAAATTAGAATCTCTCGGTTTGCGTTATCCGATCAATGAATGGATAAAGTCATACCTATCAGGTAGAAAGTCGTATGTAAGCTATGACGGCGAGACCTCAGAAGAGTTTGAACTACTGATGGGTGTCGCACAAGGCTCTGTGATTGGCCCACCCCTTTTTATTCTGTTCATGAATGATATGATTGAGTACTTTGATAATGCAGAAGTGACAATATATGCAGATGACACGTCCTTCCTTATTGAAGCGGATAGTATCTTAGAGCTCGAAAGAAAAGTTACATCTGTTACAAAGCAATTCAAAAGTTGGTGTAACGACAACATGCTTATCATAAATTTTAACAAGACTGTCTGTATAAATTTCAAAAATAAAAACAATTCATTAAAATTAGACGAATTTCAGTGTTTTAAAGATGTTGGATTATGTAATAAAGCAAGAGTATTGGGCGTAATCGTTGACGAACATCTTGATTGGCATGATCACATTGACAGCATTAGTTCACGTATAGCAAAAGCGATATATGCAATTATAAACTTAAAAAAGGAATTAGCTGAACATAATCTTCTCACTGCATATTATGGACTGGTATATCCTTTTATGACTTATAATATACTTGTTTGGGGTCAAAGTAGCGACATACAGCGCGTGTTTGTGTTACAAAAGAGGGCCATTAGAATAATTTTTTATATTCCTCCTCGAGACTCGTGTAGAACTATCTTTAAAACAAATAATATACTAACTCTCAGTTCGATATACATTTATAAATTAGCCATTTTTGTCTATAAAAACAAGAGTAAATTCGAACTCTGTGAAGACAAGCATAAGCATCTCACTAGGCAAGCGAATAACATATATATACGTCCTTTCCATCTTTCGAAATAATATAGAAAATCGCCAATCTGCGCAAGAAGTTACATTTGGAACAGAATTCCCTCCGCTATTAAAAATTTATCAAAACTACCTGAGTTTAAGAGAAAACTTAAAACATTCCTAATAAATGGTTGTTATTACACATTGAATTAATTTTTAGGAAATACGTATAAGAACTAGTTTTAAGGCATGTGTTTTTGTGTCGGTATTATCTTAATTGTAAATCATTATTTTAATTATTTATTTTCATGTATGGTATATGTACTGTTTTATTTTTTATGTATAGCATACTGGCATTTTTTATGTATGACGAGTCACCTCAAACAAGGACAATAAAGCATTATTATTATTATTATTATTATAAGTTTTAATTTTTAATTTTCCGTAAAAATTGGTTTATCCGTAAATATATATATATATATATATATAATTATTATTATTATTATTATTATTATTTAATTGTAACAATTCTTGAATAAAGATGTTTGATATTAATTGAATATAATGATTTCTTAAACGTAATTGTGGAGGCGAAACATTTTGAATAATTTAAATAAAAAACGAATAACTTAATCATAGTTTGATAATGACGAGCTAATTTGTCGAAACTATAGTCACTAAGAGTTAATAAATTATAAGGTTTGTTGTTACAAGCAATGTATGACGGACTGTTCCCCGAGTGGCATAGGACCTCCCTTGATACCAACAATTTCTTAAACGAAAGCGATAATCCAAATAAATTGAAATTATTGTGAGCTGCATTGACCGTTACAAAATCTCATCATCCTACTAATTGGCTTATTTCTTCCGTAATTACACCGACTAAAGTTCACCTAATTGGTACTTTTAATATTGTGATAAAATATTGCCGCCTACGTTTTTATGTATTTTTAGATACGCAATTATTGCCTTTTTACCATTTTATGTTTAAATTTTATACATCGTTATTGTCACAAAAAAAAAATTAAACCGCAAATTTTTTCTGGACCTGCCAAGTGGAATTAAATTTTATTGCCAATCTCATTCATGCGTATTTTTCTATAAACATTTTTTCTTGATGCGATTGATTTAACATGTACGGATGATAAAGGGTTGGATGATGTCTTGTAAGGAAAGGTATGATCCGGGTGGCAAGCTTTACGTGTAAGCTCCCGGAGTTTCTCCGGTCAGCCTCCCCACTCCGGGTAGTGCGCAGTAGAATTCGAACCATCCCTTCCTATACAGGGTGAGTACGGCCGATGGCTAGTGAGTGTCCTCCACGATTTCACTCGAACTAGCACGATCCGCACCGATACACACCGGATCGTCTCCTTGTCCATGTACACACACGCGTTCAGGCCACTGGCTATTCAGCATCGTTGGTCCATGGACTCGGACTCTTCTGCTGATAACACGCGACTTCTACTAACTTAAGACAGTGCCGAACACTAACGCAAGTGTCCCACCGAGTAAACTGCTCGCATGATAAACAAGTGACATGTTCTGCATGACTCGAAAGAACTAACAAGTGCGTTTATTTTAATTTAATCCACGTTTCGACCACCGCTTCCCCGATTTGTGATAAGAGTGATGACCCCACGTACGAAAAACCGAAGAAAAAGTTTTTTAGTTTAAACACGTTTTTTTTTTTAATTTTAATTTTGAGTTCACGGACTATGTTATTCGTTTCTTGAGGAGGAGGACTCTTAAAAAATCTCCAAGATGAGAATTAAAATGCCTGCAGTGCGCATTGCCCAAGGTGAGTGATTATCAATGTTTACACGTTTAACGCCGTTTTTTTTCCAATAAGAAAGGGAACCCGCGCGCGGAACACGTGATCAATGTTTTTAATTAGCGTCGCGGGGGTGTCTTGCTCTCTTAAACTCAACACCGAAGTGGGAGGGATAAATTGTCTGCTAATAAGAAAAAAGTTATGATAATGATTTTTGTCGGCGCCGCTTGCGCAAGTATATATTCATTACTGAAAATTCTTTCAGTACTGCTTAGAACACTGCGGGGGCAACACTTGTGCGTTAATAATAGGAATAAAAAACACTCATTATTCGCAATCCGACGCTCTTCAATTGTTCTCGACAAATTCGCGAATTTGTTAATTCGTTTTGTGGACCTAATAAGAATTCCAAGAGGTGTTGGGGGTGGAAATTTAATCACCAGTTAAGAATTTACTGACCCCTTACTTGCAAATCCGCGGTGTGATGGTGAATTTAACGTGTTGACCATCCGCATCCGACGCTATTCACCTGTTTTTGCGTTTTCAAGTAAAACATTTCGCGATTAAATTTTTCGTTCTTTTGGGAGTTTATTTTGTTAATGCACACTTGCGAGTAATCTGAACGACGGTAGTGATAAATTGTGGAAATTCATACCGGTCAACATTTTAATAATTTATGCCCTGAGTCGAGCCCTTCGGCTAATTAAAACGGCGAGAGTGATAAAGGATTAAAATTCATGTCACCGGTCAGGGGGACAGGAATAACTTTCATGATAAGATTATTATTTAAAAACATGTTTTCGATTGTTAAGTTAATAATTATAACGGTATTAAAAAGGTAGTGGATATTTGCAAGTGCATGGTGAGGGGAAGAAAATTACGGAATATCGGTTTAGATGATTAAAATTTGAAGTTACGCATATGCGCGTTTTTTATTTTTACTGATCATAACGTATTAAAAACTTGTACCTGTTGTAGTGACTATTTGCAAGTGCTCAAAATAATTGAACAGTGAGGGGAAAAAATTACGGAAAATCGGTTTAGATGATGAAAATATAAAGTTACGCAAATGCGCGTTTTTTTTTTCTTTTTACTGATCAGACCGTATTAAAAACTTGTACTTGTTGTAGTGGCTATTTGCAAGAACTCAAAATAATTGAATGGTGAGGGGAAAAAATTACGGAAAATCGGTTTAGATGATAAAAATATGAAGTTACGCAAATGCGCCTTTTTTCTTTTTACTGATGATAAAGTATTAAAGACTTGTACCTGTTGTAGTGGTTATTTGCAAGTGCTCAAAATAATTGAATGGTGAGGGGAAGAAAATTACGGAAAATCGGTTTAGATGATAAAAATATGAAGTTACGCAAATGCCCGTTTTTTCTTTTTACTGATGATAACGTATTCAAAACTTGTACCTGTTGTAGTGACTATTTGCAAGTGCTCAAAATAATTGAATGGTGAGGGGAAAAAAGTTACGGAAAATCGGTTTAGATGATGAAAATATGAAGTTACGCAAATGCGCGATTTTTCTTTTTACTGATTTTAGTGACTATTTACAAGTGCCCGAAAAAACAAATTGGTGAAGGGAAGAATTTCGATTATTACAATATTAAAGTTACGCGAATAATATCGCGCTTTTAATTAATTTTATTAATTATAGCGTATAATAACTTATACCTGTTCTAGTGTCTATTTACAAGTGCTCAAAATAATAAAGTGGTGAAGGGAAGAATTTAGATTATTCAAATATGAAGTTACGCGTTTTTAAATAAATTCATTTTACTTTTTATTTAATGAAATTTGAGTCTAAAGCGCATCGACATCTAATTACTTTTTATTAATTATAACGTATTAAAAAACTTGTACCTGTTGTAGAGACTATTTGCAAGTGCTCAAAATAATTTAATCGTGAGGGGAAAATCGGTTTAAATGATTAAAATATGAAGTTAGGCAAATGCGCGTTTTTTTTTCTTTTTACTGATCATAACGTATTAAAAATTTGTACCTGTTGTAGTGACTATTTGCAAGTGCTCGAAAAAACAAAGTGGCGAAGGGAAGAATTTAGATTATTAAAATATAAATTTACGCAAATGTCGCATTTTATTTTTTTTAAATTATAGCACATTAAAAACTTGTACCTGTTGTAGTGTCTATTTGCAAGTGCTCAAAATAATTGAATAGTGAACGGAAGAAAAACGCGAAAAATCATCTATAAATTTGTGCGGTCAATTTCTTATTTCTGAATAAATAAATTGCGCGGAGAGATTAAACCATTAATTTAAAAATGCGTGGGCGGTGAAGTAGTAAGAATGTCATCAAAAGTTACTAAATGCAAAATTTTAAAGGTTGACAGTTAAAAAACAAAACTGAACAAACTAATTTGAATGTTAACATTAAATAATTGTAGCTTTTAAAACGTCGGAATCTTCAACCAAGCGCGCAATTTGCAAAGTAAAATAATATCAAAAAAGTGCATTTTTGTAGTTTTGATGTAGAGTGCTCTAATAGTAATATTCAATTTCAAAAAAGTGCATTTTTGTTGTTTTGATGTAGAGTGCTCTAATAGTAATATTCAATTTCAAAAAAGTGCATTTTTGTAGTTTTGATGTAGCGTGCTCTAATAGTGATATTAAATAATTGTATCGTTTGAAACGTCGGAATCTTTAACGAAAATTATTCCAACACTAAAAACATGTATCGGAAAAGTGCATGTTTAGTAATTATAAGTTAAAAAATGAAACTGAACAACCCAATTCGAGTGTTAACATTAAATAATTGTAGCTTTTAAAAAGTCGGAATTTTCAACCAAGCGCGCAGTTTGCAACTTAAAATAATATAAAAAGTACATTTTTCATTTAATAAAACACTAACACAGTGTACGGCTTCCAATTAATTTTATTGTTCTACAACAATTGTTTCACCACACAGTGGCTTCGTCAGGTAGATGAAAAATATTATCGTACATTTTTGTAGTTTTAATGCAGAGTGCTCTAATAACAATATTAAATTTCAAAAATTGCATTTTTTTAGTTTTGTTGTAGTGTGCTCTAATAGTGATATTAAATAATCATATTCTTTGAAACGTCGGAATCTTCAACGAAAATTATTCCAACACCAAAAACACGTATCGGAAAAGTGCATTTTTTGTAATTATAGTGTGAAGAGTGTTGTAAAAATTCACTTGTTACCGGGATTATTAAAAAGTCGGCTTTTTATTAGCTATCCGTCCTTCCGTGTCATTTCTTGTGAGAAAGCTTATTAATGTAATGTGATTAATTAGTTTCTCACTTGACCCGTGGTGAAATTTTTTTGTATGATATTGATTGATTAATAAAACACTTGGTTTAGTTTAAAAAAAAAGTTACTTAACAAACGCCTTATATTTCTGACATTGAAACTTAAAATTATAGTGTGAAGATTATCATGTGATACAAATTCACTTGTTAGAAGGATTATTAAAAAGTCGGCTTTTTATTAGCCATCCGTCCATCCGTGTCATTTCTTGTGAGAAAGCTTATTAATTGAATGTGATTAATTCGTTTCTCGCTTGACCCGTGGTGAAACATTTTTGTATTATATTCATTGATTAAAACACTTGGTTTAGATAAAAAAAAAGGTATTTAACAAACGCGAAATATTTCTAAGACATCAATCTTAGCGAAAACGCGAAATATTTCTAAGATATCAATCTTCGCGTTTGTTAAGTACCTTTTTTTTATCAAAACCGGTGAAGATTTTTTTTACAAAAACAATGTTCCATTAACCTCATTCTAATGGTAAAATTAAATAATTGTCTCTTTTGAAACGTCGGAATCTTTATCGAAAAAATAATATGCAATTAATTTATCCTAACATAGGCGTGTGCCCAAATACTAAATTATAGTGTGAGCGTGTTTTAATAATAATATTAAACATATTATTTCTTGTGAGAAAGCCTATTTATTTGCCCATAAGTGAACTGTAAGAAAAAATGTTACTTAACAAACGCCAAATTGAAACTTAAAGAATATAACTAATAGCAGTTAGGATATTTTTTTTCCAAAAAACGTCAATCTAATATTAAAATTAAATAACCGTATCTTTTGAAACGTCGGAATCTTTACAGAAACAATAATACGCAATTAATTTATCGCAATATTAAAGGCGTGTGCCCAAAAACTAAATTACAGTGTGAGCGTGTTCTAATAATAACATTAAACAATTACATACGTTGTAAACGGCCGAATCTTTAACTAAAGTTCAATTTAAGAAAAAAAAACAAGTTGCCACTAAATGATTCTAATAATAATGCCCATTTACACCACTTTAATCAGTGGTTAGTACCGGTTAGTACTTCTTTAAAACACAACAATTTTATTCGCAAATTGTTTACATAATTAATTAGGAAATATATGATTTAATCAAATCAGAATTCGAAAAATTTTTGCTTATACTTATTAACCATTGATTAAAGAGACATCTTACAAATTTATAACACTTTTATACTCCCGAATTTTGAATTGATTGGTGGTTGAGGTGTTAAATTCGTCATACATTGTGGAACTTTAAATTAAACTTGTTATTTAAAGTAAAAAGCCTGAATTTTGACTTAATCAGACGCTTAATCGTGATTAATTTCTTAACCACGATTAAGTATCTGCGGTGCAAGTGAGCCTAACTGTGTATTTTTGTAATTATACTGTAAACTATCGGATGAAAACTTACTAGTTACAGAATTATTAAAAAGTCGACTTTTCAATAGCCATCCGCCCGTTCGTTTTATTCCTTGAAAGAAAATCGAATTATTTTTCCATCCGAACTTCTTGCACCACTTTCAATTAGTTGTGAATTGTTCTAAATAATTTGTGGAGTATATTCAACCATTTTTTCAAACGAGAATATATTTTTTTCATTATCCTAAACTTAACTTTTAAGAAAATTATTATTAAAAACTAGACTTTTAAAATAAAGAGGCTTAAATATACAGTACCATTGCATTTTTGTGGAAAAAAACAATCTTTATTGGCATATTCATAATATATCCATGCATTTTTGTATAATTAGCGCGTAAAGAGTCTTGTAGGGTAAAAACGCAGAAACATTTTTTTTTTACTTGGGCATGAGCCATTCAGTTACGACAAGGTTATTATTTTATGTATTCAATTTGGGTTGAGTAAATGAACAAATGAATAATGTCAGACGTGTACAACAACCATGGACCCGAGCGAATACTTCTCGATTTCCGAAAAATCTTTCGCCCGGGCTGGGATTCGAACCCACACGGCACGCGGTGCAACCGGCACAAGCGTCCACCTGTACAAACGCAGAAACAATTTTCAAATAAAATATTTGTTGAATTTGGTTCTCGTTTATAACATTTTAATATTTAGGGTTGTTGAAATGAGGCACTTGGTTGGTTTCATAATTTTATACTTTTTATTCCGCCTCGTTTCAATGTTTACATCATTTCCTAGATAATGATGGAAAAATCTAAACTAGTTGGAATAAACAGTATAATAGATTGTGAATCCAACCAAGTATGGTTTGATCAATGGATCTTTGCGTGTGCGTCATTACCGAAAACCGAGTTTTCTTGCCTTGGACGACAAAACGTACACACATGATTGCGCCTAATTCAACTAACCGTAGAGAGAGTAAACGCATGAAAATGTTGTCGGACTAGGTTGAGCTATCAATGACATGCACGCAAAGATCCATTGATGAAATTTTAACAACCCTAAAAATCATGTTACTTTCTCCGACTTGATGGTAATATTTATATTTAGGCTTTCATGGTTTATTTTTAATTTAAATCATATTTTAAATGTACATCGAACGTTTTGTAGACTCGAATGAAAGTGACGTTTAAAACGTCAAAATTATGAAAGAGGGAAAAATTATACTTCAAATTCAAAAACTCAGTTTACTCAAAAACTAAACAGATTTCGAAAAAACTTTTTGTTTATAAGTTGTTCATTTTGGCATTCTCTATAATTATTATTAACATAAATTTGCTGTAACTATTATCGTTTCATAATTATAAACCAAAAGTGAAAAAAAAATTTTTTTTTTTTTCGGATAACTATGATTTTATGAAATATATTTTCAAACGAAAGATGTTCATTTCTCTGTTGTCTTCAATATTGTTTAAACGCTTTTGTGATATTTTTCATATTGAAAAAAAAACAGTTAAGGTAAACACCCACTCCGGTGTACAAAATGTTACCAAAAGCTTTTCAGTTCTTTCGATTATCAAATAAGACTCAAGACGTTAAAAGTTTCATATCAATTGCTCAATTAGTTTTTGAGATACAGCGCGCACAGACACAAAACGGATATTTTCGTAAAGAAAAAATTGAAAAAATTTACACGATCACAATACTTTCTCGATGTTCGTAACGGAGAAAGTAAAAAAAAAATATTGCTTTAATTGTTTTAATATTTACGTATTGGTAGTTTATATTATTAAGGATAGTAATATCAAACGGTTATTAATTCTACCAAATAAGAACCTTTAAAAGAACTCTTGACTAGTTTGAATCCAAAATCTAAGAAATATTGTAATCATTTTGTTGACGCGAAAAAAATGTAAAAACAATTACTTTTTATTTATATATTCACCCACGGCTAAGCCTTTTTGAAGGTACAAATAAAAAATAACAACTAAATATTATATAATTAATTAAAGTATCTCAATATCACTCAAGATTGATTTTGTAGAAAATTTGCATCAAAAATGTAAGAAATATTGTAATCATCCTGAAAAAATATAAAAACAATTGAAGGTGCGCCCGAATAACGCTGTATGTTACAATCCGTTAATGTTTCAGAAAACGTAAAAAACATGTAGAACATAACTTTGTTTCATTGATATTATATCAGAAATAGGTATAACTTATAGTCTTATATAAAACGTACTAGATGTATAATAAAAACAACATTTTAACACACTAGTAGTTAAAAAAAATTAAAAAGTTATTGTATTAGTGGAATAACGATGTATACGACACGACATACAGCTTTATTCCACTAAATGTTATGTTAGAAAAATGTCAAAAATTTACAAAAAAAAGGCGAGAAAAAAGTCAATGTTAAAAAAGTGAAACAACAAGAACTTAAAAATAAAACATGGCACACAAAAGTTAACCTACACATTTTCATCCAGTTGGGAGATTAATGTAAAAAAGTTTATGCTCTGGATTGTCAATATAACTTGCCATGTCTATTAAATTCTCTTTTTTCTCCTTACTTATAGGTGAAATGTAAAGTCGCGGTAAATTTTGTGGCAGAATATTCGGAAGTAGTTGAGATGCTCTTCCTCTTCTGTTCTTCACAATATCATATCTATCCCAAGGCTGCAAGGTATTATGCGACACTCACATTAACAGCGCAAGGATCATCTTTCGCATATTTTATCCAGTTAGTCACTTAAGTGATCTTTAAATCTGTTTTCTTCAGCTGTGATTCGATAACTTCCAAATTTATGAAATCCTCCTGCTCTAGTAAATACAATGACAGTAAATGGCGTATTTAGAGAAGCCTCGGCGATTTCGTCTTTCCATTGAGATGAAACTAGAACTGTGCTGACTTTCTTAGTCCTTAAGAAAGAATATCCGAAACACAAGAACTTTTGATGCACAGAGAGTACATCGAATAATATCTGGAATGGTAGATTTACCACTATATGATCTTTATTCTGATTTTCCCTGACATTTTCTTAAATACAAAAATCTTTAAACAAATATTGAAGGCAGCAAAGAACTTTTTTTTAATGTTATTGAAAACCTCTTAATGACTTTTATTAAAATTTTCAGGAAACATTCTAGACATATGTACCTATGAAATAAAAGAAAAAAACCCAACAATGGGTTATCACTAGTTTCACGAAATTTTACGTAAATTCGTGACTTTGTAATATGCACACTTGCTACAAGATTTTTTCAATTTTCCTGAAAACCTCTTAATGCATTTTATTAATCTTTTAAGGAAATATTCTAGATATATGTACCTATGAAACAAATAAAAAACCCAAGAATACGTTATCATTAGTTTTTCGGAATTTTACGTAAAATTTCGTGACTGCAATATGCACTCTTGCCACAAGATTTTTTCCATTTTCCTGAAAACCTCTCAATGAATTTGATTAATCTTTTCGGGAAATATTCTAGACATATGTACCTATGAAACAAATGAAAAATCCAAGAATGGGTTATCACTAGTTTTTTGGAATTTTACATAAAAATTTGTGACATTGCAAAATGCACACTTGCTATAAGATTTTTTAAATTTTCTTGAAACCGCTCAATGAATTTTATTAATCATTTCAGGAAATATTCTAGACATATGTACCTGAAATAAATGAAAAACCCAAGAATTGTTTATCACTAGTGTGATACATAAAATTTCGTGAATGCAATATGCACACTTGTTACAAGATTTTTTTCAATTTTTCTGAAAACCTTTCAATGCACTTTATTAATCTTCTTAATTATATTACTAAATATTTTAATTACAATGTAATTGCTTTGATTTAATTACAAAGTAATTAAATTACTTTGTAATTGTACTTGTGTAACTACATTGTAGGAATGGGCGATATTTCACGTATCTTTGAATTTTTTACTTGTACTGAAAAATCACAGGTCGTTACTGTTACTAATAGGCGAATTTCACTGCTACTTAAAATCACTGCTTCTTAAAATCACTGCTACCTAATATCACTGATACTTAAAATCACTGTTACTTAAAATTACTGCTACTTTAAATCACTGCTACTTTAAATCATTGCTATTTAAACTGTGACAAACTGTGATTGCTACTTAAACTGTGACTATTACTTAAAACATAATTGTAAGAAGATAGTACAAGGTGGCATTTCTAAATGTTATTTAATATTCTTCCATTTTTGCAAAAATTATCTTGCCCGGCATGGAATTAACCACAAACTCGCTGTGGTCGAAAGTGATGAGTCCGACCCAAAATGGCTCAAAATTAATTTTAATTTAAGATTCAGTTCAAATATCTAAACAAAAATTTTAAAATAATATCACGCATGAACTGAAAAGAAATAAATAAAAACAATTTACCAAACTGCGAAAATCTCCAAATTCCTGAAAATTGTTGAATTTTCGAGCCCCAAATTGATTTTGAATAAGCGATACTTCGGCCACTGAGGATAGCTTTTTATGGAATTTTGTCTGCGCATTTTATTTTTTTTTCTGCGAAATTTCATTCTCCATTAAAAACTCTGTAATTTACAAAAACCAAATTGATTTTAAAGTAGCTATACTTCGGCCATTGAGGATGATTTCTTATGGAATTTTGTTTGCGCGTTTTATATTTTTCCTACGATGTTTTCATTCAAGTGCTTAAAAAAATAAAATTAAAATTTTCAGAAATTCATATCTCCATTAACAATTACTGAATTTACAAAAACCAAATTGATTTTCAATAAGCGATACTTCGGCCATTGAGGATGATTTCTTATGGAATTTTTTTTGCGCGTTTTATATTTTTTCTACGATGTTTTCATTCAAATGCTCAAAAAAATATTTTTTTTTTAAATTCATATCTCCATTAAAAATCGTTGAATTTACAAAAACCAAATTGATTTTGAATAAGCGATACTTCGACCATTGAAGATATTTTTTAGGGATTTTTTTCTACTCGTTTTAATTTTTTTTCTGCGACGTTTTCAAAAATCCATATCTTAATTGGTTAATGATTTTATTTAAAAATAATCGTTCGAGAACAGAGCAAATAATATTTCAAAAGATGCGTTTTTCAGATGTAAAACCAAAATAGGAAAACATTTGCGCATGCCTAAAACTTTTTAAATTTACTGAACAAACATTCCGTTTTTCTCCAAAATCTCCAAATACTTCTCGAATTTTGAACTGAATCAGGGATAGTCGTGTATTTATTTGGTTTAGCAGATAATATAGTCAAAATATTACCTTCAGTCACATATTATACAAAAGGAACACTATTTACGTGACCAGGTGGACAAATATTAGCAAAAATTTGAAAAACCTTTAACAATTTCAGAAGGTGTTACGACATTTACTGACCGTGATCACAGTCACAGTTTAAAATCACTGATATTATAAAGTAGAAATCACAGAAAGCCACGTGATTCAAAAGTAGCAGTTTTGACCATCTTTAATATGTACCCTTGAAACAAATCAAAAACCGAAAGATTGATTATCACTAGTTTTTTTGGAATCTTACGTGAAAATTCGTGGATTTACAAAATGCGCACTTTTTACGAGATTTTTTCAAATTTTCTAAAAATGATTTTTAGTAAAATTTTCAAAACTTTTTCAATCGCCGAATGTAATTTTGTTTTCTTCACTTAAAATTTAGCCAATGTTTCTAGCCAATCAATGTGGATTGTTTTAGCAGTATATCAATGCTAGATATAATTTGAAATTTTGAAGATAATTGCAGCGAAGATTAATTTTCCAATTTTTTTTTAAATCACCGTATGCAATTTTGGTTTCTATGGTCTAAGTTTAGAGTGTCTCGATTTTGTTCGTAGGGTATTTGACAATCCGAAGAACTTTTGGTAAAATTTCGTACACCAGAAATAGGACTTCACCTTAAAGTTTCACTGTTCACTAAAAAATTGAGGATTATTCAAACTAAACATCTTTTGCTTATAAGTATTTCATTATGGATTTGTAACGTTGTGGGATGGCAGGACAAAACTCAACTAATGATTCTGTCACGTTACATTAGAATTACGGTATGATATAAAATAACTGTTTATCCTTCTTTTGCTGGTTTATTATGACTAAGAAAACACGTACAAATTAAATTAGGTACTTTCAGTCTCTGATATTTAATTAATATCTTTATTTTTCTCGTTTCTAAAACCATTGCTGCCTCGGATTTTTACTGCTCCTATGCTCAAGGTGTCCCCACAGATTCATATGTAATTTTAATTAAAAAAAAAAGAAGTTTATTTGTAATGTAGGATTACAAAATGATTGTTATTTTACTTTTATTTTTTTTGTCTTAATAACGCCATTGTCATGTAATTTTAAGTAACAAATTAAAGTGGGCGGTTGAAAAAGCGGATTTGTCTAAGTGGGCGTTTGATCAACAAAAGTTGAGAAACACTGCTTTAGAGGGTTACTACAGACGCCATTAACACTGTTTTCGGCAATTTTTTCCGTTGCTTAGCTTGTACGCGTTAGAAATCTTACCGGACGAATTGTTAAATTGATGCAATTTGTTACTAATAAATCAATAATTTTGGTTGTAGTTGAGGTCTGTTTTCCAGTAAATAAACGCACACATCGCTTCTTCGGTCTTATGAATTAATCCGTTGAGCAAAACATGTGCTTCGAGTGGGCACGAAATGTCAAGTCACAAAGGGGAGGACATATTCAAATGTCATTGGTCAAGAAGCTACTGACCACACAAGGGGATTACATCTTGCGACCGTGCGAAAGGAAAAGGGCAACTCCGGAGAAGGGTCGATAAAATTAACCCTTTAATTTATGTGACCACTGCGGCTCGAAAAAAAAGTCGGGAGCGCAGGTACGGGACGCGTGTTATCTTCTGAAATAGGGGGTTATTAAAGGAAGAAGCGCGTGCGTCTTCTTTTAATAACCCTCACGTGGCGATATGCGAGGGTCATTTAATTTATTACAGACACACGACTCTGTGTGTGTATTCATGTTGCTTTTTTTTTCGTGTTAATCCCGACCGCACACTTTTTACACGCGACGGAATCGCGCCGCTTATCTTTTCGCTGACCATTAATCGAATGCCGTTATACCGGAAAAGGAAGCTAAGCAACCTTATGTGTGCACCCAACTTTTGTGGACACATGTAAAAATATCCGATTTCCATGTGTTGATAGTATCGATGGTTAATGTCTAGCGGAAACGTTTCAGGCTTGACCAGTTTGGGTAAATTCTAATCAATGTTTAAAAAAAAAATGCTTATTTCTTCTACCGTAGTTTGGGTAATTTAATAATAATAATAATAATAATAACAATAATAATAATAATAATAATAATAATAATAATAATAATAATAATAAAAATAATAATATTCGATGATTTCCCGAATTACGGAGTATTAATATAATTAAATAAATAATGGAAATTTATCTGGAGGTTGCAGGTTCGATCCCTGTCTGAGGCATGTTCACACTTTTGATTCAGCTATACAGGGTGTATTTGAAATAACGAACAGGCATTTAAGGGCACATACACAAAATATTTGTGAAACCATTTCCGTCAAAATTTATTCGAAATATTTTTTTTGAATTTTCCTAAATTTTTGAGGTTTTTTCATTTTGAGAACCGATGCTTTTCTCATTTAATTAGGTCTGCATGGAATGTGTGTTTGTTTATTTAAAACGCGAGATACGATTTCTTGCCTCCGAAATTTGAAGTGTTATCGAAAGGTTTTTTTTTTGTTGTAAAAGTTAAACAGTCCTCAAGTTCATTGATACTTAAAGAGTACTTAGATATTTCCTACGCGCTTGTTGTAATTCGATATCTAAAGCCGATGCCGTTTAAAAATTAGGTCACATTACCACTGCCCCCAAACATGTTGTGTATTTTCACACATTAACTTTAATAATTAATTGCGGGCTTTATGTTACAGTTATAAACAAAATAATTGCGAATATTGTCTAAAAATAATATAATCTCTTTGTGGTTACGAGCCTGTTCGTTATTTCAAATACACACTGTATACGGAGAATCTTCGTCCATTATTTAATTGAATAATAATAAGATATTTACAAAAATGTACTATTTCCAATCAATGTTTTCAAACTTAATAATTGGTAATTTCTTCTACCGTTTTGTTTATACACTCGGCGTCAAAAAAAGCGCCACTCGAAAAATCGCGAAAAAACTCGATTTTCCAAACCGTCGTAACTTGGTTTAATTTGGTCGAAAATCGATGAATCTTTCAGTTTGGGAAAGATTCAAATTTTACCTTTAAGAATGTGTAGTTGATTTTGACCCCAAATCCAACCCACCCCCCGTAACAACGCGATGAAAAAAAAAATGTTTTTTATGTAAAAAATTGTCCAACTTTGACAAGCTGTACCGTGCGCAAAAAAAATCGGCGGGAAATATCACCACAATGGCAGATAAATTCAATCAATTTCCTTCAAATGCCTTAAAAATTCGAATGGTTTCGATGACTTGGAGTAAAGTTATGAATTTTTGAGAAAAAAAAATGACATTGAAAATGAAAACAAGTTGTAAAAATTTAACATTTTTTGTTAATCCAAAATACTTTTTGTAGGGGTTTTTAGGGAGTCACGAAAGTCGATAACTTCTTATATCGCAAAATTCCATCGAGTTTTGTGCGAAATTCGCCTAATTATGGCCAAAAAGGCGCAAATTGTATTTTTTTTTCAAAACTGCATAACTTCGCGCCAACTCATCGGATCGACTTGAATTTTGGAGGAAATTGGAGGAAAATGATTGAACTTTATTGTCATGCTGACCGATTGAGTCCACGATTTTTTTTTCGCACACGTTACAAGAAACTAAATTTGCGCAAACTTCAAAACATTTTTTTCCTTCAGGGGGTGGCAGGGGGTGGAATCGTTTTAGCAACAAAACAATTCACATGACGTTGAAGAGAAAATTTTAAACTGTTCAGACTGCAAAAGTTCATCGATTTTGGTGCAAAATTACTCAAGTTATAGCCAAACAAGTGAAAAATGTCATTTTTTTTTTCAAAAATTCATAACTTTGCTCCAAATCATCGAAACGACTCGAATTTTTAAGGCATTTGGAGGGAATTGATAAGATTTTTCTGCCATTGTGGTGAAATTTCCCGCCGATTTTTTTTTTGCGCACGGTACAGCTTGTCAAAGTTGGACAATTTTTTACATAAAAAAACTTTTTTTTTCATCGCGTTTAAACTTCAAAAACATTTTTTTCCTTCAGGGGCCGGCAGGGGGTGGAATTGTTTTAGCAACATAACAATTCACATGACGTTGAAGTGAAAATTTGAAACTGTTCAGACTGCGAAAGTTCATCTATTTTGGTGCAAAATTACTCAAGTTATGGCCAAAAAAGTGAAAAATGTCATTTTTTTTTTCAAAAATTCATAACTTTGCTCCAAATCATCGAAACGACTCGAATTTTTAAGGCATTTGGAGGGAATTGATAAGATTTTTCTGCCATTGTGGTGAAATTTACCGCCGATTTTTTTTGCGCACGGTACAGCTTGTCAAAGTTGGACAATTTTTTACATAAAAAAACTTTTTTTTTCATCGCGTTTAAACTTCAAAAACATTTTTTTTCCTTCATGGGGTGGTAGGGGGTGGAATCGTTTTAGCAACAAAACGATTCACATGACGTTGAAGAGAAAATTTTAAACTGTTCAGACTGCAAAAGTTCATCGATTTTGGTGCAAAATTACTCATGTTATGGCCAAAAAAGTGAAAAATGTCTTTTTTTTTCAAAAATTCATAACTTTGCTCCAAATCATCGAAACGACTCGAATTTTTAAGGCATTTGGAGGAAATTGATTACATTTTTCTGCCATTGTGGTGAAATTTCCCGCCGATTTTTTTTGCGCACGGTACAGCTCGTCAAAGTTGGAAATTTTTTTACATGAAAAACTTTTTTTTTTCATCGCGTTGTTACGGGGGGTGGGTTGGACTTGGGGTCAAAATCAACTACACATTCTTAAAGATAAAACTTGAATCTTTCCTAAACTGAAAGATTTATCGATTTTCGATGAAATTGAACCAAGTTACGACGGTTTGAAAAATCGAGTTTTTTCGCGATTTTTTGAGTGGCGCTTTTTTTAGACGCCAAGTGTTAGAAAATAATTACATTCTGCCTAAATTTTCTCCTACACATCAACTACAAAATCAAAATCAACTACACATTCTTAAAGGTAAAACTTGAATATTTCCTAAACTGAAAGATTAATCGATTTTCGACCAAATTGAACCAAGTTACGACGGTTTGAAAAATCGAGTTTTTCCGCGATTTTTCGAGTGGCGCTTTTTTTTGACGCCGAGTGTTAGAAAATAATTACATTCTGCCAAAATTTTCTCCTAACAAATAGTCGAAATTTACGACAAATTCGTTTGAATGTTTAAGTTCGTCGGAAAATATGCGTTTTTTCAGATTAAATTACGTAGTTTTCGTCAGGCTACCAACATGCAGACTTGATGCTGAGCAATCAAACCCGATATAGGCTGTTATGGTGGAGCTAGACATAAACTCATCTTTATATTTAAGAAATGCGATTTCTTCATAACATCTACAGATTTTAGTATCGGTGATATGAAAATGATTTAGAAAAAATTCGAATTATATTAAATCTTTAGTCGATGGCCCAGACAGACTAACCAACCAATTTTATTGTAAACTTAAATTAAAAATTAGTTTGAATAAAGATGTATGTATGTATTAAATCTTCAAATTTTGGAATTCGTTACAATTGTTACGTTACACTCTCGCTTCTTCGGGCGAAGAAATATATTTACTTCTAATGAAATTGCAGCGTAAGATAGTCACGTTACATTAAGACCGTTTGTCATTTCCACTCTCCATGTGTAAATCCGTCGAACAAAAAACTGCGATCGCGTCAACCCTTTCACCCTGTCCACTACGGTCAGTTGGGGTGGCCAACCAACCGTGTCTATCCACTTAATTGCGCCCGGCTTAATTTTTAAGCGTCCATTTCCTGCACCAGTAAACGATCGAAATTAACGCAAATCCTTTACGCCCTCCCTTTATTCCCTGCTCTAACTACTTACTGCGAGATGTCCCCAAAAACCTCCGGTACAAATTGGTGCACCTGGCAACGGCCAATATTGATATAACATCTCTCGCCCGGAGTGTTTGTTTAATGCTCCCGTTTTTGTAGCATTAATTAATTGACCGAGTAATTACCGGTTTCTTGCTTGTAAACTGTTTTACCTCGGCTCACTCCTTTTTTTTTATTATTATTGCTCCGTCCCAAGTTTCTAGACGGAGCACCTCCGCTGAAAATAACCTGGAAGCCACTTAATGATGGATGGTCTCCGAAGGAGGCGCTGTTACAAACTTTATTAACAAGCACCTTCGCCAATTTGACAATCACTTTACCTTTTTTTTATGGGGATAGTTATCCGTTTTTAAATTTATAATACATTTCATCGCGGCTTTCTATTTGCAAGTACTTTTCAGTAACGGCTTACACTATTAAAATTTTTGTTCATAGAATTGTTAATTAGGTTAATTATAAGGCTCCATGGTGTCGATGCACTTTTTACTGATTTCAGATTAACCACGCAATTATTGATTTTGCAGACTTCAGCGCTCATAACATCAACATAATTGGTTGCTAGATAATAGTTACTGTTTTTTGTTACTAATTTTTTGCAGACTTTTCATTCATCGAAGACGGGCTATATCATCCCAAAATTAGTTGCTGGATAATAGTGTTTGTTAATGTTTTTAGCAAATAAATATGAATTGGGGCCGCGGTGGCCTAGTGAGTAGAGCTCCTGCTCACGGGCCTCGTGGTCGTGGGTTCGAATCCCATCCGTGCGGTCACTTTTTCGGAACGAAGAAGTGGCCGTGCGGGTTCATGGATGTCTAGTGTATGTCCCATTCATTATTAAAATGAAATCTCAACGTAATTATCGTTAGTGGCCGAATAGTACATGCTTACGCCAATTCCAAATCATCCGCACTTCCTCAAACCCGAATTCCCGTCAACCATCAAAAAAAGAAAAAAAAATATATATGAATTCTACCAAATAGAAACTAAGTTTGGATTTTAAATGTTTAAAATTCTCGACTAGTTTCGCCTTATTATGGCATTTTCAAGAGAATTTTATAATCAATTTATTGACAGAAATTTACATAGCAACAATTAGACTACCTAGATTTAAAAATTGGATGAAAATGTGGAGTAAGAGAATCATATTTGTAGGAGTGAGAGAAACATATTTGGGACTGAAAAAAGCAGAAGTGTACCGATACCGCGCATGTATCGGCCAAATCGGCCACTGAGCCGATAATCGGTATCGGCCAATCATACCGGCTAAAAATATAAAAACTTATATATCAAGAAAATGTAAAATAAAGTCTTCTTAAAATAAATTCGAAAGATTCAAAATTTGAAAAGCTAGTTAAAAAGAATAAATATTTTTCGAAATACGCTGGTTTTTGCTGGTTTAAAAATCGATAAATGTAAAAAAATCGATAAATGTAAAAAAAATCGATAAATGTAAAAACAATCGATAAATGTAAAAAAAAATCAGAAAAAGCTCTTTTATATCATGCACTCGTAAAACGTTACATGATGACCCCATGCGGCTTTTTTTTTGATCACACCGTATTATCAATTCTTATCTTTTTAAAACTACTCAAAAATTAACACAGATATTTCGATATTATGGACTTTTCAGAGTGAAGCTTAGTAATTATAAACTTTTGCAAAATTTGTAAACGCAAAAAATTATAACATTATTCATTTTTGAGTGGTTTATTTTAAGTGTTTTCTCTAAAATCAAAGAGTTTTTGAAATAAGAATTTGCGCAACTCTTCGTTATAGCCACAAATATTTTTGTAATATTTTTGAAATTAAATATTTGGAGGCCGGCCCACTAACCGCGTGCGTTAGCGCGCTAGACCTAATGCGGAGGGTCCTGGGTTCGAATCCCGGCGAGGGCATGGGTGTTTGCGGATGTCTATTTTCATTTAATATGAATAATTTATTATAAATAATCGGTTGTGGCTGAATGACCTACGTTGTCTAAGCCAATGTCCCACATCATCATATAAGTTCCGTCAATCATCCTTCCTTAAAAAAAAAAAAAAAAATATTTGGAGATAAATAAAAACACACTTCCAGTTTCAAAAATTTTATCAAAAGCTTTTTAATTCTTCAGATTTTCGAATAAAGCTTAAATTTGAAGTTTTGTTTCAAAAACCCTCTTTGAAATACAGCGTCCACAGTTAGGCAGATATATAACAGATTCTGCAAAAAAAAAACGAATTCGAATGCTAATTTTTTCAGTTTTTCAGCTATTAGTTTCGAGCAATTGAAGAAATTTCGAAAATTCGCTCACCACTGAATTCTAGTCTTCAAGCTCTTTTTAGTACATCGAAAAATACGGATTCGAGTCGCCATTTTTTTTCAGTTTTTCATCTATAAGTTCTGAAAAATTTAAGAAATTGGGAAAATTAGTTCATAATGTTACTTAACTATTCAAGTTCTTTCAATTACTGCGAAAAACGAATTCGAATTTTTTCGGCTGTAAATTTCGAGCAATTGAAGAAATTTCGAAAATTTGCTCGTGATTTTACTCCACTCTTCAAGCTCTTTTGATTAAATTCTGAAAAATGAAGAAATTTGGAAAATTCGTTCAACATCTTACTTAACTATTCAAGTTCTTTCAATGACTGCAAAAAAAGACGAATTCGTATGCTATTTTTTTCAGTTTTTTAGCTATAAGTTTCGAGCAATTGAAGAAATTTCCAAAATTATTTATTATATTCGCGATTATTTTTTAGCTTCCCAGCTATAAGTTTCAAATGATTGAAGAAATTTCGATAATTCGTTCACCACTTTAAGCTTTTTGAAACCTCTGCGAAAAAATGAATTCTATTTTTACTATAACTCTCGAATAATTAACGAAATTTTGAAAATTCGCTCACAATTATACTCTACTCCTAAACTCTTTTGAATACAACGAAAA
Organism: Ocypus olens; assembly: GCA_910593695.2. NCBI lineage: Eukaryota > Metazoa > Arthropoda > Insecta > Coleoptera > Staphylinidae > Ocypus > Ocypus olens. Next base: position 7,478,363 of record OU343054.1, on the reverse strand, counting down.
AACTAATTTGAATCGTAATTATTTTTTAGATTGTCAGCCATAAGTTTCGATCAGTTGAAGAAATTTCGAAAATTCGCTCACCTCTGCACTTCCACTCGTCAAGCTCTTTTGATTACAGCGAAAAATGCGAATTCAAGTCGCGATTGTTTTTAAGATAACCATCTATAAGTTCTGAAAAATTGAAGAAATTTCGTTCAACATCTTACTTAACTGTTCAAGTTCTTTCAATGACAAAAAAAGACGAATTCGAATGAAATTTTTTGCAGTTTTTTTGCTATAAGTTTCGAGCAATTGAAGAAATTTCGAAAATTCGCTCACCTCTGTGCTTCTACTCTTCGAGCCCTTTTGATTACAGCGAAAAATGCGAATTTGAGTCGCGATTATTTTTCAGATTTTCATCTATAAGTTCCGAAAAATTGAAGAAATTTTGAAAATTCGTTCAACATCGTACTTAACTATTAAAGTTCTTTCGATGACTGCAAAAAAAGACGAATTCCAATGCTATTTTTTCAGTTTTTCAGCTGTAAGTTTTGAGCAATTGAAGAAATTTCAAAAATTCGCTCGCGATTTTACTCCACTCTTCAAGCTCTTTTGATTAAATTGAAAAATGCGAGCTCGAGTCGCGAATATTTTTTAATTTTCCAGTTATAAGTTTCGAATAATTGAAGAAATTTCGATAATTCGTTCACCATCCTAAGCTTTTTGAAACCTCTGCGAAAAAAATGAATTCTATTTTTACTATAACTTGAATAATTAATGAAATTTCGAAAATTCGCTCTCAATTATTCTCTACTCCTAAACTTTTTTGATTACAACAAAAAAACTAATTTGAATCGTAATAAGTTTTTAGATTGTCAGCCATAAGTTTCGATCAGTTGAAGAAATTTTGAAAATTCGCTCACCTCTATACTTCCACTCTTTAAGTTCTTTTGATTACAGCGAAAAATGTGAATTCAAGTCGTGATGGTTTTTCAGATTTTCATCTATAAATTCGTTCAACATCTTACTTAACTATTCAAGTTATTTCAATGACTGCAAAAAAAAGACGAATTCGAATGCTAATTTTTGCAGTTTTTTAGCTATAAGTTTTGAGCAATTGAAGAAATTTCAAAAATTCGCTCTCGATTTTATTCCACTCTTCAAGCCCTTTTGATTAATTTGAAAAATGCGAACTCGAGTCGCGATTATTTTTTAGTTTTCCAGCTATAAGTTTCGAATAATTAAAGAAATTTCGATAATTCGTTCACCATCTTAAGCTTTTTGGAACCTCTGCGAAAAAATTAATTTGATTTTGTTCTTTAACGCTTGAATAATTAATGAAATTTCGAAAGTTCGCTCACATTATACTCTTCTACCAAGCTTGTTTGATTACAACGAAAACAATGAATTTGAGTCACAATTGTTTTTCAGCTTGTCATAACAATAGAAGAAGTTTCGAAAATATTTTCAGTATTTTTCTTTACTTTTCAAACTTTTGCAAGTACAGTAAGAAAATGAATTCGAGTCGCTACTGCTTTCCAGTTGTTCTTCTATAAGTTCCGAATAATTGAAGAAATGTAAAATATACGTTCGCCATTTCTTCTTCAAACTCTTTTAATTGTTGCAAAGAAAACCAATTCGTCGCAATTGATCTCAACCTCGAACAATTGAAGAAATTTCAAAAATTCGTTCACCATTTCACCATACTATTCAAACCCTTTCGGCAACAGCAAATTTTAGTCGAAAAATCTTTTCAGTTTTTAGCTGTGAGGCTGCTGCAATAGTACTTGTTTATTGTATTCAAATTATTTTTAGATTTTGCATTCATGGAAATCACGCCTTATCATTCAAATCATAGGTTGCTAGATAACATCACTTGTTTTCATCATGCATTTCTTTTGCAAAAATCCGCTCTCTATTTTCGTTGCAATAATTTTAAACGCTTAGTAACAGTTGAACTATTGTTACTTTTATTAATTACATTTTTACAATGTTTTACTGACCGCGACTAATCGTTGCGCATGTCTGGCCGCAGCTTGCCATTCGCACAATCAATTTTACATATTGTTCAACAATGGCCAGTTCCAGGAAACGTTGCACCGATTATGCCTCGGAAGATTTAATAAGTGATTTATGTGAGTGTTTCACCATTCATTATTCTTGGTCATGCCGTACGAAACGGCTCCGGGAATCGCCGTGTGGAAATTTCTAAAATTTTTGCCTGACTTACCCACACGACACACGTCGTTTTATTGCCTTCCATACGTGGTTATTTCATGGTGAGCATTGATTTGCGCTTTAGGAGAGAGTTCTTCCGGCTCTTGTAGTAATAACTCATAGATAGTGTCAAAGGGCACGTTTTTTGGCCAAATCTAATATTTTTGGGTCATCGTTAACGTCATCAAATAACCATTTGAGTCAATGCGTTCCTTTGATTTCTAAATTTTTGGGAAAAATCATTCTGAATACTGAAACATATTCTTGGGCATGAAAGAAACCGTCGATGTTTCATATCACTAAATAGTAGCATGCAGTTGTATTAATAAATAATTATTTAAAATTCCTTGTGCGAGTTTACAATAATGACCTTGAAAACTAATTATTCGCCTTCTTCTGCTCTAACCGTCTTAAGCCTCCCATATGGACTTGTCTCCCAGGCCAAGAAAAAAGTCTGTCTGTTAAGAAATAAATGATTTCTTAGCTGCGACAACAAGGACACTTCAGCCAGTCCCAGTGTATCGATCATCTGGTTTAATTATTGACAAGAGACAGTATTGATTTGCGTTCTATATTAGTTCATTGTTACCAGATTTTCCAAAATTCCCAAGTCGATCATTTCTCGTTGGTATTAAAAAAAAATATCTACTTCTACCAGTTTTTGATAACATATCAAATTTGAATTTTTATAATGTTGATACTTTTAATTAAATTAGGAAGCTTTGGCGTTTCTTCAATCACTGTTTATTCATTAGAGACAAAGTTGCATGAAGTCATACTTTGAAACATTTATACATCCAAATTTATTTTTGCTCCATTATTTTGTTAAGGTTTTAGAAATTCAATGGCTAAGAGAAACAACCAAAAAGGCACCCATGATACATCCATGAACTCAGAATTTAGAGACAAATTAAATTATGTAAAAATATACAGAGTGTTCCATTTGAAATAGAAAAGTTACGGTAATTGAATTTTTATTAAAAGTCCACACATGTCAACACACTTTCTTTTCTAAAAATACCATTTCTAAATTTTATAAAGATATGTGTAAAAATTCAAATGATATTTAGGGTCTACCAGAATTCAGTTACACCCGGTATATTCAGGATTTTTTTCGGGACTTCGTCAGGCTTTTCCAAGGACTTTTTACAAAACAATTTTTTAGAATTTTCTTCAGGACTTTTTTTCAACTCTCTTTGGGATCTTTTTCGGAACTTTTTTCGGATATTTTTTAGTACCTTTTTATGGAAACTGCAAGACTTTTTAGGATTTTTTTAATTGCATTTTTTTAGAACTTTTTTAAGACTCTAGCAGGACTTTTTTTCAAGACTTTTTTCCTCAGGACTTCGTATAAAGCCTCCTTCAGGACATTGTTTTCGGGAATTTATTTAAGAGCTTTTTTTCAAGTTTTTTTAAGATTTGATTGAAGACTCTTTTCAAAACTCTATTTCGTAACGTTTTTCAGGTTCCTTTTTAGGACAAATTTCAAGACTTTGTCAGGACTTTTCAGGATTTTTTCCTCAGAACTCTTTCAGGGCTTTTTCAAGATTTTCTTTTGTGGAGTGCTGATTTTAGGAATTTTTTTTAGATTATTGTTTCAGTTGTTTTTCAGATATTTTAAAGATCTTTTTCAAGAATTTTTTCAAGACTTTATTTTCAGGACTCTTCTGTTGGATTTTTTTTCAAGAATTTTTTTTCCTTTCTGGACATTTTTCCCGTTTTTATTGAGGACATGTTTTCAACGCCATTTTCTGGACTTTTTTCCTTTTTAAGGGTTTTTTTCAGTCCTTTTTCTCTGGATATTTTTGTCAGGAATATTTTGGGACTATTTTTGCCGGAAGTTTTTCAGGGCAATCTTTTTCATAACTTTTTTTCGGATCTTTTTTAAGACCTTTTTATTAAACTTCTTGTAAGACTTTTTTACGATTTTTTTAATTAAAGACTTTATTTTCAGGATTTTTTTAAGACTTTTTTCCTCAGAACTTTGCATAAAGTCTGTTTCAGGAAATTGGGACTTTTTAAGGACTTTTTTAAAGATTTTTGAAGACTATTTTCAAAACTTTATTTCGTAACTTTTTTCGGGTTCCTTTTTTGGACAAATTTGTCATTATTTTTTCCTCAGAACTTCTTCAGGTCTTTTTCTATATATATTTTTTTTGAGTTGGCAGTGCTCTTTTCAGAACAATTGTTCAGATATTTGTTTCAGTAGTTTTTCAGGTATTTCTTAAGGATCCTTTTTAAAGAATTTTTTCAAGACTTTATTTGAGGACTTCTGTTAGAATTTTTTCAAGAATTTTCTTTCAGGATATTTTTTCTGGACATTTTTCCCGTTTTTATTTGAGGACATTTTTTCAATGCCTTTTTTTGGACTTTCCTTTTTAAGGTTTTTTTCAGTACTTTTTCTCGGGATATTTTTGTCAGGAATTTTTTGAGACTATTTTTGCCGGAAGTTTTTTCTTCTTTTTGGATCTTTTGTAGGACCTTCTTATGAAACTCCTTGCAAGACTTTTTTAGGATTTTTTAATTACGTTTTTTCAGGACTTTTTAGAAGACTTTATTTTCAAGACTTTTTTTATAGATTTCTTTCCTCAGGACTTTGCGTAAAGTTTCTTTCAGGTCATTGTTTTCGGGACTTTTTTATGGGCTTTCTTCAAGATTTTTTAAAGATTTTTTAAGACTATTTTTAGAACTTTATTTCGTAACATTTTTCAGGTTCCTTTTTAGGACAAATTTCAAGACTTTGTCAGAATTTTCCCTATTTTCAGGGCTTTTTCAAAATGTTTTTGTGGAGTTTCTTTTCAGTGCTGTTTTTAGGACGATTTTTGTTTCAGTAGTTTTTGAGGTATTTTTAAGGATCTTTTTTAAAGAATTTTTTCAAGAATTTGTTTTGAGGACTCTTCTGATAGAACTTTTTGAAGAATTTTCTTTCAGGACATTTTTTCGGGACATTTTTCCCGTTTTTTTTTGAGGACATTTTTCAATGTTCTTTTCTGAACGATTTTTTCATATTTTTGTTTCAGTAGTTTTTCAGGTATTTTTGAGGACCGTTTTGTTAGAATTTTTTTCAAGAATTTTCTTTCAGGACAATGTTCCCGTTTTTTTCTCAATGCCATTTTCTGGACTTTTTCCTTTTTAAGAAATCTTTTCAGTACTTTTTCTAAGGATGTTTTTGTCAAGAATTTTTTGGAACTATATTTTCAGGACAATCTTTTTCAAAACTTTTTTTCGGATCTTTTTTACAACCTTTTTATGAGTCTAAAAAGACTTTTTTAGGATTTTTTCAGGATTTTTTTGAAGACTTTTTTCCTCGGGACTTTGCATAGTCTCTTTCAAGATATTGTTTTCAGGACGTTTTTATGGGCTTTTTCAAAATTTTATTTCGTAACTTTTTTCAGATTTTTTTTCAGGATAAATTTCAAGACTTTGTCAGGATTTTTTAATTACATTTTTTCGGGACTTTTTTGAAGATTTTATTTTCAAGACTTCATTCCTCATGACTTTGCATAAAGTCTCTTTCAAGACATTGTTTTCGGGACTTTTTTTATGGGCGTTTTTTCAAGATTTTTTAAGACTATTTTCAAAACTTAATTTCGTAACTTTTTTCAGGTTCCTTTTCAGGACAAATTTCAAAACGTTGTCAGGACTCTTTCAGGATTTTTTCCTCAGAAATTTTTCAGGGCTCTTTCAAGATTTTTTTTGTGGGCTTGTTTTTAGGACAATTTTTTAGATTTTTCTGTGAGTAGTTGTTCAGGTATTTTGTAAGGATCTTTTTATTAAGAATTTTTTAACACTTTCTTTTGTGGACTCTTCTGTTAGATTTTTTTTAAGAATCTTCTTTCAGGACACTTTTCCCGTTTTTTTTGAGGACATTTTTTCAATGACCTTTTCTGCACTTTTTTCAGTACTTTTTTCCAGGATATTTTTGTCAGGAATTTTTTGGGACTATTCTTTCAAGATTTTGTTCGGGACTTTTTTCTACACTTTTTTCCAGAACTTCTTGCTTCAAAACTTTTTTTAAGGACTGTTTTTTAGCATTTTTCAAGATTATTTTTCAGTACTGTTATTCAAGACTTTCCTATAGGAATTCTTGTTCAGAACCGGTTATTTTGTATTTTTTTTCATGAACTTCATGATTTTTTATCTATTATTCTTTCTTTCTTTTCAGGCTTTCTTCAGGATTTCAGAACCTTTTTTAGGTCTTTTAAAAGGCCCTTTTTCGAGATATTATGAAAGGCTTATTTTCAGGACTTCTCTTTTTACTTTCTCCGTTACGAAGTACGAGAAAGTATTGTGATCGTGATTTTTTTTTCAAAAATTTTTTTTACGGAAATATCCGTTTTGGGGTCCCTAGATGCCATTTCAACAATTTCTGGAAAAAAAAATTTTGTGTCTGTGTGTGTGTGTGTGTGTGTGTCTGTCTGTGTGTGTGTGTGTGTGTGTGTGTGTGTGTGTGTGTGTGTGTGTGTCTGTCTGTGTGCGCTGTATCTCAAAAACTAATAGAGCAATTGATATGAAACTTCTAACATACGTCTTATTTGATAATCTGAAGAACTGAAAAGCTTTTGGTAAAATTTCGTACACCGGAAGTGGGTGTTTACCTTAACTGTTTTTTGTTTTTTCTCAATATTTTATTAAATATGAAAAATATCACAAAAACATTTAAACAAACATTGAAGACAACAAAGAAATTAACATCTTTTGCTTGAAAATATTTTTCATAAAATCATTGCTATTCGAGAAAAAAATTTATTAATTTTTTTTAACTTTTGGTTTATAATTATGAAACCATGATAGTTACAGCAAATTTGTGTGAATAATAATTGTAGAGAATAGCAAAATGAACAACTTCTAAAGAATAAGTTTTTTTCGAAATCTCGTTAGTTTTTGAGTAAACCGAGTTTTTGAATTTGAAGTATATTTTTTCCGTTTCATAATTTTGACGTTTTAAACGTCAGTTTCACCCGAGTTTACGCAACGCTCGATGTACATTTAAAATATGATTTCAATTGAAAATGAACCACGAAAACGTAAATATAAATGATACCATCAAGTCGGAGAAAGTAACATGATGGCCACATCACCATTTTTTATTTTTGGGTTTCAGGCCAATTTTTTCTAGAACTGTTTTAGAACTTTATCAGGTTTATTTTAAGGATTTATTTTCTCGAATTTTTTAAGGACATATTTTGTCAGAACCAGAGATGGGTAACTCATGAGTGATACATCTAAAAATTTGAATTAAAGATTTAGAAACAAATTAAAATATGTAAATATATACAGGGCGTTCTATTTGAAATAGTAAAGTTAAGGCAATTTCTGGTTAAAATGGAAGTGGAATTTTTATTAAAAGTCCACATGTCAACACACTTTATTGTCCAGAAACACCGTAGTAAATTTCATAAAGATATATATATATATATAAACATGTACATGATATTTGGGGTCTACCAGAATTCAGTAACACCCGATATACATATCTTCATAACATAGTGGGCCAAGATATAATTAAAGATAGGATTTTAAAACAAATTAGAAACAACTTTACTTTACTTTAGAATTTTAAAATGTGACATTTACGGAAAATGTATCTACTTGTCGCGGGCCGGACTCGATGAGGTCGCGGGCCGTAGTTTAGAGACCCTTATTCTATATAAATAAAAATGTAAATGTTAGTTTGTTCAGAATCTTAAATCCCCGAAAGTTCTTCACCGATGGCTTTGAAATTTTGACTCAACTTTGCATTCAAATGCGCGCTTGTTTTTATGAAAGTGCGCCGAAAAATTGGTTCCATGTCACTTTTTTCGGAAAAATTCAGATAAAACACAAAGAAACTAATTGATTCAACTGATTAAAAATCTTAAATTTAACTAGACTGAAGGGGCCGCGGTGGCCTAGTAAGTAGAGCTCCTTCTTGTGGGCCTCGTGGTCGTGGGTTCGAATCCCATCCGCGCGGTCACTTTTTCGAAACGAAAAATGGCCGTGCGGGTCCATGGATGTTTAGTGTATGTCCCTTTCATCATTATAAATTTTTATTATACAAATTATCGGTTGTGGCAGAATGCCCTAGTTAGCCACGTCAATTCCCAAATCATCCGCGCTTCCTCAATACCCGAATTCCCGTCAACCAACCTTCCTTAAAAAAAAAAAAAACAGACTGAGCCACAGCAACACGTGGCAGGGTACAGCTAGTATGAAATAAAAAATCTTGAATAAATTGTGCAAATGCAATGAAATACGATAAACCAGAAATGTAGATCAAATCAGATGATTAATACTACATGCAATAATCAATTAAGACCAAAGTCTATGTGTGAGGTTACATCGGTTTGATCCTCGCGAACCTCCATTTGCATAACTGCCTCTAAATGACGTATACATGTTATTCTAGATGGGCAACGAAAGAAATTGCTTATATTAAAATTCTATCAGATAAACTATGTCTTTAACTTAAAGCTAAATTATATTTGCCGACTGTGGCGACGTTTTTCTTATGTTTAATATATCGTACACGCGCAAAATCACTTGCCTATATGCTAGATCCGATCTCCCGATAGTTTTTTTTTGTCTTCCGCCGCATGTATCTCTTGATTTGTGTCTTGTGCAAATAAAAGCAAACATCTATCCGGCTATTTTATTGCCGAGGCCGTTTTCTATTTCGCGGCGAATATTTAAATTGAGTCTTTGGTAGCTTGTTATGGGCATGTCCATGCGTTTAATGAGGATTGGTAATACAATCGATTTTTGCGAGCGCTTCTTTGGGAGTTCTGTCGCGGGTAATTTTAGCCCATTTTTGGACGACGTGACTATTTTGGGTAAACATTGAAATTGCTTGTGAATACTTGTTAGGAGTTTAATTTTCTATTAATACATACAGAGTGGCCCAAATTTGACGTTTTCACAGAACTCGGTTAGTTAGAAAAATTTCTGATGACCTATCTTTCTGAGATAATAACAATGACATTAACTTGACTAATTTGGGAGACATGAATTAATTGAACTCAATTTTTATTACAGTTGAGGCGTATAGAATCAAAACCGGACATGTCGCAGGAATGTAATTTAGAGTGATGTTAAAAAACTGTAACAGCATTTCCAAACTTATAAAGCTTATAATTGATTTATAATCATTAATCAGCGGTGGCTCGTAGATTTCCGTCTTGAGGGTAAAGACAAAGTTGTCGCCCGAGCCGCACTACTTACTTTTAAAGAGGAAGCAAATATTTCGTTGCTGTTTCGGTCAAATTTTCTTCCGTTGCCCCACCGCAGAACATCCACGAGCCGCCGCTGTGATTAATTAGTAATGGTTGGCCAATGAATAGTCTAATATCCTAATTATATACAAACATCTTTATTAAAGAATTGTTGCATGTAGTTAAATCTATACAGGGTGTCCCACGAGGTAGTAGTCTTGAAAATGAAGTTTGGTGGCTTTAAATGGTTTGAAATTATTCACATTTCTGAATACGTAGGATTTAATTTCCGTTTCTCCATTTCAGGAAAAATGACATAAACGTCACAATTTCAAATGGGACACCATTCACAAATTGTGAAGTCGATTTTTCCAGAAATGGATAAACAGAAAGTATTCAGAAAGGGGCATCATTTAAATTCACCAAATTTAATTTTAGCACCAGTAACCGTTTTCGACATATCGCCTGCCTTACTACCTCCTGGGACACCCTGTGTAATAACTTCTATTTTTTTTTGTCGCAATTTTTCATCAAATATGGATAATTATATTATCAGATTTTGGACTTTTTATATGCCACATATCCGGTTTTGCAACAAAAAAATGGACAAGTCCGCTTTTGAAACTTTAATATCTGTAATTATCATATGGATGGCCAAAAACATAATTTAATGGTATTTTAAAATATAATTTATTGTTAAAACTATTTTACAAGAAAAAGTATATAATCGATGTCTAATAATAGGAACTACTTCTAAAAATTCATTTGTTGGACCAGCGTCATCTTCATCTTGAATGTCTTCATTTTTACACTTAAAATTTGTGAAATTTCGACCGCCATAACTCGGCGTATTTTCAATCGATTTTGATGAATCTTCGAGGGCAAAATACTTTGAAGTGTCTTCTTTAAAGTCATGCATGCGAACTTAAGCGGAACCCCATCCGCCCCCTTTAGCGCCCCTGTGAAAAAAAAAGTTTTTTTTTGGAAACCATGTCCAACTTTGACGATGTCTACGGAGTTAAAAAAATTGTCGACTCGATGGAGATTTTTGTAGAAGGTACGTGTTGGTATTGCTGACCATTCCTTACTAAAATGAGTTCACAGCACGTCTTTCTTCTCTGCATTTTTATAGGAGCCCCTATAATAAATTCAGCTGGTGACATTTTCCCCCTTCATTGCAATAGGCATTCCTTTTTAATTCGAAGTTGTGTGGTTATTTTCACCCAATTCAAAAATATTGTTTCTTGATGTGCGTTCCAAAATAAAGGATGAGCACACCGGCGCAATCACGACCACGATCGCGATAGCGATGGCGATGGCGATCACGATAGCGAGAAGCGGAGACCATACCGACGCGATCACGACCACGATCACTATGGTGCTAGCGGTAATTAATTTAGCAAACATATGAAACACGTAGTAAAATAATTTTTAAAATGAGTAGTTTACAACTAGAAGAAACTGCTGCTTGGAGTATTGGATGGCGAAAACCGTTTTTGAATGCTTAGATAAGCAATATATACATATTTACAGGGTGTCTATAAAGTCTGAACCCAGATATTTTCGGAAACGGTTGGGTAGATCGAAAAATCGGCTAACTCGTAACCCATTGTTTTTGGGGCACACTTTTTGAGCGAAAAATTTTTGGTATGCAGTTGGGAGCGGGGGGCAATTTCAAATGGAAAGGTATATCAAGTTTGTCGTTCGAAAGATCTGAATAAAAAACGTTGGTCCCAGGTTGATACACACTACCTATATTAACGGTGCAAGGGTTAAGTTTGTGTATAAAATTACTTTCTTTACCAAAATTCCCCATTCACAATTACTTAAAATACCGTTCTGTGCTTTTTCTGACGTAAGTGCATTTCTGCTCATGTGTAGCCACAGAAACAAGGACATTTGAAATATTTTGTCATAATCGCATTGCTAAAGGCCGTACTTAACATCAATGGCGGCTCGTGGCACATTTTGATGGGAGAGCCACTTATACAATACACCCCCTCCCCCGGTTTTGAAGAAAGAGAGAACGATGTATTTTCGTGGACCAAAGTAACTGGCGAGAAAGTGTTTTAGGAATTAATTAAAAATTCTTGCTGAGCTTGAAACCACAGGTAGTACCATGGCTCCTTGGCTCTAAATAACGAGGCTCCTCTACTTCTAACCAAACAAATTTTATTTGAAACATTTTTCGGTAAACTCTAAAATAAAGAAGAAGAATATTTCGATACTACTGGTATCCTACAGGGATCAAATTTTGGTCCGTTAGTATATATATAATTGTTGATATAAGTTGTCGAAAAAACCTGCCGATTTCAAAAATGAAGAAAAAAATATAGGTTACCAACTAAAAAAAATGAAGTTGTACATCATTTTGCTTATACCCGATGACGTTGGAGAAATTGAATGTGCTATTTGTATAAAGCATTTCTAACCTAACGAATCCATATCTACTAAAGTAAACGCGTGGGTCATTTAGAACCTATGACCCATCATTGGTTCTAAATGACCCACCACTGGTATAGAGTAATAAATATGTTTCAGTCTTTTTTTAAGTTGTTGCAACCAATTAAGTTTTAAAAGTCACTGAATTATCAGGCAACAGTCAGGGTGTTCCATTTAAAAAAAGTCTCTTTACATTTAACGAAGGTCTTCTTACTTCACAAAAATAGCATTTAATTACTTAAACAAACCTAACCATCTAAAAGTGTCTTATTTCTATTGTTAAAAAAGAACAAATCGATAATTTTAAAATATCAACTTATTATTTTACTGCGACTGTTCAAAAAATGTAATAGTTCTATTGTTAAAAAACGTATCGATAATTTTAAAATATCTTATTTATTTTTATTATTTTACTGTGACTGTTCAAATATTGCTTGTTTTTGCTCTAAAAACCAGAATAACCTGAAACGGTTAAATTTAACTCAATTGTCAGTTTAATTAGTATTAAAAACTACGCATAAAAAAATATCTAGTACTCCATTAAAAAAAAAAACATAAGTTTGTGTTAGCTCTTCGTTGTGGGGCATCCTGTATATATATAAAAATATCTTCCGATTATAGAGTCGATAATTATCTACAACTTTTATTTAAATCATATTTTTCTATGTTAAATATTTAAGGACAAAATGTTACTTGTGCGCTTCAGTTAGAGTTTTTTTTTGTGGAAGATCTTTAAAGTAATTTTTTGATTGAAAAAAAAATTTAAGGTGTCACCCACTGAATTTTTTCGCTGAGATTTTTTTAAATTCAACTGAACTAATCTAGTCTTTCATGACGCGAGTGAATTGTCATTCTAAAAACAAACTGACAAGTCGATACATTTGTCTTATTGTGTTATTAAATAACGACTTTCATGAACATGGAGGGCACATAACCCATCTTACAATTTTTGATTTTCTTCAACTATCCCTTTTTTTCGTAGATATTAGTCTAAATGTCCTAATTTTGAATATGCGACGTTTGTAATTTATCTCACAGCCAACTCTGAAACAAAATTTTGTGGCTCACACGATATTTTACATACTACCAATTATAGAACCTGACGAGAACTATTGTGGTTGGTTTACTGTTAGTGAAGTAGTCAAACCGAAAACCTAGGGTGCACGTGAAATTAAACGACAAAATTTTGGCAGTTTTTTAACTGAGCGTGCAGCTCTTTCTTTCAAAAAATTCTTATGCAAGTTTTGTATAAAACCTCTCGACCTTCAATCTCGAGTTTTTTTATACAGAAGAATTGCAATAGTAACTTCCTGAGTAACAAGCGTTCATGATAACGTCAATTTTTTTTTCGCTTGATTTCACATGCACTTGATTATACTGTTGAAAAATATGGCCGGTGAAAAAAGTTGCGTGGATTTTCAGGAGCGCCGTAATGTAGGTTCTGTTAATTAACAGTTTCGTTCAAATGAAAATCAGCTTCGTCGCTCATCAACAACTTCACACTTTCATCTTCTTGCACGATGCACTGCAAAATCCTGACCCTTCTGGAAATCCCATTCTTGCAGCTGTTGAACTACCAAAATTAATTTTGTGTGGGTGAAGTCTTGAATCCCACGGCAAAATTCACCAATTCCCAATCTATCCTTAACTCACTTGTGTATTTTTGAGAGGATCTTCTAGTACGCTGTGAGATCTCGTGACTTCTTCATAATTTCAAAGTTGTTTAGTTTAGTTTCGTTTAGTTTATTTATTTTTGTTAGCATTGCTTACAAAATAAGTATAAAATAATTTGCAAATACATATACACACAATTTAGATCGCTAGCCTAACGGGCGGAGTTCACTCTTCAGAATGGTCTTCCACTCGGACCCAATCTTCATTGGCTGTGACTTGATAATTTGTCCCAGCTTCTGTATATACCATATTTATTTGTTGCAATTGTTGCCCTATTTCAGGATGATATTTCGGCTTAACATTGCCGTCATTAAATCCTCGTTAAAAAAAGTTGCTGCACAGCTGTGATTGGTTCTTAAATTGTTAACGTAAAAAATACGGTGTTTAATAGTCCACTGCTTCATTGATACTAAAATGGCGTACAATTGCAATTATGATAACCTTGTACTTGTACTCGCATTGAATTTTCTAATACAATTCTGAAAGTGAACATGCGTTGATATAGTTTTCAAATAAACCAAACGGTTAAGGGAAGTAATGGTCGCCCCCTGTTGAGATTAAATGCGAACAATTTTTGAGTATTATTCAAATCGAATTCCAGTTAAGGAATAATACTCTGGGTGCAATGCATAGAAGAGATTAAATTTTAAAAAATTAAACCTTATTTACTATTTTTGAAAACTATGTGTGGGCGCCATATCACAAGAATGAATAGACATTTGCAAACTAAACGTTAAGCAGAAGCTTTACTTGAAAATATGACAAATTGAAAGGCTTTGTATTTTTTTAAACAACGGTTTTTGTATTTTTCATAAAAAATAAAAAATAAATTATGATGTGGCCATTATGTTACTTTCTCCGACTTGATGGTATCATTTATATTTACGCTTTTGTGGTTTATTTTCAATTTAAATCATATTTTAAATGTACGTCGAACGTTTGTAGACTCGGATGAATATGACATTTAAAACGTCAAAATGATGAAAGATTGAAAAATTATACTGCAAATTTAAAAGCTGAGTTTACTCAAAAACTAAAGAGATTTCGGAAAAAACGTATTCCTTATAAGTTGTTCATTTTGGAATTCTCTACAATTATTATTAACATACATTTGCTGTAACTATTATCGTTTTATAATTATAAACCAAAAATGACGAAAAAATAATAATTTTTTTTCTCGAATAACAATGATTTTATGAAAAATATTTTCAAACCAAAGATGTTCATTTCTTTGTTGTCTTTAATATTTATTTAAATTATTTTCTGATATTTTTCATATTTACAAAAATATTGGAAAAAAAAACAAAAAACAGTTAAGGTAAACACCCACTTCCGGTGTACGAAATTTTACCAAAAGCTTTTTAGTTCTTCAGATTATCAGATAAGACGGATGTTCAAAGTTTCGTATCAATTGCTCTATTAGTTTTTGAGATACAGCGCGCACAGACACACACACACAGACAAAACATTTTTTTCCAGAAATTGTTGAAATGGCATCCAGGGAACTCAAAACGTAAAAAAAAATTTGAAAAAAAATCACGATCACAATACTTTCTCGTACTTCGTAACGGAGAAAGTAATAAACAGAAAACTTCACAGAAATGTGTAAGACAACGAAGAACAGTATTGTTTTGTTAATAAATGTATTTAATCAACTTCTTGATTTCCGAGAAGCAATTAAAAATTGATTTTTTCTTTTCATTTTTGGGATCCCATTTTAAATTGCCACCCCAAATATCTCGAAACCTGAGCAACATGGCAAAAAATGTTTCAGATGAAAGTTGTAGGGTTCCGAGGGGGACATATGCTGGTGACCTTAAAAACGACCTTGGGGTCACTTTTCAAGGTCAAACGAAGATCAACTTTGATTTTTCAAATGGAACCCCCTATTTTTTATTGCGTTTTATTTACTACTGTATAACAGAATAACCTTAACAATGGTTGTGTCAAAACTATTAAAAAACAAATATAACTTCTGATAAAGATAACGGTTGCTATCATTACTATAAGTGGTAACTTAATAATGACGGTAACACGTCGTAACTCGAGTTTTTTTTTCCATAGATTTATATAAATTATGAAATATATTTTGCTTTTGGTTAAAACACAGTTGATTTTTAAATCCGGTTTAATCACCAACGCTTCAGTGTAAACCTTATAAATGCGTGCACATATGTGCATTGTATTTTCTACGAAAACTATTATCTTACTTATCAGCAAGCCGCTATTTGTATAATTAAATATAGCAATAAGGTGTGCATATATACATAGATGTTTATAACAATGACCAAGCCTTTACAACGACTGAATAAACCAAACGGCAGTGATAAATAACCTGTTTAGTAGTGATTTCAAATTGCTATAATTCGAAATTAAATAAGTATTCTAAAAAATCGTATGAGAACTAATGTGAATGCTTCAAGAACAGAAAATCTAAAAATCAGCAGAAATATTTTTTTTTAATTTCTATTGAGATAATAAGAATTGCAATAATTCGAAATTCAATGCATGTTGATATTCCACAAACCTCATAAATAATAATCATTCATGAACCAAAAATCTAAAATAAGTATAACCAAACATTACTAAGAAATATAATAAGAAATTCCTATAATTCTAAAGTCAATTTAAGCATAATGATATTCTAAAAAATCTTACAAGAAATTATATTAATTCTCCAAGAACCAAGATTCCAAAAATCAACAAAAATGTTTTTTTTTTCATTTCCATTGATACAATAAGAATTGCTATAATTCAAAATTAAATGTAGTTGCATGTTGATATTCCAAAAATGTAAGAAATAATAATAATTGTTTATGAACCAAAAATCTAAAATCAGCAGAATCAAAATTGTCATTATGATTAATGTAATAAGAATTGCTATAGTTATAAAGTCAATGTAGTAAGCATAATGAAATTCTAAAAAATCTTTCAAGAAATTATATTAATTCTCCAAGAACCAAAATTCCAAAAATCAACAGATTTTTTTTTATTTTCATGATGTAATAAGAATTGGTGTAATTCGAAATTCAATGTAGTTGCATGTTGTTATTCCAAAAATCTGAGAAATAATAATAATTCTATATGATCTAAAAATCTATATACAGGGCTTTTATTTTAACACCGAACATACTATTATTAACGCCTATGTTCAATCATAAAATAATCACACCATTAACCTTCCTAAGGCCGGCTCAAATCTCTTACACGGAAGATTCTTTACAATAAATGCGTACAGGATTCTATTTTTTTATGATGAAATTGATGCAAAATGATATTAAATAGAACAACTAAAGGGCGAATGCGGTAGGTTCTAGATTTAACAGATATTAAAAAAGTGATGCTGGGGTACATAATGACTCCACCTGGCCTTAGGAAGGTTAATGCGTTGATGTGATAATTTTACTATTGAACATAGGCATTAACGATCATTAGGTGTGAGCCACCGAATTTTGTTTCTGAGTTGGCCATGCCTGAGAGAGAGAGAGAGATACATTGCAGTCATACATGAAATGAATTAATTTTTTAAATCTAATAACGTAATAATATGCTAAATACAGTAAAACGAAATGTAGCCTGAATATATGAATATTCAACCTGTTCGTTAATCTGCAAGCAAAAATTAAGTCTTACTAAGACTATAAACAAATAACTTAATAATATGCGACATACCTCTCTTATCTCACAGCCAACTCTGAAACAGAATTTTGTGGCTCACACGATATGTTCAGAGGTGTGGTTAAGTCCCGAGACTGTTGCTATAACATCTTTATTTCGCAATTTTTTAAAAAAATTCATTTTTCCCCTTCAATACAATATTTGAAGTAACGAACAGGCATTTAAGGGCACATATACAAAATATTTGTGAACCCATTTCCGTCAAAATTTATTCGAATTTTTTTTTTTTAATTTTCCTAATTTTTCGACTTTTTTTAAACATTTTGAGAACCGATGCTTTTCTCTTTTAATTAGGTCTGCATGGAATGTGTGTTTGTTTATTTAAAATGCGAGATACGATTTCTTGCCTCCGAAATTGTTGAAATTGAAGTGTTATCGCAACTTTTTTTTTGTAAAAGATAAACAGTCTTCAAGTTCATTGATGCTTAAAGAGCACTCAGATATTTCCTACGCGTTTGTTGTAATTTGATATCTAAAGCCGATGCCATTTAAAAATTAGGTATTCGTGATTTACGGACAGTGGCTAGCAGATGAAGAGAGAAAGAAACTTTACATGCATTTTTCGAAGTAAAATTATTAATTATTTCTCGAAGCAAATCACTCTCTAAGCTAGGCAGTGACAGTGCTAGACATTTTTGCGTCATCGTCATGCGCAACCTATTTTTAATAATTTTAATTTTAGAAAAAAAAGATTCTTCACTGCAACACCACTAACACTTTAAAATTCATGGTTATAAAATTGTTCAATCCATGGTTTGTGAAGTCCCCAGGATCTAACCCCAATGCAAGTGCGGCACTGCTTATGGTTTTGTAGGAAGAGGACAATCAACTAGTCGTCAGAGATTATTTTCATTTCAGGTAATCCTGATTGCAGGAATTGGATATATAAAAGCTATGTTTTGTGGGGTTGGAGGTTTTAATGCTACCATTCATACCAGAATGTATATTATTTTTTAAAAAGAACACACACAAATATATGTTACATAATGACTTTCACAGTTAGAGTACAAAGCAGAGGGATAATCCATACCAACAAAATATTAGACAATCACGGTGTCAAATTGGTATCAATTGTTATGGTGTTAAATTTTTCGATGCCATAATTTTTTTACAGATATTCAGATCAATCAGCTGGAATTTTGGGTGCATTGCGGTTTATGTTCTCAACATTTAAAGTTGTTTCAAATAATTTTCTAGAGGGGGTAAGTGACGTATAATAGAAGCTAAACTTTGCAAACATTTCTGTGTGTTCCTTGCTGTTGCAGGTTCCTCTTTTAAATCTACAAGTTTTTCAATGCAATCGAATTAAAGAATTTTTATGAATCAATTAGAAAATTAAGGAGGTAGGATTTTGTTCTTTTCCATAGGTTTTTTTTCACCTAAAACTTAAAGAATTAAAAAAAAAAAACAAATAACGAAAATCTTAACAACTAAAGCCTTCTACAATTTGGAAGATTTTTTAATTTGATTTTGATGTGATATCTTTCCGAATTATATTTCTTCTGGTAACAATTTCTAATTTGTCATACCACATTTTATATATCCTAATCCTCTACTTCATTCTACAGTCCTAGTTTTAAGTTTGATTCATTTATACAAATTTTATTTTTTGTTGCTTGTTTTCTATGAGTATTATGAGTATTCTTCCGATTGTAATTTTTTGTGTTATCACATTCGTCTTAAACTTGATTTATGTTATTCGATTTGTTTTTGTATGTTATTATTATAAAACTAACTTTTACGTTTTTACATTTATTATTATATCTTTCTTTATAACTTGGAAAAACTATGATTCTGGTTTCTAGCATTTATAAAATACGTACGTACAATACTACTAATATCTTGATGGTGTACTAACCTGCTCCAATACATTCGATCATAAATCAACATAGCTGCGACATGCGAATCGTGCTAATTATCGTGAACAGAACCGAACAGTAAATGTTTGCTGTTCATCTAAAGATCGTAAAGTATTTCTTCAAATATAACTACAAAAGCTAGACTTTTCGAGTGTTTTATTTAAAGTTTTACAGTAGTAAATTTATATGTAACGTACCCCAATACACGAGTGCGGTTTTGTAGCCGAAGCTCATGAATTTTGTTTACGTAGCAATAAATACATCGGTCTGTATTTTTAATGATTATTTGAAATAACACGCGGAGGTATGCTGGATACGAAATTTGAAATATTTACTGCTCGAAGAAAGCTTTGACATATTGTCCGGTTAATTTCTTGGTGGCGAGCCAAGAATAACATAACGTGGATATTCCGGTGTACAAATTGAATTGTACAGTTGTAATGAGATGAAATTATATTTACTGAAGTATTTTGTGTAGTTATAGTAGTGAAAATTATAATTTTATTCATAATAATATTTCTTCAAAATAACCATTCACTTTGTTTTTCATGTTGTACTGTAATTTGTAAAGCCATTTCTGTAAATAAAGATTTGTTATGCAGGGTGTGTTTTATAACACACTCTCTATAAGAGATAGAGAAACGGTTAAAGGGGCAAAGAAGTGCAGTTTTACGAGCCCAATAAAACAACACTTTTAAAGTTTTCAACAAAGTGAAGGGTAACTAGATATTTTGAAAAATGTAAAAAGTCTATTTTTTCAAATAAATATGTCTCTGTTATTATGACAGATAGAAAAAAAACTGCAAAGGACAAAGTTGTAGATAATTTTTCGCAGCTTAATAAAATAAATTCAGAACATTTTTAACGCCATTATTTTCCGAGATATGACGCAAACTTACATTTTTTTAAATGGAAACCGTAGTTGGCTATGACCTCATTCGAAAGACTATTTTTGTCTCTTTCATCCGATATCACATATGACATAGTTATTTCTAAATGTAAGTGAGTTACAGTAATTTTTATGTTTTATTTAAATTAAAAAAATAGTTAGCCATGAAAAATATCAATGGATCCGGACGGAAAATTTTCGTAGGGCTCGAACACATTACACCCGCACGTATAATAATTATTATTTATTTATTTAAAAACACATAGTAAGAAATTGTATTTTTAAATTTAAAAGATTTGGAAAACATTTAACGTTTCACAATTTTTAAATTATTCGTTACGCCTATCAATTCAATTATTATCCTAAACATTCCTTCACAAATGTGGAATGTGTGTATTAACATTTGCAGTGACCAATTTTATAAGAACGTACACTTTTTAATTCTCCACTTCCTTATGATTTAATGTTATAGAATGTGTTGGCGGTGCGCAAAATAGTTTACGGTCAAGTCCGGAACTACAGAATTTTGACAATGCGGCAGTCCGAAAATAGAAATAAGAAAATGTTGTTAATTTTTATGTCAGAGTGTCGTACATTATGCAAATGCACCAACACCAATTACCAGATAAGGCAAATAAAATATTTACGGTAAGTATTTCGTAGAGGTTTTAAATGAATGCGTGGAAAATAGAGGATAAAGAAAATTCTTGGAATATTCATATAGACGGTTTATTCCAAAAAAAAAATAGTTATAAAATTCGTCGCAATATGTGTAAGAATGCTTAAAATTATTTAAAAATAATGTTGACACTTTATCAATCAAAGATGCACAGTGATACACTAATTAGATTTAAAAAAATGGTGATGTGGCCATCATGTCACTTTCTCCGACTTATGGTATCATTCATATTTATGCTTTCATGGTTTATTTTCTATTTAAATCATATTTTAAATGTACATCGAGCGTTTTCTAGACTCGGATTAAACTGACGTTTAAAACGTCAAAATTAAAATAGATTGAAAAATTATACTTCAAATTTAAAAACTCAGTTTACTCAAAAACTAAAGAGATTTCGACAAAAATCATTCATTCTTTATAAGTTGTTCATTTTGGCATTCTCTACAATTATCATAAATTTGCTGTAACTATTATCGTTTCATAATTATAAACCAAAAAAAAGGTGATGTGGCCATCATATTACTTTCTCCGATTTGATGGTTCAATAGTTATTTATATTTGAAGATTCATTCATTATTTTCAACTTAAATCATATTTTAAATCGAGCGTTTTACATAATCGATCGATGGTGATGACGTTTGAAACGTCAAAATTATGAAAGGTAAAAATGACAAATTATGTTACAAATTCTAATAATTTTTACCGTAAGATTTCTAAAAATGATCCCGATTAAAAAATCTCATAAAAGTCCTGAACAAGAAAGTCTCGAAAAGGATTTCTAAAAATAGTCCTGATTTAAAAGTCCTAAAAAACCGAATAAAAGCCCTGAACAAGAAAGTCCTGTAAAAGATTTCTAAATATAGATCTAATTAAAAAGTCCTAAAAACCCAATAAAACTCCTGAACAAGAAAGTCTCCTGATAAAAAGTCCTGAAAAAGAGTCCCGACAAAAAATGTCTTGAAAAACAAGTCCTTCAAAAGGACCAGAAATAAAGTCCTGAAAGAATGTCCTAAAAAAGAGTTCTTACAAAAAATGTCCTGAAAAAAAGTCCTGGAAAAACAGTTTTGAAAATAAAGTCTTGAAAAAAGGTTCCTGTTAGAAAGTTGTGAAAAAAGTCCTAAAAAAAGTACCGCAAAAAAAATCCTAAAAAATTCAGTCTGTATAAAAGACCAGAAGTAAATGTCGTTTAAAAAATCCTGAAAGACGTCCGAAAAAGAGTCCCAAAAAAGTCCCAAAGGATAGTCCTAAAATAAGTCATGCCAAAGTCCTGAAGAATGTCTTGAAAAAGACCCAAAAATGAGTCCTGATAAAATATTCAGAAAAAATGTCCTGTAATAACAGTTTTGAAAAAGAATTATGGAGATAACATCGTAACATTGTAAATTAGTATTAAGTTTTCCCTGTAATTGGATATGTTATCTGTTGGGAATAAAATAAATAAATAAATAAATAAGTAAAAGAATCCTAAAAAAACCCTGTAAAAGATCATTAAAAAAGACCTGAAAAAGTTCTGAAGAAATCGCAAAAAGAGTCTTGAAAAAAAAAATCCTGAAAATTAATCCCATAAAAAATGTCCTGAATTATATGTAGTACTGAAAAAAGTCATGTAAAGAAGGTTTGAAAAAAAATTCCCGAAAAAATAATACTGTATGTAAAATAATAAGTCCCGAGCAAGAGGTTCTTAAGAAAGACTCGATAAAGTCCCGAAAAAACGTCCTGAAGGAACAGTCCTGGAAA
The DNA here is from genome assembly GCA_910593695.2 of Ocypus olens. Classification (NCBI taxonomy): domain Eukaryota; kingdom Metazoa; phylum Arthropoda; class Insecta; order Coleoptera; family Staphylinidae; genus Ocypus; species Ocypus olens. The sequence goes on along the minus strand of OU343054.1, from coordinate 7,456,019 downwards.
TAAAGTCTTGAAAACGAGTCCTGATAAAAGCCGTGAAAAAAAACTACTGAAAAATAGTCTTCATACAAAATACCAGAAATAAATGTCCCGAAAAAGAGTCCTAAAAAGTCCTAAAATAAATCCTGAAGATGGTTGAAAAAAATAGCCCCGATGAAATATCATAAAAAAACTGTCTAGTAAAAACAGTCCCTGAAAAAATGCCCTGAAAATAACATCTATAAAAAATAAACAAAAAAAATCTGAAAAGAAAGCATTGTAAAAAGTCCTTAAAAGGATCTGAAGAAATTGTCCTGAAAAAGAAATCCCAAAGAGCCCTGCAAAAAAGGCTAAAATAAGTCCTTAACAAAATTCCTGAAATAAAAAGTTTAGAAAGTAGTCGTAAAAAACTCTCAACAAAGAGTTGAACGTCCCGAGAAAAAATTCCTGAAAAAATCGTATTAATAAATTTTGAAAAGAAATCCTGAAAATAAAGGTCCTGAAAGAAAAGTCCTAAAAAATAAGTCTTGAAAAAAATTTCTTAAAATGTTCTGAGAAAAAATCCTCGAAGAAAGGTCTTTTAAAAATGTCCTAAAAAAAGTTCTAAAAATTTGTTCTGAAGTCCCAAAAAGGCTAAAAGAACAAAAAACTGTTAAGGTAAATATTCGGAAATACGAAATTTTACCAAAAGCTTTACAGTTTTTCGGATTCTCAAATAACACTTGTGTTCCAGTTTCATGGTCATTTCTGTATTAGTTTTTGAGATACAGCGCGCACAGACAGACTGTTATGTAGAGAAAAAAATAGTGATGTCGCCATCATGTTACTTTCTCCGACTTGATGGTATCATAGCCAATTATATTTACGTTTTCATGATTTATTGAAATCATATTTTAAATGTACATCGAGCGTTGCGTAAACTCGGATGAAACTGACGTTTAAAACGTCAAAATTATGAAACATGAAAAAATTATACTTCAAATTCAAAAACTCGGTTTACTCAAAAACTAACGAGATTTAGAAAAACACTTATTCTTTAGAAGTTGTTCATTTTGGTATTTTCTACAATTGTTATTCATACAAATTTGCTGTAACTATTATCGTTTCATAATTATAAACCAAAAATTGAAAAAAAATTAATAAATTTTTTTCTCGAATAGCAATGATTTTGTGAAAAATATTTTCAAGGATGTTCACTTCTTTGTTGTCTTCAATGTTTGTTTAAATGTTTTTGTGATATTTTTTATATTTAAGAAAATATTGGCAAAAAACAAAAAACGGTAAAGGTAAACACCCACTTCCGGTGTACGAAATTTTACCAAAAGCTTTTCAGTTCTTCAGATTATCAAATAAGAAGTATGTTCAAAGTTTCATATCAATTGCTGTATTAGTTTTTGAGATACAGCGCACACAGCCAGACACACACACACACAGCCAGACAGACACACACACACACACACACACAGCCAGACAGACACACACACACACACACACACACACACACACAGCCAGACAGACACACACACACACACACAGACACAATTTTTTTTTCCAGAAATTGTTGAAATGGCATCTAGGGACCTCAAAACGGATATTTCCGTAAAAAAATTTTTTGAAAAAAAATCACGATCACTATACTTTCTCGTACTTCGTAACGGAGAAAGTAAAAATGAATTCATCTTAGACATGACTGCTATGTTTCTCTCTCCAACTCAGAAACAAAATTATGTTGCTCACACCTTATGTATTGTCCTACGGAAATAAAGTCTACTCTGTTGGGCTAAAACTACATCATTATTTGATAGTAATGATAATAATAATAATAATACCTATCGCATTTTACACACAAGTAAAGAAAACCTCAGTTTTAATTACCCACTTTTTTACGGAAATGGCTTAATAAAAACATTTCAATTCGATTAGAACTTCCTGTTAACAAAGAGTTCCTCGACAAACACGCGCTCAAGTCTCTTAATTACCCGTCCAATTACCATTAACAATAAAAATTATGACCACTGCCACCGACGGAAATCGAAAACGGCCATTAGCGATCGATTCACCGTCGTTATAAAAATCCGAGCCATGAATGTGTTAATTACAAAAGTTTCGACGGGTCTTTCATTATCCTATTTTTCCAAACATGGCGACCCCACGCTACAAAAAAAAAATCTAATTACACATCACAACGGGGTCAGCGCGTCCCATTGGCTGTCGGTCATACAATGACTCTGCAGGCCCCATAAATAAACCAATGGTAATTGCTTTATATGCAAAATTAATGCGTAACGAGTTTTCGTACGTGCCGCGGCCATAACTCAGCCGAAGAGGACGCGGTTTTTCGTATGAAAATTACATTTTTAATTCCGAGAGACGAAAATGCTGTTTGACGAGATATTAAAATTATACAACCTTTCCTTGATAACACCATGATTTATATCGTAAAAGGGGCCGTAAAAAGGAACAGTTTATTATGCCATGTCTTGTAGGCCCACAATTCTCGGGGAAAAGACTTTCCAAGTTCGCGGTTTATTGTCTTTCGCGCGGATGCTATAATTGTTTCTCCAATAGCTAATTGAGCAATTAGAAAATAAAAATTAATTATGTTTTGGATGATCCTTCCTTAAAAAGAGTTAAAATGTCTTGCGTTATCTTGATTTTCTAAAATTTTAATAAATGTCATTATATTTATTATATGCCAGAGCTTTAAAATTAGTCCGATACGCTGCGATCCGAAGAGTATTTATACTGAAAACTTTTTATTTTATCAAAGACCAATAATCGTGGTATCCATTAAGTTGCACTATGGTTCGATAACTTCAAGGAATCTTTGTTGTTAATAATTTTATAGACCAGCTCCTCATGGAAGGGTAATAGTATAAAGAAAATAATGCGTAAATTTGATAAGACTGGAGCGTAGATTGAAAGCGTCCGTGCCAAGACCAGTAACTTTAGAGGATGCTGCTGAGATGCACGATATTTATTTTGACCAACCATCAATATCGCAATATACCTCCAGGCACACAAATATTCCACAAAACTCTCTGCGACGGATTTTAAAGGATTTTTTCGCCAGCCTCTACCGAAACCATATATTTCGGCCATAAAAATCGAAAAAATAATATGCCTAATCTAGACAACCTTCCGCGGAATATGAGTAGGCTATGCAAAAATCTGACAGTGACATTTCAATGGTGCGCGATGAAAAATTTCCTGAAATACTGTTTTTACTTAAAGCAGGCGAAAAAATATCGAGTGTAACTCATGCCAAAATGCTTTAGCAACACGAGCGAGCGAAGTGGCGGGTTCCTAAAGCCTATTTTCGGCTCGTCATACACTATACCGAGTGTCTGGGATAAGGAGCGAACATAGGGATTTAACATGTAAAATTAAAAATGTGTAATTATTAGCTCCCCTATTCATTTTACAGAAAAATCGTAAAGGAATATTTTTTAGAGAATTAAAAATTGTAAATGTATCATCCATTTAATTTACGTTTGTACTAGAATCCTCCTCAGAAATAATAAAAATAAGTTTAACCATTTACCATTTAATAGAAACCTTTGCCATGACTTTGACAAATGTCATGTTATGGTGAGAATAATTTTGCTAGTCAAATATCAATTCACGCATTGTTATTACTATGAACAATAATCTGAGTTATTCCAATAAAGAGAGCGTATTCATTATCAAAACATTTTGCAGTGGAGTTCGTGACATTACATGCAAACGGAACAGAAGGAACAACGATGAATTGGAGGAAATAGTTTTGGGTTTGATAAATGCTGAACCAACAACAAGCATACGATGCATTGCTCGTGAGTGCAACGTGTCTAAATTCTCTGTACAAAAAATCCTCAAGAAGCACGGTTATCATTCTTAAAAACATCAATGCCATCAGATGATACTGTTAGTGGATGAAGAAAGGAGGCGTGTATTCTGCGAAATAATGCAGGATCGATCAAATACATACCATAACAAATGCTAATAATTTACTTCCATGTAATAATAAAACAGTAGATATTCAGTTTTTTAATAGAAAGACACCAATTGTTAATTTAAATCAGAGCACCAAATTTCTTGGGATTGCTGAAAAAAAATATGGATTAGGACAAAATGTTCCCTTCTTTATTTTTCAATTGATTCATAACGAACATATGGAAATTTTTACAAATTTTAGTTTCTACATCACTTACCCTCTCCAGAAAATTATTTGAGACCATTTTTAAAGTTGAGACCAAAACTGAAATGCACCCAAATTTGTGCCTGTTCTTTTTCACAAATAGAAAGCATATGACAATGTTCATATGATCGTAGCATTAATATCTCTAACCCCACAAAATATGGCTTGTATCCAATAAAATCCTGATGATGAAAATATTCTCTGACGACTAGTTGATTGTCCTCTTCCTATAAAAACCATAGGCAGCGCTTGTGACGGGCCTTGAGCTCCGGGGCTTTCACAAACCATGGATTGAATAATTTTATAACCATGGATTTTAAAGTGTTGGTGGTGTTGCAGTGAAGAACCTTCATTTTCCAAAATTAAAATCATTCAAAATAGGTTGCGCATGACGATGACGCAAAAATGTCTAGCATATCTATCATTGTTCAGCATAGAGTGATTTGCTTCCAGAAATGGAAAAAGCACGTAAAGTTTCTTTCGCCTAAATATACCCTCTTCATCTGTTCGCCACTGTTCACAAATCACGAATATTACAAAAAAATACAAAAATTAGTGTTTTTTTTAGTCTGTTCATCCCGCAACGAAAGTTGTAATTTATTAATCAAAATGTTGTGATACAGGTAGACAGTCAAATGCTTTGCTGAGACTACTGTAGGATGGTCTGAATCAAAAGATTCATGATTTAAAATATTAGATCCATTATTGCGTCAACCGTTGATAATATTTGACAAAAACCATACTGACACAAAGGACTTATTTTAAAAGACATAACCAATGATAAGGGTCTGTAATTATTCATATTTTCTGTGTCCCTTTTTATGAATGGGAATCACTTTAAGCCAATTTACTGGCTAAAACTTGATCGATGAGATCTGTTAGTGGTTTTACCTTAACATCGGCAATGTCTTTATTCAAGATCATATTTAGCTAATAAATATCACAATTTAAACGATTAAAAAAAATACATTCTACTTTTTTTAAAACAGAAGCTACACTTATTGCATTTTATCACAGATGTTTCTATCACAATCGGATCAATATTACAGTTACTTTCAATTTTAATTCCAATTGAAGTAAAACATAAATTTAAATTGCTAACTGGTATTTTGCACGTGGAGTCAATACTGTTTTACATTGTCTGTTTTTGTTGATCAAGTTTTACAATGCTTTTGGAGGATTTGGTGATGTCATTTGCAGTAATTTTAGACTCTATAGCAGTGGTGCGTATACAATTTTCATTTCCGAACCCCCATTTTGTGTAAACATTTGTAGCGACCCCTAGGTAGACATTTCTTAAAAATCAACTTAGTTAAAGTGAAATTTTGCTAAGATTTGCGCCGAAAATAGGTTTTTATTATGAAAAATATTACAAAACATCTAAACAAATATTGAAGATACCAATTAAATGAACATCTTTTGTTTAATTTTTTTTAGATGTTTCTAAATAAAAAAAAAAGATAACAAGCACATTAACATCTTTCGTTTAAAAATATTTTTTTTATTCAGAAACATCTGAATAAAAAAAATATTTCTAAACAAAAGATGTTCATTTATTTGTTATCTTGAAAATTTGTTTAAATGTTTAGTAATATTTTCAGTTCTTATGATTGTTTTTTTTTTCAATATTTCTTTATACATTAAAAATATTACAAAAACTTTTAAAAAGATATTGAGGGCAACTGAAAATATTGTTCACGAAATCATTTAAGTGAAATTTTTGCTATTTTTAGTGTTTATACACATCATGTTACTTTCTGTGATTTGATCGTTTAATAGTTATTTAAATTTACATTGCAGAATTGAATGATACTGACGTTTGAAACATCAAAATTATGACAGATGGAAATGACAAATTCTTATAATCACAGTTTACTCGAAATCTGATAATATTTAAAAAACGTATTATTTATAATTTGTTCAATGCAGCATTCTCAACAATTATTATTAATGTAAATTTGATTTAACATAATTTCATAAATAATTATGAAATTATGTTTTTCATAAATAATATAAACAAATTATAAATAATACGTTTTTTTAATATTATTAGATTTCGAGTAAACTGTAATTATAAGAATTTGTCAATCGATCAATCAATCAATGTTTATTCACGTATGCCACCTAAGTTTACATTTCAGTGTTAGTGGATGTGTAGGTCAATAATCTTATAGTTAATATTAAAATTAAAATTTAAATCTTACATATAGTAATTGTCAATTATTATAAAATATATAGATACAATGAAATAAAACAATGCAAAATAAATAAAATAAAATGAGCTAAGAAATTTACGGCGTACCTTCCATAAAATCATTAAATTTGTAATAGCACTTCTCTACAAGAAATTTTCCCAAGAGTTGTTTGAAGACATTTAATTTTGTGCATTGCTTGATTAGATCCGGTATGTTATTGTATATTGTTACGCAATTATACATGGCGGATTTCTCATAGAGAGCGCTATTATGTTGAATGGTTCTTAAATTATTGGAGTGTCTTGTATAATAATTATGGTTATAGTTATTCACTTCCATCTGTCATAATTTTGATGTTTCAAACGTCAGTATCATTAAATTCTGCAATGTAAATTTAAATAACTATTAAACGATCAAATCAGAGAAAGTAACATGATGGCCATCCTTTTTTTATGTCAAGGGTTCAAATTTATACCCAAAATGTAACTTTTTTTTACTTTGTCCGTTACGAAGTACGAGAAAGTATTGTGATCATGAAATTTTTTCCAAATTTGATGTTAATAATAATTGTAGAGAATGACAAAATGAACAACTTATAAAGAATATGTTTTTTTCGAAATCTTTTTAGTTTTTAAGTAAACTGAGTTTTGGAAGTATAATTTTATCTTTCGCAATTTTGAAGTTTCATCCGAGTCTAGAAAACGCTCGATGTACATTTAAAATATGATTTAAATTAAAAATAAACCTTGAACGCGTAAATTTAAATGATACCACCATCAAGTCGGAGAAAGTGACATTTCATTGTTTTGACAATATTTTTAGATGGTGTTATACAATATAATGAACTGCCAGGAAGCGTGAGAAATATTGAAGACATAATTAATAAATTGTATTCTGTGATTCCTCGCTTGTCACATTCACACTTTTTATCATCATATACTTTAATTAATCATTTACATAGATAAGAAAGAAACATCTAAAACACAGTCTCCATCAGCATGCCAAGAATTAATTCTTGACATGAAGGAGGCAAATTCAAAAATTAAATTAGGGGCCGCGGTGGTCTAGTGGGTAGAGGTCCGGCCTCTGGACCCCGTTGGAGCGGGTTCGAGTCCCGTCCGGACGGTCACTTTTTCAACACGAAAAATGGCCGTACAGGTCCCTGGGTGTCTAGTGTTTGTCCCCATTTCATTTAAATATGAATTATTACTATATATCGGTTGTGGCTGAATGCCCTAGCTGGCTAAGCTAAGTCCTCATCATCCTCGATTCCCTAACCCGAACTCCTGTCAATCATCTTTCCTTTAAATAAAAAAAAAAAATTCAAAAATTAAAATCGAAGGAAGGTATTTCCTTGTTTAGCTATATAGACTCGGGAAATTTCACTAATGCCTAACATGTTAAATAAAAAAATATCTGGCCTGTATGTTCGATTTTTTTATCTAATTTTTTTATTCTTTGGCCTATATATTCTTTATTTTAACCTAAATTTTATTTATTTATCTGCATTTTTTATTTTTAAGCCCGTCTAAATTTTGTTTTGGCCAGTAATTCGATTGTATTTTAGATTTTGCAAAGTGCATTTTTTCATATTTAGACCCGAATTTTAATTTTTTGGCAAGGTTTTTATTTGAATATTAAATTATTTACTTCATTTTATTTTTTTTTTTAATTTTAATTTAGTCGTTAATCTTTTATTTAATGTTAAGATTTAACATTTAAAAATATAGTCGAGAGAGAATTATTTTAACCAACTATACTTAATTAATTAATTTTATATGGTGGCAATCCGCTCTCTCCCTTTAAATCTGTCGTGAACTTTATGAAATATCAGTGGTGGCAGTGGTGGCTCGTGGAACAAGTTGACGGAGAGCTACTTATACAATATACCCCCTCTCCTTTTTTGAAGAAAGAAAGAACGATTTACCTTCCTAGACCAGTCATGGCGAACCTTTTGAGCTCGGTACGTCAAAATTTTGAAAAATCGAAACATAATTTTCGTGGAGTGTCACACATCACAAAAGTAAAAACTAAAAAAAATAGAAATATTCATAATTTCTGTATTAATTCATTATAATTTTGTTACTTATTAATTATTATTAACGTAAGTAATGATATTATTATTAATAACCAACTTCAGCCGTTATGAAAGACAAATATTTGAATTATAATTTTTTTATTTTTGAAGATGCGTGTCACCAAAAATGAGCTCGCGGTCATAGGTTCGCCATCACTGTCCTAGACCAAAGTAACTGGCGAAAACGTGTTTTAAGAATGAATTAAAAATTCTTGCTGAGCTTGAAACTACAGGTAGTGCCATCAGGGGCGGCTCGTCATATAGAGCCAAGGAGCCATGGCACTACCTGTACTTTCAAACTCGGCAAGAATTTTTAATGAAATAGACGTACATTTTTTATTTTAGGCTGTATTTGATATATTTCGCATGCATTTTCAATTTTCGCTCCAATTTATTTATTTTTGAGGCTAAATATTCTTTATTTGGGCCAATATTTTCGATTTTTTTTTTTCTAAATTTTCGATTTTTTTGCCTATATCTCAGATTTTGTAATCTGAATGATTAATTTTCATGGGAAATTTTTGATTTTTTTTTTCTGAATTTTTGATTTTTTGGCTTATATCTCAGATTTTGTAATCTGAATGATTAATTTTCATGCGCAAATTTTTGCTTTTTTTCTGAATCTTAGGTTTTTTGGCCTATATCTCAGATTTTGTAACGTGAATGATTAATTTTCATGCGCATTTTTTTTTAATTTTTGATTCTATAATTTCCTGGTCGGTATTTTTTTGCACTCTTTTTTTTTAATTCTAGGTTATTTACTTCATTTAAAAAAATTTATTTTAATTTAGGCGTTGATTTATAGTTTAAAGTTATAATACATTTACTAAAATGTAGTTGTGAGGGAATTATTTTAACCAATTACTTGATTTTTGACCATTGTCTGATTTTGATTTTGGCCTATATTTTAGATCGTTGGCCAGTATTTTCAATGTTTTTGGTTTTTCCATTTTCTAAACTGAATTATTGATTTTTATTGGCGAATTTTTAATTTTTTTAGCTAATATTTTCGAGTTTTTTGGTTTAAATTTTTAATTGTTTGCCTTTTTTATTTTATAATGTTTTTGTCGGTAGTTTCAAGGATTTAGTTTTAAATTTGAGTCATTTCTTTCATTTTATATATTGGTTTTCAGTGGGTATTAATTAAAATAATAACAGTAATATTTATTGGTGCTATTTCAGTGTTACACAGAGGTGTAAAACATAAAAAAATTGTGTTTCATTTTTCCCCGTTTGAATATACGAGTAGTACATAATTACACCAACTGTTGGATGACTATGAGTTCCAAGAAAAAAAAAGCTTCAATATATATGATAAAAACCTAAAGGTCAAATATTGAGTGCGACCTTTTTATTAAATTAAATGTGACTATTTGTTTACTGCAAACGCAATAATTTCGCATATTTCATTGAAATAAAAAAAAGCGAAAATATTATCAACTGTACTACCACATAACTTAATTAACGTTTCAATTTCTGGAATTGTGTCACAAAAAAAATCGCACTGGTCGTAATTGAAAGACATGCAAATAATGTGACACATTTTGTTCCAAAACCGATAAACTTAGCATTCCCATTTTTACGGCACCACCCGCTTCCATAACAATCAGTCGGCATAGCGAAGCAACTGCTGAATAACCTAACGATTAAGATTTGGATTAGGAAGCACGATTTAATTTACGAATCGTAGGAAGTAAGGATAACCGTTTTTCCGTGTCGGCCCCGCGCAAAAACTGCCTTGTTTCCTATTGATGGTTGACCTTTCGCTCCAAGAATAGGGGTCACCGGCTATGGTCAAAACTCGAGGGAATTAGGGTTACGGATGGTCACGCATCGTAAAAGATTCGACCTGAGCGGAACTCCTATGCCTTTCATTGTCTGATGGACTCAAGAAACACAGTTTTACCGCGAAATGTCACGGTTAGACACTACGAAAAGTTCCCGGTGAAATTTGTGTGCACAAAAGATCGTACGGCGATAAAGAGAATCACGGGGAAGAGAGAGTCGTGCATTTTTATTTAATATTATGATTTATCTGCGATTATCTAATGAAAATTCGGGGTCGCTCTTCCTGACCTGGGCTTGTCAGGTTGTGTACATAATTAGTTCTTTTTTTAAATTTATCGCGTCTCGATTCAATTAAAAACAGTTCGAGTTTCTGAAGTGCATTAATAATATTACAAGGCGGTTAGAGTAACAGATCGATAACCCTTTTATGTAATATTATAAATTTGAGACAACCTCACTTGTTGCAGATGCATTAAATAAATGTAATAAAGACGTTTTTTTTTACAATTAATTTATATGATTATAATGAATGTTTAAATCAGTCTTTCTTTAACCCTTCCGTTTCCAGTGAATTCACAAAGAAACCGCCTTTTTAATTATTTATGTCTCGAGATCCAGTGGTAGCGTTTAGAAACCACCTACGCCAAATTGTTCATGTAGTGCCATCTGTGAATTTAAAATTTTTTTTTTCTGCAGCCGTCCCGAAAATAAAACTTTCGGTATGATTTATTAAATCGAAAGTACCACTTCACATGAATCGTACCGAAAGTTGTTATTTACGGGACGATTTTGTTTCACTTTCGGAACGATTTCTTTACTTTTGGGACGCTTTTTGTTACTTTCGGGACAATTTTGCGTATATATGTAGGCGGCCTTGACAAAAACATCAACTTCGTATTTAATTATGACAGCGCCTGTCATAAACCATTCGTGTATGTTTTTGCTTCTTTAACATAAAAAACGGCTGCAGAAAAAACTCGTTCCAAAAGTGATTTTACGGGACTCGCAGGTTTAAGAAACTTCCTACTCATCCCGTAAAATATCACTTTCGGAACTTGTTACGCAAATTACTATTTCATTATCAGTTACCATATTTTGTCTTAATTTACCGAATTAACTCAATTTTTTTCGATAATATTTTGAGCCTGAAAGGGTTAACTTATTTGCTGTGGCCCATAAACAAAGCATATTAGAGTTTCACTAACCCCTTTCATAACTCTTAAACAAAGTTTACTTGATGAGAAACAAAAAATAATTTATCGAAATTTTAAAAATTTTGCAGGTGAATTGAAATTTTTTGATGAGCTTCCGCGTTAAATTTTTTGATGGGTCAACGTGGGGGCTTAATCGACTTTTTATTAGAGCGGAGAGTGTGGTTAAAATGTTTGTTAAGCCGGCAGATTGTGATCTAAAATTTGCTAAGTAGCTGGCGCTAAATAATTTTTTTAACTTTTGAAGAGGGTGCGAAGGTGATACAAAAGTTTTATTCACCAGGTGGTAAGGTTTAGTTCGTTATTTTAAATTAAATTAAACACTGGTTAAAATTAACATGAATTTCACGTATTGGAATGCTTCAATAAAGTTTTTTTTTTACTTAACCAAACGCCATTCTTTCATGACAAATATCATAATTTAAAAAAATATATAGAACCAATAGACCAATGGTTTGCAAACTATGGTACTGGTGGTACATTACGTTTCTTTTAGATGGACACAAAAAAATAATAGATCGTTATCTTTTTTAATTTTTCTCATACAAAATTACTAACGGATTAGAAACTACTCTGAAAAATGTATCTAATTTTTGCTTTCTGCATTACAAAGTACGAGAAAGTATTGTGATTGTGAAAATGTTTTCAAAAATTTTTTAACGGAAATATCCGTTTTAATGACCCTAGACGCGATTTCAACAATTTCTTGAAAAAAAAACATTTGTGTGTGTGTCATCTGTCTGTGCGTCCTGTATCAAAAACTAATACAGTAATTAACGTCAAATTTTGAACATAAGTCTTATTTTTTATCAGAAGAACTGAAAGCTTTTGGTAAAATTTCATACACCGGAAGTAAGTATTTACCTCAACCGTTTTTTGTTTCTTACCAATAATTTTTAAATTTGAGAAATATTAAAAAAACATTTTAACAAATATTGAAGACAACAACAAAATTAACATTTTTTGTTTAAAAATATTTTTCATAAAATCATTATTTTTCGAGAAAAAATATTAATTACATTTGTGTCATTTTTGGTTTATAATTATGAAACGGTAATAGTTTTTTCAAATTTGTATTAATAATAATTGTAGAGTATGCCAAAACATACAAGTTATAAACAAGAAGTTTTTTCGAAATCTTTTTAGTTTTTGAGTAAACTTACTATTAGAATTTGAAGTATAGTTTGTCATTTCCATCTGTCGTAATTTTGACGTTTAAAACGTCAGTATCATCCGACAACGCTCGATGTAGATTTGAAATATAGTTTAAATTAAAAATGAAAGTATAAACAACTGGTATATCAGCAAATCGAAGAAAGTAACATAATGGCCACATCTTTTTTTAAATATGAAGCAAATTAAAAACATTTAATCAAACATTGAAGATGGCAAAGAAATAAGCATCTTTTGTTTGAAATATTTTTATAAAATAATTGTTTTTTTAAATAAATTTATTCTAAATTTTTGTAATTTTTGGTCTATACTTAATTAATAATTTTACATTAATAATAATTGTTGAGATTGCCGGAATTAACAAATTATTAAAAATACGTTTTTTCGAAATCTGGATTGGATTTTAAGTAAACTGGCGGTATAGATTATTAGACTATCAGTTTCATCTTTCATAATTTTATTATTATTATTATTATTTATTTAAAATATAATTTATATTGAAAATAAACAATGCAATCATAAATAACTATTATTATTATTATTATTATTTATTTAAAATATAATTTATATTGAAAATAAACAATGCAATCATAAATAACTATTATTATTATTACTATTATACCGCCAAATCGGAATATGTCATATCACCATTTTAGTTTAAATTTTCAAAAACTAAAAGCTAAAATATTTTTAAAAAACTAAAAAAAAATGCGAATTTGAATTTTTCCTTTTTACAAATTTATCAAAATATTCTGTTTTAAGAACAAAACTTAAAAAAAATGATTTTTATTTTTCAAAGAACGGCATTTTGTCCAATAATTAAATTTTTCATATTTTGATTCCATTTTTCATGGTTAAAAGTAAAACTTTTTTAAAAACAAGATAGCTTAAATTTTTACAAAAACTTTAAACAATAGGTGAATTTTCATTTTTACTTTGTTATAATTTTTACCAAATTTTTGTTTATAAGCAAAACTTTTAAAAAACACTTTTACAAAACTCATTTCAAAAACTAAGTTTCAAAGAACAATTACTTCATTTTTCCATAATTTTACGTTTGCGTTTGATGATTTTTTTCATATCAGTTTTCATATCAGCAAAATGAAAGCTAAAATAATTTAAAAAAATAGTTAAAGATAAGTGTATGTTTACTATTTTTTAAACTTTATCCAACTTCGTGTTTAAAAAAAAAACTTTCAAAAATACTATTTTGAAAGCTCAATTTTAAACATTAAAATAATTTTCAGAGAATGACGTTTTGTAAATTTATTTAATTTTGCATAGTTTTTTGTCAGTATTTCATAATTTCTTTCAATAGCTAGTTTAAATTTTCAAAGCCAAAATATTTGAAAAAGCGGTGAATTTGTATTTTTACGTTGTTATGATTTTTTGTCCAAATTTTTGTTTCTAAACAAAACTTTTAAAACACCTTTAGAAAACTAATCTCAAAAACTAAAATGAGTTTCAAAGAACAATTACTTAATTTTTGCATAATTTTATGTTTGCGTTTGATGATCATGTTTTCATATTTTAGTTTAAATGTTCAAAATGTATATACCATGTAAACAATTTATATTTTTTGTTAAATCTGGCTGAAAGACTTAGGTCGCTGGCCCATTGTATTCCTCTAAGGAGGGCAATAAACGATTATTATTATTGTTCAAAATGAAAGCTAAAATAATTTTAAAAAAATAGTTAAAGATAAGTGAATGTTTACTATTGCTTTTTTAAACTTTATCTAAGTTCGTGTTTTAAAAGCAAAACTTTCAAAAATACTGTTTTGAAAGCTCAATTTCAAACATTAAAATAATTTTGAAATAATTGCGTTTTGTAAATTTATTTAATTTATGTCGGCATATTAAAAAAAAAACTATGAATTTGTATTTTTACGTTGTTATATTTTTAACCAAATTTTTGTTCATAAGCAAAACTTTTAAAAACACTTTTTGAAAACTCATTTTGAAAAAGTAAAATATGTTTTTGTATAATAACTAAATTTTTGCATTATTTTATCTCTGCGTCTCATGACATTTTTTTTTTTCATATTTTAATGTAAATATTAAAAAAACTTGAATGTATTAAAAAAAATGGTGATGTGGCCATCATGTTACTTTCTCCGACTTGATGGTATCATAGCCAATTATATTTACGTTTTCATGGTTTATTGAAATCATATTTTAAATATACATCGAGCGTTGCGTAAACTCGGATGAAACTGACGTTTAAAACGTCAAAATTATGAAACATTATACTTCAAATTCAAAAACTCGGTTTACTCAAAAACTAACGAGATTTCGAAATAAACTTATTCTTTAGAAGTTGTTCATTTTGGTATTCTCTACAATTATTATTCTCACAAATTTGCTGTAACTATTATCGTTTCATAATTATAAACCTAAAATTGAAAAAAATTAATAATTTTTTTCTTGAATAGCAATGATTTTATGAAAAAATATTTTCAAGCAAAAGATGTTCATTTCTTTGTTGTCTTCAATGTTTGTTTAAATGTTTTTGTGATATTTTTCATATTTAAGAAAATATTGGCAAAAAAACAAAAAAACAGTTAAGGTAAACACTCACTTCCGGTGTACGAAATTTTACCAAAAGCTTTTCAGTTCTTCAGATTATCAAATAAGACGTATGTTGAAAGTTTCATATCAATTGGTGTATTAGTTTTTGAGATACAGCGCACACAGCAGACACACACACGCACACACAGCCACACAGACACAAAAATTTTTTTTTTAGAAATTAAATTAAATTAAAAAACATTTGAAAACAAAATCAGGATCACAATACTTTCTCGTACTTCGTAACGGAGAAAGTAAAAATCGGTTAAAGAAGGCTAAAAAACCTCAGGATAATTGCCTGCTGAGGTCATTTGTAAAAGTGTCCCAATAAATGTGTTTTGTCTTTCTCTCTCTCTCTCAATTAATTAAACTTTAAATAGATTCAAGGAACTCCAAACCCATTCGCCATTTAAATAATCGTCTATAAAATACGATAAAGATATTTGAATTTCTTTTTCAAAATCGAAACTAAATGCATTCTAAGAATTATAATAAATCCAGGAATCCTCTAAAACAGGAAACCTGATAATAGTAATTAACTTATCAAACGCATTTCAACACAATTATATTAAAGTGCTAATTCCGAATTTCTTGATTTTCTCAGATCCGATCTTGCTCAATGAGATCATAAGCCATTTTTTTTTTGGAAAAACAGTCAATAACGGGAAATTCCCATGATAAATATTATCGTCTAGTTATCGATGGTTTGAGATAAGATCAAATAATATTATTCCGTCAATAAAAAAAAAATACAATTACAGTTTATAAATACTTTCAAATCTAATTTTACTAATGGTAATAGTATTATTTTTATTAAAAAACAAAATGAACGAAATAGATATAATATAGAGTGGCAATTCAATCGCCATTTAAAAGATAAAATTATATAAAGAGCTCAATCTGAACACTATTTGTCTATAATTTTTCTTTGTGGGATTTCCAGGAACGGTGGTACGCAAAATGACATTTTCCCATTGTCACACAAAAAAAAAACTTATAGATAAATAGGGTTCAGTATGAGCTCCTAGACTTGAAAAGAAACAGAAAAAATTTCCGGAAGAAAAATTTTATATAGTCTTATTTTAAACTATATCGTGTTTCTCACGACAAATTTGATAAATTTACCGTCCGAAAATTTTGCTTAAAATGTCAAAGGTTTCATCCCCTATCTCAAAAATTATATCCGGTTGCATTTCCTGCTCTACTTGTACGGATCGGAGAATTTACAAGTCATCTCAAAGATATCGTCGAGACGATAATTTTGTGACCAAAGAAAATTCGAAAACTGCTAAAAACTGCAAAAATCAAACTAATAATCTTCTCAGAAAAACTAACTCCGTTTATTTTTTGTTAATAACAAAAAAAGTCACATCCTAACAACTTGAAAGCATATAATAAAATATTTCATATAAAAGTCAAACCTAAAAAATACATAAAATAAAATTCAAGATGGCGGTTATCCTAATTAAAAATTAGCATTGCATACGTTAGAAAGCGCACCAATAGATACGGACTAAATTAAAACTACTGTAGGTATTTTACATTGACCTACATCTGACTAGCTCTAAACGGGTATGAAGTTTAATTGATGATTTACAAATTAATTATCAAATCGAATATAAAAATACAAGGGCGGAATATAGTCCAATAGTATAGTTATTACGTAAAGTACGTTTGAATAGAGAAGGACCCCATGCTGCACGAGATTTCAAAGGTCGTTCGTAGCCAGTGGCGTACGCATTTCAAGGAAATATACGCTTTGGGAGGGCACAAAATAATGCGAACTAATTGAGGCATCCAAATAGTGAATGCAAGTTGTGGGATCTATTTGGTGGTGCACATATCACTTCTCCGGAAGATTTTATCAAAGACATTATCAAACAATATACTCTACTACTAAGAGTATACTGTTTGATAATGTCCGAATAGGGCGAAACTAGTCACAATAAGGTGAAAAATTCGTGATACTAGCAAAGTGTTTTAATTCAACCTCCTTCGTACTTTATACAGGGTGTATTTGAAATAACGAACAGGCATTTAAGGGCACATACACAAAATATTTGTAAACCCATTTCCGTCAAAATAAAGTTTCCTAATTTTTCGAGGTTTTTTAAACATTTTGAGAACCGATGCTTTTCTCATTTAATTAGGTCTGCATGGAATGTATGTTTGTTTATTTAAAACGCGAGATACGATTTCTTGCCTCCGAAATTTGAAGTGTTATCGCAACGTTTTTTTTTGTAAAAGATAAACAGTCCTCAAGTTCATTGACGCTTAAAGAGCACTCAGATATTTCCTACGCGCTTGTTGTAATTCGATATCTAAAGCCGATGCCGTTTAAAAATTAGGTCACATTACCACTGCCCCCAAACATGTTGCGTATTTTCACTCATTAACTTTAATAATTAATTGCGGGTTTTTTGTTACAGTTATAAACAAAATAATTACGAATATTGTTTTAAAATAATATAATCTCTTTGTGGTTACGAGCCTGTTTGTTGTTTCAAATACACCTTGTATACATATAACCGAAACACGTGTCAGATAAATGAAAAAATAAACATGAAACATAACAAATGTCTAATTAATAAATTAACCCTTATTACAATTTTGTTTCATCAAGTGGGTAGCATGTCAATTTTATATTGTTAATTTGATTTGATGCAACGTTTATGAATATTTTTTTCAAAAATCAATAAGTTTACGAGAAATTTTTATTAACAAGAAGTTTTAAATAGCTTTCAATATACCGGGTGTGGCACTTAAGACGCCTCGGACCATAGCTCCTTTACGATAAAAGCTATCGAAAAAAATCTAAGAACAAAGTGGTGCATAGTTACCGTCGCTATGTTTCAAAAATATTTCTAATCATCAGTGGCGTGCCGTACTCCAGTGGCGTACCAAACTTATGTTTTTTTTAATGGAATGCCCTATTTTTTATTGCAGATTTGGAAAATGCTCGACGAGTACTTATTTTTTTATCTAACATGTTATACCCTTCACTTTAGCGGTTTTGCTGTTATAACCCCTTCTTTCAAAATTGCGCCCCATTTTTGAGATTTTTTTGTAGAGAAACTAATTGACGCCGGCGCCTAAATTTTGAATTGAGGTACAGGTTAAGACCTCGTATACCTTCACATAATTTTTTTTCGGGTAATTTATGGAAAAAAAATAATTTTTGATTGATCTTCGCATGTTGTCATTTTTTCCGAAAATTTCAAATGGCACCCCCCTAAAAAAATTACGGCGTTGTACAGCCAAAACTCTAAATTTTTCATTGGTGTAAAAAAAAATACACATTGCATAACAAAATTTCGGAGAAAAAAGGAATTTCATCGCAAATGTCTAGAAACGTTTTCCGTTCCCAAGTGTGCCATGAGAAAACAAAAGATTGGTAATTGTCAAAGTAAATTATTAGACGTCAGTAGCAGCCATAAGTCATTTTTGATAAACGTTCTAAAAATGTTCCGAACTCAAGAGGAAATGGTTGACATGATATTTATTCTTGGAGAATGTAACAAGAATTGTTTCTTGGCATCACGAGTGTACGCTGCGAGATATCCGCATAGGGCACATCCAAATGAACGTGCGTTTCAAAAAGTGTTGGAGAGATTTACTACTACGGGAAGTGTGAAACGGCCAAGGAGAGTTAGAAAGAAGGCAGTTATTACCGAAAATAATGAACTGCAGGTTCTGGAGGCAGTTATTGAAGATCCTCAAATCCAGTATCCGTGATATTAGTAGGAATCACGATATTTCAACGCGATCCGTACATCGTGTTCTTAAAAAGTACAAATTCCGTCCATTTAAGATTCAACTGCACCAAGAATTGCAACCTTAAGATTTTCATGCGAGGCAAGATTTCTGCATGTGGGCTATCAACAAAATTGAGCAGGAGGAATCATTTCTTATGCGCGTATTATTTTCTGATGAAGCAACGTTCCATAGAAATGGGCATGTCAATCGCCACAACTACCATTATTACGCCGATGAAAACCCACAAGCCATGCGAATGATAAACCACCAGCAAAGATGGTCGCTGAATGTTTGGGGAGGCATACTTGGAGAACACCTTTTGGGTCCTTATTTCATCGAGGGGCACCTGAATGGCAACAGTTATTTGAGGTTCCTTCGCGACGACTTGGATGATCTCTTGAAAAATGTCCCTCTAGCCGCTCTTCGACAGATAGTTTTCCAGCACGATGGAGCTCCTGCACATAATAGCTGTGTCGTTCGGGAATTTCTCGATGAAACGTTTCCGGACTCCTGGATTAGTCGTGGGGGTCCTGTGAGGTGGCCACCAAGATCACCAGACCTCACTCCCCTTGACTTCTTCCTTTGGGGCCATATCAAAGACGAGTTTTACAGGACGGTACCAACTACTGTCGAGGATATGAGGGAGAGAATCCGCGCGGCTTTCCGCGGTATATCACCAGAAGTCCTTAGGGCAGTGTCTAGAGCCTGCGAGTCGAAGTTGCGGTTATGCCTCCAGCAGGAAGGTCGTCATTTCGAACATTTAGTTTAAGTTGTTAAATTTTCTTTATCTGCATTTTTCATATCATGTTGAATAAATAGGTACATACTATTATGTTGACCGTATTTGTTTTCTCATGGCACACTTGGGAACGGAAAACGTTTCCCGACATTTGCGATGAAATTCCTTTTTTCTCCGAAATTTTGTTATGCAATGTGTAATTTTTTTTACACCAATGAAAAATTTAGAGTTTTGGCTGTACAACGCCGTAATTTTTTTAGGGGGGTGCCATTTGAAATTTTCGGAAAAAATGACAACATGCGAAGATCAATCAAAAATTATTTTTTTTCCATAAATTACCCGAAAAAAAATTATGTGAAGGTATACGAGGTCTTAACCTGTACCTCAATTCAAAATTTAGGCGCCGGCGTCAATTAGTTTCTCTACAAAAAAATCTCAAAAATGGGGCGCAATTTTGAAAGAAGGGGTTATAACAGCGAAACCGCTAAAGTGAAGGGTATAACATGTTAGATAAAAAAATAAGTACTCGTCGAGCACTTTCCAAATCTGCAATAAAAAATAGGGCATTCCATTAAAAAAAACATAAGTTTGGTACGCCACTGGAGTACGGCACGCCACTGATGATTAGAAATATTTTTGAAACATAGCGACGGTAACTATGCACCACTTTGTTCTTAGATTTTTTTCTATAGCTTTTATCGTAAAGGAGCTATGGTCCGAGGCGTCTTAAGTGCCACACCCGGTATGTTAAAATGTTTTTCTTATATTTTTCATATTTAAAAATTTATCGGAAAAAATACAAAAAACGGTTAAAGTGAACGAACTTTTACCTTACAACTTTACAAACATACAAATAATGTAACTTTCCTGTTGATTCGAGCTGATGATTTTTTTATTCTATTATACAGGGTGTCCTAAATAGTGTAGGATTGCATGGGTATCTTTCTTATTCTTAAAGCTAGAGATCTTGTTAAATGGGCAATGTTGTGCAGTTTTCTATGCTGATTCAGATTATGTTGAGAAATTTTCAAAATTCCGAGCGGTTTAGAAAATATAAGAAAAAAAACTGAAAATCGCGATTTTCAAAAAAATCAAATATCTCAATCATTATTAAAGATACGAAAAAAAGTTTTAAATAAAAGTTACTTGGTTTAATTAGGCAAACATAGAAATCAAGTCAAAATAAAATTCAAGATGGCGGTTTCCGAGATATTAATACCAACTTTCTTATTTCAAATGGCCGCCATATTTAATTTTTACACGCATAAATAGACTTTTTTTTCTCTTTTCAACGATGTACAACAACCTATGTCAAAATAAAAAATAATGGAAATATTAATTGTTTAAATTTAAATTTAAATTTTTTAAATTATTTTTAAAGCAAATGTAACAAAACAAAAAGAGGTAATACAACCAAGTAGTAAAATAACAATAAATTATAAAAAAATGCTTAAAATGTTGACCGTTATTGGCCAAACACAATTGACAGCGTTTTACAACACTGCCAGTTACTTTTCGCAATGTGTTGCGATTAATGCCGTTTATTGCCTCTGTCACTGCTTCGCGAAGTTCATCACTGATAAACTAATGTAAGATGACAGTTAGTCGTTATAACAAATTTTGTTTTATTTTTATTTATGCCTACTTGTTTTAAACTTACAACAATTAATATTTCCATTATTTTTTATTTTGACATAGATTGTTGTACATCGTTGAAAAGAGAAAAAAAAAATCTATTTATGCGTGTAAAAAATCAAATATGGCGGCCATTTTAAATAAGAAAGTTGGTATTAATATCTCGGAAACCGCCATCTTGAATTTTATTTTGACTTGATTTCTATTTTGCCTAATTAAACCAAGTAACTTTTATTTAAAACTTTTTTTCGCATTTTTAATAATTATTGAGATATTTGATTTTTTTGAAAATCGCGATTTTCAGTTTTTTTTAATATTTTCTAAACTGCTCGGAATTTTGAAAATTTCTCAACATAATCTGAATCAGCATAGAAAACTGCACAACATTGCCTATTTAACCAGATCTCTAGCTTTAAGAATAAGAAAGATACCCATGCAATCCTACTCTATTTAGGACACCCTGTATGCATTGTCAGTTGAGTTAATCTCAATAAATGATTTGATTAATCGTATTCATTTTTACTGTATAATTATACTTTATTATTAACATACATTCGTGAATATTTATAATTGTGAATGAACAATAAATTAAATAACTCCTCATTATGTTCTGTTCTTATTAAATTAAGTTTTCTCTGAAGATAAATTTATGAGCTATTCATTCCCAGCGGTCCACATACAAGAATATATGAGAAGTGACCCGAGTAGAAAGTTCTCGTGCAAAAATTGTAGATAAGTATCAAATTAACTATTAGTTCAAATTTGTACTTTCACTATTTTGATAAATAATCTTTTTAACTATGAATAAAAATAATTATTCAGGCAGTGGATCGCCTTTTCCTGCATCCGAAGCCCGTGGGTTCGACTCAGCGGCGGCTCGTGGATGTTCGGCGGTGAGGCAACGGAAGAAAATTTGACCGAAAAGGCAACGGAATAGTTGCTTCCTCTGTTAGAGTAAGTAGTGCAACACGAGCGGCAACTTTGTCTTTGCCTCAACTACGGAAATCCACAAGCCGCCGCTTGTTAGACTCCCATTCGAACGGTATATATTTCTGAACGAGATCCGGTAATAATAATAATAATAATAATAATATATTTATTAATATTTGTTGAATTTGGTTCTCGTTTATCACGTGGTTAAAATTGTGAAACCAACCACGTGCCTAATTTCAACAACCTTTAATGTTTATTGTTTATTGATGTCATTGACAGTCTTACATAAGTCATTAAATTATTTTTTTAATGATTATTTTTTATCTATTAATGTTCAAATCAAAATTGTAAACTGTTTTTTGCTTACATGTATTTTATTGATTTTATTGACAATACACTTGTTTTTAATATGTTGTGCTCGCGCCTGTTAATTTTATTTTTATATTTGATGTAAAATATTGTACCCTTATCTCTGACCTGTGTAAACATGTTCCATGTATTAACACCCAATAAATTATTATTATTATTATGATTTAATTCATTTACAAATTGAATTATATTTTCAAAACCAGTTGTGGCTGCAAGTCCAAGCCAATTTCCTGTACCATTCCCGTTAGTAATCCTTTCTTTAATATAGATTTAAAAAAAAATTGATTCCACTTAATGTTATAGTTCAAACACGGCTATTATTTTTATATTTTTATTTGTATGAATAATGAGAGTAAATGAACAAATGAATAATGTAAGACGTATACAACAACTACGAACCCAAGCGAATACTTCTCGATCGCCGAAAAGTCTTTCGCCCGGAATGGGAATCGAACCCACACGGCCGCGGTATGTTATAGTTGATTTCACATCAATCGGTTCACAATTTTCATCATTTTTTAAATATTTCTGAATTTAATTCGGCAAACCGTTCTCTTCGTGTAAAGAAAAGTTTATCAAAATTAAAATATCAAAATCTAAGATTGTTGAAATGAGGCACTTGGTTGGTTTCACAATTTTTGCCACATTTTAACAACCTTAAATATTAAAAATGTTTCTCCACATGTTAAAAGAGAACCAAATTCAACAAAAATATCAAAATCTGTTTGTGAGAGCCATCCCAAAATCTGGTAAAACTAATAATTATTCAGCGAGCGCCGCCAAGCGAGCATAATGTAAATATTGACATGGAATCGTTCGCCAAGTAATGATTATTCATCTTTAATTCGGTGATGCGGCCACGCGTAAATTTGTTATCGCATTCTCTCGCGTTCTCTTCGGATACTTTACCACTCTGCGCAAACTTTACCACCAAGGTTCACGGCATTTTGGGATGGCTCTAACCAGGGGCGGCTCGTTATATAGAGCCAAGGAGCCATGGCACTACTTGTAGTTTCAAGCTCAGCAAGAAAAAAAGAATTAATTCTTAAAACAATTTTTCGCCAGCTGCTTTGATCTAGGAAAAAGCCCGGCCCATGCAGGCCTCTGGAATAGATATCCAGAAGATTTCAACAAGAATAACCTTACTTGTCTTTGTGCTTAAATTCAAAATTCATTCAACATTCAAAATTCACACGTTGACTACCATGGAGGCCACCGGTGACCGGCAGCAAGATTGTTTCTAGCGCAGTGGGGGTCACCGGTGACCGGTGTAGCACATACATCGAGTAAATTTCAATGCTTTTAAATATTTAAAAATTAGCATTCTTACTAAAATGGTACTAAAAATTAATACAATATAAAACATATTAAAATAGATTTTTTTTTTATTTTTAAAATATTTTTTATTTATTTTTTTAATTTATAGTTTTATGCACATATACTTTGGGTATCCAAAATGTTAATAATCATTGCCAAATTACGTTTCTGCCAAGTCTCTTAACACTTCATTCCTAAATAGTTGAATTCTTAATGAGAACAGAGCGATGAATTTAAAAAAAAATGTAATTAATTTAGTAATTTGGAAAAAATATATAAAAACAATTGCCACCGAGTTGAAACTTCTCAAATTTGCTTATAAGGAATGGTAAATAACATTTCTGAGAAAACTGTTAAAGCTTCATTCCTAAATTTTGCAATAATTTAATGAGAACAGAACCTTATGTTTTGAAAAAAATTTATAATTTTAGTGACTTGAAAAAAATATAAAAACAATTGCCTCCAAGTTAAAACTTCTCAAATTTGCTTATAAGGAATGATAAATAACATTTCTGTAAAAACTGCTAACAATATCCCTAAATTTTGGAATAATTTAAAGAGAACAGAGTGTGAAGTTTTAAAAAATGTAATAAATTTAGTGAAATGTTAAAACAATTGCCACCGAGTTGGTACTTCTCAAATTTCCAAATTATGAATGCGAAATTATGTTTCTGTAAAAACTATTAACGCTTCGGACCTAAATTTTGGAATAATTTAATGCGAACTGAGCGTGAAGTTTTGAAAAAATGTAATAATTTGAGTTACTTGAAAAAAAATATAACAACAATTACCATCGACTTGAAACTTTTCAAATTTGCTTAGAATGAATGTGAAATTACGTTTCTGTCTAAATTCACGTCATCCTAAATTTTTGAATAATTTAACAGGAATTAAACGTGAAGTTTTGAAAAAAAAAACGAATAATTTTAATGATTAGAAAAAAATTTAAAAACAATTTCCATCGACTTGAAACTTCTCAAATTTGCTTATTATGAATTCGAAATTATGTTTCTGTGAAAACTATTGACGCTTCGGACCTAAATTTTGGAATAATTTAATGCGAACTGAGCGTGAAGTTATGAAAAAATGTAATAATTTGAGTGACTTGAAAAAAATATAAAAACAACTGCCATGGACTTGAAACTTCTCAAATTTGCTTAGAATAAATGGCAAATTACGTTTCTGTCTAAATTATTAACGCTTCATCCCTAATTTTGGAATAATTTAATGGGAACTGAGAGTGAAATTTTGAAAAAATGTAATAATTTTAGTGACTTGAATAAAATATAAAAACAATTGCCTTCGACTTAAAACTCCTCAAATTTGCTTAGAATTAACGGCAAATTACGTTTCTGTCTATACTATTAACCCGGCATCCCTCATTTTGGAATAATTTAATGGGAACTGATCGTGAAGTTTTGAAAAAATATATTAATTTTAGTGACTTGAAAAAAAATTTAAAAACAATTGCCATCGACTTGAAACTTCTCAGATTTACTTAGAACGAATGGCAAATTACGTTTCCGTCTAAATTATTAACACTTCACCCCTAATTTTGGAATAATATAATGGGAACTGAGCGTGAAGTTTTAAAAAAATGTAATAATTTTAGTGACGTGAAAAAAAATATAAAAACAATTGCCATCGACGTGAAACTTCTCAAATTTGCTTATTATCAATGTGAAATTACGTTTCTGTGAAAACTATTAACGCTTCATCCCCAATTTTTGAGTAATTTAATGAGAACAGAACGTCAAGTTTTGAAAAAATGTAATAATTTGAGTGAAAAAATATAAAATCAATTGCCACCGACTTGATACTTCTCAAATTTGCTAAGAAAGAATGGCAAATTACGTTTCTGTGTAAACCATTAACAATTCATTCCTATTTTTGGAATAATTTAATGGGAATTGAGCGTGAAGTTTTGAGAAAATGTAATAATTTTAGTGACTTGAAAAAAATATAAGAACAATTGCCATCGACTTGAAACTTCTCAGATTTGCTTAGAATGAATGCCAAATTACGTTTCTGTCTAAATAATTAACACTTCATCCCTAATTTTGGAATAATTTCATGGGAACTGAGCGTGTAGTTTTGAAAAAATGTAATAACTTTAGTGACTTGAAAAAATATAAAAACAATTGCCATCGACTTGAAACTTCTTAAATTTGCTTAGAATGAATGCCAAATTACGTTTCTGTCTAAACCATTAACACTTCATCCCTATTTTTGAAATAATTTAATGGGAACTGAGCGTGAAGTTTTGAAAAAATGTAATAATTTTAGTGACTTGTGAAAAATATAAAAACAATTTCCACCGACGTAGAACTTCTTAAATTTACTTAGAATGAATGCCAAATTGCGTTTCTATCTAAATTATTGAAACTTCATCGCTAATTGTGGAATAATTTAGTGGGAACTGAGCGCGAAGTTTTGAAAAAATGTAATAATTTTAGTGACTTGAAAAAAATATGAAAACAATTGCCATCGACGTGAAAATTCGAAAATTACGTTTCTGTCTAAGCTGTTAAGACTTCATTCCTAATTTTGGAATAATTTAATAAGAACAGTGCATGAAGTTTTGAAAAAAATGTTATAATTTTATTGACTTGACAAAAATCTAAAAAACAATTGCCATCGACTTGAAACTTCTCAAATTTGCTTATAATGAATGCGAAATTACGTTTCTGTGAAAACCATTAACACTTCATCCCTTAAATTTTGGAATAATTTCATGGGAACTAAGCGTGAAGTTTGAAAAAAAATGTAATTATTTTTAATTTTAGCGCATCGAAAAAAAATATAAAAACAATTGCCACCGACTTGAAACTCCTTAAACTTGCTTAGAATGAATGGCAACTTACGTTTCTGTCTAAACTAATTATACTTCATCCCTAATTTTGGAATAATTTAATGAGAACTGAGCACGAAGTTTTGAAAAAAAATGTAATAATTTGTGACTTGAAAAAATTATAAAAAAAATTGCCATCGACTTGAAACTTTACAAATTTACTTGTAATAAATGCGAAATTACGTTTCTGTGAAAACGATTAACGCTTCATACTTAAAATTTTGAATCATTTAATGGGAACTGAGCGAGAAGTTTTGAAAAATTGAATAATTTTTGCGACTCGGAAAAAAAATATAAAAATAATTGCCATCGACTTGAAACTGCTCAAATTTGCTTATATTGAATGCGAAATTAAGTTTCTGTGAAAACTATTAACACTTCATCGCCAATTTTTGAATAATTTACTGAGAGCAAAGCGTGAAGTTTTGAAAAAATGTAACGATTTTAATAACTTGAAAAAATATAAAAACAATTGCCATCGACTTGAAACTTCTCAAATTTTCTTAGAATGAATGGAAAATTACTTTTCTGTCTAAACTATTAACACTTCATACCTAATTGTTGTACTTTTTAATAAAAATAAAAATTGTTGACATTAAAACACAATGAATAAACACTCAAATTAACTCGAATTGTAGATAAGATATACAGTCTAGCTTAAAAATCTCTATTTGTATAATTCTGTGGCTTGGTACTAAAAAGGAGAAAGACAAATATTTTACAATTGAGATAATCGAGGTAAAAGTTTTTATTAAAAATGATTTTATTTGCAGTTTTTGTAATGTATAAGTTTTTTTTAAATCTGCTATTGGTAAAACTAGACATTGGCCCTTTCAGCAAATTAAGGATCCTTTCTTAATTCTTTCCATGACTTATATTCAATAAGCGCCTTTTATTTGATATAATCTTAATATGTTTGTATCTTGTATTGTCCCTCTTGAATAAAGTATTTTACTATATTTTATATTGAGAAAAATATGTTACGGGATGGAATCGCCTCCGTCAATCATCAACAAATAATTTAGTGTACTGGTTAACTCCCAACAGTAAAATTGTGACATTGGCCCTTTTAGCACCAAGCCACAGAATTAAAATTGCACTGAAAATTAAGTTGTTAAACGATTTTTTTTTAAGTAGACTTGGAGGTAAACTACATAATTGTGAACGCATGTTACACGGACTGTACTCTGAAAAGGGGAAATATAAGAGAGAAAATAACCGGGGATTTCCCCGAAGCCTGAGACGAGCTGCGCGGTAGGAGAACTCGCAATATTTTTTTTTTAAATTTCAGTTTCCGGCACCATAAACTACTTGGTATTTTAAAAATCATTAAAAACGGCAAACACCTTTGTTTATTTCGTTTTCGATCGAACGAAATATTTAAAATCCGTTTTCGTTTCAGTTTTCGTTCTTGTAAATATTTCGGTTAAGTGCCTCGCGCCAGAGTTAGACCAGAATCGTCTAATAGAAAATGATAATCGCCACTATCTTGGGCCCGAAATTTTACCGAGTACGTAAATTTGTTTGTTCACGACTCCAGGTTTGATACAATATGTTTCGTGCAGGTGGCGTTCATTACAGCGGCGAAAATGAAGCAAATTCGTGTTTGCAGAGGTGCAGCTCTTACGTTTTTGCGACTTTATTTGATAACGAATGACATATTGTTTTCAAAGGTATAAACTATTTTTCTGCAGCATCACATTTTTAATTCTTTGTAGAGAAAAGCTCCAGATATCCATCCAATATTGGTAATTTTCAGGATAAATTATACAGTTTGTCTGATGATTAAAAAAAATCAAATTCTATAGACGAATAGTTTAACCCTTTCTCTCTAAATGTGCAAAATATCATTACTTAATATTTGATATTAACTTTAGAATTATGTATATGCTGACCATCAAAAATGCATCGATTTTCGACGCGGCACTTGCCCCCTTAATTTCGTTATTTCGTTTTCGTTCCATTTTCAGTTCCTGTTTTATATACCGGGTGTGGCACTTAAGACGCCTCGGACCATAGCTCCTTTACGATAAAAGCTATCGAAAAAAATCTAAGAACAAAGTGGTGCATAGTTACCGTCGCTATGTTTTAAAAATATTTCTAATCATCAGTGGCGTGCCGTACTCCAGTGGCGTACCAAACTTATGTTTTTTTAAATGGAATGCCCTATTTTTTATTGCAGATTTGGAAAGTGCTCGACGAGTACTTATTTTTTTATCCAACATGTTATACCCTTCACTTTAGCGGTTTCGCTGTTATAACCCCTTCTTTCAAAATTGCGCCCCATTTTTGAGATTTTTTTGTAGAGAAACTAATTGACGCCGGCGCCTAAATTTTGAATTGAGGTACAGGTTAAGACCTCGTATACCTTCACATTATTTTTTTTCGGGTAATTTATGGAAAAAAAATAATTTTTGATTGATCTTCGTATGTTGTCATTTTTTCCGAAAATTTCAAATGGCACCCCCCTAAAAAAATTACGGCGTTGTACAGCCAAAACTCTAAATTTTTCATTGGTGTAAAAAAAATTACACATTGCATAACAAAATTTCGGAGAAAAAAGGAATTTCATCGCAAATGTCGGGAAACGTTTTCCGTTCCCAAGTGTGGCATGAGAAAACAAAAGATTGGTAATTGTCAAAGTACCAAAACAAATACACAAATACGGTCAACATAATAGTATGTACCTATTTATTCAACATGATATGAAAAATGCAGATAAAGAAAATTTAACAACTTAAACTAGATGTTCGAAATGACGACCTTCCTGCTGGAGGCATAACCGCAACTTCTGGTGATATACCGCAGTTCATTATTTTCGGTAATAACTGCCTTCTTTCTAACTCTCCTTGGCCGTTTCACACTTCCCGTAGTAGTAAATCTCTCCAACACTTTTTGAAACGCACGTTCATTTGGATGTGCCCTGTGCGGATATCTCGCAGCGTACACTCGTGATGCCAAGAAACAATTCTTGTTACATTCTCCAAGAATAAATATCATGTCAACCATTTCCTCTTGAGTTCGGAACATTTTTAGAACGTTTATCAAAAATGACTTATGGCTGCTACTGACGTCTAATAATTTACTTTGACAATTACCAATCTTTTGTTTTCTCATGGCACACTTGGGAACGGAAAACGTTTCCCGACATTTGCGATGAAATTCCTTTTTTCTCCGAAATTTTGTTATGCAATGTGTAATTTTTTTTACACCAATGAAAAATTTAGAGTTTTGGCTGTACAACGCCGTAATTTTTTTAGGGGGGTGCCATTTGAAATTTTCGGAAAAAATGACAACATGCGAAGATCAATCAAAAATTATTTTTTTGCCATAAATTACCCGAAAAAAAATTATGTGAAGGTATACGAGGTCTTAACCTGTACCTCAATTCAAAATTTAGGCGCCGGCGTCAATTAGTTTCTCTACAAAAAAATCTCAAAAATGGGGCGCAATTTTGAAAGAAGGGGTTATAACAGCGAAACCGCTAAAGTGAAGGGTATAACATGTTAGATAAAAAAATAAGTACTCATCGAGCACTTTCCAAATCTGCAATAAAAAATAGGGCATTCCATTTAAAAAAAACATAAGTTTGGTACGCCACTGGAGTACGGCACGCCACTGATGATTAGAAATATTTTTAAAACATAGCGACGGTAACTATGCATAACTTTGTTCTTAGATTTTTTTCGATAGCTTTTATCGTAAAGGAGCTATGGTCCGAGGCGTCTTAAGTGCCACACCCGGTATATCGTATGAGCCACAAAATTTTGTTTCAGAGTTGGCTGTGAGAAAAATTAAGTATGTCGTATATTATTACGTCATGAGACTAGATTAGTTCAATTGAATTAGATTTTAAAAAATGAATTAATCTCAGACATGACTGCCATGTTTCTCTCTCTCAGGCATGGCCAACTCAGAAACAAAATTATGTGGCTCACACCTTATAAAAAGTATGAATATAAAATTATTAACCAGTTTTACTAGTCTTTTATTTCGTACTAAAGTTATTATAATATTTCATATTATTTGTTCGGTATTGATTTAAAAGGCACCAAATTCAGCAAGTATTCATATTGTTTACCTTAATAACATTAATGAAGTTTCAACCTAATAATAATGCTTAATGTTCAAAGTTGTTTTGTTTGATGATGGATCACAAGATCCATCTCTATTTTCATCGTAGAATAGAGGATTCCGTAATCTAATTGCGGTATAAAAATGTCCGTTTGTAATTAGTCATATACGTTAGCGCCGTTTTCGTATATAATCTATATTTTACCGGATGTTTTATACAGTTTGTTGAGTATCCAGGTGAGGCATATTTACTCATGATAAGAAACGTTGGGTCATATACTGATAAGGTATCGCGCAAACACGGCCGGTCACATGTTTATAATGCTCGTAAATATATTTAAGTAAATAGCACTCATCCATGTTGTAACTTTTGGTGCGGAGATAGTGGGTGCCAAAATGGTGTGCAATTTAGATTTAATTAATCGTGGTCGATTTTCCATGACGGTTCCCCAAAACCAAACAAACCGCGAACGAACACTTTGCGCGGAAAATATCGGATGCATTTATTATGAGGAGGAAAAGGGGTATCGGTTTACAATGTTGATCAATGCTGGCGAAGGTGTGTTTCTCGAAATTATCGATCGAAAGAGTTAAGGTAAACAGGTAGATGAATGGCAAATCTATTTACAAACATAATGGAGCGGTTTCCGGACGGCCCAACAGGTCTAACTGACCATTGTCCGCGGATGAATGGATGAATGGACGCTCGGGTTTGACCCTTCTTTGCACCTTAGCGCCTCATGTGGAGCGTGGGAGAATCTCCAAAGAACACCTTGCTTTGAACCGCCACCGTTAGGTTATCTGGGCATCAGATATCTCATAATGTACACCACTTTTTTCCACACTATTGTATTTAATCACATCTTTGTGCGCCTCTTTCCCACAAAACAATAGCGAGGAGTAATCCGAATCACCAAACTTGATCATCCATTAATTTTAAAACCCGCGATTCCTAATTAAAACTATTTAATTATAAATCTAGCGATTTTAATGAGCACAAAAAGTTCTTACACCGCACGATTTCAATGCGTATTCAACTCCATATTCGCGCGCAAACTTTTTTTACTTCTAATTTACGCGCGGGAAATACCCATCTTTATTATACCAGTAAAAATTGGTCTTGTCGCTAAGAGCCTTCTCCCATCAATCCGCCCCAAATCTACGATCGATATCTACCAACTTTATTAATACCGCCCGTAAATCCTATCTGGTCCCAGTGCCCACAATGACAAATCGAAGTTTTCTGGAGTAAACATTAACCCTATTGTCCCGTTTTAAAGGGTTGTCCGGATTCCCACACTCCAGCCACCCACATCTGCATACTTGCCGTTACCTTTTCCTTTCTCAGTAGCCACGGCCAGATCGAAAATTGAGATACGGCATAAATGACTTATTTTTAAATACGGCGGAGGTCGGGTCCTGCCTAATATTTTTCCTCTTGCCGCTCGTTACGCATTTAAAAATACTTAATTCTCGGTTTATGTACTACGCGTCTGCGAGGGTGCACCGTTTTAGACCTTAAAAACACATGTTTCTTGTTATAAATAGCCCAACAAATTTCTTTCTGGGAACGAGTGGCGCATTTGCATATCAGTTTCGCGATGGCTAATGATGTCCACTACAATTGATTGAAAGTCGAGCGTTTTAACATAAAATTTACATGTTAGTTGTGTGGTCTTTGGATCTAGGGGGCTTGAGTTTGTACGACGGCTTCATTAGTATCAACCTACTTTTATTTAAAACTGGCGTCACCAAACAATAGCCTGTGACCAGTTCTTCTATCTGTCAATGGGCACTGTTCCTGCTTCTTGGCCTCGCTGGCGCAGGTTCGACTCCCGTACGGGCGGTCCAATTTTCCAACGACGAATAATCATGCGAGTCCTTGGGGGTTCTAGTTACAAAAATGTCTCTTGGTTTTTAAAATAACGCATAATTAAGATGTAAAAAATAAAATCTAAAATTCTGATTTTTTCGAATATCTTCAGAATTAGTCAGAATTTTTAAAATATCTTGTTACCAAATTATTCAGCATTAAAATTTTGCCTCTATTTAACTACCTCTCTATCTCTTATAGTTACCGAGATAGCAATGCTAATGCATCAAATTTGCAGCACCCTGCATCAGGGGCGGCTCGTTATATAGAGCTTAGCAAGAATTTTTCATTAATCCTTAAAACACCTTCTCGCCAATTACTTGCGTGCTTTAGGAAGATTAATAGTTTTTTTCTTTTGTTGTCAAAAATTGTATTTTTTAGCTGATAATGGTGTGTTGCAATTGTCAATAATGATTTGTAACAGTTGTCAAGAATGATATTTTTACCTGTTAAGAATTGATTCAGCTGTCAAAAGCAACATTTTTCAATTTTTTAATTATCAAAAATGACATTTTTAATGATCAAAAATGACATTTTTTAGCTGTCAAAAATGACATTTTTAGCTGTCAAAAATGACATTTTTTAGCTGTCAAAAATGACATTTTTAGCTGTCAAAAATGACATTTTTTAGCTGTCAAAAATGACATTTTTAGCTGCCAAAAATTGTACGTTTTGTTGTAGAAAATTGTATTTTTTAACTAACAATAATGGTTTGGTGCAGTTGTCAAGAATGGTATGTTTCAGCTTTTAAAAATTGTAGTTTTCAGCTGTTAAGACATGTATTATTCAACTGTCGAAAATTATATATTTCAGTTGCAAAAAATGTTATTTTTCATCTGTCAAAAAGGTATTTCTCACCTATTAAAATGGTATTTTTCAGCTATAAAAGAAGTTATTTTTCGACATTATTTATTTGTCAACAATGGCATTTTTCAGCTGTCAAAAATTGAACTTTTTGTTGTCAAAAATTAAATTTTTTAGCTGACAATAATAGTTTGTTACAGTGGTCAATAATGGTTTGTTGTAATTGTAAAGAGTGGCATTTTTCAGCTGTTAAGAAATGTATTACTCAAATGTCAAAAATGATATTTTTCAGTTGTCGAAAATTTTTTTTTTAATGTCAAAAAAGGTATTTCTCACCTATTAAAATGTTATTTTTCAACTGTCAAAAATATTATTTTTCAGCTGTCAAACATTGTCTATTTGCAGTCGAAAATTGTATGTTTTAGCAAAGCAATAATGATATGTTACAGTTGTCAATAATAGTTTGTTGCAGTTGTCAATAATGGTATATTTCAGCTGTTGAAAATGGTAGTTTTTAGCTGTTAAGAAATGTATTTTTCAGCTGTCAAAAATGATATTTCTCAGCTGCCAAAAATGCGATTTCCCACCTATAAAAATGTTATGTTTTAGCTATTAAAAGCAGCATTTTTCGACATTTTTCTTAATTGTCAAAAATTTCATTTTTCAGCTGTCAAAACTTTTTTTTTTTTAGCCAGCAATAATGGTTTGTTACAGTTGTCAATGGTTTGTTGCAGTTGTTAAGGATGGTATTTTTCAGCTGTTAAAAATTATATGTTTCAGCTGTTGAGAAGAGTATTATTCAACTGTTAAAAATAATATTTTTCAGTTGTTAAAAATGGTACTATTCACCTATCAAAAATGTATGTCTTACCTATAAAAATGGTACTGTTTAGCTATTAAAAGTAGCATTTTTTTACATTTTTAAACTGTCAAAAATGGCATTTTTCAGCTGTCAAAACTTGTATATTTTGTTGTCAAAAATTATTTTTTTTTTTGTTGTCAAAAATTGTATTTTGTAACTGCCAATAATGGCATTTTACAGCTGTCAAAAATTGTCGAAAACTGTATTTTCTAGCTGACAATAGTGGTATGTTACAGTTGTCAAAAATGGTTTGTTGCAGTTGTCAATAATGGTATTTTTCAGCTGTTAAAAATGTATTATTTAACTGTCGAAAATGATATTTTTCAGCTGTCAAAAATGTTATTTTTCAGCTGTTAGAAAGGTATTTCTCACCTATAAAAATGGTATATTTCAGTTATCAAAGGCAGCATTTTTGGTCATTTTTTTATTATCAAAGTTTTGTTGTCAAAAATTGTATTTTTTATCTGACAATATGTATGTATGTTACAGTTGTTAATAATGGTTTGTTTCAGTTGTTAATAATGGTATGTTTCAGCTGTTGAAAATGGCATTTTCAGCTGGTAAGGAGTCTATTATTCAACTGTCAAAAATGATATTTTTCAGCTGTCAAAAATGATATTTTTCAGCTGTCAAAAATGATATTTTTCAGCTGTCAAAAAGCATATTTTTCAGCTGTCAAAAATTATATTTTTCAGCTGTCAAAAATTATATTTTCAGCTGTCAAAAATGATATTTTTCAGCTTCAAAAACGATACTTTTCAGCTGCGAAAAACGATATTTTTCAACTGTCAAAAATGATATTTTTCAGCTGTCAAATATTATATTTTTCAGCTGTCATAAATGATATTATCAGCTGTCAACAATGGTATTTCCCACCTCTAAAAATGGTATTTTTCTGCCAACAAAAGCAGCATTTTTCGACATTTTTTTAATTGTCAAAAATGGCATTTTTTCAGCTTTCAAAAATTATTTTTTTTAGGTGACAATAAAAATGTTAAAATGTTGTCCATTTTTTTTTCTATTTCTTTATTATATTTTTCTTTCGCGAATTCAATCTTTATTATATCTTGGTTTATCCTACGGTGTTATTTTTTTAGTTCGTACTTGTTTATTTTCTCCTTGCATTTCCCTTCTCTTGTTGTTTTGTTGCTATCTCTTTTTTAGTGATCGCTTCCTATTTCGACTTTTCTTGTTACTTTGACGCTTTTCCCTTGTCCATTGATTAGACTGTGACCGTTTATTAATTGATATTTGTGTATATCATTGTGTTTAAACTTTGAGCTTGTTATTATTCGGTTATTTTGTGTAAATATTTGAATTATTCTTTCGCAGTTATTGTTCCTTGTTTCTTCTCCCTCTTTCCCCAAGTATTCTTCTTTTCCTTCGTTTTGCTTGCCTACTCTTCCGTTTAGGTCTCCTATGATTAGTGAGTTCTCAGTTCCATCATCTATTTCTCTTCTCGCTTGTTATTATTCGGTTATTTTGGGTGGGCCACGGACCCCAGAGGGTTCGCAAAGCCTTACTCGGGAGTCACGGGTAAAAAAGGCAAGAGTTTGTAGGTCCTACATTACAATGAAAAAACTACAATTTTAGTGAGAAAGTGTGTCTGCTTATTTTTTTTAATAATTTCGCCGAAACGTGTTTCTTTTTTGAGACGCTGATACACTGCAACTAGCGTAGTAGATATGGACAGTAAAACTTATTACCCCTGACAGCTGTTGTGCAATCCATATACCCCAACTGTATACTTATATAGTTGCCCGCTTGGGCACCAGGGTGCAGTAGAGGACGGTACCTAGTCTTTAAAATCACTGATATAGTTTTATTATGGCCTTGGAGGGTCGCCAGAATTTTTTAACTCGTAAAGAGGTCCCGTATTCGAAGAGGTTGAAAAATACTGGTTCAGCAACTCGAATAGATGTGCATGACAGGAAACGGTGTTGCTAGCTATAGCCAACTCACTCAAGGGTGGTAAATCAGCGCTAACCCCCAATCCAACAAGTTAAATCTAAGACGGGGTTGTTAGAAAAATGTCTATCTTGCAAAAGAAACTAAACCTGCGGTTGGTTTTGCTTTCTTTGTACAATGGAGATCTTCTGAAAAACCCTGCTTATTTAAAAAAAAAAAGGTTCGAACTGTAGCGCCAGCCATGATTTCATGTAAAAATTCAGAATGATAAAAAAAATGGTAGAAAATCCTAAATTATAAAGTTTAAAGCTTCGTTTTTTTTTGCAAATGGCGCACCCCGTATTTAGTAACGTATTCTTACTGTGAATCCAATTATCTTTCAGATTGTATTAAAGTTCCATGTACCTAGGGTTGCCATATCTAGTTGGGACCTCGTCGGAACACTCTGAGATGGGGGTGTAGAAATCAAGTAAAAAATGTATTTAATTTAATTATTTTTCGTTGAGAACACAATTACCATAGAACTTGTTGCGGCATAAGTAGTTGCTTTATGTTTAACTGATTAGATTTTATTATACGGACTACGCACTATTCTTCGTTTCCTCTTTAATCCAAACTCTAATTTTTGTTTACGTTGAATAAAAATTCATTGTTCATTAGTCAGAAAATGAATTGATAAACACCATTGGAAAAGAATGCTGGTAGGTAATGTTAAACTGAACTATAGGACGGCGGGTGGGCTTTATCTCACAATGTAACCAGGATTTTTACTGATTGTCCCAAAATCCACATTTTGGAGCAAAATTGGCATTTTGTAAAAATCCTGCTTCACGTTTAACCGGTTCGATTATGAAATGAGGCCGCAATTGTTGTATTTTATAAACTCGTTGATTTTCAAGAAATAATTAAAATTATGTATATTAACAAAAATTGTATGGACTGCCAAAACTTAAAAGAAACTGATTAATATAAAAATATAATCAGAATTTTTCTATACCATCATTCCATTTTTTTAATTCAGTGTAAATTTTCTGACGAGCCAAATCCGGATGAACAAACTCTAACGTTGCAGTGTGTCTTCACATCTAATCAACATATTCCGTTCGTATCGTTAACATTTCGGCCAATGTTTGCGTTCCGTGTATTTTTACAGTTTATCTCCGCTATTAAAACTATCTCGGCATATAAAATTGTTGTAGATCTCGCGCACAA
Source organism: Ocypus olens (assembly GCA_910593695.2). NCBI lineage: Eukaryota > Metazoa > Arthropoda > Insecta > Coleoptera > Staphylinidae > Ocypus > Ocypus olens. The sequence goes on along the minus strand of OU343054.1, from coordinate 7,418,516 downwards.
TGCTAAACTACGATATTAACGTGGGAAAGGAGCGGATAAGATCTCCACTTTGCGGACCATGGCGGAGAAATGATGACCCGTGTAGTCCAGTTGTCAAATCCGTGTTAAATGACCATTGTGTTTCCGTGTCAACGCTTTACCTCCCGCAGGTAGATTTTCAAAACACGGAAACACCATGAAATCGCCCACTATTTTCCTTTGCCTTTCGGTGCCGTGTAATTAATTGCAAATTATAATCCAATTAAGTATACAATGGCATTATTTTCTAACTGCGGTGGCTTTGCCGATTTAAAGTTTTTTTTTTGCAACAACATATGTCGAAGGGTCATCTATAGTTGTGGGTGGTGAAGTGTGGAGGTTGGTCGTAGTAAGAGTTGTGAGCGGGCGTCGTACTCACCTCATTGATTTATTTTGTGGACTGAATTTTGACTTTACCACGCGCGTCTCCACCACATTTGCAATTATAGCAGTGACGGTTCGCGGTGTATTTTCTGATACGGCCGAGGAACAAGAGGTGGTAATACAGATAGGTAGGGTCAATTGCAGAGACGGCTGGCTGCGTGACCGCACCTATCTGTATTACCACCTCTTGTTCCTCGGCCGTACTAGAAAAAACCCCGCGAACCGTCACTGAATTATAGTCAAACCTCCCTTTAAATACCGGTATCTCTTTCAATTAAAACTTCGAGTCTATTGTTTCCTTAATTTTAGCTTGATTATTAAAAATCATTTTTTCTACTCATATTTGTAAAAGTCGAATTTTTACAAAGTGTTAACCTCCTGTGCAAGGAGCACTTTTTTACTCTGGAGATCAAAATATTTTCACCTTTATATTGTATATACAGGATATCTATTTAAAAACGAGCAATGCTCTCTTGGTCTAAGTATAGACCTAAAAGAAGATATAAAAAATTTCTCAAAATCGTTTTTAGGGTATGTGGGGGCAATGAAAATGACCTTCACTGAGCAACCCCTGGGGCTGTAGCCACCGCAACTCATTTTTTTTAAATGGCTACACCCCCTTTGTGATACCACATTAGACAGCTCTTGAAAATTGCTATTTAACACTACTAAACAAAATACTTTTTATTAGTCTAATTTTTGAGAAATACGCAAAATAATTTTTATTACTTACTCCAATTTCTCGCTCTAAATATCAAATTAAACCATTTGTTGCGAATAAAATACCGTGAGATCAAAAAGATTTTTGATCTCACTGTATATCTTTTGTTCGTAGGACTGCTGACAAAATGTTTTTTTTTGGCCGTAAGACTGCTAACGAAAATATATCTTTTGGTCTTAGAACTGTTGACAAAAAAATATCTCTTAACCAACCGTAGGACTGCTAATGAAAATATTTCTTTTAATCATAGAGCTGTTGACAAAAAAATCTCTTAGCCAAACGTAGGACTGCTAATGAAAATATTTCTTTTAGTCTTAGAGCTGTTGACAAAAAAAATATTTCTTAACCAACGGTAGGACTGCTAATAAAAATATTTCTTTTGGTCTTAGAGCTGCTGACAAAAAAAAATATATGTCTTAATCAACCATGGGACTGCTAATAAAAATATTTCTTTTGGTCTTCGAGCTGCTGACAAAAAAAAATATATGTCTTAATCAACCGTAGGACTGCTAATGAAAATATTTTTTTTAGACGTAGGATTGCTGCCGAAAATATTTCTTTGTGTGGTAGGACTGTTGGCGAAAATATTTCTTTCAGCCGTAGGACTGGTGATGAAAATATTTCTTTTGTTCGTAGGACTGTTGGTAAAAATCTTTTCTTTAGCCGTACGACTGCTGGCGAAAATACTTCTTTTAGCCATACGATTGCTACCGTACATCTATCCTTTGGTCGTAGGACTGTTGGCAAAATTATTTCTCATGGCCGAAGGTCTACCCACTAAAATATTTCTCTTGTTCGTAGGCCTTCTAAAATTTTCAAAGCTAGATAAACAATGTTTTCTTAATTTTAATGGTTATTTATTATACGAGTGTGGAATCCACGTAATTAGTCCCGTTAAAAAAAGGGTAATTTTCTTAAGGGACTAATGAGTAATTCCACATGAGTATAATATAATATTTTATCCAAAATCGTCTGTAATTGCATTAAATATTGAAATAATGTTTATAAAATTTTAACGAGAAATTTTGACGTATGTGGTGTCAATATGAATGATTTCAAAAATCCTACGAAGGATCTGTGTATTCCGTGAGTCCGGGTTATTCTCTCAATAGGCGGCAATGAACAACATTACATCTCTTAAATGACCGCAGTAATTCGCTTATTAGACCCGATTTTGGATAAACATCCTTACTTTCAAACGTAGAAACGCCAAAGTGGCGGAATCTATTGCCCGAATGTTGTACTAAATCCAATCTGAGTGGCATAACCACCGACAAATACAGGATATGCCAACGACGGCGAATATAACAATAATAATGTAAATATTAAATATTGTTTCCCCCTCAGAACACCTGCAGACCGGTTTCGACCTTTCAGGTCTCATCTATGCAGTTAGTTGCTGATGGGGAAACGGAAATTACTATTGGAAAATAAATATTCCAACCACCGACAAACGTAGTGTTTGTAATATTTCTATTCCAATTGTAATTTCCGTTTCCCTATCAACAACTAACTGCGCTGATGAGACCTGATGGCTCGAAACCGGTATGCTAACTTTAATTTAATAACAGAAAGTATGCTTGAAGCTAAGAAAATATTTTTTGTACTCGTTCTCATTGCTAATAAATGAAAATCCTATTACATGGTACACAATTAATCTTAAAACATAATAATTTTAAAAATTGGTTGTAGCCTTGTAGCTTAAGGGAGGAAATACCTTTAGGTGGATGAAAATGAGACGGTTTCTTTGAAATTTTTGACATTTTATGTATTGTTTTGTCTAATACATTGATTTTTTTTGTTATAAAATATTTTTAAAAAACACCTATTGGTAATGATGACTTCGAGAAGGCTGTGGTGCGGGTTCCCGGGCAGTGTATTGATCTGAAATAAATAAATACACATTTTCTTAGAAATTACTAACAATTATATGGTATGTCAGTTGCAGTCAATTACATCAAGTAAAATTACTAAGGTGTGAGCCACAGAATTTTTGTTTCAGAGTTGGCCATGCCCGAGAGAGAGAAACATAGCAGTCATGTCTGAGATTAATTCATTTTTTTTAATCTAATTCAATTGAACTAATAATAATATCCGACATACCTCATTTATCTCACAGCCAACTCTGAAAGGAAATTTTGTGGCTCACACGATATCATCTTTACTAATTTCCGAGCAATAACAAGCAATAGTTTCAATAATATGAATTTAATAATCAATAATTAATTTAATTTTATTATGTCATGAACAAAAGTAATTCACAGAGAAAGAAAAAACACCTTCAAAGTAAATATTCAAATTGCGCCCCGATTGCACTTATGCGATCATTTCTAATTTCCTTAGCAGCGTTTATTTTCCGCTCTTGTAATTGTTCCTTTATATTTATTGGAACGCTCTAAACTTTTTTGTTTCATGTCTCCAAAGAAATAATAATCTACAGGTGCAAGATCTGGAGATCGAGGCCTTGCTCGTTCAATCCGTTCATCAGGAAATTGAATGTTTAGCTTTTTTCAGATATTTCTTGCATAATGCGGTGGTGCTTCATCGTATTGGAACCACATCCTAAACCAGTGATGGCGAACCTTTTGAGCTCGGCGTGTCAAAATTTAAAAAAAATCGAAACATAATTTTCGTGGTGTGTCACAAATCGCAAGAGTAAAGACTAAAAAAATAGAAATATTTATAATTTTTGTATTGATTATTATAATTTTGTTAATTAATGATTATTATTAACGTAAGTAATAATATTATTAATGGCTGTTATGAAAGACAAATATTTGAATTATGAAAATTTTTATCTTTGAAGATGCGTGTCACCAAAAATGAGCTCGCGTGTCACCACTGACACGCGTGTGATCGCCATAACTGTCCTAAACCGTTGTACAAGTGTCAAATCATCTAAAATTGCTAAAAAAATCATAGAAATCTAATACGTTTTTAAACATTTTATATTAATCAAAAAATCTTTAAGATTATTTATCTCGATAACGGTAAGAAAGGGTATAGCGGAATAAGATGGTCAAAGGTGCCCCCAAATTAAATGAGCTGGAAGGATAAAAATAATGTTTAGGATCATAAAAAAGTCGGATTCGACAAAAAAGTAGCCCCTCACCCCCTCCCATCCCTTGCTATAGTCAAAAACGTGTTTTTTTTTGTTTTTAATGATGCCCCTGTGCATCCAACTAACTTTTGACTTTCGGTAGGTATCAGTACCTTAAGGTAAGAATATTATCTATTGTATTTTTATAAAACGGAAATTTTTGATGGGAAATTTGAATTTTGACAATACATAATATCACTAAATGGCGATTATTTCAGAGACTTAAAAGGTGCACCTCTAGAAAAAATATATAATGGGTGTCTATTATTTCTCATTGTGTGTGATTTTTTTCATAATTTTCCAAATGGCAGAACATGGCCAAAATAATTTAAAACCGCATTTTAACCTTATTTACCACTTTCAAACGGAAAAGAAAATTTATTTGCACATTTTAGGTCATTTCTTGTATTGATGTATGCTACACAATTTTGTTTGGCTCATTTAGTCGGAAACTCCAATACCTAAAAAGAAATAAAAAATCATTAAAAACTACTTTTTTCGTTAAAATCGAAAGGTGCTACTGCCGAATTAATATAAAATTTTAAGTAAGCAATTTTTACGCAAAATAAATGGTACTAATAGATAAGTTTATTTCTGAAAATACATGCCACAAAATGAAAGTGATAAATTTAAAATGCGGTTTTTAATTATTTTGAACATGTTCTACCACTCGGAAAATTCTGACACATATTAGTAAACAATAGATACCTATAATATATTTTTTCTTGAGGTGCACCTTTTAACGTCTCTGAAATAATCGCTATTTAGTGATATTTTATATTGTCAAAATTCAAATTTCCCGGCAAAAACTCCCGTTTTATAAAAATAAATTATTATAAGATAATATTGTTATCTTAAGGTACTGATACCTGCCGAAAGTCAAAAGTTAGTTGGATGCACAGGAAAAATTGAAAAGCAAAAAACACGTTTTTGACTATAGCAAGGGATGAAAGGGGGGTAGGGGTCTACTTTTTGGTCGAATCTGATTTTTTTATGTTCCTAAACATTATTTTTAAGCTGCCAGCTCATTTCTCACATTTGACCATCTTATTCCGCTATACCCTTTGACATATGTTTATTTGAACTGTTCTGTTCAGAATTACATTATCTACTTCGCGTTTTCGTTTTGCATACTTGAAACGGGACACCCTGTACATCAATATTTATTGTACATATTAACTTCTATTATAATTATTCCGCTCCACTATAGAAACCTGTGTAACAAAATAACATTTATCTTTCTTCGAGTTGAAACCAGTGATGTTTGTCTTTTAATATACATCATTTATATCCTGTTCTAATTCTTTGAAGGTATGGTTACCATACCTCCGCCTTTGTCTGTTAAATCACGTGATGGTTTAGTTTAGTCCACATGCACCCTATCTTCTCTATTCTAATTATTATTCTCGTTCTTCTCCTCCTCCGTCTATTCCTCAATACTCTATTTTTTCTTCTACCTCATTTTTCTTTTTACCCTTCTTCGTATTATCCTTATTATTCTACTCTTCTCTTCTATCTCGTCTTTTTTCTTCTCCTCCTACGTTTCCTTATTATCCTTCTATCTCGTCTTTTTTTTTCTCCTCCTACTTTTCCTTAATTTCCTTCCCTTTCTCCTCTTACTCCTTCTCTTTTAACTAATTTCGCACGCCGCCATTAAAAAAAACATAAGCACATAAATATATTCGACATTAACCGTACTAACTAATAAAAACAATAAAAATTGAGTCACAGCACCCCGAACACTATGAAAATAATTAATTTGAGGCCCTCGGTCAACAAATACATGCAGTCCTTACAATTGCAAACATTTTAAAAGTTTGCACATCGCCGTAAAAACATGAATAGATTTTACATTAATCGTACTACCTAATAAAAAAAATTCGTGTCACCGCACCCCAAACTCTATGGAAATAATTACTTTCCACCCTCGCGAATACGCGCAGAAACTTCACAATTACAAAATTTCCAAATTTTTCAAAGTTCGCATATTGCCTTTAAAAATATAGGCATATGAATAGATTCTACATTAACCGTACTAACTAATAAAATAACAAAATTCGTATCTCCGCACCTCAAACACTATGAAAATAATTAATTTCCACCCTCGCGAATACGTGCAGCCTTGCCAATTGTAAAATTTCTAACATTTTGCACGCCGCCATAAAAAATATAAGCACATCAATAGATTGTACATTAATCGAACTAATAAAAAAATAAAATTCGTATCACCGCACCCCGAACCCTACGAAAATAATTCATGTCTACCCTCGCGCAACGAGCAGAATCATAATAATTCAATTTTTTTTAAAGTTCGCACATCGCAAAAAAAAAATATAAGCACATGAATAGATTCTACATCTACTAACTAATAAAAGAATAAAATTCGTATCACCGTACCCCAAACACTATGAAAATAATTAATGTCCACCATCGCTTAACAAATACGCGCAGAGTCTTAACAATTGCAAAATTTCTAAAATTTCGCACATCGCCTTAAAAAAATATAAGCACATAGGGAGATTTTGCATGAATCGTACTAACTAATAAAACATTAAAATTCGTATCACCGCACCCCGAACCCTACGAAAATAATTAATGTCCCCCCTCGCGCAACGAGCAGTGTCATGATAATTCATTTTTTTAAGTTCGCACATCGCAAAAAAAAATATAAGCACATGAATAGATTCTACATTAACCGTACTAACTAATAAAATAATAAAACTCGTATCACCGTACCCCGAACACTATGAAAATAATTAATTTCCACCCTCGCGCAACGAACATCCGCAGAATCCTGACAAATTAATTTTTTTTTTCAAAGTTCGCACATCGCCATAAAAATATGGGCACTTGAATACATTCTACATTAACCGTACTAACTAATAAAAAATAGAATTCGTATCACCGCACCCCGAACACTATGAAAATAATTAATTTCCACCCTCGCGCAACAAACATCCGCAGAATCCTGACAAATTATTATTTTTTTCAAAGTTCGCACATCGCCATAAAAATATGGGCACATGAATACATTCTAAATTAACCGTACTAACTAATAAAAAAATAGAATTCGTATCACCGCACCCCGAACACTATAAAAATAATTAATTTCCACCCTCGCGCAACGAACATCCGCAGAATCCTGACAATTTTTTTTTTCAAAGTTCGCACATCTCCATAAAAATATGGGCACATGAATACATTCTACATTAACCGTACTAACTAATAAAAAATAGAATTCGTATCACTGGACCCCGAACACTATGAAAATAATTAATTTCCACCCTCGCTCAACATATACGCGCAGAATCTTAGCAATTGCAAAATTTCTAAAATTTTGCACATCGCCTAAAAAATATAAGCACATGGGGAGATTTTGCATGAATCGTACTTACTAATAAAACATTAAAATTTGTATCACCGTACCCTGAACCCTACGAAAATAATTAATGTCCACTGATTGAGGTTGGCGGCACTTACTTCGTGATACATTTTTAATTAAATAAAACACACTTTTACTTAGTTAATATCACACTGTTTAAACAGTGTGATATTAACTAAGTAAAAGTGTGTTTTATTTAAATTAATGTCCACCCTCGCGCAACGAACACCCGCAGAGTCCTAACAATTCGAAACATTTTCAAAGTTCGCTCATAGCCAAAACAAATATAAACACATGAATAGATTATACATTAACCGTTCTAACTAATAAAACCTAACTAATAAAACCAGGGGCGGCTCGTTATGTAGAGCCGAGCAGCCATGGCACTTCCACTAATTTCACGCTCAGCAAGGATTTTGGTCTTTATTTAATTTATTTAATGCCTCTGTAAAGGTTTTTAATTTCAATTATCGTTCATTTTTTTTCCTCAAAAAGAAGACATATACTGTAGGCTAACTGGCTCTACCATTAAAATTTTCCACCAGCCGCCACCGAATAAAACAATCAAATTTGCTATAATAAAACACTTTTAACTTTGTTTTGTATAAGTTATACAAAAGACAGTTAAAAGTATTTTATTATAATATTTAAAATGTATAACGAAGTAGAGGCCTCCAGCATAAACAATATAATAAAATTTGTGTCACCGCACCCCAAAACACTATGAAAATAATTAATTTCCACCCTCGCGCAACGAATGCGAATCCTAGAAATTTCAGAATTTCTAAAATTTCGCACACTGCCATGAAAAATATAAGGACATTTAGAGGAAATAACTTATTTTAGAATCTATTGCTGAAATCTATTGCTAACTTTGCACCCGGCAATAATTCATATTTATAGTTCGTATGTCCGCAATATATGATTCAGAAAAATCTAACTTAACCATTGAACGCTTTTATAATAAAAAAAAAAACAAAAAATAAAACTCGCTAATACCTTCAAATAATTAATATTATAGAATTTTATTTTTCGAGTTTGTAAAAGTAATCAATAATTTTCAACAACTATCAGCCGTATCGGCCTAGTGAGTAGACCCCCTACTCACAGGCCTCGTGGTCATGGGTTCGAGTCCCATCCGTGCGGTCACTTTTTCGGGACGTAGAACGGGCCGTGCGGGTCCATGGATGTTTAGTGTATGTCCCATTAATTATTAAAATGAAATCTCAAAAATTACATATCGTTAGTGGCCGAATATCTAGATGCTTACGCCAATTCCCAAATCATACGCATTTCCTCAACCATCCTTCCTTTTATAAAATAATAAATATCAGCCGTATCTCTTAATTTAATAATCATTGTAGTCAGATTTTTGGATTGCAAACTCAAATATTTAAGAATTGTGAGAACTTACTATAAATTCTTGATAATCGTGCTTCAAGGAAAATACTAAATTCGCGCCATACGCACATTGTTACCAGATACCTCATTTATCTTTTGGAAAAACATGACTTATATTTAAATGCACAAACAAATAACACTTAGCTATGTTACTGCCATTCCAAAGAATTAAATATGCCTGCTTATCCTACTCCATTCTCAAGGAGAACACTGTTTTGGCATTCGTATGCAAATAATGAAGGTTCGTGCATTAAAATTAAAGAATGGACTGTAATATGGAAAAAAAAAATGCAAAAATTATTTAACGCTTTTGAATATTAACCGTAGAAAATAATTTAAAATTGTATACTGTAGAAAGACCTTGCGGTCGATAGCTAGAGGGTGTGTTAAGCCTTTCGAACAAATTTACAAATGTCAATTGACCAAAGTCTTTTGAAATTGGTTGGAACTAATTTTTGTTTGTTTATGTTTATTTAAGAGTACATCCATTTTTACAAATAATAAATTGTTTAATGTTGGCGGCGTTTATTTCGTGGTACATCTTGATTGTTCCAATCTAAAATAATAAATTGTTTCTGAAACTGTAACTTAAAAATAATCAGTCTTTGGGGCAGGACAAACTAAATTAATAATAAAACTTAACATTTGAACAAGTAACAACGAGTAACAAAGAACGTATTCTAGTACGAAGTAACGATAATACTTAACTGGTAAATTTACCATTTCCTACAGTTTATACAGAGATAATACATGGCGATAAATCAATAAATTTAAGATTGAAGGAAAAATGGTTGATTTTATAATTACGAATTCAAACTCAATTTTCAAATCCTTCGTTTTGTTTTAATAAGAAATTTTACACCTGATCCTTTAATTTGAATATTTTTTCTTAAACAAAATTAATTAATGAAGCATTTTGGAATCATCTCCTTTAAATTACCATCGTCTCACCAAATGCAATAATTTTAAAAATATATACTTCACATTCACTTCACTAGAGTCGCTTCAAACAGTTTGATTAAATAAGAAGAAAAAAAAAAGAAGTTGTAGATGCATGTGTAGATGCAATATTTTAATAGTTACATACTTAAAATTCTTGATTTTATGATTACGAATTCAAACTCTATTTTCAAATCCTTCGTTTTGTTTTAATAAGAAATTCTATACCTGATCTTTTAATTCGAATATTTTTTCTTAAACAAAATTGATTAATGAAGCATTTTGTAAGTAAGCATATCCTTTAAATTAGTATCATGTCGCCAAATGCAAATATTTTAATAGATGTATCCTTCACATTCACTTCACTTAAGTCACTTCAAACAGTTTGATTAAATAAGAAAAATAAAGAAGTTGTAGATACATGTGTAGATGCATTATTTTAATAATTACATACTTAACATTCACTTCACTTAAACTTCAAAAAGTTTAATCGAAACAGAAAAAAAAGATGTTGTAGATTAGGCACGCAACTGTTCGTGTATTTTGTCAAATCCGAGATCTTATTATTCTTCGTATCTCTCGAACAGGTAAAACCATCGAATTGGGCAATTCGAAAAACAGGTAAACCGCACGGTACGTGTGAAATCCCAACGTTTCCAGTCCCTCAAAATCTGCATAATTTCTCCCCAAAAAGTGTCGTCCTCTCTCATCTGGCAACGGCCGAAATATCGGAAGTGCGTACCATCCGAAATATATCGGACATTAATATCAATTTCGCTGTCTTGCCGGAATTTCTTTTGTTGGACGACCCTCGTAAATTTTAAAGACCGATCCGGGGGTTGTAAGTTATAGTTCGGGCCTCATCGACCCCCACCACCCTTGCTGGACCCCTGATTTAGTTACCTGTATAAAATTTCTGCGATCAGTCCACGATCAGCATCACAAGGGATCACTCCATACCTACTACCCCTCGCGGTGACTCCGAGTGCGTTTTTTTTTCGAAGTTTTTTTTATGTTTTAGTTTTAGTGTGTTTTGTTCGTCATGATGAATTACGAAACGTTTTTGAAGACTAAGTTGTTTTGGATGAAGTATTTCGGTGAGTTTTGTTATTTTTTAAGGATATAGTGTTTTATTAAAACTCAGTTTGATAGTGTTAGCCATCGACCGAAGTCTTTCAGCCTTTTAAATATAATTCAATCATCTTACAACTATGCTAAGCTTGGATGATTTTAATTATTAACAATATACTAAACATTGAGAGAGAGAGAGAGAGAATACATTTATTGAGACACTTAGAAATGGCCTCAACAAACAATTGACCAGAGGTCTTTCAGCATCGTAAAAATTAATTTAAATTAAAAAAAAACTCAGAAAAAAATTGAGAGATAGAGAGGATAAATTTATTGAGACACTTACAAATGACCTCAACAGGCAATTGACCAGATGTCTTTCAGCATCGTAAAAATTAATTTAAATTAAAAGAAAACTCAGAAAAAAATTGAGAGATAGAGAGGATAAATTTATTGAGACACTTACAAATGACCTCAACAGGCAATTACCCAGAGATCTTTCAGCATTCTAAAAATTAATTTAAATAAAAAAAAAAAACTCGGATTATGCCAAATTTAATATATTGGAAAAAAGGAAAATTATATAATGTAATAAATAATGATAATTCACACAAAAATCACAAAATTGAACTCTATTTCGAGTAATTTCGGTTATATTAAATCATTGGAAACAAGTGGCAATAAAATTAAATGTTGTCATTTTTGTATTATTATTACACATAGCTCTAAGTGCTAAATGAGGATCTAGTTCAAGAAATAATTTTAATACTTTTGGTTATGCAGTGAAAATGTTCATGTTATGATATAAAAATTTGGGATTAAATAAAAAAAAACCTAACTCTAGTTTCCGGTTTCTACGCGTCAAAAAAACTCAACTCGAAAAGTCGCGAAAAAACTCGATTTTTCAAACCGTTGTAACTTGGTTCAATTTGGTCGAAAATCCATAAATCTTTCAGTTAAGGAAAGATTCAAGTTTTATCTTTAAGAATGTATAGTTGATTTTGACCCCAAGTCCAAGCCACCCCCCGTAACAACGCGATGGAATTTTTTTTTTTTATGTAAAACATTTTCCATCTTTGACAAGCTGTACCGTGCGCAAAAAAAATCGGTAAGAAATTTCACCACAATGGCAGAAAAATTTAATCAATTTCCTTCAAATGCCTTAAAAATTCGAGTCGTTTCGATGATTTGGAGCAAAGTTATGAATTTTTGAAAAAAAAGACATTTTTCACTTTTTTGACCATAACTTGAGTAATTTTGCACCAAAATCCTTTAGGGGGTGGCAAGGGGTGGAATCGTTTTAGCAACAAAACCATTCACATGACGTTGAAGAGAAAATTTGAAACTGTTCATACTGCAAAAGTTCATCGATTTTGGTGCAAAATTACTCAAGTTATGGCGAAAAAAGTGAAAAATTTCATATTTTTTTTCAAAAATCCATAACTTTGCTCCAAATCATCGAAACGACTCGAATTTTTAAGGCGTTTGAAGGAAATTGATTAAATTTTTCTGCCATTGTGGTGAAATTTCCCGCCGATTTTTTTTTGCGCACAGCTTTTGGTACAGCTTGTCAAAGTTGGACAATTTTTTACATAAAAAACATTTTTTTCCATCGGTTGTTATGATTACGAATATGGGTGGGTTGGACTTGGGGTCAAAATCAACTACACATTCTTAAAGATAAAACTTGAATCTTTCCCAAACTGGGATTCATCGATTTTCGACCAAATTAAACTAAGTTACAACGGTTTGAAAAATTGAGTTTTCTCGCGATTTTTCGAGTGGAGCTTTTTTTTGACGCCGAGTGTATTTAAAAGGCTAAAAATAATGCATTGGGCTTGTTGCGTGTTTTAATTCACGTATGCATTATATTTCACAATTCACAAATGAAACAATTTTAATTTTTTCATCTAACAAGTTAATAATTGCAAAAAAATTACTTAAATTTATAATGGATACAGTAATTTATTTATTCAACAAAAAGAGATACAGAGAGGACAATTCTTAAATATAGTAGCCACGAACGATAAAATCGAGGATTAAATATATTTTTAAAAAATTTTATAAGTTGATAAATACAAAAATGTCAAGAATAAAAATGTGTGTTATACCAACAAAGTAAAAGTGTTTTTATTATATTTACAACATTATAACAAAGTAGAAGCCTCCACCATAAACAATAACAAAAATGTCACTTCATTTATTTATTATAAATGTAGTGATATTTTTATAAAGATTTTTATAATTGTCTTCATTTTTTGAACAATAACCATTTGTGGTTAAAACAGTGATTTTTTCAGTTCTGTTTATAAAACAAGTTTATCTTAAGATCGAAATTCAAAATTCTTACTTGATGCAGAAGCATTAAATAAATGTAATTAAGAAATTCAATATCTGGCGTGGCATTATCCAGGGAAGTAGTGGTTTCAATGAGATATAGGTTTTCATTCTGTATTAGACTTAATTCGCAGAGTTGCGAACAGGTTGAATTTTTACATTTTCGGACTACTTTTCGTCTTTATTTAATTTATTTCTTAAGAAGTTTTGTTTTTTTATAGATGTTTATTAATCGTAGTTGTCGTTACCACATCTTAAACAGTGCTTCAGAACACTGATTCGATTCCCAAAGACCCTGAATGTACGGGTGTGAAGTTAGCAATAGATCCAGCAATAGATTGTAAAAATTCATATCACGGAGAAAAGAAAAGCAATTATTCGAAAAAAAGTTAACCATACCATTAGAGAAGGTCTAAATTAATAACACAAAAAGAATCAACCCTTAATTTTAACCCTTTATTTTTTTTCACCTCTTTCAAAAAAGTTTTTTTTTTTTTTTTAAGTTTGCAATCTGCCACAAATAAATAATAATGCTTATTCTTATCACTAATTCAAGTACTTTAATAATCAAGAGTAAAAAAAGAAACGTTACGGGCACTCCTTCAACAAAAAAAAACATTCTCCGTAAGTCGCAGAAATCCACATTGTGACAATAATTTTTTTTCAGGGTTGAAGGAGTATCCGTAACGTTTTTTGACTTTTGATTATGAAAGTACCTTTATTAGTGATAAGAATAAGAATTTTTATTTAGTTATGGCTGATTGCAAACTTTGTCAAAAATGGAGATTTATATCGCGAAATGTGGATTTCTGCTACTTACGGAGAAATTATTTTTTTCTGGGTTGAAGGAGTGCTCGTAACGTTTTTTTGACTTTTGATTATGAAAGTACCTTTATTATTGATAAGAATAAGAATTTTTATTTAGTTGTGGCTGATTGCAAACTTTGTCAAAAATGGAGATTTATATCGCGAGGTATGGATTTCAGCGACTTACGGAGAAATTATTTTTTTCTGGGTTGAAGTAATGCCCATAATGTTTTCTTGACTTTTGATTATGAAAGTACCTTTATTAGTGATAAGAATAAGAATTTTTATTGAGTTATGGCTGATTACAAACTTTGTCAAAAATCGAGATTTATATCGCGAGGTATGGATTTCTGCGACTTACGGAGAAATTATTTTTCTGGGTTGAAGGAGTGCCCGTAACGTTTTTTTGACTTTTGATTATGAAAGTTATTAGTGATAAGAATAAGAATTTTTATTTAGTTATGGCTGATTGCAAACTTAAAAAAAATACGCAAAATCGTCCCGAAAGTAACAGAAAGCGTCCCGAAAGTAAATAAATTGTTCCGAAAGTGAAACAAAATCGTCCCGAAAATAACTACTTTCGGTACGATTTATGTAAAGTGGTACTTTCGATGTAATAAATCATACCGAAAGTTTAATTTTCGGGGCTGCAGCAGAAAAATTTAATTTCCGGACTATTTTTGGTGGTTAAGTCATCCTGAGCAGAAAATTATTAAGCAAACACTGACGTTTTTTTGCTGAACCACCACCTAACCTAAACTAGTCCGAAAAATAAATTTTTACGGATTAGTAAGTACCATTTTTTTTTTTCTGAATCAATTTAAACCTGATAAGAATATCGATTTCAACCCCTTAAACTTTTGAAGCTAATTTCTTAATTGATAATTTTTTTTTAATTCTTCAAATCGTTGAATGTAATTTTCATTTATCCAAGTTAAGTTTGAAGGTTGTCGTTTTACTTCCTCCTAGTATATGACAATTGTTTTGATCCAAAATCAGAAATGCTTATTTTTTTAAGTATCTTGAATATTCAAAGTTAATTGCGTAATTAATTCTTTTTTTTTTAGAATTCTTCAAGTTGAATCTAATTTTCGTTTGTGCAGATTGCCGTTTTATTTTCAAGTATGGCGAATGTTTTTCCATGTTGTCTAATTATAAATCAAAAGTGATATTTCTTTGTTAACCACGTGAATCAAAACAGACCCTCACGACGAATCTTTGTTTTCTTTTCGACTTATTTTTAGATCGTTCCCAGTTTAGATTTACGTCGGACCATGCCCTTCCCTCTTCATTTAGTGCAGCCTGTCAAATTTATTTTCACTTTGGAACTTTTATAGTTTGAAATATTGTCGCGCACAACTAAATATGGAAGTTGAAAACTTATTACCCTAAACTCTTGAATCTACAACTTGTGTTTGAATTATGCTTCGATTAAGTTTGTAATAAGTTACATTACAAATTGAATTCCTTTGGATTTTCATCAATACTTTTGTACACTTTTGTCATTTACGCATTGATTCAATGAACAGAACTCCTATACAACTTCCCCTAATTCACAATAAAAGATAATTACGTAATAGAAGTAGCTGATTGTTGTTGAAAATCGTTGATCGCTTTTAAAAAGCTACAGCGAATGGTAATTTAAATATTTGAAGAGTTTTATTTTTTGGTTTCATAAAAGGTATCGGCGAGTACAATTTTTTCTTCAAATATTTTCCGATATGGATTATTACAGCCCATCCTATCCTAAGTAGCACACCGTGTTGGCTGAAATTAACACTAGATAACTAAACATTCGTCTAATAGACTACCGACTTCTGACAGTTTTGTGAAGGTAATTATGGGGAGCTCACTTTTACCATATGCCTGGAGTGCAAACGCTAATTTTTAGCACTTTTCATTGAAGTATTATAATTTCTCTTTTAAGTTAAGCTAATTTGTTTACAACGATTGAAGAACATTTAAAAATACACTTGATTTTAAACCGTAGTCTATGAGTCTAATGATTAGTTAGAGAGTTACAGAGTAACACTGATTTAAGATTAGTTATCTAGGGTTAAACTTCTTCATTAATTTATTGGATCAATAATATTGGGAAAACTCGCAAGCAACAATGTTTATTAGTTTAAATAAAAATGATAACGGAGGAGAGTGGGTAGGCCTCTACACAGTATTCAAACTTTACCGAGAGTTTGCATATATTTCAGATTCACTGAATTAATATAGATTTTTTTTATTTCACTTACGAAATTCTTTTCAATTCTATTGGTTGGGTTATGAGATAGGGCCCATCCATCACCCTCCAATTATTTTTTTGTTCCTAAGCCAGAAACCTTTGATTCAAGATTGTTGGAAGAGAAGTTTTTGACTGTAACGCCTGAAACCCTTCAAATGGGATGTATCGTATGCAACCGCATGTACACTTCTACCTTTGATTTAGTAATAATAATAATATTTATTATGGTAAACACCTTGTACAATAAATTAACAAATTAATAATAAACTAAAATATATGATATATACAAAAACATGTACTTCTTGAAAATATTTAAATTTACTCTTAAAACAAAGTGATTTATTGAACTAATGAAATGAATTATGAATTAAAGATGCGTCCTAATTTTAATTTATGTTTCAATTCAATTCGGAGATTGATCCATTAAATAAATCATACCAGGGATTTGATGGCATCTAGAACAGAGGCAGTTATTAGATCGTTAGTTATGTGCGTTCATATTTGATCCTGACAAAAGTATACTTTCTAGCGAAAAACAATAACATAACATAATAATAATTTATTTCAAACTCATTCATACGTTAAAATCAACTCAGAGCAACCAGCTTAAAGTATTTTTAATTTTTAGTACGGGATGGCGGGCTGTCATCTCCAGATTTAAGCTAACTTTGACGAGTCCGTTAAGACCTTTTGAAAAAAAAAATTCCTGACTTTCCTGCAACCAAACTAAAAATTCGAATCAGCTACAAAAATCTGTTCGTTAAAGAACTGAACAAGTAAACTTGTAATGGTCAATTGTATCGTGTGAGCCACAAAATTTCTGAGTTGGCTGTGAGATAAATGAGGTATGTCGCATATTATTACGTTATGAGACTATTGAATAAGATTTAAAAAAAATGAATTAATCTCAGACATGACTGCTATGTGTTTCTCTCTCAGGCATGGCCAACTCAGAAACAAAATTCTGTGGCTCACACCTTATATCTATACAATGTAACATACTACAAAGCATATTATGTTTTAAGAATCACCATAATAAAATAAATACAATCGGTTGTAGAAATTTAATGATTCTTTTACTACACTGTCTTTTTCTTGAGTTGTTGGCAGCTCACTCTCAATAAACCCTTGATTTGCTTTTTTTATTTTTTCATTAAGCATGGTTATATTGTTTTTATTCTGATTATAAAAGTCTAGTTTGAATGAATCTTCTCTTTTTAACATTTCATAGATTACTGCTGCTCGTATTGCTAATCTGTCTTGCAAAATTTTCTTGACTTTTTCCTTATCATTTTTATTACTTCGACCGAGTTCTTCATATATTCTATAGCATCTTTTATTTTGTTGCAGCATTTTAACTTATCTAACATTCCAACTACTTGACCCTCAATAGTTTTCTCAGCTCTTAATTTAAATTCCTTCTCTATTATCTTATCAGCTACTCTTTCAGCTTAATTCAGAGATGAATCTTCTAGAGAAAAAAATGTCTTGAGTAGATCTCGATTTAACAGTTCTGATAATACTTTTTCTTCAATGCTTTCAAGTAAACTTTATTGTAATAATTTTGTTGACTCGAAAAGAATATAAAAACAATTGCTATTGACTTGAAACTTCTCAATATCACTTGGATTGATTTTGTGAAAAATTACACAATAAACTTCATCGATTGCTTTTGCGATATTTCATGCAATATATAATACGGAGTAAATTTATGAAAAATTGTAATCATTTTGTTGTCTCAAAAAAATATAAAAACAAATGCTATTCACTTTAAACTTCTCAAAATCACTCAATATTCATTCAATTTTTTTCTAAAAAATGCAATATCAGCTGTTCCTAGTTTTTGCGATATTTCATTTAAACACGGTGTTAATTCATAAAAAATTGCAATCAATTTGTTGTCTCAAAAAATATAAAAACAAATGCTATCCAATTTAAACTTCTCGAAATCCCTCAATATTCATGCAATAATGATTTTCTAAAAAAATGCAATACCAGTTGTTGCTAGTTTTTGCGATATTTCATGTAAGCGCGGTGTAAATTTATAGAAAATTGCAATAATTTTGCTGCCGCGAAAAAAATATAAAAACAATTGCTATCCACTCAAAACTTCTCAAATCACTCAATATTCATTCAATAGTTATTTTCTGAAAAAATTACAATACCAGTTGTTGCTAGTTTTTGCGATATTTCATGTAAACGCGGTGTAAATTTATAGAAAATTGCAATAATTTTGCTGCCGCGAAAAAAATATAAAAACAATTGCTATCCACTCAAAACTTCTCAAATCACTCAATATTCATTCAATAGTTATTTTTTGAAAAAATTACAATACCAGTTTTTGCTAGTTTTTGCGATATTTCATGTAAACACGGTGTAAATTTATAGAAAATTGTAATAATTTTGTTGGCGCGAAAAGAATATAAAAACACTTGCTATCTACTCAAAACTTCTTAAAATCACTCAATATTCATTCAATAGTTATTTTCTGAAAAAATTACAATACCAGTTGTTGCTAGTTTTTGCGATATTTCATGTAAGCGCGGTGTAAATTTATAGAAAATTGCAATAATTTTGCTGCCGCGAAAAAAATATAAAAACAATTGCTATCCACTCAAAACTTCTCAAATCACTCAATATTAATTCAATAGTTATTTTCTGAAAAAATTACAATACCAGTTTTTGCTAGTTTTTGCGATATTTCATGTAAACACGGTGTAAATTTATAGAAAATTGTAATAATTTTTTTTCCACGAAAAAAAAAATAGAAACAATTGCTATCCGCTTGAAACTTCCAAATAGCACTCAATGTTAATTCAGCATTGATATTTTGAAAAATTACAATTCATTTTGTTAATAGCTTTTAGGATATTTCATGTAAACACGGTGTTTTATGAAAAATTGCAATCAATTTGTTGCCTCGAAAAAAAAAATAAAAACAATTGCTATTCAATCGAAACTTCTCAAAATCACTCAATATTCATTCAATAATGATCTAAAAAAAATGCAAAACTAGCTGTTGCTAGTTTTTGCGATATTTCATGTAAACACGGTGAAAATTTATAGAAAATTGTAATAATTTTGATGGCGTGAAAAAAATATAAAAACAATTGCTATCCAATTAAAACTTCTCAAAATCACTCAATATTCATTCAATAATGATCTTCTAAAAATATGCAATACTAGCTGTTGCTAGTTTTTGCTATATTTTATGTAAACACGGTATAAATTTATAGAAAATTGTAATAATTTTGTTGCCACGAAAAAAAATATAAAAACAATTGCTATCCGCATGAAACTTCCAAATAGCACTCAATGTTAATTCAACATTGATATTGTGAAAAATTACAATTCATTTCGTTTATAGCTTTTACGATATTTTATGTAAACACGGTGTAAATTTATGAAAAATTGTAATCATTTTGTTGGTGCGAAAAAAATATGAAAACAATTGCTATCAACTCAAAACTTCTCGAAATCATACAATATTCATTCAATAATGATTTTCTGAAAAAAATTGCGATATTTCATGTAAATACGGTGTAAATTTATGGAAAATTGTAATAATTTTGTTGCCCGATAAAAATATGGGAACAATTGCTTTGCGCTTGAAACTTTTAAATATCACTCAAAGTTCATTCAGCATTGATACTATCAAAAATTACAATTCATTTCTTTAATAGATATTTAAACGATATTTCGTGTAAACACGGTGTACATTTATAAAAAAATTGCAAATAATTTGTTGCATCAAAAAAATATACAAAAACAATTGCTATCCACTCTAAACTTCTCAAAATTACTCAATATTAATTCAAGAATGATTTGGTGAAAAATTACAATGCAAAATTGTAATCAGTTTGATGATGCGAAAAAAATATAGAAAGCAATTGCTACTCACATAAAACTTCTCAAAATCACTTAATATTGATTCAGGATTGATTTTTTGAAAAATTTAAATGCATTCCGTCAATAGCATTTGCGACATTGCCTGCAAACACGATGTAAATTTATGAAAAATTGTAATCATTTTGTTGATCCGAACAAAATATAAAATTAATTGCTGTGTGCAGCAATGTAGAGGTCATTTTAATGGAGAAGATCTCTAGGTAGCGCCCGATTTCAACGATTCACGGAAACGTAAAGGAGATTTCAAAAGTGTGAACGATAAAAAAGAAAAACTTGACAGTTGTTTTACTGCTAACAAATTTTCGACGTTTCAAAATTATTGTTGTCTTTTTTTACTTTCTCCGTTACGAAGTACGAGAAAGTATTGTGATCGTAATTTTTTTTTCAATTTTTTTTTTACGGAAATATCCGTTTTGGGGTCCCTAGATGTCATTTCTTAAAAACTAATAAAGCAATTGATATGAAACTTTGAACATACGTTTTATTTGATAATCTGAAGAACTGAAAAGCTTTTGGTAAAATTTTGTACACCGGAAGTGGGTGTTTACCTTAACTGTTTTTTTGTTTTTTGCCAATATTTTCTTAAATATGAAAAATATCACAAAAACATTTGAATAAACTTTGAAGACAACAAAGAAATGAACATCTTTTGCTTGAAAACATTTTTCATAAAATAATTTTTATTCGAGAAAAAAAATTATTAGTTTTTTAATTTTTGGTTTATAATTATAAAACGATAATAGTTACAGCAAATTTATGTTAATAATAATTGTAGAGAATTCTAATATGAACAACTTATAAAGAATAAGTTTTTTTCGAAATCTCTTTAGTTTTTGAGTAAACTGAGTTTTTGAAAGTGTAATTTTTCCATCATAATTTTTACGTTTTAAACGTCAGTTTCATCCAAGTTTACGCAACGCTCGATGTACATTTAAAATATGATTTAAATTGAAAATGAACCATGCAAGCGTAAATATAAATGATCACCATCAAGTCGGAGAAAGTAACATGATGGCCATATCACTATTTTTTTTAATTTACAAAGAGGAGAAACAAATAAATAAATGTGAAACATACATTAAAATAATTACTTGCTGACTGTTTTCATTTCTTTAATTATTACAGATGCATTGAATATTAAAAATAAGGAAATTTAGCTTAATTTTATGAAGACTAGTCTATAATAATAATAATAATAATACATTTATTGACGTATTCAACTTTTTACAAGAAATACATAAAAATAAGAAATGCTCTAAAAATAATATAAACAAAATTATACCAGTTTACAAAATATCATGTAATCAAAGTGTAATAACCCTAAAATAAAGGAAAAAGAAAATGAGATTCAAATTTCAACTGTGGAAGAATTAATTGGTAATGATATCGGATAATAGTAGCATGCAACGATTCCGAAAGATATGAATTGGTACATGAAAAATATCAATCTTACTCGAGAGAGAATTAAAAATAATCATTGCACGACACACAGGGCTATTCATTCCATAGTTAGATGGGTGGAATGGAATTCTAAATAAATGCCCGGATCTATGCAAATTTACAGGTAAGGAGTTAAAAGCTAACATTTGCAACAGTTCACTACAATTAATATTGCCATTGATTAAATTATAAATGATACATAGATCAGCCATAGTTCTTCGAGCAGAAAGAGTTGGAATATTTAAAAGGCGACGCAGACTGTCATAATTCAGAGTTATTTGTGCTCGGATCATATAGAGCCTTAGGAATTTATTTTGAATTCTCTCAATTGATAAATCGTCGCATGCAAAAGACGTTGACCATATAGGTGAAGCATATTCTAATAGTGGGCGAACTAATGCTAGATAAAGATAACGAATAGTAGAAGGGGAGAAATGAGTAGAAAAGCGATTAACAAATCCTAGAGTTTTACAAGCTTTACTTACAATTAAGTTAATGTGAGGTCTAAATGTTAATTTCTTATCAAACAAAACTCCAAGATCCTTAATACAAGAGATGTCATCTAATACATCATGGTTTATACAATAATTAAAATTGATACTAGTTTTTTTGCGCGAAAAGGTGATTTTAAAACATTTTTGAATATTAAGTTTTAATTGATTAAGTTCAGACCAATCTGACAGGGAAGTAAGATCTATCTGTAAAGCAACACAGTCAGTAATACTTTTGATTGATTTAAAAATCTTAAGGTCATCAGCATACATAACAAATCTACATGAAGCTAAGATAGACGAAATATCATTAATAAATAATGATAATAGCAGGGGTCCACAGTGAGAACCCTGCGGCACACCTGAGGTTACACAGATTGCCTTAGACACATGGTTTTCAATCTTGACATACTGTGTTCTATCCCTTAGATAACTATGAACCCAATCAATTAATCTGCTATTAAAACCTAGCCCAGTAAGTTTTGATATAAGGATCCCATGATCTACACGGTCGAACGCCTTTGAAAAGTCCGTGTAGATAGCATCAACCTGTGAACCAGTCTCCAATGCATCCGTCATAAAGGTATTAAACAGCAACAAATTTGTGGTTGTAGATCGTCCAGAAATGAAACCATGCTGTTCATCAATTATGATGTTTTGACACATCCATTTTAACTGCGATGCCACCAAGCTGTCTAATAATTTTGGTACTGCGGATTGGATAGCAATCCTACGATAATTTTTAATATTGCCCCGGTCTCCTGACTTGAACAGAGGTGTGATGTAGCTCGATTTCCAAATGCTGGGAAAAACTCCTGAGTGTAGCGATGCATCGTACAGAAGTTTTATAGGTGTAGTCAGAGTAAACACACATTTTTTTAGAAAAAATGGCGGTATGCCATCTGGACCAGAGTTGCAACTGTCTGTTAAGTTATTAATTGCATTAAACACATCAGGAGTCGAAATTACGATGGGCGAACAGTTAACTGAAGTGTTATAATTACAATCGGGAACATCTCGTATGCCCTCAACATATACCGAAGAAAAATAGTCTGCAAATAAATCAACGCAATCACTACCATTATCAGACTTACGTCCATCAAGGTGCATACATGATGGATATCCCTTAGTACGTCTATATTCATTAACAAATGATCAAAATCTTTTTGGATTGGAATTAATCTGATTTTCAACATTAAATAGATAATTTTTGTGGAGAATTTCGCTTAAATTTTTGCAACGGGATCTTAGTGATAAAAACATTTCATAATCCACGAGACATGAAGTTTGTTTGTATCTTAAATGTGTGCGTTTCTTTTCTTTAGTTAATGATATAAGTTCACTATTAAACCAAATTGGGTACTGGGTATTTTTAATTTTAATTTTGGGAATGAATAAATCAATGGCGTGGTGAATTATATTGTTAAATAAGATTGCAGCATCATCAAGATTGTTAGAAGCGATAAGATATGACCAATTAACGGAAGCAAAATAATTGTTTATTGCTTCAAAATTCCCTAATTTGAAATTATAAGTAGTATATTCAGACATCAATTCATTTACCACTGATTGGGGAAAATCCAACTCATAGCCTATATGATGAATTGAGTTCATGCAAATAGGATCACATGATTGATTTACATTAATTGAATTTACATTTGAAAAAAATAAATCGAGGAAAACATTTCTTGAATTTGGTATAGAATTAATTTGAAAGAGATTGTGGAAAATAAAACATTCACCTAAAGTTTGTGCGGAGAGGCAAGGGTTTGTAGGAGATATTACATAATTTGAATTGACTGACCAGCAAGCAGAGGGTAAATTATAGTCTCCACATAGAAGGACTGAATCATTACAATAAGATTGCAGAATACTATTAACACAAACGCAGTGATTTTCATAAGAAATAAGATTGGAAGACGGTGGAATATATAAAGCCCCAATAATGGAGCATTTGTTAACTCTAATAAATAATTCCTCATTTAAAATCATCTGTAAATTAATTCTGTACGAATTTATATATTTTTTAACGGCGATTAGAACACCACCACCTTTAGTTTTTGAACTTGTATGCGTTGTACGATCTTGCCTATAAATGATATAATTTTCTAATCCCAATTCACTGTTATTAATGGAATCATCTAGCCAGGTCTCTATTAAAATAATTAAATCATAAGATGAACAATTTATATTATGCATTAAGTCGACCAGTTTTGTTTTCATACCTCCAACATTATGATAGTAAACTCTCAGTTTTTTGTGAGATGATTCTTTGGGCATGGTAAGGCGTCAGAAGGTCGATCGGATATTATAACAGGACGATTGTTAGAGTATCTTATATAAGCATTAGTCTCACCATTATTTTTACGAATCGATAATTCAGAATTCAGATTCTTTAATTCTTGACGTTGGGAGATAGTTAAGTCTGCTTTAATATTGAAAGTAGGAAACAATTCTTTCAATTTCTTGCGATCTATGATTTACATTTAAATTTTCACATACATACTCATGCTATGTTTCGTGTTTATTACATTTATTTCATGTATCTGTAATAAGTGAGGTTTTCCATTTTTTTATAATACAAGATTTTTAAATATGTGCTTACTTTTAACAAAATCGCATTTGTTGCGAATAGTATTAATTGTATCACACGAACAATTACCAATGGACATACGGTTTTTATGATTTATCATACATTTTATGTTAAAATTTTCAATTCCGGAATGGTAATGAGCGTGGCAAGATATATATTTCTGGGATAAATTGTGAGAGGGCATAAAACCGGTGTTGGGTAGTTTGTGTCATGACCCGAACTTCATTTGTCACCCTAAGAGACAATAAAATAATCCCAAGCATCGCCACTTGTATAGTTTTAGTGATACTCTGGACCTTCTATCGACTCCGGGCGGCTTCGCTTAATCAGAACGAGGGCTATTTCCAATCAAGTGTTCTGCCGCTAATAGCCTCCGGCTTCGATATCTTATACAAGGACAATTAAAAATATTTATCGTCTACGTAATTTACGCAGGATTTATTGATTTCGAATTCGACGACATATGTACTATTTTATGTTATTTTTCGTCCAGTCAACAAGCACAACTCAATACAATAAAAGCAAGGGCGTGACTGATATGAGGGGTTGAGGCCAATATGTGATAAACAGACTTGTTTGCCACCAAAACCTTTATTGCCCGCAAATTTTACTGCGATAAATTGGGTATCGGGCCCCTAGGACTGGATGGATTCCGATTCCAGTTTTCTAGGCTAAGTTTTAGTTATCTAATGGAATTATCGCCGGCTCCGAATGCGGTCATTTGATTAGCTACGCCGGGAAAAGTGACAAGTTTCCCTCGAGCTTTCCTCTATTTGATTACTGACCACCTTTGGCGGATCGAGAAAAACAATGAGATTATCTTATTACCAGCTTTGGCTTGTCGACTAACACGATCATGAAATGACATATCCTACGGCGCGTAGGATGGCATATAACGGATTTATGGTGGATATACTCGGTGCAGACTCTTACGTGTTTATACGTGGAAAAAAAGAAACCACCCTTTCAGAATTGGACAATGCACGTCTGAGTTGTTTGGTCCATTATATTGCACGCTGTGTCTCTGCACCTGGATATGTTTTAATAGCATGGCGGAAGGGCTTAATTTACTGGACATTATTTGTGCCCGTTGTTCTCCATTCGACCGGTAAAAATTAACAGCACGAGGAGAGGCGATTTAATCGATTCCCGAAAATCCAGACGGATCCGAATATAAATGGGTCGGTAATGGAAACCGCGATAGCCAATTTCTTTATCTGTGTTTTTGATTGTTTCCACCCTCCCGGCGCAAATTGCTATCAATAACTTCGAATTCGGGCTCCGTTCTGATTCCGATCGCGAGATATATACATATAGATGGGAAACTCGGGGAGGGTGTTCGAGGGTCAAGAACTGACCGTTGTCCGAGCCTCCAATGACGGTGTTTGTAGTATTCCTTACGCGACCCTATTGGCCGTTAGGGAGTGGTCAGTTTAAGGGTAGCCGCTGAACGGACACCGGTTGGACAGGAATTGGATACGTGGAGGACTTTATTTACCTAAGGAAAACCTGTTTTTAAAGAGATACATATAAAAACCAGTCAGTGCCTCTCAAAAAGTTCACTTTATATTTAAAGCAAAATTAATTTTCTACGCGTCATTAATCCGCCATGTACCTTATCACGCACATTTGCTAACTTTGTGATTAATAATCATTTCTTGTCAGAAAGACCGCTGGCCGATAGCCTTTTAAAATTGAATTGCGAAGCGGGCGATTTACATGTAAAATTTGAAATGGGTTAATAATGGCTCCCCTAATTATTTGACAGCATCTGTCTTTGTACATTATCTTTACATCTTTTTAAGGAATCATTCGGTACCTTACTCAATGATTTCTGCAGAGTATTTATCGAGATATTTGCAAAAAACTTTAGTATTATTTTGAATTCAAAACAAAGGTTTGCCATGAAATCATAATGGCGGATATTTAATTTTGTTCTAAAAAGTGACGTTTGCTGTCGCATTACGATTTACAATTGGCCGCGTATACTACATAAGTAAAAGTATTTATGATTAAAACGTTTTATAATAATAATAATAATAATAATAATAATAGATTTATTTCCCAACAGACACTACATCTAATTACAGGAAAATGTTATCAGAAAATATAAGCAAGTACATATAAAATTAAAAATTACAAATAATTACATTAGAAATTAATCATAATATAACTGAAACTAATATGATTATCAAAACGTAGCAAAAATAACAAAATTACAAAAGAATAAACGAAAAAATATATATATATATATATAATTGCAATAGTGGTAACTATACATATTTTATATTTTATACTACAACTAAAGTAAATCGGATATCTAATATATAAAATTTTCGTGTCACAGTGTTTGTAACAAAACTCCTCCGAAACGGCTTGACCGATTTTTATGAAATTTTGTGTGTATATTGAGTGGGTCTAAGAATAGGACGTAAACTATTTTTAATACCCCTAAATGATAAGGGTGGTCCACCGCAAATTTTTAATTTTTATTTTTTGGACAAAATTTTTTATTTTGATTTTTTTATGATTCGGCATTAAAAAATACATACAACCCTAAATTTTCACCCTTCTGCCACCAATCCCTATTTTTTAATAGCGATTTTAGTACTTTAATAATTTTCTACTCTCGGCGATCGACCGCTCGATCAGTTATTCCTTTTCCATTGTTTGCGCCGACGGTTATTAATGGGTTTTAATGGGATTACCCTGTAGATTCGTATCGATAAATGTAAATAAATAAGTAGCTAAAATTATTAAAAAAAATATAAACAAAATATTAACAGCAAATGCTGCACTGAGCTCAATTGCAACACTTGCATCCGATGAACAATTAAGTCGGCTTTAAATACATAAATTGGTGATAACGATTGATTTATAATACGAGCGCCATCTCTTGGTGGTTGGAATGTCGCTCGCGGTGGTGTTACGAATTAAAATATTCTGCGGAAGATTCTGTGCGCGGTTAAGAATTTTTTTAATAATGTTGCCATTTAGTTCAAATTCGTTGATTATTAAAAAAAATTATGAATTTTTGAAGCAATAATTGCATGTTAGAGCGATCATGAATTTCAAAAATTAAAAAAAAAAAATTTCAACTCGCGATACATGTTTTTATTAGTAACAATACACTTCTTACATTCTTTAACTTTAATGATTTTGTTATTTAGTTCAAATCCGTTGATTATTAAAAAAGTTATGAATTTTTGAAGCAATAATTGCACGTTAAAGCGATCATGAATTTTAAAAATTCTAAAAAAAATATTTCAACTGCCGATACATGTTTTTATCAGTAACAATACACTTCATACATTCTTTAGCTTTAATAATTTTGTTATTTAGTTCAAATCCGTTGTTTATTAAAAAAGTTATGATTTTTTGAAACAATAATTGCACGTTAAAGCGATCATGAATTTCAAAAATTCGAAAAAAAATATTTCAACTGGCGATAGATGTTTTTATTATTAACAATACACTTCTTACATTCTTAGCTTTAATAATTTTGTTATTTAATTCAAATCCGTTGATTATGAATTTTTGAAGCAATAAGCAAGCCTAAACCGTTTTCGGCCATTATCGTCACCACTTTATTTGCTTAATTTCAATGGGCCACACACGGACGACGGCGCAGCGCAGTGGAGCCGTCGTTCGTCACCAGTAATAAGCCACGTATTGACGACGACGCAGCGCAGCGGGGCCGTCGTTCGTCACCAGTTACCTTTCTTAATTTTTAAGGGCTACGCACGGACGACGGCGCAGCGCAGCGGAGCCGTCGTCTGTCACCAGTTATCTGCCTTAATATATATGGACCATTCGCGGTCGACGGCGCAGCGTAGCGGAGCCGTAGTTCGTCACCCTTGCTTAATTTTTAAGGTTTACGCACCAGTTTATTTGCTTAATTTCAATGGGCCACACACGGATGTCGTCAGTCACCAGTTATCTGCCTTACTATATATAAATATATATGAACCATGCACGGACGACAGCGCAACGCAGCGGAGCCGTCGTTCGTCACCAGTTACCTTGCTTGATTTTTAAGGGCTACGCACGAACGACGGCGCAGCGCAGTAGTTACTTTGCTCAATTCATGACAATGGTATCGATTTTAATACGTTGGCAGAAAATAAACCGAAGAATGTTGGGTATCATAGAGCATTATAATAATAAACACTATGTTTTTGAATATTTTTTTTTATGAATTATACCAATTCGAATTCAATATTCATAGTTAAGACAGGACAACGTCTGTCGGGTCAGCTAGTTTTTCTATAAAAATAATTCGGATCACAATTAAAGATATCAACAGAATGCTGAACAGATGCATATACCTTGAACATATTGTTTATCGGCGAATTTTATTGAGTGTTAGAATGTGTGTTTTACTCAGGTACTATTTAAGAACTGTATTTGAATTTTCGGAGGAGGCGATATCCAGGAAAACTAAAATTTAATGAATATTTACCAGTTTATTTTCTAAATTTAAAATGTGTAACAAATGTGTTTGATTATTTTTACTTTCTCCGTTACGAAGTACGAGAAAGTATTGTGATCGTGATTTTTTTTTCAAAATTTTTTTTACGGAAATATCCGTTTTGGGGTCCCTAGATGCCATTTCAACAATTTCTGGAAAAAAAATTTGTGTGTGTGTGGGTGTGTCTGTCTGTGTGCGCTGTATCTCAAAAACTAATAAAGCAATTGATATGAAACTTTCAACATACGTCTTATTTGATAATCTGAAGAACTGAAAAGCTTCTGGTAAAATTTCGTACACCGGAAGTGGGCGTTTACCTTAACTGTTTTTTGTTTTTTGCCAATATTTTCTTAAATATGAAAAATATCACAAAAACATTTAAACAAACATTGAAGACAACAAAGAAATAAACATCTTTTGCTTGAAAATATTTTTCATAAAATCATTGCTATTCGAGAAAAATTTTTTTTTCAATTTTTGGTTTATAATTATGAAACGATAATAGTTACAGCAAATTTGTGTGAATAATAATTGTAGAGAATATCAAAATGAACAGCTTCTAAACAATAAGTTTTTTTTCGAAATGTCGTTAGTTTTTGAGTAAACCGAGTTTTTGAATTTGAAGTATAATTTTTCCTTGTTTCATAATTTTGACGTTTTGAACGTCAGTTTCATCTGAGTTTACGCAACGCTCGATGTACATTTAAAATATGATTTCAATAAACCATGAAAACGTAAATATAAATGGCTACGATACCATCAAATCGGAGAAAGTAACATGATGGCCACATCGCCGTTTTTTGCAAATATCTCGGTAAATATCAGCAGAAACCATTGAGTAAGGTATCAAATGATTCAGCTTAAAAAGCTGTAAAAATAATGTACGAAGACCGATGATGTCAAATAATTAGGGAAGCCAATATTAACACATTTCAAATTTTACATGTAAACCCCTATGGCCCGCTTCGCAATTCAACACCCTGTATATAAATGCTACAAAGAATAAAGATCATTTAGTAGTAATAACTAGTTTCTCAAGCTTAAATTGCCATATGTGAAATTGTGCTCTTTATGTGAAATAGTGAAATATAAAATTAAAAAATTCACTGGTGACGAACGACGGCTCCGCTGCGCTGCGCCATCGTCCGTGCGTGGCCTATTAAATTTGAGCAAAGTTATCGGTGACGAACGACGGCGCCGCGCACGAACGTCTGTGCGTAGTCCATTAAAATTGAGCAAAGAAACCGGTGATAAACTTTGGTGGTCTGCTTCAAATGGAACGCTTAATGATTTCCCAAAATTTCACTGTTCTAACCCTCCCGGAAATTATTTTTTTTCGAAATTGATTTTCAGGGGAAAAACTTTTAACGTTAAAAACGACACTAATTCAAACATCCATATCTCGGTTAATAATCCTGCGATTTTAAAAATTCAAAGTTTGTTTTACGTACACACAATACCGCAATGATAATCCGTCGTTAGATTCGTGATTTCAAAAGGAATACAATAATTCGATTAATTAGAAAGGTCGTGACTGAATGGCGAATGCCCAAGTCAAAAAAAAGGAATAGAAAAATTCATTTTAAAACGATCGAAAATATTGATCGGCAAAATGAATAAAAGTTTAATGATTTTTTTTAAATTAGGAGAAGGGGTCGGATCGAGAAATTTTATAGGAATTGCGCCCCGCTGCTAAATTTCGCTTCCTTCTTCCGTATACAACGTTATATCTCGAAAACCACAAATCGGATCGAAAAACTTTATGGAGATCTTTAATACGGATTAAATCGGTGACTGATATGCCGGCGTCAGATTTTTAATTTTCGAAAAAAAAACGCAAAATTCTTCGAAAAAAAAAACGCAAAATTCTTCGAAAAAAAAAAACGCAAAATTCTTCGAAAAAATCCCGCAAAACAATCAAAAATCGGCCATAGATCGTAAACGGTGCGCCCCACGAAAAATATAGCTCTTACCTTTTCGACGCAAAATGCAATTCCGAATAGCATGCCGTTAAATTTCTTATGTGGGATAAAAAATGGCCGCTGTAGAATTTTTTTATTGAAATCGGGGGTGGTTTTCTTTGAATAACTCCTCGGGGGTTGAAGATATCAAAAATTCCTAAGAGACATAAAATGTAGAGGGGAGTTAGTTCTACAAAACTCTATCCAATTCGGAGTCGTGATCGTAAGGGAAAGCGCGCCCTTTTTTCCGGAAGCGTCCGAAATGTGATTTTTTAGAAAATCGCTTGAGGGGTTGCAACGGAATTTTTTTACGGGAACGTGCGACAGCAAACGTTGTGTCCCGATGCACTGGGGATTTTTTGAGCCATATTTGAATCCTCCAATTCAAAAATCCTGGGAGGAGATAGGTTTGGCGCGAACCTCTGCATCGCGAAAACTCGATTTTCAAAAATTCACCCCCGAGTCTAGGGGTGAGTTGGAAAATCGCGGTTTTCACGGGCCCCTAGAGAACGTTTCCGGCTTTCGAGAAAAATAATAAAATTTATCGTTTTTTTAAGGGGTTGGCAACCCTTTTTTAAGGGGTGGATCTAGAGGGTTGAAAAATTTTAATGGTATTTTTCTTGAATTATTTGAGATTTTTCATGAAAATTTCAAATCGCCATCTATAAGCATTTTGAAAAAATTGTAAAAAAAAACGTGATTTTGGGGCTTACGCGTTTAGTATATATTAATAATTAATTAATTAATAATTTCTGGAAAACTAAAATACCAGAACAGTAGTTGATAAAATAGGTAATTTAGTATAAACTTGTGTGCAAACTCATCAGTAATATTTCCCCAAGAATTGACACCTAATGAATTAATTTATAAACATAATAATAATAATAGTGTTTATTGTGCTAGAATATTTACAAAGAAATATGTACACTCGTCAAAAAAATATAGGTTATAATAACATGCTTATTTTAAAAGGTATAATTTAAAAACTCATCAACTTTGAACGGACATATTGCTGGAAGTAGCTGTTTTATGTAACGTTTATAGCGGTCAAAATTTAATTTTTTTATTTGTGATGGTAAACAATTATAAAATTTAATAATAGGCTGGGCCGAAACACCATTGGTCGATGTATTGGAAAATGTGAATAAAGATATTTATTATTATTATTATTATTACTTTTGCGTAGACCCAAATCTTAGATTTACAAATAGATTTCGCTTTACATATTTAACTGATAGAAACTAATTTTAGTGATGCAATTCTAATGCCACAAATAATGCAATTCTGTCGTCACGCTCAGTTTAACATCAATTATACGAACGCACTTAGATAAAAGAAGAAAAACATCTACTGAATTTAATTGTCGTTATTTACACCAGTTAAGCATTATTAAAGCTTCGTTTCATTTCATAAATCTTTCGATGCTTACATGAAAAAATTTATTCACATATTTGTCAAACCAGCATGGGTTTGTTAAAAAAAGTGGAGTGCGCCCCCCCGGTTAACAATTAAAAATATGATCCAGTCGAGTTGATGATTAATAAAAGCAGTGGGTGGTGTGGGACAGAAGGGCCGAAGGGTTGGCAGAGTGTCATTATAACACTCGTCGCGTCGGGGGCTGCGTACTCTCGCAGCTGTTTGGCTGAAATCGATATGCATGAATACATTTAATAATAATAATAACAATAAGTTTCATCTGAAATTAATAACATTTTCAAAATTTATAGCCGGGCTTATTGTTTCGTTAAATTTATCCGAATATTTATTTAATATTTTGAACCGAACATGTTTTATTCAAAAATTAATTAAATCGTCAGAATCTTTAGCAAAGCTTTGTTTTATTAAATTTATCAAATTTGAATCGTGAAATTGATACTAAAACTTAATAAAATTAACTGAATTTATAATAAAGCTTCGTTTTGTAGAAATCTCAACAACATTTTTTTTATTTAAAGCTTCAACCTGCACGAACTAAAAAATAATCTGGAGGTTGCAGATTCGATCCCTGTCGGAGGCATGTTCACAATTTTGATTCAGCTATATACGGAGAAACTTCGTCCATTATTTATTTAATTATATTAATACTCCGTAATTCGGGAAATCATCGAATATACGGATAATCTTCGTCCATTATTTATTTAATTATAAAAAATAATGTTTGTTTTTCGAAAATATAGTCTATTAAAAGTAAATTAAATAAAGACGAAAAGTAGCCTGAATATATGATTATTCAACCCTTTCATAATTCTGCAAGACGAAAAACAATTAAACTTATTGCGTCAATTATAGTCCCATTTACTATTACTCTTACTCATGTTCAAATTACGATTTTCATCAACTGAAAAACGAATATATAAAAACAATTGCTACAAATGGTAAATCCAAAATGACTCAAAATACATTTTAATTCAAGTTTCAGTGCGAATATCTAAACCAACATTTTGAAATAATACCACGAAACCAATTTTGAAATTCCAAACTTCATGAAAAATAAAAACAATTCACCAAACTGCGAAATTCTCCAAATGCTCAGGTGCTCAAAAAATTAAAACAAAAATCTTCAAAAATCCATATTTCTTGAAAATTGTTGAATTCACAAAAACCAAATTGATTTTTAATAAACGATACTTCGGCCATTGAGGATGATTTTTTGTGGAATTTTTCCTGCGTTTTTTATATTTTTTCTGCGATGTTTTTGTTCAGGTGCTCAAAAAAATAAAACAAAATTTTTCAAAAATACATATCTCTCTTGAAAATTGTTGAATTTACTAAAACAAAATTGATTTTCAATAAGCGATACTTCGGCCATTGAGGATAATTTTTTTATAGAATTTTGCCTGCATGTTTTATATTTTCTTTTTGTTAAAGTGCTCAACAAATTAAAACGAATTTTTTTTTTAAATCAATATATCTACTACAAATTGTTGAATTTACAAAAACCAAATTGATTTTGAATAAGCGATACTTCGACCATTGAGGATAATTTTTTATAGAATTTTTCCTGCGTTTATATTTATTTCACGATGTTTTTGTTCAGGTGCTCAAAAATTAAAATAATTTTCAAAAATCCATATCTCTTCTATTAAAAATTGTTGAATTCACAAAAACCAAATTGATTTTTAATAAGCGATACTTCGGCCATTGAGGATGATTTTTTATGGAATTTTTCCTGTGTTTTTTATATTTTTTCTGCGATGTTTTTGTTCAGGTGCTCAAAAAAATTTCAAAAATTCATATCTCTATTGCAATTTGTTGAATTCACAAAAACCAAATTGATTTTTATTAAGCGATACTTCGGTCATTAAGGTTAATTTTTTATGGAATTTTTCCTAAATGTCTTATATTTTTTCTGCTATGTTTTTTTAGGCGTTCAAAAAATTAAAACAAAAATTTTCAAAAATACATCTCTGTTGAAAATTGTTGAATTAACAAAAACAAAATTGATTTTCAATAAGCAATACTTCGGCCATCAAGGATAATTTTTTATAGAATTTTTCCTGCATGTTTTATATTTTCTTCTCCGATGTTTTTGTTCAGGTGCTCAAAAAATTAAAACGAACATTTTAAAAAATCCATATCTCTTATTGAAAATGGTTGAATTTACAAAAACCAAATTGGTTTTGAATAAGCGATACTTCGACCGACCCTTGAGGATCATTTTTTATGGAATTTTTCTTGCGTTTTTTTTTCTGCGATGTTTTTGTTCAGGTGCTCAAAAAATTAAAACAATTTTCAAAAATCCATATTTCTTCTACTGAAAATTGTTGAATTCACAAAAACCAAATTGATTTTGAATAAGCGATACTTCGACCATTCAGGATCATTTTTTATGGAATTTTTCTTGCATTTTTTATATTTTTTTTCTGCGATGTTTTTGTTCAGTTGCTCAAAAAATTAAAACAATTTTCAAAAATCCATATTTCTTCTGCTGAAAATTGTTGAATTCACAAAAACCAAATTGATTTTGAATAAGCGATACTTCGACCATTGAGGATGATTTTTTATTGAATTTTTCCTGCGTTTTTTATATTTATTTTACGATGTTTTTGTTCAGGTGCTTAAAAAATTAAAACAAAAATTTTCAAAAATTCATAACTATTGAAAATTGTTGAATTCACAAACACCAAATTGATTTTTATTAAGCGATACTTCAGTCAATGAGGTTGATTTTTTCTGGAATTTTTCCTGGATGTCTTATAATTTTTCTGCTATGTTTTTCTTCAGGCGCTCAAAAAATTAAAACAAAAATTTTCAAAAATACATATCTCTGTTGAAAATTGTTGAATTTACAAAAACAAAATTGATTTTGAATAAGCGGTGCTTCGGCCATTGAGGATAATTTTTTAAATAATTTTGCCTGCATGTCTTCTGCGATGTTTTTGTTCAGGTGCTCAAAAAATTAAAACGAAAATTTTTTAAAAATCCATATCTCTTATTGAAAATGGTTGAATTTACAAAAACCAAATTGGTTTTGAATAATCGATACTTTGACCATTGAGGATCATTTTTTATGCAATTTTTCCAGCGTTTTTTTATATTTTTTTCTGCAATGTTTCTGTTCAGGTGCTCAAAAAATTAAAACAATTTTCAAAAATCCATTTTTCTTCTACTGAAAATTGTTGAATTCACAAAAACCAAATTGATTTTGAATAAGCGATACTTCGGCCATTGAGGATGCTTTTTTATGGAATTTTTCCTTTTTTTATATTTTTTTGTGCGATGTTTTTGTGATCACAGTTTAAAATCACAGATATTAGAAAGTAGCAATCACAGGCAGCAACGTGATTCAAAAGTAGCAGTTTTGCCCAGCTCTTGTATTAAAACACGTTTCATATGGAAGGTTTTATCGCACGAGTCTAATGTTCTAAAGGAACATTTCTGCAAAATGACTTAAAGGAGTATACGATTTTTTTTACATTTTGCGCCTTTTTTGGCTCCTTTTAGTAATAAACTTCAAGTTTAGAAAATTTTATCCGCAATTGTTCGTCGGTATTAAATTATTTAAAAATTATTTATCCAAAATCGGGTGTAATAAGCGAATTACTGTGATTATTTGAGGGATGTAATGTTGTTCATTACCTACTAGTGAGATGTTAACTCCTTCGTAAGATTTTTGAAATAATTCAAATTGACAGCACGTACCTCAAAATTTCTTGTCAACATTTTATAAACATCATTTCAATATCTAATACAGTTACAGATGATTTTGGTTAAAATGTTATATTATACTCATGTAGAATTACTCATTAGTCCCTTAAGAAAATTACTAACTTTTTCTTGCGGGACTAATTAGATACATTCCTCACTCGTATAATAAATAACTATTATCTGCTATCAATAAGTAATGTTCAACATTACAATATCATTTTCAATGTCGTAATGATATATTTTATCGCACTATGGCGAAAAGAGTGACTTTACCGCACTAATTTGGTGAAGTGCTCGATGTTGCTTTATTATTCAAATCAAATCAAATCAAATCAAACTTTATTAACGGCTATACCTATACAATATACATAATGAGCACAGAAAGTGCTTTACAGTAACAACTTAAAAGTAAAATATTTAACGCACATAGGAAACATTTAAAATATTATTACTAGACACTATTTGTTTACATTGCCTCTTAAATTTATTCAGCGAATTGCTAAATAAGTCTAAATTATACTTGGATATTAAATTGAAAAATCGTATTATTCTACATATAGGGCTATTCATTCCATAATTAGTGCTGTGAAATTCAGGCCTAAAAATTCAGCTCGGCATATAGTAGTGCAATGTGTCTCAAAGCGTTTGTCGCAAAATTTTCCAAGTATGCCGCGAATTCTTAAAAAATAAACTGAAAACTATTTATTGAATTATTTTTATATATTATTTTAGTTGTAAGAATTGTTTGCATAACATAATAAAAAAATTGTTCAAATTATTTTTTATTCAATTTCGTACGTAATATGAGACGTAACCATACTTACACCTTAAATATCCCTTATATATCGTGTATAATCGACATATTTGTCGATTAATTTCTCAATGCTATCAACTCTGAAATAAAAAATTACATCAAAACTTATTACGTAATAAATCATTACGAAACGGACTCTGCGTGCGATAATTGTAGGCGCAAAATATATCACTGGACTGGGAATTAATTGTAATATTAACAATTCTTCTGTTACAGATACGGATGAGCCGGACACGGACACGCACCAAGACATCCTGACGTGCGGCGTTTGCCAGAAACCGTTCGCCCTCTCCGACATCGTCCGCTTCATCCAACACAAGATCGCCTCCTGCAACAAAGAAAACCTAGGCAACTGTTTTACACATAACGACCGGGAACGAGACAACGACGATGGCACATATCCTCTATCCACCATAAACACGAGACGGCCCAGTATATCGGCACCAATATCGGGGAAAAAGGCGTCGGGTAGCACGACTCGAGTGCACACCCCGCCGCCGGCATCCCCGCGACTTCCTGCGCCCGGAGATCTCTGCGTGGACGGCGCAGCCTCCTCCACCCCCAAGAGGCGAGCCTCGTCTTCGCCGTTGACGTCCTCGGGCAGTCTGGAGGATGGCGAGGATATCAAACCGAGTATTAAGCAGGAGAGGATGGACACGTCGTCGTCGTGTCCGGAAGAGAGTTCCTGTAAGAAGTCCAGGACGGAGGTGGCCGATGCAGAATCCAACACAACGCATAGTGGTAAGTGTCTTGTTATTAAGGTTAATCACGCCGTGGGGGGGGGGTAATGAGCATTTATATTAAATCATTACGGTTTCACAGTGTGAGCCACAAAATTTTGTTTCATAGTTGGCTTTGGGATAAATGAGGTATGTCGCATATTATTACGTCATGAGACTATTGAATTAGATTTTTTTTAAATGACTGCTATGTTTCTCTCTCTCAAGCATGGCCAACTCAGAAACAAAATTCTATGGCTCACACCTTATTATTAGTGAAGAATTGAGCTTAGAAAATTCTCATGTGAACGGTGTTACGTGTATTCGATCGGATGATTAGTCTTCAAATACAGACCGTGCCGCATTTTTACCCAGTAAAATTGTATTCCCGGAGTGTCAAATATCTCCGACCCGCGGCGTTTAAATTAACAAACTGTCATCGTTGCTGAGCCCGTCTTGTACCCTTCCAGACGTCACCGGGAATATTTAATAACGACACAACTCTCTTATACACCGACCAACCAGTTGCTACATCGACAACTCTTTGCCGCTGTCGATGACACCCCGACCTCCCCAAATAATCCCTTTTCTATTAAATAATCCACCGAAAAAATAATCGATGGCCTCACGGTGCACCGCACACATTTGCAACATTATAATTGTTTCACACTACAGCGCACTTATTAGTGCTGGGGTTAACCATTGTTCAATCGAGGGGTGGAAACGCGAAAATTCAAAACCTCGAACGTATTTATTACACGTAAACAAGACCGGAAAATGAAAAACGCGAAAGGCGAGGAGAACGAGAAGAAAAAAAAGTGAGTTGGCGCCCTCGGGCTCTTGTCGTCGGCTTCTCTCTTTATTAAAAACCGTATTGAAATCTGATTGATTTAGGGCCCTATCGGCAACACCCGCGTCGCAACGGGGAAATTCATAATCATGTATTGTGTTTCCCAATATCGGTTTTCAAATGGGCGCTCTGAAAACTATCAAGACATCACATATTTCGGTAATAGATTAGGGGACGCGTGGGGAATTTTAAATCGGGTCCGTTCTATCGATTTTATCCGACGTTGAATAATTTTAATCTACAGATTTTGATAAAACAATCATGTCTGTATGCAAACAAATTTTTGTAAGAATTTACAAACATTGGAAACGTTTTGTTATTCAGTTGTTTCTGAAATCACTTCTGGACTTTGTCAAGCAATAGTTAATTTTCAATTTAGAACATTTGATTTTTTTAAATTATTTCTGCTATCACTTATGGGCTCGGTCATTTGAATTTTTTTAATAATATTGTGTGAGCCACACAATTTTGATACAGAGCTGGAAGTATGTCGCATATTATACGTCATGAGACTGGATTAGTTCGATTGAATTAGATTTAAAAAAATGAATTAATCTCAGACATGACTGCTGTTTCTCTCTCTCAGGCATGGCCAACTCAGCAACAAAATTCAGTGGCTCACACCTTGTATTCAATATTGAATTAGTTGTGCTATCGCTTGTGGACTTGGTCAAGCCATGTCAAAATTTGTTCGATCAGATTTTGTTTGAAGAGT
Source organism: Ocypus olens (assembly GCA_910593695.2). Classification (NCBI taxonomy): domain Eukaryota; kingdom Metazoa; phylum Arthropoda; class Insecta; order Coleoptera; family Staphylinidae; genus Ocypus; species Ocypus olens. The sequence continues at coordinate 7,379,009 of OU343054.1, read as the reverse complement.
CTATTAATATTACGTTTTTTTATTCAATTCTCTTTGGTATCACTTGTACTTCGTCAAGCAACCGGTGTTACCAAGTCAGAGGAAAAGCCTCTAGATCTGGCGGATTTTGAATCCGAATTGCGGAATAATTTTCGTTATAACGGCTGGCGGATTTTCTATTGGATTCTTGAAAAAACTAGCATAATTTAATTTAAATTTAAATTAAATACATATTTTACAAGAGAAAAAGCAGAAACTTTTTAAATAAAAAAATTAACACATTCAAAAATTAAACTTACTTTCAAAAGTAGATGTTCTGTGAATATGCTAAAATATTTGAAAAATTCTATCACACCTGTATTTTTTTCAATTTTTTTTTGTCAAGCGTTCGACAACTTAAAACATTAATTTTCAAAAATTCCCAAACCCAAAAATTATTTTCATAAACCGAAGTTGTTTTAACGGTAGTCGTTCTGTGAATATATTACAACATTTAAGAAACTCAATTTTGTTTTCAAATTTTGTGTTGTTTAAGTATTCAACAATTTAAAACATTAATTTTCAAAAATTAAAATTACTTTTAAAGGTAGATCTGTGAATTTGCGGGATTTGTTCATATCATACTAGTATTTATTTTATTTTCAATTTTTGTTTAGATGTTCTGTGAATATGCTAAAATATTTAAAAAAATGCTATCACATCAGTATTTTTTTTTCGATTTTGTGTCAAGCGTTCGACAACTAAAGACATTAATTTTCAAAGATTCATAAACCCAAAAATAATTTTCATAAACCAAAGTTAGTTTTAGGGTAGTCGTTCTGTGAATATATTACAATATTTAAGGATCTCAATTTGTGTTGTTTAACTATTCAACAATTTAAAACACCAATTTTCAAAAATTGAAATATTTTTAAAGATAGATGTTTTGTGAATTTGATAAAATATTTGAGGAACTCTGTCATATCAGTATTTATTTTCTTTTCAATTTTTGGTTTGTTTAAATATTCAACAGTTTAAAACAATAATTTCAAAAAATTCATAACTAACAGAAAAGAAGGCACATTTTCAAAAATTAATGTTTGTCTGAAGGTAGAAGTTTTGTGATTAAATTATTATTTTTTGGTTGAGTCTTCAACGACTTTAAATATTAATTTTCAGAAATTCATTCCTCTCGCAAACATTGACACATTTTCAAACATTAAAGTTTTAAAGGTAGATGTTTTGTGATTATTTTTGATTTTTCTTCTTCAATATTAATTTGCAAAAATTCATAACTCACGCAAAAATTGACATACTTTAAAAAAAACTAAGTTAATTCTATAGGCAGATGTTTTTTGAATAAATTTAAAAAAAAAATTTTAGATTTTTTGTTCAAGTCTTCAACAACTTTAAATATAAATTTTCAAACATTTATAAACCCAAAAAAATGAACATATTTTAAAAAATCAAAGTTAGTCATTCTGTGAAAATATTAAAATATTTGAGGAAATCAATTTTGTTTTCGATTTTTGTGTCGTTTAATATTTAACAATTTAAAACACTAATTTTCAAAAATTAAAATTATTTTTAAAGGTAGATGTTCTGCGAATATGCTAAAATATTTAAGGAACTCTATCATACCAGTATTTATTTTCTTTCCAATTTGTGTTTTGTTTAAATATTCAACAATTTAAAGCAATAATTTTCAAAAATTTATAACTGACGGAAAAAGTGGCACATTTTCAAAAATTAATGTTGGTTTTAAAGGTATAAGTTTTGTGACTAAATTATAATTTTTTTTTGTTTGAACCTTTTACAACTTTAAATATTAATTTTCAAAAAATCATTACTCTCGCAAAAATTGACACATTTCAAAAATTAAAGTTTTGAAGGTAGATGTTCTGTTAAAGTCTTCAATATTAATTTTCAAAAATTCATAACTCACACAAAAATTCACATCTTTTGCAAAATCGAACAGATGTTTTATGAAAAACTACAAAATTTAAAAAATTCTCTCATATCACTATTTATTACTGTTTTTAGATTTTTTTTGTCCAAGTCTTGAACAACTTTAAATATAAATTTAAAAGAATTCATAAACCCAAAAAAAATTAACTCATTTTCAAAAATCAAAGTTAGTCATTAAATATTAAAATATTTGAGGAAGTCAATTTTATTTTCGATTTTTATGTTGTTAAAATATTTAACAATTTAAAACACTAATTTTCAAAACTTAAAATTATTTTTAAAGGTAGATGTTCTGTGAATATGTTAAAATATTTGAGATACCCTGTCACTTCAGTTTTTATTTTCTTTTCAATTTTTGTTTTGTTTAAATATTCAACAATTTAAAACAATTATTTTCAAAAATTCATAACTAACGGGAAAAGTGGCACATTTTAAAAATTAAAGTTAGTTTTAAAAGTAGATGTGTGATTAATTTTTTTTTGGCTTGAGTCTTCAACAACTTTAAATATTAATTTTCAGAAATTCAGTACTCTCGCAAAAAATGGCCCATTTTCAAAAATCGAAGTTAACTCTAAAGGCAGATGTTTTGTAAATATACTAAAATTTTTGAGAAATTCTATCATATCAGTATTAATTTTTTTTTAGATTTTTCTTGTCAAGTGTTCAACAACTTCAAATATTAATTTTCCAAAATTCAGCAAAACTCACGCAAAAATTAATACATTTTCAAAAATTTTTACTGTTTTAAAGGTAGATGTTCTGTGATTATTTTGAAAGTATTTTGGATTTTTTGTTAGTCTTCAATATTAATTTACACAAATTCATAACACGCAAAAATGGACATATTTTGAAAAATCGAAGTTAATAGACACATGTTTTGTGAAACACTGAAAATATTAAAATATTTAAGGAACTCAATTTTGTTTTTTAGAAAATCACAAGAAAAAAAAATCGAAAGAATGATGTTTCCTGAACTGATTTTAGTTTTTGTAGAATTTTATCTTGGCGTTCTACATTTGTTTTAATTTATTTTTCGTTGTGTTCAACATATAAAAACTAAAATTTAAAAAAATACAGGACTTGGTGGTATTTCAAAAACCAATATTATTTTCAAAGGGTGATGTTTTTTTGCATTTATTTCCATTTTCAATATGTCCAAACTAAAAAAACTCGGGAGAAAATTGGTGGTATTTCAAAAACCAAAATTATTTCGAAAGGACAGCATTTCCTGAACTGAATTTAATTTTTGTAGGGTTTCATTCTTACGTTTTATATTTATTTCAATTTGTTTGTTAGAATTTTGAAAAATTCTGAAAAAAAATGGTGCTTTTCTAAACATCCATATTATTTCGAAAGAATGGTGTTTCCTGAAATGAATTAAATTTTTGCAAAATTTTACCTACAATTTATATATTTAAATATTTTTTTGTTCGAATGTTATATTTTTCAATTTTTCGGCAATTTAAAATATAGAATTTAAAATAAAATCAGCGGATTTTTCAAAAACCAAAATTATTTAGTGATTTGCGTGTACTGCAATTTTATACAATTTCAACCCGGCGTTTTACATTTATTTTAACTGTGAATTGACATTAAAACTAAAATTCCAAAAAATTCAATAAAAAGAAAATAGGTAGATTTTTGAAAAACAAATTATTTCAAAAGAATTTTGCTAAACTAAATAATATTTTTTCAAATTTCAACTCCGCGATCTATATTTATTTAATTTAATTTTTCGTTATGTTCTCAACATATCAAAACTAAAATTTAAAAAAAAATACACAACTCGCAAGAAAATCGTTGGAATTTCAAAAACGAAATTTATTTCGGCATTCCCGATTAAATTTGAAAGTGATATTTTACGGGATGAGTAGGAAGCTTCTAGGACGAGCCGTATCCTGCGAGTCCCGTAAAATCACTTTTGGAACGTGTTACGTACAATATTTTTGCTGCAGCCCTTTTCTATGTTAAAAAAGCAAAAACGCACACGAATGTTATATGACAAGTGCTGTCATAATTAAATATGAAGTTTATGTTTTTGTCAAGGCCGCCTACATTTATGCGCAAAATCGTCCTGAAAGTAACAAAAAGCGTCCCAAAATTAAAGAAATCGTTCCGAAAGTAAAAGAAAATCGTACCGAAAGTTGTTATTTTCGGTACGGCTGCAGAAAATAGTAATTTACGTAACGAGTTCTGAAAGTGATATTTTACGGAATGATTACGAAGTTGGAATCCTGCGAGTCATGTAAAATCACGTTTGAAACGTGTTACATATAATATTTTTTCTGCTGCCGTTTCGTATATTAAAAAATAAAAAACACGCACGAATGTTTTATGACAAGCGCTGTCATAATTAAATACAAAGTTGATGTTATTGTCAAGGCCGCCTACAAAGATACCCAAAATCGTCCCAAAAGTAACAAAAATCGTCCCAAAAGTAACAGAAATCGCTCCGAAAGTAAAGAAATCGTTCCGAAAGTGAAAAAAATAATCGTCCCGAAAATAGCTACTTTCGGTACGATGTGTGTAAAGTGACACTTTTGATTTAATAAATCATACAGAAAGTTTTATTTTCAGGACGGCAGAAAATAATTATCTGCGTTTTCAGGAAATTTTAAAAGTTCTATACGGTGGCAATTGTTTTTATATTTTTTCCGGCCGTATAAATATTTTTCAATTTCTAAAATCTTACAATTTGTTTGCAAGGATTATCTTGAAATCTAAGAATAGAAGTGTTTGCAGATTGTTGCAGAAAAATAATTATGACTGCGTTTTCAGGAAATTTTAAAAGTTCCAAGTCGATGGCTATTCTTTTTATAATTTTTTCAGGCCGTATAAATATTTTAAAATTTCTAAAATCTTGTTTGCAATGATTATCTTAAAATCCAAGGATATAGTGTTTGCAGATTTGTTGCAGAAAAATAATTATCACTGCGTTTTCAGAAAATTTTAAAAGTTAGAAGTTGATGGCCATTGTTTTTATAATTTTTTAGGCCGTATAAATATTTTAAAATTTCTAAAATCTTACACTCAGTTTGCAACGATTATTTTGAAATCTAAGGACAAAATGTTTGGTAGATTTTTGCAGAAAAATAATTATGACTGCGTTTTGAGAAAATTTTAAATCCGTAAATATTTGTGATTGTGGAATTTAAAAATTCTAAAACTCCGAAACTTCACAAGTCAGATTCTTTGGAAATTTCTAAAACTTCGAAACTTCGATACTTCGAATCTTGGATAATTCGAAAACGTTTTTTTTTATTACAACCCGTCTCTTTGTTGAGTTATAAATTATAATAATGTAAACTTCTGGTGATAAGCTATTCAGTCGAGGAACCAGTGGCACAGATGAACAATGGATGTGATGCACAGGTTGGGACATACACAATATCATCAACTAATGGACTAAGCAAGGAATTTGTGGCTCCAATAATTTTATCGCACCAATGGTGACGTGTAGACTATTTTTTTTTTCTGTAAATTATTAATGGGCTCCAACGAAAAGGGTAGTATCCCCTTAACACATTCACCACTGATCACGCACCATTTGCGTGCTATTGGTTTTAACCCGAAGGCCGACCACGCACCAGTTGCGTGGTACGTTCTTTGACATTAAACCTTACAGACACAAGTCGGCTTGACTGGTAATCAGTTCATCTGACACAGGCAGTGAACGTGTTAGGATTGTACAGAACGCAGTAACTTTCACTTGTGGTTACAGCAAATATAACATTTGCAGATTTCTTGAATAGCTTCTTTAATCTTCTTTATTAAATTAAAAATTGTACTTAACTTAATTTTACCAAGTTTTTTGAAAGGAAAAGAAAACGCAGATTTTAATACTATGCAATTATTTAGCGTTCGCAGCAATCTTCGTGATTATTAAATAATCTTTACTTTTAGTTTATTTCCTATAAAAAATAGAACTCTATCCACGATATCAAAATTGGTCTGCAGATTTACATTGTATTAAGTTCTATGCGCGCTGAAAGTAAACGTGTCACGCTTCTTTACACGTTACTATGGTGCTAATAACGCAAATGTCAAATGTTATGGTTGTCATGACATTGCGACGACAAGCATGTTTTGATGGGCAAAAAATAAACAGGATGAACTATTAAGACACCTCTCTTGATTACCGCTCCATTGTAGTCTTTTTTATGTCTGTTAAACCAGTTCTAACCCCCCAGCACGTTCTAGACACGAGGATGCATTATTAAGAACAGATGATGGCTCAAGACCAGTAGCGCGCGTGTTCAACCCTATCTATTTATCCACTCAATACACACACGCATCCTTCATTTTTTTGTCTCCGATATTTTATTGCCCCCTCGGTCGTGTGGCCGCATTTTAAATGCACGTGACAAACATAAAACACCTTTGATTTTTTCCACTGTGTCGTAAACGAAGTTATTAGCGAATCGAGTTTATGGCTTTTTTGTATAAATTAAACGGCCCACCATAAAAGCCCTCCTTTAGTATTCATACCGTTGTAGGTGTTAGATATCCTTTCATATCCTAAGTCCACTTTCGGAGCTTAGGATTTCTAGTCACGGTCAACACAGAAGGCTTTCGCATTTGCATATGTTTAAAATGTGGTCGCGGCGAGGCACAAAGGACGCCACGAACTCGCGATTATTTATCATGAAAAACTGGTGAGGGAAGGGAAATCTGGAAACATCTTGTATAATTCGATCCCCGGGCGGAGTGTTGCGGCTTTTTGTATATAAAAGAAGGTGATTTTTTCGCGGAATGGGGGTGCGGACTAACTGGCCCCGTTGAATGCATGATATAGCTTTGGACACCGCACAAAGAAGCGGGGCTTAAAAATTTGAATATCGCGGTCATTTCGCCCTTATCGTCGCATTAAGGAAATAATCTATAGAAGGATTTGACGGATGGCCCTTTAGATGCTGTGAATTATTACCCTTTTCTTATTTTAAATGCACTCGCTTATACTTTATGGTGCAATTGTGGTACGTATAAATAATGCTGGAGATTATTTTTTTTGCAATATCTCATTTTTTACTCCATATTGTTGCCGTGACAACAGAAATATAATTATCCTTCGCTTGATCAGGAACGAATTCATTTTTGTCAAGCTTCTTTATTCCAGGATCGTTTCGATGTTTACATCAAACAATCATCCTGGCTCCGTCTTGTTGAAACAAAGCCTTCTCAACTCCCGGCAAACTTTTTAATAGTATCACTTAACTTAATCATCGAATTATCTCCTTGAAAAAGCTTGCTGAAACTACTGCTTTTTTAAATCGAATTATCTCCTTGAAAAAGCTTGTAGAAACTACTCCTTTTTTAAATCAAATTATCTCCTTAAAAAAACTTGTTGAAACTTCTCTGACACCTATACCAATTACCCCTATCTGCCACCATATTACTCCCTTCTTAAAAAGGAGGTCCCCATGTTAAGATTGCACACAACGCGGCGATTTTATTGAAACTTTTTAAAATCGATGAAATTTCAGTAAGGAGAACTTAGGGCTTTATCTCTCTTCGGTCCTGACTTTTTGTTCATTGCTAAGTCCGTTAATAGAACTTATAAAAATTGATGGAACTTCAGTAAGGTGCTTATTGTAAGAAATACGCCTTCGGCGACTCCCCGTCTTTACTTTTTGTATTTTATTTGTGCTTTCGTAAAGTGCGTATTCAAACTATTGAAAATTGATTGAAGCTTTGCTTATTGAAGGAAATATGCCTTCGTCGCGCCTCCGTCTTTACTTTTTTATATTTTGTTTGTCAAGTGCAATTGAAAAATAATGGAACTACAGTAAGATAAGCTTCATCGCCATTCGGTGCTCAGAAGTGCGTTAGTAGAACTTTTAAAAGTTGATGAAACCTTTACTTACTGGAAGAAATTGAGTTTTTGTTCGTTCTTTTCTAAAGTGCTTTAGTAGAACTTTTAAAAATTGATCGAACCTTTACTTACTGAAAGAAATAGATCATCATCGTTTCTCGAGCCGGTTGAAACAAGAAGATTTTATTAACTAGTAACTGCAAAACTACTTGCGTAAGGGTCACGAATGGGTTGCAATATTTAATAACTTGTTTATTTTTTGCTGAAAATTTACAAAAATATAGTATTATGCACAGTAGACATGGTCAAAATGCCTCTTTTTTGTGAGTAGATTCATCGTGAAGAGTCGACAAAAGAGTGGATTCTTGAAGTAACTCATGACTCTGTTGAAAAATTAAAAAGTATGTCTGGGAAAAAGGTCCTCACTTCGAAAATTTTGCAATTAACCCCTAAAACCTCAACAATCTTCGATTTTACCACGAAAACAAAATTTCATTACTCACAATGAGTGAGAACTAATAAACTGACTTATGAGTTACCAATCTCTAATGTACAGTAAATAGAGAAAATAAATTATACTACGTCTGAAAAAAAATATCTGTGTCGGTCATTTTCTGATTGGCATAAACGTGTTTTTCCAAAAGTTGACCTTGGCCTGACTTTGCTGACGCTTTCCACGATGACCCAAATACCGCCACTGACTGCGACTTTTTGTCCGAAACATTTTTTTTCAAAAATTCATTAAATTTTCGACCAGTTCCAGGTCTGGGTGGGACATCCTCAATAGTGCGGTTATCATAGCGCCATTTTGTTTTAACGCAAAGGTAGGGGCTATAACTTTCAGAACGTCTTATTGGCATCACCTACAATATTTTTGCATGGAGCTTGAATCGAAAACAGTGAATCTCCTGGGAACCTTCCCTTGTAAGACAGTTCCATAGCGATACAGTGCTTCAATTTCGATTATAATAGTATTCTTATATCGTTGCAGTGTTTACAGTTAGTTGACATAAACTTTCCCTTAATAACCCTCCAGGAAATAATCTGAAGTAGTTATATCTGTAGAACTCGAAGGTCAGTACTTATGCTTCCTTCAAAAATCTGTCGAGCAGTTGAATTGGGGCTCTTTTAGTGTCCCACTGAAACCATATGCCAGGTCTTTTTATCTGTTCATAGATCAGTATCTATCGAATTTAACAGTAGCAGCCTTTCCATTATCGCCATAGAAAAATAAGGTCCGATCACTGCCACACCAGTCTGGTCTCCTTTAGTGAATTGTGCTAGAATTTTCGTTACCCCAATTTGTGCAGTTTTGTTTATTAATAAAGCCACTAAGATAAGAAAATGCTTCATCTGTCATTATTAGCTTCTGCATAAATTCAGGATCATCTTTTGCGAATTATTGAAATCAAACTGCATATTGCAACCTGTGGATATAATCTGGTGGGTTCAAATATTCCACTACCTGAATTTTACAGTGAACAAAACCGAACATAGGATTTTCAATGTTAATTTCTTTATAATCACAAACACGCGGTAGTGGCAGATGACCAAACAGTCAACGCTAAATTTCACAATTTAATTGTGAAAAAAAATCTTTATTTTGGAATATTATCTTTCCTGGTGATTTTAGAGGAAACATGTAAATACATTTTTCTACGTCCGTTATAAAATGTACAGTTTTTTTCATTAATTTGGGTTCATAAAATATGTGATTCCTGAACCCTTCAAGTAGCGTGAAAAAAAGTGCCATAACGGTTCATTTTTTCACTCTTTTGCGTGAAAAAAAGTGCCGTAGCGGTTCATTTTTTAACGCAACTAAAAAATTGTTTGCGCAAAGTGTGTCATGAACGCTTCGCAACACGCCGCGAGTTCCGCCGATAAATATCAAACATTCGTTTCCGATCAAGACAACTTGATGATTATTATTATTTTCTTTATTTAAAACAAGTATTATTACTTATAAAAATTGATAAAGGTTTTATCAAATTTATAAATTTATTTAAAGTTACGGACGTAGAAAAATTTTTGTATGAAACTCGAGAGTAAAGCTACTTTTTTTCACTTGTAGGAATTGCCGCACTCGCCTTCGGCTCATGCGGCAATCTTTCCTACTCGTGAAAAAAAATATTACTTTACTCTCTTGTTGCATAAATAACTATTTTTGTAAAGTAAAAATTTCTGCATCCGGTTATTTATTTTTTTGCATTCATAAAAACTAAAAAAAAAAATTAAATAAAAATGATAATTTTCACGAAAATAATGGTTGCCATGAAATTTAAAAAAATGGTGCGTAGTTGTTATGTTTGGTTTTCATGAATAAAAATAGAAATAATAGCATGAATCCATGCAGAACATTTAATGGCAAACACATCCCACACTTCACGAAAACTTCCACCACTTCACAATTTGCACTTTTTCTCGAATACAACACATTTTTAACGGAAAAATTTGTAAACAACTATGAAGAATTTAATCAATTTGGCAGAAGCCAACAGATCAACAGCGCATATTTTTTTTATTTCATGGCAACCATTATTTTCGTGAAAATTATCTTTTTTTTGAGTTTTTATAAATGCAAAAAAATAAATAATATCATCACTGCATTACTCTACAATAGTTATTTGTATGGTAAGAGCGCAAAGTGATACATTGCCGCTTGAGAGAGGAGAAGACAACCTCTCGAAAGTGGCAATGAGCTTTGCGCTCGCACTATACATAAAATTTTTTCTACGAACGCTTTGAAAAAGAAACATAAATATAATTAAATATAAAAAGCAATAATACATACAGACTGTACCGTGGTTAGCCATGGAATGTCGTATCCATGGTAACGGGTCAATAAAAATTGTGCAAAGTGATGTTTAGATAGTTGTTGTGAATACTTTGCCGCGCGTTGCTATAGGCAACGCGCGGAAAAGTACTTTGTCGCTCGCTCCTCGGGAAACGTCTACTTTGCGTTGACAAACGCAAGCGCAAACGCCTTCTTTTTATATCGGTCGTAGAAAAAATGTATTTACATGTTTCCTCTAAAATGATCAGGAACAATAATATTCTAATACAAGGAAATTAACATTGAACATCCCATGTTCCGTTTTGTTCCACTACACCCTGTATATGGAAATATATTCTTAAAAAGCACAAAATATTTACAAATAAAACTACACATAAGCCTTATTTGACAATCCGAAGAACTGAAAAGCTTTAGGTAAAATTTCATACACTTTAACCGGTTTTGGTTGTTTCCCGATAATTCTTTAAATATGAAAAAGTATTTTTACAAATATTGAAGGCAACAAAAGTTTTGATATTTGAAACGAAAATTAAAACTTACAATTTTTGTAGGGGGGCCGCGGTGGCCTTGTGAGTAGAGCTTCTGCTCATGGGCCTCGTGGTCGTGGGTTCGAATCCCATCCGTGCGGTCACTTTTTCGGAACGAAGAAGTGTATGTCCCATTCATTATAAAAATGAAATTATTAAAATGTTATTATCGTTAGTGGCCGAATAGTACATGCTTATGCCAATTCCAAATCATCCGCACTTCCTCAACCCGAATTACCGTCAACCATCCTTGCTTAAAAAAATTTTTTTTTTTTTGTTTTTCTATTAATAGAATATCATGACCGTTATCAAATTTGCATAAACAATAATCTTGAGAATACTAAAATTTGTGATTAATAACGAATAAGGGTTTTTCAAAATCCTACTAGTTTTAAAGATAATACTAAAACCCTATTATTATTATTATATGGAAGAAAATATGTTCCGTTACGAAATAGATTTTAATTTAATTAATTTTTAGTAGAATTCGCTATGCGATAGGCAACTTCACATGCACTTTCTTCATTGTCTTCAACTGCAAAGAAATTAAACAACGTTATTATGTATTATTTTTATTTTAATACCTTCAATTGGTTTTGATGTATTCGTGAATTATAAAACCTCGAAGAATTCTGCCAAATTCAAACAAACAATCGAAAAATAACAAAATCTCGATTTTTCAGGCTTGGAGACCTGGAATTTGTTGTGATTTTCACGTTTTAGATTAACGTTCCAAGAAAATAGCTTAATACATTTTTGAATTGCACTAAATTGTATCAAAAAGCATTTACAGTTGAGCAATTTCAAAAAATTGAAATCATAATTTTAGAGGCATGACTTGAAAAAATTGGGATTTTAAAATTTAATTTACTAGGCAGTTTTTGTATTCGGTACTTGATACTAAATTGGTTACATTTTAATATTTGAATCATTAAAATCCGACGAGTTCAACGGTTATACAGATCGGTACAAATAAAAAGAAATCTTACAAATTCCTCTATCTCTGCAATATCTGGTATTTCATCAGAATAGAAAATCTGATTGCCACTGAGAGTTCGTATGGCTTTAAGTTTTTATATTTAAAAACTACCGCGAAGGATAATAAAAACAGGATTTTTTCAATGATGCATTTAAAATCTGTCAATAATACGAGGGGCGTTTAAAAAGTCCGTGCAAAAATAAAAACTACTAACGTGTTTGGGGTAAACCTTTTTTTATTTTTCGACATAATCTTCTTTTAGGCTTATACACTTTGTCCAACGATGTTCTAGTTTGTTGATCCCTTCCGAATAATATGATTTGTCCATGTCTGCAAAATATCCATTAGTGTCTGCAATCACCTCCTCGTTTGAATAGAATCTTTGGCCCGCCAGTCATTTCTTCAAATTGGGGAACAAATAGTAGTCCGAGGGAGCCAAGTCTGGAGAATAGGGGGGATGTGAAACGAGTTGGAATCCTATTTCCTGTAATTTTGCGACCACAACTGCTGAGGTGTGTGCTAGTGATGGAAAAGGACTTTCTTGTGGGCCAATCGCGGGCGTTTTTCTTGCAGCTCGAGATGCCCACAGCGCTAGCAATCTCACGCACCTTAACTCTTCTGTCATCCATCACCATATCATGGATTTGATGAATGATTTCTGGAGTCGTAACCTCCACAGGCCGTCCTGAACGTTCAGCGACACTATGGACAGTCCGAAAATTTTGAAACCACTTATAAACTGTTCTAATGCAGAGTCACCATAATGTTTATCAAGCTTCTCTTTAGTCTCCTGAGGCGTTTTGCCTTACATAAAGTAATGTTTAATCACCACACGAAATTCTTTTTCGTCCATTTCTTGAAAATCACTCGATTTCCTTGATTCACACGAATGCCAAACACAAAGAAATAGGCCAATATGGCTGAAACTTGGTGTGCGTTCATTCAAGAGATGCTACTAACTATAGATAACCTCGATATGCGCCGGACTTTGCACGGACTTTTCAAACCACCCTCGTATATTGGGTATATTATAGAATATTAGAAGAATATATGAGAATAACTAAACGCATTCAACAAATTAGAGTTTGCAGTTCTTTATAAGTTTTTCATTCCCTACTACTGTTATTATTAATATAAATTTAATGTAACTATTATTTCATAGACCAAAATTGACAAAATATAAAAAATAAAATTTTCGATAAACAATCACTTTATGAAGGGTATTAAAAAATATGTTCATTTTGTTACCTTCAATTTTTATTATTTTAAAGTTCTTGTAATATTTTTCATATTTAAAAAATGATTGAAAAAAGTACCTGATCAAACTTTAAATTTCAAGATTGACTTTGTCAGTATCAATAGTTACTTTGAAATTTAGGAACTGAAAAAAGCCATTCGACTTTTTGTTTATGACCAGTTATGACTATTTTTGTCGATCTCACGATAGCAAAACTGTAAATCGTTTGGGCGCAAGAGGACTAAACATGTATGATCCGTTAGAATTTATTTTCTCTAGATTTTGCTTATTAAAGGTGAGTCTAAAATATGCATACACTTGATTTTAGATTTTATTGTTTCACACTATTTTCTGTCTTCCAAAGTAAAGTATTGGAGAAATTTTAAATTTTGTTCTTTTATAAAATTGATCACTTTGACGTGGCTTAACGAAATTGTACACACTTGGTCTCGTTAAAAAAATGGCTCTTTGGCCCTATTTTGTTGAATATTTATTTGGTCACTACAATTAAACTTTTCTCAAAAAATAATAATTGGAAAGATATTTGATTTTTTATACTAGTTTTAAATAATACGACTTATTGCCAAAAACATTTTGTAGCTTAAATAAAATGACATCGATGGGTAGTGGGTAGGTCCTATGCCACAAGAACCAAAAAAAAGAGGATTTATTAAATATAATGAATAAAGTTTATCAATAAATGTATTCTCTCTCTCTCTCTAAATATAAAAGACATAAATAATTGAAGAGTGGAAATTCAAAAGAGTGTAAGTGCCAAAAAAAAAATTAAATTGAAAGATTATAAACATATGTGGGGCCGCGGTGGTCTAGTGGGTAGAGGTCCGGCATCTCGACCCCGTTGGTGCGGGTTCGAGTCCCGTCCGGACGGTCACTTTTTCAACACGAAAAATGGCCGTACGGGTCCCTGGGTGTCAAGTGTTTGTCCCCTTTTCATTTAAATATGAATATTATTTCTATAAATTGGTTGTGGCTGAATGCCCTAGCTGGCTAAGCCAAGTCCCCATCATCCTCGATTCCCTAACCCGAACTCCTGTCGATCATCTCTCCTTTAAAAAAAAAAAAATATGAGTAGAACATAAAATAAACTTAAAATCTTTTTTGAAATAATTTTATTGTGTAAAGAAAACACGATCAACTGAACTTCGTATATTGTTATACATCAAAAAAAAAACCGACATGAAAAAACTAACCTCAACACGACAATCGCTAGAAGGTCCAAAGTGTCAAGTATAACAAAACGTAAAAATGATCTATGACCAAAGAAACGTTTTGTTCTTCCTATGAGATGTTCATTAAACTGATTATATTTCTATGAAATCATCTCTTCTAGATTCTTTAGGCGAAATACGGGTTGTGAAGTCGAGGTCGGAAACTACTGCTACTGAAATGTCAGTCGACCTTTTTCCTTTTTTAGAACATTACAAGTGGTCATTTGATCGAGATCGGGAATGGTCTTTTTGGTTTCTAGCTGTCCTTGTTCAATTTTTACTCCAGGCTACTTGATAAATTTGTAGTTTAGTCTCATTTAGAATCTCTACTGCCGTGCTTTGAAAATCGTTGAAACAATAATAATAATACCCTTTATTGCCCAACAGGATATATCCCATTACAAGATCAAAATAATTAATATTGTTCAATGAATTAATAAGTTCTAACTAGATTAATACATTTTTTCTTTGCATATGGACTACATTAGAAGGTCTCTGATGGCATGCCTCTACTATGATCTTTCCTATATTTTTGGGGGTGTATTCTACGGCGCGGTTTCTTCTTTCAATTTGGGCAAAATCGCTACCGCAAGCGAGACACGAATAGCCACTTATCAGAAACTTTTGCTCAACCTTTTCGTAGAAACTTAGTACATGAACATTAAAATCATGAGATTCTTGTTTTGCTCTATACAGATGCCACTCCAGATCACCAGATTTTTCTTTTAGGAACATTTGGATGGGAGATGACTTTTAGCAGAGAAGACGCTATTTTATGTCCTGTAACATTGTTATTTATGAACAAATTAGGTTCATTTTCGTGTCATTTGAAAGACAAAAGTGTACGCTACAAAATAGAATTTGTAAAATTTGTACAAATGTGCAATACAATATTTTTTTATTGCAAAATATATGCAAATTTCAGAAATTAGGCCAGAAGTTTCACCACCTTGAATTTTTTTCCGTAATGGTAATAATCCATTTTTTTACAAAAATCTGTGACATAAGGGCAGCGAGACTTTTTAATGTTGAGTGATTTGAAATAAAAAGAGCCCTGTATGTATTTTGGGAAAGAATTAATTTATACAAGCCTTAGTCTCTGTGGTTGGTTGGATTGTAGGATACGGCCCACCCACCATCGACCGGTTTTATTAAAACTAGGCTAAAAACACTGTTTTTTGTACATCTAATAAATCGATATCAAAATTTCATTCAACCAAAATAATTTATTTGTTAAGGAAAAATACAGTAGACTGGTAAGCTGTATCACTTTTGAACTAAGAGTGTTTGTGTGTGCGTTTTAAATGTATTTTTTTTTAAATCTCATTTTGTATTGAGCCTAGTGTATCATTATCTTCTAGAGTTGAAATTCTACCAGTCACGGCTCGCGGGATAACTCATGGTACGGTCGAGGTAGCAGAGGTGGTAATACAGATAGGTGCGGTCACGCCGCCAACCTTCTCTGCAAACAACCCTACCTATCTGCATTGCCACCTCTGCTACCTCGGCCGTACCATGAGCAACCCCGCGAGCCGTCACTGAATTCTACAACTTTTTGATACCCTCGTAAATTGCCAAATAGTGATTTTAATATAGATATAAAATACTTCGTGAATAAGTCAAGTTACATTTTTAGTTTGAAAATGAATATACTTAAAAAAATAATTGTGACCAAAAGTACAAGTTGACTTAATAATAAATTCAAAAAAATTGGAAACATTATGTGGAAGTAAAATAGTTCATCCTTAGCACAAAACCATTTTCTGTTGCTGCGGAATTTCAGTCTGAGGGAGTAAAACCAGTTTTTTTTAAGCAAATTTCTCCTAAAGTACAAGACAAAAGAAAAAATGAGTTATTTAAAAGTTGTAGAGTATTTTATTGTCTTTGCTGCAAGGTATTCAGATTTTTCCGAAATGAAATTTTTTTAGGGGGAGGAGGAGGGCGGGCTAAATATTTCCTTTTCGTAAAATCTGAATATACCGTAGCAAAGGGAATAAAATACTCTACACCTTTTATATAAACCATTTTTTCATATGTGTTTACTTTAGAAGAAATTTGCTAAAAAAAAACATTCATCACTGAAATTCCGCAGAAACAGAAAACGGTTTTGTGCTACGGATGAACTACTTTACTTCCACACAATGTTTCAGTTTTTTTTTTTAATTTACGGGTTCCCTATGTTCCTTTGTAAGCCAACTTCCTCTCCTCAACCTAAATTATCGTCAATCGTCCTGCAAAAAATACATATTTTGGCAACCCGATATACACGTCGGTAACAAAAAGTACATAACTTCACATTAGAAGTCTTGTTTCCTTAACCCTCTCTTTCCCGCAGATCCCAAATGGCGCTGTTTTTTATCAGGTCCCCGTAATCTGTGTTTTGATTTTTTTGGTACCAGGACTCCATATGAAGTCAAAGTTTTCTTTTCTGGAAAAATACTGAAACACTTTTTTATTTAATTTTCCTGTTTTTAAATCAAGAATTTCACAAAAAAAAACATTTATTTTTATTTCCTAAAATTCATTTGAGAAAGGTTCACACGAATTCCCGTCTCGATAGACAGGTCAATACCTTTCTAAAAAAATGTTGACAACCCTATGTACACTTTGATAGCTAAAGGCAAACAACTTCAAATCTGATGATTGTAATAACGCTTGAACCACTTGTTTTATCGCCGGGCAGTATTATAATAATAATATTCTTCAAATACCATAACTTATTTTGTGTCAGGTTTTCTCATTAATTGCACCACGGTGGGTTTAGACAAACAACAACTATTCCGGACTCGCATCGGTTGCACAACACTCTGAATTATAAGGGCTGCTACTTATTTTCTTTCGCTGGTAAATTGCGTGCCGGGATGCAGTGGATTTCTAGTGAATCATGTTACCTATAAATTAACTAGGATGGGTAATGGGACGGTGCAATAAGCTAACTTGTTGGTGGTCAGAGCTGACCCTTAACCTATGCGTGTCTTGCCATTACCTGATTTATGGACGACCTGTCCTGTTATTTACCCACAGTTGCATCTCCGGCTTCATTAGCGCCACATCGGAATTGTAAACCAGACATGTTGATGATGGAAAAAACGGATTACATAAATATCAAACTAATTAAGAACAATGTTCTGTGTTGCTTTCATTTCAAAGAATTATCTCGGGAAAATCACACATCGTTAGTCAATGGGAGAAAATCTCTATTCAAAGCCTCACTGGTAAACATTGGTTGGATTATGATCACAAGGGCCTCCGGTTCGATCCCGAACTATATATTTAGTCCGTGGTCGACTCGAGAGTTTAAAAATTGTTACATTGGTCCGATTACGATCAGAAGGGCCTCCGATTCGATTCCGAACTATAATGATAACCAGTTAAAAAATGGATGAATATATCACTGGATATAATGATGATAATAAAATTGACACATAATCAGGCGTGTTTTTGTAATGTTTTAAATTTATAGTAATTTATTTACATTTTTAAACCAACCGCGGGAATGCAAAACTTGGAATTTCTAAAATTTTGCACTCGCGGTGTCAGAAAACACGGTCATTTTTATGAATTTTTTTTTGTAGCCTGGTTTAAATCTTTTTTGACAATTCCTTTTTTATTCGATTAGTACACATTTCAAGTTATAACAATATTTTTGACATCACAACATAGTCATAAACAAGCGAGTTTGAAGTATTTTCGCAAAAGGCCAACAAAAAAAGACCTCATGCGGTGCCAATCGCCATTTTGGATTGAATCATCTCAGATCAAAGAACCGACGGGAATCTTCAATAAATTGCATTGATGTGTGCTGAATCGGAGCTTTTTGTAACATTTATATTTTTAACAAAATGGCAGACTGTTAAACAAAACATATTTTTTGGCGAAACTGTATAAAAAAAATAATTAACAGAATGAAAAAATCACCGATCCAGCACACATCAATCATCGAAAATTACCAAAATTCGAAATTTTCCAAGTTTAGTCGTGTTCTTGATTTTTAAAAATTGAACGTGAAAATTTAGAGAATTTATTTTATTTTAAGAAATTATTAAGAAAGATCCAATGTTGAGTTGGAAATTGCCAAAATCCGAAATTCTCCAGATTCAAAGTCAAAAATAGAGTTTTTGATTTTGCAAAATTGCCTAACCTTAGAACTCGTTATTTGTTATTGATTATTTGAATGCCAAAATTTCGAGAATTTCATATTCATATCAAGACAATGAGAATTGCCAAAATCTGAAATTTTCCAAGTTCATGGTAAAAAAATCGTGTTTCTGATTTAAGAAAAAAAGCTGAGTTATTGATTTTTGATTTTAATGATTTATTTGTTAAAATGTAAACAATTTATTTTATTTTAAAAAGTATTAAGAAATTTTCATAATTATTAACGAAAACTGCCAAAACCCTCCAATTACAAAGGCAACAAATTCGCGTTTTCTGTTTTTGTTGAAAGCATTTTTTGATCATGATAAGATATACCCCAAAATGTAGAGAATGTAGTGTGTTTTAAGAAAGTATATATAAAAAATATTCATGTCAAAGTACGAAAATTGACGTCCGAAATTCCGAAATTTTTCAAGACCAACATCAACAAAATCGCGTTTTTGATTTTGAAAAATTGCTTAACTTCCGAACGCGTTATTTTATTTTGAAGATTTAAATGCCAAAATATAGCGAGTTTAGTGCACTTAAAAAAGTATTAGGAAATGTTCATGTCCACTTACAAAATTTGCTAAAATCCGGGTTTTTCAACTTTGCGCTTTAGATTTTTAAAAATTGCCAAGGTGTTGACGCATGTTTTGATTACGATATTTTATATGTTAAAATGTAGAGAATTTACAGTGGTATTAAATATATTTATATAGAGAATGAAAATTGGTAAAATCCGAAATTTTTCGAGCTCAAAATCAGCAAAATTAAGTTTTTTTATTTAAAAAAAATGTTTGACTTGCAAACACGGTATTTAATTTTGATGATTTAAATGGCAAAATGTCAAGAATTTATTGTGTTTAAAAAAATATTCAGAATCATGTCGAGTCAATGAAAATTGCCAACATGCGAAATTTTCCAATTCGTTTTCAATTTTAAAAAATTGCAGAGTTTTTAAGCCCATTTTTCTATTATGATATTTTATATGTAAAAAGTAAAGCATTTGGTATGTTTTAAATGGTACTAAAAATATTCATGTCTAGACAATGGAAATTGCCAAAATCCGAAATTTTTCAAGTTCAAAATTAACAAAATGAAGTTTTTGGTTTTGATAATTTATTTAACTCACGAACGCGTTATTTGATTTTGATGGTTCGATTTCCAAAATGTAGCGAATTTTGTCACTTTCTCAGTCGCTTTCCATTAAAAAAACTTTTAGGTACACTTTTCTAGAAAACTACTGGAGCGATTTCTTTGAAATTTTGTACACATGTTCTTATCTGCAAAATAAGTATTTATGGCTAAGCAATTAAACAAAAATTAATTGGATTCAGAATTATGACATGAAAAAAAAACATGAAAATTTTTCCAGTTCTTTTTATTTTTAAAAATCCCGCCACTCAGCACATGGAAATATTCTCAGCCATAAAGGTGGGTATCGATACCACCTTTAAAATAAAACAAAAACAATCATGTTTATCAGTGGCGGCTCGTGGAGTATGTTGACGGTAGAGCCACTTCTTCAATACACCCCCCCCTCACTTTTTGTAAAAACAAAGAACGATTTATCTTCCTAGACCAAAGTAAGAATTAATTAAAAATTTTTGCTTAGCTTAAAACCACAGTGCCATGACTCCTTGGCTCTATATAACGAGCAGCCCCTGACAGCGATTACTTTCTATTTGAAACACATTGTATAAACTAATCAATAATAAAGCTTTTGCATTGCTTACAATTGACTTTCCATTTTTTGTTTGTTTTTAATTTTTGAATGGATGAAAATCAGGATTGGTGTGGAAAAGAAACAGAAATTAAATTCACCCTTCAGATGTTGTTCAATTGTTTGTTTTTCTCGGATAACCCTTGAACCAGCGGCGGCTCGTGGATGTTCGGCGAGGAGGCCACGGAAGAAAATTTGACCAAAATAGCAGAGGAATATTTGCTTCCTCTATAAGAGAAAGTGGTGCAGCACGAGCCTCCTCTACAAAGATCCACGAGCCGCCGCTGCCTTGAACAAATGATGAATGAAGTCTAGTATTGTACTTAGCAAATAAGTTTAGATCAGATAAAAAAAAAACTAGATTATACATTTAATTGTTTGATGCAAAAAATCCAAAATTCCTGCAAATATTTGAAAATTAAATAATTCTCTAACATAAATCCCGCAGACTATATTTTCCAAATAAATATCAAAGTAAATTAATTTTATCTAAAAATAAACCCCATTTTTAAATTAAAACCCACCACGAATATAAAAAAATATAAAAAAATATAAAAAAACTTCGACCACAAAAAAAAATCGCAAAGAAATCACAAATTTTCGGGTAAAAATAAATAATTCAGGTTAAAAAATGTAAAGTGTAGGACAAAAAATCAAAAATTTTGACCAAAACGTCGGGCCTGAAAATCGAAAATGCGGAAATATCGAAAATTTTAACAAACCAATAAAAAATGTGGGCCAAAATAAAGAATTATTGATTTATATGCGAGATTAAAAAAAAAAACTCAGGTCTAAAAATAAAAAATGCAGACCAAGAAATCCAAAATTTCAACAAACGAATCGAATATTTTGGCCAAAAAAATTTAAAAAAATGGAACAGATCTAAAATATCGGCAAAAAATTTAACAAAAACCTGATCCAAAAATGAAAATGCAGACCAAAAATTTGAAAACACAAGCGAAGGAAAAATAATTTGCCACTTTTAACCCCAAAAATAACTCTTTTTACCTTAAAATGAGTTCCGATAAGAAATTCGAAAATAACAGCAAAACATTTTTGAAAGATCGCACAATAAAATCAATAATTCAGGTTAAGAAAATCTAAAATATGGGACAAAAAATAAAACAATTAAGACCAAAAATCTAAAATTCGTGGACCAAAAAAATATGTTTCCTTAACAAACAAATCGAAAGTTGAAATAAGAATAATAAATAAATGTTTATTAACTGGTAACCCCTTTTTTACAACATATACATTAATTACAGGAATGAGATTTAAATTATAATAATTGATTAATTAATAATTTAAATTATAATGTAAATGTGTAGAAACATATAAATTAAATAAATTAAAATTAAATTAGTAGAGAAAAATGAAACAATTAAATGAAATAAAGAAAATTTCGGCCAAAAGACCAAAAATTGAAACCAAAATAATCGAAAATACAAAATATACGCCAAAAAGTAAAAATTTACAATAGGGCCTAAAAAGGTGAAAATTTAACAAAACATCGAAAACGGGCGTAAAGATAAAAATTGCAAACAGAAAAATCAAAAATTCCTTCAAACCAATCAAATATTTTGGTCAAAATAAAGAAAAATTAAAAAAAATTGAAAATACAGAAATATAAAACATGAGACAGAGAATCGCAAAAAACGCAGACAAAAAAATTATTGGCCACTTTCAGCCGCTAAAAATAAGTTCGAAAATAATAGCCAAAAAATAAAAAAAATCACGAAATGAAATCAATAATCCAAGTTAAAAAATCTAAAATTTAGGATAAAAAAATAGACTAAAAATCTAAAATTCTGACAAATAAAAAACAATTATTTTAGAGCAGAAGATAAAAAAATATAAATCATCAATGTTGTCCAAAAAGTTGAAAATTTGGATAAAACATCAAAAACTCGGGCCTAAATATAATAAATGCAGACTAAAAATAAAAAATGCGGACAAAAAAATCGAAAATTTTAAGAAGTTAGGCCAAAATAAAGAAACATTTAGGTCAAAAGATTTAAAAAAAAATCAGAAAGTCGAAAATTTAGACAGTACATCGAAACTCGGGCCTAAAGATAATAAATGCAGACTAAAAAATCGAAAATTTCAACAAACAAAACTCTAAAATACCGGAGAAAAAATGTCGCTTATTAATCAATAATTCAGGTTATAGATATTTTAACCAAAATCAATTCAAAAATTTGGAACTGGAATTAAAAATTCGGCCCGCGAATTACAAAACATTAAAAATTTTAATAATTAATTCGAAAATTTAAGTCAAAATAAAGAATATTTGGGGCAAAAGATCAAAAAATTGAAAATACGGGTCAAAAAGCTACAAATTATAAATACGGCTGGAAAAATAAAAAAATGCGGTCCAAAACGTCGAAGATTTTAACAATTAAATCGAAAATTTAGGTCAAAATAAAGAATATTTAGGGCAAATGAATAAAAATTTAGACTAAAAAAATCGAAAATATATGCTTAATAATAAAAAAATGCAGAATATTTTAGGAAGACAATTGTAAATTAGTTTTGCTCAAAATAATTTTCCAATTTTTTTAAGTGCAAAACATTTTTGAGCTTGAAACTACAGTGCCATGGCTACGTGGCTCTATATAACGAGCCGCCTCTTGATAGCTTTTATAGTTTTGAAGAAAAGTGTACCTGACCTTAAAAACGTAAAGAGTCAAATAACTTAAAAAATAGTCCGTACAAGAGCTCTCTCCCACTTTGCTTACAAATTGCGATCAGTTCTCAACCGGAAAAATGTAAAATATATTTTTTATGTCGAATCACAATCGACGATAAAAGAAAAACGATTATTTTGTTCATTTTTGAGGAAGTGACCCCCTTAATTATTAAAAAAATCTTGTAAAATCAACGCAACTTTTGCAGAGTAACGAACGGGTTGAATGTTCAAATATTTAGGCTATTTTTCACCTGTATTATATTTATTTAATGGATCTACAGATGGGGTTGCCTCACATTTATTTAAAGTTTTTAAAGTTTAGTTTTAAAATCTTCGGAAAGAAATATATTTTTCGGGTATTTTCGAGTTTCTACGTTTTTTCAAAATGTTAAATGCAAAGTAATTGAAGCATAGAGATAATTTTAAAAAATGGTGATGTGGCCATCATGTTACTTTCTCCGACAAGATAATATCATTTATATTTACGCTTTCATGGTTTATTTTCAATTGAAATCATATTTTAAATGTACATCGAGCGTTGCGTACACTCAGATGAAACTGACGTTTAAAACGTCAAAATTATGAAAGATGGAAAAATTATACTTCAAATTCAAAAACTCGGTTTACACAAAAACTAACGAGATTTCGAAAAAAACTTATTCTTTAGAAGTTGTTCATTTTGGCATTCTCTACAATTATTATTCACATAAATTTGCTGTAACTATTATCGTTTCATAATTATAAACCAAAAATTAAAGACACATTAATAATTTTTTTTCTCGAATAGCAATGATTTTATGAAAAATATTTTCAAGGAAAAGATGTTCATTTCTATGTTGTCTTCAATATTAGTTTATATGTTTTTGTGATATTTTTTATATTTAAGAAAATATTGGCAAAAAACAAAAAACAGTTAAGGTAAACACCCACTTCCGGTGTACGAAATTTTACCAAAAGCTTTTCAGTTCTTCGGATTGTCAAGTAAGACTTATGTTGAAAGTTTCATACCAATTGCTTTATTAGTTTTTGAGATACAGCGCACACAGACAGACACACACACACACACACACACACACACACACAGACAGACAGACAGACAGACACACACACACACACACACACACACACACACACACACACACAGACACAAAAAAAATTTTTCCAGAAATTGTTGAAATGGCATCTAGGGACCCCAAAACGGATATTTCCGTAAAAAAAATTTTTGGAAAAAAAATCACGATCACAATACTTTCTCGTACTTCGTAACGGAGAAAGTAAAAATACCACGCCGGGTACTACCCGAAAAATTCAAATCTAGATTTTACTCGTGAAAGCCTTAGATTCTTAAATCCATTAAGTATAAAGCAGATGCTAATTATTTGATTTTTATAAATTGTAATATGCACATCATTGACTAACGGACTTTTAGTTGAGTCTTATAATTAAAATCATAGCTGTTAATTCAGCAAGAATGAAAATTCCCATCAATTTCCGCAAAATCAACCGTCCCCCATTATTCATTCCGTAATGATCCAAACAAGTTTATTTTTAGGGCATAAGCAATTGAACTTTTAACACCGGTACAAGACACATCTCGAATCTTCCGCAGCACCGATGTAAAAGATAATCTTTTAAAAATAGACGTAACCCGCAATATTTATTACCGCCTGCGCCGTAAATCTTCAGACAGTGCTATAGAAATATTCGGTCCGTGATCGACTCGCGAGTTTAAATATTTTTCAATCCGTAAATCGCGATCCGGATTAGATCCATCGGCGGTATTTTTGTAATTCCGATGAGAGTAAGATATTCACCATAAATAATGAGATGCGGGCTCATCAAGCAAGTAAATGAAAAGGCGCGTGCGATAATCACACAATGTCCTATTTGCATAGGTTGTAGGTGTGTTGAGCTGGCCTCTGAGTGGTATTATAATACAAATTACCGGCTACATTCACTTCGTGGTTAGTGTATGCCGTGTGTAGTCGGTTATTGTTATCAAGAGATCGTAAGGAATGTGGGTTATTTATGGGGGTATTTTTATTCGCAGAGTGTAAAATATTTGCGAGTCGCTGCCAAAAACCGGAAGTGGCAACCATATCCGCTTCCCGACCGTCCGGCTCGAGCGGGACAGCGTTTAAGCGAATCGATCTTTGCAAAATTGCCGGGAGAACAATAGCAATCAGAAAGAACCGATGTAACTGGAAAGCCCGTGTCATTATAAGATGTTAAGTTTGACCTCGCAGCAGTGCTCAGTTATCCATGCTTCCTAGCTATTGTCATCGCGTAAGATTGTTAGTCCTCTCACGTACGGCACACCCTCGTGCACATAAATGTCCGAACTATTTTTCATTCCCGATTTTTCACTTTATTATTATTTCGTCGTCGGCGCGAGGGTGTAATGGTGCGACCACATGCGCTCCGATATGACCACTGAAACGGCCGTAGTTTACAGCCAGCCCCCGCATTTCACCATCCTAATCTTAATATTTTGTTCCAGAACCCAGCAACTACGTGTGCTCTACATGCAAGGCTCGTTTGCACTCGGCGTGGCGTCTGGTGCAGCATGTACAACACTCGCATGGCGTGAAGATATATGTGGAGAGCTCCCCCACTAGCAGTAAAGGCAACAGTAACAACCACAGTTCGAGCAGTTCCAGTAGTACTTCCTCCGGATGTTCCTCGGGCGGCGCTCCTCCACCTCCGAGCATGCGGCACCACCTCTTACCACCTCCGGATCTCCACAACCCGTTCAGTGTGGGAGGGTTGTTGCGATTACCGCTCCCTCCACTCAATCACGGTCCAGTTCCTCCGGCGCCGCTGTTTTCGCGCCCAGAGCACCATTTTCGCATGGAGCAGCTCGTCAGCGAGCAGTTCAGGCACCACGGGCTGAACCTCGCGGCCGCCGCAGCGGCCGTCGCCGCGAGCGGTGGGGTCCCTCCGCCGCACCCGAGTTTTCCATCGCCGGCCGAAAGACAACCACCCGTACAAAACGTTTCCTCGCGGGAACGCAACACCCCCAACCAACCCCTAAGTTTAGAACCGCAACTGGATTTTTACTCGCAGCGGTTGAGGCAACTCGCTGGTACCACCAGCCCGGGAGCGGCTCAGGCGAGCTCGCCGTCACCCCGGAAGCACTCACCGCCTTTCGCAAGTCCCTCGCCTTCGCTTCCAGTCAGTACAAGCAACAATACCAGTAATGCTAGTAATAACAATAACAACACCAACAACAATAATAACAACTGCAGCAATAGTGGTGAAAGTAGGCCGGAAAGCGTGTCCCCGCAGACGAAAATCGAGGATGCACCCCAAGCCCTGACAACGACGCCGCGCTCCACCGCGACCCCGGATGGTAAACCGTCATCGCCCAGGAATTCGATTGCCAGCGACGCGGTGCACGCCTGTGATTACTGCGGGAAGAAGTTTCGATATCAAAGCAATTTAGAGGTCCATAGGAGGACGCACACCGGGGAATTACCGTACAAATGCACGGTGTGCGACCACGCATGCGCGCAGAGTTCGAAACTGAAACGTCACATGAAAATCCATCGAACGCCCGAAGATCGGACGAGCAACGCGGGTTCCGTTGAAACCATCGACGGGGAGGAGAGCGAAGAAGAGGAGGATTTGGACGAGGAGGAGGATGATGATGATGAGATCGAACCCGAGGAGGAAGAAGCTGAAGACCTCAGTATCCCTAGTCAAACCCAGTCAAAAAACTCGCAGTCTGCTAGCCTCGTAGGCGAATTAATGGATAAATTCGGACTAAGCAACATCGCGCAGTATAATGAGGCTTATAAACAAGCTCTGCAGGAATCCGGCTCCGCGCTCAAATTACAAATGTCGAGCAAGGACCGCGATAACAACAATAGCACCCTCGCGACGCAGCTAAAAATCCGCGACGATTTCACGAAAGGATTGCTACCCGGACCTCCTCCACAGCCCCTCCCGCTCTTTCCACCTTTCAACGACACGTACGAAGCTAGCAAGCGGTTAAAATTGGACCTGGAGCGCGGGGACTGGTGGCTGCCGGGATTACCACGGGAGAGCAAGGGGTTGCCCGGACCCAGCGCTCTCCTCCCCGGGCCGCTGCTGAAGAAGGAAAGCCGCAGGAACGACACGTGTGAGTTTTGCGGGAAAGTGTTTAAAAATTGTTCGAATTTAACGGTGCACAGGAGGTCGCACACGGGGGAGAAGCCGTACAAATGCGAATTGTGTTCCTACGCGTGTGCACAGAGTTCAAAACTGACACGACACATGAAGACGCACGGACGTATAGGCAAAGATGTTTATAGGTGTAGGTTCTGCGAAATGCCATTCTCAGTACCATCCACGTTAGAAAAACACATGAGAAAGTGTGTCGTGAATCAAGGAAAAGGTCACTTATTATCCACGATGCCGATGCTATCGGGAGATGAAGATTCTTCCACTAGCATCGCGTCGAAAGAGGCCACATGACTCTTTCCGTGGGGTGGAATGCGTCTCCCCCCGCCCCCGCCAAGTCTAACGTACTAGTCGCACAGACAATTAGCGAATTGTGTATTTAAACAGCAAGTGTTTTTAAACAGACTTTTTCGAAACGGACTCAGTTCCGGGATGATTCCTCGTTCAAATGTTTAAAGCTAGAACTTTTTATATACGTAAATAAGTTTTAAGTTTTTTTATATTATTCCAGATGGTATTTATTTCTATCTAACTTTAAATATTTGAACGTGCAACCTGTAAATACGTGATCATCCTCTAGTTATTATTATTAAACTTATTATTATTATTCGTTGTAACTGATACCAAAGCAATGTTTAAAATTTTCGTAACTATTAATTATTGATTTTATACATGTATATTTGTACACCTAATTAGTTCTAAGTTGTTGTGTTGAGACTGAGGGGCCCTAGTGTACTTGCTAAAGGGCCTTTCCTTTGCCCGGTAATGCGGCAAAGGAATGACCCCGTATGCCGTAGTAGGACCTCACTGTACATTCCTGGATCATATCATTGGCCAGTATAGCCTGACTGTAAATACCAGTATTTATTGCCCTAAATGTAGACCTCTGTACAAATTAAATTATTTCCAAAAATAAATGTTTAGTTTGCATAGATTCATGTTTTTCGAGTTAAAAATTTAATGTTGGTGTTAAATTGAGCATTCCCGTACAATCTACGGGACGCACCTAGAAATATTATATACAATAAAACACGTGATTATTCCGAAAGCAAATAAGTACTAGACCCTCCAAGTCAACCCTCTACTACTTGTTTGCTACATGAATTTAGCGAATATTATTGTTCAGGGTCGATTAACATTAGTTTTCTCAACGATACTAGCATATCTATTATACCCAGTAATAAAACAAATACTTCCTATAAACAAAAAATGAGAACACATTTTAATAATGCAATATTGTATAGTATTAAACGAGGACCAGGGTTTCAAGAACGCCTCAATCGGTGCAAGAGCGGATTATCGCAACTGAAAACATTTTCAATGTATTTGTAATTATTGAATGTTAAAAGAATCATGTTATTTCGAATATTTTTTATTTATTTTGAGCAAATGGCTGTAGCACGTTCGTATGGGCCACGAATGAAGAATTGTACTTGTGTTCCTATACAGAACGCCCTATTCAGTGTGTATTAAATTAAATCTATTACAATCAAATCCCTCTAGTATTTTATTTATCTGTTTTATCCCTCTAGTCTTCCTGTGTGCTCGGTTTCACTTTTATTATCTCGTGTTAAATTACATCATCCATAAAGACCAATAGCGTCACTTTAGTCGCATCCATTACTCAAACCGGTGCCGCCGTAAAAACATCAGCAATTTTAATTTATGCTAATTATCGCGTTATAATTTATTAATCCTATTTACGATCGTACTAAATCACCTATTATTTTTTATGACTAAATATTACGACCGCTTAATACCTAACTACGTGAATTATTAGTATTTGTGTCAAGACTTACTATTGAACCTTCGAACAAATACGTGTCTCAGGAAGACTAGAGTGTACATTTTATTATCAGTATAATAAGGGTAAGTATAAAATTTTATTAAAGAAACGAAATTTTAGAAATAATTTAATTTGTACCTAATACATTCGAGATATAATAAGCGCCATCTAATCTCAAATAGCCGTACTTAAAACATAGATTGTAAATATTATTTATACCTATTATTTACATTCATATCAATAGTTAACCAATAATCTATAAGAAATAAGATGCGAACAACTATAATGGGCTACACATATTTTTGAATTGATTAATGATTGAGGCGTTAACGTAATACAACGTGTAACTTCCTTATTGATATCAAACTATTTTGTAGTGACTTAAGTTTCGATTCAAAACTGATAAATTTCTTTTAGTTCTTACGATTAAGAATAATTATTTTCGGACGAGAAGAATAAAATAGCCAGTTCTTCAACGAAACTTAAGGCACTACAAAATAATTCAGAGTGATGTTCTTTATTTCACATTTTGAAATATTCAAAATAATTAAATAATTAAACACGGTTATATTCCTTACTTCACTCGTTTATTTATAACACTAAATGTACATTTCGAACACGATGTGTTCATTTTCAATAGTCAACTCGAAATGTACATTTAGTGTTATAAATAAACGAGTGAAGTAAGGAATATAACTATGTTTAATTATTTAATTACGCAACTTCACATAACTCACAAATACATAATAATTCAAAATAATGTTATTAATTGATGGAAGTAACATCTTCACCTGTTAAACATCGCCTCGTGCCAGAAGATACGAGCACCAAAAATTTTAATGATAAATCGATAGCCCACTGTGGTTGTTTGCGACTGAAATGATCTCGTTTGAATACAAAAAATATTATTTATATATTACTTGTTTTAATCAACATTGTAAATAATTAAAATTAATAAATGCAATGTTTCGTTTTAATTGAATTCAGTTTAGCTAGAAAAATGTTCCTATCATCCCTCCTACTCTCTTTAAACAATATTTAGTATGTGAAGGGTTGCCAGGCCTTCTTTATTTTAAAGATAACCCTTACGTTCAGAGGCGGCTTGTGCTAGAAAATTCTTCCCATCATCCCTCCCAGTTTCTTAGAAATGTATTTAATATATGTAGTGTTGCCAACCTTCATTTCAAAAAAAATCCTTACGTTCATCGGCGGTTCATGCCAGAAAAATCATCCCACCTACTTTCTTTGGCATGTATTTAATATATGTAGGGTTACCAACCCTACTTTATATCAAAGACAGTCCTTACGTTCAGCTATACTCCATTTGCGATATACAGAGAGCTGTGGAATGTGCCGGTGGTCGTTACCAGTGGCGCAGCATAAATTCTGCAATATTATGATTTTAATTATTAATAAAATATCTTTTTCGTATTTTTTTAATATCACGTTAAATAATTAAACTTAAAACATATTTGCATATGTTTATGGTTTCAATTATTTGTAAATAATGGACATAAAAGACAAACTTTATAATTCCCGTTTCGAAAGACGTCTACGTTCATGGGCAAGCCGAGCGATAACTTTTGGTTGAGTGGTACAGAGGCCGGACCATGTGTTTAGCGAACTATCACAAAAAATATATTAGTCCACAACCTATACCCTTGAACACACCGTAGACAGAGCTGCCCATTTAAAATATCATGCAAAAAAAAAAATTATTTTCTATTTCATCGCCACGCTCACCATTTTTAAAGGCACGTACTATTTACATACTTTAAATTCCATAGCTCTCTGTATATATCAAATGGAGTATAGCCACCGCTAGAAAAATCTTTTTACTTTCTATAAACCCTATTTCATATAACTTGTGTCCCGTTTGAAGACGCAAGGAAATTAATAAATGTATTTTTTTTTAAATTTTCTCCCTTCCTTGACTTAAAAGTTCAAAATTAAAATCATTATTCTTTCTTAACATGTTAGAAGCTTTTTGTTCATTTTCTGTTAATTTTTATGCGAAATATCTCTTAATAATAGAATATGCATTTAAGATCCCCTAAATAGTATTTGTTATTAACTATGAGCTTTAATTATTTTACTTCGAAAATTAAGTAAATTCAACTTGAGATATTCTTAACGTGCCATTTCTGATTTATTTGCTATACATCCTTAAAACCGCCCAGTACAAAATCAATTAACAATTCTTAGAATAATTTAAAAAAGTGAAAAGGGTTGAATTAACGATGAGCATATCTTTAGGCAGAGGCACTACCTGTAGTTAGTTTCAAGCTCAGCAAGAATTTTTAATTAAAGCACTTTTTCGCCAGTTTAAATGTTAACTCTTTGAGGGGTAGTGGTACGCGCGTTGTACCACCTTTTAAAATTATATAGTTTGAATATTTCCGTTTTATATTTCACAAGTAGGCGAACTGAGTACTTCTAAACACAGCTGAAAGCTTTATAAAGACCCGCTATTTTATTTTCTAGCCTCGTTTGTTTCACATAAGATTAAACGCGATTTAAATACTGAAAAATTATTGTGTTACAGTTGCCAACTGAAAACTAATTAGAAATAACCTTTCTGGTGAGTACTAATTAATTTTTAAGATAAAAACTTTAAAATATCATAAGTTATTAATATTTTTCTGCTGGTTCGTTATTTTTGCCACCGTTCCTTTAGTCTTTTTTGAATTGTATCTTAATTTTCTAGAAAATATCCTGGAAGGAGGAAATACTCTTTAATTTGGTTGGTACGTCAAGCATGAGCGTCCGCAGAAAATTTTCCAGGGGGGTAGGGGGGGGGGGGGGGCAAAACTTTTGAACAGAAATTTCCAATAAATAACCGTCAAAAAATGACAATTTCAAATTGTCAAACATTCTGCATTTTTGCCCCCGCAAACGGCACTTAAAAAAATTTGCAGCTGTCAAAAATTGTGGATGTTTACTATCAGAAACGGCATATATTGATATTAAAAAGAAGAAAATGACAATTTCGAATTATCAAAAATTTTGCATTTCTGCCACCATAAACTGCACGATTCAACAGTAAATAAAGAAATTAGCAGCTGCCAAAAATTGTGGTTTTTTACAATCAAATTGATATTAAAAAAGAAAATTGCCATTTTTGTATTGTTAAAAATTCTGCATTTTTGCCACCACAAACGGTACGAATCAATGGTAAATAAAGAAATTTGCAGCTTCCAGAAATTGTAGTTTTTTACTATTAAAGACGGCATTTTTTATATTAAAAAAAAGAAAATTTCGTCTGCTAAAAATGACCATTTCAAACTGTCAAAATCTACACACTACAAATGACACGTTCGCAGTAAAAATGAAATTTTCAATTGCTGAAAATAACTATTCAGTACTGCCAAAAATTGCTCAGGCATGACACCGGCAAGTTTCAACAATAAATAGAAAATTTCTAAATGCTAAAATGTTTAAATGTCAAAATTTAAGCATTTCTACTATCACTATCGCCATTTTTCAATATTAAAAAAGGGAAATTTCCAACGGCTAAAAGTAACAATTATAAATTGTCAAAAACTGTTCAATTCAACTAAAAGGCATTTTTCGACAGTAAAAAGATAAATTTTTAACCGTCAAAAATGACAATTTCGAATTGTCAAAACTTCTGCATTTCTGCCACCACAAATGGCACGATTCAACGGTAAATAAAGAAAAATGATGTTTTTTTACTATCAAAGACGGCATTTTTTGATATTAAAAAAGAAGTAAATTTTAACTGCTAAAAATGACAATTTCGAACTGTCAAAAATGGTACTACTATCACAAATGGGAAGGAAATTTTTAATTGCTGAAAATAACTATTTAATACTGTCAAAAATTCCTCATTCCGAAAACGGCACGTTTTGACAATAAAAGAAAATTTCCAAATGCCAAGATTGTTTAACTGTCAAAATTTGAGTATTTCTAGTACCACTATCAGCATTTTTCAATATTAAATAAGGGAAATTTCAAACGGCCTAAAGTAACAATTACAAATTGTCAAAAATTGTGCAATTCTACTGTGAGAAACGGAATTTTTCAATAGTAAAAAGATACTTTTTAACCGTCAAAAATGACAATTTCGAATTGTCAAAAATTTTGCATTTCGGCACGGTTCAGAGGTAAATAAGAAAATTAGCAGCATTGCACATTGACAGTAAAAAGGAAATTTCAATTGCCAAAAATAACTATTTAGGACTGCCAAAAATTGCTCATTACTGAAAACGGTTTCATTTCAACAATAAAAAAAAGAAAAATTTATTAACTGTCAAAATTGGAGCATTTCTACTATCATTATCGGCATTATTCAATATTGAAAAAGGGAAATTTCCAATGGTCAAAAGTAACAATTACAAATTGTCAAAAATTCTGCATTTCTGCCACGACAAACGATATGATTTAACAGTAAATAAAGACATTAGTAGCATCCAAAAATTGTGGATTTTTACAATCAAAAATGGTATTTTTTGATATTAAAAGAAGAAAGAAAATTTCAACTGCCTAAAAAGTGACAACTATCAAAAATTGCACATTTATATCATCACAAATGGCACGTTGGCAGTAAAAAGGAAATTTTCAGCTGCCAAAAATAACAATTTAAAACTGTCAAAAATTGTTAATTTCTACTAAAATGTACAGTAATAATACAGCGAGATCGAATAAAAAAATAATTTTCTTAGTTCCTAAATTTGAAAATATCAATATACGCCACCCAGTTTGACACTTGCCAATAAGTCTAGGAATTTTGGCTCATGGCCAACTTTGACTAACTTTTATTCGATCGCACTGTATTATACGCGTCGGGTGGAACCGTGCCCGCTCGTCGTTGTACGTCAACTTTTTTCGGATTCATTGAACATAACGTGGAACGCACTTTTTGTTATAAATTTTAATTTTGATGTGATTGTTAAAGTATACATTTACCGACTACAGACAAGTTTAGTATATAAAATATTACTTTAATTTAATAAATTCATTTTCTAGGAGGGGGCTGCTGGTCCCCCTTGCCCTCACCTGCGGTCGCCCATGACGTCAAGGCATGAATTTGATCGGGCAGTATAAGATGGTAATGTTGAATCCATACCATTCGATGTCGATTCAGGTAACAAAGAGTTTGATTCCGATGAAAAAGATTTAGTACAAGATCCAATCCATGTTTTCAGTGATTATGATGATCAAAATTAAGGGGATCTCCCTTATTATTATTAATAATAATAATAATAATAAAGTTTATTTACGGTAACCACCTTTATATACATAAAATACAAAATATATAATAACAAAATAAAGTATGTGAAACATTTCAACTTAATGAGTACATCCATTACAAAGAAACAACATATAAATGGTAGAGATCAAAATTGACATAAAAGTTATATAATGCTTAAGTTATATAATATTAAAATCGTGAAAGTAAAGAATACCAAAAATAAATACATATTTCATCATCTAAATTTCAAGTTTCTTTTAAAATGATTAAATGAATTGTCAAATAAATCAAACCAGTCATGGCAATTAAATTCATTTCCAAGTGTAGTTAGCCGAGAAATCGAATTGTTGTGACCAGATAGAGTATTGTAGGTGTTTTGGTAGAAAAGAGTAGTTGATCGAGTCCTTCTATTAGGAGTATGAAACAAAAACATTTTTAAAATATTTGGGGAGTCAATCTTTCCGTGAACCAAACGGTGTAGTAAGCATAAGTCCGCATCAATGCGACGATCCGCCAGTGTCTTCATGCTTAGGACGTCCAATATTGCCTGGTAATCACCTCGAATATGATGACGACCTAGTTTGAACTCCATGCTTCTTAGGTATTTCTTTTGGACAAGTTCAAGTCGCATAATATTGGTGGTAGTAAATGGAGTCCAAATGGGTGAGTTATATTCTAAAATTGATCTAACAAGAGAGCAATATAAAACTTTCAAACTTGCAGCATTCATGTCTTTACTTATGGACCATAGTATTAAAAGACAGGTTAATAAACACTGCATCCGTGACACCCCAAACTATCATGAGAGGACCTCTACGTAGACCATAGACTTTAATTCCCCTTCAGGAGTGCCTTTTTATTTTGTCAAAGGAACGGAAAATGTGACACCGGTAAAATGTGTTGATTTGTTCACCTGAGTTCGTCGACCATTTGGTATATCAAACAAATTTATATGCTGAACAAAAATATCAAAAGGCAAGGTACGAACCAAATGGAAATAGAGGCATTCCTCGCAATTAATTTGTTGAAGGGCATTAAACGTTCTCCGAGCTATCGAGATTATTGGTCAAATGAATCATTCATTTCCTCTGTGATGACATTAAAACAATTTGGATGGTTACTGTCTCACCTACATGCTTTATAAATAGCGCCCAATGATTACGTTGTTGCTAGAACAGTTTGAGCTGTGTTTCCAGCCTAATCAAATTGTTGCTGTGGACGAGTCTATGATAAAATTCAAGAGGCGAAGTTCTCTGAAGCAATATATGCCGAAAAATCCATAAAACGTGGGTATAAAGTGTGAATGCTCGCGTTACTGCCTAAAGTTTGACATTTATATAGGATAAACCCAAGAGACGCAAAAAACTTGAGAGTCGAGTAATTAACCATCTGACGGGGAAGCTCAGAAACAAAAACCTTATTTTATATTTTAACATTTTTTTAATAGTGTTACTCTGTTGGAACATCTTTCGGAAAAAAAATTAATTTGCTGCTGGTACAGTAAATACACCCCGCCAATTTATGCCTTCATAAAAGGCTGATAATTTACTGAAGCGTGGTGATAACCAATTATACACAAGCGACTCAGTGCATCTTTTATCTAACTTTCGTGATCCCAAAAAGTCAACCCAGACGAGAAAAAATGGAAATAATAAATCCTCAACTGCGTGTGGTTTACAACAAGAATATGAATTGTGTGTAAATTCGACCAACATTTAGCTAGCTAGAAAGTAAGAAAAGGCGCAAGAAATGGTAGCACTGAATATTTTTTTATCTTCTAGATTCTAGTGTTATTAATGCGTATTGCATCTACAAGAAATTCGTTAAATTCGTAAAATGAAGTCAAAAGATTGAAGGAGAAGTATAATAGCCTATTAGCTGAAACTTTAGTAAACAAACCACAATCTTCGAGAACACTAACCCAAAAAAGATCAAATTTTAAGTCATTTGTGCCTTGAGTAAGTGGAAGTACAGCACACCTCTTGCTGTTTGTCGCAGAAAATCAAAACAAGTGCATTCGGACTGGTTGTGCTTTATTTGTCAAGTACCGCTATGCCTAAACAAGAAAAAAATCTGATTCCAAGATTTCCATACAAACTCTGTTTAATTTATATATGGGTCACTCCATATCATATTTGGAATTGAAAAATAAAATTGCCTTAAATATGTTTTTGCTTCTAGTTCATAGACAGTAAAAAGAAACAAAATTTTCAGGTAAATTCCATAATTGCTCCAACTATGCATTGGGCAGTCAATCGGAATATTCCTTTTTTTATTTAGGCAACAAATATGCAATAGTTTCTAACAAATAGTTGTTACAACTTTTTTAAGTTTCAAAATATTGATCACAGTCCATAGAATTTCTTATAAAAATTTTGGAGTGGACACTTGAGTAATTCTTAAGATATGATTATTTATAACAAGTTATTCATTCCGAGTACGGTTCGCCACGCTCGAATAAGTTTCCAAGAGTTTTTCATGAAATTGATTTTTGCAGTTCGTGTTAATTTTATGAAAAAAATTGTTATCAGTTTTAAAATTACACTAAATTTTCCATATTTTGACGTTTGAACCATCAAAATCAGACAAAGCATTTGACAGTTATGCAATTAGAAAAAAAATTAAAATTGCAATTTTAAATGTTCTAATTTTGAAAACGTTTTTTAGTTTGTGTTAATTTCACGAATTAACTTGCAAAAAAAAGATACATGACAGTAAAATATTTACCATAATTTTAGCATAGAACTAAGCTACATAAAATTTAAAGTTTTTATGATAATCTTGAGGTTGGTGATCTTTGAAGAGTTTAATAATATTTCAATTTTGAGAGATATAAGTCGAATTTTTAGGCGATTTGAGACATTTTCGCAGGCAGGTATACATTCGCTCACGCAAAATGTTCATCTCCCCTAAAAAGCGGATTGACAGATAAGCACTCAAATTAAATGCCGATCGCCCACCAGGGGGCGATATCGCCCTCGTTGAGAAACTCTGCAATAGATTATCCAAGTTGTCTATGAAATTTAACAAATTACAAACAATTGTTAACAACTCATTCATTAATTAATTTTTATTTGCCTATCAAGCCATTACAGTTGAATGGATTGGGTACGTCAAAATATAATATTTGTACAGGTGGTTGAATGACACAATAACAGTAAGATATGTTAATAATTATATGTACATAGATGCACATCTTATAGCGCCTGCAGTCTGACAATCAAATTACTGCTGAAAATACCTTTGGGTAAACAGTTAATCACGTTAACTTCTATTATTTATTTTTTAAATTAAGGCTTTAAATTGTATTATTTAAATGAACCCAACAAGACAGTAATTTCAATTGCCAAGAGGCAAAGGTATCTGAAGTAACCGGACGGGTGCACATCACGCATATATCATAACTGCACGAGCAATTAAAAGAACTCCTGTAAAATAAAGGCTTGCTCCTTGGGTCTCAGATTTCACTCACTAATTTAATGTTATTTTAAACGAACATACGGGAACCGAACAGGACGATTTTGCAAGGATTTTAATAGGCCAAGACACGCACGGAATCCGACCCGCACCTCTAGATGCAAATGATGAATTATTTATTTCATTACCAGATGCAAAATGCTCGGGTCCAGGCAATGCTTGATGCCTTGTTATCTGATATCGATGCCTGATACCGATACAAATGCGAGAATCTTATGTAAAAAATTGCGTAGTTACCTGAGTGAAGAATTTATGGTGTGCTTTGGTAAATATAATCAGGGACGGATTCACGGGAGCGGTATCACAGGGCCCCACATTGGCAAAGGCCCTTAGTAAATCGTTCTCATACCATGGGCGTAAACTACGGGGGTGGTCTGTGGCTAAAAAAGCATATACGCGTTGAAATTAATGGGTACGGAACGTGAACGTACCCCGATGTGGTTATATAGGACAGCTTACAATAGGCATCAATATCGGGGGCCGTCTGTGGTCGAAGCATCCACGCGCTGAAATTAATTGGTCGTACCCGAACCAGAGTCCTAAAGGAGGAGAATTTTTGAAACTCATCCCAGCCCGATAGTGCAAATTTGAACAACGGCCTGGCCCGACGAAAAGGCACAGTGCTGCTGGCTGTATATTCGAAGAGCGACCAGGCCCAGCTAGTTTTAAAATCCCCTTCTTTACCAAAAATTCCCACACACAAGTACTTAAAATCCCGTTCTGTTCTTGTTTCTGTGAATACACATGCGCAGAAGCACACTCTCGTCGTCAGAAAAAGCACAGAACGGGATTTTGATATTGTATTTTTTCTTTGCTAAGGAAGGATGATTGATAGGATTTTGGATTAAGAGATCGCGGATCATGTAGAAAATTAGTGTAACCTATAAGGGCATTTTGCCACAACCGATTAGGTAGTGTAATTTATATACATATGACAGATAATGAACATCCATGGATCCTCACGTTTAGAAAAATTACCGTCCAGACGAGATTTAAGTTGTTTCTTTTTTTATTGGCCAACTTGGAAAATGTGCAATGAAATCTACATCAATAATTTTTGAATATTAGAAAAATTCATATTTCAAAATTACACAGAGGGAATGTATAATTATTTCGAATATTATCGAATATTTGCGTAATAATGTTCTACTAAGGTCAGCTGTGACTATTATTACTTTATCACAAATCAGAATAGACAATGTTAAACAGCAACTGGTAATTCTAAACATTCTATTTAAATGCATAGTTGGTGTTCCTGGTATATTTTAATTACATTTAACTGTTCAAGGAAAAAATATTAATTAATATACAGAAAACTTTTTGTAATGTCCCTAACATAAGTTTTACTAAAGCTATAAAATAAATCTCAATGTTTTGTACCGAAATCTTGAAGCAAATATTTTCATTGGCTTTTAATAATTTTAGGCAAAATTTGTAAGACCTTGTTTTTTTTTATGAAACTGATATATTTTTATTATGTAAGATAATTAACCCAATTCGTTATGAATGATCCCAAAAACTACGCTTATATAGAATATTCAATAGATAGATAGATATTTTATTAGCATTTTTTGTCAAAGAATAGTGTAGTAATATCAGATTAATTAGACAATCACACTGATAATACAATTATGTATTTGAATTTACAATACATTATAAAAATATTTAAATAATTACGTTTATCAATACGTTAGTTTTTTCTTTTAAATTCAATATTGGCATTGCTTGAATAAACTTTGGTAATTTGGCGAAATACTTAGCGTTTGCATAGGACATACCTTGTTCGTATTTGGTGGACTTATGTGCAGTAACTCTTGGCATATCAACATTTCTTGTGTAATAGGTACTTTCAGCAAATTAAATGTGAATTGCAGCCTTTTGTTGTTATGAATAGACTTTAGTAAATAAATTAGAGACAACGTCACTTGTTGCAGAAACATTAAATACATTTAATAAATAAATACAAGAAAACGAAATGTAGCCTGAATATATGAATATTCAACCTGTTCGTCTGCAGATGGCCAATTACTTAATTTTCATATATTTTTAATTCAGTGGTATATTTTAGTTGTTTGTTTATAGTCTTAGTAAGACTTAAATTTTTTGCTTGCAGATTAACGAACAGGTTGAATATTCATATATTCAGGCTACATTTCGTTTTCTTGTATTTATCTAATGCTTTCTGCAACAAATAAAGTTGTTTCTAATTTGTTTACATTTAATAAAGACAATTCACAAATTCAGGCTTTACAAAAATAATGACTTTAAAATATTTGCTCAAATGTAAAATTAAAACAGAATGTGTGATATATCATCGTAAACAGAAAAAAATCTTGCATTAGAAAATGTAGAAATCCAATATGGCAGCTATAAGAAAAACAAAATTTGTCTATTGTTTCTCCGCGATCTTGAAAGTTACAATAAATCTAATAACATAATTCGATCCTCCATTAAAAAAGACTCTAATAATGTCTTATAGAATGCGCAATAGTAATAGTTTTCGAATAAAAAAGTAATAAAGAAAATTGAATTTTTTTATTTTTTCGCGATTTTTTGAAAACAAAAAAGGTAACTCCAATTTCTCAACAGATTATTAATCAACGTTATAATACACAACTTTGCCCTAATTTAACCAACCTCGTATCTCTTAAGATAACTGAAATCCCCATGGTGCCGCTCGAAAAACGGACACCCTGTATATGCACATATTTCAGCATTTTATAAATGCATAAAATCCTCTCTCTATTTATAAATTTTGTTTAGTGATATCACAAATATTTCATCAGAAAAACAACTTAAATGCAGTTATTCCAATTAAAAATTATAAAAATAGAACCATTTAAATAAATATTTCAAAAATCCTATCTTACATCACAATTGTAGATTAAATACGCTATGCATTGATTTACTTTATTAAAAGGAAATTTTGGCTTAAAAAAAGTATTGACATGGGCGTCCGCAGGTGGGGGCAAGGGTGATGGGCAGCTGCCCCCTCCTGGAAAATAAATTTATTAAATTAAAGTAATATTTTATATACTAAACTTGTATGTAGTCGGTAAATGTATACTTTAACAATCACATCAAAATTAAAATTTATAACAAAAAGTGCGTTCCGCGTTATGTTCGATGAATCCGAAAAAAATTGACGTACAACGACGATCGGACACAGTTCCACCCGACGCGTATAATACAGTGCGATCGAATAAAAGTTACACAAAGTTGGCCATGAGACAAAATTCCTAAACTTATTGGCAAGTGTCAAGGTGGCATATTTTCATATTTTCAAATTTAAGAACTAAGAAAAGACATTCGGCGGCTTTTTGTTTATGACCTGCTTTGACTATTTTTTTTATTAGATCTCGCTGCATTATTACTGTACATTTTGGCAGAAATTAATCATTTTTGACAGTTGTAAATTGCTATTTTTGGCAGTTGAAAATTTCCTATTTACTGCCAACGTGCCATTTGTGATGATAGAGATGTGCGATTTTTGACAGTTGAAATTTTCTTTTTTCTTTAAATAACAAAAAATGTCATTTTTTATTGTAAAAATCCACAATTTTTGGATGCTACTAATTTCTTTATTTACTGTTGAATCCTGCCGTTTGTGGTGGCAGTAATGCAGAATTTTTGACAATTTGTAATTGTTTTAACTATTGAAAATTTCCCTTTTTTAAATTGAAAAATGCCGATAGTGATAGTAGAAATGCTCAAATTTTGAGAGTTAAAAAATTTTGGCATTTGGAATTTTTCTTTTTATTGTTGAAATAAAACCGTTTTCAGTAATAAGCAATTTTTGACAGTCCTCAATAGTTATTTTTACAATTGAAATTTCCTTTTTACTGCCAACGTGCTATTTGTGGTGGTAGATATGTGTGATTTTTGACAATTCGAAATTGTCATTTTTAGCAGTTGAAATTTTCTTTTTTTAAATATCAAAAATGCCGTTTTTCATTGTAAAATTCCACAATTTTCGGCAGCTGCTAATTTCCTTATTTAACGCTGAATCTTGCCGTTTGTCATGGCAGAAAAGCAGAATTTTTGACGATTACAAATTGTAATTTTTGACGGTTAAAAATGTATCTTTTTACTATTGAAAGGTGCCGTTTCTGACAGTGGAATTGCACAATTTTTGACAATATTGTAATAGTTACTTTTCGCCGTTGGAAATTTCCCTTTTTTAATATTGAAAAATGCCGATAGTGATAGTAGAAATGCTCAAATTTTGACAGTTAAACATTTTTGGCATTTGGAAATTTTCTATTTATTGTTGAAACTTGCCGGTTTCAGTAATGAGCAATTTTTGACAGTACTGAATAGTTTTCAGCAATTGAAAATTTCCATTTTACTGCTAACGTGGCATTTGTGATAGTAGTGCGATTTTTGACAGTTCGAATTAGTCAAATTTTCAGCACTTAAAATTTTCTTTTTTTCTTTCTTCGTTATGAAGTACGAGAAAGAATTGTGATCGTGATTTTTTTCAAAAACTTTTTTTACGGAAATATCCATTTTGGGGTCCCTAGATGCCATTTCAACAATTTCTGGAAAAAAATGTGTGTCTGTGTATGTGTGTGTGTCTCTGTGCGCGCTGTATCTCAATAACTAAATGAGAAATTGATACGAAACTTTGAACATAAGTCTTATTTAATAATCCGAAGAACTGAAAAGCTTTTGGTAAAATTTCGTACACCGGAAGTGGGTGTTTACCTTAACTGTTTTTTGTTTTTTTTCAAATATTTTCTTAAATATGAAAAATATCACAAAAACATCTAAACAAATATTGAAGACAATAAATAAATGAACATCTTTGGTTTGAAAATATTTTTCATACAATCATTGTTATTCGAGAAAAAAAAAATTATTATTTTTTTTCATTTTTGGTTTATATTTATGAAACGATAATAGTTACAGCAAATTTATGTTAATAGTAATTGTAAAGAATGCCAAAATTATCAAAGAAAAATATATAAGTTTTTTTCGAAATCTTTTTAGTTTTTGAGTAAACTGAGTTTTTAAATTTGAAGTAAAATTTTTTCATCTTACATAATTTTGACGTTTTAAACGTCAGTTTCGTCCGAGTCTACAAAACGTTCGATGCACATTTAAAATATGATTTGAATTGAAAATAAACCATGAAAGCATAATTATAGATGATACCATCAAGTTGAAGAAAGTAACATGATGGCCACATCACATTTTTTTTAATATCAAAAAATGCCGCCTTTGATAGTAAAATACAACAATTTCTGGCAGCTGCAAATTTCTTTATTTACCACTGAATCGTACCGTTTGTGGTGGCAAAAATGCAGAATTTTTAATAATACAAAAATGGCAATTTTCTATTTTTAATATCAAAAAATGCCGTTTTCGATTGTTAAAATCCACAATTTTTGGCAGCTGCTATTTTTTTTAGTTACCGTTGAAATCGTGCCGTTTATGGTGGCAGAATAGCAGAATTTTTATAATTCGAAATTTTAATATAAAAAAATGAGGTTTTTGATAGTAAAAATCCACAATTTTTGACAGGTGTAAAAGGTATAGCGGAATAAGATGGTCAAAATTGCCTTCAAACGAAATAAGCTGGGAAGTTAAAAACAATGTTTAGGGTCATAAAAAGTCAGATTCGACAAAAAAGTAGACCCCCACCCCCTCTCAACCCTTGCTATAGTCAAAAACGTGTTTTTTACTTTCTCCGTTACGAAGTACGAGAAAGTATTGTGATCGTGATTTTTTTTTCAAAAATTTTTTTTACGGAAATATCCGTTTTGGGGTCCCTAGATGCCATTTCAACAATTTCTGGAAAAAAAATTTTTGTGTCTGTGTGTGTGTGTGTGTGTGTGTGTGTCTGTGTGTGTGTGTGTGTGTGTGTGTGTCTGTCTGTGCGCGCTGTATCTCAAAAACTAATAGAGCAATTCATACGAAACTTTGAACATACGTCTTATTTGATAATCTGAAGAACTGAAAAGCTTTTGGTAAAATTTCGTACACCGGAAGTGCATGTTTACCTTAACTGTTTTTTGTTTTTTGCTAATATTTTCTTAAATATGAAAAATATCGCAAAAACATTTAAACAAATATTAAAGACAATAAAGAAATGAGATTATTTTGTTTGAAAACATTTTTCATAAAATCATTGCTATTCGAGAAAAAAATTTATTAATTTTATTTTTATTTTTGGTTTATAATTATGAAACGATAATAGTTACAGCAATTTTATATGAATAATAATTGTAGAGAATGCCAAAATGAACAACTTATAAAGAACAAGTTTTTTTCCAAATCTCTTTAGTTTTTGAGTAAACTGAGTTTTTGAATTTAAAGTATAACTTTTCCATCTTTCATAATTTTGACGTTTTAAACGTCAGTTTCCTCCGAGTTTACAAAGCGCTCGATATACATTTAAAATATGAATAAAATTGAAAATAAACCATAAAAGAGTAAATATAAATAATACCATCAAATCGGAGAAAGTAACATGATGGCCACATCACCATTTTTTGGTTTTTAATTCGCCCTGTGCACCCAACTAACTTTTCGGTAGGTATCAGTACCTT
Organism: Ocypus olens; assembly: GCA_910593695.2. Lineage (NCBI taxonomy): Eukaryota > Metazoa > Arthropoda > Insecta > Coleoptera > Staphylinidae > Ocypus > Ocypus olens. The sequence continues at coordinate 7,334,757 of OU343054.1, read as the reverse complement.
CAAATAACAATAATATCTAATGTATTTTTACAAAACGGGAATTTTTGGCGGGAAATTCGAATTTTGACATTCAGAGATGTTAAAAGGTGCACCTCTAAAAAAATATATATATAATGGGTGTCTGTTGTTTCTTAATATGGGTGATTGTTTTCAGAATTTTCCGAGTGGTAGAACATGGTCAAAATAATTAAAAACCGCATTTTTGTCTAATTTTAACCTTATTTATCACTTACATTTTGTGGCATGTATTTTCAGAAATAAACTTATGTTAGTACCTTTTATTTTGCGTAAAAATTACTTACTTAACATTTTATATTAATTCGACAGTAGCACCTGTCGATTTTAACGAAAAAATGAATTTTGAATTATTTTTCTTGGTTTCAAGTATTGGAGTTTCCCACTAAAGGAGCAAAACAAAATTGTGTAGCATACATCAGTACAAGAAATGACTGAAATAAATGTGCAAGTAAAAAGTTTTACAATTTGTTTTTTTCCGTTTTAAAATGATAAATGAGGTTGAAATTAGTTAAAAATGCGGTTTTCAATTATTTTGGCCATGTTCTACCACTTGAAAAAATCAGAAAAAAATCACACATTAAGAAACAATAGTCATCCATTATATATTCTTTTCTAGAGGTGCACCTTTTAACGTCTCTGAAATAATCGCTATTTAGTGATACTTTATTTTGTCAAAATTCGAATTTCCCGCCAAAAATGTCCGTTTTATAAAAATACATTAAGTTATCTTAAGGTACTGATACCTACCGAAAGTCAAAAGTTAATTGGATGCACAGGAAACTTAAAAACCAAAAAACACGTTTTTGACTATAGCAAGGGATGGGAGGGGGCGAGGGGCTACTTTTTTTTGTCGAATTTTACTTTTTTTATGATCCTAAACATTATTTTTAATCTTTCAGCTCATTTGATTTGGGGACACTTTTGACCATCTTACTCCGTTATACCCTTTCTTGATGTGCCGTTTGCGGTAACAAAAAATGCAGAATTTTTGACAATTCGAAATTGTCATTTTTGACGGTTATTTATTCGAAATTTCCCCCTGGAAAAATGTCTGCGGACGCCCATGAGTATTGACGATGACAATTAAAAAACTGCACCGAAAAACAATTCATGCTAATGAGAAGAATTCATTTGAACTGATCGTAAAGGCTTAATGGTAAATATTAACCACAATGTCTTCAAAAATTAATTTAATTCCGCGTCTTCTCAATCTCCTTTTAAATAATTATTACCCCCCGTGTCCGAAATGTGGTGTATGTCAGCGGCTGCTCATGGATTTCCGTAGAGTAGCCTAAGACAGAGATGCCGCTGGTACTGCACTACTTACGCTTATGGAGAAAGCAAATATTTTGCTTCTGTTTTGGTCAAATTTTCTCGCGTAACCTCCACGCCGAACATCCACGAGCCGCCGCTGGTATATGTTTACTCAAAACATTCAAAAGTTACAAACAACATGTATCAAAATATAAAAAAAACATTTTATTTGTAACTTTGTAATCAAAAATAACCGCATGCCGTGTGGGTTCGAATCCCAGCCCGGCCGAAATATTTTTCGGGGATCGAGAAGTATTCGGTCGGGTCCATGGTTGTTGTGTATACGTCTGACATTATTCATTTATTGATTTATTCATTTATTCACCCAAAATTTGTATATATAAATAGTAGCCGCCTTGAGCTGGCCATATGGACTACGTTCCCGAGGCCAAAAAAAAAATTATAACTAATTTACAGTTGGCTAATACAACTGAAACAACTATCAATAATAAGACCTTTGTGATTAAATTTCGTCTTTGTAAAATAAGCGGTTTCGATGTAAATTGTGTTAAATTTCAAAGAAGAAATTTTATTGGTCACGCTGTAGCTTTTTTAATAGCGCAAATATGAATAAGATAGAATATGAATATTTATCTAGTTCTCACGCTCTTGTAATTGATCGATTTTTTATGTGATGTATCTATTATTTTGTTAGCTAATGATTAATAAATTTTGTTAGCGACCAAAATTGATTTTTTATTTGTCCTTAAAAATAATTATTAACCATCCCTTGGCCTAAATAGTTCTATTTTTAAAGGTCATTTAATATTCATGAACGGTTACTTCTTGTTTCAATTGATTAATTTACTTTTTTCTATAGCACATGTTAAAGTATGCTTTTATCAACTCGAAATAGTAGATCAAGTATCATTGTACACGTAATAGTAGATAAAGTAATACTTTAACAGCAAGGGTAGATAAAGTACTTTAATACACACATACTGTGTGTGTGTGTGTGTGTCTGTCTGTGTGCGCTGTATCTCAAAAACTAATAGAGCAATTGATATGAAACTTTCAACATACGTCTTATTTGATAATCTGAAGAACTGAAAAGCTTTTGGTAAAATTTCGTACACCGGAAGTGGGTGTTTACCTTAACTGTTTTTTGTTTTTTGTCAATATTTTCTTAAATATGAAAAATATCACAAAAACATTTAAACATTGAAGACAACAAAGAAATGAACATCTTTTGCTTGAAAATAGTTTTCATAAAATCATTGCTATTCGAGAAAAAAATTAATTAATTTTTTTTAACTTTTGGTTTATAATTATGAAACGATGATAGTTACAGCAAATTTGTGTGAATAATAATTGTAGAGAATAGCAAAATGAACAATTTCTAAAGAATACGTTTTTTCGAAATCTCGTTAGTTTTTGAGTGAACCGAGTTTTTGAATTTGAAGTATATTTTTTCCGTTTCATAATTTTGACGTTTTAAACGTCAGTTTCATCCAAGTTTACGCAACGCTCGATGTACATTTAAAATATGATTTCAATTGAAAATGAACCATGAAAATGTAAATATAAATGATACCATCAAGTCGGAGAAAGTAACATGATGGCCACATCACCATTTTTTTTATAAATGTCAGGGTGGCCAGAGCCCGCTCTAGTCTTTTCGTCGCGTCGCGTCGCCCCGGACAAAAAGAGAAATGTCATACGCATTTCGCCTACTTTTGCAGAAAAAAAAATTAAAATTAATTTTCACGTTCCTAATAAAAAATATTTTGCCTCTGCCTTTAAAATCTGATATAGAAAAAAAAAATAGAATTTTACACACGACGATAAAATATCATTATCGACTCGCGAAATTAATCCACTCGCTCCTAGGTCGCTCGTGAATTAACATTTCCACTCATCGATAATATATTATTTTATCGTCTTGTATAAAAAATAACTGTTATTGTTATTATTTATTAACTATTACTGTATTAAAGGAAGTTCCTTTAAAATGTGTTTTAATTCAGCAATATTTCATAAAGCGTTATATATGCAACCTTTGATTCGCGCGGTCAACGAGTGAACGAATCGAAAAGTCGAAGAGGGCCTCGGCCGATTTACACTATTCCCCGCTAGGGTGCTACGGCGGCGTCCCGTCTGGCTATGTGCTGCGCCCCAATGCGCCACCCCAGTTATTAGGGGTGTCCAAACACGACCCCGCTTTTGTGGCGCACAGGTACAGAGAGCATAGGTAGATCCGTCCCTATTAAGCATTCGTTATTACCAGCAATGTATAAGTTTGGTTGCATATAATTCGAATACATACCTTTTATTACTTAAAACTTGTTAAATATAGTATTAATTAATATCAATATTATATAAATTTAATTGTTGCTTAATTATAATCATAATCATAATTATCATTTATTGGTGTTTTAACAAAAATGTTTGTTAAAGTATGGTGTTAGTTAAGTAAATATAATTATAATAGTCATTAAAATCACGTTAAAAAACCTAATATATCTATCGATTAAAAAAAAGCGTGGAATATTATTTGAAAGTTAAGTATTTTGGATTCGGTCTGGTCGATTTTTCCTATTAAAAAAAAAATACTTTATTTTATCGTACGTTTTTTTTAGATTTGTATTTGGGCAAATAATCCATTTTTGAGATGTAAAGGGTGATTTTTTAAGAGCTTTCGGATTTTATTTAACAAAAAAAACACATGTGTGATCTTTATTTGAGTCGATAGAACGATCTATATAATTCAATGTTTAAAGATGATTTCATGTAAATGTTAACCGCGGCTACGCCTCAAATGGTTCATCCGCTGAGTCCAATTTTGGCATACTCTCTCCAACATATCGGTATCTCACGAATAAATTCTTCAATGTTGGCTTCTAGTGCGTCAACCGTTGCGGGCTTGTCCCTATAGACATGAGCCTCAACATAGCCCCACAAAAAAATAATCTACAGGCGTTAAATCGCACGATCTAGCCGGCCACTTGACCGGCCCCAAACGTGAAATAAACTGTTCACCGAACTCCCCTCTCAATTAGGCCATTGTTTCACTTGCTGTATGGCATGTGGCACCGTCTTGTTGAAACCACATGTCAGGCAATTTTGATAATAAAATTCAATAATCTGCAAGCGTTGTTCGTTTGTAAGTCGATTCACGGTTAAATTATAGACCAAACTGAACATGTTTAACAGTGACATGTGACACGAAAATAGCTGTGCTGCCAAAAAGAGTGTTGCCAAAAAGAAAGTTGCTGAAAATCACTCTTTATAAGGAAAAAATGCAATTTATTTTTATGCACGTTTCAGAAGGACTTTATTATTTTAGAATATTAAAAAAAAATAAGGTAGTAACTAAAGTCTATTTCAAGCAATTCATCTCGGTTTTCGTTATTCTTACTATTATGAGAAATATAGCCTAAAATATAAAGAAGTACTATCTTGATTATTAAAATAGGACTTGAGCTTTATCTGGAAAACGTTAAAGTTTACCATTGTAAAAATCGACAAAATTTAAGTTACCTTTTTGCAAATTGTTATTTATAACTCAATTAATAATTGCGATAAAAAAGAAAAGGCGCATGTTCATAATGACGATTGATTTGTTCTCAACAGTAATATAACGAGTGCCTATGATTTTGCCGGCAATTATTAGCGGCAGGATCACGATTTTCTAGAAGCAACAAGCAAGAGTGATCCAGACGCTAATAATTGCCTAGGAAAATCAGTCACGAGTTAGATTCGAGAAGACAATTGGCCGAATAGAAAGTCCACACTTAATAATTTGAAAAATTAAATTTAGTGACACCAAATGTCAGACGTGTATTAGTCTGCGCCACAATAATTGTAGTAAAAATGAGCTTACCAAGATTTTGAAAAATGCCTATGAATACTATTACTGATGAAAGCACTAACACTTCACCCGAAACTACAAACAGATCGAATTCTGGAACAAACTGCTTAAAAGCCGGGCAATAGCTGACGTTTAGATGCTATAGAACATGTACTAACGCGTTGCTAGGCAATACCAACATGAGAGATTATCTGATTAGATACCACCCAGGGTTAATTGCCATGCATAACATGCAGCGTGGTCTGTTACATCGTAATTAGAATTTTATTGGATCATGTCATCAACATTATTCGATTTCATTGGTTAGTAAGTAAATGAGGGCAATTATCAACAGTAATATAACGAGTGCCTATGATTTTGCCGGCAATTATTAGCGGCAGGATCACGATTGCTTGTTGCGACGAAAATCGGCACGACTGCGAAGCAGGAGTGCCGATTTTCTAGAAGCAACAAGCAAGAGTGATCCAGACGCTAATAATTGCCTAGGAAAAATCAGTCACGAGTTAGATTCGAGAAGACAATTGGCCGAACAAAAAGTTCATACTTCATAATTTTAAAAGTTAAATTTAGTTACACCAAGTGTCAGACGTGTATTAATCTGCGCCACAATAATTGTAGTAAAAATGAGCTTACCAAGATTTTGAGAAATGCCCATGAACACCATCACTGATGAAAGCACTAACACTTCACCCGAAACTACAAACAGATCGAATTCAGGAACAAACTACTTAAAAGTCGGGCAATAGCTGACGTTTAGATGCTATAGAACATGTACTAACGCGTTGCTAGGCAATACCAACATGAGAGATTATCTGATTAGATACCACCCAGGGTTAATTGCCATGCATAACATAGACCGTGGTTTGTTACGCATCGTAATTAAAATTTTATTGGATCATCTCATCAACGTTATTTGATTTCATTGGTTAGTAAGTAAATGAGGGCAATTGTCATGCTTATTCAACCTATTCAACAGTGCAACCGCAGGTTTTAAACACAAATTGTTTGTTCATTTATAAAACCACTATCATAATACGCACATGTTGTTCAAATTTATGTTGTATTTTTTATTTTTTTTTTGTTTAAGTAATCTATTTGAATTGTTGTTAATTTCATGTAAAAGGTGTTATACCGTGAATAAACATATTATTATTATTATTATTTCAAAATCAGTGAAAAATCTTTTATAGATTTTTCCAGAATCATATTCATATTTTGAGTAAATTTGAAAATTTTCAAGTATTTGCCAAATGTTTTTCTATGTTTGCTTTGCCTTTGAAAATACTTATCTTCAGAATAGCGATTTGTTGTGTTCTCGGGGAGCTATTTTAAAATCTAGTCGAGAAACCTTTGAAGGTTTTGGCAGAATCGTGAAATGGAATAAATTTTGAATAATTTTTTAAGGTTTCGAGTACGTATTAATTGTTTTTATATTTCTGTTTTGCTCCTGAAAAAGCGCATCTTAAGAATGATGATTTTCTCTGTTCTCGAGGAATTATTTTTAAATAACATAAATAACCTCGAGAAGGATTGTGTTTATTTTTTTTTTCCAGTTCGTGAAATTTAGTTCTTTTAAGTTCTGGTTTTGTGGTATTATTTCAAAATTTATATAAAGGAAACTGCAGATTTTCGCACAGAATCTTAACCATTTCGAGCCTGTCGGTATACATACAGTGTGTGCCTAAAGTATGGAATGTATTTAGTAAAACCGATATAAAATATTTTTGGAAAAATTCCTCGAACACGTCGATTTTTTTTTAATAAAAATACACATTTTTGCATGAATGTCGATTTTCAGTCATTTGTTTTTGAGTTATGACGTCCGCTATTTTGTTTTTAAATGGCAACACCCTATTTTTGTTCTTGATTTTGAGAGATCTTTTCATTGTCGAACTTTTGTCATTTTACATAAGAATTTTTTTGAGTAAATGAGCATTGAAAGTGAGAAACCGTAAATCAAGAAAAAATGTCATCAGAATAAGTTTTTCTAACTATTTAAGTTGGCAACAACAATAAGATCCGCCCACCGCTTAACTGACACCGAATAAGATTCATCCGCCGTTTCGGAAACATACATGTAACAATGGTTGCCCGTAGCAGCGCTTCGTAAACATGCAAATAACAATGAGTCACGTTCCCAACGCCAACATTTTGGGAAACAAACAACGATCCCGAAATTATAAGTCAGCGGCAGTTAACACCAGCCCTTGTTGCAATTTAAGCATGATGGCACATTTAACTGTCACACAAAAAAATCAAGTTTTAATTCTGCTCGGATGCGGGGTTAAGACTAGGACACAGCAAGAAGTACGCGATTTGTTTAATGCAAACTATCCAGATCGCACCATCAACCAATCTACTGTAAATAAGATTCAATCCAAATTTCGAGAAACTGGCGACGTTAAAGATATTCCAAAACCTGGACGTCCAAAAATTACTGAAGATCTGAAACTTAATACTTTGTTAAGTATGGAAGAGAATCCGCAGAATGCATCTGGATTGGTTGCATTAGAAAACGAAGTTAGCCAGACAACATTCCTACGTATCATGAGGAAGGAAAAGTATATTTGAAAAATCAGAAGATTAAAAACGTTGAGTTGTGGTAAGCTATTCTTAAGTTATTTTGTTTGTTTATTTTATCTAATTGTAAGTTGATCTAAGCTACTTTTTGTAGCCTAACGTGTCTCATATTGTCAATACAATGTACAAGACCAATAAACTCTTATCTTATCTAATCTTATCTAACTCAACGAAGACGACCCCGACCGGCGGCTACAGTTTTGTGAAACTATGATGGATTTGTGCCAAGCAAATCGACATTTGCGCCGGCAAATACTTTTTTCGGATGAGGCCGCATTTTGTCTCAATGGCACAGTGAACCTCGCGTCTGCAGCTTATTGGGAACCTTTTTTTTAAGCTGCGTAAAATTATCTACAACTTTGACCTTTGCAGTTTTTTTCTTATTTGTCATAATAACCGAGATGTATTTACTTGAAAAAAATACGCTTTTTACATTTTTCAAAATATATATAACTCGGCGTATTTTCAATCGATTTTGATGAATCTTATGCAGGACTCAAAAACGAAGTTCCTACGACGATTGAAATGATCCCTTTACGAACCTTTCAACCCGTGAACAAAAACAGGGCAAAAACCGTCCTACTTTGGCAACGTGTACCTAGTTGGAAAAAATGTGTCGACTCGATCCACCAAAAGGGCATTGAAATGTGTTCAATTCGCGCAAACAATAAATCATTTAAAAGGAATCATTCCAATCTAAATTTACCCTCTTAAAGTAGAGCCAAAATGGGATTTTTTTCCCGAAAGAATCATCAAATTTGGAGTTATGTACAAAAAAAACCTCAAAATGCACTTTTTTCAAACACCCATAACTTGGTGCCAAATCGGCGCAGGAACTTCGTTCTTTGAGTTCTGCATAGGAAATTGATCAAATTTTAATGCCTTTATGGTAGATCGAGTGTTCAAAATTTTTCCAACTTCGTAAACATCGTCAAAGTTGGACATGGTTTCCAGAAAAAAACTTTTTTTCGCAGGGGCGCTAGAGGGAGCGGAAGGGGTTACGCTTAAGTTCGCATGCATGACTTTAAAGAAGACACATCAAAGTTTTTCGCCCTCAAAGATTCATCAAAATCGATTGAAAATACGCCGAGTTATGGCGGTTTGAAAATGGTCGTTTCATTTTTTCCACCAGTGTAGTTATCCTAGACTTTTCTAACAACTTTGAAAGCGTTATTTTATTGTGCTCGTAAAACTGCACTTCTTTATTAATTTAACCGTTTCTCTATCACTTATAATTTCGGAGATCTTCACAGAGAACATCGAAAAAAACTTACCTTGTATATTTAACATTTTCATTGAGCCAAACTAATAAGAAACAATCAGGCTCGAAAGGGTTAAAGGAAAATGAATTTTGAGTAAATCTGGGAAGTTTAGTATTTATAGCAATTGTTTTTATATGTTTTCTACAGTTCTGAAAAATAGAAATTTGAACATGCGTAGAAGAGCAGTTCTCGTGCGATTTATTAAAATACAGAGAAAAACAAGAGTATAAAGTAATGAATATAAAATAATATTTAGAAATGTCTTTTTACAATCATCTTTGAAGTAACAACCGGCGAGAAGTTAGCCATAAATTTCCAGCCACGAATTCGCCCGGCACCTTCACCATCCATTTTTTTCAATTATTTATTTCTATGAAATAAACTTAAAATAATAAACAATTTCATTAAATAATGATTCATTCACAGTTCTCTATAGTCCGATTTAATGCAAATAATAAAATTTAAACTCGATGTCTGACTATGCATTGTTTACACATAAGTAAGACACTATTTAAAAAAATCATAACTTCCATTTGGAGTTCTATGCTCGACTTTTTTTTGCAGCAATTAGGTTGTACATGACATTATGTATAAATAAAATTCGAAAAATTAGGGTAACCATGAGCTATTTATGATTTTTTTAAGTTGGCGCTACACGCTTGGCCACCGGCTAGATAGAAGAATTATTTAAAAAATAATCATAACTTCCATTTGGAGTTCTATGCTCGCCTTTTTTTGCAACAATTAGATAGTACATGACGTAGTCACAATTTAAGTAGAAGTCGCTGTTTAGGTAATAGTCACAGTTTCAGTAACAATCACAGTTTGGTTAACAGTTATAATTTTAAGTAGCACAGCAATCACTGTTTAATAAGCAAGCACAATTAGGGTTACAATCACGGTTTGACTAATATTTGGAATCACAATCACAGTCACGCTAAAATTTGCCTATTACTATTAGTAACGACCTGTAACTTTTTTAATATCAGTGAAAAATCACAGGTACGTGAAATAACGCCCATCTTTAGTAACCACGTTAAAAAACAGTATGATCTGATTAATTTAGACCGGCTGCTGAATCATGCTATAAGAGTATGGGGCCCCTCTAGACACGGGGCCCGGAGGTAGCTCCCTCCTTTGCTTCATGATAGTTACGTCACTACTGATATGACATCGGCATTTACAAGTGACTGCTTGATATTAAATTTCTATTGAACAAGTTTTAATAACAGAAACGACTAAATATCTATCTCTAATAGTAAAAAAGTTATAACCAATTTAAAAAAAAAAGTCCTACTTGGTTTTTTTAATTTTTGTCGATATTTACCAATTATAAGGGCACAGGTGGATATTTAGCAGAAAAACAACGCGATGTTTTGTAGAATTTTTCAAGACAAAAACTTTAGTTTTATTTTTATTACTTTCTCCGTTACGAAGTACGCGAAAGTATTGTGACCGTGATTTTTTTTTTTCAAAAATTTTTTTACGGAAATATCCGTTTTGGGGTCCCTAGATACCATTTCAACAATTTCTGGAAAAAAAAATTGTGTCTTTGTGTGTGTATGTGTCTGTGCGCGCTGTATCTCAAAAACTAATACAGTATTCGATAGATAGATAGATAGATAGATAGATATTTATTTGTGCTAGTCCAGGATGTTTACACACGTCAAATATACAGTACACAAAAAATTACAAAAAGTGTGATAGAAATAATGTTTAAATCTAAAATGCAGGGCAATAAATAGAATTTAAAATATTACAATCACAAACAGTTTAAAACTTATATAACTAGGCTAAAATTTTTAAATAAATTAATATAATATAGTAAAAGGATAAAATAAAGTGGCAATAAATAAAATTTAAAATATTACGATCACGAACAGATTAAAACTTGTACAACTAGACTGGAATGTTTAAATAAATAAATATTGTAAAAGGATAAAATATAGTGGCAATAAATAAAATTTAAAATAATACATTCACAATACTTTGAACATACGTCTTATTTGATAATCTGAAGAACTTAAAAGCTTTTGGTAAAATTTCGTACACCGGAAGTGGGTGTTTACCTTAACTGTTTTTTGTTTTTTCCAAATGCTCAAATCTTAGAAAGCGTATTAAATAACCCAAATGGTATCAATGCTGATACCCAAATAGTATCAGCAAAATTCTTAAACCTGGAGATATTTTTATCTTGGATAGAGGTTTTCGAAATATTGTGGATCACTTGAAAAATAAAGGATTCATGGTCCTCATACCAGTTCTTAAAGGTAATAGAAATCAAATAACTACTAAAGAATCAAACTCTTCGAGATTTGTCACTAAACTTTGTTGGGTAATCGAAGCGATTCATGGTATCTTGTGACAAAAATACAGATTATTATTGCACAACCAATTTCGAAACAGCATATTGCCTGTTGCTGGATTGTGGTGTAGAATTGCTTGTTTTCTACAAAATCAATTAGGAAAACGACTTAACCTTATTATAGTCAATAGAATGAAATCGACATTCCTGCAGGCCAACGCTTTAGCTGAAAAGATTGCTGCTGAAAACTTGAATAAAAAATCAGTCCCCTTCCAAAGTACAACTTTAGAAGAACTTATGGATTTTCCTGAATTGACTTTGAAAGATCTTGAAGTCTTATTTACTGGTTCATACCAACTCGCTCAAGCAATTTCTTACTTGGGAGAAATGATTACAGAGGATGGAATACTGATATTAAAATTCGTTAAAGAGGAACCAGGTATTGTAAGGTTTGACGTAAGATCACGTCATATAAGATCGAAAGAATACAAATGCTACGCGAAATACAATAAAGAAGACGCAGGTATCGATGCGATACAACAATATTGTTGTACTTATGCTAATGGACTACGAAGTGTTCGATGTTGTTCTCATGTGGCTAGTTTGATATACCATCTTTCTTACGGCCGATGGTTATCAAAAATAGTACTTCCCGCTGAAATGTTGTCCAATATTTTCGATACAGATAACTTTGTACCAGTGATTAATGAAGACAGTGATGAAGATTAAAAATGTAATTTATATAGTATATTATTATAATTCACTTTAATATAATCACAAACATTTTTTTTACATTGGTAACTATGTATTTTTTAGAAACTTATAAATTGATTTACACATCATTGTTTTTATATTAAGGCTAAAAATATAAAAATAAAACTAAAATTTTCGTCTTGAAAAATGCTACAAAACATGTTTTATGAGTTTTTTTGCTAAATATCCACCTGTGCCCTTATAATTGGTAAATATCGACAAAAATTTAAAAATCAAGTAGGAAACATATTTTAAATTGGTTATAACTTTTTTACCATTGAAGATAGAAAAAAAATAAAAAAAAACAAAATGTTTGTCTTACAAAATGCTACAAAAAAGTTTTTATTAGTTTTTTGTCTAAACCTGTAAAATTGAAAAAATAGAAAAAAAAAGAGGAAAATTAGATTTTTAGGGATGACGCACCACTCGAAATGTATTAAAAGTTCCTGTCAGGGGTAAAATTAATCGACTTTTATAAAACAGTGAAAAAAACGGCGTGCACCTCAACGATTTCTACCCCAAAAAATTTAAAAAAAAATTTAAATTTTTTTAAAACACCAAATGACCTTGGATGACCTTGAAAAAAATTCTGTTGATAGGTCTCTTGATAACCTACCTTGATAATTTTTTTCAGAATTTTGCATTACACACCTCGTCAGATAAAAAATTAAAACAAAAAATAACCCTTTTTGACCCCAGGTGAGGTGAGGGGAGGGGTGGGAACCATATAAACCATGTCCGTGGATAATTCTTACTTCAATATACAACATTATTTGGTTAATTAGGAATTCCGAATCTGGAGGCATTTCGCCTATCTTAACCGGGAGGACCCTTTATGTGAATAATAATTGCAGATAATACCAAAATAAACAACTTATAAAGAATAAGTTTTTTTCGAAATCTCTTTACTTTTTGAGTAAACTGAGTTTTTGAATTTGAAGTATTATTTTTCCGTCTTTCATAATTTTGACGTTTTAAACGTCAGTTTCATCCCCTCGATATACATTTAAAATATTATTTAAATTGAAAATAAACCATGAAAGCGTAAATTTAAATGATACCATCAAGTCGGAGAAAGTAACATGATGGCCACATCACCATTTTTTTACATGGAAATAGAGATGGTTATTTTTTTTCATTATTGTGGGTGCACGACAAACCTTTGACACGTGAAATAATTAATGGCGCCGCTGCAGAGAATAGGTTAAACAATCGGTATTAAACGGAGAATGTCGGCGTGCATATTGTAGTATAACACACGTATAACACGTACTTGACATAAGTAATGAGCAGACTTGGGCACTGCCACATGTTCAATCATTCACAGTCTCTCCGCTCCTGCTCTCCTCGAACTGATCAACAAACAAAGCGAGAACAATCAAACAAGAGACGCGAATCCATCTCTTTAGTCTACATAATAGCGAGGTGTTTTTACACGACTGCGGCCGACAGGTTCAGATTGAGTACCCTATCCTCAGCCGCCCCCGAACGAGTACCCCCAGCCCAGCCCAGCCCTTCTGCCCTTGCTCTGCCCTGTTCCATCCTGCGCTTGGCGTCTTACGCCTCTTACTTACCGTACGCCCCTGTGCTCTCTATTATTTTAAAGGGTGCTAAAATGGAATACAGGGAGCCACACACACACACACATACACATATACACGCAAACACACTTGAAACTCATTATGGCTGGTATTATTCCAGCCTTCGAGATTGTTTATTTAGAATAATTGAAAATGGAATTACTTCATTCCTTGTACTTGAACTATTCAGAAAATTTAACTACCTCTATTAATTAATATGAATAATCCTTTGTTCACTTATGATTTCTCTACCTTGCGTAAACAAGAATCTTAAGATAATATTCTAATTAGATGTAATTAGATCGCTTAAATTGATAATTGAAAAATGTTTTATTTATTCTTAGCTGGCTGTGAAATTATTCAATTATTAATAGGAATGGGCCATTTAAATTTTAAACACTCAATTTTCTCAGAGTTTCTACTCTGATTTACAAGCAAACATATACGGCCTATGAATTGAAATGTGTATTTCTTTCATTAACTCTTTTTTGCACAAAAGTCAACATTGTTGTCGGTAACTGTGTAAACGACAACTAAGAATGTTTAATCAGAAACATGTGCATTTGAATTCATAGACGACTGCGATTAGTTACGTTTCGAAACACACCGTATAATATTTTGTGCTATTGTAGTATGTTTATATACGTCAGAGTGTATACAAAGTATGTATGAAATTAAGTTTCATACAGTCCTAGTTGATGTAATAAGGTATAATAAACATGTAGTTATTAAAATAAAAATGGTGTCAAAGTCGGTTAATTAATGTCAAAAACGTCATCAAAATTTAAACAAAATTAAATAAGTAATTGTGGAGGCTTTCACTTCGTGATACATTTTGAATAATTCAAATACCAAATGACAGAGCTACTCGTTTTATTTAAATTAAACAAAATGTATTTGTTACATTAAATGCTATTTTAAACACGCAAATCAAAAGTTACATAAAGCAATATTCGTTGTAGCATTAGCCAGGAAAGTAGTTGTTTCAACACATATTGTTTCTGCTGTAATGTAACAAGCGAAACTAGTCGAGTAAACAAACAACAAATTTGTGAAATTCTCAAAATGTTTCACCAAGTGATAAGTGAGAAAGTTATTCAAGAAAAAAAAAAGTTTATATTTATAGTTGTCTTTGTAAGACTCATAGATTACGAAATGTAATTATTAATTTATCTGCAATCAAGTAAAGAAATTTTACATTAATTTATAAAATAATATCTCCAGATTACAGAATGAAGTATTATATTTAATCCAAAACAATATTAAAAAAATGGTGATGTGGCCATCATGTTACTTTCTCCGACTTGATGGTATCATAGCCATTTATATTTACGTTTTCATGGTTTATTTTCAATTGAAATCATATTTTAAATGTACATCGAGCGTTGTGTAAACTCGGATGAAACTGACGTCAAAATTATGAAAGATAGAAAAATGATACTTCAAATTTAAAAATTCAATTTACTCAAAAACTAAAGTGATTTCGAAAAAAACTTATTCTTCATAAGTTGTTCAATTTAATATTTCCTGCAATTATTATTAATATAAATTTGCTGTAACCATTATCGTTTTATAATTATAAACCAAAAATATTAAAAAAATAATACATTTTTGCTCGAATAAAAATGATTTTATGAAAAATGTTTTCAAGCAAAAGATGTTCATTTCTTTGTTGTCTTCAAAGTTTGTTTGAATGTTTTTCTAATATTTGTCATATTAAAGAAAATATTTGCAAAAAACAAACATCAGTTAAGGTAAACGCCCACTTTCGGTGTACGAAATTTTACCAAAAGTTTTTCAGATTATTAAATTAAATGTTCAAATCAATTGCTCTATTAGTTTTTGAGATACAGCGCGCACAGACAGACACACACACAGACACACACTAAGCCTAACATACAGACACACATACAGACACAATTTTTGTTTTCTAGAAATTGTTGAAATGGCAATTAGGGACCCCAGAACGGATATTTCCGTAAAATAAATTTTTGAAAAAAAAATCACGATCACAATACTTTCTCGTACTTCGTAACGGAGAAAGTAAAAATGTAATTCGCATAAAACTATTAGTGTACTATTAATATTTTAAACTGGTACTAGCGACACCTCTTAAAGAAGGATAGAACTATTAATAATATCCAGGTATAAAGAAATACAATGGCAAGGTACACATTAGGGTATATAAAGCGCCAGGTACGTTGGGTATACTATTCAAAATAATGAATGATTTGAGCTTTTACAATATAGATGGCAATAACTGTAATGTGATGTTATTGTTAGAGTTAACTCTGTTGGTTGAATAATATAGATATTTGTCGGGCTTGCTATGTTTATCTGATTGTTTCAGTTGAAAGACAAATACAGATTTTGGAAATAAACTTAAATTTAAAAAAAAGTTGACGTACTACCGAAAAGGACTGAACATTTTTAGGTATAATTCTGTAAACCGAGAACGTAAAACCATATTTGCGAGACCACTGCAAAACATCTGAATCCGCACGTTTTTCAAATCGTATATCACGAAAATTGTGATTTTGGTTTTTGAAGATTGTACAACTATTGAATGTGCTGTACTATTTTGATATTCCAAACGTTCAAATATACCCAATTATGTATGTCTCAATAACGTATCAACAAACGTTTTAGTTAAATCATCGAATGGCGTAAAATTTGAATTTGTTTCGTCCCAAGTCTCAAAATTCTTCGTAAATTTGATTTTTGAAATTACACAATAGAATGTGGTGTTTAATTGTGATATAAACTAAAGGTTAAAATATGCCCAATTTAATTTTATTCACAAATGTATAAAATAAATTCATCTGAAATCGGTGAAAATTTCAGTTTTTCAAAAATCACGTAATGTAAATGTATTAAACGATTTTGTTTCACGAAATAAATTGAATAATACCGTCCTATGTTTTCCAATTTTTTACAATTGCAAACTAATGATAAAAATTTTTTTCTTAATTTTTGCAAAATTTTGACTTCCAAACAAATTTTTCTAATTTTTTTTCTGCCCCTTTTGACTTTGACTTTTTCAAGCGCAATTATTTCAAAATTTAGAAAAAGGTCATTTCAGTTTTCTATTGAATCATAAAGTAGAATCGATTCTAAGTACGTTTTGAAAGTTTTAAGTTTGTCGCAGTTGTATTTCATTTTTTTGTTCGAAGGAGAAATAGAAAAGAAATATACACTGGTGGAAAAAAAATGAAACACTTTAAATTCGTGAAATTTCGAGCATTCTCAAATGGCCATAACTCGGCGTATTATTAATCGATTTTGATGAATCTTTGAGGGCGAAAAACTTTGAAGTATCTTTTTTAAAGTCATGCATGCGGAATTAAGCGTAACCCATTCCGCCCCCCTCTAGCGCCCCTGTAAAATAACAAGTTTTTTTTTCTGGAAACCAAATCCAACTTTGACGATGTCTACGGAGCTGGAAAAATTTTGTCTACTCGATCCACCATAAAGGCTTTAAAATGTGATCAATTCCCTATGCATGACTTAAAAAACGAAGTTCCTACGACGATTTGGCACCAAGTTATGGGTGTTTGAAAAAAAGTGCATTTTGAGTTTTTTCCCACATAACTCAGTGACTTTTCAACCAAATTTGATGATTCTTTCGGGAAAAATCCCATTTTGGCTCTACTTTAAGGAAGTAAACTAGGATTGGAATGAACTCTTTTCGAACCCTTACCCGAACAAGAAAAACACGTTTTTAGGCAAAAAAACGTCCAACTTTGGCATTGTATACCGAGTTGGAAAAAATGTGTCGACTCGATCCACCAAAAGGGCATTAAAATGTGTTCAATTACCTGCGCAGAACTCAAATAACGAAATTCCTACGACGAAGTTATGGGTTTTTTGACTCATAAGTCTGAAGTTTTTTGACGAAATTGTTTTTGTTTTCACGAAGAAATTTTTTCTTGCATGTTCTCTGAGGTATGCACGAAAATTCATTGTTTGTATGAAATCACGAATTCGTTTATTACAGACGATTTTGAATAAAAATAATTTACCGCCCTTTTGGACTTTTTTGGAAATTTTTACTCACCAGCCACGGATCAATGTGCTGCTCGATATTAAAAGAATGACAGTTTGTAATTGTTAAACATACTTCCAGTGCCTACTGCACAAATACCATTAAAAATTCATGGAGCCTATTTGGTGGTTGCGCCGGGTAAATCAGTGGCTGAAATGTCTCATCAGTCACTTTTAATATCTTGCAAAGAGTGCAAATGCTAATGTTTACCACTTTTGTATATTTTAATTGAAATATTATAATACGTCTTTTAAGTTAATCAAAGTACCAATATACTTGCTTTTTACGTTTAGTTGTGTAGGGTTTAAAAATTAATACAAAATTATGGAAAATACCATACACAGCACAGCTAGACACAAAAAATCATGATCACAAAATGTATAATTTATCACTCAATTATTCGTCGTAGTTTTGGCTATATTTTTTTTTGTTTCAATAAATTATTTATTTATTAGTTGTAAGACTCATGTTGTAGAATATGAGAAGTATCTTTTTTTTCTACTTTCTCGTTACCAAGTACGAGAAAGTATTGTGATCGTAAAAATTTTTTCAAAATTTTTTTTACGGAAATATCCGTTTTGGGGTCCCTAGATGCCATTCCAACAATTTCTGGAAAAAAAATATCGTGTCTGTGTGTATGTGTGTCTGTCCGACTGTCTGCGCGCTGTATCTAAAAAAACTAATGGACAATTGATATGAAACTTTGAACATAAATCTTATTTGATTATCCGAAGAATCGAAAAGCTTTTGGTAAAATTTCGTACACCGGAAGTGCGTGTTTACCTTAACTGTTTTTTGTTTTTTCCCAATATTTTTTTAAATATGAAAAATGTCACAAAAACATTTAAACAAATATTGAAGGCAGCAAAAAATGAACATCCTTTGCTTAAAAATATTTTTCATAAAATCATTGTTATTCGAGAAAAAAATGTATTAATGTTTTTTTTCTACTTTGGTGTAACAATCGACCTTTTGTTATATCAAAAATAGTTTTATAATGAGATTTTTTATTTTACAGTTTTGCTTATTATTAAACTATTTGTGGTAACATTTTAGTTGTCGCGATTGGCAGTACTTAAACATATGTCATATGACATATGTCGACATCAAAATGTAAAATTGCCGTTAATTCATTGGATAATTGGAACCGTCCAATGCGTTACACACTGAATATGTTCGAATGCATATTGGGGAGTTCGCCACCAGTACCACTAAGGTTAAAGAAAACGGAGGCGTCATATTGTTCACTTTTTATCCGCGTGGAAAATGTAGGAACTCGGTGACAATGGCCGGACGCATGAATTCACTTGGCTCTCGGTGACGACGTTTAGGCAACACAACATACACAGAGTACAGCTTGTAATTTATTATATGTTTTATCACTTTGTTTGCAAAACGAATATCACGGATGAAACAGCGAGAGTATAATGCATGTTTCATTCGCGGCGAAAAAGAGCCGCTTGAGTCGGTGTGGATTTTTAATTAGCGTCGATCGATGCCTGACACGAGGAACGAGAAACAAATGTAAACATAACCTTAAATTTCGATTATCATTTAGGCGTTACATTATTTTATTAGCTTAAATTGGTTACAACTTACGTGGAAATAGTTTGTTTATCGCACCCTTGGCAACCTCCCTTATTTTTGGAGGTGTGTAAGTAATATTCTTGATTTAATATGTTTTACAATTAACTATTGAAATCGCCGTAGAAATACGTATGTCAAATATTAAATTCGTTCGAAAGGATCAAATGTTTTTAGTGCTGCCAAATGTTAAAAGATAAAACTCACTAGATTTAAGTATATATTTTATTTAAGAAATAAATCCTAAGTAGAAGGTAAAACCAAAGTAGAAAAAATAGTATACTTGTTTAATAAGAGGCATTGTGGGGCACTCGTTCCAATGGAGCACTCCTCGATGCGCGAGTCGTGCTCCAATCCCACTCGTGCCACAATATACCCTCTTATTAAACTTGTATAATAATGTACTATTATTACATTAAATGCTATTTTGAAGACAAATCAAAAGTTACATAAATTAATATTCGTAGTAGCATTAGCCAGGAAAGTAGTTGTTTCAACAAATATTGTTTCTGCTGCAAAGTAATGATGTAACAACAAATTTGTGAAATTCTTAAAATGTTTTACCAAGTGATAAATGAGAATAGTATTCAAGAAAAAAAAAGTTTCTATTTATAGTTGTCTTTGTAAGACTCATAGATTACGAAAAGAAATTTCGATCAAGTAAAAAAATTTTACATTAATTTATGAAATAATATCTCCAAATTACAGAATGAAGTATTATATTTAATCCAAAACAATATTAAAAAAAATGTAATTCGCATAAAACTATTAGTGTACTATTAATATTTTAAACTGGTAGTGGCGACACCTCTTAAAAAAGGATACAACTATTAATAATATCCAGGTATAAAGAAATACAATGGCAAGGTACACATTAGGGTATACAAAGCGCCAGGTACATACGTTGGGTATACTATTCAAAATAATGAATAGATTTGAGCTTTTAAAATATAGATGGCAATAACTGTAATGTGATGTTATTGTTACAGTTAACTCTGTTGGTTGAATAATATAGATATTTGTCAGGCCTGCTATGTGTATCTGATTGCTTCAGTTGAAAGGCAAATACAGATTTTGGAATTAAAGTAAATAATAAAACAGTTGACGTACTACCGAAGGACTGAACATTTTTTGGTATAATTTTGTAAACCAAAACTGTAGGTGTTTCTAGTTTTTTGTTTTTTCCTAATTTTTTACATTAATGTAAATGTCGTTGTCGAAGAATTGAATAATTTTTCTTAATATATATTCATCAACTATTTAGTTGGAATAATTGTAACGAATGCCAAAATTAACAAACTGTAATGTATTTTCGACCATCAGGGATAAGTTTCTGAAGAGAAAAAATAGAAGAGATATTTTATAAGAATGTGTGAACTAAAAATAATGAAAAATAATTTCAAATATAAGTTGTCTTTAATTTTTGTTCAAAGGTTTTTGTAATATGTTTCATATTCAACCCTAGATAACTAAACTTTCGTCTAATAGACTACCGATCCCTAACAGTCTTGCAAATTTGACATGTTCCTGTTGTGCTCACACCACCTAACTTACAATACCTTTATAACCAGTAAAATGAGTTATCTCAAGGTGACGGGTACTGCTGTACACCTAGTTAGTTTTTGTATTAGTTTTTGAGATTCACCAAAATCGTCGTAGTCAAATGTTTAGTGATAACGTGCAGATGTTTGTATCAGTACCATAATCTGCCAGTGTAAATTAAGTAATTTTCGCATTTTTTCCAGCATTTTACTGTTTTTTCTGTTCATCTAAGAAACAGTAAATATTAAAAAGGGCGTATATTCAACAATTAAAACCTGCTAAAAAACCGTGAAAATGTTAAAAATATATATTTTAAAATATCGAGCAGTTCATTGATCCGTGGCAAGCACTTAAAAAATCATAATTCCGAAAGGACGTTACAATTTTTTAAATTTGATTTATGCAGTGCCTTTCTGGAAGAGCGAATGCAAACTGTCAAACTGTTAAGATTTTTTTTTTAATATCGAACAAGTCTAATAGGGCACTGAAATGTTTTTATTTTATTTATACAGTGCGTTTCTGAAACTATATTAAACAAATACACACCGCCAAAAACCGGCGAAAATGTTAAGAAATATATTTTTAATGTGTAATCATGAACAGCTTCTTTAACTAATTCTTTGATTAGGTGGTCAAGTTCAGTTTGGAGAATATGGCTAGATACCAATCACTTTTTACAAACGGGCTATTTTTCAAATAATATTTATGCAGTGCCTTTTCAGATGTATACACTGTCAAAAAGCCAATGACCCGTGGCTGGCATTAAAAAAATCAAAGTCCAAAAGGGCTATAATTTTATTTTATCTATTTATTTATGTAGTGCATTTCCACAAGTATATTTAACATATAGAAACTGTAAAAAACCATGAAAGTATTAATAGTTATTTAAGCAACAAGGAACGTAAGGACGTATTAACATTTGAGGTAGGCGAATACGAGCCGAGGCGGAGCCGAGGCTCGTCGCCTGCCGAAAATGTTAATTGTCATTACGTTCCGTGTTGCTTATTAATTTTTTTCCGCTACCGGAAATATAATACTTAAAAATGATCAGAAAATATTCTAAAATACGGCTTGTAACATTTGGGATTCAAATGTTTATAGTCACCTATGCGTTCTATGCGTCCTATGGCAACCCAGCAACGGAGAAAACAATGTCGAATTTTGTTTGTTTGTGTCAATCCAGTGACAGTTTTTGCGGGCACGGATGCAAACGAAGTTGCGAATATTGCGTGTTAGAATGTGTTACCGACAAAATCTAAAAAGGTATGTGTCCTGTTATGACTCTTTTTAAGCAGTGGTTATGTAAAAAGGATGCCGATTCTGTAGGTATAGACGAAAATGTGTTGCTCGCCTATATGTTGGAGCGTTACGTTTCTGTTTATTATTTTCCTAGGTCCGTAAGTAAAAATTAAGTTCCGTCGTCAAGGACAACAAACACCACGAATGTTATCAGCCACTTACGGTACCTGTAACCATGCATGCAATGCGTATTTACGTTGTCGGTAGCGGAAAAAAAACATTTTTTTAACAGATCATTGATTGGCATTATAAAGATCCCAAGTCCAAAAGAGCGCTAAAAATTTTAAATTTTATTTATGCAGTGCCTTTGTGGAAGTGTGCTTAAAAAATATACTTCCATTAATAAAATAATAATTGGTAATAAAATGACGTACGTCCCAGTATTTAGTTAAAATTTTATTTTTCTGTACTAGTTTCGGAAATTATGCATCTTCAATTCAGTTTACATACTATAACTCGCATTTAATTCATATTCATACACACTATACACTAAACATTCATACCAACAAAATAATACTAAATACACTGCCACGCTCAATAACACAAAAGAAACACTCGATAAAATACCACAATCACGCGGACAGAACTGATTAATTTACTCTAATTCCAGGCATACACAATAAAATAAAGAATACACACATAAATAACGACAGAACAATACACACGTAAGTTACACACATAATATCAGTTTATCAAAATAATACAAATAATAAATAAACCATTCCAATAACAGGTTAAGATAATTAAAAATAAAACCAAAAACATCACAATCGCCATAAATCCCACATCTATATTTACATTTTATATCAAACACAACATGGAATACATCCAAAACTAAAACCTATCTTATGTTTATTAGACGTGTAAGTAAATTCAGATTTTATATTTATTAAGATAATAACCCATATTA
This sequence comes from Ocypus olens, assembly GCA_910593695.2. Lineage (NCBI taxonomy): Eukaryota > Metazoa > Arthropoda > Insecta > Coleoptera > Staphylinidae > Ocypus > Ocypus olens. Next base: position 7,311,754 of record OU343054.1, on the reverse strand, counting down.
ACAAATACATTTTTCAAATAACTAATACCATAATATACTTTAACAATATTTTTAAAAATATTTTATATAATTATATCCGCTACAAGACTGCGAATTTACCCCTCTCGCCTCCACCCTTCTTTATAATTTTATATTTTGTTTTTTATAAATTTATATATTTTGTATCTTTGTAGTTTTTCTGCAGAAGATGGATAATATCCGAAACTAGTACAGAAAAATAAAATTGTAACTAAATACTGGGACGTACGTCATTTTATTACCAATTACATATTACCCAGTAATCATGGATTACAACACCAACAATAAAATAATAGTTATTTATTATAAGAATGTGGAATGTACGTAATTAGTTTCGTAAGAAAAAGTTTACATGATTGATTTCATTTACATAGCATCCATCGGCACTGTCGATAATACAATAAAGCTTTAAATATAACTCGAATATTTGATTTAAATAATCTCGGACGTTTTTTAATAAACGTCCTCGATTGTTATGAATCGCATAATATTCTCGTTATATTAATAGCTATAATTCACGTTTAAACTTTAAACTTTTGAATTAGTGGTAGCGACATCTCTCAACGAATTATACATCTGTATAAAGAAATACAATGGCAAGGTACATATTAAGGTATACAAAGCGCCAGGTACATTGGGTATATTATTTAAAATAATGAATAGATTTGAGCATACAAAATATAGATGGCAATAACTATAATGTTATTTTATTCTTTCAGTTCCTGCTGGTACATTATTTTTCATTTTTGTCGTTAAAAATATAAAAGTTTGGCTACCTTGAGGAATGTATGTATGTGTGTATCTGTACATATTATTCAAAAACAAATTTAGATTTTAAAATCAAACAAAAGAATAAAAGAAAAACGGAGGACAAGATAACTTTGGGTAAAATTCTGTTGACCGCGCATGTGAATGCGATTTCTTAGAATCTGTGTTTTTTTATTCCTGATCTAATTTCTAGTTTTGTATCTTGGTAAGCAGAGAAGCGTATATGATGTAATGGGATATAGATCACTTCACGTGAACATCGCCCGCAGATCTTACATTTTTTTCCTCTCATTGAATACATACCGCAATATACAGGGTCCTGCATCTTACCTTGGACACCCTGTACAATTCATATCAATCAAACTTGGTTAACGGGACTATCAGACCTTATTTAATGAGTACCTTGTATGATTTTATTAACAAGGCACTATTTTTATTTTTTATTAATTTTTTAAACCGATGGTGCAAAACTGATTTTTTTTAGTTTTTATTTTTTTTTTGCTGATATCACTGAATCAATTTCAATAAAATTATAGGAGTATCTAGGCAACCATAAAAGGCACCCAAATAAGCAATAAAATATACAAATCCAAGTTAATAAAATGATACCAACAAAGTTATTCGTTTTTATTTGATTTATTTGAATAAAATACACAGCATGTAATCTAAAAAAAATATATTATCATGACGTCACACTTTTTTGGATATCCTGTACAATCAAAAATATTTTCCTGAAATGCATTCTAGGATGCAAGTATATTAAACAATATCAAAATTCTAACTTAATTGTTAACTGAGCTATAGAAGACGGGAGGTGAGATGCAGGACTCTGTATACCTCGCTATTGTGTTTTTTTTTGTACCTGGATTTTACTAAAAGTACTTGCATTCATGGGCATGAGATGTCGCTAGTACTAATACAAAACTTTATTTTAAATGAACGAATGTATAATTGCCTTACTTGGTCGTAGATAAATTAAATAACGAAGCTGTACAAATGATAGTAAACTCTTCAAATCGTACCATACATGATTTAATTTTCACGTATGGTTCCGGTCGGATAATTTCTGACATTTATAAAATAAAACTCACCTTCAGAATTAAAACCACATCTTTTAGGGCATGCTTCTTTCAAAATTTCTCGTGCCAAAACATTCCATGTCTTATTATTATGTAATATTAAAGACAACAAAGAAATTAATTAAAAAATTTTAATACATTTTTTTGTCATTTTTGGTCTATGAAATTTTGCCAGGGGAGGGCAAAGTTTCATACAGAAATTTCGAATAAACAACCGTCAAAAATGACGATTTCGAATTGTCAAAAATTCTGCATTTATTGCCACCGCAAAACGGCACATAAAGAAATTTGCAGCTGTCAAAAATTGTGGACTTTTACTATTAAAAACGGCATTTTTTGATATTAAAAAAAGCAAATGACAATTTCGAATTATCAAAAATTCTGCATTTCTGCCACCTTAAACGGCACGATTTCAACGGTAAATAAAGAAATTAGCAGCTGCCAAAAATTGTGGATTTTAACAATCAAAATTTTTTTGATATTAAAAAAGAAAATTGCCATTTTTGTATTGTTAAAAATTCTGCATTTTTGCCACCACAAACGGTACGATTCAGTGGTAAATAAAGAAATTTGCAGTTGCCAGAAATTGTCGTTTTTTACTATCAAAGACGGCATTTTTTGATATTAAAAAAATTAAATTTCAACTGCTAAAAATGACAATTTCGAACTGTCAAAAATCGCACTACTCACACAAATGCCACGTTAGCCGTAAAAATGAAATTTTCAATTGCTGAAAATAATTATTCAGTACTGTCAAAAATTGCTCATTACTGAAACCGGCAAATTTCAACAATAAATAGAAAAGGTCCAAATGCCAAAAATGTTTAACTGTCAAAATTTGAGCATTTCTACTATCACTATCGGCATTTTTCAATATTAAAAAAAGGAAAATTCCAACGGCCACAAGTAACAATTATAAATTGTCAAAAATTGTGCAATTCTACTATCAGAAATGGCATTTTTCGATAGTAAAAAGGTAAATTTTTAACCGTCAAAAATGACAATTTCGAATTTTCAAAAATTCTGTATTTCTGCTACGACAAACGGCACGATTCAACGGTAAATAAAGAAATTTGCAGCTGCCTAAAATTATGTTTTTTTTTACTATCGAAGACGGCATTTCTTGATATTAAAAAAGGAAGTCAATTTCAACTGCTAAAAATGACAATTTCGAACTGTCAAAAATAGCACTACTATCAAAATGGCGCTTGGCAGTAAAACGGAAATTTTCAATTTCTGAAAATAACCATTCAATACTGTCAAAAATTGCTCATCACTAAAAACGATTCGTTCCAACAATAAAAAGAAAATTTCCAAATGCCAAAAATCTTAGACTGTCAAAATTTGAGCATTTCTACTATGCATTTTTCAATATTAAAAAAAGGGAAATTTCCAACGACCAAAAGTAACAATTACAAATTGTCAAAAATTATGCAATTCTACTGTCAGAAACGGCATTTTTTGATAGTAAAAAGATGTTTAATCGTCAAAAATGACAATTTCGAATTGTCAAAAATTCTACATTTCTGCCATCACAAACGGCACGATTCAGCGGTAAATAAGGAAATTAGCAGCTGCCGAAAATTGGGGAATTTTACTATCAAAAACGGCATTTTTTGATATTTAAAAAAAAGAAAATTGTAACTGCTAAAAATGACAATTTCGAACTGTCAAAAATCGCACATATCTAGCATCACAAATGGCACGTTGGCAGTAAAAAGGGAGTTTCAATTGCCAAAAATAACTATTCAGGACTGTCATTAAAAAAATTGCTCATTACTGAAAACGGTTTTATTTCAACAATAAAGAGAAAAATTGCAAATGCCAAAATTTTTAAACTGTCGAAAATTTAGCATTTCTAGTATCACTATCGGCATTTTTGAATATTAAAAAAGGGAAATTTCTAATAATCAAAAGTAACAATTACAAATTGTCAAAAATTGTGCATTTCTGCCACCACAAACGGTACGATTCAACAGTAAATAAATAAATTAGTAGCATCCAAAAATTGTGGATTTTTACAATAAAAAATGGCATTTTTTATATTAAAAGAAAAAAGAAAATTTCTACTGCTAAAAATGACAATTTCGAACTGTCAAAAATCGCACATTTCTATCATCACAAATGGCACGTTGGTAGTAAAAAGGAAAATTTCAACTGCCAAAAATAACAATTTACAACTGTCAAAAATGATTAATTTCTGCCAAAATTCACAGTAATAATGCAGCGAGATCGAATATAAATTAGTCAAAGGAGATCATGAACAAAAATCCGCCGAATGTCTTTTCTTAGTTCTTAAATTTGAAAATATCAATATGAGCTTCAAGCTTGACACTTGCCAATAAGTTTAGGAATTTTGGCTCATGGCCAACTTTGACTAACTTTTATTCGATCGCACTGTATTATACGCGTCGGGTGGAACCGTGTCCGATCGTCGTTGTACGTCAACTTTTTTCGGATTCATCGAACATAAGGCAGAACGTACTTTTAGTTATAATTTTTACTTTCTTCGTTACGAAGTACGAGAAAGTATTGTGATCGTGATTTTTTTTTCAAAATTTTTTTTACGGAAATATCCGTTTTGAGGTCCCTAGATACCATTTCAACAATTTCTGGATTTTTTTTGTCTGGCTGTGTGTGTGTCTGTCTGTGTGCGCTGTATCTCAAGAACTAATAAAGCAATTGATATGAAACTTTGAACATAAGTCTTATTTGATAATCCGAAGAACTGAAAAGCTTCTGGTAAAATTTCGTACACCGGAAGTGGGTGTTTACCTTAACTGTTTTTTTGTTTTTTGCCAATATTTTCTTAAATATGAAAAATATCACAAAAACATTTAAACAAATATTGAAGACAACAAAGAAATGAGATTATTTTGTTTGAAAACATTTTTCATAAAATCATTGTTATTCGAGAAAAAAAAATATTATTTTTTTTTTAATTTTTGGTTTATAATTATAAAACGATAATAGTTATAGCAAATTTATGTTAATAATAATTGTAGAGAATGCTAAAATGAAAAAGTTATAAAGAATAACGAATAACGTAAAGTAAAATAAAAGTGGTATAAAAAAGTGTTTTCTTTATATCGAAATTGAAAATGTACCACGAAGTGAACGCCTCCAAGATTCAAGAATTATAAAGAATAAGTTTTTTTCGAAATCCCTTTAGTTTTTGAGTAAACTTAGTTTTTAAATTTGCATTATAATGTTTCCATCTTTCATAATTTTGACGTTTTAATCGTCAGTTTCATCCGATTCTACAAAAAGCTCGATGTACATTTAAAATATGATTTAAACTGAAAATAAACCATGAAGGCATAAATATAAATGGCTATGATACCATTAAGTCGGAGAAAGTAACATGATGGCCACATCATCATTTTTTCGGATCCATCGAACATAACGCGGAACGCACTTTTTGTGTTATAATTTTTAATTTTGATGTGATTGTTAAAGTATACATTTACCGACTACATACAAGTTTACTTTAATTTAATAAATTCATTTTCCAGGAGGGGGCAACTGCCCTCCCCCATGCCCCCACCTCTGGACGCCCATGAATAGTGGCATAGAACGTATAGGTTATTTAAAAATTAATTAATAATAGTTAATAACGTTTTTTTTTAGAAAACAATAAATATGATAATAGGATTTGGACGTTGCTTAAATTTTTTGTAATTTTTTTTAGCCAATAAAAATATTTGTAATAAAAATAAAAAAGTTAGCATAAAGCTATCATTTTTCACACCCGACAAAAATAACGTTTTATGATTCTTTATAATTCGAGCGTAGTAATTAACTTACCTTTTTAAGAAACACAATTTTCAATTAAAAATTTATAGAATGCACGGGCGTCTATGTTGTGATGTCGGCCCTGGAGAAAATCGAGAAATTTGTGTAATTAATCTTAATTTTGAGCGTTGTAGGGATTTAGCGAGTGTACAAACCACACGATATGCCAGTCAAGTGGGATAGGCTATTGTGCCCCAACCATCGCATCCATCCCATTCATCTAATTAGCTGACTGTGTGGAGCATTCACATGCAAGACTTATCGCTCTTACACTCATTAGCAGCAGATTAATCCATCAAGAAAGCGCCAGATCAGAGTTTAAATTCGAACTTAGACTGTGAACAAGGCCCGATGCACACACCCCTAACAAAACAACGTGCATTTGTTTATACAACAATGGGTAAACTGTACGGGTGCGTGTGATGTGATGTAATCCATAAATTATTAATTATACGTATGCTTTAAGCCCGGCGCATTCACCATTTATTATAAATTGGGAATATTTAAATAAACGTGTTTATATCGTTGCATTGAATTTAGTCAAACATTTAAAGTGCTGAATTAAAAAAATAAAACGTTCAAAGAGGAATTATTGAGAAATTAGTTAAAACGAATAAATAAGAATAAAAAAGGAATGTGGAGGTAAATAAAACGCAGGAAAGGTTATTTTTATTTAATAAAATTTAAGGTTATTGTAAAATGCTTCACTGTTTACAAATGTGAGTTGGTTTTTCATAACAAAATAATAATTATGAATGAACCGATTTTCACAGATAATTATAATAATATGGCTGAAAGACCTCGGTCGATGGCCTGTTGTATATCGATGTATCTCGAGTACAATAAACTGTTATACTACTATAATAATATAATTTAAAGGGCCGAAAGACCGATCGATAGCCCTTTCACAGACAACCGAGAGCTGATTCTAAGTTTTTGCCGTATTTTTTTACTAATCTAAATGTTAAAATTGTAAGTGTATATAACTTACTAATCTAAATGTTAAAATTGTAAATTTATATATAATTTAAAACGAATTAAATACATTCATCGTGGTCAAGCCAGACAACTATTTGTAATAGATAATTGACTTAATCGTCCCTAATTAAGACTTTTGTGGTCATATACAGTCTCAAATTACAGATTTAAGAATATATCTCCTTCATAATTATAATTCAGTTTAATCATAAAGCATCACATAGTAACGGTCGTAACTATTCTCTTTATGATTGTGGCATGTTTAATAAATATTACCCAACAGTATTAAATCACGTGGAAACCCAAGTTAATCGTTAGCATGTCAATATGATTTAAAAAAAATATATATTTTACATCAATAAATGCAGCAAACGTCTGGTTCTTAATTAAATTTCTTTAATTAATATTAAAATGGTAACGCAAAATATGTTTCGTTACTGTGCTAGTTTAGGTGATTGTATTGCGCATTTCTAATATGAGTACTTTATTATAAATTAAAAGGGAAGTTCCCTAAGCCCCAAGCACACCTATTCCGGCAACGCCGCTTTGCATGTATATAAAGGAACCCTTTGTAAGCCGACGCGGTAACGGACAAGGGTCAAATTTCTTACCCCCTGTTTCAGCAACCCTACCACCACTAGCTCCGTATATACAGCGGTTATGTACAGAGGGTGGCGTCTAAATAAATTCTCACTCTCCCATTGGACGTCGAACTGGCCACCGGTCACTTTTACATAAAACCGTGTCACATAACGGACGTCACCCTTCGCTGATGGAAATGTCGCATAACGATTTCCGTAATTTCTGTATTGAGATTTATGTCTGACTGTGTCGCGCGCAAAATTAAAACTGAAGGCGGGCGCCGAAGAAAATTTCTTATATCGCGGAATTTTTCCTCCACACCTCGAGCTATTAGCATAAAGCGGCTTCCCTCGCAGTTTTTCCCCGTTTTTATGCACCTCATTTGTAATCGCAAATAGCGAAGAGGAGAGACCCCTTCTTACATAATTAATGGGTTCGCGTCGCCGAGAAAACTATATTGTAATTAAATGCTCGCTCGCAAAACATTTTATACTAATAATTTATACATATAAGGAGAGCACGTTTTCATTTTAAATTTGATAATACAAAATCTCCAAACAAATATTAAGGAATTGAAGATGTTATTTTGTTATCTTTGAGACACCTTGTATCATTGAATATTCGTCGTGGTATTAGCCGGGAAAATCATTTGTCTTTTTAAGACTCTTACCTTATAAAAGATGAGAATGCTTGTATTTCTCATTTTAATTAAACATCTTTTGTCAATAAATACTCCTTCGATATTCGACAAAAAAATTGAATAAAAACAATTTGTAATTTTTGGTCTATTGCATTCTGATCTGATAATATACAGGGTGACCTAATCGCGTAGCGCAGCAGATTTAGATGTACAGGCAACGTTATTCAGATTTATGTGCTTAAACAGAGTTAGAAAATTATAAAATAAATTAAAACCGCAATTTTTTTAAATTCCAAATATCTCGACAATGTCATTTAGTTGGAGAGTCAAACATTCCTATTTTAAATAAATTAGAAACAACCTTACTTGTTGCAGACAGCATTAAATAAATTCAAGAAAACGAAATGTAGCCTGAATATATGAATATTCAACCTGTTCGTAACTCTGAATTTATTCCTATTTTAAATAAATCTTTAATTAATTTATACATTATGGTCGAACAGGATTCTTAATTCACTTTTCAAAGATGTTTAACAATCTATACTAGTGTTTCTCAACGTGGAGATATCACCCCCTGGTAGGCGATCGACGCCTAAATAGGGCGTTTATCTGACAATCCGAATTTGGCGGGCGATGGTTATTTTGTGGGGGCGAATGCATTTTGAATACCCGCCTGCAAAGATGGCCCAAATCGCCTAAAAATTTGATTAATGTGACTTAAGATTATGTCTATCGAAATTAAAACCAACGGTATTAAACTTTGCTAAAAACAAAAAAAATTGCAAATTTTCCAAGTTGCGTTGATTTTGCATGAGACTTTTAATATTAAAAAAAAATATAAAATTCGCTACATTTTGGAAGTTATACCAACAAAATCATATAACAATCAATTTTTCAAAATTGAAAGCAAGGGTTTGTTGACTTTGAAATTGGAAAATTTCGCATTTTGTCAGTTTTCATTGACTTGACATGATTATCTCTTAATACGTTTTTTAAACACTCCAAATTCACTACATTTTAATATTTAAATCATCAAAATCAAATACCGCGTTATCAAGTTAAACAATTTCTATAAATCAAAAACTTGATTTTGTTGATTTTGAACTTGAAAAATTTCGGATTTTGGCAATGTCCATTGACTCGACATGAATATTTTTAGTACCATTTGAAATACACAAAATGCTCGATTTTTTGCATATAAAATATCATAATCAAAACATGTGTTTAACAGCTCAGCAATTTTTAAAAATTGAAAACGAAGGTTTGTTGACTTTGAACTTGGAAAATTTCGCATTTTGGCAGTTTTCATTGACTCGACATGATTATCTCTTAATACGTTTTTTAAACACTCTAAATTCGCTACATTTTGACATTTAAATCATCAAAATCAAATACCGCGTTATCAAGTTAAACAATTTCTTTAAATCAAAAACTTGATTTTGTTGATTTTGAACTTGAAAAATTTTGGATTTTGGCAATTTCCATTGACTCGACATGAATATTTTCAGTACCATTTCAAATACACAAAATGCTCGATTTTTTACATATAAAATATCATAATCAAAACATGTGTTTAACAGCTCAGAAATTTTTAAAAATTGAAAACGAAGGTTTGTTGACTTTGAACTTGGAAAATTTCGCATTTTGGCAGTTTTCATTGACTCGACATGATTATCTCTTAATACGTTTTTTAAACACTCTAAATTCGCTACATTTTGACATTTAAATCATCAAAATCAAATACCGCGTTATCAAGTTAAACAATTTCTTTAAATCAAAAACTTGATTTTGTTGATTTTTAACTTGAAAAATTTCGGATTTTGGCAATTTCCATTGACTCGACATGAATATTTTCAGTACCATTTCAAATACACAAAATGCTCGATTTTTTACATATAAAATATCATAATCAAAACATGTGTTTAACAGCTCAGCATTTTTTAAAAATTGAAAACGAAGTTTGTTGACTTTGAACTTGGAAAATTTCGCATTTTGGCAGTTTTCATTGACTCGCCATGATTATCTCTTAACACGTTTTTTAAACACTCTAAATTCGCTACATTTTGACATTTAAATCATCAAAATCAAATACCGCGTTGTCAAGTTAAACAATTTCTTTAAATCAAAAACTTGATTTTGTTGATTAATAACTTGAAAAATTTCGGATTTTGGCAATTTCCATTGACTCGACATGAATATTTTCAGTACCATTTGAAATACACAAATTGCTCGATTTTTACGTATAAAATATCATAATCAAAACATGTGTTTAACAGCTCAGCAATTTTTAAAAATTGAAAACGATGGTTTGTTGAATTTGAACTTGGAAAATTTCACATTTTGACAGTTTTCATTGACTCGACATGATTATCTCTCAATACGTTTTTTAAACACTCTAAATTCGCTACATTTTGACATTTAAATCATCAAAATCAAATACCGCGTTATCAAGTTAAACAATTTCTTTAAATCAAAAACTTGATTTTGTTGATTTTGAACTTGAAAAATTTTGGATTTTGGCAATTTCCATTGACTCGACATGAATATTTTCAGTACCATTTCAAATACACAAAATGCTCGATTTTTTACATATAAAATATCATAATCAAAACATGTGTTTAACAGCTCAGCAATTTTTAAAAATTGAAAACGAAGGTTTGTTGACTTTGAACTTGGAAAATTTCGCATTTTGGCAGTTTTCATTGACTCGCCATGATTATCTCTTAACACGTTTTTTAAACACTCTAAATTCGCTACATTTTGACATTTAAATCATCAAAATCAAATACCGCGTTGTCAAGTTAAACAATTTCTTTAAATCAAAAACTTGATTTTGTTGATTTTTAACTTGAAAAATTTCGGATTTTGGCAATTTCCATTGACTCGACATGAATATTTTCAGTACCATTTGAAATACACAAATTGCTCGATTTTTACGTATAAAATATCATAATCAAAACATGTGTTTAACAGCTCAGCAATTTTTAAAAATTGAAAACGAAAGTTTGTTGACTTTGAACTTGGAAAATTTCGCATTTTGGCAGTTTTCATTGACTCGACATGATTATCTCTTAACACGTTTTTCAAACACTCTAAATTCGCTACATTTTGACATTCAAATCATCAAAATCAATTACCGCGTTTTTTTTTTAATCAAAAACTTCAATTTGTTGATTTTGAGCTTGGAAAATTTCGGATTTTGGCAATTTTCATTCTCTCTACATGAATATATTCAATACCACTCAAAACATTCTAAATTCTCTACTTCGTAACATGTAAAATATCATAATCAAAACTTGTGTTTAACACCTCGGAAATGTTTAAAAATCCAAAGCGCATAGCAATTTTCATTGGTGGGACATGAATATTTCGTAATACTTTTTTCAAGCACACTAAATTCGATAGATTTTAGCAGTTAAATCTATAAAATAAAATATAAAAGTCGAAAACGGGAATTTGTTGCGTTTAAACTTAGAGAATTTTGGCAGTTTTCATTACCTCATTATGAATATTTCTTAATACCTTTTAAAATAAAATAAATTCTTAACATTTTAACAATGAAATCATCATAATCAAAAACACTTTCAATACCTCAGCATTTTTTTTTAATCAAACACGCCTTTTTTGTGAAAATTTCAGATTTTGGAAATTCTCATTGACGACACGAATATTTCTTAATATTTTTTTAAGTCACACTAAATTCTCTGAATTTTTACGCACAACTTTCTTTGACACATTATGTATATTTCTTTAATTTTTTTAAACACTAAATTCGCTACATTTAAGCATTGAAATGATAATAATCTTATCATTAATCAATTTAAAATAGACAATTTTGATATTCAAATGATGAATATCAAATAACGAGTTCTGAAATAATGCAATTTTGCAAAATCAAAAACTCTATTTTATTGACTTTGAATCTGGAGAATTTCAGATTTTGGTACTCAACATTGGATATTTTTAATAAATTCTCTAAATTTCAATATGCAAATCATCATAATCAAGACCACGTTCAACATCTGAGTAATTAAAAAAAACAATAACACGATTTTGTTGACTTTAAAATTTCAAATTTTGGCTTGATATGAATATTTTTTAATATTTTTTAAAACTCACGATATTCTCTACAATTTACCATATAAATAATCGTAATCAAATAACGCATTCAACACCTCAGCAATTTTCAAAAATTAGAAACGGACTTTTGTTGCCTTCAAAAATTCCGATTTTGACAATTGTACCTGACTCGTCATGAATATTTCTTAGTACTTTTTTTAAAACACACTAAATTTATTACATTTCAAAATATGGATCATTAAAATTAAGAAGCGCGTCCAACGATTCGCGATTTTGTTGCCTTTGGAAGTGGAAAATATTGTCAATTTGCGCTGATTTAAGACTTTTTTAATACTTTTTTTATTAAACATACTAAATATTTAAACGTTAAACACAATGTTGGAAAGTTCTAGGTATGTGGCGAATGTTTTCCTATTTTAGTTTTACCTCTCAAAAAAAAAACGCATCTCTTGTAAGATTATTTGCTCAGTTCTGGAAGGATTATTTTGAAATAAAATCATTAACCAATAGACATATGGATTTTTGAAAATTTTCGTTTTAATTTTTTGAGCACGTTTCATATTTTTTTCTGAGATGTTTTTGGCCAACAAAAAAGATATAAAACGTGCAGGCAAAATTACATCAAAAAATTATCCTTAATGGTCGAAATACCGCTTATTCGAAATTATTTTTTTTTTGTAAATTCAACAATCAACAACACAGAAAATCTTCAAAAATCCTTTTGAAGATTTCCGTTTTAATTTTTTAACACTTAAACAAAAACATCTCAGAAAAAAATACAAAAATCCTGGAAAAATTCCATATGAAATCATCCTTAATGGCCGAAGTATCGCTTTTTCAAAATAAATTTGGTTTTTGTAAATTCAACAATTTTTAATGGAGATATGAATTTTTGAAAATTAGTTTTATTTTTTTGAGCACTTGAATGAAAACGTCGCAGAAAAATATAAAACACGAAGACAAAATTCCATAAGAAATCATCCTCAATGGCCAAACTATCGCTTATTCAAAATCAATTTGGAGCTTGAAAATTCAACAATTTTCAATAGAGATATGGATTTTTGAACATTTTTGTTTTAATTTTTTGAGCACCTGAAGAAGGAGCATTTAGCTATTTTCGCGGTTAATAAAAAATTGTATTTATTTTTTTTTTTTCGGTTCATGAAGTTTTCAATTTCAAAATTCTCGGTATTATTTTAAAATGTATGTTTAGATATTTGCACTGAATCTTAAATTAAAATTGATTTTGAGTCATTTTGGGTTTATTCAGTCGTCGAACTCATCACTTTCGATCGCAGCGAGTTTGTGGTTCAATTCCAAGCCTGGCAAGATATTTTTTTTTTGTTTTTATAAAATCTCAATTAATGAATCAATCATTGTTACTACATAAGTTGTAATTTATTTCATTTAATATGATATACTATGGCATTTTTATAATAAATATTTTCCATTTTTATTAAATATTTATTCAAAATTTAAATACAATACCCTGGAAAAATGGGAGAATACAGTAATAAATATTAAATAACATTTAGAAATGCCACCTTGTACTGTCTTCTTACAATTATGTTTTAAGTAACAGCCACAGTTGAAGTTTGTCACAGTTTAAATAGCAGTGATTTTAAGTAGCAATGGTTTTAAGTAACGATTATGATTCAATAAAAATCTGAAAACACCCCTTGTCTAGATTTCCGAATATTTTCACTTGAAAAGAGCACTTGTTAAATTAAAGTCACCATTTTTTTTTGAATTTAGAAAAAAAATAGAAAAACAATTACTACTTACTTAAAACTTTCTAAAGTTACTCAGAATAGAGTCTACTATATGATTCAATAAAAATCTAAAAACACCCCTTGTCTAGATTTCCGAATATTTTCACTTGAAAAGAGCACTTGTTAAATTAAAGTCACCATTTTTTTTTGAATTTAGAAAAAAAATAGAAAAACAATTACTACTTACTTAAAACTTTCTAAAGTTACTCAGAATAGAGTCTACTATATGATTCAATAAAAATCTAAAAACACCCCTTGTCTAGATTTCCGAATATTTTCACTTGAAAAGAGCACTTGTTAAATTCAAGTCACCATTTTTTTTTGAATTTAGAAAAAAAATAGAAAAACAATTACTACTTACTTAAAACTTTCTAAAGTTACTCAGAATAGAGTCTACTATATGATTCAATAAAAATCTAAAAACACCCCTTGTCTAGATTTCCGAATATTTTCACTTGAAAAGAGCACTTGTTAAATTAAAGTCACCATTTTTTTTAAATTTAGAAAAAAAATAGAAAGACAATTGCTACTTACTTAAAACTTTTGAAAGTTACTCAGAATAGATTCTTCTATACAGCGTCTTCATTTTAAAAGAAGCCACGCTGAGTAACTTTGGATCTGAGGTAGTTATGGTTTTAAGAAAAAATATGTCAATTTTGTTTTCGAGGGGGAACTTAAAAAAACACTGTTTTTAGAATTTTATCTTTAACCCCCTCACTCCCAGCCACCCCATATTTATAATTTCAAATGGCACCCCCTATTGTGCGATACCTCATTTTAAAGGGCATAAAATTACATCTTTTTATGACCTTTTTACGGAATTTCTTTTTTAGGATTTTTTAAATTACATTTTTCAGCACTTCCTTTTAAGATTTTATTTTCAGGACTTTCTTTTCAAGACTTTTCTTCTCAGGACTTTTTGAAGACTTTATTTTTAAAATCTTTTTTCGTGACCTTTTTCAAAACTTTTTTTCAGATTATTTTTTAGGTCAAATTTCAAGACATTTTTAGAACTTTTTGCAGATTTTTTTTCAGTAGTTTTTCAGGTATTTTTTAAGCATATTTCCTGAAGAATATTTTCAAGAATTTATTTAGATGACTCTGAGGAATTGTTTTTAGGACATTTTGTTTTTTTCAAGAATTTTTTTTAGGACTTTTTCGGGACATTTTCCGGTTTTTTTTATGACATTCTTTCAAGGCCTTTTCTGGATTTTTTTTCGGAATTTTTTCAGTACATTTTCTCAGGATATTTTTATCGGAAGTTTCTTCAGGATTTTTACAGGGCATTTTCTTCGGGACTTTTATTCTGGACTTTTTCTAGGATTTTTTTCTTCAAAACTGTTTTTCAGTACTTTTTCAAGATTCTTTTTCAGTACTGATTTTCAAGACTCTTATAGGGCTAGAAAGTACTCGAAGGAATTGTTTTTAGGACTTTTTGTCACAACCTTTTTTCATGAATTTTCTTTTAGGACTTTTTGGGGACATTTTCCGGTTTTCTTTATGACATTTTTTCAACGTCTTTTCTGGATTTTTTTCGGAATTTTTTCAGTACATTTTCTCAGGATATTTTTGTCGGAAGTTTTTTGAGGATTTTTTCAGGACATTTTCTTCGGGACTTTTATTCTGGACTTTTTTCTAAGATTTTTTTGCTTCAAAACTTTTTTAAAGACTGTTTTTAGTACTTTTTTCAAGATTCTTTTTCAATGCTGATTTTCAAGACTCTTATAGAGCCAGAGAGTACCCGGAGGAATTGTTTTTAGGACTTTTTGTCAGAACTTTTTTTCAAGAATTTTCTTTTAGGACTTTTTCGGGACATTTTCTGTTTTTTTTTAATGACATTTTTTCAAGGCCTTTTCGGGATTTTTTTCGGAATATTTTCAGTACATTTTCTCAGGATATTTTTGTCGGAAGTTTCTTCAGGATTTTTTCAGGACATTTTCTTCGGGACTTTTATTCTGGACTTTTTTCTAGGATTTTTTTGCTTCAAAACTTTTTAAAGACAGTTTTCAGTACTTTTTTCAAGACTATTTTTCAATACTGATTTTCAAGACTCTTATAGGGCTAGAGAGTATTTGAAGGAATTGTTTTTAGGGCTTTTTGTCTGAACTTTTTTTCATGAATTTTCTTCTAAGACTTTTTCGGGACATTTTCCGGTTTTTTTATGACATTTTTTCTACGCCTTTTCTGGATTTTTTTCGGAATTTTTTCAGTACATTTTCTCAGGATGTATTTGTCGGAAGTTTCTTCACGATTTTTTCAGGACATTTTCTTCGGGTCTTTTATTCTGGACTTTTTTCTAGGATTTTTTGCTTTCAGTACTTTTTCCAAGATTCTTTTTCAGTACTGATTTTCAAGACTCTTATAGGGCTAGAGAGTACTCTGAGGAATTGTTTTTAGGACTTTTTGTCAGAATTTATTTTCAAGAATTTTCTTTTCGGGCTTTTTCGGGACATTTTCCGGTTTTTTTTTATGACATTTTTTCAACGCCTATTCTGGATTTTTTTCAGTACATATTTGTACTTGAAGTTTCTTCAAGATTTTTTCTTCGGGACTATTATTCTGGACTTTTTTCCAAGGTTTTTTGCTTAAATTTTTTTTAAAGACTGTTTTCCAGTACTTTTTTTTAAGATTCTTTTTCAGTACTGATTTTGAAAACTTTTCTGTAGGGCTTTTTGTTCCGAAGCATTTATTTGAGACTTTGGGACGTTTTTTCATGATTTTCATGATTTTTTTATCTATTATATTTCTTTCAGGACTATTTTTTCTTTATGTGTTTCAGGTCAACTCTTTTGGGACTTTATCAGGTTTGTTTTAAGGATTTCTTTCCTCGAATTTTTTAAGGAAATGTTTTGTCAGGACTAGAAAAGGATAAATCATAAGTGATACATCTAAAAAACTCAGAATTTAGAGACGAATTAAATTATGTAAATATATATAGGGTGTTCTATTTGAAATAAAAAAGTTAAGGTAATTTACAATTAAACCGGATATGGAATTAAAAAAAAATAATTCGTCTTTAAATTCTGAGTTCATAGATGTATTATAAGTGACCCTTCGGATGTTAGTTATTTTTTTAATTCAATTTTAAATTGGTTTTCTGTTTAAATTTAATTGAAATTTAAACAAAAAACTAACAATCGAAAGATCACTTATGATACATCTCTAAACTCAGAATTGAGAGACGAAATTGGTCAAATAGGTATTTCTTTATTGGCATAAACAATCAAACATAACAATTATAAGCAATTTACAGCTTGTCTAGCGAGCCGTGACAGGTGGGGGTAAAGTTTGCGCAGAGTGAGAAAACATTTGAAGAGAACGAGGTAACTAATCTCCACATATCCTCTGCCACGGAATTGAATAGGAATCATCACTTCGTGTCGATATTTACATTATGAATAATTATGCGTTTCTCTTGAAATTTTAGATGGTCACTGCGCAATCAGTCACGACTCGCTAGACGAGCTATACATACATATTGCTTTTAACCTTCTTTTCACGTTGATTAGACTTTCTACAGACAAATGTATTTTTGTAGACTTTAAATTTGAATGCACTTCATAGTAGTAAGTACGAACATCTCGAAATTTGACACTTCAGTGAGTCACCCGGTAAAAAACATTAGAAATTCGATTTCAGTTATCGCCGGAAAAGATTAAAAAATTTACGATCCACACATTTGAATTAAAATTCCATCCGTATGCGCATAGCTCACCCCATTGATATTTTATTTTTATTTAATATAAATTTTATGAAAAACAGTTTAACATGGCTCTACTTTTTTTTCATATATTCGCTGAAAACAAATGTGCATTTAATTGGACTGAATTCAGGATGTATTCGTTTATAAATAAATGTATAAACGTAAAAATGTAGTCGGGAAAACTGAATGCTTTATATAAATAAAGTGACGACCTTTTTATGTATTATATACATCAGGCCAGGATGCAACCCCTATGTGTCTCGCTAATAGCCCAATTTTTTATCTGCCACGAACATGCTAATATTTACATAATCCCTAAATATAACACTACCATCAATCGATGATAATAGGCATTTTTCACGTGAAAATGTCCGTGTGACTAATAGAGATTAGAGCCGCAGCGGCAAATGGATTGTTGTGCGTGGGCGGTGGACGCCTACAAAATAATTCCGTCGTCCGCTCGACCACATTTAATCAATACAACATTTGCGTTATAAATCATGCACGAAAACTCAGCCCCTCTGAAATTAGCCCCGGAAAATATGTAAATTTATATTAAGATGGACACATTCATTTTAATTTAATTTTTAACTAGTTTCGCATATTTTCTAAATTTGTAAGCCAAAAATAACTTGCTTATCAATCAATGAAAAATAAAACGATTGTCCATCTTCAAATTCTATGGAGAATCTCCATAAACGGTTGCCGATATAAAAAGTTTTTGTGGTGAAAACTCATTCGTCATCGAATAAGTTTTGTTTTGTTTTCAGAAAACCATTTCAAATGCAATTTTTGAGCAAAAGTAAGTAGACCCTTGGATGGTTTGTCAGGTTTTTGTAAAAATTTAAAAATCGCCAATTTTAATTGAATCCGGTAAATTTACACACAATGAACGCAAACCGTGTTCGATTTGGAAGTCTTCGTTTAGCCGCTACGACCGTTCAAAATCTGATTTTTTTCTAAAATTGACAACTTCTTTGCTATTTTAACTACCCGACATTTAATTACGGCAATCGATACTCCTCATTCTGATGAAAAAAAATGTGCACTTTAGGATGATTATTAAAAAAGTTGGTTTTTCCGATTTTTTCCACGGGCTTTCAATTGACATTTTTTCTTACGGAAGTACATTTTCTAATGGGTCTGATGACAGTGATGTGTAGAAACTCCGAATCCGACCAGTAGGTTTTTTAACCGCTGCGGCCGTTCAAATCTGAAAAATCGACTTTTTTCTAAAATTTTCAGTGACATGCCAACTTTTTTCTTATTTCAACTACCTGAAATTTTATTACGGCAATCGATTTTTATCGTTATTCTGATGAAAAAAGATATGCACTTTAATGGTCTGGGATGATTATTAAGAAAGTTGTTTTTTTCGAATTTTTCCAGTTTCGAGTTTTGTTCGGGCTTTAAATTGCCATTTGTTCTTGCGTAAATACATTATTTGTATATAAATATTGAACGTATTTGATTATGATGACTTGCAGTATTGACTTGCAGTATTGAGAAAGATCCAATGTTCCGAAATTCTCCAGATTGTCAACAAAATCCGAAATTTTACAACTTTACTTTTTAACGAAGTGGTTTGATTTTTAAAATTTGCTGAATTATTGAACGTGTTTATGATTATGATGATTTGCATATCGAAATTTAGAAAATGTATTTTATTTTAAGGAAGTATTAAGAATGATCCAACATTGAGTTAACGAAAATTGCTAAAATCTGAAATGATCCAGATTCAACATCAACAAAATAGAGTTTTTAATTTTGCAAAATTGCCCAATTTCAGAACTCTTTATTTGATATTGATGATTTGAGTGCAAAATTCGGAGAATTTGCTGTATTTTAAATTGATTATTGATATTATTATAAATTAACTTGAGGCAACCTCATGATATGATCAATTAAATGCTTAAATGTAGCGAATTTAGTGTTTAGAAAAAATGTAAAAAATATACATATTGTATCAAAGACAGCTGATTTGTGTGTTAAAATTTAGAGAATTTGGGTAATTTAAAAACATATTTAGAAATATTCATGTCAAGTCAATGAGAATTGCAAAAATGTGAAATTTTTTTAATTCATAATAAAAAAAATCGCGTTTTTGATTTCGATTTTTTTAAATTACTGAGGTGTTAAAAGCATTTCTTGTTTATGATAATATATTTGTTAAAATGTAGAGAATTTAGTGTATTTTAGGAAAGTTAAAAAAAACATTCATGTGAAAGTACAAAAGGTCATAAAATCTAAAATTTTCCAAGAAAAAAATCGCGTTTTTGATAAAAAAGAATGCTGAGGTATTGAACGTGTTCTTGATTATGGTAGTTTATTTGCTAAAATGTAAACAATTTATTTTATTTTAAAAGGTATTAAGAAATATTCATAATGAGTTAACGAAAACTGCCAAAATCCTCCAAGTTCAAGCGCTACAAATGCACGTTTTCGATTTTTTTTAATTATTGAGGTGTTAAAAGCATTTCTTGATTATGATAATATATTTCCTAAAATGTAGAGAATTTAATGTATTTTAGGGAAGTTAAAAAACATTTATGTGAAAGTACGAAAAATGACAAAATCTGAAATTTTTCAAGAAAAATTCGCACAAAAACTTCCTAAAGCGGTATTTGATTTTGAAAATGTAATTGCCAAAATTCAGTAAATTAGTCTGCGTAAAAAAAAGTATATTCATGTCCAATCAATGAAAATTGCTAAAATCCGATGTTTCAAAGTTGAAAGAGAAAAAAATCGCACTTTGGATTTTTATAAATTGCGGAGGTGTTAAACGCATAATTTGATTATGATATTTTATATGTTAAAAAGTAGAGAATTTAGAGTGTTTTAAATGGTATTAGATATATTCACGTAGAGAAAATAAAAACCGCTAAAATCCGAAATGTTCCGAGCTCAAAATCAACAAAATCAAGTTTTTTTATTTAAAAAAATTGTTTAACTTGCAAACGTGGTATTTAATTTTGATGATTTCAATGTCAAAATATAGAGAATTTAGTGTCTTTTAAGAAAGTTAAAAAACATTTATATGAAAGTATGAAAGGTGACAAATTCTTAAATTTTTCAAGGAAAAAATCGTGTTTGATTTAAAAAAAATGCTGAGGTATTGAACGTGTTATTGATTATGATGATTTATTTCTTAAAATGAAAATAATTTATTTTATTTTAGGTATTATAAAATATTCATTATCAGTTAACGAAAAATCCTTCAAATTCAAAGGCAACAAATTCGCGTTTTCGATTTTTAAAAATTGCTGAGGTGTTAAAAGCATTTATTGATTATGACATTTGCTAAAATGTAGAGAATTTAGTGTATTTTAAGAAAGTTAAAAAAAAACATTAATGTGAAAGAACGAAAGGTGACAAAATCTGAAATTTTTCAAGAAAAGAATCGCACAAAAACTTCCAAAAACGTTGATTTTGAAAATGCAATTGTCAAAATTCATTGAATTTAGTGTGCGTAAAAAAAGTATATTCATGTCCAATCAATAAAAATTGCTAAAGTCATGTTTTTCCAAGTTGAAAGAAAAAAAATCGCGCTTTGGATTTTTAAAAATTGCCGATGTGTTAAACGACTGATTTGATTATGATATCTGATATGTTAAAAAGTAAAGAATTTAGAGTGTTTTAAGTACTATTAAATATGTAGAGAAAATGGAAACTGCTAAAATCCGAAATTTTCCGAGCTCAAAATCAACAAAATCAAGTTTTCGATTTAAAAAAAATTGCTTAACTTGCAAACGCGGTATTTAATTTTGATGATTTAAATGTCAAAATGTAGAGAATTTAGTGTATTTTAAAAAAGTTAAAACACATTTATATGAAAGTATGAAAGGTGACAAATTCTTAAAATTTTCAAGGAAAAAATCGTGTTTTTGATTTAAAAAAAATACTGAGGAATTGAAAGTGTTATTGATTATGATTATTTATTTCTTAAAATTTAAATAATTTATTTTATTTCATAATCAGTTAACGAAAAATCCTTCAAATTCAAAGGCAACAAATTTCGATTTTTAAAAATTGCTGAGGTGTTAAAACCATTTCTTGCTTTTGATAATATATTTGCTAAAATGTAGAGAATTTGGTGTATTTTAAGAAAGTTAAAAAAACATTTATGTGAAAATACTAAAGGTGACAAAATCTGAAATTTTTCCGGAAAAAAATCGTACAAAAAATTCCGAACGCGTTATTTGATTTTGAAAATGTAATTGTCAAAATTCAGTGAAATTAGTGTGCGTAAAAAATTGCTAAAATCCGGTTTTTCCAATTTGAAAGAAAAAAAATCGCGCTTTGGATTTTTAAAAATTGCTGAGGTGTTAAACGCATGGTTTGATTATGATATTTTATATCTTAAAAAGTAGAGAATTTAGAGTGTTTTAATGATATTAAATATATTGTCGTAGAGACAATGAAAACTGCTAAAATCCGAAATTTTCCGAGCGCGAAATCAACGAAATCAAGTTTTTGATTTAAAAAAAATTGTCTAACTTGCAAACGCGGTATTTAATTTTGATGATTTATATGCAAAAATGTGGCGAATTTAGTGTGCTTAGAAGAGTATTAAGACATAATCATGTTGAGTCAATGAAAATTGCCAGTTCAAAGTCAAGAAACACTCGTTTTTAATTTTTAAAAATTGCTGAGGTGTTGAACGCATTTTTTTAATTATGATATTTAATATGTTAAAAAGTAGAGTATTGAGTGTGTTTTAGATGGTACTAAAATATTATTGTCAATATAATGGAAACTGAGAAAATACGATGTTTTGACAATTTCCATTGTATCAACTTCCAAGTTCAAAATCAACAAAATCAAGTTTTTGATTTTGATAAATGATTTCACTTACGAACGCGTTATTTGATTTTGATGGTTTAGTTTCCAAAATTTAGCGAATTTTGTGTTTTTTTTTCTAATTATTAAAACATTTTCATTCAAAATCAACGCAACTTGGTAAACCAAAAAAAAATTTAAAGTTACGGACGTAGAAAAAAATTGTATGAATCCCGAGAGTGAAGCAACTTATTTTCACTTGTAGGAATTGCCGCACTCGCCTTAGGCTATCTTTCCTACTCGTGAAAAAAATACTACTTTACTCACTTGTTGCATAAATAACTATTCTACGTTCATAAAATATGTGATTCTTGAAGTCTTCAAAAAGCGTGAAAAAACTGCCGTAGCGGTTCATTTTTCAACGCAACTATAAAATTGTTTGGGCAAAGTGTGTCATGAACTCTTCGCTCATGTTAGGGCCGGTTTCACCAACGTCAGTTAAAACGTTATTCAATGATTAAATTTATTCATTGAATAAAATTGACAATTTTCATTTCAACAACATCAAATAACGCTATTCATTCATTAAATCGACACATCTCACAAGTTAATCATCAATTTTTATTCAGAGTTTATAACTTCAAATTGAACGTATTTTTGAACCAAAGGACGTAAGTTGAAGTTAAATATATCGAATCAACGATGTATAGCGACTAATTAACGTTTCATCAAATTTATTTTAAAGTTGAAGACGTAGATTTTTTTTATGAAACTCTTTGTAGGAATAGTCAATTAGCCTTTTTTGTGTACTCATGAAAAAAAATATTACTTTACTCACTTGTGACATAAATAACTAATAAATGATTACGCCGAAACACAGCTTGTAGCCATGCTGAAGTTGCCAACTTTGTGCTGTATTAAAAAATATAAAAAACATTTACCATCGACTTGCACTTTCCAAATTTACTTCAAATTCAATTGGGAGTATAATTCTATTAAAATCTGTAAACACTCCAGGCATGGATGTTAAGATAAATCCTCTTGAAAAAAACATAATTTCTTGAAAATCTGTAATAATTTTAGTGAAAAAATTTCTATCGAATTGAAACACTCAAAATTTACACAAAATTCATTTTTTTTACTAAGGCTTCAGCCGTTCAGTCACATACGGCTATTTTTGTATGTATATTTTTGTATGAATAAATATGAATAAATGAAGAAATTAATAATGTAAGACATTTACAACAACCACGGCCCCAAGCGAATATAGCCTGTTCACTGGAATCTGGCAGCTGAAGTCGTAAAACAGTCGGTCCGGCCTGAAGATCATCGCACCCTCGAAGAAAGGGTATTGATGGTTCGTCTAATTGCATCCCATACATTTATTACTGTCCTTCACTCCTATTGGTATACGCACTTTTACAAGAGTACTTCTCAACAAAGATTGGTTTTAGATAAAAAATATTACGTCCCCTACTTACCTAGCTCCGACCGTCTTTTACGACCACAGCCGCCAGATTCCAGAGAACGGGCTATACTTCTCGATCGCCGAAAAATCTTCCGCCCGGAATGGGAATCGAACCCACAAGGCCGCGGTTCAAAATTCATTCGAAAGCTTTATTTTGTAAATATTTTTTGTTCTAAATATTGTTTAGAATTAAATAAAGATATTGTAAAATATTTTTTTTTACAAACAATCAACACAATTTACACAATTAGTTCAATACTATCTTGTTGAAAAGCATCTTAAAAACTACATTTAAAGGGGTAACGTGCATAAAAAACTGGCGGGCTTTTCAGCTCACTTCGCTCATGTGAGCTGAGGGCGCTTGTTTTTGTTAGCCCAGGGCACTTGAATGTCTTGGGACGGCCCTGACTGATATTATATGTTTATCAGTTTTAACAAAATTCGTACGCCATTGTTGAAATTGTCCTCTAGAGAAGTTAACTGCTTGGAGCCAAATTAGATTCTTCATCCTGGAACAAAAGAAAAGTAAAATTAATATTAGAGGTATATACAGGGTGTATTTGAAATAACTAACAGGCATTTAAGGGCACATACACAAAATATTTGTGAACCCATTTCCGTCACAATATATTCGAAAAACATTTTTTGAATTTTCCTAATTTTTCGAGGTTTTTTAAACATTTTGAGAACCGATGATTTTCTCATTTAATTAGGAATGTGGAATGTGTGTTTGTTTATTTAAAACGCGAGATCCGATTTCTTGCCTCCGAAATTTGAAGTGTTATCGCAACGTTTTTTTTTTTTGTAAAAGATAAACAGTCCTCAAGTTCATTGACGCTTAAAGAGCACTCAGATATTTCCTACACGCTTGTTGTAATTCGATATCTAAAGCCGATGCCATTTAAAAATTAGGTCACATTACCACTGCCCCCAAACATGTTGCGTATTTTCACTCATTAACTTTAATAATTAATTGCGGGCTTTTTGTTACAGTTATAAATAAAATAATTGCGAATATTGTTTAAAAATAATATAATCTCTTTGTGGTTGCGAGCCTGTTCGTTATTTTAAATACACCCTGTATGCAGACTGTTTAAGTTTCTATTTCATTATCATTGTTACATGCACAACATCTTTATTCAGACAATACGTTTACAAAATACAAATTGAACATGAATTTAAAAAATGTGTTGGTCTGCCTGGGGTTTTCTGCCTATGTCATTGTTATTTATAGTAAAAATTGAGATTTCGTTACTTCTCACCTTCAACGGGTCGGTCGGGACATAATTATAGTTAAACATGGAATAACTATTTCCTCGAAAATCGCGGGATGAGTTTTTAGAAGAACCGATTCTTACACTTTCAACGGAGGAAATAGCTGGTTAAAAACACAAAAACTGACGTGAAACACGAGAAACCGGTGGGACACAAGTAAACGGTGATAGATCAGCTGATCATAACAGCGGCCATTGCCGTTTTAGCAATTTTGGCCTGTGTAAAAACGGCGCCCGTTTAGCCAATCATAACAAAGTATTTTCGCGGCTATAATTTGATTTAGTCCGCCTGGTTATTAAATGAAGTGTAGTACCCGTTGCTTCTGTGATGACATTACTGCTAATTGAAGACTAGTTTTATGATTATTCATCTCCTGGTGTAAAAAATGGCTAATTTTGTCCACATGAAGGGATCTCTTTAAATAAATACCATAACTTATGTCATGAATTTTTAAATACAATAAAACGAAATGTAGCCTGAATATATGAATATTCAACCTGTTCGTTAATCTGCAAGCAAAAAAAATATTTAGGCTACATTTCGTTTTATTGTATTTATCTAATGCTTTCTGCGACCAGTAAGGTTATTCCCAATTTGTTCATGAATTTTTACTATTAATTATGCTAAATATAATTGGGTTACTGAAGCTTATGTTCTTCATAGGAAATATTTTGGCTAAAAATTGAACGTAAAATACTGATTTTAAATTTCATTATATTTATGAATAAAACGCAGCAGGCTTCATTGCAAATTCCATCCCTTCAATATACATTTATTTATTACTAAAACATGTCCGGGTATTAATAAAGGATCCGCCTCGCGAAACAACAATATGCCGGAGCAGAAATATGTCAATAATTTAATAACTAGGAAGAATGTGTATATAATTTTCTATATTCTAATATTGTATCCATTCGGCAGGCATTTTAAGTCACAGTCACCGAACGAAAGAGTCGCCAGTTTTATTTAGAACGCTAATAGTGGCAGTTGGCCGCGATTTATATGAGCGACTTATTTGATATGCAGATGTGAAGGATGAGGGACCGTATCCCGGCAACACGGTCCTTTGTGACGTCACCCAGGTAACGAGACTCCATAAGCCCGACATTGTCGGCAAATTTTATTCAGACTTTTTTTCTTTTTTTTTTCATGGCTATACGGCAGGATAATTGTACAATACATGGATATATGTGGGGAAATACATATGTGCATATATCGTAGAAGGTATAATGGGGCATTCAAGGAGATACCACATATTTCTAGAAACTTATTTATATAGATTTTCGTGTTGGAATTAATAATAATAAAAAATTTAATGTTTATATAGGAAATACATTATTCATTCATTTATTAAATTAATGTGGTATTTATTTAATTTTTCTCTATGTTAAATTAGTGTTGAATTAGTAATTAAATGAAACACAATATTTAGTGAAATGAGCTATTTTATTATTATTATTATTAAGTGTTTAGTTTATGAAGTTTCTAATTATACTTAGGTTTAGTAAATTTATTGTAATTGATGAATAAAAAAGCGTTACACTGGACAACATATATTTAATAATATTAGGAGCACAGTAAACAAAATGGACGAAGTTGAAATGTTACCAACAATACAGAAGAATCCCAAAATAACACGTCTTTGTGAGGCAGAAAATTGCCAATATTTAAAGGATGTATTTTTTTATAAATAGTGTAAACAAATCTCCAAATCTCCATTTTCTAATAAAAAATTATGAATATTGAAATTTAATTATCAAAGAAGTTCAACTGTTCTCTGTGACTTATGGGCATAGAGTCGAACCGGAACGTAACCCTAAACCGAAAACCGAAATTAACCGGAATTTTGAACAGAACCCTAACTGTAACCAGAACTTTACCTTAAAATAAATAAAACTATACACATTTCTTTATAAAGTAATAAAAAAAACAGACGTTTAGCCAGAAATTAGGTGTTCCGACACATTTGCCCAACCCTGTATATTTTTGATTTCACATAAAAACAACTGTCATATCCTAGGTGGAAGCAAAATGGCAACAATGCAAACTTGAACGAGAAAATTTCATTCAATGATTTAAAAGATTATAAAAAATTAATAAATTCAGCAATTTGTTTTAAAAGCCCAAAATTCGTATACGAAATAATACAAATTTGATTTAACATCGAATTAATTGCCATATCCTGGGAGTACACAAAACGGCAATATTTCAATCTTGAACTAGAAAGACAAAAAATGCATTCAAAGATTTAAAAAAAAATGCAAAAAATGATGAATGAAGAAATTTGCTTCAAAAGCTCACAATCCATAAAGAAATAATATATTTATGATTTTACATTAAAATAATGTCCAACATCTAGCTGTGTGCAAAATGACAACATTCCAGATTTAAACTAGGTAGACGAAAAATGCATTAAATAATTGGATAAAAATACGAAAAATATTTTAATCAAGCAAACGGTTCGAAGAGCTCAAAATCCACAAAAAAACAATACGCCATATTTCACTGTTAACAAAACGGCAACATTCCAAACTGGAACTGGAAATACCAATGGTGCATTCAAAGATTTAAAAAAATACAAAAAACATAATTAATAGAGAATTTTTATTCGAAAGCTCAAAATCCATGGAAAGCAATATATTTCTGATTTCATCTAAAAACAAATGACGTATTCTAGCAGTTGACAAAACGGCATTGTTCAAAACTTGAACTATGAAAACGAAAAATGCATTTCAACAATTAAAAAAAAAATAAGAAATTAATTACGACATTTGCTTCATAAAAATGCAATTAGCGATTGGAAAAATTGTAAAATATTAATTAACCCAGCTATTTGCCCCAAAAGCTTAAAATCAAAAAGCAATTCATTTCAAATTTCCCAGAAAAACAATTGTCTAATTCCACCTGGTAACAAAACGGCAAGATTCAAACTTGCACGGGAAAAATATTTGAAAAATTGTGAAAAAAATTATTAATTAAAAATGTTTAATCCAAAACTTAAAATCCATAAAAAATAATACCTTTTTGGTTTCATGCAGTGATGGGATTCAGCTGGTTCGCACCGGTTCCCTCGAACCGTTTGTTAAGAAAATTTAAGTTCGGCAAACCGATTGTTAAGATATTTTAGTTACAGGAAATGATTTTGAAGATTTAACTTTTTTATTATCACCTAGTATAGATAATAAATCCTCTGGATTTTAGAACACATTCTGTGCAGGAAATTTTGTCCCAATTCAAGCCACAAGGATTTTGACGTCTCAGATTATGCGTAATTGGATCTTTAAAAAAGCCTAACTAATTCGTAAAAAATCGTGTTTAGTTGGCACCGTTTTCACTTCTTTACTCATTTTTGTTTGAGAACCGTAATCGATTATCCGTAACCTTAGCTCCTAGTTACCAGGGATACTGGTACATTAGTATTTATTTTTTAAGTTACCTTAATTGTAATTTAAAAGTTGAAGAGGGAACTAGATTTACTGCATTAGTTATTAAAATATAATAATATTTTTTTCAAAAAAATCTAAAGCAATTGTGTTACCAGAAAAAGAAAATGCAGATCCTGAAAAAGAATTAGAGCGTGAAATAGAATCAGAGCCAGAAAAACAAGAGAAACTGAAAACGAACAAAATCTTCCCGCCTGTTAGAGTCAAATATGGCAACATTTTTGGATCCTGTGGTGATTACCTAGAAAACTAAGTAATTAACATGTTTTGATTTTTCTAAAATAATAAAACCCAATTATTCCTAAATAATGCTGTAAAGCTTGAAAGTCCGCATTAATTTCAGTTTAAACAAAAATAACGTTTTTCGATTTTTGAGCGTTAAAAATGGCAATTCTTGAGTTAGATGGTGATTATCTGGAAAACAAAATGACTAAAGTGCTTTGATTTTTTTTTAGAATATTAAAGTCCAATTATTTCTCATAATACTGTTAAAGTTGAGAGCCTCTATTTAAGTCAATTTTGAAAAATCAATACCGATTTTTGAGCCATTGTTTGATTTTTTGTAATATTTAGGCTCGATTATTCCTCGATAATACTGTTAAAGCTGAAAGTCTTCCTTAAGGTCAGTTTTTGAAAAATTAACACTTAAAAAATAAAATATTATCTTCAACATTTTTACTTTCTCCATTAGGAGTATTGTGACCGTGATTTTTTTACCCCGATTCGGGGTCGCTAGATGCCATTTCAACAATTTCTGGAAAAAAAATATTTATGTGTGTGTGTGTCTGCTGTGCGCGCTGTATCTCAAAAACTAATAAAGCAATTGATATGAAACTTTCAATATCCGTCTTATTTGATAATCTGAAGAACTAAAAAGCTTTTGGTAAAATTTCGTACACCGGAAGTGGGCGTTTACCTTAACTGTTTTTTTGTTTTTTGCCAATATTTTCTTAAATATGAAAAATATCACAAAAACATTTAAACAAACATTGAAGACAACAAAGAAATAAACATCTATTGCTTGAAAACATTTTACTTAAAATTATTTTTATTCGAGAAAAAAATTTATTATTATTTTTTAATTTTTGGTTTATAATTATAAAACGATAATAGTTACAGCAAATTTATGTTAATAATAATTGTAGAGAATGCTAAAATGAACAACTTATGAAGAATAAGTTTTTTTTCGAAATCCCTTTAGTTTTTGAGTAAACTGAGTTTTTGAATTTGAAGTATAATTTTTTCATCTTTCATAATTTTGACGTTTTAAACGTTAGTTTACGCAACGCTCGATGTACATTTAAAATATGATTTCAATAAACCATGAAAACGTAAATATAAATGGCTACGATACCATCAAATATGAGAAAGTAACATGATGGCCACGTCACCATTTTTTTTTAATGTGTGTGAAATATAATAACGAAAGGGTGCGACTAAGAACCCTAATTCAAACTTGCATTATGTGCGTATCAGCATCAGCTTTATAAATTAATTTAAACATTTTGGTTTCGCAGGTATCAAATTTCAAAGTTGATTTTGCGGTCGAGGAGATAATAATAAAAATAACTTTAACAATTATTACAAATAAATGATATTGTCGTTCTATCCAAATTTATTTATCGATATTCGGTTAAAAATTTGGCTTTTCATTGTCACATATTAAAAAAAATAAAAATATGTAACGCGGACATTAAATTCAATAAAAATTATATTAAATTTACAAAACATTATTTTTTCTATGAATAAAAGTAAATAATTGATATTAATTGTCATTATATCTTTTATTTATGGATTTTCGGTCAAAGTTCAAAAATTTGGTTTTCTGTTTTCACTTATGAAAAATATCAAAAAGAAAAATTAAAAATATGCAACGCGGGCATTGAATTATATAAAAATTAAATTCAATTTACAGAACACTATTTTTTCAATGAAATTTCAAGAATGCTTGGTTCTATTCCATATTTCTAAAAGCTAAATCCAAAGTAGAAAAAATAATATATTAGACTTGTATAATAAGAGGTATTGGAGCACAGTGCCACAATAGGTCAACAATTTTGGGATTATAATTATTAAAATTAAGAATTTTCGTGTGCGCTTCTTTGGTACAAAAGTTACAAGCGAAAAACTAAAAATAAAAGAAGCACAAACGACGTACAGAAAAAAAATCAAAATTCGATACTTCACCCGCTAACTTCACGCATCTCTGCGAACCGGTTGTTGAGCAAATTGAATCCCATCACTGGTTTCATGTTAATACAATTGCCCTAATCATTTGAAAAATTGTTAGAAAGCGGTTTTAAGAACTCATAATCCATAAAAAAAAGAATAAATTTCTGATTTTGCTTTAAAATAATTGCGAAAACTAGTTACGTACATGACATTCCGAACTTGATCTAGGGAAAAGAAAAATGCAATGATTTGAAAAAAATAATAAATAAATCGAGAAAACGGTTTGAAGGGCTCAAAATCCATAAGAAAACATACATTTTTGATTTTACGAAAAACAATTATCATAATCTAGCTGTGTACAAAACAATATTCCAAACTTGAATTACGA
Source organism: Ocypus olens (assembly GCA_910593695.2). Taxonomy (NCBI): domain Eukaryota; kingdom Metazoa; phylum Arthropoda; class Insecta; order Coleoptera; family Staphylinidae; genus Ocypus; species Ocypus olens. The sequence continues at coordinate 7,280,814 of OU343054.1, read as the reverse complement.
TGGACGAAGAATGCATTCAACGATATTAAAAAATGGTGATGTGGCCATCATGTTACTTTCTCCGACAAGATAATATCATTTAATTTACGCTTTCATGGTTTATTTTCAATTGAAATCATATTTAAATGTACATCGAGCGTTGCGTACACTCAGATGAAACTGACGTTTAAAACGTCAAAATTATGAAAGATGGAAAAATTATACTTCAAATTTAAAAACTCGGTTTACACAAAAACTAACGAGATTTCGAAAAAAAACTTATTCTTTAGAAGTTGTTCATTTTGGCATTCTCTACAATTATTATTCACATAAATTTGCTGTAACTATTATCGTTTCATAATTATAAACCAAAAATTAAAGAAACATTAATAATTTTTTTTCTCGAATAGCAATGATTTTATGAAAAATATTATCAAGGAAAAGATGTTCATTTCTTTGTTGTCTTCAATATTAGTTTATATGTTTTTGTGATATTTTTTATATTTAAGAAAATATTGGCAAAAAACAAAAAACAGTTAAGGTAAACACCCACTTCGGGTGTACGAAATTTTACCAAAAGCTTTTCAGTTCTTCGGATTATCAAATAAGACGTATGTTAAAAGTTTCATACCAATTGCTTTATTAGTTTTTGAGATACAGCGCACACAGACAGACACACACACACACACACACACACACACACACACACACACACACACACACACACACACACACACAAACACACACACACACACACACACACAGACACAAAATTTTTTTTCCAGAAATTGTTGAAATGGCATCTAGGGACCCCAAAACGGATATTTCCGAAAAAAAAAATTTTGGAAAAAAAATCACGATCACAATACTTTCTCGTACTTCGTAACGGAGAAAGTAAAAAATGATAAAAAATATCAATTGAGAAATTTACTTCAAAAGCTCCAAATCTATAAAAAAAAAACAATATATATATTTCATATTTCGCCTTAAAACAACTACCATAATCTATGTACAAAACGATAACATTTCAAACATAAACTGGAAACACGAAATTGGAAAAAATGTGAATTCTTGAAAACGGCACTAAGCCGAAACGTGAAACGAGAAACAAACCAAGTGAATTTTAATTTTAAACCTATAAAATTTCAAAATTGAAAATGTTACCAAAGGTTTTGAGTGACCACAAAACTCCAATTTACTTTTAGTATAACTCTTCTAAATTTTTAATTTGTATCTCAAATAATAAAAAAACTATAGATTTGAGCCTATTCTATGTTATACTGATAGTATACTAACATCCCAATATTGAAATAACGAACAAAATAAAATTAATTAAATTATTGCATACAGTAATATTCAAGTAGTGATCCAGTATTTGCAAATAAAATAATGCGTACATTCTTATTGCGGTGTATAAATCAATTTTATTTTTACGACTAAACAATTAAATTCGTTGCAAAAAAGTTAATTAATTTTAAAAAAATCAACCGAAAAACAAATAAAATTTACCAATATAATTGCAAAAATAAATTAACGTACTACAATAAATAAAATATGAATCCTTTACTTGAGTATTAAACAATTATGTAATACACATAATAGTTATTTATGCAACAAGTGAGTAAAGTAATTTTTTTTTCACGAGTAGGAAAGAAAGGCGAGTGTGACAATTCCTACAAGTGAAAAAAAGTTGCTTCTCTCGAGTTTCAAATAATTTTTACTTTCTCCGTTACGAAGTACGAGAAAGTATTGTGATCGTGATTTTTTTTTCAAAATTTCTTTTTACGGAAATATCCGTTTTGGGGTCCCTAGATGCCATTTCAACAATTTCTGGAATTTTTTTTTTGTGTCTCTGTGTGTGTGTGTGTGTGTGTGTGTCTGTCTGTCTGTGTGCGCTGTATCTCAAAAACTAATAAAGCAATTGATATGAAACTTTGAACATCCGTCTTATTTGATAATCTGAAGAACTGAAAAGCTTTTGGTAAAATTTCGTTCACCGGAAGTGGGTGTTTACCTTAACCGTTTTTTGTTTTTTGCCAATATTTTCTTGAATATTAAAAATATCACAAAAATATTTAAACAAACATTGAAGACAACAAAGAAATGAACATCTTTTGCTTGAAAACATTTTTCATAAAATCATTTTTATTCGAGAAAAAAATTTATTATTTTTTTATTTCTGGTTTATAATTATGAAACGCTAATAGTTACAGCAAATTTATGTTAATAATAATTGTAGAGAATGCTAAAATAAACAACTTATAAAGAATAAGTTTTTTTCAAAATCCCTTTAGTTTGTGAGTAAACTGAGTTTTTGAATTTGAAGTATAATTTTTCCATCTTTCATGATTTTGACGTTTCATCCGAGTTTACGCAACGCTCGATGTACATTTAAAATATGATTTCAATTGAAAATAAACCATGAAAGCGTAAATATAAATGACTACCATCAAGTCAGTGAAAGTTACATGATGGCCACATCACCATTTTTTCAATATGCATTCCTATTGAGATCTATGTCAGTCTGTCCGCGCGTATCTCAAAAACTACAACATGAATTAACATGGAACTTTGAACATAAGCCTTATTTGAAAATCCTAAGAACTGAAAAGCTTTTGGTAATATTTCATACACCTCAAGTATGCGTTAACCTTAGCCGTTTTTTGTTTTTCTCCAATAATTTTTTAAATATGAAAAATGTTACAAAAAAATCTAAACAAATCTTAAAGGTAACAAAAAAATGAGCATCCTTTGTTTGAAAATATTTTTTAAAAAACAAACGTTTTATGAAAAAATAAAATTATCATTTTTTTGTCATCTTTGGTTTATAATTAAGAAAGATAACAGTCAATCAAATTTATATTAATAATATTGGTAGGTAATGATAAAATTAATAACTTATAAAAGATAAGTTCTTTTGGAAATCTCAATACTTTTTGAGTAAATCATCGGTAAAGATTATTAGAATTTAAAGTATCATTTTTCATTTCCATCTTTCATAATTTTGACGTTTCATACGTCAGAATCATTCGATACTACAACACGTTCGATGTACATTGAAATTGAAAAAAATATCATGAAAGTATAAATCAAAATTTCAGGACTTTTTCATAACTTTTTTACGACTTTTTTAGGACTCTTTTTCAGGTCTTTTTGTAAGACCTTATTTTCAGGATTTTTTCATTTCTTTTTTCAGGTCTTTTTTAAGAACCTTCCTCTAGAACTTATTTTGCAGGACTTATTTTTGAGGAACATTTTAATGCCTTCTTCATCATTTTCAAGACATTTTTGGGTTTTCTTGCAGGACGATTTTTCAAAACTTTTGTGAAGAGTTTTTCAGAACTTTTTTCAAGACTAAAAAGTTTTTATTTCGGGCTTTTAGGATTTTTAATTTGAATTATTTTTCTGGAACTTTTTTAATGCCCTTTTTCAAGTCTTTTCTTAGGCTTTTTACAGGACAATTCTTTCAAAACTTTTGTTACCACTTTTTTCAGAAGTTTTTCAGATCTTTTTCGATTTTTCTTTCAGGGCCTTTTTTAAGATTATTTAAAAACTAATATGTTCAGGACCTTTTTTGGGACTTTTTTAATGCCTTTTATCAGATCTCTTCTAAGGCTTTTGTTAGGACTATTTTCTGGAATTTTCTGTGGTCTTTTTAGGTCCTTCTTAAGGACTCTTTACAGGACTTTTTTCAGAAATTTTTTAGGACTTTTTAAGGTCTTTATTTTGACTTTTTTGTATGCTTTTTTCAGTACTTTTCTTTTGGCCGTTTTATCAGAACTTTTTCTAGGACCTTATTTTCAGGATTTTTTTTATCACGATTATTTTTTCAAGACGTTTTCCAGAATTTTTTATCAGAATTATTTTATCAAGACTTATCAGTCCTTTTCTAAAGCTTTTTTGATGACTTCTGTTAGGACTATTTTCTCGACTTTTTTCGGGTCTTTTTAGGATCTTTGTAAGGACTCTTTCCTGGACTTTTTTCTGGACAAGAACCTGTTTTTCAAAACATTTCTTTGTCAGAGCACTTTTTTCTGGACTCTTTTTCTGGACTTTCTATGAAAACTTTTTAATCAGATTTTTCCAGGACTGTTTTATTCAAGACTTTTTCGGGAACTTTATAGCCAGAACTCTTTCAGGGCTTTTTCAGAAATCTTTTTTAGGATTTATCAAGATTTGTTTTCAGGACTTTTTTCAAGAATTTATTAGGATTTTTTGAGTTTTCTAATAAACTAATTTAAGATTATTTGAATTGGAAGTATAATTTGTTATTATCTTTCATAACTTTGACTTTTTAAACGTCAGTATCATCTGATCTGAAATGAAAATAAACCATGGTAGTATAAATATAAATAACTGTTATGCAATCAAGATCGGAGAAAGTAACATGATGGCCACATCACCATTTTTTTTTCTACGTCCGTAACTTTAAATAAATTCGATAAAACCTTAATCAATTTTTAAAAGTAATAATACTTCTTTTAAATAAAGAAAATAATATTAATCATCAAGTTTTCTTCATCGGAAACGAATGTTTGACGTTAATGGGCGGAACTCGCGGCGTGTTGCAAAGCGTTCATGACACACTTTGCGCAAATAATTTTTCAGTTGCGTTCAAAAATGAACCGCTACGGCACTTTTTTTCACGCAAATACGTGGGAAATGAACCGTTATGACACTTTTTTCACGCTCTTTGAAGGCTTCGAGAATCACATATTTTATGAAAAAAACTGTACATTTTACGGACGTAGAAAAAATTAATTAATTTTATTTTACGGAAATCTCCTTTACAATTTACAATCGATAAATTCCGTATTTATTTACGAAATTTACAAAAAATTTAAATACAAACAAAAGAGAAAACATAAGAGCGCCAACATATAAATTGGTATTACCATTAATATCCCAAATGATTTAAAACGGATACTCAGACAATAAACTTCAATTAAACATTACGCCCAAGTCTTTAATTTCGTTTGTGCAAACTAAGATATGATCATATAATGTATAATCAAAGTGACTAATTTTACTTCGGCCAAATGCAATATAAAAACATTTCCCTAAATTATTACACCTCCCTATATTAAAAAAAGTAAAAAAAATCCCCGTTCCCTTACATGTTGACACATCTATTTAAATAAAACCACTTCATCCCTAACAGGTCGTGAGGCTGTGTGGACCTGTAAAGGTCACAGATCAATTGCTGCCTGTATGCAAAATTCAAATGTATTTTGTACAGGTTCCACTGTATCCCGTATAATTCCAGGTCAAGGTTCAAAAGTGGACACTGGACTGAATGATGCACAAATTAGGATGTTGAGGGGATGGACCAAATTGCTGGACACAGCTTTCTCGTCTGACAGCCTTTCCATCTCCAAATTATTATAATAGAGAGGGTTGGCACGCGCTAACAAGTCAAACAACTTGATTACCACGTAACACCTAAACGTGTTTGTGTAATTCTATATCAAATTTATCGTCTGCAGCTTATTTACTCTCGTCATATACGATCCGCTTATTGATATTCTGCTTGTTGCAAACAATATCTCATTCCGTTCACATTTTAGTAATTAATGCCGTAATTAATACGTGAAAATAAATTTAGGAGAGTTGTTTCGAAATATAAAATAACTATATTTGTATTTCACTTTAATTAAGTTTTAACTTAAAAGCAAGTGATTATCCTCTATTATTTTTTTAATAATACAAATATTCAAGCTAGTTTCATCAATAAGAAACAAACCAAAAATATAATATAGCTACATGGAGCTCTACCTATAAACTGGTTTTTTTATCATTTTTCTTTATATAATATTAATATAATAAAACACTTTTCACTTTGTTTTATTTAACAAAGATATTTATTTTCCTGGAAGGACACTTACCATTTTCGAACTAGAAGTAAGTATCACTGTAACACAAAATAGAGTGAAAAGTGTTTTATTATAGTATTCAACATGTATAAGAAAATAAAAGCCTCCAGCATAAACAATATTTTTCTTTGTTTTGTCGTTCAGCCACTAAAAAAATGTTCAATGTAAGGAGACTTTATGTTTTATTCCATTTAATATATTGAATAATATCCACAAATCTATAATCTGTATTATAAACAAAACTGACACAATTATAGTTTCGACCTTTGGAGCTCAAATCATAAATAAAAATCGTATGTACAAAATTCTTCAATTCGACCAGTAGTTTCATACATTAACAGTGTAGCAATAATTGAGCCCATAAAAATCAATCAACTATTCAAAAACTACAGACACTCACTTCAAATCAAACATCAATCAAATTGTCCATGGAACTATCCCTAAAACTAAAGTTCATTATAATCACCAACAACTCTCAATTAGTTTTATTGGATGTTAGTAGCATAGTTTCTAATATTCCCCCAAGAGATAGCCTTCAAATAAATTGGTCTAGACATTATGGACAAATCAAATATTAACGCCATAACAAAAAAATCTGTATTATTCAAAGGCCTTGAAATTTGTTTCAATCAGAAATATTTGCATTTTAAGTCTCGTATTGAGAAATATTTTCTTTGCTAGAATGGAGAAAATAATCTTTAATTCAAACATCGCAAAAGCACACATTTATTTTTGGCATAGATATGTAGATGATGTGATTGTATGTACTTGTACATCATGTCAATTATAACATGTTCAAGTTTATTCAATAACCCTCGACGCAAAAATAAAATTCATTGAAGAAAAAGGAAACGACTTATTTTATTTTAAATATTCAGAAAACCTACCAAAGTTAACTCCACAATTCCCTATAATTCAAACAAACACTTATGTCATAAATTAGCGACCTTTTATTCTAGGATATATAGAGCATTCATAATCTATTATCAGAATCAGCTAGATCGACAGAATAAAACAAAAATATTTTACTTGCGCAGGAAAATGGATTTTCAGTCAACCCAATTTAAACTACAGTTAACAAATAACTGTACTCATATTATCCAAATTTTAAAGATCTGACAAATAAGAAATTTATAACATTTACTTATTTCGGTCAGTCAACAGGTAAATTAAAAAAATAATAAACGTTTATTGTACTTACTAAATACATAATAAATAATAAATACAATGGCCATCGACCGAACAGGTAAATTATTAAAATAACTAATTTATTTCGAAAACAAAATCATCAAATTGTTTTAGACCTCTCAATTAACTTCCAAATGTATTATTTAACGCTAAAGATAAAATTAATACAATTAAATAATCAGGAGAATGCTAAATATAATCTTTCAACATAATCGTATATTCAATAAACATTACAGAGAATTCAGACTTAGACATACAATTCATTTTCTAATTATATGTTACATTGTAGTCAATCCTTTTCGTCGAACCAATTAATTGATATGCCATATGTACCGTTTGAAGACGCTCCATAGGGAAGTTCCATTTAATTTTTATCTCTGTTAGTTGACTCAAATGATCAGAATCAAATTAAAGTTATTGCATATTTTTTTTGTGCATTTTTGATTATCATCTCTTCAGTTTTATGCGAAATATCTTTTAGATCATCAAAATAGTAGTTACCATGACCTGCCAGTGCACATCAGCTAAAATTATTAGATACGTCGAAAGTTAATTAAATTAATAAAGTATTTATACCATTAAGAACATAAATATTTAAATTTTTACATTCAAAAAAGTTCAATAACTATACAGTGTGTCCACGGGTGGAGTTGACGAGAGGAAAAAAAACTTTATTATTAATTTTACGGTAAAAAGTCATTCTTTATAAAAAATTCTGCTTGTCGAAAAAAATAGTTTGTCATAAAAAAAATGAGATCAGATGTACAGGGTGTTAATAATTAAGAAAACAAGAAAATGCTTCAAGAGATAAGAACCATTATTTTTTATTTTATACAAAATGTTTATCAAACAAAGTTGTTTATAAGTTAAAATGTAGCATAAATACAAATTTTCAAATAAAAATTATAATTTTTACTATTTACAATAATTAGTGATTTTATGCGATTATTTGGAGAATTTAACAAAAAAACAAGTTACCCGATTCCGTAAACGTCAATGTTACGTCTGACAGTATTCAGAAATGTTAGCTAAAGAAGAGCGTGTTTATTTAGTACAGTGCTACGCAATTGGAAATGTATCTTATCAATACGCAATTGATCGATTCCACGAAAAATTTCCAAATACGGCTGTGTCTAAGGAAGCACTACAAAAACTAATAAAAAAATTCACTAAAAGTCAGTAATGAATGTGAAGAAAACGAAGAAATATTACGATGAAGATGACACATCTACATTATTAGCATTAGCGTCAGTTGTAGATAATCCTAAATTATCTTTAAGAAAGCGTGCAAGAATGCTGGAAGTAAGCAAAAGTACATTACAAGTTATTTTTAAGGAAATGAAAATTCGAAATCGAAAACAGAAGGTTTCCCAGATTAATTTGTTTCACCGACAAATCTACATTTTGCACCAACGGGCACGTATCTACCCAAAATAGTCGGGACTGGCTTTCGAGAATCGTAATTACGTCATCAATAGAAGAAGTCAAGGTTACAAAAAAGTTAACGTATGGTGTGAAATTATCTTTGATAGAATCATTGGACCATATTTTATGGTTTATTTAAACCAGCATTTTGTGGTTTTTTTAATTTATTAACACAATTTTTTTCGACAAGCAGAATTTTTTATAAAAAATGATTTTTTGCCGTAAAATTAATAATAAAGTTTTTTTTCCTTTCGTCAACTCCATCCGTGGACACACTGTATATTCTAGACTCGTTAGAGTTTTTTCATCAAAACAAGAAAATGAACACTAATGTATTTAACGAGCAAACAGATGTAACTTTTTCCCAATATTTAGGCCCATGTAGTGTCATAAACCACTTCTAAAACCAATTTTGCACGTAGTCATTTTCCAAATATTAATCATTTTTAGTCAACACTTTTCTTTTTTTATATAACATTTGGTAACAATAATTCATTCCAAATTTCAATTCTGCAAAGCGGCAACAGAAAACAAACTTTTAAAATCTACTCGAAATAACAAATCGTAATTTGGCATTACGATTTGGTAACAACTATAAATTCTTCTGGGTAAATTGAACACAATTTTCTATGCTCTTTTAAAATTCTGATTATTTACCTACTGTTATACTTTCCACCACCCTCAATCCTATCACTGATTACATCTGTAAGCGCATATATAAAAGTTTTTTAACAAAATCACTCGAGACAAAAGTCGGTTGTGATGTAAAAATAAATAATATAGATTGGTATTAAACAGAAAATTGTGTTTCATTTTCCCCAAAAAATAAATATCACATCCTCTTTATAAATTCTTCTTTGGTAGATAAAATAATTTCATGTCAACAAAACGTTAAGATATCGTCGCCTTATTGCTAAAACCAGATAAGTGTAGTATTTTAGGCCCAGAACTGCAAATTACAAAATTGTACTTACCTGGTTTTGGTTGTAAGCCGACGATATAGAAATTGCTATAATTTTGGGGACTTGAAAGTACACTGCCGAGCATAAAACTAGGCTCACCCCGTAATTAAATTTTTTTTTTGCTAATTTTTAGTTTTTTACGTGTTTTCAACTGATTGCTTGAATAAAAAAAAAGTTTTTGTTGTTCAAAGTTTATTGAAAGTAATGAAAATGAACAATTTCAATTTGATATGCTAAGTAATTAAAATGATCAAGTTTTGCAAAGTTGGGGTATATAACACTTTAGGAATGGTTCACCAAGCTTACTTTCGGTGTTTTCGTCCGCCAATCAATTGTGTATCAACATACACTTACTATTTACAATCAATTTCAGAGTTCTACGTCAAATCCTTCAGGGTTATTTTTTAAAGTCATTTTACACTGAGTTTTATTTTGTTTTAATTGCATATTCAAAGAAATTATAAAGCCGTTGTAAATTTTCGGATATGATTAACTAATTTTATTTTATGTATTATTTTTGTTTACATTTATGTTTTTATGTTTTTATATGAACTCTCTAGTTCTGGATTCATAATAACAAATGTGTCTTATTAACAAATAATACGTAGTTATACTTCATTTGTGCCGTTATTAATCTGTTGCTCAAGTTATTTATTTTCATAATAATTAATTTAATTTCTATTATTTATTAACATAAAAGTAGCATTGAAATTTAATATTTTTTTTTAAAATTAAACATTTAGGCCATAGTAAATTATATTTACTGTATTTTTATTTTCAATGATATGCAAATTAATTTAGTCATACCATAAATAAGGTATTATTAATATAATTATTATCAAATTCTAAATATTTAGAATAAATAATATCTAAGGATGTTATAATATTACTAACTAGATGGAATATTATCATTTGCAAATTTGATACAACGTGCCCGTAGTAACTAATATCATTGTGTTCGGACCGATGGACCAGTTACGACAGGAGTCCAAGTTACTGTTTTAACTGACAGCTTCAAAGGAAACCGGCCGAAGCGTTCAAAGTGCAGCCGAGCATGAAGACACTGTTAGAGCTATTGTTATTGTTTAATAGACAAAAATAGCCACTAAACTCCACAACTGTGAACACACAAACGTCCAAATGCATTTAATTCAATTACTCAAATATATTTCCTTTGTACGGCTTGCTTGTAACTATTGCATTCTCGTAGAACATAAATAATTTATCTATTTCTAAACTAGACGAAAAGTACCCTGAATATTCGCCTTTATTTAAATTATTCAACGCTTCTGCAACAAGTAAGGCTATTCAATTTTAGTTAATATTTATTTGTAATTTTAATAGTCATACTACAAATGAATACATGAGTGAAATAAAAAAAAAACTTATTAATTTCTTCATACATTTTTTAATCTATACCAAATAATAATAGTTACATCAATGTTACATTAACAAAAATTATAGGGAATGCCAAAATAAACAACTCAAATAGGAGAAAGCTACACAATGGCCGCGCCTTTATATTAATGTATAATATTCTCATTATGAAGTGTACAAATTTAGCTAATTAGCATGTAATAAATTCAGCTGAAAATTATTTAATTTTTATATAATTCAACTACTAATTTAACAATAATAAAAAGTTATAAATAAAATTATACATAACAAAGAATGATCAAAATTCTAGATATATTGGGCTCGAAAAACAAGAAATAAGCACGAAACCTAGAAACATGCAAAAATACAAAAACTGGGCAGAAAGTCCTCTAGCCGATAGCCATTTTGCAGTCCTGTAAAATGGTAAAAATAAATGACTCATCCTGTATGTAAAAAGTATACATTTATATAATAATCCTAAAAAGCTGTTACGTTCTTCGGATTGTCAAATAAGGCGCATGCTTAAAATTTTATTTGAAAATATTGCAAACAAACAAATTAAAAATAAATGTCATAATAGTTTCGGGTGATACTTCCGTTTAAATATTGAATTTAAAAAAAAATACGAAAACAATACCATCTCCTACTTCCTACGAATAAAGTAAAAATATCATAAATCGGTTTAGAATAAAACAAATTCTACCTGATGGAAAATTAAGATACCAAATGTACATGCCATTTTACAAATTTGTCGAAAGAAAGACAGATCATTTGTATTACAAAGAGAAGAGCACTGGAGAAAGGAGAAAGAAACATAGGGCAATGAGAAAGAAAATTTGAAGGAAGCAATACAGAAACTGGAAAGAAAAGAAGAAGAAAAAGACAGCAACAGAAAGTTTAGCATTGAAGAAAAAAGAAAACGAAAATAAAACTGTTTTCATAAAAATACAATGCCAAAAAGACAAAATAACAATTACGAAAAATAAATGCAAACTTCGAGAAGATATACGTTGATAACGATCTAACGCTGACAGAGAGGAAGATGCATAAATAAATAAGAGACTGCTAGAGAACACAGAAAGAAAGGAAAGGCAGCCAAAGTAGGTTATCAGAAAGCGAAGAATGATAGAGAGACGGACAAACTAATTAAAGGAAAATAATTCAATAAAGCAGCAACAAATTGGACGGGGAGGCACCAAATGTTTAAAAGAGAGATGAAATCAGGGAATGGACTATTAAAATCTTAATGGAATATAGCAGGACAAAGGAACAAGCATAGAGCTTTTGGAAATATATCAAAATTTTTCAAATATTCAAGTTTGCACTTTTTCGAAATTTCAGTGCTTAAGAATTTGGGGAAAATTTGTAAAACTATGAAAATAACGTCTTTGTATTTTGCTATTATAAGCAAGCCCAACCATTTATGAAGAATTTTATGGATACTAAAAATCTGCACTCGTTTTAGATTTTGAAAATTTTTTCGATTTTTGAGCACTGGAAAAGGCCACTCTATGGATTTATAGAGATTATTTGGAAAACTGTGTGATTAACGTTATTGGGTCTTTTTATGATAAAAATAAAAGCCCAAACGTTTCTGAATAATTTTGTAAAAGTAAGAAGTGTGCGCTTATTTTGTTTTATTTTTTATTTTTTCAGCGCTGAAAATTACCATTCTTGTGTTTTACAGTGATAATTCGCACGCGAGATCTCTAATATAAAAAACCAATCATTTTATATAATTTTTTGGAAGCTAGAAATATGCAGTTGTTCAGATATTTAGAAAAAATCGACTCATGCCCATTCTTGGATTTTATGGCGATTATTTGAAAAACTTTGGAATTAGCGAGTTTGCATTTTCTGTAATAAGCAAGCTTAATAATTTCTAAAGAATTTTATAGAAACTAGAAATCTGCACTCGTTTTAGATTTTGAAAAATCATCGTTTTTTCGATATTTGAGCACTGAAAATGGCCACTCTATGGATTTATAGAGATTATTTGGCAAACTGTGTGATTAACGTTCTTGGATATTTTTTATGGAATAGAAGCCCAAACGTTTCTGAATAATTTTGTAAAAGTAAGAAGTCTGCACTTATTTCGGTTCTTTTTTTAGAATTCGAGCTTTTTCCAAATTTCAGCGCTGAAAATTACCATTCATGTGTTTTACAGTGATGATTCGCACGCGAGGATTTTTCTCTAAGATAAAAACCCAATCATTTCTGAATAATTTTGTGGAAGCTAGAAATATTCAATTGTTTCAGATTTAAAAAAATCGACTCTTCTTCGATATATGGGCGCTGAAAATAGCCGTTCTTGGATTTAGTGGTGATTATTTGAAAAACTTTGGAATTAACTAGCTTGCATTTTTTTTGTAATAAGCAAGCCTAATAATTTCTGAGTAATTTTAAACTAACAAAAAATCTGCACTCGTTTTAGATTTTGAAAAATCATAGTTTTTATGATATTTGAGCACTGACAATGGCCACTCTACGAATTTAGAGTGACTATTTAGTAAACTGTGTGATTAACGTTCTTGGTTTTTTTTTTATGATAAAAATAAAAGCCCAAACGTTTCTGAATAATTTTGTAAAAGTAAGAAATCTGCACTTATTTCGGTTTTTTAGAATTCGACGGTTTTTCTAAATTTCAGCGCTAAAAATTACCATTATTGTGTTATACAATGATTTTTATTTTATTTATTTTATTTTACGGAACTCCTTTTTACATAAATATTTCAAAATAACTGTATAAATATTTATATTCAATCATGCTACAAAATTGTACACATTTATGTCCAAGTCCAAAGGGTTTAATGAGTCATTGAACAAAAACAAGAAACCAGGATAAATTGCCTAGAACAATTTCAATATCACACTATAGACTAAAATTGTACTAAAACCTAAAATGATGATGATTCGCATGGTAAGATTTTTCTCTAATATAAAAGCCCAATAATTTCTGAATAATTTTGTGGAAGCTAGAAATTTGCAATTTTTTCAGATAAAACAAATCGCCTCTGGGCGCTGAAAATGGCCATTCTGGGGTTTTATGGTGATTATTTGAAAAACTTTGAAAACGAGCTTGAATTTTTCTGTAATAAGCAAGTCTAACAATTTATGAAGAATTTTATAGAAATTTGAAATTTGTACTCGTTTCAGACTTTGAAAAATCATCGTTTTTACGATATTTGAGCGCTGAAAATGGCCACTTTCTGGATTTATAATGATTATTTAGCACTCGGTGTGATTAACAAAACATGAGCTAATAGAAAGTAGAGATGGGCAAAGCTTCTACTTTTGAATTGCGTTGCTAGTTGTGATTGCTACTTTTTAATTCCAGTGATTTTAACTGTGACTGTGATCACGGTTAGTAAACATCGTAACAGATTGAATGCTAGAACTTGTTTTATATTTAAATTTCAACCCAGTGTTATATTACCGTAATATAATTCTCCCCATTTGTAAAACATTTTCTCATAGGACGAAGACAATAATAAAATTCTAAACATATTTAAAGTATAATAATTTGCAATGATTAATAACACGTGTTTATAAAGTTTATTTATAAATGCAAAATATAAATATTTTTTATTTTATCCTATAATGTTAACATGCCAATAACTCCTTAGCAACAAGTAACGTTAAGGTATCTTTAACAGCACCAGTGCTGTTAACAACACTAGTGTTGTTATATGTACTTTAACGCAACTCGTTGCTATGGAGATATTGGCAAACAAACATGATTTCACCTTTTGACGGTTTTCATTAAACATGTTTTTAAATTAGAAACAATAGAAATACGATAAAATAAACCGTATTACTCCTACGTTGCTCGTGTTTTCAAATTTTTCTCTCGTAATGTAAAAACCCTTATAACGTTACTTGTATCGTAAATTAGTATTTTTTAATGGCTTATTCAATATACTATAATTATTAGTAAAAAAGTTAACGTAACGTCTAAGCTTTAGAAAGGAACAAAGTAATAAACACAAACAACTATTTAATTTTAATTTAAAAATATTAGCATTTGTGTCATTTATTCCGATAAGTGATTCCTCCGTTCCGCAATGATGAATCCAGCTTTATTTTGACTTAATTGTGAGTCACCAAATTTGGCACGCAAACTAAAAATTGAATGTTCTTTGGAAATCAATTTAAAAAATACGCTCGTTCCTAGTTTTTGAGTTATTTTGACTTAATTGTAAAAATCCAAAAATACGCCATTACCTTGTTTTCCAGTTATTTTAATTCAATAGTGAGAGTGTTGAGTTTTAAAATAAACTAACTTCGACAGCAATTTCTCGAAATTAACTTGATGGAACATCAACAAATTTGGCACGCAAATTGAGAATTCAATGTTCTTTGAAAATCAATCAAAATCCAAAAATATTTGAGTTATTTTTACCACGTAAATTAAGAATTGAATGTCCTTTGAAAATCAATCAAAATCCAAAAATATGCGTGGCTCAGATTTGAGTTGTTATTTTGACGGTATCCTCGAAAATAACTTTGAGGGCAATTGCTTAAAATTTAAAATTTAATTTAAACAATAGACTTAATTTTAATTTCTCTTTTTTATTTATCATGTTTTCTATGTTTGCAAACAAATACATAAATAAGTTTGCCCACTGGAAGGAACATCATCAAATTTGGAACGCAGATTAAGAATTTATGTTCTTTGAAATGAATCAAAATCCAAAAATTGGCCTTTCCTAGTATTCGAGTAATTTTGACTTTATCATGAAAGTGTTGATTTTACAACAAAAAATAACTTTAACGACGTTGAAACGGTGAAACATTTCCAAATTTGGCACGTAGATTAAAAAAATAACGTTCTTTAGAAATAAATGAAAATAAAATACCATACGCCATTCCCTAGTTTTCGAGTTACTTTGACTTAATTGCGAGAGTGTGATGATTTTACACCAAAAATTACTTCGAGAGAGATTGCTCGAAAGTCTCTCAAAAGAACATTACCAAATTTAATACAAAAATGGATTGTTCTTATTCTCTGGAAATCATTTGAAATTCAAAAACACAAATAAATTATAGGCAACCTCACTTGTTGCAGAAAGCATTAAATAAATTTAATAAATTTCAAAAATACATCTTTCCTAGTTGCTCAAAATTCCTTTCGAGGAACATGACCAAACTTGCTACGCAGATTGATAATTTATTGTTCTTTGTAAATCAATAATTCCAAATACAAAACCATGGCTTCCTCAGTTGTTGAATTATTTTGACTTAATTATAAAAATGTGATAATTTTACATAAAAATTAACTACCAGGATGATTGCACCAAATTCCCTCAGAAGAACATCGCTGAATCAGGCAAGCAAATTGAAAATTTAATTTCTTTGAAAATAATATAAATAAAAAAACACGCCTTTTCCTTGTTTTCGGGTTATGTGATGCTTTTAAATAAAATAAAGTAACTTCAAGAGGGCGATTTCTTTGAAAATTAATAAAAATAGAAAAAGAATACGCCTTTTCCTTGTTTGCGGTTTATGTGATGCTTTTAAATAAAAAATAAACTTCGAGAGCGCGATTTCTCGAAATTAACTTGTTGGAACATCACTAAATCTGGCATACAAATTGAGAATTAAATGTTCTTTGAAAATCAATCAGTTATTTTTGTGGAATCGTGAAAGTGATGATTTTATATTAAAAATTAACTTCGAGGGCGATTGCTCAATTTTTTTAGTGGATTTAATAAAACGAAATATAGCCTGAATATGTAAATAAACAAATAATTTATAGTCTTAGTAAGATTTAAATCTGCAGAGTTTCGAACAGGTTGAATATTTACATATTCAGGCTATATTTCGTTTTATTAAATTTATTTAATGTTTCTGCAACAAGTGAGGTTGCCTCAAATTTATTTATTTTTCAGTGGAACATCGCCAAATTTAGCTTGAAGATTGAGAATTGAATTTTCTTTGAAAATTATTCAATATCCAAAAATACGTCTTTCCTAGTTTTAGAGTTATTTGACTTAATAATGAAAGTGTAATGGTTTTACATCAAATATTACTTTCGAGGGCGGTTACTCGAAATTACCTCATTGGAACATTTCTAAATTTGGCACGTAGATTTAGAATTGAATGTTCTTTCGAACTTAATAAAAACAAAAAAGCGCATTAAATAGTTTTTGAGTTATTTTATCTAAATTGTGAGAGGGTAATGATTTTACATCAAAAAATAACTTCTAGGGCGATTGCTAAATACAAGAACAACCAATTTTGTATATTTCAGGTTTTGAATAATTAATTTAATACAATGCGTTTGAAAGTTATAATCATTAAAAAATGATGTTACAGAAGATTTTGAAATGGAAGCTGAAAATATTTAAGAAAAATTTTAAAAAATGAACAACTTTAGCCGACCAAATTTTGCACAGAATTTGTAATCCTAACGAAAGAATATTCATGTTCAAATTGTAGCCCAAAGAACGTGGAAAATAATTGCTTGCGTCATTATGTTACAAACATGTATCGACCAATGTTTTGGAAACAATAAGATGCCAAAACTAATTTTATAATTTTAGGTCAAAATAACATTGTGTACGATAATTAAATCAAACAATGTATATCTGTCTAACTATTATTACAGATATATCTATGTAATTATTTATTTATTTATTTATTAGGGATGTGAATGTGAAAAGTTTTCAATAAAAAAATCGAAAATTTGAAAAAAAAGTGTTTCACCCAAATATTATTAAAAAAAATGGTGATTTCTTTTTCCGACTTGATGGTATCATAGCTATTTATATTTACTAAATTCAAAAAACGAAATATAGCCTGAATATATAAATATTCAACCTGTTCGTAACTCTGCAAGCAAAATTAAGTCTTACTAAGACTATAAACAAATAACTTATTGAAACAACTACTTCCCTGGCTAGTGCCACGCCGGATATTGAATGATACAAAAGAAATTTGCGTTATTACTAGTACTAAGTACTAAGTGTAATAACATTGGTTTAAGGCTATATTTCGTTTTTTGAATTTATTTAATACTTTCTGCAATAAGTAAGGTTGTTTCTATTTTATTTATTTATATTTACGTTTTCATGGTTTATTTTCAATTTAAATCATATTTTAAATTTACATCAAGCGTGTAAACTCGGATGAAACTGACTTTTAAAACGTCAAAATTATGAAAGATGGAAAAATTATACTTCAAATTTAAAAACTCAGTTTACTCAAAAACTAAAGGGATTTCGAAAAATACTTATTCTTTATAAGTTGTTTATTCTAGCATTTTCTACAATTATCATTAACATAAATTTGCTGTAACTATTATCGTTTTATAATTATAAATAAAAAATTAAAATAATAATAATAAATTTGTTTCTTGAATAAAAATGATTTTATGAAAAATATTTTCAAGCAAAAGATGTTCATTTCTTTGTTGTCTTCACAGTTTGTTTAAATGTTTTTGTGATATTTTTCATATTTAAGAAAATATTGGCAAAAACAAAAAACAGTAATAGTAAACGCCCACTTCCGGTGTACGAAATTTTACCAAAATCTTCTCAGATTATCAAATAAGACGAATGATCAAAGTTTCATATCAATTGGTCAATTAGTTTTTGAGATACAGCGCGCACAGACAGACACACACACACAGTTACGCACACACATACACACACACAGACACAATTTTTTTTCCAGAAATTGTTGAAATGGCCTCTAGGGACCCCAAAACGGATATTTCCTTACAAAAAATTTTTGAAAAAGAAATTACGATCACAATACTTTCTCATACTTCGTAACGGAGAAAGTAAAAAAAAAAGTGTTGTTATTAGTGGGATAACAGGAAAACGCAGTTAGAGTAGCAGTCACATTTTAATTAGCAGTCACAGTTTGGCTAACAGCATTGATTTTAAGTAACAATCACAGTTTAAGTAGCAGTCATAATTTGCATGACAGTTGAGATTTTAAGTAGGAATCACGCTTTAATTAACAGTAGCAGTCACAGTCACGGTAAAATCCGTCTATTAGTAGGTGTAGAAATGAATAATCCAATTTTTCAGCTACATTCAACGTTTCAACGTCTTTGGACACGATAGTCGGAAGTCGTCAAGCCATTTTCGGATCTCATCCACTGATTGGAAATGCGTATCGGACAAGGCGTGTTGCACCGACCGGAATAAGTGGTATCGGATGGAGCAATGTCTGGTGAATATGCCGGGTGCTGCAAAACATCCCAGCCAAGACTCATTATGGTGTCTTTTGTATTGGAAGCAATGTGTGGCCTGACGTTGTCATGCAACAATTTCACTGGAAGTTCTCCTTTGCCAGTATACGGGCGTTTTCGTTCCAATTCTTGACTCAAGCAGATTAATTGACGTTGGTAGCAGTCCGCAGTAACTGTTTCACCGACTTGCAACAACTCATAATAAAGCACGCTCTTCAGATCCCACCAAATGTAGAGAAGAACCTTCTTTCCGAAGCGATTGTGTTTTGAGACCGATCGTGATTATTCACCGGGATTTACCCATTACTTTCTGCATAGAGTATCCATTTCTCATCGCCCGTAACGATTTTCCACAAGAAAGACTTTCGACGCTGCTCATTGAGCAGAGAAAGAGACGCTGCCACTCGTTGCTTTTTGGTTTTTTTTATGGTGTGAGTTTATGCGGAACCCATTTTCCTTCTTTCTGGATCTTCCCCATCTCATGTAAGTGTTTGGAAATGTTTGCTGGATTACTGCCAACTGTTCTGCAAGCTCTTTTTGCGATTGTGCCGAATTTTCAGGGAGCGTCTTCTCCAACTCATCGTTGTCGCAGTTTCGAGGGCCTCCAGTGTGTTATTTGTCATTCAGACAGAAATCACCGCTTTTAAATTGCTTAAACCAAAATGCGCATACATCGTATGATAGACCTTCGCCGAGAAAGGAATAAATCGATTCGCACGTTCTTGCAGCATTTTTTTTCCTTGTTGGAATTTGTAAATAATGCAGTGTCGGATTTGCATCTCATCGACTGTACTGAACTGAATACTTTTGAAGGTTATTTTAGGCTTTCCGGCATACCAACTGTCATTTTTAATAACCATATGTCAACACTATACAGTGCGAGTCTCTAACTTGGAATAAATTCAGTAAATCAAACAAAGTTTATTTTTCGGAAATATGCTCGGACACGTCGATTAGTATTTTAAATTGCGCTCTTTTTGTTGTAATACAATTTTATACAGCGTGTCCCAAATTTGAGATATGACGTCATCGACTATTTTTTTTAATAGCAACCCTAATTTTTTTATCACTATTTTTAAAGAGTATATCAAGTTACACATGTGTGCCAAATTTAAAATTTTTATTTCCTGTCATTTAGAAGATATTTAACAAACATTATCAAATTTGTAGAATGAAGAAATCAAGTCACCTTAATCGAATTTTAATGCATTTTAAAAGTGGAATGCCAAAACGTGCTGGTTTGTCATTTTTTTTTTCAAACTGACGTTTATCATTTTGACGTTTAGTTATAAAAACAAGTAAGAAGTGTAGCATCGTATTCCACGCATATTCGAGTGAGGAGAGTATTAGTCGTTCCATTGTTGTGTTGACTGTTGTTCACCGTTGGTCGAAAAATTATACTAACATGCCGTACTTAACTGAAACCCACAAAATCGAAATTTTAATGATGATTGGCTATGGAGAAAGGACAAGAACACAAAATGAAGTTATTTATTTATTTAGAGAGAAGTATCCTGACTTACCAGCCATATCTCAAAGTACCGTAAGCAAGATTGAAAGTCAGTTTCGGGAAAATGGGCATTTAAGAAAAACGAATAATCATCGTCAGAATGCGCTGAGTGAAGAGGTCAAAATTGATGTACTTCTCTCTGTTCATCATCATGTCTCCTCCAGGCAGATGGCTAGGGAACTCAAAATTAGCCAGTCTTCAGTGTCAAGAATCCTTAGAGAGCAAACATTTCATCCTTATAAAATGACAATCCTCCAGGAACTCACCGAAGATGATCCGGATAGAAGACTTCAGTTTTGCGAAAAAATGATGGATCTACTAGATAGAAATGTTCTAAAAATAGAAAATATATTGTTTTCCGATGAATCAACGTTTATGTTAAATGGTGAGGTAAATCGTCAAAATTGCCGTTATTGGGCAGACAAGAACCCACACTGGATGAGGGAAGGCCACACTCAATATCCAGAAAAAGTTAATGTTTGGGCAGGGATTGTTGGTGATCGAATTTTAGGACCAATTTTCTTTCCAAATAATCTCAATGGAGCGGGATATTTACAATTTTTGGAGGAAGAGCTAATTCCGAGTTTGGCTATTTTGTTTCCTTGCCCTGTAGAAGCTGACGTCCCGAATAGAAACATCTGGTTTCAACAGGACGGTGCGCCTCCTCATTTTGCAAGGCGTGTCCGTGAGTACCTGGATAATGTATTTCCACGAAGATGGATTGGCAGAAGAGGACCAGTTGAATGGCCACCCAGGTCTCCGGATTTAACACCTATGGACTTTTTCTTATGGGGGTACTTGAAAAGCAAAGTTTTTAAGACCAAACCGCCAAATCTTGAGGAGTTGAAAGAACGAATAAGACAGGAGTGTAGACTAATTTCCCCCGAAGTAATTAGAAATGTTCAAAACGAGTTTCAGTTCCGTTTAGGGTATTGTCAGTTAGAAAATGGACAACATTTTGAGCATTTATTGAAGAAAGACTATTAAGTTGAATTCATTTTTCACATTTGATACTGTTTGTTAAATATCTTCTAAATGACAGGAAATAAAAATTTGAAATTTGGCACACATGTGTAACTTGATATACTCTTTAAAAATAGTGATAAAAAAATTAGGGTTGCTATTAAAAAAAAATAGTCGATGACGTCATATCTCAAATTTGGGACACGCTGTATAAAATTTTATTACAACAAAAAGAGCGCAATTTAAAATACTAATCGACGTGTCCGAGCATATTTCTGAAAAATAAACTTTGTTTGATTTACTGAATTTATTCCAAGTTAGAGACTCGCACTGTATAATCACAAAAGAGCGGGAAAATCAATTGATTTTTCAATTAATTTCTTACCTGTTTAAAATCATTTGGATTATTCATTTGTGCATCTAATAGTAACAATAGCGAACTGTGATTTTTCAATACCAGTGAAAAACCACAGGTACGTGAAATATGGCCCATCCCTAATGGAAAGTAATGTCTTAATAGGAAAGAAGAAATATAAAATAGTGACAGTTTATAGCAGAAGAATGAAGGAGATAATAAATGGAGTATGAATGGGTGAAGGACTTCGTAGCCAATGACGAAAGGGTCTTGTTCAAGCTCAGTTACACGCATACAAATAGGATATCGCAATCGATAACTAGCTAAGTAAATTGTGTAACAAATACCACTGCTACTTGATGATAAATTTTGATCGAATCCAACTAATTTAGTTGTAAAAATTGTGTAGATTTTGTCGCTTTTGATTGTTTGACTGTCGTTCAAAATCTAAATAATATTCAATAATATAAAAATTCCCTGACTTCTTATGGCAAAATACAATAAAATGAGAAATACGATACTTTCCGTCTTCTACAATTTAATTCGTCGAGGTACTAGTTAGGAAAATAGTTGTTTCTGTAGATGATTTGTTAATTGTAGTCTCTTACAGACTGTTAAATTGTAGAAGACGAAAACTATCGTATTTCTCATTTCACTAAACAAAGTTGTTCAAAAATTTCTACATTACTCCTTTTCTTAATCGTAAACTAAATATATGTTTATAATTTTCTAGTTTCTACATTTTACATTCGTGAAATTGCTCGCCGGAGAGGCGATCTTTAGAGATCATTACCTCGCAACTTTTCTTTTATTATCAAAAATACGCTTTTAATCGAAGGCCCTATCAAGTACGCCGATTTAATAGGATGTTGTTAATATTCTCCCATCTTACGGTTTATAACATTCGCACTTGCTGTATACTCCCTTTTAACAATAACGTAACTTTTTCATCTAGACTTCCAGTCGCAAAAAAAATCGATGCAGACATAGAGAAATCACTGTCGCATTACGTGAAATATTTGTTTGTACGTAGCAAGGCATTTTTAAAAAATGACGAAGCATGAAACTGTCTGATATCTGGCTACATTTAAATATGAATAGGGACTCCTATATCCCCGGTAACAATGGCAATATCAGTTATTTGTAACGTTTCCACCATCTTAAAGCATATTGTATCTTATTTATTTGATAAAATCGCTTCTGCCAGCTGATGCATAAGTTTCACATATCAAGGCGTTTTCGTCCCAATGAGCAATAAACTAGTTCGTGTGCTCGCGTATAGAAATTATTTCTACATTGGAAACTACGTTCTTCACCTATTCAGTTTCTTTAAAATCCTTATGCTAAATTTCACAAATTAAATACTGCATTAACTTTCCTCACTGACAACTGTTATTAAATTACTTATCGAATGTTTTTATTATAAAAATTTACAGACGAGTATTATTTGTAAAATGTAAATGGTTTAGGCACAAAGGACCAACGAATGGTCTAAGTGCTGCGACCATTTGGTCGCCCTCCACAAACCATTATCAAATGGTTTAGGGTCGATTAAACGTTTTATCGCCATCTCGTGTCCAACGCCGAGATGGCGAGATTAATCGGTCAATTTCGGTATCACTGATGGTATGATGTGTTTCGAAAAGAAATTAATCCCAATACCTATAAAATGTCACTTCCTCAGCCATTTTTCATTTAAAAAAAAACGTGATTTTTAGGTACATTTTTCTAGAAAACCACTGGACCGATATCTTCGCGCACAAGTTCTTACCTCCAAAATAAGCATTTATGGATGAGGAATTAAAAAACAAAAATTATTAGCTTCAGAATTATGACATGAAAAAAAACATGAAAATTTTTCGAGTTCCTTATATTAAAAAAACGCTACACAACATATGGAAATCATCTGAGCCATTTTGGTAGGTATCTATACCACCCGTAAAATAAAATAAAAACCTATTGATAGCTTTTATAGTTTTGAAGAATAGTAAGTGTACCTAAACTTAAAAAAGTAAATTTTTCAGGAGAGTCAAAAAACTTAAAAATAGTCTAAACAAGAGCTCGCCTCCCCCATTTTACTTGCAAATTTCGATCACTTCTACTAATCGGAAAAATGTAAAAAAAAAATTTATACCCTGAATTGAGTGTCGAATCAGAATCGATGATAACAAAAAACGATTCTTTTAATTTTGAGGAAGTGACCCCCTTAAACATTCATAATTGTCATTCAGACAGTTAACGTCATAAATGTGAAAAAGCGTTAATCAGCGCATTTCAATTAATAGGCGACTGCCTTTTTAAAACACGTTGTAATTCCGATTGCCCATTTGCACTCATGAGGCCTAATAGTCTGAAACCAGTCTGTAGTTTGCTGTTAAATGAATTAAATTACTTTATTTATGAAGTTGCCAATGATTTAAAAAAAATACTTTGGTATTTTTGTCCATTGGTATAGATATAAAAATAAAGGATTATAATAAATGTCACACAATTTCATCTTAAAATAATTTTACAATAAAGTTCTGTTAAAATGCGTGACGTTTGTAATTATGAGACTATACTATTTTTTTTAAATTTAAATCTACGACACTGTGCCCGTGTGCATATGTCATATTTTACATAAAATAATAATCAAAAAATAAAAATAAACGTAGTTATTTACAAAAAATATTTAAATAAAAATCATACAACATATTCAACATGCACTTATTACAAAGGTTCATGAGATTACACATTTTAATTTTAAATTAGACATGTTGATGAAGAATAATAAATTCTTACAAATGGTTAAAATAAGATCTCACTTCTAATATCGTTATTTATTTAGGGAAAAGACAAATATAACATTACTTTTTATAAATATTATTTGTTAGTACATTTTGAGGTTTAATTGGTTCTTTCAGCATTATAAGCTTTTTCGTTAAAAAAAGCATTATGGTGCGCGTTCACTGGCAACTTTTCATTTAATATTTTAAAATAAAACAAAACGTATAAATAAAATTCAACGGAATTTCGTTTGAATGTAATGTAGATCAAAGTGATATTTTCGTGGAAATTGGATGTTTAATATACAGAATTGTAAATTTTGTGAATCCATTGTATGTAATAAAATCAATAGCAATATATAAAATAAAAAGAATCATAAAAATGTACGCTTTGATAGTGCCATATACACTCTTTCCCAAGTTTACATATTGAAACTAAATATTTTACATCTACTAAGTTAATTGCGTTTTACATGATTTTAGATTAATTACAATGATTATATCCCGCCAAACGTAGCATGCCGAAATTCGATTGAATTAGAACCAATCAGATTCTACATGACTTATGTTTTCAGGAAACATATCATGTAGAGTTCGAATGAGACTTTGTAATTGGTTCTTTACTTGCATTATGTTTCAGCACATGATTGGTTTAAATAAAAACAATGTTAAATGTCAAACGTCAGTTTGCGGGTAGAACGCTAATAAAATTAGTGAAAACTTCGCATTGGAAGTGTTTCTCTTAAAGTAATTCAAGAAAAAGGCAAAGAGGCCCAACCAACAAGTTTGAGTGGATTCACTAACATGACCTGTACTCGGGAAGCCATTTCTACAATATTACAAAACTGTAAAGAAAATGTAAAGTCCATATGGAATACCAGTGCTAAGTTAGTGCAAGAGTACGTTTCTGATTTTCAAATTTTGTTTGATCCGTTTAAAAATGTAAAATTCAACCCGGCACTACACGCCCGAGATGACAGTAAATGTCATTCTATTTTGTTAATATTTTTCTTGGGATATAGTCTGATAAATCTCGTGCATTGTAAATTAACGCAAGTTTGCACAAACAATACGACTTCGTTTGTCGAAATCGCACAAACTTGTTACCGATAATTTCCAATGCACTTGTGCAATTACTGTTGACAATACAGTGATAATAATAAAATAATACGATACGTTACATAAGTCTTACAAAGACTACAATAAATAACACATTTTTTTATTGAAACTACTACTTTCCCGGCAAATGCTACGATGAATATTAAATTAAACAGTGAATAAGTAAGTACATTTATTTAAAAAAATATTTATGATTATTAAATTGCCTAAGCGGATAAGCGCCATTATAATTTGGACCATTTCAATAAGCTCGAAAAATGCTGAATGACTCGTTTGAACATAACAGCTCTCAAATAAAGTGAATAAACAATAATAACAACACAAGGCAAAAATGTTTTGATAACATTAATAAAAATGGTGATGTGGCCATCATGTTACTTTCTCCGACTTGATGGTAGCATTTATATTTACGTTTTCATAGTTTATTTTCAATTGAAATCATATTTTAAATGTGCATCGAGCGTTGTGTAAACTCGGATGAAACTGACGTTTAAAACGTCAAAATTATGAAAGACGGAAAATTTATTCTTCAAATTCAAAAACTCAGTTTACTCAAAAACTAAAGGGATTTCGAAAAAAACTTATTCTTTATAAGTTGTTCATTTTAGCATTCTCTACAATTATTACTAACATAAATTTGCTGTAACTATTATCGTTTTATAATTATAAACCAAAAATTTAAAAAAAATAATAAACTAATTATTTTCTCGAATAAAAATGATTTTATGAAAAAAAATTTCAAGCAAAAGATGTTAATTTCTTTGTTGTCTTCAAAGCTTGTTTAAATGTTTTTGTAATATTTTTCATATTTAAGAAAATATTGCCAAAAAACAAGAAACAGTTTAGGTAAACGCCCACTTTCGGTGTACAAAATTTTACCAAAAGCTTTTCAGTTCTTCAGATTATCAAATAAGACGGATGTTCAAAGTTTCATATCAATTGCTCTATTAGTTTTTGAGATACAGCGCGCAGAGACAGACACACACAGCCACACACACACACAGACACAAAAAAATGAAAATGCGGAAAAATTATACTTCAAATTCAAAAACTCGGTTTACTCAAAAACTAACGAGATTTCGAAAAAAACTTATTCTTTAGAAGTTGTTCATTTTCACATTCTCTACAATTATTATTTACATAAATTTGCTGTAACTATTATCGTTTCATGATTATAAACCAAAAATTAAAAAAAAATAATAATTTTTTTTCTTGAATAGCAATAATTTTATGAAAAATATTTTCAAGCAAAAGATGTTGATTTCTTTGTTGTCTTTAATGTTTGTTTAAATGTTTTTGTGATATTTTTCATATTTAAGAAAACTGTTTTTTGTTTTTTGCCAATATTTTCTTAAATATGAAAAATATCACAAAAATTTTTAAACAAACATTAAAGACAACAAAGAAATGAATATCTTTTGCTTGAAAATATTTTTCATAAAATCATTGCTATTCGAGAAAAAAATTTATTAATTTTTTTTTAATTTTTGGTTTATAATTATGAAACGATAATAGTTACAGCAAATTTATGTGAATAATAATTGTAGAAAATTACAAAATGAACAATTTCTAAAGAATAAGTTTTTTTCGAAATGCCTTTAGTTTTTGAGTAAACTGAGTTTTTGAATTTGAAGTATAATTTTTCCATCTTTTATAATTTTGACGTTTTAAACGTCAGTGTCATCCTCTCGATGTACATTTAAAATAAGATTTAAATTGAAAATAAACCATGAAAGCGTAAATATAAATAATACCATCAAGTCGGAGAAAGTAACATGATGGCCACATCACCATTTTTTAGTTTTCTAGTAAACTTACGGTAAAGATATCCGTAGATCATAGAGGACTGTTAAAGTTGGCCGTGAGAATTTTGAACCCTAAATAATGAGGTCAATGCAGTGATAAGGAGAAACCTGTTGGAGTTGTGCCATGAACGATTCGGATATCAGAACAAGCGCTACTGAGCAAGGAGCTTGACATGAACGTAGAAATGCATAGTGAACTGTGTGAAGGTTGCCTTTATGATAAAGCTGATCACCTGCCGTACGGCACGAGGTCCAGAACAACGGAACCGGGAGAACGAATTCACATGGATGTTAAGAATCTAGCTCTGGATATCGATATCTTGTGCTTTTCAAGGACGATTACACAAAATTCAGGACAGTTTATTTTCTGCGGGAAAAATCCGAAGAAGGTGAAAAACGGAGCCAGTTCCTAGCTAAGCCAGAAACATTTGGGAGCTGCCGAGTAAAAATGGCAAGGAGTTCGGCAACAAACAGATCAGGACCAGTCTACACAAGAGTCTACACAAGAAAGTTCAACGTATTATAATACTCAAAACAGGTCCAGTGAGAGGGAAAAATTGTGAGAGGGAAACTGCTAGAGCAATGATGCACTTTGGTCTGAAATGATGCACCTGTTCGTATCATTTCAGGTAAGTGCCTACCTAGATCCTTAACAAGACAGTGCCTATCCACGACCCAGGAACATCACCACTCGAATTGTGGTATGGTAGGAACCAGATTTGAAATATTGGTTCAAATTGCTGAATGTATATTCATATCGAGGACGAAAATGTATCTGAAGGCCATTAAAGGAATCCCCATCGGCTATGATAATGACGACGGTTACAGGATCTACAGTTTAGAGGACAACAAGCTTTACAGATCCTAGGACGTCATTTTCGAAGAAAAATTGGTGGAAAAAGGGGTTATTATTGCCCAGAAAGCAGCGAAGCCTACTGACCTGACAGACAGTAAATCCCGGATTGAAAAAATCGAAGAAATATAATTCTGGGAACCCGATGACAGTGACAGTGATTGGACAATTTTAGAAATACCGGAAGCCAATAAAGAATATAATGCTGGTGAGACTACGCAAAAACTAAGTAACCGAGTGAAAATTCCAGGATTATATGATGCTCACCTCGATGACCTTCGAGGAACCAGACACCTGCAACGACGCCATAAAGTAAAAACGAACACCAATGGATCGATCGGCAAATGTAAGGCCTGATTATTGGTGATCAGAGGTCTTTCGCAAAGAAGAGGAGCAGATTATTATCAAACCTTCAGTTCAGTGGCAACAACATTCAAACGCTACTCAGTATTGATCTAAATTCTAAAACAATACTTTTCGCGATTTTTTGTGATGCAAAGTCATCAATTACAATTGAAATATCTGTTTCACCGATCTTATCTTCGATAAATTATGGCTAAATCGCAAATCGCTTTTTTGATATAGTTGACCGTAAATAACTTTTTATTTCTTTCAATTTAGAAAAACTTTCGCCGAAAGCCACAGTCATCGGTGTTGTTAAAAATATTATTAGACTAATACTGATATTTGGAAAACAAAATGTTTTTATTTGGATAAAATCTCAAGGCGGCACTGTTGTCAAACTCAAAGTTTTTATAGGCTATCTCGGTAATTCTAATAGTTCACGTTATGACCTCTTTTTCTGAAATAATAATAGAATTAACAGATCATGTCTAACTTGATTAGATTGAGATATATAAGGCGTTTTTCAATTTTTGGCCATTTTAACTGTAAGATATGCAAAATACAGTTATTTACGTGGTCTTCTTTGCAGAATTCAGCGGCGTACTTATTTTTTTTATTTTGACTTTTAATTTAAGAGTTATGACACAAAATTGTATTGTTTTTTAATGGAACAACTTGTATGTTTTTATGTCATTGAATAGAACTTTAAATCAGCGTTACATTGATATAACATGGTTAATAAAAATTCATGTAAATGTACAAGAAAAAACGGATTTTAAAACAGCCAAAAATTGAAAATTATTTTAGAAAAAGAGGTTATAATGTGTATATCAGATTTTTTTTAACTGTTAAAATTATCGAGATAGCCTACAAAAACATCGAATTTGGCCACTCGGGTTATAATTCAGTTTATTGATGAACAGTTTTAACAAATAATCTTTGTACTTTTAAATTTAAATAGTTATTAATTTGTAAAAAAAAACTAAAATATTGGTCAATCCATATATTGAGTTACATTAAACCAACGAATTAAAGTGATTACCTTTAAATAAGTTTAAACAGGCTTGTAAGATTTTTTTTTCTCTCTATTGCAATTAGAAGTAAATCGAGGACACTAAGCGCTGTTTGATCATAAGTTAAATTATGTAATACTGCGATCCGCTCCCATGTAATTTTCCTGGATTAAATATAATTGGTTTTATAAAATCCAATAACAAACTTTTACGTGACATCATGTAGTTTTTCTGCGCCAAAATTTTACTCTGAGCAAATTTAGATTGAAGTATTCCTTATTCTCATTTTTTTTTTAATAAATAAAATGATTAGTTATATTAGGTATCCCATAAATTCCGCGAATGTAAATTCAATGAATGCAGTTTATCGTACATAAATTACGAACCAAAAGTAGACTTTTCGTGATATTCATACATTTTTTAAACGAAAATCGTTCAGCTCTTGTCTATCATAGAAATTGGCTCTTTTTTGTGAGTCGACTCATCCTGAAGGGTCAACTGTAAAGAGTCGATTCTTGAAGTGACTCATGACTTTGTTGAAAAATTGAAGTCGTCACCTCAAAAATTTTCTATTTTACCACGAAAACAAAATTATTATCAAACAAAAATAACAAAAAATGACACTTTTACAATTTCATGACACGCAATCAGTCATAACATTTACACTGGAATCACTTGACTCCTCAACTTGTTTCTTAGAATTGACTCTTTTAATTTCTAGTCTTTCACACTATGTCTCTCGTCTACCAATCACGTGCTTTATTTTATTTTATAAATTTTGAAAAAATATCACTTACAGCATTAATAGTATCGTGTGAGCCACAAAATTTTGTTTCAGAGTTGGCTGTGAGATAAATGAGGTACGTCATGAGACTAGATTAGTTCAATTGAATTAGATTAAAAAAAAAAAATGAATTAACTTCAGGTTTGACTGCTATGTTTCCCTCTCTCTCTCTCTCTCTCAGGCATGACCAACTCAAATACAAAATTCTGTGGCTCACAGCTTGTAAACGATTTATAATTACAAGTATTTTTGATCAACAGGCACGACCGGAACGTCTTAAATAAAATTCTTTTAAATTAATCAAGTAACAGATATTAGCGGTCTATCAAGCATGCCTAATAACGGGTATATTCAAATTATCCAGTAATATTATTGTATATGATTATAGATACCATTTCGTAGTTGTGTATATTAAATTTAAAGTGAAAATCGAAATCTTTATGCAAATTGAATGAAACGAGTAATGTAGCGTAATCACGGCGATATAAAGAGGGGTGATGCAGCCCCAATTGACCCTCGGATCTCCCTCTGATCTACCCACACAGAGTGTTAAAACACCCCACAGATATTTTTTTATATACACTTTAAAGGCCTCTATAGGTGTTCCACATATGTGTTTTATTTTATCGTTACGCATGGTTTTTTAATTAAATTAACAAGGTGTTCGTTTTGTTAATTTTAAACATAACTAAATGCTAACACCTGAAGTTATTATTGAGAATAATTATATATAGTGTGTGTGCAAAGTATTGTAACAAGGCCGTACGTAACATTTGTAAACATATTTTTTACAGAAAATCTTCAAAAATATTAATGCCCCCTTTACTTATCAAACGAGCAACCAATAATTTAAATCGATTGAACTGATATTATTAAAAACATTAAAATTTGCATTCTCCGTTCTGATTTAATTGATAGATAACGTACTGTATTCGGTCAACACAAATAAACTGAATTGGTAATATTGTACATGTACCTTATTATTTTCACATGTGACTTTTCTTAAACAGAATATAAGTTTAATTTTTACTGCGATAACGCGCAATAATTTGTTTAAGAAGTTTCAACCATTGAAACTCTTAATACTTTAAATTGTTAATTTTTGACTTAATAAAATCTATACGTTTTTTGAAATTTATTTATATTATAATAACTCAACCGATTTCAATTATGGTCTCACCGTTACTGCTACTTAAAATCACTGCAACTATTAAGGAATTTTTTCTACGCGTTTTATATTTTTTTCTGCGATGTTTTCATTCAAGCGCTCAAAAAATTAAAACGAAAATCTTCAAAAATCCATATCTCTATTGAAAATTGTTGAATTTACAAAAACCAAATTAATTTTGAATTAGCTATACTTCGGCCATTGAGGATGATTTTTTATGGAATTTTGTCTGTGCGTTTTATATTTTTTCTGTGATGTTTTCATTCAAGTGCTCAAAAAATTAAAACGAAAATCTTCAAAAATCCATATCTCTATTAAAAATTGTTGAATTTACAAAAACCAAATTAATTTTGAATTTGCTATACTTCGGCCATTGAGGATGACTTTTTATGGAATTTTGTCTGCGCGTTTTATATTTTTTCTGCGATGTTTTCATTCAAGTACTCAGAAAAATAAAATTAAAATATTCAAAAATCGATATCTCCATTAAAAATTGTTGAATTTACAAAAATCAAATTAATTTTGAATCAGAAATTCTTCGACCATTGAGGATATTGTCTTAAAGATTTTTTTCTGGGCGTTTGATATTATTTCTGCGATGTTTTCAGTGAAGTGATCAAAAAATTAAAACGAAAATCTTCAAAAATCCACATCTCTATTGAAAAGTGTTGAATTTACAAAAACCAAATTGATTTTGAATAAGCTATATTTCGGACATTGAGGATGATTTTTTATGGAATTTTTTCTGCGCGTTTTATATTTTTTCTGCGATGTTTTCATTCAAGTGCTCAAAAAATAAAACGAATATCTTAAAAAATCTATATCTCTATTGAAAATTGTTGAATTTACAAAAACCAAATTGATTTTGAATTAGCTATACTTAGGCCATTGAGAATGATTTTTTATAGAATTTTGTCTGCGCGTCTTATATTTTTTCTGCGATGTTTTCATTCAAGTGCTCAAACATTAAAACGAAAATCTTCAAAAATCTATATCCCCATTTAAAATTGTTGAATTTACAAAAACCAAATTAATTTTGAATTAGCTATACTTCGGCCATTGAGGATGATTTTTTATGGAATTTTGTCTGTGCGTTTTATATGTTTTCATTCAAGTGCTCAAAAAAATAAAATAAAAATTTTCAAAAATTTAGGCGTTTTATATTTTTTCTGCGATGTTTTCATTCTTGTGCTCAAAAAATTAACACGAAAATCTTCAAAAATCCATATCTCTATTGAAAATTGTTGAATTTACAAAAACCAAATTGATTTTGAATTAGCTGTACTTCGACCATCGAGGATGATTTTTTATGGAATTTTGTTCGGGCGTTTTATATTTTTTCTGCGATGTTTTCATTCAAGTGCTCAAAAAAATAAAATTAAAATTTCCAAAAATCCATATCTCCATTAAAAATTTTTGAATTTACAAAAACCAAATTAATTTTCAATAAGCGATTCTTTGACCATTGAGGATATTGTTTTAAGGAATTTTTTCTACGCGTTTTATTTTTTTTCTGCGATGTTTTCATTCAAGTGCTCAAAAAAATAAAACTAAAATTTTTAAAAATCCATATCTCCATTACAAATTGTTGAATTAACAAAAACCAAATTGATTTCGAATAATCTGGACTTCGGCCATTAAGGATATTTTTTATGAAATTTTGCCTGTACATAAAAAGGTTCGTAAAGCAAAACGTTACGAAGAAAGGAATCAGATAATAAATGATCACCTAAAGTTTATGGTTATAAAATTTATCCATAGAGTATGGTTCACTCTAAGATCACATAACCCTGTATTATTAAATTAAAAAGGACTTTACAACTTATAAATTCATATAAATTTAATCAAAAAATGGTGATGTGGCCATCATGTTACTTTCTCCGACTTGATGGTATCATAGCCATTTATATTTACGTTTTCATGGTTTATTTTCAATAGAAATCATGTTTTGAATGTACATCGAGCGTTGTGTAAACACGGATGAAACTGATGTTTAAAACGTCAAAATTATGAAAGATGGAAAAATTATACATCAAATACAAAAACTCAGTTTACTTAAAAACTAAAGGGATTTCGAAAAAAACTTATTCTTTATAAATTGTTCATTTAGCTTATTATTAACATAAATATGCTGTAACTATTATCGTTTCATAATAATAAACCAAAAATTTAAAAAAATAATAAATTGTTTTCTCAAATAAAAATGATTTTATGAAAAATGTTTTCAAGCAAAAGATGTTCATTTTTTTTGTTGTCTTCAATGTTTGTTTGAATGTTTTTGTGATATATTTCATATTTAAGAAAATATTGGCAAAAAACAAAAAACAGTTAAGGTAAACGCCCACTTCCGGTGTACGAAATTTTACCAAAAGCTTTTCAGTTCTTCAGATTATCAAATAAGACGTAAGTTGAAAGTTTCATATCAATTGCTCTATTAGTTTTTGAGATACAGCGCGCACACAGACACACAGACACATTTTTTTTTTCCAGAAATTATTGAAATGGTATCTAGGGACCCCAAAACGGATATTTCCGAAAAAAAAATTTGAAAAAAAATCACGATCGCAATACTTTCTCGTACTTCGTAACGGAGAAAGTAAAAAGGTACAGAGCTGGTTTTAGTGTTGTTTTAAAGGGAAAGGTTGTTTACATCCACAACTTGGCCAAAACTTTCACAAATTTAACGATTCTATCTACAATTGCTGAACGAATAGGCAATTGATTTCGAGCGAATGCAATAGATAAGGAGTGAATTTTTACAATTTTAGTGTCATTTTGGTTGACCAAATTGTTTTTACTACTTCAATATTGGAGCAGTCAATATAAACGTGACTGCTCCAACTTTGACTGATGAAAAAGTTTAAAAATTAAACGAATATTCGAAAGCCATTGAAGAAGTAAAGAAAAATAAAACTTCTTAACTGCGCGTGTATTTTGTTCGATATCAAGATTCCGATACAGTTGTTACATATTCTCTCCGTTTAGAAAAAAATAATAATAATCTACACTGTTGGTGTGAAATAGTATGTCCAGGTCGCAAATAACATTTAAATCTTTAAATTTAAGCTACAATTTTTAATTTTGAAAAGTTCATATTTTTATTTTCAAGACGGCTGTATTCATGAAATAATTAATTAAGGGTCCATTATTTGCTATTAGTATTATGATTAAGTGGCTAATTTTGGATGGAAAGAGGTGTATAAATTAAAATTCGGAAAGTGGAAACAATTCATTAATCTTTAGGCGATTCCTGAATTAGAAAATGTTTATATAAGCAAGAGAACGCAGTAGTCAGTCAGCAGTCAGCACTCTGTTTAATTAGGATCAAGAGTGAACAAGAGGACGTTACCAACTTTACCTTAGCCCGCAAACAGGGATGCAGTGGATGAACAATTAGCAAATGAATAATAACTCATACATACACCTAAGCGACGCGGGCGAGGAAGACCTCCGCCGGCAAAGAGAGAGATGGCTAGTAGCCGCTATTGGTCACCAGTTCTATGGATTATTCCGTCTTTTGTTTCACCCTGACAAGGATAGTGTTAGGGGTAGAATGGGTTGTAGGGGGTGAGAAGAGAAAGAGGTCCAGTATGGCCGCTGCTTGTAATGACACTTGGACGGACTAAGTTGCCCGAGTTCACCCGCTCACCCTCCCGCCCCCCACTCGTGTACACCCCCGACTCACTCACCCTCTCTCGCACTCTATATATATATATATACCCCTTTTAGAGACGCTGACAAACACAGGACTGTATAGAACTTGCCATGTTGAATGCGCATTGTCAAATGTTTAATGATTTCTATGGTGGTATTTGCAACATTTCTTGCACATTTCAATAGGATATGCCAATCAAGAGCATCTTTCAAACAAAAACATAAATTATGTGGATTTATTTAAGACTTCATCTAATCTTCATTGTTTTCATTACGGCGCACAAATTAATTCACGTGTTTCGTGATTGCGCAAACTGTACGATGGCATATGGCCCCGCGTTTCTGAGGGCCACGCAACTGACCCTTGTTAAAATGTTTTCAAACTCACAGTCTAAAATCAATAAGTACTGAGCACCAATTAGCATTTATCAATTCTGGAATTTTAATCGGTTAAATTTACATTATTACATAAATATGCTATACTTTGTAGATTCATTGACAAATGACATGTCAACATATTTCCATTAAAGCTAACTGAAATACGGAATCTTCCCTTTCCCTTACTAATAAAACCAGTTACCTTTGATATTGGTAAATAATACACGATAATACTTTTAAATATTTATTGTCTACGCTCGCTACAATTGTTTTTCAGGCGAAGAAATCGTCCTATTGACCATCTACAGTTAAATGAATTAAATATTTCAACTAATTATTATTAAAAAAAAAATATCATATAACTATAGGAATAGAATTATATAAATCTGTCAAAAAAATCAGGACGAAGCTTTGGAGGTGTTATCAAGTGATTATCCTATATATCAGAGGCGGCCAAAGCCTCGACCACGTAACTATTCTTAGTCGTCCGTCTGGTTGATATGTACATACTAGAGATGGGCAAAACTGCTACTTTTGAATCACGTTGCTACCTGTGATTGCTACTTTCTAATATCAGTGATTTTAAACTGTGACTGCGATCACAGTTAGTAAATAACACCTTCTGAAATTGTGAATGGTTTTTCAAAAATGTTTTTGATATGATTCTGCTAATATTTGTCACGTAAATAGTGTTCCTTTTGATATTATACCTGTGACTGAAGGTAATATTTTGGCTATATTACATGCTATACCAAATAAATATACGACTATCCTTGATTTAGTTCAAAATTCGAAAAGTATTTGGAGATAAAGAGAAAAAAATATAAAACGCGTAGAAAAAATTCCTTTTGTAAATTCAATAATTTTCAATATAGATATGGATTTTTGAAGATTTTCGTTTTAATTTTTTGAGCACTTGAATGAAAACATCGCAGAAAAAATATAAAACGCGTAGAAAAATTCCTTAAAACAATATCCTCAATGGTCGAAGTATAGCTTATTCAAAATTAATTTGGTTTTTGTAAATTCAAAGATTTTTAATCGAGATATGATTTTTGAAAATTTTAATCTTATTTTTTTGAGCACTTGAATAAAAACATCGCAGAAAAAATATAAAACGCGCAGACAAAATTCCATAAACAATCATACTCAATGTCCGACGTATAGCTAATTCAAAATCAATTTGGTTTTTGTAAATTCAACAATTTTCAATATAGATATGGATTTTTGAAGATTTTCGTTTTAATTTTTTGAGCACCTGAATGAAAACATCGCAGAAAAAATATAAAACGCGTAGAAAAAATTCCTTAAAACAATATCCACAATGGTCGAATAACTGCTTATTCAAAATTAATTTTGTTTATAAAAATACAACAATTTTTAATGGAGATATGGATTTTTGAAGATTTTCGTTTTAATTTTTTGAGCACCTGAATGAAAACATCGCAGAAAAAAATATAAAACGCGTAGAAAATTTCCTTAAACCAATATCCTCAATGGTCGAAGAATCGCTTATTCAAAATGAATTTGGTTTTAGTAAATTCAACAATTTTTAATAGAGATATGGAGTTTTGAAAATTTTAGTTTTATTTTTTTGAGCACTTGAATGAAAACATCGCAGCAAAAATATAAAACGCGCAGACTAAATTCCATAAAAATTATCCTTAATGGCCGAAGTATAGCTAATTCAAAATCAATTTGGGTTTGTAAATTCAACAATTTTCAAAAGAAATATGGATTTTTGAAGATTTTCGTTTTAATTTTTTGAGCACTTGAATGAAAACGTCCCAGAAAAAAAATATAAAACGCGTAGAAAAAATTCCTTAAAACAATATTCACAATGGTCGAATAACTGCTTATTCAAAATTAATTTTGGAAGATTTTCGTTTTAATTTTTTGAGCACCCAAATGAAAACATCGCAGAAAAAAATATAAAACGCGTAGAAAAAATTCCTTAAACCAATATCCTCAACGGTCGAAGAACCGCTTATTCAAAATTAATTTGGTTTTAGTAAATTCAACAATTTTTAATAGAGATATGGATTTTTGAAAATTTTAGTTTTATTTTTTTGAGCAATTGACTGAAAACATCGCAGAAAAAAATATAAAATAGCAGACAAAATTCCATAAAAAATCATCCTCAATGGCCGACGTATAGCTAATTCAAAATCAATTTGGTTTTTGTAAATTCAACAATTTTCAATAGAGATATGGATTTTTGGAGATTTTCGTTTTAATTTTTTGAGCACTTGAATGAAAACATTGCAGAAAAAATATAAAACGCGTAGAAATAATTCCTTAAAACAATATCCTCAATAGTCGAAGAATCGCTTATTTTTTGAAAATTTTAATTTTATTTTTTTGAGCATTTGAATGAAAACATCGCAGAAATAAATATAAAACGCGTAGAAAAAATATCTTAAAACAATATCCTCAATAGTTGAAGAATCGCTTATTCAAAATTAATTTGGTTTTAGTAAATGCAACTATTTTTAATGGAGATATGGATTTTTAAAACTTTTAGTTTTATTTCTTGAGAACTTGAATGAAAACATCGCAGAAAAAATATAAAACGCGCAGACTAAATTCCATAAATATCATCCTCAATGGCCGAAGTATAGCTAATTCAAAATCTATTTGGTTTTTGTAAATTCAACAATTTTCAATAGAAATATTGATGTTTGAAGATTTTCGTTTTAATTTCTTTAGCACTTAAATGAAAACATCGCAGAAAAAAATATCTAACACGTGGAAAAAATTCCTTAAAACAATATCCTTAATGGTCGAAGAACCGCTTATTCAAAATTAATTTTGTTTTTGTAGATTCAACAATTTTTATTGGAGATATGGATTTTTGAAAATGTTACTTTTATTTTTTTAAGAACTTGAATGAAAACAACGCAGAAAAAAATTAAAACGCGCAGACTAAATTCCATAAAAATCATTCTCAATGGCCGAAGTATAGCTAATTTAAAATCTATTTGGTTTTTGTAAATTCAACAATTTTCAATAGAAATATGGATTTTTGAAGGTTTTCGTTTTAATTTTTTGAGCACTTGAATGCAAATATCGCAGAAAAAAATATAAAACGCGTAGAAAAAATTCCTTAAAACTATATCCTCAATGGCTGAAGAACCGCTTATTCAAAATTAATTTGGTTTTTGTAAATCCAGCAATTTTTAATGGAGGTTCGGATTTTTGAAAATTTTAATTTTATTTTTTTGAGCATTTGAATGAAAACATCGCAGAAATAAATATAAAACGTGTAGAAAAAATTCCTTAAAACAAAATCCTCAATGGTCGAAGAATCGCTTATTCAAAATTAATTTTGTTTTTGTAAATTCAACAATTTTTAATG
Organism: Ocypus olens; assembly: GCA_910593695.2. Lineage (NCBI taxonomy): Eukaryota > Metazoa > Arthropoda > Insecta > Coleoptera > Staphylinidae > Ocypus > Ocypus olens. The sequence goes on along the minus strand of OU343054.1, from coordinate 7,241,737 downwards.
GAGATATGGATTTTTGAAGATTTTCGTTTTAATTTTTTGAGCATTAGAATGAAAACATCGCAGAAAAAAATATAAAACGCGTAGAAAAAATTCCTTAAACCAATATCCTCAATGGTTGAAGAATCGCTTATTCAAAATTAATTTGGTTTTAGTAAATTCAACAATTTTTAATAGAGATATGGAGTTTTGAAAATTTTAGTTTTATTTATTTGAGCATTTGAATCAAAACATCGCAGAAAAAATATAAAACGGCAGACAAAATTCCATAAAAAATCATCCTCAATGGCCGGCGTATAGCTAATTCAAAATCAATTTGGTTTTTGTAAATTCAACAATTTTCAATAGAGATATGGATTTTTGAAGATTTTCGTTTTAGTTTTTTGAGCACTTGAATGCAAACATCGCAGAAAAAAATATAAAACGCGTAGACTAAATTCCATAAAAATCATCCTCAATGGCCGAAGTATAGCTAATTCAAAATCGAGAAAATAACGAAAATACAATATATGGATTTTTGAAAAGTTTTGTTTTCATTTTTTGAGCACCTGAATGAAAACTTCGAAGAAAAAAAAATAAAACGCGCAGACAAAATTCCATAAAAAAATATCCTTAGCGGCCGAAGTATCGCTTATTCAAAATCAATTTGGGGCATGAAAATTCAACAATTTTCAATGGAGATATGGGATTTTTAAAATTTTTGTTTTAATTTTTTGAGCACCTCAACAAGGAGCATTTGGAGATTTTCGCAGTTCGGTAAATTGTTTTTATTTTTTATTTTCAGTTCATGAAGTTTGGAATTTCAAAATAAGTTATGTATGTTTAGATATTTGCACTGAATCTTAAATTAAAATGAATTTCGAGTCATTTTGGGTCTATTAAGTCGTCGGACTCATCACTTCCGATCACAGCAAGTTTGTGGTTCAATTCCATCCCGGGCAAGATATTTTTTTCGTTTTTATAAAATCTCAGTTAATTAATTAATTATTGTATTACATAAGTTGTATTTATTTCATTATATATGGTATACTACGGCATTTTATAAATATTTGTCTTTTTTATTAAATATTTATTCAAAATTTAAATACAATAATACCCTACAAAAATGGGAGAATAAAGTGATGAATATTAAATAACATTTAGAAATGCCACCTTGTACTGTCTTCTTACAATTATGTTTTGTAAGTAATAATCACAGTTTAAGTAGCAAACACAGTTTGTCACAGTTTAAATAGCAGGGATTTTAAGTAGCAGTGAGTTTAAGTAACAGTGATATTAAGTAACAGTGATATTAACTAGTAGTGATATTAAGTAGCAGTGATTTTAAGTAACAGTGATTTCAAGTAGCAGTGATTTTAAGTAGCAGTGAAATTTGCCTATTAGTAACAGTAACGACCTGTGATTTTTCAATATTTTTTCAAAATTTGGTGTTTTTTTTGTCTCATACAACAGGAATTGGGTAGAAATAGAAAACCATTTACCTGGGGTATTTCCACGACTATATATTGTCTATCATATAAAGGGTGGTCCAACCATAATGCACCATGTCAATTGTGAGTCACATCTTAACGTCAAGTTTTTTGCCCAACTTAATTTGACATTTCTTTGTTTCAGTGTTTGACAAATTCAACCATGGAGAGGTATACAATTGAGCAGCGCGTTAAGATTGTTGAAGCCTTTTACGAAAATGGGCGTTCAAATCAAAATGCATTTCGTGCACTTCGTGATTTTTTTGGTCAGCATAATCGACCAAATGTGTCCACAATCGGGAGAATTGTGCGCAAATTTCAGCAAACCGGGTCTAAAGAAAATGTGAAAACACCTGTGCATGCTCGCCCAGTTCGTTCTGCGGAAAATATTGCTGTTGTTCGCGATAGTGTGGCAGAAGAGCTGTCAACCTCGACTCGTCGTCGTGCCCAACAATTGAACATCTCACGAACATCACTGATGCGAATTTTGAATAAAGATTTGAATGTACACGCTTACAAGGCTCAATTGACTCAAGAGCTAAAGCCTACAGACCATTTCAAGCATCGTCAATACGCCGAATGGTTGGTTGAACAGACAGAAGTGAATTATGACTTTACAAAGAAAATCATCTTCAGCGACGCGGCACACTTTTACCTCAGTGGATTCGTTAACAAGCAGAATTGCCGCATTTGGGCAAATGAGAATCCACGAGTGATTGTTGAAAAGCCGATGCATCCACAAAGGGTGACTGTTTGGTGCGGTTTATGGGCTGGCGGCGTCATTGGGTCGTACTTCTTCGAAAGTGAGGTCGGCCAAGCAGTTACCGTGAATGGTGTTTGCTATCGCGAGATGATAACGGACTTCTTGTGGCCAGAAATTGAGGATATGGACCTGGACGATTCCAACAGGATGGTGCCACACAGCCAACGAAACAATGGCTCTTTTGCGCGAGAAATTCAATGGCCGTGTTATCTCACTTGGCCGTTACGATCATGTGATTTGACACCGTGGGACTTCTTCTTTGGAGACATTTAAAAGAAAAAGTGTACGTCAATAAGCCAAGAACAATTCAAGAGCTAAAGGATGAGATAATTCGGCATATTAACGACATTGAACCTCAATTATATCTCAGAGTCATTGAAAATATCGACCATCGGATAGAGGTATGCCACCGAAACCGTGGCGAGTATTTTGTCGATATTTTGTTTCACACGTAATTATCATAGATCCTTCTATCATAATAAAAAATATTAAGATAATTCTCTGAAAACTTTTTGTTTTATTTACAATTAACATTGTGCGTTTTGGTTGGACCACCCTTTATATTAAAAACTGTTTATATGCGTACCACTATTAAAACTTAACCAATATTATAAAATTTGTAGAGGACGTTAGTTAACACAATGGTTAAATTTGAAATTAAAACTCTGGTTGTGTTTTCCATACTGCATTCTATATTTTTATATACTGATAAACAATTGTCAAAACACGTGCCTGGTCTCAGGATATTATAAAATAATCTCTGATATAGTAAAGGCATTTCCAATTGTAAAAGGTAAATAGTCTTAATTTCAACTTGAGTAAAGATATTAGTTTTTTATAAATCGTATGTTGTAGGCCACATTTTTATGTAAATAAAACTTTTCGATGTATATATGTCGATGAAACAATGACATAACTTACTGATTGTTAAAATCAGAATATTGTTTCGAAATACTAATTAAGTTGCAATTAATAATACAAAACATTTACTACAATTAGTAATTCAATTGTCCATGTTATGCATATAAATAAAAACAATCTTGAGCTTTAAGCTCATTTAACATTTCAGATATCGGTTAAAAATTCGTGTGTTTTCGTAGGTACTCTATACTTGAATACAAAACTAACGACAAATGTTAATAATCGTTTATTCAAAGACAGACTAACCAACATTGCATGGGCTAGACTAGTGGCGGCTCGTGGAACATGTTGATGGTAGAGCCACTTTTACAATTTATTAGATCGGATGATACTGGCGTTTGAAACGTCAACATTATGAAAGATGGAAATGACAAATTATACAAATTAAATACCGGCAAAAAAATCAATAATTTGCACATAAAAACAATCACACACGTTCAAAAAGTATAGACTAATCAAAAATACGCTCTTAATTAAAGTAAAAAACTAAAATATATGCCCAGAAGATCGAAAATTTAGACAAATTTCGGAAATTTGCGATTAAAACAATGCAGAAAATTAAAAAAAAAATCAAAAAAAAATTGGAACGAATAAATGAAAAATACAGGCCATAGATCTAAAATATAGGCCAAAAAATCAAAAATGCTGGTCTAAAAATAAAAAATTCAATTTTTTGATTAATTAAAACACTTGGTTTTGTTTCACTGCTTTTATTTGTCTCTCCAACTAGTTTCGACCTTAGGTCATTCTCAAGGAGATATGTACAAAATTAACAGGGACTGGTATTTATACAGGAGAGACAAAAGCAGTGAAACAAAACCAAGTGTATTAATTAATCAAATTATATAATTATGTTTCACCACGGGTTAAGTGAGAAATTAATTAATCATATCAAAAATTCAAACCAAAAAATTGAAAAATCAAGGAAAACGAAAATAATTCGCCATTTTCAACCCCCAAAATAACTCTATAGCTCGAAATAAGTTGCCGACCAGAAACTCGAAAACCTTAGTTCCTTGAAGACCCACAACAAAATTTTATGTACAAATAGTGTTCAGAATGGTCTCAGTCTTGCAAAAAAAAAACCAAAAAAAATTTTTTGAAAAAAAATTAAATTGTCTCGATTTTAGTCAAAAAATAACCAAAAAGTAAAAAAATCGCCCATAATTCATGTTAAAAAAATCTAAAATCAAGGGCGAGAAATCAAAAACCATCAGAAAAACTTGAAAATATCGGCAAAAAAATTAAAAAAAAGTCGCGAATCATTTAGGTTAAAAAAATCTAAAATATAGGATAAAAAATTCAAAACTTCGATCCTAAAAATCAAAATTGCGGACAAAAAATCGAAAATTTTAACAAACCAATCGAAAATTTAGAAAAAAAATAAGGCTAAAAGATTAAAAATTTAGACCAAAATATTAAAATCCGGGCTTAACGATAAAAAATGAAAACAAGAAGATTGAAAATATTCTAGTACGAAAATTGACATATTCAGGGTGATTAGCCCCAGAAAACATAGGAAAAAACTCAAAATTTGCTCTGTAGCGAAAGAAATTTGCATTCGACGATTTGAAAAATTTAAAAAATTTATTACTTGAAGGTTTCGCTTCAAATAAACTTCAATTATTCAAAAATAGTCTACTTTTAATTTCCTGAAAACAACGACATGCTCCTGCAGAAAATAAGGGAATAAACTCTGTAGGAAGTAAATTTGCACTCTATGTTTTGAAAAATTGTAAAAAATTAATCACTGGTAAAATTAGCTCCAAAATTACTAAAACTATGCAGAAAGAGTGTACTTTTCATTACTTGTAAAAATATTTGCAATATTGCTACTGAAAACAACAGGAATTGACTCAAAACTGTACTGGAGTGAACGGAAATTACACTCATTGTTTTGAAAAAAAAAATCACTTGCAGAATTAGCTCTTAACTAAGGTAAAAAACTAAAATATAAGCACAAAAAATCGAAAATTTAGACCGATATCAAAAATTCGCGGTTAAAAAAAATGCAGACCAAAAATCCGAAAATTAAAAAAAAAAAAAAAAAGTGTAACCAAAATAAAGAATATTTCGGGCAAAAACTCTAAAATTTGGAACAAAGAAATGAAAAATATAAATGCTGGTCTAAAAATAAAAAATGGAAACCAAAAAAATTGAAAAATCAAGGAAAACAAAATTAATTTGCAATTTTCAGCTCCTAAAATAACTCTTTAGCTCAAAATTAGTTGGCGACCACCAGAAACTCTAAAACGGTAGTCAAAAAGTAACGAAAAAGTAAAAAAATTCACCTATAAAAAATAATAATACAGGTTAGAAAATCTAAAATGAAGGGCTAGAAATCAGAAACTGTACCTGAAAATATCGGCAAAAAATAAAAAAATTGCGTATAAAAAGCAATCATTTAGGTTAAAAAATCTAAAATATAGGATAAAAAATTAAAAACTTTGACCAAAAATTCGATTCTAAAAATCAAAATTGTGAACCAAAAATTAGAAAATTTTAACAAAAAAATCGAAAATTTAAAAGGAAATTATTTTCTTTGAAAATTTGTAAAGACACATTATTCAAAATTAGTCTGTTGAAATTTCAACCATCTGTTGCAATAAATGTGGAATTCCCATGCAAATTTCTGAAAAATGCGCCTTATTGGCAATCAAAATTTGCTTTTTAGTGCAACCATTTTTGTTGTGGTAAACTTGCGATTATTTTCTTGGTAAATTTGTAGACACATTATTCCGAATTATTTTGTCAAAATTTCAACCATCTGTAGCAATAAATGTAGAATTGCCATGTAAATTTCTAAAAAATCCTCTTTTTTTGTTATCAAAATTTGCTTTTCCAGTGCAACCTTTTTGTTGTGGTAAACTTGTGATTATTTTTTGAAAAAATTTATAAAGGAACATTATTCAAAATTGGTCTGTCAAAATTTCAACCATCTGTCGAAATAAATGTGGAATTTTCAAGTGAATTTCAGAAAAATTGGCCTTTTTGGTGATGAAAATTTGCCTTTTAGTGAAACCATTTTTGTTATGGTAAACTTGCAATGATTTTCTTTAAAAATTTGTAAAGACGCATTATTCAGAATTAGTCAGTCAAAGTTTAAACCATCTGTTAAAATAAATGTGCAATCCCTACTTGTATTTTGAAAAATGCGCCTCTTTGGTCATCAAAATTTTCTTTTTAGTGCAACTATTTTTGTTGTGGTAAACTTTCGATTGCTTTCTTTGGAAATTTGTAAAAACACATTATTCAGAAATAGTCTCTCAAAATTTTAATCATCTGTTGAAATTAATGTGGAACTTCCACGCGGTGTCACAGGTGATGTTTAACATTTAAAAAGTTTTTTTAAGAAACAGTTAAAAATTCTTGCTGAGCTTGAGTCTACAGGTAGTGCCATGGCTCTGTGGCTCTATATAACGAGCCGCCCCTGGGCTAGACACATGTTAGTGGCGATTATTATGTTATTTTTACAATAGCAAATAAGTACTTTCTTATCCAAACATTTTACTCATAGAAAAACAAATTATGATCCATTCAAACATTTTATTTTAGTAAAACCTTTTGTTACTTTAAATTAAATAGAAAATAAATATTGAAATACTTATGACAAATGTTCATTTACGAAGACAGTGGGCGAGCAACATTGAAAGTGCCAGACACGTGTCAGTGGCGACATGAAAACTACAAGCATTTTTATATTCTTTTTTACAGAAACAAATAAGTACTTACACATACAAATGATGTAATAACATTAAATTACACTCACCCCGACAAAAAAAAAACAAAAATAATATTCCGCGTATCTGCTCCGCATACACGTACTTCACCGTAGTTATTTATTATTTGTGTGGCACACATGCACACATAATATTAAGGTAACTTTATTTAACCTCTGCTATGAATACAGTTCATGAGGGATTACATTTGTTGGCAAATTGCATCGCGCGCCAAACCTGACAAACTGGTCCTTCTGGAACCGTGCCTGGGGCGGTCACCTGGTCACGAAGGGTCATAGGTCCGATAGGTACAAGGGAGTGAGCACGCCGCAAAACCCATAATAGTAGTAAACTGTCAACACATAGCAGATATTAATCATAAAGGGTTATATTCGTGATGGACTATTTTGTAATTTACGTGAAAAATCACCTAAAAATAATTTGCGATTATTAGAAATCATCTGATAAATAAGTTTTTAAAGCGATATTAATACGGGGGACACGACCGCCTCCCTAACAGGAAGGATCGTCTACCTGGAAAAGGGACGAAACGGATTGATTAAAAAACCCAAATCAAAATTATACCGTTACGTTATGGACATTGTCCGGCTGCGTCCAGCTGAGGTGGATAAAATTCGTTATAAAATATTGCAGGGTATCTGCATACGGTTTCTACCTGGATTTAATTCATCAGGCTTTATACAGATAGTGATCCGAATTAGGTGTAACCATCGCAGGGCTCGGGGGTGGACCCTGCCGAGGGAACCCTCGGGGTTGAGTCATTAGCAAAGTCTCCCTTGATTGCACTGACCACATGTAAGTAATGGCATTTCCCATCTCCGGCGACATAAGGTCCTTCAAACTTCCCGGATCCCTCATTAAAATTAATAGAAGAAAGTCGAAATTCCCTTTATAAGTTTATTAAATTCAGATTGCACTTAATGTTTAAGCATATACTTAAAATAGTTTAGTAGCTCAATTAAATTAGATTTTTAATAATGATACAATGCACGTTTAAAATATCTCAACAATTATTCAATTATTATTAATGATTTAGTAGAAACACCTACTCAAATAATTAATACATGAATGGACAAATCTTATGGTGGAATTTAAATTTTAAATAAAAACCAACCAATTGTGATAAATTAACGACATTAATCTAATTCGTAATAATGTAGTTGAAATCATTGTATGCTAACCTAAGATTACAGGCATCTGTTTAGAATTGTGTTAGCAAGTTTCAACAAAATGCGAGCATAAATAATAAAAATAATTCTTATAAATAAAACAGAGGTGCTATAGTTTTTATTCTTCCGGCACGAAGTGCATGTTATGATCGCGCACCGCACTAATTTAATGTAATAAAATGTTCTGCAATGTCTAATAGCGTCCTGTAAAAAAACTCCTATTTTTTTGCCAGTTTACAGAAAATAAGCGGAAAATATAATTTAGATGAAGATGATATAACATTAAACTAATAATATTTAGGCACATTGAATATACGGGCAAAACACTAATGACTAGCGAATAGTAGGCGGCTCGTGAAGTTTTGATCAGAGGAGGATGACTGTTTATGATATATACTATACAGGGTGTAGAATTGGTTCACGCAATGTCAAATTCTTAAGGTTTAAATATTGGCTCCCCAAATTGTTTTAGAGAAAAAGTGTAAACATTTTTCTCGCAGAAAAAAAAATACTGAATACAACCATATCATTATTTATTTTTTTTACTTTTCATGTAAAGGGGAAATCGAAAACTTCTATTTTAGCAAAAGATAGGTGGTGCGTTAGAATTGCTCAACAAAAAATGGTAATGTGGCCATCATGTTACTTTCTCCGACTTGATGGTATCATTTATATTTACGCTTTCATGGTTTATTTTCAATTTTAATCATATTTGAAATCGAACGTTTCACGTTTGAAACGTCAAAATTATGAAAGGTAAAAATGACAAATTATGTTACAAATTCTAATAATCGTGGCTGAAAGACCTCGGTCGATGGCCTGTTGTATATCGATGTATCTCGAGTACAATAAACTGTTATACTACTCCAATAATCTTTACCGTAAGTTTTCTAAAAAAATAAAACAAATGCTAAAAAAAGTCTTGAAAAAGATTTATAAAAATAGTCCCGATTAAAAAGTTCTAAACAAAATCCCATAAAAGTCCTGAACAAGAAAGTCTCGAAATGGATTTCTAAAAATAGTCTTGATTAAAAAAAAAAACCTAATAAAAGCCCTGAACAAGAAAATCCTGAAAAAAATTTCTAAAAATAGATCTCATTAAAAAGTCTTAAGAAACCTAATAAAAGTCCTGAACAGTAAAGTCTTGAAAAAAGTCCTGATAAAAAGTCCTGAGAAAAGAGTCCTGACAAAAAAGTCTTGAAAAACAGGTCCAGAAATAAAGTCCTGAAAGAATGTCCTAAAAAATGAGTTCTGACAAAAAAATGTTTTGGAAATAGTCTTGAAAAAAGAGTCCTATTAAAAAGTTGTCCAAAAAAGTCCTGAAAAAAGTACTGCAAAAATATTGTCTTCGTATAAAACACCAGAAATAAATGTCGTTTAAAAAATCCTGAAAGACGTCCGAAAAAGAGTCCTAAAAAAGTCCCGAAGGATAGTCCTAAAATAAGTCCTGCCAAAGCCCTGAAGAATGTCTTGAAAGTCCCAAAAATGAGTCCTGATAAAATATCCAGAAAAAATGTCCTGTAATAACAGTTTCGAAAAAGAGTTATAAAAATAACATCGTAAAAGAATCCTAAACAAACATTTCTGGAAAAAACCCTGTAAATCATTTAAAAAGACCTGAAAAAGTTCTGAAGAAATCCCAAAAAAAATCTTGAAAAAAAGTCCGGAACAAGAATCCTGAAAATTAATCCCATAAAAAATGTCCTGAATAAAGTACTGAAAAAATCCTGTAAAGAAGGCCTGAAAAAAAAATTCCCGAAAAAATAATACTGAAAAAATGTAATGAAGAAAATTATTATTATTATTATTATTATTTATTAACGGGAAACCCCTTTATAATACATAATTTTACATGTGTCAAAGCTTAAGAACTAATACATAATAGTTGATAAGTAATATTATTACAAGTTAACTAATTACTTAGAAATAATAGCAATGAATGGATTAATTCATATGAATGTTTAATTGAATTTTAAAGTGGGAATAAGATGAATTAAATAACTGAAAATTCTGAAAAGAATCCTAAAAAGAAGAGGTGCTTAAAAAAGTCTCGAAAAAGTCCCGAAAAAAGTCCTGGAGGAACAGTCCTGGAAATAAAGTATTGAAAAATAGTCCTGACAAAAGCCGTGAAAACAACTCCTGAAAAAATCCTGAAAAATAGTCTTCATACAAAATACCAAAAATAAATGTCCCGCAAAAGAGTCCTAAAAAGTCCTGAAGAAAAGTTCTAAAATAAATCCTGCAGAAAGTTTAGAAAAAGAGCCCTGATGAAATATCACAAAAAAATTGTCCTGTAAAAACAGTCCCTGAAAAATTAACATCTTTAGAAAATAAACAAAAAAAATCTAAAAAGAAAGTATTGTGAAAAGTCTTCAAAATGGTCCTTAAAAGGACCTGAACAAATTGTCTACAAAAATAAATCCCAAAGAGTCCTGCAAAAAGGTCTAAAATAAGTCCTTAACAAAATTCCTGAAATAAAAAGTTTAGAAAATAGTCTTAAAAAATGCTAAAAATATCTGAAAAAGTCCTTAAAAATCTCCAAAAAGGGTTATGAAAAGAAAAATTTTAAAAAATGTTTTTTCCTGAAAAAAATCCCGAAAATAAGTTCCCAACAAAGAGCTCTTAAGAAAGTCCCGAAAACGTCCCGAGAAAACATTCCCGAAAAATAATCCTGTTGATTTTTAAAAGAAATCCTGAAAATAAAGTTCCTGAAACAAAAGTCCTAAAAAATAAGTCTTAATTACTTAAAATATCCTGAAAAATAATCCTCGAAGAAAGGTCTTTTAAAAAAGTTCTGAAAACTTTATCCTGAAGTCCCAAAAAGGCTAAAAGAACAAAAAACTGTTAAGGTAAATATTCGGAAATACGAAATTTTACCAAAAGCTTTTCCGGTTTTCGGATTCTCAAATAACACTTATGTTCAAGTTTCATGGTCATCTCTGTATTAGTTTTTGAGATACAGCGCACACAGCCTATTATGTAGAGAAAAAAAATGTGACCATCATGTTACTTTCTCCGACTTGATAGTATCATAGTCATTTATATTCACGCTTTCATGGTTTATTTTCAATTCAAATAATGTTTTAAATGTGCATCGAGCGTTGTATAGACTCGGATGAAACTGACGTTTAAAACGTCAAAAATTAGAAAGATGGAAAAATTATACTTCATATTAAATAACTCAGTTTACTCAAAAACTGAAGAGATTTAGAAAAAAATGGTGATGTGGCCATCATGTTACTTTCTCCGGCTTGATGGTATCATTTATATTTACGCTTCCATGGTTTATTATAAATTTAAATCATATTTTAAGTGTGCATCGAACGTTTCGTAGACTCGGATAAAACTGACGTTTAAAACGTCAAAATTATAAAAGATCGAAAAATGTACTTCAAATTCAAAAACTCAGTTTACTCAAAAACTAAAGAGATTTCGAAAAAAACTTATTCTTCATAAATTGTTCATTTTGGCATTCTCTACAATTATTATTGACATAAATTTGCTGTAACTATTAGCGTTTCATAATTGTATACCAAAAATGAAAAAAAAATTAATAAATTTTTTTCTCGAATAACAATGATTTTATGAAAAATGTTTTCAAATAAAATAATCGCATTTCTTTATTGTCTTCAATATTTGTTTAAATGTTTTTGTGATATTTTTCATATTTAAGAAAATATTGGCAAAAAACAAAAAACAGTTAAGGTAAACACCCACTTCCGGTGTACGAAATTTTACCAAAAGCTTTTCAGTTCTTCGGATTATCAAATAAAACTAATGTTCAAAGTTTCATATCAATTGGTCCATTAGTTTTTGAGATACAGCGCGCACAGACACACACACACACACACACACACACACACACACACACACACACACACACAGACACACACACACACACACACAGACACAAAAAAATTTTTTCCAGAAATTGTTGAAATGGCATCTAGGGACCCCAAAACGGATATTTCCGTAAAAAAAATTTTTGAAAAAAAATCACGATCACAATACTTTCTCGTACTTCGTAACGGAGAAAGTAAAAACTTATTCTTTATACGTTGTTCATTTTGGTAGTCTCTGCCATTATAATTAACATAAATTTGCTGTAACTATTATCTTTTCATAATTATAAACCAAAAACGAAAAATAAAATATTTTTTTCTCGAAGAACACATATTTTATGAAAAATATTTTCAAACGAAAGATGTTCATTTCTTAGTTGTCTTCAATATCTATTTGAATGTTTTTGTACTATTTTCCATATTTAAAAAATTATTGGAAAAAAACAAAAAACGGTTAAGGTAAACACCCACTTCCGGTGTACGAAATTTTACCAAAATCTTTTCAGTTCTTCGGATTATCAAATAAGACTTATGTCTAAAGTTTCATGTTAATTGCTGTATTAGTTTTTGAGATACAGCGCGCACAGCCATACAGACATACAGACATACAGACATACAGACACACAGGCACACAGACACACAGACACACAGGCACACACACATACACCCACAGACACTTTTTTCCCATAAATTTTTGAAATGGCATCTAGGGACCCCAAAACGGACATTTCTGTAAAAAAAATTCGCAATACTTTTCGTAACGGAGAAAGTAAAAACCGTTGAGATTCCGAAATTCTGTTAACAGTACTGTAGTTTGGAATTGATCGATTCGGATATTTTACACCAAACATATCACTTTCTACACGTGCACTATTAGGATCTTTTCAATCAACAAATGCATAATTTTAACTCAGAATTACTTAAAATAGTCTAAATTTATGATTAAAACATTAACATGACTAACGTTCAACGGTTTTTTTAACAATCCATTTCCCTTTGTATGGAAAGTAAAAAATGGTGATGTGGCCATCATGTTACTTTCTCCGACTTGATGGCATCATTTATATTTACGCTTTCATGGTTTATTCTAAATTTAAATCACATTTTAAATGTACATCGAGCGTTCTGTAGACTCGCATGAAACTGACGCTTAAAACGTCAAAATTATGAAAGATGGAAAAATTATACTTCAAATTTAAAAACCTAATTTACTCAAAAACCAAAGGGATTTCGAAAAAAACTTATTCTTTATAAGTTGTTCATTTTAACATTATCTACAATTATTATTGTTGTAACTATTATCGTTCTATAATTATGAACCAAAAATTTACAAAATAATAATACATTTTTTTCTCGAATAAAAATGATTTTATCAAAAATGCTTTCAAGCGAAAGATGTTCATTTCTTTGTTGTCTTAAAAGTTTGTTTAAATGTTTTTGTGATATTTTTCATATGTAAGAAAATATTGGCAAAAAACAAAAAACAGTTAAGGTAAACGCCCACTTCCGGTGTACGAAATTTTACCAAAAGCTTTTCAGTTCTTTTCAGTGGGTGTTAACTGTTTTTTGTTTTTTGCCTATATTTTCTTAAATATGAAAAATATCACAAAAACATTTAAACAAATATTGAAGACAATAAAGAAATGCGATTATTTTGTTTGAAAACATTTTTCATAAAATCATTGTTATTCGAGAAAAAAATTTATTAATTTTTTTTCATTTTTGGTATACAATTATGAAACGCTAATAGTTACAGCAAATTTATGTTAATAATAATTGTAGAGAATGCCAAAATGAACAATTTATGAAGAATAAGTTTTTTTCGAAATCTCTTTAGTTTTTGAGTAAATTGAGTTTTTTAATTTGAAGAACATTTTTCGATCTTTCATAATTTTGACGTTTTAAACGTCAGTTTTATCCGAGTCTACGAAACGTTCGATGTACATTTAAAATATGATTTAAATTGAAAATAAACCATGGAAGCGTAAATATAAATGATACCATCAAGTCGGAGAAAGTAACATGATGGCCACATCACCATTTTTTTAAATAGAAATAGCCCATTCTTAAATTTTTAGTCAACAATTTTATAAAATCTATCTTGGTTTAACAATTTTCAAAAAACTTATTATTTTATATTTGTGTTGCTTCCCAGGTCTAATCAAAGCAATTTTTTAAATCTAGAAATTATTTTTTTTTCTCCCAGCCAATTTTTATTCCAAAGACTAGAAAATTGGAACTTGAAAGTGCTTTTTTGAATTGATAAACAATTATAAAGTCATTATGTATTTAGAAATATATTTATTTTCTAAAAAAAGCTCAGGTCAAAAAATAATAACAAATGTTTAAAATCGGTCTGTACTTCAAAAATGGTTACAACAATAAAGGATTTCAAAAATGCCCATCCAAACGTTACTCTTCAGAGGGAAAATTGGCCCTGAGAATATATTAATTTGTTTGGATTTAAATTTCCTTAATAATTTAGAAAAATACAAAATTACTATTTGGAAAGGTAATTATTTTCTAAGATTGATAGCAGCAAAATAAGCTTTAAATAATAAAAAAAAATCGATCTGCTTTTAGAAAGAGATCGGAATTTTAGAAAAATGTTCTCTAAAATAGAAATAGAAATTAATTCATGTTTTACCTTTAGGTTTACACACGTCAGAAAAATGTATACATATATAAATAAAATATTAAAAATAATAAATATAGACAATATAAATGAATGTGTAAATAAGTATTGTAGAGTAAATAATATTTCATAAAATTTGCCAAATGTAATAACTTAAAAGACTTTTTGTCTGTTTTTCCGAATTTTAAAATTCCTTGCTACATAACACTGGCAAATGTAATAAACTTTACCACGTTATGTCATTCTTCGATTTCACACTATTTTTGTGGACCGAGGAACTTTCACCAGTGAGGCATGCCCGTATGACATTCCAGCTTCGACAATCTGACAACATAATTATTTTTTTATATAAAACTATCAAAAAAATCACAATTTGTAGTTAAAGGCTTATTAAATTTCTGGGAAAAACATTCAAGTTAAAAACTTTATTAGTTGTCTCAAAAAAAATGATCGAAAATCACCTTGATTCAGGTCTGCAAAGTAGACTGTACCCTTAAGTCACGATAATTTAAACTCATTATCGAAAATGAAGTAGAAATACTTGACTACCAGTTCGATCGTGAAAAGAAATATTAACTCCTCCAGAGATTAATAAATATTTTCAATCTGCCGGCCCCTGGAATCTCTTCAGATTGGCAAATTACTTTATCAGCCTAGCCAGTAACAACACATTTTAACAGCATAATCAGTAAAATTGACACTTACGGCCTAGCAGGACCACTAAAATCTTACATTGTATATCAATCCTTGAAAAACACTGTTATATCGCTTCATATTAATTTATTTCCCAACACCCAATGTTATATTTTACTATTACATAGTCCATTCTGTATAAACAGAAACCAATTTATGTATTATGTACAGAATATCTTTTGGCCCATCTCCGAGCCCGGTTCGTTCCGTTGCACTTACGATTATTATTAGCCCGATATATAATAGAATTCCATTACGGAAAGTTGTGAATAATAAATTACGAGGGCGAGTCGTCCGGTGGTGCGAGAAGGGTTGGCAGCCATGCTGGTCCGGCGGCGCGGACTCCGGGTATCGCCTCCAGCCTCATTCCGGCCCTATGATTAACGATTCACGTCGCACCGACTTACTCTAACGCCACCCTTTCCTTTTTCAACAAGTGAATTTATCACGTAATCATTAAGCATCATGTAATTATGGAAGGAATTTTGAAAATGGTCTTTTATTTGTTGCGTAATATTAGTAGCCTAGTCGTGTGGCATCATCCCTCACTGGTCTCTAGAGGTCAGGCCGGCTCGCAATTATTTAGCTTGAGAAGATGAGAACGCTAAAGTTGGGGGTGAAAGGGTTCTGCGAATTCTTCATACTTTCCGCCGTAATAGTCTATGTTGTTGGCTTAAAAGCTTGTAGTCGTAAATTACATTTCAGAGTCATACGTAAAAATATAGATTGCCCACAATTTAATTTCTGCGGTGTGCTTCATATTGAAACTAAACTAACTAATTAAAGCGTTAGTAATGTAGTAATTCATAATTAACTGATACTTTAAGTAAACTTTAATTATCACTTATATACACACTGGTAGTAGTACAATAATGGCAACTATATTTTGTGAACAGTATTGCTTCAAGTCAAGCAACATTGCTCGCGATCAAAACAAATTGATTTCAGTCACTCATTTACTTTATTTTGGCTGAAAGTTCTTGTATAGAGACAATTAACTCAATGAGAAAGGCGTTTCACATGTGTTAAACATAATATGGATTTTGTCCGAGACGTAATTGCTCCATTAACACTTCTAGGCAGAAAATACTATTGTGCCCTCTCCAGTACCAAAAAATAAATATTAAAGTGAAATACCATGAGTTATAGGTAAATGAGTTGATTCCTTATCACCACTACAAACTTTGTGTAATATATTCTCTAGATATGACTTGATTACGTTAAGACTAATTTCATTGAGATTATATTTGGCTAATTTGCCAACAACAATCGAACGCCTTGCTTAAATCTAAAAAGGTTGTCATTGCGAGTCGATCTTTTTCAAAGCATTCAATTATGTGCGCAACCAAATTTTGAACGGCGTCAATTGTCGATAAGTTCGTCTGAAAACTTAATAATGAGAGAGGGTCGTTTTCTTCAAAGAATGTAGTAATTTTATCTTTAAAAATACTTTCTATGACTTGAAACTACATGTGAGATAGTTATCACAAGAGTTTGGGTCACCTTTTTACTTTCTCGGTTACGATGTACGAGAAAGTATTGTGATCGTGATTTTGATAATCCGAAGAACTGGAAAGCTTTTTGTAAAATTTCGTACACCGGAAGTGGGTGTTTACCTTAACTGTTTTTTGTTTTTTGACAAAATATTGGAAATATCACAAAAACATTTAAACAAACATTAAAGACAACAAAGAAATGAACATCTTTTGCTTGAAAATATTTTTCATAAAATCATTTGAGAAAAAAATTTATTATTATTTTTTTAATTTTTGGTTTATAATCATGAAACGATAAAACGTAAATAATAATTGTATAGAATACTAAAATTAACAACTTATAAAGAATAAGTTTTTTTCCGAAATCTCGTTAGTTTTTGAGTAAACCGAGTTTTTGAATTTGAAGTATAATTTTTCCATCTTTCATAATTTTGACGTTTTAAACGTCAGTTTCATCCGCTCGATGTACATTTAAAATATGATTTCAATTGAAAATGAACCATGAAAACGTAAATATAAATGGCTATGATACCATCAAGTCGGAGAAAGTAACATGATAGCCACATCACTATTTTTTATAAGTAGGGATTACTTTCGCCATTTTTAGTTAAGGACGAAGAAAAATTCCTGTTTCACTTATGTCGTTTATCAATTTTGTTAAAGGTAAGATGATATATTCAACCTGTTTGTAAGACTAAATTTTCGATGTAATGACATTTACAATTTACAAATAACATATTCTACAAACTTTCGAAGCAACGAGTTTTGTAAATGAGAACTATTTGATGAAATAATTGGTTGATTCAATGAGCTTTATACTTTTGGATTACATAATTGTACAGAAATCTTTTCGAATCTAAGTTATGTCTAAAAAAATCTTAAGCATTCTTTTGCTTTTACGGATTATTTCTCTAATGTGACAAATACTGAGGAGGCCACATAATAGCCACATCAATATTTTGATTATTATTATTATAATATGATATTTATAGGACGATTATACAGTGCGCGCCTAAAGTATGACATATATTCAGTAAAACCGAAATAAAATATTTTTGGAAAAAATTCTCGAACAGAAAAAATGTTGTCATCTTACATAAGAAATTTTACGAGTAAATGACAATTTAAGGCGAGAACCCGATATTTACAGTTTTTGCAAAATTACCTTGTTCCAGCGCTTGTTGTAATTTTTCCCAACAACAATGATCTTTACCTTCCATATAATACAATATGGTTTCAGCAAGGCAGCGCATCCCTGCCCACTAGGCGCGTTTTTTTTTCGAACATGTTGAAATTTTTCTTGAACATTTTGAATATTCTCCAGGCTATTTCTGCGCATTTATCTCTCCCGCGGGCTATTCTATCTATTCTATCGGCGCTCGCCTGCCAATACGTAAAGCAATTGTGAAAAAAACCTCGCATAGTGCGCCGATGCGCCGTCTCGCTGAAACCATATTGTATTATATGGAAGGTCAAGATCATTTTTGTTTGGAAAAAAGCGCTGGAGCAAGGTCATTTTGCAAAAACTCTAAATATCAAGTTCACACTTTCAATTGTCACTTATTTCTTATGTAAAATGGCAACATTTTTATACTTCGAGGTCGACAATGGAAAGATCTCTCAAAATCAAGAACTAAAATAGCTAGTTGGATGACTTCATTACTCAAAAACAAATGACTACTGAAAAAAGACTTTTGTGCAAAAATTTGTATTTTTATAAAAGAAAGAAGACCTGTACGAGGATTTTTTCCAAAAATATTTTATTTTGGTTTTACTTATTATTATTCTATATTTTAGGCGCGCACTCTATACAATTCATCAGATTAACCATTTCTGACTTTCCATTTTCACACATATTAATAGTTGACTTTCTCTTTGCAAAAGGATGTTTCAAAGATATTCTGGTTAGAAAGGGTGAATGATATAGAGAGAGTGGTGGAAGCTAAAAACAACAACCGATTTTTTGTAATTATTCATAATTTTTTAATGAATAATAAAATGATATTAATGAATCTCAAAATTTCGTAAATCATCAAATACCAAACCAATTCGGCACGGAGAGCCCAGCTCCACAACTTTTTTCAAATATTCATAATTCACCTGAAACTCGATGTAATTTTAAAACCAAAATTATTTTAATAAGTCATCGTTTTGTGAAATTAGTGTACATTTTGAAGTATTTTACAATCTTTGTTTCAGGATTTTCATTACTTACTTACTTTCACTGTAAAGAATGAAAGGTATTGTTTTAAATTTTATGAATTAATCGATATTATCGATAAAATTGTGATGAAAATTCTATCTTATCAGATTTTCACATGAGCATAATTGCAACAGTCAAAAATCAACTAAAAATTCAAAAATCGATAAACAAATTTATATGAAATTTTAAATAAATAATAAGTTACAGAGGTATTTCAGAATATATATATATTTTTTAAAGGAAGGATGGTTGATGGGATTTCGGGTTAAGGAGAGTGAATGATATTAGGGAAATTGGCATAAGCTACTTGGCTATTCTGCCACAACCGATTCTTTGTAATAAATTCATATATTGATATGAAAGGACAACCACTAGACATCCATGGACCAGTGCGGCCATTTTTCATTCAGAAAAAGTGACCGCCCGGACGGGATTCGAACCCACGACCACGAGGCCCAGAAGCAGGAGCGCCACCCACTAGGCCACCGCGGCCCCTATTTCAGAATATGATTCTATAATTTTATTAGTTTGATCCATAAACATATTTGTATCTTGGCAAGAGTTGTCTAATTTATAGTGTTAAAGATAACACTGCACTCATAAAAAAACCTGTAAAGATATTCATTCTACCTAATCAGATTTTGATATCGAGGATGAACATAATTCAGTTAAACAGTTTAAAATTTTTTTTAACAAAATTAAAAAAAAACACTTTCACCCTTATTTAATTTCATGTTAGCAGAGATTACGCTTTTTTCTTACATCAATTAGAATTATTAGATTATTCCATATTTTAAACAATACATTTAATAGTCTAAAACATTTAATTTATTTGTGAATTGATTCCAAACTATTTCGAAGATTAAATTTAATTAAACATTCGGTCCCAGCCTAACGAACTGAAGGTTGCCAGTTCGATCCCTGTTGAAAGAAAGTGCACACAGTTTGCAACGATTTTGTCGAACATTATTGATTTATAATTTCAAGGCTGAATGGCGAATATACAAACCACCAAGAATTTTTTTTTATTTTTAACAAAATATTTTTTTAATTAACATCGTTAAATTATTACGTAGGTACTTTTATTGAATTCTACGTCCTGCCAGTTTATTTTATTTTAGTTTTATTAATTAATCACTTTTTATTTCCTAAACTAAAAATTTAATTCAATTTATTAACTGAACGTTCTGTTGGAACGCGAAAGTATGAATTTGCGTGGCGAGGTTGGTATATGCCAGAAAGATATCTAGCCAGGTAAAATAAGTTCACACGGGCGACACCAGAGGGCGCATTTGTACATCTGCCATTGCTGCTGTCATATTTTTACTTTCAGTTTGATAGTTTATTGGGAATTAACACAAGCACAAGTGTTCGCATCCTATTTATAGTGTAAAATGCAAGTTGACAAATCTGACTGTGGTATTCTACTCTTGAAGAAGTGATAAGGTCCAAGAATCAATCTGCAATTACTGGATCCACTGAAACGCCTACTAATAACACTGGTCGGCAAAAATGAAAAAAAAATGACACCATTCCTACTGATTCTTATGGTAAATGACCCACCGATTTTGGGGGAGCCCCCCTAACCCATTTTTATCACTTTTCGATAATTTTAAGCGATGAAAAGGATTAATTTAGCCTTTACATGTTTTATAAGGGGCTAGAGAGGTAAAAAAATCTAAAACATAACCATTTTTAGTACCACGTTAGCGCTCTGAATATCTAGCACTCACACGGGAATTTTCACGTTTTGACGACTTTAAACTTGTCGGTGTTCAAGGCGGGAATTCTGAGTTTCCAAGCCGTATAAATTGTGTAAAACGGTAGAATTTTTTATTTCAGCTTTTTCCAAGTGAATTACAGTACGTGAGTCAGTTGTAATTAATATCGTGCATTTATTTACTGTTTAGTTATGCCACGCGAGTGTAAAAATCATCCCGATAGCTTCCCCTGCGTTTGCGGGGAATTTACTTTAAAAGTGCAACGAAAAGCCGCTTCTCAAAACTGCTTATAAATTTTACTTTAGTTACCAAGTTGGCTACCAGGACAAGAATTGGACTCCAACAGTCTGCTGCACTACTTGTTACAGGAGCTTGACCAAATGGCTCAAAGGTCCCAGTAAATCAATACTATTTGCTGTGCCCATGGTTTGGCGCGAACCTTGTTGTCATCTCACAGATTGTTACTATTGTATGATTTCCACTGTCGGGTTATCTAGCAAAAGTAAGCGTACAATTCAGTATCCTAACATACCTTCAACTCTAAGACCAGATCCTCACAACGAATCTTTGCCAATCCCAGTGCCCCCAAAAACCAATGTTCTAGAGCCAGAAACGGATTTGAAAGACTTTAAGCCACAGCCTGAACCATCAAATGTTACGTCCACCGATGACGAGGAGTGTTTTGCCAATTCAGCTCATCGACAACCTCACCTCGTTACTCAGTCGGAATTAATGATCTCATCAGAGATTTGGAGTTACCTAAGAGTAAATCTCTACTTCTTAGATCTCGACTTCAGCAGTGGAATCTCTTAGAAAAAGATATACAAATCTCTTCTTACAGGACCAGACAGTCAACCCTGGAAGTACTTTTTTGGGAAGATGTTCTGCCCTAATTCAAATGCATTGATGATAGAATTGAAAATACCGTGTGAGCCAGACAAATGGACTGTTTATAGACTCATCAAAGACAAGCTTAAAAGTTGTCCTGTTTGCCAATGGGAATGAGTTACCATCACTCCCAGTTGCATATTCTGTGAATATGAAGGAGACGTACGAAAACATCAGTCGAATCCTTGACAAAATCAGTTATCATGATTATACAGGGAAACTTTGTGCTGACTTAAAAGTTGTTGCTCTACTTATGGGCCTGCAGTCGGGCTTAACAAAATAAGAAAAACTAGCGTGGCTTGCATTCTAAAGCGTGTGTGAGAACTTTTTGGGTAACAACAAAAGTGATGATTATGTTGCTCATGTCGAGGAATTGCTGTCAGCGTACAAGGCCGTGGGGTGTAACATGTCTCTCCTTCACTCGCACCTGGACTTCTTCCCTGAAAATTTAGGAGCAGTTTCGGATGAACATGGGGAACGGTTCCATCAAGACATCATGAAGTTCGAGAAACTTCTAACTCAGGGTATAAAAGGAAATCGAGCACCAAATGACGGTAGCTTTCTTATTTATTTATTATTTCTTAAATTTATTATTTTACCTTTTATTATTCTTTACAGGTCAAATAATTGTTTTCCCCCCTCTAAATCAAATTCTTGGCCATACAATTATTATCGAAAAGTGATAAAAATGCCGAGCTCCCCCGAAAACAGATGTTGATGGGGGAAAGTGAGCGAGGTATTGAGAGCGCCAACGTGATACAGTGAATCTTCGGAACTGTTATTTATTTTTAATATTGTTGCTAATATTTTTATTATTTTGTTGATATATACTGTTGTTACATATTTTTATTATTTTGTTGATATATACTGTTGTTACATATTTTTATTATTTTGTTGATATATACTGTTGTTACATATTTTTATTATTTGGAGGACGATGAGAGGAGCTGGAAGCTGGAATATCTAGAAAATAAGTGAAAAATTGCAAAAAAACAGGAAAAATCAATTATTTTTACAATTTACGTGGGCAAATCTACCTTCCTGCTACAAATGTTCACGTTTTAAAACTGTTCACCTCACTAGCCCCTCAGAATAAATGCAAAGACTAAAATAACCCGTTTCCAAAATATCAAAAAGTGATTAAAATAAGTAGGGGGCCTCCCCCGAAAATAGTGTGTGAAGAGGGAAAACGAAGGTTATATTAGGATTCAGGAGGTCATTTTTACATAAGAATCAGCAGTAATTTAAATAGAATCTCTGCCTAGAACACCGACTAAAGCGTCATTCCTGGCCGAAAAATATTTTTACCCCTCGGTGGGGTAAGGAACGTTAGTTTCGGGCGGATAAACTCGAAGACTTTTAATTTGAAAATAATCAGTTCAAAACAGTCGAATTTAAGACACAAATACGTTATAACGGTTTTGACTTTGACTCAACTACTACTTCCCTGGCTAGTGCCACGCCGGATATTGAGTTGTTTCAATAAGTTATTTGTTTATAGTCTTAGTAAGACTTAATTTTGCTTGCAGAGTTACGAACAGGTTGAATATTTATATATTCAGGCTATATTTCGTTTTTTGAGTTTATTTAATACTTTCTGCAATAAGTAAGGTTGTTTCTTATTATTTTAAATATTGTTTGCTGTATATTGTTGCTAAATATTTTTATTATTTGGAGGTGTTCAGGGGTGTTCGGGGAAGGATACGAGGGAACTGGAAGCTTGAATAAGTAGAAAATAAGTGAAATAATAGCGAAAGAAACGAAAAAATCGATCAATTTTAAAGGTTTTCTTTTTTATTTAAATTTAATGGAGAAAACGGCCCTAATATCTACCTCCTTGCTAAAAATGGTTATATTTTAGAACCTCTCACCTCTAGCTTTACATATTTTCATCCTTACATATTTTCGAAAAGTGATAAAAATGGGTAAGGAGGCTCTGCCAAAAACGGTGAGTGTTGGGGAAACACGGAGGTCATATTCGGATTCAGGAAGTCATTTACCGTGTCGGGGCTATTTTCATGCCTACTAGTCTAATTTAAATTAAGACGTAAATAGAGAAACATCGCCCATTGTCACAATGTATTTAAAACAATATTAAGCACAGTCAATCTCTTTATTTTGTTTCTTCATTAACTTATATGTGGTATTGTTTGATCTGTGGGTTAAAAACCAGTCTACGTTCCACGCCGCGAAAATGATTTCTGTCCATTGCTTCTGTCGGCCCGCAAAACCTTAGCTTTCGTGGCCAGGTACAAAAATTCATTTCTTGTAAGTTAGTTCTGCTTTTCTGAAATTAATTTTGTTCTCTTCGAGACAGTTATTACTTGAAATACGAAAAAGATTTAAAAAAATCAGGAGAAGTAACACATCAATATTTTAAATTTAAATGTACAAGAATTTGTTCAAACTTGAGTGTTTAAAGAACAAATTTTTTATTTACATACAGCGACACGTTCACATATTTCAATCTACACATTCTGGAGTACAAAGATATTCAAAATCATTAACCTATCGACAGGATGAGGCGCTCCATTGCGGAGCGGTTTATTACTCTTACTGGAAGCCTCATGGCTGACTGTTAAACTTAATTTTTTTATCTTAATATGTTAGCGTGCCAATAACTCCTTAGCAACGAGTTGCTTTAAGTACATTAAACAACAATAGTAGACCGTTCGGGTCCATGGATGTACAACTGCAAATAATCGGTTCGTAATCCTTCAAACATTCTTCCTTAAAAAGAGAGAATCGACAAGATGCGTAAATGGATTGTTTAGAATAAATTGGATATGCTTACTGAATAAATTTCCTGTTTGTTAGTTTTCTTTGATAAACTTGGTCAGTTTTCTGATTAAATATTACATTTTAATTAATACCATAGATAATTACAATTTGTTTAATTTTCCTATGTGACAGAATCAGAAATTATTTGATATTGTATCAACTTAGTAACAATTAGCGACGTCAAGTAAGCGCACGACAACGGACGCAAGATTTCTCTTCGGTCGGAATTTCCAAATCAAGCGAATGAAGCTGAACGTAACGACGAAGTAAAATATTCGTGTGCACCATTGAGAGCTACTCTCTAGCATCAATATTGAATGAAGATTTTTGCTGCAGAAATAAACATAGTGCATAACAATAGCACATTGATTGCTGGGAATAGTATCACTTATATCTTCTGCCGTGTGTGTCTATTTTTTTTTAAGGATGGTTGTTGTGAATTCTGCCACGACTAATCCTAGCAATTATAAACTGACAAATACTTTGCATCAATTCATCCGCTTCGGGGTTCTTTGTTTAAAAAATGGTGATGTGTCCATCATGTTTCTTTATCCCGTTTTGATGGTATAATAGTTATTTTTCTATTTTGCGTCTAAAACGGAGTCATATGGGTTCGTTAATGGCTCGCCGAGTGCTTTAATAATTTAATTTTTCAAGGTTGACACCGTTGAAATTCAGAGCAGTCAACCTGTGCTAAATTTTTGGCGAGATAGCTTTGACTAATTTCAAATTGAAATGGCAAAATAGAAAAAATAAAAAACTCGTTCATAAGGCCTTTTTTCGCACTTGTCCATTAGAAAACTCGTCGCTATGCTCGTCGTTTTCCAAAATTGGACGCGTGCGAAAAAATTGCGATTATTGATCTCGTTTTTTAATATACCATTATATTTATGCATTCATGGTTTATTTTCAATCAAAATTATGGAAGATGAAAATGTCAAATTATACCTGTATTACATGTAGTCTTTATAAATTAACATTTTAACCGCATTTGACAGGATTCTAACAAAAAATGAGGGCTCAATTACTAGGACTGGAACCAATCTTACATTATTCCATAGATACAAGGATTTTTTTTTACGCTCACTCTTCGGGAACGTATCTACCACATAAAAACTGGTGTATTTTTTTTTTATATACTTCAGTGCTTGATTTCAGATCTAACTAACCATCATCCAAGGACGACAGTTTTAAAGAATGATCTAATGAGCATCAAGTTAGTTTGGAATAATAGAATCATAATTAACGATCCTAAATACTTAGAATATAATTCAAGAAATAAAAAGTTTATGTTTAAACGGAAACGTAGTTTTAGGATATAGACATGTGCCGCTTGGATGTTTCTGTAGACGGTGTAATCTAAGTGGGTGTCCACAGATGTAAATTAGTGCTCACGCCGGTCGAATTAATTGCAATTGGAGATCTGGCACTGGCCTCACTCACCTCTCTCTTCCTTTACACGCTACACTTGCTGTCACCCTCTTGCAGCCCTCTCGCGCCCCGCTCAGATCCAGCGCCCCCAGCCGCACGTTTAAGCTTCCGCCTAACAGTCTTTTATAATTACATACCCTTTCTTGCCACTGCACACCAATTACACAACTCTATTACAAACTAAACACGCAAAAATTATTCTTAAATTCATCCGGAGGAACCGCGATTATGGCCGGGCTCTTTGCGAATTAACGGAATTAAATGCACTTTAACGGCTTCGAGCTAATTAAATAATTGCCAACTTCTTTCTGAATGTTATCGGGCTTTTCAACTATTTTAAAGGATGATTCGTTTTATCAGGACTCACAAAATTGATTCAATTAGGTAGAGTGTTTTAATTTTTAATTTACGTATAATAATTTTCCATCATTTTTATCGATAGCTTATTAGTACGTCCACTAAGTATTCTTCAGGAAATTTCTGTAATTGGAACCCTCGATGGTATTTATCGATGTACCTAACTTTTAATGCCGAAGTAATATGTAACCTCACGAAATGCACGAAAATCTGCGATTAGACAAGATTCCACTTCTCATTTAAACCAAAAACCTAGTTTCCTTTCTGGTCTTTTGCAAAGTATATGCCTAAGTTATATAAGCATGGTCTTTTGTAAAAGATTATTTTTGTGGTAAACTAATCGGACCAGCGTAGAAAAGCTTAATCAAACAGACAGGAAATAAACATTATTGGTTGTTTTTCTGTTATCGAACTTAACTTGATAACAATGCAAAACATTGTTGTAATGTCAAGCTACCCTATTAATTATCGATTTTTTGTTATCACACCTATTATTATGTGGTAAATTATCCAATTAATAAGGGAATCTAAAATGTTAATTATTATCTGTCAGATTATTGAAACTGTTTATCAGTTGTTATAACAGATATCCTAGGCTACTTATATAAAATCTGAAATGATGTAAAACTTAGTAAAAAAAATGGTGATGTGGCCATCATGTTACTTTCTCCGATGGTATCATCATTTATATTTACACTTTCATGGTTTATTTTCCATTTAAATCATATTTTAAATGTACATCGAGGGTTTTGTAGACTCGCATGAAACTGACGTTTAAAACGTCAAAATTATAAAAGATGGAAAAATTATACTTTAAATTCAAAAACTCATTTTACTCAAAAATTAAAGAGATTAAAAAAAAACTTATTCTTTATAAGTTGTTTATTTTGGCATTCTCTACAATTATTATTAACATAAATATGCTGTAACTATTATCGTTTCATAATTATAAAACAAAAATGAAAAAATGGTGATGTGGCATCATGTTACTTTCTCCGATTATTTGATGGTATAATAATTATTTATATTTATAGATTAAATCGAGAGTTTCACATGAACGAATGGTAATGACGTTTGAAACGTCAAAATTATGAAAGGTAAAAATGACAAATTATTTTTCAAATTCTAATAATCTTTATTATAAGTTTACTGAAAACCTAAAAAAAAAATGTCCTGTAGAAGATTTCTAAAAATCGTGCTGATTAAAAAGCCCTAAAAAAACCTAATCAAAATCCTGAACAAGAAAGTCTTGAAAATAATTTCTAAAAATAGTCCTGATTAATAAGTCCTAAAAAAAACTAATAAAAGCCCTGAACAAGAAAGTCCTCAATAAGATTTCTAAAAATAGTGCTAATTAAAAAGTTATAAAAACCTAATAAAAGTCCTGAACAAGTCTTATAAAAAGTCCCGATAAAAATGTCCTGATAAACAGTCCTGAAAAAAGAGTCTTGAAAAACAGGTCTTTCAAAAAGACCAGAAATAAAGTCCTAAAAGAAAGTCTTGAAAAAAGAGTTCTGACACAAAAAGGTCCTGAGAAAAAATCCTGGAGAAACAGTTTTGGAAATAAAGTCTTGAAAAGTGTTAAAAAGTTGTGAAAAAGAGTTGTAAAAAAAATCCTGAAAAAGTACTGCAAAAAGATTCCTGAAAAATTAAGTCTTATATTATAAATGTCCTTAAAAAAAAACTCGAAAGAAGTCCGAAAAAGAGTCCAAAAAAAAAGTCCCGAAGGAAAGTGCTAAAATAAGTCTTGAAAAAACTGAAGAAAGTCTTAAAAAAAGACCCGAAAAAGAGTCCTGATAAAATATCCTGAAAAAATGTCCTGTCATTACAGTCTTGAAAAAAATTTATGAAAATAACATCGTAAAATAATCCTAAAAAACATTTCTGAAAAAAACCCTGTGAAAAGATCATTAAAAAAGACCTGAAAGAGTTCTAAAGAAATTGTCTTGGAAAAAATTAATACATTCAAAAATGTCCTGAAATATGGTACTGAAAAAAGTCCCGTAAAGAAGGAAAAAAAGCAATGAAGAAAATTCTGAAAAGAATCCTGAAAAGAAGTCCTGAAGAAAGTAACAGTCCTGGAAATAAAGTCGGGAGAAAGAGTATTGACAAAAGCCGTGAAAAAAGTCGTGAAAAATAGTCGTTATAGAAAATACCAGAAATAAAGTCCTGAAGAAAGTTCAGACAAAGAGTCCTATGAAATATCACAAAAAAAAATGTCCTGTAAAGACAGTCTTGAAAAATTGCCCTGAAAATAACAAAATAAACAAAAAAAAAATTCTGAAAAGAAAGCATTGTAAAAAGTCCTTAAAATGGTCCTTAAAAAGATCTGAGAAAATTGTCCTAAAAAAGAAATCCAAGGTCCAAAAAAGGTAATGAGAAGAAAAATTCTAAAAAATGTTATGAAGAAAATTTTGAAAATTTTTCTCTGAAAAAAAAATCCAAAAATTAATCCTGAACAAAGAGTTCTTAAGAAAGTCCCGAAAACGTCCAGAGAAAAAATTCCTGAAAAAATCCTGTTAATAAAATTTTGAAAATAAAGGTACTGAAAAAAAGTTCTAAAAATAAGTCTTTCTCAAAAAGTCCTAAAAAAGAATCCGCAAAGAAAATAAAAGTCCTTAAAAAAGACCTGAAAAAAGTTCTGAAAACAGTCCTGAAGTCCCAAAAAGGCTAAAAGAACAAAAAGTAAATGTTCGGAAATACGAAATTTTACCAATAGCTTTTCAGTTCTTCAGATTATCAAATAAGACGTATGTTCAAAATTTCATGGACATTTCTGTATTAGTTTTTTGAGATACAGCGCGCACAGACAGACTGTTATGTAGAGAAAAAATGGTGATGTGGCCATCATGTCACTTTCTCCGACTTGATGGTATCATTTATATTTACGCTTTCATGGTTTATTTTCTATTTAAATCATATTTTAAATGTACATCGAGCGTTTTGTAGACTCGTATGAAACTGACGTTTAAAACGTCAAAATTATAAGATGGAAAAAATATATTTCAAATTCACAAACTCAGTTTACTCAAAAACTAAAGAGATTAGAAAAAAACTTATCCTTTATAAGTTGTTCATTTTGGCATTCTCTACAATTATTATTTACATAAATTTGCTGTAACTATTATCGTTTCATAATTATAAACCAAAAATTAAAAAAATAATATTAAATTTTTTTCTCGAATAACAATGATTTTATGAAAAATGTTTTTACACAAAATTAGCTCATTTCTTTGTTGTCTTCAATATTTGTTTAAATGTTTTTGTGATATTTTACATATTTAAGAAAATATTGTCAAAAAACAAAAAACAGTTAAGGTAAACACCCACTTTCGGTGTACAAAATTTTACCAAAAGCTTTTCAGTTCTTCGGATTATCAAATAAGACGTACGTTCAAAGTTTCATATCAATTACTCTATTAGTTTTTGAGATACAGCGCGCACAGACAGACACTGACACACACACACACAGACACAAATTTTTTCTTCCAGAAATTGTTGTAATGGCATCTAGGGACCCCAAAACGGATATTTCCGTAAAAAAATTTTTGAAAAAAAAATCACGATCACAATACTTTCTCGTACTTCGTAACGGAGAAAGTAATAAAGACAATAATCAGACGTTTCGCTGATTCGTTAATTTTATCGAGGAGTAGTGTACTCTAGTTATGGATTACCGCATAGTAACGGTCGCAATCATCCTCTTCAATAAAAATTGTCGAGTAATAAAGAAAAAAATAGTGTAGTGTTTTATGAAGCAATATTTGTTTTGTACTTTTTGATACTCTCATCCGCATGTGCCATCAGCACCTCATGAAACAGAATGATTAATTGCATAGTCACCCCTTTGAACTCTGCATATCATTAATTCTCCCTCGCCCTCGCCCTTTGACCAATGACCAAGGAAGACCACGCCATTACAAAGCTTTGCTAGGGCTAAACTGCACGCGCATTTTGAATGTTTTGCTTTGCCGTGTGTTTGAGCCGAATTACGAATATAGGAATTAATAAATTTCGCTGCCTATCTGATTATTTTAGGGAAAAAGTACAAAATCAGTACTTTTTAAAAGTAGGAAATTTTACTAAAGTCTTTTTATTCGGCTAGTAAAACTACACTTCTTTGTCCATTTAACATGGCTCTTATAGTTTCAGAAATCCACATACGGAACTTCGAAAAAAACTCATCCTTTGTATATCAATATTCTTTTTCCTTTACATTTTTTTATATTAAATTTAATCATAAGTACCATGAAGGTACTATTATTTTATAATATTTTGTATTATCCTGTAAATAATTTTATTTCAAACTGCTGGATAATAAATGTATTACTATTATTATTATCATTATTATAAAATAATTGCATGTTAAAACACTCGGAATAATTTCGAATTATTAAATTTTATAGCGACATAGCTAGTAGTTTTATAAAATAATAATTATTTCGTACAGGGGCTGCAAGTATGTTAGCGGATAAATCAAAACTATATAATATAAACTATAACAAGATTACCAAAGAACATGTAGAAACTTGGAACGAAATAGATTTGAAAGGCCGCATAGCTGAAATTAAATTATCAAGTTCTACACGCCTCTGGTATTGGCTGCATTATGTTCCATCTCCTCAATATGCATGTATTATTGCAATTTGTATAATAATTCGTCTCAAATACTAATCTAGATTAGCGTGATTTGTCGAGGGGTCGCTTAAGTTACAATTTTCACACTGACGTAACAATCCTTATTCAGTTATTTTCAAGAGGAGACGTATTTTTCATTATGAAAAGTTTGTAAGTTTGCTCAATGCAAAAAAAATAATGACCGCGTACACTCCTTTAGAAAAAAAGTTTCCCACAAACAACTGCCTATAAAGAACTGAAATACATTTCCGAACGTGATAAAGAGTGTCTTAGCATATGCATTTATTAAGCGCTACTAATTTGCATTATTTGATATTTTTACCATTTAAAATATTTGATACACAAAATCAAAATTGGTATTCTCGCACTCAAAACCCGTTTAATAAATAAGCGTTCGTTTAATATTCTATATTTCAAGAGAAACTATAGTTTTCGTAAAATTTCAACAAAACCATCTAATTGACGTTCCTCGAGATGATTCAGGACCATTATTGAAAACACGTCTGGTCTGTGTGTCTGTATGTCTGTGCATCTTTGAGTCTGTTTCTGACTGTCGATGTCTGTGCTTCTGTGTCTGTATGCATTTTGTCTAACTGTATATTTGCAGATCGGTTTTTGTTTCTATTGTTATAAGAAATAGAAAAAAAGTTTTAGATAATTTTATACTAAATAATAAAATTTTATCAGAATATTTATATCGTCATTAGTTTCTGAGATGTAACATAATCTTGCATTTTTTAAATGCAAACCATAGTTGGCTAAGGCTTCATTGGAAATACATTTTCTTTATCTTACCATTAGTTATGGTTAGTAACCATTGACTTTTTCATGCCAATTTATTCGCCTTGTAAAAGTGCAGTTACCCATTTAACCGTTTCTCTATTTCTTATGGATTACGAGATCCTCATAGAGAATATCTAAAAAAACTCACCCTATATACACACACTCATATAGGCAGAAAATTGGATACATTTGGAAAAATATCTTATTATTAACTTCTCAAAATCACCAAAGCGAAATTACCTGCTTGCGTATACTTGGTATTATTAAATATAGTAGAATGACTTGATAATAATAATAAAAATAATAATAATAGACGTTTATTGCCCTACAGAAAACATGTCCCAAAACAACAACAGTAAAATTACAAATATAAATACGATACAAAGGTGCGAATATAAATAAGAAACTGATACTAAGATTAACACAATCTGCAAATATCTTATGATTGTTAGTCAAGGGGATCAATCCAAATGAAATAAAAAATCGTCGCTGACAAAATGGATTTATTTTTTAGTTTTTTACCTACAAACATTCAGAGGTTTGTGTTAAACTCTGTAGTTCCTCGATTTTTAAAGATAATTGGTTCAAACAAAAACCATGTTAAAGAACATAAAATTCACAATAGTTTTTGTTCAGCATATACCCGGTGTTTGATTAAGTATGGCCACCGGCCATATCTCGAAAACTACTGGACATAGAAATTCAAGAAAAAAAATATACAGTATGTTTTTTTTATCGTGGGCCATAGGATTTTACATGCTAAAAATTATACCTTATGTTAATTTATATTTTATCATAAAATTTTGAACGAAATTTTAATAAGTATAATTTTTCCGTCTTTCATAATTTTGACGTTTTAAACGTCAGTTTCATTCGCTCGATGTACATCTGAAATAGAAAATAAACTATGAAAGCGTAAATATAAATGATACCATCAAGTCGAAGAAAGTAGCATGATGGCCACATCATCATTTTTTTTGTGACCAGTTAAATATGCCATTTTCAAATGTTAAAATATTCATTTTTAACATGTAAAGTGTGTTATTTTTGACTCATAAAGTATGCCATTTTTAACAGGAAAAATTCTCATTGCTATAACATGTCAATTTAACAGGTAAATAATGCCAATTCTCTTAGGGAAAATGACAATTTTAACAGGTAAAATATGCCAATTCTCATTGGTAAAACATGTCATTTTTAATAAGTAAATTATGCCAATTCTTATTGGAAAAACATGCCATATTTAACAAATAAAATATGCCAATCTTCAAGCTAAAACAAGCCATGCCATTTTTAACAAGTGAAACACGCCATTTTTAATAGGTAGAATATGCGAATTCTTGTTGGTAGTAATGCAATATTTAACAGGTAAAATATGCCAATTCTCATTGGTAAAACATGCCTTTTTTAATAAGTAAAATATGTTAATTCTTATTGGTAAAACACGCCATTTTTAACAGGTAAAATAACCCAATCCTCATTGATAAAACATGCCATTTTTACCAAGTAAATTATGCCAATTCTTATTGGTAAAACATGCCATATTAAACAAAAAATATGCCAATGCTCAGTGGCAAAACATGCCATGCCAGTTTTAACAAGTAAAACACGCCATTTTTAATAGGTAAAATATGCAAATTTTCATTGGTAAGTAACGCCATATTTAACAGGTAAAATATGCCAATTCTCATTGGTTAAACATGCCATTTTTAACAGGTAAAATATGTCAATTCCCATTGGTAAAACCATTTTTGACTAGATGGACATGCCATTTTTAGCAGGCGAAATATCCCTTGATTAATTAATTTCTCACTTAACCCGTGGTGAAACATAATTATATAATTTGATTAATTAAAACACTAGGTTTTGTTTCACTGCTTTTATTTGTCTCTCCGACTAGTTTCGACCTTAGGTCATTCTCAAGGAGATATGTACAAAATTAACAAATAGAGACAAATAAAAGCTGTGAAACAAAACCAAGTGTTTCAATTAATCAAAAAAAAAGAAATATCCCTTTTTAAAATCTGCTACTTTTGACCTGTAAAATATGCCAGCTTTGACTGCCAAAATATGCCACTTTAATTTTTTAAATAAGCCATTTTAGCTGCATAAATATACCACTTTTGACTTCTAAAATATTCCTCTTTAACGTATAAAATATAATATAGTTAATTGGTAAAATATGCTAGTTTTGACAGTTACACTACGCCAGTTCTCTTTCCAGGAAAATAATACTCTACACGCTTTTTCTTATCATTAAGAACCGTCATGAATTTTTCAGATTTTTCTAAGACCCAACATTTTTTTTCTTTCTAATCTAATCGAAAAATGGGCGAAAATCATGAAAAGGCCAAATTATTTGTAATGTGTTAGAATACGGGCAATACGTGGTTTAATTTTTAGCCAAATCGTACTTACAGTTTTCTCGTTTCGCGTTCTTAAAATGGGCACTCATAAGTTGGCCAGAAATTTTGGTCGATTTTGGGATTTTCTTGGCGCCGTCTCACGAAACAGATATAGACGATATTACATAAGTTTCTCTTAAAATATCTGTCGTATTCACGAACTTAAGATTTGTTCGTTAGAATTAGTCGGTGTCCGAAAGCATCAATCTACAGGGTCTCGGTGTTCGCTTCACATTAGGCTCTATGTTAATTTTCAGTTGGTTAAAAATGGTAGAACATTTTTTTTTTCAAATAATTACTCCAGACGCGTTTTCTAGTTACTAAGAACCGTCATGATTTTTTCTTTTTTTTATGGTTTAATATTTTTTTCTTAAGCGATATACAAAAAAATTCATCACATTTCAAAAATCAATAATTATTTAATAAATCAAGATAGATGGATGGGTGACATCTTAAAATGTTTGTAACGTAACAGCAAATTCCTTGAAAAAACAAGAAAAAAAAAGAACTTAAAACGGATTTTTAAAATAAGGGCGTCAATATTTAATGCATTCTTAAAAAAAAAACTAACGCGAAAATCGTACAAAAATATTACGGAAAGAAAATTTTGCTCTCAAACTATGTTCTGAAAACGAATTTAACCAAGATGTGCTAAAAATAATTCTAAGCAAAATAATTTCAAAGCAATTCTTAAATACACTAAACTTTGAGAAAATGTCTAATTCTGTTTATAAAAGAATGACAAAGGAAATATTTCTGAAGAATTAATTTGGAAGTTAATTTTGTTTAAAAAAAAACAAGCATTTTAAACATTTCAGAAATATAAAACTATTTTTTATTTCATATATGCACTATGGAAGAATTTAGAAGAATGAAATTTGGCAGTTATCAGCTTAGATTAAATAGTTAAGTATGTGTTCCCTCTTTAATAATTCAATTGTAATAATAATATTATATGAAATATCCGTATAAACAATCCTCTGCGAAGGCGATGGTTGAAACCGTTACTGCGTGGTTATCCATAGTTAGATTACATTGAAAAATGCGCTAAGTTTTAGTTGTGACTAAACACGGTGCATTTTTCAATTCAGTCAAACCTTTCCTGGAAGTGAAGTCTGACATTTTGTAATCTGAATATATAATAATATTTTCGGACAAAATCTCATGTTAAAGCTGTTTGCTGTAAGAATTTCCTTATTTTAGTCTAAAGCGCATCATCATTACAAAGTAAATAGTGGAATACGGAATGGAATAATAACAGTAATGTTAAAAATAAATTAATATATAACTATGGGCGGATGTTTAGTCGAGGAGAAGGTAAGTTACATATATAATGGGAAGCCCGGGGGCGGCGAAGTTGCTATAACTCGGTTGTCCTGCCGCCCCTGCCGTCCAAACCGAGTACTGCGAACGGTTGAGCGTTACTCGAAACTCAAAGTAAATTGTCTGAATGTAAACAGCGAACCCTAGACCACACTTAAGAACGTCTTAAGACAATGCCTGAAATTCACTCGGAATACTTTGCCGAATGAGGGCCAAGCTGGACGCTTCATCAAGGGAACTATTCGCCGAATTACCCACTGGCATTTCGGCATTTATGCTATTCGCATTCCATTCCGCACCGTCTTTCTACTTACACTGCACACGGCGAGCTTTACGATTATTATTGTGTGTAAATGATTTATATTAACCCTTTTAAGTTTTACGCCCTCGTAAAAATATTAGCTTTAATTTAATACGTCCGGCGGACTTACAAAATTGTTATTACTCGTGCGTTAATCACAATCTTGGTCTGTAAGGTTAGGTTTACTTGAAACTGAAGTAAATATTTCGTTGAAGTCATTTTTATTATTGTTAGCTTAGTTATAAAGCTAGGAAACCAGGCAATATACAGTGCGAACGTTCCAAATAAAAAATTCCCCGATCATCTGCGGCCAAAATCCTCCGATACGTCAACCTTATTTTTTGAACGCGCATCTTTTCTGATAGTTGTGTATTTTCCATACCCCCACCCCTTTGCGTAATGACGTCATCGCCATTTTTTTTAATGGCAACCACCACATTTTTCGATGGATTCTGATTCTCCTTGAAATCCCACATACAGCAATATGCAGTTTGGTAATGTTCATTTGATTAGTCTGCGAAACTATTGGGATTTATGACAGAAACTGATTTATGTAAAATTGAAAACAAAAATTGAGATAGCTGTGGAATTTTTATTAATTTATTTGAATTAGATGAATAGCAATTTCACATACAGTGCGAAGATATTAAATGATCTTCCATTCATGCTTACTAATATTCCAATGAGATTATTGAAGATATTTCATCTTCTATGTGGTAGCTCGGGTGGAAGCAGTAAATAAAATTTTATGCGATTATGCATTAAATATGCTACAGGTAAATGGTACAGAATATAAAGAAGGCCCAAACCATGTGAAGCATTACAGCGAAATTATTGGAAGAAATGTATTACAAAAAGTTTGTTATGTTTAATCAATTTTCCGTCATGGCTTTTAAAAGTTCTCAACAAGCAAGCAATTTAAAACGACGTCTGCTTCAAGCAATTCATGATAAACGGAAATCAAGTTCAGTTGCCCTACGTGACGATGAACATACAAAAATGATAAATGTTTGGGACGAGGGAACGCCTATTGGCTTACAGAGAAGATTTTATCAAATTGCTGAGATTCTGCGTGGTGGAGAAGTGACAATTTTATTGAAGAAGATGGTAATAGCAGTCAGTCTAGAGGGCATTTGAACACAATTCAATATTTTCAAAAACTCCCTTGGGAATCGTCCAAGGTTTCAAAATGGCTCATACCAAATGAATATTGATTTATTTATTGTTAATCATCGTAAAAAACTAAATTATTCCTTTTTAGATTGTTGAAGAAAATGTCCAATAAAAGGACGAATATGATAAAAACCTATTATTTATTTTTAACGCCCAATTCATCTTAGGATAAACCATTATCATTCAAATGGTACAAAAATATCCCAGAAGGTAAAAATTATGTCCCAAGTAGACAAAAATTTGGGCCGTATGGACAACAGTAGATTTATAATTTTAAGATTACGAATCATTCTACGCGCTCTATAGCTGTTACAAAATTGGTAAAATCAGGAAAAGGCGAAATGCAATTTATAAAATCTAAAGCACACAGTTCAACCTCTACAACTAGTCCTTACCTAAAAACAGACGAAGAACATCATTCTGAAATAGTTGAACGACTTGTATCTAAATTCACCCTTAAGACGATAAAGAAACTCATTAACAATTGCCTACAAAAAAATCAGTCTCGGATTAGATTCGAGAAGACATTACATTAAGAGAAAATAAGTGCCAGTCGTGTATTAATCTGCTCTACAATAATTGTGGTACAAATGATCTAATTCTGATTTCAAGAAATGCCTATACTTAGTTACTAATAAAATCAATAACACAATGCCCGAACATTCGAAGAGATGGCAATTATTGTGGAAACAGTTTAAAAAGGCCGGTGATAACTGACGTCCTGCAATAAAAAATGCAGCTTTGATAGGTAAACCCAGCATGATTGATGATTTTCCTTCAGATTATCTAGCGACTATGATTTTGATGGAAATTAATTATTAGCATCAGGATCACGACTGCTTGTTGCGGCGAAAACCAGCATGACTGCGAATCAAATGTGCCAATTTTCTAGAAACAACAAGCAAGAATTATCCAGACGCTAATAATTGCCTGGGAAATATCAGTCATGAGTGAGAAATTAATTAATTAATTAATTTATTTATTTATTTATGTATATACGGCAACCGCCATTTTACAATATATTATATAATAGTCAATGCACACATACAATATGTCAGACAATTAGCTGAACAGAAACTTTACACATCCTAATTTGAAAAATAAATTTAGTGACACCAAGTGTCGGACGTGCATTAATCTACGCTACAATAATTGTAGAAAAAATGAGCTTAGCAAGATTTTGTGAAATGCCCATGATTACTAATACTGATGAAAGCACTAACACATTACCCGAAAATACGAGCAAATCGAATGCAGTGAGCAAACCATTTTTAAAGTCCGGAGATAACCGACGTTTTATACGTTATAAAAAATGTGATGCGTTGCTAGGCAATACCAACATGAAGCGATTGCCATGAATAACACCCACCAAGGTACGATTGCCATGAATAACATGCACCCAGTTGTGTTACGCATCGTAAATAGAATTTCATTGGATCATGTTATCAACATTATTCGATATCAACGGTTAAAAATTTAGTTAGGGCAGTTATTAGAACATATTGAAAATTTTGAAATGCAATTTTTAAAGTTATTTCTAATTGCTTTAAAAAGTCTCACAATCACTCAATACTTCATTTGGCGGTCTATATACAGGGTCCTGAAACAGTTCGTCGGGCTTTCCCAGCGGCTTTACTGTGAACAACAGAAAACAATATTTCGTACAAAAGGTATTGGTTTAAAAATCTTTACGCCGTAAAAATATTTCCAAACATGCATGTTGTCCTAATTTTGCGGTAAAACAAAAACACACATTTTTTTTAAATTTAACACCCTGTATTTATTCAAGTTTTCTGATGACATTGTTCAACCTCTACATTGTTGTCCATTTAGTTTTGGATTATGTTACAGTGTTAAAATTTACATTTTTTTCTCCAAATATTATGCATAGGCAAGCTTATTAATTGGTGATCTTGAGACTCTTTCAACTCCTTTGGGAGAGTGTCAGAGATGAAAATTTGTCAAAATTTATTTACTCCTAGGAAACAAATCAATCTATAATTTAGGAAATGTTTCGTTTCTTCCCCTCTTTACCACCCCCGATGTGGTACATGTTTTTAAATCTGTGAGTTCAAGTCTTGATTAATGAAAAATTAGGCAAGTATTATTTTCTCGCGACTTTTGAGATTTTTAAGCAGATTCCTGAAGTGATTATTTAGTTTTTAAATATTTAAAACGTGGAATGCATTTTTCGCTTCCCCAATTTAAGTTTGAATTGTTGCTGTTTTATTTCCACTGGGGATATGACAATTATTTTCATAGAACATTTGAAAAGCATTGTGTTTTAATGTATAATAAGCTTTTAAAGAAAATTACTTCATTGATTTAATTTTTACAATTGTTCAAATCGTTAAATGCACTTTTCGTTTTCCCACTTCAAGTTTGATGGTTTACGATTTGTTCACACTTAGAATATGGCAATTGTTTTGATGGAAAATTCGAAAAGCATTTTTTCCTTATATATTTTAAGCTTTTGTAGCAAATTCCCGAATTAAATCATTAGGCACAGTTTGGATCCTTTTAAAAGCGATATTTTCTACAGGAAAAATATCTTTGCCACAAATCATGGTGTTGTGGTATTTTTCGCGCAGGTTATACTATTGGAGGAATTTGCGATTATATCCCCAGTACCACGTGAACATTTTGGCATAAAAGTATTTTTTGCAATCGCAAAAATCTTACTGTTTGGATGACAATTTCAGGAAAGGTAGAGCAACAATATGTAACAAAATTGTGCTAATTTAGTGACTAACGACCGGAAAAATAAGAGAACATATTTTGGTCGCAGAAGGTTCTAATATCGTGTTTTAAACCTTCTATCAGTTCTAAATAACTTTTCCAAATTTTTTTTTGCATATCTTTAATACAAGAGTACTTTACTCTCATTTTTTCTCACCTTGACGTCAATCCAAATCAAATCAACCAATTCAATTTAAATTGGTCGCTGACAAAATGTATTTATCTTTTTACCTATGTTTGTATTATATTCAGAGAGTTAAAAACAGGTATTTATTAATTTTTTAGATGTTCAGTTTTTCTTGAGCCTCCATTTTGTATTTGTGCGTCAGCCTATTTTGCATTTTACATTGGTTTTCGTCAAACTCTGTAGCTTCTTTGTTTTTAAAGATATTTAGTTTAAACAATAGCCTTGTTAAAGAACATGTACAATATTTTCTGACCAGAATATATACCTCTCTTAATTTTATTAAACAAAAAAAATAGGTAAATGTCAGCGTTTTTAAAATAAAAACCTTGTCTTTTAAAATTACAATTGTTAAAGTTAAACCTAAGACTCAGCCTTATTCTTTCTTTCTGGATATAGTGTTTATAGTATATTACTTCCCTAAAAGTTTCAGAGTGCAATCCTCATTTTTAATTGAGTGTTTAAATATTACGCTTTTTCTGAAATCCAATATTTTCCATTTGAAATATCTCAGAAGGGACCCACTTTAAAATTCTGAAATTTTTAGAAAGCATTCTTTAATTCTGTTATTATAATCACTACTAATAATCATCACTGAGACTTTATTAGTTATTTCGTTAGAAATTTTTAAATATCGCTAAAATTTTAAGTGCTATTAAGTGCAGATATTGCATTGCTTGTCTTTTAAATGTTATCAACAAGTATGCCGTGGATTGGTGATAGAAATTTAATCTCGTTCCGAAATGCGAGAAAAAAAACGAATGTTTTGATTATCTTCGTCACCTTGTAAAGCATCGGTGCAGATTAAAAACTGCTCGAGGCTTAAAGCGGGTGACGAGGTAAGATGTAGAAAGTTAGAAACACTGTTAATCATTTGTAATTGATGATCCGCGTGGTCAATAACTAGTTGGAATATATAATTAGTGTATTCATTAAATTTAAAGGTCGAGTTTCTATTCATTAATGTTTTTTTTTTAATATATGATTTGTTTAAATCCAAAAAAAAGAGTGAGATGACCTCAGATAAAATCAAAAAGACATATGAAGGAGATTGAACAATTTTACAAAACAAGACACAATTTATTCATTATTCTATGTTATTTCTAAAACATTTGATATATAGAAAGGTAATTTTCGATTTTTTTTTTAATATACAAAAATTAAAAAACTCTTAACACGTTGACCACTTTATCAGTCACAGGTGACGCTGAAGTATTCCAATGGGGTCACGTCAGTCACCGATTACTGACAGTTAGTACCTATTTTAAACTTACTATTTAGCGCTGTCGTGAAAATGAATTAAATAAGCATATTCTTACTCATTTTATAAAATAAAACTTAAAAACAGAAAACTTTTTTTGACATTTTACAAAAAAACCTGTTAGCAGCCAATGTGTTAAGAAAAGAAAAATATAAATAATTATTATACCATCAAATCGGAACCATTTTTAATTGGGCTTGCCCCTTATAATCTCTGCTTGACCCTGTATGGAAGGCTCATATATACCTAACATTAAATGTGCTCCCACGCGTATTTTGTTTTTTTTTTAGGTCCATTTAGATTAATTTTTATCATCCGGGAATGGGGCAGGACTTATAAGCATGGGACTCCTGCTTTATTATTCCTTCAGCCTGTGTAGGCCCGCCCCCGCATTACAGGTTTTTGTACCTCTCCTAGTTACGCCAACGCATATAGAGCTAACGCAGCCCTAATAAGATATATGTATACTAATAAGTTCAAAGTTTAACGTGGGTGCAAGAAGAGAAAGAGACAAAGCTGGAGTATTTTCTCTAAAGATAAGCATATTATTTAAAATACCAATACAATACATTTTCGAATCGAAGGGCTGGAAAATACATTTATCTTACTTTTAATATTTTTATATTGTATATTGTACAGAATTAAAATGACTTGTGGCTAATTGTTTTTTGTTTTTATATTTTTTTTTGCCCATGGAAAAAAATTCTTCAAATAATTTTTTTTTTTTGGCTGGTGCCGTTCAGTCACATCAGTTGATTTATTTGTACTTGGCTCTTCAAATTATAATACGCTCGAGTATCGGGTGATTTTCTTTAATTCTAATGAAGAGCAATTTTCAAATTTTATCAGAATTATAAATGATGATCAATTTTAAGTATATTTCGAAAGTTACCTGGTTGTGGAAATTGTTTTTATATATTTTTTTTTGTAAAAAAAAATACTTTAAACTATAGTACGCTCGGGTTTCAGGTGGTTATCTCTAACTCTAATGATGTAAAATTTAAACATTTTATTAGAACTGTTCTGTAAATTTTGAGTATTTTTTTTAAGTTACCTAGCTGTGGCAATTGTTTTTATATATATATTTTTTTTCAATGAAGGAAAATTGAAATTTAAAATTATAATAAGCTCGGTTTTCCAATGATTACTTTTAAATCTGGAGAAGGGATATTTTAAGATTTTAATAGAATTATAATGAATAAATCAGTTTTGAGTATATTTAAAAAGTTATCTAGTTGTGGCAATTGTTTTTATATTTTTAGGCCAATGGAAAAAAAGTAACTATAAATTGGAATACACAAAGGTTTCTGGTGCTTATCTCTAACTCCAGTGAAGGGAAATGTTAAATTTTGATCAGAATTATAATTTATAATTAATTGAGAGCATATTTCAATGTTTATGAAGTTGTGGCAATTGTTTTTATATTTTAACTTCAAGTTCAAATACGCTCGAGTTTCTGATGATTATCTCTAATTTTAAAGTTTTGTCAGAATTATAAAGTACAATCAATCTTGAATGTATTTTGAAACTTACTTGGTTGTGGCAATTGTTTTTATTTTTTATAAGTCAGTGGAACTAAATTGCAACTTCAAATTTGAAAACGTACGTGTTTTAATGATTATCTCTACCTCTACTGAAGGGAAATTTTTTAATTTTGTCAGAATTGTAAAGTATAATCAATTTTGAGTATATTTCGAAAGTTACCTGGCGGTGGTAATTGTGTTTATGTTTTTTTTCCAGTGAAGGAAAATTATGTTTTTAAAATAACAAGCTAGATATTTCAAGATTTTGACAGAATTATAACGACGAATCAATTTTGAGTGTATTTTGAAAGTTACGTAGTTGTGGCAATTGTTTTTATATTTTTAGGCCAATGGAACAAAATTGTAACTTCAAATTAGAATACGCTCGGATTTCGGGTGATTATTTCTAATTTCAGTGCCGCGAAATTTCAAATTTTTGCCCAGAGTTAAAGGGTATGATCAATTTTAAGTATGTTTTGAAAGTTACCCAGTTGTGGGAATTATTTTATTATTTTTTAGACCAATGGAAAAAAATAACTTCAAATTAGATTATGCTCGGGGTTCAGGTGATTATCTTCAACTCTAGTGAAAGAAAATTTTTAAATTCTGTTAAAATTATATTTTCTAATCAATATAGAGTATATTTGGAAAGTTAGCTAGTTGTGATATTTTTTTAAAATATTTTTAAGGTTAATGGTACAAAATTGTAACTTGAAATTAAAATATTCTCGGGTTTCAGGTGGTGCTCGGGTTTCG
Organism: Ocypus olens; assembly: GCA_910593695.2. Classification (NCBI taxonomy): domain Eukaryota; kingdom Metazoa; phylum Arthropoda; class Insecta; order Coleoptera; family Staphylinidae; genus Ocypus; species Ocypus olens. Next base: position 7,198,545 of record OU343054.1, on the reverse strand, counting down.
GGCAATTATCTCTAATTCTAGTGTCAGGAAATTTTTAAAATTTGTCAAAATTATAAGTGACAATCAATTCTAAGTATATTTAGAAATCACCCAGTTGTCGCAATTGTTTTTATATTTTTTTATGTCAATGGAAAAAAAAAATGTCAAATTATAATACGTTGGGGTTTCGGGTGCTTATCTCTAACTTTAGTCAAGCGAATTTTTATAATTTAGTCAGAAATATAATAGATAATCAATTGAGAATGTATTTTGAACGTTATCTAGTTGCGGCAATTGTTTTTATATCTTTTAGGCCAATAGAACAAAATTGTAACTTCAAATTGGAATAGGCACGTGTTTCAGATGATTATTTCTAATTCTAGTGACAGGAAATTTTCAAATTTCATTAGAATTATATATTACAATCAATTTTAAGTATATTTCAGAAGTTACCTGGTTGTGGCAATTGTTTTTTTATATTTTTTAGGCTAATGGAACAAAATTGTAACTTCAAATTAGAATACGCTCGGATTTCGGGTGATTATTTCTAATTTCAGTGCCGCGAAATTTCAAATTTTTGCCCAGAGTTAAAGGGTATGATCAATTTTAAGTATGTTTTGAAAGTTACCCAGTTGTGGGAATTATTTTATTATTTTTTAGACCAATGGAAAAAAATAACTTCAAATTAGATTATGCTCGGGGTTCAGGTGATTATCTTCAACTCTAGTGAAAGAAAATTTTTAAATTCTGTTAAAATTATATTTTCTAATCAATATAGAGTATATTTGGAAAGTTAGCTAGTTGTGATATTTTTTTAAAATATTTTTAAGGTTAATGGTACAAAATTGTAACTTGAAATTAAAATATTCTCGGGTTTCAGGTGGTTTTCTCTAACTGTAGTAAAAGGAAATTTTAAAATTTGCCAGAATTATAAATTATGATCATTTTTTAGTATATTTGAAAATTGAAATTGAAACTTGAAATTAGAATATGCTTGGATTTCAGGTGGTTATCTCTAACTCTAGTGAAGGAAAATTTCAAAATTTTGGCGGAATTATAAAGTATAATCAATATTGAGTATATTTTGAAAGTTACCTAGGTCTGGCAATTGTTTAAAAAAAAGTTTTTCCAGTGAAGGAAAATTTAAATTTTAAATTATAATAAGCTCGGTTTCCCAATGATTACTTCTAAATCTGGAGAAGGGATATTTTAAGATTTTGATAGAATTATAATGTATAATCAATTTTGAGTATATTTGGAAAGTTACTTAGCTGTGGCAATTATTTTTATATGTATTTAGACCAATGGAAAAAATAATAACTTTAAATTAGAATATGCTCGGGTTTCGGGCAATTATCTCTAATTCTAGTGTCAGGAAATTTTTAAAATTTGTCAAAATTATAAGTGACAATCAATTCTAAGTATATTTAGAAATCACCCAGTTGTCGCAATTGTTTTTATATTTTTTTATGTCAATGGAAAAAAAAAATGTCAAATTATAATACGTTGGGGTTTCGGGTGCTTATCTCTAACTTTAGTCAAGCGAATTTTTATAATTTAGTCAGAAATATAATAGATAATCAATTGAGAATGTATTTTGAACGTTATCTAGTTGCGGCAATTGTTTTTATATCTTTTAGGCCAATAGAACAAAATTGTAACTTCAAATTGGAATAGGCACGTGTTTCAGATGATTATTTCTAATTCTAGTGACAGGAAATTTTCAAATTTCATTAGAATTATATATTACAATCAATTTTAAGTATATTTCAGAAGTTACCTGGTTGTGGCAATTGTTTTTTTATATTTTTTAGGCTAATGGAACAAAATTGTAACTTCAAATTAGAATACGCTCGGATTTCGGGTGGTTATTTCTAATTTTAGTGCAGGGAAATTTCAAATTTTTGTCAGAGTTAAAGGGTATGATCAATTTTAAGTATGTTTTAAAAGTTACGCAGTTGTGGGAATTATTTTATTATTTTTTAGACCAATGGAAAAAAATAACTTCAAATTAGATTATTCTCGGGGTTCAGGTGATTATCTTCAACTCTAGTGAAAGAAAATTTTAAAATTCTGTTAAAATGATATTTTCTAATCAATATAGAGTATATTTGGAATGTTAGCTAGTTGTGATAATTTTTTATAATATTTTTAAGGTTAATGGTACAAAATTGTAACTTGAAATTAAAATATTCTCGGGTTTCAGGTGGTTATCTCTAACTGTAGTAAAAGGTAATTTTAAAATTTTGCCAGAATTATAAATTATGATCATTTTTTAGTATATTTCAAAAGTTACCCAGTTGTGGCAAATGTATTTATATTTTTCTTTGGGCCAAAGGAAAAAAAATGTACTTGAAATCAGAATATGCTCGGATTTCAGGTGGTTATCTCTAAAAATTTTGGCAGAATTATAAAGTATAATTAATATTAAGTATATTTCGAAAGTTACCTAGGTCTGGCAATTGTTTAAAAGAAAAGTTTTTTCAATGAAGGAAAATTTAAATTTTAAATTATAATAAGCTCGGCTGCCCAGAGATTACTTCTAAATCTGGAGAAGGGATATTTTAAGATTTTGATAGAATTATAATGTATAATCAATTTTGAGTATACTGGAAAGTTACCTAGTTGTGGCGATTGTTTTTATATTTCTTTAGACCAATGGAAAAAATAATAACTTTAAATTCGAATACGCTCGGATTTCGGGTGATAATCTCTAACTATAGTCAAGGGAAATTTTCAAATTTTTATCAGAATTACAAATTAAGATCAATTTTGAGTTCATTTCAAAAATTACCCAGTTATGGGATCTGTCTTTATATTTTATTTGGTCCATGAAAAAAAAAAAACTTCAAATTATAATACGCTCGGGTTTCGGGCAATTATCTCTAATTCTAGTGTCAGGAAATTTTAAAAATTTGTCAAAATTATAAATGACAATCAATTCTAAGTATATTTAGAAAATTACCCAGTTGTGGCAATTGTTTTTATATTTTTTTATGTCAATGGAAAAAAATAATTTCAAATTATAATACGTTGGGGTTTCGGGTGCTTATCTCTAACTTTAGTCAAGCGATTTTTTTAAATTTAGTCAGAAATATAATAGATAATCAATTGAGAATGTATTTTGAACGTTATCTAGTTGCGGCAATTGTTTTTATATCTTTTAGGCCAATAGAACAAAATTGTAACTTAAAATTGGAATACGCACGTGTTTCAGATGATTATTTCTAATTCTAGTGACAGGAAATTTTCAAATTTCGTTAGAATTATATATTACAATCAATTTTAAGTATATTTCAGAAGTTACCTGGTTGTGGCAATTGTTTTTTATATTTTTTAGGCCAATGGAACAAAATCGTAACTTCAAATTAGGATTTCGGGTGGTTATTTCTAATTTTAGTGCAGGGAAATTTCAAATTTTTGTCAGAGTTATAGGGTATGATCAATTTTAAGTATGTTTTGAAAGTTACCCAGTTGTGGGAATTATTTTATTATTTTTTAGACCAATGGAAAAAAATAACTTAAAATTAGATTACGCTCGGGGCTCAGGTGATTATCTCCAACTCTAGTGAAGGCAAATTTTAAAATTCTGTTAAAATTATATTTTCTAATCAATATAGGGTATATTTAGAAAGTTACCTAGTTGTGATAATTTTTTTAAATATTTTTAAGGTTAACGGTACAAAATTGTAACTTGAAATTTGAATATGCTCGGATTTCAGGCGGTTATCACTGACTGTAGTAAAAGGAAATTTTAAAATTTTGCCAGAATTATAAATTATGATCAATTTTTAGTATATTTAAAAAGTTACCCAGTTCTGGCAAATGTATTTACATTTTTCTTTTAGCCAAAGGAACAAAATTGTAACTTGAAATTAGAATATGCTCGGATTTCAGGTAGTTATCTCTAACTCTAGTGAAGGAATAATTCAAAATTTTGGCAGAATTATATAGTATAATCGATGTTGAGTATATTTCGAAAGTTACCTAGGTCTGGCAATTGTTTAAAAAAAATGTTTTTCCAGTGAAGGAAAATTTAAATTTTAAATTATAATAAGCTCGGTTTCCCAGAGACTACTTCTAAATCTGGAGAAGGGATATTTTAAGATTTTGATAGAATTATAATGTTTAATTAATTTTGAGTATATTTGGGAAGTTACCTAGTTATGGCAATTGTTTTTATATTTCTTTAGGCCAATGAAAAAATAATAACTTTAAATTAGAATACGCTCGGATTTCGGGTGATAATCTCTAACTATAGTCAAGAGATATTTTCAAATTTTTATCAGAATTATAAATAAAGATCAATTTTGAGTTCATTTCAAAAATTACCCGGTTATGGCATCTGTCTTTATATTTTATTTGGTCCATGAAAAAAAGAACTTCAAATTATAATACGCTCGGGTTTCGGGCAATTATCTCTAATTCTAGTGTCAGGAAAATTTTAAAATTTTGTCAAAATTATAAATTACAATCAATTATGAGTATATTTAGAAAATTACCCAGTTGTGGCAATTGTTTTTATATTTTTTTAGGTCAATGGAAAAAAAATAACTTCAAATTATAATACGTTTGGGTTTCGGGTGCTTATCTCTAACTTTAGTCAAGCGAATTTTTTTAATTTAGTCAGAAATATAATAGATAATCAATTGAGAATGTATTTTGAACGTTATCCAGTTGCTGCAATTGTTTTTATATTTTTTTAGGCCAATAGAACAAAATTGTAACTTCAAATTATAATACGCTCGGGTTTCGGGCAATTATCTCTAATTCTAGTGGCAGGAAATTTTCAAATTTTGTTAGAATTATATAGTGTAATCAATTTTGAGTGTATTTCAAGAGTTACCTGGCTGTGGCAATTGTTTTTATATTTTCTTGGCCAATGGTAAACAAATAACTTCAAATTGTAACACTCTCGGATTTCGGGCAATTATCTCTAATTCTAGTGTCAGGAAATTTTAAAATTTTGTCAAAATTATAAATTACAATCAATTTTTAATATATTTAGAAAGTTACTCAGTTGTGACAATTGTTGTTATATTTTTTATGTCAATGGAAAAAAATAACTTTAAATTATAATACGTTTGGGTTTCGGGTCTCTAACTTTAGTCAAGCGAATTTTTTTAATTTAGTCAGAAATTTAATAGATAATCAATTGAGAATGTATTTTGAACGTTATCTAGTTGCGGCAATTGTTTTTATATTTTTTAGGCTAATAAAACAAAATTGTTACTTTAAATTGGAATACGCACGTATTTCGGATGATTATCTCTAATTCTAGTGACAGAACATTTTCAAATTTTGTTAGAATTACATAGTACAATCAATTTTGAGTATATTTCAAAAGTTACCTGGTTGTAACAATTGTTTTTATATTTTTCTTGCCCAATGGTAAACAAATAACTTCAAATTGTAACACGCTCGGATTTCGGACAATTATCCCCATTTTTTGTGTCGGGAAATTTTAAAATTTTGTCAAAATTATAAAGTACAATCAATTTTGAGTATGCTTAGAAAGGTACCTAGTTATGGCAATTATTTTTATATATTTTTAGGCCCATGGAAAAGAAAATTTCAAATTAGAATACACTCGAGTTTCAGGTGATTATCTCTAACCCTAGTGATGGAATATTTAAAAATTTTGCCTGAAAGTACAATTAATTTCAAGTATATTTAAAAAGTTAACTTAAAAACTTCCGAGTGATTATGTCTTACTCTAGTGAAAGGACATTTTCAAATTTTATCAGAATTATAATGTATAATCAATTAAGACTATATATCGAAAGTTACATAATTGTAGCTATTGTTGTTGTAATGGGATAAAAATAACAACTTCAAATTGGAATACGCTCGGGTTTCGGACGATTATCTCCAATTTTCAAATTTTATCAAAATTATAAAGTACAATCAATTTTGAGTCTATTTAAAAAGTTACCTCGTTGTGGCAATTGTTTTCATATTTTTTTGGGGCAGGGAAAAAAACAATTGGTTTATAGAAACAAATATGCCAAAAACTCTAATTTATCAGACTAAATATGAAAATTGACGCACGTATATTAACTGAAACAAATTAATGCAAAACAAATAAAACAACTGTCAAATACTGTGTGTCGAATTAGATCAAATAGAATCAAATTAACAGGTTCTAGTGGAGGAAATACACTTCGCTCATAATCTTACTTACGCAAAGATTTAAATTAATTGTATTATTTAGAAAAAGTGAATAAATTTAAAACAAAATACTACGCCGCATATGTTCTTAAAATTTATTTAGAGATTCGTCCTGTACAAGAACATTGAGACATGACTTGCATAATGTATTAGATATTAAATAACGGAACATTTTCATTCATAATCAGTTCGTTAACAATCCCTATCTAGATTTAAAGGGTTATATCATCCCTTCGGCCAACGCCAATGGCACAGTGGAACGATTTGACGCCCTCTCACTATGTTATCTACCCTTGGGACGGCTTCCATCATGAATTCAACCCTTCCGAATAGAATATTCCTACCATAATTATAGATAATTGATAAAACTTTACTGTGAAAGCATTTATGCTCGGGTACGCCTCGCAAAATATTTTCAGAATGGGACTGAATGCGGGATGTGCGTAGTATATTGGAAATAATTTCCTAGGCCAAAGTGTCCTTAAATTTAATTTAAATTACGTTCACCACACCCCGGATATGTACGTTCACGCATTTCCATTTCCTGCCGATGAAATTTTGGTCTATGGAATTATCGGTTTTGGTAACGAATTTCCGTTAGGATCTGAATAAAAATCAAATCAGTAATAACGACACAATTTTCTTGCGTTTAGGATTTGATTACAAAATACTTGCTTTCTCAAATATGTAATAACGACGAAACATTAATTACATTTATTTAATATCATGTGAGCCACAAAATTTTGTTTGAGAGTTGGCTGTGAGATAAATGAGGTATGTCGCATATTATTATTAGTTCAATTGAATTAGATTAAAAAAAAATTAATCTCAGACATGACTGTTATGTTTCTCTCTTTCTCTCTCTCTCTCTCTTAGGAATGGCCAACAACATAATTTCTGTGGCTCACTCCTTATATCTGCAAGAAGTGAGATTGTCTCAAGTTTATTTTTCAAAAACATTCATAAACAGATTTTATGAAAGGTTAAAAACAATTGGTAAACACTATGACGCTCTTGTGCGTCTTCTCTAAAATTGTCGCCATCCTCCACCGTCTTTCACTTCTGCTTCATTTGCGACGTTTGTATATTAAAAATAATATAAATAGCATCAACAACATGCAAATCCAATAATTCTCGGTATGTCAAAAACATTCTGGATAATAGCTAATTACCTACCAAGTGTAGAAAGTGCTTGTTTACCGCACGATTTTTGTCTTACGGGTGTTTGACTTCGCGGTTGCAGTTTTTAAGACTTGTAGCATGCCCTAGAAGTATTAAATCTATTTCGTTGTTATTTTTCTTAATATAATTTTCTCCAAAAAATGTATAATTTTTATACATATAAGGTTGGGATGTGCTTTCGATTAGTTTCCTTTTCCTATTTTTTCTCGTGTGTAATAAGTATATTACGGTGCTAATTTGAGAGAAAGAATATTGATCATTACCCATCAGTGAGAGAAAAACTCTGATTCACGGAATAACTAGGTCCTTCGTATAATTTTTGAAATAATTCAAACTGACACCACGTACATTTTTTTCACAGTTTTGTTAATAATCAATAAAACAATATGTCACTATAACAACCAGTGGCAGATTTAATAAGAGGCGCACGAGGCGCGCGCCTTGTGTCTCATAAATTAGCTCTCAAAATGAAAAAAAAAGAAAAATAATTATTTTATTCTTAAAAAAATAATATGAAAACGTTAATTGCTTTTCGTTTTTAGCCCTTTTTTATTTGCTTATCGATTGATTCACACTCGCAAAACCCTTGCTTGTATTCTAAAGATTGGAGTGAAAGATATGGACCACCCACCGCCCTTTATTTCCACTTAAACCTAACCTAGAAAACACTGTTTGATAAAACTAATTTCTAAGTCAGATCACGAGAGACATAATAATTTCAAAAGCATAAAGACAGAGCATCTGTGGGGAATTTTTAAATGAAACAGAGGGGGGTTGATGGTCGCTACCCACCCTCCATTTTTTAACACTGCGCTCCAAAGTTTCTATAATTGTTAAAATGTATTAACGGATCAGAAAACCGTTAATTAATTAACTTATACTTGTAACACCCTCGTCTATGTTCTAAGGATTGAAGGGTGAAATAGGGCCCACCCGCCGCTCTTCATTTCACTTAAACCTAACCCAGAAACACTGTTTGATGAAACTATTTTTTTAGTCAGATCACGAGGGATGTAATAATTCCAAAAGCATAAAGAAAAAGCGTTTGTAGGAAAAATTTAAATGAAACAGAAGGTGGTGGATTGGTCCTATACCACCACGCAACTCTTTCAACATGCCCCAGTGTTTCTATAAATGAAATAGTTTGTCAAAGGTGCAAAAAACCGTTAGATTATTTTCTTGTCAATTAATTTACACCTGCAAAACCCTCGTTTGTGTTCTAAGGATTGAAGGTTGGGGCAGGGACCACCCTCCGCCTTTAATTTATACTTAAACCTAGCCTACAAAACATTGTTTGATAAAACAAATTTCTTAGTCAGATCTTGAGGAATGCAATACTTTTTTTTTTAGGATGGTTGACGGGAGTTTGGGTTGAGGAAGTGCGGATGATTTGGGAATTGGGGTAAGCATCATGGTGAGTGGGCCCGATCCCACCCTGAACAATTTCAACATGTCCCAGAGTTTTTATAAATGAAAAAGTTTGTGAGAGGTTCAAAAACCGATAAATGATTTTCTTATAAATTAATTTACATATGAAAAACCCTCGTTTGTGTTCTGAATATTGCAGAGTGGGATACGGTCAGTGTTGCCACACGTTCGAAAACGAATTACCGTACCCGCGTACTCTGAATTACCGTACTTATTAATAAATTACCGTACAAACATGTTAAATGTGATAATTTATTAGGGTGTGGACTACGAGAAATACACGCTTATAATGATGTTAACTTACGATTTCAGAGGTGAAGCAAAGGTTTTCAAATTTTTTTTTTACCGGAAATATAACTTAAAAAACGTTTTTCCCCCTTTTATAATCTCGTTCTATTCGATTATTTCGGGGATTTACACATTTTTCTACGAATTTGTTACATAAATCGACGCTAGATGGTCCTATCTGCTAATATAATGTTAACTATCGGGGCGAGATAGATTTTAATACTTCCCATAGGCAGTGTTGCGGAGTAATTTTCGTTTTAGCGGCTGACGGATTTTCCAATGGAATTGTGTTCGATAGTTGAGAAAACTACCGTAATTAAATTTAAATTTAAACTTTATTTTGGAAACGTATATTTTACAAGAGAAAAAGCAAACATTAATTTTAAAAAAATAACTCACGGAAAAATTAATACATTTTCGAAAAATAAAGGTAGATGTTCTGTGAATATTCTAAAATATTTAAGGAACTCTTATCATATCAGACCTTATTTTCTTTTCGATTTTGGTTTTGTTTAAGTGTTCAACAACTTTAAATATTAATTTTCAAAAATTCATAACTAACACAAATATTGACTAAGTTTCAAAAATCAAGATAAATTTTAAAGGTAAATGTATTATGATTGCATCAGAGTTTTTTTTAATGGAATTCAATCATAGCGCTATGTTCTTTTTTTCTAGTTTTTCCTTGTTTAAAAAATCGTTTTTAAAAATTGAAAAAAGTGACACATTTTCAAAAATTAAGGTTAGTTTTAAAGGAAGATATATTTGTTATTTATCCATGTTACAGTTTTCTTTCTGAACGCATCTTTTGCATATTTCTACACCCTGTAAGTTTAACTTTTTTTATATCTGTTATGACTTATATTTTCTTTTATTTATTGAAACCACTTATTTATATTATGTATATTGACCTATATAAACCCATTGTTATTGACACATTAGATAAATTAAATTAAATAGATGTTTTGTGAATATATGAAAAAAAAATCGATCTTTTGTCTTCAACTACTTTAAATATTAATGTTCAAAAATTAATCTCACGCAAAAATTGACACATTTTCAAAAGTCTAAGTTGATTCTAAAGGCAGATGTTTTGTGAATTTTTGAGAAATTCTATATCTTAAAACGTTAATTTTCAAAAATTCATAACTTACGGAAAAAGTGACGCATTTTCAAAAATTACAGTAAGTTTTAAAGGCCTTTAAAGTTTTGTGAGTGTATTAAAAAATGTTTTTTTTTATTCAAGTCTTCGACAACTTATTAATATTAATTTTCAAAAGTTCATAACACACATTTTCAAAACTCAAAGTAAATTTTAAAGGTAAATATATTATGACTGCATTAAACGTTTTAAGGAATTCAATCATATCAGTATTTTTTTTCTATTTTCTCTTTGTTCAAATATTCGACAAATTAAAAAAAAACATCATTTTTAAACATTTATCACTCACGCATTTTCAAAAATTAGATAATTAGATTAAATAATTCAGATGTTTTGTGAATGTACATTTTTTTTTTTATTTTTGATAAATTCTAGCATGTCATGTAATAAATCAAGTGTCAGAAATGACCATTTTTGACTGCCAAAAATTCCAATTTTTAACTGCCAAAAATGCCAATTTTCAACTGCCAAAAATGCCAATTTTCAACTGCCAAAAATGCCCATTTTCTACTGCCAAAAATGCCAATTTTCAAGTGTCGGACACGACCATTTTTAATTGCCAAAAATTACAATTTTTACTGCCAAAAGTGACAATTTTTAAGTGCCAAAAAATGACAATTTTCAACTGCTAAAAATGACAATTTTCAACTGGCAAAAAGGCCAATTTTCAACTGGCAAAAAGGCTAATTTTCAAGTGTTGGAAACGACCATTTTAAGCTGCCAAAAATGACAATTTTCAACTGCAAAAAAAGGCAAATTTTCAAGTGTCGGAAACGACCATTTTATACTGCCAAGAATGACAATTTTCAACTGCCAAAAATGACAATTTCAACTGCCAAAAACGATAATTTAAAACCCAAAAAAGAACACATTTTCAAAAAATGAAGTTTTATCGATATTATTTTATTTTTCTATTTTTTCTTTGTTCAAATATTTCGACCAATTTTCAAAAATTCATAACACGCAGCAATTGGCAGAGTTAGTTAGTTTTAAAGGTAAATGTTTTGTAAAGATATCAACATTTTTGAGGAATTAGTATTATATCAGTATTTATTTTTTAGCCAAAATATTAATTTTCAAAAATTATTAACTCGCGCAAAAATCGACTTAATTTCAAAAATCAAGGTTAATTTTAAAGGTAAATGTATTATAATTTTTCATCAAGGTTTTTAAGGAATTCAATTATATCGATATGATTTTTTTTCTAGTTTTTCCTTGTAAAAATATTTGACCACTTAAAAATTCATTTAAAAAAATGTATAACTCAAATAATCAAAATTGATGTTAAATCTTGTGGATATATTGAAAATTTAGAGCATTTGAGTATTTATATTCTCTAAATTTGTTCAAAAAAAATTCAAAAAATCATAACTCGGGGAGAAATTGGCGAATTTGCAAATGATGGATGTTGTAGCTCTCACAATTATATTCTCTCCACTACTCCCAACGCTCTTAATAGAGCGGCCATTGCTACCGCGCGATAAATTTGTCGAATTAAAAACGCGGTAAAAATACTTTTATACAGAGTGAAAATTACCGTACATTTGTGTACGGTTTTAACATTTGGACCGTATACCGTACTTTCGCTCAAAATACCGTACAAGTACGGTAATTACCGTACGTATGGCAACACTGAATACGGTCCACCTCCCGCGCTTCATTTCCACTTAAACCTAACCTAGAAAACACTGTTTAATGAAACTAATTTCTTAGTTAACGAGAAATTCAAAAGCATAAAGAAAGAGCGTTTTTGGGTTATGTTAAGATGAAACAGAGAGTGGTGGCTGGGCCGTATCAGTGGTGGGTGGGCCCTATTAGCCCAAGAGTTTCTATAAAAAAAACGTTTGTTATTTTTCATAATTTATGCAATCTAAACATCAGCAACCATTTAAATACATTTAGGCGGTTGTAATTTTATATTTGTTACTTATTAATGTTATTTCCCCATGTCTTACTGTGTTTGGACCAACGGTATAGTGCCTAAGTAAAAAAAAAAACGTGCGCGTAAAATGCACACTGTAGGGTGTAGGGGTAGTGAACATATGTAGAAGGGCCTTAAAATTGAATTGCGCCTGGGCCCTCCCAGGTGCTAAATCCGCCACTGATAACAAACCATCCCACAGCTCCCCTGGAATATATTGTTGCCAAAATTTTATAAATATTATTTTAATATTTAATTCAATTACAGACGATTTTTGATGAAATGTCATATTATACTCGTGTGGAATTATATTTTCGCAATAATTTACATGTCAAGTTCATCATCTTCACAATATTTCAAATTTACCGCCACTTAATTGAACTTAAAGCACAGCGGCGGTATCATTTTAGGTTAAAACCGGCCAAAACTTTGGATGTTAGTTGGTACACCGGTAAAACTTGGAGTTTGAATTTCCCGCCACTTAATTGAACTTAAAGCTATGCGCTGTTGTCGTTTCGTGGTGAAACCGGACGGAATTCCCGGAAATCGGATGCCTTTTTAGCAACACTGTAGAACTTTGGATGTTAGTTGATACACCCGTAAAACTTGGAGTTTAAATTTCCCGCCATTTAATTGAACTTAAAGCTATGCGCTGTTGTCGTTTTGTGGTGAAACCGGATGGAATTCCCGGATATCAAATGCCTATTCGGCAACACTGTAGAACTTAAAGCTCCGCCATTTTAATCCCTCAGATTTAAATTTACCGCCACCAAATTCCCCTAGATTTGAATTTCCCGCCACTAAATTCCCCCCAGATTTTCAAGGTTGGCAGCCATTTTGCGCGTACATTGTTGCCATTTTTACTTCCGGTTTTCTGGGAAGACTTCCTGTTTCAGAACCGACTAATATACTCTACTCATTAGTCATTTAAGAAAAACATTTCTCCGCGACTTATTCGAATCGGTGTGAGAATGTTCATGCATACAAAATGTGGAGGAGCACTATCTTGCTGAAACCAAAGTCTCATCTTTTTCTCTGGGTCCACATTTTCGATTATGCCGGAAAGAACGTCTCTTAGAAAATGTGAGTAATTCGCACCGGTTGCAAAAAAATATGGACCGATTAAATATGAAAAATATCACAAAAATATTTAAACAAATATTGAAGACAACAAAGAAATGAACATCTTAGGTTTGAAAATATTTTTCATAATTTTTTTTTTTAATTTTTGGTATATAATTATGAAACACTAATAGCTATAGCAAATTTATGTTAATAATAATTGTAGAGAATGCCAAAAATAAACAATTTATGAAGAATAAGTTTTTGTCGAAATCTCTTTAGTTTTTGAGTAAACTGAGGTTTTGGATTTGAAGTATAATTTTTCCATTTTTCATAATTTTGACGTTTTAAACGTCAGTTTCATTCGAGACTACAAAACGTTCGGTGTTCATTTAAAATATGATTTAAATTGAAAATAAAGCATGAAAGTGTAAACATAAATAACTACACCATCAAATTGGAGAGAGTAACATCGAATATCTCCGTACGCAGTCGGAATATTTTATTTTGACTTTCACAATTACGACTACCTTAATCGACTAAACAACATGAACAGGAATATTTTTAATTTCTTTATAAATTATTAAAATGCGCCTCTTGTTAACCAACTCTCTATCTCTCACAGTTACCCAGATAGCAATACTAATGCATCTAATTTGTAACGCCCTGTAGAAACCACCATTGCAATAATTGAAGCTCAATTTTAGTTGAGAACACATCCGTAACGAACGTTGTATAATTAAGGGCTACTATAATACAACACACAAATAATATAAATTATAAATTTATACAACACCAGTGTTCGAGCCATTCACGTTATTGTAAATTATTGTAAATAACATTATGTCAATTATATTCACCATATTGTAAATTAAAAAAAAATGGGTTCAGTCAGTATTTTTATAGTTGCCGTATGTATTTGTACGTGTTTGTGTATTTTGCATTCTTTAAATTTTGTAATAATTACTGTGTATATTTATTGTTGAAAACCTTGCCTGTGTATTTTGTTTCTGTATATTTTTGCACAAATCATTACTGAGTATAATTGCACGAAATAGCTTGGAACACCCTGTACATTTATTGTTGTTCTAAAACGTTTCGTTTGTTCACACTTTTGCATTCATCCTCACTGTGTTTGTTGCTACTTGGAATAATGTGTACAATTAATTTTGCGATTATTATTACCCTTGTTGTCTGTGTGTGCGTATGTGTTTATGTGTTTGGACACATCACTTCTTCTTATAATTATAAACACGATTCCTAACCAATTATTATTACACATTGTATTGTATTGCATCAAAAGTACTAACCTTTTGCATATCTCCGGCGCATTTCGTTTCCTAATATTTGCCCGTTTTCGCTCCCGGTCGACGAACATCCGGCGCCACAACTATTATTCACGATTTCTTCACTTTGCAATGTATAACCAGCGACAATTTTTACACAGTACTCTTCTTCCGTATTTACACTACACGTTCACCTAACACACTCACGATTATATCGAAAAAATACTCGAAATTCATTGAATTTAGCGAGAGGCCACCGCGTTATAAAATGACGATGATTACGGTCGAGTGGCGGAGGGCCAGCGATTCGTTTTTGTTTTCTTCGCTCTCGCCAAATTGAACAGCGCCCGTGCATCGAGTCGTGCTAGTCTTGTTAATTTCTTGGTTAAATTGTAACGCTGGAGTAATAATTACGGGTGTTTATTATTGTAAATATATCGAGTGATTAACAGTGCAAGTGATGTTTGTGAATGTGGAACCGTGCTGATACTATGGACACACTGTTGGAAGCTGCATTTGGAAGTTTTAAGGTTAGTTTTGTTTTTTTAATAATTCTCTTATTATTGCAAATTGTTCTTGACGTGTTTCCATGTTTATGCCGTACCAATTGACTGTATTATTGTATGATTAATGGTTACTTTTCGTACATTGGAAATAAATGGTATTATTGTTACGATGTCGCCGCTATATCTGGAATGAATTTATGTGATTTATTAATTTTAAAAATGTTCGACTCGTTAATTTTTCCTTATTCATATTATTGTTGTAAATTCTTTAAAAAAATCGAAAAATTAACCCTTTTGTTGCGCAAACTGGATGTATTACGCATTTTATATGCGGGGCACAGATATACAAGCATGCAGGGGCGGACCGTGAAGTTTGGGGGCCCTGGGCTAACCTAAATAACCAATCCGGCTGATATTTTCTCAAAAAGAACTGCGAAATGGTTTTAATGGAAAAAATGTCCACGTTACTTTCTCCGATTTCTTGGTTTTAAA
Organism: Ocypus olens; assembly: GCA_910593695.2. Lineage (NCBI taxonomy): Eukaryota > Metazoa > Arthropoda > Insecta > Coleoptera > Staphylinidae > Ocypus > Ocypus olens. The sequence goes on along the minus strand of OU343054.1, from coordinate 7,183,068 downwards.
AAAAAATTATATCGGTTTTTTTTTTACTAAAGGGATCTCGAAAAAGTTGTTCATTTTGGCATTTTCTACTACTACTTCTTGTTCATACAGGATGTTGAATTGTAACGCGGGCAACAGGGATTTACATAAAAAATTTTTTTGGTAATTATTTACCTATGGGGAGCACCTTCTAAGGACCTTCTAAGCAGGCTCATTCGATGCGTTTTTTGCAACAACTTTTTCCTTAGGCAAAATCTGCGCCCATCGTTTGTTAAAAAGTTATTAACAAAACAAGTTTTACCTGTTTTTTCACTGATCTTCAAAAATATTGATTTTAGAGAGAAATGTTTTAAACAAAAACCGAAGCTCCCGAAAAGCTCTATCTAACCAAACCAAACCAAACCTAACCCAACCTAACCTAACCCAACCTAACCCAACCTAACCCAACCTAACCCAACCTAACCCAACCTAACCCAACCTAACCCAACCTAACCTAACCTAACCCAACCTAACCTAACCTAACCTAACCTAACCTAACCTAACCTAACCTAACCTAACCTAACCTAACCTAACCTTTTTACTTTCTCCGTTACGAAGTACGAGAAAGTATTGTGTGTCTGTCTGTGCGCGCTGTATCTCAAAAACTAATAAAGCAATTGATATGAAACTTTTAACATACGTCTTATTTGATAATCCGAAAAACTGAAAAGCTTTTGGTAAAATTTCGTACACCGGAAGTGGGCGTTTACCTTAACTGTTTTTTGTTTTTTGCCAATATTTTCTTAAATATGAAAAATATCACAAAAACATTTAAACAAACTTTAAAGACAACAAAGAAATGAACAACTTTTGCTTGAAAACATTTTTCGTAAAATCATTTTTATTTGAGAAAAAAATGTATTATTTTTTTTTTTAATTTTTGGTTTATAATTATAAAATGATAATAGTTACAGCAAATTTATAATAATAATAATTGTAGAGAATGCTAAAGTGAACAACTTATAAAGAATAAGTTTTTTTCGAAATCTCTTTAGTTTTTGAGTAAACTGAGTTTTTGAATTTGTGAGTATAATTTTTCCATCTTTTATAATTTTGACGTTTAAAACGTCAGTTTCACCCGAGTTTATAGAACGGTCGATGTACATTTAAAATATGATTTAAATTGAAAACTAACCATGAAAGCATAAATATAAATGATACAATCAAGTCGGAGAAAGTAACATGATGGCCACATCACCATTTTTTTTCCATTAGCTTTGGTTTTTTGTCTTCTGAAATTTATGCATTTCTGTTTTTTCCTTCTCTATTTCTTTGTTCCACCAGTATGTGTTTTTATTTGTTTTTGTATACCCTTTTCTCTCTTTGAATGTTTCATATATTGCCCTGGTTATTGTCATCTTTATTTTCTCTGCATCATAATCCTTTTCTTTTTCTGTTAATTCTCTTAGTCCAAACCTAACCTAACCTAACCTAACGTAACCCAACCTAACCTAACCTAACCCAACCTAACCCAACCTAACCTAACCTAACCTAACCTAACCTAACCTAACCTAACCTAACCTAACCTAACCTAACCTAACCTAACCTAACCTAACCTAACCTAACCTAACCTAACCTAACCTAACCTAACCTAACCTAACCTAACCTAACCTAACCTAACCTAACCTAACCTAACCCAACCTAACCCAACCTAACCTAACCTAACCTAACCCAACCTAACCTAACCCAACCTAACCTAACCTAACCTAACCCAACCTAACCTAACCCAACCCAACCTAACCCAACCTAACCCAACCTAACCCAACCTAACCCAACCTAACCTAACATAACCTAACCTAACCCAACCTATCCTAACCTAACCCAACCTAACCTAACCTAACCTAACCCAACCTAACCTAACCCAACCTAACCAAACCGAACCCAACCTAACCTAACCTAACCTCACCTAACCCAACCTAACCTAACCTAACCCAACCTAACCTAACCTAACCTAACCCAACCTAACCTAACCTAACCTAACCTAACCTAACCTAACCTAACCCAAACTAATTTATTTTTAACTTGATTCTCATTGATCATTTGATGAAACATGATTTAATATTTACAAAACGATTGAATTTAAGAAAAATCACTTGATATATTTCACTTATCAAATTATTTATTCCGACTAGTTTCGGCACATTCCTTGAAAAAGGCTTGCAGCTGAAACTAGTCGATATAAATAATTTAATAGGTGAAACATTCCAAATGACTTTTCTTAAATTTAATTTGTTTAAATAACCTAATCTTACTTAACCTAACTAAAACTAGGTTAGGTTAGGTTAGGTTACTTTTTGTCTGAGACAATTTTTAGAAAGTAAATTTTTCGAACTGTAGTGTTTCGAAAACAAATGGTAAAAAGTAAACTTTTCGTAATTGAGTTTCTCGAAAGTAAATTCTGTGAAAAAACCTCTTGCGAAAGGAAATTCTTTGAAATGAATTTTTCGAATGTTTATTTCCGAAAGTAAATTCTTCTAAAGCGCAATTTAGAAAGTAAAATATTCGAATTGCAGTTTTTCAAAAGTACATTCTTCGAAATGTACACACATTTTCAAAAGTATATTTTTCGAAAACCAATTCGTCACGTGGCCAATTCTTGGAAAAAGAGGTTTTTCGAATTTTAATTATACATGGTGTTACAACACTCTGGGAAGGGCCAATCACGTGCTTACCCATCAAACTATTGTTAACAAATGTTTTTCGGAAGTAAATTCTTCGAAATGCAGTATTTCGAAAACACAATTGAGAAAGTCAATTCTTCGAAATGGAGTTTTTCGAAATTAAATTTTTCAAAATGCAATGTTTTGAATAAACATCTTACGAAGTAAATTCTTCGAAATGTACTTTTTAAAAAAATTATTATTTTTGGTTTATAATTATGAAACAATAATAGTTACAGCAAATTTATGTTATTAATTAAAATGAAAAACTTATAAAGAATAAGTTTTTTTCGAAATCGCTTTAGTTTTTAAGTAAATTGAGTTTTTGAATTTGAAGTATAATATTTCCATCTTTCATAATTTTGACGTATTAAACGTCAGTTTGATCCGAGTCTACAAAACGCTCGGTGTATATTTAAAATATGATTTCAATTGAAAATAAACCATGAAAGCGTAAATATAAATGATACCATCAAGTCGGAGAAAGTAACATGATGGCCACATCACCATTTTTTCATACAAGGACTCAAGGTCCCCGGAAAGGCCGTTTTATCAGCTTTACGAGGAATGTTTTCATGTTACACTGCAGTGCCATCTATCACAAATTCAAAAAAATCTTCGAATAAAACCTACATCATTTTTGGTGTAGAATTCGAATCTGTAATAAAAAATAGGGGTTTCCTATTTAAGATTTCATTGCCCCCCTCCCCTAGGCCCTGGGAGTTGGGGGTAAGGAAAATTTTATAGGATCAAATGGCTCTGTACAAACCATTAAACTTTTGTTTGGAACATTTTTTGTACGATACATATTTGTCGAGATAAATTAAAATCGGACACCCGGTATATCAATCCGCGAAAAAGTAGTTTTAAAGACGCCCGTAGTACTTTTAGTACCGCCCGTGAACTTATCAATAAGGAGTTTAACGTAATGAATTCAATAAAATGTTAAACTTTACTGACGTTTGAAAAAAAACTATTTTATTTTTTTAACACTGTGTGCCCAAACAAATATGCATTTATAAAAAAAAAATACCTCTTGTCAACTGACTTTTAAACGGAGGGTTATTCGGACATACTGTATAAAAAAAGTACCTGTTTGGGTTATTTTAATTTGCGCGAATAAGTATTTGCCCGTCTCTTTTCATTATAATTATTTGCGGGTGTAAATATACAAGACGTGTTTTAATTATTTAAAGTAATTCAAAAGGCAGGAGGAGAGTCTTCCTTTGCAGGACATTTCCTTTGTAACTGTCTTGGTCCTGTGAGTTGTGTTTCTTCCTTCCTGCGCCTCTCTGTTTTCTTAGAATTAAATTTACAGGATTATATAATTAGTCCTTTGTCTTCTGCCAGGAATAATACATTAATATTTAGCCTTTAAATATACATTGTTACGAGTATTAAAAAATAATCTACTAAAAGCCAACGATTAATCACAATTTACACGTCTGCATTAATATATCTACCTCTCAGAAATTAATTGATATTATACTGTAACTATTAAATTAATTTACATACATCTTTATTCAAACTAATTTTTACATTATAGTAATTTGTTTGCATGTATAATAAATTTGTTTTGGTTGGTCCGTCTGGCAGTGGCGGCTAGTGGAACATTTTGATGGTAGAGTCACTTAGCCTACAATATAATTCCTTCTTTTTAAGGAAAAAACTAACGATAATTGAAATTGAAAAGTAAATTTTTTTTTGGGCTTTGGTAAAACCCACAAATTCAGAATTTTAGCCGGTTGTGTTTTCACGGAAATAAATCGAAATCTCGTGAAGGAAGGTTTTTTGGCTCTTTATGGAATCTTGATCTTATGCAAATCTGGAAAGTTTTGCGTTTGTGGCAATTGTTTTTATATTTTTTTGAGCTCTAGGCAAATGAACTACTTCAAAATTATTTGTGTTCTCGTGCAATCCCGTAAAGGCAAGTCTTCGGATTTTTGAGGAATCTTATAGAAGAATGGATTTTCAATAAATCTGGAAATTTTCACGTTTGTGGTAAATGTTTTTATATTTTTTTGAGCTCTGGGCTATTGACCAAATTCAGAATGCCAACAATTTGTGTTCTAGTGCAATTATTCTGAAATACAGTTCAGGAAAGTTTCCAGATTTTTAAGGAATCTTGTAGTAGAATTGATTTTGAGTAAATTTGGAAATTTTCATGTTTGTGGCAATCGTTCTTATATATTTTTTAGCACTAGACAGTCGAACAAATTTCAGATTTTTGACAATTTGTGTTCTGGTGCAATTATTTTCGAATCCTATGAAGGAAAGTATTCGGATTTTTGAGGAATCTTGTAGTAGAATTGATTTTGAGTAAATTTGGAAATTTTCATGTTTGTGGCAATCGTTCTTATATATTTTTTAGCACTAGACAGTCGAACAAATTTCAGATTTTTGACAATTTGTGTTCTGGTGCAATTATTTTCGAATCCTATGAAGGAAAGTATTCGGATTTTTGAGGAATCTTGTAGTAGAATTGTTTTCGAGTAAATCTGGAAAACTTTACGTTTGTGGCAATTGTTATAATACTTTTTTATGTTCTAGACAATCTTCAAAATTTCAACAATTTGTGTTCTCGCGCAAATATTTTAAAATCTCGTGTAGGATAGGCTTTTTATTTTTATGGAATTTTAAAGCAGAATTGATCTTAAGTAAATCCAGAAAATTTCAAGTTTGTTGCAATTTTTTTGGGCCCTGATGAAACGCACAACTTCAGAATTTCAGCCGCTTGTTTTCTTACGGAAATAAATCGAAAGCTCGTGAAAGAAAGTCTTTGGTTTTTTTATGGATTCTTAAAGCAGGATTGATCTTGAGCAAATCTGGAAAGTTTCACGTTTGTGGCAATTGTTTTTATATTTTTTGGGCTCTAGACAATTAAACATTTTCAAAATTTTTGAATATTTTAAAATCTCACGAAGGACGGTTTTGATTTTCATAGAATCTTGAAGTAGAATTGATGTTAAGCAAATCTAAACAATTTCAAGTTTGTTGCATTTTTTAAATATATTTTTGAGTTCTGATAAAACGCACAACTTTAGAATTTCAGGGAATTGTGTTCTCACGGAAATAAATCGAAATCTCGTGAAGGAAAATCTTTGGATGTTTATGGAATCTTGAAGCATAATTGATCTTAGCCAAATCTGGAAAGTTTCACGTTTGTGGCAATAGTTTTTATATTTTTTTGAACTCTAGACAATTGAACTATTTCAAAATTTAAACAATTTATGTTCTAGTGCAATTATTTCAAAATCCAGTGAAGAAATGTTGTAGTAGAATTTATCTTATGCAAATACAGAAAATTTCAAATTTGTTGCAATTTTTTTTAATATTGTTTTGAGCTTTGATAAAGCGCACAACTTCAGAATTTCAGCCAGTTGTGTTCTCGCGAAAATAAATCGAAATCTCGTGAAGGAAAGTGTTTGGATTTTGATGGGTTCTTGAAGCAGAATTTATCTTAGCCAAATCTGGAAAGTTTCAAGTTTGTGGCTATTGTTTTTATTTTTTGAGCTTTTTTGAAATATGTAGTTCAATTGCCTGAACTACATATTTCAAAATTTTAACAATTTGTTTTCTCATGCAATTATTTTGACAACCAGTGAAGGGAAGCTTTCGGATTTTTGAGGAATATCTTACAGTAGAATTAAATTTGAGTAAATTTGGAAAAAAAAATTTGTTTTTTGCAAATGTTATTATATTTTTTTAAGATCTGGGCAATTGAACAACTTCATAATGCGAACAATTTGTGTTCTTGTACAATTATTTTGAAATTCAGCGGAGGAAAGTCTTCGGATTTAGCATAATTTAAAAATCCTTGCTGAGCTTGAAATTAGTGGTAGTGCCATGGCTCCTCGGCTCTACATAACGAGCCGCCCCCATTATTTCTGACCTCCTTCAATAATAAATGGTAAAAAAAAAAATCAATTAGTTTTTTTTTTATATCAGACTTTTGAAAACTGGAGGCAATTACTGCCTTAAACGATAATTATAACTTATCATCAAAAATTGTTTTAAACGTGATTACATAATTTTTTTTTCATTTTGGTTTAAAAAACATTAAATTAATAACATCTTTATTTATTTGCTTGCAAATAATATTCATTCTATTATAATCATAACATCGTAAAAATGGTGATGTGGCCATCATGTTACTTTCTCCGACTTGATGATATCATAGCCATTTATATTTACGTTTTCATGGTTTATGAAACCATATTTTAAATCATATTTTAAATCGAGCGTTGTGTAAACTCGAATGAAACTGACGTTTAAAAAGTTAAACGTCAAAATGAAAAATTATACTTCAAGTTCAAAAACTCAGTTTACTCAAAAACTAAAGGGATTTCAAAAAAAACTTATTCTTTATAAGTTGTTCGTTTTAGCATTCTCTACAATTATTATTAACATAAATTTGCTGTAACTATTATCGTTTTATAATTAAAAACCAAAAATTAAAAAAATTATAATAATTTTTTTTTCTCGAATAAAAATGATTTTATGAAAAATGTTTTCAAGCAAAAGATGTTCATTTCTTTGTTGCCTTCAAATTTTGTTAAATGTTTTTGTGATATTTTTCATATTTAAGAAAATATTGGCAAAAAACAAAAAACAGTTAAGGTAAACGCCCACTTTCGGTGTACGAAATTTTACCAAAAGCTCTTTAGTTCTTCAGATTATCAAATAAGATGGATGTTCAAAGTTTCATATCAATTGCTCTATTAGTTTTTTAGATACAAACACACACACACAGACACATAATTTTTTTCCAGAAATTATTGAAATGGCATCTAGGGACCCCAAAACGGATATTTCCGTAAAAAAAAAATTTGAAAGAAAAATCACAATCACAATACTTTCTCGTACTTCGTAACGGAGAAAGTAAAAAAGGGAAAATCATTTCATATATTATTAACATCGTTATAGAAATTGAACTTTCTACTTATTATCGCAGTAAAATCTTTAAGGGTGCCCTCTGCATTATTAGTGTCAAAAAATTCAGTTTCATAAGCTTTCTTGCAACATGGGAGATTTTAAAAATTTTCGAAAAAAAAACTAATCCTTTCTGTGATAAGTAGAGAAAATTAGTTTTGAAATAAATAAATATAAAATTTCCTTACTTGATTGTTGATCATTTTTTTCGATCATTTTCAACTATCAATCAAAATAAAATCAATATGATATTAAAAGTACTACAGAGAACGGAAGGATATTTTTGGGAATACTTTTGGGCAAAATTAAAATGCATTCTCTACCATCTATGAAAATCGGGCACGAACTTTTGTAATCACCTGATATGTTACTTTTTCTCTATAATAAAACCTAGTCTCTCAACAGACTAAATAAAATTATTATTATTATCATAATTATTATAACGTAATTCAAATTGCAAATCTCATTAAGACATATCCTGAGGGCTTACATACATTTATTGATAACAGTTCGAGACTGCTGCATACCGCAGCAGTAGTTTGCTATTAATACGCATCCAACTTGAAAGTACTAAATGTACACCATGTAGAGATAATAATTCCTATAATTGACTCGGAAATATGAATATTAATTGTATATATTATTCTTAACCAATCTTTAAAAGTTCCCAATTGTTCACCGAAAAGTTTATGAATTGGCAACATATTTTCATTCTAGAGATTTTTTATCTATACGACAATGCCATTTAGTAGCATAAGGAAAATAACAAGAAAATAGTAAATTAAACAGTAACTTTCTTAAGCCGGCTTTTTATCGCCCGAGCTTAAACAAAGAACAAGTGCTATAAAACGCCGGAAGAAATATAGTAGAATTAAATGAAAGGGCACTAATTCAAATTTTAATGAAGGATGGTTTGCAAGATCGTCGTCTAGATATGAGATACAATAATGAAATTAGTGACGAATAAAACCCTCTTTTTTAGAGAAACAATTTTTAACGAAATTATTATACAGGGTGCGGCATTTATTCTCAATAAATATTATGGAGTCGAAGATTCGGAGAAGAAAATGTTTCAAATAACGGGTGTCCGCAAAGGATATGGGGTATTTGTAAATTCAATAAAAGAAAAAATACAATTCAAAAAAGATATTTTTTTATTTCAAATTTTAGATTAAGTTTGGGAAAATTATGTGCGAAAGATTATGTGGTCTAAATGTTGACCCTCGCGCTGCTGGCACTCCTCTAACCGAAAACGGAAATTTTCCACTACGCGTCTACACATCTCTCTGGGAACGGCGGCCATTTCGGTGCGAATGTTGTTCTTCAATTGGAGTAAATTTCGTGGTTTGTTTTGATAAAACTTCTGTTTAAGGTATCCCCATAAAACATAATCCAGGGGTGTAAGGTCGGGGCTTCTCGGAGGCCAGTTAATGGTGCCTCGACGAGAGATCATTTTTTCTGGGAAAAGTTGATTGACAACAAGTGGCCCCATCTTGTTGAAACCATGTTTCCACATTGAAACCTTCAAACACCTGCAGTTGTGGAACCAAGAAGTTCCTTAACATGTCGCAATACCGCTCACTGGTTACGGTAATCACTTAACAGAATATTTTGAAACATTGGGAAATGTTGAATCATTTCATTTGCAAAATTCAATCCGTAACGTTTAGTTTTTCAACCATCTGAATTTTGTAGGCTTTAAGATGTAAATCTAACTTCATTATCTTGTGCCGCGTACAAGACGTTTTTAATGAAAAGGCTAATGTAGCAGGCTTAATTCTAAGCAGGTTTTCAAGGACATTTTAAGGTCAACTTGTTATTTTTTTTTAATGGAAACTTGTAATTTCTATTAAAGCATATGAATCTACGAATTAAAGCAAATAATTTTTGTCTAAAACATTATCTCTTCCACGCTTACTTTTTGGGATATTTATTTTTTAAAGGGAAATCTCAATTATAAGCAAAAACAGTTATTTTATTAATTATTATATAAAACTTAAACATGTTTAAAAAGATAAATTTATCATGCCCTTGCACCTCAATACATTTCTGAAAACGACGAATTAATGAATTGTGACACCTTAAAAGCGTTTCTTCGGGAATCTTATTGCTGGCCTTTTTATTTCCGTTCCGTCATATTGTTTTGAGTGGTAGAAACATCTTTGTAAACTTTTCCTTCAACATATCCCAAAAGAAATCAAGAGGAGATCTCAACACTCAACCACCAAATCCTCTCTAATGACCACTATAATTATTATCCAATATTTGTCGAGCAATATACACTCACTTTCATATGAAATGTACCACCCAGAAAGAATAATACGATTGATGCAAAACTTGGTGAAACAATTGTTTATTCGTCGGTACAAAATTATTAAACTCTCAATAAAAAAAAGTTGAGCCGTTGAGGTTTTTCCGTCATGGTTATCTTAAAATTCCTCAACTTTTTATATGAGCATTGAAAAATATTTACTTAGAATTTATCAGCTGTTTTGTCATGAAGCCGTCACATTGACAGAGTAAGACAACACCCAAATTTTTCCCAAACTTCAGAGTTTGATAGGGGTCGAATTATCGGCATGAAAGAAGCAGGTTTACGGTTTCGCGAAATTGGCAAAAGAATGAATCGAGACCACACAACTGTGGCGAGAATATGGTTTTCCTGGTCAGAAGAAATTATACAGCGACATTGTCCTGCTGGAAGACCTCCCCGATGTGATAACGCCCGTGAAGATCGGCTTCTGAGACGAATGGCCACACAGAACCGATTTCAAACAACTAGGTCTGTTGCCATAGGTTGGGTAAGAGCTGTAATTCTAAAATTAAAAAAGTTCATTCGAGATATTGATTCTGGAAAAAACTGTATACATCACATCACTAGATTCTTTGATAATTTCATGTGGTTAGAGTGCATATTTGTAAAAAAATTCAATAATTTTGGCAACAAGATAAAAATTGCTATCGACTTAAAACTTTGTAAAATTACTCTAAAATTATTCGAGATATTGATTCCATACAAAAACCACTATACATCCCTCATCAAATTTTTAAAGAATGTTGTGATTCGTTGCATATATTTGTGAAAAGTTCCAGTAACCAGTGAAAAATACAAAAACAATCGTCATAGACTTAAAATTTTATAAAATTACTCTAAATTCATTCAAGATCTTGGTTCTGTAAAAATATGCATACACAGTATCACTAGATTTTATTACAATTCCATGTAATTAGAGTGCATATTTGTGAAAAAATTCAATAATTTAGGCCGTTAGTAAAAAAATACAAAAATAATTGCCATCGACTTGACATTTTCTAAGATTACTTTATATTCATTTGAGATTTCTATTCTATGAAAAACTGCATACATCACGGCACTAGATTGTTTCATAATTTCATGTGGTGAGAGCGAATATTTGCGAAAAATTCTAATAATTTTGGCCACTAGAAAAAAATATAAACACAATTTCCATTGACTCAAAACTTTCTAAAATGATTCTAAATTCATTAGAGATATTGATTCTGTGAAAAACCGCATACATCATATCACCAGATTTTATGTATAATTTCATGTAATTACAGCGCATATTTGTGAAAAATTTCAATAATTTTGGAGATTAGAAAAAAAATACAAAAACTATTTCTATCGACTTTAAAGTTTTCTAAAATTGCTCTTAAATAATTCGAGATATTAATTTATTATTTTCGATTATATTTATCTAATAAGGTTTGTCTAATACATAAGTATATTAATTAATTTAAAATTAAATCACTCAACACATAATATAATATGTTTCAGTCTCGCGACCATTATCTAGGAATGTGATTCCTTTTAATGGCCATTATGTTTCACCAAGTCTTCAAAGATATTTTTATCAAACTTGCTTCACATTTTATCAGTGATGTGATTTAGTATTAATTAATATTTTATAAATGAGTGCAATTATTTGATTGAAAAAATAAACAGTAACATTAAGCGGTTTAATGAAATATTCGCAAATAATATATCAACTAATTAATTCAAATTGATGTGATTTGGCATTTGATAAATTATAGGTATGTGGGCGGATGGAAATGGAGCATAATAGGCACAAGGGGGGGTGGAAATGCGTTAAAACGTCAAGATTGGTAATTATTATTCGATGCAAGTAGAGGCGCTAACTAAAACTAGTCAATTCTTAACATTAATTACAAGTGTACACGTACAAGTTTGGGATCAAAATCGGTCGAGGACTAGTTTATATGAAAGGAAGGCGAAGGCGAATGTTGGTCGGAGTCGGAGTCGGAGCCGGAGCCGAAGGGACAGCAAGCAGCGAGCAACAGCAAGCAAACGAACTTTGCAATTTGGCGTCTCTTCTTTATACCCTTTGTTGGGTGTGTCAGTTAGACTGTGACTACAATTCAGATGTTAATTAAATTTGTAAGCACAGTCTGTAGTACGGTTAGGGCTGTCACATGCAAAGTTGCGGTTACTTGAGTTTGCGCAGTCGGCCATTGCGAATACGTCTTTTGACCACTAGCCGAGCTCTATGCGGACTTAATTGTATGGTAATTTCAGTAAATGGAAGCTTAAATTTTAGTGCGGGAGCACTTTGACTCAACCGTGTACACTCATTACATCTCGTGCTTTATGCGATGGATTATCAAGAAATTGTTGACGTTCCTCCTACTCAAATCCACAGGACCAACAATGCGGACCAACAGCTGATTCCATTCACATCATTTAACAATTTCAACCTCATGCGTCTGTTCGTATTTTCTTACGTTAGGAATAATACCGCCTTGTATAATTTACTTTAATGTTAAAGAGAATAAATAATGCACAGACTAAACAACGAGAGTGTTGGTGGGTTTATTTGATCTAAACGTATTCTCAAACTGTCTTCAATGGGTGGAATTAGAATGCTTTATTATTTGTCAGTTATGCAATAAAAATGGTGATGTAGCCATCAATTTATATTTACGCTTTCACGGTTTATTTTCAATTTAAATCATATTTTAAATGTACATCGAACGTTTGTAGACTCGGATGAATCTGACGTGTAAAACGTCAAAATTACGAAAAATTGAAAAATTATACTTCAAATTCAAAAACTTAGTTTACTCAAAAACTAAAGCGATTTCGAAAAAAAACTATTCTTTATAAGTAATTTATACAATTATTATTAACATACATTTACTGTAACTATTATCGTTTCATAATTATAGACCAAAAATGAAAAAAAAAAAAAATTCTCGAATAACAATGATTTTATGAAATAAAAATTGTTAATTTCTTTGTTGTCTTCAATGTTTGTTTAAATGTTTTTGTGATATTTTTCATATTTAAAAAGAAATATTAAGAAAAAACAAAAAAACAGCCACTTCCGGTATACGAAATTTTACCAAAAGCTTTTCAGTTCTTCGGATTATCAAAAAAGGATAATTAGATAATTAGAATAAATCTGCTTCGACAGCGTTGATCATCCAGCCACAAACGTTTGTACATACTCACGTTTTTATTGGCAACATTAAATTCCTAGTTAATTTCGTTTTTAAAGGGTTGCATGAATCTACAATCTGTTTTCATGTCTAACAATACATGTATAGGTAAACTTTACAATAATAAGGACACTCAGATGTGGGGGAGAAAATAAACACGTGTCGTGATTCGGGAGTAAGGATTTATCACCAAAGAAACCATCACGAGGCAAATACTTATGCATTGTATCCTTGCCGTTGCACAATCAAATTCGTGGATGTTGAAGAATGTATGGCGTTTCTGATTATATAATATATTCCCTTACTTATAAAGCATTATATCTTGAATTTACAACAATACGTATATTTATAATCTACTGTTCGTCGATGCTCCAGTACAATAGAGCTACTATTAATAATCGGATCAAATTAGTATTCATAAATATTTTAATCATTAGTTTATTGAAAAAAATCAATATTTGTCGTGGCATTAGTGAGGAAAGTAGTTTATTTAATTGTAGCCTTTGTAAGATTCATGTTGTAAATTACGGTAAATATCGCCTTTTTATTATTTAATTGATTTGCAATCAAGTGAGGGAACTTTTAATTTGCAATCAAGTGAGGGAACTTTACATGTATTTAAATAGTTATGTTGTATCAATATCAGTTGTATTCCCACCCCATTTTGTACTCTTCATTAATTTTATTTCGAATGATAAACATCTTGGGCCATTACATATTAACTAATGTTATCTTCTTTTTTACTCTCCGTTACGAAGTACGAGAAAGTATTGTGATCGTGAAAATTTTTTCAAAAATTTTATTTACGGAAATATCCCATATGCAATTTCAACAATTTCTGAAAAAAATTGGTGATGTGGCCATCATTTTACTTTCTCCGACTTGATGGTATCATTTATATTTACGCTTTCATGGTTTATTTTCAATTTAAATCATATTCTAAATGTACATACATCGAGCGTTGAAACTGACGTTTAAAACGTCAAAATTATGAAAGATTATACTTCAAATTCAAAAACTCAGTTTACTCAAAAACTAAAGCGATTTCGAAAGAAACTTATTCTTTATAAGTTGTTCATTTTAGCATTCTCTACAATTATTTTTAACATAAATTTGCTGTAACTGTTATCGTTTCATAATTATAAACCAAAAATTTGAAAAAAATTATATTTTTTTTTTCTCGAAAGAGAAAGTAACATGATAGCCACATCACCATTTTTTTTAATTATTGTTGAGACAGCGTGGATGGTTGAGGAGATTGTCGTAGGTAGGGGTGTTCGATTATAGACATGAATAATCGATTATTGATTATTTAAAAAATCTAAAATAATCGCTTAATCAAATTATCGATTATTTTATTACTTTTTCTGTAACAAGCGATTATTTATCGATTAATCGCATGTTGTGCATAGCCCTACTCACAATACAAACCTAACATTTTTAATTCAATTTAAAATCTAGGGTGTCGTTAGTGTCTGAACGGCTACGCAAAAAAATGTAGGGATAGAATAGTTTGCGGATTTTTTATGGAACACGAATCACAATCTGTTTTGTGTTTATTTTGTATGTTTCTAGTTTGTGGCAATTATTTATCTATTGTTTGGCGACTTAGAATATGTTCAGCCTAAGAACTAAAACGGTGGGGGATGTTCAAGTGTGATTATTTCGAAATATATAGCAGGAATTTCATAGAATTATGAAGCGCAATCTATTTTGGGTATATTTAAAAAGTTTGGTGTTTTTTAACACTTCGTGAACGGTGATCAAAATTCAAAATTCAAAATTAAATATAATTTATAAAAACTATTACAATTTCATAATTGTACCAAAATTGTCAAAATGTTTAAAACTTTTATTTATTCGTAAATTATGGTATTCATGAAAAATATTTATTAAAAAGAGATGTTCATTTTTTCTTTGTGTTTAACTTTTATTAAAATGTTTTCTTCATTCATATTTTAAAAAATATCGGAAAAAAACAAAAAAATAAGTAAACACACACTTCCGGTGTACAAAATTTTACCAAAAGATTTTCAGTTCTACCCTACCGATTGTCGACTGTAGCTTATGGTTAAAGTTTAATTTAAAAATATGTAATAGTTTTTGAGACACATTTTTACTTTCTCCTACGAGAAGGTGTTAATCAATTTTCTTTTTACCGAAAAATGCGTTTTGAGGTCCATAAAGCCCATTTCAAAGATTTATAGAATATTTTTGTGTGTCTGTGTGTGTGAGTCTGAGCGCGCTATACCTCAAAAACGAATAGAGCAATTGATATGAAACTTGGAAGTTTTATTTGATAATACGAAGAACTGGAAAGCTTTTGCTAAAATTTTGGAACCTTAACTGTTTTTTTTTCCAATAATTTTTACTTTCTCCGTTACGAAGTACGAGAAAGTATTGTGATCGTGATTTCTTTTTTAATTTTTTTTACGGAAATATCCATTTTGGGCGCTGTATCTTAAAAACTAATAGAGCAATTGATATGAAACTTTGAACATTCGTTTTATTTGATAATCTGAAGAATTGAAAAGCTTTTGGTAAAATTTCGTACACCGGAAGTGGGCGTTTACCATATTTTTTTTTGTTTTTGCCAATATTTTCTTAAATATGAAAAATACCACAAAAACATTTAAACAAACTTTGAAGACAACAAAGAAATGAACATCTTTTGCTTGAAAACATTTTTATTAGAGAAAAAAATGTTTTTTTTTTTGGTTTATAATTATAAAACGATAATAGTTACAGCAAATTTAAGTTAATAATAATTATAGATAATGCTAAAATGAACAATTTATAAAGAATAAGTTTTTTTCGAAATCCCTTTAGTTTTTGAGAAAACTGAGTTTTTGAATTTGAAGTATAATTTTTCCATCTTTCATAATTTTGACGTTTTAAACGTCAGTTTCATCCGAGTTTACACAACGCTCGATGTACATTTAAAATATGATTTCAATTGAAAATAATCCTTGAAAACGTAAATATAAATGGCTATGATACCATCAAGTCGGAGAAAGTAACATGATGGCCACATCACCATTTTTTGTGTCTGCGTGTGTGAGTCTGAGCGCGCTGTATCTCAAAAACTAATACAGCAATTGATATGAAACTTGGAAGCTTTATTTGATAATCCGAAGAACTGAAAAGCTTTGGTTAAAATTTTGGAAGTGGGCGTTTACCTTAACTGTTTTTTTTTAAATTTTTTTCCAATAATTTTTTAAATATGAAAACTATCACAAAACATTTAAATAAATATTAAAGACAACAAATAAATAACCATATTTTTTTGGAAATGATTGTTTACAAAATCATTGTTATTCGAGAAAAAAACTTATTATTTTTTTTATTTTCTGTTTTTAATTACGAAACGATAATAGATACATCAAATTTATATTAATAATAATAATTACAGAGAATGCTAAAATGAACAGCTTATAAAAAATAAGTTATTTTCGAAATATCTTTACTTTTGAAGTAAACTGACTATTAGAATCTTAATCTTTCATAATCTTAACGTTTTAAGCGTCAGTATCATCCAATCCTGCAAAACAATAAATAATCATACCATCAAGTAACATAACTAATGAGTATTTCCTAATGAGTATAATATTACAATTTATCCAAAATCGTCTGCAATTCTATTAAATATTGTAATAATGTTTATAAAATTTTGACAAGAAATGTTGACGTACATGGTGTCAATTTGAATTATTTCAAAAATCTTACGAAGGATCTAATCATTCTGTGAATTAACAAGATTTAATTTTTGGACATACGGAGCAGACATTTTTGAAATATTTTATCATGGTAGCATTGCTGAAGGCCGTACCTATCGATACAGTAAAAAAAAAAAAATTTCGCATCTTATTAAATAATATAAACGTTGTTAAATCGTTTTTGATTGAGAAAGTTGTCCATTATTCGGCCGAATCATTTTCTCCACAGGTGACGTCCAATCAAATGATAGCAATTTCATTGCCCAACAGGCGACGTCCAATCAAATGATGGCGGTTTTGTTGCCCAACAGTTTAGTTGTTACTATGGTTACGATTCGTTTTTTGTCAGCAAACTGCCGCAATTTTCAAATAGAAAAAATATTCGTTATAATTTAATATAAACAGAAAAATCGTTTGGTAATGGTTTAATTCGTGAACAAGTTGGCCATTGCCACTCGGGTGAATTGCACCTTCACCCTCGTGGCAGTGGCCAACTTTCTCACTCATTTAATAATATACTATTACCTATAACCTGAAACATCCCCATTTCACGAAAAATATAGAAGACTACATGAACAAAATTTTAATTTTTGCACATTTTGCGCAGACATTTTTGAAATATTTTATCATGGTAGCATTGCGAAAGGCCGTACCTATCGATACAGTTAAAAACATTTGTAATACCTCACCTGAAACATCCCTATTTCACGAAAAATATAGAAGACTACATGAACAAAATTTAAAGAATTGGATTTTTAACCTTATTATTAGATTTGGAAATTTGTAAACGTTGTTGTAAACTTGACTTGGTTGATAATCTTTCGTTGTTAAGTTTTTTTAACCTTATGGTTAATTTATTTCATAATATCAGCCGATGTTGAATTTCCAAACCTGCTCATCTTGCTCATCTTGGTTCGTTGTAATAATTACACTCTTACAACGCACAATTCGCCAAGCAATTTAGGCTTTTTGATGTTTATTGTTTTTCTGAGAGACACGATATCTACAGAAACATTAATAAGAAAATTATGAGTCATTCTCGGGATTGTCTAGTCAAATATAATTCGTGGTAGCACTCTTTTGGTAATATTTGTCAGTCAAATTAATTCGTAGCTTTTGCCTTTATAAAATCTATTTTGTACGTAAAAGAAAAATTACTCATTGACTGGCAAGAGTCCGACCACTTATTGTATTGTGTTTGAAAATTTTCAAATTTGAAATTCCAGCGGAAATCATAAGATGTACAGTGTGTTTCAAAATGAAATTCATCGCAGTCGCCTATGATTTGAAATATGCATGTCGTTGTCTAGCTATTTTTTCAACAATGTTAAAATTTTTGACGTTAACTGTCTGAATGACAACTACGAATGTTAACACGCGCATTTGAATTCGAAGGCGACTGCGATATATTTTTTTAATACCCCGAAAGAGAGCAGTAGAAAAAATATGATATGTATAATCTAGACGCTAGTCAACTGAGGTGATTAACAAGGACTGCCTACATCTGGGCATGATGCTTTGCGCGTCTAGAATATTTAAGGTTCTCAATAGATGAACATGTTAGAGGTGTGCATTTTCATTTCCAAAGTTAAAAACGACTGATGTGTAAATATAAATTAATAGTGCACCAACAGGTGGCAAGTAAAGCTGTAAACATCTGTGATTGTACAGCAACCAAACATCAATCACTTATGATGAGCGCCGTCCTTCCGATGCTGCATTGGCTTCTTAGAGCGTCTGAAGTATATACTACTAACTACGAGATACATTTGTTATGGAATGCGTGGTTCAAAACACAAATATATGTGCGTTCTGGATATCTTGGTTTATAGCTCTGTTGCGTAGTCGACCTGATATTTGGTAGCACTAATGCCACACTCTGATATGTTCCATCTGCAAATGTAATACATGTCATCGGTTCCTATTCCGTTTCTTTTTACTTTCTCCGTTACGAAGTACGAGAAGGTATTGTGATCGTGATTTTTTTTTCAAAAATTTTTTTTACGGAAATATCCGTTTTGGGGTCCCTAGATACCGTTTTGGGGTCAACAATTTCTGGAAAAAAAAATTGTGTCTGCGTGTGTGTGTGTGCTGTGCGCGCTGTATCTAATAGAGCAATTGATACGAAACTTTGAACATACGTCTTATTTAATAATCTGAAGAACTCAAAAGCTTTTGGTAAAATTTCGTACACCGGAAGTGGGCGTTTACCTTAACCGTTTTTTGTTTTTTGCCAATATTTTCTTAAATATGAAAAATATCACAAAAACATTTAAACAAACATTGAAGACAACAAAAAAATTAACATCTTTTGCTTGAAAACATTTTTCATAAAATCATTTTTATTCGAGAAAAAAATTTATTATATTTTTTAGATTTTTAGTTTATAATAATAAAACTATAATAGTTACAGCAAATTTATGTTAATAATAATTGTAGAGAATACTAAAATAAACAACTTATAAAGAATAAGTTTTTTTGAAATCCCTTTAGTTTTTGAGAAAACTAGGTTTTTTAATTTGAAGTTTAATCTTTCATAATTTTGATGTTTTAAGCGTCAGTTTCATCCGAGTTTATACAATGCTCGAAGTACATTTAAAATATGATTTAAATTGAAAATAAACCGTGAAAGCATAAATATAAATGATACCATCAAGTCGGAGAAAGTAACATGATGGCCACATCACCATTTTTTTCATAATGAATTATGGGCATTGAGTTGATTTATTTTTGTTTATGAAGTCATTTTACTATAGTCTGTTCATTCTACAGATAGAGTTGTAAAAATGCCCACAATCGCTGTATGTCCCGCGCAAAAGTTTGATTTACACTGTAAATTTATTATTATATTCCTAAAATTCCATTTCTTGGTGGACACTGAAAAATGCTTCGCACGGCGTCGTTTTATCGGAGGTACTGCAATTTTAATCAAAGCAGAAATGTTCTAGGTCAAGACACAATCAGCTGACGAGCGCGTCGACCATTTGCACTGCGTGTTTTGGACGTGCGGATATCCCGCAATTTTTTGAATCGTCCAGTAAGAATGGCGCATTAACGATTTTGGGCGTTTTTACAATTGTATCTGTAGAATCAACAAACTATAGAGTTAATTTTACTTTATCCAAATGTCACGCTGACAGATACTAACAATTAACTAAGTGGATATATGTTTACATCGGTTCCATTTCACATGCACAGCAGACGTATTGTCAAGTTTTCTGTCTCTTCTTCCAGTCATGTGAATGAGAGAGAGATAGAGAGAGAGAGAGAGAGAGGATATAGTTTAATATTGCATTTATTTGTACGAAATATTTTTTTTTGAAGAATTAAACAGGACAGCTCTCATAGTGACGTCTATTAAGATCGATAGTCTTAGATATACAGGCTGCGGCATTTATCCTGGACATCCAAAATATTATGGAAACGAAGATTTGGAGAAAAAAATGTTTTTGAGATGAAGGGGCTAATGTAACAGGCATAGATATTTTTAATTCTAAGTAGGTTTTCAAGGTCATTTCAAGGTCAACTTGTTATTTTTAAATAGAAATCTGTAATTTTTATCAAACGAATCTTCGAATCAGAGTTAATAACTTTTTTTCTATAGCACATGTTAAAGTATGCTTTTATCAACTCGAAATAGTAGATCAACTGTCATTTCACACGTAAGAGTAGATAAAGTAATACTTTAACAGCAAGGGTAGATAAAGTACTTTAATTTTTGACATTTTACAGCCGCAGACGCCTCTTCTTCTACGTCTACAGGCAGGATTTCTTCATTTTCACACATGATTCTATTAGCGCAAAACTTCTGGTGCGAACTGTTGACAATAAATTGTTTTTTTTTTATAAATGTCAGGGTGGCCAGAGCCCGCTCTAGTCTTTTCGTCGCGTCGCGTCGCCCCGGACAAAAAGAGAAATGTCATATGCATTTCGCCTACTTTTGCGGAAAAAATAATTAAAATTAATTATGACGTTTCTAATAAAAAATATTTTGCCTCTGCCTTTAAAATCTCTATAGAAAAAAATAAAATTTTACACACGACGATAAAATATCATTATCGACTCGCGAAATTAATCCACTCGTGAATTAACATTTCCATATATTATTTTATCGTCCTGTATAAAAAATAACTATTATCTAAAACATTTTTCTCTTCAGAGGTAACTTTTTCTAAATTTATTTTTTTTACTTTTTCTAATATTAGTTTTTCGTTATGAAAAAAATAGTGGTATCTCTCACCGACTAGAAGTAGGCCACAACTTTCTAGCCACGGATTTTGACACATCCACCATAATCCGAATTATGACCAATCTCAACAAAATAAGAATCCCGCATATAATTTAAAAACAATCGTATCGTATCAAAGGATATCCAATAAATATTTTATAATTATTTGTTTGTAATTTTAATAAAAATTGGCGGTGAATTAAATTTTTGAGATCAGTAGGGGATCCGCGTGGTACAAAAAATTCCTAAATGGCGTTTGGCGGTAGTTGTACTTGACTTTATTATACATATATGTCAAGAAACACCTAATAAACAATTTAAAATAATTTATTTGGAATGGTCTTCATAAATTGCCAGGGAAATAATTTTTGAAATCAGCCACAGATTTTATTTAAAAATTAAATTTTGCAAAAAGTAAGCAACGGAAAAAAAGTTATTTGTTTTAATCCGCAGATTTTGACGCCCTAATAAAAATTATAGGTTTCTAATTAAAAATCAAAAGTTGACCTTGTAATGACCTTGAAAAACCTACTTATAATTGATGACATATATGCCTGCTGCATTAGCCCCTTCATGTTAAACACATTTTATTCGAAATATTTTTTCCTCGGAATCTTCGTTTCCATAATATTTCAGGTGTCCGCACCCTGTATATGTATATTATTAAATTTTATAAAAGGTGGAAGCTATACTAGAATGTGGGTATGGAACGCAACGTCCGAGCCATTTTTCGACAGCTAAATACGAGAACGACGTTCTTCGCCCCACGACCTTACAAGAAGGGGTGAGTGTGAAAAGCTATTTCCAAACAATGTAATCACCGTAGATTTGGCATGCATGGATTTCTGTTATATCTTGTTAACCCTTCTAGTATTATTCGATTCATTACAGAAAATTGCATTTTATATAAAAGCCCGCTTTGAAGATGATATAATATTGATGATTGGCCATTGGATAAGTTTCCAATAATAATAAATGTGTTCTGTGTGCGTTAAAGTTCCTGAACTAATGCGAAGTGTCCTGGGTTAGAATTCTTACGATTATCCCGTTAATTATGAAGTATAAATTCCCCATCATATTCCCAACCCAAATCCCATCAAATATCCTTCATTAAACAAGGGGGATGCAGAGTGATCTAAACGTGCTAACTGGACAAAATTAAATTTCACATGAATAAACACAAAATGGTTGATCGTATCCTCAAATAACCTCCTACCCTTTAACATCTTTATTAATTAATTTTCGTTTCTGTATACAGTTTGTCTTCTTAAGTTGGTAGCATATGGAAAACTTTTTTATTATTAGTTTTATGAAAAAAGTTATTCTTCATAAAAAGTTCTACATGGTACAAAACCTAAAATGGAACCATCAGATGTCATTTTTTAGTCATATACGGAGTTTGTCTGAAAATATACATTTTACCCAAGAGTAAAGTATCTTTATTTTTGACAATATCAAAAACTGTTGTGTTATTTAGGATTTAAAACTAGGTTCAAATATACAATTTAAAAAAAAAAATAGAAAATTATATTTTCAGCAATAGGTGGACACTATTGTTAAAAATATAATTTTCAATTTTTTTTTCTCATTCTCTACAATGCTACATGCACAATGCAATTGATTTTTTTATCTCGCGCCGATCCGTGGCAGATTTCAAAAATTATATACGTTGCGATTCATGAAGACTACTGTAAATAAATTATCTTTAATTGTTTATTAGGTGTTGCTTTACACATCTATACAAGAAAGTCACATAAAACTAGCGCCAAACGCCACCTAGGATTTGTTTTTTTTCGTGCATATCCGTGGCTGACTTAATTAGTTCGACGTTTTCAGAAATGTATAAAGATTCAAGGGCATCATTTTCAACACCTCTTAAATTGATCTTTTTGTATTTGTGTTTAAGTTTGAAGTATTATTGTTTAAATAACTACTGTTTTGCTTTGAAAAATTAAATATAACAAAAAGTAAGCGCCGAAGAGATAAATATCTTAGATAAAAGTTATTTCCTCTAATTCGTAGATTCATCTGCCTTAATAAAAATTACAGGTTTCCATTTAAAAATAATAAGTTGACCTGGAAATGGTCGTGAAGACCGTCTTAGAATTAAAAATAAATATGCTTGCTAGATTAGCCCTTTCTGGGCAAATACATTTTATTTGAAACACTTTCTCCTCCGAATCTTCGTTTCTACAATATTTCCGGTGTCCAGGATGCCGCACCCTGTATATTAGACCCATTCAAAATTTCTGTTGGGGATATGTACCATGACCTAAAAGAATAGTTAGTGGAGATGGGCAAAACTGCTACTTTTGAATCACCTGTGATTTTAAACTGTGACTATGATCACAAAAACATCGCAGAAAAAATATAATAAACGCAGGAAAAATTACATCAAAAATCATCCTCAATGGCTAAAATATCGCTTATTCAAAATCAATTTGGTTTTTGTAAATTTTGCAATTTTCGATAGAGATGTGGATTTTTGAATGTTTTTGTTTTAATTTTTTGAGCACCTGAACAAAAACTTCGCAGAAAAGAATATAGAAAACGCAGGAAAAATTCCATAAAAAAACATCCTCAATGGCCGAAGTATCGCTCATTCAAAATCAATTTGGTTTTTGTAAATTCAACAATTTCCAGTAGAAATATGGATTTTTGAAAATTTTTGTTTTAATTTTTTGAGCACCGGAAGAAAAACATTGCAGAAAAAAATATAAAAAAACGCAGGAAAAATTCCATAAAAAATTATCCTCAATGGTCGGGGTATCGCTTATTCAAAATCAATTTGTTTTTTGTAAATTCAATAATTTTCAGTAGAAATATGGATTTTTGAAAATTTTTGTTTTAATTTTTTGAGCACCTGAACAAAAACATCGCAGAAAAAAATATAAAAAACGTTGGAAAAATTCCACAAAAAATCATCCTCAATGGCCGAAGTATCGCTTATTCAAAACCAATTTGGTTTTTGTAAATTCAACAATTTTCAATAGAGATATGGATTTTTGAAAATTTTTGTTTTAATTTTTTGGGCATTTTAACGAAAATATCGCAGAAGAAAATATAAAACATGCCGGCAAAATTCCATAAAAAAATTTCCTCACTGGCCGAAGTATCGCTTATTCAAATCAATTTGGTTTTTGTAAATTCAAAAATTTTCAATAAAGATATGGATTTTTGAAATTTTTTGTTTTAATTTTTTAAGCAGCTGAACAAAAACTTTTTTTTTTTTTAAGGAAAGATGATTGACAGGAGTTCGGGTTAGGGAATCGAGGATGATGGGGACTTGGCTTAGCCAGCTAGGGCATTCAGCCACAACCGAAATATAGTAATAATTCATATTTAAATGAAATGGGGACAAACACTAGACACCCAGGGACCCGTACGGCCATTTTCCGTGTTGAAAAAGTGACCGTCCGGACGGGACTCGAACCCGCACCAACGGGGTCCAGAGGCCGGACCTCTACCCACTAGACCACCGCGGCCCCCGAACAAAAACTTCGCAGAAAAAAAAAATATAGAAAACGCAGGAAAAATTCCATAAAAAACATCCTCAATGGCTGAAGTATCGCTCATTCAAAATAAATTTGGTTTTTATAAATTCAACAATTTTCAATAGAAATATGGATTTTTGAAAATTTTTGTTTTAATTTTTTGAGCACCTGAACAAAAACTTCGCAGAAAAAAAAATATAGAAAACGCAGGAAAAATTCCATAAGAAACATCCTCAATGGCCGAAGTATCGCTCATTCGAAATCAATTTGGTTTTTGTAAATTCAACAATTTTCAATAAAAATATGGATTTTTGAAAAAAAATTTTGTTCTAATTTTTTAAGCACCTGAACAAAAACATCGCAGAAAAAAATATAAAAAAGCAGGAAAAATTCCATAAAAAATCACCCTTAATGGCCGAAGTATCGCTTATTCAAAACCAATGTGATTTTTGTAAATTCAACAATTTTCAATAGAGATATGGATTTTTAAAAATTTTTGTTTTAATTTTTTGAGCACTTTAACGAAAACATCGCAGAAGAAAATATAACATGCAGGCAAAATTCTATAAAAAATTATCCTCAATAGCCGAAGTACCGCTTATTCAAAATTAATTTGGTTTTTGTAAATTCAACAATTTTTAATGAAGATATGGATTTTTCAAAATTTTTGTTTTAATTTTTTGAGCACCTAAACAAAAACATCATAAAAAAATATAAGAAACGCAGGAAAAATTCCATAAAAAATCATCCTCATTGGTCGAAGTATCGCTTGTTCGAAATTAATTTGGTTTTTGTAAATTCAACAATTTTCAGTAGAGATATAGATTTTTTTTAATTTTAATTTTAATTTTTTGAGCACTTTAACAAAAACAGCGCAGGAAAAAATATAAAAAAACGTGGGAAAATTCCTCAAAAAATCATCCTCAATGGTCGAAGTATCGCTTATTCAAAACCAATTTGGTTTTTGTAAATTCAACAATTTTCAATAGAGATATGGATTTAAGGAGAAGCATTTGGAGATTTTCCAAGTTTGGTGAAGTTTTCATTTTTCAGTTCATTAAGTTTTCAATTAGTTTCGTGGTATTAATTCAAAATGTATGTTTAGATATTCGCTCGGAATCTTAAATAAAAATGAATTTTTAGTCATTTTGGGTTTACCATTTGTAGCAATTGTTTTTATATATTTGTTTTTTGGTTGTTGAAAATCGTAATTTGAACATGAGCGTAAGAGTAAACAGTAGTGAATATTAACTAATATTTAGAAATGCTATTCTCTATTGCCTTCTTACAATCACGTTTTAAATAACAGATGCAGTTTAAGTAGCAATCACTGTTTAGGTAACAGTTGTGATTTTTTTAAGGAGGAGCAGTCACAGTTTAAATAGCAGTGAT
This sequence comes from Ocypus olens, assembly GCA_910593695.2. Taxonomy (NCBI): domain Eukaryota; kingdom Metazoa; phylum Arthropoda; class Insecta; order Coleoptera; family Staphylinidae; genus Ocypus; species Ocypus olens. Next base: position 7,157,150 of record OU343054.1, on the reverse strand, counting down.
TTGAAGTAGCTGTGATTTGAAGTAGCAGTGATTTTAAGTAGCGGTAATTTTAAGTATTAGTGATTTTAAGTAGCAGTGAAATTCGCCTATTAGTAACAGTAACGACCTGTGATTTTTCAATACTTGTGAAAAATCACAGGTACGTGAAATATCGTCCATCCCTAATAGCTAGTATCTCCCATTTCTTTGTCTTCAAATTTTGTTTTCAATATCCAATTGTCAAATATCACGTAAATACAGCGTTTGGGTAACTTGCTATATTATAAAAAGTGTAATCGTTGGTAAATGAATATATTGTTTTCTTAACTGTGCATATTGTATCCGTATTCCAGTTGCATTCAATTAGTGAGTTATGAGAAATTGCTCTACTGGTTTATTCCTAACCTTTAAACTATCAAGTAGAACTTTATCGATTGACATTCCGTCCGAATAAGTTATCCTCATGGTAAGTGGGTTTACCAGACAGATTTACTTTACCAGAGAGTAAATATACACTTATTCGCACTATTCTAACAAGTAAGACTAACAGACAGTTTATCTGGAGGTGAATATACCTGCCAATAATCTGCAGAGTTAGTTTTTACTTCTATTTAGCAAGATGATATAAACATATTGACATGTATTTGAAGGTAAATATACAATAATTTGTATTTGTTGAATTTGGTTCTCGTTTATCACGTGGTGAAACATTTTTAATATTACTGGTTGTTGAAATTAGGCACTTGGTAGGTTTCACAAATTTGTGAAACCTACCAAGTGCCTAATTTCAACAACCAGTAACAATAATTTGTGTTATTAAACATCCAATAACAATGATCTTTATTTAAACCGAATGATGTGAAAATATTTACGTTTCAGAGATCACCCACCTAGAAACCCCTGGTGAAATTTTCAGTGTATTCCGGAGGGTTTAGTTTTTGTCCCTGTGGCGGCGGCGGAGGATGGCGGGACCGGCGAGGGTGGGCGATGGCGGCGAGGGCGGCTTCATGTGGTCATGTGTCCAAAGGGTATTGTGTAGAAGGGGGACCCTTCCGTCCTTCCGTCCTTTCGTCCTTCCCGCAAGACTTGGGTTGAGTCGTCGGTTAGTTCTTAGTCCTCCTCCGCTTTCCGCCTCTCCTTTCGTATTTACACAAAAACTTAGGGCCGCATTATATTAACTTGGAAATGGAAACCGAGTATCACAACAATCTAAAACACAGAAACAAAATACGATATGAGATTATTCTATGATTACATTAACACGTACAATTTAGAGGTAGACGGGAATAGATAACAACATGTGGGAGTGTATATTTGCTTAAGAAAATATTTATTTTGTGGAATACAGTTATGTTGTTAATTCAAAAGTATTATTTTTTCAAATGTAGGAATAATCATATTAAGTAAACTGTAAACAGTCTCTACTTTTTGAATATTTCTATTGGGGTACTACCAAAGTTAAAATTTATTCATAGATAAATGTGTAATTTTTAATTGAGGAGTTGAACTGCAAAACTCAACTAAGCTTATTTTGGGCCAAAATGAGCTTTGTATCGATTCTTACTGTCCAAACATAGATCAATCCGAATATGTGTGAATTACCTTTCAAAACGCAACAAATCATGTTTAAAAATGCGGCTAAACATTCATTTTTTTTAAGCTACAAATAGACTTCCTGAACGTTTTTCGCGGTTTCTGAACAAATTATAAAAATGGATCTGTTGAGTTTTGCAGTTGAACTCCTCAATTATCTGTACTTAACTTACTATTCAATGAACTAAAGGAAACATTAATTTAAGGGATATATCACTAATTACCTTGGTGACGTGCCTATCATGTTACTATCTGAGATTTAATGATAATACGGTTTTTATTGTTATTTTCCATATTTATTGATTTTTTTCAAAAAGAAGTAAGATTTTCTTTACAAACTGTTTATTTGGGAAATCTCTACAATGTAATTGTGACTTTGATAGTTATAGAAAATTCAGATAGTTTAGGAGAAACATTTATTAACAAAAAAAAGGTCCACTTCTTTGTTTGGTGTAATATTTGTTGGTGTTAACATTCAATATTGTTTCCCCATCAGAACACCTACAGACCGGTTTCTACCTTTCAGGTCTTATCAGTGTAGTTAGTTGCTGATGGGGAAACGTAATATTTACATTCTAATATTAATTTCCATTTCCCCATCAGCAACTAACTACTCTGATGAGACCTGAAAGGACGAAATCGGTCTGTAGGTGTTCTGATGGGGAAACAATATTTAATGTTTACATTATTATTGTTATATTTGCCGCCGTTGAAATTCCCATATCTGTCGGTGATTGGGTTCAGTACAACATTTAGGCAATAGATTGCGCCACTTTGGCGTTTCTACCCTTATTTGTGTGTCTTTCAAACATTTTTTATAGTTAAAATATGGAGAAAAAAAAAACAAGAAACGGTTAAATACCCACATTAGGCTGTAGAAATTTTACTAAAAGCTTTCCAGGTTTTCAGATTGTAAAATATACTTATGTTCAAAGTTTCATTTCAATTCCAGTATTAGTTTTTGAGATTCAGCGCAGACAGCCAGACACAAAGATTCATACAGATTGGCAGACACACAGACACACAGACATACAGACACATTGAAAAAAATTTTCGCAAAAATTGTCAGGTTCGTCTTTAAAGACCTCAATTTGCATATTTTCGGTCCAATTTTTTTTTCATGTAATTTTCACGATCACAATACATTCCCCTACTTGTGCGGAAAAAGTAAAAATGGTGATGTGGCCATTATATTACTTTCTCCGATTATTTGATGGTATAATAATTATTTATTTTTATAGATTCATTCATTATTTTCAATTTAAATCATATTTTAAATCGAGCGTTTCACATGATCGAATGGCAATGACGTTCGAAACGTTAAAATTATGGAAGGTAAAAATGACAAATAATGTTTCAAATTCTAATAATCTTTACCTTAGATTTATTGAAAAACTAAAAAATTATTATAAAAAAATTTCTAAAAATAGTCCTGATTAGAAAGTCCTAAAAAACTAATAAAAGTCCTGAACAAGAAAGTCTTAAAAAAAGTCCCGATAAAAAAGTCCTGAAAAAAGAGTACTGGCAAAAAAATGGTCATTCAAAAAGACCAGAAATAAAGTCCTGAAAGAAAGTCCTGAAAAAAAGTTTTGTCAAAAATGTCCTGAAAAAAGTCATGGAGAAACAGTTTTGGAAGTCTTAAAAGAAGAGTCCTGTTAAAAAGTTGTGAAAAAGAGTCGTGAAAAATGAAGTCTTCATATAAAACACCAGAAATAAATGTCCCTAAAAAATCCTGAAATAAGTCCGAAAAAGAGACCTAAAAAAGTCCCGAAGGAAAGTCCTAAAATAAGTCCTGGAGAAAGTCTTGAAAAAAGTCCCGAAAAAGAGTCCTGAAAAAATATTCTGTAATAACAGTCTTCAAAAAGATATATGAAAATAACATCGTAGAAAAATCCTAAAGAAAAACATTTCTGAAAAAACCGTGTAAAAGCATTCAAAAAGACCTGAGAAAGTTCTGAAGAAATTGTCCTGAAAAAAATCCCAAAAAAATGTTCTGAAATATTGTACTGAAAAAAGTAATGTAGGCTTGAAAAAAAATCCTGATAAAATAATTCTGAAAAATGGAGATATGGCCATCATGTTACTTTCTCCGATGGTACCATCATTAATATTTACGCTTTTATGGTTTATTTTCAATTGAAATCATATTTTAAATGTACATCGAGCGTTGTGTAAATTCGGATGAAACTGACGTTTAAAACGTCAAAATTATGAAAGAAGGAAAAATTATACTTCAAATTCAAAAACTCAGTTTACTCAAAAACTAAAGGGATTAAAAAAAACGTATTCTTTATAAGTTAATTTTAGCATTCTCTAGAATTATTATTAACATAAATTTGCTGTAAATATCGTTTTATAATTATAAACCAGAAATTTAAAAAAAATAATAAATTTTTTTCTCGAATAAAAATGATTTTATGAAAAATGTTTTCAAGCAAAAGATCTTCATTTCTTTATTGTCTTCAATGGTTGTTTAAATGTTTTTGTGATATTTTTCATATTTAAGAAAATATTGACAAAAAACAAAAAACAGTTAAGGTAAACACCCACTTCTGGTGTACGAAATTTTACCAAAAGCTTTTCAGTTCTTCGGATTATCAAATAAGACGTATGTTTAAAGTTTCATATCAATTGCTCTATTAGTTTTTGAGATACAGCGCGCACAGACACACACAGACACACACACAGACACATTTTTTTTTTGAAATTGTTGAAATGGCATCTAGAGACCCCAAAACGGGTATTTCCGTAAAAAAAAATTGAAAAAAAATCACGATCACGTACTTCGTAATGGAGAAAGTAAAAATGTCCTGAAATATAGTACTGAAAAAGTAAAGTAGGCTTGAAAAAAAATTCCCGATCAAATTATTCTGAAAAATGTAATGAAGAAAATTCTAAAAACAAGCCCTGAACAAGAGATTCTTAACAATATTTCAAAATAGTCCTGGAGGAACAGTCCTGGAAATAAAGTCGCAAAAAAAGAGTACTGATAAAAGCCGTGAAAAAAAGTCCTGAAAAATAGTCTTCATACAAAATACCAGAAATAAATGTCCAGAAAAAGATTCCTAAAAAGTCTTTAAACAAAGTCCTAAAATAGGTCCTGAAGAAAGTTCAGAAAAGGAGTCCTGATGATATATCATAAAAAATTGACCTTCAAAAATTGCCCTGAAAATAAACAAAAAAATTTCTGAAAAAAACCCATTGTAAAAAGTCCTTAAAAATAAATCCCAAAGTCTTGAAAAAAGTCCTGCAAAAAGGCCTAAAATAAGTCCTTGACAAATTTCCTGAAATAAAAAGTTTTGAAAATAGTCTTGAGAAAAAAAATGGTGAAGTGGCCATCATGTTACTTTCTCCGACTTGATGGTTTCATTTATATTTTCGCTTTCATGGTTTATTTTCAATTGAAATCATATTTTAAATGTACATCGAGCGTTTTGTAGACTCGTATGCAACTGACGTTTAAAACGTCAAAATTATGAAAGACGGAAACATTATACTTCAAATCCTAATAGCCAGTTTACTCAAAAACTAAAGAGATTTCGAAAAAAACTTATTCTTTAGAAGTGGTTCATTTTGGCATTCTCTACAATTATTATTCACATATGTTTGCTGCAACTATTATCGTTTCATAATTATAAACCAAAAATTAAAAAAATAATAATAAATAATTTTTTTCTCGAATAGCAATGATTTTATGAAAAATATTTTTATATTTTTGTGACATTTTTCATATTTAAGAAAATATTGGCAAAAAACAAAAAACAGTTTAGATAAACACCCACTTTCGGTGTACGAAATTTTACCAAAAGCTTTTCAGTTCTTCGGATTATCAAATAATAATAATTTTTTTCCAGAAATTGTTGAAATGGTATCTAGGGACCACAAAACGGATATTTCCGTAAAAAAAAATTTGAAAAAAATCACGATCACAAAACTTTCTCGTACTTCGTAACGGAGAAAGTAAAAATGCTAAAAATATCTGAAAGAGTTGTTAAAAAGGTCCAAAAAAGGTCATGAAAAGAAGAATTCTAAAGAATGTCATTAAGAAAACTCCCGAAAATAAGTCATCAACAAAGAGTTCTTTTGAAAGTCCCGAAAACGTCCCGAGAAAAAATTCTGTTAGTAAAATTTTGAAAAGAAATCCTTAAAATAAAGGTCCTGAAAGAAAGAAGTTTTATTTTATTTATTATTAGAGAAATAATGGATATATTACAATCTCTATAGTAGATTCGGGAATGGTTTTATTAGTAATTTAAGTTTTATCTTATTTATTACATTAGCTTAGATACCTATAATAATATATTAATTTTATTAAGTATGCATATGTGTAAATGTGTTTACGGGTGTATGTAGTCATCCTATTATATATTATATCTTTGTCCTCTTTTAATATGTACATGACATGTGTAAACCGTATGGTCCTAGCATGAATAAATTACTTTACTTACTTTACTTTAAAAAAAAAAGTCCTAAAAATAAGTCGAAAAAAATTCTTAAAAAGTCCTGAAGAAGAATCTTCGAAGAAAGGTCTTTTAAAAAAAAACCCTTAAAAAAGAAAACATTGTTCTGAAGTCCCAAAAAGGCGAAACGAACAAAAAACTGTTAAGATAAATATTCGGAGATACGAAATTTTACCAAAAGCTTTTCAGTTCCTTGGATTCTCAAATAACACGTATGTTCAAAGTTTCATATCAATTTCTCTATAAGTTTTTGAGATACAGCGCGCACAGACAGACTGTTCTGTAGAGAAAAATGATGTGACGTTTAAAACGTCAAAATTATGAAAGTTGAAAATGACCGAAAATTATATTTCAAATTCCAATAGTCAGTTACCTCAAAAATCAAACGGATAAGAAAACTTCTTTGTGGGTTGTTCATTTTTGCATTCTCTACAAATATTATTAACATAAATTTTCAGTAACTATTATCGCTTCATAATTATAAACCAAAAAATAAAAAAAACTTAATAATTTTTTTTTAATAATAATGATTTTATAAAAAATATTATCAAACAAAAGATTTTTATTTCTTCGATAATATCAATATCTGTTTATATGTTTTTGTGATATTTTTCGTATTTAAGAAAATATTGTGAAAAAACAAAAAACAGTTAAGGTAAACACCCACTTCTGGTGTACAAAATTTTACCAAAAGCTTTTCAGTTCTTCGGAGACTTATGTTCAAAGTTTTATATTAATTGCTGTAGTAGTTTTTGAGATACAGCGCGCACAGACACACACACACACACACACACACACACAGACACACATACACACAGACACACACAGACACAATTTTCTTTTCTTCAGAAATTGTTGGAATGGCATCTAGAGACCCCAAAACGGATATTTCCGTAAAAAAAAAAATTTGAAAATTTTTTCACGATCACAATACTTTCTCGTACTTCGTAACGGAGAAAGTAAAAATATATTTTTAATATAAGTCACGTGAAGTTGATGTAATGAATTGTTAAATAATGTAAAATTCCCGAGCACCTATTAACTTTCAGAAACGTTTATCCTTAGGTTTTACTAATGAATCTGAAAATGCAAGATTGGAAACCCATTTGTACTATCTATTTTATTTGTTTTTTTTTTTGGCCTCGGAAACGTAGTTGGCCAGCTCAAGGCGGCTACTATTTATATATACAAATTTTGGGTGAATAAATGAACAAATGAATAATGTCAGACGTATACAACAACCATGGACCCGAGCGAATACTTCTCGATCCCCGAAAAATCTTTCGGCCGGGCTGGGATTCGAACCCACACAGCACGCGGTGCAACCGGCACAAGCGCTCGCCTGTACCCACTACACCAACGGGCCGCCCTTATCTAACTATTGTTAATATAATTTTAATGTTGTAATTTCATAATTATAGACAAATCAAAATTTCCCAATTATTTTATTAAAATCATTGGTTAAAAACCAAAACATTCACTCTCATGGACAAATTAATAACGAAACGTAAAGACCCAATCAAAATTTAAATACCCACCAATGGCACCTTATGAATTTCTCAAAACCCTAAAAAACGGATCGGACTAAACACTTCATCCCAAGACGAAAGTACAAGCCCCTTTCCAACCTTTTTACTTTCTCCGTTAATGTACGAGAAAGTACATTTTAATGCCTTTATGGTGGATCGAGTCGACAAAATTGTTCCAACTCCGTAGACATCGTCAAAGTTGAACATGGTTTCCAGAAAAAACTTTTTTTTTCACAGGGGTGCTAGAGGAGGCGGAAGGGGTTACGTTTAGTTTCATATGCATGACTTTAAAGAAGACACTTCAAAGTTTTTTTTCCTTCAGTATATTTAAAAGTGTTATTGTGTATTAATTTATTTCTATTCATAATCATTTGTATAATTTCCATTATATTTAACCATCGACAACAACTGGGGAAGGTTTAGACCTACATTAGTCTCACATCGTCACAGTACGGTCGTCGTTGAGAAACGGAATTTGACTATGTCGTTATAAACCAGTCAAGTAACCGTTAGGATAGAAAAACAATTAAGGCGACATCTATACAGGGGACATTTATATCTATATAAAAAACATTTAAGAACGTTGTAATATTTTCGATGATAGATGTCGCCCTAATTGTTTTTCTGTCCTAATGGTTACTTGACTGGTTTATAGGGGCAATCTGAAGTCTTTATTTGATTTTGATGATGATTTGGTATGTTTTAAATTCATTAATGATGTGTTTAAAAAAAATTAAGAAATATTCATGTCACATCAATGAGAATTGATACAATCTGAACATTTCACAGTAAAAAAATCGCGGTTTTGATTAACAAAAATAAATGATGAGGTATTGGGCGTGTTTTTGATTCTTAAAATGTAAATCATTTATTTTATTTTAAAAGATATTAAGAAATATTCATAATGAGTTAAAGAAAATTGCCAAAATCGTTCAAATTCAAAGGCAACAAATTTGCGTTTACGATATTTAAAAATTGCCGAGACGTTAAAAGCATTTCTTGATTAATATATATGCTAAAATGTGGAAAATTCAATGTGTTCTAAGAAAGCATAAAAAATATTCATGCCAAGTACGAAAATTGACAAAACCTGAAATTTTTCAAGACCAATATCAACAAAATAGCGTTTTTGATTTTGAAAAATTGCTTAACTTCCGAACGCGTTATTTGATTTTAAACATTTAAATGTCAAAATATAACGAATTTAGTGTGCTTGAAAAAAGTATTGGGAAATATTCATATCCAATCAATGAAAATTGCTAAAATTCGGTTTTTCAAAGTTGAAAGAAAAAAAATAGTGTTTTGGATTTTTTAAATTGCCGCATGTTTTGTTTATGATATATTATATGTTAAAAAGTAGAGAATTGAAATATGATTTTAAATGTACTCAAAATTGATTGTAGATTATTTCCCACAAAAAATCTCAATAGACGCATTTTCGCATTTTCCAGAGCGGATAGAATAATATAAATAAATCATTTCCATAAAGTGGAAAATTTCGAAATTAACTTAGAATTGATAGTCCATTAATTTGCAACAAACATATGAAAACACCCCTTAATGAATTTTCGAATTAATCGCACTAGAATATTTTATTTATTTTTTGATATTCACGCATTTCCCCGAACAGATAAAACAATATTACAACAATTGCTACAAACTGGAAAACTTCGAAATTTACTTAACATTTATTATCTAGAATTTCCCATAAAACATCTCAAAACACCTCTTTATTAATTTCTGAATTAATCACACTTAGACTGCGGTTAGACATTCACAATTCTCAAATTTCCTCAAGCGGCTTGAAAAATATAAAAATAATTGTTAAAATGTCTCAAAATGAATTGTCGATCTCAACATCCATTCACTAATTTTCGAATTAGTCGCATCTAAACTGCGATTTGTCATTCTTAATTTCCAAAAATTTCCCAAGCCGATAAAAATGAATATAAAAACAATTGACACAAACTAGAATATTTCAAAATTTACTCAGAATTGATTGATGATTATTTCCTACAAAAAGAAAATCTCAAAAAATCCCAGTACTAATTTTCGAATTAGTCGTACTAAAACTGAGCTTTGACATACTCAATTCGTGCTTTTCTCCAAGCGGATAAAAAAATATAAAAGCGAGTGGCACAATCTGAAAAATTTCGAAATTTACTAACAATTGATTGTTAATTATTTCCCACAACGAATATGAAAACACTCTTTCACCAATTTCCAAATTACTCGCACTCGAACAGCGCTTTTACGTTCTTAATTCGCACATTTCCACGTGAGAATAATAAAATATAAAAACAATTATCACAAACCAAACTGGAAAATTTCGAAATTTACTCAGAATTGATTCCTGATTATTTCTCATAAAAAAAAAAACATCTCTTCACTAATTTTTGAATTATTCGCATTTAAACTGCGCTTATACATTCGCAATTCTCTCTTTTCTCCGAGCGGACAAAAAAAAACAATTGCAACAAGCCGAAAGATTTCGAAACTTACTTAGAAGTGATTTTCGATTATTTCTCACAAAAAATAATAAAAAAAAACTATAAAAAATAATTGTCACTAGCTATAAAAAGTCGATATTTACTTAGAATTTAATGTTGATTAATTCTTATCAAAAATTTCAAAACATATCTTTAATTATCGCACTTAAACTCAGTGGCGGCTCGTGGATGTTCAGTGGCGGGGCAACGGAAGAAAATTTGACCGAAACTGCAACGAAATATTTGCTTCCTCTATAAGAGTAAGTAGTGCGGTACTTTGTCTTCGCCCTCCCTACGGAAGGAAATCCACGAGCCGCCGCTGCTTAAACTGCGCTTAGATATTTTCAATTCGAGCATTTTCCGCAGCCGATTAAAAATAATTAACAATTACCATAAGCTAGGAAATTTCGAAAAATACTTACAGTTGATAGTTCACTACTTCTAATTAAAAATCTCAAAACACCCTTCTACCGTTTTTTTTTAATTAATCGCACTTAATCTTTTCAAGTCGTCCATTTCCCCGAGAGGAAGAAAATATGAAAAAATATGAAAAAAATGCAAAAAACTAGAAAATTTCTAAATTTACTTAAAACTGATTGCCGATTATTTCTTAAAAAAAAAATTAAAACACCCCTTTACTAATTTTCGAATTAATCGAACTAAAACATTAGACTACTAGGAATTGAGATTTCAGTTGCATTTACGTAATCGCAATCATCTTTTTTTTTAAATGTATGCCTGCATTTAAATTTTATTTAAGTAATTGTTTTAATTCAGAATTGAAACGACTACACTATTCAATAGTTTTAGTTACATGTAAATATCCTAATTTACAATTTAAAGTAGATTTTACATACATCGAAATTCATAAACAAATTGGAAGCATAATCTCGTAAGTAATTAGCAGGAGAATCATAGCAGGAATATCCCAGCTCTCAACCAACTCTGTATTATTGGACTATAGATCTCGCTAATAGTTCGCTTCCAGTTAAGCTATAGGAACACAGATGGTGCCAGAAAACGGAGGGGAAGTTAGTCTAGACGCGAACCCTCACTGGCACGCCAGACAGGGGTTGGATTACCCCTACCTGTCCACCTATTATTCTATTATTCAGGCATTTACCTGAACCGAAGAGTACATAAGGGATGATTTTTGTTATGTACTAGCAGGGGTGGTTACTCCGATTCATTCGCGTTAGAGATTTAACTATGTCTGCTGTTTAAAAGCAAAGTTTTATTCGATTCAAAATTGTACTATATAGATTGTGTAGTAGTTAGTGTAACTAAGTATGCTTCCAGTTATCTACATAGTATACATATTGTTGCTGCTGTGTGTATACGTATTGAGTCAGGTTTAGATTTTATTGGTGAATTTGAATTTTTTATTGCATTGTATACAATGCATCGCTTTAATTTGTTCCAATTAAACAATGTTAACAATAATAGTAACAAATCATTTTATTTTTTACTTGATATACATTTACTTCAATACATTTTATTAACCTAAACAGTAATTAAAATATTATTACAATAAAAAAATACGAACTTTTCGTAATCTATTTCAAATCAAGTCAAATCAAATCAATTTATTGCACTCTAACCATATTTAAATATACATGTAACAATAACATACATGATACTGTGGATGTGTCCGTCAACTTAGAGCTAGATAAATAATATAATTTGACTCTTACAAAGACCAATTAATAAATAAATAATTTATTTTAGATTTTGCATTTTTTCATTATAAAATTAAACTAAAATCAAGTAAAAGAATTTTACTTCAATATAAATATAAATTTTCATAAATTACTTATCTACATAACAACTCGATATATCAATTTAAAAATATATTTCTCGTGCACGGACATCCTCATAAATAAATTTATTTAAAGTAACTATTCTAACTACTTATAAAAAATGTTTTTAATATAAATATTCAAAACTTTTGGCTAACTACGCCAATGATTAGTTTTTGCATGCGGGACTACTCAAGAATTATGAATATATTTGATTAACTAATACAAAAGACCGGTTTTAGTAAACACTATTACTAGTAAGTGTACTTGTTAGAACGATTACATTAAATATTTGGATTAGTTTAATATTATTACCTTAATAAATTTTAAAATGTTCGTTCATTTATTTACGAATACAGTTGTTCCATATAGGTAAGTACATTTTCATATTTTATCATATTTTTGGCAGAAAAGATATTATAATAGTACAGTAAAAATATTAATTAATTATAGCTAAATTCCAAGGTCATTTGTACTTTGGTGTAGTTATAATTCATTAAACTTTAAAATAATTAAACTTGTGCAATAATTACGGGAATTGAATCTCATTTAATGTGCTCACTATCAATTATGTCACTAAATCAGTTTAATATAATTTAAAACGAAATCATATATTTGCATCAATCTGTGATTTATATACAAGTTTTGGTTAACTCTGACTATAACTAAATGATCGATTTTAACAACTACTTCCCTGGCTCAAAGTTAATTTATATTATAGTCTCTAACCAAGATTGACGAATAATTAATTATCTTGGAAATCAAAATTCATTCATAAAATTTAAAAATAAAACTTTATAATACTTTCAAATATTCAATTATGCCTTCTTTCACATTGCGGCTTCTTCGGGAGAAGAAATGATAATAACAATTTCTTCGCCTGAATCATTATATATTTGAAAGTTTTAGCGAGTTTAAAGATGGCTTAGGCTTACGAAAAGTTTTGTTCTGGTGTGGTATTTTGGATAACACTATTTTATTTGCTTGTATCTTTTACTTACTAGTATTTATTCTATACACTTGTGTAGTATATTATTGACAAATCTTAAAGTGTTAGTTTTAGGCATTTATTCATTTAATGTAAAGTGGTCTCCGTAAATGAAGAATAATAATAACATACATTTAAAAGTCAGGATTCTTTTCAATAAAATGCACTTTGTTGATATCACAATAGACGTTTTTTTTTAAATTTATAATGACCCTATAAGAGTCGAAACCATAGTCGCAAAATAAAAAAAAATGTGTGTCATATCAACAAAGTGCATTTTATTGAAAAGTTCCTGAATCTAAAATCTATCACAAAGTCATGGCTTCCGCCATCAACCAGAAATTTTAAAATAAAACAAATTCAAGAACCTTTCCAATTATGTGCCACTAAATTAATTTCATAATCCAAATTAATTTTCTAACATATTGGTTATAATTCATTTTAAACAAATATCATCCACATCTATTCATTTTTGATTAATTAATTTCTCACTTAACCCGTGGTCTATTCATTTACTTTTTAGTACATTTGTCAAGAGACTCGTTCAGCACAAATTTTAAAATTTACTTGCAATAAGATTTGGTTACTATTGTAATAAAATAATTTGTTTACAAAACGGAAACAGAAAAAAATACTGTAAATAAAAAGTTTAACGTTTCTATTAAATGAATTATTTAATTAAAGTAACAGTTCCTTACTTGGAATAAAGTCAAGTGTACATAAATAAGAACACAAAATATGTTTTAATAATTAGTACGTTTTAATCTGTATTGTTTATAAATCAATTACAATTTGTTTTATAGATTTTAAACGTTTTACCTACCATAAATTAATTTAGATTTCATAGATAATTATAATAATATACCTAATTTAACTTTAAGATATAACATATTCGTAAATTTGTACAGTGTGTTTCAATGCAAAGTTAAATTCTTTAAGATTATACCATTTTATATCTTATTTAGAAATATTGTTCAAGCATTTGTAACAAAGTTAAATAAATAAATAAAAATAAATTATTATTAATAATAATGATATCCAATAAGTATTGCTTTAACATCGATTTGAAGAGTTATATTTTTTAAGTGACTGGGTAATTTATTAAAAAATCGTAGGGCGCACTATTTTGTCGATCTTTCGAAAAGAGTTAATCTGTGCATTGGATACATGTAGGCAGGGGTGGCTCGTCATATAGAGCGACGGAGCCATGGCATTACCTGTAGTTTCAAGCTCGCAAGAATTTTTAATTAACACTTTTTCGCCAGTTACTTTGGTCCAGGAAGACATATCGTTCTTTCTTTCTTCAAAAAAAGGAGGGAGGTAGGGTATATTGTATACCTGGCTATACCATCAACATGCTCCACAAACCGCCACTGGTTATAACTGTTCGTAGTTAAACATGCATTTTTTAATTGCGTTCAAAATTGAGCATTTTCTGAAATAAATACAAAATTGTAGAAATTGTTTAAAAATTCTGAAATAATTCTACACAACTCCCAAATTATTATATTTTAAGAATATAATCAACTTCTTAAATTTCAATAATGTTTTAATGAGTTATAACTGCTCGTTGTTAAACATGCATTTTTGAATTGCGTTCAAAATTGAGCATTTTCTAAAATAAATAAAAAATATTAAAAATTATTTAAAAATTCTGAAATAATTCTATACAACTCCTTAAATATTATACTTTAAGAATAAAGCAACTTTTTAAATTTCAATAATGTTTTAATGAGTTATTACTGCTCGTTGTTAAACATGCATTTTTTAATTGCGTTCAAAATTGAGAATTTTCTAAAATCAATAAAAAAATAGTAGAAATAGTTTATAAATTCTGAAATAATTCCATACAACTCCCAAAATATTATATTTTAAGAATTTAAATTCTTAAATTTCAATAATATTATAATGAGTTATAATATTAAAAATTATTTCAAAATTCTGAAATAATTCTATACAACTCTTTAATTAATATATTTTAAGAATATAAGCAACTTTTAAAATTCCAACATAGTTTTAATTAGTTATAACTGTTTGTTGTTAAACAGACATTTTTTAATTGCTTTCAAAATTGAGCATTTTCTAAAATAAATAAAAAATATTAAAAATTATTCAAAAATTCTGAAATAATTCTATACAACTCCTTATTTATTATATTTTAAGAATATAATCAACTTCTTAAATTTCAACAATGTTTTAATGAGTTATAACTGCTCGTTGTTAAATATGCATTTTTTAATTGCGTTCAAAATTGAGCATTTTTTCAATAAATAAAAAATAGTAGAAATTGTTTAAAAAGTCTGAAATAATTGTACACAACTCCAAAATTATTATATTTTAAGAATATAGTCAACTTCTTAAATTCCAATAATTTTTTAATAAGTTATAACTGTGTGTTGTTAAACGTGAATTTTTTAATTGCGTTCTAAATTGAACATTTTCTAAAATAAATAAAAAATATTAAAAATTATTTAAGAATTCCGAAATAATTCTATACAACTCCTTAATTATTATATTTTAAGAAAATATGCAACTTTTTTAAATTCCAATAATGTTTTAATGAGTTATAGCTGCTCGTTGTTAAACAAGCATTTTTTAATTGCTTTCAAAATTGAGCACTTTCTAAAATAAATAAAAAATATTAAAAATTATTTCAAAATTCTGAAATAATTCTATACAACTCTTTAATTAATATATTTTAAGAATATAAGCAACTTTTAAAATTCCAACATAGTTTCAATTAGTTATAACTGTTTGTTGTTAAACAGGCATTTTTTAATTGCTTTCAAAATTGAGCACTTTCTAAAATAAATAAAAAATATTAAAAATTATTTCAAAATTCTGAAATAATTCTATACAACTCTTTAATTAGTATATTTTAAGAATATAAGCAACTTCTTAAATTTCAATAATGTTTTAATGAGTTATAACTGCTCTCGTTGTTAAACATTCATTTTTTAATTGCGTTTAAAATTGAGCATTTTCTAAAATAAATACAAAATAGTAGAAATTGTTTAAAAATTCTGAAATAATTCTACACAACTCCTTAATTATTATATTTTAAGATTATAATTAACTTTTTAAATTCCAATAATTTTTTAATAAGTTATAACTGTTTGTTGTTAAACATGCATTTTTTAATTACGTTCAAAATTGAGCATTTTCTAAAATAAATAAAAAATATTAAAAATTATTTAAAAATTCTGAAATAATAATATATAACTCCTTAATTATTATATTTTAAGAATTTAATCAACTTCTTAATTCAACAATTTTTTTAATGGCTTATAACTGTTCGTTGTCGAACATGCATTTTTGAATTGCGTTCAAAATTGACCATTTTCTGAAATAAATAAAAAATAGTAGAAATTGTTTATAAATTCTGTAATAATTCCATACAACTTCCAAAATATTATGTTTTGAGAATGTAATCAACTTCTTAAATTCCAATAATTTTTAATGGGTTATAACTGTTCTTGGTTAAACGTGCATTTTTTAATTGCGTTCAAAATTGAGCATTTTCTAAAATAAATAAAAAATATTAAAAATTATTTAAAAATTCTGAAATAATTCTATACAACTCCTTAATTATTATATTTTAAGAATATAATCAACTTCTTAAATTTCAACAATATTTTAATGAGTTATAACTGCTCGTTGTTAAACAAGCATTTTTTTTATTGCTTTCAAAATTGAGCATTTTCTAAAATAAATAATTAATATTAAAAATTATTTAAAAATTCTGAAATTATTCTACACAGCTCCTTAATTAATATATTTTATGAATATAAGCAACTTCTTCAATTCCAATAATTTATACTTTCTCCGTTACGAAGTACGAGAAAGTATTGTGATCGTGATTTAAAAAAAAAAAATTTTTACGGAAATATCCGTTTTGGGGTCCCTAGATGCCATTTCAACAATTTCTGGAAAACAAAAATTGTGTCTGTGTGTGTGTGTGTGTGTCTGTGGGTCTGTGTATCTGTGCGCGCTGTATCTTAAAAACTAATGGAGCAATTAATATGAAACTTTGAACATAAGTCTTATTTGATAATCCGAAGAACTGAAAAGCTTTTCGTAACATTTCGTACACCGGAAGTGGGCGTTTACCTTAACCGTGTTTTGTTTTTCTCCGATATTTTTTTAAATATGAAAAATAACACAAAAACATTTAAATATATATAGAAGACAACAAAGAAATGAACATCTTTTGCTTAAAAATGTTTTTCATAAAATCATTTTTAATCGAGAAAAAAATTTATTATTTTTTTTTAATTTTTAGTTTATAATTATGAAACGATAGTAGTTAGACCAAATTTATGTTAATAATAATTGTAGAGAATGCCAAAATTAACAACTTATAAACAATAAGTTTTTTTTTTAGATCTCTTTGGGTTTTGAGTAAACTGAATATTAGAATTTGAAGGATAATTTGTCATTTTTTAACGTTTTAAACGTGTTCCGTCCGATTCTACAATATGATGTAAATTGAAAATAAACCATGAAAGTGTGAATATAAATAACTAGTATACCATCAAATCGGAGAAAGTAGCATGATGGCCACATCACCATTTTTTTGACTTTGGACCACTGCGCAACGGTGAAATTATTTGAAATAACAAACTTAGTTGCGGAACCACTGGGTCGATAGCGATAGTGTCGATAGTGTTATGAATTTTCTATAATTGGATAAATTACAGAGTTTGAAGCGCCCAAGAACTGAACCGCTTGGCCGATAGATGTGTCATGAAATTTTCAATAATTTTATAAATTGCAAGCTCTGTACCCTGTGCCTAGGGTTTCCAATTATCCGACAATAAATATCCGGAAATCGAATAAATAAAATTTAAAATATTCGGATATATCGGGATAAAAATAAGAAATTAAAGATAATAGATTGAATCCACTATTTATGGTGTTTTATAACTCATTAAATAAATTCAAAAAAACGAAATATAGCCTGAATATATAAATATTCAACCTGTTCGTAGCTCTGCAAGCAAAATTAAGTCTTACTAAGACTATAAACAAATAACTTGTTGAAACAACTACTTCCCTGGCTAGTGCCACGCCGGATATTGAATGATACAAAAGATATTTATTAACTCATTAGTTTAATTTAAGTATTTTAGGCCCACTTGCACCATTGTAATTAAGCTATGTTTAAAGCATTCTTAAAATTTAAGCAACATTTAAGTGTGTATTTTGTTTGCACCCTACTTTAAGCACAGCTTAAGCAAGACTTTAAATAAGCCGTCGTCATGGACCGCTTAAAATTTAAGTCTGCATACATAACCTTCAATTCGTTCCGTCAGTGGTCCCTTGTGACAGATATTTATGCACAATAAATTATTTTCAATAACAAAACTCCTAGTATATTTAAAATGGCACTTTAAGAATTAAACTTTGGAGTGGACTATATTTTTGAAGACGATTTAGACCTCATGGATATTATTAATTTCATTTATCCACTAGTTTGGAAGAGAGCTGATCATTCTCATGATTTGGACGAATTGTCGTTCTTTCGGTGTTTTCGTGTCCGCAAATAAACTTTGTTAAAATTACCTGGCCTAACTCAAAATACTGGCTAATAATGACATAACCTTTTTTTACGCACCGAGATTTCTTTACGTGTGCATTTGCCTTCAAAAATATTTAATTGAGCATTGAATTCTTCATAATTATGGCGAGTTTCACTATTTCCCTGTTCGTACAGCAACGCTGTTCACGTAAAAAGACTCGAACGCACTTTATGTCAAAATCAGCTGAGAAAAGGACACTTATGTCGCCAACGTTAAAAAGTGAAAATCGCAAGATTTTACGATGTTGCAACAGTTTGAGCTTGCTTACTAAAGCAATTGTATTAATACCAATGGTGCATGACGCTTCCATTTAAGCACGACTTAAAATATAAGTCCTACTTTACAAAGTTAGACTTAACGAAAAAATGGTGCAAGTGGGCCTTAATTATATACATTACCAATTCATAAAATAATTTAAAAAAATATTTTTAAAATAAAGAAAATTCAAAATTTTCGGATATATCCGGATATCCGGATAAAAATAAGAAATTATAGATAATAAATTGAATCACATATTAAATGTGTTTTACAACTCATTAATTTAATTTAAGTATTTTAATTATATTCATTACTGATTCATAAAATATATTAAAAGCATCAATAAGAGTCGAAGTTTCCTAAGCAGTATCTCGAGGTCCCTGAATAAATAAATTTCTCAGTGGTGCTCTAGCCGCTTTTATCCTTCACTTGACCAACGATGACTATTTTTTCCTCTGAAAGAGACCTGCGACCGCCTGAATTGAAGGTTTTGATTATTATTCTTTAATTCGTTGAAGACGTCGGCAACTTTGGAGCCGCTTACCTTGGGAGTTGATATATATTTACGGTTAGAAAGTTATTTTCTTATTTTTCGTTTGTTTGCCTTAATAAATATAAGTTAAAGGTTAATCCCTTCGTAAAAAATACGGCGAGAGTCAGTATACGCAAAAAACTGTGCATTTATTTTAACGGTTCATTTGTACAACGTGACATCTAATGCGAAAACGACAGGAAATCTTAAAATGAAAAGTCTCTCTCTAACGAATTGCGCGAATTGTATGCGCTTCGTAATATTTACAACTGGTTAGCTTTCTAGGGTCAAAATATAAAAACTGATTTTCTTAACGGAAATATTTGTTTTGAGGTCCCCAGGGGCGATTTCTGTGTGTATGTGCTCGCTGTAGGGATCTCCGAAACTAATATAAATTGATACAGCATGATAAAGTGGCGGTTTTTTTATTTATTGTTGTATTTAAAACTAGATAACTTATCGCATTATTGATTCTTCAAAATAATGTATGATTAATACAAATAATTCAGATACCAATAGCGAATTGTATTATATGGGTGATCCATCTAACTAAGAACAAGGTTTTGACCTACACTGGTCTATATATTTATTATTTAATTTTGAAAATTGCATAATAAATGAATACTGTAAAGAACATATGTATGCTTTTATAACTTCAACATCAATATGCGAGCCAACGGGCAACAGCTAGCCCGGAATAAATCCCCGCCCTATATCTCATCCCCCTATCGATCAGGGATGACCATTCCGACATTTTTTATTATGCATGGGGCACATATGTGCATTTTAAATTTTGCAATACGTATAAAATTTTATATAAGAAGAGAGGGCCAGTGAGGGCAAGATATGTAGCGTAAAAAATGTAAGGGGGTAGCATGTGCTGAGTCAGACTCAGACCCGATATCGAACTCAGGAAGAGTAAAAACTAGCAATGACTGGTGTATTTTTCTTCGGCGGTCGCCTAGATTGATGAAACTTTTTTGCTTTTTTCGCGTCGGTCCGCAAGAAACTGGTATAAATAAATATAAGCGTTCAAAAGGATCGACCAAAAACGTTTTTCTTATGATAAATGCTCTCCCCCGTTCGGGTTTCTTTTTGTGATTCTTTGATTAACGTACTTGGTTTTTATCCAACCGGAAAGAAATGATGCGAGAATGTTTATGTGGAAAATCCGCATTCAATCAGGACACAACACATTTATAAAAGGACACAATATAAAATCCTCTTCAAGAATCCCGCAACTATTAATAATGCACATAACAGCTTTCTAAGTTTCCACGCAACGACTGCATTGTATAAACTTTTTAAAATTCAATAACATTTACCGTAAGAGAAAATTATAAAATAAAAGTATAAGCACCGAAGTTAAGTAGATAGTATATATTAATGTCTTTGTGAAATATTTGTGCATTCCGGGAGGGTAAGTTGGCAATTTCTATGCGGCTGGGGAGTATAAGGGATATCATATTACCCAAGATGACCACGTTCTCTACTTTAGTATGTGTCAAAAATTTAAAAGAATCCCAGTGGACACATTGAAATTTTGAAAGTGTCCGAGGGACGCGTCCCTCGGCGCTCGTGCAGCCGCTTCCTCCGCCCGAGACGAAGACCAACTTTTCCGGGGAACTGCGCCCCGACACGTATCAACTAGGACGAGGGAAAAATCCAAAGAATAAATATCATTAAAACTGCTGACGGAAATTTTAATTACTCCATCGAAATTAAAATTTTGTTTGAACTCCTTCCATATGTTCCTAATATTAAAGTTTACACTCTCTTGGTATTAATATTAATTTGTTTTCAGATAACCGACAAATTTAGCACTGTTAAGATATCTGAAGAGGATTTGTTATCATTACATTTTCTATGTAGTGGACATTTTAGCGAATAACGTTACATTAGAAAATATGAAAAATGGCACTAGAGTGACGTAAATATTAAAATTAATATTAACAAAATGTTTGTCTTTTAATGTCAATAACACTCAGTGTTGCCAGGAGTAATTTTTAATTTTCCACAAATATTTCATAAAAAAACCCAAAATTACCCCTCGCATAAAATACCAACCCTAAAAAATAGCCAACGATTGAAGTTCCCGAAAATACACCCCAAAACCTTAATTTATCCCCATCTTGGAGAAAAAACATCTGGCAACACTAAGATTAGAGAAGGCGTGCTGATAAGATTTCGGAAAAAAAAGTTATAACTCCGTTTTTCCGAAAATATGTAGATAGTACATAAAGGCCATTTAAAAAATTAGAAAAATATTGAATCGTGCCGTGGTATCCTCCAAATAATTAAAATAATTCTTTAATTCGGAAAGCCTTGCTAATTAACTACTTTAAATCGTTCGCATTTTTCTCATAATTTTCAAACAGTTCCAGTTATACTGGATGATCAGTTTCTTTCCGGGCAAAAGTATTATATTTAACAATTACTAAAAAACTAAATTGGCTGCAAAAATCATTCTTTTGATTTAAAAATTACGAATTTACCAAAAAAGAAATAAAAAATCGCATCGAAATATTTTAAAATTAAATAATTCCTTAAACACATATCACGCAGGCTGCATTTTGCTAAATATCAAAGTACATTAGTTTTATCTTAAAACGACCACTATAATTAAATTAAAAACACTAAAACAAAAAATTTCAAATTAAATAAATAACCTAAAATTAATACAAAAACAAGTACAGTCGAAACATATCAAAAATTCAGTCTGCAAAAACTAAACTATAGGGCAAAAAAATCAAAAACTTGGACCAAAAAACTCGAAAATATCGGCCAAAAATTCGCTCATAAAAATCAAAAATTCATTTAAATCTAAAGTAAAGACCACTAAAAAATTTGCTCATTAAAATTAATAATGAAGGTAACAGAACTAAAAACATTGGTAAAAAATTGAAAACTCTTGGCAAAAATAAAAAAGCAGTAAAAAAAGAAAAATTCAACTAAATATTCAAAAATTTTGCTTTAGATGCCAAAAACATTAAAATATAGGCCAAAAAATCAAAAACCGTGGCCTTAAAAAAAAATGCAGACTAAAAATTGAAAATTCAAGCAAAAGAAAAATAATTTGCGATTTTCAGCCCCAAAAATAACTCTTTACGTCAAAGTAAATTGCCGAAACTCTAAACTCAAAAATAATTTACAAAATTTGCCCAAAAAAATAATAATTCAGGTTAAAACATCTAAATTGAAAGTCAAAAGTTCGCACACAAAAATCAATAATTCAGATTAAAAATCTAAAGTATAGACCAATAAAAAATTTGCTCGTTAAAATGAATAATCATGGTAAAAAAACTAAGAATATAGGCAAAAAATCGAAAATTTAGACCATAAATCGTAAACTCTGGGCAAAAACAAAAAATGCAGACCAGAAAAAAAAAACGAAAATTTCAACTATTTCGAAAATTTTGGTTTATAGGCCAAAAACTCTAAAATTTGGAACAAAGAAATAAAAAACACAGACCAAACATCTAAAATATAGGCAAAAAATCAAATATCATGATGTAAAAAATAAAAATGCAGACTAAAAATTGAAAATTCAAGCAAAAGAAAAATAATTTGCCGTTTTCAGCCCCAAAAATAACTTTATCCCAAAATAAATTGCTAAAACTCTAAACTCTAAATTAATTAAAAAAATTCGCCTATAAAAACAATAATTCAGGCTAAAAAAATCTAAAATGAATGGCTACAATCAAAAACATAGTATAAAAAAATCTCGAAAATACCGTCAAAACAAAAAAAACGCCCATAATTAACAGTTCATGTTAATATTTAAAGTGTAGACCAATAAAAAATTTACTCGTTAAAATTAATAATTAAGATAAAAAAAACTACAAAAAAATAAAACTCTAAAAATTAGAACAAAGAAATCAAAAATGCAGACCAAACATCTAAACTATAAGCAAAAAAATAAAATTCCTAGTCTAAAAAATAAAAATATGCAGACCAAAAAATTTAAAATCAAGCAAAAGAAGAATAATTTGCCATTTTCAGTCCCAAAAATAACCCTAGCTTAAAATAAATTGCCAACCAGAAACGCGAAAATGTTCAAGAAAAGATAGGACAAAAACTCGAAAATACGGGCAAACAAATTGCGCATAAAAATGAATAATTTAGGTTGAAATATAGAGCAGGAAATCAAAAATTCAGGCTTAAAAATAAAAAATGCCGTCAAAAAAATCGAAAATTTTAACAAACAAATCGAAAATTTAGAGCAAAAGAAGAAAAATTAGTTAGAAAGATCAGAAATTTATACCAAAAAAAACCAAACTGCAGGTCAAAAATCTAAAACATAGGTCAAAAAAATCCAAATCCAGGCCTGACGATGCAAAATTCAAACAAAAAGATTGAATATTTTCAATCTTTTTGAATATAATTATAATTTGTAATAATAATTTATTTACGGGCAATGAGTGTTGCCAGTAGTAATTTTTAATTTTCCCCAAATATTTAATAAAAATTCCCCAAAATTACGCCGCTGTTCCTCTTCTAAATAATAAAATTTGAAAATAAAACGTAAGTACAGTGGATTTATTTGAAACTTATATTCAAAATTAAAGTAGTATAAATATAAAATTTATTAAAATATATTATTTATCTTCATCCGCAGTATTTTCATCTTCTTTTCGGCACACATACATATTTTTTAAATGAAAGTGCAGCATCTCATTGAGGGTCACAAAAGTACGAAAACGGGAATAATAGAATCCTTAGGACTTCCATAAATGAAAATTACTGACTTCTTTATGGTTGTGCAATGTAATGATGATTTCTAGCTAATGTAATAACATGTTCATTAATTTCCCCAAAAATACCCCTCGTATAAAATACCCACCCCTAAAAATACTCCATTGATTGAAGTTCCCTAAAATACACCCTAAAAGAATAATTTACCCCCAATTTGGGGAAAAAAAACCCCAATCTGGCAACACTGATAACACTTTTAAAAACGTACCGACATTTAGGTCATGACTTTCCGGGGTTACTTGCTGAAACTTATTTTGTGCTCAAAAAATATATTAATTGTCAAGAAAAGAAAAATAGACTCATTTAAGATGGAGAAATGAAATTAATGTTTTGTTTTTAATATTGTTTCTTTTTAATAAATTGTGTATTTTCTAATTTCTAATCAAGAAAATGTGTATTTAATTTAATTGATTTAAAAAATGGAATCCCTCAGTTTATGCAGATTAAATCAATTTAATCAGTAAATTTAATAAAACGAAATATAGCCTGAATATGTAAATTTTCGACCTGTTAGTTAATCTGCAAGCAAAAAATTAAGTCTTACTAAGACTATAAACAAATAACTTATTGAAACAACTACTTCCCTGGCTGATGCCACGCCGGATATTGAATGATACAAATGAAATTTGCATGTTCTTCCGAAAGTAGCGCCAAATTTGATATTTTAAATGGAACATCCTATATATTATTTTATTCCTCTTTTAAATTGCAATATATTTTGTAGGAACGTTTGTGCACTTATCTATTTTAGTTTTCAAGAAAATTAAATATTTCTAAAATTTTGACTTCAAAAAGGCAACTTGAAATCTGCCTGTAACTTCTTTTAAGAATAAGATAAACATATGATTAATATGTCTAATTGTACCTAGAGGATGCCCCTATGAGTAAAATAATTGGAAATTGATCAATTTTGACAATAAGTGTTCTTAAAATGACAATTTAAGAATATCTTGTAATTCAATTTTTTAAATGGAACGACCCATTTTTTATTACATAGAATGATTGGGAGGAGAATTTAATACCAAAAAGGTTTATACAATCATACTCCTAAAGCAACCAGTTTTAGAGTTATTAGTTTTATAGAATTATTATATATATTTATTAGAATTATTATTATTTTGTACGGTTATTTAATACTTTTTTCTAGTAAATTTTCGTCCCAATCGTTTTATGTAATTAAAAATGGGATTTCGATTAAAAATGGAATTACGGGATATTTAAGAGGGCACTTAGATATTGTCATTTTAAGAACACTTATTGTCAAAATTGAGTTTCCAATTATATTACTGATAGAGGCATCCTCTCTGTACATTTAGAGATATAAATAATATATAATAATAAGTTACAGGCAGATTTCAAAATGCCTTTTTGAGATCAACATTTTAGAAATAATTTTCTTGAAGACTAAAAGAGACAAGTGTACAAACGTTCCTACAAAATATATTGTAATTTAAACGAGGAATATAAAAATATAATAATATATAGGGTGTTTCATTTAAAATAAAAAAATTGATTCTACTTCTGGTGGAATCGGAAGTGATAGAAAAATGAAAATATTTCACATGGGGAGAACTGATTAAATTGTATGATGAGTTTTTTTTTCCAAATTTTTAGTACAACGGCAACCTCGTAAACTTTTAATGAACGGTTTAGCGTAGACACCCTGTATATATAATATAAGATTTTAGTGGCTTCTGGTAAACCGTGAAGTGTCACTTTTGCGGATTAGGCTTTTAAAGTAATGCGCCAATCAGATGAGAATTTACGGCCCTTCAGTTTTCAATATTCACTGCATGTTCGTGACATCCTGGTAATAAATATATTTCTATATTCCTTGCCGCTTCTCTAATCTCTACAGGAGTTATTATCTCTTAATATTATTGCACTTGATTATTACGTATCCTATCATTGAGAAAACACAGGAACGCGGACCAAATGTTGAATGGGTAAACATTGTCGGGCATCTCAAAGATTTAGATTTGTCGAATAACAGGAACGTTCTGAAAGCTAGTCCACGTAAGTCAATTTAAGTGGAGGTTCTCATGTAAATAGGTAATTTTTGAATATTTTTATATTCAATAAAAAGACTTACGAAGGAACGGTTTGGGAAATAAGGTTGCTGATGTTTTCGACATAAATGTCACCCGCTAGTTGATGGTCCCACTGCGTGCATCCTAGCGCCCAAAAACCGATCTGAAGTCAAAAATCGACTCCATTGTCCAAAACTACATCAAATTTGTGGGACCTTATACCTTAGCAAAGTAAAGTAACTATACATTTGACGATACGGTGTATACTTGAACTTTGAGTACGATTTTTGTTGTTTTCTTCACTTTGCACAACTCTAAAAACATAGTTCATATTGAATGTATAAGGTCCCAGGAAAAGTGTTTCCTTTAAGAGGATCAAAGTTAGAAGTTTATAGGTGGAACCGTTTTCATTTCATCGTGCACGCAGTTTGGAAAATACATGTTTCGAGAAAAACTCATTTAAAGTTTTGGTAACACATTTACATGAATAATTGTTATTGCTCAAATTGCGCACACAAAATGTGTTGTATAGGGTTTTTGGGGTTCTGAATACGAGTCTGAGGTTAGATTTGAAAAAAAATGAAACATGGCAGTCATGTCTGAGATTAATTATTTTTTTTTTAAATCTAATTTAATTGAACTAATCTAGTCTCATGACGTAATAATATGCGACACACCTCACTTATCTCACAGCCAACTCTGAAACAAAATTTTGTGGCTCACATGATATTATTTATTTGGTTGTTAAATGACCATTTCAGAGCGTAGTCACCACCGACTTCAATAACTGATTCCCATTTACTTGGAAGACGGTCGATTCCACGGGAAAAAAGTCATGGTTCTTGGAGGCAATCCGTGCTTTCACATCAGGCACCAATCTATCCAAATCTTCGAAAACTTTGTGCACCAGCCAATTCTTCAGCGCTCGATTGGTGTGGTAGTCTATAGGCGTTTGTGTGTCAGAATGTGGAAACAGTTCCCAGCCCTTATTGGCGATGCTTTCGACAACGCGGCCCTCAATATGTGGACGCGCGTTATTGTGATGGAAGACGATATGGCTCTCTTTGCGCGGTCTTTTTGTCTCGATTGCGGCGTGAAGGCGGTTAAGTTGCGCCAAATATAAATTACTGTTGATGTCGAATTATAATAATACTTTATGGGTGTCATTACAAAAGTTTACACAGGTCAGGAAATACAGTTTTCGCATCTTATTAAATAATATAAACGTTGTTAAATCGTTTTTGATTGAGAAAGTTGTCTATTACTCGGCCGAATCATTTTCTCTACAGGTGACGTCCAATCAAATGATGACAATTTCATTGACCAACAGGTGACGTCCAATAAAATGATAGCGGTTTCATTACCCAACAGTTTAGTTGTTACTATGGTTACGATTCATTTTTTGTCAGCGAACTGCCGCAATTTCCAAATAGAAAAATTATTCGTTATAATTGAATACAAACAGAAAAATCTTTAGGTAATTATTTAATATGATGCGAAAAAGTATAGTATTCAACTCATGAACAAGTTGGCCATTGCCACGAGGGTGAAGTTTGCAACACTCGCCTACGGCTCGTGTTACTTCACCCTCGTGGCAATGGCCAACTTGTTCACGAGTTTAATAATATACTATTCTCACATCTACTAGAGAATGTTTACAAAAATTAAATTATAATATAAGAAAAGGAAATTCTGGATATCACACACATAATAATAATAATAATAATAATATGTTTATTTACATTTACAATTATATATAATATATTTTGTATATGCAAAAATGTCAATAAAAATAACTTTAGTTACAACTAAACAAATTTGTAACACAAATAGTCCGCCATGCAATATTGTTTCATTTTCACACTATATATTGCATCCTTAAATTCTTGTTTTCGGCATAGATAAATAAGATACTTAAAACTAAGAGTACAATAGACAATTAAAATACGATTATAGTTAATTTATAAAACGAATTATATTATATATACACGTTAAAAATAGCGATTTAAATGTAGTACAATAATAAAATTTGTAAAATTGGTAAAATTGATGGATACTCAAAACTAATAATTGCCACTTGCCATTTTTGTCTGGAATCCACCACTGTTGATCGTCGTCATTCCACCAATAACAAATGCCGTTTGAAATGATTTCCCAATGGATTATTCCGTTTTTTGTCTCGCCAAACACACCACATCGCCTTTTCAAGTGTATGTTTTTCGATTTCCTTTTGGTAAAACTCCTGGCGAAACGCAGACCTTCCTTCTTTAGAAGTTTTTGGAGAGAAGCCATGACTCATCTGCAGCTACAACATTTTTCAGAAACGGAACTTGTTCATTGCGTTGCAGCAAATCAGTAAAAAAAACGGTCAAGTTCAGCATTATTGTTTTCGGAGTGTTCGTGAGGTATCCAGCCACTTTCCATACCTTTCCGAGCTTTTTCAGACGACGAACGATCGTTGAATGGTCCACATTGAAGTCTTCTGCCAGTATTCGAGTTGACCTCTTCCACGGCTTCCAAAAGTGCCTGATTGTCAACAGCTGATGATAGACCTCTTCCTGGCTTATCTTAACAGATTTTAAACGGGCAAACCATTCCCTGCATCGACTTTCACTTATTGTTCCTTCGCCAAAAAGTTCGTTGAGATCGCGAAATGGCTACACTGCTTTCCATCCTTTTGGAAGATGTATGCAGCATAATATACTCAGAAATATTGTTAAATGTGCGATTGTGTGTGATTGTGCTCCAGCTAATTAAGGTAAATTCCATAGTAAACGGAATTATATAATTATTATTCTACCTGCATTATATCACCCACGCGTCGCGACATATTATATCTAATGTGCACATGTTAGTATTGAGTTTGCGTCGAGTTATCATCGGTTTAAGACTATTAACCTCAAACGGGCCTTTAAATTAATAGTGTACTCTGCAGTTTTTGTACATATTGTTTTTCTTCGTTTTCGTATTCCCATCGTTCATTGACCGTGGTACTTTCTTGCGTTATCTGATTCACATCTGATTTATATTTGTTAATGTTATTATCTCTCCTTTGTCTTCTTTTGTGTATTTCCTCTCCGTCGCTCAGTTTTGTTTGTTAATTTGTCAGTCACCACCAAGTGCGGGGTAGGTGTGAAAAATTGTGTCCCTGTTCTCTTCCCTTACCCATTTATATTTAATTTATTTAATTATACATTGCTATTAACGGTTATAATAATGGCACGCTGTTGTAATATTTGTAATAATAATATAAGTCCCCGGTCGTTATCTCTTAAATGTTACGGAGAGTGTAAACAATGGTTTCATGTCGACTGTATGGATGATTTAACTCTGGATGTTACTGCATATTATGTAGAAGAAGCCCGTAAGGCAAAAGGTGATAAATAGATATGTGAAATATGTCTTCCAATAGGCGATAACATGACTGATAAAATTAAACAAAACTCTACTACTATAATTGAGACCATAAAATCTGTCTTAAAAACTGAATTAGCCTGTTTAAGTCTGAATTCCATGAAATAATGAAAGAGTTGAGAAGTAAAATTGATGATATAAAAACTAGGATTACTAAGATTGAAAACTGCGCATCGACATCATCGAGTCTGAATATGTCTGAAGCAATTAGTAAATTGGAGGAGCGGCAAAGAAGAGCATGCAATGTTATGGTATACCTGAAGCAGTTGGTACGTTAGAATATAGAATCAATCAAGAAGTAAAAGCCATTGCGGATTTTCTAGATCCCTCAATAACATTTGATCCTATTAAAGTTATACGCCTGGGAAAAGTTTCTAACCGACCTAGACCTCTAAAATTAATTTTTCGCGACGAACAAAGTGCTATCAATTTACTAAGAGTTGTTAATGCGATTGATACTAGTAGCGTAAAATTTAAAAGTGATATGACTAACTTCCGGAGGGATGAATTAAGATCGTTACAATCAGAATTGGGAGACAGGATAAAACAAGGGGAACACGATCTTACAATCAAATATGTCCAAGGTACCCCGAAAATAATGAAGAACAAAACTAAACAAGAAATGAAAGATTTAAAAAACTAAACATATTTTTTCAAAACGTTGGTGGAATGAAAACGAAGCTGGATGATTTTATGTTAAAAGCGCAGTGTTCTTCATATAACATAATAGTTTTAGTCGAAACATGGCTAGATCCGTCTATTGTTGATACGGAATTTCAATTACCCAACTTTAATATACACAGATTTGATAGATGTCAATCCACGAGTGTTAAATTAAAAGGGGGCGGTGTTTTAATTGCTGTCAAATCCAAATTTCAGTCAAAACGATTGCGATCCAATGATTTGGTGGAACATGCATTTGTTATAGTAGAAAATAATTTAATAATTGGATCGACTTACATACCACCCAGATCAACTTTAATTCAGTATGAAAATCATTGTTCTGCAATTGACTATATATGTGATATGCATCCAAATAGTAAATATATATTTATGATTAATTAATTTCTTACTTAACCCGTGGTGAAACATAATTATATATTTGATTAATTAAAACACTTGGTTTTGTTTCACTGATTTTATTTTTCTCTTCAACTAGTTTCGACCTTAGGTCATTCTCAAGGAGATATGTACAACATTAACATCGACTGGTATTTATATAGGAATTGAAAAATCCCATTTCGACGGCCCTTATTACCTGATTTTTCAATTCCTGTATAAATACCAGTCGATGTTAATTTTGTATATATCTCCTTGAGAATGACCTAAGGTCGAAACTAGTCGGAGAGAAAAATAAAATCAGTGAAACAAAACCAAGTGTTTTAATTAATCAAATATATATTTTGTGGTGACTACAGTGTACCGAATACTCTCTGGGACACAACTCGCGAAAATGTATTGTTGGATACAAATGTGTGCCCGATTGGACAAGCATTAGCCGCATCTTTTGAGATGCATAATATCCGTCAGTTAAATAATATTCCCAATGATAGAGGAGTACTGTTGGATCTAGTTTTTTCTAATTCAGAAAATCTTGCAATTACTCGTTCAGAAGATCCACTTTTCGGTTCAGGTTTTCACCACATAAGTTATTTGATAACGACACCTCTTAAGGATACCAGCAACCAGTTGTACATGGAAGAGTATATTTATGATTTTAAAGCAGCTGACTATGAGAGTATTAACAACTATTTCTCATCAGTTAATTGGTCGGCTATCCTTTCATCATCGCAGGTCGAAAAATCTACACTAGAATTTACTAATATAGTTTACAGTGCATTTAATCGTTACGTGCCAGTGAAGAAGGTTGCAGTGTCCGGTTATCCTAGGTGGTACTTCAAACTTATAAATTTAATTAAAGAAAAGAAAATAATGCATGCTTGGTATAAATCTAGTGGCTGTACTAGCGATTTTATTCAATTTAAAAAGTTACGCTCCGATTGCTATTATCTTAGTAAGAAGCTACATTCTGACTATGTGCGAAAATCCGAGGACAATTTAAGACACAACCCTAAACAGTTTTGGTCATATGTAAGGCAATGTCGTAATACCAGTACTTATCCGAGTTGCATGACATACAATAATAAAAGTTCCATTAGTGTATCAGAATGTACCAATTTGTTTGCTGAGTATTTTTCAACAGTGTATCAAAGTAATGTGGGTGCAGCTCCTAAGTTTTCCTTTAATGACAGCTTAAATTTAGATTGCCTCAATGTCTCTGTTAATGAGGTTTTCGATTGTATAAATCAACTGGATGATTCTTGTAATGCGGGACCTGATGGAATGCCTCCATATTTTCTGAAGCGTTGTGTATTCTCCCTCACTAAACCCATTTATTTTATATTTGAATCCTCTCTCCAGTGCGGTGTCTTCCCAGCTTGTTGGAAAGAGAGTTTCGTTGTACCCATTTTCAAAAGTGGATCAAGGGAGGATGTGCAGAATTATAGAGGTGTAGCAATACAATCAACTTTGCCAAAGATGTTGAATAAAATTGTATCCATTCAACTATCTTGGAGCTGTAGGCAATTTATAATTTCTGAACAAGATGGTTTCATGGCAGGAAGATCAACGGTCACGAATTTGCTGACGTTTCAATCCGATATATCGAATTCCTTGGAGAGGGGCAATCAAATCGATGCTGTTTACACAGATTTCTCCAAGGCTTTTGATCATGTTCAACACAATATTAGTATCGAAAAACTTATTTCTTTGGGCGTGGGTGACGGTGTGATTCGTTGGTTTTCCAGTTTTTTATGTGGTCGTCAACAATTTGTTAGGATGGGTAGTTCAGTGTCGCAAAGTATAAAAGTATCGTCAGGGGCTCCACAGGGTTCCCATTGCGGTCCAGTTTTATTTTTAATATTTATTAATGACATCAGACACAGCATTGAGTACAGCAAGTTTCTTTTATTTGCCGACGATTTAAAGCTACATTCAGTAATAATGAACTTGATCAGCATAACTTACAATCAGATTTAGTGAAGTTGACTTCTTGGTGTAATACTAACTCGTTGCACTTAAACTTAAAGAAATGCTGCACCATCACATTTTATAAATCAAAGCGGCAAGAATTTGATTACTTCCTTAATAATATTAAGCTAAAGAGAGTGGAAAATGTTGTAGACCTTGTTGTGTTATTTGATATTCATTTGAATTTTTTTCTACATATTAATAATATCTGTAATAAAGCATGTCAAATTCTAGGGTTTGTCAAGCGTTTTTCTCGAAGTTTCATTATTTCAACAATCAGGCATTTATATACGGCATTAGTAGTGCCTCATTTAGAGTACGCTTCTAATGTGTGGTTACCCTATTATAAAATTACAATAGCCGGAATTGAGAGAGTGCAGAACAAATTCTTAGAATATGTTTCACAAAACATGGGAAATTCTCGTATGGGATACAGTAGATCTCAAATGCTACTCTAAATTAACTTAAGCCAATTACACCAGAGCCGTATTTTGCACGATATTTATTTTGTATTTAAAATTGTTAATGGTTTCATAAATTCCCGCGATTTATTGGCGATGTTCAATTTTTTATTACCTCCAACCACTCGGACAAGATCAAGGAAGCTCTTCTGTATTCAACGCTGCACCTCTAATTTTGCGAAAAACTTGCCAATCAATCGCATGATGGCATTTATAAATATTTTATGCGGTCATTCAAACTGTGATTTATTTTCGGAGTCATTCTTAGAATTTAAGAACCGCATCAAACGCATGGATCTGGACTTGTTTTTAAAATTTTATCAATAATATTATTTATTTGTATATTATTTTTGCTGTGCAATTTTTACCCGTTTTATTTTATTTTGTTTATATTTATTTTAACATGTTCTGTTCGTCATTGCTATTTATGTGATTTTTATTATATGTAAATTACCTTATTTCTGTAAAAAAAAATTCTCGCTACATTTACAATATGTTTTTATTTTTGTTTTAAGTAATTTTGTAAAAGGAGATTTTCCGTTAATAAATCTATTATTATTATTATTATTATTAATATGACGAATATGACTATGAGTATCGACACGCATTTTTATTACATGAAAATAAAATTATATTTTTATATAAAAAAGTAAACAATACAGCAATTGTTATTAAAAAAGCCATCTACAAAAACGCCTGATAATTATACACCTATCTAATACATGTTCTATACGCTGCATTATCGTTATTGGATCTAACTGGATTTTCACCTGTTGTGAAATAAATTATTATTATTATTATTATAAACCTCGCACCAATGAATTCTGAGCAGAGGATGAGAAATAAAATGCTTTCACATGCCATTTATCGTAAAATTAACTTTACATATGCACGGATATTGGTTAAAATTTATTATTCTGATATAATTAATAATTAAAAATCTGCTCAAAATAGTGTAATACATTATTTTATTATTACGACGCGGTAATTAAAAAAATTAACCGGATTGAAAAATTCACTTAATTTTAATCATAATAGTAACTAATTGTGGTTAGAATAATACGTTTT
Organism: Ocypus olens; assembly: GCA_910593695.2. NCBI lineage: Eukaryota > Metazoa > Arthropoda > Insecta > Coleoptera > Staphylinidae > Ocypus > Ocypus olens. The sequence continues at coordinate 7,123,183 of OU343054.1, read as the reverse complement.
TCATTTTTTTTTTTTTTTTTTTAAGGAAGGCTGATTGACGGAAATTTGGGTTGAGGAATTATGGATGATATGGGACATTGGCTTACACAGCGTAGGTGATTCAGCCACAACCGATTATTTGTAATATATTATTCATATTAAATGAACACAGACATTCACAAACACCCATGCCCTCGCCGGGATTCGAACCCGGGACCCTCCGCATTAGTTCTTGGCGCGCTAACGCACGCGGCTGGTGGGCCGGCCGTTTTTCATTTCATTTTCATTTTTAGCGTCAAGTACCATTACTTCCTAATTAAAGTTTGTTGATATAAAACACAATTAGTTTATTAATTTTTGAAACTTTCTAAATTAATTAAAATAATCACCCTTGTGTGATATAAACAAAATCATTTTGAAGCGAAGAGACAATGATAGATTTGAGATTTTATTTGCGTTATAGATTAATCCCACGGGGTGTATACTAATAATTAATTCGGCGTAATTGATAGCAGGCCAGGGTGTTCCGTAATCAAACAGAGGAATTAGCAGTAATATTTCGTAGTAACTAAAAGTTCTAAAGACGGTCTTAGTGAGAGGATCGGATCCTCCCCAGCTCAGGCCACCTTATGACCCGACCAGGGCCACCACCACAATAAGCGCGATTACAGTTCTATGTCACATTTAATCTGCCTGTTCAAACAGAACTGTTTAATTAAGGGATATGGCGAGTCCTGTAACTTAAACACAAGTGTCCGCTCGCTCAGCTCACGCGAATTCTACGCAAACACAACTCATCCCACTTCGAAAACTTCAAAGTCAATAACTTAAGATAATTCATATTCCTGTTTGAACGCGACGGATTTCAATTGTTTTGGAAGAAATATGCTGCGCCGCGCCGCGAACGGACGGACGGGGGATCGCAGGGACAATGCAATTCTTACGCAGTTAGGAAAAGGGAAACTCGCAACGTCTGACTGAAAGGAAATGGAGGCAGTTTTCTGGTTGTAACTTCACCCTAGATTACATTTGTAAACGTCAAGTTTTTCCCCTAATATGTCTTATCGCAACCCTTGGCAGCCGGACAATGGTCTGCGAGGTTCTTGCGTTCCGCCCGCAAAAACTAATCTTCTCCACCAGATTAGGCGATGCCGCTGCCACTGCCACTGCCATTGCTACTGCTGCAACCCCACCAGTGCATAAATCACACGTGCTACCACCGACCCACAGACCTTTCAATCTCCCGCAAACTGCATTTAAAAGAAAACCTTCGATTATCTTTAATTTTATTTATTTATCACTGATATTTTACATCATATTTGGGAAATTTGAGAAAGATTATTATTTATATCGTGTGAGCCACAAAATTTTGTTTCAGAGTTGGCTGTGAGATAAATGAGGTATGTCGCATATTATTACGTCATGAGACTATTGGATTAGATTTAAAAAAACGAATTAATCTCAGACATGACTGCTATATTTCTCTCTCTCTCTCGCAGGCATGGCCAACTCAGAAACAAGATTCTGTGGCTCACACCTTACAAATGTATGTTAAAAAATAATCCTTCTCAAATTGAGTAATTTTTGTTTAAACGGACAAAGTTGTTCAGTTTAATGTGCTTACTCAAATTCCATTAAAAAATATATCTTTTCTGATTGTAGATAAATTTGGGATTCGTGATTTTCAGTATTTTTACTTCTGAATATCAAAATTTTAATTCTGTTAAAAAAATATTTGCAAGAACACATTTTGAATTAATTAATTAATTAATAGTGACTATAGTTTCAATCAAGTGATGGGCATTGTCGAACAAAGTGTTCTAATTCATATTTCAAGAAACACCTTCAGTATCAATCAGCTATTTATGTATATTTCGCGATGCAAAAGCAAATTTTTAAATTTTTGATTTCAAGACATTAAAGATTATATATTTATTATTTCTGTCTGAAAACTTGATCAATTCAATTAAATGAACTAAATTTGTAAACAAATGGTAAATAGCTAAGTCTTATTGAGGCTATAATGTTATTGATACTAAATCGTCCAAACATTTTTTTTACTTTATAAATTAGCAAGAAGAAAACATTCATTACTACCCTCACATTCCTCATTCGACGGGCTTATTTATTACGTGTGCGCGGCACCCCTATACACCCCTGCACACACGCACAGAAGTGCTTTAGGGCGGGTGTTTTTCTCCCCTAATCGAGCGGAGTTACTCGGACAACTGGTCAGTATCAACCCCTACTCACCTTTTGTAATATTATATACAAAATGGACGTCCCTGCGGCGCGGTGGCGAAGAACGGCCTCGGAAAATATAGGGCAATTAATCATCTATTCCTTATTGCAAATTATCCCGAAAAAAAATCTTGTAAAATTGCCAGAGCGCGGTCGCGAAAAACTCGACTCTAACAGAATATATTTTATTATTTATTCAAGATCAATTTATCATGCGGTGAAAAAATACGCGCGCAAGAAGCTCCCGGCCACGGATTCGGCTTGTGAAATTTTTGCGTTTTATTTTGCAATATCGAACGATTTTCTGATGTGTAATTTATTGCTTGACTTATGTATGATTAATTTTCAATATTGTATTTAAATTATAGTTATAGTTGGGATCATAAATTATTCCACGGTTGGCATAGAAATCTGTTTTTAAAGAAGATTTGCGACGGCGTCAATAACAAATATTTTATTTAATTATGGGAAATTCACGACACTCCTATCAGCCTGGCGGTCCTATTCTGAGGTAGTTTTAAGTACGATTGAGCTTATAATTTAAACAATTGATAGCTATCGACCTAGCGGTACTGTTCACGAGTTTCTCTGAGTACAATTAAGCTTGTAATTTACGGCATAGCTATCGATCTAGCGGACCTATTTCAGTACAGAATTCAGAGCTTGTGATTTATCTAATTATTGAAAATTTATGACACGGCAATCGGACAAGCGGTTCAGTTTTTGCGTGCGTTTGGATACAATTTAGATTATAATTTATCCAGTTACGAAAAATTCACCCAGCGGTTCTCTTTACAAATTTCTCTGGTTACAATTAAGCTTTTAATTTACGGCATAGCTATCGATCTGGCGGTTCTGTTCTCGGGTCCTTTTTGGTACATTGGTACAGAGTACAGAACTTGTAATTTATCTAATTATTGAAAATTCATGAAACAGCCATCGGTCAAGCGGTTCAGTTTTTGCGTGCCTTTGGATACAATTTAAATTATAATTTATCCAATTATGAAAAATTTACGGCATTGCTATCGACCCAGCGGTTCTCTTCACGAGTTTCTCTGGTTGCAATTAAGCTTGTAATTTACGGCATAGCTATCGATCTGGCGGTCCTGTTCTCCGGTCCTTTTTGTTACAGAGTATAGAGCTTCTAATTTATCTAATTATTGAAAATTTATAGCACAGCTGTCGGCCAAGCGGTTTAGTTTTTGGTTACTTTTGTTTGTGAGCTTGTAATTTATCCAATTATTGAAAATGCACTGCATAGCTATCGGTCTAGCGGTCCTATTCTCAGATCCTTCTGGGTACAATAGAGCTTATAATTTATATAATTCATGAAAATTCATCACACAGCTAACTGCCAAGTGGTTTAGTTCTTGGGTTTGTAATTTATCCAATTATGGAATCTCATGGCTCAGTCCTGCTCACTGGTCCATTTAATAATAATAATGAATAATAATAATAATAATTTATTGTCTATGAATGAATGAAGCATACACTTGTAACTAACATTTTAGAAACGAGGAACTAAGATATATGTTAATTAATTAAACTTTTCACAAGTAAATTCACTTAATTTATAATATATTTTATCCAGGAGAAACAATTTCAGTTTACTAATTATTTTTTGTCCAAAAATCGATACTTTTTTTCCTACAAAACTTGTGCCGGTTGCACCGCGGCCGTGTGGGTTCGATTCCCAGCCCGGGCGAAAGATTTTTCGGTTTCGAGAAGTATTCGTTTGGGTCCGTGTTTGTTGTATACGTCTTTCATTGTTAATTTATTCATTTAATCATTTAATTTATAATTTATACATATATATCCAGCGACGGTTCGCGGGGTTTTTTCTGGTACGGCCGAGGAACAAGAGGTGGTAATACAGATAGGTGCGGTCACGCAGCCAGCCGTCTCTGCAACAGATCCTACCTATTAGTATTGCGACCCTTGTTACCCCGGCCGTACCAGAAAAAAACCCGCGAACCGTCACTATATATATATATCTATGATGATGACTAATGGTCATAGAACCAAGGCCAGGCGTGACGCCGAAAAAAAATTCCACAAAATTTGATTTATAAAAAAAAATGTTTTTCGCGGATTGATATGAAATGTAATATTTTTCGGACTGCCTTTAGGCCGTGAAATATCACTTTTTCGGACTAGGCTTTAAAAATGCTTATTTATGCCTAGGCTGTAAAAGTAATGAGCCAATCAGGTGAGACTACGTCATGTTATTTCGCCAATCAGATGAGACGCCGCGTCGACCAATAGAAGCCGCCTGGAAATTTGTTTGACATTACAATGTATTTTTCGCTTAATTGAGAGTTGCCTTCAAATTTCCCGTGCCAAAAAGGCTAAAAACTGGTTCTCGGAAGTTTTAATAATACCGCGCGTGTTTTCCCTGACCTCCATGCGAGTCCCTAACTTATCCACGCACCAAAATCCAGTCGCTGTACGGTGACGAAATTTGTTTGCCGCGACCGGCTCCTAGTGGCCCGGCATTTGACGTTTAAACGTCTTCGACCAGCGCACTTATTTCCTGGCACCGTAAAACGAGAGACTTTCCTTCATATATTGCCTGTGGAAGAAGCCCAATAACGGCTTCTGCGAAGTATTAACAACCCCGCGTAAGTTTTCTCCGAGCACCGTGTGTTTGCTTAACTTCCCACGTAATTGAACCCGAGCAGCGATCGGAAAAATGATCAAAAAGGATTTGGAGGCTACGTGTTATGTTTTATTTCGATTTAATCATTGAACAATAAGAATATGAACTGTAACATTTTTAATCGTAAAGAAATGTGTGTGATACCAACAAAGTGCATTTTATTGAAAAGTTCCTGAATTCCTGAATCAAAATGTATCACAAAGTAATGGCTTCCACCATCAACCATCAATCGAAATAATTATACAGTCCGTCCGATTTAAATATTTATTGCATGTCACTTACGAAATCATGATCATTGCGATTATAAATGATTACACCACACACACCGTCAAAATTCGGACACCACAATATCTATTATAAATGTCAATTTTTGTTTTACTTGGGTACCAAAGAAATTTTTACAAAGCTACCTTCGATATGTTGATAGAATTAAATATAATAAAAATGATCGCATTGCAAGTTATTATTAATTTCTCCTAAACAATCCGCGAAAAAATTATGCTTAACTCGGCAATAAAGCAGATTTCCTAACTTGGCTGGATTCACAGCCTAGCTCGCAAGCTCGCTCGGCGGTGAAACTCCAGACGCGTCCGTAAATCTGTCACTTTATTGCCTTGTTAAACAAATAACTATTTTTTGTCCCAGGTCTTATACTTCTGTCCTCCCGTTTAGAAGTTAAAAAAAACGGCGATTTCAAAGATTGGCTCTGTCGCCGCCATTTTGCAATAAAATGATAATACAAATGTTACGTTTCATGCCTCAATAAGTGTTAAATAAACCCTGTAAAAATAAATCCCATTTCATTTTCCATACTCTTAAAATAAATCGTCAAAGTTAGGCGTGTTTTCTGGCCGCTAGAGTGGTGTTACCCCTCAAGCTTGTAATTTACGGTATAGCTATCGACCTGGTGGTCCTGTTCTCGGGTCCTTTTCGGTACAATTGAGCTTGTAATTTATTTAATTATGAAAAATTCAAGTCATAGCTATCAGCCTAACGATCCTTTTTTTGATCTTTTGGATACAGATAGGGTTACCAATACAGATACCTGAAAATCAGAATATCCTGATTATCCGACCAATTCGATAATCCGGATATTTTCCGAAGAAACTAAATATTTTTTTTGTTCAACAATTTTTTAGGAATTTTGAAAAGGATTCATGTATCTGGTTGTGAGAATAACAGTACTGAGCACAAATTCTCCACAGCAACAACTGGAAGCGGCAATTTCTTCAATTACCCAAGTTGAAGAGCAGAGCAACGTTATTACTACATTGTTGAAAAAGATTTCATTATTTAAACAAACACAAAAACAAGGACATATAATTTAAATGTATTATTTCATGCACTTCTTATAATAAAACCAAAATCTACTACAACAGAACGCATTTTTTTTTCAATTGCAGGCCTGACGGACAAAAATTAGAATTCGCTTAAATTTTGAAACTTTCAATGCAATTATTTTTTTAAATACCCAATTTTAAAAATGAAATCAATATTTTTTTAATAGTTATTTAACCAACGAGTGTGTTAATGATAGCGATTAATGATCGAGACATTTTCAAGTTAATTGTTGAGATCATTAATCGCCAATTAACATACGAGTTGGTTACAAGATTTTTCCGTTGATCGTAACTTAGATAAAAATTAGATTAGAGAAAATCCAAACAAAACAAACAAACAAACTTGCTATTAATCCCTTTGCAGCAATATCGACAAAAAATCGGAATAGCACCGATTCCGAATGACGCCTTACCTGTTTCTCCTCGCACTTGGAAATAAATTCTAAGTCAGTTTTTTCGTAAAAATGTTTACTCTTTTCCGGAAACAAACTGAATGTTACATTATTTGCATTGACTAGTACTTTTGGTGGTGTTAATGTAGACTCGACAGTATCCATAGTAGCACACATTGATACACGCGTTTTATAAATTTGACGTTTCACACTGACATTTAATGGTACAACAAAATCAAAGGCGGTTCACCGCTAATTTGTTTCTAGCGCAAAGAATTGATAAACTTTTGCATTTATATGTGAAGCAAATACAGATCGTTTTCTCTCTATTATCAGTTGTCTCGATCATTAATCGCTATCATTAACACACTTGTTGGTTAAATAACTATAAAACGGTTTAAATAATAGATCAAATAGTAAGATATACCAACGACGAAATGATAATAAGATCCTTCAGTTATAAAAAAAGAATATCAGGACTGCATCTTATAATGACACATACGCATGCAGATAAATTCCCTTCGGTATTTGCTTTATAGGTAGAGAATGCCAAAATGAACAATTTATGAAGAATAAGTTTTTTTCAAAATCTCTTTAGTTTTTGAGTAAACTGAGTTTTTGAATTTGAAGTAAATTTTTCCATCTTTCATAATTTTGACGTTTTAAACGTCAGTTTTATCCGAGTCTACGAAACGTTCGATGCACACTTAAAATATGATTTGAATTGAAAATAAACCATGGAAGCGTAAATATAAATGATTCCATCAAGTCGGAGAAAGTAACATGATGGCCACATGACCATTTTTACTTTCTCCGTTACGAAGTACGAGAAAGTATAGTCATCGTGATTTTTTTTCAAATTTTTTCTTTCACGGAAATATCCGTTTTGGGGTCCCTAGATCAACAATTTCTGGAAAAAAAATGTTTTGTCTGTGTGTGTGTGTCTGTGTGCCATGTATCTCAAACACTAATAGAGCAATTGATATGAAACTTTGAACATACGTCTTATTTGATAATCCGAAGAACTGAAAAGCTTTTGGTAAAATTTCGTACACCGGAAGTGGGTGTTTACCTTAACTGTTTTTTGTTTTTTGCCAATATTTTCCTAAATATGAAAAATATCACAAAAACATTTAAACAAACATTAAAGACAACAAAGAAATGAACATCTTTTGCTTGAAAATATTTTTCATAAAATCATTGCTATTTGAGAAAAAAAATATTATTTTTCTTTTAATTTTTGGTTTATAATTATGAAACGATAATAGTTACAGCAAATTTTTATGGATAATAATTGTAGAGAATGCCAAAATGAACAACTTCTAAGGAATAAGTTTTTTCAGAAATCTCGTTAGTTTTTGAGTAAACCGAGTTTTTGAATTTGAAGTATAATTTTAAACGTCAGTTTCATCCGAGTCTGCAAAACGCTCGATGTACTTTTAAAATAGGATTTCAATTGAAAATAAACCATGAAAACTTAGATATAAATGGCTATGATACCATCAAGTCGGAGAAAGTAACATGATGGCCACATCACCATTTTTTAATTTTTGTCTCAGTTGAAATGTATTTCCTACTTTCCTAATTTTTTTGTTCATCATGTTGTATATTTTAATTCTTTTATCAACCCTGTCATTTATTTCAGCTTCCTGTTTTCCTGTTTCCTATAGAGTTACTCATTTATATTTAGATTCCACTATTTCAATTTAATAAAACGAAATATAGCCTGAATATATGAATATTCAACATGTTCGTAACTCTGCAATGCAAAATTAAGTTTAATTTTGTTTAAATTTATGTAATGCTTCTGCAACAAGTGAGGTTGCCTCAAATTTATGTATCCTACTATTTGTTCTAGTGCTGTTTTGTGTTGTAATTTTGTTTTGAGTTCTGAACACTTACTACTACTAATATTTTCGTTTTGTTTGTTTTTATTTCCATGACATCTTCTTCCAGTACTTCCTTCGAGGCATTTAGATTTCTTTGGAGTTGTTTTTCGCTTCATGCTATTACTACTACGTCGTCTGCGAAAACTCTAACTGTTATGTCTATTTTCTTTAGGATTTTGTAACCGATACAAATCTTGGTGACTAAAAAATAATCTTTGTTTATATTGATGAATACTAGAAATATACCAACTTTAAAAAAAAATATAAATGGTCGATATTGTGAGCCTGGTTGATACGATTGATGCAGAATCTTTTTGCAAGAATAAAACGTTCAGAGAAGTCATTTATAATTTTGTTCCAAACTGCCCAAGTTTCTGCCGGACACGTATATTTAAAATAAAATATATCATAAAAGTCAATAATGCATCACCATACAATTCACAGCCCTAAAAATAAATTCAAACTATCGATTTACATTATACTCGTATAGTTACTCGTCCTTTCCATAAGGGCGCACGTGCCCGATAATTCAATTTAACAAGACCACGTGTGAAGCCAGACTGACCAGTTGGTTTATACGCCCAGACGGCCCGCACGAGGATAAAAATAATCATTAAATAAAACCCGTTTAAACCCAGTGTGAAGAATAGCCAGAAAACCGTCATAGGGGCACTCGATTAAAAACTCTAATGACACGTTTTCAAATCCTATAAAATCACTTTATAACAGTCACTCGCACATTTTTAAATTACATAAATCCGAAACGCTAATATCATTTTATAATAGTCCCAGATTGGTTCTCACAATGACCAATTTTAACAGCCGGAAAAAAAATGTGATTAATAGTTTTTAAATAAAATGTATATCATTTCACCCTTTGTGAGAATCCGTACTTCTTTAACGCATCAGTTGTGTTTTGCGGTCAGGAGCCAAAACATATCCGGGGGATTACAGATTTTTTCGATTTTCGATAGGTCGTTATTGACTCACAATGATATATTTTCAGGATTAGATTCGTACATAGAAAGCTCCCTTTGTGCGGCCCTCTAAAGCTTAATGTGGGGCTAAATGAGTTACCTAGGTTCCAGGTATCCAAGTGTTCGGTTGCATCCGAAGGGCGCACACCGAAAAAAAAAACCTTTTATCTGGACCATTTTTTTGCCAATACAAATATAATGGCATTTGTACAAATCGGCAAAGTCACAAGTGCCGTTCAAGGGGTAACATATTTAACTTGTTGGTTGTATTTCTCACGCGGAGATCAATATTTTACCTTTTTTATGTTTATTTTCGGCAAATGGGTGGATTTCCGATGCTTTTATTTGAACAGGCATATTTTATGTGTACTTTTCTCCGATTTTTTTGCATTAGTGATTTATTGTTTCCGCACGGATTATGCTACCCAACATGATATAATATATGATGTATATTTTCAAGCATTTTATAATAAATTAATGAAACAATATTAATATTTTATTAATTAGAGCTCAGTTACTAATTAAGTTAGGATTTCGATATTTTGTAGAATATATTTTGCCGAGACTTTAAATATTTTGACATGGATGGCTATAAATTATATAATAATGAGAGTTGCTTTAATCAGAATGATGGTGTAATAATATTTTCCGTTGCTCGTTGGTTAACGGCTAACTTTAATGTACCCAAATGTATCAAAAATCGTTCATTAATGACCCATATTAATGAACGATTTTTCATTAATAAACGATTTTTCATTAATGAACGATTTCTAGGGCCGCGGTGGTCTAGTGGGTAGAGGTCCGGCCTCCGACCCCGCTGGTGCGGGTTCGAGTCCCGTCCGGGCGGTCACTTTTTTTTTACTTTTTTAACACGAAAAATAGCCATGCGGGTCCCGGGATATATTTAGTCTTTGTCCTCATTTCACTTAAATGAATTATTAAATACTATACATCGATGGTGGCTGAATGCCCTAGCTGGCTAAGCCAATTTGCTATCATCCTCGATTCCCTAACTCGAATTCCTATCAATCATATTTCCTAAAAAAAAGAACGATTTCTAGTTAAGCATTAAATAGCTAATTCATGAGTGGCTAATTACTCATAATTACTGGAAATGTAACTGATAATAGCGAGAAAACGATCTACAATTTGTTTCACATGTAAATGCAAAAGTATATCAATTATCTGCGTTAGAAACAAATTAGAGGCGAACCGCCTTCGATTTTGTTATACAATAATGTCAAAGTGTGAAACGTCAAATTTATAAAACGCGTGTATCGAGTGAATGTCTGCTACTATGGATAGTGTCGCGTTTAAATTAACACCGCCAAAAGTACTAGCCATTGAAAATAATGCAACATTAAATTTGCTTCCGGAAAAGAGTACACATTTTTACGAAAAAACTTACGTAGAATTTATTTCGTGGTGCGAGGAGTAACAGGTAAGACGTCATTCGGTATCTGCGCTATTCCCATGTTTTGCCGATATTGCTGCAAAGGGCTTAATAGCAAGTTTATTTGTTTGTTTTGTTTGGATTTTGTTTGGAAATGTCTCGATCATTAATCGCCATCATTAACACACTTGTTGGTTAAATAACTAATATCAAATCTAGTGTTACATACACAAATAACATTATTGATGTCAATGGCTTCAAATTTATGAGAACAACTATAGAAATTAATTTTTAAAAAAATTGCGATTACATCAGTCTACAGATCACATACTTATGCCATACAAGACTTCATTATCGCGTTGCAATTATACTTAAGCAATTACTCAAAAACAAATTTCGAAATATTTGCAGGTGATACGAACATAAATACTGAGCTGGAAAATGACTATCTTGTTCACGAATACATTAATACACTATGTGAGTTTAATTTTCAGCCGTGTATTTGTAAAAGTACGCGCGTAGACAAAAACAATAAATCCTGCATTGATCATTTTTACTTAAAAAGTAATATAGATAGTAATAAAGTATTATCCTTAATAGTTAATTGTAAAATTACTGACCACTGCCCTGTTACATTAAGTATCAACCTATCAGAATTAAATAATACAAACAATCTTAAAAATGAATCCAATACGTATGAATTAAAAATAATTGATTATAATAAGTTAAAAACTAACTTATTTAAAAATAATTGGAATTTTATTAAGACAATAAGTGTTGATGAAGCATACAGTAATTTAATAGAGATTTTAAAAACAAATATAAAACGAGCAACACACACAAAGGTATTAAAAAATTCAAAACGTCGCAAACCATTAATCACACAAGATCTGATTGAACAAATAGCACAAAGAGACCAATTACATAAAAAGTATTTAAACAATAATAATAAAGAAGAAGATTACAAAAATTATAAAATAATTAGAAATCTTGTAAATAGTCAAATACGTGAGGTAAAGAGCAAATATCACAGAAACAAAATAAGCGAATGTAAAAATAATAAACAACAAATGCCATAAAAGAATCCACTAATTTACACGAAACAAAACATCATCCAAAATATATAGTAAACTCACAAAAACAAGAAATACACGATCATTTCAAAATGGCAAATGAGTTTAACAATTACTTCGCCAATATTGGGAAAAATATGGCAGAAAAAATAAAAAAGAATAATAAAAATTATAAACACAACATTAAACAAAATTCATATTCCTTATTCCTCAATCCAGTGATAGAATTAGATATAAATAGAGCCATAAAATCGCTTAAAATGAATAAAAGTCCAGGGATAGATGGTCTAAGTAGTAATATTCTTAAACAAATAGCCGACGTAATATCAAACCCTTTCGCAACTTTATTAAATCGATGCTTTGAGCAAGGCATTTATCCGGAACAATTAAAACAGAGTACCATACATCCAATATATAAAAGCGGAAGTAAAGAAGAAACCAAAAACTATATACCGATTGCACTAACCTCGTGCATTTCAAAAATATTTGAAAAGGTGATGAAAATACAATTACACTCCTTTATTAACAAACATAACATAATATCTTCAAATCAATTTGGTTTTCGCGAAGGTCTTAGTACAGAGGATGCTTTGGCCCACTTTGTCACAAATATTTATGAATCAATGGACTCAGGTAACCCTTCGGCTGCAATATCATTAGACTTATCAAAAGCGTTTAATACAGTTTCTCATGAAATATTGTACGATAAACTGCATTCGAGGTAACGCTCTTAAAATAATAAAGAGTTATCTAAGCAACAGAACTCATCAATAAAGTAATTAGTGATCCCTTACCAATGATTATGGGGGTACCACAGGGTAGTGTACTAGGCCCATTATTTTTTATTTTATATGTGAATGATATCATAAAATGTGATGACGCTAATATTAATCATTTTAATTTAACTTCTTATGCAGATGACACGGTGGTTAACATTGTAGGATCTAGCTGGGAAGATGTATATAACAAGGCAACGAAAATAATTGCACATTTAAAAGAAAAATTTGATCATAACTTACTTAGCCTAAATTTTGATAAAACGAAATTCATAACTTTCACATCTTATAAAAACAACTTACCCGACATTAGGGTGTCTTAATTGATCAACATCTGAAATGGAATGAACATACATATTATGTTACAAATAGAATAAGAAAATTTGTATATCTATTCAATAAATTAAAATATATTGTAAATTTAAATTCACTAAAAACAATTTATTATGCCTACATTCAATCAGCATTATCATATGGTTTACTGGTATGGGGCGGTTGTTTAAAAGCACACCGTCGACAAGTTATTACAGCACAAAAACTTATTTTGAAAATAATGTGTAAAAAACCCTTTAGGTATCCTAGTACACAAATATATATAGACGCAGGAGTTTCCGATCTGAATAAACTTTACATTACAGTTATTTCAAAGTATTTATTTAAAAATAAATCAAATCCTACAATACTATTTACCCACGGTCATAATTATCTGACACGTATTGCCGTGAATAATATTTCATATAATAAAAAAACTAAAAAAGCCATTGGAAAAACAAGTTTTCGTTATTTTATTGTAAATGTATATAATTTTCTAATCACAATAATTAATCTTAATTCAATAAGCAACTTCTGCGAGTTTAAATATGAACTTAAAAAGTCACTAAAAAACATTAATTCCGATACAATTTCTACTATTCTTGGGAGAGACAGTTAATTTAAATTCGTTTACTTCAGTTTCATTTAGTTTAGTCCAATTCAGTTTCATTTAATTTAGTTTAAGTCAGTTTCACTTAGTTTAGTTTAATTCAGTTTCATTTAGTTTAGCTCATTTTCATTTAGTTTAGTTTAATTTGAATTGATTTAGTTTAATTTGGTTTAATTTAATTTGAATTGATTTAGTTTAATTTGGTTTAATTTAATTTGATTTGTTTTAATGTAATTTAAATTGGTGTTAACTTTAATTTTTATAAAATTAAGTCACGTACAAACATTGTACTTGTTAAAGTGTCTTCTTCTCTACAAGCGTAAAGCTTCGAGAATAAGAAACTTTAAAAATTATACGGTACGAATCAACATTTATTTGATTAATTTTATTATACTAGTTTGTAAATGATGTGTACAAAAATATTATAAATAAATGGATTATTATTATTATTATATTTGTATCGTATGATGCATTTCAGAAAAATATTTTCGATTTATAGGGTGTCCCAAAAAAGCGTGACGTCACGATGATATATTTTTTTAAAATTACATGCTATGTATTTTATTGCTTATTTGGGTACCTTTTATGGTTGCCTACATACTCCTATAACTTTATTGGAATCGATTCAGGAATATCAGCAAAAAAAAAATTGTGATGTGGCCATCATGTTACTTTCTCCGACTTGATGGTATCATAGCCATTTATATTTACGTTTTCATGGTTTATTTTCAATTGAAATCATATTTTAAATGTACATCGAGCGTTTTGTAGGTTCAGACGATAGTGACGTTTAAAACGTCAAAATTATGAAACATAAATTTGCTTTAACTATTATAGTTTTATAATTATGAACCAAAAACTAAAAAAAGATAATTTTTTTTTTCTCGAATAAAAATGATTTTATTAAAAATATTTTCAAGCAAGAGATGTTCATTTCTTTGTTATCTTTAAAGTTTCTTTAAATGTTTTTGTGATATTTTTCATATTTAGGAAAATATTGGCAGAAAACAAAAAACAGTAAAGGTAAACGCCCACTTCCGGTGTACGAAATATTACTAAAAGCTTTTGAGACCCCAAAACGGATATTTTTGTAAAAAAAAATTTTGAAAAAAAAATCACGATCACAATACTTTCTCGTACTTCGTAACGGAGAAAGTAAAAACTAAAAAAAATCAGTTTTGCACTATAGGTTTAAAAAATGAATAAAAAATAAAAATAGTGCCTTGTTAATAAAATCATACAAGGTACTTATTAAATAAGGTCTCATAGTCCCGTTAACCAAGTTTGATCCATATGAATTATACAGGGTGTCCAAAATTTAGGGTCAAACATTTCAAACTTTAAAGCACTTTATTTTTCTTATTTTAAATTAGAGCCCCTGTATATTTTTATGTCATTCCATACAGAATTAAGAAACAAACATTTTTCCTAATAACAACCCTGTCCCAATTCCTAACGCATTAAAAGTTATTTGCAAAAAATTGGTTTTATCAATTTTACTAAATAAAAATCGAAGGTGGCTTTGAAAAACAATTTATTGACATTAAAATTTAACAAGGTGACAAGAGACTGTTTTGACTTTAGTAATGTAAAAGTTTAAAACATTATTAACTTAAGCTCTTTGTACTCAAGAATTATTTTTTCCATGACAAAATAACTGATACAATTAAGTGACTAAATAATTGGTCACTTAATTATATCAGTTAGAATAGAATAGAATAGAATATATATTTTGTGTACAAATAAGTAATTACATTATAAAAAAAATATATATATAAATAGATATTTTATGATAAGTAATAAAAATTAATTGTGAAAATAGAAATTGTAACGGTTGCCAAATTAAACAGTTTTCGTTTTCGATTTTCTCGTCCATTTTGGACAAATGCTGTTTATGAAATCAACGCCTCGATTGTTTTTACATTCCATTAAAAAGTTAATCTTTTCGCAGTCATAAGTTTTGTCGTATTGAAGTTTTTTTTTTGGAAAAGCTAAACTGTTTTCGTCAGTGAATTAATTTAAATTTTTGATCAATAATTCTACATTTTTAATTTCTTAGCAATATTTTAATTCTGCCTAAAATTTTAACAACACTGCTGAGATAACTGAAAAAAATCAAACTACAATTTCTAGGAGAAAGGAATTGTTTTAGTTAGCTGATAGATGCAGAATTTGCAGAAAAAGAAACACAATGGGTTTTTTTTTAAATTCTGGCTGGAATTTCAGACTACAGTGATTATTTCATTCATAAACAAATGGACGTTTCTGATTGGTTAAAATTGACGTATTATTTTGGAAAAAAGTTTATGGTAGAATGAAGTTTTTCCGATTTGTTTTTCCGATTTTATCCTCCTGCAAATATCAAACAATCGAGAAATTTGTGACAGTGACAGAAAACATGAATCGATTTGTTGATAAATCTACCGATGAAATAGATGCAGAAGTAGAAAAAACGGTTCCAATCAACACTACTAAAAGTAAGAGATCAATCTGGAAACAGTTTACATTTTGTGAGTCAAATGGATATATATTAACAGAAGATACAAATCAATCAGAATTATGTACCGTATTAAAGTTAATTGCTCCAATTTGAAAGAAAAGTAGAAGTATTCCTATACATATGTAATAAAAAATATAAGTTTAACTATTTACTATTACTGTATGCAGTAATTTATTCATGAAATAATCATGCAAAATACACACTCGAGGTTAAATTTTGCAAGGAAAAACGAATTTTCACTCAATGTTGGTTGCCTTAAGAAATTCAACTCGTTCAAACTGACATTTGATAAAAACACTCGAGCTACGCTCTCGCGATTTTATCATGTCAGTTCGAACTCGTTAAATTGCTAGGCAACCAACATTTTGTAAATTAATATTTTTCCAGCAAAATTTAGCCTCTTGTGGTATTACTTGTGAAAATTTCGAAAATTTATATTTATTATTTTAGTAATTTTATTTTTGTTTGGCTAGTGAAGCGATGCAAAATATACGTTAGCATTAAAAAAATAATAATAACGCAACTATTTCAATGTTCTAATTTGTTTGTATTCCAGCTAAAATTTTGAATTTTTTCAACCAACCCTATAGTAAATAAGAAGAATTTTCAGCTGTTTTAGTTAGTCAGTGAATGAAGTATTTAATAGCATTTGTAAAAAATAAAACATTTTTTTAATATTCTTTAATTTCGACTAAAATTTAAAATTTTAAAAATTCATAACTTTTATAGCAATCAGTATTTCTGTTGTTTTAGTTAGAAAATAGACGAAAAACGCAAAATCTATTTGCATTTTCATAAAAATAATGTACCGTTTCGATTTTTACTTTCTACGTTAGGAAGTACGAGAAAGTATTGTAATCGTGATTTTTGTTTCAAATTTTTTTTTGCGAAAATATCCGTTTTGGGATCCCTATTTGCCATTTCAATAATTTCGGGAAAAAAAAATTGTGTCTGTGTGTGCGTGCTGTATCTCAAAAACTAATAGCGCAATTGATATGAAACTTTGAACATACGTCTTATTTGATAATCCGAAGAACTAAAAAGCTTTTGGTAAAATTTCGTACACCGGTGGGTGTTTACCTTAACTGTTTTTTGTTTTTTGCCAATATATTCTTAAATAATAATAATAATAATAATATGTTTATTTCCCAACAGATCTTACATCTTATTGAATATGAAAAATATAACAAAAACATTTAAACAAATATTGAAGACAATGAAGAAATGAGATTATTTTGTTTGAAAACATTTTTCATAAAATCATTGTTATTCGAGAATTATTATTTTTCTTTTCATTTTTGGTTTATAATTATGAAACGATAATAGTTACAGCAAATTTATGTTAATAAAAATTGTAGAGAATACCAAAATGAACAACTTATAAAGAATAAGTTTTTTTCGAAATCTCTTTAGTTTTTGAGAAAACTGCGTTTTTGAATTTGAATTATAATTTTTCCATCTTTCATAATTTTGACGTTTTAAACGTCAGTTTCATCCGAGTTTACACAACGCTCGATGTACATTTAAAATATGATTTAAATAAAAAATAAACCATGAAAGCGTAAATATAAATGATCAAGTCGGAGAACATGATGGCCACATCACCATATTTTTATTCTGTCTTTTTAACCTTACTGTAGGGACGACTTTGATATTCTGGAGTCTGTGTTAATTGCTTATAACTCATAAATGATGTATTTTATAAAAAAGAAATTTTTACGAAACATAAATGATGTATTTTATAAAAAAGAAATTTTTACGAAACATTCTCACAATTAAAAAATGTAAAAATATACAGGGTGTTTTCTTTGAAAGGGGAAAGGTTACCAAATTTGTATTTTAAAATAAACTCCCAGTATATTAAACATGTATTTGAACTATAGCTTGTTTATACCTAAGAAACTTTGATTTGAAAATTGTTTTGAAACGATTCGAGAATTAGTGTTTCGGTAATTTTGACCAACCCTCTATATCAAAAACAGGTTTTTTAAGTCATACTTAAGACTTGAGCCTTATTTGTTAATCAGAAGAACTGAAAAGCATTTAGTAAAAATTTTAAGTGGGTGTTTACCAAAAATTCATGGTATTTTTTTTTTAATGATCCACCTAATACAATTTTTGTGTAATTTCACTTTAGCATTTTATATTAAAATAAAAATGGTGATTTGGCCATCATGTTACTTTCTCCGACTTGATGGTATCATTTATATTTACGCTTTCATGGTTTATTTTCTATTTAAATCATATTTTAAATGTACAACGAGCATTTTGTAGACGATGAAAGTGACGTTTACAACGTTAAAATTATGAAAGATGAAAATTACCAATTTTACTTCAAATTCTAATAGTCAGTTTACTCAATAACCAAAGGGGTATCGAAAATAAACTTATTTTTTACATGTTATTCATTTTGGTATTCTCTACAATCATTTGCTCTAACTATTACTAACCAAAAATGAAAAAAAAATAATTGCTATTTTTTTTTTCTCGAATAAAAATGATTTTATGAAAAATATTTTCAAACAAAAGATGTTCATTTCTTAGTTGTCTTTAATAATTATTTGAATGTTTTCGTAATATTTTCCATATTTAAAATTTTTAAGGAAAAAACGAAAAACGGTTAAGCTAAACACTCCGGCGCACGGAATTTTACTAAAAGCTTTCCAGTTTTTCGGATTGTCAAATAAGACTTATGTTAAAAGTTAATGTTAATTGCAGCATTAGGTTTGGCGTTATAGCGCACATACTCTCTCTCTCTCTCTCTCACACACACACACACACACAGACGCATTTTTTTCCAGAAAATTTTGAAATCTAGGGTCCCCAAAACGGATATTTCCATAAAAACAAATTTCACGATTACAACACATTCTCGTACTTCGTAACAGAGAAAGTAGAAAAGTACATACTTATTGACAAAAATTTTCTAATAGTTCTCGTTTATACAAAAATGATCTTTATTCTCCGTGGAGAGTAGACGAGTACGTAAAATACATAAAATCATCTATTTCATATCTCATCTAAATTTATAATACATCTTTCGCTTCGGAGTCATCTGCAGTATTTTTGTTTTTACTTTCTCCGTTACTAAGTACGAGAAAGTATTGTGATCGTGACTTTTTTTTTCAAAATTTTTTTTTACGCAAATATCCGTTTTGAGGTCCCTAGATGCCATTTCAACAATTTCTGGAAGAAAAAAAAAATGTGTCTGTGTGTGTGTGTGTGTGTGTGTGTGTGTGTGTGTGTGTGTGTGTGTGTGTGTGTGGCTGTGTGTGTGTATGTCTGTGCGCGCTGTATCTCAAAAACTAATAGAGCAATTGATATGAAACTTCGAACATACGTCTTATTTAATAATCTGAAGAACTGAAAAGCTTTTGGTAAAATTTCGTACACCGGAAGTGGATGTTTACCTTAACTGTTTTTTGTTTTTTGCCAATATTTTCTTAAATATGAAAACTATCACAAAAACATTTAAATAAACATTGAAGATAACTAAGAAATGAAGATCTTTTGCCTTAAAACATTTTTCATAAAATCATTTTTATTCGAGAAAAAAATGTATTATTCTTTTTTTTATTTTTTATTTATAACTATAAAACGATAATAGTTACAGCAAATTTATGTTAATAATAATTGTAGAGAATACGAATATGAACAACTTATAAAGAATAAGTTTTTTTTTTCGAAATCCCTCTAGTTTTTGAGTAAACTAAGTTTTTGAATTTGAAGTATAATTTTTCTCTTTCATAATTTTGACGTTTCAAACGTCAGTTTCATCCGAGTTTACACAACGCTCGATGTATGTACATTTAAAATATGATTTCAATTGAAAATAAACCATGAACACGTAAATATAAATGGTTATGATACCATCAAGTCGGAGAAAGTAACATGATGGCTACATAACCATTTTTTGTTGTTTCATTACTATTTTAAACTTGTAGGGAACCCTGACCTGTTAGTGTCCAGAATCGCTATAAAACCTTAAGACGTCTCTGGTATAATATATGAAATTTAAATTGGTTTCTGTTAAAGGGTAGAAGTGATTTTTTTAACAGTTAAAATTTTGTCCATATGTTCCCTAGTGATTGTGTCAGGCGTTTCTAAATCAATTAACAGTGGTACAAACAATCATTGAAGTTCTTGGTTTATTTTTAAAAGGCAAAGTTAATTTTTGGTTTTGACTGAAGCGCTTTTAACAAAGCACTTTGGCAACAGTCTGCCAGATAACATAGTTCTGTTGGTTTCTCTTCGTTGAAGTATTCTGCTTGTGGTAAGCAGTTCATTACAATATGTGACCGTCTTGTAACCTTCTCCGATTTGATGGTATCGAAGGGATTTTGTGATATTTTTCATGTTTATTAATTTTTTTCAAAAACTAGTAGGATTTACAAATATTACTTATTATCAATAACTTGTTCAGTTTGAAATTCTCTACAATCATTGTTAATTAAAATTTGATGTAACTGCACTCATGGGCGCTGCATCTTAAAAACTAATGAAGGTTCTGTAATAATACTTTGCACATAAGCTTTATTTGGCAATCTGAAGAACTTAAAAGCTTTTGGTAAAGATTCGTACATCGGTGCCTTAATCGTTTTGTTTTTTTTTTCGATAATTCTTAAATATTGGAAATATTACGAAAACAGTTTTACATTTAAAACCAATTCAATTAACATAACACAAATATGCATTAATGTAAATTAAAATATGGTTTGCAACTATAAAATTTACGCACATATTTATATCCTGGGGGTGTACGAAATATACATCTGTCGATACAATAACATCTCAGGAATTAGTCCCCCTTGTACGAGAGCCGGATATTTTTGCGTCAGCAGCGGATATTTTTTTCGGCGCAGTGAAAAAGTGGGATGGAGATCGTAGGTCGTAACTAGATATAAGGGCTATTCCCTGTCAGACGCACGGCCATGTTATAAATAAGGATTAGGCCAGTAATTTCGACCCTACGGCCCATAGATTCCTTTTAAAGTTATTTATTTTAAAATATTGGCAGCGGCTAAAAGCAGTCGAGTCGGCCTCTCCTCCTGACCGTTTCCCGATCGTTTCCCTTTTCCCTTTTCCCGCATGTGTAACCCGATACGGTCCACTTATTTTAATTTTCTCCAATTTTTACTTCTCGATGGGGAATTCGTGCGTATGCCCCGGACACTCTTCGATCCAATTTATTGACACACGTCATCCACGCTATTTATCCCGCACTTGATCTCAATTTTCGGGGAACATTGATTGGATATTTGATATCTTTAACCGATATTGTGATACTAGTTATAATAATAATAATAATAATAATACTTTATATCCCAACAGATTTTAACATCTAATTACAGGGAAGAATTCATTACTGCAACTACATTAGATATCAACTAAAAACTAAAACAATAATACTTGTATAATAAATGAATCAACATGTTAAAGTAAAAAAGAAAAACATTAACATACAAATAGCTAAAAATCAAATAGAACATGAATAGTAAATAAATCCGTACAAATTATTTATTTATTTATTTTTTTATTTAAAATATGTTCTGTTTATGAAATAGTTGTGACTATTCCTACCTGATAATGGCAGTTAAATAAAACGTATATACGCTAAATGGAATGAATTTACCGCCTTGCCACTTTTTCTGCCGAAAAATGGTCAGTTTTAATTAAATCCTTTTTTTGTAATGTTTTACATAAATCATATTCAAATAAAACAATAGAAATCGTAAACTAGATACACGAAATAATCAGTAAAAATTTAAATCGATTGTGTAGTTTAATGTGAGGAATGAGTAGTCATAATATTTATTCGCTAGTAAAGTCAAAACGAGTTAACGAGCTATTATCGACCATTGTTTTAATGAGAAAGCATAGAAAGTGGCAATTCATTAGAAAAATGAAAAATATCAATTTTATTGATATTGGCAAATACACTCGGCGTCAAAAAAGCGCCACTCGAAAAATCGCGAAAAACTCGATTTTTCAAACCGTCGTAACTTGGTTCAATTTGGTCGAAAATTGATTAACCTTTTAGTTTGGGAAAGTTTTATCTTTAACAATGTGTAATTGATTTTGACCCCAAGTCCAACCCCCCCCCCCCTTCCCGTAACAACGCGATGGAAAAAGAATGTTTTTTATGTAAAAAAATTGTCCAACTCGGACAAGCTGTACCGTGCGCAAAAAAAATCGGCGGGAAATTTCACCACAATGCCAGAAAATTTCCTTCAAATGCCTTCGAGTGGTTTCAATGATTCGGAGCAAAGTTATGAATTTTTGAAAAAAAGAAATGACATTTTTAACATTTTTTGTCAATCCAAAACACTTTCTGTAAGGGTTTTCAGGGTGTCACGAAAGTCGAAAACTTCTTAGATCGCAAAATTCCATCGAGTTTCGTGCGAAATTCGCCTAGTCATGGCCAAAAAGGCGCAAAATGCATGTTTTTTTCAAAACTGCATAACTTCGCGCCAAATCATCGCATCGACTTGAATTTTGGAGGAAATTGAAGGAAAATGATTGAACTGTATTTCCATGCTGACCGATTGAGTCCACGATTGTTTTTTGCACACGGTACAAGAAACCAAATTTGCACATTTAAACTTCAAAAACATTTTTTTTCCTTTAGGGGGTGGCAGGGGGTGGGATCGTTTTAGCAACAAAACAATTCACATGACGTTGAAGAGAAAATTTGAAACTGTTCAGACTGCAAAAGTTCATCGATTTTGGTGCACAATTACTCAAGTTATGGCCAAAAAGTGAAAAATTTCATTCTTTTTAAAAAATTCATAACTTTGCTCCAAATCATCGAAACCACTCGAATTTTTAAGGCATTTGAAGAAAATTGATTAAATTAAATTTTTTGCGCACGGTACAGCTTGTCAAAGTTGGACAATTTTTTACATAAAGAACTTTTTTTTTTAATTTATTTATTTATTTATTGGTGCATTAACAAAACAGTTTTACATAAGTCAATTTAAATCGAAAATACTTCATACTTTTTTCTTTCCATCGCGTTGTTACGGGGGGTGGGTTAGGCTTAGGGTCAGAATCAACTACACATTCTTAAAGATAAAGCTTGAATCTTTCGCAAACTGAAAGATTAATCGATTTTCGACCAAATTGAACCAAGTTACAACGGTTTGAAAAATCGAGTGTTTTCGCGATTTTTCGAGTGACGTTTTTTTTTTGACGCCGAGTGTAGAAACATCAAAATTGCTTCAAATTCTTTTTCACTTCATTTAATTAAAAATTCTTGATACACCAATGTATCAGTAGCGGCTTGTAGACATTTAGAAGTGAGGCAGGTGAGTGATTATTTATTAGCTTGTAGAAATTGTTTTTATATTTTTTTAGGCAATTGTAAAAATACTCATCTTTTTGTTTAACATCTCTGTTCACGTGGAATTTCTATAAATTTGACCAAGCAATGTTATCGTATCTTTACAATATCTTAAAATCCAATAAATTCTGAATTAGTCGTGGAAATTATAAGCTTGTAAAAATTGGTTTTATATTTTTTTAAGTGATTGTAAAAATTCTCACCTTTTTTTGTTAAACATCTCTGTTCCCGTTGAATTTCTGTAAATTTGACCACGGAATGTTGATCATTTTTGCAATACCTCAAAATACAATAAATTCAGAATTAGTCATGGAAATTATAAGCTTGTAAAAATTTGTTTTTATATTTTTTTAAGCGATTGTAAAAATTCTCGGCTAATTTTGTTTAACATCTGTGTTCACGTGGAATTTCTGTAAATTTGACTAAAGAATGTTGACATATTTTTACAATATCTTAAAATAAAATCAATTCTAAATTAGTCGTGGAAATTATAAGCTTGTAGAAATTGTTTGTATATTTTTTAAAGGATTGTAAAAATTCTCAACTTTTTTTGTTTAACATCTCTATTCACGTGGAATTTCTATAAATTTGACCAAAGAATGTTGATAATTTTTACAATATCTCAAAATACAATAAATTCTGAATTAGTCATCGAAATTATAAGCTTGTAAAAATTGTTTTTATATTTTTTTAAGCGATTGTAAAAATTCTCAACTTTTTTTGTTTAACATCTCCATTCACGTGAAATTTCTGTAAATTTGACCAAGAAATGTTATCGTATCTTAACAATATCTTAAAATGCAATCAATTCTGAATTAGTCGTGGAAATTATAAGCTTCCAAAAATTGTTTTTATATTTTTTTAAGCGATTGTAAAAATTCTCAGCTTTTTTTGTTGAACATCTCTATTCACGTGGAATTTCTGTAAATTTAACCAAGCAATGTTATCGTATCTTTACAATATCTTAAAATACAATCAATTCTGAATTATTCGTGGAAATTATAAGCTTGTAGAAATTGTTTGTATATTTTTTTAAGCGATTGTAAAAATTCTCAACTTTTTTTGTTTAACATCTTTATTCACGTAGAATTTCTGTAAATTTGACCAAGCAATGTTATTGTATCTTAACAATATCTTAAAATACAATCAATTCTGAATTATTCGTGGAAATTATAAGCTGGTAAAAATTGTTTTTATATTTTTTTAAGCGATTGTAAAAATTCTCAACTTTTTTTGTTTAACATCTTTATTCACGTGGAATTTCTGTAAATTTTACCAAGCAATGTTGTCGTATCTTTAAAATATCTTAAAATAAAATCAATTCTGAATTATTTATAAAAATTATAAGCTTGTAAAAATTGTTTTTATATTTTTTTAAGCGATTGTAAAAATTCTCAGCTTTCTTTTTTGTTTAACATCTCTGTTCATGTGGAATTTCTGTAAATTTGACCAAGGAATATTCTCGTATCTTTACAATATGTTAAAATTCAATCGATTCTGTATAGTCGTGGAAATTATAAGCTTGCAAAAATTGTTTTTATATTTTTTTAAGCGATTGTAAAAATTCTCAGCTTTTTTTGTTGAACATCTCTATTCACGTGGAATTTCTATAAATTTAACCAAGCAATGTTATCGTATCTTTACAATATCTTAAAATACAATCAATTCTGAATTATTCGTGGAAATTATAAGCTTGTAGAAATTGTTTTTATATTTTTTTAAGCGATTGTAAAAATTCTCAGCTTCTTTTGTTTAACATCGGTGTTCACGTGGAATTTCTGTAAATTTGACCCAGCAATGTTGTCGTATCTCTACAATATCTTAAAATGCAATCAATTCTGAATTAGTCGTGGAAATTATAAGCTTGTAGAAATTGTTTTTATATTTTTTTAAGCGATTGTAAAAATTCTCAGCTTATTTTTGTTTAACATCTCTGTTCACGTGGAATTTCTGTAAATTTGACCAAGGAATATTGTCGTATCTTTACAATATCTTAAAATACAATCAATTCTGAGTTAGTCGTGGAAATTATAAGCTTGTAGAAATTGTTTTTATATTTTTTTAAGCGATTGTAAAAATTCTCAACTTTTTTGTTTAACATCTCTATTCTCGTCGAATTTCTGTAAATTTGACCAAAGAATATTGATAATTTTTACAATATCTCAAAATACAATAAATTCTGAATTAGTCATGGAAATTATAAGCTTGTAAAAATTGTTTTTATATTTTTTAAGCGATTGTAAAAATTATCAACTTTTTTTGTTTAACAACTCTATTCACGTGGAATTTCTGTAAATTTGACCAAGAAATGTTCTCGTATCTTTACAATATCTTAAAATACAATCGATTCTGAAATAGTGGTGGAAATTATAAGCTTGTGAAAATTATTTTTATATTTTTTAAGTGATTGTAAAAACACTCAACTTTTTGTTTAACATCTCTGTTCACGTGGACTTTCTGTAAATTTTATCAAGGATTGTTATCATATTTTTACATCAATTCTGAGTTAGCCGTATAAACTATAAGCTTGCAGAAATTGTATAAATATTTTTTTAAGCGGTTGTAAAAACCTTCCTTTTTCACTTGGCATTTCTGCAAATTTAGCGCAAGAATATTTAATATTTCTACAAGAATTTTAAAATACGATCATTTTTGAGCAGCTTTTGTAAGTTACAAGCTTGTAGCAATTCTTTTATTATTTTTTAAGTTTAAAATTATTTGTGTAACATCTCTGTTCACGAGATTTTCTCAAAATTAAAGTAAGCTTGTTTTCATAGAGAGGCACATGTATTTATTGAAACACTTTTATAATAACCTCAACAGGCAACTGACCAGAAATCTTCCAGCCTTCGTTTTGATATTTTTTATAAAAACTTAATAAATGCACTTTTTTCAAACACCCATAACTTGATTCCAAATCGGCATAGGAATTTCGTTCTTTGAGACCTGCAGAGGGATTTGATCAAATTTTAATACCTTTATGGTTGATCGAGTCGGAAATTTTTTGTCAACTCAATTTTTTGTCAACTCATCGTCAACACATCGTCAAAGTTGCTCATGGTTCCCGGAAAAAAAACATTTTTTTCACAGGGGTGCTAGAGGGGAGCAGAAGATGTTACGCTTAAGTTCGTATGCATGACTTTGAAGAAGACGCTTCAAAGTGTTTCGATTCATCAAAATCGATTGAAAATACGCCGAGTTATGGCGGTGTGAAAATGGTCGAAATTTCACGAATTTCATGTGTTTTATTTTTCTCCACCAGTGTAATAAAGATGATTTACTACTACTATACAAATGAGTAGTAGTCAGCGTTAGCCCTTAGAAATCTCTGCATAATCTACACATTGACAACAAAGTTATAAAATTATTAAAATCTAAATTATAAAACAAATTAATTGATTGAAGCCAAAACTGATAGATCTAACGCAATAGTTATATTAAAATAACATTAGTAATTAGACAAAATATATGCTTTTATATCAACCGAAATCAAATTAAAAGTTTACTGACCAACAAAAATATTTGGTTTCTTTGTTTTTTTTATTTGAGAAATTGAATATTTTTAATTTTTTTAATAAACTTATTTAATGTATCAAATGTTCAAAATGAGCACCGTCCCTCTCTTGGCAAAAAGCCAATCGGTGATAAAACCTATCTCTTACATTTTGAAACATTTCTGGTGGAATTTGAACATTGGATCAGCTCAAATCCCACTAGTGCCACAATATACCCTCTTATTAAACTTGGATAATAATGTACTATTCATTAATCATTTACATCGATAAGAATTTCAAGAATTAATTCTGGACATGAAGGAGGAAAATCCAAAAATTAAAATCCGAGAAAAGTACTTTGTTGTTTAGTTACATAAAACTATGAAATTTCTCTAATGCCGTGACAAAAGTAACAAAAATCAAGGTATATAAAACTATATTCAGGCGAATAGAGAGATGGATATTAAACTAAAAACAAAAAAGTAGGATACAAGCCATGGAGATAAAATATTTTAGAAAGGTATAAAGGACGACCATAAGAGAAAGAATTGAAATGAAACCATAAGAACGGAATTGATTGCAAATTGAGAACTACATGGAACAGAGCTAACTAGGATAGTAAGAACATATGCAAAGAATGGGAGACAACACACCGGTAAAAAAAAATATGCAAAATACGAGAAAGAGGAAGAAGGAAAAGAGGAATACTAAAAAAACATAGGATAAAATGATTTAAAAAAAGCTAATAAAAATAGAAAAAACTTGAATGCAGGCCAAAAGAAAAGAAGAAACGTAGGAGAAGACAAAGAAAATCTCTACACCTTAAGGGTAAAAAATGAAATACGATTATACAGGGTTCTGCATTTCACTTCCCATCTTCTATAGCTCAGTTACTGATTAAGTTGAAATTTTGATATTTTGTAGACTTGAAATCTAGGATTTAATTCAGCAAAATTTTGTGTCTTCATGGTGATACGTCTTTTTGATGTTGCTAATTTATGTGCCTTCTATGGTTACCTACATACCCATAAAATTTTGTTGAAATCGGTTCAGTGATATCAGCAAAAAATAAATCAAAACTCGAAAAAAATCAGTTTTCCACCTTTGGTTAAAAAAAATAATAAAAAATAAAACTAGTGATTTGGTAATATAATTATACAGGATACCTATTAAATAAGGTCTAATGGTCGCTTAAACCAAGTTTGATTGATATGAGATATACAGGGTGTCCATTTAGTACCAAACCTTACAAACATTAAAGCACTTTTTTCTTATTTTTAATTGGAGCCCCTGTATATGTTTATATCATTCCATGCAGAATTAAGAAAACAAATATATTTCCTAATTACAACACATTAAAAGTTATTTGCAGAAAACTCTTTTATCAATTATTCCATTAGGCTTCGAAAAACAATTTGTTGACATAACATATTTTGTAATTACAATTATGATTATTATTTATAATTATATTTCTGATTAGTTGTTACCCGGCGCATTCACCAGTATTATTTTTAGTGTGGCAATTTTGGTGCGAATTGCGATAGGATTGCAATAAGGAAAAACGTTTGTTTCTTCATATCGCATGGAATGATATAAAAATATACAGGGGCTCCTGTAAAGTAAAAATAATAAATATGAAGTGCTTCGAAGTTTGTAAAGTTCGACATTAAATTTTGGATAATTCACATCAATCAAACATGATTAACAGTACTTTCAGACCCTATTTAATAAGTCCCCTTTATAAATCTAATAACGAGGCACTATTTTTATTTTTTATTCATTTTTTAAACCAAAGCTGTAGAACTGATTTTTTCAAGTTTTTATTAAAATTTTAGGTAAGCAATCAAATATACAGCATGTAATCTAAAAAGATATAACATCATGGCGTCACACTTTTTTGGAACACCCCGTAGAATCAAAAATATTTTCCTGAAATACGTCCTAGGATACAAGTAAATTCTGCAAAATAACAAAATCCTTACTTAATTAATAACTGAACTATAGAAGACGGGATGTGAAATGCTGGACTCATTTTAAATTGCCTCCCCAAATATCTCGAAACCTGAGAAACATGTTCGGAGGGGGACAATGACAGCCTGGATTCATCTGAGATTTCAAACAACATGTCGGACAAAATTCGTGAAAAGATTCTTAAAAAAAGCATTTAAGAAATAAACGCTTCCTACAAAATGTGTGTATTATTTTCCGTAGAATACGTTCTATTTGAAAAATCAAAGTTGACCTTCGCTTAACCTTGAAAATTAACGCCAAGGTCATTTCAAGGTCATTAGCATATTTCCCTCTCCGAACCCTACAACTTTTATCTGACACAATTTTTGCCATGTTGCTCAAGTTTTGAGTTTTTTGGAATGGCAATTTAAAATGGAACCCCCTGTATATGTATACAGGGTGTTTCAAATTCAAGGGTCACTATGGGGATCTCGCTTATTAGAAGAGATATAGGGTATGTTTAAATTTGGCACTTTTTTAACTGTTTTTAATGGATTATTAATGAGCATAACATTCTGCAAAAGTGCCAAATTTAAACATACCCTCTGTCTCTTCTAATAAGTGAGATCCCCACGGTGAGCCTCCAATTTAAACCACCCAGTATATAACGTGTTATAAATTTGATGCATTAGCATTGTTATCTCGGTATTTATAAAAGATAGAGAATGTAGAGATGTGTTTTTGGATTTTGTATTTTTTATAATGTATTTTTGTATTTTTTATTGGGTATTTATATTTACTTGACTTGACTTGTCTAATATTGTAAATTTACAATGCGATGGACCAATAAAAAATTCTATTCTATTCTATTTTATTCTAAAGTTGCTCAAATTACTGGTGAAAAATTTGTTAAAAATAAATTTAAAATGTTCTGACTAATTCCAGAATATTCGAAAAAAAACGAAAAATTCTATTTTGGTTTTTATTTTTTTGTGACTTTATTACTGGTTATTTTGACAAATTAAGAGCACTTTCTTATGGCTCTTTTGTAAGCTATTCCAGAAATTAATTTTGTTAGTTCTGTTATTTAAATCAACTTAATTTTTTTAAATAAGGACCTACCAATAACACATCTTGCAAAATAAATCGTTTCTATTAGTTTTGAAATAATTTGATATGATTTAACTTTTTCATTTGTTAAAATTCGCGAAATGAGACTTAAAAATTCGATGCTTTGAATTTGAGGTCTAAGAGACCACTATTTGTCTATAAAAACATTTTGTGGGACTTTCTTTTATTTCTTTGTTGAGTACCTCTCAAAACTAATGATGTGTCTCACGTGTCCGTAATTTGTTTTCAAATTAAACTTGAGCCTAACTATTAGGCGATTGTTAAATGAAAAGCAATATTATTAATTATATACTTTTTTTTGCTGCACATTCAGAAACCAAAATTATTTTAAAATATCGACGTCTTGTGAAGTGGACTGATTTTTTATAAAATTTTATTCCTGCGTTTCAAATTAATTTTTAACTTTTTGCGCTCGAGAGTTAGACATTGCGAAAAAAATAAATTTTCCAAAACTCGTAACTCGACTGAAAATTGCTGCACATTCAGAAACCAAAATTATTTTGAAAGATCAACGCGTTGTAAAGTGGTCTGAATTTTTGTAAAATTTTATTCCTCCTTTTCAAATTAATTTTTAACTTTTTGCGCTCAAGTGTTGGAAATTGAAAAAGGGATATTTTCAAAAATTTGTACTCGATAAAAAATTATACTTATAATTATCTAATATAATTATGCACGTAAGTAAGAAACAACTATTATATGACATTGTATTTTATAGTGCATTTTTACAACAATGTTTTTTTCGCGCTCTACTTTACGCCCGTAAATTAGGGCCAAAATGTGAACTTTAAAACATGTTTGAAGATGAACTGAATGACACTATGGTGTCATTTAATAACATTATTGTATTTAGTATTCATTTCAATTTTGAGTTAGATTTGGAGTTTACTAAGGTATTTCTAACAAAAATGAGTCATACCGTGAAAAATATAAATATTTTAATGGTAATTAAAAAGTAAGTAAATACCAATTTATTACTCCCTTACAAAATCACTGGTAAGGGCTTTTAAATTACTTTAAATTTTGAGACAGAGGTGTAATTAATGAAAAGTTATTATTCCTAGAGGTGCGGTATTGATTAGAGAGGGCACGTTTTCTGTGCATATTTTACTAATACGTG
Source organism: Ocypus olens (assembly GCA_910593695.2). Taxonomy (NCBI): domain Eukaryota; kingdom Metazoa; phylum Arthropoda; class Insecta; order Coleoptera; family Staphylinidae; genus Ocypus; species Ocypus olens. The sequence continues at coordinate 7,092,008 of OU343054.1, read as the reverse complement.
ATAGCAATTCCGGGCAAAAGTCATTAACTGTATCCGTTTTATTGCGGTGTTAAGGGAGCCAATATGCGATAACTGGACGTAGTAATGTCACGTCTGATAGCGGCCCAAGGGTCGTTAGGGTCGTTATCAGCTAGTACCCGAGATGACCCGTCCGCTAGCCGCAAACATCATTACACCCAACGGTTATGTCTTCCAAACAGAACACTCTTCGAGGATTCCCCTTCATATATCCATGCAAACATTTTATAGTCTTGCGACACACAATGGAACGGCCATTTAATATTTTCAGAGCGTGTGCGAGCGCGAGAGGTGAAGACATGATTTAGAACTTTTTTATGCTCAATAATGGAACGCATGCCCTGCGAATTGGATGGGGGACCCTTATGCCCTTATCTTGACCGCTAAGGGTGGTCATCCGAGCAGACCGATCCCTACTGGCCAACCCTCGCCCAGCACCCCTCCCATGCATGTAACTTCTTTTGACCAGACAACCCCAGGCACGCGTCTTGAAACTCAATAAGGCGCCCTCAATGTCCTGACTGGTTTAAAAATTTCACACTTACGGCTAACCTTTGCCAGCTATTTTATAAATTCAATTGAAATTTTTCAAGAAGGGGAATTTACTACAATGAGGATGTTTATGGTTTGATTTATTTATAAATTAATTTCCAATTAATAAGACAAACAGCGAACTTAAGGAAACTTTTAAGTTGCAATAAATAATAATTTCAATCTTTAAAAAGTATTTTTTTTTTAATAAATCATTTATTTTATATATTGTGTATTGATTTTATAATTAAAAACAAATTTAATTCCGGATGCAGATTATTATTACTTAATATTTTATTCTGATTTATCCTTAGCATTAATAAATCAACACAATAATCGATTTTCAAATACTAATTAATCTTTAATCGGAAGCCGGAAGAACGAGATTTGTTGATTGCTTGGATATCTGAACTTACTTTAATATAAAAGATCAAGTCGGTAAAGATATTATCTAGGATTTTTTATTTGTTATTAACTCAGTAAACAATGTATTTATTTATTGGATTCGCTAGTTCTGGACAAAATAATTTAAATTATAATTGTGGATGTAATTGAAATTAACATTTTGAAGACGGCCCAACATAATTTTTTTAAAGTCACCTATGCGTCCTATGGCAACCTAGCAACCGAGAAAACAATGTCGAATTTTGTTTGTTTGTGTCAATCCAGTGAAACTTTCTTCGGGTATGGATATTAACGATGCTGCGAATATTGCGTTGCTTTTATTTTATTATTTTCCTAGGTCCGTAAGGGAAAAATTAAGTTCCGTTGTCAAGGACAACAAACACCACGAATGCCATCAGCCACTTACGGTACCTGTAACTATGGATGCAATCAGTGGCGGCTCGTGGAACATGTTGATGGTAGAGCCACTTATACAATACATCCAACCCCCTTTTTGAAGAAATAAAGAACCATTTATCTTCCCAGACCAATCGAAAATTTTGGCCGAAAAATCAAAAATTTTGAACAAAACAGCCTAAGATCTAAAATGTCGGCCAAAAAAATCAAAAATCCTGGTTTCAAAATAAAAATGCAGACCAAAAAATTGAAAATACAAGCAAAAGAAAAATAATTTGCCATTTTCAGCCCCAAAAATAACTCTTTTTAACTTAAAATAAGTTCTAACGAGAAATTTGAAAATAATAGCAAAAATAAAAATAAAATAAAAATTCGCACAATAAAATCAAGAAAATCTAAAATATGAAACAAAAAATTAAAAATTAAGACTAAAAAGCCAACATACGTATCATAGGTTTAAGAACATGTCCAAGAAATGGTTATCTCAGAAGGGTTTCTATTCTGTTCGTGATTATATAAACGAATAACAGAAACTAAAAATTGTATTGTGTCGATATATTGTAATGTGCAGCGTGTGTTATATACCTTATGGCTTTGTTATATTAATGTTCATTTCATGTAAGTAACTGTATTTTAATTAATTTTAATTTTAAATATTTATATATTCAGGCTATATTTCGTTTTTTTTGAATTTATTTAATACTTTCTGCAACAAGTAAGGGTGTTTCTATTTTATTTTATTTTATTAATTAATTTTATTTATATTTGTTGATGTATCACATCTGTATTTAACAGCAACGTGAATAAAACTGTATTATTATTATAAACTTCGTACCCAAAAATCAAAGTGGTAGACCAAAAAATCAAAAATTTTAACAAACAAATCGGTAATTTATGTCGAAATAAAGAAAATTTCGGCCAAAAATAAGTTCTAACGAGAAATTCGAAAATAATAGCAAAAATAAAAATAAAATAAAAATTCGCACAATAAAATTAAGAAAATCTAAAATATGAAACGAAAAATTAAAAATTAAAACCTAAAATCTAAAATTCGTACCCAAAAAACAAAGTAGTAGACCAAAAAATCAAAATTTTTAACAAACGAATCGAAAATTTAAGTCGAAATAAAGAAAATTTCGGCCAAAAGACCTAAAATTTAAACCAAAATAATCGAAAATACAAAATATAGACCAAAAAGTAGGGCCTAAAAAGATGAAAATTTAGACAAAACATCGAAAACGGGCGTAAAGATAAAACGTGCAGACAAAAGAAATCGAAAATTTCTACAAACCAATCAAATATTTTGGTCAAAATAAAGAAAAATAAAAAGAATTGGAACAGAAAAATCGAAAATACAGAAATCTAAAATATGGGCCAAAGAATCAAAAATCCTGATCTAAAAATAAAAACCACAGACAAAAAATTAAGAACTTAAGTAGAAGCAAAATAATAATAGCAAAAATAAAAATAAAATAAAAATTCGCATAATAAAATTAAGAAAATCTTAAATATGAAACAAAAAATTAAAAATTAAAACCTGAAATCTAAAATTCGTACCCAAAAATCAAAGTGGCAGACCAAAAAATCAAAATTTTTAACAAACGAATCGAAAATTTAAGTCGAAATAAAGAAAATTTCGGCCAAAAGACCTAAAATTTAAACCAAAATAATCGAAAATACAAAATATAGACCAAAAAGTAGGGCCTAAAAAGATGAAAATTTAGACAAAACATCGAAAACGGGCGTAAAGATAAAATGTGCAGACAAAAGAAATCGAAAATTTCTACAAACCAATCAAATATTTTGGTCAAAATAAAGAAAAATAAAAAGAATTGGAACAGAAAAATCGAAAATACAGAAATCTAAAATATGGGCCAAAGAATCAAAAATCCTGATCTAAAAATAAAAAACACAGACAAAAAATTAAAAACTTAAGTAGAAGCAAAATAATTTGCCAAAAATAGATTTCTGATGAGAAATTCGAAAATAATAGCCAAAAAATAAAAAAACTCACGAAATGAAATCAATAAGCCAAGTTAAAAAATCGAAAATATTGGATAAAAAAAGAGACTAAAAATCTGAAATATCCGATACAAAATTTAGACATAAAAATATAAATGGTGGACCAAGGAAAGAAAAATTTTAACAGAAAAATATAGAAAATTTTAGAGCAAAGAATAAAAGAAAATAAAAATCTACAATGTTGGCCAAAAATCGAAAATTTTGACAATAAAATCGAAAATACCGGAAAAAATAAAAAAATCTCGCATATAAATCAATAATTCAGGTTATAGATATTTTAATCAAAATCAAATAAAAAATTTGGAACTGGAATTCAAATTTCGGCTCGAAAAATAAAAAAATGCGGACCAAACAATTAAAAATTTGAACAATTAAATCGAAAAATTAGGTCAAAATAAAGAATATTTATAATATTTAAACAAACATCGAAAATACAAAGGTAAAATATTTTGACCAAAAATATCGAAAATACAGGTCAAAATTTTAAAAAATGCGGACCAAACAGTTGAAAATTTTACCAATTAAATCGAAAATTTAGGTCAAAATAAATGATGTTTGGGCCAAATAATCAAAGATTTAGACAAAAAAAAATCGAATATACAGGGTTAAAAATCTAAGAATTTGTCCTAAAAAATCAAAAATACGGACCAAAAAAATGGTGATGTGGCCATCATGTTACTTTCTCCGACTTGATGGTATAATTTATATTTACGCTTTCATGGTTTATTTTCAATTCAAATCATATTTTAAATGTGCATCGAACGTTTGGTAGACTCGGATGAAACTGACGTTTAAAACGTCAAAATTATGAGATGCAAAAATTATACTTCAAATTCAAAAACTCAGTTTACTCAAAAACTGAAGGAATTTCGAAAAAAACTTATTCCTTTTAGCATTCTCTACAATTATTATTAACATAAATTTGCTGTAACTATTATCGTTTTATAATTATAAACCAAAAATTAAAAAGAAATAAAATAAATTTTTTTCTCGAATAAAAATGATTTTATGAAAAATGTTTTCAAGCAAAAGATGTTCATTTCTTTGTTGTCTTCAAAGTTTGCTTAAATGTTTTTGTGATATTTTTCATATTTAAGAAAATATTGGCAAAAAACAAAAAACTGTTAAGGTAAACGCCCACTTCCGGTGTACAAAATTTTACCAAAAGCTTTTCAGTTCTTCAGATTATATTATATATATTAAATAAGACGTATGTTCAAAGTTTCATATTAATTGCTCTATTAATTTTTGAGATACAGCGCGCACAGACAGACACACACACACACACACACACACAGAGACACAGACATATACACACATACAGACACACTCACACACACAGACACACTCACACACACAGACACACTCACATTTTTTTTTTTCCAGAAATTGTTGAAATGGCATTTAGGGACCCCAAAACGGATATTTCCGTAAAAATAAAATTTGAAAAAAAATCACGATCACAATACTTTCTCGTACTTTGTAACGGAGAAAGTAAAAATCGAAAATTTTAACAATTAAATCGAAAATTGATATCAAAATAAATAATATTTAGGTTAAAAGATCAAAAATTTAGACCCAAAAGAATGTAAAATATAGGTCAAAAATCTAAAACATAAAAATTTGGCGGGGAAATCAAAAATGAGGGCCAAAAAGTCGAAAATTTAAACAATTAAATCGCAAATTTAGGTCAAAATGAAAGATATTTAGGACAAAAGATAAAATATTGTGACCAAAAATATCGAAAATAGAAGTAAAAAATTTAAAATTTAAAAATTCGTCGGAAAAATACAATATGCGGACCAAATAGTAGAAAATTTAAACAATGAAATCAAAAATTTAGGTTAAAATAAAGAATATTTAGGCCAAATGATCAAAAATTTAGACAAAGAAAAATCGAAAATACGGGCTTCATAATAAAAAATGCAGAATATTTTAGTAAGAAACTGGTTTAAATTAGACTCAAAAGTCACTAAAGTAATTTTCCAATTTTTTTTTAATAACAAAACATTTATTTTTTATTTTTGCTTTAATTGTTTAAAAATGAGAAACTAATTTGAAAAAGAATTCAAATAAAACCATTAACTTTGTTGGGATCAAGTTATTGTTTCACCTTCTGCGCCGGCAGTTTCGACAACTTTAGATTTAGTAGATACATTTTGAATAATTCAAATAAAACAATTCATTTAGTTAGTTATCCCTTGCTCCCTTTTTTGAAGGAAGAAACAACAATTGATCTTCATAGTCCAAGGTTATTTTGAGTTGTAAAGTAAAGGTTCATAATTTCAAACAGCCGAATTCAAACAAGCTGAAAATATGATTTATGTTAACTTTTGATTTATCGTGCGTTTTCATTTTGTCCCAGACATCAAAACAACACACACGGAAAACAAAAAATAGTTTCATTAAAGTTATGCAGGCGTTGTTTAACATTTTAATTGGCGAAAAAGTGTTTGATGAATTAATAAACAATTCTTGCTGCGCTTGAAACTGCAGGTAGTGCCATGGCTCCTTGTCTCTTGTCTCTACATAACGAGCCGCCCCTGGATGCAATGCTTAGTTACGTTATTGGTAGCGGAAAAAATGTTTTTTTCGCATCCTATTAAATAATATAAACGTTGTTAAATCGTTTTTGATTGAGAAAGTTGTTCATTATTCGGCCGAATCATTTTCTCCACAGGTGACGTCCAATCAAATGATAGCAATTTCATTACCCAACAGGTGACGTCCAATCAAATGATAGCGGTTTCATTGCCCAACAGTTTAGTTGTTACTATGGTTACGATTCGTTTTTTGTCAGCGAACTGCCGCAATTTCCAAATAGAAAATTTATTCGTTATAATTTAATACAAACAGAAAAATCTTTGGGTAATTATTTAATATGATGCGAAAAAGTATAGTACTAAACTCGTGAACAAGTTGGCCATTGCCACCCGAGTGAATTGTGAAATTTCACCCTCGTGGCAATGGCCAACTTTCTCACTCGTTTAATAATATACTATTTTTATACATGTACTCAACTCTGCGTGTTATTTATTTATTATTATTATTTATGTATGCAGCAATAGTTTACTTTTAAAATGAATTTTATTAAAATATGAAACACCATAATTTTCGTCTTCTACAATATACAATAATTTTTATCCAAAATCGGGTGTAATAAGCGAATTACTGCGGTCATTTGAGCGAAGTAATGTAGTCCATTGCCCACTAGTGAAGGAACAACTCGGACTTACGGAATGATTAGATCCTTCGTAAGATTTTTTAAATAGTTCAAATTGGCAAAAAAAAATTATAAAAATTACTTCAATATTTAATGCATTTACAGATGATTTTGGATAAATCTACTCTTGTGGAATTACTTATTGCTCCCTAAAGAAAATGACCTGTTTGCTCTTCGAGCTCACGGATAAACTTTTTCTTGCGGGACTAATTACGTACATTCCACATTCGTATAATAAATAACTATTACATCAATTCTGCTGTATTTATTCGACCCCTTTAGCTAATTGTTTCAAACATTAAAATATTTGTAAAGTCAACTAGCACAAAGCAATGCACTCAATTCTTAAGAATTTCAGCAAGCGATATTTTAAGCTAATAAAATAATATTAATCAATGATCATAAGTCGACCCATAAATAAAACTCCAACCCCCGTACGATGTTCCAATTGACATAAAATAAAATTAGGGGACATCCCGAATGTTTTAAATTTAATACATTTTAGTATGAATGGATAAATTTCCGGTACATAAACCGTTGCCAATTTCTATGAAAAAAAAGAATCAATCAATAATTTAAAATACGGCAAATAAGTGTAGCGGAAACTTCACCCGTTAATTCCCGGATCTTCACACGCAACCCTTTATGAAAAAAAAAACGTATATATCAACCCTTTTCGCCTTTTCGCCAATATCCTCTCTACCTGGTAGAAGCCAGGTAGATAGGGAAGCAAGGGTTATGTACATACGGCGTATATTTCACATGATCACAATAGATTCCGCAATCTATTGCAACGTTACATGTAACGGTTAGAAAAATACGTGTCTGTTTCTAGGTCAAAATTTAATATAATGGAAAAGTGCATTAGGGCTGTACAGTTAGGTATTTATTTGTTTACTTCAGCGCTTTGTAAAATTCAAAGCTGCATGTAGAAGTGCGTCATTATTGTACTAGTAAAATTATGCTGCAAAAACTGCCGTTAAATTGGTTTCAAATTTTCACGTTAGTGCCATTTCATAATACAAAAATGGTGATGTGGCCATCATGTTACTTTCTCCGACTTGATGGTATCATTTATATTTACGCTTTCATGGTTTATTTTCAATTTAAATCATATTTTAAGTGTGCATCGAACGTTTCGTAGACTCGGACAAAACTGACGTTTAAAACGTCAAAATTATGAAAGATGGAAAAATGTACTTCAAATTCAAAAACTCAGTTTACTCAAAAACTAAAGATATTTCGAAAAAAAATTATTCTTAATAAATTGTTCATTTTGGCATTCTCGACAATTATTATTAACATAAATTTGCTGTAACTATTAGCGTTTCATAATTGTATACCAAAAATGAAAAAAAAAAAAAAAAATTTTTTTCTCGAATAACAATGATTTTATGAAAAATATTTTCAAACCAAAGATGTTCATTTCTTTGTTGTCTTCGATATTTGCTTAAATATTTTTGTAATATTTTTCATATTTAAGAAAATATTGGAAAAAAAAAACAAAAAACAGTTAAGGTGAACACCCATTTCCGGTGTACGAAATTTTACCAAAACCTTTTCAGTTCTTCGGATTATCAAATAAAACTTATGTTCAAAGTTTAATATCAATTGGTCTATTAGTTTTTGAGATACAGAGCGCGCGCACAGACACACACACACACATACAGACACACACATACAATTTTTTTCCAGAAATTGTTGAAATGGCATCTGGGGACCCCAAAACGGATATTTCCGTAAAAAAAAATTTTGAAAGAAAAATCACGATCACAATACTTTCTCGTACTTCGTAACGGAGAAAGTAATAAAGACGAAAATAGCCTAAATATATGAATATGTAATCTGTTCGTAACTCTGCAAAATTAAGTCTTATTAAAACTACAAACAAATAACTTATTGAAACAATTACGTCCCTGACTGGTGCCACGCCGATTTAAGATCGTTTATTTCTACCTACAGGACTAACTTGAAAATTAAACTAAATTTAATTTGAAACTATAAGACTGAACTAGGCAAAAGTATTATATTTAACAATTACTAAAAAAACTAAATTGATTGCAAAAATTATTCTTTTGATTTAAAAATTACGAATTTTCGAAAAAAAAAATCAAAAATCGAATCAAAACATTTGAAAACTAAGTAATTCCTTAAACACAAATCGCGCAGGCTGTATTTTGTAGCTCAATATCAAAGTGCATTCATTCTATCTTAAAACAATCACTATAATTAAATTAAAAACACTAAAACAAAAAATTTCAAAGTAAATAAATAACCTAAAATTAATACAAAAACTAAGTACAGGGCAAAAATATCAAAAATTCAGTCTACAAAATCTAAATTATAGGGCAAACCAATCAAAAACTTTCACAAAAAAACTCGAAAATATCGGCCAAACAATCCGATATTTTTGGGCTCTTTTCAGTCGACTTACAGAAAAAATTAATTAATAATTAAGGTAACAGAACTAAAAACATTGGTAAAAAATTGAAAACTCTTGGAAAATATAAAAAAGCAGTCAAAAAAGAGAAAATTTCAACTAAACATTCGAAAATGTTGGTATAGATGCCAAAAAAATCAAAAACCCTGGTCTAAAAAATAAAAATGCAGAAACTTGAAATTTCACGCAATAGAAAAATAATTTGCCATTTTCAGCCCTCAAAAATAACTCTTTACTTTAAAGTAAATTGTCTAAACTCTAAACGCAAAAATAATTTACAAAATTCGCCCGTAAAAACAATAATTCAGGTTAAAACATCTAAAATGAAGGGCAAAAAATCAAAAATTTGGTAAAAAAAACTCGAAAATACCAGCCAAAAGTTCGCACCCAAAAATCAACAATTCAGGTAAAAAATCCAAAGTATAGACCAATTAAAAATTCGCTCGTTAAAATTAATAATCAAGGTAAAAAAAAATTAAGAATATAGGCAAAAAATCGAAAACTTCGTAATCTCTCGGTAAAAATAAAATGCAGACCACAAAAAAATGAAAATTTCAATTAAATATTCGAAAATTTTGATTTATGGGCCAAAACTCTAAAATTTGGAACAAAGAAATAAAAAACTCAGACCCAACATCTAAAAATATAGGCAAACAATCAAATATCCTGGTGTAAAAAATAAAAAATGCAGACTAAAAAATTGAACATTCAAGCAAAAGAAAAATCATTTGCCATTTTTAGCCCCAAAAATAACTTTATAGATTACTAAAACTCTAAACTCGAAAGTAATTAAAAAAATTCGCCTATAAAAACAATAATTCAGGTTAAAAAAATCTAAAATTAAGGGCAACAATAAAAAACTCGAAAATATCCTTAAAACAAAAAAAATCGCCCATATAAAATCAACAATTCATGTTAAAAATTTAAAATGTAGACCAATCAAAGATTCGCTCGTTAAAATTATTAATCAAGATAAAAAAACCTAAAAAAATCTAAAAATGATAAATGTAAACTTAAAAACCGAAAATTCCAACAAACTATTAAAAAAAATCTAAAAATTACAACGAAGAAATCAAAAATTCAGACCAAACATCTTAAATATAAGCAAAAAAAATAAAATGCCTAGTCTAAAAAATAAAAATTTACAGACCAAAAAATTGAAAAATCAAGCAAAAGAAAAATAATTTGCCATTTTCACTCCCAAAAATAACTCTAGCTCAAAATAAATTGCCAACCTGAAACGCAAAAATGTTTTACAAAAGGATAAAGGACAAAAAATAAAAAATTCGAAAATACCGGCAAAAAATCTAATTACTAAAAGTAGACATATCGACGCGCTTTATTCCCTAAAAACACCACACTAAATTTCATAAAGATATATCTTAAAATGAAAATGATATTGAGGGTCTACCAGAATTCAGTTACACCCGGTATATTGATTAACAATTTAACAGTAATTCTAAAATGTGTGCTTATAGCTCTTATTCCAGTCTCATCGCCCTTGATAGAGCTATTCTATAATCATCAGGTCCTGGTGAAAACATTTACCTTGTTCGTCACTTACAGCCCCAAAGTTTTCTGGGAGTTTATCAAGGTTATCAAGAAATTGATCGTGATACTCATGTTGCACCTAAGTTCAGGGAAGGACAATAACATTCCAGTAACCAGAAGCTCGTAGTTTACACACAAGTCACACAATGATTGTTTTTCTTTCGGCGCGTTCGAGAAGAAATGTGTGTTTTCGGGGTGAACACGTTGACTAATTTCTGTATATTTACGCGGCAACTAATGATGCGCCCGAATACGCTGGCTCGACGCTAGGAAACAAAAGGAAAACAGCAGGTTATTCATGAAGTTTCTTGCTACAAAAGTATGGTGAACTAAATGAAAAAAAAAACTTTTAGATGTCGAAATTGGCGCGTGATTGTACAACTATTCCTCGGTACCTGTTCAAAATATTAAAAAAAAAACAGAAAACGGAAAACGGGAGGTTAGTCATGAGGTTTTTTGCTCAAAAGTATGGTGAACTAAATTTTAAGATGACAGAAAAATGAGGCGAAAATTTTATATAACCAAATTGACCGAACTCGCGTGATTGGGCAGCTATTCCTCGGCACCTGTGCAAAATATTTAAAAAAAAAACGAAAAATGAAAAACGAGAGGCTCTTTGAGAAATATTTGGCTCAAAAAGTAGGCCACCTCGTTACTTTGACGTTATTCATTGGCGAGCATTTAAATAAATTCAACACCCACCTACATAAATAATGACAAATTAAAATGTAAAATTGCATAATAGCCGTGACTAGCAGAAGAAAACTGATTTCAGATTTTGCCAAAATACTCAGAATTAGTTGGAAAATTGAAAGTTATTTTTCCATTAATAATCAATCAACCGATTAATCGATTATTTCTCGATTAATTGTTTTGCACAGCCCTGGTTACTAAAATGAACAAATAGCTTACCTACTCCCACTTTGTAATTGATGAATTACCGAATTGTTTCCACCAATCTTAAGCGACCTATTACGAATATATAGATCATATATAAATGTTAAATCTTATACATAAATGTGTAACATGTACTATTACCACTTATGCACCTCGGTATATTATATACTTATTAGCCAATTACAATGAACGCCCGCCGAGTCCCTCTGCATTCGTCTGTTCGTCTTTAATTATGAAAAGTGACAGTGACATTTAAACGTCAGATTACAACTTATTGGTTAAAACATTAACCGACACAATAAACTTCAGTCCATGCCTTATTGGTACTTCCATCGCAATGGTATCTTAGTAGATTAACACTTCAGAATGAGCGCAACGATCCGTATCCTTAAATTTGTTGTTATCTTTAATATTTGCTTAAATATTTTCGGTGTACGAAATTTTACCAAAAGCTTTTATTTTCTTGGGATTATCAATAAGACTTATGTTCAAAGTTTCATATCAATTGATCTATTAATTTGTGAGATACAGCGCTCACTTTGAATTTTACCTGACCTCACATAGATATTACAAGGTCAAACTAAGGTCACTATGTCACTACTGTATGTTTCCCTCCAAATCGTTCAACTTTTACCTGAAACATTTTTTTATATCACTGATAATTTCAGAGAAAATCTATATAATCATCCGTCCAGAATCTTTGATCTTTGGTAGAAGCTCAAAAGTTTTCCCCAGACTTTTCCGCGGTCTAACCTACATTTTCATCATCCATAGGCGTTACGGAGACATATTAAATAGGTTTTTCCCGTTGCGGCCTTGGGTAAAAAAACTAGTTCTTTTTACATTCTCCTTTCCACTGTTATTCAGCTACCTTCGTGAAATATTGTCTGTATGATGAAAGTCGTCCCTCATTCATCCTTCAAATTTGACTGGTCGCAAATTCAAAAACAAAAATTGTGATGTGGCCATTATGTTACTTTCTCCGACTTGATGGTATCATAGCCATTTATATTTACATTTTCATGGTTTATTTTCAATTGAAATCATATTTTAAATGTACATAGAGCGTTGTGTAAACTCGGATGAAACTGACATTTTAAACGTCAAAATAATGAAAGATGGAAAAATTATACTTCAAATTCAAAAACTCAGTTTTCTCAAAAACTAAAGGGATTTAAAAAAAAACTTATTCTTTATAAATTGTTAATTTTAGCATTCTCTACAATTATTATTAACATAAATTTGCTGTAACTATTATCGTTTTATAATTATAAACAGAAAATAAAAAAATAAAAAATACATTTTTTTCTCGAATAAAAATGTTTTCAAGCAACAGATGTTCATTTCTTTGTTGTCTTTAAAGTTTGTTTAAATATTTTTGTGATATTTTTCAAATTTAAGAAAATATAGGCAAAAAACAAAAAACAGTTGAGGTAAACGCCCACTTGCGGTGTACGAAATTTTACCAAAAGCTTTTCAGTTCTTCAGATTATCAAATAAGACGGATGTTCAAAGTTTCATATCAATTGCTCAATTAGTTTTTGAGATACAGCGCGCACAGACACACACACACACACACACAGACACAAATTTTTACTTTCTCCGTTACGAAGTACGAGAAAGTATTGTGATCGTGATTTTTTTTTCAAAAATTTTTTTTACGGAAATATCCGTTTTGTAGTCCCTAGATGCCATTTCAACAATTTCTGGAAAAAAAAATTTGTGTCTGTGTGTGTGTGTCTGGCTGTGTACGCTGTATCTCAAAAACTAATAGAGCAATTGATATGAAACTTTGAACTTCCGTCTTATTTGATAATCTGAAGAACTGAAAAGCTTTTGGTAAAATTTCGTACACTGGAAGTGGGCGTTTACCTTAACAGTTTTTTGTTTTTTGCCAATATTTTCTTAAATATGAAAAATATCACAAAAACATTTAAACAAACTTTGAAGACAACAAAGAAATTAACATCATTTGCTTGAAAACATTTTTCATAAAATCATTTATATTCGAGAAAAAAATTAATTATTATTTTTTTAATTTTTGGTTTATAATTATAAAACGATAATAGTTACAACGAATTTATGTAAATAATAATTGTAGAGAATGCTAAAATGAATAACTTATAAAGAATTTTTTTTTTTCGAAATCTCTTTAGTTTTTGAGTAAACAGAGTTTTTGAATTTGAAGTATAATTTTTCGATCTTTCATAATTTTGACGTTTTAAACGTCAGTTTCGTCCGAGTTTACACAACGATCGATGTACATTTAAAATATGATTTAAATAGAAAATAAACCATGAAAGTGTAAATATAAATAATGATACCATCGGAGAAAGTAACATGATGGCCACATCACCATTTTTTTTCCAGAAATTGTTGAAATGGCATCTAGGGACCCCATCAGGCATCAGGTGTGATTAGCCTTATTTTCAAGTGTCCGGTTAGAGGTGGCAAAAAACATTATTTTTTGGCCTAAATCTATTTCAATTCATAGACAAAGATGCAAATACACCTTTTTTTAATCAATGAAAATTATTTGATCCGGTAGTTTATCTTCTACCGGGTGAGTGTTAATGTGTTTTACAGTGCAGAATATTGAAAACTCGATTGACGAAAATTGATTTTAATTATTAGTTAGGAAGATGGTTCCAACTGTTGGTAAGTGATTAAGTAATCTTAATTAATTAATTCAATCAATTTATTCTAGTTAACGTGCATTTTTCAATTCAGTTTAACCTCTCAACGCAAATAACGAAATAGGCAGAAAGACCATCAGATCAATAGCCCTTTTACAAGTGGCACATAATCATATAGTTAATATTATGTCTTACAACAAGGTACCTATTTTCGAACTTTGAACATAAGTCAGATTTGAGAATCCGAAGAACTGGAACACTTTTTGTAAAATTGCGTACCGCGGAAGTGAGTTTTTTGTTATTTTCCAATATTTTTTTTAAATATGAAAAATATTACAAAAACATTAAAACAAAGAAATTAACATCTTTTGTTGAAAATAAATCAAAGTTAAGGTGAACACGAAATTTTTCCAAAAGCTTTTCAGTTCTTCGGATTACCAAATAAGACTTATGTTTATTGGTGTGTTAGTTTTTTAGATATAGCGCGCACAGAGAGACACACACAAACCACTTTTCCCGAAATCGCCTTTGCGGGCCCCAAAACGGATGTTTCTGTTAAAAAAAATTCAAAGAGTTTTCACGATCACAATACTTTACCGTACTTCCTAACGGAGAAAGTACCTACAGTGTTGTTTAATCATGCCACTATTTTGAGATAATGTACCCAACCGAATTGTTAAAAACTTATAAATAAAACTGTTGTTTTATAAGTTAGGTAGATAATAGTTGCGACCGTTACTACGTAGCAAGGCATAATTAAACTAAATTCAAGTGAATTATAGTGGACTGATTTATAAATATAAATTAAAACAGTATATTTGAAAATTTAGAATCGTGTGATATTAATAAAGAAGGTGTTTTGATTTATATTTATGTTAACTACTATGCGTATATTATATAGGGTGTTGAATTGCAAAGCGGGCCATAGGGATTTACATGTAAAATTTAAAATGTCTTGGTATTGGTTCCCCTAATTATTTGACAGTATCGGTCTTCTTACATTTTTTTTAAAGATTTTTAAGCTGAATGGTTTGGTACCTTACTCAATAGTTACTATTTACCGAGTTATTTGCAAAAAACTTTACAACTAATTTGAATTAAAAACAAAGGTTTGCCATGAAATCATAATGGCGGATATTTCATTTTGTTCTAAAAAGTGACGTTTGCTGTCGCATTACGTTTTTGCAATTCAACACCTTGTATAAAACCTAAATGTATTGATAAAAAAGTTCGTAAGAATTGAAATGTTAAATATTCATTTACCTCAGTAACTTTTTTTTAAGAAACACAAATATATTCACAATTCTTATAGGGGTGAATCATACGATACGTAAATTCATACTCAATCAAACGGAATCCTCACCATTAAAAGTAAAAAGCATCGGATTTCTTTGTTTAGCATTAACAAGAGGCATCCTCCACTAGGGAGTCCACAAAGAAGCCCCTCATTAATACAAAGTAGGTGGAATTGATTTAGTTAGATCTACCTAAACTAAAGTCTCCACCCCCCAGATGTAAAACAGAGTGCTCGGACAGTGCGCGCGCATCTGACCGCTGGACACTGATCAATAATAAGAAGATTGCAAAGTAAGCAAAAGTTGCGTCCGTTATAGCCACAAAACAAGGTCCTTCCCTCCACCTCCACCTCCGTCTCCTCTCCTTCTCCTGCTGCACGGCGAGCTTTCCTGAAGCTTTAGTGAGTCAGCTTTTCGCCAGACTTCCTCGCCTAGATATGTCCATTACCATTGTCTGTCTTTAATCTAAGTGTTAGGGTGTCCTGCTGGGATGATGTATGCTAACTATTTAGATCTGGACAATTACAGATGCGTTCGGACAGCTCGTAAATAACTGTAACATTTCACTACTTGAAAAGTATTGTGTATTTATCAAACATATAATTTAAAACACTTTCTTTGTTAATATCACATGATTCATTAAAAGTGATTACAGTTGCGAACTTTTAATTTGTAAATAATCAACTTGAACTTAAATAAGTGATTTAATCTACATTGAAAGATACATCAATTAGTTAACATAGAATCAGTTTTAATATAATTACGTAGGCCGTAAAGTAACCATAACATCAAACTGTCAGACTTAAAAAAAATGATTGTAACAATAACCGACACAAATAATCCAAAACCTTTACATAGTATTTCGTTGAATTACTTGATATAAGATTGTTCGAAAGCAAGTTTGCATTCATTTATGCAAAAGGTAAGTTGTTACTTAAAAATATTACATTGTTGGAAGATAAACGAGTAATACTCTAAGAAATAAAATATATTTAAAAAATGATTTACTGTTGAAATATATGATACATTTATAAAAAAAATTGTAATAAACAAATAACTCAAAAACAAGCTGAGTAGTGTAAATATTTAAAAATAGTTATTTTTCTGATATCGTCCATAAAGAACGACAGAAGAGTCTGTAAAGGACTATTTTTCAAGACTTAATGTCCTTTGTACAGGGTGTTACGAATTCGCTGAATTAGCATTGCTATCTCGGTAACTGTGGGAGATAGAAAGTTGCGCATTTTAATGCTGAATAATTTATTTTAAAAAAATTAAAATATTCTGACTACTTCCGGAGATATTCGATAAAAACCGAAAAAGTAAATTTTGGATTTTATTTTTTACAACTTTATTACTGGTTATTTTGAAAAACCAAGAGCACTTAAAACACTTCTGTAAGCTCTTCCAGAAAATAATTTTATTTTTCAAATACGACGTTCTGTTATTGAGATACCAACATCAACTTTATTTTTTTTAAATACGGACCTGGATTTTTTATTTAATTTTTAAGTAGCTTTTCACCTCCAAAATCTATTATCTACGTAGCCTTCAGCAACACTTATGCTCTTGCAGCCCCTATGCTGCTTTAATGTTGAAATGTTTGATCCTGTGCTAACCTATAGTGAAAGTCCACATTGCGGCCCTAATTTGCGGGCGTAAGATGGAGCGTTACGCGCAAGGGCGAAAAAAAGATTATTGTGGCGAACCAGAGAGCGAGCTATAGAACATAATGCCCTGTTTTAGTTTAGGTATTTTACACTGTTATGTATGTTTTTGTAATCTGACGCCTCTTTCTATACTTTGTATATATTTATATTTATAATTGTAGAAATAAAGATGATTTATTATTATTATTATTATTATTATTATTATAATCATTCTTTCTTAAACTATTTAGTTTAGGTATATTTACACTGTTATGTATATATGTTTTTGTAATCTGACGCCACTTTCTATACTTTGTATATATTTATATTTATAATTGTAGAAATAGAGATGATTTATTATTATTATTATTATTATTATTATTATTATTATTATTATTATTATTATTATTATTACTTACATAATTAATAATATAACACTCGAATGATAGCTGTGATAAAAGTATATTATCATACAAGTTTAAATAGAGTTCCCATTTCTATCACTCTACATCACTTAACATCCCTTGTAAACTGTCAGAAACTACAAAAAAAATTAGAAAAAAACATTTTTTATTACTACAAAAAATATCTTTTCATCAGTCTACATCCCTTCAAATCTCTCGTGAACTGTCAAAACTGTCAAAAACTGCTAAAAATTAGAACAGATTATTTTATGACTTAAAAAAATACATAAATTTGAGACAACCTCACTTGTTGCAGAATCATTAAATAAATTAGATATCTAATTTATTCAAAAAATACCTTTCTATCATTCAACTGTCAAAAACTGGCTAAAAATTAGAAAAGAACATTTTTTATGACTGCAAAAAATATCTTTCCATCACTCTACATCCCTTAAAAACTCTTGTGAATTGTCAAAACAGTTACAAACTGCTAAAAATTTGAAAAAAGATTTTTTATGACTACAAAGAATGTTTTTCCATTACTCTACATCCCTTAAAACCCCTATCAAAACTGTCAAAAACTGCTAAAAATTAGAACAGAATTTTTTTATGACTTCAAAAAATATATAAATTTGAGACAACCTCACTTGTTGCAGAATCATTAAATAAATTAGATATCTAATTTATTCAAAAAATACCTTTCTATCATTCAACTGTCAAAAACTGGCTAAAAATTAGAAAAGAACATTTTTTATGACTGCAAAAAATATCTTTCCATCACTCTACATCCCTTAAAAACCCTTGTGAATTGTCAAAACAGTTACAAACTGCTAAAAATTTGAAAAAAGATTTTTTATGACTACAAAGAATGTTTTTCCATTACTCTACATCCCTTAAAACCCCTATCAAAACTGTCAAAAACTGCTAAAAATTAGAACAGAATTTTTTTATGACTTCAAAAAATATATAAATTTGAGACAACCTCACTTGTTGCAGAATCATTAAATAAATTAGATATCTAATTTATTCAAAAAATACCTTTCTATCATTCAACTGTCAAAAACTGGCTAAAAATTAGAAAAGAACATTTTTTATGACTGCAAAAAATATCTTTCCATCACTCTACATCCCTTAAAAACTCTTGTGAATTGTCAAAACAGTTACAAACTGCTAAAAATTTGAAAAAAGATTTTTTATGACTACAAAGAATGTTTTTCCATTACTCTACATCCCTTAAAACCCCTATCAAAACTGTCAAAAACTGCTAAAAATTAGAACAGAATTTTTTTATGACTTCAAAAAATATATAAATTTGAGACAACCTCACTTGTTGCAGAATCATTAAATAAATTAGATATCTAATTTATTCAAAAAATACCTTTCTATCATTCAACTGTCAAAAACTGGCTAAAAATTAGAAAAGAACATTTTTTATGACTGCAAAAAATATCTTTCCATCACTCTACATCCCTTAAAAACCCTTGTGAATTGTCAAAACAGTTACAAACTGCTAAAAATTTGAAAAAAGATTTTTTATGACTACAAAGAATGTTTTTCCATTACTCTACATCCCTTAAAACCCCTATCAAAACTGTCAAAAACTGCTAAAAATTAGAACAGAATTTTTTTATGACTTCAAAAAATATATAAATTTGAGACAACCTCACTTGTTGCAGAATCATTAAATAAATTAGATATCTAATTTATTCAAAAAATACCTTTCTATCATTCAACTGTCAAAAACTGGCTAAAAATTAGAAAAGAACATTTTTTATGACTGCAAAAAATATCTTTCCATCACTCTACATCCCTTAAAAACTCTTGTGAATTGTCAAAACAGTTACAAACTGCTAAAAACTTGAAAAAAGATTTTTTATGACTACAAAGAATGTTTTTCCATTACTCTACATCCCTTAAAACCCCTATCAAAACTGTCAAAAACTGCTAAAAATTAGAACAGAATTTTTTTATGACTTCAAAAAATATATAAATTTGAGACAACCTCACTTGTTGCAGAATCATTAAATAAATTAGATTTCTAATTTATTCAAAAAATATCTTTCTATCATTCAACTGTCAAAAACTGGCTAAAAATTAGAAAAGAACATTTTTTATGACTGCAAAAAATATATTTCCATCACTCTACATCCCTTCAAATCTCTCGTGAACTGTCAAAACAGTTACAAACTGCTAAAATTTGGAAAAAAACATTATTTATGACTACAAAGAAAGTCTTTCTATCACTCTACATCCCTTAAAATCCTTCGTCAACTATCAAAATTGTCAAAAACTGCTAAAAATTAGAACAGAATTTTTTTATGACTTCAAAAAATATATAAATTTGTTGCAGAAGCATTAAATAAATTAGATATCTAATTTATTCAAAAAATACCTTTCTATCATTCAACTGTCAAAAACTGACTAAAAATTAGAAAAGAACATTTTTTATGACTGCAAAAAATATCTTTCCATCACTCTACATCCCTTCAAATCTCTAGTGAACTGTCAAAACACTTACAAACTGCTAGAAATTTGAAAAAAAACATTATTTATGACTACAAAGAATGTCTTTCTATCACTCTACATCCCTTAAAATCCTTCGTCAACTATCAAAACTATCAAAAACTGCTAAAAATTAGAAAAAAACTATTTTTTATGACTACAATTTTTTTTTTCACTCTACATCCCTTAAAATCCCTCGTCAACGATCAAAACTGTGTAAAATTGCTAAATATGGGAAAAAAACATTTTATTGACTACAAAAAAATATTTTTTCATCACTCTACATCCCTTAAAAATCCTCGTTAACTGTTTAAACAGTCAAAAACTCCTAACAATTAGAAAAAAAAAATTTTATGACTACAAAAAATATTTTTCTTACTCTACTTCTCTAGAAGCCCCAAGTTAACTGTTAAAACTGTCAAAAACTGCTCAAAATTAGCAAAAATATTTTCTATGGCTACAACTCTTAAAATCCCTCGTGAACTGTCAAACTGTCAAAAACAGCTAAAAAGTAAAAAATCTCTCGTAAAATGTTAAACCTGCAAAAAACTGCTAAAACTAGAAAAAAATACTTTATTATGATTACAAAAAATATCATTGCATCACTCTACATCCCTTAAAACCTCTCGTAAACTGTCAAAACTGTCAAAGACTGCGAAAAATTAGAAAAAAAAATGTATGACTTTAAAAAATATCTTTCGATAACGATCACTCTACATATATCTTCTTATCCCTTAACTGTCAAAAACTGCTAAAAATTATAAAAGAACACTTTCTATTGCTAGAAAAAATATTCTTCTATCACTCTACGTATATCTTTCTATCACTCAACTGTCAAAACTGCTAAAAATTAAAAAGAACATTTTCTATTTATTTCTATCTATTTATTTTAATTTTTAATGTAACTTTTAATTGACAAACACATCCGTAACAATTTTTTTGCATCTTATGTATGATTTGTATACTATGGCAGACGTGAAATAAATGAAATGGAATGAAAAAATATTCTTCTATCACTCTACGTATATCTTTCTGTCACTCAACTGTCAAAAACTGCTAAAAATTATAAAAGAACATTTTTTATGACGAGAAAAAATATCCTTCTATCACCCTACATATATCTTTCTATCACTTAACTAACTGTCAAAAACTGCTAAAAATTAGAAAAGAACATTTTTTTATGACGAGAAAAAATATCCTTCTATCACCCTACATACATCTTTCTACCACTCAACTAACTATCAAAAACTGCCAAAAATTAAAAAGAACATTTTCTATTTATTACTATCTATTTATTTTAATTTTTAATGTAACTTCTAATTGACAAACACATCCGCAACAAATTTTTTGCATCTTATGTATGATTTGTATACTGTAGCAGACGTGAAATAAATGAAATGAAATGAAATGAAAAAATATTCTTCTATCACTCTACGTATATCTTTCTGTCACTCAACTATCAAAAACTGCTAAAAATGATAAAAGAACATTTTTTATGACGAGAAAAAATATCCTTCAATCACTCTACATATATCTTTCTATCACTCAACTGTCAAAAACTGCTAAAAATTAGAAAAGAACATTTTTTATGACCACAAAAAATATCCTTCTATCACTCTAGGTATATCTTTCTGTCACTCAACTGTCAAAAACTGCTAAAAATTATAAAAGAACATTTTTATGACCAGAAAAAATATCCTTCTACACATAACTTTCTATCACTCAACTGTCAAAAAAATGATAAAAGTTACAAAAATCATCCTTTTATCACTTAACTGTCAAAAACTGCTAAAAATTTAAAAAAACATTTTCTATTACTTAAAAAAAATTTCTTCTATCACTCTAGGTATATCTTTCTATCACTCAACTGTCAAAAACTGCTTAAAATGATAAAAGAACATTTTTATGACGAGAAAAAATATCCTTCTATCAGTCTACATATATCTTTCTTTATCAATCAACTGTCAAAAACTGCTAGAAATTAGAAAAGAACATTTGTTATGACTACAAAAAATATCCTTCTATCACTCTACATATATCTTTCTGTCACTCAACTGTCAAAAACTGCTAAAAATTAGAAAAGAACATTTTTTATGATTACAAAAAATATACTTCTATCACTCTACATATATCTTTCTGTCACTCAACTGTCAAAAACTGCTAAAAATGATAAAAGAACATTTTTTATGACGAGAAAAAATATTCTTCTATCACTCTAGGTATATCTTTCTATCACTCAACTGTCAAAAACTCCTAAAAATTAGAAAAGAACATTTTTTATGACTACAAAAAATATCCTTCTATCACTCTACATATATCTTTCTGTCACTTAACTTTCAAAAACTGCTAAAAATTGAAAAAAAACATTTTCTATTACTAATAAAAATATTCTTCCATCACTCTAGGTATATCTTTCTACCACTCAACTGTCAAAAACTGGTAAAAGTTAAAAAGAACATTTTCTATTACTAGAAAAAAATATTCTTCTTCACTCTAGGTATGTCTTTCTGTCACTGAACTGTCAAAAACTGCTAAAAATTATAAAAGAACATTTTTATGACCAGAAAAAATATCCTTCTACATATTTCTTTCTATCACTCAACTGTCAAAAACTGCTAAGAAATAAAAAGAACATTTTCTATTACTAGAAAAAATATTCTTCTATCACTCTAGGTATATCTTTCTATCACTCAACTGTCAAAAACTGCCAAAAATGATAAAAGAACATTTTTTATGACTACAAAAAATATCCTTCTATCACTTTACCTATATCTTTCTGTTACTTAACTGTCAAAAACTGCTAAAAATTTAAAAAAAACATATTCTATTACTACAAAAAATATTATTTTATCGCTTTAGGTATATCTTTCTATAACTCAACTGTCAAAAACTGCTAAAAATTAAAAAGAACATTTTCTATTACTAGAAAAAAATATTCTTCTATCACTCTAGGTATATCTTTCTATCACTCAACTATCAAAAACTGCTAACAAGTATAAAAGAACATTTTTTTATGACTACAAAAATATCTTTCTATCACTCTACGTCCCTTAAATTCTCTTGTAAACTGTAAAAAAGAGAAAAAAACCCTTTTTCTGTCACTACAAAAAATACCTTTCAATCATTTTACAGCAAAGCCTTCTGTCTCTTTCTATCACTTTTAGCACTTTAAATCTCTCGTGAACTGTCAAAACTATCAATACTATCTAAAACTGTCAATAAAGAGAAAAAAAAACATATTTTCTGTGACTACAAAAATACCTTTCAATCACTTTGGAGCAAATAAAAACCCTTCTATCACTCTAAATCTCTTCAAATCTCTCGTGAAATGTTCTTTACTTATTATATATTTTCAAGAAAATGCTATAACAAGCGAAACTAGTCGAGTAAATAAACAATAAATTAGTGAAACAAACAGAAGTATTAATTTTTTATTTATCTTTTATTATTTATTATAAGTGAGAAAGTTATTCAAAACATTTTATTTATTAATTTATTGGATTCACTATTTCTAAAAATTATTTTTGTATGTGTTATTTAAACTACCGTTTTAACCCGCCATTGGTGACGTCGGTCTCACGCACCGTGGTTTTCAACTGAAGATTTTTCGAAACGTGTTACTAACAGTTCATGTTTTTTTGCTAAATTTATGCTCTTTGACAATAAAACAAAGACATTTAATCAATTTAAGCTCTGCAATGCAGCAGCTACTGGAAATTGCAACAAAAAACAATAGCGGAGAATACAATTATTCGACAAACCCGGTCTCACAGGCCAGTAGGTCACCATTGGCGGGTTAAAGATGGCCCGGCACTGGGCCTCCAGCAATTATGTGTGTATTTTTTTTCTTCTATGAAACACTATTGAAATCTCCTTGGGAATATTATCTTAAAATATTTATTTTTAAAATAAAATAAAAACTTAAGCATGGTAGCACAGAAAACAATATTTTACTTCGAACATTTTTATTATTTGACACAAGAAAATATTTCTACGGCGATTTCAATGGTGTTTTGAAATATAAAAAAACTCGAGAATTTCTTGCACACCTCCGGAAATTTTTTTTTTTTTTTTTTGTTTTTGGCGTTATGCCTGGCTTTGGTGCTATGACCATTAGCCATCATCTAGATTGTATTTTGTTTTAAGTTATGAATTAAATGAATAAATGAACAAATGAATAATGAAAGACATATACAAACAACCACGGACCAGAACGAATACTTCTCGACAGAAAAGTCTTTCGTCCCGGCTGGGAATCGAACCCACACGGCCGCGGTGCAGCCGGCTCAAGCGCTCGCCTGTACCCGCTACACCAACGGGCCGCCCACCTCCGGAAATATGAGGTTGCTAAGGATGCGATAAACAAACTACTTCCTTTAGTAAGTCAAAATCAATGTATGCTTACAATACGCTACGTGCTTGCTCAAATATAAAAATTTAGAGGTTATGTTTAGATTTGTTTGCCGGCAATTATTAGTCGCCATTTGTCGGGATAAAATCGGGAAAAATCTGCACCGCACAAAAACATCGAAAAAAGCGGCTATTTATCGTCGCGAATAAAACTAACATTGTACTCCCGCTGTTTCTTCCGTGCTATTCATTTTGCAAACAAATTCAATACAAAAGATTACAAATTTTTCGCGTGAGTTGTGTCCTGGGAAATGCCATGTGAATTTAGTGACAATTTTCCGCGCCAGTAAAAACAATATTACGCGTTCATTTTGTTTACTTTCGTGGTATTGTCGACGAACGCCCCAATATGCATTATCAACCATTGGAGGGTTCCTATTATCGTATGAATTATCGTTGTGAAGAGTCAAATTTCACCAAAAACTGTTTAACAATGAGCAGAAACTGTTCAACTACAACGCTTATTGTTAAACACTTTTTCATGTAATAATTTTTTTTTTTTAATCTTTAGTAGTTTTTGAGTTACAGCGGACACGGCCAGACACTCTCGAAAATTTTCTCGAAAATAATACTTTCCCGTATTTGTTCGCAGAATGTAAAAATATGTATGAAAGGGGCCTTGGGTATAGTAATCACGTCACTGCGCAGCATGCCATTTCAAGTCTAAGAAAATAACAAACCCCTAATTTTTGCAATAATTTCCAATATTTATGAATGTGTTGTATTTAAATTTTAAACACCTCTGAGTTTGGTTTGTTTTAAAACCTCGATCCCGCTAAACCGCTGTACGTACGCCACTGATCATTGACAGAAATTCTATTTCATTCCGCATGATATGGGGAAGACCCTTTCAGTGTGGTCTTAAATCACATCTGCGTCGTACAATATCAGTTGGATAAACTTACAGCATATAAAATTGCTTCGATGAAAATCGATTTTTAATCGCCCTCCCCGATTTGAATAATCCCCCGAAAAATCATTTATAAAATACACTGTTTTCGTTCGGCGGTCGCGTTTGTTATGCGTTTCGGTTGCCATTCACGGGCGCATGCCAATAAATTCTTGGCGCATGAAAATTCAAAACTATATTCAAATCTAAGCTGGTAAAAGAAACGATGCATCAAAAATCTCTCTTACAAATGTGGGCGATGATACGTCATTCTAAAATCTGTAATATGTCAGTGTCCGGACCGGGGCCTCGGCCAATATTTCACTGGTCCACACGAATATAAGATTCCCCACATATGTTTATTTGCATATATACTTTCTTTTGAGGAAAAATATATACCCGGCAAGCTTTTACGCAAGCAGCTTTTGCCATACATCAGGTTATATTGATGGTCGCGAAAGCGTCTGTCAAAATCTGAACACCGAATAATATATAAATTTGTATTATTTACAAAGTGCGTCCCCCCCCCCCTCGACACCGCCCGCTTCGGCCGCGAAAGCTCTCCTCACTAAAAAGTGCGCAAATAACGCTATTCACACTTAAAATTTATGTTGGGTGCATTAAAGAGGCCCAATTCACATCACAATGCTTTGGGAAATGTACGAGTCCTTTATCGTAATAATTTTATTTTTGTTATAAATTGCAAACAAAATATCTGTGGCTCTAATCTCGAAATATTGCGAATACATATTTTCAATAGTTTCTGTTTTCTTATTAACAGAAACGTATACCTAAATTTTCGTACGATAAACTACGAGTAAGTTACATATAAGCATGTTACTATTTTAATAGCTTTAAATTGAGTCGTTCATTGGCTTCAGTGGTGGTTTTAGAGGAAGCGAAATTGGAATGTTTTTCAGCTCCTCTAGAGTTCATTATATGATGATCCGTTTTGAAAATTGTTCGCGCAGCAAGTTCATTATCTCACGATAGGTGTGGGCTACAGCACTATCTTGCTGAAACTATATGTATTATTGTTGTCCGCTTGCAAGAGTGTAAAAACGAAGTGCTGAAGTATTATTTTGTGGCTATCTCCATCCGTCGTAACGATATATAAATCTTGCTGATTATTAAATCAATTTTAATCATTTTTACCAAACATTTTCTACTATAATCTAGATGATTTTACTAATTCCAGCAACTAAATATTTAAGTATGTTCTTGAAAAATCTCGCAGACACAGATTAGAATTTTTTAGAATACATAGTGTAAAATAAAAGCAGGCAAATAATAGTAAAGCAATTTTCAGACAATAGCTTTTTGTACTTACAATTCACTAATAATTCCTTAATAAACTTTTTTGTAACTTCGCGAAAAAATGAAAACCACCCCTATAATCGCGAACCACGCTATTGAAATTATGACGTTTGGTTTATGAAAATCATCATGAGGAATCGTCCAATTTTTTATTATTATATAATTTATGGAGTTCAGAAAACCAATAAAGTTTTGTATTGCATTCGAAATATTATTATTTAATGTCACAGCTGAAAGAGTAATAATTGTAATTCAAAATTTTAGCTTTAGATGTAACTAAAATTAAATAAGAGTGATATAAATTACCTAACTTAATTGAAATACTGCTTAATACGATGAATGGAAATGCAACTTACAATTCGACACACATAATTTTGTAAAGTGCTAATTTCATAGATTGAGTGGTGGTCTAATAATAAAAAATGCTGTTGTGACCATTAAGTAACTTTGTACTATTTGATGATATAAGTGTTCAAAGTAGTACATGATCAAAATTACAATAGATGAAAATGACAAATTTTATTGTTATGCCACAGACATTTAAGTAAATGAGCGCGATCGTCTCGGGCACTTTAAAATTGATATTTCTGTTGAAATTTTGACTTTGGAAAAAATCTCGATTACAACACTTTCTTGTACTACGCAGGCGCGTGTTCGAGAAGGGGTACTAGGGGTATTTATACAAATATTGAAGATTACAAAGAAATTAACATCTTTTATTTGGAAACATTTTTCATTACATTATTGTTTTTCGATAAAAAAATTAATTGAACATTTTTGTCTATAATTATGGAACGGCAGTAGTTACATGTAATTTATATTAATAATAATTGTAGAGAATGTCAATAATTTTTTATTTAAATCTCTTTAATTTTTTGAGTAAACTGACGGTAAAGGTGATTAGAATTTGAACTTTTGTTTATTCACCTATCATAATGTTGATATTTCAAATCTCAGTTAATTAAAACTATGAAACAAAAATATAAAACTCTCCACGAATATGTTCGGTTTACAACTTTTTTTAGCAAATATTGTTCGTCAATTGTTAATTTCGTTTTGTGAGATAAAATTGTTAGATCTTTACATTATTTTGACAAAGTAAACTTTTCGCAAATAAATTTTTTGTTTTTAAATCTTTTGGCAATATTTAACTGCTTTTCGTCAAATAAAATTTTAACATTTTCAACTTTCTTTGGTAACTAAATTTTTAAGTATACGGTTCTTTTCAAAAATATTTTATCTGATTTCAAACTATTTTTGACAAATAGATTGTTGGTTTCCTTTGGCAATAAAAAGATTAAAATTTTTAAATTTTCAACAATTTTAACAGATATAATTTTTGAATGGTGTTTTTGGATTTTTAACTTCTATTAACAATCATACTTTTAACGAGTAAAATTTTCAACTTTGTTCGACAGTATGATTTCTTAATACCGTACTTTTTATCATTTATTTTTTTATTTTCGACAGATACAATTTTGCAAAAGAAACGTTATCTAAAAATACCTAGATATACAGTATACAGTACGCAGCATCCAGACGTAAAAGCCCACGCAGGTACAACCATCATAATTAAAACTACAATTAAGCATCACGAAAACGACAAAACAGAAAAAGACTACCTACAAGCTACGACAATTACTGTTGAAGATTGGACTGGCCCATTGGTAATCTCAGCAATCTATAGTCCTCCAAAACACTCAATAAAACAAGAACAATAAACAGACTTTTTCAAATCGCTAGGAAAACTATTCATAGCAGGTGGCGATTATAACGCCAATCACCCCCCACCATCTGATCCAACACACCCACACCCAAGGGCCGCCAGCTGTTTCTAGCCATGAAAAAAGACAACCTGAAACCCCTATCAACAGGAGAACCTACATATTGGCCATCCGACCTAGTTAATTTCTGTGCAGTAAAAACTATTTAACAATTAAATCATGCCTAAAACTTTCCTCAGACCACTCGCCTATAATTGCAACCGTCAACTCAACTCAACTCAAATCATAAAAAAACAAAAGCCCACCTGATTGCACAACAAAACCACAGAATGGAATAGATTCAGAAGCAATCTTATTAAGAAAATAAATTTCAACGTGTCGATCAAGTCAGAACTAGAATTAGAAACGGAGATCGGAAATTTCAACCAAATAATACAAAAATCAGCATCTGAAGAAACAACAAGAGAAGAAAAATCTGAGCAAAATTCATACTGCTCTAGAAATGCCAAAATGAAGATTCAAGAGAAACGCAGACTGAGAAAAGAATGGCAGAAGACAAGATCACCTCAAGATAAAGCAAAATTTAACAAAGCGGTCAAAGATCTTAAAGAACTACTGGACGCAGAAAAGAATCGTGAGATAGAAAAATATCTAGGGAGTCTAACATCAACCGAAGTTACAGACTACTCGTTATGGAAGGCAATGAGAAAAATCAAACAACGAATCCAACCAATCCCACCAATCAGGCAAAAAATGGAAACTGGGCCGGGGATAATAAACAAAAAGCGTAAGTCTTTGCAGAACATTTGGAGAAAGTCTTCCAACCATACCCCTCGGAATTATCCACAGAAGAAGATAAGGAAATTAAAGAACTACTAGATGCCCCCTATCAAATGGACCTCCCAATCAAAAGGTTCACCATAAAAAAGTGACCCTCATAATCAGACACCTCAATATAAAAAATCATCCAGATATGATCTGATTACTGAAAAGCTACTGCGTGATCTACCAAAAGAATCTGTACGATTCATCAGTATGCTATTCAATGCGGGGTTATGTCTGAGTTACTTTCCTGTATAGTGGAAAGTTGCCCAAGTAAAATTAATACCAAAACCCGGAAAAGACCCCAAAGACGTTACTTCATACAGACCAATAAGCCTACTGCCCATTCTTTCAAAAGTGCTGGAAAAACTTCTACTCAAGAGACTAACACCAGTCCTACTAAGCAAAAACCTAATCCCACAACATCAATTCGGATTCAGGCAACAACATGGTACTATACAACAAATGCACAGAATATTAAATAAAATAAATAAAGACCTTGAAGCAAAGAGATACTGCTCAGCGGTATTTCTAGACATCGCTGAGGCATTTGACAAGGTATGGCATACTGGACTATTGAGCAAGAGCTATAATGTCACATGTATGAGATGCTTAAGACATACCTAACTGACAGGCACTTCCTAGTAAAATGTGAGGATAAGGTTACTGAGCTAAAACCGATACAATCTGGTGTACCACAAGGAAGCGTACTCGGCCCAGTATTATATCTTCTATGTACTGCAGACTTACCGAACACAGAAAATACTATAACAGCAACATATGCAGATGACACAGCGATAATGGCATCCCACACACATCCAAACGCATCTAAACAAACTAGAAAAGTGGCTTCAGAAATGGAGAATCCGAGCAAATGAGTTGAAATCCGTTCAAGTGACCTTTTCACTCAGAAAGGAAATTTGTCCAGCTGTAAATCTGAATGGCTAGCAAATACTTCAAACAAATTCAGCAAAATACCTAGGAATGCACTTAGATAAAAGGCTCACGTGGCGGACTCATATTTGGACTAAACTAAAACAACTTAACTTCAAACTAAACAAAATGTACTGGCTACTAGGTCAAAAATCAAAACTCTCATTAGAAAACAAACTCCTACTGTACAATTCAGTGCTAAAACCAGTATGGAGCTACGGTGATCAGATATGGGGCACAGCATCCAACTCAAATATTCAGGTCATCGAGAGATTCCAGTCAAAAGTATTAAGAATCATCGTGAATGCGCCCTGGTTCGTTCCAAACAACATTATTAGTCATGACCTTCAAGTCAAATCAGTTAAAGAAGAGATTGAGCAACACGCTGCAAAATACTCCCAGAGACTCGAAGCACACCTGAACAAACTCGCAACCAAACTCCTCACTGGACACAGAACTTGTAGATTGAAAGCGCAAGTATCTACTTGAATTGGCAAGATGAGTGCAAGACCTACAAGCCAAGATGAACTGCAGCCACCAAAAATGTACTTTTTATTAACAGATTGTAAATCATCAAGAAGATAATAAAAAATGGTGATGTGGCCATCATGTTACTTTCTCCGACTTTATATTAACGTTTTCATGGGTTTATTTTCAATTGAAATCATATTTTAAATGTACATCAAGTGTGTAAACTCGGATGAAACTGACGTTTAAAACGTCAAAATCATGAAAGATGGAAAAATTGTACTTCAAATTCAAAAACTCGGTTTACTCAAAAACTAACGAGATTTCGAAAAAAACTTATTCTTTAGAAGTTGTTCATTTTGGTATTCTCTACAATTATTATTCACATAAATTTGCTGTAACTACTATCGTTTCATAATTATAAACCAAAAATTTAAAAAAATTAATAAATTTTTTTCTCGAATAAAAATGATTTTATGAAAAATATTTTCAAGGAAAAGATGTTCATTTCTTTGTTGTCTTCGATGTTTGTTTAAAAGTTTTTTGATATTTTTCATATTTAAGAAAATATTGACAAAAAACAAAAAACAGTCAAGGTAAACACCCACTTCCGGTGTACGAAATTTTACCAAAAGCTTTTCAGTTCTTTGGATTATGAAATAAGACATATGTTCAAAGTTTCATATCAATTGCTCTATTAGTTTTTGAGATACAGCGCACACAGACAGACACACACACACACACAGACAGACAGACACACACACACACAGACACAAAATTTTTTTTTCCAGAAATTGTTGAAATGGCATCTAGGGACCCCAAAACGGATATTTCCGTAAAAAAAATTTTTGAAAAAAAAATCACGATCACAATACTTTCTCGTACTTCGTAACGGAGAAAGTAAAAAAAGAGGATGAGAAAGCAGGAAGTGAAAAAAAAAACTGAGGTAGAACGAAAAGAAGGAGAGGAAGTGAGGGGGAAGGTTAAGGGGAGCTGTGGTGGAAGAGCCAGAGGGGCAGAGGGAAGGCAGGGGCAGAAGTCCAGTGAGAAAGGCAGGTGGCGAGGAGATACAAGTGGGGTAGTGGGGAAAGAAGGGTCGGTAACAATGGGGTTTTGGAACATAGCGGGAATAAAGTCAAAGGGCAAGGAGGGTAGGTGGAAGAAGGACTTTTAGGATTGGGTGGCTGGGAAAGACGTAGTGGGGATAGTAGAGACATGGATGGTAAAGGAGGAATGGGGAGAAGTGAAAAGATGGTTGACAGGAGGTTTTAAATGGGAGATGAAGGAGGCAACAAGATGTGCGATAAAGAGGACGGAACCGGGGTGAAGACACTGGCGAGGTTGGGGTGGGAAAAGGAGAGGAGAAGGAAATTAAGTTAATTATGGAAGATGTATTTTATTTTTATGCCAATAAAGGTCCTTTTTTTTAAATAAAAAAAAGTTAAGGTTTAATTCTACATTCCAACCAGTTAAACATCAACGTAGGTTGCACAGGTACAGAACAGCGAAAATGTAGCAACGTTATTTTTTAGTTTTGCTTAGTTTTAGTTTTTAGTCTCAACTTTATTTCAACAAGCAATACTTTGTCCTATTCCACTTTCCAATTCATGGATCATAAACAGGAGTTTACAAGTAGAAATCTATACTTAAGTGTAATAAAAACACTAGACTTACGTTTTCTTAATAAACTTATTTATTGGAAATAACTTTAGCGGGAGCAACTGATTGGAATGTAAGATAGGGACCACCTACCACCCTCCGTATTAACTTTTACTTCAATTAAAAACCCTATTTCGGCTGCTGTTAAACCTACAACATCACCAATGAATTTACAAAGAAATTTGATTACACGAACAAGGTTCAGTAGCTTACGTTAAGGTTACAATTAGGGGTGGTGGGTGGGCACTGTCCTACAATCCAAACAGTTGAATATCAACAAGGCTTTCACAAGTGTAGAGCACAAAGGAATGTCATTTAATAATTTGTTTCTGTAAATTAAACCATTTGCATCAACACTTTGCTATGGTCAACTGTTTGGATTGTAGGACAGAGCCCACTCACCACCCTTCGTATCAACTTTATTTCAACAAGCAAATCTGTCGAGTTTAAGAATTTTCTTTGGAAATTCGTTGGAGTAGTTTAAAAATAATACGGAACGTGCCTTTCTAAATAAGGGGTGAAACAAGGGGTAGTGGGTGGGCCCTGTCCCATCCTCTAATTCATGGATAATAAACGATAGTTTACAAATAGAAATCACTACATTAGAATAAGAAAAACACGAAAGGTTTTAAGTTCCTTCAATAAACTTATTTATTGGAGGAAAACTTGGTGCGGGAGCAACTTAGGGATTGGATTGTAGGATAGGGCCCACCCACCACCCTTCGTATCAACTTTATTTCCACAAAGAAAATTGTCCAGTTAAGAATTTTTTTGGCAATTTGTTGGAGAAACATACAACGTTTAAAAATATTCCACAATTCATGGATCATAAACAGGAGTTTACAAGTAGAAATCAATACATAAGTGTAATAAAAATCACTAAAGGACTTAATAATTCTTAATAAACTCATTTATTGGAGTAAGCCTTGGCGCGGGAGCAATGGATTGGATTGTAGAATAGGGACCACCCACCACCCGAAATGGATTGTAGGGTAAGGCCCACCCACCACCCTTGGGTTGTAGAATAGGGTCCACCACCCTCCGGATTAACTTTTACTTCAATTAAAAACCCTGTTTCGGCTGTTGTTAAACCTACAACATCACCAATGAATTTACAAAAAAATTTCGTTACACGAACATGGTTTTGTAATTTAAGTTAAGGTTAATATAAAGGGTGGTGGGTGGTCACTATCCTACAATCCAAACAGTTGAACAATAACGAGAGTTTCTCCGGTTTAAATCAATAACGAAAATATAGAGACGTTATTTTTGTATTTGTTTCTATAAATTAATTCATTAACAACAAATATTTCCATGGACTTATTATATAAACATTTACTTCGGCCTTTTAACATTTCTGAAACATAGAAATGTAAAATCAATATTTAGAAAATATTTCCGACACATATTGTGCTACTAGGGTATGGACATATTGGAAAACGTTCAAAAGAAGTTTTTGCGGTACTTATTTTACATTAAGTATGCTTTTTATAATAATGATAAGTCTTATGAATCCTTATTATCTGAATTTAATTTTATGTCTATTTCTTGTAAACATCGTTATGTAGCATTGATTCATCTTTACAAATTAGTTCACTTTTCTATTGACAATCCCTTATTTTTAAATTCAATAAAACGAAATGTAGCCTGAATATATGAATATTCAACCTGTTCGTAACTCTGCAAGCAAAATAAAGTCTTACTAAGACTATAAGTTATTTGTTTATAGTCTTAGTAAGACTTTATTTTGCTTGCAGAGTTACAAATAGGTTGAATATTCATATATTCAGGCTACATTTCGTTTTATTAAATTTATTTAATGCTTTCTGCAACAAGTGAGGTTGTTTCTAATTTGTTTATTATTTAATCGTGTATTCGGTTCTCCGTATTACACGACCTAGAACTTCCACCAGGCAAGGAAGTTATTGCATCAAATTTGGTTAATTGAAGACTATGTTTGCAGTGATCTATAAAGCTTTAAAGTATTGTATTTTCTTTAGCATTAAAACTGTATCTTTTTTACTCAATAAAATTTAAGACTAAACATATGTTAATTCTTTGATCCCTTTCCCAGGTTTTTGACTACTTTTGCATCTGTTAGAAGGTTGAAAATGTTCATTTCAAAACATGCAACCGACAGGTGCCAAACAAGTTATTTGAATTTAATTTCTTTATGTATAAATGTCTACGCTTTCCCTACATTATATAGATTATTACTAGGAAACAGCATGAATTTAATGCGTTTTTTGACATTAAAACCATACATAATTTATTATTGCAATATAACTAACAGTTTTTGTTATATAACTCAAAATCGTTTGAGATGAATACAGCTGATTTTGGCAGTGCGCTATTCATATATAACTACACAACTAAAAATATCATTTTGCAGAGAATGTTAAAGATAAACTAATTAGCTAACACAATTTTATATCATTACTAGCTGACCCGACAGACGTCTTAACTATGAATATTGAATTCGAATTGGTATAATTCATAAAAATAAAAAATATTCAAAAACATAGTGTTTATTATTGTAA
The DNA here is from genome assembly GCA_910593695.2 of Ocypus olens. Classification (NCBI taxonomy): domain Eukaryota; kingdom Metazoa; phylum Arthropoda; class Insecta; order Coleoptera; family Staphylinidae; genus Ocypus; species Ocypus olens. The sequence continues at coordinate 7,057,277 of OU343054.1, read as the reverse complement.
TGCTCTATGATACACAACATTCGCTGCGCTGCGCTGCGTCGTCGTCCGTGCGTAACCCATAAAAATTAAGAAAGGTAACTGGTGACGAACGACGGCTCCGCTGCGCTGCGTCGTCGTCAATACGTGGCTTATTACTGGTGACAAACGACGGCTCCACTGCGCTGCGCCGTCGTCCGTGTGTGGCCCATTGAAATTAAGCAAATAAAGTGGTGACGATAGTGGCCGAAAACGGTTTAGGCTCCAATTTTTGAAATTCACGATCGCTTTAAATAGCAATTATTGCTTCAAAAATTCATATTTTTTTTAATAATCAACGGATTTGAACTAAATAACAAAATTATTAAAGCTTAAGAATTTAAGAAGTGTATTGTTAATAATAAAAACATCTATCGCCAGTTGAAATATTTTTTTTCGAATTTTTGAAATTCATGATCGCTTTAACGTGCAATTATTGCTTCAAAAATTCATAACTTTTTTAATAATCAACGGATTTGAACTAAATAACAAAATCATTAAAGTTAAAGAATGTAAGAAGTGTATTGTTAATAATAAAAACATCTATCGCCAGTTGAAATATTTTTTTTCGAATTTTTGAAATTCATGATCGCTTTAACGTGCAATTATTGCTTCAAAAATTCATAACTTTTTTAATAATCAACGGATTTGAACTAAATAACAAAATCATTAAAGTTAAAGAATGTAAGAAGTGTATTGTTAATAATAAAAACATCTATCGCCAGTTGAAATATTTTTTTTCGAATTTTTGAAATTCATGATCGCTTTAACGTGCAATTATTGCTTCAAAAATTCATAACTTTTTTAATAATCAACGGATTTGAACTAAATAACAAAATTATTAAAGCTAAAGAATGTAAGAAGTGTATTTTTACTAATAAAAACATGTATCGCCAGTTGAAATATATTTTTTTTAATTTTTGAAATTCATGATCGCTCTAACATGCAATTATTGCTTCAAAAATTCATATTTTTTTTAATAATCAACGAAGTTGAACTAAATGGCAGAATTATTAAAAAAATTCTCAACCGCGCACAAAATCTTCCGCAGAATATTTTAATTCGTAACACCACCGCGAGCGACATTCCAACCACCAAGAGATGGCGCGCGTATTATAAATCAATCGTTATCACCAATTTATGTATTTAAAGCCGACTTAATTGTTCATCGGATGCAAGTGTTGCAATTGAGCTCAGTGCAGCATTTGCTGTTAATATTTTGTTTATATTTTTTTTTATAATTTCAGCTACTTATTTATTTACATTTATCGATACGAATCTACAGGGTAAGCCCATTAAAACCCATTAATAACCGTCGGAGCAAACAATGGAAAAGGAATAACTGATCGAGTGGTCGATCGCCGAGAGTAGAAAATTATTAAAGTACTAAAATCGCTATTAAAAAATAGGGGTTGGTGGTAGAAGGGTAAAAATTTAGGATTGTATGTATTTTTTAATGCCGAATCATAAAAAAATAAAAATAAAAAATTTTGTCCAAAAAATAAAAATAAAAAATTTGCGGTGGACCACCCCTATCATTTAGGGTTATTCAAAATAGTTTACGTCCTATTCTCAGATCTGCTCAATATACACACAAAATTTCATAAGAATCGGTCAAGCCGTTTCGAAGGAGTTTTGTTACAAACACTGTGACACGAAAATTTTATATATTAGATCTTTTAAAGCAATGGAATAGTGAAAATATCAAAGTTTTTCTCTACGTGAGAAAAATGATTAAACAAACATGCCAAACGATAAACTGGAGAGTTAATTGTTGGGTTATATTAAACAAAACTTGTCAATTACAGCTAAACTATTCAAAGTATTTTTTTTTAATATTTTTTTATCGATCTTTCGGACACTCTGAATTTATTATAAAATGGCCGTGTCGCAATTCGCCCACCGTGCGTACAATAGGCACTTATTGCGGGGCACAGCAAAAAAAAAGTAGCTGTCGCAGTCGCCCCGTCCGCAGGTTGGGGTGCCCACCCTCCACCTTCCACCCTCTCTCGGACAATAATTAGTCATTGAGGGTGGATTGACGGCCATCTTGTTTATTAAGCCGGAACACTGTTAGGATTTTATTTTTTTCATTAACGACGCCTCCGATATGCGAGATGAAGAGAAAAAAAAACTTTTCGGATGCAAAATAAATATGCATTAGTTATTTTCCTTAACTGGCTATTGAACACGAAAGCCATGTAAATTTGTGCATTTGCGTGTGTGTAACTGTGATTGTTACGTAAGTCGACTTGGATTTAAAAAAAATAATTTACATTACTTGGGAATTCAAACTTTTCTCTCGTAATGTAAAAAGGTTCATAGCGTTACTTGTATCGTTAATTACTATAACACTTGAAATAATCTTTTCATGCATGACTCTAAAAATGTATACTTCAAATAAATGAGGCTGAATTATACCTTGGTATAATTTACCAGAAGGAAAATTCCGTTCGTGCATTAGCGCTGTAGCGAAATACACTCATGAGCAAGTCATACTACGAAATAATTTATTTCAATCCATTCGGATAAAATTTGTTATTGAATACTCTACATTCTATGCAGTGACGGTTTGCGGGCTTTTTTTCTGGTACGGCCGATGAACAAGAGGTGGTAATACAGATAGGTAGGCTGGCTGCGTGACCGCACCTATCTGTATTACCACCACTTGTTCCTCGGCCGTACCAAAAAAAACCCCGCGAACCGTCACTGATGCTATGTTCATAAATAAAATATTACAGGACATTATTCTATATTCCTATTAATTCCTTTAATAATTCTAACTAAGATCGAGAATTTATGGTAAAAATGTATGAATCCCATTTCCATACTTATCTATTTTTAATCTCTCAGAAAGATCCAATTATATTAGACATACATTAGATGCACCCAAGGGAAAATCAAGTCCATCCTGACAGACAGATCGACGCAAATAGACTAATGGCTAGTATAGGGATGTAATTTATTACCGCCACTTCCTCGCAGTCAATGCTAAGAATGTCCTGCTACTGCTACGCGTCCTTTTCTCCTCCGAACTTGATAAATTAGGGCCCATTTTATATACTCGCATGGTAGTCTGTTCAATCGACTCAGACGATGGGGAAAAGAATTCCCTTCACGTAAACACGTCGGAAAGGAATTAAAAAAAAGAAGTCTGGTGAACTTTGTCTATATGTGAAGATTATAACCCTACGATACTGCAATTGAAAAGGACTAGATGGTAAAAGTAAATCCCCCTGTTTATTGGTTATGCATTGACACTAGGCAAGTAAATGTATTTGTTAGGTTTATCTGCATTTAGTTCTATTAACGTAGGTATTCATAACATGATGTGCATCGAATTTTCTCGTTAGATCACTTTGCTTGTATCGTACTGTCTATGAAAAAAACTTAATTTTAATTATAATTCTAATCTTGTTTGTATCTAATCCGCGGGGACACATAATATTACATCCTAAAAATTATGTTGAATTCACTCAATTTATTTAGTAATTGCTTGTTTTATACTTAGCTTACTGTGATGTTGCAGGGAAAGTAAAGGGTTTTTCCATAGCAACTTGACATTTTTTTTTCTTATTGTGAACGCAACAAATTTGTGCGCTGTTACTGTCAAAATACGCAGTAACTCAAACATTTTCATCATGCAAAGACTTACGAACGAAGAACGTTTACAAATAATTAAAAAATACTAGGGAAATTGCGAGTCAGTGATTGTAACTTTAAGAGCGCTTACGCCAATTTTGGGTCGTCATTCTCTCCCGAGTTCACAATTTGGTGAGAAAATTTGAGTCAACATATTCACTGTTGAATGTTCCCGTGCCAGTGAGAATATTGCTGCCGTTGAAGCGTCCATCGCAAACGATCCAAATCAGTCGATTCCACGGCGTTCTTAGGAATTGAGAACACTATAGCGTATTTTATTTATTTATTTATTTAACGGTTACACCTTTTTTATACAAATTATAAACAAAAACAACTTTTCTTAAGTTCTATAACTTGCGCAATGAATAACGAACAAAAAATATAATACTAAACATATCAATATTTATAAAAACAGTGTTACTGCCCATATAAAACATTAAATTTATTCTTGATAAATTCGACTTAAATTTATGTAAATTGGATGAAAATAAATCAAAATTGGCGTTCTTATTTAAATCGTTCGCAAAACGCATCATTCTTAGGATAGGATTATTATATGAATAGTTATTCGTTGTCATCTTTAATCTAAATACCGGTTTAGATCTCATGGGTCGCGATGATACTGGAATATAAAATTGAAAATAATGTATAATATTACAGAACATAGTACCAGACATAATTTTGTATAATATAGATAAATCCAACTTAACTCTACGTATCACCAAAGAGTCTATGTTTAGATGACAACAAATCACATTATAATCATAAGTTCTAAAATTAAATTTATAGTTAAATTTGAAAAATACAAACGAAATAAATTTCCTCTGGACACGCTCTAATTGCTCTTTATATTTCTTATAATATGGAGACCAGATCGTAGACGCATATTCAACATTAGACCTTACCAAACCGAAATACAATATTTTGAGTGTTTCATAACTAAATTGAGCGCAATGACGAAACAGAAAACCTAGTAGTCGCAATGCTTTTTTAGTAATACTTTCAATATGGAAGGCAAATGACAATTTACCCTTACAAGATTAAGTTAACTCAAGAACTAAAGCCACTCGACCATACGAAGCGACGCACGTTCTCAGAATGGGCTCTAGAGATGTTAGCCGAAAATTACGACTTTCATCGCAAAATCATCTTCAGTGATGAAGCGCATTTTTGGTTGAATGGTTTCGTCAACAAACAAAACATGCGTTATTGGAGTGCTGAAAACTCACATGTGCTTCATGAAACATCAATTCATCCACAAAAAGTGACTGTATGGTGCGGTTTCCATGCCGGTGGCGTCATTGGGCCATTTTTCTTCGTTGATGAAAATGACCGTCGCGTTACAGTCAATGGTGAACGCTACAGAGACATGTTGCAGCGTTATTTCTTCAATAAATTACATGGGATGGACATCAGTGATATGTGGTTTCAGCAAGACAGTGCCACACCCACACAGCTGGAGAAAGAATCGACTTATTGAAGTTCGGTGAACGTGTTATATCGAGAAGAGGTCCTGTCGATTGGCCGCTGAGATCTTGTGATTTAACACCTCTAGACTTTTTTTCTGTGGGGCTACATTAAATCAAAGGTCTATGCCAACAAGCCGGCGGCGTTAGAGGACCTAAGAGCCAACATCGAACGAGAAATAGCGGCCATTTCCGTCGAATTGTGTGGCCGAGTCATCGAAAATTGGCTTCAACGAATCGACCGCTGCAATCGTGCCCTTGGTGGACATATGACTGAAGTCGAGTTCCATTCATAATTGCATTTACTTTGCATTGTACTTTAAGCCAATAATAAAATTTTTGATATATCCCAAATGGTTTGCGAGATATTTAAATTTAAATAAAAGTTGTTAAGTTCTTATTGAAAAACCCATTATTACTGAGTTGGTAGCTTCAGGCTTCGTCATTATAGCGTAGCGATAATTAATACTACCAATGACTAATAATTAAATTCGCCGCAAACTCTATTTATTTTTTATTTCTAGATTAACGCAGTTTAGTATGCTAGTTGTGACGAATAATTGTTGTTCTGTATTCGACAAATATGGACCGGTTTCGATGTCCTTTGATCTTATTGGCAGTCATTGACGGCTGCGGCGGTATTTTAGACAATAGATGTCGCCTTACTAACATTTCAATCCTAAGGGTTACTTGGTTGGCTGATTAATCGTTTTATTACCTTTTCGTCTCAAGCGCTAGAATTCGCCGCAGTCATGAATTTCCTTAGCATTAGTTGCTGTTCAGACCGACTGGCGGGACACCATTCTTTGATTTATTAAAAATAGCAATTAATTATTGTTTCCCATCATCGAGAAATTACAGACAGATTTAGTCATCATCACTACAGTTCTAGTCAAATAGCAAGCACTCGAGGCATGTTGCGCAGTGACTATCTTAAATTAAATTGCTTCAGAGATTTGTTATCGCGTTCTTTCACTTTCTCCGAATACTTTCTCACTCTGCGCAAACTTTATCCCCACACGTTTCGAGTTTGCTCGGTGATACTGTAGCATCCCACCGAAATTTATTGCTAATGCGGTTTACCACCATCTTGTCTCAATGGTCTAAGATGCGCTGATAAGGAGTAATAAATAGCCCAAAACCGATCTCTAGTTTGTCAGAGACAGAAAATGAAAATTGAAAGGTTACCCCGTGTGAAATTCATATTCTTGTCCATTCCTCCAGCATGTTCAGATACTTCATTCGGCCGAAAGACCAAACCACGACCATGCAGATTTCCATCACGAATTGCCGCCACGGCAGGCTCTGGCCTTCAGATAAGTTAGATCAGCATACTAGGAATGGGCGATATTTTACGTATGCGTGATTTTTCACTGATATTGAAAAATCACAGGTCGTTACTGGTACTAATAGGTTACTATTTAAAATCACTGTTACTTAAAATCACTATTACTTAAAAACACTGCTACTTAAAATCACTGATACTTAAAATCACTGCTACTTTAAATCACTGCTACTTTAAATCACTGCTACTTTAAATCACTGCTACTTAAAATCACTGCTACTTAATATCACTGTTATTTAAAATCACCGCTACTTTAAATCCTTGCTACTTAAAATCACAGCTACTTAATATCACTGTTACTTAAAACCACTGCTATTTAAACTGTGACAGACTGTGATTGCTACTTAAACTGTGACTGTTACTTAAAACATAATTGTAAGAAGACAGTACAAGGTGGCATTTCTAAATGTTATTTAATATTCATTAGTTTATTCTCCCATTTTTACAGGGTTTTGTATTTAAATTTTGAATAAATATTTTAATAAAGACAAATATTTATAAAATGCCATAGTATACCATATAAAATGAAATAAATTACAACTTATGTACTAACAATTATTAATTAATTAATTAAGATTTTATAAAAACGAATTAATTATTATTATGAACCACAAACTCCGATAAACTTTATAAACCCAAAATGACCCAAAATTCATTTTAATTTGAGATTCAGTGCAAATATCTAAACATACATTTTAAAATAATACCACGAAACTAATTTTGAAATTGCAAACTGAAAAAAATTAATAAAAACAATTTACCAAACTGCGAAAATCTCCAAATGCTCAAAAAATTAAAACAAAAATCTTCAAAAATTCATATCTAGTGAAAATGGTTGTTTTTCAAGCCCCAAATTGATTTTGAATAAGCGATACTTCGGCCGTGGAGGATAATTTTTTATGGAATTTTGTGTGTGCGTTTTATTTTTTTTCTGCGATGTTTTCATTCAAGTGCTCAAAAAAATAAAACTAAAATCTTCAAAAATCCATATCTCTATTGAAAATTGTCGAATTTACAAAAACCAAATTTATTTTGAATTAGCCATACTTCAACCATTGATGATGATTTCTTATGGAATTTTGTCTGCGTGTCTTATATTTTTTCTGCGATGTTCTCATTCAAGTGCTCAAAAAATTAAAACCAAAATTTCAAAAATCTATATCTCAATTAAAAACTGTGGAATTCGCAAAAACCAAATTGATTTTGAACAAGCAATACTTTGACTATTGTAGATATTTTTTATGGAATTTTGTCTTCGTGTTTTATATTTTTTGCGATGTTTTCTTTCAAGTACTCAAAAAAATAAAATAAAAATTTTCAAAAATCCATATCTCCATTAAACACTTTGGAATTTACAAAAATCAAATTGATTTTGAATAAATGATATTTCGACCATTCAAGATATTGTTTTAAGGTTTTTTTTCTACGCGTTTTATATTTTTTCCGCGATGTTTTCATTCAAGTGCTCAAAAAATTAAAATTAAAATCTTCAAAAATCCAAAATCCTCTATTGAAAATTATCAAATTTACAAAAACCAAAATGATTTTGAATTAGCCATTCTTCGGCCATGGAGCATAATTTTTTATGGAATTTTGTTTGTCTGCGCGTTTTATATGTTTTCTGCGATGTTTTCATTCAAGTGCTCAAAAAAAAAACTAAAATTTTCAAAAATCCATATCTTCCTTAAAAACTATGGAATTTACAAAAACCAAATTGATTTTGAATAAGCGATGCTTCGACCATTGAAGATATTTTTTAAGGATTTTTTTCTACGCGTTCTATATTTTTTTTTTACGACGTTTTCATTCAAGTGCTCAAAAAATTAAAACGAAAATTTTCAAAAATCGATATCTCTATTGAAATTTGTTGGATTTACCAAAACTGAATTGATTTTGAATTAGTGATACTTCGGCCATTGAGGATGATTTCATATGAAATTTTGACTGCATTTTTATATTTTTTCTGCGATATCTTTAATCAAGTGTTAAAAAATCTTCAAAAGGATTTTTGAAGATTTTCTGTATTGAAAATTTTTGAATTTACAAAAACCAAATTGATTTCGAATAAGCGATACTTCGACCATTGAAGATATTTTTTAAGGAATTTTTTCTACGCGTTCCAGGTCCAAACAGTCAGTAAAAATATCGAAACATTTCGTTACGAAATTTGGAGATAATGACTTGAGAACGGAATATATTGTCATTTTAAAAATTGCCACAAACTTCAAACTTTTCAAATTTATTCAAAATTATTAGTTTATTATGATTTTGTAATAATCTGATAACACTCGTTTAGTAGATTCGAAGATAATTGCACGAGAACAGAGTATAGTGTTATTCTGAATTTGCGTGCAAATAATAAAATATAAAAACAATTGCCGCAAACTTCAAACTTTCCCAATTTCTTCAAAATTTATTCTGCTTTATAGCTCTGTAAAATCTGCTACACCCTTTCACTACATTTTGAGGTCATTGCATATAAAGAGAGCTCAATGTCATTCAGTTGTGGATTTATTCGAGCGATAAATGAATATTAAAACAATTGCCACAAACTTTAAACTTTCTAAATTTAGTGAAAATTAGTTTGTTATTATAATTTTCTAATCATCTAATAACACTCGTTTAACAGATTCCGAGATTTGCACGAGAACGGAATAATAGTGTTATTCTAAATTTGTGTATTTTCACGTGCAAATCATAAAATATAAAAACAAACTTTCCCAATTTATTCAAAATTTATTCTGCTTTATAGTTTTATAAAATCTACAACACCTTTACACTACGTTTTAAGAAAATTGCATAAAAAAACAGAGCTTAAGATGTAGTTTCTCGAGCGGTAAAAGGATACACAAACAATAGCCACAAACTTAAAACGTTCCTAATTTACACAAAATTGGTCTCATATTATGATTTTGTAATAATCTATCAACACCGATTTATTAGATTTCGAGAACTGAGTTTAGTGTCATTCTGAAGTTGTGCATTTTCACATGCAAATAATAAAATATAAAAAATGTGACAAACTCCCTACCTTCCAAATTTGCTTAAAATTAATTTTGCTTCATGGCTCTGTAAAATTTGCAAACACGTTTACTCTAGCGATAAAATAATATAAAAACAATTGCCGCAAACTAGAAACTTTACAAACTTAGTCAAAATTGATTCTACTTTACGATTTTGTAATAATCTAAGAACACCCTTTTACTATATTTCGAGATAATTGCAATTGTATTTCGGAAGTTCTGCGTTTTCTCGAGTAATTAGTAAAATATAAAAACAATTGTCACAAACTTGAAATTTTCCAAACTCATTCAAAGTTAATTTTACTTTATAGATCTGTAAACACTTGTAGACAACTCAGATTCTTAAATAAATGTATGAGAACAGAGCTTGGTAATATTCTCAAGTTGTGCACTTGCACGAGCAATTAATAAAATCTTAAAATTGCCATAAACTACAAACTTTCTCAAATTTTTGTAAATTGATATTACCTTATGGTTCCGTAAAAAATTGTTAACACCCCTTCAATAGCTTTCAAACAAGTTCCAATATATTTGCAAGAGAATAGAGCTTAAAAGTTTTTTAAGGTTTCGCATTTTTACCAGCAATATAAATAATTTAAAGAATTGCCATAAACATTGAACTATAGTTATCTAATTAAAACTAATTTTCCTTAATCTGTCAACATCTCTTTCCTAGATTTCGAGATAATTGCAAGAGAATAAAGCTTTCTGCATTTTAGAGTTATGCATTTTTATGAGCGACTAAAAAAATTATAAAAAAATTGCCCCGTTCTTGACACATGTTAAATTTACTCAAATCTGATTCTTCATCATCATTCTATATACATTTTATAGATTTGGAGATAATTACACGAGAATGAAGCTTAGTACCTTTGAAAAATTGTGTATTTTCTGGAGCGATAAAAAAACAAAAAAAAATTGTTACAAACTTAAAACTTTTGAAATATATTCAAAATATTGATTTTACTCCATGATTCCATATAAATTTGTGAACAACCCTTTACTGGATCCCGAGATAATTGCAGGAAAACAGAGCTTACTTAGCCATTCTGAAGTTGACTCTAAAAATTTAGAAAAATTTAGGTGTTTCCGCCATGATAGTTATATCGTTCATAGCACACTTGAGGTTTTTTTTTAATGAACATACTTTATATAATAACATGAGACATATAGTATTATTCGTGTATATTTGTAAAGCTGCAGGTGATTACATCGTTTAATTTGGCAAATTATCTATTTCACAAAATCACACAAAGAAAGAAGAATCACAATTAAATACTGACAATGAAATGCCACAAAACACTACAATGATCGTATACTTAGGTGCGGTATTAGGAGTATCCATACAATGCCGCCATCACTTCTCACTAAGTCGAATTCACAAACCGAAATATCTAAATTTGGCATAAATATAAATAAGACGTGGAATTAATTTTAGTAATTAAAAATTTCTCACAATCGACTTTATGTCTCGCCGAGACAAACTCACGAACCACACTGAATCGCACACCTATACACGTTAATAAGTTATTTCATTTTCATCTACCTGCGAGAACCCAACAGTTCCTTCCGGCATCTGAAATTAACAAAAAAAAGGGTTGCCCCCATTGACACAATAAAGAATTGCGTAACCCCCCCGAGTAGAATTTTACCTGTGTATACGTGTGACGCATACATTAAAAGGAAGTAGGTAGAAAATTTGTTCCCCCTTAACACATCTACATCTGTAAGTGTATTAGATGGTTAGATTCCCACCAATGAATGTTATCTAGATCTGGATGGATATTGCAATCAAGGATCGCAGAAGTGGTTTATAACGTGGACGGGTTAAGAGCACTCGTGGTTTTAATTTATTAAGTGATCGTGCGTTTGATTCGAGTGGTTTGTATTTTTTTTTCTATTACACCTTACTATTATTTCTTAGTTAAATAAATGGGTAATACCAAATTGTTATTGTTATCTGATTTTTACTTTCTCCGTTACGAAGTACGAGAAAGTATTGTGATCGTGATTTTTTTTTCAAAAAATTTTTTTACGGAAATATCCGTTTTGGGGTCCCTAGATGCCATTTCAACAATTTCTGGAAAAAAAATTTTGTGTCTGTGTGTGTGTGTGTGTGTGTGTGTCTGTGGGTGTGTGTGTGTGTGTGTGTGTGTGTCTGTGCGCGCTGTATCTCAAAAACTAATAGACCAATTGATATGAAACTTTGAACGTAAGTTTTATTTGATAATCCGAAGAACTGAAAAGCTTTTGGTAAAATTTCGTACACCGGAAGTGGGTGTTTACCTTAACTGTTTTTTGTTTTTTGCCAATATTTTCTTAAATATGAAAAATATCACAAAAACATTTAAACAAATATTGAAGACAATAAAGAAATGCGATTATTTTGTTTGAAAACATTTTTCATAAAATCATTGTTATTCGAGAAAAAAATTTATAAATTTTTTTTCATTTTTGGTATACAATTATGAAACGCTAATAGTTACAGCAAATTTATGTAAATAATAATTGTAGAGAATGCCAAAATGAACAATTTATGAAGAATAAGTTTTTTTCGAAATCTCTTTAGTTTTTGAGTAAACTGAGTTTTTGGATTTTAAGTACATTTTTCAATCTTTCATAATTTTGACGTTTTAAACGTCAGTTTTATCCGAGTCTACGAAACGTTCGATGCACACTTAAAATATGATTTAAATTGAAAATAAACCATGGAAGCGTAAATATAAATGATACCATCAAGTCGGAGAAAGTAACATGATGGCCACATCACCATTTTTATTTAATTAAGTGTTGAACGTGTTGTTAAATTTTGATGATTTAAACGTGAACATGTAGCCAATTTAACACTTTTTTAAAAATCATTGAAAAATCTCCATGTTAAATCAACGCAAATTGCCAAAAACACAATTTTTTAAGTCAAAACAAACACATTTTTTTTTTAATTAGGTAACTGCTAAACGCATTGTTAGATTTTAATTATTTAAACGTGAAAATATAGCGAAACACATTATAAAAATCATTGGAAAATGTTCATCTGAAATCAATGTAAATTGTCAAAAATCAAAACGAAAAAATCGTATTTTTTTTAAATTATATAACTGTTGAACGCGTAGTTAGATTTTGATGATTTAAACGTGAAAATGTAGCGAATTTAATAGGTTTTGAAAAATCATAGAAAAATTTCCATCTTAAATCAACGAAAATTGCCAAAAATGCAAATTGCCAAAAAAACGCAAATTTTCAAGTCAAAACAATTTTTTAAACTTACGTAACTGCTGAACGTGTTGCTAGATTTTGATGATTTAAACGTGAACATATAGCGAATTTAAAACATTTTAAAAAATCATTGGAAAATTTCCACCTTAAATCAAAGCAAATTGCCAAAATCGCAAATTTTTAAATCAAAACAAGAAATCATATTTTTTTAAATTATATAACTGTTGAACGCGTTGTTAGATTTTAAAGATTTAAACGTGAAAATGTAGCGAATTTAATAGGTTTTGAAAAATCATTGTAAAATTTCCATCTTAAATCAGCGAAAATTGCCAAAAATGCAAATTGCCAAAAAAACGCAAATTTTCAAGTCAAAACAATTTTTTAAAATTACGTAACTACTGAACGTGTTGTTAGATTTTAATGATTTAAACGTGAACATATCGCGAATTTAAAACATTTTAAAAAATCATTGGAAAATTTCCACCTTAAATCAACGCAAATTGCCAAAATCGCAAATTTTTAAATCAAAACAAGAAATCATATTTTTTTAAATTATATAACTGTTGAACGCGTTGTTAGATTTTAAAGATTTAAACGTGAAAATGTAGCGAATTTAATAGGTTTTGAAAAATCATTGTAAAATTTCCATCTTAAATCAGCGAAAATTGCCAAAAATGCAAATTGCCAAAAAACGCAAATTTTCAAATCAAAACAATTTTTTAAAATTACGTAACTGCTGAACGTGTTGTTAGATTTTGATGATTTAAACGTGAACATGTAGCGAATTTAAAACATTTTGAAAAATCATTGGAAAATTTTCACCTTAAATCAACGTAAATTGCCAAAATCTCAATTTTTTCTAATCAAAACAAAACATCGTATTTTCTTATAAATTACGTAACTTCGTAAGCGTTCAAATCGGTAATTGGGTGGACTATTTTCATGAAATTTTTCAAATTTTTTTATCAACTCGTTCGTCAATAAAAAAAAATGTTTAAAAAATCGATTAAAAACGTTTTCGAATTTTTTTAGGGCTTAAATGACCTTGGAAAAATGGGTCAAATATGTAATAGGGTGGACTATTTTTATGATTTTTTTCAGAATTTTTCATCCACTCGTTCGTCAGTATAAAAATAATGATTAAAAAATCGATTTGAAATCTTTTTATTGTTTTCAGTGTCAAAATAACCTTGAATGACCTTGGAAAAAATTGGTCAAATGGGTAATTGGTTGGACTATTTTCATAATTTTTTTCAAAATTTTTCATGTTCTAATCTTTGGTTTTTGAGTAAACTGACCATTTTCATCTTTAATAATTTTGACGTTTTAAACGTCAGTTGTACATATGTACATTTATGATATGATTTAAATTAAAAGCGTAAATATAAATGACTATGATACTATCAAGTCGGAGAAAGTAACATGATGGCCACATCACCATTTTTACTTTCTCCGTTAAGAAGTACGAGAAAGTATTGTGATCGTGATTATTTTTTTCAAAAAATTTTTTTACGGAAATATCCGTTTCGGGGTCCCTAGATGCCATGTCAACAATTTCTGGAAAAAATAAAATTGTGTCTGTGTGTGTGTCTGTGCGCGCTGTATCTCAAAAACTAATAGAGCAATTAAATAAATAAATAAGGTTTATTTACGGATTCTCCATTACAAAAAAATACATAATTAATTATTTCTTAAAACTAAAATATTGATTGATTACGCATTAACTATTTAACCTGATTAGTTTTAAGTTTTTGACAATCGACGCGTTTTAAATTTCGTAATATTTCTTCGTGCGACATTGCGAAGAAATCTATATTAAAATTAGCGTAAAGGCAATTTGAATAACGCATGAAACGAGATAAGCTACTATTTACACCATAATTGGTTCTATGGAAAGGTATTCGAAATAATGGGCGTTGGCGAGTTAACTTATTATCTGCCTTAAAATAAAAGTTAATTTGAGACAGGATATCAGGACACTGAACATTTCCATTGATAATTTTTTGAAGGAATAATACATCGAAATAAAGTCTTCTACAGCACAAATGATCAAGACCGAAACTCTCCCCAAGAGTTTCGATGTCTGTAATGTTGTTGTTACCCATTTTAAACAATAGAGATTTTAAGAATCTTTTCTGCACATTTATGTATATTGACTGATGTGGTGACCAGGGACGTCATTTGGGAGGGGCAGGGAGGGGCATTTGCCCCCCCCCCCCTGAATTTGATTAAAATATAGTCAGGACTATATCGGGATATAGAAAGTAATTTTCTTTTTACTTTCTCCGTTACGAAGTACGAGAAAGTATTGTGATCGTGATTTTTTTTTCAAAAATTTTTTTTACCTAAATATCCGTTTTGGGGTCCCTAGATGCCATTTCAACAATTTCTGGATTTTTTTTTTGTGTCTGTGTGTGTGTGTGTGTGTCTCTCTGTGTGTGTGTGCGTGTGTGTGTGTCTGCCTGTGTGCGCTGTATCTCAAAAACCAATAGAGCAATCGATATGAAACTTTGAAAATATGTCTTATTTGATAATCCGAAGAACTGAAAAGCTTTTGGTAAAATTTCGTACACCGGAAGTGGGTGTTTACCTCAACTGTTTTTTGTTTTTTGCCAATATTTTCTTAAATATGAAAAATATCACAAAAACTTTTAAACAAACATCGAAGAAAACAAAGAAATGAATAGCTTTTGCTTGAAAATATTTTTCATAAAATCATTGCTATTCGAGAAAAAAATTTATTATTTTTTTTAATTTTTGGTTTATAATTATGAAACGATAATAGTTACAGCAATTTTATGTGAATAATAATTGTAGATAATGCCAAAATGAACAACTTCTAAAGAATAAGTTTTTTTCGAAATCTTGTTAGTTTTCGAGTAAACCTAGTTTTTGAATTTGAAGTATAATTTTTCCATCTTCCATGATTTTGACGTTTTAAACGTTAGTTTCATCCTATAGTCTATTTTTTTTTAAGATTACAGTAACTAGAAGACTGATTTACACCATTAAAATATGTGAATCTGGTGACGAATATTAGTGCCAAATTCAAATCTAGTGGATTACATGTATAATGTAAAAACTATGAATTTTATAACAGATATAGAAAAAAATATTTGATTTGAAGTTGATAAATTTGATTTAAAAAATGCAACACTAATTTCATGTCATACACATGTGTGAATATCAAATTAATTTACAGTGATATGAGTTGTGTTGACATGATAAAAGCAAAAGCGTACTTACCTTTTAAAATTTCATTTAATGAAAGTGTTTTTAAGTATTTTATACTTCCTGTACTATGACGAAATGGTGATAAAAAATGCAGTGATGTTTAATTTTGAAATTTAATGAAAATAATACACATTTTAAATATATATTTATTACACAATTTTTTTTATTCTGTATCAGAAAAATCTTCTTCATTAGATGAGCTGGTGTTCACATTGAATTGTAATTGCATTTCTTCAACAATATTGTCTAATTTGTACAATTCTATCTCTTCTTTTTTTATGTGTTCAACATATTTACCCCATTTTTCTGGTGTTACTTGCCGCAAACCTTCATGAAAAAGATTTTGTAGATCTGGCAATTTAAAAGTTTTATTATTTTATGCCACATACCCTTTTACTTGTGCCCATACGAGCTCAATGGGATTTAATTGGCAGTGGTAGGGTGGCAATCGTAAAATTAGTCGGTTTGTGTTTTTAACAATTTCATCAATTCTATAGGGCACAGGATGGTTACCAACATATTTTTTGGCAGCAATTAACAATTGAATTTTTAACATGTCATCATCTGTTTCGACCCCTTTTTACAGCAAATATGTTTTTATATTATTTTTGGTCCAAGCACTTGGAACCTTCTCCAATTTAACGGAGAGGTATGGTGCGTTGTCCGTTACAATAACCGCATTATCCTCTAAACGTGGCAAAATATTTATTAGCCATTCGTCGAATTGTGTTGAATTCATTTCATAGTGGTAGTCGCCTGTGTTTTTAGATTGAAATAATAATAACCCACCTTCTATTATTATTAGACGACTACCCTTTCCTGAGGGGCTTTTTAATCCTACAGATAAATTTTCCACAAATGCCTGACGTGTGCTATATACTGTAGTATTCTTCCAAATGTTATTTGTTGTATGGCCTGCATTCACCCAAGTCTCTGCCCCTTTTCTCCCAAACAAATTGTGTGATTTCAGAATTCCCGTCTTATCCATCTTAGAAACAATTTGAAACATGATTTCTCTGAAATTCCTACGTCTGCAGAGGTAAGTCGTATGGCTTCAGTTTTCATTGAACCGGATTTATATTTTAAATAAATGTCGTAGGCCATTAATCGCTGCCCACTTCGAATAGATTTTCCCTGCGGGTTTTTAATAACTTTCGTTGCACTCGTCAACGGAACCTCGTTATTGGACATGGTACAAATATGTACCATGTCCAATACAACACAGAACAATAAGAAAAAACACGAAACAACACAAAACAGCAACACGTGAACGGATATAATGACGGACGCAGACAGACAGAATGTGACACTTATGCCAACTATCAAAATGACAAAGATCACTAGACAAAATAAAGATGGAGAATAGAATGTGTCCGGTGTGAGTTTTCCCACAATTTCAACCAATCACTGAATAATGTCAAATTGGTCCTATCTTTCCTTAACTGTAATCTTACGAAAAATAGACTATAGTTTACGCAACGCTCGATGTACATTTATAATATGATTTCAATTGAAAATAAACCCATGAAAACGTAAATATAAAGTCGGAGAAAGTAACATGATGGCCACATCACCATTTTTTAGGTAGTTCTTAACCATTAATAATAATAATAATAGTAATGATAATACTAACAATTAATAATAATAATAGTAATGATAATACTAACAATTAATAATATTATTAGAAATTTGGACTAGAATAAACTAGTTCGAGAATGTATCGCTCGGTCGCGAACAGTTTGCATTAAGCCGTTTAAAGCCGCCGTGTTTTGACGCGAGAACAATAAATCGAGGAATTTATATTATGGTATTTTTATTGTAAGGTCCATACCCACAGTATACACACTATCGCTAGCATGTGGACATTAAAAGGGACACTTTCGTGAAAATCACCCATATATAGTGCCCGTTCGAGTCCCATTTTTAAATTTTCAGCGTTTCTTCAGAATTGACGTACGAACACGATGATATTTTAAACAAAATTTTAAGTTGGTGATTTGACGATGAAAAATATAAATACAATTTATAAATAAACAAATAATCATTTATTTATGTAAAAATGTGAATTTCAAATATACCAGTATATGAAACGATTCAAAATCTTCAAAATCTCCCTTGTATTTTTTTTGTACAACTAATGGATTCGACAGTTCAACGGTTTCAGTGTTCGCATGTGCGACATTTTTTGCATTTTCTTGCAACTTACAACCTTTCATACCTTCAAGGGAAAAAATGTCAATTATTTTAACGAAACACGTGTCATCTGTAGAATGCGTCTACAAATAATAGACAAATCAAAGTGTCATCAATATGTGATTATTTCAGAGTTACAATGTCGAAGAAAGCAGCACAATCGTCAATGTTAAACTTCTTGAAAAGAAAAAGTTCTCCTAAACCAGAATCAGGTGCAAATAAAAAATCAAATCCTCGAACCTGATCAAACTGGAGACCATAATGCAATAGTTTCTACAAGTGGAGTTCCGTGATATAAATCTCGATCACCAGCATTACTAGAAAACCAAGTATCGATTGCAGATTTATAACGTTCTCATCACGACGCTCCTGTTCAACCAATACCAAAGGAATATCCTCAGACATCAAAACGCCGTTTCAACTGTGGATATTTTAAACAATTTCCATGGATCGAATACTCCATTGATCGGGATTTAGAAAATGGAAAGACATGAAAGAACTGTTGACACAGCATGATTCCAGTCGTAAGCATAAATACGGGACAGTAGTGTGGCTAGAAGCAAAGAAAGTGTCAGCTGGCAAGACTGAAGCTGTAGCAAATTTAATAAATGATCAGAAAAAGTCAGAAGTTCTTGAAAATAGAAATCATCTTAAGCTTCTGATTTTAGCTCGCCAGGGTTTGGCTTTTCGCGGAGATGATGAATCAAAGGAATCTTCGAACAAAGGATATTTTATTGAATTGCTTGAAACAATGAGTGAGCTTTCTCCTCAACTACAAAAAAGACTTCAAAAAAGATATGGACACTACACGTCACCACAATATCAGAATGACATTTTATACTGCTACGCAAACACTCTTCGAAAAAATACAGTCGATTCACTTGGACCCTCCTGGGCACTAATGGTCGATGAATCAAAAGATATAGCTCGCAAAGAGCAGCTGAGTTTCGTCATCAGATCCTTATCACTGGAAGGTTTAGTTTGGGAAAAGCCTCTAGGGGCGTTTCATATGAAGCAGGTAGATGCTCAGTCACTGGCAACTGCCATCAACAATGCAGTTATGGAAAATAAATTGTCTTGGGATAAATGTGTTTCACAATGCTACGATGGTGCTTCAGTCATGAGTGGCCGCCTTCGAGGTGTTCAGGCACGAATTAAACAAATTGCTCCACATGTCATCTACATCCATTGTCATGCCCACCGTCTGAACCTGGTTTTAGTCAACATTAAAAATATTCCCAAGATCGTTGACATGTTTTCCATCATACAATTCTTGGCAGTTAGCAACCCTCGTCATGAACTATATGTAAAAGCACAAATTGAAGATAATTTGGAAGTCTTGGAGCTTGAAAGATTGATTAAAACCCTATGGTCTTATTGGTATCGGTCCATTCGTAAAATAAAGCTAAGGATTGAAACGATCGCTAATGTGTTGGGAGCTATTGCTTTACAGAATGTTGACACGCTAACTGTAGAAGCTCAAGGATTGCAAAAATGAATCAATTCAATATCGTTTCTTCGTTGTTTGCTTGTGGCTGAAAAGATACTTGGGCAGTTCATTCGTTATCACAAGAATTGCAAAATTCATCAATCGATTATTTATCAGCCGAAATATTGCTAGAATGTACCAAAAAAGATCTGATGGCATTTCGAACGAATGATACTTGGGATAGTATTTTGAAATACTCTGATGCAATAGGAGTTCGAATTGGAATCTCGCTGAATGACAAGACCACCGTTAATAGACCAAAGGGAGCTCAGGTGATGTCTAAAAAACTATCAGAATATTTCGTCTTGTCAATAACTGGTAAAGAGATTACAGAAACGACTCAAACTATTGATGATTCAATGCGTACAGAAATCCTTTTTGCGTGTGTAGACCAGTTTATTTCTGAAATAAATGCACGGTTTCCAACTAACTGTAGATAAAGATATAACATTATTGACTATTCACGAAGTTCGAACATGTTTAAGTCGTTTCCCACATGGTTTTATTGAGCTGTTAAAACGAATTGACCTTGTCCTAACATTGCCAGTCGCATCAGTTGAAAATGAACATTTTTTAGCTGCATGAAACGCGTAAAAACATATCTAAGAAATAGATGTGGAGATCAAAGACTTAGTGATCTGCTGGTAATTGCATGCCTCCAAGAAGATGCAAAAATCATAAACGTCGATGCAGTTATTGATGATTTTGGTCGACTCAAACAAAGACGATATCCTTTGTTTAACAAATTGTTTAATTATAAATCTGTATTCTTAAAACGGCATAACCAGTTAATAAATTAAATAAATAAATTACATATATAAACTAATACAGAACTAGAGTGTGTATAGATTTTTATCAAATTTCTGGTCTCTCTACTACTTAATACTAGCCCCCACCCCCTTCTGTCTCTCTCATGGCGTTCGCGCTCGAGGCTCTCTCTCTCTATGGGCGCGCGCGTGTGTATGTGTGTGTGATAAGTTATATATAATTTTGCCCCCCTCTGAGAAAAACTGAAATGACGTCTCTGGTGGTGACCAAATACATGTGGCATATTCTAAATGAGAACGTACAAAAGCAACATAGATAATCTTGAATGATAGTGGGTTTAGTTTACTTGACATTCTCTTAATGTACCCTAACATTTTAGCTGCTTTATTGCAAACATAATTAATATGACCAGCGGATGTCAGTTTTGCATCGAACAAAATCCCAAGATCGTTTATTTCGCATAATTTCAATTAATCAGTGTTATCAATTTTATAATTCCAGTTAATATCTGACCGTTTACGTGAAAAAGTGATTGATTTACATTTTTCAGTATTAAAAAATAGTTGATTTTGACAACACCAAACATAAACTGAATTGAGATCTTCTTGAAGTAAGAAGCAATCATTGATGGATTGAATTTCTTTAAATAATTTTAAATCATCCGCGAAGAGTAAAAAATTTGAGTGTTTAATTGCAGCTGCTATATCATTAATAAATAAAAGGAATAACAATGGCCCACAATGTGATCCCTGAGGCACACCAGAGGGGACTTGAATAACGTCAGAAAGATGGTTTTTAATCTTTACACACTGGCTGCGGTCTTTTAAAAAACTTTCTAACCATTTACACACTGAGTCATGAAAACCTAAATTACTTAATTTAAATAACAGAATGGCATGATTTACTTTATCGAATGCCTTCGAAAAATCAGTATAGATCGCATTTTTATAAGACATGTATTTAGTTCGTTGATTTTGTTCCCGAGGCTTTGAACAATAAGATATATAATGTTACGAAGTAAATTGGAGTAACTGTCTGTACTCACTTTTGATAATACTTACAAATATTTACCCAAGAAAATGTTTTTAATGTATACGGAAGGATATAATATTTAAATTCAAAATCGTAATGCGGTAACGATAACATATAGTTTGATCGTGCATGCATTAAATATTTAAAAAAAGTGAAAATAAACGCAGCTCGATGATGGCACGGTGGCGGTTGTAAAGCAGTGGTAAGGGCTGGCTGGTGGTTTTCATGTAAGGACTAAGGTAGAAAGGACTTATATGTCCTTTGCATTCACATAAGCTGCGGACTCGTTCGCATCAGAGCTCAGGACAGATTGGCTACACCTAATCCCATGCAAAATATTATATATTTTCCTTCTTGAACTGGATTTGCATTCACGATTTCCGTCATGAAAGGGACTCCGCTGTTGGAAATACAATTTTCTGGGATCATATTAAGAAACATTAATCTGACCTATATTTAAAATGATTTAATACTAACGGATCCGTACGTGTCCTCATCGGAAAACTGCTACCGCGGAAATATTGCCACCAGACGTAAACATTTATATCTCCACGAATCGCTGTATGAAAAATAACGTCATATTTTATGTATGGATGGACACATATGGACAGGCTGAAGTGTTCATCCCGTTTTATATGGCTCTATACTAAAATTGTCGTTTCGTCTCTCGTGGAACATCATTTCCCTGAATAAAATGTTGTAGTTAAATAATTGATTACATTTTGATAAATATCTAAACATCAATTTGTAATATCATCTATAATAATTGTGCAAAATATATAGAACAACTTCGCCTAATATTGTGAAAACAGAATATTTTGAAAACGGTTTGAATTCTATGATCCGAGTTTAAAATTTTGTTTTGGAGATACAAAGCTAACTTGATTTTATTTTAATGGCACGCGGAGGATAATTGCATATTTTTATCAAAACTTATTAACAGTATTGTAAAAATAGTAAATTTAGTTAAATGTAGTGGAAATATAGTCTTTGTCCATCATTATTTGTTCGCCACCTGTAGGTTGAAAATTTTTAAATTCAATAATAATAATAATAATAATAAATTGTCTTTATTAATAAAAAGGTAATTACAAATATTAATTTCACAAGAGTAGGCGAAGTTCAGTTAGTTTATTCAACTATTAACTGCTCTTCCACTTAACCTACTATATCAATTAAATGAAAGGTAATATTAAAATTAAGCATTTAAATTTAGTAAAATAAAAATTAAATTTGGTACTGTTTAAAATCGAATGCATTGTACATGCTTAAAAATTTGTTTTGATATATGCTGACATATTTAAAACTCATTCCTCATCAACTTACAACGTATCTCATGTTTAAAATTAATCAATGTGAGATTTTTTAATTGCGTTGGTATTTTATTATAAATTTTATAAATATTGTAAGAAAATGATCTCTCAAAGATTGCAGACTTGTGATATGGCGGTGAGATAATACCTCTGAATCTCACATTGATATTGTGTACATCAGAACGGAACACAATCCTGTTGTAGAGATAAGGAGGCGTACGAGATTGTATTATTTTGTGATAAAGGGTGCAACAATGTAGCATACGGCGATTAGACATATTTAACCAGTTTAAGTCACTCAGTTTGCTGGAAATGTGATCAAATTTGCGAATGCCAAATATTAAACGCATACACGAATTTTGAACCCTCTGAATGCGATTTATAGTGGTTTGATCTAGACAAGCATTATAAATGACGTCAGCAAAATTAAAATGACTTAGAACTAGTGTGTCGCACAACATACGTTTGGTCTTAATAGATAGATAGTGTCTACTGGAGTAAAGCATTTTTAAGCTTAGAAAAGATCGGGCAATACACTTATTTATGTGCAGTTTAAAACGCAAATCAGTATCAATAACAAGGCCTAAGTTTCGAATATTATCCACAAAGGGTAGAATAGTGCTATCAATTTTAATTTGGAGTACTCTTTTTGATGATTCTACTAAACTGCGAGGACCAAATAACATCGTTGAAGACTTTTTGGCATTAATAGATAGTGAGTGGTTACGGGAGAAATTCACCAATTTTGATAAATCGGAGGAGATATTATTACCAGCTAGAACAGTGTCTTCAGGTTTAAAAGAATATAGTATTTGTGTGTCATCTGCGTATAAATTTGCAGTGCAGTGTTCTAAGACATCAGTGAGGGATGACGTATAAATGGAGAATAAAATTGGACCCAATATTGATCCTTGGGGGACACCAGCGTTTACCTCAGCAGACTCGGAGATTGAACCATCTATTAGGACCCTTTGTCGACGATTGTCCAAAAAACTAGCTACCAAGCTAACTGCATCGTTATCAAAACCAATGTAACGGAGCTTTGCCCCCAACAACTCATGGCTAATAGTATCAAAGGCTTTGCTATAGTCGAGTAAAACCATACATGTTAAAAGACCCTTATCGGTAGCGGCTAAAATAGCATCTGTAATATTAAGCAGGGCGGTGGAACAGCTAAAGTTCGGTCTAAAACCTGATTGTAAAGGAGATAGCAAATTATTCCTTTCAAGAAATTCGGCAATTTGAGATTTAAGCACACGCTCTAATATTTTTGACACAACCGGTAATATATCTAATGGTGGCTAATTTCCAACTATTCGGAAAAACGGATTGCTCAATACAACAGTTGATAATATGCGTTAGATAAGGAATTAAATATGGACAGCAAAATGTAAGCATTATTATATTAATTCCATCTGAACCCATGGCATTTGACTTAATACTGTACAAGATATTGCTAATATCATCAGTCGTCACTAATTTAAATTTGAAACAGCCAGCACTTGAATTAGTATGAGTATTATTTTGATAAAAAATTATAGTCTCATCATTCGCCGTAGAATTGTTATTACGAGTAAAATAGTCATTAATTGCGTTAACATCATTAATGTTATTTGGTAAAACTGTTCGTTTACTTTGAACAATGCCATTATTTTTTAAGCATTTCCAGCAATTTGAGTTATTATTGTTACTAATCGCAAATTCCAAATAAGCTTTTTTTTCCCTTATTACAGTCGAGTTGACCGTATTTCGCCATTGTTTATAAATATTAAAATCGTTCGTATGTTTAGTCTGTTTAAACTTACTGTACGCGTTATCTCGAAGTATCATCATTTCTTTAATTGTATCAGTAAGCCATGGAGCAGGTTTTTTTGTGATTCTACGTTTAACTAAGGGAGCATGTCGATCAAAGATGTTTAGTATAATATTATTTAAATAAGTTATTTTGTCCTCAATATTATTTATATAAATTAGGTTCTGGAGATTTGATGACTCTAAATCAGTTTGTAAATTAACTCGATTAATGTTATAAAATTGACGATATGTTATAAATTTTTCATTTCTTTTCGAGTTAAGTTTGAGTTTACAGTATACTATGTCATGGTCTGCAATGTCATGGATTTTAATTACTTTTGACTCAACGTAATTACATTTATTAGAGATTACAATGACATCAATTAATTTTTCAGAGTGTGCAGTAACACGAGTAGGTTCCGAAATAATTTGACTAAGATCATAAGCATCTAGAAGGTCCAGAAACCTACTGACACTGCTCAAATGAAGGTTAAGCATATTTATGTTAAAATCGCCTAAAAAAATTAAATTTTCATATTGAGGTAAAAGGTAACTAATATCATCCTCCAATGTTTCAATAAAAGTAAACACATTACTATCAGGAGGTCTATAGATTACACCAACACAAAACACGTCTTTACCAAACTTACATTTTACCCAAATCTGTTCAAGGTTGTTTATTGGTAATGTAATGATTTCATATTTTACATTATTTCTTATATAAAGACCAACACCACCCCCTCGACCGACAACCCTATCTCTGCGAACAAAAGTGTATTCGGTGATATAGAATTGAGCATTATCCATATTGGATGTAAGCCAAGTTTCTGAGACAGCAACAACATCATGATTTAACGAGAGTAAATGAGCTCTAAAATTGACAAAATTATGGCTAAGAGATCGCACATTCAAATGACATACAGAAATATAGTTCATAAATTGTAATTTATTACTAACAAGATGAAATAAACAATCAGTGCTTTTATACAGTACCGCGAGAATAGACATACATAAGTACCCGCCCTAGAAAAGTAAAAAAAAAAAAAATGCAAATATAATTTCTAAATCCATACTCAAATATAATTACTGTTCAAAGGTGTTAAACAAATAAATGAAAATTGAATGAAGTTGAATTAGAACAAAAAAAAAAAAATCATGCATGACCAATAAAAAAAAAAAAAAGCAAATCTAACAAATATAGCAAAATTTAGTATAGGGACATGCATGACGTTATTTATTACTGTTTTTAATCTCAGGAAGTTCCTCTAAGTCTTTGTCGTTGTAGATTTTCTTGATAAATTCTTTGCCGTTTTCCTCCTTACTCTTGACAAAAACATTTCCACGTGAAGACCAAGCATTTTTTACACCAAATTTTTCTCTTGAAGATTTTAGTAGTCTGTATCTAGCGGGTGACAGATCTTCAGTGATTATAATACCCGACTGCTTTAGTAAATAACGTTTCTTAATTACTTTTTCAACACTTTCCGTTGATTTCAGCTGAGCAATAATCGTGTGCGTATTACCATTTCTAATTACTCTGTTCTTAGTCCTATAACAGTTGGATATGATTGCATCATTAATGTGTAATGTTGTCGAGAGTAAATCAGCTAGTTTACTTTTCAAATTTTCATTAGGCTCTTCATTCAAACCCATGATTCTTAAAGATTTTCGCCGTGAATATTGATCGAGTTGATCCACGCGTTTTTGCAGCGAGGTGATTTGCGTAGTTAAAGAGGATAGTTCTGTATTGTATTTATCATATTGAGATTGCAATTCCAATTTGGCCTTGCCTACGGCTTTATCAATTAAAACCGATACGAATTTATCCTCTTTAAATATTTCCACGATGGCCTCCTTAATAATTGCTTTTAAGTCAATTATTTGATCTCTGGTAAAAGGCATGGCTATTCCGATAGAAAAAATATATGCAGTAGTACTCACTCTGTAACTATGCACGACTTTTAAACTAATTATATTCACTTTAATGACTTTAATGCAACTTTTAGGCGGAGCACTTTTAATACGTCTATTCACTCATGAGTATATATCGAATATCAATATTCAATAAATGTAATAAAGACGAAAAATGGGGCCGCGGTGGCCTAGTGAGTAGAGCTCCTGCTCACGGGCCTCGTGGTCGTGGGTTCGAATCCCCAATCATTATTAAAATGAAATCTCAACGTAATTATCGTTAGTGGCCGAATAGTACATGCTTACGCCAATTCTAAATCATCTGCACTTCCTCAACCCGAATTCCCGACAATCATCCTTCCTTTTTTGAAATAAAAAAAATAAAAAAGACGAAAAATAGCCTGAATACATGAATATTCACTCTGTTCGTGACTGCAACATTAAGTTTTACTCAGACTACAAACAACTAAAAAAAAAAAAAAATGGCGAACAGTGTAGACGTTAGTGAAAAGGCTCTCAATAGCAAGTGCAAATGGTGCCATAATACAGCCCAAAGTGGACCCAAATGTAAAGTGTGTTATGTGCAAATACATCCCGGATGCGTGAAGTACTTAAAGAACATTGTGCAAGTGGATAAGGATACCATAATCTGTTGTTCCGAAAAAGAGATGCAGAGTGACATCGACGACATGGACGGCGTAGACGACCCCGATGCATCCTTCAATAGCGGAGATACGGTTATTCAAAATAGCGCAGAAATGGAGGTAAAATATCTTAGATACTTATTAAAATCTAAAGAGGCACTTATCTGTAACTTAAACAGTAATGTGTCCTTCTTACAAGAACAAATAAGGTCTTTAAACCAAATAATAATAATACAGAATACTGTTTGCCATTCACCAACTACCACAACAGATGGCATTAGCAACAATTCTGTGAATAAACATATCAATACAAAGGTCGACGAGATACAGTCCGGCGAGACAGTATCAAAAAAAAACGCGCGCAGAAAATCGAGCGGAAATATTGCCTCAAAATAAAACAATAATAATGGATGGAAAGAATGAGAGGTCAACGAACGATATCAGAAATAAGGAAAAAAAAAGCGATTCACAGGCGAAGATGGACAATAATTCGAATGCCTCAAGCAATAAAGTACAAAACAGGACAGATAATAATATCACTATTGCCGGAAAGAAAACAGATAAAGAGGGAGTTGTATACAGGCCACTAATCAAAAAATGGTTCCACATTGGCAAATATAATGCGGAATACACAGAAGATAATCTCAACTCATTATTGGCCACAAAATTACCTGGAATAAAATTTACAATTGAAACGATTGAACGTGTTGACCGAGATACAAACGATAAATATAAATGTTTCAAAATCGGCGTCCCTGAAGAGTCTAGTAAACTTTTAGTAGATCCCAACCTATGGCCAGAAGGAATTAATATATCTGAATATAAGTTTTTTCGGAAAACAACGTTTCGACCAAGCAATAAATACAAAAATAACAGTAGAAATAATCGATTCTAATTTATCACCTAGAGCTAAAAATGAGAGTAAATTAAAAATCATACATCAAAATATTAGAAGCATTTTAAATAAAACCGACGAAATAGTAGCTGCAATAGACCATCATAAAGCCAATGTACTTTGCTTCACCGAGACATGGTGTAACACAAATAACGTAAATTACGTACATATAGCAGGATTTACAAAAATAGCTGATTTTA
Organism: Ocypus olens; assembly: GCA_910593695.2. NCBI lineage: Eukaryota > Metazoa > Arthropoda > Insecta > Coleoptera > Staphylinidae > Ocypus > Ocypus olens. The sequence goes on along the minus strand of OU343054.1, from coordinate 7,029,097 downwards.
CACGCAAGCAAAGCCAACATGGTGGTTGTATGATTTTAGTGGATAGCTCTTACAAATACGCAAAACTTAAAAATGTTTCTAAATATTGCAAAGAATGTGACATAGAATGTGCAGGCTGCTCATTAGTAATAGACGAAACCAAAACTGCGATAGTATGTGTATATCGACCACCTTCAGGGAACATGAATACATTCTTGAAGAATCTGACCGAACTTTTAACTGACATAAATAAAACCCATCACCAGATTATTATGTGTGGCGACTTAAATATAGATTATCTGTCAAATAGTCCAGATAGGGTACTATTGCATGATGTATTATGCGCATTTAAATTAATATGTACATTAAATGAACCAAGCAGAATACAAATAACTGACAGATGGGTTGCAAAAACGCAGATCGATTATATGGTCACTAATATACAGAATCATAACTGGAAGTGTTCTAACGTGAATCTACACCTATCAGATCACCATGCTCAAATTATGAAACTATGTTTTAGCACTAAAGGTAGTGAAAACGCACAAGCTAATAAATTCAGAAATGTTAGGCAACTTCGAGATACTAATTTAAATGAGTTACAAAATTACCTACGATCGAAGGACTGGGCGTTTATCAAATCTGACGACGTAGATACATCTTTTGAACTGTTTATAAAAGAATTTCTTCACTACTACAATATGTCTTGTCCAATAATAAGAAAACGGTGCTCGACGTTAAAGAAAAAGTGGATCAATAATGAAATAAGAACTTCAAGTCAAAATTTAAAAACGACTTTCACACTAATGATCGAAACGCAATCGGAACTTATCCGGGAAAAGTACAAGAATGATAAAAAAATACACAAAGAACTTGTACAGCGCACCAAAAAGAACTATTATGATGGACGAATAACAAATGCATCTAATAAACAAAAGGAAGTGTGGAAATTAGTCGGAGAAGAATTACAGGGAGAATATAAAGGTACTACAAGCATGAATGTTACAGATAAGCATGGCAAATTAATAAACAATACCGAAGAAGTTGCAAACACGTTTGCTAAATATTTCTCCACAATCACAGACGAAACAGTTCAGAACCACTTCAAGGGAAATGCATCAAAAACCTGCACAACGTCGGAGTACTATGCATACTCAATGTTTCTCACACCAGCTACAGAAACCGAAATATATAACGCTGTCATTAACTTGAAAAAGAAAAATTGTTCAGGCCAAGATGGAATTCCTGCAAAAGTGTTAAAAAGGGTTATAATGGACATTATGGAACCGTTAAAATATTTGATAAATATGTCATTTAATACGGGGGTATTTCCAGCTGCCCTAAAAACATCTAAAATTATTCCCATATTCAAGAAAGGAAATAAAACCGACCTGTGCAATTATCGTCCTGTAGCAATGCTAGACATTTTTTCAAAAATATTTGAAAAGATCTTAGCAGACAAGTTAAAACAATTTCTTGGGAGGTCACAACTATTAAGTGATTCACAGCATGGATTTCGGGCCAATCGTTCGACGGAAACTGCCAGCGTAAGATTAGTCCAAGAAATTGCAAAAAATGTGGACAAGGGGATGTGCGTGTCTGGTCTTTTCTATGACTTTTCGCGAGCGTTTGACACCGTGGAAGTGCAGTTTGTGCGGGACAAGTTATTTTTTAAATTCACTTGGGATGCGCGGAAAAGTGTCAGAACTTATCCAGTCGTTTTTATCGAACAGAGAGATGTTTGTGCAAATCAATGAAAGTGCATCGAAAAAGTGCGACTTAAATAGGGGCATTGTACAGGGTTCAACATTAGGCCCACTGCTCTTTCTGCTCTTTATTAACGATTTAAGCGAACATATCAGCTCAGGGTACATGGTCAATTTTGCAGATGACACGGCAATTATAGTATCGGCGAAAACTCCAGATGAATTGCAATTCAACATTAATAAAACGAATGAAGAAATGAGGCAATGGTGCAACAAAAATAATATATTACTAAATGCAAACAAAACAACCGTTGTACAATTTCATAATAGAAAATCCCCAGAGTATTGTTTTGAAAATAATTGTGAATCTGTTACATATTTGGGGATCCATATAGATGCTAAGCTGTCCTGGAGTAAACAGATTGACCATGTACTCTCTAAATTAAACAGTGCTTATTATGCAATTATGAAGCTGAGGTATAAATTCAACACGAAAGCATTGATAGAGGCATACTATGCAATAGCTTACCCACACTTGGCATACAACATCCTAGTGTGGGGAGGGGCCAATACAACACGTGTGTTTATTGCACAAAAGCGAATTCTACGTCTTATTGTCGGTCTCCAAAAAACTGAGACCTGCCGTACTGCCTTTATCAATCGCCAGATACTCACGCTGAATAGTCTCTTTATATATAAGTGTGCGTTATATGTAAAAAGCAATGAACATTTATTTGTGAAAAATAATAACACGCACAGCTATCAAACGCGACATGGTACTGATATCCGCTCAACTTCGCACAATACCACTATGTACGAGAAAACGGCACTATTCATGTGTTCGGTGGTATTTAACAAACTACCAATGGAAATTAAAATGTACAATAACATCAAGACATTTAAGACAAAACTAAATAATTTTCTCGTGCATAAGTGCTATTACAAATTTTCAGATTTTATAAATGATTGTGATAAGAAAGTGTAGTCTGTGATATATTGGTCTAGATATCAACAAATATCTGTTTTAAACTTTTTAATCTCTATCGTTTATTTTAATCTGTATCGTTTATTTTAATATGTATTGTTTATTTTAATATGTATAGATGTAAATTGTGTCATTATTTTATTAACTTGACATTGTAATATTTAAATTTAATTTTTAATGTAACTTTTAATTGACAAACACATCCGCAACAAATTTTTCGCATCTTATGTATGATTTGTATACTGTGGCCGACGTGAAATAAATGAAATGAACTACTAATAACATTTCAACTAAAAAAAAAAATATTTGTTTTAATTTATGAGTAATAAAGAAACATATAAGTAACAATTTTACGTATATAATAGATAATACCTATGTTATCGCATGTTGGATAATTGTGACCAATAAAATATATTTACCCATATTGGCGGCGCGTCACCCTAAATTTCACCCCTCATTGTGTTCCTTTTTCGGTATTTTGTGTAAATACCCCGCCCCGTGAGTTTACACAAAACGCGTGTTTTCTACAAAAAGAGTGTCCGTGACAAAGGATGCCGAAAATCGCATTTTGGGGTAAATCGGATGTAATTAGGGTTTAGGTTACGATACTTGTAACATCCTATTGTAAACACGGACAAGTGTATAATGCCCTTTCGCGCGATTTTTTTTTGAAAACATTAATATCCGAATCGACGTCTGAATTAAGTTCGAACTGTTGTCAAGTCAATTGAATTCAAATGGTTGTTTAAATATTAATGCCGGTGAATTTTCATTTAATTATAGCGGGTGACTATTTAAAAACGAACATGGAACCAAAAAATGGATTAAAAATTTCTCAAAACCATTTCTAGGGTATGTGGGGGTATGACCACAAAAATTACCTTCACTAAGCAGCCTCTGGGGGTGTAGCCACCCCAACTCAATTTTGATTTGTGATACCTCATTGGAAAGCTCTTGAAAATTGCTATTTAACAGTACTAAACAAAATACTTCTTATTAGTCTAAGTTTTGAGAATTACCCAAAATAATGTTTATAATTATTTATTCCAATTTCTCTCTCTCTCTAAATATCAAATTAAATCATTTTGTTGCGAATAAGGTCGTTATTGTAATTTACGATACAAGTAACGTTATGAAGGTTTTTACATTACGAGAGAAAAGTTTTTTTTTTTAATTCTCGAGTAATGTAAAAGCAAATAACGTTACGTGTGTCGTAACACGGTTTATTTTATCCTATTTCTATTTTTACTTTCTCCGTTACGAAGTACGAGAAAGTATTGTGATCGTGATTTTTTTTTCAAAAATTTTTTTTGCGGAAATATCCGTTTTGGGGTCCCTAGATACCATTTCAACAATTTCTGGAAAAAAAAATTTTGTATCTGTGTGTGTGTGTGTGTGTGTGTGTGTGTGTGTGTGTGTGTGTGTCTGTGTGTGTGTGTGTCTGTCTGTGTGTGTGTGTGTCTGTCTGTGCGCGCTGTATCTCAAAAACTAACATAGCAATTGATATGAAACTTTGAACATACGTCTTATTTGATAATCTGAAGAACTGAAAAGCTTTTGGTAAAATTTCGTACACCGGAAGTGGGTGTTTACCTTAACTGTTTTTTGTTTTCTTGCCAATATTTTCTTAAATATGAAAAATATCACAAAAATTTTTAAACAAACATTAAAGACAACAAAGAAATTAATATCTTTTGTTTGAAAATATTTTTCATAAAATCATTGCTATTCGAGAAAAAAATTTATTAATTTTTTTAAATTTTTGGTTTATAATTATGAAACGATAATAGTTACAGCAAATTTATGCGAATAATAATTGTAGAAAATTACAAAATGAACAATTTCTAAAGAATAAGTTTTTTTCGAAATGCCTTTAGTTTTTGAGTAAACAGAGTTTTTGAATTTGAAGTATAATTTTTCCATCTTTTATAATTTTGACGTTTTAAACGTCAGTGTCATCCTCTCGATGTACATTTAAAATATGATTTAAATTGAAAATAAACCATGAAAGCGTAAATATAAATAATACCATCAAGTCGGAGAAAGTAACATGATGGCCACATCACCATTTTTGAGAAATTTTATCATACCAGTATTTTTTACTTTCTCCGTTACGAAGTACGAGAAAGTATTGTGATCGTGATTTTTTTTTCAAAAATTTTTTTTACGGAAATATCCGTTTTGGGGTCCCTAGATGCCATTTCAACAATTTCTGGAATTTTTTTTTTTGTGTCTGTGTTTGTGTGTGTGTGTGTCTGTCTGTCTGTGTGTGTGTGTGTGTGTGTGTGTGTGTCTGTCTGTGTGCGCTGTATCTCAAAAACTAATAGAGCAATTGATATGAAACTTTCAACATACGTCTTATTTGATAATCTGAGGAACTGAAAAGCTTTTGGTAAAATTTCGTACACCAGAAGTGGGTGTTTACCTTAACTGTTTTTTGTTTTTTGCCAATATTTTCTTAAATATAAAAAATATCACAAAAATATTTAAACAAACATTGAAGACAACAAAGAAATGAACATCTTTTGCTTGAAAATATTTTTCATAAAATCATTGCTATTCGAGAAAAAAATTATTTTAATTTGAAGTATAATTTTTCCGTTTCATAATTTTGACGTTTTAAACGTCAGTTTCATCCGAGTTTACGTAACGCTCGATATACATTTAAAATATGATTTCAATAAACCATGAAAACGTAAATATAAATGGCTATGATACCATCAAGTCGGAGAAAGTAACATGATGTCCACATCACCATTTTTTTTTAATTTAAAAAAATGTTTAATGACAAACGTCAAAAAACGATCATGTTTGTATGCCAATATCTCCATAGCAACGACTTGCGTTAAGATAAATATAACACCATGTGTTATTAATTTCTTAACAACACTAGTGTTGTTAAAGGTACCTTAACGTTACTCGTTGCTAAGGAGTTATTGGCATGACAACATTATAGGATAAAATAAAAATAGTAAGAAAACTGCAGAACACAAAATAATTCTAACAAAGAAAGCAGTGAAACAAACTGTTGCTATTTTGAGAAATAGACTCATGGCTGTTATGTTCTGCATTTAATTTTAAAACCTAAAAATTAAAATGTTATTGTTGAACAATTTCGACCTTATTAACAACAAAATGGTTAATTTGATATTGACGGTTTTGAGAAATTTTTTATATCTTTTTTAGGTCCATACTTACAGAGCGTTTTTAAATAGACACCCGGTATGTTTACAATTAGGACCGCAGTGGCCCATTGGGCAAAGTTCTTACTTCTGCTGTTGTGTCTGAGCGGTTATTCTTCCAATGAAGATGATGGTTTGTTTCCTCATATTTATATGAATGTACGATTTACAAAAAGCGTTAATAACAAAACGATTTTGATGTCTGCGCAATATCCCTTATACAGTGCGCGCTTAGAATATTTCCATTCGACAAAATCAAGTTTTTAATTTAGAAAAATTGTTTAATTTGCAAACGCGGTATTTTTTTTAATGATTTAAATGCCTAAATGTAGCGAATTTAGAGGGTTTAAAAAATATCAAGAGATAATCATGTCAAGTCGATGATTTCCAAGTTCAAAGTCAACAAACACTCGTTTTTAATTTTTTTAAATTGCCGCATTTTTGGATTATGATATTTAATATGTTAAAAAGTAGAGCAATCGACGTGTTTTAAATGGTACTAAAAAATGCATGTCGAAACAATGAAAATTGCTAAAATTCGAATTTTTTTAAGTTCTAAATCAACAACATTAAGTTTTTGATTTTTTGATAAATTATTTAATTTCCAAAATGTAGCCAATTTTGTGTTTTTTTTTTCATTAATATTAATAACTCTCATGCAAATTCAACGCAACTTGAAAAATATGCAAGTTTATTTTTTTACTTTTTAAAATTTGTTTATTCATTCGGGATTGATTGAAAATCAGGTGTTTTGTCTTTTCTTCCGCGTCCCAACAGTTTTATTCGAATATTGGATGGATGAGGCTGTTACTTGTTGAAACTCCATGGTATTATTTAATAAAAGTTTTATTCGATTTTCTTCGTCAAAATAATTGTTGCCATTACAAATTACCCGAAAATGTGTGAAAATTTAGTTCGCATTTTTACTTTCTCCGTTACGAAGTACAAGAAAGTATTGTGATGGTGAAAATTTTTCTTACGGAAATATCCGTTTTGGTGTACCTAAATGCCATTTCAACAATTTCTGGGAAAAAAAATTGTGTCTGTGTGTGTCCGTTCGCGCTGTATCTCAAAAACTAATAGAGCAATTGATATGAAACTTTGAACATAAATCTTATTTGATAATTCGAAGAACTGAAAAGTTTTTGGTAAAATTTTGTACACCGCAAGTGGGTGTTTACCTTAACTGTTTTTTGTTTTTCTCCAATATTTTTTTAAATATGAAAAATATCACAAAAACATTTAAACAAATATTAAAGACAACAAAGAAATGAACTTCTATTGTTTTAAAATATTTTTCATAAAATCATTGTTATTCGAGAAAATTTTATTTTTTTAAATTTTCATAATTATAAAAGGATAATATTTACAGTAAATTTATGTTAATAATAATTGTAGAGAATAACAAAATGAACAACTTATAAGGAATAAGTTTTTTCGAAATCGCTTTAGTTTTTGAGTAAACTGAGTTTTTGAATTTGGTATCATTTTTCCATCTTTCATAATTTTGACGTTTTAAACGTCAATTTCATCCGAGTCTACAAAACGGTCGATGTACATTTAAAATATGATTTAAATTGAAAATAAACCATGAAAGCGTAAATATAAATGATACCATCAAGTCGGAGAAAGTAACATGATGGTCACATCACCATTTTTTCTCTACATAACAGTCTGTCTGTGCGCGCTTTATCTCATAAACTAATACAGAAATGAAAAAATGAAACTTTAAACATAAGTGTTATTTGAGAATTTGAACAACTATAAAAAGCTTTTGGTAAAATTTCGTATTTCCTAATATTTACTTTAACAGGTTTTTGTTCTTTTAGCCTTTTTGGTACTTCAGAACAATGTTCTCAGAACTTTTTTAAGGGCATTTTGAAAAGACCTTTCTTCGAAGATTCTTTTTCAGGACTTAAAAAAAAAATTCAAGTCTTGTTTTTAGGACTCTTTCTTTTAGGATCTTTATTTTCAGGATTTCTTTTTAAAAACGAGATTTTTTTTTTCGGAACGTTTTCGAGACTTTCGTTGAGGACTTCTATTCGGGATTTTTTTTAGAAAAAAATTTTCAGAATTTTCTTTATGACATTTTTTAGAATTTCTCTTTTCATGACCTTTTTAAGGACTTCTTCAGATATTTTTAGCTTTTTTTAACACTATTTTCAAAACTTTTCATTTGAGGAATTTTGTTAAGGACTTATTTTAGGCTTTTTTGCAGGACATTTTTTCAAGATTCTTTGGAATCTCTTTTTTAGGAAAATTTCTTCCGATATTTTCAAGGACCATTTTAAGGACATTTTACAATGCTTTTTTCAGAAATCTTTTTGTTTATTTTTTAAACATTTTTTTAGGGCAATTTTTCAAGACTGTTTTTACAGGACAATTTTTCAAGACTGTTTTTACAGAACAATTTTGTTGTTGATATTTCGGGATTTTTTTTCAGAATATTCTTCATGACATTTTTTAGCATTCTCCTTTTCATGACCTTTTTGAGGACTTTTTCGGATATTTTTGGCATTTTTTTTTTCAAGACTATTTTCAAAACTTTTTATTTCAGGAATTTTGTTAAGAACTTATTTTACGTCTTTTTGCAGGATTTTTTTTCAAGACACTGCGATTTCTTTTTCAAGAAAATTTCTTCAAATCTTTTTAAGGACAATTTTAAGGACTTTTTACAATGCTTTTTTTTACAAACATTTTTTAAACTGATTGTGTATATCTATTTTCTTTTATGTTGTATACTTTATTATGTGTATATGTTACGGTTATTTTGAGTAATTCCCTGTTACTGGAACGTTGTTCTGTTGGGTTTAAATAAATTAATAAAAAATAAATAAATATGTTATTTTCAGGGCAATTTTCCAAGGAAATTTTTTTTTATGATATTTCATCAGGACTCTTTTTCTGAACTTTCTTCAGGACTTATTATTTTAGCTTTCTTTCAGGATTTTTTGGGTTTTTTTTTCGGGACATATATTTCTGGAATTTTCTTCGCGGCTTTTATCAGGATTCTTTTTTTAAGACTATATTTCCAGGACTGGGACTTTTTTTGAGAATTTCTTAAGAATTTTTCTGAATTTTCTTAATTACATTTTTCGCGAATTTTTATTCAAGCCTTCTTTACAGGACTTTTTTCAATACTATATTTCAGGACATTTTTTATAGGATTAATTTTCAGGACTTCTTGTTAAGGACTTCTTTTCAGGATTCTTTTCTGAATTTTCTTAATTACATTTTTCGGGAATTTTTTTCCAAGCCTTCTTTACAGGACTTTTTTCAATACTATATTTCAGGACATTTTTATAGGATTAATTTTCAGGACTTCTCGTTCCGGACACCTTTTCGGACTTTTTCAGGACATTTATTTCTGGTGTTTTATATGAAGACTTAATTTTTCAAGACTTTTCTTGCAGTACCTTTTTTTCGACGCTTTTTCATAACTTTTTAACAGGGCTCTTTTTTCAAGACTTTATTCCCAAAACTGTTTCTTCATGACTTTTTCCAGGACCTATTTTTGCGAGAACTCTTTTGTCGGGACTTTATTTCTGGTCTTTTTGAAGGAACTGATATTTTTTTGTCAGGATTCTTTTTCAGGACTTTTTTATCGGGACTTTTTTCAAGACTTTCGTGTTCAGGACTTTTATTAGGGTTTTTAGGACTTTTTAATTAGGACTATTTTTAGAAATCTTTTTCAGGACTTTTTTGTTCAAGGCTTTTATTAGGTTTGTTGGGACTTTTTAATTAGCACAATTTTTAGAAATCTTTATTAAGACTTTTTATTAGATTTTTTTACGACTTTTTAATCAGGACTATTTTAAGAAGTCTTTTTCAAGAGTTTCTTGTTCATGACTTTTATTGGTTTTTTCAAGACTTTTTAATCAGGACTATTTTTAGAAATCTTTTGCAGGACTCTTTTTTAGCATTTTTTTTTTTTTGGTTTTCAGTAAACCTACGGTGAAGATTATTAGAATTTTAAACATAATTTGTCATTTTTACCTTTCATAATTTTGTCGTTTTAAACGCCATTACCACTCGATCATGTGAAACGTTCGATTTAAAATATGATTTAAATTGAAAATAATGAATGAATCTATAAATACAAATAACTATGATTCTATCAAATCGGAGAAAGTAACATGATGGCCACATCGCCATTTTTTTAAATAAATAATAAACGAACAAAAATAGGACGCTATGATTTAGGCGATCGTATTATGGTGTAAGTAGGTCTTTTGTTAATAGGTGACGCCATTAGTGATCGCGATTAATTGTTGATGTAGTACACGTGAAATGCGATAGTGGCTATTGTGGCGCTGTTCGCTAGTTTGATTTGACATAAGTTTTGTGAAATTATGGCTGAAGCTTATGTAAGTATACAAGCACTTGCGGAAATATTACCGATAGTTTCGAAAAAGTAATGTGAAGTTTGTCAATATGTCAATATAACCAACACATTCCGATGACATGTTGGCAGCCATATTTACAAGATTAAAAAATAAACATTAATGAGAGAGATAGCGATTTAACAGGTCTGCAACCAATGTGAATAAACAAGAAAGAGAGAGATCGTTGACTTAAGAGTCCTGCTTCAATTTATTACAGGTCTCATACTTATAAAGACGAATTTACACTGTAACCAAAAATGCATGTAATGTACCATTTACATGGACGGTGAAAATAAAGATATTGTATGTACACAGAAATATCGATATTAATTAATAAAATATTGTCAGGAAGGCATCGACAGAATGTCTCATCACCAATCGGTTCCAGCTGTGTTTCCGCCCTTACAATTCGCCCGTACGCAAACTAATCGTGCATATGCTCCACATACAATAAACATAACCCAAATCCTGCATATTCAAATGTCACTTGCACAACCGACAAACCAAACAGCAGTCTCCGTCCCATTCGACATCCGCCGTAAAATTGTTTGGTCGATAGCTTTAAGCAAATAGGATACCTAATCCTTTTTTAGCACGCGAGGCCCCCGTGTACCTTTTTCCAGGTAGCCAAATGCAGACCGTACTTTTTGCATAATTTTTGGGTACATTATAATAATATCGTATGATGCATATGCCTGGCAATATTACCTGCCCTATTGATTTTTTTTTAAGGGCGGCATAAAAAAGGCAGATGTACGTGCAAGCATTAGCGCTAACCCATTCGAGTGCCGTTTGTGTTACTGTTCGAAATTCAAGTGTGCCACGTCACGAATTATACACTCGATATTTAAATACAGAATCGTGATAGAGATCATATATTTGGGTTAACTAATTGAAGTAGCTTTGTAGCTTTGATTGGGCTTAGGATAATCCTGAAAAAATACTTTTTTCTTGTTGTTACCTTTTTCTACGACATATTATTCCACTGTCACAAATTTACTTTTTTATGCATAGAAATATGAAAAAAATATTTCATAGATGGCGCTACATGTGTAATTTTTTTTGTAAAATATTTTTGTAGATTGGAATAAAACACTTTAACTTTTTTATACCACTATATTTTATTTATGTGACTAGTTTCGACCATTCACTGGTCATTTTCAAACATAAGTTTGAACTTTGAACCAGTGAATGGTCGAAACTAGTCACATAAATAAAATATAGTGGTATAAAAAAGTTAAAGTGTTTTATTCCAATCTACAATCAAGATGTACCACGAAGTAAACGCCGCCAACATTAAACATTTAAAATATTTTTGTTTTCATTTTTTTTGTTTGTCGCCACATGTGGCGACCTGGGCGTGAAGGGGTTGATACTACTTCATTACTATATTTCAGTGGCGGCTCGTGAAACAAGTTGATGATAGAGCCACTTGTACAATATACCCCCTTATTTTTCAAAGAAAGAAAGAACGATGTATCTTGTTAAACTGAGGTAACTGGTGAAAAAGTGTTTTAAGAATTAATTAAAAATTCTTACTGAGCTTGAAACTACATGGCTCCTTGGCTCTTTATTACGAGCCGCTCCTGCTTAATTTGATAAAACGATGATTTGCGAATCAAATTTAATTTTTGTAGAATTTAGTCGACACGTTTTATATTTTTTTTAAATTTTTTTTTGCTCGAGTATTACACAATTCGGAAACTAACATTTTCAAAAATTCACAACTCGCGAAATAATCAGTGGATTTTCAAAAACTGAACTTAATTTAATAAAACGATGATTTGCAAATCTTATTTTTTTTTTGTAGAATTTAGTCGACACGTTTTATATTTTTTTTTTATTTTTTTTTTGCTCGAGTATTACACAATTCGGAAACTAACATTTTCAAAAATTCACAACTCGCGAAATAATCAGTGGATTTTCAAAAACTGCACTTAATTTAATAAAACGATGATTTGCAAATCTTATTTAATTTTTGTAGAATTTAGTCGACACGTTTTATATTTTTAAAAAATTTTTTTTACTCGAGTATTACACAATTCGGAAACTAAAATTTTCAAAAATTCACAACTCGCGAAATAATCAGTGAATTTTCAAAAACTGCACTTAATTTAATAAAACGATGATTTGCAAATCTTATTTAATTTTTGTAGAATTTAGTCGACACGTTTTATATTTTTTTAAAAATTTTTTTTGCTCGAGTATTACACAATTCGGAAACTAAAATTTTCAAAAATTCACAACTCGCGAAATAATCTGTGGATTTTCAAAAACTGCACTTAATTTGCAAAAATTAAAAAAATGTTTATTGCTGGAGTATAACACAATTCGAAAACTAAAATTTTCAAAAATTCACAGCTCGCGAAATAATCTGTGGATTTTCAAAAACTGCACTTAATTTAATAAATCGATGATTTGCAAATATTTTTTTTTTTTTGTAGAATTTAGTCGACACGTTTTATATATTTTTAAAAAAATTTTTTGCTCGAGTATTACACAATTCGGAAACTAAAATTTTCAAAAATTCACAACTCGCGAAATAATCTGTGGATTTTCAAAAACTGCACTTAATTTGCAAAAATTAAAAAAATGTTTATTGCTGGAGTATAACACAATTCGAAAACTAAAATTTTCAAAAATTCACAGCTCGCGAAATAATCTGTGGATTTTCAAAAACTGCACTTAATTTAATAAATCGATGATTTGCAAATATTTTTTTTTTTTGTAGAATTTAGTCGACACGTTTTATATTTTTTAAATTTTTTTTTGCTCGAGTATTACGCAATTCGGAAACTAAAATTTTCAAAAATTCACAACTCGCGAAATAATCAGTGGATTTTCAAAAACTGCACTTAATTTGCAAAAATTAAAAAAATGTTTATTGCTAGAGTATTACTCAATTCAAAAACTAAAATTTTCAAAAATTCACAACTCGCGAAATAATCAGTGGATTTTCAAAAACTGCACTTAATTTAATAAAACGATGATTTGCAAATCTTATTTAATTTTTGTAGAATTTAGTCGACACGTTTTATATTTTTTTAAATTTTTTTTTGCTCGAGTATTACACAATTCGGAAACTAAAATTTTCAAAAATTCACAGCTCGCGAAATAATCTGTGGATTTTCAAAAACTGCACTTAATTTAATAAATCGATGATTTGCAAATATTTTTTTTTTTTGTAGAATTTAGTCGACACGTTTTATATTTTTTTAAATTTTTTTTGCTCGAGTATTACGCAATTCGGAAACTAAAATTTTCAAAAATTCACAACTCGCGAAATAATCAGTGGATTTTCAAAAACTGCACTTAATTTAATAAAACGATGATTTGCAAATCTTATTTAATTTTTGTAGAATTTAGTCGACACGTTTTATATTTTTTTAAATTTTTTTTTGCTCGAGTATTACACAATTCGGAAACTAAAATTTTCAAAAATTCACAGCTCGCGAAATAATCTGTGGATTTTCAAATACTGCACTTAATTTAATAAATCGATGATTTGCAAATTTTTTTTTTTTTGTAGAATTTAGTCGACACGTTTTATATTTTTTTAAATTTTTTTTGCTCGAGTATTACGCAATTCGGAAACTAAAATTTTCAAAAATATACAACTCGCGAAATAATCAGTGGATTTTCAAAAACTGCACTTAATTTAATAAAACGATGATTTGCAAATCTTATTTAATTTTTGTTGAATTTAGTCGACACGTTTTATATTTTTTTAAATTTTTTTTTGCTCGAGTATTACACAATTCGGAAACTAAAATTTTCAAAAATTCACAACTCGCGAAATAATCAGTGGATTTTCAAAAACTGCACTTAATTTAATAAAACGATGATTTGCAAATCTTATTTAATTTTTGTAGAATTTAGTCGACACGTTTTATATTTTTTTAAAAATTTTTTTTGCTCGAGTATTACACAATTCGGAAACTAAAATTTTCAAAAATTCACAACTCGCGAAATAATCTGTGGATTTTCAAAAACTGCACTTAATTTGCAAAAATTAAAAAAATGTTTATTGCTGGAGTATAACACAATTCGAAAACTAAAATTTTCAAAAATTCACAGCTCGCGAAATAATCTGTGGATTTTCAAAAACTGCACTTAATTTAATAAAACGATGATTTGCAAATCTTATTTAATTTTTGTAGAATTTAGTCGACACGTTTTATATTTTTTTAAATTTTTTTTTGCTCGAGTATTACACAATTCGAAAACTAAAATTTTCAAAAATTCACAACTCGCGAAATAATCTGTGGATTTTCAAAAACTGCACTTAATTTAATAAAACGATGATTTGCAAATCTTATTTAATTTTTGTAGAATTTAGTCGACACGTTCTATATTTTTTTAAATTTTTTTTTGCTCGAGTATTACACAATTCGAAAACTAAAATTTTCAAAAATTCACAGCTCGCGAAATAATCTGTGGATTTTCAAAAACTGCACTTAATTTAATAAATCGATGATTTGCAAATATTTTTTTTTTTTTTGTAGAATTTAGTAGACACGTTTTATATTTTTTTTTAATTTTTTTTTTGCTCGAGTATTACACAATTCGGAAACTAAAATTTTCAAAAATTAACAACTCGCGAAATAATCAGTGGATTTTCAAAAACTAAACTTAATTTAATAAAACGATGATTTGCAAATCTTATTTTTTTTTTGTAGAATTTAGTCGACACGTTTTATATTTTTTTTAAATTTTTTTTTGCTCGAGTATTACACAATTCGGAAACTAAAATGTTCAAAAATTCACAGCTCGCGAAATAATCTGTGGATTTTCAAAAACTGCACTTAATTTGCAAAAATTTAAAAAATGTTTATTGCTGGAGTATTACACAATTCGAAAACTAAAATTTTCAAAAATTCACAACTCGCGAAATAATTAGTGGATTTTCAAAAACTGAACTTAATTTAATAAAACGATGATTTGCAAATCTTATTTTTTTTTTGTAGAATTTAGTCGACACGTTTTATATTTTTTAAAAAAATTTTTTTGCTCGAGTATTACACAATTCGGAAACTAAAATTTTCAAAAATTCACAGCTCGCGAAATAATCTGTGGATTTTCAAAAACTGCACTTAATTTAATAAATCGATGATTTGCAAATCCAATTTAATTTTTGTAGAATTTAGTCGACACGTTTTATATTTTTTTTCTATTTTTTTGCTCTAGTATTTCACAATTCGAAAATTAAAATTTTCAAAAATTCACAACTTGTAGATTTTCAAAAACTGTACTTAATTTCAGTGGAGGCTCGTGGAACATGATGATGGTAAAGCCGTTTATACAATATACACCCCCTCCCCCTCCTTTTTGAAGAAAGAACATTGTATCTTCGTAGGCCAAAGTAACTGGCGAAAAAGTGTTTTAAGAATTAATTAAAAAATTCTTGCTGAGCTTGAGTCTACAGGTAGTGCCATGGCTCTGTGTCTCTATATAACGAGCCGCCCCTGCTATATTTTATTGTCATAGATTCTACTCGCCTAATTATGATGCACGATAGAGCATATTTCCAAATGACAAGTTTTTGACAATAGAAATAAATGCTAACACCTTGTTATCCGCTGACATGATCACCATTAGAGAAAATAGATTATATTATTGTTACAAAAATTCTTACTGCTGAGAGCTTCTAATTTTATGCAATACGAGATTTTTCAATTTATCATAATACTTGTTTTTTGCATTTTAAAGCACAAATTTTGTTAAATTGCAATTATATGTAGATAATTTTAAAGTTTTTAGTATGCATTCTTGAAAAATGTATACAGGGTGCCCGTTTTTTCGAGCGGCACCATGGGGATTTCAGTGATCTTAATCACTTTAATTACAAGGTTGGTTAAATTAGGGCAAAATTGTGTATTATAACGTTTATCAATAATCTGTTGAGAAATTTGAGTTACCTTTTTTGTTTTAAAATCAAATCATTCATTTTTAATTTTTTATTCAACTATTACTATTACGCATTTTGCAGTCAGACATTATTGGAACACTTTTTAATGGAGGATCTAAGTATGTTATTAGATTTATTGTAGCTTTCAAGATGGCGGAGAAACAATAGACAACTTTTGTTTTTCTTATGGGCGCCATATTGGATTTTTACATTTTCTAATGCAAGATTTTTTTCTGTTTACGATGATATATCACACATTATGTTTTTATTTTACATTTGAGCCAAAATTTGAAATGTATTATTTTTGTAAAGAGTGCCATTTAAACAAAATCAACACTTTTGTTCAAAACAAAATTTGACAGTTCCATTTAAACTTCATTCTTGAAATTTACTTTACTGGTAACTTTATCGTAAAAATGAAATTTTCAAGTGAAGAATAACGTAATATGTTACAAATTTATTACAATTCCCATAAAAATGTTCAAGTCTCGATGGAGGTGTATCTTTAGAAATATCTGAGAAATTTATCCTCATTGGATTACTTTTTTATGGGGAACTTTGAAAAATAAGATTTATCAAATCGTTACAGCCAATATTAATGAACTGCGTAGTATCGTTGATTCTATAAATAAAATGTAACTTAAAAACAGAAGTTAAATTAAATGTCAATTCTGAGGAATTTTATCTACTCGCATTATTTTATAAATATTAAGAATTTTAAATGTTATGTATGTATATACAGGGTGCCCGTTTTTCAAGCGGCACCATGGGGATTTCAGTTATCTTAAGAGATACGAGGTTGGTTAAATTAGGGCAAAGTTGTGTATTATAACGTTGATTAATAATCTGTTGAGAAATTTGAGTTACCTTTTTTTGTTTTCAAAAAATCGCGAAAAAATAAAAAAATTCAATTTTATGTTTTTAAGTTATGGAAAGAAAATGGAAAAATGTAGCGAGAAAATGATATTCCACGAATACAAAAATTAATTCACAAATTTCTTTTGTAATGCATTAAGTTATGCATTCTTAAAAATTTTGATTTTGAGCCGCAGACTTAAACCATTCCGTCACGACATGGTTAAGCAGAAATCAAAAACAAATACGATTTCTTTTATATATTAAAGTGTCTAGTGATTGAACGAACAGTCGAAATATTGATCTGGGACAAAATGACGGATGTTCAAAGTGAAAATACGACATTTTATATGAAAATATCGCTTATTTTTCGTCAAGAATAAAAAGCTATACGTCGAAAAAAAAATCCTTTGTTCAATCACCGGCCTGTTATGTGTCAATTCCAACTTTTTAAGGAATATTCTTCAAATATTCTACTTACTGAAAATATCAAAATATAAAAACCATTTTTTTTTAATTCCTGACTAGGCATGATCCCTTAATAGAAAACGATGTTACCCGATTGCTCAAGTATGACGACCTTATAAAAAGAAATGCTACGCAAGTATAAAATGGGTACATTTATTTTAGAGAGAGAGACAATACATTTATTGAGACACTTTTACAAATGACCTCAACAGGCAATTGACCAGAGGTCTTTCAGCCTCATTTATTTTATTTTATTAAAAATTTTGTTTTTGTTAATAATTATTTGTCATTCACCACCATTTTATAAATAACTAAATATATTTCTACTCTAATTTTGATGTTATTAAAAATTAATTTTAAATCCCAATTTAAAGATATGAAATTTATATTAATTTTAGCAAATAAAATGTATATTTCTGTCAATTAATTTATTTTAAACTTCTCCTGAAAATTCCCCATTAAGGCGAAACTAGTAGATACGATACATTTAAACATTCAGAAGTATTTATTTGGTAGTAGTAATATTTATTTCATATTACTATCCTTAATAATATGAACTTCCAGTACGTAAATAATATCCTATTGAATGTAATTTAAATATTAGTTCTGAATTATTTGTAAATTTTTCAATTCAGGTTAAAATTCCAGCCAATATTTAATTGCTTATTGATTGTGTGTACTTATTTTTACTTTTTATAAATAAGTGTATTTATTTTATAAATTAGTTTCTTATATCTTTATTATACTGTTTGTAAAATGTTTTGTAATCATTTTTAAACGTTAGCTTGTTTACTTTTGTTTGAAAAGTTTTTTGATATTTATTATGGTTAGAGAATTATTTTTGTGTTCCGATAACTTTGACTAATCTGTAGATACAAGAGGTGTTTAATCTAGCGCATTGCTTCTCAAACTGTGGTCCGTGAACTCCTAAGAGTCTGCGAAGATATGGCAAATGGTCCGTCGTACACTTATTAAAATGATTGGAAATGACAGTGTTATTTTGATATCCAACCAGTGTTATTATGTGACTGATAATTGAGCATAGGTTATATTATTTCAAAATAAGACACTGCTTAGAAGTTTACAGTGGTAGAAATCCACCGCCATATAATAACATTACGTGGTGCTCCAGGACATAGAAGATATAATTATAGAACACCTTCAAGCTTTAAAATCACCACGGGATTATTTTCCAGTTCCAGGTACGAATATAAATTAGATTGCAGACACGTTTAAGAGAGATGTCACCGACATTATTGGCTTAACTCCCACACAAAAAAACGAATTAATAGAAATATCATCTGATTCTGTTTGGCTGAATTTAAGGAAATATTATCCAGAAATATCAGATGCAGCTTTAATAGTTCTCATGCTTTTTCCGAAAACTTAGCTGCGTGTTCTATATTTATTGAAAATAAATATAGAAACCGCCTGAAGGTCGAACCCGATTTAAGAAGTAAGTTTTCGAGACATTGATGATTTTGTTAAGAAAGAGCAGCGCCGCCCTTCGCATTAATATTTGCGCGATATTTAAATTAAAGGAAAGTAAATAGTATTTTTTTCTAAACCAAGTAATTAAGTAAATTCGATAAAGACGAAAGTAGCCTGAATATATGAATATTAAACCTGTTTGTTACTCTGCAAACTTTAGTCTTATTAGGACTACTAACAAATTTGCAGAATTTCATTTATTCAGGCTACCTTCGTCTTTATCGAATTTAATTAATGCTTCTGCAACAAGTGAGGTTGTCTCTAATTTAACAAGTAATTAAGATTTAAAAACACAGAGAGGTTATTTTCCGCTTCCTATCAAATGTCACTGAATAATCACGGAACGTATTTGAATAAAAAAAATGATAGATGACGCTGCGGATATTCTTGACATAATTTTAAGAAGAACTTTAAAATAGTCGTCCTACATATAGAACTGTAGGCATATCTGGGTTAAAATCAAATCAAATTTGGGTTGGGCAGCAAGGGGTCCGCAGATAAATAAAAGTTTGAGAAACGCTGATCTGGCGGGCTGTTAAAATCTAGATAAATTCAAGTATTTGATAGCCACAATTAAGGGAGGCGCTTGTTATTTTTTGCAATTTCCATACCCCCAGACATATTTTTATGTGGGGTCGGGTATTGGCCTGATACCAGGGCTATTCCCGTTGCTGTATGGTAATATCTTGCAAGGCTGGACTGCCGCTGATAACGGAGGGTCGCAGTCCGTCAGAGCTCCCTTGGTCCCTTCATCCCCCCACCGCCCGCGCCAACCCTCAGAAGGTCCTTATTTCCATCCCTTAAATCCCCGGATCACCGGCTACCTTGCGGACCGTAAGAATATTCCATCATTTTATCTCTTGGAAAATATTCACTTTGAATATTAGGATATAAGAGGATCCTGGCTGGATATTTTTCGGGGATCGTTGCTGCTTAAGAAATGCTAAAATGGAAAATGTTTTCCTCTGCGTAATACATATTTATGTATTGACCGTAAATAAATCATTCCCCGAACTATCATATATGATAACTAGGTATTTTTTTTAAATGTGCAGGGTCTGAAATGTATCCACTCATCTGACAATAATTACACTTCACATCAATTTGCATAGCGATTAATGCAATTTTAGGTAGAGTCAGGTATCGATTTTCTCCCGACACTATCGTTCGAAGGACACTGGACGAAGCTCTAACACCCAGACATGACTATATTCTGATGGACAGTATTAGTTAAAGTTGATGCGGGTGTTGACATTTTCCTGACAAAATCTTCAGCATACACATTTATTGCTATCTTAATAACCTAGTTATTTTATCAAATATTCACTGTGTATGCACTGCTACATGTGCGTTATTTCCTCTAGGCCAGAGAATCGCGAGTTCTTATCCCATCCAGACGGTCATTTTTTGTAAGAGAAATAATCGTGTAAATCGATACATTTATAGTTTTTGTCACTGTAAAATGTAAGCATTCTGAAATCAATTTTAAATAGATCATTAAAAACCTTCACTAGTTGCAGAAGTACGAAAAAAAAATAAAGACGAAAAATAGCCCGCATTAAATCTGTAATACCGTTCTTCGTCCACGGAAGTCAATCAAACTACGAATTGTATTTTGTAACCTTATCTACATCGCCTTAACCTCTTATGCATAGCTGAATTTTGCACGGGGCTGTTTCTCTGTACGGCAGAGTTCAATTTGAAAATCGCATCCGCGAAAGCCACTATAGTGGCGCATAGTGTAATACTTTAAGAATTTAAAACTTATTTTCGGTTAAAAAACGGAAAATCATTTTTTATCTTATCTATATCTCTTTAATCTCTACCGAAAGGAAAAAAAAACAAAAATTAGAAGATTTAAAACGTTGAGTTGTGGTAAGTTATTTTATTTGAGTATATTTTGTGTAATGGTTTGTTAGTTGACCTAAGTTACTCTTTATTTTGACGTGTCTCACATTGTAAATACAATGCAAAAGACCAACTCTTATCTTATCTTAAAGAATTTGCATAATATTTTCTTTCGTTCAAGAATTATCCTCAAAAAACTGAAAATTTATTTTTTCTGTCTTATCTGCATCTATTCGGCGAGTACAACACTTTGCTGAAAGAATTTGCCAAACTTGGTCATCCGTTATTAAATAAATAATTTTTTTGGTCCTGTACATTTATTCGACGAGCACAAATACTTTTCAGGAGGAATTTTTAATCGGCTATTTTGTTCAAAAGCTATCTTATCAAAACCACAGAACTATTAAGCAATTAATTGTTTTTTTATATACACACACATTTTTGCTGAAAGATTTTTTAATATATGTTTATCCGTTCAAGAGTTGTCCTTAAAGACCAGAAAACAATTATATGACAAATTTAATTTTTTGGTCTTGCATTTATTCGACTTTGCTGGAAGAATTTCCCAAGTTCGATCATCCGTTCAACAGTTATCCTCAAAAACCAGAAATCAATTGAAGGAAACATTTAATTTTTTGGTCTTATCTGCATTCATTCGACGAGTAAAACACTTGGCTGGAAGAATTTGCCAAATTTGGTCATACCTTGAAGAGTTATCGTGTGAAACCCGAAAAACAATTGAACAAATTTTAATTTTCGGGTCTTTTTTTAATTTTATTCAAATTTAGATATAGTACATGACAAACGATGACAAAGTACAGCTAATTGAATACGTCACAGAAAACAAGAACAAAATCATTTGCAATTGATAATCCACTACTGAGTAATATTCTTTTTCCATCAGTCGAAACATTTTTTCTACATCTTCCGGATGAATATAAGACTTTGCCGAAAGAATTTTACAAATCTCGTCCTCGGTTCAAAAGTTAAAATGTTGAAAATTAAAAAAATGCAATTTTCGCATTTTGTGTGAATGTCAAGAGAAAATTTCGTAACCCGTATTAAAATTACATAAAATTTGCCATATTTTGAAGTTCAAATCATCACAATTAAACAATGCGCGCGGAAGTAGTGCAATTTAAAAAAATCAAAATCTTGGAAATTTAAAAACTGCAATTTTGCATTTCGTGTTAATTTCAGGAGAAAATATTGTAATCCATTTTAAAATAACAGTAAATTCGCCATATTTTAACGTTTAAATAATTAAAATCGGACTACGCATTCGGCAGGTGTACAATTCCAAAAATTAAAATCGAGTGTTTTTAAATTCTGGAAATTTAAAAAATTGCAATTTTTTACATTTTGCGTTAATTTCGCGAGAAAATATATGAATCCATTTTAAAATAACACTAAATTCGGCATATTTTGAAGTTTAAATAATTATAATCGGACAACGCGTTCGGCAGGTGTGCAATCTCAAAAATCGAAATTTTGATTTTAAAAAGTGAGATTTTTGCATTTTGTGTTAATTTCACGAAAATGTTTTGTAATCCGTTTTAACACTACACTAAATTTGCCACATTTTGACGTGTTTAAATCATCAAAGTCGGACGACGCATTCGGCAAGTTACAAATTTAACGATGGCTACTTTTAACTGTCAAAAATAATATTTTTGAGCTACAAAAAATGACAATTTTCAACCTCCAAAAACTACAATCTTGAAATGCCAAAATTGATCATTTTCAACAACAAAAAACTTATATTTTCAACTGCTAAAAATGGCAATTTTCAACTGCCAAAAACCACAATTCCCAACTGTCAAAAATGACAAATTTTCAACTGCAATCAATTACCGTTTTAACTGTCAAAAATTGTAATTTTTATCTGCTTACAATGACCATCTGCTTACTGGCAAAAATGATAATTTTTTGGCTATTTTCAACTGCCAAAAATAATTTGAGCTACCAAAAATAACAATTTTCAACCCCCAAAAATTACAATCTTGAAATGCCAAAATTGATCATTTTCAACAACCAAAAACTTATATTTTCAACTGCTAAAAATGGCAATTTTCAACTGCCAAAAACCACAATTTCCAACTGTGAAAAATGAAACTTTTCTGAAAGAATTTTTAATATCTGCCATTTTGTTCAAGAGTTATGCTTTCAAAACCGCAAAAAATGAACGACGAATTTAATGTTTTATCTTATCTGCATTAATTTAGTGAGCACAATACTTTGCCGGAAAGATTTTCCGTTACATGAGTTATCCTCAAAAAAAAAAGAACGACGGGTAATACTTTGCTGGATGAATTTTTAAAATGTGGCCATCCTTTCAAACAATTGAACGACGAATTTATTTTTTTGTTTTTATCTGCATCTGTTCGATGAGTGAACAAACACATTACACCAAGAATTTTCAAAATCTGGTGATGCGTTCAAGAGTTTTTTTTGCATATAAAATTTTTTGTGGGACTTCCAGGAACGAAGATACGCTAAATGACTTTAGTCGTAAATAGTACTTAGATCGACTGGAAACGCCTAAAAAACGAGTAAAAAATAGTTTCTAGCCACTGGGTGTATGAGAGCGGAAGCACCAGTTTATTTATCTTTTTTTTATTACCCCCCCTTGACTAGTTAGTTGGAAACGCCCTTGGTCTAACCTACATTTTCATCATCCATAGGAGTTACGGATACATATTAAAAAGGTTTATCCCGTTGCGGCGTTTGGTAAAAAAACTAGGTTTTTTAACATTCTCCTTTGTTTTGAAACTTCAAACACTTAACAATGACAATCTTCTTAGCAAGATCTGCTCAATTGATATATTCCAATTGACCACCAATAGCAACAATAGGACCAACATGCTAATTTTGGATGCCTTCAAAGATACTTGCCACTATTGAAGCCCTGGAGTGATCTATTAGTAACTCACAGAGGCGGGCACTCATTCTTACTGCAGTGGAACGAAGTCCACTTATACGAAACACTCAGTTATACGAATAGTTCTCTTTCCCCGGCGATACTCCCATAAGGCATGGGTACTTAATTATACGACATTCACTTATACGAAGGGATGATAATTTTCACCTTAGCTTTATATTTTTTTTAAATAATGTATCTTCACTGATTTTATAATATTCTGTAATTATTATCATGCTTAACGCGATGTCACTTATGTAAGCATCTGTATTTTATTTAATTTTAATTTTATTTGTTACTTCTAAACTGTTATATTACGCTGTTAATGGATTTTGATATCTGTTGGGAAATAAATATTATTATTATTATTATCGGTCCCCCAACGTACATTTTATTCAGTTATACGAAGGAAGACGAGTTTTTCCGCGATTCGTTTACGATAGGACCGGTTCCCTTCCCTCTACCCATTCACACTTCTCTTTGGCTCACGTATTTTGATTTTTCAGAAAAGTCCGTCGATCTGTTTTGTTTGCAGCAGGTGCCCGTTTTTGTTTTTCGCGTATTAACAAAGTGAATAGACAATGAGTAAGAAAATATCAAAATTCGTCTTAGGGTTTTTGAGAAAACGAATAAAATCTAGGCCAACGTTTGCGTTTTTCAATGCAGCGATTTTTATGAAAAAATCAGGAAAAACTAGAAATAACGTCTTTTTAGATTTTTTCTTTATTTTACAGCTACATATGTCTGGAAAATTTCCTGGATAATTTATTAAAATTCGACAAGGGGCTTATAAGAAAATTAAAAAAATCTAGTCAAACGTTATCATTTTTGTAATATAGCGACTTTGTTTAAAAAAAAGACGGAAAAATTAGTAATAACTTTTTTTAGATTTCTGTTTTATTTTATAGCTATATATGTCCGGAATATTGCTAGAAATATTTATTGAAATTAGTTGCAAAATTTTTGAGAAAATGAAGAAAATATATTCGATTGTCTGCAATTTTTCAAAACAACGATTTTGTTGAAAAATTCCGGAGAAACTAGTAATAACATCTGTTTGGATATTTCTTTTGTTTTATAGCTACATATGTCTGGAATATTTCCTGAAAAAATTATTCAAATTCATCAAGGGATTTTTGAGAAAATTAAGAAAATCTAGGCGAATGGTTCCATTTTTCAATGCAGAGATTTGGATAAAAAAATTCCGATGTTCGTCTTTATGGATTTTTCTTTTGTTTTATAGCTACATATATCTGGAATATTTTCTGAAAAATTTCAATAAAATCCATTAAAGGGTTTTTGAAAAAATCCAGAAAATCTTATCGTATGTTCGTATTTTACAAAACAGAGTTTAATGAAAAAATCCGGGTTAACGTCTTTTCGGATTTTTCATTTGTTTTATAGCTATAAATGTTTAGAATTTTTCTGAAAATTTTATTAAAATTCACTAAGGGGTTTTTGAGAACATTAAGAAAATCTAGTCAAACGTATTTTGCAATGCAGCGATTTAGATGAAAAATTCCGGAAAAACTAGTGATAACATGTTATTTGATTTGTCTTTTGTTTTATAGCTACATATGTCTGGAATATTTCATCGAAAATTTATTAAAATTCAGCAACGGGTTTTTGAGAAAATTAAGAAAATCTAGTCAAACGTATTTTGCAATGCAGTGATTTGGATGAAAAATTCCGGAAAAATAGTGATTACATGTTGTTTGGGTTTTCTTTCGTTTTATAGCTACATATGTCTGGAATATTTCATCGAAAATTTATTAAAATTCAGCAACGGGTTTTTGAGAAAATTAAGAAAATCTAGTCAAATGTATTTTGCAATGCAGCGATTTAGATGAAAAATTCCGGAAAAACTAGTGATGTCGTCTTTTTGGGTTTTTCTTATGTTTTCTAGTTACATATGTCTGGAATATTGCCTGATTTTTTTCGCATTCTGCAAAACAACGATTTTGATAAAAGAATTCCGGAAAAACTAGTGATAACGTCTTTTTATGTGTTTCCTTTTTATTTATAGCTATAAATGACTGAAATATTTCCTAAAAAAATTATTTGAATTCGTTGCACAATTTTTGAGAAAATGAGGAAAATCTAGTGGAATGCTCGTATTTTGCAATGCACCGATTTTGATAAAAATAAATCTGGAAAAATCATTGATAACGTCTTTTTTAAATTTCTTCCTTTGTTTTATAGCTGCATATGTCCAGAATATTTCTTGGAAAATTTATAAAAAATCGTTACAGGGTTTTCGAGGAAATGAGGAAAATCCAGTGGAATGTTTACATTTCCAGGGCAGAGATTTTCATGAAAATTCCGAAAAAGATAGTAATAACGCCTTGTTGACTTTTTCTTTTATTTTTAGCTACCTATGTTTGGAATATTTCCTGATAAACTTATTAAAATTCATTAAGCGGTTTTTGAGAAAATTAAGAAAATCCACTAGAATGTTCGCTTTTTTCAATGCAGAGGTTTTGATGAAAAAATCCGGAAAAACTAGTGATGACGTCTTTTTGGATTTTTCCTTTATTTTGTAGCTACATACAGGGTGTATTTGAAATAACGAACAGGCATTTAAGGGCACATACACAAAATATTTGTGAACCCATTTCCGTCAAAATTTATTCGAAAAAAAATTTTGAATTTTCCTATTTTTTCGAGGCTTTTTAAACATTTTGAGAACCGATGCTTTTCTCATTTAATTAGGTCTGCATGGAATGTGTGTTTGTTTATTTAAAACGCGAGATACGATTTCTTGCCTCCGAAATTTGAAGTGTTATCGCAACGTTTTCTTTTTTGTAAAAGATAAACAGTCCTCAAGTTCATTGACGCTTAAAGAGTACTCAGATATTTCCTACGCTCTTGTTGTAATTCGATATCTAAAGCCGATGCCGCTTAAATATTAGGTCACATTACCACTGCACCCAAACATGTTGCGTAGTTTCACTCATTAACTTTAATAATTAATTGCGGGCTTTTTGTTACAGTTATAAACAAAATAATTGCGAATATTGTTTAAAAATAATATAATCTCTGTGGTTACGAGCCTATTCATTATTTCAAACACACCCTGTATTTACTAAAAATTTAATGAAAATATTACATGGTTTCTGAGAAAATTAAGAAAATCCAGTCGAATGTTTGTTTTTGCAAAGTAGAGATTTTGATGGAAAATTCCGGAAAAACTAGTGATACCGTCTTTTTAGATTTTTCTTTTGTTTTATAGCTACATATCTTTGGAGTATTTCCTGAAAACTTTATTGAAATTCATGAAAGGATGTTTGAGAAAATTAAGAAAATCTAGTCGTATGTTCGCATTTTGATAAAAATTCTGAAAAAATTAGTGATAACGTCTGTTTAGATTTTTTCTTTTGTTTTATAGCTACATATGTCTGGAGTATTTCCTCAAAAATTTATTAAAATTCGTTACGGGGTTTTTGAGAAAATTAAGAAAATCTAGTCCAAAGTTTACATTTCCAAAGCAGAGATTTTGATGAAAAATTCCGAAAAAACTAGCGATAACGTCTTTTTGAGTTTTTCTTTTTTTATAACTGCATATTTCTAGAATATTTCCTGATAAATTTATTAAAACTCATTAAGCAATTTTTGATTTTTTTATTTATAAAACAGTACAGTAAAATTCTTACAAGGAAGCGACAACTATTCACATATACGAAGTATTCACTTATACGAAGAAGTTTCGTTCCCGCTCGTCTTCTTACAAGTAAGGTTCCACTGTAATAACCTATCTATATCAAACGCCTTGCAAAAGTCAATATTCGTAGAATAAAAAATCCTCTCCTCATTAAGATTATCAAGTGTGTTAGTGAACTTCAGGAACCATCAGGAAAGATCTGTTGGGAGATAAACATATTATTATTATTAACTAAATCGGAAAACAAATATAATGTGGATTAAAGCACATCACTAACTAAAAGCGCCCCATCCTCATCAGATACCTATATATAGAAGCCATCCCTTATACAGACTACAATTGTATATTTAAGGCAAAATGGAAAAATGGAAAAACTACTGGGAAACCAAAGTCTCTTCACGTACCAATTATAAAATTCTGCATAATAAGTTACTCAATTAAATTGTATACCGTGTGTCCCGTTTCAAGTCGTGTCATAAGGAATTAATAATAATGTAAAATTTTCAATTTCAGTTTGTATCTTTATTATTGAATTTAAACGGTCAGAAAAAACTACATTTAGAACATGGTTATGTAGTTTACTTCTAAAAAGTCGATTGTATATTACACTCACTGGAAGCAAAATTTAAACAATTTAAATTAAAGCAATTCAATGCGTGGGGAAATAAGATATTTTTTTTTGGTTATAATGATCCTTGTAGTCGCCAAACGTTGTTTTACTATTATTGTTTCAGTTTCCCAATTTAACTGCACAGTCATCACACACACACACAAACACACTCTCTGGTTTCTACTAAAATTGCCTTTATTATAACTGTTGGGAAATAACTGCACAGACATGACATCTGCACTGCACATTAGACTTATAGGTAAATTATCCCTTGTCCCGCGCAACCCTTTTGTATTGGAGATGCTCTTGTAAATATATCCCAGACACTCTATTCAGCCACAAAGCCCCCTCCACGATCCGATTATTTTTTATACAAATTTTCACCCCTCAAAGGGGTGGTTTGTGTATGAAAAAAAATCGCACTGAAATTTTCTAATCATCATCGATGAATAGGATCGAATGATTCGGACATTTCTAAATGACGTATTAAAAAACTCACAAGAAATACATCATCCGTCACATGTAATCCGTGCAAATTTAAAAATCGTTGATTCGTGACATCAGTTTTTTTACAATCTCTATTAAACATTTTGTTGTAGCATCTGTTATTTTTATTAATTTTACAATGCTTCCTATTTACTACTTACGAGATCAAACATTAAAATGCGATAGATCATTAGATACCTTTATTCTGATAAAGCGTAGCGGTTCATTTTTTAACTCAACTATAAATTTTTTTACCAAAGTGTGTTATGAACGCTTTGCTTATGTTAAGGCCTGTTTCACCAACGTCAGTTAAAACTTTAGTTATCGAAAAAAATTAACAATTTTTGGTTCACCAACGTCAAATAACATTTGTTGATTAAATCGACACATAAGTTAAGCACCGATTGTTCTCCAGTTAAAATTGATTCAGAGTTTTCTAATCTCAAATTGAACGCTAAATACGTAAAGTTCAAGTTAAAAATATCGAATCAATGATGTATAATAATTGATAAAGGTTTTATCGAATTTATTTAAAGTTACGGACGTAGAAAAAAAATTGTATGAAACTAGAGAGTAAAGCAACTTTTTTCACTTATGGGAATCTTTCCCACAAGTCAAAAAAGTATTAGAAATATTTACTCACTTGTTGCATAAATAACTATTTCGTGTACAGTATCATTTATTAATTTACTGATTCCATCAAGTACCAATTGGGATATATCATCTAATAAAAGATATTAAATGTTTGCCAGGATATACCAGTCAATACACAAACCTATTTCAAGAAATAATCGAAATTTAAATAAAACGATTTATAATGTTTTTTTTTTAATATTTACGTATTAGTATTTCATGATATCACGAATGGTAATATGAAATAGTTACTTATACTATAAAATAAAATAAAATAAAAACAGTCTGAATGTTAAATTCTCTAAGTTATACCTTATCAGGGTATTTACAACAAAAAAAAACATACAGAGGCTTAAATTATTTTTAATTTGGTAGTACCTATTCCTTATTACCACTCTTAAACGTTTCAAATGATTTAAGTTTACAACAAGCTGTTACACTCGCCTTATTTCAAGGCGACGAATATTGCGTGAAAATCCGAAGGAAAAATTTAGCACCAAGTGTGTATGTAGCTATCGGGACGCTTTAACGGTTTTCTGTTGCGACTTTCTCACGATATATTTTTACCTGAGCAATGGCAATGAAAAGTCAACAGTCGATAACCCTTCTGTAGATCACTACCGAATCATTTTTTAACCATTCCGTTCCCCCCGTTTCGCATTACTTTTTCTACCTGCAACGGATGCACCGAATTCGCCCCCTTCCCCTATAAGACCGCCGCGCCACTAACAATATTTTCCAGCAATATAGATTTTTGTACGGTTAGTTTGTTCATGTTTGCTATATTTTATTTCATGTCAAGTGGAATAATGAGTTTTAGATTTAGGGGTCGGTTTTATGTGCGCTATTTTATTAAGTAAGATTTATCGCTTGAAATTCTCGCCCTGGTCATATTACGATATGGAAGTAAAATAAGATAACTTTGCGTAGCGGGGAGGTCTGGCCTCTAGTGGATATGACGTCCGCCTAGAACTTGTCAATCATAAGATATGATTATAGTGGAACATGTACTTGGTTACGTAGTCATTATGATAAGTAAATATAATTAAATGAAACCTCATTAAATCGTCACATCAAAAAAACTTGCGAATATTTCTGCCATTTCCATGATCACCGTGACTCCAGAAGACTCTCTGGCTTCAAAGCGTGGAGGATAATCTCGCAAAACACGGACAACCTGGCCTACATTCGCATCCTCACCATATGCGGACTTAAAGTAAATGAGCGTCTCAGCAACGGACTCAAGATGTTTAACCACATCTTCAAGACAGATCCGAGCAAACCTACCCCACCTACATCATTTGTGTTTGTATATGCGTTGTCCACGCTTTCAATCCACGGATACGGCGTACCCAGTCCTGACCACCACGATGCGATGGGACAGACCAATCCGCCCTCTGGACAAAGTGTCCGAAGCGACCTTATGGTGACGGAACCTAACGAACTAGCACCGATCTTTCCAGCCTACAAGTCGACACCCCCACCACAAATCCATGAAGAAACCACTGAGCTAATTACCACCGCAATGCTAACCCACCTCTCAGACCAGCGCGCTGAGGTTGCCAGGCTGTTCAACAACAAGAATACAGCGCGAGGTGAAGACTTCGTACAGCGGAAACGGTATCCACTTCACCTGAACCCAGACACCTCTTTCCGTAGACACATGGCTCTAGCAAAGAAGCACCACAGGGTCGCATTCCGTAAAATGCGTAACTAAATTTACCCAACTAGAAATGCTAACAAGTTATTTTTGTTACTTTTTCTTTCTTCAATGGAATTATTATTATGAATCTTATCTATTTTTCTTTCTTATAACAATAGTTATATTGCCACGTTGCAGATGTAATCACCTATATCAGCAACCAATTTTACCTTTATTGCAAACAGTTTAAAATATGTTCAAAAACCAAAAGAAACAACCAACCCACATAAACGTCTTAGAAATAAACAATACTAATTTCATTTAATACAAATTACTTAAACTTCATGTGAAATCCAAGGTCTACACAAATAAGCCAAATGACTTGGATGACCTGAAAACTCATGTCCGTGAGAAAATGCGAAATATTGATAATACGCCACGTCGTACCGTAGAAAACATGTACGTCCATCTCGGCCAATGTCAAATGGCCAACAGTAGACAGTTGTCCCTTGATAATTTATACATTTTGATAATTTTTTTTTGTTGTCACAGAAATTGAATTTAAATTTTTTGAATTTCCAAAATGTTTTCCTCGGAGAATTTGTTACGTAAGATACCAAACTTTTGGCACTGTTTTATGAACAATGGAGAACCAACGACAAGGCACTATAAAAGTCGGGGATTGCCATTTGAAAAAGTGACGACGTCACGCCTGGATACAACCAGATGGCCACAGAATCAAATTTATGAAGTTGTAAAATACATGGGATAAAAACGAAATCGACCTGTTTTATGGGTTTTTCATCAAACTCAACATTACAGAAATGCGAATTTTATTCCAAACTTTATCCACACACTGTATACAGGGCTAGTCAAAATTATGAGAACACTTAAAGAATTCTCCAACCGTAAAAAAAAACAACCTGTATATTTTTTACATTTTCTCATTTAAGAGAATGTTTTGCTGTAATCATGTTTTTATCAAATGCATCATTTTTGAGTTATAAGCAATTATTACGTAGTTCAGGAATAACTTCAAAATCGTCCCTCTAGCAAGGGTAAAATTAAAGACGAAATAAAAATATTCAAAAAAATTAAAAGCAGTACATTATTGTTATGAAAATGCAAAATGATTTTTTGCGTCTATTTACTAAATAGAACGGCTTATTTCTTGCAGATAAAATTTATGAGTTTTCAAAAGTTTAAAATTTTAGTCGGAATTAAAAAAATGTTTAAAAACTGTTTATAGTTTTGTAAATGCTAGTAACTACTGTTGCATTTACTGTCTAACTAAAACCGTTGAAATATCTTACTACGACAAAATTTGTAAATTTACAAAATTCTCCCAACAGTTAAGTTAACAAAAAAAAAAAAAAATTGACAACTTTTGCATCTATTGTCAATCAAATCATTTTTTTTTATAAAATTACGACTAAAGTTATGAATTGTTAAAACTAACCCTTATTAAAGATTTATAAATAAAACACTTTCTTTGTTAATATCACTCGATTTATTAGTAGCGACTATAGTTTCGATCACGTTCTGATCATTATCAAACTAAAAATTATTATTAAAGAGTTTAAAAAATCAGAATTTTAGCTGAAATACAAATAAATTAAAACATTGAAATAAATTCGTTATTGTTTTCAAATGCTACCAGGTATATTTTGCATCTTTATATTAACCACTAACTTTTAATTTGATTTGTTACTTCTATTGCTATTATATTACCCTGTTAATGGATTTTGATGTCTGTTGGGAAATAAATAATATTATTATTATTACCAGTCTAGATTAGTTCTCTAAAATAAAATTTCACTAAAATAATGAATATAAATTTGCTACATTGTTCCTGTATTAAGCGCAAAATCTTAGCTAAAAATGTAAAAAAATATACCCATTGCATTATTTTTCTGCAAATTCTTACAGATACGTTTGCATTTATTACCTAACCAAAACAGGTTCTTTCTCGGAGAAATTTTCACTAAAATTATAGTTAGAAATGTTCAAAATTAACCCAGAAGTATAGTTAAAATTATAGGCAGAATTAAAAAGTCGCTAAAAAATGTAAAATGTAGAGTTATTGTCTAAAAATTCAAATAAACACTTTTTCATCTATTCACTGACAAACGCAATTTAGGTTTTCAGAAAAACTTTAATACGACAAAAGTTATAAATTTGCAAATTTGTTATTTTAACTAAAATAAATAAATTGTAAAAAAAATAAACCTTTGCGCTATTGTTTCCAAATACTAACAGAGACTTTTGCATCTATTTACTAACTAAAACAGTTTGGTTTTTTAAAAGAAAGTTAACGCGACAAAAGTTATGAATTTGCAAAGTTATCGTTGTTATCTAGCTAAAATCTTAACCGGTAAGGTTAGTTAAGAAGTTATAAAAAAAATGAAACCGTTGTGCTATAGCGTTACAAATACTAACAGAGGCTTTTGTATCTATTTATAAACCAAAAGAGTTAAGTTCTCCAAAAAAAAAATCGACTCGGACAAACTTATGAATTTTCAAATTTATCCCTGCGGTAACGTAAAAATTTTTGCTAGAATGAATAAGTTGTAACACGATTGAAACCATTGCGCAATTGCTTTATAAATGCTAACAGAGGCTTTTGCATCTATGTATTTACAAACCCAAACAGTTCAGTTCTCAAAAAATTTCAACTAAGACCAAACCCATGGATTTTCTAAATTGTCCCTGGGCCAAGGTGAAAATTCTAACTAGATTTAAGAAATTTCAAATAATTGAAACGGTTGGTCCATTGTTTTGCAAATGCTAACAGATACAAATAAGAGTAAAGTTGTAAATTTTTTATTGGTAAAATTTTAGCCAGAATGAGGGCGTTCTAAAAAATTAAACCGGTTGCGTTATTTTTCTGACCAAGCTAATAGCGACTTTTACATCTATTTACTCACTAAAACTATTTACGTCTTACAAAAATTCCGACAAGAATAAAAATTATGAATTTGAAATATGCTGCTACAATAAGGTACAAACTTTAGGCAGAGTTCAAATATTTTTATTTAAATTGTCGATTTATTATTTTAAAAATGTATACATTTGAATCCAAAAAAATTTAGTTTTCAGTAAAAATTCGAATACGAAAAAGTTACGAATTTTAAAAATTGTCCCTGCAGTGATGTTTACATTTTAGCTAGAATTCATAAATTGTCAAGCACCTCAAGGATAGCAGTTTAAACATTTACTTTTATTCTATTTAACTCTTAGGTTCCTAATTTGAAGTTCAGGAATCTGTACTAATTTCCCATAAATAAAAAATTATGCATTTTATAAAAAATGGTGATGTGGCCATCATGTTACTTTCTCCGACTTGATGGTATCATAGCCATTTATATTTACGTTTTCATGGTTTATTTTCAATTGAAATCATATTTTAAATGTACATCGAGCGTTTTGTAGACTTGCATGAAACTGACGTTTAAAACGTCAAAATTATGGAAGATGGAAAATTATAACGCAAAGGGATAAGATGGGTGTGGCGACTCCCGTACGATTTGAGTTGCAAGTGTGGAAACCTTGTTTTGAATATTAAAAAAATAAGATTTGCATGCTTATTAACTGTCATATTCGACTTGTACCAAAAATCTGGTAAAAAATGCGTTTTTCTTAAATTATTTCACTGTAAAATTGTGTGTATTGTTTTTCCGGTCCGTTGTGTGATCTGATTTAATTGATTTAATTTTATTACATCCAAAACTAGAGAACGGCATTTTTCCGATTTTTTACGGGTCATGGAACTCCAAAAAAATGGTGTTAACAGCAGAAAAACGTGAAAAATTTAGTTTTTCAAGAATAATTTGTTTTTTAAAGCTTACTTGTGCGCTTACAAAAAGGGGTTAAATAGCATAAGTAGCCGCGTGTTAATATCTTCACTTGTTCGTGCGAAAACTCAAATTAAGTAAATTTTGTTTTACAGACACACACACACAGACAAACACACTAGGACACATTTTTTTCCAGAAATTATTAAAATGGCATTCCACGATCAAAATACTTTCTCGTACTTCGTAACGGAGAAAGTAAAAATGTAAAAATATACAGGGTGTTCTCTTTCAAAAAAGAAAAGTTACCAAATTTACATAATATACAGTATTTTAAAAATATATTTAAACGATAGCTTCTTTACATCTAGCATACTTTTGTTTGAAAATTTGTTTGAAAATTGGAGAGTATTATTTAGGTTTTCCGGTAATTTTGACTAACCCTTTATAATTATTGTTACTTTTTTTTCTGTGCTGATTTCTTGAAAATATTCAATACAACAAACCAAGTACTTTATATTATTGTTATTATTGTTATTGCATATTACGATGTTTCAATAAGTACTAAATGAAAACCTAATCCAAGAAAAATTGTAATAAAGGTGTACTAAGCTTGAATTTTAATACATCTATTCTCATTTAAAAAACATTCCTATTACAATCCCATTTATCTTTCTTTTATAATTCTACCAGTAAGAATGTTAAATAGGAGGCCGCATGAATCATGGATGATACGTGAAAAATATGATTTTTATTCGAACAATCCCGGCGATCAAAAACGGAATTTCACCTATATATCCAGCCAGTATGCGTGGTAAATAGCATCAATATATCCACAGGAAGAGAAAGAAACAGTCTATAATTTAGCATATAAAATCCCCGCATAACCAATATGGTTCTGATTCCGAATTTCCATTTTTGACTGGTCTGATCCCCCGTTATGAATGTGCTTTTGGGGGAGTCTATTCAGAGGCAGGCAGGCAAAGAGTGAGAGGCGATTGTGTAGTGGACCCTGGGAGTGGCCATTATATGTATAAAACACACCCTCGCACTATACATTTTATAAGGGGTAGGTGGACATTAGAGGGGAAGCAAAAAATTTCATATCGCATCAGACACCAAACAAAACATTTTATCCTTGTTATGCGGCGTGAAAAAATAGCTACTTGTGTGAAATTATGTACACGGGGAGAGATGATTCATATTTCTGGAAACACACATTTAATATTATTTCAAAACCACCACCTCTGCGGAATAATGCGAGGAGATAAATTCTCAAAGGGATGCTTTATGCGGGACGCGTTGTAAATACAAATACATCTACACCGTATCATAAGGGGGGAATTTAATGAATTTAACCATATTTTTTTTAACTCAACGTATAGTAAAAGACATAATTTTTATATTTACATTACAAATTATCCAACAATTATTATTATTAATCGCCTTCATGGGCGTGCGAATGGCACATAGGCACATCCAGGCCTACAAAATATACCTAGAGTTGCCAACTGTACGAGTAGGATTTGGTAGAATTTTTGATACTGAGTCTTCCGAGGTATTGTCATGCTTTTTATTTTAATACCCTGTAATTGACAGTTTTTTTTTTACATTTAAGATACATTTTCAAGTTTATGACCGACTGTCTTGAGTCATAAACAGGGCCGTAGTAAGGAAATCTTGGGCCCGGGACTAGATATATAATTTGCGCCCCTTCTCTTGATGATGTGATTTCTATGTTTATCAAATTTCATAAAAAGAAAGCAAAACAGAGATTTTTTAAGAGGGTACACAATAGTCGCCGTCTATTGATCTTTTTATAAACAAACGTCTTGATCGAAGAATTGTTACATACAGTGAAATACATATAATAACTTCTATTTGTCAGGCACAATTTTTCATCGGCTATCGATCTTTCAGCCATGATTTATGAGGATTTCAAAAAATGGTTCATTATAGATGGATTTTGAAATTCTGGAGCTAATTCTGGAAGAGATTCATTTTTCACAATTTTTCATAGTCGAAAGCATTTTTTTTCTTT
Organism: Ocypus olens; assembly: GCA_910593695.2. Classification (NCBI taxonomy): domain Eukaryota; kingdom Metazoa; phylum Arthropoda; class Insecta; order Coleoptera; family Staphylinidae; genus Ocypus; species Ocypus olens. Next base: position 6,992,503 of record OU343054.1, on the reverse strand, counting down.
GATTCAACTTTTGAGCATTTTTATTTTGTTTTCAGCTGAGATTTGTCAATTTTTGAAGGGCATGTCAAAAAATGGTTCATTATGGATAGATTTTGAAATTTTGGAGCTAATTCTGGGAGAGATTAATTTTTGAAAATTTTTTATAGTCGAAAGCAATTTTCTTTTCTTTGGTTCAAGTTTTAAGGGTTTATATTTTGTTTTCAGCTGAGATTTGTCAATTTTTGTAAAGGGATGTCAAAAAATGGTTCATTATGGATAGATTTTGAAATTTTGGAGCTAATTCCGGGAGAGATTAATTTTTGACAATTTCTTATAGTTGAAAGCAATTTTCTTTTCTTTGGTTCAAGTTGTGAGGGTTTTCTATTTTGTTTTCAGCTGAGATATGTCAATTTGTAAGGAGATGTCAACAATTGGTTCATAATGGATGGATTTTTAAATTTTGGAGCTAATTCTGGGAGAGATTAATTTTTGACAATTTTTTATTGTCGTAAGCAACTTTCATTTCTTTGGTTCATGTTTTGAGGGTTTCTATTTTATTTTCAGCTGAGATATGTCAATTTTTGTAAAGGGATGTCAAAAATTGGTTCATTGTGGATGGATTTTGAAATTTTTGAGCGAATTCTGGGAGAGATGAATTTTTTACATTTTTTTTATAGTCGAAAGCAACTTTCTTTACTTTGGTTCAAGTTTTGAGGGATTCTATTTTGTTTTCAGCTGAGATATGTCAATTTCTGTAAAGGGATGTCAAAAATTGGTTCATTATGGATGGATTTTGAAATTTTTGAGCGAATTCTGGGAGAGATGAATTTTTTACATTTTTTTTATAGTCGAAAGCAACTTTCTTTACTTTGGTTCAAGTTTTGAGGGATTCTATTTTGTTTTCATCCGAGATATGTCAATTTCTGTAAAGGGATGTCAAAAATTGGTTCATTATGGATGGGTTTTGAAATTTTGGAGCTGATTCTGGGAGAGGTGAATTTTTTACAATTTTTTATAGTCGAAAGCAACTTTCTTTACTTTGGTTCAAGTTTTGAGGGATTCTATTTTATTTTCAGCTGAGATATGTCAATTTTTGTAAGGGGATGTCAAAAATGGTTCATTACGGATGGATTTTGAAATCTTTGAGCGAATTCTGGAAGAGATTAATTTTTTACAATTTTTTATGGTCGAAAGCAAAGTTTTTTTCTTTGGCTCGAGTTTTTAGGGTTTCTATTGTGTTTTCAGCTGCGATATTTCAATTTTTGTAAAGGGATGTTAAAAATTGGTTCATTGTGGATGGATTTTGAAATTTTTGAGCGAATTCTGGGAGAGATTAATTTTTGAAAATTTTGTAAAGTTGAAAACAATTTTCTTTCCTTTAGTTCAAGTTTTAAGGGTTTTTATTTTGTTTTCAGCTGAAATATGTCAATTTTTGTAAGGGGATGTCAAAAATTGGTTCAATATGGATGTATTTTGAAATTTTGAATCTAATTCTGGGAGAGATTAATTTTTGACAATTTTTTATTATCGAAAGTAATTTTCTCTTCTTTGGTTCAAGTTTTGAGGGTTTCCATTTTGTTTTCAGCCGAGATGTGTTAATTTTTGTACGGGGATGTCAAAAATAGGTTCATTACGGATGAATTTTGAAATCTTTGAGCTAATTCTGGGAGAGATTAATTTTTGACAATTCTTTATAGTCGAAGGCAATTTTCTTTTCTTTGGTTCAAGTTTAAAGGGTTTCTATTTTGTTTTCAGCTGCGATATGTCAAATTTTGTAAGGGGATCTCAAAAATTGGTTCATTATTAATGGATTTTGAAATTTTGGAGCTGATTCTGGGAGATAATTATTTTTGACAATTTTTTATTGTCGAAACCAATTTTCTTTCTTTGGTTCAAGTTTTGAAGGTTCCTGTTTTGTTTTCAGGTGCAATGTATGAGTTTTTATAAGAAGTTATCAAAATTTGGTTCATTATGGATATTTTGCAATCTCGAAGCTAATTCTGAGAAAGATTAATTTTTGACAATTTTTTGATAGTCGAAAGCAGTTTTCTTGTCTTTAATTCAACTTTTAAGGGTTTCAGAAAACCGAAAAAGCTTTGGTTTCTACGAAATCATTTTGGTTTTTGAAAATAAGTCAATATCTAAGGAAGTTATGAATGTTCAAAAATAAATTATTTAAATTGGGCAACATATGAAACACCAAAATCACGAAAACGGCTTTATTTTTTGGAAATCGTTTTGATTTTCGAAAATATTTCAATTTTTAAGGGAGTCATAAATGTTCAAAAAATTATATTTCAATTGCGGATCAGGAAATTGAAGATGTTAAAAAAATATATGAAACGGTAAAACTACGAAAACGGCATTAATTTTTGGAAATAATTTTGGTTTTTGAAAATGTTTCAATTTTTAAGTGAGTTATCAATAACAGGATAATGTTTTCCCTATTTTCCGCTGCCCATTCGATAGCTTTTATCATTGCGTATCCTTCCGCATTGAAAATCGATGTGTTGTTGTTCAACTTGTATGTTTTATATTCATTATCTCTTGGCATATATACACTGCAACCAACTCCATTGTTAGTCTTGGATCCGTCGGTATAGATGGTTTGATGATTTGAGTTATCAATGTTTCAAAAAACTATTATTATAAAATTATTTGAATTATGGAACGGGAAATTAAAGAAATTTAGAAAAACCATATGAAACGGTAAAATCACGAAAACGACCTTATTTTTGAAAATCGTTTTGGTTTTTGTAAATATTTCTATTTTTAGCGAGTCATGAATGTTCAAAAAATAAATTAAATATTTCAATTGCGGAACAGGAAATTGAAGATATAAAAAAAAAACAAATTGAAACAGCAAAACCACGAAAATGGCGTTATTTTTTGGAATAATTTTGTTTCTTGAAAATGTCAATTTTTAAGTGAGTTATGAATGTTTTAAAAAATGATTATTATAAATGTATTTGAATTGCGGAACAGAAAATTAAAGGAATTAAAAAAACAAATTAAACGGTAAAATCACAAAAACGGTTTTTTGGAAATCGTTTTGGTTTATGAAACTATTTCAATTATTAAGGGAGTCGTGAATATTCAAAAAATAAATATTTCAATTGCGGAACAGGAAATTGAAGATATAAAAAAAATGGTGATGTGGCCATCATGTTACTTTCTCCCACTTAAGGTATCATTTATATTTACGCTTTCATGTTTATTTTCTATTTAAATCATATTTTAAATGTACATCGAGCGTTTTGTAGACTCGCATGAAACTGACGTTTAAAACGTCAAAATTATGAAAGATGGAAAAATTATACTTCAAATTTAAAACTCAGTTTACTCAAAAACTAAAGAGATTTCGACAAAAATGTATTATTTATAAGTTGTTCATTTTGGCATTCTCTACAAATATTATTTACATAAATTTGCTGTAACTATTATCGTTTCATAATTATAAAACAAAAATTAAAAACTTATTGATACATTTTTTTCTCGAATACCAATGGTTTTATGAAAAATATTTTCAAGCAAAAGATGTGCATTTATTTATTGTCTTCAATGTTTGTTTAAATATTTTTATGATATTTTTCATATTTAAGAAAATATTCGCAAAAAACAAAAAACAGGGTAAACACCCACTTCCGGTGTACAAAATTTTACCAAAAGCTTTTCAGTTCTTCAGATTATCAAATAAGACGTATGTTCAAAGTTTCATATCAATTGCTCTATTACTTTTTACTTTCTCCGTTACGAAGTACGAGAAAGTATTGTGATCGTGATTTTTTTTTCAAAATTTTTTTTTACGGAAATATCCGTTTTGGGGTCTCTAGATGCCATTTCAACAATTTCTGGAAAAAAAAAATTGTGTCTGTGTGTGTGTGTGCGTGTGTGTCTGTCTGTGTGCGCTGTATCTCAAAAACTAATAGAGCAATTGATATCAAACTTTGAACATACGTCTGATAATCCGAAGAACTGAAAAGCTTTTGGTAAAATTTCGTACACCGGAAGTGGGTGTTTACCTTAACTGTTTTTTGTTTTTTGCCAATATTTTCTTAAATATGAAAAATATTACAAAAACATTTAAACAAACATTGAAGAAAACAAAGAAATGAACATCTTTTGCTTGAAAATATTTTTCATAAAATCATTGCTATTCGAGAAAAAAATTTATTAATCTTTTTAAAATTTTTGGTTTATAATTATGAAACGATAATAGTTACAGTAAATTTATGTTAATAATAATTGTAGAGAATACTAAAATGAACAACTTATAAAGAATAACTTTTTTTCGAAATCCCTTTAGTTTTTGAGTAATCTGAGTTTTTGAATTTGAATTATAATTTTTCCATCTTTCATAATTTTGACGTTTTAAACGTCAGTTTCATCCGAGTTTACACAACGCTCGATGTACATTTAAAATTTTATTTCAATTGAAAATAAACCCGGAAAACGTAAATATAAATGATACCATCAAGTCGGAGAAAGTAACATGATGGCCACATCACCATTTTTTATTTCATTTTAATTGCGAGATGCAAATTTTACTTTTTGTAATTCAAGTTTAGAGTGTCGCCAGTTTGTTTCCAGCGAGGGGATGCCAATTGGTTTAAAGTACGTGATTTCTAAGTGGATTTGAAAATTTTGAAGACAATTCCAAGACCTTTTTTTAATTTCCTTTAATTGTCAGATAAAAATTTTACTTTTCGCAATTCATTTTAAGGGTGTCGCCATTTTGGTTCCAGCGGGGGTATGCCAATTGTCTTTTACTATGTCAAAAATACATTACTTTTAAGTGAATTTAAAAACCTTGAAGGCAATGAAGCGAGCGATATTTTTTTTTCAGAATTTTAGAAATCGCGCTATACAAGTATTATTTAATAAGTTAAAAATACATGATTGCTAAGTAGATTTGAGAATTTTGAAGAAATCAATATTTTTGTATTTATTTATTTTAATTGTAAGATGCAAGTCGTACCTTTTGCAATTCAAATTTCGAGTTTCGCCAATTCGTTTACAGCTGTGAATTGTTTTCAGTATGTGAAAAATGTATAATTTCTAAGTGGATTTAAAATTTAAAAAAATATATATTTTTTAAATTTATTTTAATTGTGAGATACAAATTGTACCTGTTCCAATTCAATTTTCGTTAATTCACAGTTGTCAATTGATTTAAAGTAGATTTGAGAATGTTGAAGACAAGAGGTAACATTTTGCAAATTTCATTATTTGCAGTTCAAGTTTCGAGTGTCGCCATTGCGTTTCCAGTTTAATTCTAAGGTTTTAAATCCAAATAAAACAAGATGCTGCATATTTGCAACCATTTAAGGGTTACAGAAAGTTTCAGTAATAGCGTCTTTGAATTGTAGCTAATGACTGCAATGCTCAGCTTTAAAAGAGAGACAAATTTAAACATCGACAAACAACAAACATTACAAAAAATTGTGATGGCTTTATTTAAGCGGGGTGTATGAATTATAAAGAGCAGAGGGCCAAGCTTTGGCTTTCTATTGCTTCGTGATCTAAAAAAAATATTAAGTTATAAAAAAAACATCGTAAAAATTTGACTAGATTGTTAGTTATCTTATCCAAATGCTATGTTGACAGTTACTATCAATAAACTGATATAGTTTTAAGTCTACTTTATCTCTTTTTATCCAATAATCTAATGCAACATCGATATAGTTTAGTATTGAATTAATTTCTGAGTAATACATTTCTTTAGAAATAATCATAAGACTTTAATCTTTTGGGGAAACTGTTATAAAAGTTATGTTTTTACCGCTTATGACCGTTTGAAGTATTTAACGTTCGAAATCCACTAACTTTTAAAAATTCATTGCACCAAAGCTATAATTGCACTTCTATCATAATATCAATGAGCTTTTATGATACGGTTTTGGATGCTGTAATAACTGCATTATAATAAACAATGTATATAATTGATTTATGTAAATTTGATCATATTATATACTTCTAATGTAGAAACAAAGGCAAGTCGATAATCTAGCCGGTGTCACTATAAAGAACATTTTATGGCGACTGTCTTGTCTAGTTGCGACAGTTTAGCATCTGTAACTAGACGAATCTAATTCGATTAAAGCGTCCATTTCATTAGAGTCTTGTTTATTATGTGGCGTTTTCTTTCCTGGGGCAGTTTGTTACAGTGAAATAATGGTGTTTGAAACAAAGTGGCGGTCGAGTCGGCCTGCTCCACTTAAGTACACTATAAATATCTGGAATAGTTCGGCCCTAACATACATCAGATGTCAGGGAGAGCGCCACATCCTCTCGCTACTTCCTTAGGGTCCAAACGTAAAGCTGACCCCGGATTATTCCCGGAGCCTTAAACCTTCTTAGTTTATAATGATTCTGCTAAATACGTCCTACCAATTTATATTCATTAGATCATTGATCCTTTGCGAATTAAAAATTACCACTTCGTTACGGAGGCTGACTATATTTTACACTATGATAATTTACGCAGTGAGCTAAATAAATTACCAAAAAATAATAAATTTGGAAAATATTTACTTTTATGTGTATAACTGAACTTGTTACTTCAGAGCTGCAATACTGCTCTATATAGCGAAGAGATTTACATATAAAATGTACAGGCAGCATTCAAGGACGTACTGTAGGCTTTAACAAGAATGTCACAATTTTATTGTTCTCTGTTCTAATTAATTCTACTAATTTTACGAATAATTTTCTTTTACCCCATTTTTTTCACCAAATTTCAAACATAACAATGTTATAATTATTAGCAAATTTGCTATCAGAAACTTCTCCCACAACAATCCTAAAAAACAATTCGTCGAGAATGTTTAAAATTCTCGACTAGTTTTCTCTTCTTTGGCATTTTCAAGAGAATAACAAAAATTCTCTTGAAAATTCCATAATGAAGCAAAACTTGTCAAGAAACTGACTTTTTATTTTGGTTATTAAATTAATACTAATATGTAAATTAAAAAAATTATAATCATAAATGTCTTAATAGTATCTACATTATTATACACCCTAGAGAGCTCAATGCAACATTATTAAAATTCGTAAAATAAAACAAATACATAATTTTTAACCACAAAATATTAATATTCCCATCACCCTCAAAGCGCGTCTTCGAGTACTCGTATACGGCATGGGAAGTGTAAATTTAGATAAAAAAATCAAGTTTGAACGTCGGGACTTGGTAATTCAATTAAATCTGTTCGGGGAGAAAGGGCGATAAAAATGAAATTGTATTCTGTTATCTGAGGATGAAGCCATTCTGCATTTGAATGTAATATCCAATGTGTAATATTTATGTAGAGGGCAGTATAATATCTTGGCGTCAGAAGCTATCAACCGCGTCTCCGGGACACAGGGTCGTGATTTAAATAAGCCCGGAGTCTGAGTCCGGAGTTGTGTAGGCCGCCTCCGCCTCCGGGGAATATGGGATTTTGGTTTTTGTCACCCGACCAACTCCATCTGTCAGTGTCTTCTAATTCGACCAGAAGGTGCTCTCCCTAAGAGAAAAAGTCACCTCCAATTTGTGCACAGATGCAGCGAGAATATAGTCATAACCGCGTGTAAACAAAAAGACGGCTACGGAAAGTGGGAGACCAGATTGCGAATCCTTTTATATTAAGTCTTCTCACTTTCCAAACAATCGGATGTGAATAGGATTTAATAAAGTTGGTAAAATAACTTGGCCAAACACTATTAATAAATTAAATATGTGTTTATCCTTTTAATAATTGTTATGGCAGGTTATTAACTTCCTTTATGTTTGCGTACTAAGATTACATTTAACGCTATTTGCATCGTTAATCAACTCAAGCATAAATAAGTCAATGGACATATTTACTTTACTTGCCCTCGGGTATTGTTATATATTGATATTTACAGAGAGAATGTAATACTGGCGAGTTCCACGTAACCGGAATCGAAACGATAATCTAAAATTGATTTCTAAACCAAATATTAATTCGGAACAAAATAGTGATTTGGATAGAAATTGGTGTAATTAATGCATTCGTTGCAACTTGGATGGAAAATATAACTTATTGGGTCTTTAGGTCTCAAAGAGAAATACTTTAGTTTCCTGATGAATAATAATAATATGTATTAATATTTGCAGAGACGTAAATCGGACTACCGAACATAAATCTATTAACTTATTTCATTAAAATACGTTTCTATTTTATAAAGCGCCTTACATACTGATAGGGTTCAACTTTCTGAACTGAAGGAAAAAAAAATTAAACACTTTAAAATTGGTGAAATTTCGACCATTTTCAAACCGTCATAACTCGACGTATTTTCAATCGATTTTGATGAATCTTGTAGGGCGAAAAACTTTCAAGTATCTTCTTACATTTTTGTTCCTCCAGTGTACTTAAAATTATTTAACGGCAACGCAAAGTGGTCAAATTTGATACTTACTTCTGCACAAAAAATCTTAAAATGGTCTAAAAGGCTTTAGAATCCTAGACTATCCCTCGCCCAGGGATAACTTAATGAACTAAATTTACTAAAATTTTTGATGAAATAAACTATTTATAGACAAAGACATTACTAACAAAAATTAATTAATTTTAATTAAGTATGGTACGTATGAATTCTACCACTGATGTCCTCGTCTTCCTTGTGGGATGATAAAAGACTGCGCGCACCTCAGGCTGTAGGCCAGTGGTGCGCAAACTATTGCCATCCCCCCCCCCTCCCATTTTGTGTAAAAATTTGTCGCGACATCTGGGTAGACATTTCTTAAAAGTCAAGTTAAAGTGAAATTATTGCTAAACTCCATCTACTCATACATTAGACTTTTTTGACATCTTTAGTGACAAACACTAGAAAATGAAAAGTACCAACACGGCTATGAGAAAAATGTAATTTAACAGCAAGTTAGGTTGGTACCGGTATTCTTCTTATATATTCATACGCGACGTCGCCGATAGACACATTATTAACAGTTTGTTATTGTTACTGTTGTTGATTTCGGCCATGGAGAACGTTCTAAATGATACGACGAACCAATTACTCACCTGCGTGGTAATACTCTTAAGTGCGATTTTCGTAATAAATTAATAAATTAAGTTTCGCAAGTACTACTACTAACTAGTGGGATTTCAACCACTCAAGATGTCAAAAAAGTCTAATGTATCAGTAGACGGAGTATATCATGTTTCTGATTAAAAATCATATTTTTAAACAAAGCATTTCTTTGTTATCTTCAATATTTGTTTAAATGTTTTGCAATTCTTTTTTACATTAAAAACCTACTCTCGGTGAAATTTTACCAAAATCTTTTCAGTTCTTTGGATTACGTTTTGGTTTTTTTCAATTTTTTTTTTTTCAAGAGTAAGAAATAAATAATTTAAAAAAGTGGTATTACATTTTTTCGAAGAAATGGAGACTTAGTCTGAGTTTACCTCCTTAAAGTAGGGCCAAAATGAGATTTTTTTCCGAAAGAATCATCAAATTTGGTTGAAAAGTCGCTGAGTTATGTGTGAAAAAACTCAAAATGCAGTTTTTTTTTCAAACACCCATAACTTGGTGCCAAATCGTCGTAGGAACTTCCTTCTTCGAGTCCTGCATAGAGAATTGATCAAATTTTAGTGCCTTTATGGTGGTTTGAGTCGACAACATTTTTTCAACTCTGTAGACATCGTCAAAGTTGGACGTGATTTCCTGAAAAAAACTTTTTTTTTCACAGGGGTGCTAGAGGAGGCGGAAGGGGTTACGCTTAAGTTCGCATGCATGACTTTAAAGAAGACACTTCAAAGTTTTTCGCCCTCAAAGATTCATCAAAATTGATTGAAAATACGGCGAGTTATGGCGGTTTGAAAATGGTCGAAATTTCACGAATTTCAAGTGTTTAATTTTTTTTCCACAAGAGTAGATAATTCCAATATGAAACTCCGATCGAGGCACGGGTCCCGGAGACCGGCGCGGCGCAGCGCTAGTTGTGCGCGTGGGTTAACGTTCGTATTTTAGCATTGACTGGCGAAACCCATAAAGCGTTTAAGTAGAACCCTAGGGTTCTGAGAAACACTGGTTTAGAGGATGGAGGGGCTAGGAATGTGGGTAAAGAGAGAGTAGAGGGTGTGAGAGAGAACATCCCCTGGGGGGACCCCAGAGGTGAGGGTGGAGGGGAGAGAAGTGGAAGAAGCATATGAAACGGAGTGCTAGCGGTTGGAAATGAAAGATTTAATATTGCGGATCAGGGGAAAGTCAAGATAGAGATCGATAATTTTAAGGATTAACCAATCGTGCCACACCTTGCCAAAGTCCTTCTAGATGTCAGAGAGAAGAAGATGGCCGCAGTGGTCTTTGCGTTGTTGGCGGCATTTACTGCCGTGTGGCAGTTAGTGCAAAAATTACGCCGTGAACCGAACGATCCCCGCGGAAGCTTGGGAATGTAATCTTCTCCGGAGGTTCTGAGCTAGTCAAGAACCAGGCGTTCGAGTAACTTGCTCATGGTGATAAGCAGGGAGGTCTGTATGAAGATGGGAGGGAGGAATATTTTGATTTCTTTCGGATCATGATAACCCTGGCAGCCCTCCACTGTTGTAGAAAGTAGTCGCTGGCCATGCAAGCCCTGAAAATGTTGGTGAGGATGGAGATGGTTTTAGGAGGAAGTTGTTTGAGTATTCTATAGAAGATATTATCTGGTCCGGGGGTTGTTCTTTGCAGGCTTAATTAGTTGGCTCACCGCTTCAGTGGAGATATCCTGGACAATGGATGGGAGGATGGTGAATTTGGAGCGGGGTAGTAGTCAGGCCAGATTAGCGCGGCGCTTTGCCCTAGAATCAGTTGTTGGGATACCAGTTTTTTGAGAGTTGTGGGAAGAGTTTAAGAGGTTGGAGAAACACAGCGCAATCTCGTCGGGAGTAACGGGGAGGCCTGAAGGGGCAAGGATGGAGAGGGGTGACGGATGGGATCGGGTCTGAGAGTGATCCGTCTGAAAGTCCTCCAGAACTGATACGGTTGAGAGGGATCTTAGTAATAATTACACTGCAGCTTTTGCACTGAAGAGCACCGCTCCGTCTGCGCTACTGCCATGTGTAGTGTTCTAGAAGAGAGGTGGTGTAGTGCATGCGTAACTTTTGCGGCTATTGTGTAAAGGGTGGCAACGCTTCGCGGGCTTCGATTTGTTTGGGCCATTCCCTACAACAGCGGAAAAACAACCATATCGCTCATTCCATGTTAAACCGGACGGTTTTCGGTAAAAATTGTAAGTCATGTTTCGCCAAAAAAAATGCGATTTTTTTTAAAGATATGCACGTTTGTAATTTGCAAGAAATCACTAAAAACGTCGGCCGTGCGAACATTCAAACAACTATATCGTCGAACCCATTAGTCATGAAGTAGATTTTCAAGATCTTGAGTCATTTTATGTAGTGGTATGTATAAAATTAGCGTTTAATATTAATACATTACGGTCTGGGTTAATTGCGCGCAAGCTTATGCCTGTAGTCGGTAAATTTAAAGGTTTTGTAGTGTACGTGTATGTATGTATACAGGGTGTTTCAGAGCTCTGGGAACGGTCAATCACGTGCTTATTTTTCAAAATTTCTAAAAATGTTTTGTATAATAGTGAGCTGCACGCCCTAAAAATATTTAAATTTATACAGGGTGTCTCATAACAATGTTACAGACCAAACTTATGTATTTTTTAAAATGGAACACCCTGTATTTTTTGTCATTTTTGAATTATATGGAGCAAATAAAGGTGAGTTACTGCAATACTCCCTATACCTATTGTTTGCCGTTTTCGAAATATTTGAAGATTTGTTAAAATGCAAGATCTGGGTGAAATTTTATTTTTGCCCCAGTGATTGACGTTGATTGATTAAAATCATTTAAATTATTTGCTTGAAGGTTCGAACTATAGAGCCAACCATGATTTCATACAAAAAATTATACAGGGTGATGAGAAAAATGCGGTAGAAAAACCCAACTTATAAAGTTGAATAACGTTTTTTTCAATTCAAGTAGAATACAATTATCTTTCAGATTATAATAATTATTCTTGATATGATAATCGCCGAATACAAGAAAACTATTGAGATTAGGAACAGGGAACCCTTATACAATCTGAAAGATAATTGGATTCTACTTAAGAATACGTTACTAAATACAGGGTGTGCCATTTGAAAAAACGAAGTTATTTAACTTTATCAATTAGGTTTTTCTACCGCATTTTTTTATCACCCTGTATAATTTTTTTGTATGAAATCATGGTTATGATGGCCGCATCACCATTTTTTTATTTCGACTTGAAATCCAATGATCAAAATCAAGATTTTATTATCTTTTGATTAATTTATTCATTGGTGAAAAATTAGGTGCGTGGGCAACAAGATATGGTCCACTCACCACATAAAATAGCACCCACCCACCATCCACTCCACCAACTTTATTCTAACCTAAAATTATGTATGGTTGAAGAAATTTGAAGAAATGAAAGTTTAAAAATAATGCGAAACATATTTTAGTAAATCTAAAACGCTTTATTAATTACTTTGTACTCCATTTTTCTCTACTCTCATGGTCAAATTACTATTTTCATGAACTGAAAAAATAAAAATAAAAACAAATACTAAATTTCCCAAACGTACTCAAAATTCATTTAACTTTAATATTCGGTGCGAACAACTAGACATGTCTTTATTATAATTTTTTTAAATAAAACCACGAAACCAGCACTGTAACAATTTTCAAATTACAAATTTCACGAACTAAAAAAAAATATAACAATTCCCTCAAAACTCAAAATATACTGGACGATTCGACGTTAATTATTTCATTTAATAATAATCCCTCGAGAACAGAGCATCATCATTCTAAATATGCGCTTTTTCAAAGGCAAAACACAAATTTAAAAAAAAACTATTATCAAGTATTATAATTGAAACTTTACAAAATGACTAAAAATTCAATCCATTTTACGATTCTGCAAAAATTTGTAAATGCTTCTCGTCTATTTTGAAGATGAGCTTTTGAGAGACAAGAAAAACATTTGCAACATACTCTACGTTTCCGCAACAGTCTAGAAATGCTTCTTCCCTAATATTGAAATAATCACAATTTCAAAAAGTTTACTAACTGTGATCACAGTCACAGTTTAAAATCACTGATATTAGAAAGTAGCAATCACAGGTAGCAACGTGATTCAAAAGTAGCAGTTTTGCTTATCTCTAATTATATTTAAACGTGTTATCGTGTATTAATTTATTTCTATACATAATCATTTGTGTAATTTCGATTATATTTCACCGTCGACAATTACTGAGAACCGATTTGAATTAGTCTCACATCAGCACATTACGATCGTCGTTGATGAAGAAACAGAATTCGACTATGCCCTTATAAACCAATCAAGTAACCGTTAGGATAGAAAAACAATTAGGGCGACATCTATCACCGAAAATGTTACGATGTTCTGAAATTATAATATATCGACGATAGATGTCGCCCTAATTGTTTTTCTATCCTCACGGTTACTTGATTGGTTTATAAGGGGCCAAAATTCAGAAAATTTGGTGTATTTTAAATTGATTAATAGTCTATTAAAAAAAATAAAGAAATATTCATATGCAGGTAGTGCCATGGCTTCTTGGGTCTATATAAAGAGCCTCTCCTGCACACAGTGCAGGATTTTTTCTTCGACTTTTCTTTAGATTTTTCAATTTTATTTAAATGATCTGACAATAAGGGGTCAAATTTAGCTAGCATTTCTGCTGCCTTTAAAAAAAATCCTTATTTCTCCTATAGAGATTGGAACTACTTCGTCTAAAAGCAAGACTTGTTAAAAAGTGCACAGTAGCAATCATTCTTTCTGCAATAGCCCTCTATCGTTTTTTTTTTCGAATTCAAATTGTTGTTGTTGCTCTTTGTCTATGATTTCTATTTATTAAAACGGATTTTTAACTCCCACCACGCTCTAGCCCCCCGGTAGGATCGGCCCTGTTCACAGAGACGATAGAAAAAAAAATACGTGACACATAAATTAATTAAAGTATGTTTATTTTATTTTTTCTCGCAAATTTGTAACCGTCGACGTAGTAGCTAACGATGTGATTTTTACTTAGATTTTCCGGTTTGTCGTAGAGTAAATGAACGGTACTTTAAAGTGCCACGGATCATCTTCTCTTTCTCGAAATGGCTTTAAAGTGCTTGAACTTCTGTTCTATAAACTTGAAGAGAAAAAAAATCGGTATTAACGTTCTTAATATTGTTGTTAACCCACGTGAAAAAAATATTTATAGAGCCATTAATATTCTGCAACTTCTGAACTCGTGAATGCACAGCTACTTTATATTTATGCTAGTCTTTGTAACTCAATTATTTTACCATTATTTATTACCTTACTTTATTTTACGTATTTCATACGGCTCACTATAGACCGGAGAGCGATTCGTTGTATATTCTTTTAATTTATTTTTTATAATAACTTGTATATTGCTATTATGGCGCCAAATAAATTATTATTATTATTATTATGAGATAGAAATAAATACAGTTTTTTAATGTTTGGACGCTTCTGCAATTAAAATTCTCATTCCATCTCAGCGTGGCCGAGCACGACAGGTCATTTGCAGTTAGTTTTAGTTAAACTCCTGAATGTCGCGTTGGTATTTATACTTGCGGAACACAGCATTTTTACAACATTTGTTTTTTTGAGAACTATAGTCGAGTGAGATAATGATTTAAAACATAGTTACTGCCTCTTATGTCTCATAATTTTAATTCAATTTAGCAATTTATATTGTTTTATATTGTTATGCAATGATTGATATCGTATATATTGTTATGTTGGCCAATGGTTATTATACTAAGGGAAGGCGATAGCCAAATATGAATAAAAAAAAATTGTTATGCATTATTGCATTCGACTAAAACTTCTTCATCTGGATTTATACGGGAATATTCCTTCTGCAATAGTCGCTGCATGTAGACAGAAGTGGGTCCTTTGTGGTTTTTAATTCTGAAAACTGAAAATTACTTAAGGCTTTACAATTTTATTTTTTCGCAAACGGGAGAGAAAGTCGATTTCTTAGCTGTCGAAATCGTGAGAGAAATAACATTTATCCAAAATCGGGTGTAATAAGCGAATCACTGCTATCATTCGAGGGATGTAATGTTGTCCATTACCCCCTAGTGAGATAATAACTCGGACTCATGGAATACATAGATCCTTCGTGGGATTTTTTAAATATTTTAAATTGACACCACGTACGTCAAAATTTCTTGTCAAAATTTTATAAACATTATTTCAATATCTAATTTAATTACAGACGATTATGAATAAAATGTTATAGTATACTCATTTCCCTTGAGAAAATTATCCGTTCGCTTTTCGATCTCACAGGTAAACTTTTTCTTGCGGGACTAATTACGTACATCCGACATTCGTATAATAATAGTAATTTACGATACAAGTAACGTTATGAAGTCTTTTACAATACGAGAGAAAAGTTTGAAAACACGAGCGACGTAGTAGCACGTTAACATTATGGGATAAAATAAATATAATAACATTATAATAATATATTATTCTTATAAAAAGGTAGAAAAATTTTAATCAATAGCAGGAATAAAAATTTAAATATCCCACAAAAGTTTTTTTGGCGAGTTGAGTATTCTTTCTAAATCGCCAATTAATATTCCAAAAACAAATATATGAATATTCGAATTGTTTTGATCGACGAACAGGTTAAATATTCATTTAATTTTCATTAAATTTATTCAAGGCATCTGCAAGAAGTGAGGATTTACAATTTCAATTGTTATTTCAAAAACTGCTATTTTAGATTACGTCCGCTCGTAGGCGTTATATTTTTTTAAATCTGTAATGCAACTCGATTTGCGCATTATCTTTCGAGCTAGTCATTAAAATAGAGTTTATTTGCTACCTTATAATGGTGATTTATCACTAATCAAAAATATAATTTTACACACCACATTTGTCGTTTATGTCAGAAATTTACAAACTCGTGAAATGATTATTAGTTATAATTGAAAAAGTGCATTGTTATTATTTTATTAATTGATGTTTATTAAAAACCGTAACGTTGGTATAAATTAATTATGAGTAAATCAAGAAATGTAATTATTCAAGTTAGAATTCAGGGAAAGTTCCTATTGATTAAATGAACCGTGAATTGTAATATATGCTGAAGGGTTGCCCTTAAATTGTGAATATTTGAAGGAAGGTCCGCGCATAGTTAAGATCCGGCTGTCCGATGTCGTCCCTATGAAGGATCCAATCTGAATTAGTGAAATTTGCATCAAATGTTTCGCAACATTATGTGACCGGCTTGCGTAGATTGTTAGGCAATGATAAATATGCATCAGATTGCTAATTTAACAATTACCATCAACAACTTCTCGTTTATTTAATGTACTTTATTTACATAGGCCTGTTAGGTTGCATTAACATCCGGCCCACTGAATGCAAATTAGTTGATATTCGCTTTCGTGGTAAATATTATTTCTCGATATTATTGAAAACGATAATATTTGATAGGTAAGTAAATTAAAACTTATTTAAAATTTTTAATATTAGAGATGTTTATTACATCTTAATTGTAGTTTGGAATAAAACGGTTTTATCTTTATTACACCAGGTATAAAGTTAAAAGTATATTATTACAAATTACAAACAAAATCTTGTTATTCCTATCTTATTATTCAGACCCGCACCAATGTTGCTGGACTCTGGCAATCGTTGTTAAAGTTAGCCAAGTTTCGTCACATATGACTATTCGATTCTTAAATTACACACCCTTAATAGTTATTTAACCAACAAGTGTGTTAATGATGGCGATTACTGATCGAGACATTTTCGCAAAAAATAATGTACAACACTTGGTTCGTATATTTTTTCCTGAAATGCATAACATTCAAAAACTTGGGTAAATTAAAAAAATCAAAAGTTACTGTTTAACCTCAGTTACGAATGATTTTGATGGTTACAAATGTTCTTTGTAGTTCTTTTAACTATATTAGATAACAATTGGAGGACCATATATCTTCTACATTTTTTCCCAGAAATGCTTAACATTCGAAAACATGGCTAAATTAAAAAAATTAAAGTTACGGTTTGGTCTCATTTACAAATGATTTTGATGGCCACAAATATTCTTCATAGTTCTTTTAATAATATTAGACAACAATTGAAAGATCATATTTCTTCCACTTTGTTTAAATAATTTTTTTCCTGAAATGCGTAACATTCGAAAACTTGGCTAAATTAAAAAAAAATCCAAAGTTACTGTTTGACCTCATTTACAAATGATTTTGATGGCCACAAATGTTCCTCATAGTTCTTTTAACAATATTAGACAACAATTGGAGGACCATTTATCTTCCACTTTATCAAAATACTTTTTTTCCGGAAATACGTAACATTCGAAAATTTGGCTAAATTAAAAAAATCAAAAGTTACTGTTTGGCCTCATTTAGAAATTATTTGATGGCCATGAATATTCCTCATAGTTCTCTTAATAATATTAGACAACAATAGGAGGAAAATTGTTCTTCCACTTTGTTTAAATAACTTTTTCCTGAAATGCGTAACATTCAAAAACAAAGCTAATTTAAAAAAAAATCAAAAGTTACTATTTAGTCGAAGCAATGAAGCACTGAAACAGAAAAAATCTCGCAAAATTTTAACACTAAGACGGATCGATATGGTTTTATTTTGCATTTTTTCATTGGAAAAAATGTATCTACTTTGTACCTTATACAAACTCGAAATTGGATTTGTGCAGTGAAAAGTGCATTCAAAAAATGCACTTTTTCAAGTGACTTTTCTTGGCTCGCTGAATTCAAATATGGCACCTGCAAACACCCCTGAACACCGTCATCTCCTAGAGTTTTCCTACCACGACCGCAAAAATCGTTCTGGGGTGTTATTTTGGGGCGCTGATTCCAAATTTCACATCGAAAATGACCCCCCGAACACCTGGTGCACCGGAACCTGGACGTGGACGTCATGGGTGTCACATTTGCAAAAAATGAAATGAAATTCACATCAAGGGGTCTTTTAGCTGCCCTCCTCTATTCACAACCCGGCATTCAGACTCGAATTTTACAGGACCGGATCAACTTTTTTGAGGGCCCCAGGCGAGAATTACACATCAATGAATGTGTCAAATTATAAGCCGATTTTCGTTTCGTTTTTTGCGATTGTGGCAAGAAAACTCTCGGAGATGACGTCCACGTCCAGGTTCCGGTGCACCAAGTGTTCGGGGGTGTTCTCCGGTGCCATATTTGAATTCAACGACCCAAAAAAAAAACCGGGAGCAGAGTTTCTCACCTTTTCCGCGTGAATTTCGGGAGAATCCACGGAGATGACGTTCATCAGCAATCCTAAGCTCCAGGTCGGCTGTGGTTCAATTTGAAGATCATAATCGAGATTAGCGACCTCTAAGACCCCAGGGGACCTGGTTTGAGTCGATTCCGAGTCTTATTAACGAAGTTATGAATTTTCTTAAAGTGACATGAAAATATGCATTTTTTTAATGCACTTTTCACCGCACAAATCCAATTTCGAGTTTGTTTAAGATACAAAGTAGATATATTTTTCCAATGATCTTAGGAAGCGAATGCAAAAAAAACCCATTTCGATCCGTCTTCGTGTTAAAATTTCCGAGGTTAAATGCTTTATTGCCTCGTCTAGTTTGGCCTCATTTACAAATGATTTTGATAGCCACAAATCTTCCTTATAGTTCTTCTAACAATATTAGACAACAATTGGAGGAATATTTTCCTTCCATTTTGTTTAAATAATTTTTTCTTGAAATGCGTAACATTCGAAAACTTGGCTAAATTAAAAAAATGATTTTGACGACCATAAATGTTCCTCGTCGTTCTTTTAACAATTTTAGACTACAATTGGAGGACCATTTCTCTTTCACTTTGTTTAAATATATTTTCCTGAAATGGGCAACGTTCGAAAACTTGGCTAAATTAAAGAAAACAAAAGTTACTGTTTGGCCTTATTTACAAATGATTTTGACGGCCACAAATGTTCCTCATAGTTCTCTAGACAATATTAGGCAACAATTGAAAGACAATTTTTCTTCCACTTTGTTTAAATTTTTTTTTTTTCCAGAAATGCGTTACATTCGAAAACAGGGCTAAAATAAAAAAATCAAAAGTTACTGTTTGACCTCATTTACAAAGGATTTTGATGGCAAAAACGGTTCTTCATAGTTCTCTTGATAATTTTAGACAACAATTGGAGGACCATATTCTTCCACTTTGTTTAAATATTTTTTTTCAGAAATGTGCGTAACATTCGAAAACAGGGCTAAATTTAAAAATATAAAAGGCTACTATTTGGCCTCATTTACAAATGATTTTGATAGCTACAACTGTTCCTCATGGTTCTTTTAACAATATTAGACAACAATTGAAGAAATATTTTCCTTACATTTTGTTTAAATATTATAATGTGTAAATTCGAAAACTTGGTTAAATTTAAAAAATCAAAAGTTACTATTTAATCTAATTTACAAATAATTCTGATGACCACAAATGTTTTTCATGATTCTTTTAACAATATTAACAAACAATTGTACGATCATTTTCCTTCCACTTTGTTTAAATATTTTTTTCCTAAAACGAAAAGAAGGCTAAATTAAAAATAATAAAAGATACTGTTTGACCTCATTTAGAAATAATTTTGGTGGCCACAGTTTCACATAGTTCTCTTAACAATATTAGATAACAATTGGAGGACCAATTTTCTTTCACTTTGTTTAAATTTTTTTCGGAAATGCGCAACATTCGAAGACATGGTCAACTTAAAAAAATCAAAAGTTGCTGTTTGAACTCATTTAGAAATTATTTTGATGTTTTATTGTTGTCTAATATTGTCAAGAGAACTATAGAACATTTGTGATCATAGTGTTAATGAGGTAAAACAGTAACTTTTCGTTTATTTTTTGTTATCCTGCAATTGTTGCCTAATATAGTATAGAACTGTGAAGAATATTTGTGGCCACCAAAATTATTTGTAAATGAGGTCAAACAGCAACTTTCTTTTTTTTAATTGACCATGTCTTCCAATGTTACGCATTTCAGGAAAAAAATATTAAAACATAATGGAAGAAAAATGGTCTCCAATTGTTACCTAATATTGTTAATAGAACTGTGAAGAATATTTGTGGCCACCAAAATTATTTGTAAATGAGGTCAAACAGCAAGTTTTAATTTTTTTAAGTTGAACATGTCTTCCAATGTTACGCATTTTGGGGAAAAAATTAAAACATGATGGAAGAAAAATGGTCATCCAATTGTTACCTAATATAGTTAATAGAACTGTGAAGAATATTAGTTGCCACCAAAATTAATTGTAAATGAGGTCAAACAGCAAGTTTTAATTTTTTTAAGTTGACCATGTCTTCCAATGTTACGCATTTTAGGAAAAAAATATTAAAATATAATGGAAGAAAAATGGTCATACAATTGTTACCTAATATAGTTAATAGAACTGTGAAGGATATTTGTGGCCACTAAAATTATTTGTAAATGAGGTCAAACAGCAACTTTTAATATTTTTAAGTTGACCATGTCTTCCAATGATACGCATTTTAGGAAAAAATATTAACACATAATGGAAGAAAAATGGTCATACAATTGTTACCTAATATAGTTAATAGAACTGTGAAGAATATTTGTGGCCACTAAAATTATTTGTAAATGAGGTCAAACAGCAAGTTTTAATTTTTTTAAGTTGACCATGTCTTCCAATGTTACGCATTTTAGGAAAAAAATATTAAAACATAATGGAAGAAAAATGGTCACCCAATTGTTACCTAAAATAGTTAATAGAATTGTGAAGTATATTTGTGGCCACCAAAATTATTTGTAAATGAGGTCAAACAGCAACTTTTATTTTTTTTACGTTGACCATGTCTTCCAATGTTACGCATTTTAGGAAAAAAATATTTAAACATAATGGAAGAAAAATGGTCATCCAATTGTTACCTAATATAGTTAATAGAACTGTGAAGAATATTTGTGGCCATCAAAATTATTTGTAAAAGAGGTCAAACAGCAACTTTTAATTTTTTTAAGTTGACCATGTCTTCCAATGTTACGCATTTCAGGAAAAAATATTAAAACATAATGGAAGAAAAATGGTCATCCAATTGTTACCTAATATAGTTAATAGAACTGTGAAGAATTTTAGTGGCCACAAAAATTATTTGTAAATGAGGTCAAACAGCAACTTTTATTTTTTTTAAGTTGAACATGTCTTCCAATGTTACGCATTTTAGGAAAAAAATATTAAAACATAATGGAAGAAAAATGGTCACCCAATTGTTACCTAAAATAGTTAATAGAATTGTGAAGTATATTTGTGGCCACCAAAATTATTTGTAAATGAGGTCAAACAGCAACTTTTATTTTTTTTACGTTGACCATGTCTTCCAATGTTACGCATTTTAGGAAAAAAATATTTAAACATAATGGAAGAAAAATGGTCATCCAATTGTTACCTAATATAGTTAATAGAACTGTGAAGAATATTTGTGGCCACTAAAATTATTTGTAAATGAGGTCAAACAGCAAGTTTTAATTTTTTTAAGTTGACCATGTCTTCCAATGTTACGCATTTTAAGAAAAAAATATTAAAATATAATGGAAGAAAAATGGTCATACAATTGTTACCTAATATAGTTAATAGAACTGTTAAGAATATTTATGGCCACCAAAATTATTTGTAAATGAGGTCAAACAGCAACTTTTAATTTTTTTAAGTTGACCATGTCTTCCAATGTTACGCATTTCAGGAAAAAATATTAAAACATAATGGAAGAAAAATGGTCATCCAATTGTTACCTAATATAGTTAATAGAACTGTGAAGAATTTTTGTGGCCACTAAAATTATTTGTAAATGAGGTCAAACAGCAACTTTTATTTTTTTTAAGTTGAACATGTCTTCCAATGTTACGCATTTTAGGAAAAAAATATTAAAACATAATGGAAGAAAAATGGTCACCCAATTGTTACCTAAAATAGTTAATAGAATTGTGAAGTATATTTGTGGCCACCAAAATTATTTGTAAATGAGGTCAAACAGCAACTTTTATTTTTTTTACGTTGACCATGTCTTCCAATGTTACGCATTTTAGGAAAAAAATATTTAAACATAATGGAAGAAAAATGGTCATCCAATTGTTACCTAATATAGTTAATAGAACTGTGAAGAATATTTGTGGCCATCAAAATTATTTGTAAAAGAGGTCAAACAGCAACTTTTAATTTTTTTAAGTTGACCATGTCTTCCAATGTTACGCATTTCAGGAAAAAATATTAAAACATAATGGAAGAAAAATGGTCATCCAATTGTTACCTAATATAGTTAATAGAACTGTGAAGAATTTTTGTGGCCACTAAAATTATTTGTAAATGAGGTCAAACAGCAACTTTTATTTTTTTTAAGTTGAACATGTCTTCCAATGTTACGCATTTTAGGAAAAAAATATTAAAACATAATGGAAGAAAAATGGTCACCCAATTGTTACCTAAAATAGTTAATAGAATTGTGAAGTATATTTGTGGCCACCAAAATTATTTGTAAATGAGGTCAAACAGCAACTTTTATTTTTTTTACGTTGACCATGTCTTCCAATGTTACGCATTTTAGGAAAAAAATATTTAAACATAATGGAAGAAAAATGGTCATCCAATTGTTACCTAATATAGTTAATAGAACTGTGAAGAATATTTGTGGCCACTAAAATTATTTGTAAATGAGGTCAAACAGCAAGTTTTAATTTTTTTAAGTTGACCATGTCTTCCAATGTTACGCATTTTAAGAAAAAAATATTAAAATATAATGGAAGAAAAATGGTCATACAATTGTTACCTAATATAGTTAATAGAACTGTTAAGAATATTTATGGCCACCAAAATTATTTGTAAATGAGGTCAAACAGCAACTTTTAATTTTTTTAAGTTGACCATGTCTTCCAATGTTACGCATTTCAGGAAAAAATATTAAAACATAATGGAAGAAAAATGGTCATCCAATTGTTACCTAATATAGTTAATAGAACTGTGAAGAATTTTTGTGGCCACTAAAATTATTTGTAAATGAGGTCAAACAGCAACTTTTATTTTTTTTAAGTTGAACATGTCTTCCAATGTTACGCATTTTAGGAAAAAAATATTAAAACATAATGGAAGAAAAATGGTCACCCAATTGTTACCTAAAATAGTTAATAGAATTGTGAAGTATATTTGTGGCCACCAAAATTATTTGTAAATGAGGTCAAACAGCAACTTTTATTTTTTTTACGTTGACCATGTCTTCCAATGTTACGCATTTTAGGAAAAAAATATTTAAACATAATGGAAGAAAAATGGTCATCCAATTGTTACCTAATATAGTTAATAGAACTGTGAAGAATATTTGTGGCCATCAAAATTATTTGTAAAAGAGGTCAAACAGCAACTTTTAATTTTTTTAAGTTGACCATGTCTTCCAATGTTACGCATTTCAGGAAAAAATATTAAAACATAATGGAAGAAAAATGGTCATCCAATTGTTACCTAATATAGTTAATAGAACTGTGAAGAATTTTTGTGGCCACTAAAATTATTTGTAAATGAGGTCAAACAGCAACTTTTATTTTTTTTAAGTTGAACATGTCTTCCAATGTTACGCATTTTAGGAAAAAAATATTAAAACATAATGGAAGAAAAATGGTCACCCAATTGTTACCTAAAATAGTTAATAGAATTGTGAAGTATATTTGTGGCCACCAAAATTATTTGTAAATGAGGTCAAACAGCAACTTTTATTTTTTTTACGTTGACCATGTCTTCCAATGTTACGCATTTTAGGAAAAAAATATTTAAACATAATGGAAGAAAAATGGTCATCCAATTGTTACCTAATATAGTTAATAGAACTGTGAAGAATATTTGTGGCCACTAAAATTATTTGTAAATGAGGTCAAACAGCAAGTTTTAATTTTTTTAAGTTGACCATGTCTTCCAATGTTACGCATTTTAGGAAAAAAATATTAAAATATAATGGAAGAAAAATGGTCATCCAATTGTTACCTAATATAGTTAATAGAACTGTGAAGAATATTTGTGGCCACCAAAATTATTTGTAAAAGAGGTCAAACAGCAACTTTTAATTTTTTTAAGTTGACCATGTTTTCCAATGTTACGCATTTCAGGAAAAAAATATTAAAACATAATGGAAGCAAAATGGTCATCCAATTGTTACCTAATATAGTTAATAGAACTGTGAAGGATATTTGTGGCCACCAAAATTGTTTGTAAATGAGGTCAAACAGCAACTTTTAATTTTTTTAAGTTGACCATGTTTTCCAATGTTACGCATTTCAGGAAAAAAATATTAAAACATAATGGAAGCAAAATGGTCATCCAATTGTTACCTAATATAGTTAATAGAACTGTGAAGAATATTTGTGGCCACCAAAATTGTTTGTAAATGAGGTCAAACAGCAACTTTTAATTTTTTTAAGTTGACCATGTTTTCCAATGTTACGCATTTCAGGAAAAAAATATTAAAACATAATGGAAGCAAAATGGTCATCCAATTGTTACCTAATATAGTTAATAGAACTGTGAAGAATATTTGTGGCCACCAAAATTGTTTGTAAATGAGGTCAAACAGCAACTTTTAATTTTTTTAAGTTAACCATGTTTTCCAATGTTACGCATTTCAGGAAAAAAATATTTAGACATAAAGAAAGAAAAATGGTCAGCCAATTGTTACCTAATATTGTTAATAGAACTGTGAAGAATATTTGTGGCCACCAAAATTATTTGTAAGTGAGGTCAAACAGCAACTTTTATTTTTTTACGTTGACCATGTCTTCCAATGTTACGCATTTTAGGAAAAAATATGAAAACATAATGGAAGAAAAATGGTCATCCAATTGTTACCTAATATAGATAATAGAACTGTGAAGGATATTCGTGGCCACTAAAATTATTTGTAAATGAGGTCAAACAGCAACTTTTATTTTTTTTACGTTGACCATGTCTTCCAATGTTACGCATTTTAGGAAAAAAATATTTAAACATAATGGAAGAAAAATGGTCATCCAATTGTTACCTAATATTGTTAATAGAACTGTGAAGAATATTTGTGGCCATCAAAATTATTTGTAAAAGAGGTCAAACAGCAACTTTTAATTTTTTTAAGTTGACCATGTCTTCCAATGTTACGCATTTTAGGAAAAAATATTAAAACATAATGGAAGAAAAATGGTCATCCAATTGTTACCTAATATAGTTAATAGAACTGTGAAGAATATTTGTGGCCACCAAAATTATTTGTAAAAGAGGTCAAACAGCAACTTTTAATTTTTTAAGTTGACCATATCTTCCAATGTTACGCATTTTAGGAAAAAAATATTAAAACATAATGGAAGAAAAATGGTCATCCAATTGTTACCTAATATAGTTAATAGAACTGTGAAGAATATTTGTGGCCACCAAAATTATTTGTAAATGAGGTCAAATAGCAACTTTTAATTTTTTAAGTTGAACATGTCTTCCAGTGTTACGCATTTCAGGAAAAAAATATTTAAACATAATGGAAGAAAAATGGTCATCCAATTGTTACCTAATATAGTTAATAGAACTGTGAAGAATATTTGTGGCCACCAAAATTATTTGTAAATGAGGTCAAACAGCAACTTTTAATTTTTTAAGTTGAACATGTCTTCCAGTGTTACGCATTTCAGGAAAAAAATATTTAAACATAATGGAAGAAAAATGGTCATCCAATTGTTACCTAATATAGTTAATAGAACTGTGAAGAATATTTGTGGCCACCAAAATTATTTGTAAGTGAGGTCAAACAGCAACTTTTAATTTTTTAAGTTGACCATATCTTCCAATGTTACGCATTTTAGGAAAAAAATATTAAAACATAATGGAAGAAAAATGGTCATCCAATTGTTACCTAATATAGTTAATAGAACTGTGAAGAATATTTGTGGCCACTAAAATTATTTGTAAAAGAGGTCAAACAGCAAGTTTTAATTTTTTTAAGTTGACCATGTCTTCCAATGTTACGCATTTTAGGAAAAAAATATTAAAACATAATGGAAGAAAAATGGACATACAATTGTTACATAATGTAGTTAATAGAACTGTGAAGGATATTTGTGGCCACCAAAATTATTTGTAAATGAGGTCAAACAGCAACTTTTAATTTTTTTAAGTTGACCATGTCTTCCAATGTTGCGCATTTCAGGAACAAAATATTAAAACATAATGGAAGAAAAATGGACATACAATTGTTACCTAATATAGTTAATAGAACTGTGAAGAATATTTGTGGCCACCAAAATTATTTGTAAATGAGGTCAAACAGCAACTTTTAATTTTTTAAGTTGACCATATCTTCCAATGTTACGCATTTTAGGAAAAAAATATTAAAACATAATGGAAGAAAAATGGTCATCCAATTGTTACCTAATATAGTTAATAGAACTGTGAAGAATATTTGTGGCCACCAAAATTATTTGTAAAAGAGGTCAAACAGCAACTTTTAATTTTTTTAAGTTGACCATGTCTTCCAATGTTACGCATTTTAGGAAAAAATATTAAAACATAATGGAAGAAAAATGGTCATCCAATTGTTACCTAATATAGTTAATAGAACTGTGAAGAATATTTGTGGCCACCAAAATTATTTGTAAATGAGGTCAAACAGCAACTTTTAATTTTTTAAGTTGACCATGTCTTCCAATGTTACGCATTTCAGGAAAAAAATATTTAAACATAATGGAAGAAAAATGATCATCCAATTGTTACCTAATATAGATAATAGAACTGTGAAGGATATTCGTGGCCACTAAAATTATTTGTAAATGAGGTCAAACAGTAACTTTTAATTTTTTTAAGTTGACCATGTCTTCCAATGTTGCGCATTTTAGGAACAAAATATTAAAACATAATGGAAGAAAAATAGTCATCCAATTATTGTCTAATATTATCAGTAGAACTATGAAGAGCATTTGTGGCTATTAAAACAATTTCTGAATAAGATCAAACATTCACTTTTGATTTACTTTTAACTTGACTTGTGCTCGGATATGCGATCAGAGATAACCGGAAAATGACTTAATTCATTTTTGCAATTAAATCTTTTATGGTTGAGATTGGTAATATTTTGAGTGATGGTAAAGCCGGGAAACCGCTCCTGGAAATTCGTTGCTAACTTCTTCTGTCTCTTAACACTACATCACTACACATTAAAATGATTCTGTCAATGTTAGATGTCCGTGATTTCTGGAAATGTTTACGAAAATGTTGTTTGTTGTGATATCGTGATTGCTACGTGATTGTTTAGGTTCCAATGTTTAATAATATCCCAGCTTTCTGAAAATTTAAGTGATTTCTAAGCAAATTTCTGGCCAGAAACTCGGAAATAATAGCCAGAAAATAAAAAATAAAATCACCCAACAAAATTAATCATTTAAGTTAAAAAATCTTAAAAATATGAAGAAAATCATAAATTTAGACCAAAGTCAAAAATTCGGGACTAAAAATCAAAAACGCAGATTTAAAAAAATTGAACAAAATTTCGGCCAAAATAAGGAAAAATTTATACGGCAAAGTCGAAAATGCAAGTAAACTATCTAAAATAGAGGCCAAAAAATGAAAAATCAACAATCGTGGCCAAAAATCAAAAAAATTTGAATGTGCCCTGTGCGGATATCTCGCAGCGTACACTCGTGATGCCAAGAAACAATTCTTGTTACATTCTCCAAGAATAAATATCATGTCAACCATTTCCTCTTGAGTTCGGAACATTTTTAGAACGTTTATCAAAAATGACTTATGGCTGCTACTGACGTCTAATAATTTACTTTGACAATTACCAATCTTTTGTTTTCTCATGGCACACTTGGGAACGGAAAACGTTTCCCGACATTTGCGATGAAATACCTTTTTTCTCCGAAATTTTGTTATGCAATGTGTAATTTTTTTTACACCAATGAAAAATTTAGAGTTTTGGCTGTACAACGCCGTAATTTTTTTAGGGGGGTGCCATTTGAAATTTTCGGAAAAAATGACAACATGCGAAGATCAATCAAAAATTATTTTTTTTCCATAAATTACCCGAAAAAAAATTATGTGAAGGTATACGAGATCTTAACCTGTACCTCAATTCAAAATTTAGGCGCCGGCGTCAATTAGTTTCTGTACAAAAAAATCTCAAAAATGGGTCGCAATTTAGAAAGAAGGGGTTATAACAGCGAAACCGCTAAAGTGAAGGGTATAACATGTTAGATAAAAAATAAGTACTCGTCGAGCACTTTCCAAATCTGCAATAAAAAATAGGGCATTCCATTTAAAATTTAAAAATTTATTTTTGAAACATAGCGACGGTACCTATGCACCACTTTGTTCTTAGATTTTTGTCGATAGCTTTTATCGTAAAGGAGCTATGGTCCGAGGCGTCTTAAGTGCCACACCCGGTATATTTAAAGCCACCAAAATTATAACAATTTTTCACGATTTTTCGTGATAACTGATTACATAAAATATGCTGATTTTTCACATAATAATAATAATTTCGAATGATTTCTAAGTAATTTTAAAAAATTTGAAGTCGACAACAATTGTTTTTATATTTGTTTGAGGGCATTAAAATAATTACAATTTTCCATAATTTCGTGCGCTGTTCAAATAAAAGTACACAAAATTTGGTTTTGGTGTGCATCCAGATTATTCCGAAATCATAATTTCGAATGTATTTTGAGTTATTTTAGAAAGTTTCAAATCGATGGCAATTATTTTTGTATTTATTTGAAACCATTAAAATTACTACAATTTTTCATAGTTTCGCGCGCTATTGAAATAAAATGTAAGTAAAATTTGACGTTGGTATGGATCTACCTTTTTAGGAAAACATAATCTCGATTGAATTTTGAGTAATTTTGGAAATAGAACCATAACCACAAGCATTGCATTTATTAGTGAAGGGATCTCATCTGCTTTAGACAAGTGTAAAATAAGTGACAGAAATACCGCGCATCTTCTAATTACCGTCGATGAAGGATTAGGTCACAAAATATACAAGTATGAAATAACTGAAACATTCACAACTCTGTCAATTTTAGTCAGATTTTTTCAAATTTTAGACGCCCAGGGCTCGGTTAGGGCATGGTCGATATAGCTCAAAATGTACAGTTATTAGTTTTTAATCTATACGAACAAGTTTCCGGGTTGTCTCGTTGATTTTCACATACTTCGAAACTCCCCGATATACGCCATAACCACTCTAATCCACAGTTTTTTCGGTTAGTCATAATTACTATCCCTGTGGTTGTCAAAATTTAGTGATAACCTAACTTCGGACATTGATTGTCAGCAGTGATACAGGGTGGATTATAACATGCTTCGAACCAAAACTATTCAATATAGCACAGTTGCTAGGTTACAGTTTCAGTCAGTTTCAGTTTCCAATAACGTGTATAGGCAAAATTCAAAATGTCGTTCTCAGAAACTCTTTCTTACGGAGTCCTGGCCGGCACATCAATCTATTGCATCGTATATACACCGTTGCACGATCATCCACTGGAGCTGGTAGGTTACGGAATCGCCGCAGCAACGGCTCTGGTCGGTTTATTGAAGTCTGAAAACGGAAGACTCGGGAACGTAAGAGACTGGGCTGAATTCTGCGAGAAATACACGTATCCTTCACTGGTGGGCCAACTGTGGTTAAGCTACGGAGAGGGACTGATCACCGGATACGCGCATCCTCTATTCATACTACTTCTCGAGTTAATGTCTTCGGATGAATCAGAACAGAGGCAGGTACTGCGGACCGGATACTCGCTCATCGGAGTGTCTTGTCTGTACCTTGCGAATTTAAAGAATAACGGAAACGCCATCGCGGCTTCGTTCGTGTTCTTCGTTACCGAAATAGTGTTGATGTACAAAGACGATGGGCCTCTTCCGGGCCCGGAAATGCTCAATTACGGATTTTCGCTGATGATAATACTATTTCACCAAGCTTATAAGCACGCCTGAAGACTTGTAACTGTGTAAATTAAAGTCTGAATTAAAAAAAAAACACGTGCCTTCTTTGTTTGTTTCGATGCATTGCAGAATTTGAGGGATGATGTGCGTGATTAAGTAACAGGTGTTAATTAATTTTGACGGCTGATGGCCGTTTTCACCAACCATTCCTAAAATATAAGCATTTCCTAAATAAAGATAGGAACTTCCTACCGTCAATTTGGTTTTCACCAGTCCTAAATACTTTCCTAAGGGCCGCTTTTACAATCGTCAGATAAATGATGGTTAACTTATACCCTCTTTAACTAATCCCATCGTTTATCTCTCAGTTAACGCACGCTGCCTTTTACAAACGCTTAGATATATTTTCTCCCGAAACGCCAACGTTGGCAGCATTGCGGATACATGCGATTGCGCAGTTTATAGAATTGGCATTTTTCTTTTTGCTTGCGGAAAGGTTAGAAAGTTGTGTTTGTAATCATTGATGCGACCCTTGACCCCCTCGAGCTTCTTTTCAATATTCCACCTAGAAATATGCCAGAATGCATGTTTTTTAGAAACTAGTTTGTCGCCCTCTAACGGCCCCTGTATGTAATACCGGTTGCAGATCGCTATTTTTTTATTTTTTATTTATTTATTTAATACACGGAAAACTCCTTAATTTACAAATCAATATATTATAAATATTTATTATCGACAATTCGAACTTATAATAATTATTTCCAGGTTGATTCTGAGCAAATGCTTGTGAAACAAAGTAGTGTTAATGTTGAATAAATCAATATTATTATTTAAGTAAATAGCATTTGCTAAACGCATAAACCTGGAAATTGGATTGTTTAGACAATAATTGGTGCGATGCGTTCTTGGGCGAAATAGTATATGCTGGCGTGTATGAATGCCTTTCGTTTGGTTCCAGAAATTGAAAAGTGATAAAAGCTGAGGGCAGACAAAGTGCCCATTTATGATTTTGTGAACAGTACACAGGTCTTGTATGATTCGACGATTCAAAAGGCTGCTAATATTAAGGTGACATTGCAAATATTCATAATTTATGTTTGATGAAGGAATACCCAAGCGATAAGCGACAATTCTTAAAAATTTGTTTTGAACCCTTTCCAAAGCATTTACTAAATATTGTTGGTAGGGACTCCATATTACTGATGCGTACTCAATAGTTGAGCGCACTAGGGAACAATATAACAATTTTAAGGTGAATATGGAGAAATCTTTCCCAATTCGCAATACAAAGCCTAGCAGTTTCATTGCTTTGTTTACAATTAGATTAATATGAGCGGTGAAGGAGAGCTGTTTAGAAAAGATTACACCAAGGTCACGCATTTCATCAACGTGCTCTAATATTGTGTTATTAATTTTATATTCGAAG
This sequence comes from Ocypus olens, assembly GCA_910593695.2. Taxonomy (NCBI): domain Eukaryota; kingdom Metazoa; phylum Arthropoda; class Insecta; order Coleoptera; family Staphylinidae; genus Ocypus; species Ocypus olens. The sequence goes on along the minus strand of OU343054.1, from coordinate 6,961,097 downwards.
TATATTTTTGGTGTACTGCGGGTAAATGATATTATTTTACATTTACTAGTATTTAAAAACAATTGGTTGGTAAGACACCAATCCGCCAATTTGTCCAAGCAACATTGTAATCTTGCAGAATCATTTGGAGAGTTGATCTCAGTAAATATTTTTGTATCATCGGCGAATAATAAGAATTCACAACCTTCTTGACACGCGATTACATCGTTGATGAATAAATTAAATAGGATTGGTCCAATATGTGACCCTTGAGGGACCCCGGAAAGAACCTCTATTGGTCTAGATTTGTACGAGTCAATCTTAACAATTTGGTGCCTATTTGATAAAAAACTACGAATCCATCCAACTACTTCATTACTAAGTCCTATTAACGATAGCTTATGGAGTAAAATGTTATGATTGACTCGATCAAATGCCTTGGAGAAGTCAGTGTACACTGCGTCTACTTGAACTCCCTTCTCCAAGGCATCGGTTATATAATTCTCATAAAGTAACAAATTTGTAACAGTTGATCTACTAGACACAAAACCGTGCTGTTCGTCAATTACGACATTTTTAACCGCCCATGATAATTGTTTTGACAATATTTGTTCGAACATTTTGGGTATGACCGATTGAATACAAATTCCCCTATAATTACCGACGTCGTCCTGGCTTCCATTTTTGTGTATTGGTATTAAGTAACTTGTTTTCCAAACATTTGGAAAACATTGTTCTCTGATCGATCTCTCAAATAATACTGCGAGTGGTTGTGACAAAGTGCAAATGCATTGTTTTAAGAAACTAGTAGGAATATCGTCAGGGCCGCAGGTGGAAGAATATTTTAACGCATCAATGGCATTGTACACTGACAAAGAGTCGATATTAAATGAATATGTTGAATTAAGGACATTGCAACTACGAATGTCATTAAGATCTTGACACTTATTATCAGTATAAACATTTTGAAAAAAATCCGAGAACAAATTCACTGTACTCTGTAGGTTGTCACTTGTTTTGCCTAGGTAGTGCATTGAGGCCGGGTAGCCGTTAGTTTTATTACGTTCTTTAGCAAACTTCCAAAACATGTTACTATTTTTAAATATGTTAGATTCTATTTTGTTGATATATGATGCATATAATAGATTAAGTAGTTCTTTACACGAAGATCTCAAATTACTAAATATTATATAATCTGAATATGAATTAGATGATTTGTACTTTATGTGAGCTACTTTTTTTCTTTTAATTAATTCGATTAATTCTTTGGTGTACCATCTTGGGAATTTGCCATTATATATTTTTTTTACGAAGAACAAATAATTCAATTGCGGTATATAGTACTGAATAAAAACTATCGACTGCAGAGTTTAAGTCGGTTGTCAAAAATAGTGAGGTCCAGTTCGTTGATGCCAGATAGTCATTAATCAAAATATAATTAGCCGCAGAAAAATCGTAATAAAAAATTTCACTATAGGTTTGGAGACTTAAATTATTACATTTAAAATTAACATTGTACGCAATATGGTGAAGACTAGTATTAAAAATCAAATCAGTTGCTTTACTAACCGTGCACGTGTCACTGTGACCAAAAACTAAATCCAAGAATACGCCTCTTTCGTTTGAAATATTATTCAGTTGACATAAATTTAAAAAATGGTGATGTGGCCATCATGTTACTTTCTCCGACAATATATTTACGTTTTCATAGGTTTATTTTCAATTAAAATCATATTTTAAATGTACATCGAGCGTTGCGTAAACTTGGATGAAACTGACGTTTAAAACGTCAAAATCATGAAATATGGAAAATTATACTTCAAATTCAAAAACTCGGATTACTCAAAAACTAACGAGATTTCGAAAAAAACTTATTCTTTAGAAGTTGTTCATTTTGGCATTCTCTACAATTATTATTCACATAAAATTGCTGTAACTATTATCGTTTCATAATTATAAACCAAAAATTAAAAAAAAAATTAATAAATTTTTTTCTCGAATAGCAATGATTTTATGAAAAATATTTTCAAGCAAAAGCTATTCATTTCTTTGTTATCTTCGATGTTTGTTTAAATGTTTTTGTGATATTTTTTATATTTAAGAAAATATTGGCAAAAAACAAAAAACAGTTAAGGTAAACGCCCACTTCCGGTTTACGAAATTTTACCAAAAGCTTTTCAGTTCTTCGGATTATCAAATAAGACGTATGTTCAAAGTTTCATATCAATTGTTCTATTGGTTTTTGAGATACAGCGCACACAGACAGACACACACACACACACACACACAGACACACACACACACAGACACACACACACACACACACACACAGACACAAAAAAAAAATTTCCAGAAATTGTTGAAATGGCATCTAGGGACCCCAAAACAGATATTTCCGTAAAAAAAATTTTTGAAAAAAAAATCACGATCACAATACTTTCTCGTACTTCGTAACGGAGAAAGTAAAAACTTAGTGTATCTACTAGTGCTCTGCACTGAGCGGATGATCGATTATGAATACATACTCCTAAATTATCATTATTCCATTCATCGGAAGGAAGATTGTAATCGCCGCAAATAATTATGTCGTCGACTGTATTATTTTCAATGATTTCTTCAATAGATTGACAGTGTGATTCAAACTTATCTAATGGGGAATTGGGTGGCAGATATGCCGCGCCTATAACATATTTCTTATTGTTAATATTAATATTAATGAATAATTGTTCAACATTATTACAAGATATTGAAATAGTGCTAGAGTTAAATTTCTTTTTGACGCACATCAGAACACCACCACCCTTAGATTTGGAACTATTATATAATGAGCGATCGACTCTATGAATATTATAATCATGAATACAGATTTCAGCACTATTAACATCATCCGACAACCAAGTTTCTATAATAACGACTACATCATAATTTGACATTGAGATATTATGCGCAAGTTCTTTTAATTTTGTTTTCACACCACCCGCATTCTGGAAATAGATGTCCAAATTCCTTAGTTTTTTGAGGTATTGGTGGATTTCACAATCTTCGGGGTCCCCCCGAAATAGCGAATGGTTAAATTCGATTCACCAGCTTCCATGCGACGTTTGAGATCCTCTCGGAGGTTGAACAGGTAGCTTTGCTGCGACTGAGTTATGTCTGCTTTCACTCGAATGCCGGTTGACGATACTGTTTTGGCTTTCTTTAAAATATCGACTACATGTTGCGGTGCCGAGAATATAGCTTTGACGGGTCTTGCAAGTTGAGATTTCTTACCCACCCGGATCACATTAAGAGGTTGAGCTTCAATACCTGTATCATCGAGGAATTGCTTTACTGCCATTTTATCATCATTTATTTTGTCACATAATTGTGATTTATTTGATTCAGGTACGTTGTAGATCATAATATTGTTACGGCGGCGGCGCCGATCCTCAAACTCCATATAATATTCTTCAAAAGTGCATTAATGCTATAATGCCGGTATGGTGCGTGTGCTTGCTGTGCGCTTTGCCTGCGAGTTAACCGAGATTTATCTGCTGCTCCAAGCACCGGATAAGATAACTGCGAGTTATCTGCTTCTTAACCCTAACCCTGCTTTAACTAGGCATTGTAAAAGCGTATTTTCGCATTTAATCCGGAGATAGTATTAACCTTAATTTAACCGACTATTGTAAAAGCGGCCCTAAGTGGTCTAGGCATTACTTATCGCTAGGTACCCGATAAACGGCAAACCAAGGATTAAGTATCTGTTTCTAACCTAAAATTTCTAGTCGGTTTATTTATGTTGGTCTGACAGCTGTCAGGCTTCTAGACCATGTCCAAAGGAATGTCCATTTGAAGGTGACTGGACTCCAACAACTTCAATAAAAACCCTGCTGTGTCCGCCCCCGCTAGACATAATAAATAAATAAATAAATAAATACTTTATTCCTCTCTTAAATTAACAAAATTAATACATAAGAAAGAAAGAGCGTCACAGAGAAAATAGCTAAATATTATATAGTACCGGGTGTGGCACTTAAGACGCCTCGGACCATAGCTCCTTTACGATAAAAGCTATCGACAAAAATGTAAGAACAAAGTGGTGCATAGTTACCGTCGCTATGTTTCAAAAATATTTCTAATCATCAGTGGCGTGCCGTGCTCCAGTGGCGTACCAAACTTATGTTTTTTTAAATGGAATGCCCTATTTTTTATTGCAGATTTGGAAAGTGCTCGACGAGTACTTATTTTTTTATCTAACATGTTATACCCTTCACTTTAGCGGTTTCGCTGTTATAACCCCTTCTTTCAAAATTGCGCCCCATTTTTGAGATTTTTTTGTAGAGAAACTAATTGACGCCGGCGCCTAAATTTTGAATTGAGGTACAGGTTAAGACCTCGTATACCTTCACATAATTTTTTTTCGGGTAATTTATGGAAAAAAAATAATTTTTGATTGATCTTCGCATGTTGTAATTTTTTCCGAAAATTTTAAATGGCACCCCCCTAAAAAAATTACGGCGTTGTACAGCCAAAACTCTAAATTTTTCATTGGTGTAAAAAAAATTACACATTGCATAACAAAATTTCGGAGAAAAAAGGAATTTCATCGCAAATGTCGGGAAACGTTTTCCGTTCCCAAGTGTGCCATGAGAAAACAAATACACAAATACGGTCAACATAATAGTATGTACCTATTTATTCAACATGATATGAAAAATGCAGATAAAGAACATTTAACAACTTAAACTAAATGTTCGAAATGACGACCTTCCTGCTGGAGGCATAACCGCAACTTCGACTCACAGGCTCTAGACACTGCCCTAAGGACTTCTGGTGATATACCGCGGAAAGCCGCGCGGATTCTCTCCCTCATATCCTCGACAGTAGTTGGTACCGTCCTGTAAACCTCGTCTTTGATATGGCCCCAAAGGAAGAAGTCAAGGGGAGTGAGGTCTGGTGATCTTGGCGGCCACCTCACAGGACCCCCACGACCAATCCAGGAGTCCGGAAACGTTTCATCGAGAAATTCCCGAACGACACAGCTATTATGTGCAGGAGCTCCATCGTGCTGGAAAACTATCTGTCGAAGAGCGGCTAGAGGGACATTTTCCAAAAGATCATCCAAGCCGTCGCGAAGGAACCTCAAATAACTGTTGCCGTTCAGGTGCCTCTCGATGAAATAAGGACCCAAAAGGTGTTCTCCAAGTATGCCTCCCCAAACATTCAGCGACCATCTTTGCTGGTGGTTTATCATTCGCATGGCTTGTGGGTTTTCATCGGCGTAATAATGGTAGTTATGGCGATTGACATGCCCATTTCTATGGAACGTTGCTTCATCAGAAAATAATACGCGCATAAGAAATGATTCCTCCTGCTCAATTTTGTTGATAGCCCACATGCAGAAATCTTGTCTCGCATGAAAATCTTGAGGTTGCAATTCTTGGTGCAGTTGAATCTTAAATGGACGGAATTTGTACTTTTTAAGAACACGATGTACGGATCGCGTTGAAATATCGTAATTCCTACTAATATCACGGATACTGGTATGAGGATCTTCAATAACTGCCTCCAGAACCTGCAGTTCATTATTTTCGGTAATAACTGCCTTCTTTCTAACTCTCCTTGGCCGTTTCACACTTCCCGTAGTAGTAAATCTCTTCAACACTTTTTGAAACGCACGTTCATTTGGATGTGCCCTGTGCGGATATCTCGCAGCGTACACTCGTGATGCTAAGAAACAATTCTTGTTACATTCTCCAAGAATAAATATCATGTCAACCATTTCCTCTTGAGTTCGGAACATTTTTAGAACGTTTATCAAAAATGACTTATGGCTGCTACTGACGTCTAATAATTTACTTTGACAATTACCAATCTTTTGTTTTCTCATGGCACACTTGGGAACGGAAAACGTTTCCCGACATTTGCGATGAAATTCCTTTTTTCTCCGAAATTTTGTTATGCAATGTGTAATTTTTTTTACACCAATGAAAAATTTAGAGTTTTGGCTGTACAACGCCGTAATTTTTTTAGGGGGGTGCCATTTGAAATTTTCGAAAAAAATGACAACATGCGAAGATCAATCAAAAATTATTTTTTTTCCATAAATTACCCGAAAAAAAATTATGTGAAGGTATACGAGGTCTTAACCTGTACCTCAATTCAAAATTTAGGCGCCGGCGTCAATTAGTTTCTCTACAAAAAAATCTCAAAAATGGGGCGCAATTTTGAAAGAAGGGGTTATAACAGCGAAACCGCTAAAGTGAAGGGTATAACATGTTAGATAACAAAATAAGTACTCGTCGAGCACTTTCCAAATCTGCAATAAAAAATAGGGCATTCCATTTAAAAAAAAACATAAGTTTGGTACGCCACTGGAGTACGGCACGCCACTGATGATTAGAAATATTTTTGAAACATAGCGACGGTAACTATGCACCACTTTGTTCTTAGATTTTTGTCGATAGCTTTTATCGTAAAGGAGCTATGGTCCGAGGCGTCTTAAGTGCCACACCCGGTATAGACTAAACAAAATAATCTTCTACACTATATAGTTCTTTTTCGCAGAGCAACTTAAACAGATTTAATTTGAATCGTTTGAAATTATGTTCAGATTTTAAATAATCAGGCAGATTATTATATAATACGATACAATTATAACCTAAACATTTCTCAGAAGCTGTTAACCTGTGCTTGGGTATGTTATAGTTACCTTTGTATCGCGTTGAATAAACGTGATTTATTTCGTGTGCTTCAAATAACTGCTTATTTTTATATAAGAAAGTTAAGCATTCATAAATGAATAATGCGTGGATAGTGAGTAGATTATTTTTTTTAAATATACCTCTACACGACGTATTATAATTTAATCCATAAATTATCCTAATTATCCTTTTTACTTTCTCCGTTACGAAGTACGAGAAAGTATTGTGATCGTGATTTTTTTTTCAAAAATTTTTTTTACGGAAATATCCGTTTTGGGGTCCCTAGATGCCATTTCAACAATTTCTGGAAAAAAAAAATTTGTGTCTGTGTGTGTGTGTGTGTGTGTTGTGTGTGTCTGTCTGTGTGTGTGTGTGTGTGTGTCTGTCTGTGTGCGCTGTGTTTCAAAAACTGATACAGCAATTGATATGAAACTTTAAACATACGTCTTATTTGATAATCCGAAGAACTGAAAAGCTTTTGATAAAATTTCGTACACCGGAAGTGGGCGTTTACCTTAACTGTTTTTTGTTTTTTGCCAATATTTTCTTAAATATGAAAAATATCACAAAAACATTTAAACAAACATCAAAGACAACAAAGAAATGAATATCTTTTGCTTGAAAATATTTTTCATAAAATCATTACTATTCGAGAAAAAAATTTATTAATTTTTTTAAATTTTTGGTTTATAATTATGAAACGATAATAGTTATAGCAAATTTATGTTAATAATAATTGTAGAGAATGCCAAAATGAACAACTTCTAAAGAATAAGTTTTTTTCGAAATCTAGTTAGTTTTTGAGTAAACCGAGTTTTTGAATTTGAAGTATAATTTTTCCATATTTCATGATTTTGACGTTTTAAACGTCAGTTTCATCCGAGTTTACGCAACGCTCGATGTACATTTAAAATATGATTTTAATTGAAAACAATCCCATGAAAACGTAAATATAAAGTCGGAAAAAGTAACATGATGGCCACATCACCATTTTTTGTATTATAAATACATGGGAGGAGTATTTACTATGTCCCCATAACAGAATACTAAATCTCACATTGGCCAGAAAAACATTATGGTACACTATTATTAGTGATTGAAAACTTAAAATATTGTGTAGTTTCCGAATGGAGTAGCATATTCCACTTATTTTTTTGCATAAAATATTGATATGCTCATGCCACTTGAGAAACTCATCAACCTCAACTCCTAGCAATTTGACTGATTTATTAATAATAAACTGACAGTTATTAATTGTCAGGTATTCAGGAGTAGGGGTGTTTTTATTCATCCTAAAGATAATACATTGGGTTTTGTCTGTATTTAATAACAAATTGTTATTATTAAACCATTCTTGCAACTTGCTTAGATATATGTTATATTCTAAATTTAATTTCACATAACTTTCTGCACTAATTAAAACTGAAGTATCATCTGCATATGTAATAATTTTGTAATAAAATGTTTTACCAGTCTACATATTTTTGTTTTATTTTTGAACTTCAAACTCACTTTAACGGACAATTAATACATCCCTGTGAAATTTAAAAATTCATAACTTCTTCAATAATTAACGCATTTGAACTAAATAACAAAATTATTAAAGCTAAACAAGTAAGAAGTGTACTGGTATTTATAAAAACATATATCACCAGTTAAAATATTTTTTTTCGAATTTTTCAAATTCATGATCGCTTTAACGTGCAATGATTGCTTCAAAAATTCATAACTTTTTTATAATTAACGGATTTGATCTAAATAACAAAATTATTAAATCTAAAGAATGTAAGAAGTGTATTGTTACTAATAAGAACATGTATCGCCAGTTGAATTTTTTTTTTTAATTTTTGAAATTCATGATCGCTTTAACGAGCAATTATTGCTTCAAAAATTCATAACTTTTTTAATAATCAACGGATTTCAACTAAATAATCCAAATCAGATTACGTTGGTCTGTTACACGGGGCCATACCAATTCTGATGGATTTTTTTTCGTATTATTGTACATTTGAATCTATTTGATTCAGATTCAGATGAAGAAGATGACCGACGTACCCGAATTTGGGGTCAGAATAATTAATTCATATTTAAATGCAAAATAAAGTTGTTTTACTTCTCAATGTTTCTGAAAAACTCCTTCTCTAATACATGGGCGCGCACTTTCTGGCGCCATTAATTCAATTATTTTTCTTTTCAATGTCTACCTTTAATTTGATTATGTCCTAGCTAGAATTCTTCTTCGCTATTCTTCGCGATTGATGGTGACGCTAGTTTAAAATAATAATTCCATAAATAAATCAATCATTGAAAATATTAACACGAGTAATTAAACAAGTGACGTTATGTGACGTTGAATTTTTGAAGCAATAATTGCATGTTAAAGTGATCATGAATTTCCAAAATTCTGAAAAAAATATTTTAACTGGCGATACATGTTTTTATTAATAACAATACACTTTTTCCTTCTTTAGCTTTCATAATTTTGTTATTTAGTTCAAATCCCTTGATTATTAAAAAAGTTATGAATTCTTGAAGCAATAATTGCACGTTAAAGCGATCATGAATTTCAAAAATTAAAAAAAAAATATTTTAACTGGCGATCCATGTTTTTTATTAGAAACAATACACTTCTTACATTCTTTAGATTTAATAATTTTGTTATTTAGATCAAATCCGTTAATTATTAAAAAGTTATGAATTTTTGAAGCAATCATTGCACGCTAAAGCGATCATGAATTTGAAAAAATCGAAAAAAAATATTTTAACTGGTGATACATGTTTTTATAAATAATAGTACACTTCTTACATTGTTTGGCTTTAATAATTTTGTTATTTAGTTCAAATGCGTTAATTATTGAAGAAGTTATGAATTTTTAAATTTCACAGGGATGTATTAATTGTCCGTTAAAGTGAGTTTGAAGTTCAAAAATAAAACAAAAATATGTAGACTGGTAAAACATTTTATTAATAATACCAGTTAAATTCTTACATTCAGTTCAAATACACTAATTATCAAAAAAAAAAGAATTTTTGAAGTTAATGTGGACGTAACCCGACCAGGAATTTCAAAAATTGCAAAAAAATATTTAGACAAGTGATACATTTTCTTATTAACAACAGCCAACTTCTAGCACTCTTTCGCTTTAAAAATATTCTTATTTCGTTAAAATTCGTTAGTTAATAAAAAAGATATGAATTTTTGAAGTTCATGCGGACGCAACCCAACTATGATTTTCAAAAATTGCAAAAAAATATTTAGACAAGTGATACATTTTTTTATTAACAATAGCCAACTTCTCGCACTCTTTCGCTTTAAAATATTCTTATTTCGTTAAAATTCGTTAATTAATAAAAAAGATATGAATTTTTGAAGTTGGTGTGGACACAACACGACCAAGATTTTTAAATATTGCAAAAAAATATTAAGACAGGTGATGCATTTTTGTATTAAATTTTAAAATATTTAGACAAGTGATACATTTTTGGACAGAATCATGTTTCAGAATATAATTTAAGTAAATTTAGTAAGTTTTCAGTCGATGGCAATTGTTTTACTAATTTCTTTAAGCGACCAAAGTTTTTTTAATTTTACACTACGTTCGCGAGGGATTGTTTCATAATTTAAGGGTTGGGTGCTTACAAATTTTGACAGAATCATAGGTAGGAATACAATTTAGGTAAATTTAGTAAGTTTTAAGTCGATGGCAATTATTTTACTAATTTCTTTAAGCGACCAAAGTTTCATCAATTTTTCACTACGTTCGCGTTCGATTGTTTCACAATTTAGGGTGGGGTGCTTACAAATTTTAACAGAATCATGGATAGGAATACAATTAAAGTAAATTTAGTAAGTTTTGAGTCGATGGCAATTATTTTACTAATTTCTTTAAGCGACCAAAGTTTCATCAATTTTTCACTACGTTCGCGTTCGATTGTTTCATAATTTAGGGTGGGGTGCTTACAAATTTTAACAGAATCATGGATAGGAATACAATTTAAGTAAATTTAGTAAGTTTTGAGTCGATGGCATTTGTTTTACTAATTTCTTTAAGCGACCAAAATTTCTTCAATTTTTCACTACGTTCGCGTTCGATTGTTTCATAATTTAGGGTGGGGTGCTTACAAATTTTGACAGAATCATAGTTCGGAACACAATTTAAGTAAATTTAGTAAGTTTTAAGTCGATGGCAATTATTTTACTAATTTCTTTAAGCGACCAAAATTTCATCAATTTTTCACTACGTTCGCAAGGGATTGTTTCATAATTTAAGGGTTGGGTGCTTACAAATTTTGACAGAATCATGGGTAGTAATACAATTTAAGTAAATTTAGTAAGTTTTAAGTTGATGGCAATTGTTTTACTGATTTCTTTAAGCGACCAAAATTTCATCAATTTTTCACTAAGTTCGCGAGGGATTGTTTCATAATTTAAGGGTGGGGTGCTTACAATTTTTGACAGAATCATGGATAGGAATACAATTTAAGTAAATTTAGTAAGTTTTGAGTTGATGGCAATTGTTTTACTGATTTCTTTAAGCGACCAAAATTTCATCAATTTTTCACTACGTTCGCGAGGGATTGTTTCATAATTGAAGGGTTGGGTGCTTACAAATTTTGACAGAATCATGGGTAGTAATACAATTTAAGTAAATTTAGTAAGTTTTGAGTCGATGGCAATTGTTTTACTAATTTCTTTAAGCGACCAAAGTTTTTTTAATTTTACACTACATTCGCGAGGAATTGTTTCATAATTTAAGGGTGTGGTGCTTACAAATTTTGACAGAATCATCGTTCGGAATACAATTTAAGTAAATTTAGTAAGTTTTGAGTCGATGGCAATTATTTTACTAATTTCTTTAAGCGACCAAAGTTTCATCAATTTTTCACTACGTTCGCGAGAGATTGTTTCAATTTAAGGGTTGGGTGCTTACAAATTTTGACAGAATAATGGTTCGGATTACAATTTAAGTAAATTTAGTAAGTTTTAAGTCGATGGCAATTGTTTTACTAATTTCTTTAAGCGACCAAAGTTTCATCAATTTTTCACTACGTTCGCAAGGGATTGTTTCATAATTTAAGGGTTGGGTGCTTATAAATTTTGACAGAATCATGGTACGGATTACAATTTAAGTAAATTTGGTAAGTTTCGAGTTGATAGCAATTGTTTTACTGATTTCTTTAAGCGAACAAGTTTCTTCAATTTTTTACAACATTCGCGAGGGATTGTTTCATAATTTACGATGGGGTGCTTACAAATTTTGACCGTATCATGGTTCGGAATACAATTTAAGTAAATTTAGTAAGTTTTAAGTCGATGGAAATTGTTTTACTAATTTCTTTAAGCGACCAAAGTTTCATCAATTTTTCACTACGTTCGCGAGGGATTGTTTCATAATTTAAGGGTTGGGTGCTTACAAATTTTGACAGAATTATGGTTTGGAATACAAATTAAGTAAATTTAGTAAGTTTTGAATCGATGGCAATTGTTTGACTAATTTCTTTAAGCGACCAAAGTTTCATCAATTTTTCATTACGTTCGCGAGGGATTGTTTCATAATTTAAGGGTTGGGTGCTTACAAATTTTGACAGAATCATCGTTCGGAATACAATTTAAGTAAATTTAGTAAGTTTTGAGTCGATGGCAATTGTTTTACTAATTTCTTTAAGCGACCAAAGTTTCATCAATTTTTCTCTACGTTCGCGAGGGATTGTTTCATAATTTAAGGGTTGGGTGCTTATAAATTTTGACAGAATTATCGTTCGGAATACATTTTAAGTAAATTTAGTAAGTTTTGAGTCGATGGCAATTGTTTTACTAATTTCTTTAAGCGACCAAAGTTTCATCAATTTTTCTCTACGTTCGCGAGGGATTGTTTCATAATTTAAGGGTTGGGTGCTTATAAATTTTGACAGAATTATCGTTCGGAATACATTTTAAGTAAATTTAGTAAGTTTTGAGTCGATGGCATTTGTTTTACTAATTTCTTTAAGCGACCAAAGTTTCATCAATTTTTCTCTACGTTCGCGAGGGATTGTTTCATAATTTAAGGGTTGGGTGCTTATAAATTTTGACAGAATTATCGTTCGGAATACATTTTAAGTAAATTTAGTAAGTTTTGAGTCGATAGCATTTGTTTTACTAATTTCTTTAAGCGACCAAAGTTTCATCAATTTTTCACTACGTTCGCGAGGGATTGTTTCATAATTTAAGGGTTGGGTGCTTACAAATTTTGACAGAATCATCGTTCGGAATACAATTTAAGTAAATTTGGTAAGTTTTGAGTCGATGGCATTTGTTTTACTAATTTCTTTAAGCGACCAAAGTTTCATCAATTTTTCTCTACGTTCGCGAGGGATTGTTTCATAATTTAAGGGTTGGGTGCTTATAAATTTTGACAGAATTATCGTTCGGAATACAATTTAAGTCAATTTAGTAAGTTTTGAGTCGATGGCATTTGTTTTACTAATTTCTTTAAGCGACCAAAGTTTCATCAATTTTTCACTACGTTCGCGAGGGATTGTTTCATAATTTAAGGGTTGGGTGCTTACAAATTTTGACAGAATCATCGTTCGGAATACAATTTAAGTAAATTTGGTAAGTTTTGAGTCGATGGCATTTGTTTTACTAATTTCTTTAAGCGACCAAAGTTTCTTCAATTTTTCTCTACGTTCGCGAGGGATTGTTTCATAATTTAAGGGTTGGGTGCTTATAAATTTTGACAGAATTATCGTTCGGAATACATTTTAAGTAAATTTAGTAAGTTTTGAGTCGATGGCATTTGTTTTACTAATTTCTTTAAGCGACCAAAGTTTCATCAATTTTTCACTACGTTCGCGAGGGATTGTTTCATAATTTAAGGGTTGGGTGCTTACAAATTTTGACAGAATCATCGTTCGGAATACAATTTAAGTAAATTTGGTAAGTTTTGAGTCGATGGCATTTGTTTTACTAATTTCTTTAAGCGACCAAAGTTTCATCAATTTTTCTCTACGTTCGCGAGGGATTGTTTCATAATTTAAGGGTTGGGTGCTTATAAATTTTGACAGAATTATCGTTCGGAATACAATTTAAGTCAATTTAGTAAGTTTCGAGTCGATGGCAATTGTTTTACTAATTTCTTTAAGCGACCAAAGTTTCATCAATTTTTCACTACGTTCGCGAGGGATTGTTTCATAATTTAAGGGTTGGGTGCTTACAAATTTTGACAGAATCATCGTTCGGAATACAATGTAAGTAAATTTAGTAAGTTTCGAGTCGATGGCAATTGTTGGACTAATTTCTTTAAGCGACCAAAGTTTCATCAATTTTTCATTACGTTCGCGAGGGATTGTTTCATAATTTAAGGGTTGGGTGCTTACAAATTTTGACAGTATCATGGTTTGGAATATAATTTAAGTAAATTTAGTATTTTGAGTGGATGGCAATTATTTTACTAATTTCTTTAAGCGACCAAAGTTTCATCAATTTTTCACAACGTTCGCTAGGGATTGTTTCATAATTTAAGGGTTGGGTGCTTATAAATTTTGACAGAATTATCGTTCGGAATACATTTTAAGTAAATTTAGTAAGTTTTGAGTCGATGGCATTTGTTTTACTAATTTCTTTAAGCGACCAAAGTTTCATCAATTTTTCTCTACGTTCGCGAGGGATTGTTTCATAATTTAAGGGTTGGGTGCTTATAAATTTTGACAGAATTATCGTTCGGAATACATTTTAAGTAAATTTAGTAAGTTTTGAGTCGATAGCATTTGTTTTACTAATTTCTTTAAGCGACCAAAGTTTCATCAATTTTTCACTACGTTCGCGAGGGATTGTTTCATAATTTAAGGGTTGGGTGCTTACAAATTTTGACAGAATTATCGTTCGGAATACATTTTATGTAAATTTAGTAAGTTTTGAGTCGATGGCATTTGTTTTACTAATTTCTTTAAGCGACCAAAGTTTCATCAATTTTTCTCTACGTTCGCGAGGGATTGTTTCATAATTTAAGGGTTGGGTGCTTATAAATTTTGACAGAATTATCGTTCGGAATACAATTTAAGTCAATTTAGTAAGTTTTGAGTCGATGGCATTTGTTTTACTAATTTCTTTAAGCGACCAAAGTTTCATCAATTTTTCACTACGTTCGCGAGGGATTGTTTCATAATTTAAGGGTTGGGTGCTTATAAATTTTGACAGAATCATGGTACGGATTACAATTTAAGTAAATTTGGTAAGTTTCGAGTTGATAGCAATTGTTTTACTGATTTCTTTAAGCGAACAAGTTTCTTCAATTTTTTACAACATTCGCGAGGGATTGTTTCATAATTTACGATGGGGTGCTTACAAATTTTGACCGTATCATGGTTCGGAATACAATTTAAGTCAATTTAGTAAGTTTTGAGTCGATGGCATTTGTTTTACTAATTTCTTTAAGCGACCAAAGTTTCATCAATTTTTCACTACGTTCGCGAGGGATTGTTTCATAATTTAAGGGTTGGGTGCTTACAAATTTTGACAGAATTATGGTTTGGAATACAAATTAAGTAAATTTAGTAAGTTTTGAATCGATGGCAATTGTTTGACTAATTTCTTTAAGCGACCAAAGTTTCATCAATTTTTCATTACGTTCGCGAGGGATTGTTTCATAATTTAAGGGTTGGGTGCTTACAAATTTTGACAGTATCATGGTTTGGAATATAATTTAAGTAAATTTAGTATTTTGAGTGGATGGCAATTATTTTACTAATTTCTTTAAGCGACCAAAGTTTCATCAATTTTTCACAACGTTCGCTAGGGATTGTTTCATAATTTAAGGGTTGGGTGCTTATAAATTTTGACAGAATTATCGTTCGGAATACAATTTAAGTAAATTTAGTAAGTTTTGAGTCGATGGCAATTGTTTTACTAATTTCTTTAAGCGGCCAAAGTTTCATCAATTTTTCATTACGTTCGCGAGGGATTGTTTCATAATTTAAGGGTTGGCTGCTTACAAATTTTGACAGAATCATCGTTCGGAATACATTTTAAGTAAATTTAGTAAGTTTTGAGTCCATGACAATTGTTTCACTAATTTCTTTAAGCGACCAAAGTTTCATCAATTTTTCACTACGTTCGCGAGGGACTGTTTCATAATTTAAGGGTTGGGTGCTTACAAATTTTGACAGAATCATCGTTCGGAATACAATTTAAGTAAATTTAGTAAGTTTTGAGTCGATGGCAATTGTTTTACTAATTTCTTTAAGCGACCAAAGTTTCTTCAATTTTTCACTACGTTCGCGACGGATTGTTTCATAATTTAAGGGTTGGGTGCTTACAAATTTTGACAGAATCATGGTACGGAATACAATTTAAGTAAATTTAGTAAGTTTCGAGTCGCTGGCAATTGTTTTACTAATATCTTTAAGCGACCAAAGTTTCGTCAATTTTTCACTACGTTCGCGACGGATTGTTTCATAATTTAAGGGTGGGGTGCTTACAAATTTTGACAGGATCATGGTACGGAATACAATTTAAGTAAATTTAGTAAGTTTCGAGTCGATGGCAATTGTTTTACTAATATCTTTAAGCGACCAAAGTTTCATCAATTTTTCACTACGTTCGCGAGGGATTGTTTCATAATTTAGGGGTGGGGTGCTTACAAATTTTGACAGAATCATGGTACGGAATATAATTTAAGTAAATTTAGTAAGTTTCGAGTCGATGGCAATTGTTTTACTAATATCTTTAAGCGACCAAAGTTTCATCAATTTTTCACTACGTTCGCGAGGGATTGTTTCATAATTTAAGGGTGGGGTGCTTACAAATTTTGACAGAATCATCGTTCGGAATACAATTTAAGTAAATTTAGTAAGTTTTGAGTCGATGGCAATTATTTTACTAATTTCTTTAAGCGACCAAAGTTTCATCAATTTTTCACTACGTTCGCGAGAGATTGTTTCAATTTAAGGGTTGGGTGCTTACAAATTTTGACAGAATAATGGTTCGGATTACAATTTAAGTAAATTTAGTAAGTTTTAAGTCGATGGCAATTGTTTTACTAATTTCTTTAAGCGACCAAAGTTTCATCAATTTTTCACTACGTTCGCGAGGGATTGTTTCATAATTTAAGGGTTGGGTGCTTATAAATTTTGACAGAATCATGGTACGGATTACAATTTAAGTAAATTTGGTAAGTTTCGAGTTGATAGCAATTGTTTTACTGATTTCTTTAAGCGAACAAGTTTCTTCAATTTTTTACAACATTCGCGAGGGATTGTTTCATAATTTACGATGGGGTGCTTACAAATTTTGACCGTATCATGGTTCGGAATACAATTTAAGTAAATTTAGTAAGTTTTAAGTCGATGGAAATTGTTTTACTAATTTCTTTAAGCGACCAAAGTTTCATCAATTTTTCACTACGTTCGCGAGGGATTGTTTCATAATTTAAGGGTTGGGTGCTTACAAATTTTGACAGAATTATGGTTTGGAATACAAATTAAGTAAATTTAGTAAGTTTTGAATCGATGGCAATTGTTTGACCAATTTCTTTAAGCGACCAAAGTTTCATCAATTTTTCATTACGTTCGCGAGGGATTGTTTCATAATTTAAGGGTTGGGTGCTTACAAATTTTGACAGTATCATGGTTTGGAATATAATTTAAGTAAATTTAGTATTTTGAGTGGATGGCAATTATTTTACTAATTTCTTTAAGCGACCAAAGTTTCATCAATTTTTCACAACGTTCGCTAGGGATTGTTTCATAATTTAAGGGTTGGGTGCTTATAAATTTTGACAGAATTATCGTTCGGAATACAATTTAAGTAAATTTAGTAAGTTTTGAGTCGATGGCAATTGTTTTACTAATTTCTTTAAGCGGCCAAAGTTTCATCAATTTTTCATTACGTTCGCGAGGGATTGTTTCATAATTTAAGGGTTGGCTGCTTACAAATTTTGACAGAATCATCGTTCGGAATACATTTTAAGTAAATTTAGTAAGTTTTGAGTCCATGACAATTGTTTTACTAATTTCTTTAAGCGACCAAAGTTTCATCAATTTTTCACTACGTTCGCGAGGGATTGTTTCATAATTTAAGGGTTGGGTGCTTATAAATTTTGACAGAATTATCGTTCGGAATACATTTTAAGTAAATTTAGTAAGTTTTGAGTCGATGGCATTTGTTTTACTAATTTCTTTAAGCGACCAAAGTTTCATCAATTTTTCACTACGTTCGCGAGGGACTGTTTCATAATTTAAGGGTTGGGTGCTTACAAATTTTGACAGAATCATCGTTCGGAATACAATTTAAGTAAATTTAGTAAGTTTTGAGTCGATGGCAATTGTTTTACTAATTTCTTTAAGCGACCAAAGTTTCATCAATTTTTCTCTACGTTCGCGAGGGATTGTTTCATAATTTAAGGGTGGGGTGCTTACAAATTTTGACAGAATCATGGTACGGAATACAATTTAAGTAAATTTAGTAAGTTTCGAGTCGATGGCAATTGTTTTACTAATATCTTTAAGCGACCAAAGTTTCTTCAATTTTTCACTACGTTCGCGAGGGATTGTTTCATAATTTAAGGGTGGGGTGCTTACAAATTTTGACAGAATCATGGTACGGAATACAATTTAAGTAAATTTAGTAAGTTTCGAGTCGATGGCAATTATTTTACTAATTTCTTTAAGCGACCAAAGTTTCATCAATTTTTCACTACGTTCGCGAGGGATTGTTTCATAATTTAAGGGTTGGGTGCTTACAAATTTTGACAGAATCATGGTACGAAATACAATTTAAGTAAATTTAGTAAGTTTCGAGTCGATGGCAATTGTTGGACTAATTTCTTTAAGCGACCAAACTTTCATCAATTTTTCACTACGTTCGCGAGGGATTGTTTCATAATTTATGGGTGGGGTGCTTACAAATTTTGACAGAATCATGGTTTCGAATACAATTTAAGTAAATTTAGTAAGTTTCGAGTCAATGGCAATTGTTTTACTAATTTCTTTAAGCGATCAAAGTTTCATCAATTTTTCACTACGTTCGCGAGGGATTGTTTTATAATTTAAGGGTGGGGTGCTTACAAATTTTGACAGAATCATGGTACGGCATACAATTTAAGTAAATTTAGTAAGTTTCGAGTCGATGGCAATTATTTTACTAATTTCTTTAAGCGACCAAAGTTTCATCAATTTTTCACTACGTTCGCGAGGGATTGTTTTATAATTTAAGGGTTGGGTGATTACAAATTTTGACAGAATCATGGTTCGGAATACAAGTTAAGTAAATTTAGTAAGTTTTGAGTCGATGGCAATTGTTTTACTAATTTCTTTAAGCGACCAAAGTTTCATCAATTTTTCACTACGTTCGCGAGGGATTGTTTCATAATTTAAGGGTTGGGTGCTTACAAATTTTGACAGAATCATGGTACGAAATACAATTTAAGTAAATTTAGTAAGTTTCGAGTCGATGGCAATTGTTTTACTAATTTCTTTAAGCGACCAAAGTTTCATCAATTTTTGACTACGTTCGCGAGGGATTGTTTCATAATTTAATGGTGGGGTGCTTACTAATTTTGACAGAATCATGGTTTGGAATACAATTTAAGTAAATTTAGTAAGTTTTGAGTCGATGGCAATTGTTTGACTAATTTCTTTAAGCGACCAAAGTTTCATCAATTTTTCACTACGTTCGCGAGGGATTGTTTCATAATTTATGAGTGGGGTGCTTACAAATTTTGACAGAATCATCGTTCGGAATACAATTTAAGTAAATTTGGTAAGTTTCTAGTCGATGGCATTTGTTTTACTAATTTCTTTAAGCGACCAAAGTTTCATCAATTTTTCACTACGTTCGCGAGGGATTGTTTCATAATTTAAGGGTTGGGTGCTTACAAATTTTGACAGAATCATCGTTCGGAATACTATGTAAGTAAATTTGGTAAGTTTCGAGTCGATGGCAATTGTTTTACTAATTTCTTTAAGCGACCAAAGTTTCATCAATTTTTCACTACGTTCGCGAGGGATTGTTTCATAATTTAAGGGTTGGGTGCTTACAAATTTTGACAGAATCATCGTTCGGAATACAATGTAAGTAAATTTAGTAAGTTTCGAGTCGATGGCAATTGTTTTACTAATTTCTTTAAGCGACCAAAGTTTCATCAATTTTTCACTACGTTCGCGAGGGACTGTTTCATAATTTAAGGGTTGGCTGCTTACAAATTTTGACAGAATCATGGTACGGAATACAATTTAAGTAAATTTAGTAAGTTTTGAGTCGATGGCAATTGTTTTACTAATTTCTTTAAGCGACCAAAGTTTCATCAATTTTTCACTACGTTCGCGAGGGATTGTTTCATAATTTATGGGTGGGGTGCTTACAAATTTTGACAGAATCATCGTTCGGAATACTATGTAAGTAAATTTGGTAAGTTTTGAATCGATGGCAATTGTTTTACTAATTTCTTTAAGCGACCAAAGTTTCTGCAACTTTTCATTTCGTTCGCGTAGAATTATTTCATAATTTAGGCAAACGCTCGATGAATATTCAAATTATCAGTTAAATTGAAAATAAACCATGAAAGTCTGATTATAAGGGGGCAGAAAGATTGATGATCGATTGCCCAGACAGACTAACATATTTTTAAAATTCACGTTGATTTTGTATTTTTGTAAATGTGTGTTGTAGTGGTTACAGTTCATGAAATCATGAATCGTTGGAAATGGAACAACACGAAAACAAGGAGAAAACAATAACTAAATAATTTAATTTGAAGACAAAATGTAAGTTTTTTTACTGTGAACGTCAACACACTTTTTTGAAAAATATTTTTTCTATTTATTTTTATTTCCTTGGATAATACTTGATTGTCTGCGAAAAATTGTTTCAACTGCTCTCGTTCTCACCTGACCTTCGTGCCAGGCGACACTACAAATGTATTTTCTGAATAAAGATCTTGTATATATGATTATAAATAACAATTGTATCATCAAATCGGAGAAAGTAACACGTAGCATTGTTTATTTTTTTAACAAAATTTTAACAAATAGATGTATAGTATGATTAAAACCGATTTTAAATGTTTAGTAATGGTCGCGTTAATTTAATATTTTATTGTATCTCAGGAAATGCATCCACCTAATAGATGCCGAAGTAGTTTTTATGACCTTTTTATCGACAAGCAGCGTATGGATAGTAAGCTCATTATAGATTCACCATGCAACATATACAAAACAAGATCCACTTTGTATTACTAGTCAATATATATGCTGCTTAGAATCAAATGATTCCCGAAAATAGGGGAGATTCATGTTTATTGCTTCGAGTAGTTGAGTTGAATTTAGATTTCATACACAAGGAGATTCATAAAAAAACGTATTTTGTATATCCGACTACTTATAAATTCATTCCGATCTTAAATCAGAACACTCGAAGGAAACAAATAAAATGTTGGAGCAATATTACCGTTACACGCCAATTTTATTGTAAAAAATGACAAGTGCAAGTACAAGTGTATTAACTACCTGACTTACACTTAACCTGTAGCAAATGATGACCTGACCTGACGTAAATAGCTGCAGCATCCCTAACTTGACCTCTGTATACAATCTCATCTGACCCGTCCATTTTTATACAAACATGATCTAATTTTACACTTACAGCCCCCTAATATGCCGACCCCTCCGGAGGACCTGCCCAGCATCCTTTTAACCTATAACCTTTGGCTGCAGAACTTCATCACATTCGATCCAGTTTCGACCTTACGGTCATCCGGGTCCGGTTTTTAACACCCCAGCGCGGGGGAAAACTCGTGTTTACTTATTATTTCACATTCCCTGAGCCATTGAAGCGCGTTTATAAATTTATAGTTAATAATAAATAACAAGCTCGGGAGGTATTTGTACGTGCCGAAAAACAAAAGTTGATTAATGATGTCTGTCGTACGGAAGCGAACCGATGAAAAAGAATGTTGAAATTTAATAGCAGCTGGTGTTAACGGGTTATTCTACACCCGTGAAAATTATAATAAAAGATCAACCACCATGTGGGTTCTGGAGCGGAAGTGTCTTTTCATTAGACGTCCGCGCCATTCTTCCCGGGGATTTTTTTGTAGTCGCCGAAGACAGCGGCATAACGGTATAATTAAATTACATCCACAACATTTTTTTTTAATTTAATGGGTACGGGATGCGTATGTTATGGTGTTTTTGAGATTAATAGTCTTTATTAGGATTATGTTTATTCGTATTTATCTGGTTTGAATCTGCCAGGAGATGTTTCCGTCTTCTTGATAATACATTTACCTTTAAAATTAACTTTGAGTTTTGAAAATGTGTCAATTTCTGCGCGAGCTATAAATTTTTAAACGTGATTTTTTTAAATGGTCGAATATTTGAACAAAGAAAAAATGTTGTTACTTTCTCCGACTTGATGGAATCATTTATGTTTACGCTTTAATGGTTTATTTTCAATTTAAATCATATTTTAAATGTACATCGAACGTTTGTAGACTCGGATGAATCTGACGTTTAAAACGTCAAAATTATGAAAGATTATACATCAAATTAAAAAACTCGGTTTACTCAAAAACTAATGAGATTTCGAAAAAAACTTATTCTCTAGAAGTTGTTCATATTGGCATTTTCTACAATTATTATTAACATACATTTGCTGTAACTATTAGCGTTTCATAATTATAAACCAAAAATGAAGAAAAAAAAATATTTTCTTTTCTCGAATACCAATGATTTTATGAAAAATATTTTCAAACCAAAGATGTTCATTTCTTTGTTATCTTTAATATTTGCTTAAATATTTTTGTGATATTTTCATATTTATGAAAATATTGACAAAAAACAAAAAACAGTTAAGGTAAACGCCCACTTCCGGTGTACAAAATTTTACCAAAAGCTTTTCAGTTCTTCAGATTATCAAATAAGACGGATGTTCAAAGTTTCATATCAATTGCTCTATTAGTTTTTGAGATACAGCGCGCACAGACAGATACACATACAGACACACACACACAGACACATTTTTTTTTCCAGAAATTGTTGAAATGGCATCTAGGGATCCCTACACGGATATTTCCGTAAAATTTTTTTTTTTTTTAATCACGTTTACAATACTTTCTCGTACTTTCTCGTAACGAAGAAAGTAAAAATAATATCGATATTATTGAATTCTTCAAAAACTCTGATGCAAAAATAATACATGCACCTGTGAAATTAACTTTGATTTTTGAAAATGAGTCAATTTTTGCGTGAGATGAATTCTTGAAAATTAATTAATTTTCTGGTATTGAAGAATTGAATAAAAAAAAATTAAAGCAAAATTAAGGTCCTCAAATATTTTAATAAATCGACAGAACGACTGACAACTTTTAAATCAAACTTTGATTTTTAAAATGTGTTTATTTTTAGGTGTAATAAATAATAATAATAATTTTTTTAAATTATGAAGTTGAACAAAAAAAAATACTGATATGTTTGAATTCCTTAAAAATTTGCGGGAATTTTTGAAAATTAAATTTTTAGTAGTTGGACAAAGAAAATAAAAAAATAAATAGTGATATAATAAAATTCCACAAAATTTTTAAAATCTTTACAAAACATCTAGTTTTAAAACTAACTTAAATTTTTGAAAATTTGCCAATTTCTTCCAAGAAATAATGAATTTTTGAAAATTATATATACAAAATCTTTATTGACAAAGTGGTTACAAATTATCATAAATACATAAAAAAATAAATACATGGAGTTTTCATGTCAATTGGCTATCGACCGAAGGTCTTTCTGCCAGGTATTTAGTGATCAATGAGTAGGAATGAGCGAATGATGGGGAAATAGTGGGTGTTAATTATTTGGGTGAGATGATGAGATGAATTCATATAGAGTAGATGCAGGATGCTTAAATTTTCGGGCAAAATTTTGATTACGACGAATACAGAATTGAGAAAGGAAGTGGAAGTTTTGAAAATTATTATAGGTTTATTATTTAATTTATTCCATACGTTTTCACACATCTTAACATCTAATCGCCGACCGATATGCCCATTAAGCAATGTTTCTTTCGATTTATATTCAATTTATTATTTAATATATTCACTTTTATCATAAACTTTGGTTTTTAAAAATGTGTCAATTTCTGCGTTAGTTATAATTTTTTTTTAATGAATGTTATAAGTGGTCGAATATTTGAACAAGAAAAAACTAGAAAAAAATCATAGCGATATGATTGAATTCTTTAAAAACTCTAATGCAATCATAATAAATTTTGAAAATTAATATTTTAAGTTGTTGAATACTTGAACAGAAAAATCTAAAAAATGAATACTGATATAATAAAATTCCTCAAAATATCTTTAGAAAGCATTTACCTTAAAAATAACTTGAATTTTTAAAACTCTACCAATTTCTCAGTGAATTATGAATGTTTGAAAATTAATGTTTTAAGTTGTCGAATAATTGAACAAAGTCAGAAGAAAATAAATTCTTATATCATGGAATTGCTTATTTTTTATATACGTATTCACTTTAACATAAACTTTGATTTTTGAAAATGTGTCAATTTCTGCGCGAGTTATAAATTTTTTTAAATATTTTTTTTTAATATTCGACCAATTTAAACAAAGACAAACTATAAAAAAAAAACTCTTATAGATATGATTGAATTCTTTAAAAACTCGGATACAATCATAATAAATTTCCTTTAAAATTAACCTTGATTTTTAGAAAGTCCATTTTTGAGTGAGTAGTGAATTTTGGAAAATTAATATTTTCAGTTGCTAAAGAGTTCAACAAAAAAAATCGAAAGTAAAATTGAGTTTCTCAAATATTTTAATAAAACGACTGACTACCTTTAAAACCAACTTTGATTTTTGAAAATGTGTTGATTTTTGGTTGTTATAAATTTTTGAAAATTTTCGTTTTAAGTTGTCGAACAATCTGAGTTTTTTCCCGAAAGAATTATCAAATTTGGTTGAAAAGTCACTGAGTTTTGTATGAAAAAACTCAAAATGCACTTTTTTCAAACACCCATAACTTGGTGCCAAATCGTCGTATAAACTTCGTTCTTTGAGTCCTGCAAAGGGAATTGATCAAATTTTATTGCCTTTATGGTGGATAGAGTCAACAAAATTCTCCATAGACATTGTCAAAGTTGGACATGGTTTCCAGAAAAAACTTATTTTTCATAGCGGCGCTAGAGGAGGGCGGAAGGGGTTATGCTTAAGTTTGCATGCATGACTTTAAAGAAGACACTTCAAAGTTTTTCGCCCTCAAAGATTCATCAAAATCGATTGAAAATACGCCGAGTTATGGCGGTTTGAAAATGGTCGAAATTTCACGAAAAAAAAAATCGTAAATAAAATTGAGTACCTGAAATATTATAATACACCCACAGAACGACTACCTTTAAAACTAACTTTAATTTTTGAAAATATGTTCATTTTTGGATGTTATTAATTTTTGAAAATATGTTCATTTTTAGATGTTATTAATTTTTGAAAATTAACGTTTTAAGTTGCCGAACAAAAAGAATACTGATATGATAGAATTTCTCAAAAATTTTAGTAATTATATTCACGAAACATCGGCCTTAAATTTTTTTAAATGTGCCAATTTTTGCACCTGTTATGAATTTTTGAAAATTAATATCTAAAGTTGTTGCAGACTTAAACAAAAAAAAATCTAAAATATAAATACTGATATAATAGAATTCCTCAAAAATTTGAATATCTTTACAAAATATTTACTTTTAAAACTAACTTTAATTTTTGAAAGTCTGACAATTTCTTCGTGTGTTATGAATTTTTGAAAATTAATGTTTTAAGTTGTCGAATAATTGAACAAAGTCAGAAGAAAATATATTCTTAAATGATGGAATTGCTTAATTTTTCTTTTTTGATGAAAGAATTTATCGAAAATTTTAGTTTATTCACTAAATCTTTGCCTTTATAATTATCTTAGATTTTTGAAAATGTGTCAATTTTTGCGTGAGTTGTAAATTTAAAAATAATTTTTTTTCAAGTTTATCGAATATTTGAATCAAGAAAAAATAGAACAAATGATATTACTGATATGATTGAATTACCTTAAAAACCCTAATACAATCTTTAAAAGTAAATTTGAGTTTTGAAAATGCGTTTATTTTTGAGTTATGAATATTTGTAGATTCATATTTTAAGTTGGCGAATACTCGAAAAAAAATCGTAAATAAAATTAAATTCCTCAAATATTATAATACACCAACAAAACGACTACCTTTAAAATTAACTTTGATTTTTGAAAATGAGTTCATTTTTGGATGTTATGAAATTTTGAAAATTAACGTTTTAAATTGTTGAATAAAAAAATACTGATATGATAGAATTTCTCAAAATTTTAGTAATTACATTCATAAAACATCGGCCTTTACAGTCAACTTAGATTTTTAAAAATGTGCCAATTTTTGCGCCAGTTATGAAATTTTGAAAATTAATATTTAAAGTTGTGGCAGACTTGAACAAAAAAAATCTAAAATATAAATACTGATTTAATAGAATTCCTCAAAAATTTGAGTATCTTTACAAAATATTTACCTTTAAAACTAACTTTAATTTTTGAAAGTCTGACAATTTCTTCGTGAGTTATGAATTTTTAAGTTGTCGAATAATTGAACAGAGTCAGAAGAAAATAAATATGATGGAATTGCTCAATTTCTTTTTATATATTCACAAAATATTTACCTTTAATATAAACTTTGATTGTTGAAAATGTGTCAATTTTTGCGTGAGTTATAAATTTTTAAAAATTATTTTTTTGAATGCTCGAATTTTTGAACAAAGAAAAAAGTAGACAAAAAAATATCATCGATATGATTAAATTCTTTAAAACCTTTGATGCAAATATAATACATTTACCGTTAAAATTAACTTTGATTTTTGAAAATAAGTCGATTTTTGCGTGAGTTATGAGTTTTTGAAAATTAATATTTTCAGTTGTTAAAGAGTTGAACAAAAAAATCGAAGCAAAATTAAGTTCCTCAAATATTTATATAAATCGACTGAACGACTTACTACATCTAAAACCAACTTTAATTTTTGAAAATGTGTTCAATTTTGGGTGTTATGAATTTTTGAAAATTATCGTTTTAAGTTGTAAGTAAAATGTGTCAATTTTTGCGTGAGTTGTAAATTTTTTTAAATGTTTTTTTTTAAGTTAATCGAATATTTAAATGATGAAAAAATAGATAATAAATAATATTATTGATATAATTTAATACCTTAAAAACTCTAATCCAATCTTTAAAAGTAACTTTGAGTTTTAAAAATGCGTTTATTTTTGAGTTATGAATATTTGTAGAATAATATTTTAAATAATTAAACACAGTTATATTCCTTACTTCACTCGTTTATTTATAAAATTTATAAGGAGTTAAATAAGGAATATAACTGTGTTTAATTATTTAATTACGCAACTTCACATAACTCACAAATACATAATAATTAATATTTTAAGTTGTCGAACACTCGCAAAAATTCGTAAATAAAATTGAGTTTCTCAAATATTATAATACACCCATAGAACGACTACCTTTAGAATTAACTTTGATTTTTGAAAATATGTTCATTTTTGGATGTTATTAATTTTTGAAAATTAATGTTTTAAGTTGTCGAACAAAAAGAATACTGATATGATAGAATTTCTCAAAAATTTTACTAATTATATTCACGAAACATAGGCCTTCATAATCAACTTAAATTTTTGAAAATGTGCTAATTTTTGCGCCAGTTATGAATTTTTGAAAATTAATATTTAAAGTTGAAGACTTTAACAAGAAAAAATCTAAAATATAAATACCGATGCAATAAAATTCCTCAAAAAATTGAATATCTTTACAAAACATTTACTTTTAAAACTAACTTTCATTTTTGATAGTCTGGCAATATCTTTTAAAAATACATGTTTTAAGTTGCCGGATAATTGAAGTCAAAAGAAAATAAATTCTTATATGATGGAATTGCTTCAAATTTATTTTATATATTCACAAGATTTAACCTTTAACATAAACGTTTATTTTTGAAAATCTGTCAATTTTTGCGTGAGTTATACATTTTTAAAAATTATTTTTTTTAAATGGTCGAATATTTGAACAACGCAAAAATAGACAAAAAAAATATTATCGATATGATTGAATTCTTTAAAGACTCTGATGCAAACATAATATATTTACCTTAAAAATTAACTTTGAGTTTTGAAAATAAGTCAATTTTTGCGTGAGTTATGAATCTTTGAAAATTAATATTTTCAGTTGTCAAAGAGTTGAACAAAAAAAAATCGAAAGCAAAATGAGTTCCTCAAAGATTTTAATAAATTAACAGAACGATTGACTAATAATAATAATAATAATAATATATGTAACGGGATTCACCCTGTACATTTAAGTATTAATTAGAATATAAAATATAAAACAAAATATAAAATATAAAAATACAAAAGTTTAAAATTCCAATTTAAAATTGCGACAACTTTGAGATGACAAACAAACAAACTACCTTCAAACCTAACTCTGATTTTTGACAATGTGTTCATTTTTGGGTGTTATGAATTTTTGAAAATTATCGTTTTAAGTAAAAAAAAAATAGTGATGTTGCCATCATGTTACTTCCTTAGATTTAATAGAATCATATTTATAGTAACACTTTCATGGTTTATTTTCAATTTAAATCAAATTTTAAATGTACATCGACCTTTTTGTAGAATTGGATTAAACTGACGTATTTAAAACGAATTATGAAAGATGGAAAAATTATACTTCAAATCCCAATAGTCAGTTTACTCAAAAACCAAGGAGATTTAAAAAAAACTTGTTCTTTATAAGTTGTTCATTTACATTTGCTGTAACTATTATCGTTTCATAATTATAAACCAAAAATGAAAAAAAATTATACATTTTTTTCTCGAATAAAAATCATTTTATGAACAATATTTGCAAAAGATGTTCATTATTTTGTTGCCTTCAATACTTGTTAAAATGTTTTTGTGATATTTTTCATTTTTAAAAAAATGGTGATGTGGCCATCATGTTAATTTCTCCGATGGGATCATTATTTATATTTACACTTTCATGGTTTATTTTCAATTGAAATCATATTTTAAATGTACATCGAGCGATGTGTAAACTCGGATGAAACTGACGTTTAAAACGTCAAAATTATGAAATATGGAAAAATTATACAATTTAAAAAACTCAGTTTACTCAAAAACTAAAGTGATTTCGAAAAAAACTCATTCTTTATAAGTTGTTCATTTTAGTATTCTCTACAATTATTATTAATATAAATTAAATTAAAACTATTATCGTTTTATAATTATAAACCAAAAATTTAAAAAAATAAATATTTTTTTTTCGAATAAAAATGATTTTATGAAAAATGTTTTTAAGCAATAGATGTTCATTTCTTTGTTGTCTTCAATACTTGTTAAAAATTTTTTGTAATATTTTTCATATTTAAAAAAATATTGGAAGAAAACAAAAAACAGTTAAGGTAAACACCCACTTCTGGTGTACGATATTTTAGCAAAAGCTTTTTAGTTCTTCGAATTATCAAATAAGACTTATATTCGAAGTTTTGTATCAATTGCTCAATTAGTTTTTGAGATACAGCGCGCACAGACAGACACACACACACACACACACACACACACACACACACACACACAGACACATAGACACAGACACATAGATACAGCCACATAGCACAGATACTTAGAGACAGACACATAGACACAGACACATAGATACAGCCACATAGCACAGATACATAGACACAGATACAAAAAAAAATTCCAGAAATTGTTGAAATGGCATCTAGAGACCCTAAAACGGATATTTCCGTAAAAAAAAATTTGAAAAAATTTTCACGATCACATACTTTCTCGTACTTCGTAACGGCGAAAGTAAAAATACTGATATGATATATTTTCTCAAAAATGTTAGTAAGTATATTTGCAAAACATCTGCCTATAGAATCAACTTACATTTTTGAAAATGTGCCAATTTTTACGCGAATTATAAATTTTTGAAAATTAATGCTTTAAGTTGTTGAACACTTTAACAAAACAAAAGTAGAAAAGAAAATAAGTACTGATATGGTAAGAATTCCTCGAATATTTTAGCATATTCACAGAACATCCACCTTTAAAACTAACTTTATTTTCGAAAATGTGTTAATTTTTCCGTGAGCTCTGAATTTTTTTGAATTAATTAATGCTGCGTTTTTCAGAACAGATGTTCTAAATATCGACACACATATTCTTTGACTATTCACGCCAACTTTGGACAACATTTGCGGGGTTACAGTTTTCAAAAATGTGTCTTATGCGTATTTTCATATCCTGTAGTATTGTCAGAGGTGTTGTAGATGATTCCTTTTATGCATCCTCATAAAAAGTCCGGGTATCCGGGAGGCCAATTTTGAAATCAATTTCTTCCAATCCACCTGTTTAAAAAAGTTGGAATTTAAAAATGGTCAAACCATGCGATGATAATAATAATAATAATAATAATAGGCCTTTGTTTTCATCACCTGTACATATAAATAAAACAATATTCACAAATTAATTAATGAGGCGGAGCTCCATCCAATTAAAGCAACATGTTTGTTCTGATGTTTACAAACACTTCTAATAATACGGGAAGTAATTTTAGTTTTCCAATCATTATAGTGTTTCGAATAAGGAATGAAAATGATTGTGAAAACCCTATACGCTGATTAAGTGAATATTGAAATTGTCTATTAAGAGCGTTTAGAAATCTTCATAACTGAAAAATGATCGAGAGTGTGTTATCAAGATAATAGGTTTGCAGGTGGTGTGACGCAGACGTGAAAGTAAGTTGGAAATAAATAACCTATTTAAAAACATATATCGCCGAGCCGGGAACGGCAAGTTTGCGAAAGTTTTATCGTCGTATTGGTTCAGCATATAAATCAGAGAGTGAGCAAGGTCCACTGACATAACAAATGTACGTAACTTGAGTAAAGTTCGCCGCTCTGGACTCTGTGTAGTAAATGGAAGGGTGACTGGGGGATAGGGTTCCGCCACCCCCCCGGCACCCCCAACCCCGTGTTTCCTTATTGGCTGGCGCTGCAAAACTTCTGGACATAAAAGTCGTATGGACTATTTTTCGTTATTTTCTTCTAACGAAATGGGATTTTACTCATATAACCCACCCCTGCTTTTATCTATATGTCTAGGATAATGTAAAACAAGATAAAATGGCCCTTTTCTAAACTTTTATGGTTAATTTATGATCGCAATACGGACACCTCAGTCACGAAAATATCTGCGATTCGAAGTAATACACAACTTTCGATGTGCACTTTACTTTTATAGTTAAAAGATAATGTACTAAGGGGTTCATTGTGAAATTTAAAGAGATTTAATTCAGCTTAAATGTTCCGTATTAATATTAATACACTTGATTATTTAAATATTTACGAAGTGTTAGTTTTGGAATAAAATCGATTTGTGTACCGCCCGTACCTGTAACGTTAACGGCGTTGTCTGTTCTATATAGGATATCGGCATCGTAGCGCCGTCGTTGTGGGAGTTCCGCTCCTTGTTAGTCCCTTCTTTCGAGTTTGATCTGGTCTCGTGGGTAAGAGAAGAGAGTTGGACGCTCGGGTCAAAGACGACCGTAATGAGTTTCCGATTCCACTGGGAACTACCCTTATACCCTATGCCCGTGTCCATATTGTGACTTATGTTCTCTACTTTCAACTACCCACGACACGTCACCATGTAATTCGATAAAAAGGACTCCCCCGAAGGAGACTCGTTTCCTTTCAATTATAATAAAATAAAATTGAACGTTAAACCAGTTTTAAATATATATATTTGCGTATAGTAAATTGAAAATAGATGGCAACTTTATTTCTCATAAAAGATGATGTATTTATATTTCTTATCTAGGATTATCTTCAAACGAATGTCACGATGTGCATTCAGGCAGATTTTTTTAAAATTATCCGCGATAAGTTTGGTTTACTTATTATAAAGTTTATAACGAAAGAATCATCAATGAACGATATAGGAAAAACAGGCCACGTTCAAAATCCATATAATGTACTACATGGTTCATTTGTCATCCAAAAGAAATGCCACAGTACCGACCTTTTTTTAATCCACCGTCTATGGTAAGAATTGGCTTAGTAGATCTCCATAAGTAAAAGAAAAGGCCTAGGCGATAACTCCCTAATTTTTATTCAATTTAGTGTAGTGGAAAATATAAGTCGAGGCATTTAAAACATTGTCTCAAGTGCATAATAGTTATTTATGCAACAAGTGAGTAAAGTTGCTTTACTCTCGAGTTTCATACAAAATTTTTTCTACGTCCGTAACTTTAAATAAATTTATAAATTTGATAAAACCTTAATCAATTTTTATAAGTAATTATACTTGTTTTAAATAAAGAAAATAATAATAATCATCAAGTTTTCTTGATCGGAAACGAATGTTTGATATTTATCGGCGGAACTCGCGGCGTGTTGTGAAGCGTTCATGACACACTCTGCGCAAACAATTTTTTAGTTGCGTTAAAAAATGAACCGCTACGGCACTTTTTTTCACGCAAGAGAGTGAAAAAATGAACCGTTATGGCACTTTTTTTCATGCTACTTGAAGGGTTCAGGAATCACATATTTTATGAACGCAGATTAATGAAAAAAACTGTACATTTTATAACGGACGTAGAAAAAAATAAGTAAAGGCTTTACTAGGAATTTGTTAGTATGTACTAGTAATTCTACAGGGTGTTGACTTGGCGGACGCAACATAGGAAATCGCATGTTAATTTTGAAGTGTTCAAATTTTGGCTCCCCTTTTAATTTTAGAGACAAAATGTATTTTACTTTTTTGTAGAGTGAAACATTCTGAATTTATTAATGTTTACACTTAACACTTTTCGTTTAACTTATTTCTAAGTTGAAATAATTAAGAAAATGTAATGTGATTTTATAAAAATAATGACATGCCATGGAATTGAAATTATTTTACTATTTTAAAATATAGTGAAAAAATGTTTGCAGATTTAAACCAAATCTTAAATCATAAGCAATTTTGAGTAAATTTGCAATGTTTCAAGTTTTTAGCAATCCTTTTTCTATATTTTTTAGCGCTCGAGAAATTCGCAATTTTTGATTTATAATAACTTTAGATCTCTTGTGATTATTTAGAAATCTAGTAAAGGAAAGTTTGCAGATTTTATTTTAATCTCAAAGCAGAGGTAATTTTGATTAAATTTGTAAAGTTTCAAGTTTCTAGTAATTGTTTTTGTATATTTCTTAACGCTCGGGAAATTCGCAATTTTTTATTCATAATAACTTTAGTTCTCTTGCGATTATATGAAAATCTGGTGAAGGATGTTTGCAGATTTTATAAAAATCATAAATCAGAGGTAATTTTGAGAAAATTTGTAAAGTTTCAAGTTTCTAGCAATTGTTTTTGTATTTTTCTTAACGCTCGGGAAATTCGCAATTTTTTATTTATAACTTTAGTTCTCTTGTGATTATTTAAAAATCTGGTGAAAGAATTTTTGCAGATTTCATCAAAATCTTAAAGCAGAGGTAATTTTAAGAAAATTTGCAAAGTTTCAAGTTTCTAGCAATTGTTTTTGGATATTTTTTTAACGCTCGGGAAATTCGCAATTTTTTATTTATAATAACTTTAGATCTCTTGTGATTATTTAGAAATCTAGTGAAGGAATGTTTGCAGATTTTATCTAAATCACAAAGCAGAAGTAACTTTGAGTAAATTTACAGTTTCAAGTTTCCAGCAATTGTTTTTGTATTTTTCTTAACGCTCGGGAAATTCGCAATTTTTTATTCATAATAACTTGAGTTCTCCTGCGATTATATGAAAATCTGGTAAAGGAATGTTTGCAGATTTTATCTAAATCTTAAAGGAGAAGTAATTTTGAGAAAATTTGCAAAGTTTCAAGTTTCTAGTAATTGTTTTTGTATTTTTCTTAACGCTGGGGAAATTCGCGATTTTTTATTCATAATAACTTTAGTTTTCTTGTGATTATATGAAAATCTGGTGAAGGATGTTTGCAGATTTTATCTAAATCTTAAAGCAGAGGTAATTTTGAGTAAATTTGCAAAGTTTCAAGTTTCTAGCAATTGTTTTTGTGTTTTTTTAACGCTCGGGAAATTCGCAATTTTTGCTTCATAATAACTTTAGATCTCCTGTGATTATAAGAAAATCTGGTGAAGGAATGTTTTCAGATTTTATCTAAATCTTAAAGCAGAGGTAATTTTGAGTAAATTTTAAAAGTTTCAAGTTTCTAGTAATTGTTTTTGTATTTTTTTAACGCTCGGGAAATTCGCAATTTTTTTATTCAAAACTTTAGTTCTATTGTGATTTTATGAAAATCTGGTGAAGGATGTTTGCAGATTTTATCTAAATCTTAAATCAGAGGTAATTTTGAGAAAATTTGCAAAGTTTTAAGTTTGCAATGGTTTTTGTATATTTTTTTAACGCTCGGGAAATTCGAGATTTTTTATTCATAATAACTTTAGTTCTCTTGTGATTATATGAAAATCTAGTGAAGGAATGTTTGCAAATTTTATCTAAATCATAAAGCAGAGGTAATTTTGAGTAAATTTGCAAAGTTTCAAGTTTCTTGTAATTGTTTTTCTATGTTTCTTAACGCTCGGGAAATTCGCATTTTTTTATTCATAACAACTTTAGTTCTCTTGTAATTATATGAACATCTGGTGAAGGAATGTTTGCAGATTTTATCTAAATCTTAAAGCAGAGGTAATTTTGAGAAAATTTACAAAGTTTCAAGTTTCTATCAATTGTTTTTGTATATTTTTTAACGCTCAGGAAATTCGTATTTTTTTAATTTACAATAACTTGAGTTCTCTTGCGATTATATGAAAATCTGGTAAAGGAATGTTTGCAGATTTTATCTAAATCTTAAAGCAGAAGTAATTTTGAGTGAATTTCCAAAGTTTCAAGTTTCTACCAATTGTTTTTGTATTTTTCTTAACGCTCGGAAAATTCGCAATTTTTTATTCATAATAACTTTAGTTCTCTTGTGATTATATGAAAATTTAGTGAAGGAATGTTTGCAGATTTTATCTAAATCTTAAAGCAGAGGTAAGTTTGAGTAAATTTGCAAAGTTTCAAGTTTCTAGAAATTGTTTTTGTGTTTTTCTTAACGCTCGGGAAATTCGCAATTTTTTATTCATAATAACTTTAGTTCTCTTGTGATTATATGAAAATTTAGTGAAGGAATGTTTGCAGATTTTATCTAAATCTTAAAGCAGAGGTAAGTTTGAGTAAATTTGCAAAGTTTCAAGTTTCTAGCAATTGTTTTTGTATTTTTCTTAACGCTCGGAAAATTCGCAATTTTTTATTCTTTATAACTTTAGTTCTCTTGTGATTATATGAAAATTTGGTGAAGGAATGTTTGCAGATTTTATCTAAATCTTAAAGCAGAGGTAAGTTTGAGTAAATTTGCAAAGTTTCAAGTTTCTACCAATTGTTTTTGTATTTTTCTTAACGCTCGGAAAATTCGCAATTTTTTATTCTTAATAACTTTAGTTCTCTTGTGATTATATGAAAATTTAGTGAAGGAATGTTTGCAGATTTTATCTTAATCTTAAAGCAGAGGTAATTTGGAGTAAATTTGCAAAGTTTCAAGTTTCTAGCAATTGTTTTTGTATTTTTCTTAACGCTCGGAAAATTCGCGATTTTTTATTCATAATAACTTTAGTTCTCTTGTGATTATATGAAAATCTAGTGAAGGAATGTTTGCAGATTTTATCTAAATCTTAAAGCAGAGGTAATTTTGAGTAAATTTGGAAAATTTCAAGTTTCTAGCAATTGTTTTTGTATTTTTCTTAACGCTCGGAAAATTCGCGATTTTTTATTCATAATAACTTTAGTTCTCTTGTGATTATATGAAAATCTAGTGAAGGAATGTTTGCAGATTTTATCTAAATCTTAAAGCAGAGGTAAGTTTGAGTAAATTTGCAAAGTTTCAAGTTTCTACCAATTGTTTTTGTATTTTTCTTAACGCTGGGGAAATTCGCGATTTTTTATTCATAATAACTTTAGTTCTCTTGTGATTATATGAAAATTTAGTGAAGGAATGTTTGCAGATTTTATCTAAATCTTAAAGCAGAGGTAAGTTTGAGTAAATTTGCAAAGTTTCAAGTTTCTAGCAATTGTTTTTGTATTTTTCTTAACGTTTGGAAAATTCGCAATTTTTTATTCATAATAACTTTAGTTCTCTTGTGATTATATGAAAATTTAGTGAAGGAATGTTTGCAGATTTTATCTAAATCTTAAAGCAGAGGTAAGTTTGAGTAAATTTGCAAAGTTTCAAGTTTCTAGCAATTGTTTTTGTATTTTTCTTAACGTTTGGAAAATTCGCAATTTTTTATTCTTAATAACTTTAGTTCTCTTGTGATTATATGAAAATTTAGTGAAGGAATGTTTGCAGATTTTATCTAAATCTTAAAGCAGAGATAAGTTTGAGTAAATTTGCAAAGTTTCAAGTTTCTAGCAATTGTTTTTGTATTTTTCTTAACGCTCGGAAAATTCGCAATTTTTTATTCTTAATAACTTTAGTTCTCTTGTGATTATATGAAAATTTGGTGAAGGAATGTTTGCAGATTTTATCTAAATCTTAAAGCAGAGGTAAGTTTGAGTAAATTTGCAAAGTTTCAAGTTTCTAGCAATTGTTTTTGTATTTTTCTTAACGCTCGGAAAATTCGCAATTTTTTATTCATAATAACTTTAGTTCTCTTGTGATTATATGAAAATTTAGTGAAGGAATGTTTGCAGATTTTATCTAAATCTTAAAGCAGAGGTAATTTTGAGTAAATTTGGAAAATTTCAAGTTTCTAGCAATTGTTTTTGTATTTTTCTTAACGCTCGGGAAATTCGCAATTTTTTATTCTTAATAACTTTAGTTCTCTTGTGATTATATGAAAATTTAGTGAAGGAATGTTTGCAGATTTTATCTTAATCTTAAAGCAGAGGTAATTTGGAGTAAATTTGCAAAGTTTCAAGTTTCTAGCAATTGTTTTTGTATTTTTCTTAACGCTCGGAAAATTCGCGATTTTTTATTCATAATAACTTTAGTTCTCTTGTGATTATATGAAAATCTAGTGAAGGAATGTTTGCAGATTTTATCTAAATCTTAAAGCAGAGGTAATTTTGAGTAAATTTGGAAAATTTCAAGTTTCTAGCAATTGTTTTTGTATTTTTCTTAACGCTCGGAAAATTCGCGATTTTTTATTCATAATAACTTTAGTTCTCTTGTGATTATATGAAAATCTAGTGAAGGAATGTTTGCAGATTTTATCTAAGTCTTAAAGCAGAGGTAATTTTGAGTAAATTTGGAAAATTTCAAGTTTCTAGCAATTGTTTTTGTATTTTTCTTAACGCTCGGAAAATTCGCGATTTTTTATTCATAATAACTTTAGTTCTCTTGTGATTATATGAAAATCTAGTGAAGGAATGTTTGCAGATTTTATCTAAATCTTAAAGCAGAGGTAATTTTGAGAAAATTTGCAAAGTTTCAAATTTCTAGCAATTGTTTTTGTATTTTTCTTAACGCTCGGAAAATTCGCAATTTTTTATTCATAATAACTTTAGTTCTCTTCACTAAATGATTTTCACTAAATGAAAATTTAGTGAAGGAATGTTTACAGATTTTATCTTAATCTTAAAGCAGAGGTAATTTTGAGTAAATTTGCAAAGTTTCAAGTTTCTAGCAATTGTTTTTGTATTTTTCTTAACGCTCGGGAAATTCGCAATTTTTTATTCTTAATAACTTTAGTTCTCTTGTGATTATATAAAAATTTAGTGAAGGAATGTTTGCAGATTTTATCTAAATCTTAAAGCAGAGGTAAGTTTGAGTAAATTTGCAAAGTTTCAAGTTTCTAGCAATTGTGTTTGTATTTTTCTTAACGTTTGGAAAATTCGCAATTTTTTATTCATAGTAACTTTAGTTCTCTTGTGATTATATGAAAATTTAGTGAAGGAATGTTTGCAGATTTTATCTAAATCTTAAAGCAGAGGTAATTTTGAGTAAATTTGCAAAGTTTCAAGTTTCTAGCAATTGTTTTTGTATTTTTCTTAACGCTCGGGAAATTCGCAATTTTTTATTCTTAATAACTTTAGTTCTCTTGTGATTATATAAAAATTTAGTGAAGGAATGTTTGCAGATTTTATCTAAATCTTAAAGCAGAGGTAAGTTTGAGTAAATTTGCAAAGTTTCAAGTTTCTAGCAATTGTGTTTGTATTTTTCTTAACGTTTGGAAAATTCGCAATTTTTTATTCATAATAACTTTAGTTCTCTTGTGATTATATGAAAATTTAGTGAAGGAATGTTTGCAGATTTTATCTAAATCTTAAAGCAGAGGTAAGTTTGAGTAAATTTGCAAAGTTTCAAGTTTCTAGCAATTGTTTTTGTATTTTTCTTAACGCTCGGGAAATTCGCAATTTTTTATTCTTAATAACTTTAGTTCTCTTGTGATTATATAAAAATTTAGTGAAGGAATGTTTGCAGATTTTATCTAAATCTTAAAGCAGAGGTAAGTTTGAGTAAATTTGCAAAGTTTCAAGTTTCTAGCAATTGTTTTTGTATTTTTCTTAACGCTCGGAAAATTCGCAATTTTTGATTCATAATAACTTTAGTTCTCTTGTGATTATATAAATCTGGTGAAGGAATGTTTGCAGATTTTATCTAGATCTTAAAGCAGAGGTAATTTTGAGAAAATTTGCAAAGTTTGAAATTTGTATCAATTGTTTTTATATTTTTCTTAGCGCTCGGAAAATTCGCAATTTTTGATTCATAACAACTTTAGTTCTCTTGTGATTATATGAAAATCTGGCCAAGGAATGTTTGCAGATTTTATCTAAATTTTAAAGAAGAAATAATTTTGAGAAAATTTGCAAAGTTTCAAGTTTCTAGCAATTGTTTTTGTATTTTTCTTAACGCTCGGGAAATTCTTAATTTTTTATTAATAATAACTTTAGTTCTCTTGTGATTATATGTAAATCTGAAGGAATGTTTGCAGATTTTATCTGAATCTCAATTCAGAAGTAATTTTAAGTAAATTTGCAAAGTTTTAAGTTTCAAGTAATTGTTTTTGTATTTTATTTTTAACGCTCGGGAAATTCGCAATTTTTTATTCATAAAAACTTTGTGATTATATAAAAATCTGGCGAAGGAATGTTTGCAGATTTTATCTAACAATCAGATAGTTAAGTCGTAAAAAGTTCTTGCAAGATTAGATTTGAAGTTAGACTTTTTTTATGTAATGAGAAAATTATTGAAAAATATAATCAATCAATTGACCACCAATGGCTTTCCAAATTACCGAAATTTGTTTACATTTCAATGAACTAAATGTTAAACTGAAAGACAGTTATTGTCACGTTTGATTTAATCAAAGCATTCGAAGCAAAATTCAATTTTCAATTGTGGAGTTATTTCCACCTACAGATATGTTCCAAAAATTAAAACGTTCAGTCGTTAATAATTACTTTATCAGCAATTTAACTGCCTAATCCGTAAAAGTGATACATTACCGCCTACCAAAAGTCACTTACATCTTACATTATAACGAGCGTACAAGAAAAATCGACGAAGAAGTTGGCGTTGGAAATCTCGAGTCATGTCTGCACTAAGATCACACGCGTCACACGCGTGAAATGCTGATTGCGGTTAAACGATGTTATAATTAAGGGTTATTAACATCTGACATGTCAACATGACAATAAGTATTTTACGCGTGCGCGTGTGATCTTACTTATGAATTTAGATTTCCAGCGCCAACTTCGTCGTCGATTTTTGTTGTACGCTCGTTATATTAAACCGTGAAAATAGTTATTTAAGCAACAAGGAACGTAAGGACGTATTAACGTTTGAGGTAGGCGAATACGAGCCGAGGCGAAGCCGAGGCTCGTCGCCTGCCGAAAATGTTAATTGTCATTACGTTCCGTGTTGCTTATTAAATTTTTTCCGCTACCGGAAATATAATACTTAAAAAAGATCAGAAAATATTCTAAAATACGGCTTGTTACATTTGGGATTCAAATGTTTATAATCATCTATGCGTCCTATGGCAACCCAGCAACCGAGAAAACAATGTCGAATTTTGTTTGTTTGTGTCAATCCAGTGACAGTTTTTGCGGGCATGGGTGCAAACGAAGCTGCGAATATTGCGTGTTAGAACCTGTTACCGACAAAATCGAAAAAGGTATGTGCCCTGTTACGACTCTTTTAAGCAGTGGTTATTTAAAATGGATGCCGATGCTATAGGTATAGACGAAAATGTTTTACTCGCCTATATGTTGGAGCATTACGTTTCTGTTTATTATTTTCCTAGGTCCGTAAGTAAAAATTAAGTTCCGTCGTCAAGGACAACAAACACCACGAATGTTATCAGCCACTTACGGTACCTGTAACCATAGATGCAATGCGTATTTACGTTGTCGGTAGCGGAAAAACATTATTTAGTTACCTGTCAAAAAAATAAATAATTCGAAGCTGCAAATATCCACGGTTACTTGATTTAAATCGGATTTTAAGATATTTATCGTTAACCTTCAATATTTCGGTAACAAATTAATTTGAGATATGTTCATATGAACCTTCTGCCTCATTTTGTATACGTAAAATAAAATAGGGCCGTTGAACTCTAATAAAACAGTCTGCTCTAACTTTAACATAAAAGAAAAAATAAGTATGTAAATTAGGTAATGAACACTTTTTAAAATGTTATAAGTATATTTTTAAGAGTTTATTTGTATAAGTACAATTTATTAAATAAATCTATATTAAAAGGATAAAATAATATTGCACTGCCGTAAGTTATTATAGTGGTTGTCAAAGCGAATATCCGCCGTGTCTGTATGTATGTGTGTGTGTGTGTAGAGTATAAGATATGGATATGATGATATTTGGGAAATGGCTTGTCCATGTAGAAAAGTAACGTCCGGTATTCCGAACACATGTCGACTAGGGATAGGGATAGAGGGATAGGAATCGATGGCTGGACCGGGTAATGGCCAACCATCGTTCCGTGCCAGGAATGACAACAGAGGAGCAGGATGCTACTAATGTCCCGACATTTTATACTCTTCTCTTCCCTATTCTCTATTCTCTATGCCTTGTCTCCTTGTCTCCTCAAGGATAATATCATCCCAGTAGTCACACACTTCTAATATTCAGCTTACGTAAGAACGTTGCGTCTCTCTAACTCCAAATTATTTCCGACAACTACATTATCCGGAGGAATCACATCGAATTATACTTCATTTTCCTCGCGATTAAAGCATGAAACGCAAAAGAGTTACAATTACACATTTTATATTGGAATTTATACATACAGACAACAATTTCGCCGCTCAGTTTATGTCCTGTCACCATAAATTTTATTTATCTCTTATACGAGGGGGTGTGGACTTTAGAACTATGTATATGCAGCTATTTAAATTTAAATGCGGACTTTTATATTTATGTTATGGTATTGAGTCCTCTGAGTTATTCGTGTTTAATATTAATGGAAGCTGACATCTTGTGCTCGCTAATTACATTTAGTTGATTAAAAACGAATTATTTTATTAATGCTTTATGCGTTTCGAATTCCTGAGATTCTCAACAGATGCATGCCTTCAGAAAATTATCTTGTGTCATTTTAAGCACCACTGACGTTTAAATAGAAGCGGATAGTGCACCAATAGCTGGCAGGTAAAGCTGTAAACATCAGTGATGAGTGCCGTCCTTCCCACGCTGCGTTAATTACCTCAGTTGACCTCTTAAAACAGCGGGACTATAATAAATATTAAATCGAACATTAAGATATACCTACATCCAATAGGTGAAATATGCACACAAAGAAAAATAATACACCTGAACGCCCACAATCCCTAATGCGTTATACTTACTGGCCGATTCGAAAAATTGCGTCTAAATCACGCTGTTTGCCTCATTCTGGTATGACAGCGATCTAATACCTTTCTGCTTGTTTGACTGAAATTCACTTCACAAAACGTTGATTTTTCAAAATAATTTTGATTTTTGAATGTGCAGCAATTTCAGTCAAGTTGCGAATTTTTTAAATTCTCTTTTTTTAATGTCGACTCTCGAGCGCAAACAATTAAATATCAAAATGAAACGCAGGGATAAAATTCTACAAAAATTCAGTTCACTTCACAAGACATCGATTTTTCAAAATAATTTTGGTTTTTGAATGTGCAGCAATTTTCAGTCGAGTTATGAATTTTTTTCAATGTCGAGCACTCGAGTGCAGAAAATTAAAAATTAATATGAAACGCAGGGATAAAATTCTACAAAAATTCGGTTCACTTCACAAAACGTCGGTCTTTCAAAATAATTTTAGTTTTTGAATGTGCAGCAATTTTACGTCGAGTTATGAATTTTTTAAAATGTATTATTTTCAAGGTCGAACACTCGAGTGCAAAAAATTAAAAATTAATATGAAACGCAGATATAAAATTCTAGAAAAATTCAGTTCACTTCACAAGACGTCGATCTTTGAAAATAATTTTGGTTTTTGAATGTGCAGCAATTTTACGTCGAGTTATGAATTTTTGAAAATGTATTATTTTCAATGTCGAACACTCGAGTGCAAAAAATTAAA
This sequence comes from Ocypus olens, assembly GCA_910593695.2. NCBI lineage: Eukaryota > Metazoa > Arthropoda > Insecta > Coleoptera > Staphylinidae > Ocypus > Ocypus olens. Next base: position 6,918,793 of record OU343054.1, on the reverse strand, counting down.
AATTAACATGAAACGCAGATATAAAATTCTAGAAAAATTCAGTTCACTTCACAAGACGTCGATCTTTGAAAATAATTTTGGTTTTTGAATGTGCAGCAATTTTACGTCGAGTTATGAATTTTTGAAAATGTATTATTTTCAATGTCGAACACTCGAGTGCAAAAAATTAAAAATTAATATGAAACGCAGCGATAAAATTCTGCAAAAATTCAGTTCACTTCACAAGACGTCGATCTTTCAAAATAATCTTGGTTTTTGAATGTGCAGCAATTTTCAGTCGAGTTATGAATTTTTGAAAATGTATTTTTTTCAATGTCGAACACTCGTGTACAAAAAATTAAAAATCAATATGAAACGCAGCGATAAAATCCTACAAAAATTCAGTTTACTTCACAAGACGTCGACCTTTCAAAATAATTTTGGTTTTTGCATGTGCAGCAATTTTGAGTCGAGTTATGATTTTTTTAAATTTATTTTTTTCAATAACGAACACTCGAGTGCAAAAAATTAAAAATTAATACGAAACGAAGGGATAAAATTCTATAAAAATTGAAATCATTTCACCAGACGTCGATCTTTTAAAATAATTTAAATATGCAGTGGTTTTTAGTCGAGTTACGAATTTTTGAAAATGTATTTTTTCAATGTCGAACGCTCGAGTGCAAAATATTAAAAATTAATATGAAACGCACGGCAAAAATTCTACAAAAATTTATTTCACTTCACTAGACGTCGATTTTTCGAAATAATTTTTGTTTTTGAAAGTACATCAATTTTCAGTCGAGTTATAAATTTTTGAAATTGTATTTTTTTCAATGATGCACATTCGAGGGCAAACAATTTTAAATTAATATGAAACGCAGGGATAAAATCCCACAAAAAATCAGTTCACTTCACAAGACGTTGATCTTTTAAAATAATTTTGGTTTTTGAATGTGCAGCAATTTTCAGTCGAGTTATGAATTTTTGAAAATGTATTTTTTTTAATGTCCAACGCTCGAGGGCAAAATATTAAATATTAATATGAAACATAGGGATAAAATTCTACAAAAATTCAGTTCACTTCACAAGACGTCGATCTTTCAAAATAATTTTAGTTTTTGAATGTGCAGAAATTTTCAGTTGAGTTATGAATTTTTGAAAACATTTTTTTTTCAATGTCGAACACTCGAGGACAAAAAATTATTAATTTGAAACACAGGTATAAAATCCTACAAAAATTCAGTTCACTTCACAAGATGTCAATTTTCCAAAATCATTTTGATTTTTGAATGTGCAGCAATTTTCAGTCGAGTTATGAATTTTTAAAAATGTTTTTTTTTTCAATGACGAACACTCGAGTGCAAAAAATTAAAAATTAATATGAAACGCTGGGATAAAATTCTACAAAAATTCAGTTCACTTCATAAAACGTAAGACGTCGATTTTTCGAAATAATTTTGGTTTTTATAAGTACATCAATTTTCAGTCCAACTATAAAACAAAAATTTGCTATAAAGCAAAAAAAAAAATAATAATACGAAACGCAGGGATAAAATCCTACACTTTACAAGACGTCGATTTTTAAAAATAATTTTGGTTTTTACATGTGAAGCGATTTTCACAGATTCAAAATAATAAAATATGACAAAAGTAAAAAGGTAAAAAACCTATAACAATGTTTTTCATAAAAGTGACACAAACTGCAAAAATCGCACTTTTTTAAATTTTTGTTTTTGGAACTAGAATAGCTGCCAAACGCATTGTTCGATTTTGATGGTTCTAGCGTCAAAAAATGAAAAAAATTATGCAATAAAATGCGATGAATAAATATTTTTGTGAAATTAACGCAAAACGTCAAAATTGCACCTTTTCAAAATATCAAGATTTAAAATTGCGATTTTTATTTTTTTTTAATTGCACACCTGTCAAATGCTTTGTCTGATTTTGATTATTCAAACATCAAAATATGTACAATTTAGTTTAATTTTAAAACTGATAACTGAAATTTTGTCCTGAAATTAACGCAAACTGCAAAAATCACACTTTTTTAAAGTTCGAAGATTTCAAAATCGTGATTTCGGTTTTTGTAACTACATAACTTCCAAACGCATTGTCCGACTTTGATGAATCTAACGTCGAAAATTGGAAAATTTAAAAACCGTTTAATAAATAGTTTCGTTAAATCAACGCAAAACATCAAAATTGCACCTTTTCAAAGTCCGAATATTCAAAATTGCGATTTTGATTTTTGAAATTATGCAATTGTGAAAAGCTTTGTCTGGTTTTGATGATAAATATTTTTGTGAAGTCAACGCAAAATCTCAAATGACACGTTTTCAAAATCTCAAGATTTAAAATTGTGATTTTGATTTTTTAAATTTTGAAACTGTGAATCGCTTCGTCAAATTTTGAATATTCAAACGTAAAAATGTGTACAATTTAGTGTCATTTTAAAACTGATTACAAACAAAAATTTTTGTTAACTGCCAAACTTGTTGTCCGGCTTGATGATTCTAACGTCAGAAATTAGAAAATTTTATGAAATTTAAAAACCAGTTAATAAATAGTTTCGTTAAATCAACGCAAAACGTCAAAATCGAAGGTTTTCAAAGTCCAAAGATTTAAAATTGGGATTTTGTTTTTTTTAATTTTGCAACTGTGAAACGCTTTGTCTGGTTTTGATGATAAATATTTTTGTGAAGTCAACGCAAAATCTCAAAATGGCACGTTTTCAAAATCTAGATTTAAAATTGCGATTTTGATTTTTTAAATTTTGCAACTGTGAAACGCTTCGTCTGATTTTTAATATCCAAACGTAAAAATGTGTACAATTTAGTGTAATTTTAAAACTGATTACAAAAATTTTTCGTGAAATTAACACAAACTGCAAAAATCATACTTTTTTAAAGTTCGAGGATTTCAAAATCATGATTTTGGTTTTTGCATAACTGCCAAACTTGTTGTCCGGCTTGATGATTCTAACGTTAAAAATTGGAAAATTTTGTGAAATTTAAAAATCGGTTAAAGAATAATTTCGTTAAATCAACGCAAAACGTCCAAATTGGGCGTTTTTAACGTCCCACGATTTAAAATTGAGATTTTGATTTTTTTTTAATTGCACAGCTGTCAAATGCTTTGTCTGATTTTGATTATTCAAACGTCAAAATGTATACAATTTAGTGTCATTTTAAAACTGATAACAAAATTGTTTCGTGAAATTAACGCAAACTGCAAAAATTGCACTTTTTTAAAGTTCGAAGATTTCAAAGTCATGATTTTAGTTTTTGTAACTACATAACTTCCAAACGCATTGTCCAACTTTGATGATTCTAACGTCAAAAATTGGAAAATTTTGTGAAATTTAAAAACCGATTAATGAATAGTTTTGTTAAATCAACGCAAAACGTCCGAATTGCACGTTTTCAACGTCGATTTTTAAATTATGCAACTGTGAAACGCTTTGAGTGGTTTTGATGATAAATATTAATTCTAACGTCAAAAATTGGAAAATTTTGTAAAATTTAAAAACCGGTTAATAAATAGTTTCGTTAAATCAACGCAAAACGTCAAAATTGCAGTTTTTCAAAGTCCCAAGATTTAAAATTGAGATTTTTATTTTTTTTTAATTGCACAGCTGTCAAATGCTTTGTCTGATTTTGATTATTCAAACGTCAAAATGTATACAATTTAGTGTAATTTTAAAACTGATAACAAAATTGTTTCGTGAAATTAACGCAAACTGCAAAAATTATATTTTTTTAAAGTTCGAAGATTTCAAAATCGTGATTTTGGTTTTTTAAACTACATAACTGCCAAAAAATTGGAAAATTTTGTGAAATTTAAAAACTGGTTAATGAATAGTTTCGTTAAATCAACGCAACCGTCCAAATTGCACGTTTTCAGCGTCCGAAGATTTAAAATTGCGATTTTGATTTTTTTTTTAATTATGCAACTGTGAAACGCTTTGTCTGTTTTTGATGATTCGAACTTCAACATGTGGAGAATTTAGTGAAGTTTTAAAATAAAGTACAGTCTGTTCGTTATACCGTGATAAATTTGTCGTAAACTCAGAAATGTGCCGTAGCAAAATAGACTCCACCTCCTTAGCAGTGATTGGGTGGAGGGGCAATTATTTGGTAATAAATGTAGTATCGCTTGAAGAGTGACGGACGCCACTGAGTTGATCGGTTAAATATTATAGCCCCTACGGGGAAGGGGTGACAGTAAAGGACCCTTCACAAATCAAATGGAAATTGGCTTTCGGTGAAATTGGCCAAATTTTGGATATGTTGTTCCTTTCGGTATCCAGATCAAACGTCTCCACGGGCACAAAGTTCGGAAATCTTCCCTGCGAAGAATACCCAGCTCCGAAGGTTAGAGACCGGTAATCCCCGATTTTCGCTGATTTTACTTCTCCCCTTGCATTTTCGGGATATTGCATATCACGGTATTGCAAACAGACTGTACTAAATGTTATTGTGCTTTCATTCCTTTCAAATTTCTTTGTTTTTGTCTTACTATCACTTAACCTAAACTACATTATTTTTGGAATTATCATCTAATTTTAAGCTGTTGAAAATTAAAGTGAGCGAATCAAGCGGAACTGACAAAGTGGGCGTTTGGTTCAAAAAGGTTGAGAAACACTGATCGAGGCCAACAAATATCATGTATTAGCTTGCTATCAACGTTTCAACTTCCATCGATCTGTGATATTCATAACTGTATGATTATTTCCACTTTCTAATATTCATTTTCATATGGCCAACAGTTTTTAAAGTCACATGCCGACTTATGCCATCAATAAAATTTCGTGGATTTACGATCTGGTTAAATATTCATATATTGGGGTCATATTTCGTTTTTAATCAATTTAACACTATTTGCATTAGTTGGTTACAAAATTTTATGTCTGTAATAGATTAACGGTATTATTTAAACTAATGGCGAATATTGTTTATGCCGGGGCCCTTATTTGCAATTTGGGTCCGAATATTCCGTGATTGTAATACGTGCTGGTTTTCCAAGTAGCCTTAGGTTGACAAGGGGTAAGTTAGCCAGTGGGGGTATTGAGAGGGTAGAGAAAGGGTCGGTGGGTCGGGGTTACACGTATTCCACATCTGCGGTATGCATTATTCATGTCCTGCTCGACCGCTGTCCTTCGTCCTTCGTCCTTCGTCCTTCGTCCTTCGTCCCACACTGGTCATCATCGATTACTGCAGCAGCCAATCAGTACGAGGACCGCTGTACCCTTTTATCGGTGATTGCGGTCGTCGGGATCCAGCCCGTTTCCTCCACCATATTTCCCTTAATTATCACAAAAAAGGGTCAATGGAGGTAAATTCAATTTATTATACAGGGTGACAAACAGAAAACTGTTTTGATTGAAAATACAATATTAATCCAGGTCTAAATTAATTTTAAAACAGAATTGATTAATGCATGAATTTATGGGGTGTATACGTTGTGTAAATTCATTAGCTATTTACAATAAAACTGGAATATTGTAGTAGCTGTCTGAAAATGGTAAAAATGGCTACAATATGTACATGTATGTATAATATTCAATTTGTTTCTTTTTCTATAATTGAACTAAATCAGTTAATTCTGGATTTTTACATGTAAATTTCTCAGTATCGCTCTACTTTCTTGAAATTTTGAATTATTTCAATAGATTATCAATTATTAATAGAAAATTGTCCCTTAGATTAAATATCAAGTTAAATTAAGTAATAATGTATTCTGAGTGTGAAAAGTGTTAGTCGCACGTTATTATTACGGCGCCCAGTGGTGCAAATGTGGAAAAAGTCATGTATTGAGAAATATGGAATATATGAAAAATGTTTCAGATAAACTTTACTTGCTATTTGGCTGTATTGGTAACCGCGGTGTTCCATATTAAATTTAAAGTTTCATATTTCGGAAATCGCTTGTGCAAATGGCACAAATAGGTAGTCTTTTTTAAAAATTTTAATGTCAGCTACGAGAATGTAATAAAAAATACCCGTTCCCGTACAAAAATTCAAAGTTAACCTTGGTAGTGGGTTTTAAGGTCATTCCAAGGTCAAACGAATATCAGCATCGTATGTCTCCCTTGATGTGATACAACTTTTGTCTGAAATGTTTCTTCATATAAAGGGTGGGCCAAATAGTGGTTTCTTTTTATGATACAGACTTGCTGTCAAGATTTCGAACAGGAAAGAGCTGTCACTGTCAAAATAACATATATTTCAAAAAGAAACCACTATTTGGCGAACCCGTTATTCCATATTTCTAAAGATATAGTTTTTTCTACATTTGCACCATAGAGCAGCGTGCGGCAAACATTTCTTAACGCACGTCGTTATGTAAACAACAACTTTCAACACATACAGTCAGAGAAAATACAAATGCGAAACTCGCTCGGCGAGGAAATGCTGCCGCATGTCAATGCTTAGTTCGGTCGAAACCCCCTGCTTAAAATACAATTATGAGGTAATAAAATTTACAAGCTTTACTTCTCGCCCCGGAAAATTTTATTTCGTTATATGATTTCTATCAGTTAATGCCATATCTGTGATTTTTCATCTTCCAATTTTTGGTTTTATCAACAATTATTGAACAGTAATTTTATATAAAATTGTTGGTAATATTTTAGTAGTAATTTTCTTTTCAGTTTCGTATAAATATGTTACCCCATTTTTGCCAAGATATGACCTTGAAACCCTCGAAAAATAAGATTTTATTTTTTAATCACTAAAAATTATTATAATAATCTGAAAAATTCACATATATTTTGTACCCAAATAAAAGTTTATTTAGGGTATTATTTTTTTTTAAGTTTAACCATTTTTTTTTCGCCCTTTCTAACCTTGAAAAAATTTACTTAATTTGGTATTTGGGATAAAAATATTTATGATTTTTTTCAGATTTTTATAGTGGTTAAAAACAAAAACCCATTTTTCGAGGGTTTCATAGTAATATCTTAACAAAAAATTGGGTTGTTTATACGAAACTGAAAAAAAAATTAATACTGAAATACTAATAATAATTTTACATAAAATGACTGTTGAATATACAAAAAATATTAGTTATTCGAATTTTTGTTGTTTTGTTGAAAAATTTGTCGCACCAAACGTTGAAAGATGAAAAAAGTCACATAGATGGTATTTATTGATAGCAATCATATGACACTTCTTCAAGACTTTTAAGCATTTTTTTCGTCCAATTTTTTTAGTACTCTTAAAACTCTTTGGCATTTTTTCAAGACAATTTTTTCTAGTACTCTTTTTGACATTTTTTTTTCAGTTCACTTTTTCAAGACTTTTTAGAATTTTTTCGAGACAATTTTTTTTTTTTACTCTTGAGACTCATTTTTTCCAAGATAATTTTTTTTTTCATTTTATTTAGGATAATTTTTTCCAGTACTCTTTTTGGAATTTTATACAGGACAATTTTTTCCAGTACTCTTTTTGGCATTTTTTTTTAGTTCACTTTTTCAAGACTTTTTAGCATTTTTTGGGGACAATTTTTTTTAGTACTCTTAAGACTCTGGCATTTTTTCCAAGACAATTTTTTCCAGTACTCTTTTTGGCATTTTCTTTGAACAAATTTTTTCAGGGCTCAATTGGCATTTTTTTCAGGACAATTTTTTCAGTACTCTTTTTCAAGACTACAATGGCATTTTTTTTTTCAAGACAATTTTCTTTAGTATTCTTTTCCAAAACTCTTTTTGGCATTTTTTTTCAAGACAATCTTTTTAGTACTCTTTGTCAAGACAAAATCGATACTTCTACAGCAGGCTTTCTATAGCATAACATAATTAATTAATTATATAATTACGTAACACCAAAAATAAGAGTCTCTTTTAACCAAGTTATTTTAAGTTGTTTCGTGAATACATGTCTGAATTTAACTTGATGTATTTTATACCTGACGTGTCCAATATTATAAAGGCAATATAATGATCTAATAAAATTGTATTTTATTCTATTCTGTTTTTAAGACTCTTTTAGGCAGTTTTTTTAGACAATTTTTTCCGGTACGCTTTTTGGCATTTATTTTCAGTACTCTTTCAAGACTACTTTTGGCACTTTTTTCAGGACAATTTTTTTCTTAGTACAATTTTTTTAGTACTCTTTTCGGTATTTTTTTTAGACAATTTTTCCAGTACTCTTTTTGGCTTTTTTTCTGGACAATTTTTTTTTAGTACTCTTTTTCAAGACTACTTTTGGCATTTTTTTCAGTACTTTTTTCCAAGACTCTTTTTGGCAGTTTTACTTTCTCCGTTACGAAGTTTGTGAAAGTATTGTGATCGTGAAAAAATTTTCAAAATTTTGCAAATCTGAGTTCCTCGTACGTCAATTAGTCGGATTAGAGATTTTGAATTTTTGATGAAATCGTGAAAAAAAAACATGACTAACCCCCTTGGAAATTTTGTCAAAAAATGCAACTTTCTTAAAAATCATCGTAGACTATTGAATTTAACTTTATTTTCATCAGAAAGACGAGAGAAATTGATTGCCGTTAAAAAATTTCAGTTAACTTCAATAGCAAAAAAATTAGTCAGTCACAGTGAACATTTTAGAAAATTTACGAAAATAATTGATTTTTCAGACTTTGATCGGCCGTAGCGGCCAAACGAAAACTCCAAATTGAACGCGGTTTGCAAATATGAGTTCCCCGTACGTCATTTAGTCGGATTAGTGATTTTGAATTTTTGATGAAATCGTGAAAAAAGACATGACTAACCCCCTTGGAAATTTTGTCAAAAAATGCAACTTTCTTAAAAATCATCGTAAACTATTGAATTTAACTTTATTTTCATCAGAAAGACGAGAGAAATTGATTGCCGTTAAAAAAATTCAGCTAACTTCAATAGCAAAAAAATTAGTCAGTCACCATGAGGATTTTGGAAAATTTAAGAAAATAATTGATTTTTCAGACTTTGATCGGCCGTAGCGGTCAAAGGAAAACTCCAAATTGAACGCGGTTTGCAAATCTGAGTTCCTCGTACGTCAATTAGTCGGATTAGAGATTTTGAATTTTTGATGAAATCGTGAAAAAAAAACATGACTAACCCCCTTGGAAATTTTGTCAAAAAATGCAACTTTCTTAAAAATCATCGTAGACTATTGAATTTAACTTTATTTTCATCAGAAAGACGAGAGAAATTGATTGCCGTTAAAAAATTTCAGCTAACTTCAATAGCAAAAAAATTAGTCAGTCACCATGAGGATTTTGGAAAATTTAAGAAAATAATTGATTTTTCAGACTTTGATCGGCCGTAGCGGTCAAAGGAAAACTCCAAATTGAACGCGGTTTGCAAATCTGAGTTCCTCGTACGTCAATTAGTCGGATTAGAGATTTTGAATTTTTGATGAATTCGTGAAAAAAAACATGACTAACCCCCTTGGAAATTTTGTCAAAAAATGCAACTTTCTTAAAAATCATCGTAGACTATTGAATTTAACTTTATTTTCATCAGAAAGACGAGAGAAATTGATTGCCGTTAAAAAATTTCAGCTAACTTCAATAGCAAAAAAATTAGTCAGTCACCATGAGGATTTTGGAAAATTTAAGAAAATAATTGATTTTTCAGACTTTGATCGGCCGTAGTGGCCAAACGAAAACTCCAAATTGAACGCGGTTTGCAAATCTGAGTTCCTCGTACGTCAATTAGTCGGATTAGAGATTTTGAATTTTTGATGAAATCGTGAAAAAAAACATGACTAACCCCCTTGGAAATTTTGTCAAAAAATGCAACTTTCTTAAAAATCATCGTAGACTATTGAATTTAACTTTATTTTCATCAGAAAGACGAGAGAAATTGATTGCCGTTAAAAAATTTCAGCTAACTTCAATAGCAAAAAAATTAGTCAGTCACCATGAGGATTTTGGAAAATTTAAGAAAATAATTGATTTTTCAGACTTTGATCGGCCGTAGTGGCCAAACGAAAATTCCAAATTGAACGCGGTTTGCAAATCTGAGTTCCTCGTACGTCAATTAGTCGGATTAGAGATTTTGAATTTTTGATGAAATCGTGAAAAAAAACATGACTAACCCCCTTGGAAATTTTGTCAAAAAATGCAACTTTCTTAAAAATCATCGTAGACTATTGAATTTAACTTTATTTTCATCAGTAAGACGAGAGAAATTGATTGCCGTTAAAAAATTTCAGCTAACTTCAATAGCAAAAAAAATAGTCAGTCACCATGAGGATTTTGGAAAATTTAAGAAAATAATTGATTTTTCAGACTTTGATCGGCCGTAGCGGTCAAAGGAAAACTCCAAATTGAACGCGGTTTGCAAATCTGAGTTCCTCGTACGTCAATTAGTCGGATTAGAGATTTTGAATTTTTGATGAATTCGTGAAAAAAAACATGACTAACCCCCTTGGAAATTTTGTCAAAAAATGCAACTTTCTTAAAAATCATCGTAGACTATTGAATTTAACTTTATTTTCATCAGAAAGACGAGAGAAATTGATTGCCGTTAAAAAATTTCAGCTAACTTCAATAGCAAAGAAATTAGTCAGTCACCATGAGGATTTTGGAAAATTTAAGAAAATAATTGATTTTTCAGACTTTGATCGGCCGTAGTGGCCAAACGAAAACTCCAAATTGAACGCGGTTTGCAAATCTGAGTTCCTCGTACGTCAATTAGTCGGATTAGAGATTTTGAATTTTTGATGAAATCGTGAAAAAAAACATGACTAACCCCCTTGGAAATTTTGTCAAAAATGCAACTTTCTTAAAAATCATCGTAGACTATTGAATTTAACTTTATTTTCATCAGTAAGACGAGAGAAATTGATTGCCGTTAAAAAATTTCAGCTAACTTCAATAGCAAAAAAAATAGTCAGTCACCATGAGGATTTTGGAAAATTTAAGAAAATAATTGATTTTTCAGACTTTGATCGGCCGTAGCGGTCAAAGGAAAACTCCAAATTGAACGCGGTTTGCAAATCTGAGTTCCTCGTACGTCAATTAGTCGGATTAGAGATTTTGAATTTTTGATGAATTCGAGAAAAAAAACATGACTAACCCCCTTGGAAATTTTGTCAAAAAATGCAACTTTCTTAAAAATCATCGTAGACTATTGAATTTAACTTTATTTTCATCAGAAAGACGAGAGAAATTGATTGCCGTTAAAAAATTTCAGCTAACTTCAATAGCAAAAAAATTAGTCAGTCACCATGAGGATTTTGGAAAATTTAAGAAAATAATTGATTTTTCAGACTTTGATCGGCCGTAGTGGCCAAACGAAAACTCCAAATTGAACGCGGTTTGCAAATCTGAGTTCCTCGTACGTCAATTAGTCGGATTAGAGATTTTGAATTTTTGATGAAATCGTGAAAAAAAACATGACTAACCCCCTTGGAAATTTTGTCAAAAAATGCAACTTTCTTAAAAAATCATCGTAGACTATTGAATTTAACTTTATTTTCATCAGAAAGACGAGAGAAATTGATTGCCGTTAAAAAATTTCAGCTAACTTCAATAGCAAAAAAATTAGTCAGTCACCATGAGGATTTTGGAAAATTTAAGAAAATAATTGATTTTTCAGACTTTGATCGGCCGTAGTGGCCAAACGAAAATTCCAAATTGAACGCGGTTTGCAAATCTGAGTTCCTCGTACGTCAATTAGTCGGATTAGAGATTTTGAATTTTTGATGAAATCGTGAAAAAAAACATGACTAACCCCCTTGGAAATTTTGTCAAAAAATGCAACTTTCTTAAAAATCATCGTAGACTATTGAATTTAACTTTATTTTCATCAGTAAGACGAGAGAAATTGATTGCCGTTAAAAAATTTCAGCTAACTTCAATAGCAAAAAAAATAGTCAGTCACCATGAGGATTTTGGAAAATTTAAGAAAATAATTGATTTTTCAGACTTTGATCGGCCGTAGCGGTCAAAGGAAAACTCCAAATTGAACGCGGTTTGCAAATCTGAGTTCCTCGTACGTCAATTAGTCGGATTAGAGATTTTGAATTTTTGATGAATTCGTGAAAAAAAACATGACTAACCCCCTTGGAAATTTTGTCAAAAAATGCAACTTTCTTAAAAATCATCGTAGACTATTGAATTTAACTTTATTTTCATCAGAAAGACGAGAGAAATTGATTGCCGTTAAAAAATTTCAGCTAACTTCAATAGCAAAAAAATTAGTCAGTCACCATGAGGATTTTGGAAAATTTAAGAAAATAATTGATTTTTCAGACTTTGATCGGCCGTAGTGGCCAAACGAAAACTCCAAATTGAACGCGGTTTGCAAATCTGAGTTCCTCGTACGTCAATTAGTCGGATTAGAGATTTTGAATTTTTGATGAAATCGTGAAAAAAAACATGACTAACCCCCTTGGAAATTTTGTCAAAAATGCAACTTTCTTAAAAATCATCGTAGACTATTGAATTTAACTTTATTTTCATCAGTAAGACGAGAGAAATTGATTGCCGTTAAAAAATTTCAGCTAACTTCAATAGCAAAAAAAATAGTCAGTCACCATGAGGATTTTGGAAAATTTAAGAAAATAATTGATTTTTCAGACTTTGATCGGCCGTAGCGGTCAAAGGAAAACTCCAAATTGAACGCGGTTTGCAAATCTGAGTTCCTCGTACGTCAATTAGTCGGATTAGAGATTTTGAATTTTTGATGAATTCGAGAAAAAAAACATGACTAACCCCCTTGGAAATTTTGTCAAAAAATGCAACTTTCTTAAAAATCATCGTAGACTATTGAATTTAACTTTATTTTCATCAGAAAGACGAGAGAAATTGATTGCCGTTAAAAAATTTCAGCTAACTTCAATAGCAAAGAAATTAGTCAGTCACCATGAGGATTTTGGAAAATTTAAGAAAATAATTGATTTTTCAGACTTTGATCGGCCGTAGTGGCCAAACGAAAACTCCAAATTGAACGCGGTTTGCAAATCTGAGTTCCTCGTACGTCAATTAGTCGGATTAGAGATTTTGAATTTTTGATGAAATCGTGAAAAAAAACATGACTAACCCCCTTGGAAATTTTGTCAAAAATGCAACTTTCTTAAAAATCATCGTAGACTATTGAATTTAACTTTATTTTCATCAGAAAGACGAGAGAAATTGATTGCCGTTAAAAAATTTCAGCTAACTTCAATAGCAAAAAAATTAGTCAGTCACCATGAGGATTTTGGAAAATTTAAGAAAATAATTGATTTTTCAGACTTTGATCGGCCGTAGTGGCCAAACGAAAATTCCAAATTGAACGCGGTTTGCAAATCTGAGTTCCTCGTACGTCAATTAGTCGGATTAGAGATTTTGAATTTTTGATGAATTCGTGAAAAAAAACATGACTAACCTGGAAATTTGGACTTTCTGATCTCACTGTAGAACTTTGACTATATAAACATGGACTACTATTCCCCCTCCATTTCCCATATGATCACTGCTCCAAAAGTTGTACGCGAGCTGGAGCCCGATATAAGTCCCGCTCCTGAGCGTAAAATGGAGGGTAATTTAAAAACCGGAAAGCCAAAAAAAAATTCTCTATGTATTCATCAGCAAAGTGGAGAAGAGAATGCAAATGCGTGCATATTTCGGCAACTCGGGTCCACTTTCCTGCCTGTTCAGCACAAGCAAAACATCAAATTTTAACGTAACCAGGCGTTGACCTTTCAACTCCCAATATACGCTTCGGGAACCACAACTGCTCCCTCTCCACACACTTATACCCCTTCGCCCCCCATACTTCCACTCCATACATTAAAATATACTTCACACACACACACACACATCCCACGCTTTACATGCCACTCTGAAATTGTTCCCCATCCATTCTCCCCATTTTCCCACGCAATACCCCTGGCCTTTCCCTGCGCCCTTCTTAAATGCTCCTCATATCCCCCTGTCCCTTTAAACATAAACCCTAAATACCTAAATCTTTTTACCCTCTCAATTACCTCTCCCTTCCACTCTAACTCTTTCACTGTCCCCTCTCTTCCCTTATTCCTGAATCTCAACCAGTTCGTCTTCCCCACATTCACCCGCAGTCCCCTCTTATCCATATACCTCTCCGCTCGCCTCAACATGTCTTTCATCTCTTCCCAATCTCTCGCCACCAACACCATATCATCCGCATACGCCAGCATCCACACCTTATTTTTTGATAGTTAATCACTACCCCTCCCGCCTGCCCTTTCCCCATCACCTCCTCCAGTTTACATAGATAAAGGGTGTTTTTTTTTAAGAGCTAGAGAGCTTTAAATAATAATACAAGGCAGAAATATTGTTGGAATTAATAATTATTCTGGTAGAAGATAATTTCATGGCATTTATTTTTTAAATATAATTTCCGGCATATGTCCGCCGCGGCTACGAGTTACATGGCCCATTCGATCAGTCCAATTTCTCACTACTTTTTCCAATAAATCTGGCCGTATGGCGTCAATGGTGGCTTGAATATTGGCTTCCAATGCTTCAAGAGTTGCTGTTTTTTTTTTTGGCATAAACCAATGACTTAACATAGCACCATAAAAAGTAATCAAGAGGCGTTAAGTCGCACGAACGAGGGGGGCAGTTAACAGGACCACTTCTGGAAATAAAGTTGTCACCAAATTGATTTTGCAATAAATTGATGGTTAAGTGCGCTGTATGGCAAGTTGCGCCGTCTTGTTGGAACCAAATGTTGTCGATGTTTAGCTGATTAATTTTTGGAAACAAAAAATCAGTTAATATGGCTCGATAGCGCTCACTCCTTCCTTATTGCGAAAGAAATAAGGACTGATGATGCCGCCAGCATATAAACCGCACCAAACAGTCAATTTTAATGGATGTAACAGTGTTTCGTTAATGGCATGAGGATTGCCTTCGCTTCATATGCGGGAATTTTGCTTATTGACGAAGCCATTCAACCAGAAATGAGCTTCATCACTAAACACAATTATTCGATAAAAATGCTCATCTTCGGCCAGTTTCAAATTAGCCCAATCAGCAAAAATGCGACGTAAACGATGGTCATTTGGCCTTAATTGTTGCACGAGCTGTATTTTATAGGCACGTAATCCAACATCCTTACGTAAAATTTTCCAAAGGCCAACAAGTTGAGAACGGCGACGAATCGACATTTCGGCGTCTTCTTCAACAATTGCGCTACAGCAGCAATATTCTCTTCGATACGCACATTTCTTTGTCTTACTGATGGTTTTGAATCGAGAAGAGTAAAATTAGTGCGAAAATGATCAATAATTGCACGAATTGCTTGCTCACTAGGCCGATTATGTCGACCGTAAAATGAAAAATGAACTTCGCGACCAGATTTATTTTTTTGAAAGTAAATTTCCACAATTTGGAAGCGTTGTTGTGGCGTTAAATGATTCATGATGAATTGCCTAACTTTACTGAACAGAAATCTCAACACATTTTGACATTCTTATTGAGTATAGATAGACAACTACCATCGAAACTTCTTATACAGCTAAAAAAACACCCTTTATAAGTTGAATAATATAGGACTTAACGGGCAACCCTGTCTCAATCCCACCCACGTCCTGAACTTCTCCGACACATCCACTCCCACTTTTGCCACCACCCAAGTTTCCTTATACAATCCTCTTATCCACTCTACCATACTCTCACTCACTCCTTTTCTCCTCACACATTCTAACAACCTCTCCCTCGACACTGAGTCGTAAGCCGCTTTTAAATCCAGAAACACCGCATACATGCTTCCCTTCACTTCTGTCACCCTCTCAACCATTCTTGCCAGGGTAACGATCTGCTCCGATATTAACCCCTTTTCCTCCACCTCTTCCTCCACCCGATTCTTCACAACCATCATGGCTATCTTGTACCCGATGCACATCACCGTGATTCCTCTATAGTTCCGCACATCCTTCTCGCCCCTTCCTTTGTGTACCGGGCACATCATACCCACTCTATATGCCGCCGGTATGCTCTTTCCTCCTCTACAAAGGATATATATCTCCCTGAACCACTTCTTTCCCCCTTCTCTTATCTCCTTCCACATCTCTGCCTTCAACCCATCCATTCCTGCTGCCTTTCCTCCTTTCACTCCCTCGAACGCTCTATCCACCTCCTCCTCCGTGAACTCTTCCGCCATATTTCTTTGCCTTCCTGATCCCACTTCCTCCGGGTATCCGCTAGTTTCTCTGCACTTCCTTGTCCATTCCTTCAGCGATACACCCATTCGCCTCCTTCTTTCACCTCTCCTCAGTACCTTCCACATTTCTGCCTCGTTCCTGCATTTCTTCAGCTCCTCACTTGCTCTTTCCACCGCCTGCATCTTCTTCCTCTCGCATATACCATCATTTTTTCTTTTTTGCTGTCGCTACCTTCCTCCCCTCCCCTCTACATCTTATACATTCTCCCACTGCCCTCCTCACTTCACTTTTTGCCTGTCTACATTCTTCATCAAACCACATACTCCCTCCTCGTTTCCCTTTCTTTACTTTTCTTCGGCAACCCACTATTACCTCATCCATCTCCTTCATAGATTTGATGTCTTCCCACTGGATCCTCCTCAGCCTCTTCCTCATTTCTTCTATTGCCTTCGCCCCACACTCTAGTTTCCCAATTTCCTGCTTCCCCTCCGTGTTTTCCCCTTTTCCATCCATACCTCTACTTTTAGAGGTAGATGATCGGAGACCATCACTTCCTCCATCTTTCTCTCTTGCTATAGAGATTAGTTTTTTCACTAAATCTTCGCCAAGAGTTTCATCTAGACGTTCAGTTTTACGGCCTGTATACATATTAAAATCGTACGTATATCCAGTAAAAGAATCTGATCTAAGCCACAACTTAATTACCCTCTTTACAGACTTTGAACATATATTGCTTCAAAGACGAACGCCCTTTGAACTTCGTCATTGATTCATCTGTACGTTGTATTTGTGGAACGTACCTTCTAAACATTGGACTACATTGTCAATATAATAAGTTTTGGAACATTCTGCTGATTTCGTTGGTGATGCAAATAACATGTTTGAAGGAATTATTTTGAATTTACCTCTGGATATTGCATTTTGTATGGATATATTCCCCAACCAAGGATGCGTGGATCAGAAGTCACTAATTTGTGGAACATGATTGTGACACAACCAGTTTACACCCAAGCACAACCTTTATCAGTTTCTTCCAAATGAACATTCCTCCTTGATAGTTTAAATTATTTCATTCATACATTGAGGAATGTATAAATATAAAGAATGTGGAAACATTTTTTGAAGCATTGATAGGCCGTCAAATTAGCTTGTATATCGGAGGCTAGTGTGTCTACTAGAAATTTTCATTTTATCGACATGTTCATCTGGTTTTAACCATAAATTAAAAGAACCGGAAGGACCTGCATTTTCTTCTGGAGCTTCATTTTCTTTTGCAACTTGGTCATCACTTTTGGGTTGGATAATTATTTCTGAATTCGTTGTCATTCTCGGATTGATCATTTGTTTTAGATTCTTCATCAAAAGGTTCATATTAATCATCACTGCTATCAAAAGGTTCATAAAAATGATCGCTGTCATCATCAAAGTCACAAAGTTTTGTTCTTATTTTAGTTTCATTTTAATTTCATTTTCAAGTATTTTAAGTTAATTTGCATTTAAATGTATAAAAAAATGGTGATGTGGCCATCATGTTACTTTCTCCGAATTGATGGTATCATAGCCATTTATATTTACGTTTTCATGGTTTATTGAAATCATATTTTAAATGTACATCGAGCGTTGCGTAAACTCGTTATCTCAAAAACTAATACAGCAATTTATATAAAACTTTCAACATACGTCTTATTTGATAATCTGAAGAGCTGAAAAGCTTTTGGTAAAATTTCGTACACCGGAAGTAGATGTTTACCTAAACTGTTTTTTTGTTTTTTGCCAATATTTTCTTAAATATGAAAAATATCACAAAAACATTTAAACAAACTTTGAAGACCACAAAGAAATGAACATCTTTTGCTTGAAAACATTTTTCATAAAATCATTGCTATTTGAGAAAAAAATGTATTAATTTTTTTTCAATTTTTGGTTTATAATTATGAAACGATAATAGTTACAGCAAATTTGTGTAAATAATAATTGTAGAGAATATCAAAATGAACAACTTCTAAAGAATAAGTTTTTTTTCGAAATCTCGTTAGCTTTTGAGTAAACCTAGTTTTTGAATTTGAAGTATAATTTTTCCATCTTTCATAATTTTGACGTTTTAAACGTCAGTTTCATCCGAGTTTACGCAATACTCGATGTACATTTAAAATATGATTTGATTACCATCAAGTCGGAGAAAGTAACATGTTGGCCACATCACCATTTTTATAGAAGAAATTGAGGAAGGAACTATTGCTGTATTTTTCTTATGATTTTAGTTGTTTGTTAACATATAATACAATTAAGATAATAATAAATTCATCTCTATATTCACGTAAGCAATAAATATGAAAAACAATTTTAAATTCAAATATCACTTTTAACCCGCCAATGGTGACCTACTGGTCTGTGAGACCGGGTGTGTCGAATAACTTTATTCTCCTTTATTGTTTTCTGTAGCAATTTCGAGTAGCTGCCGCATTGCAGAGCTTAAATTGATTAAATATCTTTGTTTTGTTGTCAAAGAGCATAAATTTAAAAAAAATGGCGATGTGGCCGTCATGTTACTTTCTCCGACTTGATGGTATTATAGCCATTTATATTTACGTGTTCATGGTTTATTTTCAATTGAAATCATATTTTAAATGTACATCCAGCGTGAAACATGAAACTGACGTTTAAAACGTCAAAATTATGAAAGACGGAAAAATTATACTTCAAATTCAAAAACTAAAGGGATTTCGAAAAAAACTTATTCTTTATAAGTTGTTCATTTTAGCATTCTCTACAATTATTATTAACATAAATTTGCTGTAACTATTATCGTTTTATAGTTATAAACCAAAAATTAAAAAAAAAAATTCTCGAATAAAAATGATTTTATGAAAAATGTTTTCAAGCAAAAGATGTTAATTTCTTTGTTGTCTTCAATGTTTATCTAAATGTTTTTGTGATATTTTTCATATTTAAACACCCACTTCCGGTGTACGAAATTTTACCAAAAGCTTTTCAGTTCTTCAGATTATTGAATAAGACGTATGTTCAAAGTTTCATATCAATTGCTCTATTAGTTTTTGAGATACAGCGCGCACAGACAGACACACACACAGAATTTTTTTTCCAGAAATTATTGAAATGGCTTCTAAACGGATATTTCCGTAAAAAAAAAATTTGAAAAAAAAATCACGATCACAATACTTTCTCGTACTTCGTAACGGAGAAAGTAAAAAGGTGTCCGTTTAATAAATAAATAAATCGCCTCTAGGGATCTCAAAATGTATGAAAAATTTTTCACGATCACAATCGTACTTCATAACGGAGAAAGTAAAAACATGAATGTTTTTATAGAAGAACTTTAGGAAGGAACTATTGTTGTATTTTTCTTATAATTTTACTTCTTTGTTAACATATAATACAATTAAGATAATAATATATTCATCTATAGATTGACGTAAGCAATAAATATGAAAAATAAGTTTAAATTCAAATATGACTTTTAACCCGCCAATGGTAACCTACTGGTCTGTGAGACCGGGTGTGTCGAATAACTTTATTTTCCGTTATTGTTTTTCGTTGCAATTTCCAGTAGCTGCCGCATTGCAGAGCTTAACTTGATTAAATATTTTTGTTTTATTGTCAAAGAGCATAAATTTAAAAAAAAAAACATGAACTATTAGTAACACGTTTCGAAAAATCTTCAGTTGAAAACCCCGGTGCGTGAGACCGGCGTCACCATTACATTTGCGTCACCAATGGCGGGTTAAATAGAGATAGACATTAGATGCGTCAGCAATCGCATTTAATGTTATATTATATTAAATGACCAAACCATTATTAAAAATTCCCCATTATAGCATATGTTTCATCAATATTTTAGTTCCATTTCTCATATCACTTTACACACACACACACTAGGAGTAAGTATTTATTGTAACCATTGTTCATCTCCTCGATGAAGCCACCGTGGCAGGGTCTCTACAAACAAAAGTGAAATTCTAACATTCGCGTTTTATTATAAAGTTGAAATTAAACTTATAAATACAGCAATCATAAGTAAAAAATCCGATAAACTTAATATCCAGCGAGAATCTCGATTTGCCCGGTTCGCCAAACATTATCATGTGGGACGGATTTCGTTTATTGTTTTCATTTTTCGCGGTGGGAACGGCGTCATTGTTAACACGTCTTTATATACGTTCTTATGTCCATAATAAAGAGGGGAAGTTGTTGTATATTTATTTTTAAAACACACATTCCAGTGCATGATAACAAAGCTATTCGGTTTTATAGTGGAAGACACACACATACACGCGATCGTAATGCGAAAGGAATATGTTAGCGAACAGACAAATCCGTGCTGTTGCGAATTTTATAGGACATCTGTGATTCCATAAGAATAAACCAACTTGGTGGTGGATATAAGGGCCCAACGACCAATGGATGTCGAACGCGAAATCCTTTTCCAATTCTACGACCCACACATTATTCCGAGAACTAAATATGTGTGTGTGTACTACTCTCCTCGTAATTTATATAACCTTATCCCGTAGACTGGTTTCTTGATTTTACGGATTTAATCTATTTTTTATGGTCACATCACCCAATTAACAACATTCAAGTCGGGCAACGTTGACTTTGATCTATAATTGGGGCGACACCAATTAATTTCGCACCGAAATGAGACTAAACGTCCTTTGAAATAACTAATTCAGTTGCATACATGTATCGAAGAACCACACACTTCTCCGTTTCTCTTGGAAAAATGGTGAAAATTAAAGCGTCGCGATGCCATTCGCAATTGTAATGTTGGGAATCGAAAACACGCCTCAAGCATTTCTGTATAATGCGATATTCCGATCAAGCTATAAAATAGTATACCGCATCAACGTGTTCGCCCTCAGCATTTGAATTAGGGTGTTATTTCTTTTGATTTCTCTCTACGTACGCCCTCTTTTATATTCCGGCATTTATTTTTATACACTGACCTGCTGTGTACCAACGTCTATACATTAAATAGTTTGCGAGAATGCAATAACACGATTGGAAATGTGTAGCTGATATTTTAACACAATTAAAGAGTATTCATCAATTACCTGATACAATAATCTATTTAAATGGATGATGGTATGTCGCGAGTGGTGGTATAAGTTAGCCATGAATCTTTAGCCAAGGATTTTCCCGGCGCAACCACCAAAAGAACACACGAATTCTTAATTTTATTTATGCGCTGAAAAAATGATTTCTTGACATTATCACTGTTCTTTGACAGTTTGTATTTGTTAAATATACTTCCAAAAAGGCACTTCAAAAATAAAATTTCAAATTTTTAGCGCCGTTTTGGACTTGTGATTTTTTTAAGTGCCAACGGATCAATGATCTGGTCGATATTAAATAAAAAATATTTCCAACACTTTCACGACTTTTTAACTGTATATATCAGTTAAATATATTTACAAAAAGGCACTTCAAGAATTAAATTTAAAATTTTTAGCGCCGTTTTGGACTTGTGGTTTTTTTAAGTGCCAACGGATCAATGATCAGTTCGATGTTAAATAAAAAATATTTCGCAACAATTTCACGCCTTTTTGACACTATATATTAGTTAAATATACTTCCAAAAAGGCACTTCAAAAATAAAATTTAAAATTTTTAGCGCCATTTTGGACTTGTGATTTTTTAAGCGCCAACTGATGAATGATCAGGTCGATGTTAAATAAAAAATATTTCCCAACAATTTCACGACTTTTTGACAGTATATATTAGTTAAATATCCTTCCTAAAAGGCACTTCAAAAATAAAATTTAAAATTTTTAGCGCCGTTTTGGACTTGTGATTTTTTAAGTGTCAACGGATCAATGATACGGTCGATTGTAAATAAAAAATATATCCCAACAATTTCACGACTTTTTGAGAGTACATGTTAGTTAAATATACTTCCAAAAAGGCACCTCAAAAATAAAATTTAAAATTTTTAGCGCCGTTTTGGACTTGTGATTTTTTAAGTGCCAACTGATCAATGATCTGGTCGATTGTAAATAAAAAATATTTCCCAACAATTTCACGACTTTTTGACAGTATATGTTAGTTAAATATACTTCCAAAAAGACACTTCAAAAATAAAATTTAAAATTTTTAGCGCCGTTTTGGACTTGTGGTTTTTTTACGTCCCAACTGATCAATGATCAGTTCGATGTTAGATAAAAAATATGTCTCAACAATTTCACGACTTTTTGACAGTATATATTAGTTAAACATACTTCCAAAAAGGCACTTCAAAAATAAAATTTAAAATTTTTAGCGCTGTTTTGGACTTGTGATTTTTTACGTCCCAACTGATCAATGATCAGTTCGATGTTAAATAAAAAATATTTCCCAACAATTTCACGACTTTTTGACAGTAAATATTAGTTAAATATACTTCCGAAAAGGCACTTCAAAAATAAAATTTAAAATTTTTAGCGACGTTTCGGACTTGTGATTTTTTGCGTCCCAACTGATCAATGATCAGTTCGATATTAAATAAAAAATATTACCCAACAATTTCACGATTTTTTGACAGTATATATTAGTTAATTATACTTCCAAAAAGGCACTTCAAAAATAAAATTTAAAATTTTTAGCGCTGTTTTGGACTTGTGATTTTTTACGTCCCAACTGATCAATGATCAGTTCGATGTTAAATAAAAAATATTTCCCAACAATTTCACGACTTTTTGACAGTAAATATTAGTTAAATATACTTCCGAAAAGGCACTTCAAAAATAAAATTTAAAATTTTTAGCGACGTTTCGGACTTGTGATTTTTTGCGTCCCAACTGATCAATGATCAGTTCGATATTAAATAAAAAATATTACCCAACAATTTCACGATTTTTTGACAGTATATATTAGTTAATTATACTTCCAAAAAGGCACTTCAAAAATAAAATTTAAAATTTTTAGCTCCGTTTTGGACTTGTGATTTTTTACGTCCCAACTGATCAATGATCAGTTCGATGTTAAATAAAAAATATTTCCCAACAATTTCACGACTTTTTGACAATATATATAAGATAAATATACTTTCAAAAAGGCACTTCAAAAATAAAATTTAAAATTTTTACCGCCGTTTTGGACTTGTGATTTTTTAAGTGCCAACTGATCAATGATCTGTTCGATGTTAAATAAAAAATATTTCCCAACAATTTCACGACTTTTTGACTATATATATAAGATAAATATACTTTCAAAAAGGCACTTCAAAAATAAAATTTAAAATTTTTACCGCCGTTTTGGACTTGTGATTTTTTAAGTGCCAACTGATCAATGATCTGGTCGATGTTAAATAAAAAATATTTCCCAACAATTTCACGACTTTTTGACTATATATATAAGATAAATATACTTTCAAAAAGGCACTTCAAAAATAAAATTTAAAATTTTTACCGCCGTTTTGGACTTGTGATTTTTTAAGCGCCAACGGATCAATAATCAGTTCGATGTTAAATAAAAAATATTTCCCAACAATTTCACGACTTTTTGACAGTAAATATTAGTTAAATATACTTCCAAAAAGGCACTTCAAAAATAAAATTTGAAATTTTTAGCGCCGTTTTGGACTTGTGATTTTTTAAGCGCCAACTGATCAATGATCTGGTCGATGTTAAATAAAAAATATTTCCCAACAATTTCACGACTTTTTGACCGTATATATTAGTTAATTATACTTCCAAAAAAGCACTTCAAAAATAAAATTTAAAATTTTTTGCGCCGTCTTGAACTTGTGATTTTTTACGTCCCAACTGATCAATGATCAGTTCGATGTTAAATAAAAAATATTTCCCAACAATTTCACGACTTTTTGACTATATATATAAGATAAATATACTTTCAAAAAGGCACTTCAAAAATAAAATTTAAAATTTTTACCGCCGTTTTGGACTTGTGATTTTTTAAGTGCCAACTGATCAATGATCTGGTCGATGTTAAATAAAAAATATTTCCCAACAATTTTACGACTTTTTGACAGTATATGTTAGTTGAACATACTTCCAAAAAGGCACTTCAAAAATAAAATTTAAAATTTTTATCGCCGTTTTGGACTTGTGATTTTTTAAGCGCCAACGGATCAATGATCAGTTCGATGTTAAATAAAAAATATTTCCCAACAATTTCACGACTTTTTGACAGTAAATATTAGTTAAATATACTTCCAAAAAGGCACTTCAAAAATAAAATTTGAAATTTTTAGCGCCGTTTTGGACTTGTGATTTTTTAAGCGCCAACTGATCAATGATCTGGTCGATGTTAAATAAAAAATATTTCCGAACAATTTCACGACTTTTTGACCGTATATATTAGTTAATTATACTTCCAAAAAGGCACTTCAAAAATAAAATTTAAAATTTTTACCGCCGTTTTGGACTTGTGATTTTTTAAGTGCCAACTGATCAATGATCAGGTCGATGTTAAATAAAAAATATTTTTCAACAATTTCACGAATTTTTGACAGTATATATTAGTTTAATATACTTACAAAAAGGCACTTCAAAAATAAAATTTAAAATTTTTAGCGTCGTTTTGGACTTGTGATTTTTTTAAGTGCCAACGGATCAATGATCCGGTCGATTGTAAATAAAAAATATTTCCCAACAATTTCACGACTTTTTGACAGCATATATTAGTTAAATATACTTCCAAAAAGGCACTTCAAAAATAAAATTTAAAATTTTTACCGCCGTTTTGGACTTGTGATTTTTTAAGCGCCAACTGATTAATGATCAGGTCGATGTTACATAAAAAATATTTGCCAACAATTTCACGACTTTTTGACAGTATACAATAGTTAACTGTACTTCAAAAAAGGCACTTCAAAAATTAAATTTAAAATTTTTAGCTCCGTTTTGCACTTGTGATTTTTTACGTGCCAACTAATCAATGATCTGCTCGATTCTAAATAAAAAATATTTCCCAACAATTTCATGACTTTTTGACAGTAAATATTAGTGAAATATACTTCCAAAAACGCACTTCAAAAATAAAATTTAAAATTTTTAGCGCCGTTTTAGACTTTTATATTTTTGAAAAACCTGTTTTTTCCGAAAATATTTTATTTCGGTATAACAATTAATTTTTATCTATCATAAAATCCGTAGAGAATTGTATAAGTACAACAATTAACTAAACTTTGTTTATTAACTTTAGAAAAATGCTTTCAAGAAAAATGTAATATTATTCACATTACGAAAAAGAAAATAAATAAATCCAATTCCGGCGGCTATTAAACGCAACAGAGATACGGTGAAAAATCCTGTTCGTATCCAATTGTGTGAAATGTGTGCCATTTAAATGGTTTAATGGTTTTCCGTGGGAGTTTCCTCTGTCCACAGCATCTGTATTTAGACCTTGGCTGTTTTAAGGGGATGCCGGGGTTGAGAAAAGATGGAACGTCCATTTACTAATGCATCTCGTCAATCTTAAGTGCCCCTTAGACCACAACCTAAGTAAATAACTTTCAGTGGTCCAGAAATTTATTGCATTTATGCAAATGGCATCACAGATGATGCCCCCTCCCACAACTCACATCGATTTTACATTTTCAACAAAGTACCTGCGTTATTATAATTCCTACCCATATCACAAATTATTCAAGTTTTGCAACAGATCTTTTAAAAAGTGTAGAAATTATATTTAATTTTCCACATAAAATACATATAAAAAGAAGATGTCAATAGAACAAAATAATTATTTTAAGATTAATAGGGTGGTCCATCTAAGGTTTCCTAGTGACTTACGAACATTTTTATACTCCATCAAAATGGCATTAATTGTACTTCGTTTCCTGGTTATAATATTTATTTCAGGAATTTTGATTATAAGCATTTTTTTTATATTTAAAAAGCAATCCAATTTTAATACTTCTAACGGCAAGCGAGAAGAAATGCACAAAAAATTATTCTTCTTACTAATTGAATGCATTTTAAATCTCATTATAATTTATTTTCTT
Source organism: Ocypus olens (assembly GCA_910593695.2). NCBI lineage: Eukaryota > Metazoa > Arthropoda > Insecta > Coleoptera > Staphylinidae > Ocypus > Ocypus olens. Next base: position 6,892,765 of record OU343054.1, on the reverse strand, counting down.
TTTTGGGCAATTAAATCTTAAATAGAAACCTGCACGCACCAACGTACGACAAATTTTATTTTCAGGTTAGTTATACGTCAAAATAGTGCAATCTTGGTTGCATACTTTAAATTCAGTTTAGTTCATATTATGTCTCTTATTAATCAAAAATATGGTTATATTAAATTCGAATTTACGTTTAAATTAAAAAAATATATATCCGGGTAACGTTTTTCTTTTTATTTCATGTCATACCAACAGTGGTGACGGGCGCTCAATATTAAAACGTCTTATGTATTTGTCATGCCTCTTGTAGGCCCTTAAGAAATTGCCCGTGAAAGGGTAGACTTATGAATAAAAAAGGTATTGAATTGCAAGGGTTTTTAAATAGTTTTATAAACAGACGTCCCACATTTAAAAAGACACCGCACAATAGCGTGAAATTCAATGATTTCTTTATAATAACCGCACATGTGTCTGTCTGATGTATGTTTATTGACGTAGGTGATTTCAATAGACTCACCCGTATAAATTGTGACGGTAATATCTGATAAAAAAAAGATATCGCTAAAGAATTTTAAATATATTTAGCTATGAAAATTGAAAACCCTTACTCGTTGCAGAAGGATTAAATAAATTAGCCAAAAGTTTATTATTATCTGCTCATAATTCTGCAAAATTAATTACGAAGATTAGATACAAAGAACTTATTGAAACAACTACTTCCCTGGCTAATGGCACACCAGATATTGAAAAATAAAATATAACTTTCGTCCTCTTTATTGTAAAGAAAATATCACAATCATAATAAAATATTGCTGTAAAGTAATAGTAATTTACGATATGAGTAACGTATGAAGGTTTGTTTTTATATTAAGAGAGAAAAGTGTGAAATTCTCGATTAAAATCTATTTAGCTCGGGCAAGAAGCAGTGGCGGCTCGTGGAACATTTTGATTAGCTTACAATACATTTTTTTGCAGAATTACGAACAGCTTGAATATTTATGCAAAATTGTTGTATGTATAAAAATAATATAATATGTGTATTTAAAACGGCGGACAAAAAAAATTGCAAGTGGACAAAAATTTATTTACCTTCACCATGACAACGATCTTTATATTAACAATTTTCGTAAACAGCTAACTTCAGTTGAACAGTGACAGTTCTCCATATCTTGTTGTTAGGCAGCTGCCCATTTAGCATTGAAGATTTTTTCAATTACACATTTTAATTTTTGTCACTAATATATTGTAAGTCTGGACGAGTGTAAATATTTTCTGTAAATATCTAGCACAATAAATATTATTATTATTATTATTATTATTATTATTATTATTATTAATCTCTGCTGAGAAACATAATTGAAAACCGTTGGATTTTTCCATCTCATTTCATTCTCGAAATTTGTGTCGACTCGAAAAAAATCAATTTATCCGATCAAATTCTAACCTCTTGTGGTATTACCACCGACTAAAAACAAATATCTTACTGTAATTTAATTTGTTTGGTCTTATCTGCATCTATTTGCTGAATGCGTTCAATCCTCTGAAAACCAAAAAAAAGATTTTTTGGTCCTACCTGCATCTTTCGGGCGAATGCAAGACTTTGCAGAAAGAATTTTATAAATAAGGTCATCAGTTCAAGAATTATCCTCAAAAAAAAAATACAATTGAAGATGAATTAATTTTTTGATCCTATCTACATTTATCCGACGAGTACTACACATTTCTAGACGCATTTTTTAAATCTGCTGTTTTGTTCTCAAAACCATAAAACAATTGAACAATTAATTTAATTTTTCTATCTTTTATACATCTATTCGGTGAATGGGATGCTTTTCTGGAAGAATTTTCAATATCCATTTTCAAGAGTTATCCTCAAAAACTAGAGAACTTGTTTTTGTCTCATCAACATCTATTCGATGAGCTGGAAGAATTTGACAAATTTGGTCATCCATTCAATCCTCTAAAAACAAAACAAAAATTTGTTTTTAGAGGATCATTCATCTTTCGGATGAAACTTTGCAGAAAGAATTTTCAAAATCTGCCTTTTCGTTGAAGAATAATCCTCAAAAAACTACAAATTAAACGTTTTTTTTTTTAGTCTAATTTTCAACTGTTCGGAAATAATCACTTGGAAATGTCTAAAATAGTTATTTCCTGTGGTTAGCATAGTGATTTTCAATTGCCCGAAATAGTAATTTTCAACTATCAAACTAGTGATTTTCAACCGTAAAAAATGACGATTTTTAGCTGTAGGAAATTGTGATGTTCAACTGTCAGAAGTAGTGATTTTCAACTCTCCAAAAATATGGTTTAGACTGTCAAAATCGTGATCTTCACCTGTCAAAAATTGTGACTTTCAACTATCAAAAATTGTGATTTTCAATTATCAAAAATTGTGATTGTCAACTATCAAAAATTGTGATTTTCAACGATCAAAAATTGTGATTTTCAACTATCAAAAATTGTGATTGTCAACTATCAAAAATTGTGATTTTCAACTACCAAAAATTGTGATTGTCAACTATCAAAAATTGTGATTGTCAACTATCAAAAATTGTGATTGTCAACTATCAAAAATTGTGATTTTCAACTATCAAAAATTGTGATTTTCACCTGTCAAAAATTGTGATTGTCAACTATCAAAAATTGTGATTGTCAACTATCAAAAATTGTGATTTTCAACTGTCAAAAATTGTGATTTTCAACTATCCAAAATTGTGAGTGTCAACTATCAAAAATTGTGATTTTCAACTATCAAAAATTGTGATTTTCAACTATCAAAAATTGTGATTGTCAACTATCAAAAATTGTGATTGTCAACTATCAAAAATTGTGATTTTCAACTATCAAAAATTGTGATTTTCAACTATCAAAAATTGTGATTGTCAACTATCAAAAATTGTGATTTTCAACTATCAAAAATTGTGATTTTCAACTATCAAAAATTGTGATTGTCAACTGTCAAAAATTGTGATTGTCAACTATCAAAAATTGTGATTTTCAACTATCAAAAATTGATTTTCAACTATCAAAAATTGTGATTGTCAACTATCAAAAATTGTGATTTTCAACTATCAAAAATTGTGATTGTCAACTATCAAAAATTGTGATTTTCAACTATCAAAAATTGTGATTGTCAACTATCAAAAATTGTGATTTTCAACTATCAAAAATTGTGATTGTCAACTATCAAAAATTGTGATTTTCAACTATCAAAAATTGTGATTTTCAACTATCAAAAATTGTGATTTTCAACTATCAAAAATTGTGATTGTCAACTATCAAAAATTGTGATTTTTAACTATCAAAAAGTGTGATTTTCAACTATCAAAAATTGTGATTTTCAACTATCAAAAATTGTGATTTTCAACTATCAAAAATTGTGATTTTCAACTATCAAAAATTGTGATTGTCAACTGTCAAAAATTGTGATTGTCAACTATCAAAAATTGTGATTTTCAACTATCAAAAATTGTGATTTTCAACTATCAAAAATTGTGATTTTCAACTATCAAAAATTGTGATTGTCAACTATCAAAAATTGTGATTGTCAACTATCAAAAATTGTGATTTTCAACTATCAAAAATTGTGATTTTCAACTATCAAAAATTGTGATTTTCAACTATCAAAAATTGTGATTTTCAACTATCAAAAATTGTGATTTTCAACTACCAAAAATTGTGATTTTCAACTGTCTAAAATGGCGGCTTTCAACTCTCAAAATGAGGGGTTTGTAACTGTTTAAGACGAGTGATTTTCAACTGTTAAAAAAATGTAATTTTCAACTGTCAAATTTAGTGATTTGTAACTACCAATGTAGTGATTTTTCCACTGCCTGAAATAGAGACATTCAACTGTTTAAAATGGCGGCTTTTATAACTGTTTACCAGTTGAAAACTAGTGATTTTCAACTGTCAAAGAAATGTGATTTTCAACTGTAAAATACAGTGATTTGTAACTGCCGATATAGTGATCTTTCGACTGCCTAAATAGAGACATTCAACTGTCTAAAATGGCTGCTTTCAACTCCCAAATTGGGGATTTATTACTGTCAAAAACTAATGATTTTCAACTGTCAAAAAAATGTGATTTTCTACTGTCAAATGTAGTGATTTGTAACGGTCAATGTAGTGATTTTTCCACTGCCTGAAATAAAGACATTCAACTGCTAAAAATGGTGATCTTTCACTATCAAATGTAGTGACTTTCAACTAAAAAATAGTGATTTTTCAACTGTTTCTCAATAGTGATTTCCAACCGTCATATATGTAAATTTTCAACTTTGTGATATGGAGATGTTCAACTATCAAAAATAGTTCTTTTTAACTATCAAAGTAGTGATTTTCAACCGTAAAAAATAATGACTTTTAGCTGTAGAAAATTGTGATGTTCAAATGTCAGAAGTAGTGATTTTCAACTGTCGAAAAAGATGGTTTAAACTGTCAAAATGGTGATTTTCACCTGTCAAAAAGTGTGATTTTCGACTATCAAAAATTCTGATTTTCAACTATCAAAAATTGTGATTTTCAACTATCAAAAATTGTGATTTTCAACTATCAAAAATTGTGATTTTCAACTATCAAAAATTGTGATTTTCAACTGTCTAAAATGGCTGGTTTCAACTCACAAAATGAGGGGTTTGTAACTGTTCAAAACGAGTGATTTTCAACAGTCAAAAAAATGTAATTTTCAACTGTCAAATTAAGTGATTTGTAACTGCCAATGTAGTGATTTTTCCACTGCCTGAAATAGAGACATTCAACTGTCTAAAATGGCGGCTTTTATAACTGTTTAACTGTTAAAAACTAGTGATTTTCAACTGTTAAAAAAATGTGATTTTCAACTGTAAAATACAGTGATTGGTAACTGCCGATATAGTGATCTTTCCACTGCCTAAAATAGAGACATTCAACTGTCCAAAATGGCGGCTTTCAACTCCCAAAATGGGAATTTATATCTATCAAAAACTACTAACTTTCAACTGTCAAAAAAATGTGATTGTCAACTGTCAAATGTAGTGATTTGTAATTGCAAATGTAGTAATTTTTCCCCTGCCTGAAATAAAGACATTCAACTGTCTAATATGACGGCTTTCAACTCCCAAAATGGGGATTTATAACTGTCAAAAACTAATGATTTTCAACTGTCAAAAAAGTGTGATTTTCTACTGTCAAGTGTAGTGATTTGTAACGGTCAATGTAGTGATTTTTCCACTGCATTAAATAAAGACATTCAACTGCTGAAAATGGTGATCTTTCACTGTCAAATGTAGTGACTTTCAACTGAAAAATAGTGATTTTTCAAGTGTTTTTCAATAGTGATTTCCAACCGTCAAATATGGTAATTTTCAACTTGGCGAAATGGAGATGTTTAACTATCAAAAATAGTTCTTTTTAACTATCAAACTAGTGATTTTTAACCGTAAAAAATGATGATTTTTAGCTGTAGAAAATTGTGATGTTCAAATGTCAGAAGTAGTGATTTTCAACTGTCGAAAAAGATGGTTTAGACTGTCAAAATGGTGATTTTCACCTGTCAAAAAGTGTGATTTTCAACTATCAAAAATTGTGATTTTCAACTATCAAAAATTGTGATTTTCAACTATCAAAAATTGTGATTTTCAACTGTCTAAAATGGCTGCTTTCAACTCACAAAATGAGCGGTTTGTAACTGTTCAAAACGAGTGATTTTCAACAGTCAAAAAAATGTAATTTTCAACTGTCAAATTAAGTGATTTGTAACTGCCAATGTAGTGATTTTTCCACTGCCTGAAATAGAGACATTCAACTGTCTAAAATGGCGGCTTTTATAACTGTTTAACTGTTAAAAACTAGTGATTTTCAACTGTTAAAAAAATGTGATTTTCAACTGTAAAATACAGTGATTGGTAACTGCCGATATAGTGATCTTTCCACTGCCTAAAATAGAGACATTCAACTGTCTAAAATTGCTACTTTCAACTCCCAAATTGGGGATTTATAACTGTCAAAAACTACTAATTTTCAACTGTCAAAAAAATGTGATTGTCAACTGTCAAATGTAGTGATTTGTAATTGCTCATGTAGTAATTTTTCCACTGCCTGAAATAAAGACAACCAACTGTCTAAAATGACGGCTTTCAACTCCCAAAATGGAGATGTATAACTGTCAAAAACTAATGATTTTCAACTGTTAAAAAAATGTGATTTTCTACTGTCAAATGTAGTGATTTGTAACGGTCAATGTAGTGATTTTTTGTTTGCCTGAAATAAAGACATTCAACTGCTAAAAATGGTGATCTTTCACTGTCAAATTTACTGAGTTTCAAATGAAAAATAGTGATTTTTCAATGGTGATTTCCAACCGTCAAATATGGTAATTTTTAACTATGTGAAATGGAGATGTTCAATTATCAAAAATAGTTCTTTTTAACTGTCAAACAAAGTGATTTCAACCGCCAAAAATAGTGCCTTTTAACTGACAAAAATAGCAATCTCTTATTGTCTACTAAAGTGATTTTCAACTCAAAAATAGTTATTTTCAACTGTTGAATATAGCGATTTTCAACTGTCAAATATAGTGATTTTTAACTGTCAAATATAGTAATTTGCAACCGTCAAATATAATCATTTTGAACTTCCTGATATATTCTAATATTCTTTAATAGTTCAACTATTAAAAATATGTCTTTTCAACTGTCAAAAATAGTGATTTTTATCGTCAAAAATAGTGCTTTTTAGCTGTAGAAAATAGTGACATTGAACTGTCAAAAATGATGATTTTCAACTAACAAACAGTAGAAACTCACTATTTTCGACAGTATTACCATTTTAAGAGTAGAAATTTCCAGAGAGTAAAAATTGCATTTTTGAGTGCACTACTTTCGACTATTGAAAATCGTTATTTTTGACCGTTGAAAATCGCTATTTTAGATAGTTCAAAATTACCGTTTTTGGCAACTGAAAATTACTATTTTTTATGGTTGGAAATCACCATTTTTCACACTGTCAATTATTGTGATTTTCAACTGTCTAAAATGGCAGCTTTCAACTCTCAAAATGAGGGGTTTGTAACTGTTCAAAACGAGTGATTTTCAATTGTCAAAAAAATGTAATTTTCAACTGTCAAATTTAGTGATTTGTAACTGCCAATGTATTGATTTTTCCACTGCCTGCAATAGACATTCAACTGTCTAAAATAGCGGCTTTTATAACTGTTTAACTGTTAAAAACTAGTGATTTCCAACTGTCAAAAAATTTAATTTTCAACTGTCAAATTTAGTGATTTTTAACTGCCAATGTAGTGATTTTTCCACTGCCTGAAATAGAGACATTCAACTGTCTAAAATGGCGGCTTTTATAACTGTTTAACTGTTAAAAACTAGTGATTTTCAACTGTCAAAAAAATGTGAATTTCAACTGTAAAATACAGTGATTTGTAACTGCCGATATAGTAATCTTTCCACTGCCTAAAATAGAGACATTCAACTGTCTAAAATGACGGCTTTCAACTTCCAAAATGGGAATTTATATCTATCAAAAACTACTAATTTTTAACTGTCAAAAAAATGTGATTGTCAACTGTCAAATGTAGTGATTTGTAATTGCAAATGTAGTAATTTTTCCACTGCCTGAAATAAAGACAATCAACTGTTTAAAATGACGGCTTTCAACTCCCAAAATAGGGATTTATAACTGTCAAAAACTAATGACTTTCAACTGTCAAAAAAATGTGGTTTTCTACTGTCAAATGTAGTGATTTGTAACGGTCAATGTAGTGATTTTTCCACCGCCTGAAATAAAGACATTCAACTGAAAAATAGTGATTTTTTAACTGTTTTTCAATAGTGATTTCCAACCGTCAAATATGATAATTTTCAACTTTGTGAAATGGAGATGTTCAACTATCAAAAATAGTTCTTTTTAACTGTCAAACAAGGTGATTTCAACCGCCAAAAATAGAGCTTTTTAACCGACAAAAATAGCAATCTTTTACTGTCTACTAAAGTGATTTTCAACTCAAAAATAGTTATTTTCAACTGTCAAATATAGTGATTTTTAACTGTAAAATATAGTAATTTGCAACCGTCAAATATAATCATTTTGAACTTCCTGAAATATTCTAATATTCTTTAATAGTTCAACTATTAAAAATATGTCTTTTCAACTGTCAAAAATAGTGATTTTGATCGTCAAAAATAGTGCTTTTTAGCTGTCAAAAATAGTGACATTGAACTGTCAAAAATGGTGATTTTCAACTGACAAACAGTAGAAACTCACTATTTTAGACAGTATAAAATCACCATTTTAAGAGTTGAAATCTCCAGAGAGTAAAAATCGCATTTTTGAGTGCACTACTTTCGACTATTGAAAATCGTTATTTTTGACCGTTGAAAACCGCTATTTTAGATAGTTCAAAATTACCCGAAAATGACTATTTTTATGGTTGGAAATCACCATTTTTCACAGTGGAAATTCAATTTACTTGCTTTTTTGCGTAGAATAAGCCTGGCCGTATTCCATGGTGAATCCTAAAAAATGAACATTTATTTCAACCATAATTGATACAACAAATTTTTGTTCTAGGCAAATAGTTCTCAAATAGGTTATACCATGTTGTAGTGACAGAAATGAATGTAAACTAAAAAAATACACTAGGCTATTGCTAACACTTATATCTACCAGTAAAAAAATATAACTTACCTGGAAGTTATGTAAAACACATTATCTACATTCAAACACTTCGAAAATAAAACCGACACGAGTGTTTATAAAATGCATACAGCTATGGGCAAACAAATTATTTAAAGTAGAACATTAGACCCTGATTAAACATATTCTTATAATAAAAGCAGCACTTTTTGTAGCAAAAATTGATATGTTCCCATTTGAGAACAGTATGCAATAGAGGGTTAATTTAATAACTTCAACCTATACAAAAAAACTACAAAAATCGAACATGTAAACCTACACACAATACATGTACATAAGAAAATTATTTTTTTCGCGTTTTTGCATTAGTAAAACTTTTTTATAAAATTCTATAAATCCAAGTCTCCTCCTATTACGTTTCCTATTAAAATTAAAGCTAAATTTGATCGTCTTGGTTCATATTATTCCGTAAGTTGGTCAAAAAGAGAAAACATTTTTCTTCATCTGAAATAATGTGATGATTACTTCTTTCACCAAAAAACAATTTAGGCTTAATGTGTCTCTTTTTTTTAATTTGTAGACATATCCCACGGTTTTGCCAGTACTATGGCCTGGGCTTTGACTACTTTTGCAATTAAAAACGCATTCATCACTTTGTTTTTTGTAAAAAAAAAATCTATTTTCGTAAGTTTTTGAATTTTTTCAGCGGCATATTTTGTTTGTTTGAGTTTAGCAGCGCCTGCTTGTAACTACTATATTAAAATTAATTGTAACTGAATGTACAACAAATGTTGGATTGGGATACAAATGCGTTACGATTGTTCTCTTTTGTTGAAGTAAATTATTATAGTTTTTCATTTCAATTATAACACTTATCAAACATTCAACCTTGAACTTCCCCCCTCTTTTGTTGACTTGTTATTCCTGTCTGTCAAATAAAAAAAAACTGAGGTTACGAATTGTCTTGCTGTGTCTAATTAAAGGATATTGAGAGAATCCACAACATCTTTTCATTAAACTTTCGCAGGCACCGTTTAAAATGACCAATCGGTATTTTCAGAATTGATAAAAAAATTCTTGCTGAGCTTGAAATTAGAGGTGCTGCCATGGCTCTTTGGCTCTAGGTAACGAGCCGCCCCTGGCAAGAAGGAATGAGACAATTCAGTAAACAATCTTATGATTTGTAATTTTACGTTTAATCAACATATTTTAATAAATTAAAAATACATTTTACGTCATGATAAAATATAAAGCAAAATTATGTACACAGGGGCGCATGAAACATTTGTTACGGTATAAGTTATTTAGAATTTAAATTATTTACGTTTCTTAAGTTGCCAGCAGTAACAGAAGTATAGTTTCCACTTTCTCAGCTGATGGATGACAACGCAGGATGGATAAGTAATTGAAATACAAATCAATTCATGCGCCACTCTGTACAAAACCTAAACATAATCAAATCAAGCTTCTTCAACAATTAATCCTTCATTCGGCTTCAATTGTATGTTATTTGCAGGTAAATTACCTCCACCTCTTTTGTTAGAAATTAAAATGTTTAGATTATTACTCAGCGGTTCAAATATTTTCGTTAAATCAACATTTTCCGCCACGTTATTAATATTTCCCAACAAAATAACAGACTTTTGCGATTCCTTATACCGCCTTATCAACAAAACGTTATCAGAGTAAGCTTCGGCCTGCAGTTTTCCCTCCTGCAGAACCTTTGAACTTTTACGCAAGCCGGTCAATTTTTGGTAAATTCGGAAATGGCTGTTCGGGTCGGACTTTTGATCTTCTAAATTGTTTTCGATGTACTTCTCGCTAACTGGCAACCAAGTGGTATCTCCATCGCCGAATCCTGCATTTTTGCTAGAATCCCAGTGGAAAGGCGTTCTTTCGAAGTCCCTGCTCGTCGCATTGAAATTTTCTGGTAGACCGTTACAAGCAGAGGGATCTTGTCCCTGTTCCCAGCTAACATATCCATCTTCCATTCCAATTTCCTCGCCGTTGAATGTGACACCTACGCCTGGTAAGACAGCTACGAGCATATTGAAGCTGTCGGCGTTTTCTTTTCCGACTCTAGAAGCAACTCTGTGATTGTCATGATTGCCGATCTAAAGGAAAATATAAAGTAGATTAATGTTGGAGGCGTATTCATCATGGTACATCTTGATTGTAATTTGGATGAACTTTGTTATACCACTTTACATTTTGGAAACTCTAATTTCGACACAGGTGCGTTTTCAGTAATCAATTTAGCGGAGAAAGACAGAAAAATTGATTACCTGGAAACACTTTAAATTCAAGGCCAAAACTAATCCGGGAATTTCCCATTTTACTGACCAAATTGGCGAAGCGATGTAATATGAAAAGATGTTCGGTTAGTTTTTGTCTGAAAATGACTAACGAATAGTCGAAGCTATTGTCATAAATTATAAATGTAGTGGTATAACAAAGGGTATAACCGAATAAGATGGTCAAAACTGCCCCCAAAGTAAATCAATAATCACGATGACTGGATGAAAGATAATTAAAAATGCCGTTGATTGCTCGAAATTTCAGCCTCCTGAAGCAATTCGTTGTCGAGATATGACTGAAAACGTGAATTTTACGTTTTATTTTTTTTTCTCGTTTTCAATGGCACGAATCAAGCTGAAACCACGTCTACCCAAAACAAACAAAAAATACTTTTTTTCAATTTTTTTGGCGCCAAATTCAAATGGAAAAATGAAGTAAAAGTTTTCAAAATTCATTTTTGCAGTGAAGGCATTCGAGGACTGTCTCAGTTTTTTTTTATCTGTAAATGTGTTTTACCAAATTCTATAACATACATTTTTTTCAGAATTTTAAACAGTGTGGAAGATAGTTAAAATAATTAAAAACCACTTTTACCACCTTAAAAATTTGAATTTCGCGCCAAAATTGTGATAAAAAAAGTTATTTTTGTGAAATGATTATCTTTTTTTTTAATTAGAGAGATACACTTCACAAAAATAACTTTTTCATCACAATTTTGGCGCGAAATTCAAATTTTTAAGGTGGTAAAAGTGGTTTTTAATTATTTTAACTATCTTCCAAACTATTTAAAATTCTGAAAAAAAATGTATGTTATAGAATTTGGTAAAACACATTTACAGAGGAAAAAACTGAGACAGTCCTCGAATACCTTCACTGTAAAAATGAATTTTGAAAACTTGAACACATTCGCTGCCGGAGCGCAGGAGTTGATTTATTACGTTCGGGCCAAATGGTTTTTCATATTGGTCAAAAAAATTACCCTCCAATCTAATGTGCGCTAAGGTATATTTATATATGTAGTAAGGGCTCGTGTGAGCTATTTTTGAAAATTCATATTCATAGAGCAGGAATTTGCAAAAAAAGTGTCTCGGTCATATGGACCGAGTCGGCAGCGAACGTGTTAACTGAATTTTTCTATTTGAATTTGGCGCCAAAAAATTGAAAAAAATACTGCGAGATGTATTTTCTTTTTGTTTTGGGTAGACGTAGTTTCAGCTTGATTCGTGCCATAGAAAAGGAGAAAAAAAATAAAACGTAAAATTCACGTTTTCGGTCATATCTCGACAACGAATTGCTTCAGGGTGCTGAAATTTCGATCAATCAACGGCATTTTTAATTATCTTTCATCCAGTCATCGCAATTATTGATTTACTTTGGGGGCACTTTTGACCATCTTATTCGGCTATACCCTTTAAAAGTGTTTTATTCCAAATTATAAAGTAGATAATATTATGGTTTTACTACTTACAACCCAGTTAGGAGTATATTGGAAAGGCATATAGGTAATCCACCTTTTGATTGTCATAACTATATCTCTGGCAGAAGAGGCACTGTTGAGAGGAATCATTTCAAAATTGAAGCCGAAATTTGCGCCTACACGATTTCCATTTCCATAGTATTTCATGGTGTTTGTTATACTTGTATAAGCTTCAGTCATCAGTATTCTAAAAATTGAAATATAAATTAGATCTGGTGGAGAATTTCCAAAATTTTTGTATTTTCAAGTTATATTAGATGATAATAAGTTGTTTATTTTTGTAAATGCTAAATATTGAATTTTTACTTTCTCCGTTACGAAGTACGAGAAAGTATTGTGATCGTGATTTTTCTTCAAGATTTTTTTTACGGAAATATCCGTTTTGGGGTCCCTAGATGCCATTTCAATAATTTCTGGAAAAAAAAAATTTGTGTCTGTGTTTGTGTGTGTGTGTGTGTGTGTGTGTGTGTGTGTGGCTGTGTGTGTGTGTGTGTGTGTCTGTGCGCGCTGTATCTCAAAAACCAATAGAGCAATTGATATGAAACTTTGAACATACGTCTTATTTGATAATCCGAAGAACTGAAAAGCTTTTGGTAAAATTTCGTACACCGGAAGTGGGTGTTTACCTTTAACTGTTTTTTGCCAATATTTTCTTAAATATGAAAAATATCACAAAAACATTTAAACAAATATTGAAGACATTAAAGAAATGAGACTATTTTGTTTAAAAACATTTTTCATAGAATCATTGTTATTCGAGAAAAAAAATTATTATAATTTTTTTAATTTTTGGTTTATAATTATGAAACGATAATAGTTACAGTAAATTTATGTTAATAATAATTGTAGAGAATACTAAAATAAACAACTTATAAAGAATAAGTTTTTTTTCGAAAACCCTTTAGTTTTTGAGTAAATTTTTCCACCTTTCATAATTTTGACGTTTTAAACGTCAGTTTTATCCGAGTCTACGAAACATTCGATGTACATCTAAGATAGGATTTAAATTAAAAATAAACTATGAAAGCGTAAATATAAATGATACCATCAAGTCGGAGAAAGGAACATGATGGCCACATCATCATTTTTTTTAATTACATAACTGCTGAGCGCGTTGTTAGATTTTGATTATTTAAACGTGAAAATGTAGCAAATTTAACACATTTTAAAAAATTATTAGAAAATTTTCACCTTAAATCAATTGCCAAAATCGCAAATTATTAAATCAAAACAAAAAATCGTATTAAAAAAAAAATCATATAACTGTTGGACGCGTTGTTGGATTTTAAAAATGTAGCGAATTAAACGCTTTTTGAAAAATCATTGGAAAATTTATACCTTAAATCAACGTATTTGCCAAAATCTCAATTTTTTTAATAAAAATAAAAAATCGTATTTTTCTTATAAATTACGTAACTGTCGAACGCGTCATTAGATTTTGATGATTTAAACTTGAACATGTAGCGAATTTAACACTTTTTGAAAAATCATTGAAAAATTTCCATGTTAAATCAACGCAAATTGCCAAAAACGCAATTTTTTAAGTCAAAACAAACAAGAAATTTAATTAGGTAACTGCTAAACGCAGATTTTGATTATTGAAACGTTAAAATGTAGCGAAATTAACACATTTTAAAAAATCATTGGAAAATGTTCATCTTAAATCAATGTAAATTGTCAAAAATCAAAACTAAAATATCGTATTTTTTTAAATCATATAACTGTTGAACGCGTTGTTGGATTTTGATTTTTTAAATTTGAAATTATAGCGAATTTATCACTTTTTAAAAAGTTATTGGAAAATTTCCCCTTTAAATCAATGAAAATTGCCAAAATCGTGAATTTTTAAATGAAAACAAGAAATCGTATTTTTAAAAATTATATAACTGTTGAACGCGTTGTTAGATTTTAATGATTTACTCGTGAAAATGTTGCGAATTTAATACGTTTTGAAAAATCATTTTAAATTTCCATCTTAAATCAACGCATATTGCCAAAAATTCAAATTGTAAAAAAACGCAAATTCTCAAGTCAAAACAATTTTTTTTTAATTACGTAACTGCTGAACGCGTTCTTAGATTTGATGATTTAAACGTGAACATGTAGCGAATTTAACGCATTTTTAAAAATCATTGGAAAATTTCCACCTTAAATCAACGCAAATTGCCAAAATCTCATTTTTTTTTAAATCAAAACATAAAATCTTATTTTTTATAAAAGTAAATAAATAATTAAATAAAGGAACTTCGTAAGCGTTCAAATCGGTAATTGAGTGGACTATTTTCATGAAATTTTTCAGAATTTTTCATCCACTTGTTCGTCATTAAAAAAATAATGTTTGAAAAATCGATTTCAAAAACTTTTGGAATATTTTAGTGTCTAAATGGAATAGAATGACCTTGAAAACGATTGGTCAAATGTGTAAATTGGTAGACTATTTTCATGATTTTTTTCAGAATTTTTCATCAACTTGTTCGTCAGTAAAAAAATAATTTAAAAAAAATCGATTTACAAACTTTTGGAATTTTTCCAGTAACTAAATGACCTTGAATGACTTTGGGAAAAATTGGTCAAATGGGTAATTAGGTGGACTATTTTAATGATTTTTTCAGAATTTTTCATCCACTCGTTGGCCACTATAAAAATAATGATTAAAAATCGATTTAAAAAGTTATGTTGAATGACCTTGGAAAAAATTGGTCAAATGGTTAATTGGGTGGACTATTTTCATGAATTTTTTCAGAATTTTTCATCCACTTGTTCGTCAGTATAAAAATAATGATTAAAAAATCGATTTAAAAAGTTACGTTTAAAATCTTTTGAAATTTTTTCAGTGTCGAAATAACCTTGAATGACCTTGGAAAAAATTGGTCAAATGGTTAATTGGGTGGACTCTTTTCATAAATTTTTTCAGAATTTTTCATCCACTCCTTCGTCAGTAAAAAAATAATGTTTATAAAACCAATTAAAAAACTTTTGGATTTTATTTTCATTATGGTCGGTCTATATGACCTTGAATTACTTTGGAAAAAACTGGCCAAATTGAGCAATTCATATGAGACTTTGAACATAAGTCTTAATAATCCGAAGAACTGAAAAGCTTTCGGTAAAATTTCGTACACCGGAAATGGGCTTTTTGTTTTCTTCCAATACTTTTTCAAATATGAAAAATATCACAAAAACATTCAAACAAATATTGAACACAACAAAAAAATGAACAAGTCTTGTTTGAAAATATTTTTCGTAAAATCATTGCTAATCGAGAAATTTGTTTTTTTTTTCATTTTTGGTTTATATTTTCATTTTTAATAATTTTGACGTTTTAAATGTTAGTTTCTTCGATTCTAAAAAACGCTCGATGTACATTTAAAATATGATTTAAATTGAAAATAAACCATGAAAGCGTAAATATAAATGATACCATCAAGTCGGAGAAAGTAACATGATGGCCACATCACCATTTTTAATGTATATGATACGGGGGCGGATGCAGAGTTTTGCGAGGAGGGGGAGGGGCAAATATTATTAAAATCTTTCTTGCTATCATAGAAAAATGGAAACGGTCGAGAAAAATATAGAAAAATGCAAGCTTTGTTTGTAACCACAAGCAATTAACAGTTCCCGTTTGTAATTCTAAGATCATAAACATTTTGTGCATTTTTTGTTTTTATTGCGGGAATTATCTTATTTTAAGGAAATATTTTTGTAACAGCCCGAAAACTTTTTCTTTTAGTGAGGATAGTTTCGCATTTTGGATTAAGGAAGTGCGAAATTGGCGAAGCTATCTAGGGCTTCTGCAGGGTCAGCCCGAAGGTGGTAATCACTCAAATGCGAGATATCTCAGTGGCTCAGTTACGAAATTTAAATACCTTGGAGTTTGGGGGTTCAAACAAAGAACTAAAACTGAACATGGAGATGGCTTTTATGAAATACCAACAACCACTAGCAAACAGCAAATTTGTCTTAGGCCTACGAATACGTTTCATAAATATGGTCAGTATTACTCTAAGGAATAACCAATATACCAAAAGGGATAAGTTTTCTTTCGGCCTTGTTCGAAGATGAAAATGCTACAGAAAACCATGATTATCAAGAGGAGGAGAATGATCAACCAATATTATAGCTATTACCGTCTCAATCTTTTAAATTTGCAATGTGGATTAGAGACCTGCGCGGGCCGTTTTTTAAAGGCCCAGCCCGGTCGGGTAGTGTATATTTAAAGCTAATAGCGGCCTGAACCGGCCCGGCCCGGAATAGTTTTTTTTTTAATTTTTTTGCTGTTATTTAATATGTGATAATATAAATGAATCATTCTGTTTAAAAAAAAAGTTACAATCAAATTGAATAATATCGACGTAAATTTTTCGAACAACTTTTTAATTTCACAATTCGTATTTTTATGGCCCGGCCGCTATTATAAATTGAGAGATCGGCTCGGCATTAAAGGAACTGCATTTCGGGCCGGTCTCTAAGGTGGATTGTTAATGATGAACTCTTAGATTTTTTAGCGCGAATTGGCTGCTCTCAAAATGCAAATTCAAGATGAGTTCAGTGTTGCACGTTCGAAAACGAATTACCGTACCCGCATACTCTGAATTACCGTACTTATTAATAAATTACCGTACATACATATTAAATGCGATAATTTATTGGGGTGTGGACTACGAGAAATACACACTTATAATGATGTAAACTTATGATTTCGGGGGTGAGGCAAAGGTTTAAAAAAAAAAATTACCGAAAATATCAAATAAAAAAACGTTTTTCCCCCTTTTATAATCTCGTTCTATTGGATTATTTCGGCGATTTACACATTTTTCTACGAATTTGTTACATAAATCGACGCTAGATACACATTCAAAAATTAAAGTTAGTTTTAAAGGAAGATACATTTGCTATTTATTCATGTTACAGTTTTCTTTCTGAACGCACTTTTGCATATTTCTACACCCTGCAAGTTTTTTTTATATATCTGTTATGACTCATTCTTTTTTAAATTTATTGAAACCACTTATTTATATTATGTATATTGACCTGTATAAACCCATTGTTATTGGCACATTAAATAAATTAAATTAAATAGATGTTTTGTGAATATATGAAAGAAAAATCGATTTTTTGTCTTTAACAACTTTATTCAAAAATTAATCTCACTCAAAAATTGACACATTTTCAAAAGTCTAAGTTGATTCTAAAGGCAGATGTTTTGTGAATATACTTACTAAAATTTTTGAGAAATTCTATATCAGTTATTTTTTGTTCGACAACTTAAAATGTTAATTTTCAAAAATTCATATCTCACGGAAAAAGTGACACATTTTCAAAAATTACAGTAATTTTTCAAGGGAGATGTTTTGTGAGTGTATTAAAAAAAATATTTTTTATTCAAACCATTGACAACTTTAAATATTAATTTTCAAAAATTCATAACAAGCATTTTCAAAACTCAAAGTTAATTTTAAAGGTAAATATATTATGATTGCGTTAAACGTTTTAAGGAATTTAATCATATCAGTATTTTTTTTTTACAATATACTATTTTTTTTTCAACTGCCAAAAATGACAATTCTTAACTGCCCGAAAGGCCAATTTTCAAGTGTCGGAAACGACCATTTTTAACTGCCAAAAATGACAATTTTCAATTGCCAAAAATGACAATTTCTAACTGCCAAAAATGACAATTTCAACTGCCAAACATGACAATTTTCAACTGCCAAAAATGACAATTTTCAACTGCCAAAAAGGTCGATTATCAAGTGTCGGAAACGACCATTTTGCGCTACCAAAAATGACAATTTTTAACTGCCAAAGGGCCAATTTTCAACTACCAAAAGGACAATTTTCAAGTGTCGGAAACGACCATTTTTAACTGCCAAAAATGACAATTTTTAACTGCCAAAAATGATAATTTTTAACTGCCAAAAATGATAATTTTTAACTGCCAAATAGGCGAATTTTCAAGTGTCGGCGACGACCATTTTTAACTGCCAAAAGTGACAATTTTTAACTGCCAAAAATTACAATTTTCAAGTGCTAAAAATGACAATTTTTAACTGCCAGAAAGGCGAATTTTCAAGTGTCGGCAACGAGCATTTTTAACTGCCAAAAGTGGCAATTTTTGACTGCCAAAAAATGACAATTTTCAACTGCCAAAAATGACAATTTTCAACTTCCAAACATGACAAGTTTCAACTGCAAAAAGGCCAATTTTTTCAAGTGACGGCAACGACCATTTTTAACTGGCAAAAATTACAATTTTTAACTGCCAAGAACGACAATTTAAAACCTAAAAATGAACACATTTTCAAAAACTAAAGTTTTTTTGAAGGTATATAAATGTGTCATGATAGCATCGGACTTTTTAGAATTCAAACATATCGATTTAACTGCCTTTATTTTTCTATTTTTTGTTTGTTGAAATATTTCCACCAATTTTCAAAAAATTGGCAGAGTTAGTTTGTTTTAAAGGTAAATGTTTTGTAAAGATATCAAAATTTTTGAGGAATTAATATTATATCAGTATTTATTTTTTAGCCAAAATAATAATTTTCAAAAATTCACAACTCTCGCAAAATCAACTCAATTTAAAAATCAAGGTTCATTTTAAAGGTAAATGTATTATGAGATTTAAGGAATTCAATCATATCGATATGATTTTTTTTTCTAGTTTTTCCTTGTAAAAGTATTCATTTTTAAAAATGTATAACTCAAAAATCAAAATTTATGTTAAATCTTGTCGATATATTAAAAATTTCGAGCATTTGAGTATTTATTTTCTCTAAATTTGTTCAATTATTCAACAACTTAATTTTCAAAAAATCATAACTCGGGGAGAAATTGGCGAATTTGCAAAAATTTAAATTAGTTGTAAAGTAGAACTATTTTAAAATGTTTGTGAAGTTCAATTATATTACTATTTATTTTTTTTTGTTCGTCTTAAATATTAATTTTCAAAAATTCATAACTAATACAAAAATTGACGCAGTTTCAAAAATCAAGGTTAATTTTAAAGGTAAATTACATCAGAGTTTTTTTATGGAATTCAATCATAGGGATATGGTTTTTCTAGTTTTTCCTTGTTTAAATATTCGACCACTTAAAAATTGTTTTTTTTTTAATTTATGATTCGAGCAGAAATTGACATATTTTCAAAAATCCAAGTGTATATTAAGGTAATTCCATCATATAAGTATTTATTTTTATTTGTTCAATTGTTCGACAACTTAAAATATTACTTTTAAAAAATTCATACGAAATTGGCAAATTAGAAAAAAAAATGTAAGTTAGTTTTAAAGGTAGATGTATCGCAAAGATTTTAAAATTTTTGTAGAATTCTTTGATAACACTATTTATTTTTTTAGATTTCTTTTTTCTTCTACTACCAAAAATATTAATTTTCAAAAATTAATTCAAATTTTTAGGAATTCAATCTTATCTGTATTTATTTTTCTTTGAATTTGTTCATTGTTTTACCTTTGAATATTAGGCAGTTCGTACACAAAACGTACTGCTGAACATTATGTTAAAATAAGAGATAGATTTATTTCGTACTTTATATTTTCTAGCGGAATTCTAGTGGAATTAGGTTGGCTTTCTGGCGGAAATATTAGGTGATCAGATGGCAACGTTATACAGGGTGAAAATTACCGTACATTTGTGTACGGTTTTAACATTTGGACCGCATACCGTACTTTCGCTCAGCATACCGTACAAGTACGGTAATTACCGTACGTATGGCAACACTGGACGAGTCTACAAACACGTCTTCAAAATAAAGCAATGTGCTAAATGCAGAGTTTGCTCATAAAAAACATTATTGGACAGATGTTTTACAGTGCGTTGTCTTCATTGTAAGAAAGTTAACAAGTCGTGGACTTCTGTTGATCATGTCTCAATAGAAACTATTGGCCGAATTTGTTGTATTTTTGAAGGAACATCTAAACAATTAGATCAGAGATCGGATTTTGGCAGAACAAATTATCTTTTGTCTACGGCGTACGAAGAAGTGGTACATATTGTCGCGAACCAATGTTATTTGACACAGTACGTCCGGTTCGCGAGTACTCCAGCCGCGTACTCAGCGGGTTTCAAGGGCTTCCTCGATATTTGCTTGTCAATAAGTTTTTGTGCTGATGAGTAAAAATCGAGGAGGTTCGGGAGACAGTACTACACGTGGAGAAAAGTCTCGTCACCTCATTAGACAGTAACCCGTGGGGAAAGAGTTTAATTTTCTCCGCAGTTGAAGACTGAACACTTGATTAAAAACGTAACAGAAATGTACAATTTCTTTAATATGATTAGATAAAAGTGAATGATTTGCTTAATTATCTGAAAGGGGCATACATTTCAGTTAAGAGGAAAAAACTGTACGAGTACATAATACCAATTTCAGAAGAAATTGAAGAATGGATATTCTATTAAGATGGCAGAGATATTTCAACATTGTACCCTTTGTACCAACGCCCTACTTAAAAAAGATTTACGCTATAAATAATAATATATTAATTATAAAATATTAATATTAGCGGCAGCTCGTGGAGGTGGCACGACTAGAGGGAGCAAATATTCCGCTGTAGTTCTTCCGTAACCTCCTCGCCGAACATCCACAAGCCGCCAACGATAAATATTCTGTATAACATTACCTGACATCTTCATCACTATGATTGCTATTATATTCCTCAACGAAATCCCTAAATTCGTATATTAAGTCAAATGTTTCAGGTTGATCTTTGGTCAAAGTGTGATCTAAATAGCCGTAGTCGTACTTGGGAGCATTTGGATTTCCAATCGGTTCATCGGCTAAACCGGTTTCAAAAATGTGTGGAACGGCATCGATGCGGAAACCATAAACACCCCTATCCATCCAGAATTTTAAGACATCCTAAAATTTAAGTCGTATATTAAATAAAACACACCAAGTCTTATTGCAATAAGCCCGGATAAAATCATGTACATTTAAAATATGTGTTTTAATTAAAAATGTATCACGAAGTAAGTGCCGCGAACCTCAATCAGTTAAGTCGTATAATTTATTTGAAGAAATTTTTCAACAGCTTACCTTCATTTCCTGAACAACTTTGGGATTTTTGAAGTTGAGGTCCGGTTGCTGTTTCGCGAATTGGTGAAGGTACCACTGCTTACGGATTTTGCTGTACTCCCATGCCGAGTATTTGAATACGCTAATCTAAAATGTAGAATGAAAATTATTTTTTCCCATTTCTAAATTTAAAAAATCGCCTATACATATTTAGAAAATTGTATGGTGGTTGATAACACTAATAATTGACATTTGAATTTGAAATTAGTTTGCGATTTCTACACATCACATAACCTCAAAACTATCTCGCCGAAAATTTAGCACAGGTTGACTGCTCTGAATTTCAACGGTGCCAACCGTTAAATTATTAAAGCACTCGGTGAGCCATTAACGAACCCATTTGAGTGCGTTAATGACTCTGTTTTAGACGCAAAATAGAAAAAATAAAATAAAATCTTAACATTTTAACAAATAAATCATAAAAACACGTTCAATACCTCAGCATTTTTTCTTTTTAATCAAAAACACAATTTTATTCTTACGAACTTGGAAAATGTCATATTTTTGCAAATCTCATTGACTTCACATGAATATTTTTTAAATCACAATAAATTCTCTAAATTTTAACACACAAATCAACTTTCTTTGACACGATATTTTTTTAAACACTGTCATCATGAGCATCATCATATCATTAATCATTTTACAAAACATCAAATTCTCTGAATTTTGTCATTAAAATCATCAATATCAAATAACGAGTTCTGAAGTTAGGCAAAATCAAAAACGCTATTTTGTTGACTCTGAATCTCGAGAATTTCGGGTTTTGGCAATTTTCGTTAACCCAACATTGGATCTTTCTTAACACTGTCTTAAAATAAAATAAATTCTCTAAATAGTTAATATGCAAATCATCATAATCCGAAACACGTTAAATACTTCAGCAATTTTAAAAAATCAAGAAAACGGTTAAAAATTAAAGGAGGCGAATTAAAAAGCGGACCTGACAAAGTGAGCATTTGG
This sequence comes from Ocypus olens, assembly GCA_910593695.2. Taxonomy (NCBI): domain Eukaryota; kingdom Metazoa; phylum Arthropoda; class Insecta; order Coleoptera; family Staphylinidae; genus Ocypus; species Ocypus olens. Next base: position 6,870,314 of record OU343054.1, on the reverse strand, counting down.
CCTTGGAAATATTAAAAAATATTTTCAGATTTTTCACTTTACAGTACAACTTTAAATATTTTTAAAACTACATTTTAGAAAAATCGAAAACTCGAATTTATTTCCTTTAAACTTGGAGGATTTTGGCAGTTTGCGTTAACACATTACGAATATTTCTTAATGTGCCTTAAAATAAAATAAATTCTTAACATTTTAACAAATAAATCATCTTTATTAAAAACACTTTCAATACCTCAGCATTTTTTTTTTATCAAAAACGCGATTTTGTTCCTATGAACTTGGAAAATGTCATATTTCTGCAAATCTCATTGACTTCACATGAATATTTTTTGTAAATCACAATAAATTCTCTAAATTTTAACACGCAAATCAACTTTCTTTGACACGATTTTTCTTTATATTTTTTTTAACACTGAAGTCATCATAATCATATCATTAATCATTTTACAAAACATCAAATTCTCTGAATTTTATCATTAAAATCATCAATATCAAATAACGAGTTCTGAAGTTAGGCAAAATCAAAAAACTATTTTATTGACTTTTAATCTGGGAATTCCGGGTTTTGGCAATCTTCGTTAACCCAACATTGGATCTTTCTTAACACTGTCTTAAAATAAAATAAATTCTCTAAATAGTCAATATGTAAGTCATCATAATCCGAAACACGTTCAATACTTCAGCAATTTTTAAAAATCAAGAAAACTGTTATTTTGACTTTAAACTTGAAAAATTTCGAATTTTGGTAATTTTCGTTGACTTGACATGAATATTTCTTACTATTTTTTAAAAGACATTATATTCTCTGCAATTTAGCATATAAATCATCATAATCAAATAACGCGTTCAACCTCAGCAATTTAAAAAAATCAGAAGCGGAATTTTGTTGGCTTTGAAACTTCCGATTTTGACAATTGTACTTGATCCGTCATGAGTATTTCTTAGAACTTTTCGGAAACACACTAAATTTATTATATTTCAACATATAAATCATTAAAATTAAAAAGCGCGTTCAACAACTCAGGAACTTTTAGAAATTAATTTCGTTGCCTTTGGACGTGGAAAACTTCAAATATTGTCAATTTGTGTTGATTTAAGATACAGTATTTATTACTTTTTTTTAATATACCAAATATCAAAAAGCTCTCATTAAAACATTAAAAAAATATTTCAAATTTTTCACTTTACAGTACAACTTTTAACACGTATAAATAACGAATATCCCATCAAATCGGAGAAAGTAACCATTTTTTGAGATATATTTACGCAAGTTTTTTGTACTCCTTTGCGTTCAGAGCAGACAATTCTTTTCTTTTTAGTATTTGCTATATTTACTGTGCGAGATCTCAAAAACTATAATAGGTAGAGGGTTGAAATTTTCACGAAAAATCACAAATAACAAGAACAATACTATTAAAATTTCAACCCACTCCGACCACCCCTTCAAAAAAGGGTTGCCAACCCCTCAAATTTTTTTTTACAATTTTATTTTTTTTCCTGAAAGCCACAAACGTCCTCTAGGGGTCCGTGAAATCCGCGATTTTCCAAGTCACCCAATTACTACTGGGTGATTTTTTGAAAGTCGATTTTTGACGATGCAGAGGTTCCCGCCAAAACTATCTCCTCCCTGGATTTTTGAGCTGAAGGATTCAAATATGGCTCAAAAAATCCCCAATGCATGGGGGCGCAACGGCCACGCACGGAGGGTCCGGTGCTCCTCTCCGTTCGCAAGCTGCAACCCTTTCTCTGCGGAGGTCCCTTTTTTCGTGCTTCAGCGAGCGGGGTCGCGCCCTCTTAACAGTCACGACTTGAATTTTTATAGAGTTTTCTTATAGAACTACCTCCCCTCTACATTTTATGTCTCTTACGAATTTTCGATATCTCCAACCCTCGAGGAGTTATTCAAAGAAAACCACCCCCGATTTCAATAAAAAAATTCAACAGCGGCCATTTTTAATCCGACTGGAGAAAGTTAAAAGGCATCCTATTCGGAATTGCATTTTGCGTCGAAAAGGTATGGGCTATATTTTTCGTGGGCGCACTTTTTGATTGATTTTCGGGAATTTTTTTAAGAATTTTTCGATTTTTTTTTCGAAAATTAAAAATCCAACGACGGCATATCTGTCGTTGAAGAAATTGAAAAACAAAATTTAAACTTATTTAATGTATGAAACCCATCCCTTACATTTTGAAATATTTCTGGTGGAATTTGTCTCATTTCTTAAATAATAATTAATTTAATTAATTTAATGTCTTAAATAAAAAAAACAAAATATTTTTACACAGTCGTAAAGAGAATAAAAAGGGCTACAAATTTAGTGAAATAAAAAAAAATGTTTTCCATTTAAAAAAATGGCATAGACGTCATTCCACAAAGGGGTGGGGGTATGGAATCACAACGAGCCGTGTTGGCGCAATGGAAACGCAGACGCTTCGTAATCGGAAGGTCCGCGGTTCAAATTTCGATGTTTTTTGAAGTTTTTGATATTCTATATAAATCCGTGTGTATTTAAAAACGTTTGACGTATTTTGCCGGTAAATATTTTTGATCGTTATTGAATTTTTTTTTTTCTTTTTAAATCACGAATCTAACGACAGATTCCCTGAGTTCGTTTTACTTCTTTAGAGGACGTATTTTTTTTAAATTAAAATTGAAGATTTGAAACTTTTAGGGTTGATGGAAAATATGGCGAGCCTTAATTGGTAATTTTTTCAAAAAATTTTTCAAAGGGTTTGTTCCTCTTCTTTTAAGGATGTAATTTTTTTCCTTTTGAGGCGAAAAGCTGAAACTTTCAGGGATCGCAGAAGATATTTTTTAAATCTTTGGAACTACTCTTACGTTCCATTTGCACCCCTTGGCTTCGTTTTTATTCTTTTAAGGACGTATTTTTGTCTCTTAAAGTCGAAAAATTGAATCTTTCAGGGATGGCTGAAGATACTTTTTCCAAATTTGTGGAACCATCCGCACGCCCCATTTGCACCCCTAGGGTTCGTGTTTTTTTTAAGACATTTTTTTTTCTTTTCAAGTCGGAAAACTCAAAACTTTGGGATCGCATAGGATACAATTAGCTTAAAAAAAAATTTAAAAATAAAAAATAAAATAAAAAATGAAAAATTAAAATAAAAAATGGTGATGTGGCCATCATGTTACTTTCTCCGACTTGATGGTATCATTTATATTCACGCTTTCATGGTTTATTTTTAATTGAAATCATATTTTAAATGTACATCGAGCGTTGCGTAAACTCCGATGAAACTGACGTTTAAAACGTCAAAATCATGAAAGATGGAAAAATTATACTTCAAATTCAAAAACTCGGTTTACTCAAAAACTAACAAGATTTCGAAAAAAACTTATTCTTTAGAAGTTGTTAATTTTGGTATTCTCTACAATTATTATTCACACAAATTTGCTGTAACTATTATCGTTTCATACTTATAAACCAAAATTTGAGAAAAAGTTAATAAATTTTTTTCTCGAATAACAATGATTTTATGAAAAATATTTTTAAGCAAAATTTGTTTATTTCTTTGTTATCTTCAATGTTTGTTTAAATATTTTTGTGATATTTTTCATATTTAAGAAAATATTGGCAAAAAACAAAAAACAGTTAAGGTAAACACCCACTTCCGGTGTACGAAATTTTACCAAAAGCTTTTCAGTTCTTCAGATTATCAGATAAGACGTATGTTGAAAGTTTCATATCAATTGCTCTATTAGTTTTTGAGATACACACACACACACACAGAGACAGACACACACACACACACACACACACACACACACACAAAAAAAAAATTCTAGAAATTGTTGAAATGGCATCTAGGGACCCCAAAACGGATATTTCCGTAAAAAAAAATTTTGAAAAAAAAATCACGATCACAATACTTTCTCGTACTTCGTAACGGAGAAAGTAAAAATTAAAAATGTAAAATGTAAAATGTAAAATGAAAAATGAAAAGTGAAAAATGAAAAATGTAAAATAAAAACTGTCATATGCAGGACCGTCTTCTCTGCGATTTACGGAGATCCGTTATGAGCAAATTTAATCGTCCCAATGATCATCCCTGTAGTCTTGAGGGCCTTCTTGAAAATTAGAGGAAAAAAAGTCGCACAGTCTTCCCAGTATATCCTGGATGATTTAACACGTTTTTATCCTCTTCATGAGAGACAGCTCTATAACATTTATTCTTTAAATTTTTTCGATTTTTGTAATCGTTCGCGAGTTATGAATTTTTTGTGTCAAGGCACCATATTTTTCATTTTTCATGAGTGCATCGGAAATTTGAGTGAAAATCGCGTGACATGGATTCGGCTGAAATTTATACCTCTTGCCGGAAGGGTTGAAATTTCTCTCGAGAGTCTTGCTGCCTTTAGTTTTTTAAGGCCGTTTTTGTTTTCTTTTCAAGTCGGAATACTCAAAACTTTTAGATATAGCATAGCCTGCTGCCTTTAGTTTTGACATTGAAGAACCTGTCCAGTATATTTACAAAGCATTATAGCCTTATAATATTTGTATTGGAACATTTTTTATCTCTCCGCTGCGCTGCGCCGTCGTCCGTCGTCAGTTTAACTGATTAATTTTAATGGACCATGCACGGACGACGGCGCAGCGCAGCGGAGCCGTCGTTCGTCACCAGTTACTTTTCTTAATTAATTATTTCACCATTTTACATAAAGAACACAATTTCACATACATCAAATTAAGCTTGAAAAACTAGTTATTATGTTATATGTGTTGTTTCACCTTGTCTTATGGTATACAACTTACCCAATTATTTGGTGGTGTAATATCATCATTATTCGGACCATTTTCCCAAACGTAATAATCTTCATAGCCGGGTTCTTGATTCTCAGATTTTTTAAACCACTCGTGCTGATCACTGGAATGATTCGGCACGAAATCCATAACAATTTTGATTCCCAACTCCTTCGCCTTCAGCACCATTTTATCGAAATCTTCCAGTGTGCCGTACTCCTCGTGAATATCAACATAATCAGATATGTCATACCCGGCATCAACTTGTGGACTTTTGTAAATTGGCGACAACCAAGCTGAGGTAACTCCAGCATCCTTCAAGTGGTCAAATTTGCTAATAATACCGTTCAAGTCTCCGACACCGTCACCGTTGCTGTCCTTGAAAGAGCGCGGGTATATTTGGTAGAAAACACCATGTTTCCACCAATCCTTGCTTCCGGTGCATTCGATGGAAATTACCAAGCTGGTTATAACCAGCAGGCATGGGATTAATTTGCCAGTCATTATAACACTGCCGAATGCACTTGGATGAGCACGCTTATATACTTGAAAGATTAGATAATGTTAAGATATGTATCCATGTGCCAATGAAGTGGTACTCAATATACATAATTTGTTTAATGCATTTTATCTGTATGTACTTATAAATTCGGGATTTCGTAACTACTAAAATGCTTACGTAAATTAAACATTACAAAATTAAATTTTACCTTATAATAATAATTTTGTACTGAACGTTCTCACATCTTTATTCTTCTGTGAATACTTTATTGTAATTATCATTATTTATTTGGCAGTGGAAAACATCAATTATAGATACGGCCTTGGCATTATCGTTGTTTAAATATAACCGGCACACTGAATGTCTTAATTTATAAATAATCTGTGCGGTAAGTAAAATAAGCTATAATCATTGTTTCATTATAAGATTTATAATTATCAACCGCAATTCGCTTATTAAATAGAAATTAAACACAAAGGGGGTAGCGGGATAAGATGGGTGTGAGTTGCAAGTGAAGAAACCGTTTTAAATATTTAAAAAAAAATGAGATTTGCATGCTCATTAACTGTCATTTTCGACTTCTACCAAAAATGTGGTAAAAAATGCGTTTTTCTTAAATTATTTCACTGTAAAATTGTGTGTATTTTTTTTCCGGTCAGTTCTGTGATCGGATTTAATTGATTTAATTTTATTACACCCAAAACTAGAGAACGGCATTTTTCCAGGTGTTTTACGGGTCATATAACTCCAAAAACTTGGTGTAAACAGCAGAAAAACGTGAAAAAAATTAGTATTTCAAGAATAACTTTTTTTTTAAAGCTTTCTTGTGCGCTTACAAGAAGAGGCCAAATAGCATAAGTAGCCATATTAATGACTTTCATTATCCCCTTAACCGCGTGTTAATATCTTCACTTGTTCGCGCGAAAACTCAAATTAAGTAAATTTTGTTTTCCATATCTTGGTAATAATAATATAATTACACGAGTAATTGACGAAATATAAGTCGTATATAACATTTTTGGAATAAAATACATTATTATAGCATATACAAATGTTAGAATACACATAGGAACTTTATTTATCTTCGTTTTTCGCTGAAAATATGAGTCCTGACAATACGACAATATTTGAATTTGTCGCGATGTCGGTAAAGTAGATTAGTGGTAATGGCAAAACGACCTGAAGGAATACAGGCATGAAACGTTACGCTAATCATGTATTTTATTCTAAAAATGACTTATACTTTGTTAATTACTCGTGTAATTATATTTCTATTACCAAGATATAGAAAACAAAATTTACTTAATTTGAGTTTTCGCGCGAACAAGGAAGATATTAACACGCGGTTAAGGGGATGATGAAGGTCATTAATATGGCTACTTATGCTATTTGGCCCCTTTTTGTAAGGGCACAAGTAAGCTTTAAAAAAAATATTCCTGAAAAACTATTTTTTTTCGAATAAATTTGAGACTTATACAACAGTTATTATTTACTACACAAATAAGAAATTACCACCGAGAGAAAAGAAATTTCTCGAGTGGTCATGTCATATCTTATTTCGCCCACTACTGCACTCGTTTGCCCAATACCTTTAATACATATAAGCAAAAAGAGTAAGAAACACCCTGTACATGATACGTATTTAAAACTAAAACAAGGCCTATTACACTTTAGCAGATTTTGCTTACACAATCGGAGCAATATCACTATTACTTGTTATATTTCCAATTTTGTTTGCAATTGAAGTAAAAAATAAATTAAATTCGCTAGCCGAAATATTGCACGTGGAGTATTAATTTTTTATTGATGAAATTCCACAATGCTTTTGGCACTGTCATGTGCATTTAAAATCCTAGCAGACTTTATAACTTTTTTTATAGTTTAGTGATAATTTCCTTTTAAGATTAATTAGATCAGCTGAAGGGTTCTTTAATTAAGTGAAGAATTTCTCTCATTTGCTTAATATCTTTGGCGAACCCTTGTATTCAAACTACTAGTACTATTATTAAAAACGTCCCCTTCCGTGGCTTTAAAATTTACTTCTCTTGAAAATTCCCTAAAAAGGCGAAACTAGCCGAGAATTTTTAAACATTCACAATCTAATTTTATTTGGTAGGATTAATTTCTATTTTATATTACTATCCTTAAGAACCCTTTTGAATTTTTCGAAATTTTAATTTAACTTTTTCGTTTATTGCTTGAGAACGCTTAATCCTGCAGAATTTTGTTTTAAAATAGTTTTTTTTCAGAGCAAAATTCAGTAATGGTTGAATTTTTTTAAATTCCGGTTTTATTGATATTCAGCATTTTTTTTATACGACGTTTTAGTTTTTAATTTAATAATAAACAAACTTTATTCCAATACAAATATTTAAAATACTTAATACTAAAATACGCATCAAATGTACAAGAACCTATAGCTAATGATACTCTGGGTATTCCTTTAGATTAGATGGTTTTATATCTCTCAAATATATTAGTTTTGTAAATTTTGAATTATTATTTTAAATTGATTAGATACAAGGAACGTTTATTGTATAATTTTAAATATGTATATCCATATATAAATAATCCTTCTGTTTCCATATGAAAATTTAAGAATGCGTAGTCCTCCAAAATTTTGTTAAAAACGATTACATTTTTAGAGCACTTTTCATCAGTTCTATTTTTTCGAAATTAAAAATTCCATGGGTTTTCGTTAGTTTTTACTTTCTCTATACGAAATACGAAAAAGTATTGTTTTCTTATTATTTTTTTTAATTGGGAATTTTAAGGGAAATATCCATTTTGAGGGATTCATAGATGATTCCGATCGTTTTTGGAAAATGTCCGTTTGTCAGTCTGTCCGTAGGCGATGCAAATTGTCATTTACTCGAAAAATTTCTTATGTAAGATGGCAACATTTTTATACTTCCAGTTCGACAATGAAAAGATCTCTGAAAATCAAGAACAAAAATAGGGGGTTGCCATTTAAAAACAAAATGGCAGACGTCATAACTCAAAAACAAATGATGACCGAAAATACCGAAAATCGACTATCATGCAAAAATATGTATTTTTATAAAAAAATATCGACCTGTTCGAGGATTTTTCCAAAAATATTTAATTTCGATTTTACTGAATATATTCCATACTTCAGCCCACGCCCATTTCATTCTTCTCGCTAAGCAGGTGTTCGTTAGAAAAAATCAGTCTCTGAACTTAATTGCCACACCTCATATCTCTTTGGACGTTTCTGCTGCTTTCTTTCATTTGCAGAAATAAAAAAAGTAAAATATGCCGTTTTGCACTCCATGTTAAAATTGATTCCTCAACACAGATACAACTAACTAAGTAAACTATCAACTAAAAAACAACTAACCTAAACTCAATATGACTGATGTCAAAAGGCAAAGAACGTCACTCACAGAATTCATTAAAAAAATTAAAATAGTGCTCTCCACGTGAAATGACTTTCTTGCACACCCAATATGTAAAATTTCTATTCGGAGAAAGATGCATTATGTCCGCATCAACATTTTTTCGTTTTACCGGAGATAAGCTATTTTTTTTACTCAATCGAGAGATTCGACACGTGTTCCAGGAAACTGATATTAAATCTGTGGAAAACAAGTGTTTTTTTTTTAATATCTGTCCTATCAATATCAAGAGTGTAGCTACGTAAATATACCTTTTAATAGATTATAGCTTAATCATGGTTATTAAATTATTATTCCGTGAGTTTGAGATAAGGGGCGAACATAGGTATTTAACATGTAAAATTAAATATGTGTAATTATTAGCTCCCCTATTCATTTTAGAGAAAAAGTAGAACTGTAAAAATATCTTCAGAATTGAAAAATCTACCATATTCGATTTAAATGTACCAACGATGTATTACTAGGGAGGAGAAAATTTGTATTAAATGCTGAAATAGCTGTAGCCATGACATAATGAACAACTGATTTGACTGTCAATTTCTAAGTTTCATTAATCAATGCATGTTGAAAATAGTAGATTATATATAAAGGAAGAGAAATGGGTGATTTTTCCCGAGGTGCAACCGAGGGATAGATGGCACTATTTTTTTCACAAACAGGATATTTTAAGAGTAAAACGTTCGTTCCTAAAACTCAACCTAGAAAAAAAATTGTGTCAGACGTGACAGTTAAAATAAATAATAGAACCTCGCAGGGAAAGAAATGATTACTTCTCTCACAATTTCGAGGACTAACAAAAAATAAAATTATTATTAGTATTTTAGTATTACAATTTTTTTTTCAGTTTCGTATAAACAACCCCATTTTTTGTCAAGATATGATCATGAAACCCTCGAAAAATAGGTTTTTGTTTTTTAACCGCTATAAAAATCTGAAAAATGTATATATATTTTTGTCCCAAATACCAAATTAAGTCATTTGTTTCAAGGTCATTGAAGGTCATTTGAGGTATTAGTTTTTACTTTCTCCGTTACGAAGTACGAGAAAGTATTGTGATCGTGATTTTTTTTTCAAAAATTTTTTTCACGGAAATATCCGTTTTGAGGTCCCTAGATGCCATTTCAACAATTTCTGGAAAAAAAATAATTGTGTCTGTGTGTGTCTGTCTGGCTGTGTGTGTGTGTGTGTGTCTGTCTGTGTGTGTGTGTGTGTCTGTCTGGCTGTGTGTGTGTGTGTGTCTGTCTGTGTGCGCTGTATCTCAAAAACTAATACAGCAATTGATATGAAACTTTCAACATACTTCTTATTTGATAATCTGAAGAACTGAAAAGCTTTTGGTAAAATTTCGTACACCGGAAGTGGGTGTTTACCTTAACCGTTTTTTGTTTTTTGCCAATATTTTCTTAAATATGAAAAATATCACAAAAACATTTAAACAAACATTGAAGACAACAAAGAAGTGAACATCTTTGAAAATATTTTTCACAAAATCATTGCTATTCGAGAAAAAAATTTATTAATTTTTTTTCAATTTTTGGTTTATAATTATGAAACGATAATAGTTACAGCAAATTTGTATGAATAACAATTGTAGAAAATACCAAAACGAACAACTTCTAAAGAATAAGTGTTTTTCTAAATCTCGTTAGTTTTTGAGTAAACCGAGTTTTTGAATTTGAAGTATAATTTTTCCGTTTCATAATTTTGACGTTTTAAACGTCAGTTTCATCCGAGTTTACGCAACGCTCGATGTACATTTAAAATATGATTTCAATAAACCATGAAAACGTAAATATAATTGGCTATGATACCATCAAGTCGGAGAAAGTAACATGATGGCCACATCACTATTTTTTTCTCTACATAACAGTCTGTCTGTGCGCGCTGTATCTCAAAAACTAATACAGAAATGACCATGAAACTTGAACACAAGTGTTATTTGAGAATCCGAAAAACTGTAAAGCTTTTGGTAAAATTTCGTATTTCCGAATATTTACCTTAACAGTTTTTTGTTCTTTTAGCCTTTTTGGGACTTCAGAACAAAGTTTTTAGAACTTTTTTTAGGACATTTTTAAAAGACCTTTCTTCCAGGATTCTTTCTCAGAACATTTTAAGAAATTTTTTTCAAGACTTATTTTTTAGGACTTTTCTTTCAGGACCTTTATTTTCAGGATTTCTTTTCAAAATTTATTAATGGGATTTTTTCAGGAATTTTTTCTCGGGACGTTCAACTCTTTGTTGAGAGTTTTTTTACGACTACTTTCTAAACTTTTTATTTCAGGAATTTTGTTAAGGACTTATTTTAGGCTTTTTTGCAGGACTCTTTGGGATTTCTTTTTCAGGACAATTTCTTCAGATCCTTTTAAGGACTTTTTACAATGCTTTCTTTTCAGATTTTTTTTGTTTATTTTTTATAGATGTTATTTTCTGGGACTGTTTTTACTAGACAATTTTTTTATGATATTTCATTGGGGCTATTTTTTCAACCATCTTCAGGATTTATTTTAGGACTTTTTAGGACTCTTTTTCGGGACATTTATTTCTGGTATTTTGTATGAAGACTATTTTTCAGTAGTTTTTTTTTCACGGCTTTTATCAGGACTCGTTTTCAAGACTTTATTTCCAGGACTGTTCCTTCAGGACGTTTTTTCGGGACTTTTTCGAGTCTTTCTTAAGAACCTCTTGCTCGGGACTTATTATTTTACATACAGTATTATTTTTTCGGGAATTTTTTTTAAAACCTTCTTTATATGACTTTTTTCAGTACTACATATAATTCAGGACATTTTTTATGGGATTAATTTTCAGAATTTTTTTTTTCAAGACTCTTTTTGCGATTTCTTCAGAACTTTTTCAGGTCTTTTTTAATGATCTTTTTACAGGGTTTTTTTTAGGATTCTTTTACTTATTTATTTATTTATTTATTTATTTATTTTATTCCCAACAGATAACATATCCAATTACAGGGAAAACTTAATACTAATTTACAATGTTACGATGTTATCTCCATAATTCTTTTTCAAAACTGTTATTACAGGACATTTTTTCTGAATATTTTATCAGGACTCATTTTTGGGTCTTTTTCAAGACATTCTTCAGGACTTTGGCATGACTTATTTTAGGACTATCCTTTGGGACTTTTTTGGGACTCTTTTTCGGACGTCTTTCAGGATTTTTTAAACGACATTTACTTCTGGTCTTTTATACAAAGACTGAATTTTTTAGGATTTTTTTTGCGGTACTTTTTTTAGGACTTTTTTAACAACTTTCTAACAGGAACCTTTTTTCAAGACTTTATTTTCAAAACTGTTCTTCCAGGACTTTTTTTCAGGACATTTTTTGTAAGAACTCTTTTTTAGGACATTCTTTCAGGACTTTATTTCTGGTCCTTTTGAAGGACTTGTTTTTCAAGACATTTTTTGTCGGGACTCTTTTTCAGGAGTTTTTATCAGGAGACTTTCTTGTTCAGAACTTTTATTGGGTTTTTAGGACTTTTTAATTAGATCTATATTTAGAAATCTTTTACAGGACTTTCTTGTTCAGGGCTTTTATTCGTTTTTTTAGGACTTTTAAATCAGGACTATTTTTAGAAATCCTTTTCGAGACTTTCTTGTTCAGGACTTTTATGAGATTTTTTAATCGGGATCATTTTTAGAAATCTTTTTCAGAACTTTTTTTTTAGTTTTTTCAGTAAACTTACGGTAAAAATTATTAGAATTTGTAACATAATTTGTCATTTTTACCTTTCATAATTTTGACGTTTCAAACGTCATCACCATCGATCGATCATGTAAAACGCTTGATTTAAAATATGATTTAAATTGAAAATAATGAATGAATCTTCAAATATAAATAACTATTGAACCATCAAATCGGAGAAAGTAATATGATGGCCACATCACCTTTTTTTTGTTTTAAGTTTAACTTTTTTCGCCCCTAAGCGATCGAGTGACAACCTAAAATTTAAAACAATCATAATTCTTCCTTACATTCCTGAAAAATAATCTTAAAGGTAGGTAAATTAAATTGAATACGTAGTTTTTTTTTAAGTTTATTAGCAATTTAGTTTGAAATGGTAATATAAGCATTAAATACTATCGTTACCTTATATTCACAAATACGTGGTAAGGTATAAAATCTCTGAATAGTTCCCGTAAATAACCACCCGTTCACCCCAAATAACTCGCGAAATACAAATCGGATTGACATAAAAAAAAATACGTGTAAAATTGGTTTTCGAGCTCTATCATGTGGTATGAAATGTAAACCGCCCCCTCTCCCCTGCGGCAGTGTGGTAACTTTGAAATCTTACATAGGAACCCATATGTTTTATTACAGATTTGGATTTACGCTTGAAAAGTTCGAAAATGTTTTTTTTTCGATTAGCGACAGATGGCGCTATAATCGGCAAAAACTGTCAAAATGACATTTATTAAATTTAATTTATTTCTCGCACCAAATGACAGATTGTGACATTTTTTCGAAGTCATTTTTTAAATAAGGCTTTGATTAAAGTAATTCGTAAAATTTTGTGTCGTCAATAAGTTTTTGTGCGTGATATTTGGGATAAAGGTAAGTATTCTTGTAAAAAATAATTCGTAGAAACGAATAAAAACGAATTTCATTTTCAATAGCATTCCATGTGATGGTGTATGAAGGTTTTTAACAACAAACTTATTTTTGTTTAATTCCACTACACTGAGAGAGAGAAAAAACAAGCTATAAGTACGGAACCAAAGTCAAAGCAACTGGCAGTTGAATAATTTTTGCTTGACGTTTCAGAAGTGTTTGCGGACCTTTTTAGTCATTTTTACTAATCGCAATCACAGCCAACTTAATTTGACATATTCGTTTACCCGGTTCAGCAAAAACCGCTGACTGTGTTCAATCATTTCGTCTGAAGCGTCACTGCTTACGCGATTTAGCTAAAACTGCTGAACATATCAGTGAATTCTGCTTATTTTTCTCAGTATACTTGTATTCAGACATACATATAAACATTAGTTCTTCTCTATTCTTACCAATGCCTCTTATAGCGACATTGAAAAATGTTTTATGTGAATATATAAATTAGAATTCATTCAATTATTGCAGCGATCACTCCAGGTTAAAATGTATTCCAGACAACTCTAATAAATTTGGGAATTTAAATAAAATCCACTTCGTTTCGATTCATTTCCATCAAACTTTTAGTTTCGTATTAATGATGATTAATAATAGAATTATTAGAATGGTTTATGAAACTGAAGAAGCGGCTGACATGTTAGACATTTTGGGCGAGTGTCGTGGACGTTTCAAAACAGCCGCGAGTTTATGGCGTGAGCGCTTTACTAATCGCTCTCCCCACTCAAGAAATGTTTTTAGGCGCTTGTCAAAACGACTGAGAACTAAAGGCATAGTTCAGCCCGATCACAATAAGGGAAAAGAAATTCGCCGATCTGTTCGCAATGTCAAAACAGCAGACATTCTGGCTTCAGTGGCAGAGCTAAAGATTCTGGTATAAGTGAAGCTTCGATCATACGCATGCTATATGAACCACCCTTACAGAATGGTTCTTGTCAATTCTTTACAACAAAATGACATTATACAGCGATTGGCTTTTTGCAATCGGATACGGACTCAAACGTCTAATTTCCACAGAAACATATTATTTTCTGATGAAAGTACACTCAAAAGCGATGCAGAGGTGAATACATAGAACTACCGTTACTGGTCACAAAATAACCCCCTCTGGATGAGAGAAATTGACCATCAACATGTTTGGAAAGTCAATGTTTGGTGCGGCATCATTGATGACAAAGTCGTGGGTCCAGTTTTCCTAGAAGAACATTTAACTGGTGCCAGATACGCAGCGTTTGTAGAAAATGAATTGCCAGTTCTCCTAGAAGATCTTCCATTAGAGTTGCACCTTGATATGTGGTTTCAGCAGGATGGTTGTCCAGCACATACATCAAGAATCGCCCGAGAAAAATTGAATGCTCAATTTCCTGGAAGTACGGTCCTAGTCATTATCCACCTCGATCGCTAGATCTTACTGTGCCTGATTACTATTTGTGGGAACGAGTAAAAGGGGTAGTATAGCTCGAGCGCCCTACCACAGGGGAAAATATGAAGCACAGAATAAAACTTACAATTCAATCTGTAGATGCCCAAGAAATTCGCCGAGCAGTCGATTGTTTCCAGAATAGAGTCACAGCTTGTCTGCTCAGTGTACCCAACGGAGGACACATTGAGCATTTACTGTGAATTTCCGAAGAGTGTTTTGTTTATTATTTTAAAATTATAGTAGTATTTATTATTCAGTTTTAAGGTTTTATTTATCTAGCATCCTTATTATAAATTATCATTACTGATTTTATGATATTTTGTTTCTTTTATTCTCCGTTTAAGGGTAGCCGGGATACGACACAATTTTTAATTTCAGAAATTCTTCAAAAATAAGAAAATAACTTACAGCGCCATCTATCACGATCTCAAAAACAGGTTTCTGACAAAATTTATTAATTTCGATGCATCAATTGGGACGGTCCACATTTCATGCCACATGATTGAGCTCCAAAAACAATTTTACACCTATTTTTTTGTATGTCAATCCGATTTGTATTTCGCGAGTTATTTGGGGTGAACGGGTGATCTGAAACACCCGGTACATCATAGAACTAAATATCTATAGAACTTACTGGAATTGAAATATATGATAATAAACTAATAATTAAAATGTATTTCATTCCAATATCTCCATATTTTTTCAGCCAAAACACGTGTTCAAAAATTTTAAAATCACTAGATGAATTTTCAGGGTTTTTACTTTCTCCGTTACGAAGTAGGAGAAAGTATTGTGATCGTGATTTTTTTTTCAAAAATTATTTTTACGGAAATATCCGTTTTGAGGTCCCTAGATGCCATTTCAACAATTTCTGGAAAAAAATTTTTTGTGTCTGTGTGTGTGTGTGTGTGTGTGTGTGTGTGTGTGTGTGTGTCTGTCTGTGTGTGTTTGTGTGTGTTTGTGTGTGTGTGTGTGTGTGTGTGTGTGTGTCTGTCTGGCTGTGTGCGCTGTATCTCAAAAACTAATAGAGCAATTGATATCAAACTTTGAACATACGTCTTATTTGATAATCTGAAGAACTGAAAAGCTTTTGGTAAAATTTCGTACACCGGAAGTGGGCGTTTACCTTAACTGTTTTTTTGTTTTTTGCCAATATTTTCTTAAATATGAAAAATATCACGAAAACATTTAAACAAACATCAAAGACAACAAAGAAATGAACATCTTTTGCTTGAAAATATTTTTCATAAAATCATTGCTATTCGAGAAAAAAATTTATTATTTTTTTTTAATTTTTGGTTTATAATTATGAAACGATAATAGTTACAGTAAATTTATGTCAATAATAATTGTAGAGAATTCTAAAATGAACAACTTCTAAAGCATAAGTTTTTTTCGAAATCTCGTTAGTTTTTGAGTAAACCGAGTTTTTGAATTTGAAGTATAATTTTTCCATCTTTCATGATTTTGACGTTTTAAACGTCAGTTTCATTCGAGTTTACGCAACGCTAGATGTACATTTAAAATATGATTTCAATTGAAAATAAATCATGAAAACGTAAATATAAATGGCTATACCATCAAATCGGAGAAAGTAACATGATGGCCACATCACCATTTTTCAATATGCATTCCTGTTAAAATGTATGCATGTTTGCTTGTGCGCCTGTATCTAAAAAACTACTACTTGAATGAACATCAAACTTTGAACATAAGCCTTATTTGATAATCCGAAGAACTGAAAAACTTTTGGTAAAATTTCGTACACCGGAAGTAGGTGCTTACCTTAACCATTTTTTGTTTTTCTCCGATAATTTTTTAAATATGAAAAGTACTATAAAAGCACTCAAACAAATCTTGAAGAAAGCAAAGAAATTAACATTTTTTGCTTGAAAATATTTTTCGTGAAATGTATGGTTTTTGAAAAATAATAGCAATTAATTTTTACTTTCTCCGTTACGAGAGTACGAGAAAGTATTGTGATCGTGATTTTTTTTTCAAAAATTTTTTTCACGGAAATATCCGTTTTGGGGTCCCTAGATGCCATTTCAACAATTTCTGGAAAAAAAAAATTGTGTCTGTGTGTGTCTGTGCGCGCTGTATCTTAAAAACTAATAGAGCAATTGATATGAAACTTTGAACATCCATTTTATTTTATAATCTGAAGAACTGAAAAGCTTTGGTTAAATTTCGTACACCGGAAGTGGGCGTTTACCTTAACTGTTTTTTGTTTTTTGGCAATATTTTCTTAAATATGAAAAATATCATAAAAACATTTAAACAAACTTTAAAGACAACAAAGAAATTAACATCTTTTGCTTGAAAACATTTTTCATAAAATCATTTTTATTCGAGAAAAAAAATTATTATTTTATTTTAATTTTTGGTTTATAATTATATAACGATAATAGTTACAGCAAATTTATGTTAATAATAATTGTTGAGAATGCTAAAATAAACAACTTATAAAGAATAAGTTTTTTTTGAAATCCCTTTAGTTTTTGAGTAAGCTGAGTTTTTGAATTTGAAGTATAATTTTTCCATCTTTCATAATTTTGACGTTTTAAACGTCAGTTTTATCCGAGTCTACGAAACGTTCGATGTACATTTAAAATATGATTTAAATTGAAAATAAACCATGAAAGCGTAAATATAAATGATACCATCACGTCGGAGAAAGTAACATGATGGCCACATCACCATTTTTTTTTGTAATTTTTGGTTTAAAATTATGAAACGATAATACTTACAGCAAATGTATTTTAATAGTAATTGTAGGGAATGCCAAAATGAACAACTTATATAGAATAAGTATTTTTCGAAAACTCTTTGGTTTTTGAGTAAATTGACTATTAGAATTTAAAGTATAATTTGTTATTTTCATCTTTCATAATTTTGACGTTTTAAACGTCAGTCTCATCTGATTTTACTAAACGCTCTATGCACATTTAAAATGTGATTTCAATTGAAAATAAACCATGAAAGTGTAAACATAAAGTACTGTACCCTCAAATCGGAAAAAGTAACACCATTTTTTTATTTTTTTTGCCATTATTTTAGAGTTTCGGATCGTATCTTAATTTGAGCTTGTGTTATTTTTGGGGCAAATTATTTTTAGACCAGAATTTTCGTGCTCGTATTTTATATTTTTTGCCTGTTTCTTCGATTTTTTTTCTTTAAATTCTTGATTTTTTTTCATAAATATTCTTTATGTTGGTCCCAATTTTAAAATGATCTGTTGAAATTTTCGACTTTTTTGGTCAGTATTTTGATTTTTAAGCTCGTGCTTTCGATTTTTGGTCTAAATTTTCGATTTTTTGCCACAATGGTTGAATTTTTATTTGTATTTTGGATTTTTTTGCACTAAATTTTTGATTTTATGTCCTAAGATTTTTTTATTTGGCCAAAATTTTCGATTTGTTTATTAAGATTTTCGATTTTTTAACTTTTTGGTCTACACTTTTTTATTTTTAGGCCCATGTTTTTAATCTTTTGGGCACATTTGTTAAATTTTGACCTGTATTTTCGGTATTTGGTCCAAATTTTGTTTTTTTCGTCCTGTATTTTTTCAATTTTCAATTTTAGTTTCTGTTCGGAAACTTACTTTGAGCTACAGGGTTATTTTGAGGGTGAAAATGGCAAACAATTTTTTCTTTGCTTGAATTTTTTTAATCTGCATTTTTAGATCTCTGGCCTGTAATTTTTTTTTCAAAATTTTGATTTTTGGCCCAAATATTCTTCATTGTGGCCTGCTTTTTTAATTTTTTTGTCCCAAATTTTCAGTATTTGGTCTAATTTTTTGTTTTCTTGGCCCATATTTTAGATTTTTTTTTTTTCAATTTGTTCAGAAACTTACTCTGAGTTACAGGGTTATTTTGAAGGTGAAAACGGCAAACTATTTTTCGTTTACTTGAATTTTTTATCTGCATTTTTGGATCTCTGGCCTGTAACTTCGTTTTCTATTCCAAATTTTTGATTTTTGACCTAAATATTTTTTATTTTGGTGTGAAAATTTAGGTTGCGTGTTAAAAGTTTCGATTTTTTGGTCCGTATTTTTGATATTTAGGTCCTAATTGTTGGTTTAAGTTTTAGCTTTTTTGTGTTATACTCGTATTTTAAATTTTCTAATCTGAATTATTGATTTTTATGCGCGATTTTTTTGCCGGTATTTTGGAGTTTTTTGGTCGGTTTTTGATTTTTTTCCCTTTACTTTTTAACCTGAATTATTGTTTTTTATTTTATTTTTTTGCATTATTTTCGAGTTTCTGGTCGGAAACTTATTTTGAGCCAAAGAATTATTTTAGGGGCTAGCTAAATATTTTTTCTTTTACTTGAATTTACAATATTTTGGTCTGCATTTTTTTGGTCCATATTTTAGATCTTTACCTTTACCTGTTTTCGCCTCAATTTATTCCAAATTTTTAATTTGTTTGCCGAAATAATCTTTATTTTGGACAACATTTTCGATGTGTTTATTGAAATTTTCGATGTTTTAGTTTGCGTTTTTTTTTTTATGTTTAGGCCATAGTTTTCGATATTTGGATTTTTTGGGCCTATGTTTTAGTTTTATTGTTTAATTATTGATTTCTATCAGCGAATTTTTGATTGGCGAATATTTTAGATTTTTAACCTAAAGCAGCGATTTTTTAATGTTTTGCCAGTATTTTCAAGATTTTGGTCTAATCGTCAAATCGGAGAAAGTAACATGATGGCCACATCACCATTTTTTTTACTTTAATTTAAAAAATCATTTAAATTATTCATTGATATTTAAAAAATGTGAAGACCGCTAGGGTTTCTTTCATAGTTTTTTCACTTATAATCAGGAAAATAATAAAGAATATAAATTTTTCAAGATGACGCACCAAACATTGAAAGATATGGTATTCACTGATAGGAATCATATGACGAAATAAAATTTCCATCACCAGCCTTAGGGGAGAAAAAAATAGTTAAACTTAAAAAAAATGAATACCCTAAATAACCTTTTCTTTGGGTAAAAAATATACAGGGTTGACCATATGTGTCGGATCACCTGATTTCTGGCTAAACGTCTGTTGTTTTCTTATTTCTTTAAAAAGAAATATGTATTGTTTTATTTATTCTATTCAGTGACTTATTTTGATTTTCTACAGCTTTCCTATTTTTCGAGACATGACGTCATCGGCAGTTTTTTTAAATGGATCAACCTGTATATTTTTACATTTTCAAAGATAGATAGAGATACCTCTTCAACAATTACAATGATATAGGGTTTGGTGGGTGTGCGATTTGTATTTTTTTCAATAATAAATAAAATAAAAAAAATTAAATTGTGAATTTCGTAAAAATTTTGTTCAACCGTTGAAAATTTTGATTTATAAACATTAGAATTTCTCTCAGGGAATGTTGCATTAAAAATATTGCATGCATCCTGTGGAGATCTCTACCAATCTCCAAAACGAACCATGATTAACAACGTAATTTTTTCACGTTAAGTTATTTCACCCAAAATTGAACAGCAATGGTAATATTTCACATGGATTTGTTAGTTGTAGAAAACATAAAAAAACACTAATTTGTTTTATCAGAAAACAGTGTAAAAAGATGTAAAAAGCCAACTCGATGTAGAATTATTTTATTTAATATTTAAAAAACCACAAGTCGCACACCCACCAAACCTACATCATTGCAATTGTTGGATCTATTCGAAAATGGAAAAATATACAGGGTGTTCCATTTAAAAGAACAGCCGATAACGTCTTGACGTCATATCTCGAAAAATTGGGTGGCTGTAGAAAATCAAAATACGTCACTGAATTAAATAAATAAAACTATACACATTTCATTTTAAAGTAATAAGAAAAAAACAGACGAGCATTTCAAATTTTGGCTTAAATGTAAAATTAAAACATAATATGTGATATATCATCGTAAACAGAAAAAAATCTTGTATTAGAAAATGTAAAAATCCAATATGGCGGCCATAAGAAAAACAAAAGTTGTCTATTGTTTCTCCGCCATCTTGAAAGCTACAATAAATCTAATAACATATTTAGATCCTCCATTAAAAAGTGCTCTAATAATGTCTGGATGCAAAATGCGTAATAGTAATAGTTTTCGAATAAAAAATTAAAAATGAAAATTGAAATTCTTTATTTTTTCGTGATTTTTTTAAAACAAAAAAGGTAACTCAAATTTCTCAACGTATATTAATCAACGTTATAATACACAACTTTGCCCTAATTTAACCAACCTTGTATCTCTTAAGATAACTGAAATCACCACGGTGCCGCTCGAAAAACGGGCACCCTGTATATAATTTTGGCATAATAAAACTGATGTTTGTCTTCAATTGTACCGGGTGGCCCAAATTCTATGTTTTTATGTGCTATCACAGTAACCTTAAGACATAGAAAAATACTGATGTACCTTTTTTTCTGAAATAATAAGAAATCATAGCTAATTTGATTAGTTGGGGGAAAATTTTCAAGTTGTAGCTATTTTTAAATACGTCTTTTTCTCATTACCTATAAGATATGCAAAAAAACAGTTAAATAGTTATTTGTGTGGTCTTTTTCGCAGAATTAAGTGGCGAGCTTTTTTTTTATTTTGACTTTTAATATAAGTTATAACAAAACGTTGCATTTTTCAAAATAGTACACCGTGTATATTCTTATGACATTAAATAGAACTTTAAATCAGCTTTACACTGGTATAACATGGTTAATCAAACTCATCTAAATTAAAGAAGAAAAAAATGATTATATTAGAAATTAACTTATTTTTATTATTGTATTTTTTGTCTAAAATAATCACGGAAGCAGCAAAATGAATAAATGCGATTTTACATGTTAAATTCCTATGTTCGCCCCTTATCTCAAACACGGGGTATACCAAATACGATAAATCTTATCTTTATATTTTTTAAACAACTTTTAAATCTTCATAATTTAAAAACAATTACGATCATATTAAATTAGGTAAGCCACCAATTATTTTCTACGAGGTAATGATATGGTCGAGCATAATCAACATTACAATAATAAGTTTCAGTGAATGCACATATGTATATAAACACGAGACTAAATCACCATATTTGCTTCAAAAATGAAAATTATAATCCTGGCCACGATTTGCATCGCCGTATGCCTCGGCGCGACTTTTAAAGAACGTCCAAATCCTCATGCAGGTATATTATAAATTCTTCCTCTATTTACTAAAATTTGATTGAATTGTTAATTATTTCTCGCTTCTGCAATTTTTTCAATGTGTACATGTTTTTGCCACAAATTTGTCCATAACTAACCAACCGACCATAATAGACCCATACTATCTTATACTATTTTTATCAGCTTCTCAGGAGGGTTGAAAATAAAGTATAAAATATAAGGTGTTCCATTTAAAAAAACATAACTTTGTTCTGTTATGTATATTGGGACACCCTGTAGAAAAACATACATATTTTTAAAATATGTATAATAAGTGTGGGTACCAATTCAAGAAAACCAGAAGTCGATATCTCAAATAGCAAATAAGTTATGGGGCTTTTACAGATCCCTGGGTCACCCGGGTGTTGAATTGCAAAGCGGACCATAGGGATTTACATGTAAAATTTAAAATGTATTAATATTGGCTCCCCTAATTATTTGACAGTATCGGTAGAATACATTATTTTTAAAGCTTTTTAAGCTGAATGATTTGGTACCTTACTCAATGGTTTCTGCCGAGTATTTATCGAGATATTTCCAAAAAACTTTACTATCATTTTGAATTAAAAACAAAGGTTTGCCATGAAATCATAATGGCGGATATTTCATTTTGTTCTAAAAAGTGACGTTTGCTGTCGCATTTATGATGGGTATGAAACTTTACCTAGCGATATTAATTATCCAAACCTGAGCCAAAATATAATCTTAGTTAAGACGTGTTAATTTTTTTTTAGGAAAAACAAAATGCATATCTAGCATGTATCCTACAGTTGATTTAACACGTGGTAAGACAGTGAATTTAGCATCCCAATGTGTAAGACTTGTTTGTAATAGCGATGGCAGCATTGATGGAGCAAGGTATGCATCTATTTAATAATAATAATAATAATAACTTTATTTACGGATTCAACCTTTTTACAATAAAGTATAAAATAACAAACAGATAAATATAAATTAATAAACAACGAAATAAATAAAAGCATCAATGTGAAATATAAAAACTTTAAGATAATATTAACAATTACGATTACAGAAACTTAATAAATAAACTAAATCTCATTACTAGTAACTAAAACCGCTATATATTGGTAAGAGCACATAAGTCAATAAACTTGAGGTGATATTTAAATTTAATATACGATGCGCAATATTATTAATATAATACTATTTCTAATTATTACTGGCCATCAAGTTGTAAACGAGTAATAAAACATGTTATATGTGCAAAAATAACTTTATGTTCGACTGTACGAAAATAGTAACTTTGGCGGCTTATTTTTAGGCTAAAATGTTCGTACTAATTGATCAAGTAAATTAGACTCTTGTCAGTCTCAGAAATGACAGAGTTTAATTTTGGTTAGAATACCCAATAAATACAATACAAATTACTAATGAAAAAGAGAGATCACCTATGATGGTGGTTTATAGCGATAGTACTTACTATTATTCATTATATTTACTCCTGAAGAAGTTTGCAAGATTTTGACGTTTATTGTCCGAGATTGTTTAACCCAATCATCCATTTTCTCTAAAATTTACAATGAATGACATTAGTGTAGCAGCAAATGCACGCTATGATTAAAACATATATAAATAAATTAATTCAGTTTGTATTTAAAAAGTATTCCAAAAATGCTAAAAGCAGTCGAACATAAAGCTTTGTATGTAACTCGTCCACAATAGCACTTCATGGACTCGCCTCCATTATTCTCTTCGCTCGCTCGGCCATAAAATGTCTCGTCCAAGAAAGTGCTATATTGTGGACTTGTTACAAAAATAGCTATTATCGCGCGCTAGAAACTAATATTATTTTTCTTTAGTTGTGGAGTTGTAAAAGCTCCAGAGGGTTGTCGTCTGGTAAAGACTAAACCTAAATCCACATACCCAGGCTGCTGTGAAGTTAAAAAGGTATGCTAATAATGCTTAAATGTTGTATAGATATAGACATTTATCTTGTGTTAAATAAATATTTACATCTCCAAATATGTTTAATTATTGAATTTTACCTTTATAATTATGAACAGTAGGCGCGCATAGCAACATCATAAACAATTGTTGGTTCTCTCGTTTGCGCTGTGTCACATGCACTTATTATATTTGCGGGTTGTTTAAAGTTTGTTATCTTATCAATAAAAGTATTCTACTTCAAGCTGTTGTGAATTATTCAATAAACCGAACTTACTAATAATACACTGGTGGAAAAAAAAATGGAACACTTGAAATTCGTAAAATTTCGACCATTTTCAAGCCGCCATAACTCGGCGTATTTTTAATCAATTTTAATGAATCTTTGAGGGCCAAAAAGTTTGAAGTGTCTTCGTTAAAGTCATGCATCCGAACTTAAGCCTAAACCCTTCCGCCCCCTCTAGCACCCCTTTGAAATATTTTTTTTTCTGGAAACCATGTCCAACTTTGACGACGTCTACGGAACTCGAAAAATTTTATCGACTCGATCCACCATAAAGGCATTAAAATCTAATCAATTCCCTACGCAGGACTCAAAGAACGAAGTTCCTACGACGATTTGGCACCAAGTTATGGGTATTTGAAAAAAAAGTGCATTTTGAGGTTTTTCGCACATACCTCAGTGACTTTCAGCCAAATTTGACGATTATTTCGGAAAAAATCCCATTTTGGCTGTACTTTAAGGGAGTAAACTCAGATTGGAGTGATCCCTTTTCGAACCCTTTAACCACCGAACAAAAAAAAAACTCGTTTTTGGGCGAAAAACGTCCTACTTTGGCAACGTGTACCAAGTTGGAAAAAATGTGTCGACTCAATCCTC
This sequence comes from Ocypus olens, assembly GCA_910593695.2. Classification (NCBI taxonomy): domain Eukaryota; kingdom Metazoa; phylum Arthropoda; class Insecta; order Coleoptera; family Staphylinidae; genus Ocypus; species Ocypus olens. The sequence continues at coordinate 6,845,612 of OU343054.1, read as the reverse complement.
CAAAAGTGCATTGAAATGTGTTCAATTACCTGCGCAGGACTGAAATAACGAAGTTCAGGACTTTCTTTTAGGACTTTATTTCTAGTCTTTTTGAAAGACGACCTGTTTTGAAGACTTTTTTTGCCAGGACTCTTTTTTCAGGACTATCTTTTAGGACTATATTTCTGGTCTTTTTGAAGGACGACCTGTTTTCAAAACATTTTTTTGCCAGGACTCTTTTTTTCAGGACTTTTTATTAGGACTTTTTTATCGGGACTTTTTTCACGACTTGTTTAGAACTTTTATCAGGTTTTTTATGACTTTTTAATTGGGACTATTTTTAGAAATCTTATTCAGGACTTCCTTGTTTTATTAGTTTTTTTATGACTTATTAATCAGGACTATTTTTAGAAAGCATTTTCAAGACTTTCTTTTTCAGGATTTTTATTAGATTCTTTTTAGGACTTTTTAATCAGCACTATTTTCAGAAATCTTTTTCAGGACTTTTTACTTTCTCCTTTACGAAGTACGAGAAAGTATTGTGATCGTGATTTTTTTTCCAAATTTTTTTTTTTACGGATGCCATTTCAACAATTTCTAGAAAAAAAAAATTTGTGTCTGTGTGTGTGTCTGTCTGTGCGCGCTGTATCTCAAAAACTAATAAAGCAATTGATATGAAACTTTGAACATACGTCTTATTTGACAATCTGAAGAACTGAAAAGCTTTTGGTCAAATTTCGTACATCGGAAGTGGGTGTTTACCTTTGTTTTTTGCCAATATTTTCTTAAATATGAAAAATATCACAAAAACATTTAACAAACATTGAAGACAACAAAGAAATGAACATCTTTTACTTGAAAACATTTTTCATAAAATCATTTTTATTCGAAAAAAAAAATTATTATTTTCTTCAAATTTTTGGTTTATAAACTTAAAACGATAATAGTTACAGCAAATTTATGTTAATAATAATTGTAGATAATGCTAAAATGAACAACTTATAAAGAATAAATTTTCTTCGAAATCCCCTTAGTTTTTGAGTAAACTGAGTTTTTGAATTTGAAGTATAATTTTTCCATCTTTCATAATTTTGACGTTTTAAACGTCAGTTTCATCCGAGTTTACACAACGCTCGATGTACGTTTAAAATATAATTTCAATTGAAAATAAACCATGAAAACGTAAATATAAATGGCTATGATACCATCAAGTCGGAGAAAGTAACATGATGGTCACATCACCATTTTTACTTTCTCCGTTACGAAGTACGAGAAAGTATTGTGATCGTGATTTTTTTTTCAAAAATTTTTTTTACGGAAATATCCGTTTTGGGGTCCCTAGATGTCAACAATTTCTGGAAAAAAAAATTTTGTGTCTGTGTGTGTGTGTGTGTGTGCTGTGTGTGTGTGTGTGTCTGTCTGTGCGCGCTGTATCTCAAAAACTGATAGAGCAATTGAAATGAAACTTTGAACATCCATCTTATTTGATAATCTGAAGAACTGAAAAGCTTTTGGTGAAATTTTGTACACCGGAAGTGGGCGTTTACCTCAACTGTTTTTTGTTTTTTGCCAATATTTTCTTAAACATGAAAAATATCACAAAAATATTTAAATAAACTTTGAAGACAACAAAGAAATGAACATCTTTTGCTTGAAAACATTTTTCATAAAATCATTTTTATTCGAGAAAAAAATGTATTATTATTTTTTTAATTTTTGGTTTATAATTATAAAACGATAATAGTTATAGCAAATATATGTTAATAATAATTGTAGATAATGCTAAAATGAACAACTTACAAAGAATAAGTTTTTTTCGAAATCGTTTTAGTTTTTGAGTAAACTGAGTTTTTGAATTTGAAGTATAATTTTCCCATCTTTCATAATTTTGACGTTTTAAACGTCAGTTTCATCCGAGTTTTCGCAACACTCGATGTATATTTAAAATATGATTTAAATTGAAAATAAACCATGAAAGCGTATATATAAATGATACCATCAAGTCTCTCAAGTCGGAGAAAGTAACATGATGGCCACATCACCATTTTTTTCAGAAATTGTTGAAATGGCATCTAGGGACCCAAAAACGGATATTTCTGTAAAAAAAGAAAATTTGAAAAAAAATCAAGATCACAATACTTTCTCCTACTTCGTAACCAAGAAAGTAAAAATGAAAATATTTCTGAAGAAATAATTCAGAAACAAATTTTTCATAATTTTGTTAAAAAAAACAAGTAAATATAAAAAACAACAATTTAAGTTTGTTTGTACGTTGCAAATTTTGAAGTGCTCGGAGTGTAAAGTTGTAAAAAAATTGAACCAATTTTGGAGATTAAAAATAAATATAAAAACAATTGCTATCAACTTGAAACTCTCCAAAATTACTTAAAATTCATTCGAAATTGATTTCTTATAAAAATCCACATTCACACCATAACCAAATTTTTGAAAATTTTCATGTGCTCGGAGGGTAAAGTTGTGAAAAAATGGAACCAATTTTGGAGATTAAAAATAAATATAAAAACAATTGCTATCAACTTGAAACTTTCTAAAATGACTCAAAATTAATTCAAAATTGATTTCTTATGAAAATCCACTTTCACACCATAACCATATTTTTGAAAATTTTGATGTGCTCGGAGGGTGAAGTTGTAAAAAAATGGAACCAATTTTGGAGATTAAAAATAAATATACAGACAGTTGCTATCAACTTGAAACTTTCTAAAATTACTCAAAATTAATTCGAAATTGATTTCTTATAAAAATCCACATTCACACAATAACCAGATTTTTGGAAAATTTGATGTGCTCGGAGTGTAAAGTTGTGAAAAAATGGAACCAATTTTGGAGATTAAAAATAAATATAAAAACAATTGCTATCAACTTGAAACTTTCTAAAATTACTCAAAATTCATTCGAAATTCATTTCTTATTAAAAGCCACATTCACATCATAACCAGATTTTTGGAAATTTTGATGTGCTCGGAGGGTGAAGTTGTAAAAACATAGAACCAATTTTGGAGATTAAAAATAAATATAAAAACAAATGCCATCAACTTGAAACTTTCTAAAATTACTCAAAATGCATTCGAAAATGTTTTCTTATAAAAAGCCACATTCACACCATAACCAGATTTTTGGAAATTTTGAAGTGCTCGGAGTGTAAAGTTGTAAAAAAATTGAACCAATTTTGGAGATTAAAAATAAATATAAAAACAATTGCCATCAACTTGAAACTTTCTAAAATTACTCAAAATTCATTCGAAATTTATTTCTTATAAAAATCCACATTCACACCATAACCGGATTTTTGGAAATTTTGATGTGCTCGGAGGGTGAAGTTGTAAAAAAATAGAACCAATTTTGGAGATTAAAAATAAATATAAAAACAATTGCTGTCGACTTAAAACTTTCCAAAATTGCTCAAAATTCATTCGAAATTGATTTCTTATAAAAAGCCACATTCACACCATAACCAGATTTTTGAAATTTCGATGTGTTCGGAGTGTGTCTGTGTGTGTGTCCGTCTGTGCGCGCTGTATTTAAAAAACTAATAGAGCAATTGATATAAAACTTTGATCATACGTCTTATTTGATAATCCGAAGAACTGAAAAGCTTTTGGTAAAATTTCGTACACCGGAAGTGGGTGTTTACCTTAACTATTTTTTTGTTTTTTGCCAATATTTTCTTAAATATGAAAAATATCACAAAAACATTTAAACAAATATTGAAGACAACAACTTTTGCTTGAAAACATTTTTCATAAAATCATTTTTATTCGAGAAAAAAATTTATTATTTTTTTTTTAATTTTTGGTTTATAATTATAAAACTATAATAGTTACAGTAAATTTATGTTAATAATAATTGTACAGAATGCCAAAATGAACAACTTCTAAAGAATAAGTTTTTTTCGAAATCTCGTTAGTTTTTGAGTAAACCGAATTTTTGAATTTGAAGTATAATTTTTCCATCTTAAATAATTTTGACGTTTTAAACGTCAGTTTTATCCGAGTTTACGCAACGCTCGATGTACATTTAAAATATGATTTCAATTGAAAATAAACCATGAAAACGTAAATATAAATGAGACCATCAAGTCGGAGAAAGTAACATGATGGCTACATCACCATTTTTAATATTGTCCTTTCGAAAGGCGTTTTTTCCAAACTGTTGGATGATTACACATATTTGTCCTGTTTTTAAATCTGGCGATCGGTCTAAAATCAAGGACTATAGACCGATTTTAATAATTTCGAACTTCTCTAAGGCTCTGGATACCATTCTTTCAGACTTCATTCATACTTATGTTGACGTCATATCAACATGGTTTTATAAAACAAACGTAGTACGCAATCTAATCTTTTGTGCTTTACTCAAATGTGTCAAGCGAACTTGATAGTGGCAGTCAGGTAAATGTCATTTATCAGTAAGGTATTTGATACCATGCCACATGATAAACTTCTGCTTCGTTTGAGCCAATATGACATTCCTTCAAATATTATTAATGTTTTGCAATCTTTTCTTATAGACAGGCAACTTTGTCAGTTATATGGGTTGCAATTCCAATGTTTTCACAGCAAATAGTGGGGTGCCTCAAGGGTCTAATCAGGGTCCCTTGTTATTTCTTATATTTTTTAATGATGTTCCCAAGGTCCTGGATTGTAATTTTTTTAATGTATGCTGATGACGCAAAATTGTAGTGTATTAAGGATGTCGATGTCGCATCATCCTTACTTTGTATTTTTCCTTTGTAATTAGGCTTTTGACTGTTAAGGAAATAAATATTATTATTATTATTATTATAAATATTATTATAATAATCACCATGCCAGAAAAATTTTCGTACGTGCCACCTCCGGCACGCGTGCCAAAGGTTCGCCATCACTGCTCTAGCGTTAAGAGTCCTCGAGGTACTTTGCAGGACTTAAATTATCGTATAAAATTGTTAAATATTGATGTATTGCAAAAAAAACGTAGGTGTAAGATAAGAGATGCATGTTTTCCCGTCTAGCTTTGAAGAAGGAATGATGTAGTTGTGTATGCAGGACTGTTGCTTTGTCGATTTCTGATATTATAGGAGACAAATAGCTGTGGTCCCTTCGTCCCAGCACAATATCTAGTCCTGTATCGGGCGGCCCATTCAATTACAACTCCTCCCCGCTGCTCCCAGCGCTCCTTGCTACCTATTCCTGCTTATCAATATGCTTTATTGTTTCTTCTGCTAGGGAATACATATATTTCAATATATCTCGCGTCTGGTGTTCTTATTATTACCGCCACGGAACTAAAATGCAAACGTAATCATATAAAACTATATTAAATATAAATATATAAATTTATAGGTGGCGCAATTCGTTTTAATAATACAAGTTTTCCGTCTTTGCGGCCCACTTTAAAGGGTTCGGTTTTATCGCGACGAACCTAAATTCTCCGGTAAGACATGAATTCTGTTTTATTGTGGAATTAATCGCGTATATAAACTTCCTCATTGGAAGGGCTTAATTTCGTGTCTCTCCCAAAGTATTTGCTTATATATTCGGTGTAAATTATAAAACATTACCTAATGAACGGACGACTTATAAAAATGGCAAAGGGATGCCTCGTAACTGGGCAATTAACTAAAAACAATATCTTACTGCCGGCCCATTATACTTCGCCTTTACTACAATAAGTCTTGTAAACTACCATTTACCTTGTATAAACGTGGAAAAGGGGAAAACCCCCGAGTTTTGCTATCATTTATTTTAAGTTTGCCTCAGGTGCGGCCAGCGGAAAATGTCTTTCTTAGTCCTTGCTCTGGCTAGTCCTATAGCCGCTGCAAAGACTTTATATCCTCCCTTGGGATACATAAGGTTTCTTCACGGCCCTATTTGCAAACAGTTTCTTTATCCTTTCCGCACCCTCACAATATAACTGAAACTATGCTGTTATTAATTTTTATTGCTAAGTAAATTATGCTTAACTTGAAAGTCTTTTTAAAAACTCAATTCTCCGGAGCAACTAACGAAATTGTAAGTTGTAGAATGTCCTTTTAAATGCAATGTTATTCTGAAAAGCAATGAGGCTGATTGAAGCAATCAACGGTAAAACTAGGCATATAATTTATAATACGATACATTCGTATGTCTACAGACTTAATTAACAATATAATACAAATAATTTATTGAGACTATAGCAGTAGTCTTGATACGTACAAAAAAGGTCTTAATTCAATGCTGTATTATAAGTATTTAACCATGCAATTTTTGGGTAGTTGTTTCAATAAATGATTTGTTTTATATTCGTTGTTTTTACAGATACCTGTTATGTTTATTAAATTTTTGAGGAATCACTGAACACAACAAATATTGTTATAGCGTCCGAATCAATGAAAAGTGGGCTGTAAAATTAGTTTTCACACGTAGGTAGTTTTAATGGTGAATATGTAATTGCAAAACCGTAGGGGTTGCTAGCGCTTACGGGATGAGGGAAGGGAGGTTAAAAAATACATATCTAAATGATAATTTAAAAATAAAAATCGACCGATCCGAGCATTTTTTTTTATTTTTAACTTAACGATTTTATAGAATTTATCCATTACTTTCGGGACGCTCTCTGTATACAGGGTGCCCGTTTTTGGAGCTCAAGCATGGGGATCTCGGTTATTTGAAGAGATACAAGGTCGGTTAAATTAGGGCAAAGTTGCCCAATCTGGAGTGTAACATAATTCCGACTACTTCCGAAGATATACTCCAAGGTAAATTGATCAAAAAGCTACCATGATTTTTTGTTGAAAATTTAATCATTTCTTAGTGTGGATTATTTATGAGTATTTTCTAAAATTTTCATAAAAATTGAGCGACAAATTCATGGTGTTCTTTTACTTATAGCGGCCAGTATATTTAATGTGTTTTACTTTCTCCGTTACGAAGTACGAGAAAGTATTGTGATCGTGAAAATGTTTTTAAATTTTTTTTTACGGAAGTATCCGTTTGGGGTCCCTGGCATATGTATTCAACAATTTCTGGAAAAAAAAATTGTGCCAGTGTATTTCTCCAACATTAAAAATATTTTCTATATTTGAATTTGAATACATTCTTCAGAACAAAAAATCAAATCCGTTGAATACACAGCTTGGAAATTATTTGAATCAGTTCGTTTGCCGTTGTCATTCATAATCTTAAGGGGTAATATCACTCTAGAAATTTGGAAAACTCCTTTTTTTTTGTTTAAACAATATTTTAGGGTCTCTAGCAAATTCAGTTTAACTGACAATACCATGGCTTCTGCTTCTACGGAAGGTTTTTCATTCTTGCCAATGGCTACAGCTTCTGCATTTTACCGAAGTGTTATATAAGACAGATAAAGTTTTACAAGCATCAGCACGAGCCGATAGAGATTTGGGTATTAACTGATCTAAAATTATGATTCCGCCCTGTGTTACTGCTACATCTTCATTTAGATTGGTTTTCAAATATTCCATCTGCTGATAGAGGCAGAAAAAAGTTGAATATTTGTTAAACGAATATGAAATATTCAATTAGCACATAGCAGAATTCTGCTACCGCAGCTCCAACTAAATTTAAGCAGCGCAGGGTACCTATAATGCAAGACTGCTTTGTTTTCTATGCAAGCCTGAAGTTTATTATACCGTGCTTTCAATAATTCACCGAACATAGGGAACGCAGGAGATGCAGTGTGAGTTAATCGGAATAAGAGTGGGCCAACGAACGACGTATAAGGATCGAGTATCGTGATTATTAGAACGCTGATCGACGCGACGTTTGCCTCGGGAAATCAAAAATTTTATTCCGAGTCACTTCGTCTGCGTCTCCCGCGTTCCCTATGTTCGGTGAATGATTGAAACACAGTATAAACCTGCGATTAAAGAACCGTTGTTGTTTGTTATTCTTAATATCTAGTTTTAATAATAACTCATTTTTCCAGCACTTTTATGCCCGTAATTACTAATAAATATTATGATGAATTTATTTCTCACTTAAACCCGTGATGAAACATTTATGTATTATTCTGATTGATTAAAACACTTTGTTTTGTTTCACTATATTTTATTATTTTTTTCTCCGACTATACCTCATTTAATAACCGGACGGACTAAATCAAATTATAGCCGCGAAAATACGTCGTTGTGATTGGCTAAACGCGCGCCGTTTTTACAAAACAGCAATGGCCGTTGTATGATCACCTGATCTGTCACTCTTACTTGTTTCTCACCGGTTCCACGTGTTTCTCCTCAGTTTTTGTGTTTTTAGCCAGGTATTTCTCCCGTTGATAGTGTAAGAATCGATTATTCTTATCCCGCGAGTTTCTAGGAAATAGTTATTTTATTTTTAACTATCGTATACCCAGCACAAGTTTGGTGTCATTTTTTGAATTAAATCAGTAATTAAGTCTTCATCTGCTGAGTTGTTTCCTATATTGAACTGATTTGTAATTCATCTTCAAACACCAATATCGCAGTTTTAGTGGAAGTACCAATTTCTTGTTTTTCTCCATTTTCTTCTGACCATGCAGTTTGCATCTTTTTTGGTGATAATAAACTTGACTCTTCATTAACAATTATAATATTTGTAGTTTTAGTATCAGCATCAGCGTTTGAAGGTGATACCCGTTCTTCGATGGAAAATTTCTCCATTGCAGCTAAATTAATTTGATATTATAATATATGGAAAATCATTTTTAAGTTTTTATAATACACATTCTTGTTTAGAAAAAAAAAATGTCTAGTTTCTTGCAATACATGTTCTAATTTTTCTTTTTTCTCTTTCTCGATCTTTCTCCTTTTGGCACCACTTAGTTTTGTTTCCAGTTTCAGTCACTACACAACTACACTACTTAAAAACTCAGCGAAACTAAAAATAGGTAGTTCAATTTTTTCCGAAAACCAATGGGTGTCAAATAACGAACTATTTTCAGCGTCAGTCTATTTACATGCCATCTGTTCAGTTCGCGAATCCTGAATGATGATGTAATAATACAATGAACATCGGGTTTGGGGGCTGGAACTAGGACACTTACAGCATGCAGCTAGTTTTACAAAACAACAAAATGTCGGCTTTCCATTTCGAGACCTTTCTAAAACAATATTCAAATCACATATTCGATCCGAATCTGTGCAAATCTTTTTATTTTTGGGTAATAATCTTTAATAATGAAAAATGTATTGTGTGTCTATGGCAAAACTACAAGCTGGAATCTTTAATATGACAGCAAATTTTGCAATTAATGTTTTATCTATCCCGGCAATATCGCTTAAAGAGCAGCAAGCAGTGTTGCCATCATAAGTAGTGCCGCTTCCTTGATTTGGGATATCTACTAATAAACCTATACGCTCACGGAACTTAAGTTGGATTTCAGTTTTCTTTTGAAGTACAATTCTCTTCTCTTCTACAGATCTGGCTTGCCATTTTTTATTTCCAATTTGTATGAAAGATAAAGTGCGGATCCATGCATGCATTGACGAAAGTCTGAATCTAAAATTACTTTCTATTACAGGCTTTTGTAATATACAATTAATGCCTTTTGCTTTGAGAATTCGGTGGTAAGAAGGATATATCTGTCGTTCATTGTAAAAGTGAATTATCTCCTTGTAATTGAATTTTTCAGTAACGAGCCTTTTGCAAATTAATGTGTAGAAAAAAAATACAACTATTAATTCAGTTTTTTTTTATTCTTTATTGTTTATTGCAAATCAAAGTTCTAATATTTTTCAGCAACTTAGAAAATAAAACCAATACTAATTAAATAAATGAACTGAAACTTTTTTTTCTGGAGTTACTTCACTGTTATAGTGAAATGTTTTGTTTTAATCATATGAAATTTCATCATCAGACGAACGCTCATCAGCATTACGTGCTCGAACGAGTTGGTATATCTATGGGTAAGTTTTTGTAGTAATTGTGATAAATAGGCGGAATGTATGGTAAGAGATCAAGCATATCTTTCTTCTTTGCGTTAGTGACTGGTCTTCTTGATGGATAGAGTGGATCTTGTTGAATATTGTACAAGTGGGCCTGTCGTCCTTGCTTTTTTTTACATAAATCTACTTTATAAAAAGGTGTTTCAGAATTTAGTGTTTCTTTAAATTGAAATTGTAAAGGATGACTCTTTTCAAACCTCAGCCATCTAATATTGAGCCAGCTAAATTCATAACCGCAAGTTGTTTTTTTTCTATTTGTAATAGAGTTTTCTAAGGCAGCCGTACTTAAAAAGTCGTCATTTTTCATTTCAGTAACCACAAAATAAGGTTCTTTGCGTTTTGCTCTCTTTATAATGTCGACCCATTGGTCTGGGCTTTAAATTTGTCCAAGGCGGCGACTAGCACTCTCTATTATTCCAAATTCCCCATCATTGGGAAGATAAGAATGTCCTGATACCAAGAACTTGTGATCTATGGTGTCAATTGTAGTTTCAGGGTCTTGTACAAGCTTCAAAAGAGAAAGAGTTGTCTTGATATTTCGGTTTTGTCCAGTGCACGAATCGGAGTACATAATGACATGGTTTTGTAATGCGGCATAAGTTTTTAAGTGCTTAATAAGACATGCTGCAATGTCTTGAGAACCCCTTCCACCTTCAACCTCGTCCCAGACATTCATGTATCCTGTATTATTATTAAAGCAATGTATTCCTAGATTGTACAAATAAAGATTTCTTTTATAGTATGCTACTGAGGTAGTTAATTTTGGGTAGGGTAAAGCTTTCTGCAAATCAAAAGTTAGTATGTATGCTTCATCAACTTTTTTTGAATCTTTCTGAAGGTTTTCTCTTGCTGAATCTGCTTTTCGTTGATGAAGTTTTCTTTGGATCTCAAACTCCTTTTTAATATTTTCGTCATCAGCTCCTTGTATTTTCAAATTTAAATCATCACAAGTCTTACATGTGTCTTGCCGCGGTGGTTTAAAATGGAGATTAAACTTGGTGTTAAATATTTTAATGTAATATTTTAATTTCTTCGGTTCAGTCATTTCAATCTCACATTTTTCTTTATAAAGATCATACATCTTACGGATAGTTAGCCCAGGATTTAAATATTTTCTGTTGGGATTACTTTTTCGTGTATAATGGCTTTGGTATGCAGGAAAACTTTGGATGTGGGCAACAATATCAGAATCATCAAGTTTTCGGGAACTAGTTGTGCCACGTTTATCCTTACATTGTGAGACATCATCTTTTGAAAGACACCGATATAGCCTTCCATCACTTATTTGAAAAGTCCTCAGAAAATATTTTTTACACACTGATTGTGTCTTGATACTAGACTTTATGAAATACTTAAATGAAACGTTTTTTCCTGCAAGTGACCGATCTTTTGGGCGTTTTCTATTAACTCTTGTTTTTTGCACTAATGCATACAGATATGCATTTTGCAAATTGAAGTTTTGTAAATTCCAAAATGAGTCAAATATTTCTTGTCTTTCATTTTCTGTAAATAACGTAATACACTTTTTAGGACATCCGCAATCAACATTTTAGAATTTTTTTCCATCCTTCCTTACTCCAGTTTTAGTTAAATATTCTTTTCCACTGTTACGCAATAACCTCTTTTGATTAACTGCCCAATTGTCTTTGTTGAGTGACCTTTTTCTAGATTTAGACGGTCCGGGTTCAGGTTGAAGGTTTGGCTGGATATTATCTTCGTTAACATTTTCATCATTGCCTATATCTGTTTCTGAAACAAGTGTGGAATACAAAAGTTTAAGTTATGCAACACGTGTGTATTAAAACAACAAAACAAAATATAAAATGAAGAAAGAAAATGAGAAGAAAGTAAAATGTAAACAATATTTTGAGGTTAGAAAAATAATGAATTTATATAAGCTTACCAGATTCAGTACAACGTTCTTCAGAAGTAGGTTGATATTCATTCCCGGAATCACTAAAATATTCTGTATCCATCGAAATATATATATTCACAATAAAAATGAATCAACTCCTGAGTTACTTCACTATTAAAGTGACTTGTGACTTATTTCACTTTTATAATGAAAATTTGGTGAATTTAGAGCCCCGAGTAAACAAGTAACGCCATCTATGGGATTATAAAGCAATTATTGAAGTTACTTCAATGTTATAATGAAAAATATCACTAAATGTGATACCATGAAGCATAAAAAGCATATTTTAAAAATATGGAGTTACACCACTTTTATAATGAACGACACATATGTCACCGCCTCTTCTCTTGGCGCCAAGTCATAGTGTTTTGTACTGATTGGCACTTAGCTTGAGATCCACTATTAGCGATAATGCTTCATCTACTGTATAGGGCTGTATAGCCAATCTGTTTTCCGGTGATTTCATAGCATTTTTAATTTTGTTTACTTCTTGAGGTGATAAAGATGCAGCTTGACCAACAAAATCCGCAGATGCCTCCTTCTTCGCAGCACGCAAAGCCATTCGCGTAGCATAAACGAGCTAATCAGTGAAATTATTTTGAACTGTTTTCGAAATCCGTTTGCGGCCTTCCAACATTACTAGGAAAAATATTCTCTCATTGTCAGGCAGACTGAATTTCTGGTCAAGCCAGTCTTAGGTGACAGAATAAAATCTTCGACTCCTTTCCGTTGCTTTCTTTTAAGAGATACTGTTAGAAATAAATAAACTGTACAATGTTTAGCTATATTTCTGTTAGGTGTCGCCATCTGGTTCTACTATTGTAAACTAATAATAAGTTCTATCACTGCGAGTATATTGGCAACTCTGACTGGTAGTCTGTTTTACGTTTTCTCAATAAAATGGCCTCTTGTTTATGTCTGTAGTATAATAAACAATTTTTTTTTTATATTAGTATTATTCCCGAACCCCATTTACCATCACAGGTTATGGGCCCAGTCGCCTAGTCACGGTTTAAAGTCGCGTACGCGTTTTGAGTTTCAGTAATTCGTGAATTGATTTAAAAAAAGCGGAATATAGCCTGAATATATGAATATTCAACCTGTTCGTAACTCTACAAACAAAATTAAGTCTTACTAAGACTATAAACAAATAACTGTGAATTCATGTATTCGGAAGTTGGAGCTTCGGGAAAAAATGGCCAATTCAGTGCAACAGCATACCGACGACAGCAATCGCATTGTAGCAAGCATTCGAAAATTAGCAAACGATGATCAGTGGGAAACCTGGAAATGGCAGATTAAACTTTGAAAGAACAGTGTCTGTATTCGATCGTCGACGGCACTCGACAGTGGGTGACGCGGAACCTTCAGATGGGTTTAAACGATGGCAACAACGCGCGCGCAGCTCGTATACTCGGAACAGCTGCTATTTATGTTCGCAAGAAGACAGATGCGAAAGAGATTTGGGATACTTTGTTATCGGTATTTGAACAATCTTTGCTACAGCGGTATACCCTGTTCGACAGTTTTCTTGAGATTTCAAAAAATGACAGTACCTCGATCACAAAGCACACCCTCAAATTAGCAAATTTGTTCGACGATATTCTTGCAGAATTGCAAAAAGGTAACTCGAATGCTTACCTTCCGTTATCGTTGCTTCACTACCGTATATTCAATACTCTAGGGCCAGAATATCAATAGTATCGCTCAACGTGTTATTGTGTTCCAGAAGTAGAGCAAACAACAAAACTTCTCATCGAAAATCTACGTCCAATTGAAAATTCGATGAATTCGCATGGAACAACGTAGACCTCTAGTGCTTTCTGCGCTAAATCAAAACCACAGAAAAGGCAGAACAAATCAGTGCCAAACTCTACATCAGCTAACACTGGAGAAAAACGTCCGTGCTTATATAGAAAGTTGGGCATCTTATTGCTGATTGCCGAAAACACGCTCTGCTGCTGAACAAAAAGAAGCATCCCCAAACGTCAGCAATAACAATTCCGAATCAAATTCGAAGAAACCAGGTGTGTTCTTCGTTATGGGTCTATAGCCAACACAGGTCTAGCACCAACCGACTATTGGATTTCGGATTCCGGTACAATGCATCATATGTCACTAATTCCACAACGCGTTCAGGCAGCTGGCAGTGACTTCATTCCTGCACACGGGTGCGGTAAAATAAACATTGAAGTGCGTATAGATGGAAAATGGTCATCCGCTTCCTTGAATGACGTCTGGTACGTGCCTGACATTCGCCATCAACTTTTCTCTATCAGGCAGGCTGTCAAGCAAGGAAATGACACTATTTTTGATCACGACGGTGTGAAAATTCGACGAGATGGTGAGAACTCGTGGGTTCTGTGTACAATGGACATGCGCGTTTGTGTTCCGGATTCACCGGCAAAATCTAACCTCGCCTCAAGTGAAGAAGTGCTACAAGGACGGCATGAACGGTTAAGGGCCGCTTTTACAATAGTCGGTTAAATCAAGGTTAACTCTATCTCCGGATTAAATGCAAAAATACGCTTTTACAATGCCTAGTTAAAGCAGGGTTAGGGTTAAGAAGCAGATAATTCTCAGTTATCTTATCCGGTGCTTGGAGCAGCAGATAAATCTAGGTTAACTCGCAGGCAATGCGCACAGCAAGCATGCGCACCATACCGGCACTTCAGCGATCTGCAATCGGTATTACATACAGGGGCCGTTAGAGGGCGACAAATAAGTTTCTAAAAAACATGCATTCTGGCATATTTCTAGGTGGAATATTGCAAAGAAGCTCGAGAGGGTCAAGGGTCGCATCAATGATTACAAACACAACTTTCTAACCTTTCCGCAAGCAAAACGAAAAATGCCAATTCTGTAAACTGCGCAACCGCATGTATCCGCAATGCTGCCAACGTTGGCGTTTCGGGAAAAAATCTATCTAAGCGTTTGTAAAAGGTAGCGTGCGTTAACTGAGAGATAAATGATGGGATTAGTTAAAGAGGGTATAAGTTAACCATCATATATCCGACGATTGTAAAAGCGGCCCTAAGACATCAAGATAAACGTCACGTGCGCGGTGTTATCCCGTTTCGGTATATGCATTTGTGATGGCTGCGTTCTTGGCAAATCACATCGCAAACCATTCCGTCCGCGTCAAGATCGTCCGCAAACCGTTGGTGAACTGATTAATACCGATGTCAACGGTCCGATGTCGATCGATTCAATTAATGGTTTTCGATATTATGTGGCTTTTAAAGATGACTATTCTCGGTACATTCGCATATTTTTCATGAAAGAAAAATCAGAAGTAGCTTCGAATTTAGAGACACTTCTAAAGGAATGTGATACAACCGGACATAAAGTGAAAGTTTTCCGTTCGGACTGTGGAACCGAATTGAACTGTGCTTCGGTATTGACAGCACTACATAAACGCAGCATCGAGTTTCGTCCGTCATGTCCATACACGCCTGAGCAAAATGGCGTCGCGGAACAAGGAAATAGACACGTCGCACATAGGAGTATTTATATGAAAAAACTGGCCAAAATTATTTCAAAGGATTGTTTATGTGGAAATATAATAATGGATTCTGTAAGGTATCTATAAAGTATATATTTAATGAAACATGGAAGAAACCAATTAATAATCATCAAAGTCTGATTCGTCATCTTCGTCTTCCTCATTCTCGGCGGTTTGCTCTTCTGAAAACACGCCCTGTGTTTCAGGAAGCAGAAGACTTATAGTCTCAGAAGAAAATGGCTTACTTTTCTTGCATGGCCGGGATCTTGTACTGCTTAATAGTGGGTCAGAAGTTAATAGAAGTCTATTCAATATGTCCTTATTACACATAACTCTTGAAAATTTACGGGAGAAGTTTTGTCTGTATATCCTGAAGTGCTTATTCCTAGCTTCGGCAGCTTCTTCTGATAGCTGCCCAATTGGTAGAATACAGTGAGCAATGACAGTGGAACCATGCACCAAGATTTTATGTATTGTGGGTGACATTGGATGCCATCCGTACAGCTGCACATATAATTTAGCGGTTTCACCTGTATAGGCTGCAAACTTCTCCACGTCAATGTTGTGGCCACTTGAGATTGCTTCTAGGATCACTTTGAATCTTTGGATTAAGTTTTGGTCTATTCCGGTAATTCGGGAAGCTATTTCCGGATCCTCAAAAAATCTTCTCGATGTGTTGCCATCGTTGGTGTTCCCGAACCCTGCCTTTGGGATGTCCACCAAAAGTCCCATTTCTTCCCTGAACACTTTTTGAATTTGTTCTTTCCTCTCTTTAACCATTTTTTTATCTTCTGTTGATCTTGCTTGCCACTTTTTGATGGGCAATTTATACGACATATGTAGTAATGATTCAAAAAATCGAATCCTTGCATGCAGAATCGAGAGTCCGAACCTTAGAGATTCAGAATCTTCCTCTTTTCTTTTGTTTAGATCGTTAAAGTCTTTGGAGGTCAGCCCACAAATATAGCACTTCATTGTTGAAGCGGTATTTGTCGCCGCATTGCAAATTTTTCCATCTACCATTGTTGGCAACAGGGCATGTGAAATATAAAGCATCCCACTTTCAGTCGGTATTTCTGTTCTTTTTAAATGTCTTGCTTGATTTTCTACGTTTTGTATTTCGCTGTTTATGACATCTTCTGTTTCGTGGATGAAACGTATCCTTATCGGTCGGCAGTATCTTGGAGATGAAGGCACTGGATTCTGCCATATCGTTTTTTTTTTGTCCATTAACGTTTATTTGCAATCGTAATGGAACAAGCGAGCTCTGAAATATGTGAGCATCACTGTAATTGTTATTTTCAAACTTCTGCTTGAATTGCGATTGCTGGGAACCATCACAACCCCACTTTGTGACAAGTTCTAAGTTCTTCTTTTCTTCCTCTGTACAGTTTTCTATAACTTCCTCCAAATATTTACATAATCGTAAAGATGTATGGTCGACTAAATCTTGCAACATAATTTCAGCACATGTTTCAGTTACTCGCATTGATTCTTCCTTCGGATAGCATTCTTTTTTTGCCTTCTTCAGAAGTGAATAGCAAGGAAAAATACTTTTATTTGCCCTGCGTAATATTTCCCATTGCGTCCTGGTGAAATTTCCCTCCACAAAGATAGCCAAGGCTTCAGAAGGTGAGTGCTTTTTGATTATGGGTTTTTGTGCAGAAGTGATAGCTTTCCGCATCTTTGTAGCTCTTGTTGGTGACAATGTTATATCTTTCATGATTCTAGAAGCGTCTTTGTTTCCAGCAGCCCGTTGCCTCATGCGAGCCGCATATGTCAATTCTTCGGCAGTTACATTTTCTCTCAAATGTTTTGTTTTACGTCTCTTGCTTCGTTCACTCGATTCTTCAAATCTTTTTGTAGGTCGTCCCGGTTTCTTGAATTTCGAAGTGGGTAATTTAACTGCATTATTCAGCCATTGCTCATTTTTTTTCAAAAAACGTTCTTGCTTATAACTGGCAGCTGTCCATTTCTGCTTAAATCCAGACTTGAAATGACTTAAGACCTGTCTCAACTTACTTAATTCATTATCTGAACATTTGGTCAGAAGTTTAAGTTTTTTTTCCAAAAACGTAAACTTTTCATCCAGCTTCTTACTTGGACATTGTTCCATAAGGTCATATATTGACTTTCTAGTAATCTCTTTCAATATATCAATGGATTCTGCAAAGAAATTAGAAATATTCAAAACCAACGTGCAAATAAACAGTATTTTTTAAACTCATGTTAAACGAAATAGCGGAAGTAGGCGGACATTTTTTTTTCAGCAATCTCGTAAGGAAAGACTAAATTTTACGTAGAGTAAAAAATGCCAGCCCGGAAGGACCCGGAACATATACAAAAACACCTTTAATCCAACAAAATAACCTATAAATTAATTTTTTTTTACCGTTCGATAATTATATAATAAAATATATTTTATAAAGTACAATTCAAATTAAACATACTTTATATTAAAGTACATACCTTCTTCTTCCACCTCCATAGTACTTATCTTTTAATTCCACTGAAAAACAGCTCAAAACACTATAAATATTTGTTTCACAAATGAGAGCGCAGAGAACAATACCGTGCGAACGGAAAACTGGCTGGGTTCCGACTGACTACGTGTCAATGTGACAGTTGGGGGGAACTTTGTGATGCCACTATGTGATGTACCAGTCATCTAGCTGTCGGAAAGAGACGGTTAGAGTGAGTTTAACCAAACTTTGTGTTTTCGACTTTTGACCGCTTTTTTCATATAAATACCCCTGTGTGCGTCGTTGAACTGGCTCGTTCGATGCTTTCAGTCAGTCAACTGTCAAAGTCATTTTGGGCTCATGCATGTGACATGGCAGAATTTTTAATTAATCGCACTGGAAAATCGAGTGTTTCAGGTAAAGCACCGTTCGAATTATGGACAGGGAAGACATTCGACAGCTTTGGTTACCTGCGAATTTTTGAATCGGAGTGTTACGTAAACGTCTCAAAGAAATTTCGTTCCAAATTCGATAACAAGGCAGTTCTTGATAATCTTGTGGGTTATGTGAAGGACAAAGACCGCTACAGGGTGTGGATACCCTCAAAGCATCGAGCAATGAAGTCGCGAGTCCAGATTTTCGTCCAGAAAAGTTATGCACAACAAACAACACAATTGATCCCGAACTTTAGAATTGCGGGGAAGTTGACAGCACCCCTGAAGACATCGAAACTATCGACACTCAAGAAAACAGCAATTCGAATTCAACTGTTGAAAGCGATGAAGAATCAGTACAAGCCGACCCTCAGCGTCCGATACGTACAATCCGTCAACCAGTAAGATATAAAGACTACGAAGTGGGCTACCATGTTCATCGTCCCCAGGCAAACAGTGCCATGACGTGTCTGACAGAAGCCGTTCTAGAAGAATTAGAGCCAACTAAATTTGGTGATGCAATGAAAAATCGCAATTCGGACGAGTAATTGAGCGCAATGAAAGAAGAAATTGACGCTTTTGATGAAAACGACACATGGGACCTAGTGGCGTTACCGTCGGGTAAGCGCGCTATCGATAATCGTTGGGTACTTCGACTAAAATACAAACCAGACGGTTCTATCGACCGATATCGTGCTCGCTTAGTTGTTCGTGGAATGCTCCAACGTCCGGGTCTTGATTATGATGAAACTTTTAGCCCCGACGCGATTCGAGCCCTTATCGCGACCGCAGCTCAAGATAAACTAGTGGTTGGTCAATTTGACGTGACAACCGCGTTCTTATACGGTAAAATCTACGCTGAAATATACATGACTCAACCACAAGGTTTCGATGATGGTTCAGGTCGTGTCTGCCGTTTGAAGAAATCGCCATATGGCCTTCGCTGCTGGAACAATAAATTTCACTCATTTTCAGAGAAGAACGGATTTATGCGATCTACAGCTGATCCGTGCATCTGCATCCGACAAAATGGGAGAGTAACGCTACTAGTCGCAATCTACGTCGATAATGGCCTCATCGCAGGATCGTCCCAAGACACAATCGACTCGTTCTTGAGATTGCTGACTTCAGAATTCAAGATCACAGTGGGTGCGCTCGATTCGTTTTTTAGGAATGCAAATTGAGCAAAGTGAGTCGGGTGTGCAAGTTTCACAACGAACATACGTCGAGAAAGTTTTACAACGTTTTAGCCTATGAAAAGACCTGCTGAAAATCAATCAATCAGTCGGACGAATCATCTAATCAGTAGCGGATCCAGGGGAGGGGCTAAGGGGCTTCAGCCCCCCCCCCCCCCAAAATGCTCTTGCTCAGAATCATAACTGAGAGAAGAGCTATGACTCTGAGCAAGCAACTAGCTCTCTCAAATGTTATTTTTACTGATTATGTTGTATTCTAGCATTTTCCTTATTCATGCGCTAATTGTAATTTTATCTGTTTTTCAGTTTAAATTTTGTCATATAGAGGGCAGCACATCACAGTGTTAGGTTAGATATAAAACAATTTGACCCTGGGGAAACCGTTTTCTAAGCGATTTAGTTCAGTTAGTGTTTGAGAATCTGTCCGGATATTATGATTAACAATTTAATTTGTATAAATAATTACGCATTTTAAATAAATATAAAACTATATTGCAGTGAAAAGTAGTAGTGACAAGTTACTATAGTACAGTGATAAGTGACAGTATTTTTTCAGAGACCTTATTAACTTACATAACCTACAAGCTGCACTTTAAATATGGCTGAAAAAAGGAAGCAAGCAAATCTTCTGTCCTTTTTTAAAAAAAGCAAAATTGAAACTGAAGACATTTTACTTTCCTCTCAGACGGGTAAGTACTTTATTGTTGCAAGTTAAAGTATAATATATGAAATTTTTATTTTTTGGTTACTTGAATTTTTTTAATAACAATTTCGACCTCGCGATTTTGATATAATTAGCAACAGAATTTGGTAGATTTAATTTTTTTGATTAACTAGAGGCTACGTCCCTAGGCTCGCTAACGCTCGCGTCTAAACATTAGAACACGTGAACTACATATCTTCTTAACGATTTAAAATTGCATTAATTTATTTCTCATTTATTAAACGCTGTATAAGTTGTGATATTTCTTTTAACGATTTAAAATTTGCATTAATTTATTTCTCATTTATTAAACGCTGTATAAATATTGATATTTCTTTTAATATACCGCACGTGGTTAAATTGAATATTTTTTTTAATCTTCACTACAATATAGATGACTTCTTTGTAACAGAAAAATATTTGAAATTTTAATTGCCTTTTGGGACAATTTCGAAATTTAATTTCTCGTAAACTAAATCGATTTTTTGAAAAGGAGAACAAATTTTAAATTTTAGCGCATAGGTCTACATATCCACAATGTATTGTGATTCGGTCACTGTTTTTTATATACAAAATTCCTCATAAACTAAATTGAAATTTAAAAAAAAACCATGTAGACTCTACATGACCTCAAATGTGTGTGCTTCTGTAAGGATTTTTTTTATATTTGAAATTCCAGGATTATTTTATGTTCGAAATGCCGCGAAGAAAGGTTTTTTTACTTAATTCAACCTTGATGTCAAATTGATCTTTAACTTCGACCCGCATCGAAAAACCGTTTACATCAGCGTATTCCTCATACATTTCTCTATAAACGACGAATTTTTTACTTTTTTTGTGTTCAGTAGTTTTTTTGCTGCGAGCTAATAAAAAACCATTGTCGCGGAATTTCTCAAACAGCGGTTATAGCAACTTGTTTTTAATATAGAGATTTTTTAGTTACTTTAGACTTTTTATTTATTATAGAGTCTACGTCAAGTACATCAGAAGCATGTGATCCTGAACAATTTAAGAGGAATTCCAATGACCCCTCTGACATCGCCACTGCGCTGGGAAAAGTTTTGTCAAATGAGGAAAAATACAGATCTTTAAAGAAACACTGGATTCCACCTGTAAATTTTGATTTCCCTATGCGGATTGAAGGTGGCCAAAAACGAAAATTTCAGAGGAAATGGCTCTCGGACTATCCTTGGTTGGCCTATAGTCAAAGTCAGGGAGGTGCATTCTGTGTGCCTTGTGTTCTTTTCGGACCTGTGGAAAGCGGAGCAAAACATGCTGTTCGCCTTGGGGCGTTAGTGACTGCGCCATTAAAAAAAGAAAAAAAAAAGAAAGCTTTGGATGCATTTAAAAGCCATTCATCTACTGATTACCACAAAATGGCGCTGCTTCGAAGTTCAAATTACTCAGCCACTCACGACAACCCCACAATGGCAATTAATGTTTTGTTGGATACAGAGAAGCGGAAAACAATTTTAAAAAATAGAGAACGCTTGCTCCCTATTGTAAAAACAGTCATTTTCTGTGGTCGAGAAAATATTCCTCTCAGAGGCCATCGAGATGACGGCGATCTTTCTCAAACAGATGAAAAATCGGAAGGGAAATTTCGGGCACTACTGAAATTTCGTATTGTTTCAGGCGATACTGCTCTTTAACAACATTTAGAAACAGCACCAAAAAATGCCAGCTTCATTAGCAAGACAACACAAAATCAAATAATTGAATGCTGTCATTTGATAATTACAAAAAAAATTGCTGACAATATAAAGAAAGCTAAATATTTTTCAATATTGGTTGATGAAACTACAGACGTCAGTATTACAGAGCAACTCAGCCTCTGCGTTAGATACTTGGATACTGAAAGTAGTATCATCAAAGAAAAATTCCTGTGCTTTGTACCTGCCATCGATCTCAGTGGCGCAGCACTTACTGAGTTAATTTTGCAAGCACTTAATAAACTGGGGCTGAAAACAGAGAACCTGAGAGGTCAAGGATATGACGGGGGATCAAACATGGCTGGGAAATTCCGAGGCGTGCAAGCACGCATAAAGGAATTGCAACCTCTTGCCATATATATGCACTGCTCTGCTCACAAGCTAAATTTATCTATATCAAAATCATGTTCTGTTCAAAGTATTCGAAATATGATGGGCACAGTAAAAAACGTTGCCAATTTTGTGCGAGAGTCTTGCAAACGGACGGAATTAATGAAATTGACAATTCAAGAGACTCATCCTAAAGATAAAAGACTAAAAATCAAATCGTTGAGTGACACACGATGGATTGAACGGCATGATGCACTTTTGCAATTCCATGACCTATTTGATGCAATCGTAAGATTTTTAGAATTAGTGGACCAAGCCTCACCGTCAGCAAACTCCGCTGGTCTCTTAGCTGCAATCTCCCGATCCGATAACTGCATTGGCAATTACGTCTAATATATTCCAGATGACCATCTCGCTTTCTCGTCAACTTCAGACAGTTGAGCTTGATCTAAAAACTTGCTACATTATGGTAGAAAGTGTCATTGAAACATTGCGACGAGAAATATGAAGATATTTTCAAAGAAGCAGTGCAACGCCACAACGCGCATATCCGCACGCTATCTTTGTTCACCCGACCAGCAACAGATCCACTGTCAACAATTCGCCAAAAGCAAATCAAGCGTGCGAACGCAGTAGACATCTGCGCAGCGCGGCTTTCGACAATCTATCAGAAAATAGTATAAGAAAATGTTCGATAAATTACAAGTATGACATAAAACGTTGAGAGCACCACGGGCGTAATGAGAAAAACGCCCTCGGTCGACGTACATCCCTCGGGCTGTACACCGTCGACCTGGGGCGTTATTGTACTCATAACGCCCTAGATACCTTAATTACTATAAAATTCATAATAACGGAACCAATGTCTACCTTAACTGAGAGCTGTAACATTAAACCACCAGATTTTATTAGGTAATTTCATATCTGTATCATATTACTATTCTTAATATATGAAGTACCAATACCAAAATATTAAAACAATCGATTAAACCACTGAATATTAGTGCGATATTATTTTTTGAATGTTTCTGTATATAAATTTAGTTTAAAAAAAACAAATTCGGACCATCAATTATTCAGTAACGTGTCCATAAAATGAATGAAAACAAATCGAAACTAGAGAACGCTAAAACAAAACAAACCTTCCACAAATATATAGCATTTAATTGTGTTTGTGGAAGAGGAGCTGTGATAATAGAGTCGGCCGTGTCAGGGGGGCAAATGTTTTTTCAATCAGCCCTGTGCGCTCGCTAAGGTATTCCAGGTCGCAAGGAGCAAGTAGAAAGTATTCGTCCAACCGGACTGTTTGGGCAAAGAAGGGAAGACCGCATATCCCGGGGGACTCGTCCTAGCAAAATTACATTCTTCCAAGTCTCCCCACCTGTCGTCCCTGCGGGCACTACAACAGGACACGGACGCTATCCTGCAGACTCAGACCCGCACGTTGCCATGCAGGAATTCCGAACTACGTTCTCCTCCTCTCTCTCCACTCCTCCCCCCACCAATATCCCTACCGGGCCCGGCCGAATTTTGCATACGTAACGAAACACAAACAAATATCAAATGCCTCCCGCAAATATCTTATTTTTTGTAAATATTATTCTAATGGAGATTCCTCAGAATCGCAGGTTTTATAAAAAGGATGATAATGAAAAAAAATAAATAATTGTGAGTTTTACAAAGACTACAATAAATAAACAAATTATTTATTGAAAAAACTGAAAAAAAAATGAAGATTGTATACATCGGATATCAAATTTAGTTACACCAATAAATGTAATTCATTGCATACAAAGTATTTGCATAAAATAGTTATTTATTTACCTAGGACGAAAAAGTGTACTTTTATGGCCGAATCGGTGATTCACTGCAGCCATTAAATAAAACTTTTTCAAAACTAATTAATTATTAATTATTGATTTTTAAAGTATTTTTAAAACATGAAAACAAATCAAATATAGTAAATATTTTGTTTTAATTTAATATAAATAATCTCGAAAAATTATATTTACTATCGATGTGCTACCAGAGAGGAAATAAAAATGGTGATGTGGCCATCATGTTCCTTTCTCCGACTTTATATTTACGTTTTCATGGGTTTATTTTCAATTGAAATCATATTTTAAATGTACATCGAGCGTTTAAAACGTCAAAATCATGAAATATGGAAAAATTATACTTCAAATTCAAAAACTCGGTTTACTCAAAAACTTACGAGATTTCGAAAAAAACTTATTCTTTAGAAGTTGTTCATTTTTTTCATTCTCTACAATTATTATTCACATAAATTTGCTGTAACTATTATCGTTTCATAATTATAGACCATAAATTTAAAAAAAAGAATACATTTTTCTCTCGAATAGCAATGATTTTATGAAAAATATTTTCAAGCAAAAGATGTTCATTTCTTTGTTGTTTTTGATGTTTGTTTAAATGTTTTTCTGATATTTTTCATATTTAAGAAAATATTGGCAAAAAACAAAAAACAGTTAAGGTAAACACCCACTTCCGGTGTACGAAATTTTACCAAAAGCTTTTCAGTTCTTCAGATTATCAAATAGGACGTATGTTAAAAGTTTCATATCAATTGCTCTATTAGTTTTTGAGATACAGCGCACACAGACAGACACACACACACACACACACACACATACACGTCCCTACATATTTGTGGCACCGCATGATATATCCCCATTTGTGGCGCTTTTGTTAAGATACTGTCGTTCCGCTGCGCTTCTTTCCATTATTTCTGAATATGTGGTTAATTTTACGATACCCTCCATATAACAAAAGTTATTGCAAAAAAATCAAATGTGCCACAAATATTATGAAACGTGAAAAGTTAACACATGGTGTCACAAATATGACTGGTATCAATTTATGGTGCCACTAATATTGCATGCCATGAAAATGTGTGTAAGTGTGTGAAAAGCAATGTTGCCGTGGAGATGTGACCGTCTTATAATTTGCAAAGAAAGTCCTTGTCACGCATTTTCTTGCCCGCGCAACGCTTCCAATAGATAATAAAATAAAAATGTAATACCAAATAAATAAATAAATAAAATATAAGTAATTAAATGAATTAAAATAAAACATAAAGATTCAGATTCAAGATTTTTAACATTAAGCACAATATTGCAATTTGTATCTTATATACCGGGTGTAACTGAATTCTGGTAGACCCCAAATATCATTTGCATGTTTATATATATAAATATATATATGTATATATATATATATATATATATATCTATATATATATATATATATATATATATCTTTGTTCACGAAAATGTTATAATATGCGCATTATTAAATTGTATGGGCAGCATAAATGGGGTACATTTTCTATATAATACTTTATTAAATAGCTGCATATAAAATATTAAGTACATTCGACCAAGCCTTAATTTCATTAAACACGCATTTGCGTTTTTAATATGGTTATTAAACACGCCAATTCGCTCTTTGATTCACAGAACGCGATTTATGATAATAATACAGATTTTAGCTTTGATTTTAATTTTTTTTCAATTGTAATTGTAATTACAATTTGAATTTTGATTTTGATTTTGATTTTGATTTCGATTTCGATTTCGATTTCGATTTCGATTTCGATTTCGATTTCGATTTCGATTTCGATTTCGATTTCGATTTCGATTTCGATTTCGATTTCGATTTCGATTTCGATTTCGATTTCGATTTCGATTTCGATTTTGATTTTGACTTTGATTTTAATTTTGATTTTGATTTTGATTTTAATTTAAATTTTGATTTTGATTGTAATTTTAATTTTGATTTTTATTTTAAATAGAAAAGTTAAACCGGAAATGGAATTGTTATTAAAAGTCTACATATTGACATACTTTGTTCCTTAAGAACACTATTCAAATGATATTTGATGCCTATAATTTGCATTTTTACATATATCTTTATGAAATTTAGTTTAGTGTTTTAAGGGAATAAAGTGTATCGACATGTGGATTTTTTATCAAAATTCCATTTCCATTTCCAATGACCACAACTTTTCTATTTCAGACGGAACAATCTGTATATTTTTACATAATTTAATTCGTCTCTAAATTCTGAGTTTAGAGACGTATCATAAGTGACCTTTTGGTTGTTAGTCTTTTGTTTAAATTTAAATTAAATTTACACAAAAAACAAATTTAAATTAATTTTAAACAAAAAATAAACAACCGGATGGTCACTTATGATACATCTATGAACTCAGAATATAGATAGGAATTAAATTATGTAAAAATATACAGGGTGTTCTATCTGAAATAGAAAAGAAGGCAATTTCCGGTTAAACCGGAAATAGATTTTTTATTAAAATTCCGCTTGCTGACCCAATTTATTCTCTTAAACCACCATCCTAAATTTCAAAACGATATATGTAAAGATAAAAAAGATATTCGGGGTCTACCAGAATTCAGTTACACCCGGTATATCAATTTTTTCAAAGACTAGTGAGATTTCGAAAAATACTTATTCTTTATAAAGTGTTCATTTTAGAATTCTCTACAAGTATTGATAATGAAAATAATTTGAAATTTTCGTTCCAATATTATCAAATAATAATTTCTACATGAAATTTTCATTAACAATAATTGTAGAGATTTCCAAAATGAACACTTTATAAAGATTAAGTACTTTTCGAAATCTCATCAGTAATTTTGAAGACCAATGATCAAAAAAACTGTACAACTAAATTAACTATAGCTGGGACAAATGTGTTCAAATTTTTATATAAACAACTGAATGACATAGAAACGATATGGTTCAAACCCATAGAACTTTATATCGTTTCAATAATCCTTACGTAATGAGGAATCTAAAAATATAAAAATATATATTGTGTTCCATTAAAAAAAAGAAAAGTTTTGTGTATAACTTTTATTGAACCACCCTGTATAAATTCCGATTTTTTTTTATAATGTGCAAGTCACTATTCTGCACAACTTTTGTACCAATTGTTTTTCTATATTTTGTTAAAATATGCACATTTTCTACTTAAAATAAAAAATGTTTAATTATAAAAACGCTACAAAACATTTTGTTAATAATTTATGTACAATGTCTTGTGCGTAATTTAAAATGATTATACCTTGCTATAATCTATTTCTAATTATACAGGGGTTCAATTAGAAAGTTCAGCAATTTCATTTTAAAAATTACAAGTTGCATATGAAGTATTTTAAAATCAAAGTCAACTTGATAATTTTTTTATTAAATAAAGATCTATACTATAGATATGCATTACCATTAAATATAGTGTAAACTCTACTTATTTCACTCATTTGTATTATTGTAACAATTAAAAATAAGATGTTTCTCTTAATTATCTACAACGAATGATTTTCTTTTATCACTTACAAAATTTCGATATATTGAAAAACTTCTGTTTACTTAAAAAAATATACTTCTATGAATTATAGTATTAACATAAATGGTTCATTTATTAAGGATTATAAGTTATTTAAAAGATTCATGAATGTATTTATAATTTATCAGGTTACTTTTAAAAGTTATATGTTTTGTGTATAAAATTTACTGTGTAGCGGCAAGTATCGCTACAAACGACTATAAAAACCACAACTATAGAGATAATGAGAAATACTATTTAGGATTTGAATATACTCGAAGGATAAATAAAATATGAATTATGTTGTATAATATGTTTCGCTAACAACGCCTACCATTTTCAAACATGAAAATAAAACAAGCATTTCTCATCCGGTTCAATTTGAATATATTACCATGTTATACAAAACAAAGTGAAAAGTGTTTTATTATATTATTCAACATGTATAAAGAAGTGGAAGTCTCCAGAATAAACAATATGAATGATATTGGTTTGAACCGGATTTTGAAATGAGTCGTCTGTCCTCTTTTCTAGGAATTCCTTTTAAAAATTTAAAGGGACGCTTGGTACCTGCTTTCGACTGCTGAGACGAACAATGCCGACATCTGGATATTATAAATGTTTGAAAATACAACTTTCCTAGTACTATAAACACTAAAAATGCAGTTTCAATATAAAGATTTAACGTGAATAATATTTAAATCTAGAATTATTTTATCTTGAATATAATCCTCATTTATAAATCGTGAAGTATCTTCGTGAGGAAAAATTTCCGTTTTCAGTTGTTTTAAGCTCTTGTAGTTTTTTAAACCTTTTTTCCCTTTTAATTTAAAAGGTAGACAAATATTATTTTTCTTACAGTTTTTTACAATTAAACGTTTAAAAGTCACGTGAATTTTCAATTTAAAATAGTATCAAATTCAAGATAAATTAAATTTATAATTTTCATATTCAATGCCGAAAACGAAACACTGGTAATGTCATGAAATCAATTTGTCAGTGTCAATTTTATCATAAGGGCTAACGTATGTTTGTAATTTCCTTACCATGTTCAAAAATTGAATTTGAACATCCCATCATTTTTTCAAAATATTAATAACCCCCAAAATGTTTTCACATGTAAAGTTTATTGCCTTTGGCAAATCAATTTCATTACGCTAATGAGAGTTTTGTTTTTGAAAATAAATATGAAAATGTCTGTATTAACTTTCAAATTAAGGAAATAAAAATAATATCCACAAATTGAAGCAATGACTTTTTTTGTTAATACAATTTGAAAGATAAACCACTCAAAGCTACGCTATGAACTAGATTTAGACTCCTTATTTATATGTTTTTTTAAATTTATAACCATCACAAAGTTTCGGCTCAGAACGAAATCGAAGTCAAAAAATGGTAGTTGAAGAGGCCAAAAACGGAAATAATCACGTTAATATTACATAATTATGCATATTAGCAAACTCTTGTCTGTTATCCTTTTAAAATACTTTTGTATGTAACCACAGAAAACAATAATTTATAAATATTGGTTACTGGATAATAAAGGAACTTAGCACAGGAGAAAAACGAGAATGATTTCTTATGTACTTACCCTTCGGATTTAAATAATTATAAACAGCGGAGCATGACAATACAATTTTTCCGAAATTATCTCTCCAATAACCTAAATAGGCCCCCATAAATATTTTTGGGTCCCACACGACAAGGATTTGTACGATGAAACCATAAATTTATATAATATCTATAAAAAAACGAGTATTAAACCATACCCTTTGAACTAATAATTTAACCTAATTTTATTGTACAAACACTTTAAGTTTGGGTTTATGATCAAAATGTGCCTTATAAACTAATTGAAAAATGGTAAAATAAATATTTTAGAATAAGCATAGCTTTAGAATATGCATGGCTTAATTAAATAACCTTGACAAAAAGTGATTTTTTATGTTTGTGCTTGACATGCTCCAAGATTTCTGTTGGGACAATAAAAATAGTCTCTTGATGTTTTAAATGTATGAAAGCTCACAACTTTTACAGCAAACTTTTGTAATAGGATTAAAATTATTGGCCTTTTTGAAACTATTGTTACATCCAGTTATTTTAGGTAGGTTGATAATACTAATTATGTTACAACCGTATTTAGTGAGGTTTATACATTTAAAACTTTTCTGGTATAAAAAATATAACAGAATATGCGAAAATGTTTTAAAGCTATATTTTGAGTAATTGTACTTGAATTGCCTCGTCAGCTATCGGGTGAAATATAAAGGGTGATTGAAATTCGAGGGCGAGTATGGGGATATAGCTTATTATAGGAAATAGAGGGTAGGTTTAAATTCGACACTTTTGCAGAATTTTATGTTGATTAATAATCTGCTTTAACATTTAAATTATTTTAACGGTTTCTCTGCAGTTTGGAAAGAAGTGTAAATCGTAATTTCGTAAAAACGTTCCTACGGCATCTTTTTACGTCTTATCAAATGGCGAACGATTTTTATCTACAGGGTTAGTTTTTGTTTTTTTACACTTAGCTTTCGTTTTCATTGTGGGCACAATTTATGATATATACATATTTAAATCAGATTTTTTTTTGCTGATTTCAGTGATGTGACACACGGGCATATCCGTTGCAATTTTATTTCAGTATTATGATTATTACAAGTATCATCTAGTACGAATCGAGCTAAGAGTCAATTGCCCATTGAATTTATGTGATTTGAATTCAATAACTGGCACAAAACGGTAAATAATTTTAATTGTATCAAATATTTTAATTAAATACAATTTCAATTTGTTTTTCTAAATTTACATATTTTGCTAATAAATGTCTTTCGAACATTGTAATTTAGTCAAATTATAGGTTTAGATGATATATTATTAATAGATTATGCTTTTAGGGGGTATGTTATAATATGCCGTGTATTTTATTACCACGGCCGTTAAGATTTTGCAAATTAACTTTTGGACCATATTTTAACATATGAAAATATTTGCTTAAAATCCATATTAAAATTTTATCTTTTTACAGCGAACTGATTGTTCTTATAATTAGAACATTTTTATAACAGACAATAGATTGTAATTCATAGGTTTTTGCTTAATTTTTAGGAAAATGACATTGACATGAATTACATTTTCTCGTATTTCGGTTATCAAAGTTAACATATCAACAGTTAAATAATTAAATTTTAATATAGTACCACTTAAAACTTAATATGAAAACTTTAAAAGTTCACAGTAAAAAATACACTACATATCAATTCATCTTATAAGTTGTGCTTATGTTGGTATCAATATATTTAATTTTTTTTTTTGCATTGTAATAAATGATGTTAGTTTGCAGCTTCTCAACCATCCCATTTGAAAATTAATTTTAGGAAAAAAGTTATTCTTTATAAAAAGTTCTGCATGGTCCAAAACCTAAAATGCAACCATCAGCTGTCAAATTTTTTTGGTCATATACGGAGTTTGTGTGAAAATATGAATTTTGTTCCAGAATAAAGTACCTTTATTTTTGACAATATCAAGAACTGTTATACAGAAAAGTTATTTAGAATTGAAAACTGGGTTCAATCATACAGTCATGTATACCTGTTGCTAAAAATAAGATTTTGTAATTTTTCTTTTTCTCTACAGT
Organism: Ocypus olens; assembly: GCA_910593695.2. NCBI lineage: Eukaryota > Metazoa > Arthropoda > Insecta > Coleoptera > Staphylinidae > Ocypus > Ocypus olens. Next base: position 6,814,449 of record OU343054.1, on the reverse strand, counting down.
GATACATGCACATTGATATTTCAAATGTTGAAATGACAGTGACAGGTCTGTCATTAAACATCAGATATTATTTAAACATTATAAATGAATAGTAATTCCGGTGACATTGAGTTTGGAGAAAAAATAGAAATTGTATTAATTGTGATTGAAAATTATAAAACGTATCGGGAAGCAGCTGAAATATATTATAACAAACATCCAGATAAAAATGTACACAATACTACAGTAATGAATATTTATTTCGTTAGTTAGTTAGGGTTGAAGGTCATTCCATCATCGACAATTTTGGGAACTCACTGTACCATTTGAATTAAATGAAGCTTCATCTTCAAACATGATTATTCTAACCCAAAATGGATGCTCTTCTAACTCTCCTTGGATAAGAGAACAAAAATTGAAACCACTAACATAATCTCTAGGTTTTAATGTGGTTTATATGGGTGGAATTTGTGTGCTTTCAAAATATTTGCCATCATATCTTTACCCTTTTGCGCAGCTAATATTTAATATATTCTATTGTAGATAACATTACATTTAAAGTCCTCACTTTAAAGTCCTCAGTTATCGACGTTTGTTATTTAATTTATTTTTAACATATCCATATGTTTTAATTATTTTCATTTCAAAATATTAATTATTGTATGTACATTTGTGTCTGGATGTTTCTTATTAAATATTTCAGCTGCTTCCCGATACGTTTTATAATTTTAACTCACAATTAACACAATTTATATTTTTTTTACTTCGCAAATTTAGCATATCTTACTATGTTTATAATATTAGGCAAATTATTCTAAAATTTATGAATTCAAATTAAATTTTAAAATGAAAAAAAAAAAGATTTGTCATTATGTTGTTCTGTCTAACTTTTCTCTATTACACACACAATTTACGGCACAAAAGGATTATCAAATACAGGTTTAATACCGTAAATTATGCATTATTCATTATTCGAAGAAAAATCAGTTTACTTTTGAAAATCAAAACCAATACATTTTTTATTAAATATTATATTGGTATTCATTATTTATTTCCGGCGATTTAGCTGAAAAAATATCTCAGATTTATAGCTCAGGCAAATATAAGTTTATAAAATCATCGAACGTTACTTGAAATAGTATAATTTAGGCTATTATTTAACCACCAATTTTTAATTTAGTAAATGTTATATACAATTTAAAATTGTTCGAAAAACTCTAAACTAGTAAAGTCATGAGTAAACAAACGGTAGAAAAAACCACTTACGATTCCACCATATTAGTAACGTCAAGCCCTGATTTACAAAATTTTTGCTTTGAAAAACTTATTTTAGGATACACTCGTCATTTGAAAGTTTCGGTTCTCATTTAAAAAATAATTATGTCCGAAACTGACACACTTATTTGTCGAAACTATGTAGTCAGAAAAAAGTCGATAGAGTTATTCGAAATAAGGATTTGAATGTAGATGTAAGTCATATTTTTTTTAGATTTACAATATCTCCTTACTTTAGTAAGTTTTGAATTTATAAACGTCACATAAATGGACATTTCGGGTATTTCACACGTTCAAATATTCGCAAATTATGTATCTAATGTTCATTTCATGGTTTATTTTATCCATTCGCTGTTTTGGGCAGCAAAAAATAATGAATTCCTTAATAGCATAAAAATTAAAAGATAATAGTTTGATTTTTACCAACATTATTTTTTGTAGTAAGTTATTATTATTGATTGGTATTTATTTCTATATTAAAATCTATAAGAAATGTATGAATAAAGTTTTATTGAGAAAATGGACGTAATAAAAAAATCGAAGATTTATTTCTCTAGCGTGCATTACAATAGCCATTGAAATTCAGTTTGAAAGAGCAAGAAATTTACAGAAAGTTATTAATTTAAATAGCAATAATAAAAGTCTATTTTTAAATATGTATAGAAGTAGGAGCCAGGCCTCAAATATTTATCTTTCGCAGATGTTAGCATTCGTCACCCCCAAGTGTTCTACCTGTTTTGGACCGTCCCTTTAAATTTTAAAAGGAATTCGTCGAATGAATGCGTCACATCCCAATATCCGGTCCAAACTAACACACAATAGCAATTAACACATAACAACATTTACACATTTACAGTAAAATGAGAATGGATCAAATAAACCAAGAAATTAATATTAGACACATAATTGGAGCTTATTTGACAGTGCAGCATATACAAAATATCCATTTATGTGAGTTTTATGAACGTAATTTAATTAAAAAATCACTGAACTAATTGTAAGGAAGGAATGTAAATCTGGTATGAGAAAATGTTATTTTCATCAATTAAATGTGGTTGCAAATACAATAACATTTTCAAAAAAAAATCGACTAAATAAGCGGTCAGGGTTTTGCGTAATGACTTTACTTTTATTTTATTTACCGAATCCGAAAATGATTTGTATACAAGTTCTTTGGAATTTAATAATGCGTTTAGTGATGATGTTGGATATTCGTTGGAACTTATCGTTTTGTTGCTAGGACAACGCACTGTTGCTTTTATTTTCAAAACGAAATTACTCAAAAAATTTCTAATAATGCAACTTAAAAAAAATTACTAGAGAAAAATCTCCATAAAGAATAAAAAAGTGTATTGTTATAGCAACAAAATAATCAACTTTAGTTTGATGCAATACTGAATTTGGTAAATAATTTAAAAAAAAATGTTATTATGCGACAAATTTTAGACACGCAGCGCTTATTTTAGTCAAATTAACTTGAAAAATGCCTTAGGCGAGGGTATAATAGTATACTCTGTAACAAGGTTAAAATGGAAATTCGATGCGAGTGGACTAGCATCAGAATTTCCATTCTTACCTAGTAGTAGACTATACTTTCTCCTCGACCAGATAAAATAGACTAATACAATAATTATTGTATTAGTATATTAATTATAATTAACACAAAGAACTTACGTTTTATTATCGCGTTTGTGGTTATGTTTATAGTATTTTGACAATTGTGATATCCAAGGCTAATTGTTTTATTCGAAACGGTGTGAGAATATTCATTCCATTAGTTATTATGGAATGAATTACATGCAAAACGCATAAGTGCATTTTATTTTGATCCATAACAAGAGTGAGAATGTGTACGTTCTATGATCAAAATTGAATTTCAGAATGCTTAAATTCTACAGTGGTCGTGGAGAAAAAATAGTATTGTATTGTAGTTAAAAATGCTCTATCTAAAAAGTAAACAACAAGGTAGGTTGTTATTTGAAAATAACAATATTTTTGCCATTCAAATGAAAAAATGAAATGAAATATGTCTCTCCTATAAACTTTATAAATTTACTAAAAATTAATTATAATTATTAATCCATAGAAACCTGCAAACACCCCATCCGCAAGTTGTGGGATAAATCCATGAGAATAAAGTATAAGTTCTTGAAAATCTGTAATAATTTAAGTGAAAAAATGTAATAATAATTACCATCGATTTGAAAATTTACTCAAAATTCATTCCGGATTGTATTTTAAGAAAATTATTAACAATCTATTTATAGATTTTCAATTGATGACAAGCGCGGTAACTCGTGTGAAATCCCAAATATTTTAATTTTATTTTTTCACTCTTGAGTAACAAGTTACAATACACGTTTTTTGTTATGCTATTGCCTTTTTTTGCCATCTGTATGGGAAGCAGGAGTTTGCATAAACATATAAATACAATGTAAATCGCCAATGTACATTGCTGAATTTTCTATTCGATACAGAAACCAAATTAGAATGAGTTACATTTTAATTGTTGTCAGAATAAAGACAGCACTCTCATACTATTCAAAGCAATTATGGTGAAAAATCTAATCGCTCATATTTTCTTTGGTTTTTATCAACTTTTCCTAATATTTTGCAAACAAACATGTAAGTATATGAACCAACCTAAATATTCCAGCGTTCATGAACATATATTTAGGGAGATGCATTTCAAACGAACTTCTTACTTATTGTTAGACAATTTTGAAACAATAAATATTATTTTTAAGAAGTAAACATATTTTTAAAACAGTTTGTTTGATTATTGTCTTTAGATTGTCACTAAAAATTCTTAGGGGTCAATCAAATCAACCAATTTAATTTGAAAAGGTCTCTGACAAAATTTATCTATTTTCGTTTTTTTACCTATGTTGTAGTATATTCAGAGAGTTGAAAACAGCTATGCATTAATTTTTCAGATGTTCAGTTTTTTTTGTGAACAGCCATTTTGTATTGGTGGGTCAGCCTATTTTGCATTTTGTAGAGATTTACGTTAAACTCTGTAGCTCCTCGGTTTTTGGAGATATTTGGTTCAAAAAGAAACCATGTTAAAGAACATAAAATGTACATTTTTTTCTGTTAAGTATATATATATATATATATATAGGCCTATACTAAATTGTAAATTAGCAGAAAATAGGTAAATGTTAACGTTTCCAAAATAAAAAGCTTCTCTTTAAAAATTAAAAGTGTTAAAGATAAAACGAAGACTCAAATTCATTTTTTGTGGATATAGTGTCTATAGTATACTACTTCACTAAAAAGTATCAGGCCAGAGAGTTACATCCTTTTTTAAAGGGTCTTCAAATATTGCAATTTTCCTAAAATCAGGTATTTTCGATCTGAAATATCTCGGAAGGGACACACTTTAAAAACCCAATATTTTCACAAAACGTTCTTTAATGGTGTTATACTAAGTGGTTAAAATTTCATCACTGAGACTTTATTAGCTTTTTGGTTAGAAATTTAAAAAATAGCTAAAACTTCTGGAAAATAAAAAAAAATTAGCGACTATCATTGGTTGATTTGACATGGATTGACCGTTAGATATACAGTATGTTTTTTATCGTGGGCCATAGGATTTTACATGCTAAAACTTTTACCTTGTGTTAATGTATATTTTATCATATAATTTTGAAGCAAATTTTTGTTAGTAATATAAATCAATTATTTTTCTATATGATGGGATTAATTAGAATTATTTAAACATGTTTTATTCCATTAAAAAAATATTTTTTTTAATATAAGTGTCGACTCAAGTACCTGTTCCCCGTACATGTTCAGGTAATGATATTTATTAATATTGTTTAGTGCTATTTCAAAATTAATCATAAACTATTTGTATCCTTAATATGATGTATAATGCTCTAGTGCAGAGAAAGGAGCAGTGTTGAAGTTTTTTGCAACGCACATAAAAAGAAATACTGTACCAGGAAAAGTAAACTGCATACAATGTATGAATAGCAATTCTATATTATCTTCACGCGGTTGGACTGACATTAAATTTTGTGTTAAAAATCATATAGATAAAATTAAAAATTCAAAGAAAGTGGGAAAATTTTGTTAATTGAATACGAAATAAATTATATTACATGCACTTTTTATATACATATAAAGATTGTAATAATATTTGTATCATTTTATCATCCCGAACCCGTTTAAACTTTAAAACAGAATCCAATAAATTAATATAAATAAATGCTATTTAATTTGGTGAATTTGCATAATTTATGCATAATTTTAACTGTAATTCAAGTAAAGTGGGAACAAAAAAATCAATTTAAGTTGGGTATTAATTGTCAAGAACAATAATAATTTAGACAATTACAAGAAATTCCGTGCATTTTTAACATTTAATTGTACATTTTATTTCTCTGTTTGCAATTTTATGTTTCATAAATAATTCAATTTTTATTTATTTATTAATAATTACTGTTATTAATTTAATTAATTTCTCTACTCACAATTTCTTATTTCATTAATATTTTAATATTTCAATATTTATTTATTAATAATTTATGTTATTTATTTAATTGAAATATTTATGAATGGACACTGCAAGTCCTAACGCCAACTGTAAATCTATTTCCAACCCGAGAATTGAGCAAACAATGCGATCCCCTCGGTAGGTATGTGGGATAGGTCGGCAACGCAGCATATTTTGTTCCAGGTGGCGCTACCAACAAGGGTTGTCACAATTTGGTGTGTAGCACACATGATCGGTACCCATGATGTGGCGTCATACACACAATTATTTTTAAGGTATCATAACTTTCGTGAGAATGATTTTAGAGAATTTTCGTATAGATAACTGAAATAATCTGATCTTCTTTAACATTGGTACTAAATGTCGTAAGTGTGACATATGAAGCAATGGAGAAATAGCCGAATGTACTTGTGGCACGGAGGGTAAGGTGCCACAAGAACGCGCCTCCGCCACAATTCAGGATGTAGCACACACAAAGTGCCACAAATATGTGGGGACACACACACACACACACACACACAGACACAAAAAAAAAATTCCAGAAATTGTTGAAATGGCATCTAGAGACCCCAAAACGGATATTTCCGTAAAAAAAAATTTTGAAAAAAAAATCACGATCACAATACTTTCTCGTACTTCGTAACGGAGAAAGTAAAAATGTGGAAACTAAATTATGTTAAATACATGTAAAAATAGTAGAAGCCATGACAGAAAAACTAAAACTTGCAATTTTAAAGATTAATCGATTTAGAAATATCAGAAACAAACAAAAAAACAGAGAAAATATTTAATGCCCACTTCCCGTTTACAAATATTTACCAATAGCTTTTCAGTTCTTGATATTGTCAAGTATAAACTACAAAAAAAAGTTAAAATATATTGCAGTTGTGGCCAAGGGCGTTCAGGGGGGGGGGCAGAATCAGGCGATTGCTCGGTTTTGGGATAAGTGACAGCTGTCAAAGTAGTACCAACTGAAAAATAATTAGGTTATCTACAATTTCTGCATGACAATATTTGCGCCGTGTGGCGGAGTTTACGCAAAAATTAAAAATGTCTGCGAACCCTCGATTTCAAGTGCAAACAGGCGATTTATCGACAGCTGTCAAGATGACGTTTACTGAAAGGCAATTGCATTATTCATGATTTCTGTTGAAAAAAGTTTGCGCTGCAAGGCGATTACGCTGGAAAATGAAAAAATTACACAAACCGTCGACTTCAAATGGAAAAAACTGGCGATTGCTCGGATTTTTGACAAGTGACAGCTGTCAAAATTATGATTACTGAAAGACAATAATTTTTGTTGAAAAATGTTTGCACTTCAAGGCGATTACGCTAGAGAATTGAAAATTTCTGCAACCCGTTGATTTCGAGTGGAAAACAACAGGCGATTGCTCGGTTTTAGGGCAAGTGACAGCTGTCAAAATGATGTTTACTGAAAGACTATTGCATTATTTATGATTTCTGTTAGTAAATGTTTGCGCTGCAAGGCGATTACGCTAACAAAAAACAGGCGATTTATCGGTTTTGAGGCTAGTGACAGTTGTCAAGATGACGTTTACTGAAAGGCAATTGCATTATTCATGATTTCTGTTGAAAAAAGTTTGCGCTGCAAGGAGATTACGCTAGAAAATTAAAAAATCACGCAAACCATCGACTTCAAGTGGAAAAAACAGGCGATTGCTCGGTTTGCTGAGAAGTGACAGCTGTCAAAATTATGTTTACTGAAAGACAGTAATTTTTGTTGAAAAATGTTTGCACTTCAAGGTGATTACGCCAGAAAATTGAAAATTTCTGCAACCCGTTGATTTCGAGTGGAAAACAACAGGCGATTGCTCGGTTTTAGGGCAAGTGACAGCTGTCAAAATGATGTTTACTGAAAGACTATTGCATTATTTATGATTTCTGTTAGTAAATGTTTGCGCTGCAAGGCGATTACGCTAACAAAAAACAGGCGATTTATCGGTTTTGAGGCTAGTGACAGTTGTCAAGATGACGTTTACTGAAAGGCAATTGCATTATTCATGATTTCTGTTGAAAAAAGTTTGCGCTGCAAGGCGATTACGCTAGAAAATTAAAAAATTACACAAACCGTCGACTTCAAATGGAAAAAACTGGCGATTGCTCGTTTTTTTGACAAGTGACAGCTGTCAAAATTATGTTTACTGAAAGACAATAATTTTTGTTGAACAATATTTGCAGTTCGAGGCGATTACGCTAGAAAATTGAAAATTTCTGCAACCCGTTGATTTCGAGTGAAAAACAACAGGCGATTGGTCGGTTTTAGGGCAAATGACAGCTGTCAAAATGATGTTTACTGAAAGCCTATTGCATTATTTATGATTTCTGTTAGAAAATGTTTGCGCTGCAAGGCGATTACGCTAAAAAAAACAGGCGATTTATCGGTTTTGAGGCTAGTGACAGCTGACAAGATGACGCTTACTGAAAGGCAATTGCATTATTTATGATTTCTGTTGAAAAAAGTTTGGGCTGCAAGCCGATTACGCTAGAAAATTAAAAAATCACACAAACCGTCGACTTCATGTGGAAAAAACAGGCGATTGCTCGGTTTTTTGACAAGTGACAGCTGTCAAAATTATGTTTACTGAAAGAAGATAATTTTTGTTGAAAAATGTTTGCACTTCAAGGCGATTACACTAGATAATTGAAAATTTCTGCAACCCGTTGATTTCGAGTGGAGGCCAACAGGCGAGTGCTCGGTTTTAGGGCAAGTGACAGCTGTCAAAATTATGTTTACTGAAAGACTATTGCATTATTTATGATTTCTGTTGGAAAATGTTTGCGCTGCAAGCCGATTACGCTAAATAAATTTAAAAAATTAAGCAATCCGTTGATTTCGAGTGGAAACAACAGGTGATTGTTGCATTTTGAGGCAAGTAACAGCTGTCAAAATAGTGTCATCAATTGAAGGATAGTTGAATTATCTACAATTTTCGCACCAAAACGCAAGTTATCCTTTATCTTTAATTAAAAATTTGATTCCGAGAGGACAAGAGAGAACAAGCGATTGCTCGGTTTTTTGACAAGTGACAGCTGTCAAAATTATGTTTACTGAAAGACAATAATTTTTTTTTTTTATATTTGCACTTCAAGGCGATTACGCTGGAAAATTCAAAATTTCTGCAACCCGTTGATTTCTAGTGGAACAGGCGATTGCTCGGTTTTAGGGCAAGTGACAGCTGTCAAAATGATGTTTACTGAAAGCATTATTTATGATTTCTGTTGGAAAATGTTTACGCTGCAAGACGATTACGCTAAAAAAAATTAAAAATTAAGCAAACCGATGATTTCGAGTGGAAACAACGGGTGATTGTTGCATTTTGAGGCAAGTAACAGCTGTCAAAATAGTGTCAATTGAAGGATAGTTGAATTATCTACAATTTTCGCAACCAAACTGCATTTTATTCTAGAAACTCTTAAATTAAACAGAGGAAAACAAGCGACTGCTCGGTTTGAAGGTAAGTGACAGCTGTCAAAATGATGTCAACTGAACGACAATTCCATCAATTATAATTTCTGCTTAGAGATGTTTGCGCTCCGAGGCGCAACTTTTGCTAGAAAATTAACACCTCGCAAACCATTGACTTTGAATGGAAAATAAAAGGCGATTGCTGGGTTTTTTGGGAAAGTGACAACTGTAAAAATCAACTCAAAAAATGTATTGATTTCTACTCGAAAATATTTGCGCTCCAGGGCGGAGTTTACGCTAGAATATTGAACATTTTTGCAAACCGATTTACGATTCACGTGAGTAAAGATTGTGTTTCTAGGTTAAGTAAAAATTGAAGTAGTGGGTGAGCCCTATCCTACAATTCAACCAGTTAAACATGAAACAACATTCACTCATGTAAATTAATTTACAAAATACAAACAAAAGCAATATTTATAATCATTCTTCGTCGATCACTTTACTTCTGTAAAACCCTTGTTTATGTTAAACTGGTTGGATTGTAGGATAGGGCCCACCCACCTCTTCAATGTTAAACTGGTTGGATTGTAGGATAGGGCCCACCCACCTCTTCAATTTTTATTTAACCTCGAAATACTGTTTATGTATTTCCTGTCGATGTACAACTCTTATTACTTTTATACCTACAGAAAACTTGAGACGGCGATTGTCGGTTAAGTAAACGTAGAAATTAAGGGTGGTGGGTGGTCCCTATCCTACAATCCAACCAGTTAAACATAAACAAGGGTTTTACAGAAGTAAAGTAATCGACAAAGGAAGAATATAAATATTGCTTTTGTTTGTATTTTGTAAATTAATTTACGTGCGTAAACGTTGTTTAATGTTTAACTGGTTGGATTGTAAAATAAGGCCCACCCACCACTTCAATTTTTACTTAACCCTTTTGGCCCTGGTGGTGGCAATTGCCACCGCAATATTTACATGTCTCTACTTAGTATGAAAATCCATATTTTTGCTGTTTATCACTAGATGTCACTTCAACAAAGCCTCACTAATTAATTCCTATACTAATTAATCAAATCAGTTCAAATTTGGTATTTATGGTCTTAAGAAGCTCCCCGTCAATAATAATTAACAACTTTTTTTTTTCAAATTTAAAAATCCAGGGCTGAAAGGGTTAACCTAGAAACACTGTTTATGTATTTCTTCTTGGCATTAAACTCTTATTACAATTATACCCACAGAAAACTAGAAACAGGGTTTGTTAGTTAAGTAAACGTGGAAATCAAAGGTGGTGGGTGGGCCCTATCCCACCATGTAAAGAGTGGAACATAAACAATGGTTTTACAGAAGTACAAGAAGTAAATAAATTTAAGACAACCTCACTTGTTGCAGATGCATTAAATACATTTAAATTTATCCTTTTTTTTATTTAAATTTATTTATATTTCTTCATTATTAAATTTAAAATAAATAATGTTTTCGTATTTTGTAAATTAGTTTATATAGGTAAACTTTATTTTATGTTTAACTGGTTAGATTTTAGGATAAGGCCCACCCACCATCCATCCCTTCAATTTGTATTTAACCTAAAATCAGTGTTTATGTATTTCTTATTACAATTATACCTACAGAAAACTGAGATTGTTGGATAAGTAAAGACGTAACGGTAAAGAAGCGGTCGCGATCTCTACTTCCAGATGAGTCTGAACTTGCGGTTTAAAAATATAACTGACTCATAGATCACCGGCGCGACGGCGACATTCAAGCAGTTCCGATTCCGTCATAAAGAAGCGCGCGAGAACGCAGCGTCCAGACCAGGGGTATGACAAAAGATATGGGAAACAGGGCATAAGAAATCGAGCTTTACGCCGCTAATATTGGATGGCGCCACCATAAAAATTAAATGGATTTCTGTAAATTATGTTTGTTGCAAATACTAGACGGCGCTTTTCCGGTATAATTTATCTACATGCCGTATAATCACGGGGATGAAGCCGAGATACGAATATCGGCAACACGAAAGTATGTGGGCCACCCCAGGACAGTGGGGCGAGGGGGAATTTCAAATTTGCCGCTTTTCCAAAGATGGTTCCCTCGATGTTGCCAGATTTATCAAAGATCTTATTATGGGGATTACCGTTTTTAATAATCTTTAAATTTCACTACAAAGTAATAATTTTAACAATTAAAATTATGTTTTAAACATAATTAGACTCATGATCGCTTATATTTGTCATAATAACTCATGAAAGTATAATATTACTGTTTATTAAATATAATCATGTGCATTGTATATTTTATACTTCGATGTATATGCGGCAACGCTTAATGAGTCTCACCATTTTTATCAACTAACCTCAATAGTGCTGTGAGTGCTAGCGATTCATGTTTGAAGGTAAGTTATTATATATTCTGTCTTATAAACTCGTCAATTGTATTTATTAGTAATGGAAACATCAAATGGCCGTATTAAATATTCTTGTAAATATCCAGAATGTCAAAATTCTTTCTTTTCCGATACCCATAATTAATGTCGACTACAAAAATAAACATTTCTATAAATTTCTCAAAAATGAAGTATATCTTAAAACATGGAAAACAATTTGTGATATTGAACAGTCTTCATTGTTTAAATTTTCATTCATGTGAAGATCATTTTATTCATAAACATTTTGTTAATCATTTCCGCAAAAAATTGAATTGCAATGCTGTTCCGACACCAAGAAGTAAGACAATATAACAAGACTAATTTACTTTTTAATTATTTTAATGTCATGAATCCTGGATACGAGCAAACAACTGACCTGTTACGACGCCTGAAAGAAATATCCTAAGAAGAACGAAGAGACCTGATGGAACATTGCACCTGGACTAGACCCTAATACCCAATTGTTGTGATATTTGTATATTTGATAATTTTGTTAATAATAATGTATATAATTATTCTGTTAAATATATTTTTTCCATGTAGGCCTATTTTTATTTTTATTTTGTGAAATCCAATCTTTTTTCTTTTACCAAAACCAGTAACTTCTTCATTTATGTACTATCTAAAAGTATAATCAATTATGTGCTTAAAAAACATAATTGATTATATTTTTAGTGTTATTACATTGAAATATATCGAGAGACGAGTATAACATTTTTAAATTTTGGCGCGGAAATCGTAGTAATTTGCCACCCCGACACCAGGCGGCGCCAAAAATCGTGTTTCCGAAATTTAACATGCAGGTTTCACTTCTAAAGGTATGTGTTCTGTGCGTATAATTCCCCGTGTTACTTGAAACGTAGAATGTCAAACAGTGCGGAAATAATATAATCATTTCTTGTGTTAGCCTCATAGCACAATATGTACAAAGTGTGTACATCATCCGATGAAACGTTATTAACAAGGTAAATATTGGTAAACAAAATCACTATGTTTTACTATTTATATTAGGTAGAATAAATATTATACAACTCCCCAAGTAGTTTTGTTCACATGAACATTCTCGAAAGGAGAATGCACAAAACTTGTGGAAGTATAATGTTTAATTAATATAAATTGTAAAACAAGTAAAACCAAGTGTTTTTGATTACCATTATTTAACTTATTTTAGTGTAGTGCATGTGTTGGTGTTAGTTCACGCCGCTATTCACAGATGGCGCTTATCCAAAGGCGACTGGCCCTGCAGCTTCAACACGCTTGCACAAATTTATGTTCACTATGGAGCGGTTTTTCCTCAACTATACTAAATAAAAATATTGCTCTGATTTACTTTATGAAAAATCATTTTACATTAATTTTTACAAGGGAAGCACTGCTTCCACCGCTTCCATGGACCGCACGCCGCTGATAAACACCCACTTCCGGTATACTAAATTTTACCAAAAGCTTTTCAGTTCTTCGGATTATCAAATACGACTTTTGTTCAAAGTTTCATGTCAATTGCTCTATCAGTTTATGAGATACAGCGCGCACAGACAAACACACACACAGAGACAAAAAAATTCTTTCGAGAAATCAAGGGACGGGATATTTCCGTAACAAAAAATTGATAAATTTTTCACAATCACAATACTTTCTCGTACTTCGTAACGAAAAAAGTAAAAACGTAGGTACCTAACGTGTTAAAAAATATACTTATATAAGAAAGCGCCTCCAAAATATAAGCTCGCCTCCGGGCCCCCTATTTGAAGTTACGCCACTGTCCAGCAGGGATTACTGCCGATCCCGTCCAAAATATAACTCGGTGATATGCTATAGTTTGTCGACTGCAAGGGCGTAAAATGCTTTGGTTTGTTAACTTGCACATGAATTTCACATTCAGGGCCGATCCTGTACTCTTGGCCGCCCGCGTGCAAATGTTGAGTTGGCCGCCCCCTCAAGTGCATTTCTTGGGGGTTGCGTGTACTATTTTAGTAATAAGACACCAAAAAGTAACTTATTATCAAGAATATGTATAATTTCAATTACATATAATACGTAACTTTTTGCTACAAAACGAAATATTTAGTCTCGCGATTTTTTTAAATATTGCTTAATCAAATCATTTGTGCAACGTTACGACAATAGAATAAATGGTGTATGTATCTATTACGAATACTTGGAGGGTTATAACTCTATAGTGAAAAACCATTTCCCTGTCAGCGTCTATATTAACCTGATGAGATCTTATAAGATTGAAACTGGTGCTCGGTTTTCGCAAGGGCAATAGGCGCGTTCGTCAGAATTTTCAACTGTCAACATGTTTATTTTTATTTACGCTGAATGTTGGTATTTGATGAACGCTGCTTTTGTAACCTCCATTCTAATTTGTTCGATTGGTAAAATGGCGACCGCTGGACGAACTTGTTCACGATCAACAGTGCGTTCATCAGAAAATACCCCAACGGTTGACAGTAAACACCCAACTGTTTAGTCTGACGAACGCGCCCATTATTTCAATGTTTATCAATGATATTGTTATATTTGTCGCTATTTTATGGTTTCTTATTGTCTGTGGAATTCTCCACTCAGTCAAGAAAATTGTCCAATGTTAAGGTAATAGATGTTGCCCTGATGGTGTATCTAGCTATTACGGTTTTAAATTTTAATTATTTACATTCAAGTTGACACAATGCCACCGGAACATGTTGATGGTAGAGCCACTTATACAATATACTCCCTCTCCCCATCCTTTATTGAAGAAAGAACGATTTATCTTCCTAGACCAAAGTAACTGGCGAAAAAGTGTTTTAGGAGTTAATTACAAATTCTTGCTGAGCTTGAAACTACAGGTTCTTCTTGGCTTTATATAACGAGCCGCTCCTGACCCCGGAACTAAACTTATTGATAATTGAATAGTTTTGTGGCTGATAATTGTTGATAAATTTATTATATTTAAGGATAATAGTAAAAAATCACAGGTCGTTACTGACTGTGATTGCGACTGTGACTGCTAATTAAACAGTGATTGCTACGTAAAATTGTAACTGATACCCAAACTGTGATTGTTAACGAAAATCCTAGTTTTTTTACATTTTCCACTAATTTTATAGAAAATTTTCTTAACCATTTTTTGAAGCCCGTAAATTTTGGCACATTTTGATTTTCAAATAATCGAGATCACCTAAACCGTTTGGGTATTATAAACCTTTAAAAAGTTACTGAATATACGTTTCTAAACTTCTGGACTCGGAAAGCCTATTTTTGGACATTTTTTTACACATTTTACAAACAAGTTTCTTTACAATCTTTTGAGGATATTTTAGTTTTCAATCAATGGAGATCACCCAACGCGTTTTGGAAGTTATAAACCTCGAAAAAAATCACCGGCAAAAACTATCTAAAAATACACACCATTTGCAAAAATTTAACACACAAATGTCTCGATTTTGACATTTCAATGATCAAAAGAAATTCTCTAAAACGAGCAAAAACCTTAAAAACCAAGATTTGCAGTGTTATTACAAAAAAATAAAACATTAAGGATTCGATTTTTAAAACGTATAACGACTAAACTATTCTTTTTTCTTTTTAAAGAATTTTTTTTTTGAAAATCGTAAATTTGGCAGTATTCTGCTTATGAACTATCATAATCAAGATTTTATTAAGCTTTTTTAATTTTTTTTTTAAATTTCAACTTCGATTGATCAAAATTTGATTATCTTTTGATTAATGTATTCATTGGTGAAAAACTAGGTGCGTGTGTAACAAGATATGGACACGTAAAATAGCACCCACCCACCATCCACTCTACTTTATTCTAACCTAAGATTCTGTATGGATGAAGAAAGTTCTTTGGAAATAATTTGAAGAAATGAAAGTTTAAAAATAATGCGAAACGTATTTTGTACATCTAAAACGCTTTATTAATTACTTTTTCCTCCCATTTTTCTCTATATTTTAAAGAATCGCCCGAAAATTGCTATTTTCATGAACTGAAAAAAAAATAAAAACAAATAGTGAACTTCCCAATTGTACTCAAAATTCATTTAACTTTAATATACGGTGCGAATAACTAAACATTCCTTTATTATAATTTTTGAAATAATACCACGAAACCAGCAATAACAATTCTCTCAAAACTTAAAATATACTGGACGATTCGACGTTAATTATTTCATTAAAAAATAATCCCTCGAGAGCAGAGGAAATCATCATTCTAAATATACGATTTTTCAGAAGCATAACACAAATAAAAAACAAACTATTATCACGTACTTAAATTGAAACTTGACTAAAAATTCATTCCATCTTACGATTCTACAAAAATCTTTAAATGCTTCTCGTCTAAATTTAAAACAACTCGCTGAGAACAGAGCAAATCGTTATTTTGAAGATGAACTTTTTCAGAGTCATAGAAAAACATTTGCAACATACTTTAAAATTTTCAAATTTACTCAAAATACATTCCACTTTACGTTTCTGCATCAGTCTTTACTCATTTTGAAATAATCACAATTTCAAAAGATGTTTACTATACCCCATTTAATAACCAGGCGGACTAAATCAAATTATTGCCGCCAAAATACGTTGTTGTGATTGGCCAATCGGGCGCCGTTTTTACACAGGCCCAAATTGCTTAAAACAATAATGGCCGTTGTTATGATCAGCTGATCTCTAACCGATCCTTGTGTCTCACCGTTTTCACGCGTTTCGCCTCAGTTTTTGTGTGTTTAGCCAGTTATTTCTACTGTTGATAGTGTAAGAATCGATTCCTCTCATCCCGCGATTTTCGAGGAAATAGTTATTTTATTTTTAACTACGGATAAATACCCAGCACAAGTTTGGTGTCATTTTCGGCCCCCAAGAAACGGAAATGGTTGGATTTTAGAGCATTAATGCTCCAACAATCCTTTAAAATCTACTGCCGTTGTATACAAAATTGTGATTCATTAGGTAAGTGTGGCGCAAGCTATTGCAATATGGAATCAAATCATAAACGTACATTATATTTAGGATTGTGGAGTTTCACACAATTAGGGGGTGAAAGGAGATTGGGGCAGTAACAAGTCCTAAACGTCTTGAGGGACGTCCAGCGACCGAAGATATCTACAAATTCTGCGTGTGGAAAATTGTACACAGATTTTTCTTTAAAAATGAAATCGCTACATTGGATTAAATTTTTATTGCATAAAAGGATAGAGATGACCGCCAATGACGTCCCGTTAAACATTATATAAATTAATGAATGAGATTGATCTTAAATAAGTTATTATACGTTTTTAAATAGCAAATTTATTTCACGACAATCTAGTATTTATATTTCAAACCTTTTACGGAATTATATGTATTTTTAAAATATACCTATTGCTTCAATCGACATTATATGTAAATAAATATATGTACAACTTGAGTTTTTCAGTGTGCCCCTAAATTTTTAAGAGGGTCTCATAGTTACTTTAATTATTATTTTAATATTATATACTACATCATTGAGTATATGATCAAGAAAGTATGCCTAGAATTAATTTATGTGTTGGTATAAATGTTGAATTAATTTTATGGATAAAAGAAATTGAAATTATTTTATTTTTACCGCCAAAATATGTCTGGTTACTTTTCTGGTTACTTTTTATAGTGTAAACGTGACTTTCGCGTTTAGTCCGCCTGGTTATTAAATGAGGTATAACCGTGATCACTATTTCAAATCACTGATATTAAAAATTAGCAATCAAAGGTATTTCTATGCATAATCATGTAATTTCGATTATATTTCACCGCCGAGAACAACTGGAGACCGGTTTAGACCTACATTAGTCTCACATCAGTACGTCGTTGATGGAGAAACAGAATTCGACTATGCCCTTATAAACCAATCAAGTAACCGTTAGGGTAGAAAAACAATTAGGGCGACATCTATCGCCGAAAATGTTACAACATTCTGAAAACTGCCCCTTTAATCGCCGCCCATGTGCCATACACGCTCTAGCCCTCCGGTAGGATCGGCCCTGTTCACATTTTATACATATATTTGCAGAGCGTCAACTTTCAGCCGTTGGTAAACCAAGGCAAAGCGTATCCGCTACCGCCTTCGACAATATCTCACTATGATGTATAAAGAAGCCCAAGCAAAATGCTTGCAACGAACATTTCGAGGTTTTGCAACACGCTTTAGAGTTTTGAGTGTAATAAGTGCTTACTACGTATAATTGCTGTAAGCAGTGACTACTTTAAACCCAAGGATGGATAAAGCGAATTCAACTAACACAACAACTACATACGGAGCACAACATTCTCGACAACAATTAAGAAAGAAGGTTCGTAAGCAAGTGAACGAGTCATGCAGTACGAAGAACGACGGACGCTTCACAAAATGGCGTCTTAGCGTAGTTGCCACGTTTACGTTAAATTAATTTCATTCAGGCATTTACGCTTAGAATATGATTTCGCAAACAAACAATTTATGGATTGGTGTATAAGTAAGAATGTGAAAACTATCATGATTACAAACATAGAAAACTGTTTCTCGAAACACAATGATTAGTTAGCTAATTAACGTTAACCTTATTCAACGATCAAATTTATTCACCGAATAAAATTGACAACAGTTATGTTGGGGTTATACAACTTTTGACGTTAATTATTGTTTATAATTCACAATTACCAGTGGTGTATTGGAGGGGGAACGTGGAGGAACGACGTTCCGGCACCTTTTTTTCAGAAACGGAACGCGTTTGTGTTTGTTAATATTTTGTATAGTAAGAATAAAAACAAATAAAAGAGCTTACAGGGAAAACAATAGTTTGCTTAAAATAAGATGATCTCCGAAAAACTTTCAGCAAGCAGCTTGTGGAAAGTCGCGGACTATTTTTTTGCGCTCACCATGCGTTCCCTTACTTCTTTGCACTCACCATGCGTTCCCTTACTTCTTATTTTACCAATACACCACTGACAATTACATATTGTAAACAATCATTTTAAAGCTTATATCGCTTACAATTCCGAAATATTTCTTAAATTACTTCAATTGCATGTTTTAACAGATGATTCAGGATTAATATGTAAACCTGGCGTCACTGTGCTAATCAGTTGTTTGCAGATCAGCTGCTTTTCGGCGCAAAATGTATGCGCAGTTATATTTATGTTAGGGCTTTTAAGGAAAAGTAGAAAGTAAACATAAACGTTAATTCTTAAAATCCTTAAACTTAAGCACTAATACTTTACTTAAACACTAATCCTTAAACGTTAAAAGTTGTACAAACCCAGCATGAAAATATAGTCCGAGTTTCCTAACCTCAAATTGACCACTTGCTCAAGATTCTTAAAGTTCAAGTTCCAAGTTAAATATATCGAATCAACGATGTATAACAAGTATGTATAATACAAATTAATAGTAAATTGCAGAAAATGCATAAATTACAATTATAGATTTTTAACCTCATCATCATCATCATCCATCTCATCTGACGAAGAAAGTATACCCAAGCGACCGCATTTAATCCCGGAGAGAAGAAATCCATTTGCAGATTACGACAACGTGGATTTCAAAAAAAGTTTTCGATTGTCGAAGCAATGTGCCGAGGAAATTATCAAATTAATCGGACATAAATTAGAGCATCTGAGCAACCGAAACTTTCCCGTCAGTCCAATGAACCAATTACTCGTAACACTAAAATTTTATGCCACTGGATCGCTTCAAATGTGTACCGGGGATCCTTTTAACGTATCGAAAGCAACCGTAAGCCGAATTATAAAGAGAGTAACGCACGAAATTGCATCGCTTCGCCCACGGTTCGCTCACCTGCCGCAGAGTAGAAACGAACTCATTAAAACGCAAAATGATTTTCACGCAATTAGAGGGTTTCCGGGTGTTCTGGGGGCAATCAGTTGCACCCACGTTCGTATTCAGTCACCCGGTGGAGACAACGCTGAATTATTTAGAAACCGCAAAGGTTGGTTTTCTATTAGCGTGCAAGTGGTATGTGATGCAGAATTAAAAATAAAAGATATAGTTGCAAGACATCCTGGAAGCGTCCCTAACTCATCAATTTTTAATGGTTCTCGACTTCGAGCCCGTTTAGAAAAAAATGAATATCCCGATACATACCTTTTAGGAGATAGTGGATATGCATGCAGGAAATATTTGTTAACTCCGGTGCCAAATCCTCAAACGCCTTCAGAAAGTGCTTACAATGATGCACATGTACAAACCAGAAACACGGTAGAGAGAACATTTGATCTTCTTAAAAGGCGTTTCCCATGTCTGTCGTTAGGAATGAGGGTGAACATAGACACAACGTTAGCTATAATAGTAGCGACTGCTGTGCTACACAATATTGCTATTACAATGAAGGACAACGTACCAAACGAGGATCCAGAAATAGTAATACCTGTGTCTGACGATCCTAATTTAGGGAATAATAATGAAGCTATTCGAACAGCATTAATAAATACAACATTTGCAAGGTAGCATTATGTTTTATTTATACCTTTGGTTTTTATTTTGGTCCCTTGGTTCTATGGAACCCAAATTATATTATATCAAGTACATTCTAAAAACTAATATATGATGGTAATTAAATTTATTATTAATGTATTTCAACTTTTTTAGTTGTTTTAACCTCTTCACGCCCAGGTGAAGGGTGGCGACAAGCAAAAAACAAATATTTTACAAATCAAAAAAAAATACTCGGGGATATTCTTCATATTTTTTTGCATAAATGAGTTTATGACAGTGAAATAATATTTTGTAGAAAACCGTAACAACAAAATAGTATATTATGTTATAAACGGCACTTTAGTCACGAGTTAATTAAGGCACGAGCGGAGCGTGTGTTTAATAATGAGTGTCTAGAGAAGTTTATAACACGAACTATACTTTTCTACGACTAAATTGCTAAAATTTTGAAGTTATTTTATAATCTTAAATGAACATAGTAATAGTACAATATTATTAAATTAGTTTACTTGGGTAAATATACATTAATAGTTGTTAGAGACATTATGGCAATTGCTAAAGAAAATCATTGATTCTCATAAATTTCTTTAGATGTTTATTATTTATTTGATTTAAGTTGAAAGTATTCCTTGTTTCATTTATTTATTCTTTATTCTGACAGATTGTTGATAAGTGACATGTTGATAGCGTCATGGAAACGTATGCGATAAATGACATTTTAGAGGTGGGAGTAGAAAAAAGTAATTTTTCAATAAACCTGGGATTATGCTGTAACTCAATCAAAGCAGCATGGGCGCGAAGTGGTTAAAGCTAATACCTCTTTTTGTTTTATGTTTTCTAAAATTTCCATTTTCTTGCATGTCGTAGTTTAAAAAAAAATTTCTTTGCCACATTTTAGCTTCTTTGAGCATTGTAATCAAAGCCGCGCCAAGCCTTTCTGGCACCCTCGGGCAAGTCACTCTTATGACGACCATCCAAATGTTTAATGAAAAACGTGTCTGATGCCCAGATTCCAGTACAGCTTAGGGATTTTCGTCGGCCCAAAAATGCGTATTGTGAAAAATAACAACACCATTAAATGTGAACCCATCTTCATCCATAAAAAGAATATCGGCAGGAAAATGTGGCATCCTTGCATAGAAACCAGCAACAAAGAACCAAATGTGCTTGATGATCAGGTGGATTTAACACATTCACTGCGACTACGCACTATTTGCGGGTTGTTGGTTTTAATGCATGGGCTGACCACGCACCTCGTGCCTGATACGTTCATTAACATTAAACCACCTCAAAAAAAAAATTAGACGTATTTTTTTGTATATCAATACGATTTGTATTTCGCAAGATATTTGGGGTGTACGGGTGGTTTGAAACACCCGGTATATATAACCTAACCTAACCTTCGGAGCTGGGTACTGCTCACAGGAAAGATTTTCGAGCTTTGTGCCCGTGGAGACTTTTGATCTGGACACCGAAAGGAACAACATATCCAAAATTTGGTCAATTTCACCGAAAGCCAATTTCCATTTGATTTGTGAGGGGTCCTTTCTATTTTCAGCGTGTACATTTGTTGAAACATTTTCATTTAGATCAGAATTGGGAGCATACTTTTCGCTCTGCAATCAAATCAAAAATTGTTACAATTTGCTACACGGAATGAAAATTAACATACCAGTTCATCAATATAGGCCATTATTATGTTTATTACTTTTTCGCACACACTTTCAATATGATTTTCTTGCTGCCATCTTTTAAATAAATTTCCTTCGTTTTGGTACCTATCCCTCGATTTTTCTGGTTCTAATTTACCATTCGCTTGCTTAGCTCGGGCTAATATTTTCGCTGGAAGTAAAGCCTCTTTCTCCATTTTCTGCACTTTGACAAATAAAATGCTATTTGTTATTGGTTGCTAAGGAAACAACGACAGCGATTTTTATGTTGACGGTAACCAAAATTAAATCGACGTCATCGGCGATTTTAGTATTGTCAATTAGACACATTCAAGTTTCATTTCTTATAAAATTAGCAGTACGACGAAAAACGTTGTACGTACCACGTGCAGTTAGGGCCGTAACAACCGCGGTCGCTTTAGGGCCCAAACGGCTCCCTTGGTTGTTACGGCTATCCTAACAACCCTTAATACGTAAATAACTATTACACCCTTTTTTAACACTCTGTTTACAATAATATTTTGCCATCGATGCATTTTTCTACAACTGCAATCTGCAACCTGAAGTAACACTATAGCATGATATTAACAAAAACAAAGGTCGATTTGTTTTATAGGTATTTCTTTCAGGAGAAATATATACAGCATTTGTAAAAACACATCAAATATACACGGTGTAAACAAGTAATGTGAAAACAATCTTCAAAAGTTACAAATTAAACATTATTATAATTGTCTTTTTAATAAACTGTGGTCCACGATATTGGAACACATTTATGTTGTATATAATATATACAATGACTATAATTAACATCCTCTTCCATAGTTAATAATATTACTTAATTACGTCAATAATCGACTAATGCTTTATTCCCACTCCGTTCCCTCTTGTCCCTATAACCGTCCCTTCTCCTGTCGTCCCTATCATCCCTGTCGTATCTATCTCTCTCCCTGTCATCGTGACGCTTATTATCGTCGTATCTCGTTTTCGACGGTCTTCTTGCGTATCTGTCGTTCCTCTCTCTGCTGTTGCCTCTACTATATCGGCTCCTTTTGTACTCCTGCTCTCGATCGTTTCTATATTTGTAGTCACGATCTCTAGAACGATAGTCGACGTCTCTGTACTCCCTAGCTTTCGGAGATGGACTTCGGCTCTTCTTATTTTCACTGGATACATTCGTTTTTCCGTCGGAAATTGAAGACGAATCGGAACTGTCGCTGTCGTAAGCATGACGCCGTTCTCTTTGTCTGTAATTTAATAAGTTTTAAATTAACACAAGCATCAATAAATCAAATTGACTACAGGAAAAAATAAATCAAATGCGCTAAAGAAGAAAACAACACCATCGAGTGTTAATTGCTATTAAATTGATAATAAAACAACGTTGACTGGTCCACTTACACTTAGTAACAGCACAGGACAAGCAAATATAAGAATTATGCAATATTGATCAGGGGGGAAAAATTATTCGGGTGTAGAAATGAAAAGGGAGATGTAGATTTGGGATGAAGATAGAAAAATGTATTGTAGATTATGCGGAGAGGTAAATGAAACCATAGAGAAAATGTTGGGATGAGAGAGGAGCTAATGTCATGCAAGGAATGTTGCAAGGAAAACATTGAAGTGGATTAAATTATAATTTAAAATGAGAGAAAATTATTTTTGTTTATAAATTAACTTGAGACAACCTCACTTATTGCAGATTTATTGAATAAATGTAATAAATAGTCTGAATATATGAATATTCAGCCTGTTTGTGACTCTGCAACATTAAGTCTTACCAAGACTTAGTAAGACTTATGCCCGGTTGCACCAACCTGAATTAGTGACGAGATATGTAACTCGAGTTAGGTAATCCGAAATTAGAGTTTTTTCAGGTGCACCAACCAATTTTACCCCTAACCCGAGTTAGTAAACATGAGTTATCTAACCACAGATATTTCAGCGGTTAAAGTTTAATTTGACTTTTATATTGAGAGTTGATATTTGTGAATAAACGTGGTACGGTAACTGGCAAATATAATTTTCAGATCTTTCGCACCTTTCCATTGTCAGTTTTGACATTAATCAAATAATTTACAAGTATTCCCATTAGTGGGCGACTGCAGTGTTGACGTCAAACACGTGGACTAGCGGGCCGCGGGACAATCGGAATAGAGTCGATGTCAAAATATGCAATCTTGTCGGGTCTAATCTCATGTTTGCTAACTTCGCTTTATAATGAGTCGGTGCAACGATTCTCATTTGAATCCGGATTATAATATTAATCCGAGTTACCTAACTTAACTAGAGTTGTTGCTGCAACCGGGCATTAATGATTTATTTTTGTTTATGATTTGTTAAGTTACAAACAAACAATGTTTCAGTTTAAAATGTATGTGTTGTATTTGTTAAGTATAATTTCAAAGCCGAAAGGCAGTAAATAAACGATTATTATTATTGGTCTGAGTTTGACATTTGATGATGGCCGATACCATTCGTCATTGGGCTTCATAGAGTTACTGGGGATCTTCTGAAGGGCCAAAAAGATTTTGACGAACACATAAATACACACAAATACACAAACTTACTTAATACTTAAGTAGCAGAAGTACATGCAAGAGCAAAATTACATTCTTGAGGAGATGCTAGTTGGTTTTATGTAGATTAAAGTAGAGGTAGACAATCCTGGGATTAATGTTTTCCTGCAGCGCTGAACAAGTCAACCAATTTTAGTAATTTGCACAATTAATATATTCAACCATCATTTATTAAAAAAATCTGTGTATTCAAATTTTTGTTTAAAAATCTGATAAAACTAGCATAATGTAAGGTATACTCACAATAATTAAAGACAATTAAGATTTGTTTTTTGTTTGAAGCAGCATTTAAGTGCATTAGAATTTCTGTGCAACTGACACAAATTGATGAATATTATTTTGAAAATCATCGGAAATGGTGGACAGATTTTTTTGGAATTTCAAGGATCTTAAGAGGCTCAAACACACTCAAAAATGTTGCCCCATTTTTTCCCAGTTTTAGCAATGTCAATACTAACTTACATGTAGGAAAAAAATGGGCCAAATATGAGAGAAAAGTTAGAATGCAGGGTCAGAAAGTAATTGTGAATGGGATCTTAAAAGAGGCAGGCAAAGGAGAAGGAATGGAGACCCAGTGGGAGAAGGGTAGAAGTGAGATGTATAGGAAAGTAGGATAGTCGGAGGAAGCGGCTAGAGAAATGATGAGAAAAGGCAAAATCTTTGAATGCGTGGTGGAAATAACCTTGAGAGATGTGGATAAAAAGGAAAGATGGAGGAAAATTGAGGAAAGTAGGTACAACCCAAGATATAGAAAAATAGCGGAAGGGTGGGGTAAACCCGAATACCTGTATGGAAGCGAAGGATGGGAGGAGAAAATTCTGATGGCGAGGTACAGATGTGGTAGTGGAGAGCGGGGGAACCGGTATTGGATGAATGAGGAAGAAAGATTGTGTAGACTGTGTGGAAGGGCAGAAGAAAGGTGGGAACATTGGAGGGCGGATTGCGTGGCAACGAGAGAAACATGGAGAAAACAATACGGACAAAAGTGGACAAAACTACTGAAGGGTGGTTCGGAGTCGCTGGATATAATCAGAAAGATTGAGGAAATGAAAAAGTCGGGCAATGGTATTTGAATTATTAATGTGTACACAATGTACGGTAGGAACATATGTTAAATGTAATAATGCCAATAAAGGATTAATTAATTACTAACTTACATTAGTCAATTAATTAATAAAGAATAGGTTAGCTCTAGGAAAGAAGGTTCTCTATTGGTAGTGCTTGGGTCTGAGTGGAAGAACGTCAACTTTCAATCTAAACTAGGTGCATGTTTTGTATATACAGGGTGTTGAATTGCGAAGCGGGCCATAGGGATTTACATGTAAAATTTGAAATGTTGTAATATTGGCTCCCCTAATTATTTGACAGCATCGGTCTTCTTACATTATTAGTAAAGCTTTTTAAACTGAATGATTTGGAACCTTACTCAATGGTTTCTGCAGAGTATTTATCGAGATATTTGCAAAAAACTTTAGTATTATCGTGAATTAAAAACAAAGGTTTGTCATGAAATCATAATGGCGAATATTTAATTTTGTTCTTGGGTAAAAATTTTCAATTTGAATGAAGTGCTCGCTTGTGAGTCTCAAGAGGAACTGAATTTTTTATTGGGCTATATAAAGTTTATTATACAGGGTGTATTTGAAATAACGAACAGGCATTTAAGGGCACATACACAAAATATTTGCGAACCCATTTCCGTCAAAATTTATTCGAAAAAAAAAATTTGAATTTTCCTAATTTATCGAGGTTTTTTAAACATTTTGAGAACCGATGCTTTTCTCATTTAATTAGGTCTGCATGGAATGTGTGTTTGTTTATTTAAAACGCGAGATACGATTTTGTTGCCTCCGAAATTTGAAGTGTTATTGCCACGTTTCTTTTTGTAAAAGATAAACAGTCCTTAAGTTCATTGGCGCTTAAAGAGCACTCAGATATTTTCTACGCGCTTGTTGTAATTCGATATCTGAAGCCGATGCCGTTTAAAAATTAGGTCACATTACCACTGCCCCCAAACATGTTGCGTATTTTCACTCATTAACTTTAATAATTAATTGCGGGCTTTTTGTTACAGTTATAAACAAAATAATTGCGAATATTGTTTAAAAATAATATAATCTCTTTGTGGTTACGAGCCTGTTCGTTATTTCAAATACACCCTGTATACGCCTAACCTATAATTTTCAATATTATTTTAATTACTGAGGAACTTGAATGCCATTTTATTTTTAATATAGGACATAAGTGAGATGAGCTCCAGCATTCCACACACATCTGTCTTGTGTATTGTATTCGTTATTTTAGCCCTTGAATATTAGCTGGTTTTTACTTAGTATTAAAAAATGTAATTAGCAGAATAAGGAACGTCACTGTACCATAAGGAGAAATAACCAGGAAATATTCTGTGGAACACGTTCATTGTTACCCTTGCTTTATATACTCGCACTATCTTGCTGGAACCACACAGTCTTAAGATTAATTCTCAAATGGAGTAATTCCAAGAAATCATGTAGCATTTTGTCACATAGGTCTGCTGTAATTACATTTTCGAAAAATTTGAGGCCAATCTTAAGACTGTGGAAAGGACGCCGTTGAAGCTCATGTGGATTTTGTGGTGCTCAATATCAAAAATCAGGATGAATCAAATAGGCCTTGTCTGACATAAGCAAAAGATACCAAACCTTCAAGGAAACATTCAGAAAAATTCACACAAATTCACTTAGCTATTGCACAAGAACCATTTTGTTTGGATGAAAGCGGAGACCCATTTGCAAAATTCTACAGAGGCTTTGTAAAGTGTAAACGTGTCTCCTTGCTGAAGACTGAATTCTGTTCTCACTATACGAGCAAGACCCAGCTGTTTTTATTTCAATACAGAACCACTCCACTGACAATTTAGAACCCATAGGTTTTAGTGTTACGACTAGGATAGTTGTCAGACCACTGTACCATGCGTACTGACACGGCGTCACATATGCTACCACAAACACAACTTCAGCTGATGCAATATGCGGAAAAATATCAATAAAAATCATCATGTTCCTAAGACAACCTATATAAAACTACTGTTTATTTAATTTAAATCAAATAACTAGAAGTAAATATTATTTTATTTAAATTTTTATCGCGGTTACTATCTTTAAATTAATTAAAAAAAGAGGTTTTTAACGGAAATATCAATTTTGAGCCCCTAGAGGCGATTCCGGCAATTTTTGGATTGTGTGTGGGTTTTGTCACAAAAACCATTAAATATTTTTAAATTAAACATTTTTTAAATATGAAAAATATTAGCAAAACATTTGAACAAACCGAAGAAGGCCTTTGTCGTTCCGAAGAAGGCCTCATTGTTCAACAAAAAGGCAACAAAAAAGTGTAAATATTTTATTTATAAATGTCCTTCAATAACTTTGAATTAAATTTTTTTTTTTTAAATCCATGTTTGTAGGTCTATTATGATTTCATAGTAAATCATAAACTTTAGATCAAATATGCATTAACAATAAATGTAGTGAATACCAAAATAAACTATTTATAAAATATAAGGATTTTTTTAAAATAAATATGAAAAATATTGCTAAAACCCCTTTACCATTAAATCAGAGTAAGTAACATCATAATTTTTTTACCTAAAGTAATACCAGTTCTGTGATTTCGTGGATAGAAACCACTTTGTTGTAACGCTAGAGCCATACACATTCTAATCACTGTATGATTTTTGTTGCCGATTCATAATTTCCAACACAGTGCAACAAAAATTAACACACCTTATTTGCTGGCTTGCTTCTTCATAGTAAATAAAGATAGAAAAAACTTTCACCTATTTTAAAATTTTGAATTCCAAGCACATTACACTAACAGTTGAGTTAATTTCGGAAAGGAGTAAACTTTGCATATAGTCAAATGATAGAACTAAAACATTATCCTGAGCTTTACAACGATTTTCAGCCTTCTGTGTTTATGTAAAGTATGTTCGTTAAAAAAAATCTCAAGTGTACCATTTTCTATTTAAAAAAATTTGTTGGTAACACATATTGAGGTTATGTTACTTGCAGCATGTTCCTACCAATAAATTAATTAGCTGTGATAAACGACGCAGAGAAGACGTAGTTCACCTTACAAAATTCCTTGGGCCTTAATGGCATCCTAAGTACGTTTGACTGGTCTACCACTTCCTGGTTTACGGAGAATACCACCCGTTTCATAAAATAATACAACAGATCGTGATAAGGTGTTTTTAAATTCATCAAAAATAATGAGAACGTTAGGAAATTCTTCCTGAAACTCTGCCATAGGTGCTTCGAATGAATACACCCAATTTCCGTCCACTTTAGTCCCATTTCGGAAATAACTTTCAACTAGAAACGTTTTTACTGGTTGCTGTAAACCATTGTGACAGCGGAATAATTGTGACTTTTAGAACGATCTGACGTTTTGTGTGTCAATTCCTAACTTAAATTTTTTTTTCCGCTACCGACAACGTAAATAACCATTGCATCCATAGTTACAGGTACCGTAAGTGGCTGATAACATTCGTGGTGTTTGTATGTCCTTGGTGACGGAACTTAATTTTTACTTACGGACCTAGGAAAATAATAAACAAAAACGTAACGCTCCAACATATAGGCGAGCAACACATTTTCGTCTATACTTATAGCATCGCCATCCTTTTTACATAACCACTGCTTAAAAGAGTCGTAACAGGGCACATACCTTTTTTGATTTTGTCGGTAACAGGTCTAACACGCAATATTCGTAGCTTCGTTTGCATCCATGCCCGCAAAAACTGTCACTGGATTGACACAAACAAACAAAATTCGACATTGTTTTCTCGGTTGCTGGGTTGCCATAAGACGCATAGGTGACTATTAAAAAATTGAATCCCAAATGTTACAAGCCGTATTTTAGAATATTTTCTGATCTTTTTTAAGTATTATATATCCGGTAGCGGAAAAAAATTAATAAGCAACACGGAACGTAATGACAATTAACATTTTCGGCAGGCGACGAGCCTCGGCTCGTATTCGCCCACCTCAAATGTTAATACGTCCTTACGTTCCTTGTTGCTTAAATAACTATTAAATAAAAAATCATGGCACACTTGAGGTTTTTTTTTAATCGACGATACTAGTAATTTACCCCGATGTCCTCACGCTGATAGCAAATATCGATCTGACCTGACCAGAACAACAATTAAAATGTTCCTTAAAATATTTCAAATAGTAATTATATTTTATTGTTGAATCCTGAAATTTAAATATATCTATTTCAAATTTCAATTGAGTTAACTGCAGATAGTTGTGTATGTTTCCGAATGAGTTATTAGCATAATTTCTAAGCGCCAAAAATGGACTTCATACCCAAACAAATTACCAGAAAAGGGGACTTAGTGATTGACAGCTTTAAGACCCCCCTAATCTTTATGGGATGTTGCGGTCCACCGCAATAGAGCCCTTACCGCCTGTGTACAGATCGAGTAAACAACATTTGGCACAGGCGGGTTCCATGGGTGCGAGAGCGCTGGAAATAAGAGATACACATTCTTTGAGTGGAAACGAGTACGAAGACGCGTACGAAGGAGGGAATGCTTCATGAGTGCGAGTGCGCTGGAATTATGAGATAAACATTCTGCGAGTTAAAACTAGTAGGAAGATGAGGCATGTTTAGCTCGTGTACAGATTTATTAATTAAAGAGTAATACTTACTGCACAGTCTGCACGAGTTCACTTTAGAGAATGACAAAATTATTTTTGTTTGTTATCATACTTATATTAGATGGGCAACAGTGCCCGTTTCCACTCAAAGAATGTGTATCTTTTATTTTCAGCGCTCTCGCACCCATCGAACCCGCCTGTGCCAAACGTTCTTTACTCGATCTGTATACAATTAGGAGATCTAACTGGTTGCTTGCATCCAATGCTCAGACCCAGGCAAACATTGATTGCCTCTTGCAATCACTGCAACTGAATGCGTTAACCAGGGGTGTTTTAGATTTTTTGTATAAAAAGATTTAGGAGACAATGGATCCATCATATAAAAGCTTTGGGAACATCAAATGTTCTTTCAAGGGAAATTACTTTGGAGGATTTTACTTAAGTACGAGAAGCTACTGCGATCGTGAACATTTTTTCAATTTTTTTTTTTAATGGGAAGTTATCAAATTCGGGTCCCTAGAGGCGATTTCAAATATTATTGAAAAGAAAATGTCTGTGTATGTATGCCTGTCCGTTTGAACATGCTGAGTCTCAAAAAGTAATATAGGAATTAACATGAAACTTTGAACATAAGCCCTATTTGGCAACCCGAAGAAAAGTTTTGGTAAAAATTACACTGGATCTGGGTTATTACAAAAACATTTAACACGTTCGCTGCCACCAACGTGCTAGTGCGTTCAACTTTGTACTTGCGTATGTGTAATCCCAATTATAGTGGCAGCGAACGTGTTAAACAAATATTGAAGATAACTTTTGTTAAATAAAAAATTGCTTGAAAATTTAATCATTTTTGGCCTATAATTATGAAATGATAATCCATCAAATTTATATTAATAACAAATGTCAAAATGAACAATTTGTAAATACATCTTTTCGAAATTAGTTTTTGAGTAAAGATTATTAGAATTTGAAGTGTAATTAAACAAGCAATATTTGGTGATACACTTGGCCATCACATGAGTCGTTTGTCAGTCACAAAAAGTGTTGATCACGGGCGACTTAAAATATTATTGGAATCAGCGCAATAGTGGTTTTTAAATTTGTATTTGTGAATGACCGAATCGATAATTCAATACAGAGAATTATGAATTCATTATTCACTACATTGAATTATAGGTACGATTCATGAAAAATACACTATTAATTACAATATGATTAAATAGGTGTAGAAAAAAATAATAACTAAAGTTATATTGCACAAAAAAAAAGTCCGGATCTGTAGATCAGACATGTGTATTCTTATGTATTTTTCACCGCTGAATCCGAATCCGAGGCTTACACCCCTGGAATTGGCCCCAAAGGCCTAAATTGGCTTCCGGGATGACAGATACTTAGGGCCCATTTGCTCACCTCAGAGGGTGAATCCCAGTCGGCTCTAAACTTTTTTGACCACGAATTTGGCTTTGGCAATGCAATCTCGACCTCGCCTAAGCATCCGTCATCCAGGAATCCACGTTTCACACCTTATAGCGGCCATTTTCGGCCTCTGGGGCCTATTCTGACCTCAGATTCGGATTCAGCGGTGAAAAATACATAAGAATACACATGTCTGATCCACAGATCCAGATTTTTTTTTTTTTGTAGGACTGTGTAATTTGCAATGGCTTATTACGTTTCACAAAACGGGTTTACGACTTTTCTGCGGTAGTTAAATCCTCGTACATATAAAAATTCTACAGAATTAATTTGGCAAAAGGCATACATATGCAGGGTGTGTTTTTTTTTCGATGTTCCCTATGGGGATCTCAGAAACTATAAGAGATAGAGACACGGTTAAATGGGCAAAGAAGTGCAGTTTTACAAGCCCATTGAAATAACACTTACAAAGTTTTCAAAAAAGTGAAGAGTGACTAGATATTTTGAAAAATGTAAAAAGTGTCAATTTTTTCAAATTAATATATATCGCGGTTATTATGATAGTTAGAAAAAAACTGTAAAGGACAAAGTTGTACATAATTTTACGCAGCTTAATAAATTAAATTCAGAAAATTTTTGACGCCATTATTTTTCGAGATATGACGCAAACTTGTATTTTTTTAAATGGAAACCATAGTTGGCTATGACCTCATTCGAAAGACTATTTTTTTCTCTTTAATCTGATATCACGTATGACATAGTTATTTCTAAAAATAAGTGAGTTACAGTCATTTTTAAGTTTTATTATAAATCAAAAAATAGTTAGCCATGAAAAAGATGAAAGTAAAACAATTGCAGTTGTTTATAACAATAATTGGTGGATGAAGAAAATGTTAAGTGTGGAAAGGAGTACACCATGGTACATTGTGTACCATTGTGTGTGGGTGGCTGTAGGAAAAAAATGGGCAAAGTATGAGAGAAGAATAAGGAGTTTAGGGGTACAAGAATCGGTAAATGGAGTTTTGAAAGAAGCAGACAAAAAGGAAAGTGGTGGGTCTCAGTGGGAGAGGGGTAGGCGGGAGATATATAAAAAGTTAGGATGGTCAATCGAATACATGAAGGCAATGGTGGACAGATTATAGTGGAGAAAACCCTGGGAGATGTCGACAGACAGGAAAGGTGGGAAAATCTCAATGAAAGTAGATATAATCCCAATTATAGTAGAATAGCAGAAATGGCGGGTAAGCCAAGCTACCTGCTCGAAAGTACGAAGTGGGAAGAGAAGACACTGTTGGCAAGATATCGGTGTGGTAGCGAAAAAAGAGGGAGCAGATACTGGATGCCAGAAGAAGAGAGGAAATGTAGGGTATGTGGAAAAGAAGCCAAAATATTTTAATATGTAATAATAATAATAATGCACTTGCATCCAACAGTGCTTTTTATTATTATTATTACATATTGAAACATATAAATAAAGTATAACTAGTAAATAATAATAATAATAATGTAAAATTATAGGCAAGTTATTTAGTTTATTTGGCATTGGAAATATCCGCAAACTAATGAAAAATATTAATACTTATTAATTTAGTAATAAAAAATATGGAATATTAAAAAAAATTACCTTCTTCGGAGTTTCAGTGCCATTTCGCGAAGCTCGTCCTCTCTAGTCTGCTGCTCCTGTTTCTCCCTTTCAGTCTTCAACTGTTCAGCGATCTTATCAGCTTTAACTAAAACCACAAAGTTACCGACAACCGCCGAAATCGAAAAAAAAAACAGACCGACTCACATTGCTTATTCAAAAGCGCTTGCCGCTTTCTTTTAAGCCGTTCCTGAAGACTCAAACTCGTGTTCGAAACGCTCTGAAAATGACGATTAGTTCTTATCTCTAATAACGACCGCCAAACTGGATTCATACACTATTAGGCCGGACATTCATTAACCTTTCATACCTATTCAGTTTAGTTACTAATAATTATAATGTCCCTCATCGAGAGATTATAAAATCATAAACAAGAGGTACAAAATTTTTAACAAATATTGAGAGGTTCTTACTGACTTTGGTTGAAGTGCCTGAATTACCAATCTTCGTATTTGTGTTTTGTATCACCCTAGAAAAAAAGAAAATGTTATTAATCTCAACAGATAAGTTTACTCAATTTTCTTTTATTGGCCAACCGGATTTGGGATTTATTTTTCTTAGATTCTTTGATTATATTGGTATCCCTATGGTTTCTCATATAATGAATTGATTAATTATTTGACAGAAAAATGTCGAGTCTTTGACCATATACATATGGACTGCTAACGCTAACTTCATGTGTGTCTCCAAGTAACGGTGGCGCGGCCCGACCCTAAGTGGTTGTGGTATGTTAGTAAATTGGTAGCTATTTTGTGTCTATGACATATGACTCTATGAGCTCGCATTGCATATTGTGATACTACCGTGGACAAAAAAAATGTCACCCCTAATTTGTCATCTGTCTATAATTTCTTATTTTTTAGTATTGTGAATTTGACTTATGTAACCTTAATATTTGACAGTGACAGTAATAATTACTTCCCGGAAAATTTGTTATGAATGCGGCATTTGTAGCATTTTCAAACAGATTTTCTATTAAATAGTTTATCACAGCATTATTTTCTTCGTTATTTGAAACTTTTTGGCGGCCCAAACCTTTAATCTGCTCTAATCGCCTTTCATTCCTCCACATTTTTGAATTTTTTTGCACTGTACGTCTACTTACATTCAATTCAGCTGCTACATCATTGATATATTTGCCACATTTGACCTGCATAGCAATTTGTGCTTTCTGTGTGTTACTTAGGTGTGGCATATTCAATTTATGTTCATATATCAATATGATTAACACATATCTGACAAGATTGACATTTGCCGGTTTGTCAAATGAAAAGTCATATTTACATTAATAAAATTAGGGGTGTCATTTTTTTTGTCCACGGTAGTACCCTGCAATTTATTCACACCTTTGAATATATAAACATTTATATTGTCAAATATTCACACTATGTCAAAATATTGCTATGCGAAAGGCTGCAATACGTCCACGTATATATATAAACACGGTTATAATACTCGTCAGCTGATGTACACGTCAGTTGACTTTTAACTTATAACCTAAAATTCTGTATTAGATTTCCATCAAATCCGGAACTTCGCAAATTATGCGTTGATGCTGTGCTTGTAAAGAACAGGCAGGATAGTAAACCTGAGTTGCCGAAATATGCTACATCGAGAAATATTTTTTTTTTGCTTGCGGTTTTTAAATTACGCTCCATTTTTGGCTCAGGGGCTCCAGCTTGTGGACAACTTTTAGATGGAGGGGGAATAGCAGTCCATGTTTGTATAGTCAAAGCCGAAAATAATACCCAATACTTAATTAATCTTTATGAAAGGGCAATTAAGCACATGGCAACCATGTGGAAAACATAACCTCAAATTTATTTTGGAGGCAAAA
This sequence comes from Ocypus olens, assembly GCA_910593695.2. Taxonomy (NCBI): domain Eukaryota; kingdom Metazoa; phylum Arthropoda; class Insecta; order Coleoptera; family Staphylinidae; genus Ocypus; species Ocypus olens. The sequence goes on along the minus strand of OU343054.1, from coordinate 6,779,601 downwards.
GTTAGAATTACAAGCGGAGTCAACCAAATATCCAACATTATAAAAAAAATCACCAGATTTGGTTGGTCAATAAAAAAACCAAGTATTGAAGTATTCATATATTGAAGTTAGTAATTTGTTCCTAGACTTTAAGGCAAGATAAAAATTACTTTTGGGTTTTCACTTTAAAAACAGATTTTTTTTTAAATTGCAGCAAATTCATAACAAAGACGTTTTACAAGCACAAATTTCCATTTCCATTGTATATGGTACAAATACGACACAAAAATTTGTATAGAAAATAAAATTATTATAATACCCAATTGTTCATTATAAACTTACGCGTTAATTGTTTCTTTATTGTCTTCCTCCTCACTGGAATCGCCTATTTCCGAAGAACTCTGGTCGCTTTTTCTTCGGCCATAGTACCTAGGTAAAGGTTTCGGTGGCGATTCGTGCTTCTTAGACGGGCTCGCGCTCCTCGAGCTGCTCGTAAACGACTTTACAGACTTGCTCCTCGACCTACTTTTCGCCGTGCTCTTCGACCTCGACTTGCTCCTGCTCGCCGAGCGAGATCGGCTCCTCGTAAAACTCCTGATGGACATGCTCCTCCTCCTGCTGTTTTCATTAGATTTAGACCGGTTCCTTGCACCCGACTGGCTTCTGGAATGTGACCTTATGTTTCTTATGTTTGATCTTGATATCAGCCCGGGTCTAGACGTGCTTCTTCTAACCGATCTAGATGTGCTTCTTCCGACAGATCTCGATCTGCTCTTCGAAGTCCTTCTGTTTCTGGAGTAACTTCTATTTTTAGACCTAGAACTAGATTTACTTCTAGACCTCCTACCACGCGAAGGGCTTCTGGAATTTGAAGATGATGACCTGTGCGTTCTCATTCTCTTAGAGGTGGATCTGGTTCGACTGTGTCTTTCCCTATGGCGCTTCCTATAATTAAGTCTATCTCTACTACTGCTTCTTTTACCCTGATTAGAATCTCTAAAAATTACTCGATCTTCCTTCACATCTCCACCCTTCTTGAATTTACCACCAAACTTGACTTTATCTGCATACGTTGGCTTACTGGGCATTTGCTCTTCTTCACCACCGAATGATGTTATGAAAGTTATTTTACCGGCGTTTTCGGGTGATGGAGAACGTGATTCTGATTTCTCATGCATATCTAATTTTAATGTAGGCGATTCTCTAGCCGCATAACTCGGAGGGCTAATTTTTCTGTTGGCTAATCTCTTCTCCCTGTGAGCTCGGCGTTCCCTTCTAGATTTCCTTCCAGAAAACAAAGCCTTTTCATGTTCCTCCTCTTTAGCCAACCGAAAACTCTCCGCTTCCTCTAAATCGTGCGTTAAAAACGAGTAAAAATCATTACTGCTCATTCCGAAATTCCTTCCGTGACGATTCATCTCGTGCGCTTGAGCTTGGTCCAGTTTTGAAACGTTTATGGATAAATCCACGTCTAGATCACTATCAGAATTTTCATCGCTATTCTCCTCCTCGATAACAGGGGCTATGGATTGACTTGGTCCGGTTCCATCTTCGTAATTGAAACCAATTGCGGCTCCTCCGGTTTTTTTCTTTTTTGGTTCGTTTTCGGTGTAGCCAAACTGTTCCTCTAAATGTAGCTGCTTCAGGAACTTTTCCTCTGATATCACTAAGAACGAGTTTTGAGCTATAATTCGGTATCTTTCGTAGTTGATTTGTCTTTCTTCGTAAGTCAAGTCTTCCTCGTCCTCGGTTTTAACGTTTGGAATCATATCTAAGTGTGCGCGGACATCGAAGCGATCGATCAGATTGTCACTATGTCCCTGCCAAGGCATCCTGCGAACAAAAATGAGATTTTAGAACTGTGTGTTTATATCAAGTGTAAATGATTGTTTCCCATTAATGGCAACTGCAGACCGGTTTCTGTACAGTCCGTCTTCAGTCTGTTGATGGGAACAGGCTTTACTATGAGTATTATCGTATTATTGTTTAAGAAACTTGAATGCATACCGCACTATACCTTTGGGTTAATTATGATCTAGGGGAAGTAACAGCTATATCAGTTTTTTTTTTCCGATATCTGAGCTGATCCAGATTCGTTTTTGTTAATTATTTTTAATTTAATGTTTATAATTTTGTATTGCATTGTATTTGAGTTAACAAATAAAAAAATATTATTATTATGCAACAGTTTTAAAATACCAAAATCGTTCTTAATGTTCCAGTATGTTCGTATAAATTTCTTTAAAGTCATATATGGTTGAATAAGTCAAAGAGGTTAAGATTAAGTGCTGTAGAACATTGCCTATGATAATGTGCTACACCTGCCAGTGACAGAGGGTTAAGAGATCATTAGCTTTGGCAACCAATAAATCGTGAAGTGGAAGGTCATCGGTTAGAGGTCTAGAGATTGACTCGCACAAGATGGGGCAAACTGACTATCCAGGCAGAAGGCTAGGAGGATCTGGATAAAAAAAATATTTCATACATACATTGTAGCAGGGGAATCGGCAGCCGCAGCTATATTTGGATCTAAATGTATCTTGCATTGTCTTCCGTGCACTTGAAGGAACTGCGTGGGATCTGCTTTCTGTGAAACAAAAGAACAAATGAAATCTTTAAAAAATACTACATCATAGGCGAATTGCAACAGACGAATTTGAAGATTGTAAGAGTTTTTCCTAAAAAAATAAACCTATGTATTTAAAAGAAGAAAATTATGGAAGCAAGGAAAAACCTGAAAATATACAATTATACATAGAAAATTAACCAACTTTCGATGAAAGAAGAAAAAAAGAGAAGAAAAGTTAAAAGGGGAAAAGGACAAAATATATTACAAAAAATTCTAATGAACAATGAAATGTATGTATAGAACAGTAAGGAAAAGTGAATTATGCCAAAGACAGGAGACGAAAAACCAAAAAACGGCTAGGATGATTAAAACGGAATTGACAAAGAAAAAGATGCGGAAAAAGTTAATTAGAAATTGGTCTATACAAAGTTTGAAAGGGAAAGAAGAGGAACTGGCGAGGAAAAAAGAATACAAATAAGGAAAAGAAAAAGACACTTTTTACATTTTTCAAAATATTTAGTTACCCTTCACTTTTTTGAAAACTTTCAAAGTGTTATTTTATTGGGCTCATAAAACTGCACTTCCTTGCCCATTTAACTGTTTCTCTATCTCTTATAGTTTCCGAGATCTCCATAGAGAACATCGAAAAAACTCACCCTGTATTATTTATGGACGAAATAATAAAAAATGCAAAATGTAATGTAGAAAATACACAGTAGGATTAGTGATGTAAGCTGGCGCAAACGTGCGGTTCTTGCCGCTCCGATTTCATTGCACATTGCTCCATTTCACAAGCAATTTTTTGCGCCATGTGACAATTGCCACATTTTTGCATCACATGCAGTCGGTGCGTCTATTTATTATTGATAACATAATTTCAATGTCATTTATTTAATATATCTCGAAATATTAATTTATTAAGTTTTAATTTTCAACTCTAATAAGGATTTAGACATATTTACATTAGCATTTTAATATTACATTTATATATATATCACATACTATATTGGAAATTAGAGGTAAATGAACATAAACAATAATGTTTGTAAAAAATGTAATTAATTAATGAATAAAATTTATTTTTATTTTATATAAAACAACAAAAAATAGTTGTACAAAGAAGCAGGTAAAACAAAATGTACAAAAAAATATTGATGTGGCCATTATGTTACTTTGTCCAAATTGATGATAATAGGATTTTTAGTGATATTTTTCATATCTGTTGTTTTTTTATAAATCGTTCATTCTACAATTACTGTTAATATGACTTGATGCAACTATTATCATTTCATCGCCCAAAATCCAGAAGTTAGAAGTAATTTCCATTTGATGATTATTTAGTATTAAAAAATTACACAATAATAATAAACATTTTATTCATATTAGCAAAAATACATGACAATTGATAATTACTACTAACTACAATCACAATCAACCGCTGAATGCAGACGTCACAACAAAAGTTGCAGTACTCAAATGATGTATTCCGAAATGGAATAAAATTCTTGTTCGATTAAGAAGTCTCTTAGTTTGGTCTTAAATCGGTTTCCTTCGGTGATGCATTTCAAGTCATTTGGTAATTCATTGAACATCCTCAAAGCGCAATACATAGGTCAGTCTATACCACGGGTATGCATATTTATCTACGGGTGTGAAGTTAGCAACAGATTCCTGCAACAGATTTTAAATTACGTTTTTCCATTAAAACGGGCTACATAACTGAATGTTTCTATGATTATTATGAAACACATGAACATTGTAAACCCAAAAAAAAATTAACCCCTAATTGTCCTCTTTTGAAACCACCCCCACTTCCCCTCAAAAATATCTTCCGCTTTTATAACAAGAAGACAAATTCCAATATGAAAACTAAAAATACAGCTGTATTCTGTGGACACTCTTGAATCATAATCATGAAAAAACTGCAGGCACACCCCCCATTTTTTTGAGAAAAAAAATAATTTACGTAACGCTGCACGACATTCACATATTTTCGCAAAAAAACAAGGAAGTCATACTCCCATAGAAAAAATAAAATCAGATAAACGTTCCTTACATACTCCTGAACAATAATCATTCAAAAACCGTAGGCACACCTCCCCATTTTTTTCGAGAAAAAAAATAATTTGCGTAACGCTGTACGACATTCACATATTTTCGCAAAAAAAATCAAGGCAGACATACTCCCATAGAAAAAATAAAACACATACCTTTAAATGTCTTTCAAAATAATATAAAACTCAAACACACGAACACACTAAACACAATAACCACAATAACACAACTGAATATAAGAACGATCTGGATAGAAATAAAGGCATTTCAAAATAGGTTACAATAAGCACGTTCTTTTGTTTATAAGATGACTGGATGTTCCTATTTTTATCTAAACATTGTTAAAATCTCACCTCTAATATCACCACTTATCGTAATTGCTTACTCTTACATTTTTAGAGAACTGATACGATTATGTAATTACACAGCTGAATACACTTTCAGTTAATTATTTGTAAGTGTTTATACACTTACAGGTGACTGAAATCACGGTAAGCAGATTTCCTTGATGCGGAGCTAATGAATGCGGAATTGAAATATATATTTTTGCCAAAAGATATAAGCACCAAGGGATAAATGAAAAAAAAATACTTGAAATGAGTGTTAATATAGACAGGCCGCTTTGCTACCTATGCCGAGCACTCCAGATGGAAAGAGTTATGGAACATTTGAGTTTTACTTGTTAGTTGCATGGGCGTAGATACCGTGGGGTTTTAATGGATAAAACATATATTTTTCCATTTCAAAATCTTGTTGAAATTTGCGTTATTTCTAGTACTAAGTACTAAGAAATAACATTGGTTTAAGATCGTTTATTTCTACCCACAGGACTAACTTGAAAATTAAACTAAATTAAATTTGAAAACTTTAAACTATAAAACTGAATCCTAAAATATGTAAAAAATTAAGTAAATAGCCATCTGCAGACGCGTTTCAAGATTTATCTCTCATCAGTGGAGCTTCGCATTTAAATTGAATGTTAAATAATAAAATACACTTACGTGAAGGTGATCGTGAACGTGAGGGAGTCGGAAACAAATGAGGAGATTATGGAAGGTTTGAACTGGTTTTTTACCTGATTTTAGGTGATTAGTGAAAGTACAGATGTGAAGAAATAAATGATCTTGCTTTCAGTTGGAAAACCGAATACACGATTTAAATAATAAATAATAAATAAATTATTATAATTTATTTATTAATAATATATTATGTTTTTTTTTGGGACTATCGTTCAAGAACGTTTATATAATTTAATTTTTTTTAAGAGCATATTCTTATTTCTTTCTGAAAATAAATGTTGGTGGTTCATACGAGCGCAACGTTAAGCTATTATTTTTCTCTAAAAAGGGGGGGGGGGGTGTTGTGACTACTGTTTTTCTTTAATTATTGTTGAGGAGTATGTAAGGAACATTTACCTAATTTAAATTCGTCTACGGGTGTGTGACTTCCTTGTTTTTTTTTGCGAAAATATGTGAATGTCGTGCAGCGTTACGCAAACTATTTTTTTTCTCGAAAAAATGAGGGGATGAGCTTACGGTTTTTGTATGATTATTGTTCAGCACTATGTGAGGAACGTTTATCAAATTTTATTTTTTCTATGGGAATATGACTTCCTTGTTTTTTTTGCGAAAATATGTGAATGTCGTGCAGCGTTACGTAAAATTTTTTTTTTCTCGAAAAAATGGTGGGTGTGCCTGCGGTTTTTGTATGATTATTGTTCAGCAGTAAGTAAGGAACGTTTATCTGATTTTATTTTTTCTATGGGAATATGACTTCCTTGTTTTTTTTGCGAAAATGTGTGATTGTCGTGCAGCGGTACGCAAATTATTTTTTTTCTCGAAAAAATGGGGGGGTGTGCCTACGGTTTTTGTATGATTATTGTTCAGCACTATGTGAGGAACGTTTATCAAATTTTATTTTTTCTATGGGAATATGACTTCCTTGTTTTTTTTTGCGAAAATATGTGAATGTCGAGCAGCGTTACGTAAAATATTTTTTTTCTCGAAAAAATGGGGGGTGTGCCTGCGGTTTTTCATGATTATGACTCTAGGGTGTCCACAGAATACAGCTGTATTTTTAGTTTTCATATTGGAATTTGTCTTCTTGTTATAAAAGCGGAAGTTATTTTTGAGGGGAAGTTGGGGAGATTTCAAAAGAGGACAATTAGGGGTTAATTTTTTTTGGGGTTTACAATGTTCATGTGTTTCATAATAATCATAGAAACATTCAGTTATGTAGCCTGTTTTAATGGAAAAAGGTAATTTAAAATCTATTGCTGGAATCTATTGCTAACTTCACACCCGTTATTTATCTGTAAAACGAGTGTCGAGTATCGAATAAAATGTACCAACCAATATACTCGGTAATGAATAAAAAGTATCAATGCAAAAAGTACTCAGTTTCAAGTAATAGTATCAATACTTGACTTGTATTTATTTACCCAACAGTGAATTTCACAAAGGTGGTAATAAATTTAACTCTGGCTGACATAACACAGTATATTTTCGGCTGTGTAAACGATCTTTCAAATGTTAAACGGAATACATATATTGAGAGTAGGTTCTGCGATTACATTACACATATTTTAATTGATATTTATTAACAAATTATTTTCTATTTTGATGTAATTTTATGTTAAATCGTCTTCTCAAGGCTACATTTCAATAACAATTCAAAAACGTATTCGGTGTCTGACAGTGACAATCAATGGCGCATAAAGGACGTTTACACAGCTGAAAATATAATACCGGCTTACGAAAAACCTGGCTTAAATCAATGTTTGTGGAATCCACTGTAAGAGTAAGTAATGCACCCCGAGAGGTTGTTAAGGAGATGTGATAACACCTCTATCCTCCCCCACAAAAGTTCACAAATTGCCACTAATTGTAAACTGTAATTGTTACACTAATCTTTACTGTGGTAAGAACTGAGTCAGACGATAAAAATCGAAAGAAATTTTTCAATTATATTTACGTATGGCAACCCTATTTTAGGTTTAAGTGTGTAACCACTGGCGACTATCAAATTGTTTAAGCACAACAGAACTTTTAGTTCGGAATTCATTCCTCCGAGCTGACACTACTAAAACACAAAACACGGGAATGAACTTGAGCCAAAAAATTGATAACTTGGCAAACATTTTTAATCAGATATGCTGAAAATACGTTCAAACCCTGCTGCTACGATAAGTTTCTTTATTGATCTCGCTGCGCTTTAATTGAACGTACAATTACTTATTATTGCAAAATGGGTCACCGTTAAATAGTAATTGATTTATTCATTATATGTGCATCATCATTAATGAAATTGCACCTAGCGTATACAGTTAACGTTTTTATGTAATAATCTTTATACACACACACAGGTTAGTAAATGTGTTAATTTTCTCTAGATAGTTATACCTACAATTTTCTCATAAAAGTCACGTCGACGTTCCGCTCTTTTTCTATAATCGACGAGCATGCCGCGGATTTTTCGCTCTTGTTTCCTCGCTTCGTGCCACATGATTAATTAATTTATAAATTGCACCACTTCACTAATATCATCACTTCATCACATATTGACATTAATTATTACCGATGACGCTTTGCTAACTTCAGTTCGTTCGTGCTATGTTGCCGTATGTTCTTCGTTCTTTAGAATTGAAATACTTTATGCAAGAAACTTATAAGCATATTTGTTTCGCTCTTTGACCATATAAATACGGACTGCTAGTCCCACTCTATTTCCCATATAAGCATGCTTAATATTTGTCGCCGAGCGGGAACCTAATAAGTTCTGCCCCATAGGGCATAAGTGGTAAAATTTACAAACCAATACATTTTACAGGACAGAATTTTAGCATTTATTTCTATAACATAAAAATACTTTGAAATAATTTCCAAATTATGGATTTACAAAGAAATCTGTGGAAAACCTTGTGGGGCAATTGTTGGGGTACATAGAACAGACAGATCAGTGACGATTCGCGGGTTTTTTCTGGTACGGCCGAGGAACAAGAGGTGGTAATACAGATAGGTGCGGTCACGCAGCCAGCCGTCTCTGCAACTGATCCTACCTATCCATTACCTCCTACCTATGTATTGCCACCCTTGTTACCTCGGCCGTACCAGAAAAAACCCCGCGAACCGTCACTGCAAACAGATCAATATGCAACATAGATTTGGATAATCTTCTACTATTAGTAAAATTTAAATTAGTTTAGTCTATAAGTTGCACGTATAACTAATGTTCAGTGACGGTTCCGGCCGAGGTAACAAGGGTGGCAATTCAGATAGGTTATGTCGGTTGCAGAGATCTGTATTACTACCTCTGCTACCCAGCGGCGGCTCGTGGATTTCCGAGTGGATGCAAAGACAAAGATGCCGTTCATGCTGCACTATTTACTCTTGTAGAGGAAGCAAATATTCCGTTGCTTTTTCGGTCAAATTTTCTTCGGTTGCCTCACCGCCGAACATCCACGAGCCGCCGCGGCTGCTATCTCGGCCGTACTAGAAAAAAACCCACGAACCGTCACTGCTAATGTTCCATTTTTAAGAGGACGTTCAAATGGTTTTTAAAAAGTGAGGGTTTTGTAATTAAAAACATACATGCTGCTTTTTATTTATAAAAATAACGTTTAACAATCATTTTAAAGCTAAAATTACATAGGATTGCGTTTAAAAAAAATCCACTCACAACACTTTGTAAATATTTACAAACATGACATAAATTAGTGCAAAAAGAAAATTATTTAATCTTCAATTCGTTTCTAAGGATCTTTCCATTGGGATTGCGAGGGATGATATCGATGAATTTAACTCCGCCGGCAATTTTCTTGTAGTGGGTCACTTTCGGATTGACATATTGCAGGATCTCTTCCTCGCTCACGTGTGCACCTTCCTTTTTCACGACGAACGCCTTTGGAATTTCTCCCGCCAAAGTGTCAGGAATGCCAACCACGGCAACATCGGCAACGCCGGGTATTTCTAGGATCAGATTTTCCAGTTCCGTGGGCGATACCTTAAATCATTTTTGAAATTAGTTTAAAAGTTGCCATTAGATGATTACTTAATTTAATATGAAACACAAAGTCTATGAGAATTAATAGAGAATACGTTGAGTTTTGTTAGAGTTCGTTCCATAAACGATAATGAGGGCGCTACAAAAATCTTTGAAAATATTATACTTGATAAACAGCTATTTATTTGTCAGATTGGGTACGTTTTAGAAACCTTATTATAATTACATCTAAAATATAAAGCCAAATTGGTTCCATTAGAATGTTGACCCACTTTAACTCAACCCAGAAACCCTCTGTATTATTGGTTTTGAAATTTTTAAGACTCCAATGATTTGACGAAGAAATTTCTTAAATCAAACAGTGTTTTCTTGATTAGGTTTAAGTGGAAACGAAGGGCAGTGGGAGGGCCCTACCCCATCCTCCAATCCTTGGAACATAAACGAGTGTTTTACAATTTTAAATTAAGTAATGAGAGAAGTATCAAACTGTTTATTGTTCCTTCGACAAAAGAATTTGTTTGTAGAAATTTTTGGGTGTATTTAATGGATTGGAGAGTAGGATAGGGACCACTCACCACCCTTAGTTTCCACTTTACCTTAACCCAGAATCTCTTTATTGGTGGTTTTGCAACTTTTGAAACTCCAGTGATTTGACAAAGAAATTAAAGAAATTTCTTTAATTAAATAGTTGAGAAAAAAAAATGAGAAAGATATCCATGCAATCCTACTCTATTTAGGACATCCTGTATGCGTTTATTAATATTTATAATAGATTTTTTTCTACTGTGGTTTAATAATGGACTTATTGTTACATCAAAAACAGTTAATTAGTCCTTTAATCTGCTTTATGCGTCTCTTAAAGACACTGGTGAGTCCGTTTTGACTTATTTTTGACATTTATAAAAATCAAAAGCGTCTATAGATGCCTTTTGAGTCTCTAGTAGATCCATAGAGCAGATTTAAATTCATTAAATTATCAAGGAACGTATTATTAAAAGCTTCATTAAATTAATTGTAAGTCAATTTCAATTAATTTTCATTTTAATTTTTGAAAACATTAGTTGAATCTCCTGATATTCTATGCGCTGACTTGTAGTAGAAAATATCATTTAGTTAATAGTCTCTCTTTCCCGTGCGTATCTATGGATGTAAATTAAATAGGTTGGTAGCAGTGCTAGTTATCATTAAATGTCAAAATTTGTTTGACGCGTTAGAAGGTCGTTTTATCTTTTGTGTGTTTATTCGATCAAAGTACGGTAAAAGATCGGAAATAACTGTTTTTAACACGAATACGGCATGGAAAACCCGGAAGAAATACTCCACAGCCTCGAGGAGTTCGCCAAATTAAAGCCGAAAGACATTCCCAGGGAACTAGAAGAGTATCTTTGTTTTGTAGCAAAAACAGGTGACCCTGTTTATCAATGGTCAGTAATAAAGAGTTTATTCCGCGAAAAGTTAATAAACGTAATAACAGAATTCTACGAGTCGTGCCCCTCGGTGGACATACCTCCCTGTCCGAACGTTGACATATTTAATTACGACACGATGAAGAACTTCATCCTGGAGAAGCTGGACACGTTCGTGGCGGCCCCGTTTACGGTGCAGCGAATATGCGAGCTTCTAACGACCCCTCGTAAAGAGTACAATCGGATAGATAAGTACATGCGAGCGCTGGAAAAGAACATTTTAGTCGTGAGCACCACGGAGCCGGGCAGTCACAGGACCCCGGAGAACGGCGACGGGTTCGTGAACGGAATCGAGACGGAACACATGCAGGACGCCGCGAACGACATAAACATTGAGGAAATGGACGACTCCCCGGCCTGGCCCCAGAAAAACTCCCAAGAATCCGTTTCCTTTCAGAGCACGTCGAAAAACGAGATGGCAATCGACACGTTTCCTTCCGAGAGCAACACGGAACAGGAATCGAGTAATTCTAGGTTGCTGGACACGCTGGCGGAGACGGTGATCACGCAGCAGCCTTACGTGTCGATCGAACGGGTTTCCACGGACGCTGTAAGGGAAGAGACGGCCGTACAGGAGTCCGATGTTAGTGTTACCATTACTGCTATACCTGCCGCTGTACAGAAACGACGGGACAGTATTGAGCCGCCGAACGAACAAACCAGTTCAGAACCATCGCCCGAAGAAAAGGTAACGTTATGTAATTAATCCTTTGGTATTTGGTGCACTAAACAATTCCTTTGAATTTAATCATGTCGATGTTGGTAATAAACTAAAATTCTGAGTGATATTTATTAAATAACGCTCTGGTCGTATAAACAACAAAATAATTGATTGCTATTTATTTATTTTTATGTTATCATTTGTATAATTTAATGCATTCATTTTAGGCATTAAATTATATAAGTTCATTGCAGCGGCGGCTCGTGGATGCAACGGAAGAAAATTTTACCGAAAAAGCAACGGAATATTTACTTTCTCTGTTAGAGTAAGTAGTGCAGCGCGAGCTGCATCTTCTTCTATGGAAATCCACGAGCCGCCGCTGGTTCATTGAAAATAGAAACCAACACTTGTTGCAGCTGCATTAAATAAATTTAGTACACGTGAAATGCAGCCTGAATGTATAAATATTTAATCTGCGGAAATCTACAAGATTAACAGTGATTTCACAAAGGTGCTAATAAATATATCTCTGGCTTAAATTGACGTAACACTGGTATTATATTTTTAGCTGTGTAAGCGATCTTTCATACGGTAAACGGAATAATTTGACTCTTTCACAATGTTTATTAACAAATTCTTTTCTATTTTGATGTATTTTTTACCTTAAATGCTCTTCTGAGCATTTTCTAATTTAGACAATACCAATTTAAAAATATATTCGGTGACTCACAGTGACAGTCAATGGCACATAAAGAACATTTACACAGCTGAAAATATAATACCGGCTTACGAAAAACCTGGCTTAAATGAATGTTTGTGAAATCCACCGTAAGACTAACAAACAAATAATATTGACATAATTACTTCCCTAGCTAATGCCATATAAATAGTACTATACTACTATAACGGATTCTTCTCAAATCTAGTACTTATATTTATATTAGGTTGGCGCGTATGAAATGTCAGATTTTCTTTAAATGTGAACGTTTGTCTCCCTGTTTTTATTATGCTTTTGTTTTTGACATAACCTGGTTTATAGTCGTACTGTCCATTGCCAGAGTCACATTTTAGCAAAGAAGATTTTCTCAAAAGTGTTCCCTTTTGTTATTTGCTTTGAATTTTTCGCCAATATGAATTCAACCGATAGTCGTGTAAACTTCGTAATAATGCTGCAAAAGCTGCATGCAATATAAACCAGGCGTTTGGGGAGAATACTGTGAACGATCGAAAAGTGGAGCGTTGGTTTGAAAAATTTCGGACTGGTGATTTTTCCCTGCAAAATGAACCGCGTGGAAGACCCGAAACATCTGTGAAAAATGATGCTCTGAAAGCATTGGTGGAAACCAATCCAACTGTTTCTTCAAGGGAATACCGCACGAACTAACCGAGCGAAATAAGCTGGATCGCTTGAACGCATGCTCATCATTGCTAACACGATTTAATCGAGATCCATTTTTCGATTGGATCATTATTTGTGATGAAAAATGGGTTCTTTACGACAATAGGAGAAGGTGTGCTCGGTGGCTTGTGCTCATACTCCACGGCCATCACTTCATCCACGGAAAATTTTAATCACAGTTTGGTGGAATGTGACTTGAGTAATACATTACTCAATCCTTCGAACTGGAATGACAATTACAGCCGAAAAGTATTGCCAGTACATTGAAGAAATGCATGAAAAATTGAAATTTATACGCCCATCACTTGGGCATGGCACTTCTCCACGACAACGCTCGGCCGCATACATCGTACAAAACAATTGCGAAATATAATGAATTAAAATATGAAATTTTGCAGCACCCACCTTATTCACGGTATCTTTCGCCAACCGACTTTTTATTTAAACATTTAGAACTGTTTTTACGGGCTAAACAGTACGAAAATGAAGACAGTCTGAAAATGCCATATCAGAGTTCATTGATTCTAAAGATCAGAATTTTTTCAAGACAGGCATCTATGCATTAAAATCTCGTTGGGAAATGTGTATTGAAGTAAATGGAGCATATTTTGATTAAATAAACAGCTTTTGGAAAAAGATATGCAGTTTAATATATTCACTTAAGAATCCGACATTTCATTCGCACCAACCTAATAATAACTGAAATAATGTTAACACAACTATGAAGAAGTTTACATGTATATCAGAAAAAATATACATAGTCGAACTGAATGCGAAAAAGGGTTAGGGTTGTGATTTTCATCCAAGAAAGAGCAGAAAGATTGGTGACAAGAGCAAAAGACAAAGGTGGGTAACTCATGACCGACTCGACTTATTCTTATGTTGAGTTGAGAGTCAATTTCGTGACCTATTTTGAGTCATGAAGTAAGGACTTTTTGACATTCCAAATCAATTAGCATGGACAATAACTAAGTGATTGTCTTGGATGATGAAAAATACTTCATTCTTGCAAAAGAAATCAAGGGAAACAATGTTTTCTTATTCGAATAATGTAGCAGGGTGTCTGGACAATGTAGAATAGAAAAAAAAAAGCTAAATTCACCAGTAAGGTTCTGGTTTGATGTGCAATTTTCGACTAGAGTGATAGTTGGACGAGTAAGGTGCGAAGCTCTAGACAGTGAGTGATATATTAATAATTGTCACACAAAATTAGTTGTTTTTATAAGTGAACAATCACATTAGAGACGATATAATGTTTTGGCCTGACTTGACTTCCTGCTTTTTTGCCTGGATTACACAAAATTTGTTTCATCAAAATAATGTACCTTTTCTAACAAAAAACGACAATCACCTTAATTTACCTTGGGCGACCGTTACAACATGGTAATTCATTATAGAAACACTGAATAAAACACTTACTAAGTTTTTTACCACAATTTATTTGATGTATGTACAAATATTACGTAAAATGTCAAAACTTAAGCCGGGATATGTATGTATACGTAATATTTGTACATACATCAAATAAATTGTGGTAAAAAACTTAGTAACTGTTTTATTCAGTGTTTCTAGATTTATTTGCTGTTGTTTTTCAAATTAGTCCCTTCCCAGGCACTACTCAATACACCGAATTGTGCAGATGTTTTTGTCAACCACTGAAAAGGCCTCAACCTAAAACTGAGGAGTAGGAACTTGACGAATTAAGAATTTGTGCTGCTGTAGAAGAGAATTCGTGCCAGTCTTCCAGATTGCTGAATATGTTAATTTGCACCGTACTATCGTATTGAAGATTTTGAAGCAGAACGGATATTGTTCCTATAAATTTTCAAAAACTTAAGGAACCTACCTAGTCAATCAAATGAGGTGAATGCAATTTTGTGAAGGCGTAATGGAAAAATCAAATAATAACCCAAATTTTCTAAAGAACGTCCTTTTTACGGACGAATCAATCTTTCCAATAAATGTACGACACAATCCTTTAATTGCTCTCGGTGCTGATCATAACCCGACATAACCCACGAAATTATAATGGGGTACCAAAATACTGAATTGCCGCTGTAGATCCACTTAATATCCTGTATTTTCTCAAGCAACTCGTGTATTCATTGTAACAAAAATAAATTTGACAACTAAATAAACTGACATCGCACTTATTTAGACAAAATTATCAAGGTGCATAGTGTAAACACATGACTTTTGTGTATGCCCTATGTTCCTACTAGCCGCAACCAATCTGTATACTTGGACGTATTGCAGCCTTTCGCATAGCAATATTTTGACATAGTGTGAATATTTGACAATATAAATGTTTATATATTCAAAGGTGTGAATAAATTGCATACATTGTATCACAATATGCAATGCAAGCTCATGAAGTCATCTGTCACAGACACAAAATAGCTACCAATTTAGTAACATACCGCAACCACTTGGGGTCCCGCCGCGCCACCGTTGCTTGGAGACACACATGAAGTTGGCGTTAGCAGTCCATATGTGTATAGTCAAAAGTTGAAACTGAGTTCTGAGTGAAGTTGTGCATTTCTTGTAAATCAAGGGGAGTTCATGGCCATTACAGATTATTTTATTTTGTAAAGTTTGCAACTTCTTGATGTAGGTAATTACTGATGAAGAGTTGATTTGTATATGAGCATTACAATTTGAGTAGACTTCATATTTTAACCCTAACCAGTCCTGTGTTGGAATATATCTGACAAAATATTTTAATTATTTTTATATTCCGACATGACATGAACATGACTGCAGCATATTTACTAAATTACAAAACCTGTGATGAACTATGTATTTGTGCTCTAAAACTGTATTGGCCTCAAAAGAGAGTTTGACGCACCCTGGTGGTGAAAGTCAGTACCCAAATAAATGAGTACTCATGTTTAAATTTTACATGGTTTAGCATTGCTGCCGTTTGTAATTTTGAGTGTTTCTCGTGTGTATTGTGAACAATGAACAGATTTAATACAAATTGTTGTGTCTTCGGATGTCATTCGAAGAAAATAAAGGATAGAAATGTTAATTTTCACTATTTTCCCAAAGGCCGGTTTTGTTAACCTAACCAACAACCATGGTGTGCTTTGCACGTTCCGGATAAACCTGCTTTACAGCTACATTCAAATTTAATTATGGACACTATTTCTGCTAATTTAAGCTGACCTTTAGTTGTGTTGGGATGTTTTTTTCTTGTATATGACTTGTTTGCAAACAAAGTCCTAATATGTTATCAGGTTTAGTAAATCAGAATTCTGTACTAAATGCTTGGCATTTTTCCCCTTCAACAATACAGCTGCTGTCTGGATTGGCATTAAAATATTAAAATATTTGGCCGAGGCTTAAAAAATAGTTATTTTCCATCATATGACGTGAAAGTGTAATGGGCAATTTAGGTATTTATTATAAAAGTTTTTAAAGCAATTTTGTTACAATTGCCTATTTAAATATCAAGTAAATATACCACTGCAACAATATCATCACTTTAAACAGAGTTATCAAACACAGTTTTTGAAATAAAATGAGAAACTTGTACAAAGAACTAAACGGGAAAACGAACCAGTACTCATTTTCTACAGCTGTTCATCGCGATCGTAGCGCCCCCATCAGTATGTTTTGAGGCCAATATTAATGTCTTAAAAAGTAATTAATTAATATTAATTAACACCTGGTGGGGCACATGAAAATTTATAGGACCGCAAAGAGGAAATGTAAAGGTTAAACTAATCCTCTTGATCCCTCCAAATGATCGAAAAGTGATCAAAACAGGTTGGGGGGCGTCCCCGAAAATGGTGGGAAACGGGGGTCATATTTGGATTCAGGAAGTCATTTTACGTGAGAATCAGCAGGAATGATGTCAGGGCTGATTTTAATGCCGACCAGTGTAACCAAACAATCGAATCATTGATTCATTGATTATTTTTTGAGTAATAATCAAACAATCGGTTGATTGATTGATTTATCAATTATTTATCGATTAATTGATTATTTTGCACAGCCCTAAGTAGTGTTTGAGTTTGAACGGCACAAAAGTGAAAGCAAGATATTCTTGATAAGATACCCTCACAATCCAATTAGAATCAACCCAATAAATCTATGAAATACCTGCCTACACTACCAATTATACAGTATGTTTTTTTTATCGTGGGCCATAGGATTTTACATGCTAAAAAGTATGCCTTATGTTAATGTATATTTTTTCATAAAATTTTGAAGGAAATTTTAATTAGTAATAAATCAATTATTTTTCTACATTGATGCGCTGCATTAGAATAACTTAAACATGTTTTATTCCAGTAAAAAATTAAATTATTTAATATAAATAACAGCAAAAATAATCAAAGTACCTTGAATATTCGAAATGTAGATTGATTAGTGAGGCAAGTAATCAAATGGATTTTATTCTTGAAAATGTCCATTTATACTATTGAAGAATGGGTGGAATTTATAACGGCATTTATAAGAAGTTTGTCCAGCAGGGAAATAGTTGTATTTTTCTACAAGAAGTCAGGGAATTTTTATTGTAGGGAAATAGTTGACAACTTTTCTGCAGCGTATCCCAATCATTCGGTTCCGAGCAAAAGCACTTTTTAATGGAATAAAACATGTTTAAATGATTCTAATTGAGCGCATCATGTAGAAAAATAATTGCTTTATATTATTAACTAAAATTTACTTCAAAATTATATGATTAAATATACATTTACACGAGGTATAATTTTTAGCGTGTAAAATCCTATGGCCCACGATAAAAAAAAACACACTATATACCCTTATCCCACACTCGGTATATTGTTCCTTTATATTTTTATTATTTAGGAGTGTTTGGAATTGATTGAGGGGGTCTGGAAAATAAGTTAATAAACTGCGACAAAAACCGGCAAAATGGATCATTTTTAATTTTTTTTTTTAATCTAAGGGGGCCAATCCCCCCAAACTTACCTCCTTGCTACACCTGTCCATGTTTAGAACTTTCCACCTCTCTAGTCCCTCAGAAGTAATGTAAAGGTTAAAATAATCTTCTTGATCCCTCCAAATATCGAAAAGTGATTAAAACAGGTTGGGGGGCGTCCCCCCAAAAAAGGTGGGTGATGGGGGAAAACGGGGGTCATATTTGGATTCAGGAAGTCATTTTACATAAAAATCAGCATGAGTGGTATCAGGGCTCGATTTTTTGTTATTTGTTATTTGATTAATCGATCATTTTATAACTTGATTATTTTGATTAAACCATTCAATCGATTATTAAAAAAGAAAACAATAATCGATTATTAGTTTCGATGATCGAACACCCCTAATTGTGAGGTCTCACTTTTCAAGTTGCTAGAAAATTAAAAAGACAATTGAAAAAAACTCCAAACTTATATAGATTGTACTTCATATTTCTGGACAAATTTGCAAACAACCCTGCCCCAGATTTTGAAATAATAACACTTGAACACCACACAGTTCAATTCTGAGGTCTAACATTTAATAAACCCCATAAAAAATACAAAATTGCAAAAACAATCTCTAACCTTTTAAAATTCAATCAAAATAGATTGCGTTTCATGATTCTGTAAAATTGTATCATAACTTTATCCCCAAATTTTAAATTATTCACACTGTCCAATAAAATTTTGAAGTGAGATTTGATTAATCTATTAATTGATAATTTTGATTAATCGATTATTTTGATTAATCGATTTAATTACACAGGAAATATTAAATACCTAAAGCGCATTAATTGTGGTGGTGCTCATCCGGCTTGTTGAAGCTGCTTTGCCCATAAGAAATATCTTGATAATAATTTAGCGAGGGTTGCCGTCAGATTTTCTGCATCAAGACCCCAATCACATGCACTGAGCATTGCTTCAGAATAGCTAGACAGTTCAAATCCTATCTATAGAAAAAGCACTCATGAAGCTAAATGAAGTTGTGCAATTCTCCTGTTCATTAGATGCACATATAACAAAAATGTTGAAATAAATAATCAGCATACGTTTTTTGAGTGTTTTGCAAACATATTCAAAAAGTTGTGAAAGTAAAAAAAAAAACAGAATGCATGCAATACTGTAACGCTCTCTGAGCTACACTAATTAAATGTTTACTATTGATGTGCCCTAAATCCAAAATAAAATTCGATGGTAACACCTTCTATCTTTTTATTTGGAATGATGTATACAAGGGCTTTTATTTTAACTCTGAACATATGATTGTTAATGCGTGTGTTCAATCGTAAAATAATCACATCAACGCATTGATAGGTGGGCAACCATATTTACTCAGTTTTATTTAATTTTCAAAATTGTGTTATTAATCAAAATGTATTACACCACCCAATGTTGTTCATAATTTTAACAATAGGCTGTGCGAGTAATAAAGAAGGAATCTGCAGCACATTACAAATGCCATTCAAGCATTTTATAATCGACTTGGCTACTGCCTGGAACGTGAAGGTGGTCATTTTGAATATTTATTATAATTACTTATGATTTATCATTGTTCACAAATATGTTTCATTAACCTAACTTTATTTGTAATGTGTTAAGCTGTGTCACTGTCACCTGTGTGTACTTGGTTGCATACAATTTCAATTAAATGCCATGCGTTGATGATTTTACGATTGAACACTGCCGTTAATAATAGTATGTTCAGTGTTAAAATAAAAGCCCTGTATATAGTGCATTGTTTCAAAAACTTTTTATGGCTGTGATTCTCCGAAAAAAATCAAATTTGCACGATAAAACTCTTGCGATGGGTTTTGTTGTTCCCTTCTTACTTATCTTTCGCCCTGTCAGCACAACTCTTTAGTGTAAAACAGTTTTTAAATTATTTATTACATACACTGTAGTATGCACATATCGTGTGTTCATTAAAAAAGTGTGCCATGATTTTTTTAAGTTCGCACGCATGTTAGGAATTGACATACAAAATGTCAGATCGTTCTAAAAGTCACAATTATTCCGTGATCACAATGATTTACAGCAACCAGCAAAAAAGTTATTATTTGTTGAAAGTTATTTCCGAAATGGGACTAAAGTGAACGGAAATTGGGTGTATTCATTCGACGCACCTATGACAGAGTTTCGGGAATGTTGTCATTATTTATGATGAATTTAAAAATACCTTATCATGATCTGTTATGTCTCCGTAAACCAGGAAGTGTTAAACCAGTTAAACGTACTCAGGATGCTATTTACACAGCCCAAGGAATTTTGGAAGGTGAACCTACGTCTTCTCTGCGTCGTTTATCACAGCAAATTCATTTATCGGTAGGAACTAGACAATCAAAATTGCAAGTAACATAACCCCAATATGTGTTACCAACTTAACTTTTTAAAAATAAAAAGTCATGGCACACTTGAGGTTTTTTTTTAATGAACATACTTTATAATAATGTTTCAGGTAATAACTAAATTTAGTGCATCTTTACTTCTTTATCTAGTTTGCCTCATGTGAACGGTTTAAACTTTTGTCTTTTAACCATTTGATAATTTTGACGAGGCTTATCGAAATTGTGGAAAAGAACTTTTTATTTAGCTCTACTTTGTTGGATTGTAATTACGACATTACAATGAAGTGATCACTGGATGGAACTTTCTTGCAACACAATAAAAATTGCTGGTTTTTTCAAATGCAATTAAACGGGACGATATCTCTTTTTTATGCAAGTTTTAAAGATTGCAAAGAGGCTGAAATTTCGGCGGAAACCGCATATCGATATATTTATTCGTTCTTGAGTTATTGCCAAAAAACGCATTTGTGGTAATTGCTGTAGAATTTTCTAGTGACAGGCAAGATCGAGTATCTCAAAGATAGAGCAAGCGATGATTGATCAGTTGATGTATCGATCTGCTCGAGCTTTTTAAGCAGATCAATTACTTGAGCCGATTTTTTCAAGCAACTTGGGCAGATCAAGCAAAAGATGGAGCAGCACGAGATGATTGGTCATGTTTGCAGATCAATCGGCTCGAGAAGATCAAGCAGATTGATCATTTGCAAGTATCGAGTACTCGATCTTTTTTGATCGATAATATAGATAAGTTTGTTGAGTTGAGTTTACAGCTGTAAAAACATAACCCCATCTGATAAAAGGGATGAAACCAAGGTTTAATATTACACAAATGCAATGCTTTCAGTACTATTTGTAGTCGACAATTTAGTGGCCTGAATGATTGTAGCTGCCAATGTGCCTTAAACCCGAAATTCATTTATTAATTTACAATTTAGGCAACCTCATAATCACTCATGATACCGTGTAATGCAAAATAAAACGTATTTAGAAAGGAATCAATCAAGTATTCTCATATACTTGTAAAAATTTTGGGCTGCAACAAAATAAACAGAGCAAAATGCGACAAATTCCCCAAATATATTTTACCTACGACAACTTGGATATATGTTCATTACATGCTTGTTAATGATTAGTATATGTAGTGCATTGCTCACGCATTTCATTCTCGCATTGATTATCTGTGCTACAATATACATTACAACACTGCACTGTCACGTGTAAAGCCTAACCTTCAATGTGTCAAAATGATGGAGTAGATTTAAAGATGTTTGCTTCGCCGCTTCTACATACACGGGGCGTTAGTTTTAGTACCTCGGCAAATTTGTTGTTTTCGATGTTTGTCTCCATACTATTTATATATACTTTTAAACACTAAGAATGTATAAACTCGAGGAATGATATGAACCATAAATAATGTTGCGGCTGGCGGCTTGGTTTTTTACTGACATTTGTTTCCGCGGTAACGTTAAGCAGTTAAAAGTTATCGCGTACGAATTGTCCGCTCTTAGTTTTTAATTATCTTAACTATCACATTGAAGCTCAACAAAGTTGTCGTAGGTAAAGCATAGTGTACAACTCGCATGGAATGACTATTTCTCGCTCTTATGAATTGCAGCATTCGCCATTCGGCTCATGCTGCAAACTTCATACTCGCGAGAAATGTATGTCATTCCATGCTCGTTATACAATATACTATTTCAAAGTTCCACTATGATTCTCAAAATAAGTGCCATCTATTCATTTTAAATGGGGGCTGCGGTGGTCTAGTGGGTAGAGGTCCGGCCTCTGGACCCCGTTGGTGCGGGTTCGAGTCCCGTCCGGACGGTCACTTTTTCAACACGAAAAATGGCCGTACGGGTCCCTGGGTGTCTAGTGTTTGTCCCCATTTCATTTAAATATGAATTATTACTATATATCGGTTGTGGCTGAATGCCCAAGCTGGCTAAGCCAAGTCCCCATCATCCTCGATTCCCTAACCCGAACTCCTGTCAATCATCTTTTAAAAAAAAAAAAATATTAATTTTAACTTTTTTGAAACAGTAGTATTAATACATCAATCATAGCAATATATCCCAGTTTGTAATTAAAATGAATGGTTGTTTTTGTTATTATATAAGTAATCAAAATTTGACGATTGATTAGTGAATGCCGAAAGTAAGAAATAATCTTTGCAAAAATGAGTATATCATCCGCTATCACAATTAAGAAAAATTTTATTTGAGGTCAAGCACATGCAGGGTCATAAGTCCAATTTGGAAAGATCCAGGATTGTGAACTGCTAATGAAGATTAATACATTTTTTAAATTGATACAATGTGAAAAATTAATTAGTTATAGTAGTAAAGTATGTTCATTAAAAAAAAACCTCAAGCATGCCATGATTTTTTGTTTTTAAAAATGTAAGTTGGTAAAACATATTGAGGTTATGTTACTTGTGGCATGTTCCTACTGATAAATTAATTTGCTGTCACAAATGACTCAGGGAAGTCGTAAGAAATTTAAAAAAATAATTTTTAACTAAAACGTTTTTTGCTGGTTGCTGTAAACCATTGTGACCACAGAATAATTGTGACTTAGAAAAATCTGACGTTTTGTAGGTCAATTCCTAACATTTGTGCCAACGTAAATTTAAAAAAATTAAATATCATGCCACACTTGAGGTTTTTTTTTTAATGAACATACGATATTACAGTTAATGGGAAGTGGCTTAACTGAAAATTTGTGTTTTCTAATGTTGCGCCCAGCTAATCATTATAGTACATATTTTGTTAATATGAGATCAAAAATAGAAAATAGTTGGCAGTCCTTAAAAAATAAGTATATATTTTCATAATTTTGACATGTGATTATATAAAATGTGCATCCGTAGAAATCCACCATCCCACAATACTCATTTCAATATTTCTTGCAGACTGTTGAAGCAACAAGACCACCTCCTCTCGAAACCGATTCTGCAGAAGCTCCCGCAATCGAGAAACCCGAAAGTACTGAGAAAGAAGAAATTGTGCCGAGTCCGACGACATCCACAGACACCTCAAAAGTCGAAGAACCGACGAAAGCTGAACCAGTATTACCTAAAGAATGCGAAGCGGAAGTCACGGACAAACCGAGCACGCCCGAACCAGCGCAGGAACCACCCCAGCCGGAAATTCCCGAGCAGAAAGAAGAAACCCTCGAAAAAGACGATAAAAACGATCCAGTTCTGGAATCCAACGACCAACCCAAACTTGAATTACCAGAATCAACAGAGGCTAAAGACATACCAGAACCAATTGTTGAAGAAGTGCAACCCGAGACTAAAGATTTACCCCTTCAGCAAGTTGAAGAGATTCCAGCGGAGGAAGAACCCCCCACATTAAAATCCGAAGTCGTTCCAGAAACAATAGAAGCTTCCAAACCGGCGGAGCCAATTAAGGATGTAGAAGAGGAAGTACCGGCGGAGGTGGAGAAGCCCACGGAAATAGTTCCTGAGACTGAACCAGTTACCGAAACTCTGGAGGAATCGCCGAAAGAGGAGGACACGAAAGAGAACGTAGAAACTCCAATGGAAGTAGACGTGCAAGAGACCACTACAACAGATATAACTGCCGAAACAACACCTGATATTATTCTAAACGAGAACTAGTTTTTCTACGCACTTATATAATCACCCACCATTATCTAAGTTTTGTTTGTTCGTGTAGCTATTCAGGGTTTTCAGAGGAAAATTAAAAGATATATATAAACACATTAAGAATTGTCCTTTTATACAATGAACACCCTGTTTTATCTAATCAATGGTCATTTTGAATAGTGTAGTTAAATTTAGGGTTAAGAAGTTTTCTTTTTTACATACAGACAAATGTAAGTGCCTCTTTTTGTTTTAGTTCGTTCTGTATTTGAATATTCCTTTCCTCACAGTATTTATTGTAATATTTGTAATAATTTCTTTATGTTTTAACAGCAATAAGTAAAATAAATTTCGTATAAATTATACTCATTTTGCTATTATTATCAGTTCTAGTTTGAACTTTGAAAATCAATGAGGGCTCGCCTGGTGATTCATGGTACGGTCGAGGTAGCAGAGGTGGCAATACAGATGGGATCGGTGGCGCTAGCGGCATGACTGCACCTATCTGTATTATAGTGACGGTTCGCGGGTTTTTTTCTGGTACGGCCGAGGAACAAGAGGTGGTAATACAGATGGGTGCGGTCACGTAGCCAGCCGTCTCTGCAACTGACCCTACCTATCTGTATTACCACCTCTTGTTCCTCAGCCGTACCAGAAAAAACCCTGCGAACCGTCACTGCTGTATTACCACATCTGCTGTCTCGGTCGTACGATGAGTTGCCCCGCGAGTCGTCACTGTTGAAAATTGATAAATTTAATGTAATTTCTAAAAATATTACTGAATGTTTGCCCAGTCATCTGTGAATGAGTTGTAGACATAACCTTGTATTTTAAATCTGCTGGTTAACATCAAAACTATTAAGTATTTAAATCATTTAAATGATTTTCTTCAATGGACTTAGGTTAGTTACACTCTATTTTGTTAAGATGGGTGGTTTTCTACCAAGTGAATAACCGCTGTCGAGCGGTAATGGTGTCAACGACAAGGAACTTCAAAACTAAAATCATTTAAAAAATCATTTATGAAAAATAGTCAAGTTTCTACCAAGTGAAGAACTGTTGATGAGAGGTAATGGTCTCGACAAGTAGGAGCTGCAAAATGTCAGAAGAGAGGCAATATTATAAGAAGCGATTACAGATGTTACAGGTGGTCAAGTTTCTTCTACCAAGTGCCAATGAGTAGGAGTTACAAAACTTGTGAAGAAAGGGAACATTATTTTCCTACGACACCATAAGAAACTTGTCAACAGCGCACAATTAAGTGGGCTAGAAACAAACGTCAAAAATCCCATATTGTCACTTGAGTGATCATTTGTAAGAGGTTGCATTTATCAAGCTTGCATACGAACTATCAAATGTTGACAGTTTCGTTGTGTTTGTAATTATATATATTTAGGTAAGTTGATAAAAACTTTTGCTATTTGCTCCATTGTAATTTATAGTACTAATAGACCTTTAGAAAATATGAGTGCGGAGGAGATTGTTTCGTCAATTGACTGTACACCACCCGAAGTGAGTAAAGCAGCTCGAAACAGGATATTAGATTTATTACCTGACAAATCCAAAGAAAGATACGAGCTATCGTATGATAAATTTATGCAATGGAAAAAACCAAAAATGTAAAATCATCTTTTTCTGAAAATATGTTTTTACATTTAATATTTACAATTCCAATTCATGCCCCATAAATTTCGACACATCCCATCAGTTTCTCCGTTTTTATTTTTTTAATGTTTATGTTAAGGTTAATGATGTTACACTTAGAAATATGAATATAACGTTGAAGAAATAGATTCGTTTAGTGTCATAGGAAAAATTATGTTCATAACTCGGGCAAAAGTGTGACATCTTATTGCTCGTGTATTTTCCTCACTCGGCTATGGTGCGCTTCGCCTCGTTCGTCAAACTTCACACTCGCTAGATATTTGACACTTTCCGCCCTCGTTATGAAATATACTATATTACAATTGTTGCAGGTGGCAAAGTTTTTACCAAATGGACAACTACTGTTGCAAAGGTACTGGTGTCAACAAACAGGAGCTTCAAACTCCGGAAGATAAACAATAGGATGTACCAAAGCAATTATTATTAACTCTTTGAAGGGCAAGAAATTCCCACATTTCCAGGTTCAAGTGGAGCCAGACAAAAAAGAAAATAAAAGTCATTTTTTTGGAGTTAAAATAAAATGGCGGGTGCTTACAAAGCTGTGATTTATTGTAGTACTTAGTTGGTACTTGTCATTTAATGTCGTCATGTGTATAGATCAGTGTTGGCCAAAATTTTATTAAATTACATTTGTAGTTACAATTACTTTATAATTATAATTATGGGACAAGTAATTAAATTACTTTGTAATTTAAACTAATAATTTTTTTTCTGATTGAAACAATATTGAGTGATATTGCCTTAGTTACGATATGTCATAATACACTTATATTTCCCTAGGGAAATATTAAGTGCTCATATTTAACAAAATATAAACATAAAAAAAATGTCATTAGGAGCTTCTCGCAAGAATTGTTTTAATTGCTCTCCGGACAACACCTCCGATTTCTTAGGAAGGTATCCTTTATGGATTTTACAGCTTTGGATTTTACCGGAACCAAACATTCACGGTCTTTCGTCGCTTGCGTCAACACATAGTTTGACATTTCACCAATTTATGAAACAACAAAACAAATCAAACCAGCCAACTATGATATTTACAAACAAGGCCCTTAGCAACGTTACCAATCCGATATATTCAAAAATTTACAATCCAATATTTTCCCATTTACAGAAAAATATTCTTTCAATCAGAAAAAAACTATTGATTACAACACGGGAAATATGAATACATTTAGATCATTAAGTTGATTAAAAGGATTTTTGAAAAATGTTCATGATAACAATGTTTAAGGTTCGGGTTTCATATTTTCTAGATTTTAGTGTTATTGACTACGAATATTAGTAACTACTAATTCGATTACTCATTGTTGGTACCTAAAGATTTCATTGAATATCTCGATTATTTTTAAATTGTCCTTCATAGTTTAAATTTGTGTTCAAAACGACACGTTGCTGAAACATTTCATCAGACAAGCGATTTGCTTTAGGACAATTAGTGATTGTTGCATATGAGAACATCATCATCTTCAAATTTGATACTTTTATTTTGATTATTTTCCTCATTACTGTCTTCAATTTCTTTTGACAGGATATTAATGAACGTTTCTAATTTTTGTCAATACATTGCGGTTCATACAAAACAACCATTTATATTTTTTAAATTTTGGGCGGTTGCTAGCTTAGAAATAGTTACGTTTCTTCATTACCTGCCTGTGAAGAGTAGAAAGGTCTCTCCATCTCCATGTATCAATAATTTCTTTACATCAGTTGTTGCACAAAGACTAAGTATATGTGCAACACATCGAATAATAATGATAACGGAACTTTATTTCAAAGAAATGTTAACAAAAACAGCAATGCAATTGCGAACAAAATGAAATTGTGTCAAAAAACATAAAATAATAATGAATTTAGAAGAACATTAACTATAATCTAACTTAACTAATTAATGGAGTACAGTTCCGCATTCAACAATAATTGGTATACGGCTCTCTTATATTAGCTAAATTACTTTTTTGTATTTTATCATGACTAAGACGTATGCGGAAACAGAAGTGGGCAAATGTGACAGGCTCCGAGGGTTACATGTAGCAGATATACATGTGATTAGTTAATTAGATGACTTATCGAAAGCGCATCAACTTAAGCGAAGCGTTTTTCATAATTTTTCGTGGGTTGTATTGTGTTTTCTTATATGAGATTATTTCATGTTTTTGTAGGGAGTGTTTTATTACGATGATTTTGATTTTTTTTTTTTGCTTTCAGTTATTTTTATTATCATTTTTATAATTCTGCATTTCTCCTTTTGCTCTTTAAATCCAATTTGGAAAAAGAGGAGATGTTCAATTATTTATTCTGGTGCCGACCGACAACGAGTTAGAAATAATCAGATTAGTTTTTAAATATTGGTTGTCGCCACCAGAGGCGTACGGAGGGGAGTCAGAAATCCCCTTACGCACCGCATGTGGTTCCGAAATCTAGGAAATATGAGACCCGGATCTTAAACATTGTAACCATGGTGTATTTACCTTATTTAAATATTTGTTTGCAAATGTTTTCTTTTTCATTTTAGAGAAAAATAATTACATTAATATTTGTAATTAAATTACAAAGTAATTCAAATACAATGTAATTACACGAGTAAAATTACAAACTAATTTAAATACTTTGTAATTGAATGAATGCAATTACATTGTAATTAATTAATGCCCAACACTGGTATAGATCCAAAAACGAAAATATTCAAATTATATGATTTTAAAAGGTGGTACAATGCGTGTACCCACAGAACACATACCTTTGGGCAAGTACCACCACAGAATGCATACCTTTATGTATGGGGCGTACCACCGCCCCACTAGGTATGTTTAAAAGGTGGTACAAGGTGTGTACCACTGCCCCTCAAAGAATTAAAGATGTTATAACAATCAAGATGTCTTATTTTCCCTGTCACCCTTGACAGGCTCACACCTAGTATATAAAGGGTGAATTTTAATTCCCGACAGGATCTGAGGTCAACGTTGCGAAAATATGATTAAACCCTCATTCTACAAAATTTTATTCTATTAAATGTCATTGGTGTCGGTTTACGAGTATACCGCTAAGGGCCGGTTGCATAAAACTGAAATGAACCAGAATTCATATCATGGAATCACAGTATAGTTCCTATGAGCTATACTGTGATGGAATAACAGGAAGCGACATGTAGATAAGCGCCATCTGTGAATAGCAGCGTGAACTAACAACAACAAATGCACACAACTGATACTTGTGGGTGTAAATTCTTTCGTACTACACTAAAATAACTTAAATATTGGTAATCAAAAACACTTGGTTTTACTTGTTTCACAATTTATATTTATTAAACATTATACTTCCACAAGTTTAGTGCATTCTCCTTTCGAGAATGTTCGTGTGAACAAAACTACTTGGGCAAGTTGTATAATATTTATTCTACTTTATATAAATAGTAAAACGTACCAATATTTACCTTGTTAATAACGTTTCATCGGGTGATGGACACATATATTTTGTACATATTGTGCTATGAGGCCAACACAAGAAATGATGGTTTTATTCGTCCTCGATTTCCGCACTGTTTGACATTCTACGTTTCAAGTAACAAGGGGAATTACACAGCATGTAGATAAATTTTACCGGAAAAGCGCCGTCTAGTGTTAGCAACAAACATAATTACAGAAATCCATTGAATTTTTATGGTAACGCCATCCAATATTAGCGGCGTCAAGCTCGATTTCTTATACCCTGTTTCCCATATCTCTTGTCATACCCCTGGTTCATATGAACCAAGATCGAAAAGTGAACTATGATCAAAATCAATATCGTTGCATAAATAGAAATGAAGCCCAGTTCGGTGGATCGTTGATTTGTGTAAGTTGGTAAACCTGAAAACGCTGAATGGCGCCAATGTACTGAAAACATTTTAGGTTATTGGTGTTGTTTAAGTTCGTAAAGTGCTGTGAATTTGATTGTAAAACATATAGGTAAGTCTCGTTATTATATTTGCATGCCATTTTGCATAATTCACTGCTTTTTATGTATTTGTCAGATTTATATTAGTAATTTCAATAGCGTAAATAACTTCTGTATGTTTGACAATAATAGTGGTTCTTGCTGACAATAATAGTGGTGCTTGCAATCATATCGCAAATTATGTTTTTTTTTGTATTTTAACAGCACATATACTTAAAGAAAACAATGAATAGAACTCAACCTTTGAATTTAATGAATACAGCAGTGACGGTTCGCGGGTTTTTTTCTAGTACGGCCGAGGAACAAGAGGTGGTAATACAGATAGGAACGGTCACGCAGCCAGCCGCCTCTGCAACTGACCCTACCTTATCTGTATTGCCACCCATGTTACCTCGGCCGTACCAGAAAAAACCCCGCGAACCGTCACTGGAATACAATAATTATATATTCCTACTAGTTATTAATCACGCGGTCCATTAACATCGTAAAGTATTTAATTAGCAGTGTTTCTAACTTTCCACATTTTACCTCGACCTACGTGTGAAAACTCGACCAGTTTTTAATCTGCATAAGGTGGCCGAAGATAATCAAAGCTTTTTTTTTTTGTTTCGCTTCGGAACGAGATTAAATTCGTATCACTAATCCGCGGCCTCTACCTGTTGATATCAATTCAGTTTGCGCGTCGCGGTCACAAGAACAAGTGTTCTGGTTCGGAATATTTATTTTTCGAAAGTTAGAGTGCCCGTTGTGTTGTGATACATCTTCAGGATTTGTGTGTGTGTTGGTGTTTGTGTTTTTCGCTCCATTACGCCCCACGAATCCGAGGGAAGCAAAGAAGCAACATCTAGGTTACATCTTAACGGTAGGTGTATAGTATAATTGGTAGTACAAAAAAATAATTTTGAGTGATTTATAATTACTCAAAATTCTTTCATCTACTATATGTTATTCGGGAATGTACAATAAATGTATCTATCTTTGGAAAAACTGAAATTTCCCATTAACAACAAAGTTTAGTTTATAGTGTTATTTTCGAAAAGTAATGTAAACACGATGTTGATTTTTACCATAATTGTTGATAATAGTATAATGTTTTCATCGAAAAATAACGGAGACATTAATTAATTTAGATCGGTTGTCCTCCCAATTAATGATTTTAGCCATTTCCTAACTAATTGAATCAAAAATAAATGTTTGTAATTTGTCACTTCGAACATTATAATAGATATCAAGATAACAATATTCTATTGTTAAATAATTGAGTTAACCACTATTGAAAATGTGCCATTTTTTTTTAAATTTCAAACGCCTGTGAAAGCGTGTTACACAAACTGGAGCCTCTCGCCCCCTTCCACCCAACGTAACCTAACAAAGTGCAGAGCTAGATAGACGCTGGGGGTTAAGAGCTGTCATAAAAAGCGAAGTACCTTCAATTCATGAACATTCATTATTAGTTTGTTAATTGAGAGTTGTGCATTTGAAGAAGCAATATGGGTAGATAATACAGTATTAAATTCAAACGCGATAAACAGGCGAAGAGTGTAAAAGCAGCGCACGCAAGAAAGAAGATACTACAGGATATACAGAATTACGTAATAAAAAAATACGCGAGGAATAATATAATAAAAATTTGTGTCTACGAAAATTCAGGCGGACAGTTGCAATTAAAAAAAAAGCCAAGATGCCTCGAAGGGATTTTCCTTTTTTGTGAGTTTGGATTTTCTTGCATACTGCCTTTTTCACCGAAAGTATTGTTTGAGTAAATTTAGAAAGTTGTTTTTCTGCTTTTTTAAGCGCTCGAGAAAAAGTGCGACTTTAGATAATTACAAATTTGGTTCTCGTGGAATTAGCTTAAAATGTAATGCTGGTTTGGACAGTATCGTGGAGTAATATGTTGTTTGAGTAAATTTAGAAAATTTAAAGAGTCTGGCAATTGTTTTATATTTTTTTAAGCGCTCGAAAAAAAGTGCAACTTTATAGATAATTACAAATTTTGTTCTCATGGGATTAATTCTAAATATAGTGAAGGGGAGTGTGTCAAGTTGGCACCCCAATGAGGAGTTCTGATAGTTCTGAATAGAGTTCTCAATTCCTTTTGATGTATCTAGAAGTACTATCAACTTTTAAAAAAGAGTTCTGTAAAATTGGGCTGTCAGGAATTTTTTGAAAAATGGGGTGCCAACTTGACACCGCATCCCAACATTGTTATCGAATAGTTCTGAACTAGTTTTAAGATGTGTTTGGGTTAGTACTATAGTTCCTGATACTTTTAAAAAAGAGTTCTGTTGAATTTCCAGAGATAAAAATTTTCAAAGTTGGAAATTCGAATTATTCAAATTCATATTACTCACTTAATATTGGTCGAATCTAAATATTTTATAACAACTGTGGATAGAACTCACAAAGAACTACAGGAAACACCTATCAGAACTATCCGGAACTATCAAAAGTATTTTTTTGAAAAAAGTCGCAAAACAAAAAAAAATTGAGAGTTCCAGGAGTTCTGAGTCAATTTTCTATTTCTACTCATTGAGTACAATAATTCCACAACCCACAAGTCAAATCAGAACTCCCAGAACTATTAAAAAAAATCAACATTTTGAAAATAATTTCAAGTCCGAAAAAAAAAATTGAGAGTTCCAGGAGTTCTGAGTCAATTTTCTATTTCTACTCATTGAGTACAATAATTCCACAACCCACAAGTCAAATCAGAACTCCCAGAACTATTAAAAAAAATCAACATTTTGAAAATAATTTCAAGTCCGAAAAAAAAAATTGAGAGTTCCAGGAGTTCTGAGTCAATTTTCTATTTCTACTCATTGAGTACAATAATTCTTTCCTATAAAAAAAAATCGATTAAATGACAGGAAATGGGTATTTTCAAAATTTAATTTTTCCATTATCGAATTTTAAATTGATTTAAAAATACCATAAATCGCGATTGTATCGAATTTGTTTATAAGAAAGAATTATTGTACTCAATGAGTTGAAATAGAAAATTGACTCAGAACTCTAGGAATTCTCAATTTTTTTTTTGCTTTGCGACTTTTTTCAAAAAAATATTTTTGATAGTTCCGGATGGTTATGATAGGTGTTTCCTGTAGTTCTTTGTGAGTTCTATCCATAGTTGTCATGAAATATTTAGATTCGACCAATATTAAGTTAGTAATATGAATTTGAATATTTCGAATTTGAAACTTTGAAAATTTTTCTCTCTGCAAATTCAACAGAACTCTTTTTTAAAAGTATCAGGAATTATAGTACTAACCCAAACACATCTTAAAACTAGTTCAGAACTATTCGATAACAATGTTGGGGTGCGGTGTCAAGTTGGCACCCCATTTTTTAAAAAATTCCTGACTGCCCAATTTTACAGAACTCTTTTATAAAAGTTGATAGTACTTCTAAATACATCAAAAGGAATTGAGAACTCTATTCAGAACTATCAGAACTCTTCATTGGGGTGCCAACTTGACACACTCAGTGAAGGGACGTTTGCAGATTTTGACAGTATCGTGGAGTAATATGTTGTTTGAGTGAATTTAGAAAATTTCAAGTGTCTGGCAATTGTTTTTATATTTTTTTAAGCGCTCGAGAAAAAGTGCAACTTTAGATAATTACAAATTTTGTTCTCGTGGAATTAGCTCGAAATGTAGTGAAGGGATGTTTGTAGATTTGGACAGTATCGTGGAGAATATGTTGTTTGAGTAAATTTAGAAAATTTCAAGAGTCTGGCAATTGTTTTTATATTTTTTTAAGCGCTCGAGAAAACGCGCAACTTTAGATAATTACAAATTTTGTTCTCGTGGAATTAGCTCGAAATGTAGTGAAGGGATGTTTGCAGATTTTGACAATATCGTGTAGTAATATGTTGTTTGAGTGAATTTAGAAAATTTCAAGAGTCTGGCAATTGTTTTTATAT
This sequence comes from Ocypus olens, assembly GCA_910593695.2. Classification (NCBI taxonomy): domain Eukaryota; kingdom Metazoa; phylum Arthropoda; class Insecta; order Coleoptera; family Staphylinidae; genus Ocypus; species Ocypus olens. The sequence goes on along the minus strand of OU343054.1, from coordinate 6,746,059 downwards.
TTTTTTAAGCGCTCGAGGAAAAGTGCAACTTTAAATAATTACAAATTTTGTTCTCGTGGAATTAGCTCGAAATGTAGTGAAGGGATGTTTGTAGATTTGGACAGTATCGTGAAGTATATGTTGTTTGAGTAAATTTAGAAAATTTCAAGTGTCTGGCAATTGTTTTTATATTTTTTTAAGCGCTCGAGGAAAAGTGCAACTTTAAATAATTACAAATTTTGTTCTCGTGGAATTAGCTCGAAATGTAGTGAAGGGATGTTTGTAGATTTGGACAGTATCGTGAAGTATATGTTGTTTGAGTAAATTTAGAAAATTTCAAGTGTCTGGCAATTGTTTTTATATTTTTTTAAGCGCTCGAGGAAAAGTGCAACTTTAAATAATTACAAATTTTGTTCTCGTGGAATTAGCTCGAAATGTAGTGAAGGGATGTTTGTAGATTTGGACAGTATCGTGAAGTATATGTTGTTTGAGTAAATTTAGAAAATTTCAAGTGTCTGGCAATTGTTTTTATATTTTTTTAAGCGCTCGAGGAAAAGTGCAACTTTAAATAATTACAAATTTTGTTCTCGTGGAATTAGCTCGAAATGTAGTGAAGGGATGTTTGCAGATTTTGACAGTATCGTGGAGTAATATGTTGTTTGAGTGAATTTAGAAAATTTCAAGTGTCTGGCAATTGTTTTTATATTTTTTCAAGCGCTCGAGAAAAAGTGCAACTTTAGATAATTAAAAATTTTGTTCTCGTGGAATTAGCTCGAAATGTAGTGAAGGGATGTTCGCAGATTTTGACAGTATCGTGGAGAATATGTTGTTTGAGTAAATTTTAGAAAATTTCAAGTGCCTGGCAATTGTTTTTATATTTTTTAAGCGCTCGAGAAAAGTGCAACTTTAAATAATTACAAATTTTGTTCTCGTGGAATTAGCGCGAAATGTAGTGAAGGGATGTTTGCAGATTTTGACAGTATCGTGGAGTAATATATTGTTTGAGTAAATTTAGAAAAATTCAAGTGTCTGGCAATTGTTTTTATATTTTTTTAAGCGCTCGAGAAAAAGTGCAACTTTAGATAATTACAAATTTTGTTCTCGTGGAATTAGCTCGAAATGAAGTGAAGGGATGTTTGCAGATTTTGACAGTATCGTGTAGTAATATGTTGTTTGAGTAAATTTAGAAAATTTCAAGTGTCTGGCAATTGTTTTTATATTTTTTTAAGCGCTCGAGAAAACGCGCAACTTTAGATAATTACAAATTTTGTTCTCGTGGATTTAGCTCGAAATGTAGTGAAGGGATGTTTGCACATTTTGACAGTATCGTGGAGAATATGTTGTTTGAGTAAATTTAGAAAATTTCAAGTGTCTGGCAATTGTTTTTATATTTTTTTAAGCGCCCGAGAAAAAGTGCAATTTTAGATAATTACAAATTTTGTTCTCGTGGAATTAGCTCGAAATGTAGTGAAGGGATGTTTGCAGATTTTGACAGTATCGTGGAGTAATATGTTGTTTGAGTAAATTTAGAAAATTTCAAGTGTCTGGCAATTGTTTTTATATTTTTTAAGTGCTCGAGAAAAGTGCAACTTTAAATAATCACAAATTTTGTTCTCGTGGAATTATCTCGAAATGTAGTGAAGGGATGTTTGCAGATTTTGACGGTATCGTGGAGTAATATGTTGTTTGAGTAAATTTAGAAAATTTCAAGTGTCTGGCAATTGTTTTTATATTTTTTAAGTGCTCGAGAAAAAGTGCAACTTTAGATAATTACAAATTTTGTTCTCGTGGAATTAGCTCGAAATGAAGTGAAGGGATGTTTGCAGATTTTGACAGTATCGTGTAGTAATATGTTGTTTGAGTAAATTTAGAAAATTTCAAGTGTCTGGCAATTGTTTTTATATTTTTTTAAGCGCTCGAGAAAAAGTGCAACTTTAGATAATTACAAATTTTGTTCTCGTGGATTTAGCTCGAAATGTAGTGAAGGGATGTTTGCAGATTTTGACGGTATCGTGGAGTAATATGTTGTTTGAGTAAATTTAGAAAATTTCAAGTGTCTGGCAATTGTTTTTATATTTTTTTAAGCGCTCGAGAAAAAGTGCAACTTTGAATAATTACAAATTTTGTTCTCGTGGAATTAGCTCGAAATGTAGTGAAGGGATGTTTGCAGAATTTGACAGTATCGCGGAGTATATGTTGTTTGAGTAAATTTAGAAAAGTTCAAGTGTCTGGCAATTGTATTTATATTTTTTTAAGCGCTCGAGAAAAAGTGCAACTTTGAATAATTACAAATTTTGTTCTCGTGGAATTAGCTCGAAATGTAGTGAAGGGATGTTTGCAGAATTTGACAGTATCGCGGAGTATATGTTGTTTGAGTAAATTTAGAAAATTTCAAGTGTCTGGCAATTGTTTTTATATTTTTTTAAGCGCTCGAGAAAAAGTGCAACTTTAGATAATTACAAATTTTGTTCTCGTGGAATTAGCTCGAAATGAAGTGAAGGGATGTTTGCAGATTTTGACAGTATCGTGTAGTAATATGTTGTTTGAGTAAATTTAGAAAATTTCAAGTGTCTGGCAATTGTTTTTATAATTTTTAAGCGCTCGAGAAAAAGTGCAACTTTAGATAATTACAAATTTTGTTCTCGTGGAATTAGCTCGAAATGTAGTGAAGGGATGTTAGCTGATTTTGACAGTATCGTGGAGTAATATGTTGTTTGAGTAAATTTAGAAAATTTCAAGTGCCTGGCAATTGTTTTTATATTGTTTTAAGCGCTCGAGAAAAAGTGCAACTTTAGATAATTACAAATTTTGTTCTCGTGGAATTAGCTCGAAATGTAGTGAAGGGATGTTTGCAGATTTTGACAGTATCGTGGAGTAATATGTTGTTTGAGTAAATTTAGAAAATTTCAAGAGTCTGGCAATTGTTTTTATAATTTTTAAGCGCTCGAGAAAAAGTGCAACTTTAGATAATTACAAATTTTGTTCTCATGGGATTAGCTCGAAATGTAGTGAAGGGATGTTTGCAGATTTTGACAGTATCGTGGAGTAATATGTTGTTTGAGTAAATTTAGAAAATTTCAAGAGTCTGGCAATTGTTTTTATAATTTTTAAGCGCTCGAGAAAAAGTGCAACTTTAGATAATTACAAATTTTGTTCTCGTGGAATTAGCTCGAAATGTAGTGAAGGGATGTTTGCAGATTTTGACAGTATCGTGGAGTAATATGTTGTTTGAGTAAATTTAGAAAATTTCAAGTGCCTGGCAATTGTTTTTATATTTTTTTAAGCGCTCGAGAAAAAGTGCAACTTTAGATAATTACAAATTTTGTTCTCATGGGATTAGCTCGAAATGTAGTGAAGGGATGTTTGCAGATTTTGACAGTATCGTGGAGTAATATGTTGTTTGAGTAAATTTAGAAAATTTCAAGAGTCTGGCAATTGTTTTTATAATTTTTAAGCGCTCGAGAAAAAGTGCAACTTTAGATAATTACAAATTTTGTTCTCGTGGAATTAGCTCGAAATGTAGTGAAGGGATGTTAGCTGATTTTGACAGTATCGTGGAGTAATATGTTGTTTGAGTAAATTTAGAAAATTTCAAGTGCCTGGCAATTGTTTTTATATTGTTTTAAGCGCTCGAGAAAAAGTGCAACTTTAGATAATTACAAATTTTGTTCTCGTGGAATTAGCTCGAAATGTAGTGAAGGGATGTTTGCAGATTTTGACAGTATCGTGGAGTAATATGTTGTTTGAGTAAATTTAGAAAATTTCAAGAGTCTGGCAATTGTTTTTATAATTTTTAAGCGCTCGAGAAAAAGTGCAACTTTAGATAATTACAAATTTTGTTCTCGTGGAATTAGCTCGAAATGTAGTGAAGGGATGTTAGCAGATTTTGACAGTATCGTGGAGTAATATGTTGTTTGAGTAAATTTAGAAAATTTCAAGAGTCTGGCAATTGTTTTTATAATTTTTAAGCGCTCGAGAAAAAGTGCAACTTTAGATAATTACAAATTTTGTTCTCGTGGAATTAGCTCGAAATGTAGTGAAGGGATGTTTGCAGATTTTGACAGTATCGTGGAGTAATATGTTGTTTGAGTAAATTTAGAAAATTTCAAGAGTCTGGCAATTGTTTTTATAATTTTTAAGCGCTCGAGAAAAAGTGCAACTTTAGATAATTACAAATTTTGTTCTCATGAGATTAGCTCGAAATATAGTGAAGGGATGTTTGCAGATTTTTACAGTATCGTGGAGTAATATGTTGTTTGAGTAAATTTAGAAAATTTCAAGAGTCTGGCAATTGTTTTTATAATTTTTAAGCGCTCGAGAAAAAGTGCAACTTTAGATAATTACAAATTTTGTTCTCATGAGATTAGCTCGAAATATAGTGAAGGGATGTTTGCAGATTTTGACAGTATCGTGGAGTAATATGTTGTTTGAGTAAATTTAGAAAATTTCAAGAGTCTGGCAATTGTTTTTATAATTTTTAAGCGCTCGAGAAAAAGTGCAACTTTAGATAATTACAAATTTTGTTCTCGTGGAATTAGCTCGAAATATAGTGAAGGGATGTTTGCAGATTTTGACAGTATCGTGGAGTAATATGTTGTTTGAGTAAATTTAGAAAATTTCAAGAGTCTGGCAATTGTTTTTATAATTTTTAAGCGCTCGAGAAAAAGTGCAACTTTAGATAATTACAAATTTTGTTCTCGTGGAATTAGCTCGAAATATAGTGAAGGGATGTTTGCAGATTTTGACAGTATCGTGGAGTAATATGTTGTTTGAGTAAATTTAGAAAATTTCAAGAGTCTGGCAATTGTTTTTATAATTTTTAAGCGCTCGAGAAAAAGTGCAACTTTAGATAATTACAAATTTTGTTCTCATGAGATTAGCTCGAAATATAGTGAAGGGATGTTTGCAGATTTTTACAGTATCGTGGAGTAATATGTTGTTTGAGTAAATTTAGAAAATTTCAAGAGTCTGGCAATTGTTTTTATAATTTTTAAGCGCTCGAGAAAAAGTGCAACTTTAGATAATTACAAATTTTGTTCTCATGAGATTAGCTCGAAATATAGTGAAGGGATGTTTGCAGATTTTTACAGTATCGTGGAGTAATATGTTGTTTGAGTAAATTTAGAAAATTTCAAGTGTCTGGCAATTGTTTTTATAATTTTTAAGCGCTCGAGAAAAAGTGCAACTTTAGATAATTACAAATTTTGTTCTCATGAGATTAGCTCGAAATATAGTGAAGGGATGTTTGCAGATTTTGACAGTATCGTGGAGTAATATGTTGTTTGAGTAAATTTAGAAAATTTCAAGAGTCTGGCAATTGTTTTTATAATTTTTAAGCGCTCGAGAAAAAGTGCAACTTTAGATAATTACAAATTTTGTTCTCGTGGAATTAGCTCGAAATATAGTGAAGGGATGTTTGCAGATTTTGACAGTATCGTGGAGTAATATGTTGTTTGAGTAAATTTAGAAAATTTCAAGAGTCTGGCAATTGTTTTTATAATTTTTAAGCGCTCGAGAAAAAGTGCAACTTTAGATAATTACAAATTTTGTTCTCGTGGAATTAGTTCGAAATGTAGTGAAGGGATGTTTGCAGATTTTGACAGTATCGTGTAGTAATATGTTGTTTGAGTAAATTTAGAAAATTTCAAGAGTCTGGCAATTGTTTTTATAATTTTTAAGCGCTCGAGAAAAAGTGCAACTTTAGATAATTACAAATTTTGTTCTCGTGGAATTAGCTCGAAATGTAGTGAAGGGATGTTAGCTGATTTTGACAGTATCGTGGAGTAATATGTTGTTTGAGTGAATTTAGAAAATTTCAAGTTTCTGGCAGTTGTTTTTATATTTTTTTAAGCGCTCGAGAAAAAGTGCAACTTTAGATAATTACAAATTTTGTTCTCGTGGAATTAGCTCGAAATGTAGTGAAGGGATGTTTGCAGATTTTGACAGTATCGTGGAGAATATGTTGTTTGAGTAAATTTAGAAAATTTCAAGTGTCTGGCAATTGTTTTTATATTTTTTTAAGCGCTCGCGAAAACGCGCAACTTTAGATAATTACAAATTTTGTTCTCGTGGATTTAGCTCGAAATGTAGTGAAGGGATGTTTGCTGATTTTAACAGTATCGTGTAGTAATATGTTGTTTGAGTAAATTTAGAAAATTTCAAGTGTCTGGCAATTGTTTTTATATTTTTTTAAGCGCTCGAGAAAACGCGCAACTTTAGATAATTACAAATTTTGTTCTCGTGGAATTAGCGCGAAATGTAGTGAAGGGATGTTTGCAGATTTTGACAGTATCGTGGAGAATATGTTGTTTGAGTGAAATTAGAAAATTTCAAGAGTCTGGCAATTGTTTTTATATTTTTTTAAGCGCTCGAGAAAACGCGCAACTTTAGATAATTACAAATTTTGTTCTCGTGGATTTAGCTCGAAATGTAGTGAAGGGATGTTTGCTGATTTTGACAGTATCGTGTAGTAATATGTTGTTTGAGTAAATTTAGAAAATTTCAAGTGTCTGGCAATTGTTTTTATATTTTTTTAAGCGCTCGAGAAAAAGTGCAACTTTAGATAATTACAAATTTTGTTCTCGTGGATTTAGCTCGAAATGTAGTGAAGGGATGTTTGCACATTTTGACAGTATCGTGGAGAATATGTTGTTTGAGTAAATTTAGAAAATTTCAAGTGTCTGGCAATTGTTTTTATATTTTTTTAAGCGCCCGAGAAAAAGTGCAATTTTAGATAATTACAAATTTTGTTCTCGTGGAATTAGCTCGAAATGTAGTGAAGGGATGTTTGCAGATTTTGACAGTATCGTGGAGTATATGTTGTTTGAGTAAATTTAGAAAATTTCAAGTGTCTGGCAATTGTTTTTATATTTTTTTAAGCGCTCGAGAAAAAGTGCAACTTTAGATAATTACAAATTTTGTTCTCGTGGAATTAGCTCGAAATGTAGTGAAGGGATGTTTGCAGATTTTGACAGTATCGTGGAGTATATGTTGTTTGAGTAAATTTAGAAAATTTCAAGTGTCTGGCAATTGTTTTTATATTTTTTTAAGCGCTCGAGAGAAAGTGCAACTTTAGATAATTACAAATTTTGTTCTCGTGGAATTAGCTCGAAATGTAGTGAAGGGATGTTTGCAGATTTTGACAGTATCGTGGAGTATATGTTGTTTGAGTAAATTTAGAAAATTTCAAGTGTCTGGCAATTGTTTTTATATTTTTTTAAGCGCTCGAGAAAAAGTGCAACTTTAGATAATTACAAATTTTGTTCTCGTGGAATTAGCTCGAAATGTAGTGAAGGGATATTTGCAGATTTTGACAGTATCGTGGAGTATATGTTGTTTGAGTAAATTTAGAAAATTTCAAGAGTCTGGCAATTGTTTTTATAATTTTTAAGCGCTCGAGAAAAAGTGCAATTTTAGATAATTACAAATTTTGTTCTCATGGGATTAGCTCGATATGTAGTGAAGGGATGTTTGCAGATTTTGACAGTATCGCGGAGTATATGTTGTTTGAGTAAATTTAGAAAATTTCAAGTGTTTGGCAATTGTTTTTATATTTTTTCAAGCGGTCGAGAAAAAGTGCAACTGTGGATAATTACAAATTTTGTTCTCATGGAATTAGCTCGAAATATAGTGAAGGGATGTTTGCAGATTTTGACAGTATCGTGGAGTAATATGTTGTTTGAGTAAATTTAGAAAATTTCAAGTGTCTGGCAATTGTTTTTATAATTTTTTAAGCGCTCGCGAAAAAGTGCAACTTTAAATAATTACAAATTTTGTTCTCGTGGAATTAGCTCGAAGTATAGTGAAGGGATGGTTGCAGATTTTGACAGTATCGTGGAGTAATATGTTGTTTGAATAAATTTAGAAAATTTCAAGTGTCTGGCAATTGTTTTTATATTTTTTTAAGCGCTCGAGAAAAAGTGCGCACAGACACACACACACACACACACACACAGACACAATTTTTTTCCCCAGAAATTGTTGAAATGGCATCTAGGGACCCCTAAACGGATATTTGCGTAAAAAAAAAATTTGAAAATTTTTTCACGATCACAATACTTTCTCGTACTTCGTAACGGATACTGTAAAAGTCTCAGACATTACTGCTATGTTTCTTTCTCTAAGCTATCTCAGCAATAAAATTTAGTGGCTCACATCTTATTAATAACTATTGTACTACCAAATCGGAGAAAGTAACATGATTTTTTTTAACAGTAACATTTTCTGATATTTTTTTCTTATTTTAAACAGAACGGCAATGTAAACGTCTCTGTTTAATTATAACTACATATATCATCAAGTTTCCAGTATCATCAGTATAATTGTTGTAAGATGTATAATCAATACATCATTACGTCAAACTTTCTTGCGCTGAAAGTTTGTAAGAGGCTCATTTCGTTTATCGGTACTAAATTCAATTTTTTTATGAAAAGCCTAAATCGATAATTTATCGACTTGCGTTTGTACACGCATACACACACCGCAAGTCATTCCAAACATTCACCATGTTAAGACAAATTCTATTGTGTCTGACAGTAATAGCTTTCGCTAACGCTAAAATAAAAGTCTATTCCGATAACTACGAAATGATTGCTGAAAGTGTTAAAAAAACTACCAACATTTTATACATGAACATTGTATTGTTTCATACCCACCATAATTGTAGTGTATTGTTAAATTCGTTTCTGGACACCCATTTCAAGAAATATTATTTGAGTTATAATTTTGATCAAGATGCACCGAATATAGCAACGAATTTAGTGATGCGTGCCGTTTATGTGGCCGATGAAACAGGTCTGTTAGATTACTTACAAACTTTCTCGAAATCACAGAGATCAGCGGATACAAATTTAATCATAGTAAAAAAAGTCGTTAGTTATAATACAACAATGGCAGCAGTTGTAAAATCAAGGATTGAAATGTTTACATCCGTGATAATTCTGCCATTTTCCGAAAAACCAGAAATTCCTATTAGACGCCGCGTGTTTATGGGAGCAAATTCAAAGGCTCCACAACTCGTTGGAATTTTGAAATACGATACAAATAACTATTACATCCAAATTACCAGATATGTATTTAGAGAAGAGACGTTTTTTGATGACATTGAAGATCTACACGCGAGTGTATTAAAAGGAGACATTTATGTTTGCGGTGTGCTTTCATTTTTGGGATTGTATAAAGATGTGACGTATTCAATGCCAATCAGGAGAAACGACATTAGACTTGTTTTACAGAAACCACCTGAGAAACCACTTTTGATCAAATTGATCCAAATATTAGAACCTAAATTGTGGTTCTTTTATCTTGTACTAGCGATAGCGTTGCTTGTAATCTTGTTCAGATTCGAAAAAATTGCACCGAGAGACTCCTGGATTTTTCTAGTAGCCTTCCTGATAAATTCAAGTGATATTAAAAAGGAAAAGTTTCGTAAATTCCCCGCAGTACTTTTAACCACATGGATGTGCGTCAACATGTTTTTCATCTACTTTAACAGCGCGTTCATTTTGAATTGCATCTTAACAACGAAATCATACGAAACAATAAAAAATCTAGATGAAGTTTCATCCCTAGATTTAAAGATTTTATTCCCCAAAGAGTTAAAGAACGTCACATCCAACGTTCTTCGAGATAAACTAATCTTCACCGACACCTATAAAATAGTTGATGGAATCACCAGTGGAAATACGTCGGTTGCATATGCTTTACACCATTACCAGATTTTAGATATTTTTAACAGAATGAACAAACCCATTCCGTTTTACATGGTCGAAGATCCACTAATACCAACCTTTGATGGGTTGTTTTTTAGAAATGACTTAAGTAGTTATACTAAGACATTCAATCAAATTCTTAAAGTAATACCACGTGCGCAAGTGAAAACTCGAGAATTTGATCCACCAGAAGAATTTTTTGTCATCACAATTTCCCATCTAGACGATATGTTTATTCTATTTATAACTGGAATGTGCATTTGTTCAATTGTTTTGGCCTTAGAAATATTAATTGGAAAAGTTATCGATCGTATCCGGCTGAATACTCCGAGTGTGACTGGAAACTTATCGAAACTATAATATGATTAATGCATCAAATTTAATAAACCTCACTTTAGCGATACTGAAGCAAATCTTTATGTTTGAAATGTGTTATGCTTATAATGGTAAGGGCAGGACAATAGTAGCACCTTGAATAAGTTTGACCGTAAAAATGACTTTAAAGCACGCAACAAAGCAACGCATTTGAATTTAATTCATTACAAAAATTGTCACTGAGCGAGTCAGATTCAACAAAATTAATTAATGATTAACTTTATTTCTGGAGGAATTGTAATTTCTATGAGTGGATTGCGGGAACATTTCAAGGCCACGTTTTAATTTTATTACTAACTATTAGTCAATAGTTATAAGTTAATTTTATTTATTCGTTGTATTTTATATGTTAAAGGGGGATACCCGTTGAATAAAGATTATTATTATTATTATTATTATTATTATTAACATGAGACGTATTTTTATAAGTCGTTTGTAATGATATTTTATACATTTTTTTGTTTGCACATGTGAGTTTGATTTAACTATCATCATTTTATAATTATAGACCATGATATTGAAATAAATTTATTTTGAGATAGAGCGCCAAACGAAATTCTCACAGGATTTTTAAACATTGTCGGAATCGTCTCTTGGAATCTAAAAATGGAAATTTCCTTAAAATAATCTTTCCTTGATAAGTTTTCGCGATCACAATACTTTCCCGTACTTTTACTATACGGAAAAAGCAAATAGCACAGAGATGCTTAATGTTAACATTAATTCGTACGATATTGTATATTTCAAAAGTGCACCTTTCCACTTTTAATTCCAATGTCTTTATTATAACACTTGGACATTGTGAATGTGGGCCCCTTCTTGTTTTTTGAGAGTCGTCCCTTGAAATCGGGGGCCGTTTTTAAAAACTCTGGGAATATTTCGGCTTTTCAGCTTCTGCAACAATGCGGGTGACGTCACCATAATCACTATCACTGCTCATTGTTTTAAACAATTAATACAATTTCTTAAGGAGAAACTAAAAAGTACTTCAATATTCGATAATTCCGTAAAAAAAAATTTTTCAAAAAAATTTTACGATCACAATACTTTCTCGTACTTCGTAACAGAGAAAGTTAAAACGGTTAATGTAAACACCCAATGACAAATTATACTTCAAATTCCAAAAAAAAATTGTGACTGCCAGAATTAGCTTCAAACTTCTCAAATCCATCCAAAAATATTGTATTTTCGACATACTGGAAAATGATCGACGTACCTCCACTTTAATCAAAATATCAGGACTCGAAACTTAATTTTTAGAAAAACAGAATTTGCATCTTATGATTTAGATAATTCTAAAGAATTCTAAAAAAATGGTGACTGCCAGAATTACCTTCAAACTTCTCAAATCCATCGAGAAATATTGTATTTTTGACATACTGGAAAATGATCGGCGTACCTCCACTTTAAACAAAATATCAGGACTCGAAACTTAATTTTTAGAAAAACAGAATTTGCATGTTATGATTTAGATAATTCTAAAAAAATGGTGACTGCCAGAATTAGCTTCAAACTTCTCAAATCCATCGAGAAATATTGTATTTTTGACATACTGAAAAATGATCGACGTACCTCCACTTTAAACAAAATATCAGGACTCGAAACTTAATTTTTAGAAAAACAGAATTTGCATCTTGTGATTTAGATAATTCTAAAAAAATGGTGACTGCCAGAATTAGCTTTAAATTTCTCAAATCCATCGAGAAATATTAAATTTTTGATATACTGGAAAATGATCGACGTACTTCCACTTTAAACAAAATGTCAGGACTCGAAACTTAATTTTTAGAAAAACAGAATTTGCATCTTATGATTTAGATAATTCTAAAAAAATGGTGACTGCCTGAATTAGCTTCAAACTTCTCAAATCTATCAAGAAATATTGTATTTTTGACATACTGGAAAATGATCGACGTACCTCCACTTTAAACAAAATATCAGGACTCGAAACTTAATTTTTAGAAAAACAGAATTTGCATTTTATGATTTAGATAATTCTAAAAAAATGGTGACTGCTTGAATTAGCTTCAAACTTCTCAAATCCATCGAGAAATATTGTATTTTTGACATACTGGAAAATAATCGATGTACCTCCACTTTAAACAAAATATCAGGACTCGAAACTTAATTTTTAGAAAAACAGAATTTGCATCTTATGATTTAGATAATTCTAAAAAAATGGTGACTGCTTGAATTAGCTTCAAACTTCTCAAATCCATCGAGAAATATTGTATTTTTGACATACTGAAAAATGATCGACGTACCTCCACTTTAAACAAAATATCAGGACTCGAAACTTAATTTTTAGAAAAACAGAATTTGCATCTTAGGATTTAGGTAATTCTAAAAAAATGGTGACTGCCAGAATTACCTTCAAACTTCTCAAATCCATCGAGAAGTATTGTATTTTTGACATACTGAAAAATGATCGACGTACCTCCACTTTAAACAAAATATCAGGACTCGAAACTTAATTTTTAGAAAAACAGAATTTGCATCTTATGATTTAAATAATTCTAAAAAAATGGTGACTGCCTGAATTAGCTTCAAACTTCTCAAATCCATCGAGAAATATTGTATTTTTGACATACTGAAAAATGATCGACGTACCTCCACTTTAAACAAAATATCAGGACTCGAAACTTAATTTTTAGAAAAACAGAATTTGCATTATGATTTAGATCAGGACTTCCCAACCCGGGGGGCACGCCCCCCTTGGGGGGCGTAGAGAAATATCAGGGGGGGCGCTGCTCAGGGGTATGACAAGAGATATGGGAAACAAGTTATAAGAAATCGAGCTTTACGCCGCTAATATTGGATGGCGCCACCATAAAAATTCGATGGATTTCTGTAAATTATGTTTGTTGCTAACACTAGACGGCGCTTTTCCTTATCTACATGCCGTGTAATTCCCCGTGTTACTTGAAACGTAGAATGTCACAGTGCGGAAATCGATGATGAATAAAACAATCATTTCTTGTGTTAGCCTCATAGCACAATATGTACAAAATATATGTCTACATCGCCCGATGAAACGTTATTAACAAGGTAAATAATGGTAAACAAAATCACTATGTTTTACTATTTATATTAAGTAGAATAAATATTATACAACTTGCCCAAGTGGATTTGTTCACACGAACATTCTCGAAAGGAGAATGCACAAAACTTGTAGAAGTATAATGTTTAATTAATATAAATTGTAAAACAAGTAAATACCAAGTGTTTTTGATTACCAATATTTAACTTATTTTTGTGTAGTACGAAAGAATATATACACACACACACGTATCGGTTGTGTGCATGTTTGGTGTTAGTTCACGCCGCTATTCACAGATGGCGCTTATCTATTCCAATTTATCAACATGCCTTGTCGCTTCCTGTTATTCCTTAGCGCTGCTATACAAGTTTCGACAAGTCACAACACGACATGTGACCTTCCCGCTTGCCGCTTGCATCCATCAGAAAACAATTGCGGGCCGCACCCGCTTCTGTCAATAGTTCGTTCGCATAAAAATCTGTTAAGTGAGATATTTAAGTGTGAAATTGTTTCATCTACTAAAAATAAAAGGTACGTTTTTTAGTATATATCAAACTTTGCCCGCCATTTATTTTTATTTTTTAGTGTCAAGTACTTATTTTAAATCGGTAATTATTTATGTCTTAAAAATAGTACGTAATCATTTTTAATCATAAGCTCGTTGATGTTATTACAAATGATAAATAAACGTTTAGTTTACAAAATTATTTAGTTTTGTCTACAAATTAAGTTATTGTGTCATTTACTCGAAATATTCATTAATCACTTGGATGCATATCGCTTTCGCCAATATCTTTGCGCAGATATTGGCAAAGACGATAAAAAATCCACTAGTCATTTTTCTCAATTTTAATTTTGTATTGAGATTATTGGGCGGCCCGTTGGTGTAGTGTAGTGGGTACAGGCGAGCGCTTGTGCCGGTTGCACCGCGGCCGTGTGGGTTCGATTCCCAGCCGGGACGAAAGACTTTTCTGTCGAGAAGTATTCGTTCAGGTCCGTGGTTGTTTGTATACGTCTTTCATTATTCATTTGTTCATTTATTCATTTAACTTATAAGTTAAACAAACATAGATGATGGCTAATGGTCATAGCACCAAGGCCAGGCATAACGCCGAAAAAAAAATATTGAGATTATTCATGATATTTTTTTTTATTTTCACTCGCAAGTGTATTGAAAATTTTGTACGGAACACATGCGTATTGGCTATATTACACTCGGCTCTTTTATGCCCTTGCCTTCGGCTCGGGCTGAAATTCTACCTTGTATTGTCAACGCCATACCGCACCCGTATGGTAATGAACTATTATTATTGTTTCAGACGCGAAATGGCAGCGAAAAAAAGAAAGTTTTCGGAAGATTATATTAAATTTGGATTTACCTTCATAGAAAAAGACGAGCTACAATTGCCGCAGTGTGTAATGTGTATGAAAGTTTTGAGCAATGATAGCATGAGACCCACTCGCCTTGAGAGGCATTTGAGCCAGCAACATCCTACTCTGGCTTCGAAGTCCAAAGAGTTTTTTTCTTCTAAAGCAGAATCACTTAAGCGCATGAGATTGGATAAGTCAGGAAGTTATCATAAAGGTGTATCACTACATCTCAAAGCTTCATTTGAAATAGCGTTTTTGATAGCAAAACAAAAGAAACCTCATACTATCGGGGAGGATTTAATCAAACCATGTATCCTCAAAGCCACGAAAATAATATTAGGAGAAGAATCAGAGCAAAAAATGAAATCATTATGTCTCTCTAATAACACAGTCAAGCGAAGAATTGACGATATTGCATCAGACATAAAATTACAAATTATAAATAAAGTCAAACTATCACCATTTTTTGCCATTAGTTGTGATGAGTCCACAGACATCGCTAATTGTGCACAACTTATTATTTATGTTAGATATGTCAGCGGAGATCACATTGATGAAGAGATTTTTCACTCAGAATCATTATCAGCAGGCACGAAATCTGAAAATATATTTAATTCAATATCGGACTTCATCGAAAGAAATGATTTGGATTGGAATAAACTAATTGGACTCTGCACAGACGGCGCCCCTGCAATGATAGGTGTACGATCAGGCTTGGCTCAAAAACTTAAAGAAAAGAACCCCGTGTTAGTTAGTACACATTGTGTTGTTCATCGCCAAGCTTTGGCCTCAAAAACTTTGCCACAGAATTTGTGTCAGATTTTGAACTCGGCTATAAAGATCATAAACTACATCAAAAGTAGTGCATTGAACAGTCGGTTATTTACTTTACTTTGCGAGGATCTCGATTCTGATCACAAGGTCCTCCTATTCCACACAGAAGTGCGCTGGTTATCAAAAGGCAACATGTTAGCTCGCCTTTATGAATTAAGAGAAGAGGTCATCCTCTTTCTTGAATTCAAAGAAAATAATCATTTTATGCAACTATTCAAAGAAGAAAAATTTCAGTGGAAGCTGGCCTATTTGGCTGATATATTTGAGGCCCTGAATCAGCTAAACTTGAAACTTCAGGGCAGAAATGGCACTTTGATTAGTAACTATGATCATATTCAAGGTTTCATATTAAAGCTTCAACTTTGGAAAAATAAGGTATCTGCTGAAAATGTATTTCCTTTTTCACGGCTATCCGAAGCAATTAATCATCAAAAACTGGATAAAGATTTGAAATCTGAGATAGAAACTCATTTAGAAGAGTTGGAAAACCAATTTCACCGATACTATCGAGATGTTAATTCCGAGTCACCAATATGGCACATGACCAGAAACCCATTCGTTGTCGATGTCTCACAATTACCTGAAGAAGTTCAGGAAGAATTTCTAGAAATGAAGGCTGACTCGACCATGAAAGATGACTTTCATCTCTTGACATTAGAGAAATTTTGGATCAAACGATTCCTTATTAATCCGAAAGTTGCTTCTCTTGCTTTGAAAATACTTATTCCATTTTCGTCCACTTATTTATGCGAGACAGGTTTTTCAGCTCTAGTTTCAATAAAAACTAAACAGCGAAATCGCCTTGCAGTCGACAGCGATTTAACCATAGCTCTTGCAAAAACTGAACCCAGAATCGACCAACTGGTACAGAGCATGCAAGCTCAAGTATCTCATTAGTACTTTAAAAGTTTTTATTTATTTGTTCTAAAATTACTTTGAAAGTTGTTAAGCATTATCTAATTATAAAAATATAATTGAAATAAATAAAAGATAATAATAGAAAAAAATCTATTCAAGCAAGTAATGATCAGTGCATGGTATGGTTTTTATAAATAAAAGAAAACTAAGAAATGTAAATGTGAAAGTGATTAATGATTTTCAAGTGTACTCTTCTGTTAAAGATCCTTAATAAATAAATACATTGTATTTGTATTATACCTATTTGGAATTCAAATAAATAATTTAGTTTTTAGTTGATAAAAAATGTGTGTTTCTTATTTTTGTTGAAATTTAAGGGGGGCATGAAAATATTATTTTTGGTGCGGGGAGGCTCGGTGATATAAAGGTTGGGAAACCCTGATTTAGATAATTCTAAAAAAATGGTGACTGTCAGAATTAGCTTCAAACTTCTCAAATCCATCGAGAAATATTGTATTTTTGACATACTGAAAAATGATCGACGTACCTCCACTTTAAACAAAATATCAGGACTCGAAACTTAATTTTTAGAAAAACAGAATTTGCATCTTAGGATTTAGGTAATTCTAAAAAAATGGTGACTGCCAGAATTACCTTCAAACTTCTCAAATCCATCGAGAAATATTGTATTTTTGACATACTGGAAAATGATCGACGTACCTCCACTTTAAACAAAATATCAGGACTCGAAACTTAATTTTTAGAAAAACAGAATTTGCATCTTAGGATTTAGGTAATTCTAAAAAAATGGTGACTGCCAGAATTACCTTCAAACTTCTCAAATCCATCGAGAAATATTGTATTTTTGACATACTGAAAAATGATCGACGTACCTCCACTTTAAACAAAATATCAGGACTCGAAACTTAATTTTTAGAAAAACAGAATTTGCATCTTATGATTTAAATAATTCTAAAAAAATGGTGACTGCCTGAATTAGCTTCAAACTTCTCAAATCCATCGAGAAATATTGTATTTTTGACATACTGAAAAATGATCGACGTACCTCCACTTTAAACAAAATATCAGGACTCGAAACTTAATTTTTAGAAAAACAGAATTTGCATCTTAGGATTTAGGTAATTCTAAAAAAATGGTGACTGCCAGAATTACCTTCAAACTTCTCAAATCCATCGAGAAATATTGTATTTTTGACATACTGGAAAATGATCGGCGTACCTCCACTTTAAACAAAATATCAGGACTCGAAACTTAATTTTTAGAAAAACAGAATTTGCATCTTATGATTTAGATAATTCTAAAAAAATGGTGACTGCCTGAATTACCTTCAAACTTCTCAAATCCATCGAGAAATATTGTATTTTTGACATACTGAAAAATGATCGACGTACCTCCACTTTAAACAAAATATCAGGACTCGAAACTTAATTTTTAGAAAAACAGAATTTGCATCTTATGATTTAAATAATTCTAAAAAAATGGTGACTGCCAGAATTACCTTCAAACTTCTCAAATCCATCGAGAAATATTGTATTTTTGACATACTGAAAAATGATCGACGTACCTCCACTTTAAACAAAATATCAGGACTCGAAACTTAATTTTTAGAAAAACAGAATTTGCATCTTAGGATTTAGGTAATTCTAAAAAAATGGTGACTGCCAGAATTACCTTCAAACTTCTCAAATCCATCGAGAAGTATTGTATTTTTGACATACTGAAAAATGATCGACGTACCTCCACTTTAAACAAAATATCAGGACTCGAAACTTAATTTTTAGAAAAACAGAATTTGCATCTTATGATTTAAATAATTCTAAAAAAATGGTGACTGCCTGAATTAGCTTCAAACTTCTCAAATCCATCGAGAAATATTGTATTTTTGACATACTGAAAAATGATCGACGTACCTCCACTTTAAACAAAATATCAGGACTCGAAACTTAATTTTTAGAAAAACAGAATTTGCATTATGATTTAGATAATTCTAAAAAAATGGTGACTGTCAGAATTAGCTTCAAACTTCTCAAATCCATCGAGAAATATTGTATTTTTGACATACTGGAAAATGATCGGCGTACCTCCACTTTAAACAAAATATCAGGACTCGAAACTTAATTTTTAGAAAAACAGAATTTGCATTATGATTTAGATAATTCTAAAAAAATGGTGACTGCCTGAATTACCTTCAAACTTCTCAAATCCATCGAGAAATATTGTATTTTTGACATACTGAAAAATGATCGACGTACCTCCACTTTAAACAAAATATCAGGACTCGAAACTTAATTTTTAGAAAAACAGAATTTGCATCTTATGATTTAAATAATTCTAAAAAAATGGTGACTGCCTGAATTACCTTCAAACTTCTCAAATCCATCGAGAAATATTGTATTTTTGACATACTGAAAAATGATCGACGTACCTCCACTTTAAACAAAATATCAGGACTCGAAACTTAATTTTTAGAAAAACAGAATTTGCATCTTAGGATTTAGGTAATTCTAAAAAAATGGTGACTGCCAGAATTACCTTCAAACTTCTCAAATCCATCGAGAAATATTGTATTTTTGACATACTGGAAAATAATCGATGTACCTCCACTTTAAACAAAATATCAGGACTCGAAACTTAATTTTTAGAAAAACAGAATTTGCATCTTATGATTTAGATAATTCTAAAAAAATGGTGACTGCTTGAATTAGCTTCAAACTTCTCAAATCCATCGAGAAATATTGTATTTTTGACATACTGAAAAATGATCGACGTACCTCCACTTTAAACAAAATATCAGGACTCGAAACTTAATTTTTAGAAAAACAGAATTTGCATCTTAGGATTTAGGTAATTCTAAAAAAATGGTGACTGCCAGAATTACCTTCAAACTTCTCAAATCCATCGAGAAGTATTGTATTTTTGACATACTGAAAAATGATCGACGTACCTCCACTTTAAACAAAATATCAGGACTCGAAACTTAATTTTTAGAAAAACAGAATTTGCATCTTATGATTTAAATAATTCTAAAAAAATGGTGACTGCCTGAATTAGCTTCAAACTTCTCAAATCCATCGAGAAATATTGTATTTTTGACATACTGAAAAATGATCGACGTACCTCCACTTTAAACAAAATATCAGGACTCGAAACTTAATTTTTAGAAAAACAGAATTTGCATTATGATTTAGATAATTCTAAAAAAATGGTGACTGTCAGAATTAGCTTCAAACTTCTCAAATCCATCGAGAAATATTGTATTTTTGACATACTGAAAAATGATCGACGTACCTCCACTTTAAACAAAATATCAGGACTCGAAACTTAATTTTTAGAAAAACAGAATTTGCATCTTAGGATTTAGGTAATTCTAAAAAAATGGTGACTGCCAGAATTACCTTCAAACTTCTCAAATCCATCGAGAAATATTGTATTTTTGACATACTGGAAAATGATCGACGTACCTCCACTTTAAACAAAATATCAGGACTCGAAACTTAATTTTTAGAAAAACAGAATTTGCATCTTAGGATTTAGGTAATTCTAAAAAAATGGTGACTGCCAGAATTACCTTCAAACTTCTCAAATCCATCGAGAAATATTGTATTTTTGACATACTGAAAAATGATCGACGTACCTCCACTTTAAACAAAATATCAGGACTCGAAACTTAATTTTTAGAAAAACAGAATTTGCATCTTATGATTTAAATAATTCTAAAAAAATGGTGACTGCCTGAATTAGCTTCAAACTTCTCAAATCCATCGAGAAATATTGTATTTTTGACATACTGAAAAATGATCGACGTACCTCCACTTTAAACAAAATATCAGGACTCGAAACTTAATTTTTAGAAAAACAGAATTTGCATCTTAGGATTTAGGTAATTCTAAAAAAATGGTGACTGCCAGAATTACCTTCAAACTTCTCAAATCCATCGAGAAATATTGTATTTTTGACATACTGGAAAATGATCGACGTACCTCCACTTTAAACAAAATATCAGGACTCGAAACTTAATTTTTAGAAAAACAGAATTTGCATCTTAGGATTTAGGTAATTCTAAAAAAATGGTGACTGCCAGAATTACCTTCAAACTTCTCAAATCCATCGAGAAATATTGTATTTTTGACATACTGAAAAATGATCGACGTACCTCCACTTTAAACAAAATATCAGGACTCGAAACTTAATTTTTAGAAAAACAGAATTTGCATCTTATGATTTAAATAATTCTAAAAAAATGGTGACTGCCTGAATTAGCTTCAAACTTCTCAAATCCATCGAGAAATATTGTATTTTTGACATACTGAAAAATGATCGACGTACCTCCACTTTAAACAAAATATCAGGACTCGAAACTTAATTTTTAGAAAAACAGAATTTGCATCTTAGGATTTAGGTAATTCTAAAAAAATGGTGACTGCCAGAATTACCTTCAAACTTCTCAAATCCATCGAGAAATATTGTATTTTTGACATACTGGAAAATGATCGACGTACCTCCACTTTAAACAAAATATCAGGACTCGAAACTTAATTTTTAGAAAAACAGAATTTGCATCTTAGGATTTAGGTAATTCTAAAAAAATGGTGACTGCCAGAATTACCTTCAAACTTCTCAAATCCATCGAGAAATATTGTATTTTTGACATACTGAAAAATGATCGACGTACCTCCACTTTAAACAAAATATCAGGACTCGAAACTTAATTTTTAGAAAAACAGAATTTGCATCTTAGGATTTAGGTAATTCTAAAAAAATGGTGACTGCCAGAATTACCTTCAAACTTCTCAAATCCATCGAGAAATATTGTATTTTTGACATACTGGAAAATGATCGGCGTACCTCCACTTTAAACAAAATATCAGGACTCGAAACTTAATTTTTAGAAAAACAGAATTTGCATCTTATGATTTAGATAATTCTAAAAAAATGGTGACTGCTTGAATTAGCTTCAAACTTCTCAAATCCATCGAGAAATATTGTATTTTTGACATACTGAAAAATGATCGACGTACCTCCACTTTAAACAAAATATCAGGACTCGAAACTTAATTTTTAGAAAAACAGAATTTGCATCTTAGGATTTAGGTAATTCTAAAAAAATGGTGACTGCCAGAATTACCTTCAAACTTCTCAAATCCATCGAGAAATATTGTATTTTTGACATACTGAAAAATGATCGACGTACCTCCACTTTAAACAAAATATCAGGACTCGAAACTTAATTTTTAGAAAAACAGAATTTGCATCTTAGGATTTAGGTAATTCTAAAAAAATGGTGACTGCCAGAATTACCTTCAAACTTCTCAAATCCATCGAGAAGTATTGTATTTTTGACATACTGAAAAATGATCGACGTACCTCCACTTTAAACAAAATATCAGGACTCGAAACTTAATTTTTAGAAAAACAGAATTTGCATCTTAGGATTTAGGTAATTCTAAAAAAATGGTGACTGCCAGAATTACCTTCAAACTTCTCAAATCCATCGAGAAATATTGTATTTTTGACATACTGAAAAATGATCGACGTACCTCCACTTTAAACAAAATATCAGGACTCGAAACTTAATTTTTAGAAAAACAGAATTTGCATCTTATGATTTAAATAATTCTAAAAAAATGGTGACTGCCTGAATTAGCTTCAAACTTCTCAAATCCATCGAGAAATATTGTATTTTTGACATACTGAAAAATGATCGACGTACCTCCACTTTAAACAAAATATCAGGACTCGAAACTTAATTTTTAGAAAAACAGAATTTGCATCTTAGGATTTAGGTAATTCTAAAAAAATGGTGACTGCCAGAATTACCTTCAAACTTCTCAAATCCATCGAGAAATATTGTATTTTTGACATACTGGAAAATGATCGACGTACCTCCACTTTAAACAAAATATCAGGACTCGAAACTTAATTTTTAGAAAAACAGAATTTGCATCTTAGGATTTAGGTAATTCTAAAAAAATGGTGACTGCCAGAATTACCTTCAAACTTCTCAAATCCATCGAGAAATATTGTATTTTTGACATACTGAAAAATGATCGACGTACCTCCACTTTAAACAAAATATCAGGACTCGAAACTTAATTTTTAGAAAAACAGAATTTGCATCTTAGGATTTAGGTAATTCTAAAAAAATGGTGACTGCCAGAATTACCTTCAAACTTCTCAAATCCATCGAGAAATATTGTATTTTTGACATACTGGAAAATGATCGGCGTACCTCCACTTTAAACAAAATATCAGGACTCGAAACTTAATTTTTAGAAAAACAGAATTTGCATCTTATGATTTAGATAATTCTAAAAAAATGGTGACTGCTTGAATTAGCTTCAAACTTCTCAAATCCATCGAGAAATATTGTATTTTTGACATACTGAAAAATGATCGACGTACCTCCAGTTTAAACAAAATATCAGGACTCGAAACTTAATTTTTAGAAAAACAGAATTTGCATCTTAGGATTTAGGTAATTCTAAAAAAATGGTGACTGCCAGAATTACCTTCAAACTTCTCAAATCCATCGAGAAATATTGTATTTTTGACATACTGAAAAATGATCGACGTACCTCCACTTTAAACAAAATATCAGGACTCGAAACTTAATTTTTAGAAAAACAGAATTTGCATCTTAGGATTTAGGTAATTCTAAAAAAATGGTGACTGCCAGAATTACCTTCAAACTTCTCAAATCCATCGAGAAGTATTGTATTTTTGACATACTGAAAAATGATCGACGTACCTCCACTTTAAACAAAATATCAGGACTCGAAACTTAATTTTTAGAAAAACAGAATTTGCATCTTATGATTTAAATAATTCTAAAAAAATGGTGACTGCCTGAATTAGCTTCAAACTTCTCAAATCCATCGAGAAATATTGTATTTTTGACATACTGAAAAATGATCGACGTACCTCCACTTTAAACAAAATATCAGGACTCGAAACTTAATTTTTAGAAAAACAGAATTTGCATTATGATTTAGATAATTCTAAAAAAATGGTGACTGTCAGAATTAGCTTCAAACTTCTCAAATCCATCGAGAAATATTGTATTTTTGACATACTGGAAAATGATCGGCGTACCTCCACTTTAAACAAAATATCAGGACTCGAAACTTAATTTTTAGAAAAACAGAATTTGCATTATGATTTAGATAATTCTAAAAAAATGGTGACTGCCTGAATTACCTTCAAACTTCTCAAATCCATCGAGAAATATTGTATTTTTGACATACTGAAAAATGATCGACGTACCTCCACTTTAAACAAAATATCAGGACTCGAAACTTAATTTTTAGAAAAACAGAATTTGCATCTTAGGATTTAGGTAATTCTAAAAAAATGGTGACTGCCAGAATTACCTTCAAACTTCTCAAATCCATCGAGAAATATTGTATTTTTGACATACTGGAAAATGATCGGCGTACCTCCACTTTAAACAAAATATCAGGACTCGAAACTTAATTTTTAGAAGAACAGAATTTGCATTATGATTTAGATAATTCTAAAAAAATGGTGACTGCCAGAATTACCTTCAAACTTCTCAAATCCATCGAGAAATATTGTATTTTTGACATACTGAAAAATGATCGACGTACCTCCACTTTAAACAAAATATCAGGACTCGAAACTTAATTTTTAGAAAAACAGAATTTGCATCTTAGGATTTAGGTAATTCTAAAAAAATGGTGACTGCCAGAATTACCTTCAAACTTCTCAAATCCATCGAGAAATATTGTATTTTTGACATACTGGAAAATGATCGACGTACCTCCACTTTAAACAAAATATCAGGACTCGAAACTTAATTTTTAGAAAAACAGAATTTGCATCTTAGGATTTAGGTAATTCTAAAAAAATGGTGACTGCCAGAATTACCTTCAAACTTCTCAAATCCATCGAGAAATATTGTATTTTTGACATACTGAAAAATGATCGACGTACCTCCACTTTAAACAAAATATCAGGACTCGAAACTTAATTTTTAGAAAAACAGAATTTGCATCTTATGATTTAAATAATTCTAAAAAAATGGTGACTGCCAGAATTACCTTCAAACTTCTCAAATCCATCGAGAAATATTGTATTTTTGACATACTGAAAAATGATCGACGTACCTCCACTTTAAACAAAATATCAGGACTCGAAACTTAATTTTTAGAAAAACAGAATTTGCATCTTAGGATTTAGGTAATTCTAAAAAAATGGTGACTGCCAGAATTACCTTCAAACTTCTCAAATCCATCGAGAAATATTGTATTTTTGACATACTGGAAAATGATCGACGTACCTCCACATTAAACAAAATATCAGGACTCGAAACTTAATTTTTAGAAAAACAGAATTTGCATCTTATGATTTAAATAATTCTAAAAAAATGGTGACTGCCTGAATTAGCTTCAAACTTCTCAAATCCATCGAGAAATATTGTATTTTTGACATACTGAAAAATGATCGACGTACCTCCACTTTAAACAAAATATCAGGACTCGAAACTTAATTTTTAGAAAAACAGAATTTGCATCTTAGGATTTAGGTAATTCTAAAAAAATGGTGACTGCCAGAATTACCTTCAAACTTCTCAAATCCATCGAGAAATATTGTATTTTTGACATACTGGAAAATGATCGGCGTACCTCCACTTTAAACAAAATATCAGGACTCGAAACTTAATTTTTAGAAGAACAGAATTTGCATTATGATTTAGATAATTCTAAAAAAATGGTGACTGCCAGAATTACCTTCAAACTTCTCAAATCCATCGAGAAATATTGTATTTTTGACATACTGAAAAATGATCGACGTACCTCCACTTTAAACAAAATATCAGGACTCGAAACTTAATTTTTAGAAAAACAGAATTTGCATCTTAGGATTTAGGTAATTCTAAAAAAATGGTGACTGCCAGAATTACCTTTAAACTTCTCAAATCCATCGAGAAGTATTGTATTTTTGACATACTGAAAAATGATCGACGTACCTCCACTTTAAACAAAATATCAGGACTCGAAACTTAATTTTTAGAAAAACAGAATTTGCATCTTATGATTTAAATAATTCTAAAAAAATGGTGACTGCCTGAATTAGCTTCAAACTTCTCAAATCCATCGAGAAATATTGTATTTTTGACATACTGAAAAATGATCGACGTACCTCCACTTTAAACAAAATATCAGGACTCGAAACTTAATTTTTAGAAAAACAGAATTTACATTATGATTTAGATAATTCTAAAAAAATGGTGACTGTCAGAATTAGCTTCAAACTTCTCAAATCCATCGAGAAATATTGTATTTTTGACATACTGGAAAATGATCGGCGTACCTCCACTTTAAACAAAATATCAGGACTCGAAACTTAATTTTTAGAAAAACAGAATTTGCATTATGATTTAGATAATTCTAAAAAAATGGTGACTGCCTGAATTACCTTCAAACTTCTCAAATCCATCGAGAAATATTGTATTTTTGACATACTGAAAAATGATCGACGTACCTCCACTTTAAACAAAATATCAGGACTCGAAACTTAATTTTTAGAAAAACAGAATTTGCATCTTATGATTTAAATAATTCTAAAAAAATGGTGACTGCCTGAATTACCTTCAAACTTCTCAAATCCATCGAGAAATATTGTATTTTTGACATACTGAAAAATGATCGACGTACCTCCACTTTAAACAAAATATCAGGACTCGAAACTTAATTTTTAGAAAAACAGAATTTGCATCTTAGGATTTAGGTAATTCTAAAAAAATGGTGACTGCCAGAATTACCTTCAAACTTCTCAAATCCATCGAGAAATATTGTATTTTTGACATACTGGAAAATAATCGATGTACCTCCACTTTAAACAAAATATCAGGACTCGAAACTTAATTTTTAGAAAAACAGAATTTGCATCTTATGATTTAGATAATTCTAAAAAAATGGTGACTGCTTGAATTAGCTTCAAACTTCTCAAATCCATCGAGAAATATTGTATTTTTGACATACTGAAAAATGATCGACGTACCTCCACTTTAAACAAAATATCAGGACTCGAAACTTAATTTTTAGAAAAACAGAATTTGCATCTTAGGATTTAGGTAATTCTAAAAAAATGGTGACTGCCAGAATTACCTTCAAACTTCTCAAATCCATCGAGAAGTATTGTATTTTTGACATACTGAAAAATGATCGACGTACCTCCACTTTAAACAAAATATCAGGACTCGAAACTTAATTTTTAGAAAAACAGAATTTGCATCTTATGATTTAAATAATTCTAAAAAAATGGTGACTGCCTGAATTAGCTTCAAACTTCTCAAATCCATCGAGAAATATTGTATTTTTGACATACTGAAAAATGATCGACGTACCTCCACTTTAAACAAAATATCAGGACTCGAAACTTAATTTTTAGAAAAACAGAATTTGCATTATGATTTAGATAATTCTAAAAAAATGGTGACTGTCAGAATTAGCTTCAAACTTCTCAAATCCATCGAGAAATATTGTATTTTTGACATACTGAAAAATGATCGACGTACCTCCACTTTAAACAAAATATCAGGACTCGAAACTTAATTTTTAGAAAAACAGAATTTGCATCTTAGGATTTAGGTAATTCTAAAAAAATGGTGACTGCCAGAATTACCTTCAAACTTCTCAAATCCATCGAGAAATATTGTATTTTTGACATACTGGAAAATGATCGACGTACCTCCACTTTAAACAAAATATCAGGACTCGAAACTTAATTTTTAGAAAAACAGAATTTGCATCTTAGGATTTAGGTAATTCTAAAAAAATGGTGACTGCCAGAATTACCTTCAAACTTCTCAAATCCATCGAGAAATATTGTATTTTTGACATACTGAAAAATGATCGACGTACCTCCACTTTAAACAAAATATCAGGACTCGAAACTTAATTTTTAGAAAAACAGAATTTGCATCTTATGATTTAAATAATTCTAAAAAAATGGTGACTGCCTGAATTAGCTTCAAACTTCTCAAATCCATCGAGAAATATTGTATTTTTGACATACTGAAAAATGATCGACGTACCTCCACTTTAAACAAAATATCAGGACTCGAAACTTAATTTTTAGAAAAACAGAATTTGCATCTTAGGATTTAGGTAATTCTAAAAAAATGGTGACTGCCAGAATTACCTTCAAACTTCTCAAATCCATCGAGAAATATTGTATTTTTGACATACTGGAAAATGATCGACGTACCTCCACTTTAAACAAAATATCAGGACTCGAAACTTAATTTTTACAAAAACAGAATTTGCATCTTAGGATTTAGGTAATTCTAAAAAAATGGTGACTGCCAGAATTACCTTCAAACTTCTCAAATCCATCGAGAAATATTGTATTTTTGACATACTGAAAAATGATCGACGTACCTCCACTTTAAACAAAATATCAGGACTCGAAACTTAATTTTTAGAAAAACAGAATTTGCATCTTAGGATTTAGGTAATTCTAAAAAAATGGTGACTGCCAGAATTACCTTCAAACTTCTCAAATCCATCGAGAAATATTGTATTTTTGACATACTGGAAAATGATCGGCGTACCTCCACTTTAAACAAAATATCAGGACTCGAAACTTAATTTTTAGAAAAACAGAATTTGCATCTTATGATTTAGATAATTCTAAAAAAATGGTGACTGCTTGAATTAGCTTCAAACTTCTCAAATCCATCGAGAAATATTGTATTTTTGACATACTGAAAAATGATCGACGTACCTCCACTTTAAACAAAATATCAGGACTCGAAACTTAATTTTTAGAAAAACAGAATTTGCATCTTAGGATTTAGGTAATTCTAAAAAAATGGTGACTGCCAGAATTACCTTCAAACTTCTCAAATCCATCGAGAAATATTGTATTTTTGACATACTGAAAAATGATCGACGTACCTCCACTTTAAACAAAATATCAGGACTCGAAACTTAATTTTTAGAAAAACAGAATTTGCATCTTAGGATTTAGGTAATTCTAAAAAAATGGTGACTGCCAGAATTACCTTCAAACTTCTCAAATCCATCGAGAAGTATTGTATTTTTGACATACTGAAAAATGATCGACGTACCTCCACTTTAAACAAAATATCAGGACTCGAAACTTAATTTTTAGAAAAACAGAATTTGCATCTTATGATTTAAATAATTCTAAAAAAATGGTGACTGCCTGAATTAGCTTCAAACTTCTCAAATCCATCGAGAAATATTGTATTTTTGACATACTGAAAAATGATCGACGTACCTCCACTTTAAACAAAATATCAGGACTCGAAACTTAATTTTTAGAAAAACAGAATTTGCATTATGATTTAGATAATTCTAAAAAAATGGTGACTGTCAGAATTAGCTTCAAACTTCTCAAATCCATCGAGAAATATTGTATTTTTGACATACTGGAAAATGATCGGCGTATCTCCACTTTAAACAAAATATCAGGACTCGAAACTTAATTTTTAGAAAAACAGAATTTGCATTATGATTTAGATAATTCTAAAAAAATGGTGACTGCCTGAATTACCTTCAAACTTCTCAAATCCATCGAGAAATATTGTATTTTTGACATACTGAAAAATGATCGACGTACCTCCACTTTAAACAAAATATCAGGACTCGAAACTTAATTTTTAGAAAAACAGAATTTGCATCTTAGGATTTAGGTAATTCTAAAAAAATGGTGACTGCCAGAATTACCTTCAAACTTCTCAAATCCATCGAGAAATATTGTATTTTTGACATACTGAAAAATGATCGACGTACCTCCACTTTAAACAAAATATCAGGACTCGAAACTTAATTTTTAGAAAAACAGAATTTGCATCTTAGGATTTAGGTAATTCTAAAAAAATGGTGACTGCCAGAATTACCTTCAAACTTCTCAAATCCATCGAGAAATATTGTATTTTTGACATACTGGAAAATGATCGACGTACCTCCACATTAAACAAAATATCAGGACTCGAAACTTAATTTTTAGAAAAACAGAATTTGCATCTTATGATTTAAATAATTCTAAAAAAATGGTGACTGCCTGAATTAGCTTCAAACTTCTCAAATCCATCGAGAAATATTGTATTTTTGACATACTGAAAAATGATCGACGTACCTCCACTTTAAACAAAATATCAGGACTCGAAACTTAATTTTTAGAAAAACAGAATTTGCATCTTAGGATTTAGGTAATTCTAAAAAAATGGTGACTGCCAGAATTACCTTCAAACTTCTCAAATCCATCGAGAAATATTGTATTTTTGACATACTGGAAAATGATCGGCGTACCTCCACTTTAAACAAAATATCAGGACTCGAAACTTAATTTTTAGAAGAACAGAATTTGCATTATGATTTAGATAATTCTAAAAAAATGGTGACTGCCAGAATTACCTTCAAACTTCTCAAATCCATCGAGAAATATTGTATTTTTGACATACTGAAAAATGATCGACGTACCTCCACTTTAAACAAAATATCAGGACTCGAAACTTAATTTTTAGAAAAACAGAATTTGCATCTTAGGATTTAGGTAATTCTAAAAAAATGGTGACTGCCAGAATTACCTTCAAACTTCTCAAATCCATCGAGAAATATTGTATTTTTGACATACTGGAAAATGATCGACGTACCTCCACTTTAAACAAAATATCAGGACTCGAAACTTAATTTTTAGAAAAACAGAATTTGCATCTTAGGATTTAGGTAATTCTAAAAAAATGGTGACTGCCAGAATTACCTTCAAACTTCTCAAATCCATCGAGAAATATTGTATTTTTGACATACTGAAAAATGATCGACGTACCTCCACTTTAAACAAAATATCAGGACTCGAAACTTAATTTTTAGAAAAACAGAATTTGCATCTTATGATTTAAATAATTCTAAAAAAATGGTGACTGCCTGAATTAGCTTCAAACTTCTCAAATCCATCGAGAAATATTGTATTTTTGACATACTGAAAAATGATCGACGTACCTCCACTTTAAACAAAATATCAGGACTCGAAACTTAATTTTTAGAAAAACAGAATTTGCATCTTAGGATTTAGGTAATTCTAAAAAAATGGTGACTGCCAGAATTACCTTCAAACTTCTCAAATCCATCGAGAAATATTGTATTTTTGACATACTGGAAAATGATCGACGTACCTCCACTTTAAACAAAATATCAGGACTCGAAACTTAATTTTTAGAAAAACAGAATTTGCATCTTAGGATTTAGGTAATTCTAAAAAAATGGTGACTGCCAGAATTACCTTCAAACTTCTCAAATCCATCGAGAAATATTGTATTTTTGACATACTGAAAAATGATCGACGTACCTCCACTTTAAACAAAATATCAGGACTCGAAACTTAATTTTTAGAAAAACAGAATTTGCATTATGATTTAGATAATTCTAAAAAAATGGTGACTGTCAGAATTAGCTTCAAACTTCTCAAATCCATCGAGAAATATTGTATTTTTGACATACTGAAAAATGATCGACGTACCTCCACTTTAAACAAAATATCAGGACTCGAAACTTAATTTTTAGAAAAACAGAATTTGCATCTTAGGATTTAGGTAATTCTAAAAAAATGGTGACTGCCAGAATTACCTTCAAACTTCTCAAATCCATCGAGAAATATTGTATTTTTGACATACTGAAAAATGATCGACGTACCTCCACTTTAAACAAAATATCAGGACTCGAAACTTAATTTTTAGAAAAACAGAATTTGCATCTTAGGATTTAGGTAATTCTAAAAAAAGGTGACTGCCAGAATTACCTTCAAACTTCTCAAATCCATCGAGAAATATTGTATTTTTGACATACTGAAAAATGATCGACGTACCTCCACTTTAAACAAAATATCAGGACTCGAAACTTAATTTTTAGAAAAACAGAATTTGCATCTTAGGATTTAGATAATTCTAAAAAAATGGTGACTGTCAGAATTAGCTTCAAACTTCTCAAATCCATCGAGAAATATTGTATTTTTGACATACTGAAAAATGATCGACGTACCTCCACTTTAAACAAAATATCAGGACTCGAAACTTAATTTTTAGAAAAACAGAATTTGCATCTTAGGATTTAGGTAATTCTAAAAAAATGGTGACTGCCAGAATTACCTTCAAACTTCTCAAATCCATCGAGAAATATTGTATTTTTGACATACTGAAAAATGATCGACGTACCTCCACTTTAAACAAAATATCAGGACTCGAAACTTAATTTTTAGAAAAACAGAATTTGCATCTTATGATTTAAATAATTCTAAAAAAATGGTGACTGCCTGAATTAGCTTCAAACTTCTCAAATCCATCGAGAAATATTGTATTTTTGACATACTGAAAAATGATCGACGTACCTCCACTTTAAACAAAAGATCAGGACTCGAAACTTAATTTTTAGAAAAACAGAATTTGCATCTTAGGATTTAGGTAATTCTAAAAAAATGGTGACTGCCAGAATTACCTTCAAACTTCTCAAATCCATCGAGAAATATTGTATTTTTGACATACTGAAAAATGATCGACGTACCTCCACTTTAAACAAAATATCAGGACTCGAAATTTAATTTTTAGAAAAACAGAATTTGCATTTTATGATTTAGATAATTCTAAAAAAATGGTGACTGTCAGAATTAGCTTCAAACTTCTCAAATCCATCGAGAAATATTGTATTTTTGACATACTGGAAAATGATCGATGTACCTCCACTTTAAACAAAATATCAGGACTCGAAACTTAATTTTTAGAAAAACAGAATTTGCATCTTAGGATTTAGGTAATTCTAAAAAAATGGTGACTGCCAGAATTACCTTCAAACTTCTCAAATCCATCGAGAAATATTGTATTTTTGACATACTGAAAAATGATCGACGTACCTCCACTTTAAACAAAATATCAGGACTCGAAATTTAATTTTTAGAAAAACAGAATTTGCATTTTATGATTTAGATAATTCTAAAAAAATGGTGACTGTCAGAATTAGCTTCAAACTTCTCAAATCCATCGAGAAATATTGTATTTTTGACATACTGAAAAATGATCGATGTACCTCCACTTTAAACAAAATATCAGGACTCGAAACTTAATTTTTAAAAAAACAGAATTTGCATCTTAGGATTTAGATAATTCTAAAAAAATGGTGACTGCCAGAATTAGCTTTAAATTTCTCAAATCCATCGAGAAATATTGAATTTTTGATATACTGGAAAATGATCGACGTACTTCCACTTTAAACAAAATGTCAGGACTCGAAACTTAATTTTTAGAAAAACAGAATTTGCATCTTATGATTTAGATAATTCTAAAAAAATGGTGACTGCCTGAATTAGCTTCAAACTTCTCAAATCTATCAAGAAATATTGTATTTTTGACATACTGGAAAATGATCGACGTACCTCCACTTTAAACAAAATATCAGGACTCGAAACTTAATTTTTAGAAAAACAGAATTTGCATTTTATGATTTAGATAATTCTAAAAAAATGGTGACTGTCAGAATTAGCTTCAAACTTCTCAAATCCATCGAGAAATATTGTATTTTTGACATACTGGAAAATGATCGACGTACCTCCACTTTAAACAAAATATCAGGACTCGAAACTTAATTTTTAGAAAAACAGAATTTGCATTTTATGATTTAGATAATTCTAAAAAAATGGTGACTGTCAGAATTAGCTTCAAACTTCTCAAATCCATCGAGAAATATTGTATTTTTGACATACTGAAAAATGATCGACGTACCTCCACTTTAAACAAAATATCAGGACTCGAAACTTAATTTTTAGAAAAACATAATTTGCATCTTATGATTTAGATAATTCTAAAAAAATGGTGACTGCCAGAATTAGCTTCAAACTTCTCAAATCCATCGAGAAATATTGTATTTTTGACATACTGGAAATTGATCGACGTACCTCCACTTTAAACAAAATATCAGGACTCGAAACTTAATTTTTAGAAAAACAGAATTTGCATTTTATGATTTAGATAATTCTAAAAAAATGGTGACTGCCAGAATTACCTTCAAACTTCTCAAATCCATCGAGAAATATTGTATTTTTGACATACTGAAAAATGATCGGCGTACCTCCACTTTAAACAAAATATCAGGACTCGAAACTTAATTTTTAGAAAAACATAATTTGCATCTTATGATTTAGATAATTCTAAAAAAATGGTGACTGCCAGAATTAGCTTCAAATTTCTCAAATCCATCCAGAAATAGTGTATTTTTAATATACTGAAAGATGATCGACGTACCCGATATTAAAAAAAAAAAACAAATTTTTTTTTATAAAATGTATCCTTTTCAGTGGCTTCTATTTTTTCCATAATTTCATTTCGGCATTTCATATTTGTTTTTTCAATATATTTGACTCAACTCTTCCCCAGTACAATTTTTTTTTAAACATGCTTAATTCACTTGTGGTTAAAATATTTTCCCAATGACCCAATGAATTCTGATAGAATGTATCCTTCTCAGTGGTTTCTATTTTTTTTCATTATTTTCGTCGTGTGATTTAATTTTATTTGCTAAGAGGTTATAAAATTTAGGCCCGTGGAAGCGATTTACTTAATCTAAGGCATTTTTAGTGTGCAAAATGACTTATCTAAATCCACCAACCTTAAGTGGCCCTTTCCAAATCTGCATTTTACTTCGCGTATACTTGCACTTATTACATCTATTAATTCACTGCACCAAGAGTTAGTACTATGCCACATAAAACCAGTGACGGTTCGCGGGTTTTTTTCTGGTACAGCCGAGGAACAAGAGGTGGTAATACAGATAGGTAGGGTCAGTTGTAGAGACGGCTGGCTGCGTGAACGCACCTATCTGTATTACCACCTCTTGTTCCACGGCTGTACCAGAAAAAAACCCGCGAACCGTCATTGCATAAAACCAAAATTTGCTTGCACTTTGTGTCAGAGCCCTGCAGAAGCGGGATTTTGAAAGCCCGGCCCTGCCCGGCCCGACAGTGAACATTTAAAACACGGCCCGGCCCGATGAAACGAAAATGTGTTGCGGGCCCGGCCCGAAGCTAATATTCAAAGCCCGGCCCGGCCCGGCCCGTCCTCGAAAAATTTTGAATTAAATCAATAAAATTACTGGACCCATGTACTCCTTACAATTCCTAAAATACATTGAATTCATGTTAATAACATTTTTTTTTCAATTCACTCAGTTGCTTTCCAAATTATAATAAAATGAAATTTATCCAAGCCCGGCCCGCCCCGGCCCGGGATAAATTATCCATCGGAAAGCCTGGCCCGGCCCGGCCCAACGGGCTTTCCGATGGATAATTTAACCCCATGCAGGCCTCTGCTTTGTGTACCCACCGCGTATAAATTCTAGAAATTCGCTGCATGGCAACAACGCCAACTACTATTGCGCAGTATTAAGAAACAAATGCGCCGCGTCATCGGTGACGTCACTCACCGCAGTTTATACGAAGCACGGACGAGTCCATTCGTGTCGCTAAATTAAAAATGTGTTTTGCAAGTAAATTTCGGTATTGTTATTGTTTTATTTATAACAATTAGTGAAGTGCATTGCCGGGGTGGTGTTGACGGTAAAAATGAACGCGAGCTGTTAAGAAACAAGATGCAGGATCGTGGTAAACATGCAGAGAGCTATTAAAGGTTAGTGAATTTTGGAATATTGTGCAAACTCATTGCCCAAAGAATGCACGCGCGAATATACACGCGGATCATCTTTTAATGCGAATTGGCGTAATTTTAACGCGGAATGCATTCACTTTCATTTACGATAATAATTTGCGAATAATAATTACTACAAATTCGTCGACAATGCGTGTGCCTTCGTCCATAAAAATACTGAACGAGGGCGATTACATATGAATCA
Organism: Ocypus olens; assembly: GCA_910593695.2. NCBI lineage: Eukaryota > Metazoa > Arthropoda > Insecta > Coleoptera > Staphylinidae > Ocypus > Ocypus olens. Next base: position 6,710,990 of record OU343054.1, on the reverse strand, counting down.
ATTGTTTGTTTAAAAAATGGCCGATGTGGCCATCAAGTTACTTTCTCCGACTTGATGGTATCATAGCCATTTATATTTACGCTTTCATGGTTTATTTTCAATTTAAATCATATTTTAAATGTACATCGAACGTTGCGTAAACTCGGATGAAACTGAAGTTTAAAACGTCAAAATTATAAAAGATGGAAAAATTATACTTCAAATTCAAAAACTCGGTTTACTCAAAAACTAACGAGATTTCGAAAAAAACTTATTTTTTAGAAGTTGTTCATTTTGGCATTCTCTACAGTTATTATTCACATAATGTTGTAACTATTATCGTTTCATAATTATGAACCAAAAATTTAAAAAAAAAATTAATAACTTTTTTTCTCGAATAGCAATGATTTTATGAAAAATATTTTCAAGCAAAAGATGTTCATTTCTTTGTTGTCTTCGATATTTGTTTAAATGTTTTTGTGATATTTTTATATTTAAGAAAATATTGGCAAAAAACAAAAAACAGGTAAGGTAAACACCCACTTCCGGTGTACGAAATTTTACCAAAAGCTTTTCAGTTCTTCGGATTATCAAATAAGACGTATGTTCAAAGTTTCATATCAATTGCTCTATTAGTTTTTGAGATACAGCGCGCACAGACACAGACACAGGTACACACACACGCACAGACACAAAAAAAAATTTCCAGAAATTGTTGAAATGACAGATATTTCCGAAAAAAAAAATTTTTGAAAAAAAAAATCACGATCACAATACTTTCTCGTATTTCGTAACGGAGAAAGTAAAAAACAATCTTGGAATCAGATTCTGATGAAAACAATATATAAAAATGTTAAAACAAAGAGAATCATACAGCCAAGTTCGAGTTCGAATGAGAATGCTATTTCAATCAGATTCTACAAAACAGAACAATAATGTAAATACGCAGAAGAACAGAAAAATAAAGCGCAATAGCGGACAAAAATATTACACAAATACAGGTAAAATTGTTAGAGCCAAAAAATTGAAAATATTGCACAAAAAATTGCCGAACTCTTGTGAAGCTGATCGTAAAGCAAATTTTGACTTATTCTGGAACCTTGCAGATTTGATAAATAGAATATATTTCTCTCCAGAGCTGTTCAATGGTATAATATAAAAAGAAGACACCAAAGAAATTATAAGGGAATACAAAATAAAAATTGCATATAAATATTATTTAACTGTTCCTGCTAGGAAAATTTTGGTTTGCAAACACTTTTTTGTAAATACTATCTATAAGACGAACAGATTGAATTTTAAAATCAAAAGATTATGTATTGGATATGCTCGGGTACATACAAGGATCCTCTAGAAAAACTTCGGATCTCCAAATAACATTTATAAAAGAGTACATCCAAAGATTTCCGGGATGTAAGAGCCATAATGCCCGATCGCATAATCCTAAACGAAGATATTTAGACCATGAGTTGAACGTCAAGAGAATGTATTATATTTACAAAAGTGTGAAGAAAATAATAAACATCTTTATTGAATGAAGAATACATATTAATATAATTTACAACTCTCATTTTTCTTCTTCTTCATTGGCCATCAATCATTGGTCTTTCAGCCCAGAAAATAATATTTACCCAGTTAAAGAAGTTACATGTAGAAGATTCAATTGTCACCAACCGCGAAAAATGTGATTTTCTAATATTTGTTGACTTTGGTTCTCGAATATCACGTGGTGAAACATTTTAAATATTAAAGGTTGTTGAAATTAGGGATTTGGTTGGTTTCACAATTTTTTACAATTTATTCCGACTAGTTTCGATTTTTACATCGTTATCTAGGAATGGTACAGAAAATGTTTTTGCTTTGATTTTCTAAATTTGAAAACAAAATCTTGTAACAATGCTGAAATTGCAAGCATCACAGAAGAACATGATATTCACTTAAAAAATGCTGAATTAGCAAGAAGATGTACGCAAGAAAATAAGATATCAGCATTGCAAAATCCAGATAGATATTTCGCTTTTTCTTTTGACTTGCAGAAGGCATTACCCCATCCAAAGTTATTAGTATCCACTGCAGTGGCGGCTCGTGGAACACGTTAATAGTAGAGCCACTTTTACAATTGTTTGGATCGGATGATACTGACATTTGAAACGTCAAGATTATGAAAAATGGAAATGACAAATTATACAAATTAAATACCGGCAAAAAAATCAAAAATTTGCACATAAAAATCAATCATGTTAAAAATCTAAAGTATAGACCAATAAAAAATACGCTCTAAATTAAGGTAAAAAACCAAAAATATAAGCACAAAAAAATCGAAAATTTACACAAATATCGAAATTTGGAACGAAGAAATGAAAAAACCGGTCAAAGATCTAAAATATAGGCAAAAAAATCAAAAATGCTGGTCTAAAAATAAAAAATGCAAACCACAAAATTAAAAAATCAAGAAAAACAAAAATAATTTTTAGCTCAAAATTAGTTATCGACCAGAAACTCGAAAACGGTAGTCAAAAAGTAAAAAAATTCGCTCATAAAAAATAATAATTCAAGTTAAAAAATCTAAAATTAGGGGCAAGAAATCAGAAACTGTACTTGAAAATTTCGGCAAAAAATAAAAAATTTGCGTATAAAAACCAATCATTTAGGTTAAAAAAATCCAAAATATAGGATAAAAAATTCAAAACTTTGACCAAAAATTCGATCCTAAAAATCAAAATTGCTGACCAAATACTCGAAAATTTTACCAAAAAAATCGAAAATTTAGAAGAAAATTATTTTCTTTGGAAATTTGTAAAGACACATTATTCAAAATTAGTCTGTCAAAATTTCAACTATCTGTTGCAATTAATGTAATGGTTGCACTAAAAAGCAAATTTTGATGACCAATAAATGCGCCTTATTGGTCATCAAAATTTGCTTTTTAGTGCAACCATTTTTGTTGCGATTATTTTCTTTGGAAATTTGCAAAGACGCATTATTCAGAATTAATCACAGTCTAAACCATCTGTTAAAATAAATGTGCAATCCCTACGTGAATTTTTGAAAAATGCGCCTTATTGGTCATCAAAATTTTCTTTTTAGTGTAACCATTTTTGTTGTGGTAAACTTGCGATTGCTTTCTTTGGAAATTTGTAAAGACACATTATTCAGAAATAATCTGTCAAAATTTTAACTATCTGCTGAAATTAATGTGGAACTTCCACGCGGTGTTACAGGTGTTGTTTAACATTTAAAAAGTTTTTTTTAAGAAGCAGTTAAAAATTCTTTCTGAGCTTGAGTCTACAGATAGTGCCACGGCTCCGTGGCTCTATATAACGAGCCGCCCCTGATCCACTGCATATTATAAACGCATTACGTATGTTTTAAATGAGGGATTCCACAATTTTCATGATAATAACGTTAGTATGTAAGCATGGGACAAAACTATTGCATTTAGGGGTGCTCAAAAAATTGCTTCGATTTGGAAAATGTATCCTCGCAACAACATGTAATAGCCTATAACGATATGTGTACTGGGCAAGATAGGAATTTAAAATTGGCTTTAATGTGGCTTAAAGTTGTGCAGTCTTGCCAAAATACCATGGAAATTATCGATCATAAATTCTTATATTCTGGACATTCTCATCTTCCAAATGACGCCGATTTTGGAACTATCGAGTCGTCCATAAGAAAAAAAATAATGTAATTCCTACAGATTTCTACACCATCATACAACAATGTCGAAAACATAAAAAAAAATATTTTACATGAAATGAAATTAAACAATTTTGTTTCGATGAAATCATTAGAATATGCAATTCTAAGAAGACGAAAACATACTTATGGTGAAGAGGTTATTTGACTGAAGATATGTTGGATAACAGTTTAAAAAAACAAACCATTTATCGTATGTTTATTAAAAAAAAACCTCAAGTGTGCCATGATTTCTTATTTTTAAAAATTTAAGTTGGCACACATGTCAGGAGTTGACAAACAAAACGTCAGATCGTTATAAAAGTCACTATTTCGTGGTCAGAATGATTTACAGCAACCAGAAAAAAACGTCACTAGTTGAAAGTTATTTCCGAAATGGGACTAAAGTGGACGGAAATTGGGTGTATTCATTTGAAGCACCTTTGGCTGAGTTTCAGGAAGAATTTACTAACCTTCTCATTATTTATGATGAATTTAAAAATACCTCATCACGATCTGTTGTATTATTTCATGAAACGGGTAGTATTCTCCGTACACCAGAAAGTGCTAGACCAGTCTAACGTACTTAGGATGCTATTAACACAGCCCAAGGAATTTTGGACGGTGAACCTACGTCTTCTCTGCGTCGTTTACCACAGCAAATTACTTTATTGGTAGGAACATGCCGCAAGTAACATAACCTCAATATGTGCTACCAACTTAATTTTTTTAAATTACAAAAACCATGGCACACTTGAGGTTTTTTTTTAATGAGCATACTTTACAATGCTGTATAAAACTTCATTAAATGAAAATGCGGAGTTTACAACCCTAGATTTATCCTCTAGCCAAGGAAGACCACGAAAATTTGAAAATATAATACCTGAACGTTTATATCACAATGCCAGGCCCATCACATCCGAAAAATTGAAAGATATGATGGACCTATTACCTTATATTCCTCCAATACATCATTTTCAAAAACTTTGTCATAATGAAAAAAAAAAGTTAATATAAAGTTGTAATTAAAATAATTTAAATGACATTACCTGAAGAAATATTGTAACTAAACCTATTTATTTTGTTTTTGTTTTTGTTATACTTAAAATGTCATAATAGTACATTATTATACAAGTTTAATAAGAGGATATATTGTGGAACGAGTGGGATTGGACAATGTACCAAGTGCCCCACAATGCCTCTTATTAAAAAAGTATAATATACTATTTTTCTACTTTGGTTTTAGTTAAGGAATTATTTCTAAAATAAAATATATACTTAAACCTAGTGAGTTTTATCTTTTAACATTTGGCAGCACTAAAAACATTTGATCCTTTCGAACGAATTTAATATTTGACATAAGTATTTCTACGGCGATTTCAATAGTTGATTTTTAAACATATTAAATCAAGAATATTACTTTCACACCTCCAGAAATAAGGGAGGTTGCGAAGGGTGCGATAAACAAACTATTTCCACGTAAGTTGTAACCAATTTAAGCTTATAAAATAATGCAGCGCCTAAATGATAATCGAAATTTAAGGTTATGCTTACATTTGTTTCTCGTTCCTCGTGTCAGGCATCGATCGACGCTAATTAAAAATCCGCACCGAATTAACACACCGACTCAAGCGGCTCTTTTTTCGCCGCGAATGAAACATGCATTATACTCTAGCTGTTTCTTCGGTGATATTCGTTTTGCATACAAAGTGATAATACAGATAATAAATTACAAGCTTTCCTCTGTGTATGTTGTGTTGCCTAAACGTCGTCACCGAGAGCCAAGTGAATTCATGCGTCCGGCCATTGTCACCGAGTTCCTACATTTTCCACGCGGATAAAAAGTGAACAATAAGACGCCTCCGTTGTCTTTAACTTTAGTGGTACTGGTGGCGAACTCCCCAATAGGCATTCGAACATATTCAGTGTGTAACGCATTGGACGGTTCCAATTATCCTATGAATTAACGGCAATTTTACATTTTGATGTCGACATATGTCACGTTTAAGTACTGCCAATCGCAACAACTAAAATGTTACCACAAATAGTTTAATAATGAGCAAAACTGTAAAATAAAAAATCTCATTATTAAACTATTTTTGATATAACAAAAGGTCGATTGTTAAGCCAAAGTAGAAAAAAAATTTAACGACATTATTTGCCGATATATGACTTACATTAATACACATTTTATAATCGCATTTTATTCCATACAAATGTATGATTTTCACTTACCTGGTTTCCTTTCACCTTGATAAGCTCCTTACAACGATCAACAATATAAAAGTATCCATCCTCGTCGTAATAAGCCACATCTCCGGTATGCAGCCACCCATCTTCATCTATTGTCTCCGCTGTGGCTTTGTCGTTATTTAAATATCCAGACATGACCTTCGGACATCAATTAATATCACAATTTTGCGAAGAAACGTTGTTTATGGAAACTTACCTGTGGACCTCTGACCAAAAGTTCACCGGTCTGATGTGATCCCTGAGTCTCCCTTGTTGCTAAACTAAGTATTTTACCCTCTGTGCTGGGATATAAGACGCCAACTGTTCCAATCTTTGAACGCGGAGTCATCGTTGGCATAAACAATGTTACTGGAGAACTTTCGGTCATTCCATAACCTATAATTAATTAACGAGATTCGGACGTTTTTATAGTTTACTAATTCAATTTTGGCGTCAGTATCGAACCAACATAAAAGCATTAAAAATCTACAGGGTGTCCTAAATAGAGTAGGATTGCATGGGTATCTTTCTTATTCTTAAAGCTAGAGATCTTGTTAAATGGGCAATGTTGTGCAGTTTTCTATGCTGATTCAGATTATGTTGAGAAATTTTCAAAATTCCGAGCAAAAACTGAAAATCGCGATTTAAAAAAAAATCAAATATCTCAATAATCATTAAAGATGCGAAAAAATGTTTTAAATAAAAGTTACTTGGTTTAATTAGGCAAACATAGAAATCAAGTCAAAATAAAATTCAAGATGGCGGTTTCCGAGATATTAATACCAACTTTCTTATTTCAAATAGCCGCCATATTTGATTTTTACACGCATAAATAGACTTTTTTTTCTCTTTTCAACGATGTACAACAACCTATGTCAAAATAAAAAATAATGGAAATATTAATTGTTGTAAGTTTAAAACAAGTAGGCATAAATAAAAATAAAACAAAATTTGTTATAACGACTAACTGTCATCTTACATTAGTTTATCAGTTGTATTAATCATTCATACATGTGTATTGTCTTAAGTTGTTGTAATATCGATAAATATTAATTACTTGAAGTGGCGAATTATTCAATATCTGAACAATAATGATATGTTTTGTAATTACATCAAGTGTTACAAAAACCCCCATCTTGCAGCACAAACATACCAAGCAAACTTTCCTGAAAGAAGGCAGCCGGACATTAAGGTATTTAAAAGATTGGATGAAAGTATGCAATTGTATGGAAGTTTAAAAAAACCTAAGAGAAATAGAAATATGATCGTTGATGATGAAGAATTAACATTGGTTTGTGTGGCAGCTAATCCGAACATTTCATGTCGGCAGATAGAAAATGAAGTTAACGTATCTAAGTCTAGAGCATCAACAATTTTAAAAAAGCACAAGTTTCACCCTTATAAATTGCACCTATCTCAGACTTTACAACCAAATGATAACATCCTTAGATTAACATTTTGCAGGTGGTTAATCAACAAAATTACGGAAAATGGTGATTTTATAAACACAATTTTATGGACTGACGAATCTTACTTTTATAATTGTGGATTATTTAATCGTCATAACGAGCACTATTGGGCTCAAGAAAATCCACACATAGTTATTCCACGGCGAAACCAATTACGGTTCGGCTTTAGTGTTTTTTGTGGCATAATGGGAAATCGTTTACTTGGTCCTATAATTTTTGATGGAACTCTAACTGCACAACGTTATTTGGAAATTCTTCAAACAACCTTATAAGATTTATTGGATGATTTACCTTTGGCACAAAATATGCAAATATGGTAGCAGCAAGATGGCGCTCCAGCACACAATGCCAGAGATGTTATTACTTATCTAAATGGACGTTTTAATAATAAAGTAATAGCGACTAATACACCTGTACAGTGGCCAGCCAGATCTGCAGACTTGACGCCTCTTGACTTTTATTTGTGGGGCACTTTAAAAAACAAAGTTTATGGAAGTAACTTCAATTATAACAATGTGGATGAACTTCGCGAAGCAGTGACAGAGACAATAAACGGCATTAATCGCAACACATTGCGAAAAGTAACTGGCAGTGTTGTAAAACGCTGTCAATTGTGTTTGGCCAATAACGGTCAACATTTTGAGCATTTTTTATAATTTATTGTTATTTTACTACTTGGTTGTATTATCTCATTTTGTTTTGTTACATTTGCTTTAAAAATAATTTAAAAAATTAAAATTTAAATTTAAACAATTAATATTTCCATTATTTTTTATTTTGACATAGGTTGTTGTACATCGTTGAACATAGAAAAAAAAAGTCTATTTATGCGTGTAAAAATCAAATATGGCGGCCATTTGAAATAAGAAAGTTGGTATTAATATCTCGGAAACCGCCATCTTGAATTTTATTTTGACTTGATTTCTATGTTTGCCTAATTAAAGCAAGTAACTTTTATTTAAAACTTTTTTTCGCATCTTTAATAATTATTGAGATATTTGATTTTTTTGAAAATCGCGATTTTCAGTTTTTTTTAAATATTTTCTAAACTGCTCGGAATTTTAAAAATTTCTCAACATAATCTGAATCAGCATAGAAAACTGCACAACATTGCCCATTTAACCAGATCTCTAGCTTTAAGAATAAGAAAGATACCCATGCAATCCTACTCTATTTAGGACACCCTGTATAGTTTGAATACTTAGATTAACTTAGCCTATGGTTTCATGTTTAACAGTGAGCCAAAACTGTTAAATAATAAATTTCATTGTTTAATAGTTTTTGATATATTATTAAACCAAAGTAGATAAACCTAATTATTTGTTTAAATTTACCTTGTCTAATTACGACATTATCTCTTCCAAGTTTCTCCCTAAATTTCTGCAAAAGTCCTTCAGTGGCCGGTGCTGCTCCTGAAGTCACATTCTTAAGCGAAGCTAAATGCTCCTTCGTAACAGCCGGATGCGACGCCAAAAACAGAAGAAGTGATGGCACGACAAATAAGTACGTCGGTTTATGTACAATTAGAGCCTTTACGTATTCCTCCGGCGTAAACTTGGGTAATGTGACCAGATGCAATCCCTTCATCAAGCACACATTCATAATTCCGTTAAAACCGTAAATGTGGAAGAACGGCAGTACGGTTAAAACTCTTTCCTGATTTTCTAAAAGTGTTAATAAAAAGTGTTAAAAGTACTAATTACTAAAATTTTTATTAGGGTTTTAAATAGTATATAGTGTATCAAGTGCCGAAAATAGGCTTTAGCAATCCGCCGCTTTTACCAACACGAGCGAGGGTTGCTAAAAGTGAAGGGTTGCTAAAGCATTTCGGCATGAGTTACACTCGATATTTTTTCGCCTGCCTTAAGTAAAAACAGTGTTTCAGGAAAATCTTATATCCCCCATCATTGAACTGTCACTGTCAGATTTTTGCGTAGCCTACTCATATTCAGCGGAAGGTTGTCTAGATTATGCATATTTTCTTTTTCGGCCCAAGATACGCTAAATCGTAGTTTCAGCCCGATTTTTAGAGGTAGAGGCAGGCGAAAAAAGATTATTGGTGGGTTAACTTACCCTTATCAGTTTCTTCTATAATATTAGGATTATCGCCTTGAACTAGATTACCTACTAAATTGTAATGGGATAACATGACACCTTTCGGTAAACCAGTGGTGCCGCTGGAGTAAGGTAGAAGGCACGTTTCTCTAGGATTAATTCCCGGGATGTCGGCTTCATGACCTGCCGTTAGGAGACTTTGCAGACCGTGGATGTTGCTTTGAATGTCATCTTCTCCCCCTACACAAATTGTTGTTCTATACCCTGATAATTGCGGACCTACCGTTGTCGCTACCTCGATTAGCATCGGTATGGTTACTATCATTTTCACTCCTGCGTTTTCAAACTGGCGTTTGATTTCATCTGAAATAAATAGGTTTAGTTTAGGTGGCTTTAAATATATTGATTTAATTACCTGGAGTGTAAAGAGGGTTAACAAAAGTTACTACGAGACCGGCTTCGAGCGCGCCATGGCAGGTGATGATGTATTCTGGTATGTTGGGCAATAGGAGACCAATCACTTCGCCAGGTACCATTCCGCAATGACCCAGCATGGCTTGGGCACATCTGCTTATTAGCATTCTCATCATACCGTAGGTGTAACTTCTTCCCGATGCTGCACATGTCTGTAACATGCATTTATCGTTATTTTTTGACTGACCCGAATGTGACATATAATGACGTGATTTAATTAATGAAATTTTTACATAAAACGAATGAATTGTTGAATTCATTTTTTATTGAGCATTGAGCGTTAAAGTAGACATTCTACATTTAGATATGAAAATTGTATCCGATCTCGACTTCAGTAGCAAACTCGTTGGAAAAATTTTCGATAACAGATCCGACTCCTGGCTGTTTGTGATTTATTAGTATAAACCTTGTATTTCAGAAAACCCAAAAAAAACACAAAACAGTCACGTGACTTAAGATCGCAAAATCTTGCCGTTAGATTAAGCGATTTGCAAATGTTTGTTATAGTAAGTTGATCGTTGCTAAAGCATAAAGCAGTGTGGTTAGTGGCACCATCCTTCTAGAACCACTTTTGCTTAAGATCTGTCTTGTAAAAGTTGGTGCTATAAAAAATCTCGGATAACACAGCCCCACAAAAAAAAAATTCCGGATCTCTAGACCAGACATGTGTATCCTTATGTATTTTTGCCCGCCGAATCCGAATCCGAGGTCAGAAAAAGCCCTACACCCCAGGAATTGGCCCCAGAGGCCGAAAATGGCCGCTGAAAGGTGTGAAACGGGAATTCCGGCATGACGGATGCTCAGGGCAGGTTGAGATTGCATTCTCAAGGCAAAGTCGAATTAGTGGCTAACGGAGGTTAGATCCAACAGGCATCGCGGCCCCTGAGGCCGGAAAATGGGTCCTTGGGGGCCGAAAAATCGAGATTTTCACGTCGTCATCACGGCACTCAAATTTCTATGGACTCTAAAACTCAGGAAACACTGGCAATGTAGCAACGTTTTGAGGCCCTTTGTAATTCATGCCCCGGCCCAGAAAATGGACCCTTAGGACCAGAAAATCGAAATACCATGCCGGCATCCCGGGGCTCGGGTTTCTACGGAATTTTAAGCTTGAGAAACACCCAAGATGGTGGAACGGTTCAAAGCCCATCGGAAGTCATGCCCAGGGCCCGGAAAATTGGAGCTCGGTGGCCGGAAATCGAGATCCCTCCGTCTGAATCACGGTACTCGAATTTCCATGGAGTTTCAAACACCAGAAACGCAAACGATGGTGGGACAGTCCGAGGCCCATTGAAATTCATGCCCGGAGTTCAGAGAATGGCCGCTCTGGTGTCGAGGAGGAAAATTTATTTTCCCCCATATTTTGTTAATATTCTTCTGTTATTTGTCTTGTTGTTATTGTTATGATCGGACCTGTTATTCAACTACTGGAAGTGCTTGTGGGTGACTGGTTATACCTGCAACCAGTACTCTCACATGCTGCTGTGAGCTTGCTCTGCCGATGTAGTTTGAATTGCAGGCTTCCAGAAGCCAACCCTTTCGAGCCCTGATCAGGAAGTGCGCCATGAATGAGACTGTCGGAGGTCTCATCGCTCCGAGTGGGTGCCGGTTCGTCCGTGTATTCCGGAACTGGTTAAATGTAGGTTGGGCCTCAGGGAACTGGGGTAGGATAACCATCCGAGGGTATACCCGTTCCCAACTGTACAGCACGCTCATTGCCGCACGATGCGTTGGTAAAATAAAAATATGTCATCTTCAGGTACAAAAAATAGCAAAAGTGTTGGTCTTGCACAACCAGGTCCTAGTTCTTCTGGCACCACAATCCCAAAAAAATGTAAAAATAATCCCGAACATTTCTGTTTTATGTGTGGACAGTTGGTCTTCCAGTCAACTCAACGTAAACTCACCCCCAATATGAAAAATATCTATGAAACGCTCTTCAAACTGGAAATCCCTCACAATCCAGAATGGTGGATACCAAGCTTGCTGTGTAACTCTTGCTATCTCTCACTGAATCATTGGAAAAACAAAGAAGGATATGTTATGCAAATGAAAACACCAATGAGATGGAGAAAACCTCGAGCAAACCATGCCAACTGTTATTTCTGTCGTTGTAAGGTATTGGGTATAAATCAGAAAAACAGGGGTAATGCCATCTATGGCACTGTCGACAGTGTGACTTTTCCAACGTTTGCCAATAAGCCACGTGCCAAGTCACAGGTTGGTCAAGTGGAAAGTATGGACCTTGGTGAGGAAGTAGAGCCTGAACCGGTTGTCGAAGAAAGTGATGATGAAGCACAACCAACGACAATACAACCTAGGCTGTATACTCAGGACCGTCTAAGCGACTTGGTGCGAGATCTTGGATTGGATAAGGATAGAGCAGAGTTATTAGCATCGAGATTCAAAGAAGATAAACTCCTAGCACCCAAGACAAAAGTGACAATGTATCGGACCAGAGAAAAAGACTTCCTGAAGTTTTTTAGGGAAGAGAATTCCCTGGTATATTGTTCTAACATCGAGGGATTAATGTCTGAAATGAAAGTGAATTGTTATAAAGATGATGAATGGAGATTGTTCATCGATGCCAGTAAGAGGAGTTTGAAGGCGGTTTTGCTGAACAATAAGAACGTGTATGCCTCAATTCCGGTTGGACATTCCGTGAAACACCGTGAATCCTATGACACCTTCAAATATTTGCTTGACAAGTTAAATTACAATCAACATAATTGGGCTATTTGTGGAGATCTGAAAATGATCACAATACTTCTTGGTCAGCAATCAGGTTACACAAAATTACCGTGTTTCCTGTGTTTATGGGATAGCCGAGCGGATGATCGTCATTATATTGTCAAGGACTGGCCCCAACGGGAAGAATGGGTCCTCGGGAAAAATAACATCCTCTTCAAGGCTTTAGTGGATCGCCACAAGATTTTGCTGCCACCGCTTCATATCAAATTAGGCATGATGAAGCAATTTATCAAAGCCCTGAATAAGGAAGGCAAGTGTTTTCAGTACCTTTGTGAGAAATTCCCTCAAATTTCGACCGAAAAATTGAAGGCAGGAATCTTTGATGGTCCACAGATTCGCACAGCCATGAAAGATGCTGATTTTGTGAAAGTGATGAATCCTCGGGAAAAAAAGGCATGGTTAGACTTCAAGAGTCTTATCGAAAACTTTTTGGGTAATAAGAAGTCTGAGAATTACGAGCAACTTGTAGAAAATTTTTTGAAGAGTTTCAAAGATTTGGGATGCAGAATGAGTCTGAAGCTCCATTTTTTGCACTCACATCTAGACTATTTCCCGGAAAATTTAGGCGATTGTAGCGATGAGCAAGGGGAAAGATTCCACCAAGATATCTCCGAGATGGAAAAACGATACCAAGGCAGGTGGGATGTCCATATGATGGCTGATTATTACTGTTGCTCATTAAAAAGGGACACGCAAGACCACCATAATCGCCAGCCAGTGAGACGATCCTTTGAGGATAAAGCAATAAGGTACCACAAAAAAAGGGAATAGATCTGTTTTATGTTATTTATCAAATTTTTATCATTGAATTTATTTTTCATAAATTCAGTTTTTATTAAATTTATTTTTTTTTGTAAATTTATTTTTTACCAAACTTTTCTTTAGTGAATTTATTTTTATTGAATTCATTTTTGATCGCATTTATTTTTAGTGGATTTATTTTTTATAAAATTTGTTTTTTTACAAAAATTTTTTAATTAATTTATTTTTGACATTTTTCTCAGTAATTTTCGATTCTCGATTTCCGGCCCTTCAGGCCCATTTTCTGGGCCCCCGGCATAAATTCAAATGAGCCACGAATTGTTCCAACATCGTCAGTGTTTCCTGAGTTTGAAAGTCCATAGAAACTTGAGTGCCGTGATGACGACGTGGAAATCTTGATTTTCCGGCCTTGAGGGCGCGGTTTCCGGACCCTGGGCGTGAATTCCAATCGTCCTGGAAGAGGTTCCACCCTCTTTACGTTGCTGCAGTTTGAAGTTACAAGAAAATCCGAGTGCTGCGATCCCGACGTGAAAATCTCGATTTTTTGGCCCCAAGGGCCCATTTTCCGGCCTCAGGGGCCGCGATGCCTGTCGGATCTAAACTCCGTTAGTCACTAATTCGACTTTGCCTTGAGAATGCAATCTCAACCTGCCCTGAGCATCCGTCATGCCGGAATTCCCGTTTCACACCTTTCAGCGGCCATTTTCGGCCTCTGGGGCCAATTCCTGGGGTGTAGGGCTTTTTCTGACCTCGGATTCGGATTCGGCGGGCAAAAATACATAAGGATACACATGTCTGGTCTAGAGATCCGGAATTTTTTTTTTTTTTTGTGGGGCTGTGTAATATGTAACCGTAAAGATCACGGTTCATTGTGTTCGATTTTTACTAATCTGGATAGTCATAGATGACATACAGTGTGTCCACGGATTGAGTGCATATAAGGTGTAAAGGACAAATTTTTTTTAGAGTTGGATCTGCATGTTCTGAGAATCGCTCCCGCTTAGTCTAAAACAAAGATATTAAAAAAATGAGCCAACTCAATTAATATACAGGGGTTTTTTTGGCCGAATTCTAAAAATTAGTCAAGAGTAAACTGTCTTTATTTTAGCAGATATAACAAAAATGTATTAGAAAAAGTTGTTTAGAATTAAAAGTTATGGAAGACTTTCAATTTTTATACAAATCAGCCTACTTTGATTTTTTTCCTCAGCATCCAATACTTTTGAACTCATGTTTTTAATAAAAATCAAAGCATATAGTATTAACAAGGTGAAACCATTTAAAGCTAAGTTTATACACACTTTAGAAGCAAATGATGAGGCAAAACGATTAGATTTTTGTTTGTGGTACTTTGATAAGTATCTTGAAAATCAAAATTTTGGCAGAAATATAATTTTCTCTGACGAATCCACTTTCACCACTATTGGGGTGGTAAGTTCGCAAAATTTACGGTATTGGTCTACCGATAATCCGGAATTTCGAGTTCAGTGTAGAAGACAATACCATAAAAAAGTAAATGTGTGGTGTGGTGTGGTATCTCTTACAATGGGATAATTGGCCCATATTTTTTTTAACGAAATATGAACCAGTACAGCTATCTGAAAGTATTCTTCAAGATCATTTGGATAACATGCCACTAAATGATAGACAGACATCATACTTTCAACAAGACGGTCACCCATCACATGGGACACGAATCGTTCGAGAATGGTTAGATCGTCAATTTCCTGAGCGGTGGATTGGACGGTATGGTCCGATACCTTGGCCTCCCAGAAGCCCCGATTTAACCATAATGGACTTTTGCTTATGGGGCTATCTTAAGCAGAAAGTCTGCGCGACTCCATTAAACAACGGCCTCGATCTGTTGAAACTCAGGTTGAGAGAGACAATTGATGCTTTCCAATTCAGGAAAATGAAAATGCTTACAGAGCATTTATTAAGCGAGTCGAGCGATGTGCAGCGGTTGGTGGTAGCATATTTGAATAATCTCTTTAATTGTTGCTTTTGTTCGTTTCTTTTAGTTATAGCATATTCGGTGGAATGTGGCGGCCGAGGTCGTAAAACGGTCGGTCCGCCCTGAGGATCGACGCACCCTCAAAGAAAAGGTATTGGTGGTTCGTCTAATTGCATCCCATACATTTATTACTGTCCTTCGCTCCGATTGGTATACGCATTTTTACACCAGTACTTCTCAACAAAGATTGGTTTGAGATAAAAAATATTACGTCCACTACTTACCGAACTACGACCCTCTTTTACGACCACAGCCGTCAGATTCCGGAGAACGGACTATATGTTAGTTAATAATGTTTAGTATTTTTTTAATAAATAATCATTTGTTTTTCAAGTACTTTGTTTTATTTACTCTTCATGCATGGGTCATTAAAACCACAAATAAAAAATCTCATGTTGAAAAATATCAAAGTAGGCTGATTTGTATAAAAATTGAAAGCGTTCCATAACTCTTAATTCTAAACAACTTTTTCTAATACATTTTTGTTATATCTGCTAAAATAAAGATAGTTTACTCTTGACTAATTTTTAGAATTCGACCAAAAAAACACCCTGTATATTAATTGATTTGGCTCATTTTTTCAATATCTTAGTTTGGGACTAAGCAGGAGCGATCTTCAGAACATGAAGATCCAATTCTAAAAAAAAAATGTCATTTACACCTTATATGCACTCAATCCGTGGACACACTGTATATCTATGTATCAAGACTGCCAACAGCAAAACAACGAAAAACATCCAGCGCTCAATTTGAAAAACCCTGAATATCTTTTTACTTTCTCCGTTACGAAGTACGAGAAAGTATTGTGATCGTGATTTTTTTTTCAAAATTTTTTTTTGCGGAAATATCCGTTTTGGGGTCCCTGGATGCCATTTCAACAATTTCTGGAAAAAAATTTTTTGTGTCTGTGTGTGTGTGTGTGTGTCTGTCTGTGTGCGCTGTATCTCAAAAACTAATAAAGCAATTGATGTGAAACTTTCAACATACGTCTTATTTGATAATCTGAAGAACTGAAAAGCTTTTGGTAAAATTTCGTATACCGGAAGTGGGCGTTTACCTTAACTGTTTTTTGTTTTTTGCCAATATTTTCTTAAATATGAAAAATATCACAAAAATATTTAAACAAATATTGAAGACAACAAATAAATGAACATCTTTTGCTTGAAAATATTTTTGATAAAATTATTGCTATTCGAGAAAAAAATTTATTAATTTTTTTTCAATGTTTGGTTTATAATTATGAAACGATAACAGTTACAGCAAATTTGTGTGAATAATAATTGTAGAGAATACTAAAATGAACAACTTCTAAAGAATAAGTTTTTTTCGAAATCCCTTTAGTTTTTGAATTTGAAGTATAATTTTTCCATCTTTCATAATTTTGACGTTTTAAACGTCAGTTTCATCCGAGTTCACACAACGCTCGATGTACATTTAAAATATGATTTCAATTGAAAATAAACCATGAAAGAGTAAATATAAATGATTACCATCAAGTCGGAGAAAGTAACATGATGGCCACATCACCATTTTTCTCTACATAACAGTCTGTGCGCGCTGTATCTCAAAAACGAATAGAGCAATTGCTATGAAACTTTGAACATAAGTGTTATTTGAGAATTTGAAGAACTAAAAAGTTTTTAGTAAAATTTCGTATTTCCGAATATTTACCTTTACAGGTTTTTGTTCTTTTAACCTTTTTGGTACTTCAGGACAATGTTTTCAGAATTTTTTTAAGGGCATTTTTAAAGACCTTCCTTCGAGGATTCAAAACTTATTTTTAAAAATTTTTCGTTCAGGACCTTTATTTTCAAGATTTCTTTTCAAAACCGGGATTTTTTTTCGGGACTTTCCGTTGAGGACTTCTTTTCGGGATTTTATTTAGAAAAAAAATTCAGAATTTTCTTCTTGACATTTCTTCGAATTTCTCTTTTCATGAACTTTTTTGGACCTTTTTAAGAACTTTTTCAGATATTTTTAGCTTTATTTTAAAAAACTTTTTGTTTGAGGAATTTTGTTAAGGACTTATTTTAGGCCTTTTTGCAGGACATTTTTTCAAAACTCTTTGGAATCTCTTTTTAGGACAATTTCTTCAGATCTTTTCAAAAGGGCTTTTTACAATGCTTTTTTTTCAGAAATTATTTTGTTTATTTTTTAAGCATGTTATTTTCAGGGAATTTTTTTTATGATATTTCGGGATTTATTTCGAAATTCTCTTCATGTTATTTTTTAGAATTTTTACTTTTCATGACCTTTTTTGGACCTTTTTAAGGACTTTTTTTTTATTTCAGGAATTTTATTAAGGACTTATTTCAGGCCTTTTTGCGGGACTTTTTTTCAAGACTGGGATTTCTTTTTCAAGGCAATTTCTTTAGATCTTTTTAAGGACCACTTAAACGATTTTTTACAACGCTTTTTTTCAAAAAAATATTTGTTTATTTTTTAAACATGTTATTTTCAGGTCATGTTTTACAGGACAATTTTTTTATGATATTTCGCGATTTTTTCTGAATTTTCTTCATGACATTTTTTAGACTTCTCCTTTTCATGACCTTTTTTCGATCTTTTTATTTTCAAAACTTTCTATTTCAGGAATTTTCTTAAGAACTTATTTTAAGCTATTTTGCAGGATTTTTTTTCAAGACACTTTGGGATTTCTTTTTCAGGATAATTTCTTCAGATCTTTTTAAGGACCGTTTTACAATATTTTCTTCCAGAAATTTTTTTGTTTATTTTTTAAACATGTTATTTTCAGGGCACTTTTTCAAGGACAATTTTTTATGGTATTTTATCAGGACTCTTTTTCTGAACTTTCTTCAGGACTTATTTTAGCTTTCTTTCAGAAGTTTTGGGGCTTTTTTCGAGACATTTATTTCTGGTATTTTGTATTGAGACTATTTTTCAGGACTTTTCTTCGCGGCTTTTATCAGGATTCTGTTTTCAAGGCTTTATTTTAAGAACGGGGACTTTTTCGAGAATTTCTTAAGAACCTCTTGTAGAGGACTTCTTTTCAGGATTCTTTTCTGAATTTTCTTAATTACATTTTTCGGGAATTTTTTTTAAGCCTTCTTTACAGGACTTTTGTTGGTACTATATTTCAGGACATTTTTTATAGGATTAATTTTCAGGACTTCTTGTTCCGGACTTTTTTTCGAGATACTTTTTCGGACTTCTTCCAGGACATTTATTTCTGGTGTTTTATATTAAGACTAAATTTCTCAGAACTCTTCTTGCAGTACTTTTTTCTGGACTTTTTTTACTACTCTTTTTCACAACTTTTTAACAAGACTTTACTCTCAAAACTGTTTCTCCAGGACTTTTTTCAGGACCTTTTTTGACATAATTCTTTTTCAAGACTTTCAGGACTTTATTTCTGGTCATTTTGAAGGAATGTTTTAAAAGAATTTTTTTTTGTCAGGACTCTTTTTCAGGAGTTTTTATCAGGACTTTTTTATCTGGACTTTTTTCAAGACTTTCGTGTTCAGGACTTTTATTAGATTTTTTAGGGACTTTTTAATTAGGACTATTTTTAGAAGTCTTTTTCAGTACTTTCTTGTTCAGGGCTTTTATTCGTTTTTTCGGGACTTTTTAATCAGGACTATTTTTAGAAATTTTTTTCAGGACTCCTTTTTAGAATTTTTTTTTAGTGTTTCAATAAACTTACGGTAAAGATTATTAGAATTTGAAACATAATTTGTCATTTTTTCATTTCATAATTTTGTCGTTCTAAACGCCATTACCACTCGATCATGTGAAACGTTCGATTTAAAATATGATTTAAATTAAAAATAATGAATGAATCTATAAATATAAATAACTATTATACCATCAAATCGGAGAAAGTAACATGATGGCCACATCACCATTTTTTTTTAAGGATGAGTGGTTGACGGGAATTCAGGTTGAGAAAGTGCGGATAATTTAGGAATTGGCTTAAGCATCTAGGCTATTCGGCCACTGACGATATATAGTTTTTGAGATATCATTTTTAATGATGGATGGGACATACACTAAACATCCATGCACCCGCACGGCCACTTCTTCGAAAAAGCGAACGCACGGATGGGATTCGAACCCACGACCACGAGGCTTGAATATCTTAAAATTATCGTTGTGAATTATCTGTAGTGTAGGTGGAAGCAAAGAGTGACGGCAATGGTAGTCCATTTTTTTGACCTCGAATTTCAACCTTTTTTATGCCAAATAGTACTATTCAGGGTCCTGCATTTCACCTCCCGTCTTCTATAGCTCATTTACTAATTAAGTTGGAATTTTAATATTTTGCAGAATAAATTTGCATCCTAGAATGCATTTCAGGAAAATATTTTTGATTATACAGGGTGTCCCAAAAAGGCGTGACGTCATGATGATATATTTTTTAAATTACATGCTATGTATTTCATTGCTTATTTGGGTACCTTTTATGGTTGCCTACATACTTTTATAATTTTATTGGAATCGATTCAGGGATGTCAATAAATTGTTTTTCAAAGCCACCTTCGATTTTTATTTAGTAAAAAAATGGATATTGAAATGGTTGATAAAACGAGTTTTTTGCAAATAACTTTTAATGCGTTAGGAATTGGGACAGGGTTGTTATTGGGAAAAATGTTTGTTTTTTTAATTCTGCATGGAATGACATAAAAATATACAGGAGCTCCAATTTAAAATAAGAAAAATAAAGTGCATTAAAATTTGAAATGTTTGACACTAAATTTTGGACACCCTGTATAATTCATATCGATCAAACTTGGTTAACGGGACTATCAGACCTAATTTAATAAGTACCTTGAATGATTTTATTAACAAGGCACTATTTTTATTTTTTATTCATTTTTTAAACCAATGGTGCAAAACTGATTTTTTTTAGTTTTTATTTATTTTTGCTGATATCCCTGAATCAATTCTAATAAAATTAGTAAAAGGTACCCAAATAAGCAATGAAATACATATAATGTCATTTAAAAATATATACCATCATGACGTCACGCTTTTTTGGGACACCCTGTATAATCAAAAATATTTTCCTGAAATTCATTCTATGATGCAAATTTATTCTGCATAGTAAATGAGCTAAACAAATTAGAAACAACTTTACTTGTTGCAGAAAGCATTAGATAAATACAAGAAACCGAAATGTAGCCTGAATATATGAATATTCAACCTGTTCGTTAATCTGCAAGCAAAAAATTAAGTCTTACTAAGACTATAAACAAATAACTTATTGAAACAACTACTTCCCTGGCTAGTTGTTATTATGTTATTATCTAGTAGTACTAGTAATAACATGCAAATTTCGTTTTCTTGTATTTATCTAATGCTTTTTGCAAAAAGTAAAGTTGTTTCTAATTTGTTTAGATAGAGATTATTTACTTAAAAATAATCAATACGAGAGATAAAGATCTATGACTCATTATCACAAATAAGTGGAGTTTCCTCGAATACAATCTTCTAATATATAAAATTTTCGTGTCACAGTGTTTGTAACAAAACTCCTTCGAAACGGCTTGACCGATTCTTATGAATTTTTGTGTGTATATTGAGCAGGTCTGAGAATAGGACGTAAACTATTTTTAATACCCCTAAATGATAGGGGTGGTCCACCGCAAATTTTTTATTTTTATTTTTTGGACAAAATTTTTTATTTTTATTTTTTTATGATTCGGCATTAAAAAATACATATAACCCTAAATTGTCACCCTTCTACCACCAACCCCTATTTTTTAATAGCGATTTTAGTACTTTAATAATTTTCTACTCTCGGCGATCGACCGCTCGATCAGTTATTCCTTTTCCATTGTTTGCGCCGACGGTTATTAATGGGTTTTAATGGGCTTACCCTGTAGATTCGTATCGATAAATGTAAATAAATAAGTAGCTGAAATTATAAAAAAAAATATAAACAAAATATTAACAGCAAATGCTGCACTGAGCTCAATTGCAACACTTGCATTCGATGAACAATTAAGTCGGCTTTAAATACATAAATTGGTGATAACGATTGATTTATAATACGCGCGCCATCTCTTGGTGGTTGGAATGTCGCTCGCGGTGGTGTTACGAATTAAAATATTCTGCGGAAGATTCTGTGCGCGGTTAAGAATTTTTTTAATAATTTTGCCATTTAGATCAAATTCGTTGATTATTAAAAAAAATTATGAATTTTTGAAGCAATAATTGCATGTTAGAGCGATCATGAATTTCAAAAATTAAAAAAAAAATATTTCAACTGGCGATACATGTTTTTATTAGTAACAATACACTTCTTACATTCTATAACTTTAATAATTTTGTTATTTAGTTCAAATCCGTTGATTATTAAAAAAGTTATGAATTTTTGAAGCAATAATTGCACGTTAAAGCGATTATGAATTTCAAAAATTCTAAAAAAATATTTCAACTCGCGATACATGTTTTTATTAGTAACAATACACTTCTTACATTCTTTAACTTTAATGATTTTGTTATTTAGTTCAAATCCGTTGATTATTAAAAAAGTTATGCATTTTTGAAGCAATAATTGCACGTTAAAGCGATTATGAATTTCAAAAATTCTAAAAAAATATTTCAACTCGCGATACATGTTTTTATTAGTAACAGTACACTTCTTACATTCTTTAACTTTAATGATTTTGTTATTTAGTTCAAATCCGTTGATTATTAAAAAAGTTATGAATTTTTGAAGCAATAATTGCACGTTAAAGCGATTATGAATTTCAAAAATTCTAAAAAAATACTTCAACTCGCGATACATGTTTTTATTAGTAACAATACACTTCTTACATTCTTTAACTTTAATGATTTTGTTATTTAGTTCAAATCCGTTGATTATTAAAAAAGTTATGAATTTTTGAAGCAATAATTGCATGTTAGAGCGATCATGAATTTCAAAAATTAAAAAAAAAATATTTCAACTGGCGATACATGTTTTTATTAGTAACAATACACTTCTTACATTCTATAACTTTAATAATTTTGTTATTTAGTTCAAATCCGTTGATTATTAAAAAAGTTATGAATTTTTGAAGCAATAATTGCACGTTAAAGCGATTATGAATTTCAAAAATTCTAAAAAAATATTTCAACTCGCGATACATGTTTTTATTAGTAACAATACACTTCTTACATTCTTTAACTTTAATGATTTTGTTATTTAGTTCAAATCCGTTGATTATTAAAAAAGTTATGAATTTTTGAAGCAATAATTGCACGTTAAAGCAATTATGAATTTCAAAAATTCTAAAAAAATACTTCAACTCGCGATACATGTTTTTATTAGTAACAATACACTTCTTACATTCTTTAACTTTAATGATTTTGTTATTTAGTTCAAATCCGTTGATTATTAAAAAAGTTATGAATTTTTGAAGCAATAATTGCATGTTAGAGCGATCATGAATTTCAAAAATTAAAAAAAAAATATTTCAACTGGCGATACATGTTTTTATTAGTAACAATACACTTCTTACATTCTATAACTTTAATAATTTTGTTATTTAGTTCAAATCCGTTGATTATTAAAAAAGTTATGAATTTTTGAAGCAATAATTGCACGTTAAAGCGATTATGAATTTCAAAAATTCTAAAAAAATATTTCAACTCGCGATACATGTTTTTATTAGTAACAATACACTTCTTACATTCTTTAACTTTAATGATTTTGTTATTTAGTTCAAATCCGTTGATTATTAAAAAAGTTATGCATTTTTGAAGCAATAATTGCACGTTACAGCGATTATGAATTTCAAAAATTCTAAAAAAATATTTCAACTCGCGATACATGTTTTTATTAGTAACAGTACACTTCTTACATTCTTTAACTTTAATGATTTTGTTATTTAGTTCAAATCCGTTGATTATTAAAAAAGTTATGAATTTTTGAAGCAATAATTGCACGTTAAAGCGATTATGAATTTCAAAAATTCTAAAAAAATACTTCAACTCGCGATACATGTTTTTATTAGTAACAATACACTTCTTACATTCTTTAACTTTAATGATTTTGTTATTTAGTTCAAATCCGTTGATTATTAAAAAAGTTATGAATTTTTGAAGCAATAATTGCACGTTAAAGCGATTATGAATTTCAAAAATTCTAAAAAAATACTTCAACTCGCGATACATGTTTTTATTAGTAACAATACACTTCTTACATTCTTTAACTTTAATGATTTTGTTATTTAGTTCAAATCCGTTGATTATTAAAAAAGTTATGAATTTTTGAAGCAATAATTGCACGTTAAAGCGATCATAAATTTCAAAAATTCGAAAAAAAATATTTCAACTGGCGTTAGACGTTTTTATTATTAATAATACACTTCTTACATTCTTAAGCTTTAACAATTTTGTTATTTAGTTCAAATCCGTTGATTATTAAAAAAGTTATGAATTTTTGAAGCAATAATTGCACGTTAAAGCGATCATGAATTTTAAAAAGTCTAAAAAAAATATTTCAACTGGCGATACATGTTTTTATTAGTAACAATACACTTCTTACATTCTTTAGCTTTAATAATTTTGTTATTTAGTTCAAATCCGTTGATTATTAAAAAAGTTATGAATTTTTGAAGCAATAATTGCACGTTAAAGCGATCATGAATTTTAAAAATTCTAAAAAAAATATTTCAACTGCCGATACATGTTTTTATTAGTAACAATATAATTCTTACATTCTTTAACTTTAATAATTTTGTTATTTAGTTCAAATCCGTTGATTATTAAAAAAGTTATGAATTTTTGAAGCAATAATTGCACGTTAAAGCGATCGTGACTTTCAAAAATTCGAAAAAAAATATTTCAACTGGCGATAGATGTTTTTATTATTAACAATACACTTCTTACATTTTTTAACTTTAATAATTTTGTTATTTAGTTCAAATCCGTTGATTATTAAAAAAGTTATGAATTTTTGAAGCAATAATTGCACGTTAAAGCGATCATGAATTTCAAAAATTCGAAAAAAAATATTTCAACTGGCGATAGATGTTTTTATTATTAACTAAACACTTCTTACATTCTTAAGCTTTAATAATTTTGTTATTTAGTTCAAATCCGTTGATTATTAAAAAAGTTATGAATTTTTGAAGCAATAATTGCACGTTAAAGCGATCATGAATTTTAAAAAGTCTAAAAAAAAATTTGAACTGCCGATACATGTTTTTATTAGTAACAATACACTTCTTACATTCTTTAGCTTTAATAATTTTGTTATTTAGTTCAAATCCGTTGATTATTAAAAAAGTTATGAATTTTTGAAGCAATAATTGCACGTTAAAGCGATCATGAATTTTAAAAATTCTAAAAAAAAATATTTCAACTGGCGATACATGTTTTTATTAGTAACAATACACTTCTTACATTCTTTAGCTTTAATAATTTTGTTATTTAGTTCAAATCCGTTGATTATTAAAAAAGTTATGAATTTTTGAAGCAATAATTGCACGTTAAAGCGATCATGAATTTTAAAAATTCTAAAAAAAAATATTTCAACTGGCGATACATGTTTTTATTAGTAACAATACACTTCTTACATTCTTTAACTTTAATAATTTTGTTATTTAGTTCAAATCCGTTGATTATTAAAAAAGTTATGAATTTTTGAAGCAATAATTGCACGTTAAAGCGATCGTGAATTTCAAAAATTCGAAAAAAAATATTTCAACTGGCGATAGATGTTTTTATTATTAACAATATACTTCTTACATTCTTTAACTTTAATAATTTTGTTATTTAGTTCAAATCCGTTGATTATTAAAAAAGTTATGAATTTTTGAAGCAATAATTGCACGTTAAAGCGATCGTGAATTTCAAAAATTCGAAAAAAAATATTTCAACTGGCGATAGATGTTTTTATTATTAACAATATACTTCTTACATTCTTTAACTTTAATAATTTTGTTATTTAGTTCAAATCCGTTGATTATTAAAAAAGTTATGAATTTTTGAAGCAATAATTGCACGTTAAAGCGATTATGAATATCAAAAATTCGAAAAAAAATATTTCAACTGGCGATAGATGTTTTTATTATTAACTAAACACTTCTTACATTCTGAAGCTTTAATAATTTTGTTATTTAGTTCAAATCCGTTGATTATTAAAAAAGTTATGAATTTTTGAAGCAATAATTGCACGTTAAAGCGATCATGAATTTTAAAAAGTCTAAAAAAAAATATTTTAACTGGCGATACATGTTTTTATTAGTAACAATACACTTCTTACATTCTTTAGCTTTAATAATTTTGTTATTTAGTTCAAATCCGTTGATTATTAAAAAAGTTATGAATTTTTGAAGCAATAATTGCACGTTAAAGCGATCATGAATTTTAAAAATTCTAAAAAAAAAATATTTCAACTGGCGATACATGTTTTTATTAGTAACAATACACTTTTTACATTCTTTAGCTTTAATTATTTTGTTATTTAGTTCAAATCTGTTGATTATTAAAAAAGTTATGAATTTTTGAAGCAATAATTGCACGTTAAAGGGATCATGAATTTTAAAAATTCTAAAAAAAAAATTTGAACTGGCGATACATGTTTTTATTAGTAACAATATAATTTTTACATTCTTTAACTTTAATAATTTTGTTATTTAGTTCAAATCCGTTGATTATTAAAAAAGTTATGAATTTTTGAAGCAATAATTGCACGTTAAAGCGATCATGAATTTTAAAAATTCTAAAAAAAAAAATTTCAACTGGCGATACATGTTTTTATTAGTAACAATACACTTCTTACATTCTTTAGCTTTAATAATTTTGTTATTTAGTTCAAATCCGTTGATTATTAAAAAAGTTATGAATTTTTGAAGCAATAATTGCACGTTAAAGCGATCATGAATTTTAAAAATTCTAAAAAAAAATATTTCAACTGGCGATACATGTTTTTATTAGTAACAATACACTTCTTACATTCTTTAACTTTAATAATTTTGTTATTTAGTTCAAATCCGTTGATTATTAAAAAAGTTATGAATTTTTGAAGCAATAATTGCACGTTAAAGCGATCGTGAATTTCAAAAATTCGAAAAAAAATATTTCAACTGGCGCTAGATGTTTTTATTATTAACAATATACTTCTTACATTCTTTAACTTTAATAATTTTGTTATTTAGTTCAAATCCGTTGATTATTAAAAAAGTTATAAATTTTTGAAGCTATAATTGCACGTTAAAGCGATCATGAATTTTAAAAATTCTAAAAAAAAATATTTCAACTGGCGATACATGTTTTTATTAGTAACAATACACTTTTTACATTCTTTAGCTTTAATTATTTTGTTATTTAGTTCAAATCCGTTGATTATTAAAAAAGTTATGAATTTTTGAAACAATAATTGCACGTTAAAGCGATCATGAATTTTAAAAAGTCTAAAAAAAAATATTTCAACTGGCGATACATGTTTTTATTAGTAACAATATAATTTTTACATTCTTTAACTTTAATAATTTTGTTATTTAGTTCAAATCCGTTGATTATTAAAAAAGTTATGAATTTTTGAAGCAATAATTGCACGTTAAAGCGATCGTGAATTTCAAAAATTCGAAAAAAAATATTTCAACTGGCGATAGATGTTTTTATTATTAACAATACACTTCTTACATTCTTAAGCTTTAATAATTTTGTTATTTAGTTCAAATCCGTTGATTATTAAAAAAGTTATGAATTTTTGAAGCAATAATTGCACGTTAAAGCGATCATGAATTTTAAAAAGTCTAAAAAAAAATATTTTAACTGGCGATACATGTTTTTATTAATAACAATACACTTCTTACATTCTTTAGCTTTAATAATTTTATTATTTAGTTCAAATCCGTTGATTATTAAAAAAGTTATGAATTTTTGAAGCAATAATTGCACGTTAAAGCGATCATGAATTTTAAAAATTCTAAAAAAAAAAATTTGAACTGCCGATACATGTTTTTATTAGTAACAATATAATTTTTACATTCTTTAACTTTAATAATTTTGTTATTTAGTTCAAATCCGTTGATTATTTAAAAAGTTATGAATTTTTGAAGCAATAATTGCACGTTAAAGCGATTATGAATTTCAAAAATTCTAAAAAAATATTTCAACTCGCGATACATGTTTTTATTAGTAACAATACACTTCTTACATTCTTTAACTTTAATGATTTTGTTATTTAGTTCAAATCCGTTGATTATTAAAAAAGTTATGAATTTTTGAAGCATTAATTGCACGTTAAAGCGATCATGAATTTCAAAAATTCGAAAAAAAAACCAGTTTATTTGCTTAATTTTAATGGGCCACACACGGACGTCGTCAGTCACCAGTTATCTGCCTTAATATATATAAATATATATGAACCATGCACGGACGACAGCGCAACGCAGCGGAGCCGTCGTTCGTCACCAGTTACCATGCTTGATTTTAAAGGACTACGCACGGACGACGGCGCAGCGAATGTTGTGTATCATAGAGCATTACAATAATAAACACTATGTTTTTGAATATTTTCTTTTTATGAATTATACCAATTCGAATTCAATATTCATAGTTAAGACAGGACAACGTCTGTCGGGTCAGCTAGTAATCAATAATTTTTCAAAAGTTTTTTGTGTCACTACTTTCTTCTTGCCGGCGCGGGCGGCGTCTAGATTGGCACGACTACGAATGCTCGCGCGCTGTCATTATTGAAATGAGTGACGTTTAGTGAGCCAACAAATTGGCCAGTCGTTGTGCTTCCTTAATAACTTTAAATTCTTGGCTTTTCATTAACCTCATAATACACAAATAACAAAAAATGCAACTCTCAGTTCAATATTGCAATTTTTTTTATTTATTTTTGGAGTTATTTATAACGATTTGATCACTTAATTGAGCACTACAAGTTTATTCAATTTCTTAATGTTCTGCAATGTTCATTTGTTACAAATATGTGACAAACTAGTTTTTCCAAGCTAAAATTTATGTGTGTGTGAAATAGTGAAATAATGAATGAAGCAAGGTAACTGGTGACGGACGATGGCTCCGCTGCGCTGCGCCGTCGTCCGTGCGTAGCCCGTAACACCACTCCGTAGCTGCCTACCGATTGCTATGCCGTCATACTGGAGTTACATCTAATTTGAAAAGAGAAAGTAGATTAATATAAAATTTTCTTACCGCTGCAGGCTTATCAATCCATTCAGTGGAATTCTTCCAGACGTACTCCACCAAGTTGGTAGCGGGAATTTTCACATCGCCAAACGGTGATGTTACAATGTCGCTGGCGTGTCTGACACTCTGCCTTTGTATTCCTGCAGGATAGTTTCTGAAGGGCCTGTCGCCGGCTCCTTGATTCAAACAGAAACCCCTCGTGAGCGCAGAAGCGCAACCGGACTTATTTAGGAGATTTAGAGACGCCTTGGAATGTATCAATTTAGACATCATCATTCACAATATCACAGATCCTGAAAATATCCACAGCATAAGCAAAATGAGAAAGGCTAGCATTTAATATACTGAAAGTAAACATAATGGATTGTAGGACAGGGCCCTCCCTCCACATTTCAGATTAACTTTGACTTCAGCTACATACCCATAATTCAAACAGTTGAATAACATAAGTGTAAAGCAACAACACAAACATATAGTAGATTGTTTATCAAGGGAGAGAAATGCCTGATTTTTCCCGAGGTGCAAATTTTTATCCCGAGGGCGAAAGTATGAGGTATACCATCCCACCAAGATGGTACATTAAAAGTATATGGACTTGTAATTAATGTATTGTAATGAGATTTTCAGCGTTTACGTAATTGAGGGTGCCCTTTTTAATGAAAATATTTTCAAGATTATTCGATTACCGGTTATACCGGAAGTGAATACCAACTTCCTTATTTTAAATGGAATGCTATATTTTTTATTGCATATTTGGATTACACATAAAATTCTGTGAAAAAAAATATTAAGTAACATAACCTTAAAATTTAAGCGTCTTCGACTCTCTCTGCATTAATAGAAATTGTTTATCTTCTTCAATTATCATTGCAATCGAACAAATCATTTTTTTTTACAAATTATGTGCTGCAGTTTTTCAAGAAGAGTGCTTATTAAAATGCTGCCATTTTTTATGCCATAACAACACTTATTTTTTATTTTTAAGCCCTATATTTTGCATTTTTTAAACTGAATGATTGATTATTTGGTGCGCATTTTTTTATGTTTTTGCGGTATTTTAGCGTTTCTTGGTATAAATTTTTGATTTTTTGTCCTATTTTAGATTTTGTCACCTGAATATTGTTCTTTATGCATTCATATTTTTATTTGGCAATTATTTTCGCGTGTCGGCTCGGAAACTTATTTTAGGCTAAACATTTAATTATGGGGCTACAAATTTCTCTTCTATTTGAATTTTCAATTTTTTGGCCTGCATTTTTTATTCTTGATTTTTTTGCTCATATTTAAGATCTTTGGCCTGTTTTACCCATTTTTTACCAATTGATTTGGCCTAAATATTCTTTATTGCGACTTAAATTTTCGATTTGTTTGTTAAAATTTTCGTCCTACAATCCTAAAAGTTAAACATACGACCACAGTTTTAACAGTTGGATCTTTACAAATGAACACAAACCTACGGTTAAAACCCATATTTCGATTCTACTGTCTTGATTGTTGGATAAGGCCCACCCACACCCATCGATTTGAAACTTTCCAAAATTACTCAAAATTCAATCGAGATTATGTTTTCATGAAAAGGTAGATCCACACCAACGTCAAATTTTACATAAATTTTATTTTAATAGCGCGCGAAACTATAAAAAATTGTAATAATTTTAATGGTTTCAAATAAATACAAAAATAATTGCCATCGATTTAAAACTTTCTAAAATAACTCAAAATTCATTCGAAACTATGATTTCGTAAAAAGCTGGTTACACACCTTCACCAAATTTTGTGATAGTTCTATTTGAACACCGATCGAAATTATGGAAAATTGTAATTAATGTAATGCTCTCAAAAAAATATGAAAACAATTATTGTCGACTTAAAATTTTCTAAAATTACCTAGAAATCATTCAAGATTATTATTATTATGTGAAAAATGAAAAATTTTGGTGGCTTCAAATAAATATAAAAACAATTGCCATCAATTTGAAACTTTCCAAAATTACTCAAAAATCATTCGAAATTATGATTTTGGGAAAATCTGGATACATACATGAACCAAATTTTTGTGATACTTCTATTTGAACAGCGCGTGAAATTATGAAAATTGTAATAATTTTAATGCTCTAGAAAAAAAAACAAAAATAATTGTTGCGGACTCAAAAATCATTAGAGATTATTATTACGTTATATCATCACCAGATTTTGCGATAATTTCTTGTAATCAGTGCGAATAATCGGAACAAAATTGTTATAATTTTGGTGCCTTGAAATTAATATAAAAACAACTGTTAAAGATTTGAAACCTTCCAAAACAGCTCAAAATTAATTGGAAATTATGATTTTGGGAAAAACTGGATACATATCGAAATCAAATTTTATGATACTTTTATTTGAACAGTCCGCGAACTTATGAAAAATAATAATCAGCTCAAAAATATATAAAAACAATTGTCGCAAACTAAAATTTTTCCAAAATTACTCAAAAATCATTTGAGATTAATTTTATGCGGAAAACTACTTACACACCATCACCAGATTTTGTCATAATTTCATGTAATCACTGCGAAAACTCATTTAAAAAAATGTTATAATTTTGGTGGCTTGAAATAAATTTAAAAATCGATTTGAAACTTTCCTAAATAACTCAAAATTCATTCTGCATTAAGATTTTGGACAAAGCTGGACACATACGTTAATCAAATTGTGTGATGCAATTTTTTGAACAGAGCGCGAAATTATGAAAAATTGTAATATTTTAATACTCTCAAAAAATATATAAAAACAATTTTTTTTCTTTTACTTGAATTTTCAATTTTTTTTGTCAGCATTTTTTATTTCTAGACCAGGATTTTTGATTTTTTTTGCTCATATTTAAGATCTTTGGCCTTATTTTTTGATCTTGTGTGATCATTCGAGCCAAATATTCTTTATTTTGGAATACATTTTCGATTTTTTGGTCCATATTTTTTATTTTTAAGCTCGAATTTCTTATATTTGGGGCTTTATTTTGAATTTTTAACCTGAATGATTGATTATTGTGTCTGTATTTTTTATTTATATAACAGAGTTTTGATTTTAGGTCAACATTTTTGATTTCTTAGTTCCGATTGTGGATTTTTTTTAAGTATATATTTTAAATTTTTGACCTGTATTTTCGATTTTGTAGTCTAAATTCATAATCTTCTGTCCTACATTTCCTTGATTTTGGCAGAAATTTTCGATTTTTTTGCTCTGCATTTTTTTTTTATTTTTAGGCCTGAGTTGACGATTTTGGATCAAAATGTTTGATTTTTAATTTTTTGGCCTATATTCTAGATTTTTCACTTGCATTTTCGACTTTGCGGTCTAAAGTTTTCGTTATTTTGGCCGACATTTTGTTGAATTTTTTAATTGGGGTTTTTTATTTATAGTCTAGAATTTTCGATTTTTGGTCTAAATTTATGATTTTCCGTCATATTTTTTTAGATTTTTTAACTTGAATGATTGATTTTATTGCGTAAATTTTTTTTAATCTTTGGCTATTATTTCCAAGATTCTGGCCGGAAACTTACTTTGAGCTAAAGAGTTATTTTGGGAGTGAAAATGGTAAATTAATTTTCCTTTACGTGGAAAGACTAAAACCTCTGCATCAAACTAATATTACCAAATGTCAAAAGATAAATACGAGATGGAGTTACCAATTGACGTGTAGTGTCATGTTCACTTATAATCTAATTATAATTTTAATGAATGGAGGAGCGTTAAAATTGTATTGGATTTATAAAGTAGCGATCTTTTAAGGTAACCATTGTTTCTATTTAATTATTAAATTCAATTTAATAATAGTAACAATAATAGTAAATTTATTCGTGCACTTAACTACATGTCAAAAAAAAATGTGGCCATCTTTCTCCGATTTGATTTTATAAAAATGATTTTTCCGATAATTTTCGAAAACTAATGGATTTTCGAAAAAACAATATTATTCTCTATAAGCTGTTCATATTAGCATTCTCTACAGTTTTTGTTTCATTTTTTTTATGTAACTATTATCATTATATGCAGTGTTGCCAGGAGTAATTTTTAATTTTCCCCAAATATTTCATAAAAACCCCCCAGAATACCCCTCGCATAAAATACCCACCCCAAAAAATACCCCATCGATTGAAGTTCCCCAAAATACACACCAAAACCTTAATTTACCCCCATTTTTGGGAAAACACTGCGATTAGAGAAGGCGCGCTGATAAGATTTCGGAATTCTCCATTTTTTGGAAAATATGTAGGTAGTACAAAAAGATCATTTAAAAAATTAGAAAAATATTTAATCCTGCTGTGGTGTCCTCCAAATAATCAGTGGCGGCTCGTGGAATATGTTAATGGTAGAGCCACTTATACAATATACCCCTTCCCCTCCTTTTTTGAAGAAAGAAAGAACGATTTATCTTCCTAGACCAAAGTAACTGGTGAAAAAGTGTTTTAAGAATTAATTAAAATTTCTTGCTGAGGTTAAAACTATAAATAGTGCCATGGCTCCTTCGCTCTACATAACGAGCCGCCCCTGCAAACAATTAAAATAATTCTTTAATTTTTCGGAAAGCATCGCTAATTAACTACTTAAAATTGTTCAAATTTTCAGTTCCACAGTTATACTGGGTGATCAGTTTCATTCCGGGCCAAAGTATTATATTTAACAATTACTAAAAAACTTAATTGACTGCAGAAATTATTCTTTGATTTAAAAATTTTCGAAAAAAAAATCTAAAATCGAATCGTAATATTTAAAAATTAAGTAATTCCTTAAACACAAATCGCGAGGGCTATAATTTCTATTTAAATATCAAAGTACAATAGTTTTATCTTAAAACAACGACTAATTAAATTTAAAACACTCAAACAAAACATTTCAAATTAAATGAATAACCTAAAATTAATACCAAAACCAAGTACAGGCCAAAAATATCAAAAATTCAGTCTACAAAAAAACCAAAAAATCGGCCAAAAATTCGCTCATAAAAATCAACAATTAAACAACATTAAAATTAATAATCAGGGTAACAGAACTAAAAACATTGGTAAAAAATTAAAATCTCTTGGGAAAAAGAAACCACCAGTCAAAAAAAAAACAGAAAATATCAACTAAATTGAAAATTTTGGTTTAGGTGCCAAAAACATCTAAAATATAAAGAATCAAAAACCCTGGTCTACAAAATAAAAACGCAAATTTGAAAATTCAAGCAAAAGAAAAATAATTTGCCATTTTCAGCCCCAAAAACTTTTTACCTCAAAGTAAATTGCTGAAACTCGCCCATAAAACAATAATACTCGCCAATAAAAATAAAAAAAACTCGAAAATACCGGCCAAAAGTTCGCACACAAAAATCAACAATTCAGGTTAAAAATCTAAAGTATAGACCAATCAAAAATTCTCTCGTTAAAATTTATAATCGAGGAAAAAAACTAAGAATATAGGCAAAAAATCGAAAATTCTCGGCAAAAATAAAAAATGCAAACCAGAAAAAAAAAATTAACTAAATATTCGAAAATTTTGGTTTTTAGGCCAAAAACTCTAAAATTTGGAACAAAGAAATAAAAATACAGACCAAACATCTGAAATATAGGCAAACAACCAAATATCCTGATGTAAAAAATAAAAAATGCAGACCAAACAACTGAAACTGTCCCAAAATAAATTGCCGAAACTCGAAAGTAATTAAAAATAAACGGCCATAAAAACAAGAATTCAGGTTAAAAAAATCTAAATTGAAGGGCAAACATTCAAAAACTTGGTACAAAAAACTCGAAACAAAAAAAAAATCATCCATAAAAATCAACATGAGTGTGACCAATCAAAAATTCGCTCGTTAAAATTTACAATGAAGGTAAAAAAACTAAAAAAATCGAAAAATTAAAAGTGTAGGAAATTTCAACAAACTATTAAAAAAAATTTACCAAAATCAAAATATTTTGGCCAAAAACTCCAAAAGTTTGATCATCATCTGAAATATAAGCAAAAAAATAAAATTCCTGGTCTGAAAAATGCAGACCAAAAAATTGAAAAATCAAGCAAAAGAAAAATAATTTGCCATTTTCAGCCCCAAAAATAACTCTAGCTCAAAATAAATTGGCAACCAGAACCGTGAAAATGTTTAAAAAAAGAAGGACAAAAAATCCAAAACTCGAAAATACCGGCAAAAAAATCACGCATAAAAGTCAATATTTCAGGTTGAAATATAGGGCAGAAAATTAAAAATTTGGGCCTAAAAATAAAAAAATCCGACCAAAAAATCGAAAATTTTAACAAACAAATTGAAAATTTAAACCAAAATGAAGAAAAATCATTCAGTTATACAGAAACTGCAGGTAAAAAAATATAGGTAAAAAAATCAAAATCCAGGCGTAACGATAAAAAAGCAAACAAAAAGATTGAATAATTAATAAATAATAATTATTTATTTACGGACAACGATCCCCCAAAATTACGCTGCTGTCCCTCTCCAAAATAATAAATTTTGAAAATAAAACGTAAATACAGTGGATTTATTGGAAAATATTCAAAATTAAACCATTATAATTATGAAATTTATTAAAATTTATTACTCATCTTCATCCTTAATATTTTCATCTTCTTTTCGACACACATGCATGTTTTTTTTTTTTTAAATGAAAGTGCAGCATTTCCTAGGGGTAACAAAATTACGAAAACGGCAATAATAGAATCCATAGGACAACTTCCATAAAAAATATCACAGGTTTTTTCTCATCGCTGAGGAAAATTACTGACTTCTTTATGGTAATGATGATTTCTATCAAATGTAATAACATGTTCATTAATTTCCCGAAATATACCCCTCGTATAAAATACCCACCCCAAAAAATACTCGTTGATTGAAGTTCCCCAAAATACACCCCAAAACAACAATTTACCCCCATTTTGGGGAAAAAACTAGGGCTGGGAATCGAATACGAATAGTACGAATAATTCGAATACTCGAATATTCGAATACGAATAAATCCACAAAAGAATTATTCGAATATTCGAGTATTCGAATTATTCGAATATTCGAGTATTCGAATTATTCGAATATTCGAGTATTGGAATATTCGAATTATTCAAATATTCGAGTATTTGAATTATTCGAATATTATTCGAATTATTCGAGTATTCGAATTATTCGAGTATGCGAATTATTCGAATTATTCCAATATTATTCGAATATTATTCGAATATTATCGAATATTATTCGAATATTATTCGAATATCATTCAAATATTATTCGAATATTCGAATATTATTCAAATATTATTTGCCCAAGAAATGAGAAGAATTAAATTTATGGGAAATTTAATTCTAAAGATATTTGTATCCTTATCTTTTCTCATCAAAGTGATACTTTTTTGAAAAAAAAAACAGAAAACACTTAGAGTGTACACACATTACCGTGTGTCCCCGCAAAAATGATATAGAAATAATTTGTATGAAAATTAGTTGTATTCTTATATTTTTCTCATAAAAGTAATGAAATTTTAAACATTTCCCAAAAACAAAAAAAAACACCCAGAGCGTACCGACACTACTGCATCTCTTACAAAAAAATGGTCATTTATAAGAAATTGAATTCTAAACATATATTTTATTCTTATGTTTTGCTTATAAAACAAATAATTTTTGAGATATTTGTGAAAAGAAGGAAGTGTACATTTTTAGACATTACCGTGTGTCCTAGAAAAAATTCTATAAACATAATTTATTGAAAATTTAATTATGAACATTTGTAATCTTAAGATTTTTCGAATATTTCAAACGTTATAACGTACTACTATTTGAATATTTATTATAATTACCTGTAGATTTATTTGTATTCGATTCGCAGCCCTAGTATCATATGATTATCAAAAAATACGTATGCTGGAAATAAATACTCGAACCATTCGAATATTCGAATATATTTGAATAGTCGAATATTCTAACTATTCGAATACTCGAATATATGCGAATATTCGAATTATTCGAATAATTCGAGTATTCGAATACTCGAATACTCGAATATTCGAATATTCGAATATTCGAATACTCAAATACTCGAATACTCGAATTATTCGAATATTCGAATAATTCGAGTATTCGAATAATTTCTTGAACGAATATTCGAATACTCAAATCATAAAAATTCCCAGCACTAGAAAAAACCCCAATCTGGCAACACTGATTATATGATATAATAGACCAAAAAAAAATGTTTCTTCTATTTTTAATTTTTTTCAAAATCAGAGTTTAATTGTACATTTATTAGTAAAAGATGTGAAATTATTATTATCTTCATGGTTTATTTAAAATTTTTGGGAAAAACAAAAGCACCCACTCAAAATTTTACCAAGCTTTTTAATTCTTCAGATTGCCAAATAAAGCTTTAGTTTATATTTTCTTTAAAAATCCCTATTAGTTTTCGAAAAAAAAATGTTCGGAAGTTAAGCAATTTTTTTAAATAAAAAAACGCGATTTTTTTTTATATTCATCTTGAAAAATTGAAAAAGTTATCATTATCAAGAAATGCTTTTAACACCTCAGCAATTTTTAAGAATCGAAATCGCGCTTTTGAACTTGGAGGATTTTGACAGTTTTGGCCCCAAAAGATTTAAGATCTCTAAAATTGCAATTGTTTTTATGTGAAATTATAAATGTATTATTTTTTATGGATTTAATTTAATTTAATTTAATGGAAAAAAAAATTGTACCAAAATGAACCGTTATTATCTTTTCTAACTGAAATTAACCGTTATTAAAATTTACTTGAAATCGCCTTTAGGGAGGGATCTTAAAACAGATATTTCCGATAAACATTCTCGAACATAATATTTTCCTGTTATTCGTAACAGAGAATGTAAAAAATATAACTTTTTTTAATTTTGAGCTATGAACAGTTTTTAAATCATAATTAATTTTTCTGGTCGAGAAACTTTTTGTTTCGTAGAACTAGTATCATATTATTTCATATTATTATTCTTGTGTCTATTAATTTCTATTGTCTCCCCCCTCCTATTGGAGTAGGGGTGGCGATACTATAAATATCGGTACCTGAACTGTACCACAATGAGTGTTCCCAGTGCCATTGGTGATATTTTATTTATTCAGTACTCATCGTCCTGACTAAACCACAAAACAACAAACAACTCCTTGTCAACACGCACTCAATTACCTTTTTTGCACTAATTGTTTACTTATAATTCGTGTTCACTGAATTAAGCCACACTCACAAATGATGTATGAGCGTGAATTATAATATTGATAAGTTATATTAAACATTTTGCTGTAATTTCAAAATATTATTGAACTTTGATTTAGTCCAAGGGTCTACGTTTGAAAATAATTGTGTTTTTCTTTCATCGGGAAGATACCAGTCAATTAGCAGGACTAAATATAAATGCAACATTTTTATGGGCTCCCTGCAATCACACTAAATATACACGAGTAAATTACCTTGTACGCAAGTTACGATGGCACTCAATATTATTATATCCACGTTCGTGTTGCACTAGATTTTGACTTGGTTTAAAATAAATTTCAGAGTCCACGCCGTATTTTCGTTTAGTTACAAAGTTCAATCCGTGTCTTTCACTCTTTCACACTGTTCTAAAATACAACTTTACTTCGATATCTTGCATAATAGCGCATAATTTTTCACATTTCCCAGCAACATTACTATTTAAACACAATGTATAGTTTACAATTCGCAAGATCTAAAACTCGGATCTTATCGGCCGATCGGATTTGATAACGCGGCGATTTTTTACGTAGATAATCATTCGATAACGGCGGATCATTTGTGTTTTTTTTTCCCCATTCAATGTAATCGATTATGTATAATCGCATAGAACTGAGTGTTACACGGCATTGTCTGCGTTTTTATACCAATCAAATCTGGAAAATGATTCATGGTCGATAGACATAAGGGGGCAAAGGTCGGGGTTATCACTATCAACTAATACGAAAAAAAGAGTTTACATTTTTGACTATATACTTTAAATATTGCAGTTATATTATTTCGTGTGCACTTATAATTCATCTCAATAATGAGATTTAAAATAAAATGTAGCGGTGATGTAAAGATGGTGAGGTAGAGGAGGCGACAGCCTACGAGCCCTGAATGCAGACGGGCCTGATAGACCCTCCGGGGTATTATATCACAGCCGGACTAAATGTATCAGTTCATGTTAACACATTGGATGCCAACAAGTTTTTTTGTAAAATGTCAAAAATGTTTTCTTTGTTTTTAAGTTTTATTTTATAAAATTAGTAAGAATATGCTTATTTCATTCATTTTCATGACGGACAGAGCTAAATAGTAAGTTTAAAGTAGGCACTCAATGTCAGTCATCGGCGACTAACGTGGTACCACTGGGATACTTCAGTGTCAGTAACCGGTAACTGACAAAGTGGTCAACGTGTTAAATTTGCAAGCAAGTTGGCTGGGCCTCTATTGTCATACTCTGTACACATTTAACGGTGTTTGGAATATTTATATTACAATAGTAATTTCCATTTATTCATCAACAACTAACTACACTGATGAGACCTGAAAGGTCGAAACTGGTGGATAGGTGTTCTGATGAGGAAACAATATTTAATGTTTACATTTAATATATTTTAGTGGATTACTATTTAGCTTGTGCTGTATTGCTTCGAGATGTATTGTAGGCTGCACTCTCTGTGAATTAATAATAATTGTTTATTTTTGAAATTAATACAAATTACTACATGTTTCGTATATACAGATCAATGTAAACATAAGTATTGTCACAAATATACATGTAACTGTAGCGAATGGCAAGCCATAATGTTCACATAAATTGATCATTTTAAATTAAAATGAAAATCCAACTTTATTTCAAATAATAGTGAAATACATAGATTATGGCTGATCATAACACTAAAAATGAAAACGTCACATAGATACAGAATTATTTTCTTACGTTAAATACACACACATAAATACAGGGTCAACACTAGCCTGCTACTTTTGAATCACGTTGCTACCTGTGATTGCTACTTTCTAATATCGGTGATTTTAAACTGTGACTATGATCACATCGCAGAAAAAAATATAAAAAAACGCAGGAAAAAATCCATAAAAAATCATCCTCAATGGCCGAAGTATTGCTTATTCTAAATCAATCTGGTTTTTGTAAATTTAACAATTTTCAATAGAGATATGGATTTTTTTTAATTTTCGTTTAAATTTTTTGAGCACTTTAACAAAAACATCGCAGAAAAAAATATAAAACATGCAGGCAAAATTCTATAAAAAAATATCCTCAGTGGCCATGGTACCGCTTAATCGAAATTAGTTTGGATTTTGTTAATTCAACCATTTTCAATAGAGATATGGATTTTTTAAAATTTTTGTTTTAATTTTTTAAGCAGCTGAACAAAAACATCGCAGAAAAAAATATATAAAAAGAGCAGGAAGAATTAAATAAAAATCATCCTCAATGGCCGAAGTATCACTTATTAAAAATCAATTTGGTTTTTGCAAATTCAACAATTTTCAATAGACATGGATTTTTGAAAATGTTCGTTTTAATTTTTTGCGCATTTTAATGAAAACATCGTGGAAGAAAACATAAAACATGCAGGAAAAATTCCATAAGAAAATATCCTCAATGGCCGAAGTAACGCTTATTCAAAATCAATTTGGTTTTTGCGAATTTAACAATTTTCAATAGAGATATGGATTTTTGAAAATTTTCGTTTAAATTTTTTGAGCACTTTAACAAAAATATCGCAGAAGAAAATATAAAACATGCAGGCAAAATTCTATAAAAAATTATTCTCAATGGCCGAAGTACCGCTTATTCAAAATTAGAATGGTTTTTGTAAATTCAACCATTTTCAATAGATATATGTATTTTTGAAAATTGTTGTTTTAATTTTTTGAGCACCTGAACAAAAATATCGTATTAAAAATATAAAAGCGCAGAAAAAATTACATAAAAATCATCCTTAATGGCCGAAGTATCGCTTATTTAAAATCAATTTGGTTTTTGTAAATTCAACAATTTTCAATAGACATGAATTTTTGAAAATTTTCGTTTTAATATTTTGAGCACTTTAATAAATACATCGCAGAAAAAAATATAAAAAGAACAGGAAAAATTCAATAAAAAATCATCCTCAATGGCCGAAGTATCACTTATTCAAAATCAATTTGGTTTTTGTAAATTCAACAATTTTCAATAGAGATATGGATTTTTGAAAATTTTCGTTTTAATTTTTTGCGCATTTTAATGAAAACATCGCTGAAGAAAATATAAAAAGAACAGGAAAAATTCTATAAAAAATTATCCTCAATGGCCGAAGTACCGTTTATTGAAAATTAGTTTGGTTTTTGTAAATTCAACCATTTTCAATAGATATATGTATTTTTGAAAATGGTTGTTTTAATTTTTTGAGCACCCGAACAAAAACAATGCAGAAAAAATATAAAAGCGCAGGAAAAATTCCATAAGAAATCATCCGTAATGGCCGAAGTATCGCTTATTCAAAATCAATTTGGTTTTTGTAAATTCAACAATTTTCAATAGAGATATGGATTTTTGAAAATTTTCGCATTTTAATGAAAACATCGCGGAAGAAAATATAAAACATGCAGGAAAAATTCTATAAAAAATTATCCTCAATGGCCGAAGTACCGTTTATTGAAAATTAGTTTGGTTTTTGTAAATTCAACTATTTTCAATAGATATATGTATTTTTGAAAATTGTTGTTTTAATTTTTTGAGCACCTGAACAAGGAGGACCATTTGGAGATTTTCGCAGTTTGGTGAATTGCTTTAATTTTTTTTCAGTTTATCAAAGTTTATAATTTCAAAATTGGTTTCGTGGAATTATTTCAAAATGTATGTTTAGATATTCGCACTGAATCTTAAATTAAAATGAATTTTGAGTCATTTTGGGTTTACCATTTGTAGCAATTGTTTTTATATATTTGTTTTTCAGTTGATGAAAATCGTAATTTGAACATGAACGTAAGAGTAAATGGGAGTATACAGTATTGAATATAAAATAATATTTAGAAATGCTATTCTGTATTGTCTTCTAACAATCACGTTTTAAGTAACAGTCGCAGTTTAAGGAACAATCACAGTTTAAGTCACAGTTTAAATAGCAGTGATTTAAAGTAGCAGTGATTTTAAATAACGGTGATTTTAAGTAACGGTGATGTTAAGTAGCAGTGATTTTAAGTAGCAGTGAAATTCTATTAGTAACAGTAACGACGAAAAATCACAAGTACGTGAAATATCGTCCATCCTTAGTTAACACGTATATAACTTTTCAACCGTAAAAAAATTCAAATAAAAGTTTCTTAGGTATAAACAAGTTATCGTTTAAATACATTTTTAATATACAGGGTGTTAATTTTATTATGGAAATTTGGTAACTTTGCCTTTTTCAAATAGAACACCCTGTATATTTTTACATTTTTTATTTTTATATATACTAATTGAGTAAGAAAAGTTAAGTCACCCAGGAAAAACCGCTATAAAGGGCCGTCGGCCGACCGGCACAAAAAATTCGCCCAAAAATATGAGGAGGATTTTGAAAATCGCGTCCCCCGAAACTCACCCTTAAAACTTTGGGTTAAACCGCACCCCTTGTCGGGGCCTTATTCGGTAAAATTTTGTTAGTTTTTACGCGCAGATTAACCCCCAAATAACGGGGCAAGCTTTTAGAACGGGTCCCGTCGATTCGTTTCACCCCCACCCCCGGGGGGCACTTTTCAATTTTTTTTCGATTTTTGCCGGTTAAAAAAAAAAATATCTCCTCCGTAATCGACAGAGCTGGACGATCCCGGTATATCTTAAAATAATCTTAAAGAAAATATCTAAAATTGATCGGACCAGTTTTTTTAATTTTCGCCCCGTTTCCGAGATATGATTTTTTAAAAACCGGGTAAAAAAAATTTTTTTTCTTCTTTTAAGGACGTATTTTTTTTTATTTTCAAGTAGAAAAGCTTAAACATTCAGGGATGGCAGAAGGGATAACTGGCTTTCATTGGGAATTTTTTCAAAATTTTTGAAACCACCCCTACGCGCCAACCAACGCCACCAACCCAGGAGGTGGTTCGGTTTTCTTCTTTTAAGGACGTATTTTTTTTCTTTTCAAGTCGAAAAGCTGAAACTTTCAGGGATGACCGAAGCGATGACTGGCTTTCATTGGGAATTTTTTCAAAATTTTTGGACGCACCCCTACGCGCCTTTGCACCCTCTGGGTTCGTTTTTCTTCTTTCAAGGACGTATTTTTTTCATTTAAAGTCGATAAGCTGAAATTTTCAGGGATGGCAGAAGATATTTTTCCAAAAATTTTTGAACTACCCCTACGCTCCATTTGCACCCCCTGGGTTCGTTTTTCTTCTTTTAAGGACGATTTTCTTTCTTTTAAAGTCGAAAAGCTGAAACTTTCAGGGATGGTAGAAGATATTTTTTCAAAATTTTTGGAACCACCTGAACCACGAACCCTGGGTTTGTTTTCCTTCTTTTAAGGACATTTTTTTTTCTTTTCAAGTCGAAAAGCCGAAATTTTCAGGGATCGCAGAGGATATAACTGGTTAAAAAAAAATAAAAGAAATAAAGAAAACAAATTTAAAATAAACAATAAAAATAAAGAATAAAAAAATTAAAAAATAAAAATTAAAAATTAGAAATTAGAAATTAAAAATTAAAAATTAAAAATTAAAAGTGAAAAATGAAAAATTAAAAGTGAAAAATTAAAAATTAAAATTAATTTAGAAAAAAAATATGTTTTTCATTGATGGCGCAGCGGAGCGGAGTCGTCGATCTTCACCAATTGCATTACCTAATTTATTATAATAGGTGCTATTAGACGCAAATCAACTCAGTAGGCGGCCAAAATGTGATTTGAATGGGCCACGCTGTGCCGTCGTTCGTTACCAATTTAATTGCTCAATTTTAATGGGCCCCGCACGGACGACGGCGCAGCGCAGCGGATCCGTCATTCGTCACCCGTTACCGTGCTCAATGTTAATGAGCCACGCACGAACGACAGCGCGGCGCAGCGGAGCCGTCGTCCGTCACCAATTTAATCGCTTAATTTTGATAGGCCCCGCATGGACGAAGGCGCAGCGCAGCGGAGCCGTCGTTCGTCACCTGTTACTTTTCTTACATTTTTACATTTCACAATTTCACATAAAGACACAATTTCACATACATCAAACTTTAGCCTAGGAAAAACTAGTTATGAACTAAATTGTCTTATAAATAGACTCATGTCATTAGTAAATGAATTAGGTTCTAATGCCCATGTAAATTTGTTTGGCTCTAGCTTTAGTAATTTTAAAACAGAGTTGAGAAAGCTAGTATTACACCTTTGATTCATTGTGTTTTAGTAAAACTTGTTTACTTTATTCTTACATCTTTTAATTGTTTGTATTTATATACAAGGGTGTCCGAAAAGTATGGAATATCCCGTATAGCTCAGTAAATATCCACTTTAGAGAAAAAAGTTTTAAATAGAAGTTACTTGACACTTGGTTATCCACCAACTTGGATATATCAATTTTATTTTTTGCTATAAACAAAAGCGCAACGAATAACACTTACATTTTTTTAAATGACAAGGCACATATTTTTTATACTCATTTTTAAACAATTTGATATTACAAAAAATAAATATCCAAGATATTTTCTTTATTGTTTTTTTTTTTAGATAAAGGTAATCAAGTTTTATGCCGTTGAAAAGAGAGAAAAAAACTCTATCAAATGAGTATAAAAAATATGTGCACTAATAAATACCGCCCATTCAGAGTGCATTTAGTACAAGGATTAACAACCGAGGATCCTAGATGAAAGTTAGCATTATTGAAAGATTAATCAAACTCGTTGATAATCCGAGCTTCTTAAATAGAATTTTGTGGACTAATGAAAGTCGCTTTCAAAACAATGCCACTGTTAACCGGCATAACTGCCATTACTAATTTCTTGATAATCCGCATTCTCAGCAAATTTGGAAGTAAATGCATTGTGTGCTTATTCAATGGTCGTTACTTTTACAAAGGTACATTAACTGGCGCTGTATATTTAAATTTCCTCCAAAATGAACTTCCAGAATTGCTAGAACAGATTCCTGTAAATAAGAAAGCAATAATGTCGAGTGTGTCAAGTTGGCACCCCAATGAAGAGTTCTGATAGTTCTGAATAGAGTTCTTAATTCCTTTTGATGTATCTAGAAGT
Organism: Ocypus olens; assembly: GCA_910593695.2. Lineage (NCBI taxonomy): Eukaryota > Metazoa > Arthropoda > Insecta > Coleoptera > Staphylinidae > Ocypus > Ocypus olens. The sequence continues at coordinate 6,666,240 of OU343054.1, read as the reverse complement.
ACTATCAACTTTTAAAAATGAGTTCTGTAAAATTGGACTGTCAGGAATTTTTTTAAAAATGGGGTGCCAACTTGACACCGCACCCCAACATTGTTATCGAATAGTTCTGAACAAGTTTTAAGATGTGTTTTGGTTAGTACTATAGTTCCTGATACTTTTAAAAAAGAGTTCTGTTGAATTTCCAGAGATAAAAATTTTCAAAGTTGGAAATTCGAAATATTCAAATTCATATTACTCACTTAATATTGTTCGAATCTAAATATTTCATAACAACTTTGGATAGAACTCACAAAGAACTCCAGGGAACACCAATCAGAACTATCCGGAACTATCAAAAATATTTTTTGAAAAAAGTCGCGAAAAGAAAAAAAAATTGAGGGTTCCAGGAGTTCTGAGTCAATTTTCTATTTCTACTCATTGAGTACAATCATTCTTTGTTATAAACAAATTCGATACAATCACGATTTATGGCATTTTTATATAAATTTAAAATTCGGTAATAGAAAATTAAATTTTGAAAATACCCATTTCCTGTCATTTAATCGCAATTTGCCATAAGAGTTTTCATCAGAACTCCTTACAACCCGTAAGTAAAATCAGAACTCCGAGAACTATTAAAAAAAATCAACATTTTGAAAATAATTCAAGTCGGAAAGAAAAAAAAATTGAGAGTTCCAGGAGTTCTGAGTTAATTTTCTATTTCTACTCATTGAGTACAATAATTCTTTGTTATAAACAAATTCGATACAATCACGATTTATGGCATTTTTATATAAATTTAAAATTCGATAATAGAAAATTAAATTTTGGAGATACCCATTTCCTGTCATTTAATCGCAATTTGCCGTAAGAGTTTTCGTTAGAACTCCTTGAGTACAGTCCATAAGTTTAATCAGAACTCCCAGAACTATTAGAAAAAATCAATATTTTGAAAAAAGTCCGAAAAGAATTTATTTAAAAATGCAATAAGTTGTGATTGTATCGAATTTGTTTATAAGAAAGAATTATTGTACTCAATGAGTAGAAATAGAAAATTAACTCAGAACTCCTAGAACTCTCAATTTTTTTTTCTTTTCGGACTTAGAAATATTTTCAAAATGTTGATTTTTTTTAATAGTTCTGGGAGTTCTGATTTGACTTATGGACTGTACTCAAGGAGTTCTAACGAAAAGTTTTATGGCAAATTGCGATTAAATGACAGGAAATGGGTATTTTCAAAATTTAATTTTTCTATTATCGAATTTTAAATTTATTTAAAAATGCCATAAATAGTGATTGTATCGAATTTGTTTATAAGAAAGAATTATTGTACTCAATGAGTATAAATAGAAAATTGACTCAGAACTCCTAGAACTCTCAATTTTTTTTTGCTTTGAGACTTTTTTCAGAAAAAATATTTTTGATAGTTCCGGATAGTTCTGATAGGTGTTTCAGGGGGTTCTTTGTGAGTTCTATCCACAGTTGTTATGAAATATTTAGATTCGACCAATATTAAATATTTCGAATATTTCGAATTTCAAACTTTGAACATTTTTATCTCTGGAAATTCAACAGAACTCTTTTTTAAAAGTATCAGGAACTATAGTACTAACCAAAACACATCTTAAAACCAGTTCAGAACTATTCGATAACAATGTTGGGGTGCGGTGTCAAGTTGGCACCCCATTTTTCAAAAAATTCCTGACAGCTTAATTTTACAGAACTCTTTTATAAAAGTTGATAGTACTTCTAAATACATCAAAAGGAATTGAGAACTCTATTCAGAACTATCAGAACTCTTCATTGGGGTGCCAACTTGACACACTCAATAATATCGCGGCAACAAGATGGTGCAGCTCCTCACTGTTCTCGACGAGTTACTGAGTATATTTATTTCCAAGGATGCTGGACCAGAGGAAATGGTAATATACATGACCCAGCGCAACCTACAGATATTACACCTTTAGATTGTTTCCTTTGGGGATATTTAAACCATGTCGTATACAGGGTGTTGAATTGCGAAGCGGGCCATAGGGATTTACATGTAAAATTTGAAATGTGCTAATATTGGCTCACCTAATTATTTGACAGCATTGATCTTCACATTATTTTAAAGCTTTTTAAGCTGAATGATTTGGTGCCTTACTCAATAGTTTCTGCCGAGTATTTACCGAGATATTTGCAAAAAACTTTACTATTATTTTTAATTAAAAACAAAGGTTTGCCATGAAATCATAATGGCGGATATTTCATTTTGCTCCAAAAAGTGACAGTTGCTGTCACATTACGATTTACAACCGGTCGTGTATGTAAGAAAAAGTATTTATAAGTAAATGGTTTTGCTCGGGTACTATTTAAGAAGTGTACGTGATTTGTTTATCGTTGAAATTACGGAGAAGGCAATACCCAGTAAAAGTATTATTCAATGAGTACTAAAAATAATGTAAGTAGACCGGTATTATAAAATAATTAAGGGAGCCCATTGTAACACATTTCAAATTTAGAGAGTAAAGTAGTAATTATTCATTGAATAGTACTTTTGCTGGATATCCCCTTCTCCGGAAATTCACTTAGAATCCTTAAATAGTATCTAAATAAAACCTTTTAATTATAAATACTTTTTCTTATGTAGAATACACGGGCGATTGTAAATCGTAATGCGACAGCAACTGTCACTTTTTAGAACAAAATGAAATATCCGCCATTATGATATCATGGCAAACCTTTGTTTTTTTATTTAAAATAATGGTAAAGTTTTTTGCAAATATTTCGGTAAATACTCTGCAAACACTATTGAGTAAGGCACCAATTCATTCAGCCCACCAAGTTTTAAAAATAATGTAAGAAGACCGATACTCTCAAATAATTAGGGGAGCCGATATTAATACATTTCGAATTTTACATGTAAATCCCTATGGCCCGCTTTGCAATTCAACACCCTGTATACCGCACCACCAATAGATCTGGAAAACTTGCAGCATGCCGAACAATTGCAGATATGGTGAGAGCAACTTTTACAAGAAACCTAAAAAAAAATCTAACTCGTAATAATACATCACTTACCCAACTAGTGACGTAATAGTATATTTTTTACGACCACTGTACTATTTAAGCATTCTGAAATCAATTTTGATCATAAGGCGTACACATATTCACTCTTGTTATGGAACAAAGCCAAGACTTGAATTTTATTCTAACGAATCTGGAAACACAATTTATATTTATTTTTTTATTATTTATTCATTACAAATAAAAAACTACAACTATATAGGTAAAGTTAATATCTTACAGCCTGAATCCTTGCCACTTACAACTTTTATTAATTGTTTTGTTATTTTTGTTTGTTTTTTATATAAAAGAAATTAAAAATTTAAATACATTTAAAAAACGTGTGAAGGAACTTTTACTTAAAATTGAGCCGTATAGTATTAGTGAATTGATTAATAAAATATAAATTTAGTTTGTAAATCATTTAAATTTAAGCTTTTTTTATATGTGTATAGAATCCTTTATTATGCAAGTTATCATGCAATATGTTTTTCCTTTATGACCTTTTCAATAATTCTGGTGCATGTATCCTTTTTAAAGTAATGTATCACATCTATTGAATAAATATTTTGTTTGTTTGTTTGTTTGTTTATACATTGTTTTTTGTTCTTCTAAAAATAATATGAAAATAATACCGTATAACTGTATTTGTCGTTCAATCACCTTCACAAAAATCCTAAAATATATAGGATGTCTCATTTGAAATTATGAATTTTATGTTTTTGTAATTTTTGCGGAATTACGAATAGGTTAATTAATTAATTATATATTCAGGCTACTTTTTGCGTTTACTTAATTTACTGACAACTTTGACAATTTAACCAAATCTCTATCAATAATAATACTGTCCTACACTGTATAAATATTTACTAACAAACTTTATTATAATAATTAAGAAAAAATTACGATCATAATTTCGACGTCTCCAGCAGAAAGCTTATTATTAGAGGTGCAACTGTCATCGGATCAACATTATGCACATCATGGTCGCCTTTAACAAATGCAAACTTCACATTTTTCCTAGATTTATGTAATTCAATTGTTTTGTTAAAGAAAAATTTCTGAATTTCAGTCTCGCTACTTAATATTATCAACACGGGGCATTCAACTGGACACGCTTTGATGAAATTATACATGGATTCATGATTAAACAATGGATTAAGTGTAAATTTTAACCTCCGATCATAGGACAAACTGACTTTTCCATTTTCATGCTCTATGATCATCCTATCAAGTAGAGGTTTTGCTGCTTCTTTAGTTAACTTCCCGTACAGGCGATTAGCAATTAGTTTCTCTAAGGCTTCATCGTAAGTATATTCAGGTAGTTCACTATTCTCTAATTTTTCCATCGTCTCAAAATATGATTTGTGGATGTACAATAATTGCTTTTTAACTCTATCGGTTCGTACTGGAAATAAGAAAATCACGTCTAGCATAATTAATTTTTGAACTCTCTCCGGGTACAATTGGGTGTAAAAATAGGCGAGTTGTCCGCCGTAGCTATGACCTATTATGATGTACTTTTGTCTTTTGAAGTATCTTGCTATAACTTCATATACGAGAAGATGGTCGAGGGTGTTGATGATGGACTTGCTGGGCCAATGAGTCGATTTTCCGTGTCCGGGAAAGTCTACACAAATGTAGTAGTAATTCTGCGGAAGGAGAGGCATAATACGATCAAATGTGCCTACGTTATCCATAATCCCGTGAAACATTAAGACGGCTGGGTTTTGTTGCTTCCCCCATAATCTCACTAAAATAATAAATCTATTAAATACTAATACATATTATAAATTATTATGTTAAATGTAGATTTTGTAAAATAATTTGAAACAAAACAATATTTTCAAATGTAGGTAAGAGTACACAAATGTCTAGGTGGGAGACTTTTAAGTAAAGCATCTATTGCAACAACTACTTCTAGGTAATAGTTATTATTACTTCCTAGTCGTGGCCAATTATTTTAAGATGTACTGACGCATGAAATTTCATCGAGGGATGTAAACCAACGGAAATGCGTACAAAATGTTCGGAATTTTGATTTCATTAACGGTAGGCTATAGCTCGTCGGGTTTGAAGAATGTCCGCTATGAACGCTAGTATCGTCGATAAACTCTTTCATCTCCGTTTAATATGCAAGGAATAGTTCAGCGATTTCTTACTAGGCGCTGAAGTGTAGAAGCAGATCTCTGATCCTTTTCTAGTTTATTGGGAGCAATAAAACATGAAATTGACGGAGGAGTACCTGTTAACTGACTCGGTTTTGCCTATTTTAAAAATAAATCGCCGCATTTGAAAATTAAAAATATAAAAAATAATACGATTATTTATATGTTATTAAAATTTATAAAAATAGGCTTGCAGTGCTCTCCGCAGAGTACATACTAAATAAGAGTAGACTAACATTTTTTTTTGTGCGATGAGAAGCTTTTTGGAATTAATTGAATTTCCCCAAATAATTATACCATATTCTAGATAGTGTACATTTGCAAAAAGGTCTACTCAAAATTATAAAGAGTCGACTCTTTGCCCCACAAAATGTTGATGAGCAAAAAAATAAATAAGAGTCGCCGCCTCACAAATTTTATATTTTCGACTATAATGATAAAAAAGGTCCTCACTTACAAAACTTCATGACTAATAATGAGTCACTTGACTCCTAGACTCTTTTAGTCGACTCAATCAGCAGTTACCCAGTTATAGTTCTGACAAAACACGACCTAAAAAAAGTCGAGAAAAGAAATCCTTAAAATAAACCTGATAAAGTCCTAAAAGAAGTTCTATAAAAAAATGTCTTGATACCCAAAAAGAAAAAAAGAAAAGTCCTGAAAAGAGGCATTTAATAAGACCTGAAAAAAGGCCTTTAAAAAGACCTGAAAAAATGGTGATGTGGCCATCATGTTACTTTCTCCGACTTGATGGTATTATTTATATTTACGCTTTCATGGTTTATTTTCAATTTAAATCATATTTTAAATGTACATCGAGCGTTGCATAATCTCGGATGAAACTGACGTTTAAAACGTCAAAATTATGAAAGATGGAAAAATTATACTTCCAATTCAAAAACTCGGTTAACTTAAAAATTAACGAGATTTCGAAAAAAAACTTATTCTTTAGAAGATGTTCATTTTGACATTCTCTACAATTATTATTCAAATAAATTTGCTGTAACTATTATCGTTTCATAATTATAAACCAAAAATTAAAAAAAACAATTTAATACATTTTTTTCTCGAATTGCAATGATTTTATGAAAAATATTTTCAAGCAAAAGATGTCCATTTCTTTGTTGTCTTCAATGTCTTGCAGTGCTCTCCCCAGAGTACATTCTGAATAAGACTAGACTAACATTTTTTTTTGTGCGATGAGAAGCTTTTTGGAATTAATTGAATATCCCCAAATAATTATACCATATTCTAGATAGTGTATATTTACAAAATGTCTACTCATAATTATAAAGAGTCGACTCTTTGCCCCACAAAATGTTGATGAGCAAAAAAATAAATGAGTCGCCGCCTTACAAATTTTATATTTTCGACTATAATGATAAAACAGGTCCTTACTTATAAAACTTCATGACTAATAATGAGTCACTTGACTCCTTGACTCTTTTAGTCGACTCAATTATAAGTTACCCAGTTCTAATTCTAATAAAACATGTCCTAAAAAAAGTCGGGAAAAGAAATCCTTAAAACAAACCTGATAAAGTCCTAAAAAAAGTTCTATAAAAAATTGTCATGATACCCAAAAAGAAAAAAGAAAAGTCCTAAAAAGAGGCATTTTATAAGACCTGAAAAAAGGCCTTTAAAAGGATCTGAAAAAAGGCATTCAAAAATCCTGAAAAAGGCCTGAAAAATAGTATTGAAAAAAGTGCTAAAAAAGATTTCTGAAAAAATGGTGATGTGGCCATCATGTTACTTTCTCCGATTTGATGGTATCATAGCTATTTATATTTACGTTTTCATGGTTTATTTTCAATTGAAATCATATTTTAAATGTACACCGAGCGTTGTGTAAACTCGGATGAAACTGACGTTTAAAACGTCAAAATTATAAAAGATGGAAAAATTATACTTCAAATTAAAAAACTCGGTTTACTCAAAAACTAAAGCGATTTCGAAAAAAACTTATTCTTTGTAAGTTGTTCATTTTAGCATTCTATACAATTATTATTCACGTAAATTTGCTGTAACTATTATCGTTTCATAATTATAAACCAAAAATTAGAAAAAAAAATGTTTTTTTCTCGAATAGCAATGATTTTATGAAAAATATTTTCAAGCAAAAGATGTTTATTTCTTTGCTTTCTTCCATGTTTGTTTAAATGTTTTTGTGATATTTTTCATATTCAAGAAAATATTGGCAAAAACCAAAAAACAGTTAAGGTACACACCCACTTCTGGTGTACGAAATTTTACCAAAAACTTTTCAGTTCTTCGGATTATCAAATAAGATGTATGTTCAATGTTTCATATCAATTGCTCTATTAGTTTTTGAGATACAGCGCACCCAGGCAGACACACAGACACACACACACACACAGACACAATTTTTTTTTCAGAAATTGTTAAAATGGCATCTAGGGATCCCAAAACGGATATTTCCGTAAAAAAAAAATTTGAAAAAAAATCACGATCACAATACTTTCTCGCACTTCGTAACGGAGAAAGTAAAAAAGTTTTCAAAATAAAGACCTGACAAAAAATTCTGAAGAAAAGTCCTGAAAAAAGTATTTAAAACAGTCCCCAAAAAAGTCATAAAAACAGTCCTTAAAATAATCAAGAAGTCCTGAAAAAGAGTTCTGTATAAAAGTCCCGAAGAAAATGTCCTGAAAATACTCTCGGCTAAAATAGTCCTAAAAATTCCTTAAAAAAGTCTAGAAAGAGGTCCTGAAAAAACCGGAAAAATGACCCGAAAAAAGTTCTGACAAAAAGTTTGAGAAAAATTTTGAAAGAAGAGTCCTCAAAATAAAGTCTTCAAAAAATCTTTTGAAAAAGGTCCTTAAAAAATACCTGAAAACCCATTGGAAAATAATCTGAAAAAATTGTTCTAAAAACAGCCCTGAAAAAAAAATCCCGAAAAAGTTGAAATTTGTCCTGAAAGAGAACCTGAAAAAAGTTTTGAAACAGATCACGAAATATAGTTTTGAAAATAGTCTTAAAAAATCTTGAAAAAGAAGTCCTTAAAAAATGTGAATGTAATTAAAAAATCTATGAAAAACACCCCAAAAGGAGTTCTGAAGAAGATTGTTCACAAAGACTTGAAAAATAGTTTTGAAGAAAGGCCTTGGAAAAGGCTTTATGAACGTCCGAAAATAAGTCCTGAATATAATATAATAAGTATGTCAACATGTGGACTTTTAATAAAAATTCCATTTCCGGTTCAACCGGAAATTACCTTAAATTTTTATTTCAAATGGAACACCCTATATATTTTTACATTATTTAAATTGTCTGAGTTCATAAATGTATCGTAAGTGACCCATCAGATGTGAGGTTTTGGTTTAAATTCAATTTAAATTTGTTTTTTGTTTAAACTTAAATTAAACTTAAACAAAAATCTAATTACCAAAAGGTCATCTAAAAACTCTGAATTAATTCAATATCCACATCGGTATATAAAATTGATATGAAACTTTGAACATCCATCTTATTTAATAATCTGAAGAACTGAAAAGCTTTTGGTAAAATTTCGTACACCGGAAGTGGGTGTTTACCTTTAACTGTTTTTTTTTTGTTTTTTACCAATATTTTCTTAAATATGAAAAATATCACAAAAACATTTAAACAAACATTGAAAGCAACAAAGAAATGAACATCTTTTGCTTGAAAACATTTTTCATAAAATCATTTTTATTCGAGAAAAAAATATTATTTTATATTATATATATATTTAAGTATTATTTTTGTTTTTGTGTTTGAAAAAAATATCAAAAGTATAAATGAAAATTTCCGGACTTTTTTCACCACTTTGTTCAGGTCTTTTTTAAGAACCTTTCTCTAGAACTTATTTTGCAGGACTTTTCTTCAAGACTATATTTTCAGGAATCATCTTTAACGATGTTTTTTCAGGACTTTGCTTTTCAGAATTTTTTTCAAGGACTCTTTTCAAGACTATATTTTCAGGAATCATCTTTAACGATGCTTTTTCAGGACTTTTCTTTTCAGAATTTTTTTCAAGGACTCTTTTTTCACGACTATATTTTCAGGAATCATCTTTAACGATGTTTTTTCAGGACTTTGCTTTTCAGAATTTTTTTCAAGGACTCTTTTTTCAAGACTTTATTTTATTAAAAACTTTTTGTTTTTGAGACTCCTTTTCAGGATTTTTTATCAGGATTATTTTTCAGGAACTTTTTTCACGACTTTTTAATGCCTTTTTCAGTCTTTTTGGAAGACTCTTTTTGGGTTTTTTGCAGGACGAGTTTCTTTAGAAGACTTTTTTTTAGGACTCTTTTTAAACGACGTTGTTGCAGGACTTTTCTTTTGCAGAATTTTTTTCCGGGACTCTTTTTTCAAGACTTTATTTTAAAAAGTTTTTGTTTGATGCCTTTTTTTGGGACTCTTTTCAGGATTTTTAATCTGCATTATATTTCTGGAACTTTTTTAATGCCTTTTTTTCAGGTCTTTTCTTAGGCTTTTTGCAAGACTCTTTTTGGGATTTTTTTTTGCAGGACAATGTTCTCAAAACTTTTGTTACGACTTTTTTCAAAACTTTTTTCAAGACTTTATTTTCAGAACTCTTTTTTGAGGCCTTTCTTCGCGACGTTTTTTCAGGACTTTTTTCGAAACCTACCTTTTTCGAATTTTTTTCAGGGCCCTTTTTTAAAGATGATTTTAAAAACTGTTATGTTCAGGACCTTTTTTGGGGCCTTTTTATCAGGTTTATTTTTTCAAGACTTTTTACCTTCTCCGTTACGAAGTACGAGAAAGTATTGTGATCAAGATTTTTTTTACGGAAATATCCGTTTTGGAGTCCCTAGATGCCATTTCAACAATTTCTGGAAAAAAAAATTGTGTGTGTGTATGTGTGTCTCTTTTTTAGGGCTTTTTTCAGGACCACAGGCTTTATTCAGGCCTTTATAAGCTCTTTATTCTGACTTTTTTGTATGCTTTTTCAGTACTTTTCTTCTGGCCGTTTTATCAGAACTTTATTTTCAGGAAGTTTTTATCAGGATTATTTTTTCAAGACGTTTTTAGGATTTTTCATCAGGATTATTTTAAGACTTTTTAATGCTTTTTGTCAGTTCTTTTCTAATGCTTTTTTCATGACTTCTGTTAGGACTATGTTCTCGACTTTTTTCGGGTCTTTTTTAGGACCTTTGTAAGGAATCTTTGCAGGACTTTTTTTAGGACTTTTTTTCTGGACTATTTTACAGGTTTTTTCAAGACTTTTTGAGGCCTTTTCTTTTGCAGAATTTTTTTCCGGGACTCCTTTTTCAAGACTTTATTTTAAAAAGTTTTTGTTTGGTGCCTTTTTTTGGGACTCTTTTTCCTTTGTTAGGTATCTTTGCAGGACTTTTTTTCTGGACTATTTTACAGGTTTTTTCAGGACTTTTTGATGCATTTTTCGAACTTTTTTTAAGTCTATTTTCAGTACTTTTCTACAGTCTTTTTATCAGGTCTTTTTCTAGGACCTTTTTTCCAAAATTTTTACTGTGACGACTGTGTTTTCGGGACTTTTTTCAGGTCTTTTTCAAGAACCTGTTTTTGAAGACATTTCTTTGACAGAGCACTCTTTTTCTGGACTTTTTATCAGGACTTTTTTATCAGATTTTTTCAGGACTGTTTTATTCAAGACTTTTTCGGGTATTCTCTTTGAAACTTTTAACCAGAACTCGTTCAGGGCGTTTTCAGAAATATTTTTCAGGCCTTTTTTCAGGATTTATCAAGATTTGTTTTTAGGACTTTTTTCAAGAATCTATTAGGATTTTATTTGGTTTTCTAATAAACTAATTTAAGATTATTTGAATTGGAAGTATAATTTGTTATTTTTATCTTTCATAACTTTGACGTTTTAAACGTCAGTATCATCTGATCTAAAGTGAAAATAAACCATGGTAGTATAAATATAAATAATTGGTATGCAATCAAGATCGGAGAAAGTAACATGATGGCCACATCACCATTCATCACCATTTTTTAACAAGTAATCTGTCAATTTATATAGTCAATGGGTCTACGACGTCGTCCTAACACATTCTAATAATAATAATAATAATAATAATTATGATTTATTTATTCATTTAGCCATATACAATAGATTGAACAAGTCTATCAACACTTTTAAAGTAAACTAACTGAGATAGGAAGAAAAAGTTGCAGAATATCTGGAACTGTTATAAACTGCACTCCTCCCGATAGTTGCTCATTTGGCAAATATGGCCAATATTACATTACAATGGCTTATCAATCATCCACGATATTAACTCCAATGATATATTTCTTTGAGCTAAACTTTTACTTTCATCAATTTTGTGAATTAGATACATTGCAAACCCAAGAACAAGTTCGAACTCGCACTTTTCTTTCACAATAATTTTGTTAAAATTATGGAGAACTAACAATTCCAATATAGCTGGAAGCCATCACTTTGTGAAACATCTTGAATCAGCAATTTGTTGAAAATGCAATTTGGGAATATAACAAATCATTAAAATAACAGGCAATTAATTCTTGTATTCGCTTACCCGCTATATGCCCCCATGGTGCTGACACGGTAATTTCTTCACAATCCATGGCTTATATCAAACTTAAATTCCTTGATACCAGTAGCAGATTTGGGAGTTATCAGGAACCTGTAATAACTTAGTATTATATTTTGTCAAACCTGTAAAAAATCGTATCATTCAGATAATCTTGCTGTGATAATACAAATGATAAAAGGATTAAAAATGCACGTTGCAACATCAAAGTTGTATGCATTATAATAAATAAGATAGTTCAATTGATTATTTACTAGAGCAATAAACAAACTGTTTGTTTGATAATGAAGTCGAAACCATAATCAAAAAAACAAAAAATCGCGTGCGCTATTAACAAAGCGAACTTTACTGAAAGTTTCCGATACCATATTCTATCGAGTTGAAGTTTATTTTATTTTAACATAAATCTGAATCTATGAATAATCAATTATTATAAAGTAAGGATAAGGTAATTTATTTAAATTGAAAATCATTTTCAAGGTCAATAATTATAGTTAGAACATAAATTTATAACCCATAAATAATAGTTCAGAAATAGGGTTACCAACTGTCACCAATTAAAATAAACAACTCACACCAATTTAATTTGTATCTGGTGTGAACGTTTAACAATTTGTTTTAATATACTAAGATATACTTACTGGACACAATATTTATTATCATACAGTTATCAATATCGTATAAAACTGTGTACTGCTTGCGTGCTGGGGTAATATTTCCAGCAAAACTGCATGTTTGCGTCTGTAGACAAATAATGATTGCGCGTTTTTTTTTAAATTGTAATTGTTATTGAATAATTTATTGATGTGTAGTGTGAGATAATTAGGTCTCTTAATTGGCAAAATAAAATTCCGTTATAAATGTGTATACAGAGTGGGCCAAAAAAAACGGTACTAATTGTAAATATTCATATTTTCAATAATAATTAACGCATTAAATATTGCTTTGAAAAAAAAAATATCTACACTTTGTGGATTGCAAAAATGATTAATTGCATTTTTGAAAAGTTTTTTTATTGAGGATACTCCACATTAATGAAGGCTCTGCAAAAATGGGAGTTTATAATGCACCTTTCAGGAATTCGTATTGTACGTGGTCTTCCACTTATTTGTTTGCGATTATTGTTACCGTAAGTTCTTAGTTTAATTATTAATCACTGAATACTTGTAAACGACAAACCCTTTTGTGGGTATTTGTTCACAATATTTCCTGCAGATAACTTTTCAACCAAATTTGATGTGTCTTTCGGGAAAAAAATCCAGTTTGGCTCTATTTCATGGGGGTAAACTCAGATTTTAATGATTCCTTTTCGAACCCTTCAATCCCCGAACAAAAAAAAAACACATTTTTAGGCAAAAAACATCCAACTTTGGCAAGGTGTAATGAGTTGGAAAAAATGTGTTGACTCGATCCACCAAAAGGGCATTGAAATGTTCAATTACCTGTGCAGGACTTTGTAATGGACTTTTTCCAAAGACCCATAACTTTTTTTGTGCCAAATCGTCGTAGAAACTTCGTTTTTTGAGTCCTGCACAGGTAATTAAACACAATTCAATGCCCTTTTGGTGGATCGACTCGACACATTTTTTCCAACTCATTACACCTTGCCAAAGTTGGATGTTTTTTGCACAAAAACGTGTTTTTTTTTTGTTCGGGGGTTGAAGAGTTCGAAAAGGGATCATTCCAATCTGAGTTTACCCCCTTAAAGTAGAGCAGCCACAATGGAATTTTTTCCCGAAAGAATAATCAAATTTGGTTGAAAAGTCGTAGATTTATGTGCGAAAAAACCTGAAAATCCACTTTTTTCTAACACCCATAACTTGATGCCCAATCATCGTAGGAATTTTGTTCTTTGAGTCCTGCATAGGGAATTGATCAAATTTTAATGCCTTTATAGTGGATCGAGCCGACAAAATTTTTCCAACTCCTTAGACATCGTCAAAGTTGGACATTGATCAAATTTTAATGCCGTTATAGTGGATCGAGTCGACAAAATTTTTCCAACTCCTTAGACATCGTCAAAGTTGGAATTTTTTTTTCCACAGGGGTGCTAGAGGGGGGCGGAAGGGGTTACGCTTAAGTTCGCATGCATGAATTTAAAGAAGACATTTTACAACAAAATGTAGATGCATCTTCATCGGAGCTAGGACTTTCCACGTTACATGCGTGGATTCACTTTTTTTGAGTGCTTGTTACATGTGGTAGAGAAATGGCAAGCTAGTAAGGACGAGGATAAAAAAAATGTTGCAGAGCGAAAACAAACAATTCAAAAAGGATTTAGGGAACGATTGGGCCTTCTTATTGATTTTCCAAAACATAGTTACGACAGCACAAACGATGCAACACAGTTAGACGTTTTTTTGAGGGTTCTTCGGTGTCCGCTGAAATATTGGGTATAGATGAAGACATTATTCATCGATTTAACATCATTTTGCTGGTTGTGTCGAGTTGTTTTCCTGTTAAAATTGAGGAGTTTCGAAACAGCTAAATTACTCGTTGATTAATATTCATGGTATTGTACCCCGACAACAGTACTGCTCCACGGGCTTGAAATTATTGAAACTGCCTTACTACCAATAGAGGTGTTATCAGAAGATGCTCAGGAATCACGGCATAAAGATGTTCGAAAGTATCGCCAAGGTTTCTCCCGAAAATGCAGTAAGGAAAAGACGATGGAAGATATTCTTCATCGACTTCTGATGTCTTCAGATCCCCTGATCACAAGCTTGCGAAAGACTCCTCCAAAACCTGGCAAATCTTTATCATCTGAAGCAGTACAACAGCGGCGGCTCGTGGATGTTCGGCCGTTAGGCAACGGAAGAAAATTTGACCGAAAAAGCAACGGAATATTTGCTTCTTCTATTAGAGAAAGTAGTGCAGCACGAGCGGCATCTTTGTTTTTGCCTCACCTACGGAAATCCACGAGCCGCCGCTGCAGTACAACTTCTAATGCCACCAGATGCGAATGACCATGTAACTAACCAAATCGAAGTGTATGCAGTTCACTTGATTTGGAAGAAGTTTTGTAATTTATTAAATTAGTGAAAGATTGGTACTTCCTTAATAGAATGTTTATTCAATTTGCAACCAGTTTCGGCCTTAGGCCATCATCAGGCAAAATTGTCAGTCAGATTGGTATGTGACATGTGCATGTAGGTGGGTATTTGTATATTTATTCTCCTCGTTTTATTCGTTTTCTGTTTTCGCATTCAGCTCGTAGTGTTTAATTCTGGATTTGTTTCACTAATTTAATATAAACAACCTTAATACGACAATACAACATGAATTTTGTAATTTAAGTTTGTAATAATAAAACCCCCAAATACCAACTTCTATACGATTTAAATCTTTTTTTTCAATCACTTATGTCCGCTATATTGGATCCGGCATTTTTAATTTTTCAATTTTGACATCAACTTTTCAAAAATCCAATTAATTATTTTTGTCATCTATAAAGTGTAAATATTTTGTTTTTCAAAGCAATATTTAATGCGGTAATTATTATTGAAAATATGAATATTTAAAATTTGTTGGGCCCACTGTGTATATACCGGGTGACCCAGCGATCTGTAAAAGCCCCATAACTTATTTGCTATTTGAGATATCGACTTCTAATTTTCATGAACTGGTACCCACGCTTATTCTACAGATTTTAAAAATATATATGTTTTTGTACAGGGTGTCCCAGTATATATTACAGAACAAAGTTATGTTTTTTTAAATGGAACACCCTATATTTTATACTTTATTTTCAACCCTCTTGAGAAGCTGATAAAATAGTATCAGATACCATGGGTATATTATGGACGGTTGGTTAGTTATGGGCAAATTTGTGGCAAAAACAAGGACACATTGAAAAAATTGCAGAAGCGCTCCTAGCAAAGGTAGCGTCATTTTTTATACACTAAAGAATTTTCCACATCATGAAGAATGATATACATCGGCTTTGGTTCTTTTTTGTTCATACTGCTATACAGGGTGTCAACATACGCAAAACAATGGATAACTATTTTTTCTCAAATAGAACACCCTATATATCTTGCAACCAATGCATGGCATTTTTGATAAGCTTTCCAATGATATACAATTTGTATAATGAAATATTAAGGATTCTTGAGATTTATCCATAAAAAACATTTTTCTTTTGTCACCTCCTGCTCATTATTGCATTTTCAGCCAAAACTATCAATTTTCTGAAAAAGTAATAGGAGACCAAGGTTGTAGAGCGGAAAATTTTCGATCGATATCGGTCTTTCGACTTTTCCACTAATGCGCGCATTGCCCGCCAGAGTGCGCAAAATCGTGACCGTATTTGCATTTTAGCGTTTTTTTCAATTTTTTTATTAATTAATTGCACTATACTTTATTTTCCATGTCCTCTAGCGGAAAAACGGGTAATTGTAGAATAATTCAAATGACCTACATCGATTGAAAATATTCCGCTCTACAATTCTTAATAGAAGCAATTTTTGCTCTAAATGCATAGTTTTCGCTGAAAATTCAAAAAACCATTCAAAAACGCGAAAATTGATACAAACATTTTCAATTTGCATTTTTAGCGAAAACTATGCATTTTGGAAAAAAATTGCGTCTATTAAGAGTTGTAAGCGGAACATTTTCAATCGATATTGGTCGTTTCAATTTCCCTATAATTTCCCATTTTTCCGCTAGAGGGTGCGGAAAACAAATGATAGTGCAATTTATTAATAAAAAATTTCAAAAGAAAACGCTAAAATGCACATACGGTCACGATTTCGCGCGCTCTGGCAGGCAATGTACGCATTATCTGAAAAGTTGAGAGACCTATATCGATTGGAAATTTTCCGCTCTACAACTTGGGCTCTTATAATTTTTCCAGAAAATGGATATTTTTGGCTGAAAATCCAAAAATCAGCAGAAAGTGACAAAAGAAATATGTTTTTATTGATAAATCTCAAGAATCCTTAATATTTTGTTATACAAACTGTATACCATTAGAAAGCTTATTAAAAATGCCATAGATTGGAGGCAACGTATATAGGGTGTTCCATTTGAAAAAAAATAGTTATCCATTGTGTTCTGTATGTTGATACCCTGTATAGCAGTATGAAGAAAAAAAAGACCAAAGCCGATGTGTATTATTTTTCATGATATGAAAAATTTTCTAGTGTATAAAAAATGATGTTGTCTTTGCTAGGAATGCTTCTGCAATGTTTTCAATGTGTACATGTTTTTGCCACAAATTTGCCCATTACTAACCAACCGTCCATAATAGACCCATTGTATCTTATACTATTTTTATCATCTTGTTCAGGGGATTAAAAATAAAGTATAAAATATGGGGTGTTCCATTAAAAAAAACATAACTTTGATCTTTTATTTATACTGGGACACCCTGTACAAAAACATACATATTTTTAAAATATGTAGAATAGGTGTGGGTACCAGTTTATGAAAAATATAAGTCGATATCTCAAATAGCAAATAAGTTATGGGGCTTTTACAGATCGCTGGGTCACCCGGTATATACAGTGCGAGTCTCCAACTTGGAATAAATTCAGTAAATCAAAGAATGTTTATTCTTCGGAAATATTCTCAGACACATCGATTGGTATTTTAAATTGCGCTCTTTATGATGTAATAAAATTTCATACAGCGTGTCCCAAATTTGAGATATGACGTCATTGACTATTTTTTTTAATAGCAACCCTAATTTTTTTATCATTATTCTTAAAGAGTATATCAAGTTACACATGTGTGCCAAATTTCAAATTTATTTTTTTTCCCTGTCATTTAGAAGATATTTAACAAACGTTATCAAATTTGTAGAATGAAGAAATCAAGTCACCTTAATCGAATTTTTATGCATTTTAAAAGTGGAATGCCAAAACGTGCTGGTTTGTCATTTTTTTTCAAACTGACGTTTATCATTTTGACGTTTAGTTATAAAAACAAGTAAGAAGTGTAGCATCGCATTCCACGCATATTCGAGTGAGGAGAGTATTAGTCGTTCCATTGTTGTGTTGACTGTTGTTCACCGTTGGTCGAAAAATTATACTAAGATGCCGTACTTAACTGAAACCCACAAAATCGAAATTTTAATGATGATTGGCTATGGAGATAGGACAAGAACACAAAATGAAGTTATTTATTTATTTAGAGAGAAGTATCCTGACTTACCAGCCATATCTCAAAGTACCGTAAGCAAGATTGAAAGTCAGTTTCGGGAAAATGGGCATTTAAGAAAAACGAATAATCATCGTCAGAATGCGCTGAGTGAAGAGGTCAAAATTGATGTACTTCTCTCTGTTCAGGAAAATCATCATGTCTCCTCTAGGCAGATGGCTAGGGAACTCAAAATTAGCCAGTCTTCAGTGTCAAGAATCCTTAGAGAGCAAACATTTCATCCTTATAAAATGACAATCCTCCAGGAACTCACCGAAGATGATCCGGATAGAAGACTTCAGTTTTGCGAAAAAATGATGGATCTACTAGATAGAAATGTTCTAAAAATAGAAAATAGAAGGCCACACTCAATATCCAGAAAAAGTTAATGTTTGGGCAGGGATTGTTGGTGATCGAATTTTAGGACCAATTTTCTTTCCAAATAATCTCAATGGAGCGGGATATTTACAATTCTTGGAGGAAGAGCTAATTCCGAGTTTGGCTATTTTGTTTCCTTGCCCTGTAGAAGCTGACGTCCCGAATAGAAACATCTGGTTTCAACAGGACGGTGCGCCTCCTCATTTTGCAAGGCGTGTCCGTGAGTACCTGGATAATGTATTTCCACGAAGATGGATTGGCAGAAGAGGACCAGTTGAATGGCCACCCAGGTCTCCGGATTTAACACCTATGGACTTTTTCTTATGGGGGTACTTGAAAAGCAAAGTTTTTAAGACCAAACCGCCAAATCTTGAGGAGTTGAAAGAACGAATAAGACAGGAGTGTAGACTAATTTCCCCCGAAGTAATTAGAAATGTTCAAAACGAGTTTCAGTTCCGTTTAGGGTATTGTCAGTTAGAAAATGGACAACATTTTGAGCATTTATTGAAGAAAGACTATTAAGTTGAATTCATTTTTCAAATTTGATACTGTTTGTTAAATATCTTCTAAATGACAGGAAATAAAAATTTGAAATTTGGCACACATGTGTAACTTGATATACTCTTTAAAAATAGTGATAAAAAAATTAGGGTTGCTATTAAAAAAAATAGTCGATGACGTCATATCTCAAATTTGGGACACGCTGTATAAAATTTTATTACAACAAAAAGAGCGCAATTTAAAATACTAATCGACGTGTCCGAGCATATTTCCGAAAAATAAACTTTGTTTGATTTACTGAATTTATTCCAAGTTAGAGACTCGCACTGTATACCGGGTGTGGCACTTAAGACGCCTCGGACCATAGCTCCTTTACGATAAAAGCTATCGAAAAAAATCTAAGAACAAAGTGGTGCATAGTTACCGTCGCTATGTTTTAAAAATATTTCTAATCATCAGTGGCGTGCCGTACTCCAGTGGCGTACCAAACTTATGTTTTTTTAAATGGAATGCCCTATTTTTTATTGCAGATTTGGAAAGTGCTCGACGAGTACTTATTTTTTTATCTTACATGTTATACCCTTCACTTTAGCGGTTTCGCTGTTATAACCCCTTCTTTCAAAATTGCGCCCCATTTTTGAGATTTTTTTGTAGAGAAACTAATTGACGCCGGCGCCTAAATTTTGAATTGAGGTACAGGTTAAGACCTCGTATACCTTCACATAATTTTTTTTCGGGTAATTTATGGCAAAAAAATAATTTTTGATTGATCTTCGCATGTTGTCATTTTTTCCGAAAATTTCAAATGGCACCCCCCTAAAAAGATTACGGCGTTGTACAGCCAAAACTCTAAATTTTTCATTGGTGTAAAAAAAATTACACATTGCATAACAAAATTTCGGAGAAAAAAGGAATTTCATCGCAAATGTCGGGAAACGTTTTCCGTTCCCAAGTGTGCCATGAGAAAACAAAAGATTGGTAATTGTCAAAGTAAATTATTAGACGCCAGTAGCAGCCATAAGTCATTTTTGATAAACGTTCTAAAAATGTTCCGAACTCAAGAGGAAATGGTTGACATGATATTTATTCTTGGAGAATGTAACAAGAATTGTTTCTTGGCATCACGAGTGTACGCTGCGAGATATCCGCACAGGGCACATCCAAATGAACGTGCGTTTCAAAAAGTGTTGGAGAGATTTACTACTACGGGAAGTGTGAAACGGCCAAGGAGAGTTAGAAAGAAGGCAGTTATTACCGAAAATAATGAACTGCGGTATATCACCAGAAGTTGCGGTTATGCCTCCAGCAGGAAGGTCGTCATTTCGAACATTTAGTTTAAGTTGTTAAATTTTCTTTATCTGCATTTTTCATATCATGTTGAATAAATAGGTACATACTATTATGTTGACCGTATTTGTGTATTTGTTTTGGTACTTTGACAATTACCAATCTTTTGTTTTCTCATGGCACACTTGGGAACGGAAAACGTTTCCCGACATTTGCGATGAAATTCCTTTTTTTCCGAAATTTTGTTATGCAATGTGTAATTTTTTTTACACCAATGAAAAATTTAGAGTTTTGGCTGTACAACGCCGTAATTTTTTTAGGGGGGTGCCATTTGAAATTTTCGGAAAAAATGACAACATACGAAGATCAATCAAAAATTATTTTTTTTCCATAAATTACCCGAAAAAAAATTATGTGAAGGTATACGAGGTCTTAACCTGTACCTCAATTCAAAATTTAGGCGCCGGCGTCAATTAGTTTCTCTACAAAAAAATCTCAAAAATGGGGCGCAATTTTGAAAGAAGGGGTTATAACAGCGAAACCGCTAAAGTGAAGGGTATAACATGTTAGATAAAAAAATAAGTACTCGTCGAGCACTTTCCAAATCTGCAATAAAAAATAGGGCATTCCATTTAAAAAAACATAAGTTTGGTACGCCACTGGAGTACGGCACGCCACTGATGATTAGAAATATTTTTAAAACATAGCGACGGTAACTATGCACCACTTTGTTCTTAGATTTTTTTCGATAGCTTTTATCGTAAAGGAGCTATGGTCCGAGGCGTCTTAAGTGCCACACCCGGTATATGATGTTTCATGAGCTGTGGCGGACAGGCACGGCGGACAACGTGGCATTTGCCCGGTGGGCCGGATGTAAATAAGGCACGTGGGGCCGCACTGTGGTCTAGAATAAAATTTTAGGGGGACAAAAATATTAAACGCAAAAAATACTTTCTAAAACATCTTCTTTTTAATTATATTTATTTATGTTAGCTTCTTACTATGTTTTTAGACGATCTATTAAAATTAAAAATAAAAATTAATATTTCATTTTTTTTAAATAAAGATGCGCACGTGAAAATGCATTTAACAGTTATGAGAGTGACTTTTGTTTATGTGCAACTTGGAGTATTGGTATCTACATTTTTTTAGTACTACTAAAAAAATGTAGAAACTAAAAATAATATTTAATTTTCCTCAACTTCAATTTTATATGTCTATAATAAAAAAAAAAAAACAATTAAAATATTGATCGTACCTTCGTTTATGTTATCCATATTGCACGTTTCACGTTTATTAATAAAAATTAATAGAACTGATTGTAACGAATGTTAAATGAATACTGGCCCTATGCACAAAATGGGCCTAAAGAGGGCATATTTGTATTTGTATATCGCTGGCTCAGATAAGTGTTGTTGTTGTTTATATTTTGTCCCGCCAAGTTTACCAGATCATATTTAATTACGTTCTATTAATTTTTACTAAGATTTCGTTTTTAGCCATCTGCGTTCCATTATACAAAATCGAATAAAAAGTAAAGAAACGCACCTTTGCGCACTTTTATATTAACAAGGCATGTAGAGGGATAATGTAGCTACATTTTGTATATCTCAACTTTTAGTGACATTTGGGTACAAAAAAGTAACAGTCCGCTAAACATGTACGTCTCAAAAAGAAATTTAAAAATTAACGCAACTTCAATCCTCGTAAATAAATATTTAATGTACATATATATTTTAAAAAAATGATCAAAATATTTGTTATACCTTTGTTTATGATTTATGTATTACAGATATATTTCATATCATTACAAAAAATTTATACAACCAATAATAGCGAGCGCAATATTACGACTAGCAATGAGCGCAACGTATGCCGAGAAAGGTCATGTTTGGGACCTTATTGTATCTCATTAACGCCGATAAAGGGTGTTTTTTTTTACAAATTTCTTCTAGACGTCAGTGCGCCGGCGCATTTGAAAACCCGAAAGAAATACGTAAAAATTCATAGTGTCCGTCTTACGTTATGAATGCTGTTATTTGAATGGAATCCGATTACATAGGAACTTGGTAATACTCCTAGAACAAATCTAGACTCGAAAAGGAACTAAATCCCTAAAATCGTCACAGTTGTTCTTCTATTTGCGGTAACGGATATTTATCCTTTACCGTTATATTATTTATAGCACGATAATCCACACACAAACTAACAATAATTAATGTAGCAATAGTAATGACTAGAGGGTGATCAGGTATAACAGTCGGCTTTCTCTATATTGGTAATAAACCAACCGATCTTTGTCTCCGATTGTACTCGGGTAATTATATGTTTGGATTCTCGGTGCGCGGCCCGTCTCCGCCAGTTTGACATTGACGGACTGTACGTTCTTTCGAAATTTTAGAAAGTGTCACTATGCTGTATTTAATAAAATAATAATAATTTACTGTGAGTTATCGTTATCGAAGGGTATGAGAGAAAGGGCATTTTTTAAATTTTTCTATCCTTTGTGTATATTTATTTGAAAATTTTGTAAATAATGAAGGATTAATAAACAATATCTAATACCAATATCATTCTAATCTAACCTAAAGTAAAACATATATAAAATTAATATAAATATAACAAAATAATTTCTCAGCATAATTTCCTACGCACCATTTATTAATCATAAACACAATTAAAAGTCTGGTATATTTTATATTAATTTCTTAAATGACCATTTTAATTATTATTAAAAACCCTCACTAAGATATGTTTTTGATCAGTGTAAAAAAATTTAAACATCTTTTAAAAAATAAATTACAAATTTGATCAATTCATAAATAAACAATACATACGATTTAATAAATATACAAACAATTAATTTATACAAATAGTAAGTAAATGTCGATGGTGTAGCGCACAATTGTTGTAAGTGCAAAATGTACTATTTTGCACAAATCAAAAAAGTAAGTGTGAAAATTAATATAAAACATATTTTAATAATTTTATTTTATTTTTAGTATGTTGTACCAAAATGGATCAATTTCTACATCTATTTATATTACAAACTTAAAAGAAATTGTGAATATTTCAATAAATTTCACTAACAATACTTACAACATTTGTGCGCTACACCATCGATATACAGGATATATCAAACTGAGCAGGACAGTTTGTGTAAATTTCTTATTATTAATTATAGAGATTTGCTTGAGTAAGCAAAGTTTTTGCTTACAGAGATTCCTCTGATGAAAACTATAAATTTTGATGTTATTAAAAAAACTGAAAATCGCTATTAAGTTTTAAAAAGTCTAAATTACTTAGTCTTTGTAACATGTAATTATATATATTTTCAGGCTACTTTTATAGTTATTTCATTCATTGAACAACTTTGTCAATTTAACCAAATCTCTATCAATAATAATAAGAATGTTATCAATACTGTTCTACACTGTATAAATATTTATTAACACACTTTAATATCGCCGGTGAAGCTGTAATACCGCCTGTTTCCCAAAGGACCCCGCAGTTTTTGATAAGGAAATGGTTTTCAGTAAATCTCCTTGAAACCAACCGAAAAATATTCAGCAAGTCATCCCGATCAAAAGTCGCCATGGTCGCAACAGACGAAGATCTCACGATCTCGCTCAAAAAGCAGTTCTGTGCCTGATACTACAATAATCGAAAAAATGGTGATGTGGCCATCATGTTACTTTCTCCGACTTGATGGCATCATTTATATTTAAGCTTCCATGGTTTATTTTCAATTTAAATCATATTTTAAGTGTGCATCGAACGTTTCGTAGACTCGGATAAAACTGACGTTTAAAACGTCAAAATTATGAAAGATGGAAAAATGTACTTCAAATTCAAAAACTCAGTTTACTCAAAAACTAAAGAGATTTCGAAAAAAACTTATTCTTCATAAATTGTTCATTTTGGTATTCTCTACAATTATTATTAACATAAATTTGCTGTAACTATTAGCATTTCATAATTGTATACCAAAAATGAAAAGAAAAAAAATAAATTTTTTTCCCGAATAAAAATGATTTTATGAAAAATGTTTTCAGACAAAATATTCGCATTTCTTTATTGTCTTCAATATTTGTTTAAATGTTTTTGTGATATTTTTCATATTTAAGAAAATATTGGCAAAAAACAAAAAACAGTTAAGGTAAACACCCACTTCCGGTGTACGAAATTTTACCAAAAGCTTTTCAGTTCTCCGGATTATCAAATAAAACTTATGTTCAAAGTTTCATATCAATTGGTCTATTAGTTTTTGAGATACAGCGCGCACAGACACACACACACACACACACAGACACAAAATTTTTTTTTCCAGAAATTGTTGAAATGGCATCTAGGGACCCCAAAACGGATATTTCCGTAAAAAAAATTTTTGAAAAAAAAATCACGATCACAATACTTTCTCGTACTTCGTAACGGAGAAAGTAAAAATCGATATATGCATGGACATGATGAATGTTGAACGATGAATGTATACAGGGTGTCCGATTTTGGAGCTCAAGCATGGGGATCTCGATGATTTGAAGAGATACAAGGTCGGTTAAATTAGGGAAAAGTTGCCCAATCTGCCGTTTTGAAACATAAAATATTCCGACTACTTCCGAAGATATCGGAAAAAAATCGAAATTTTCAAAAGATGTTTTTATTTTTTTGCGAGACTATTTATAGAGATACTTCAAAACAATTGACACTTTGTCATTGCTACTTTGTACGCTCTACAACGTGGTGATATAATAATAAAAACTCGACGTTTCGATTTTCGGGAAGCATCATCAACTTTGTTTTTTTCTTATGGGCGCCATCTTGTATTTTTACATTTTCAAATACACATTTTTTTTCTGATTACGGTGATGTGTCATTTGTTGGGGTTTGGTCTAGCAGTTTAATGGATATGCCAACAATCCTGTTTTTGCAAAGAGTGTCTTGGAAATGACAGCTACACTTTTGTTATTTTTGAATATTTTATGTTTCAAAACGGCATTATGTTACACTCCAGATTGGGCAACTTTGCCCTAAATTAACCGACCTTGTATCTCTTCAAATAACCGAGATGCCCATGCTTGAGCTCCAGAAACGGGCACCGTGTATATATTATTATCATCTCGAAATTTCGAGGTTAGAGGTCTACAATTTTTTACGGAATATTAATTCTGAATAAATTTGTGAAATTTCAAGTTGATGGCAATTGTTTTTATATTTTTTTCAAGTCGCAGGAATTATCGTTCTTTTCAAGCACGAAATTAAGAGTTTTGGAAAATGTAAATGGCAACACCGTAAATTTTGCAGCTTTGCTAAAAAGCTGCAGATTTTCAGAGGAACTTGTGTGTGTTACAAATAGTTCTCACCGTCGAACCAATAGATTTTCTAAATGTAAACTTAAATTATCTGCTCTAAAAACTTGTCAAGTCATCGGACATCCGTAGACGCGTTTTAAGATTTATCTCTCATGAGTTCAGTTTTGATTTATGTTAGTAAAATGGGGAGCTACACTAAAACTTCATGTATACATACATATATGAATTTGATTATTGTTTTTTTCTTTCCCAGTACACCACGGAAACAAAGTCACATTTTCTCATGTATTACAAATTCACGAGAAAGTAACAGGTTTTCTATGATACATTTAAACTGAAAATATCTGATCCAAAATTTTGTTAAGTCGTTAGCTATCCATAGACGCGTTTCGAGACTTATCTCTCATCAGTTCAGCTGTGCTTAATATTATTAATTGTTTTTTTAACAGTCAAGATTTATATAACGATTTTTTCTATTTTTGCAGTACCATGCAGTATTGTTGCGACCATGGAGACTTTTGATCGGCATGACTTGGTGAATATTTTTCAGTTGGTTTCAAGGAGATTGACTGAAAGCCATTTCCCTATCAAAAACTGCGGGGTCCTTTGACAAGAGAGACAAAAAATTGATTTACCGCTTTCTGCGAAAAGATAGTATACTAAAATCTCAATTTTGGTCCAAATGGCGGTTAGGCAGTATTGCCGCTTTATCAACGATATAATAACTAATTTACATCTAAGGAAAAATTACGATCACAATTTAGAAGTATTCAACAGAAAGCTTGTTATTAGCGGTGCAACCGTTATCGGATCAACATTGTGCACATTATGGCCGCCTTTAACATATGTTATCTTCATATTTTTCCTAGATTTATGCAATTCAATTGTTTGCTTAAATATAAGTTCATGAATTTCAGTGTCTGTACTTAATATGAACAACACAGGGCATTCAACTGGATACGTTTCGATGAAATTATACATGGATTCACTAGTAAACAATGGATGCAGTATAAATTTTAAACTCTGATCGTAGGACAAACCGACTTTTCCATTTTCATGCTGTACGATCATTCTATCAAGCAGAGGTTTTGCTGCTTCTTTAGTTAACTTCCCGAACACGCGTTTAGCACTCAGTTTCTCTAAAGCTTCGTCGTAAGTATATTCAGGTAGTTTACTAGTGCGTAATTTTTCCATCGTATCAAAATATGATTTGTGGATGTTTAATAAATGCGTTTTAACTGTATCGGTCTGTACTGGAAGCATGAAAATCACATCTAGCATAATCAATTTTTGAACCCTATCCGGGTATAATTGGCTGTAAACATATGAGAGTTGGCCGCCTAAGCTATGACCTATTATGATGTACTTTAGTCTTTTGAAGTATCTTACTATAACTTCATATGCGAGGAGAAGGTCGAGGGAGTTGATGATGGTCTTGCTGGGCCAATGAGTCGATTTTCCGTGTCCGGGAAGATCTACACAGATGTAGTAGTAATTGTGCGGAAGGAGAGGTATAATACGATCAAATGTGCCTACGTTATCTATAAGCCCGTGGAACATTAAAACTGCTGGATTTTGTTGGTTTCCCCATATTCTCACTAAAATAATATATCGATTAAATAGTAATACATATTATTAATTATTATGTTAAATGTAGGTTTTATAAAATCATTTAACCCTTTGGCCTACTTTCCTTACGTCCGAATGCAGCAGCAGAAACAAGTCCGACTAAGGCACGCCTGGCGTGCCCAATTGTATGCCCACAAATTCATGCTTTTTAATGGCACAACTGAAAACGTAAAATATGGACTTCAAAAAATTCTGTTTCGCAAGAAATTGCATCCATTGTGCAGCACTACTAACGCAAGCGGCGCGCCACGAGTTGAGCTCGTACTCGGTTTGATTGATCCAAGCGGCTCGCCACGAGTTGAGCTCGTGCTCGATGTGATTGGCCCAAGCGGCGCGCCACGAGATATGCTCGTGGTCGCTGTGTTTGGCCCGAACATTTAAACACGAGGAGTACTCGTGGTTGTAGGTCAAAGGGTTAATTCGCAAATTTGTGATTTAAGTCCATATAAGACTACACATAAGGCTTACCCGCTATATGCCCCCATGGTGCTGTCACGTTAATTTCTTCACAATCCATGTCTTATATCAAATTTGAAGAGTTTACGGGAACCTGTAATTGTAATAATTTAGTATTATATTATATCAAACCCGATTAATATTAAATCATAAAATAATCGTATCATTCAGTTAATCAAACGTGTGAATGATAATAACAATGCTTCGACGGATAAGATTAAAAAATAGAAATTTATGCATGATGTGACATCAATAATATATGTAGTATAATAAATAAGATAGTATAATTGATTATTTACTAGAGCAATAAATTTTTGACGTAGAAACTATAGACGGAAAACAAAGAAATCGTGAAGCGAACTTGTTGGTACTAAAGGGTTTTTCAATAAGGACGGATCGATGTTGCAATGGAATAAAACAAGCCGTGTTTGAGGTATTAACGAAATTCTTTTTTATTTGAAAGGCCCATGTATGCCATTATGTGTGGAATATAACATCGTTCAAATGTCCGCCGCGGCTTCTCGCGGTAGCGCACGGATCCGAGTGGTCCAATTTTCAATAACTCTGTCGCATAGATCCGGCTGAATTTGAGCGATGGCCTGGGCTATGTTGACTTTAAGGGCATCAGTCGATTGCGGCTTATTTGCATAGACCTGCGGCTTCAGAAAACCCCACAAGAAAAAGTTTAGCGGGGTCAAACGCACGATTTTGGTGGCCAATTCAATACTCTCAAATGGTTCACGCAGAATGTCCATCGTGGCGCCTGCTGTGTGGCACGTAGCGCCGTACTGCAGAAACCACATGTCGTCCACGTCCATATCGTTCAATTTGGGCCAAAAGAAATTGGTTATCAGCATTCTGTAGCGCTCGCCATTGACGGTGATGGCCTCACCAACGTCGTTTTCGAAAAAGTGCGGACCAATGATCCCGCCGGCCCAAAATCCGCACCAAACAGTAACTTTTTGTGGATGCATTGCAACCTGGTGAATCTCTTGTGGGTTGACGTCGTGCCATATACGGCAATTATGCTTGTTAACATAGCCATTCATCCAAAAATTCGATGATTTTTCAGCCAAAACTGGGATCCTCTTCCAACGAACAAACGGCGTTGTCTATGGTCATCAACTTTGAGCTCCTGGGTCAGTTGGATCTTGTACGGGTGCAGGCCCAAGTCCCGACGAAAAATTCGCCAAGTTGAAGTCTGCGAAAGGTCGAGTTCTTGTGCACGTCGGGGAATTGTCTGCCTCGGATTCTCCTGCACACTTTCATTTACAGCGGCGATGTTCTCGGCCGATCTGGCGTTCCTTTGACGTACGGGTGTTGGCTGATCGTTTACCGAACCGGTAGTCTCGAATTTGGTCACCAAACATTGGAGAGTCGACTTTGAAGGGCCACCGCATCTGCCGCAAAATAGGCACAACGCGCGCAACGTTTGCACCAACGAACACCCATTTTGATGATAAAGTTTTATCATTTGGACGTGCTGCTCAATCGTGTACCTTGGCTTGGTGATTTGATATCAGTGACTGAATAATAAACAACAGGTTAAACATACGCCGTCAAAACAACATGGCCGCCATAGCCTGCCAACATCGATCCCGCCCTTATTGAAAAACCCTTTATATTGAGTTGAAGTTGATTTTAGTTTAAGGAACTTTCGGTTTGGTGACGTACAGATTTAATATCATCTACACTTCACTCAGCCAAAAAAACATATGGTATTTTATTATTCCGCCTCGGCTCGTATTCGCCTACCTCAAATGTTAATACGTACTTACGTACCTTGTTGCTTAAATAACTATGAAGGAACGTAAGGAAGTATTAATATAATTTCAATTTAAAATTAAACGACCCATTTTTTTGTCAAATCTAATGACATCAAGATGTTCTGAGTTTGTTTCATGTACTTGATGTTTTTTTGTCAATATTATTGTCTGAAATAGCGTTGAAACATTTTCTTCAAAAAACAGATAATACGATTTTTCATGTACTCATAGTATAACAAAACTAGACTCCCATGGGTACAAACATACTATACACAAATACAATCGTGACACACTCTTTCAGACAGTAATATTGACAAAAAACAATATCAAGTAGGGTAGACCGGGGGATTGCCGCCACCCGGGGCATTGCCGCCACTCCCGGTATTCTAGTCAAGGACACCGGTTAGCCCTTTGACTATATACTATTGGACTGCTAGTCCCCCTCCATTTCCCATATGATCACTGCTCCGAAAGTTGTCCACGAGCTGGAGCCCGATATAAATCCCGCCCCGGAGCCGAAAATGGAGCGTAATTTAAAAACCGGAAAACAACAAAAAATATTTCTCGATGTATTCATCAGCAACGTGGAGAATGCAAATGCGGCAACTCGGATCCACTTTACTGCCTGTTATTTACCAGCAAAGCAGCAACCCATAATTTGTGAAGTTCCGGATTTGATGGAAATCTAATACAGAATTTTAGGTTATAAGTCAAAAGTCAACTGACGTGTATTATAACCGCGTTGGCATATATACGTGGACGTATTGCAGCCTTTCGCATAGCAATATTTTGATACAGTGTAAATATTTGACAATATAAGTGTTTATATATTCAAAGGTGTGAATAAATTGCAGGGTATCACAAAATGCAATGCGAGCTCATAGAATCATATGTCATAGACACAAAATAGCTACCAATTTAGTAACATACCGCAACCATTTAGGGTCCCGCCGCGCCACCGTTGCTTGGAGACACTCATGAAGCGGCGCTAGCAGGCCAATAGTATATAGTCAAAGGGTTAGCCGGCCTGACAGCTCCTGACCTCTAGCGAACGATGCTGCAACTAATGCCCCGAGTGGATGGCAGCCATTGCGCTCGTTGTTTTGTTTTTACAGTGACGAACGTTGTTTTGAAGAAGTTTTATCTTATTTTTCCACTTTGAATAAGCTGAGGTATGTACCTTTAGATGTTACAATGCCTGCATTTGCTATGAATAACCTTTAACTAGATATTTTAGCCTACATTTTAATCAACAATATTGATCACTTCCGTTTGTTTTGATGTCTTTAAATCTACGTTCCTTCCATCTTGTCGGAACGGGGTTATGACGCCACATCTCCAGGGGTGATGTCGCCATGGTGTCAGCATTACCCCAGGACGCGTCTTTCCACTGTATAGGTCAAAAATAATTTTTTAAAGGAGTGAAAATGCGCAAAACACAATTTTTTCGTTTATTTTCTAGATGCCTAGAGTTCATAAAAGGTTTACCGATAAGGCTAAATGGTCTGAGCAAGATTTAAAAGCAGCTTTGCAGCATGTGTCTGAAGGGAAATCAGTGAAAAGTATTGCTCTACACTTCAATATTCCACGATCGACTCTTCGTGATAGAATAAGAAATAATAAAACATCGACTCCTACCATGGGCAGAAACCCAGTTTTTAACAGGGAACAAGAAGAAATATTGAAGGACAGAGTTTTAACAATGGCAAACCTATTCTATGGAATTACAATCACATAATTAAGACGTATGGCATTTGAGGTAGCAGAAGACTTAAATATCAAACACAATTTTAATCGCACAACAAGAATGGCCGGAGAGGATTGGGTGAATGGTTTTCGGAAAAGAAACCCTAATATTTCTCTAAGAAAGCCCCCTGCAACAAGCATGAACAGGGTAATGGGTTTTAATAAAGAAGAAGTTGATATTTTCTACCATAATCTAGAGTCTCTAATGGATAAGCATACTACCTTTGAACCGACACGGATTTTCAATATGGATGAAACGGGAATATCTAGTATTCAAAAGCCTATTCATATCCTTGCACCTACAAGTTGGAGGAATCACCAGTTGCGAGAGGGGGCGCAATATCACAGTTGTTTGCTGTATGAGCGCGTCTGGCTCATTCACCCCTCCGTTGTTTATCTACCCACGGAAAAGAATGTCACCGTTGTTGGAAAGGGAGGGACCTGCTGGTTCAGTATATACCTGTTCCCATAACGGCTGGTCCAATGAGAATTTTTTTTAGATTGGCTCAAGCATTTTCAGAAAAACGTGAAATCCTCGATAGAAGATCCTGTTCTACTTATCCTCGATAACCATGGGAGCCACGTGTCCCTGAAAAGCTATGAATTTTGTCGTGAGAACTATATTCACATGCTCTCAATCCCCCCACATACCTCACACAAGATTCAACCGCTCAACGTCTCATTTTTTGGACCTCTGAAAAGAGCATTCAATAAGGAGTGTGACAAGTTTATGAGAGCAAGCACCTACAAGAAAATCACTCCTTATGACATAGCATCAATCTTTTATGGCGCTTATATGTTAGTTGCAACAATAGAGAAGGGAGTATCAGGATTTCGCAGCACTGGGATCTTTCCAGTAAGCTCAAACACCTTCAAGGAAGAAGATTTCTTCCCTGTTCAAAATGCATCGACGATCCAGATGACACAGAATCTGAAAATCGAGAACAGGCTCAAAAGATGATCTTAGAAGAAACTGGTGAAGAAAATAATCTTGGAAATGCGAGCAACACCTCTGAAGTTGGGTTACTGGATGTATAACCTTGCTCAGCAAAGACCGTTTAGGAAGTGCCTCAAAAAACGTTTCTTCAATCGCTAGAAAAGTTTTCACCAATTCCAAAATTGGCAGCAGAAAGGGTAGCGGTAGGTTCTAAAAGAAAAGGTCACTCGTCAATTCTAACGGGAACCCCAATGAAGGCAGTTTTGGAAGAAACAGTAGCTAAAAGAAAGGAAAAAAAACAAGCCGAAAGAAAATCTGCAGCTAAGGTTTTGGGAATGTCCATCAAAAATGAATCCAAGGCAAGGAAAGCAAAAGCAGTGACAACACGGCAAAAGAAAATGAATAAATCTGTTAAGAAAAGGGGCAAGCGACTTTTTAGTTTTGAAAAGTCTTCAGATGAGGAGGACATCGACGTCAAAAAATTGTGACGACAACGATAATGATGACCTTTCTGATCCAAGCGATCCAAACGTTCAACTTTGTGCCATATGCAATGAATATGGAATCAACGAACTGTGGCACAGATGCACTTGTTGTGCCAAGTGGGTGCATTCAGAGTGTAGTTGAAAACTACATTTGTGATTTTTGTAGGTAAATTTTAAGAAATCAGATAAATTTAAAATACACTGTTTTTCACTCGTATAAACCAAAAATGTCATTTCTTTTGCTTTTCAATTCCTATATTGTAATGCTAATTGCGTATAAGATTTTCAATAAATTTTCCTTCTTAGTATTTTAGTCATATGTCCATGGGGTAGGATTACCCCAGCTCCCTGGGTTATACCGCCACAGTGCAGAGGTTAATAAGTGAATTTTTTGTGACTATTTCCTTTAAAGATTTATTGATAACAAATTTTGTATACATTCTTAAGATTGCGTGCTACGTTCCAAAAAATGATCTAGCTCATAAATACGATTTTTGATGGTGATAAAAATTGAAATTCCTTAAGGTGGCGGCATTCCCCCGGCCTACCCTACATGAAACAAACTCAGAACATCTTGATGTTATTCGATTTGAAAAATAGCCTTCAAACGTTGTTCAAACCTTGCGTAGGGGTTTTCAGGCTTTGCGCCCAATTGAGACTTTTGTTTGGGATGATCTGAGGAATGTTTTCCCAAAGTTTGGTGAAATTTGACCGAAACCCATTTTCCATCTAAATCGTGCGGGGTCTTTTGTCTTCTGACGAGTTCGATGTGCAACTGGAGACTCCTTAGTGTTTTCGGGGACATCTCGCTTCTCTTCAGTTTTTACGACTTCATCAAACTCAGTCACTATTGTCACTTGTTGTTTAGGAGATGATTCAACAATTGTAACGTCACGACGTGCAGATTCCCACAGTCTATATGCCCGACTTTTCGGTTCATATCCAACTAGCTCGAATTTGGATCGATGTTGTTCATCTGTTAGTGCATACGCTATACTTCCATAAATGCGTAGATGCTCGACACTTGGTTTTCTCCCGTTCCAAAGGCATCATATTTCGAATATATGCAGCTGTATTTACTCCTTCTTACCAAGGTTCCGTTGGTAGCTCAGCCGACACAAGCATTAAACGAGCTATTTCTATGATTGTTCGATTTTGACGTTCAGCTCGTTCATTCTACTGATGACAGTTCCTGAAAAATTAAATATTTACGCATTAACTATTTGATATCAGCACTTATGAATTCTTTCGCATTATCAGATCGCATACGCTGAATCTTGTGATCTGCTGCTGATACTTCTGCGATTAGATTTTCCATATGTTCAAAAATATCAGCCTTGAACTTAATCGGTTTTGCAGCTATCATACCACTGAAATCGTCCGTAAATACAACCATACATTTGGAGCCTTCGAAGGATTCGGTTGACATAGGCCATGAATCAGCTCGCCTGGTCTGTTTGCACGTGTTGATAACTGTTCAAAAGGTTTCCGACACGCTTTACCAAGTACGCATCCTTCACAGATTTGTTCTTCATTAATTCTCTTGCTCTTCTCGAATTTTGGTGTTAGCATTCGCTTGT
Organism: Ocypus olens; assembly: GCA_910593695.2. Classification (NCBI taxonomy): domain Eukaryota; kingdom Metazoa; phylum Arthropoda; class Insecta; order Coleoptera; family Staphylinidae; genus Ocypus; species Ocypus olens. The sequence continues at coordinate 6,632,288 of OU343054.1, read as the reverse complement.
TATCATCCTACGAACAGTCATATAATTTGTGTGTCCTAATCGTTCGTGCTATACATTAATAGACGCTTCGGCTGACGTGACATTTCCTGTAGATTTCGGTGAAGTTTCGAAATTCATAATGTACATTCGATTTGACACACGTTTCCCAGTGCCTACAACTGTACCGTTTGAAAGAAGTTTAAGATTTTCTTTTTCAACATGAATATCAATGCCTTTATCGGTTGTCGTTCCGAGACTGAACAAATTTTTATCTATTTTTGGTACGTAAAGCACATCAACTAGTGTTCGCTTGATACATTGATTATTGACAATTGACACAATATCAATGTTACCACGTCCACGCGCGAAGATAACCTCTTTGTTGCCTACTGTGTTAAAGTAAGTAAATGTGTTAAACCATTCGCGTCTAAATGTCATGTGATGACTTGCTCCAGAATCACCTAGCCACTCGTTATTGTCTTGAGACGCCAAATAATTACACGAAATATTGTCCGCTTGTTGACGGCGTGTCAATCGCTATCGATGCTGTTGTATCGGTTTCACCTGATTTGCCTTTCGATCAGCCTGAAACTTACGACAATCACGCTTTATATGACCGAGTTTGCTACAGTAAAAACATTTAACCGTTTTTGGTTTCTTAGTTTTTTGTTTAGCAACGCTGAGGGGGTTGCCGGCCCACGAGCCATGGGGACCTTATACCCCAAAATACCCTCTTATTGGGTACATCCAAAAATCTAGGTATAGGGGCATTTTGACTATCTTAACCGTAGGTACCCTTTCTCCGTCTAATTTTAATTACATTTGTCATCAAGTTTCCAATATCATCAGCATAACTGTAGGTAGGTAATCAATATATCATTACATCAGACTTTTTTTAGCTTAAAGTTTGTAAAAGGCTCATTTCGTTAATCTGGTAGTAAACCAGGCTATTTTATGAAAAAAACTAAATCAATAATTTATCGACTTTTTATACAAGCATACACACACACCACAAGTCATTCTAAACATTCAGCATGTTTAGACAAATTTTATTATGTCTGATACTAATAGCTTTCGCTAATGCCAAAATAAAAGCCTATTCGGACAAATACGAAATGATTGCTGAAAATGTTTCTAGAGAGAATTTACATTTACGTATGTATATTATATTGTTTCATACCCACCCAAAATGTAGTGTACTGTTAAATACGTTTCTGGCTACCCATTTCAAAAACCCTTATTTGAGTTATGACTTTACTCAAAATCCACCGAATGTAGGAAGGGAGTACGTGATATGGGTCGTTTTTGTGGTCGATGAAATGGGCTTAATGGATTACATGAAAACATTCTCGAACGCGCAGAGATCCGCGTTTTCACATTTAATAGTCGTGGAAAAAGTCGTTAGTTATAATACAACAATGGCAGCAGTTTTAAAATCAAGGACTGAAAGTTTTTCATCCTTGAGTATTCTACCATTTTCTGAAAAGCCGGAAGAACCCATTTCTGCCCATTTGTATGCAGGATCAAATTCAAAAGTCCCACAACTCATTGGAATCTTGAAATACGATGCAAATAACTATTACACCCAAATTAGGAAACATCTTTTTAGTGAAGAAAAGTTTTTTGATGACATTGAAGACTTACACGCGAGTGTACTAAAAGGCAAAATTTATGTTTGCGGTGTGCTTTCATTTTTGGGACTGTATAAAGACGTGAAGTATTCAAAGCCAATAAAGAGAAATGACATAAAACTCGTTTTAGAGAAACCACCTGTGAAACCACTTTTGATCAAATTGATCCAAATATTAGAACCTAAATTGTGGTTCTTTTACCTTGTACTAGCGATAGCGTTGCTTATAATTTTGTTCAGATTCGAAAAAATTCCACCGAGAGACTCCTGGATTTTTCTAGTAGCCTTCCTGATAAGTTCAAGTGATATTAAAAAGGAAAAGTTTCGTAAATTCCCTACAATACTTTTAACCACTTGGATGTGCGTCAACATGTTTTTCATCTACTTTAACAGCGCGTTCATTCTGAATTGCATCTTAACAACGAAATCATATGAAAGAATAAAAAATCTAGATGAACTTTCATCCCTGGATTTGAAGATTTTATTCCCCAAAGAGTTAAAGAACGTCACATCCAACATTCTTCGAGATAAACTAATCTTCACCGACACCTATAAAATAATTGATGAAATCAGCAGCGGAGATACGACTGTTGCATATGCTTTACACCATTATCAAATTTTAGATATTTTTAACAGAATGAACCAACCCATTCCGTTTTACATGGTCGAAGATCCACTAATACCAACCTTTGATGCGGTGTTTTTTAAAAATAGCTTAGGGACTTCGACTAGGACATTCAATCTTATCTTAAGATTAAGAAGAGAGGTGCAAATAAATACTCTTCAATTCAATTCACCGGAAGAATTTTCAGTTATCACAATTTCCCACCTAGAGGATGTTTTTATTCTATTTCTAACTGGAATGTGCATTTGTGCAATTGTTTTGGCATTAGAAATATTATTTGGAAAAGTTGTCGACCGTTTCCGGCAGAATACTTCAAGTGCGGTTGGAAACCTGTCGAATATATAATATGATTAATGTATTAAATTTAATAAACTTTACCTTATCGATACTGAAGCAAATGTTCTTGTTTGAAATGTGTAATGGTTATAATAGTAAGAGCACGGCATTAGTACCACCTGATAGGTTTTGAATAGGTTTAACCTTAAAATAGTATATTATGCAACAAGTGTTATAAACGGCACTTTAGTCACGAGTTAATTAGGCACGAGCGGAGTTGGAAACAGTTATATAAATTCCTAAACGACAGGTTTTTGATGATGAAGGTAATTTTAATCTAAATTGTTTGAATATTTAATGATAATGTTTCCAAATTGTCGGTCGTGGAAATTTTTGGAATTGCGGGGGCTGTTAGGAGAGAAGAATTACATAAGATGAGTATGTTATAGGCACTTAGTTTATGTACGCGTCTTAACAGATGCGTAATTACCTCAATTTGCATTTTATGAGCTAACCACTGCTCCTTTTCAAAATTAACATAATTACTCGATTCGTTCAAGAACTCAAATCACACGTAATGCAGATTTTACATGTTCAGCGAGTTCATAAAGTCGAAAATAGTTGGCAGCGCATTTTCTGAAAATCCCTATAATAATTCAAGTAAATTTATATTGGCTGCCTGGAATTCTCCAACGCAATATCACTGAACTCTATACGTACCTGTATATATAGAGTTCAGTGCGCAATGTACATTAGTAAATTTGTTATTTTTTAAGGTTACTTGTTTTAAAAATAGTGTTTGATTGTTTTGACCACTGAGCTTCTGCGAGAGATTAGCTGATCATAAGAACGGCCATTACTGTTTTAAGCTGGGCCTGTGTAAAAACGGCTCCTGTTTGGCCAATCACAACAACGTATTTTCGCGGCTATAATTTGATTTAGTCCGCCTGGTTATTAAATGAGGTATAGTTAGGTTATGCTTTAAGGGCTGCCAACTATTTTCAACTTTTCGATCTCACGGCATATGAGGCTTGTCAGATATTAAAGTACTGGTGGCTGTCCCACAAACTGCGCATGCACAATTGTACCTCCATATGCATATCTGGACAAGTTAATGAGTTTATTTATTAGAATCTGGAGCGTTGTTGTGTTCAAGACACAATTTAGGTTTTGGGAAGCAAACAAACATGGCATTTATAATCACAGAGTATTGGAACTTTCAGGTGCGTGGTGTCATCAGATTTTTGTAATCCGATGGAGTTGATCAGAGCGAAATTCATCGCAGATTAGAGGACGACATACACGTCCTCCAATCTGCGATGAATTGATGAGTGAATTGTGTGACAGTGATGCCACTGAACTTCTGTTAGTTAGGTTATGTTTTAAGGGCTGCCAATTATTTTCAACATTTTGATCAACATACACGTCTTCCAATCTGCAATTAATTGATAATAATAATAATAATAAACGCATTTATTTAATTCAGTAAAAAAATTAAAACAAAACATAATACAGTTATGTAGCTTTTCCTAAATTAAACACGTCACAGTAGAACAAATTAACAAATATACCATTTGCAGTTCGTTAATAGTTACAATAACAAAATTAAATTAATTTTGAATTGGATTTAATTGAAAATATGAAATTAAAAAGTATAGTGTTCAGAAATCCGCTAATTTGTAGATTTCATTATGCAGTAAATATTGTTTCAACTTAGTTTTAAATTCTTTTAAATTGCTAATGCATTTTAAGTTTATAGGCAGTTTGTTGAATATTTTAATAGCACTGTATTTTAGTGATTTTTCAAATGAACTTAATCTATGTATTGGAATGTCATATGATGTGACATTTCTAGTGCTATATGAATGAGTCTTCGAAAATTCTTCAAAATTATTTTTATATTTGAAATTATATATGAGTAACTCATAAATATATAGACTATTAAATGTTAATATTTCCCCTTTCTTGAAGTATCTGCGGCATGACTCTGTATATTTAAGAAAGTTATTCTTAACACTTTTTTCTGTAAAAGGAATACTTGATTATTATTACTACTCACACCATAAAACATTATACCATAGCGTAGTAACGACGCAAAATTTGCCTTGTATAAAATTATTAATGTTTTTATATCAAATATTTTGTGAAACATTTAACTTGCCAATGAGTTTGGTACAGTGTTCTTTCCAGTTTAATCTATTATCTATATGTAAACCTAGCAACCTGGCGTTCAAGTTGAATTGAACCGTAATATCGTTTAATTTTATTTCATTAAATTGTACAGTTTTATTTATTGTTTCAAAGAGAATTATTTTTGTTTTTTCTTTATTTAAAATCAACTTATTTCCGATCATCCATTTTTCTATGGTCGAAAATAAATTACTTGTTATTTGCATAAGATCTTCCAAGTCGTTACTCGTTGTTAGGACACTTGTGTCATCGGCATAAGTAACCATTGATTCTTGATTAGTTGTAATAACATTTTGCAGATCGTTTATATATATTACAAAGATGATTGGCCCCAAAACACTACCCTGCGGCACCCCAATGTTTGTGTATTTAGGAATAGAATAAGTGTTATCAATCTTTACCATTTGTTTCCTATTTTCTAGGTATGATTTAATTAGATCATTACATACGCCTCTTACACCATAGTGCTCCAGTTTATCTTGCAGTATTTTGTGGTCCACCGTGTCAAATGCCTTGGAGAGGTCCAGATATATTCCCATAGGGTTCTCTCTCCTCTCCAGGGCATCTGAAACCATGCATATATGTTCAAATAGAGCTGTGTTTGTCGATTTATCTTTCAGAAAACCGTGCTGAGAATTATTGAAAAAGTTACATTGATTGAAAAAATTTATGAGACGTGTGGCAATTATTTTCTCTAGTATCTTATAAAAAATACTAAGTAATGATATTGGTCTATAATTGATAAAGTTTTCTGGGTCTCCATTCTTATATATTGGTATCAATATACCAGTTTTTAAACAATCTGGAAATATTCCCGATTCCAAAGTTAATGGGCCGATGAGATGAATCGCAGCAGCTTTCAAAAGCCGAGAGTTCATCTCATCATACCCACAAGATGCTTTATTTTTACTTTCTCCGTTACGAAGTACGAGAAAGTATTGTGATCGTGATTTTTTTTCCAAAATTTTTTTTTACGGAAATATCCGTTTTGTGGTCCCTAGATGCCATTTCAACAATTTCTGGAAAAAAATTTTTGTGTCTGTGTGTGTGTGTGTGTGTGTCTGTGTGTGTGTGTGTGTGCCTGCGTGTGCGCGCTGTATCTCAAAAACTAATAGAGCAATTGATATGAAACTTTGAACATCTGTCTTATTTGATAATCTGAAGAACTGAAAAGCTTTTGGTAAAATTTCGTACACCGGAAGTGGGCGTTTACCTTCACTGTTTTTTGTTTTTTGCCAATATTTTCTTAAATATGAAAAATATCACAAAAACATTTAAACAAACTTTGAAGACAACAAAGAAATGAACATCTTTTGCTTGAAAACATTTTTCATAAAATCGTTTTTATTTGAGAAAAAAATGTATTTTTTTTTTTTTAATTTTTGGTTTATAATTATAAAACGTTAATAGTTACAGCAAATGTAGGTTAATAATAATTGTAGAGAATGCTAAAATGAGCAACTTATAAAGAATACGTTTTTTTCGAAATCCCTTTAGTTTTTGAGCAAACTGAGTTTTTCAATTTGAAGTACAATTTTTAAAATATGATTTCAATTGAAAATAAACCATAAAAACGTAAATATAAATGGCTATGATACCATCAAATCGGAGAAAGTAACATGATGGCCACATCACCATTTTTTAAATTAGATATTATATTAAATATTTCTTCTGGCATTGCTGGTGTTAAATAAATTGATTTGTGATTTCTTTTTATACAATTTTTATATGTACCTTGTTGTATGTGTTTTGTGCGTTCTGCCATGTTGCGAAAAAAATTATTTAATTCATTTATTTTGTTAACGAAGTTTTCATTAGCAATCGGATTTTGTTTAGTTTTTCCCATATAGGTGTTTATCACCTTCCATGTACTCTTCATCTGATTATCACTTTTTAATATTGTGGTTGCAATACCTTTTTTGTGAGCTTCTTCTAATAATATATTATATTCTTTATTAATTTTCTTATACATCTCATTTGCAATTGAACAATATGGTTTTATTGTATTTGGGCAATTTAACATATTTCAGGAGTGGTATATATTTGAGAATGCCATTTTTTTGGTTTAAGAATTATTTTTTTTGGGCAAGTGCCATTTAATATCATTTGTATACCATTCATAAAATTATCCCAACTATTATTTACATTAGAATTGCATTGAATATCCCAGATATGGGGGTCTGATAGTTGTTGTACAAATTTGTTGATATTTACATGATTAAATGTTCTTTTTTTTCGGAATTTATAATATTGTTATGTGGTGAACTCACAATCCAATTAAATTTCTGTGCCAGATGATCGGACATATGCGATTCAAATACATTTGTTCGATAATCTTCGTCGAAATTAATGATTATATTATCAATTACCGATTTTCTTGTTTTCGCAACTCTAGTAAAAGTCTTAATTGTTAATTTTGAATTAAATGATTGTAATAGGTTTGTAAGTTCAACATTCTCTACTGTTATTACATTGGTATCTATATTGAAGTCTCCTGCGATTATATACTTAACATTTTCTTTTATTAATATATTTAACAAGGTGTCCAATTTTGCAAAGAACTCGTTGAGATTATTCCTATCAGGTGCGCGATAGATCACTACCAGAATGTGTTTTGTTTTAGACTTTGTCTATTCAACCGCTGCAGACTCGAATGATGCACTAACCGCCAGTTTGTTGATATCTTTTCTTAGTTTACATTGTACATTGTTTCGAGCGAATATCACTACACCGCCGAATGCTGTATCCCGTGATTGTTGTCCCAGTCTTGAATACGATGATACAAGAGTATCATTTTCGATGATATATTTCCGGAGGTCATCTTGTTTTTGCCAATTCTCAGTTAACATTAAGAATAAACAATCATTGTGTTCTTCCAGCTTAGCATTGATTTTCTCAGTATTATTCTTTACGGATCTAATATTTAAATGTATTATAGCTGCTCTTTCTACGTTGTCTTTATAATTTATGTTGGTGCTAGCGCTTTTTTGGGTTCCACAAAAAAAGAATAACGCTGCAGTTTTAAGTCAGCTGGCCATAGGAGGGCATCTTTAAATTTGTCTTCAAAATTGTTTTTCAAAACCAATTTTAAACGCACGTTCATCTTGGTTTTTTATTTTCACTTCCGTTACTTGTAAGGGTCCTGTAGGGCATATATTGGTTCGTATGTGGGACTCCACGTCTGGTACCGTTGTGTTGGGCCTTGCTCTTCCAAGAAAATACGACATTAATCTGGGAGCCGCTGCTAAACTTCCTTTATTTACTCCTGTCCCCAATGTAACAGGTTGTGAGTAGTGTCATTTTGCTTTTTTATGACTGATAGTTTCCCAATTTTCGTTATTTACAATCGATGTTTCTTTTTCTACACTGATATTAGTAGCATTAGTGCTTCCTTAAGTTGCAATAAATCAATTTTCTCCGGTGCATTTGCAGGAAGTTCACGTGTATTAATTGGTGTATCAATTTTATTTTGTTTATGTTTATTTGTGGTTTTTCTATTTGTTTGCTGTTTTTGTGTATCCTCGCTAACCCGGGCTGTCTTTAAAGCCGATGTGTACGTCTGCTCCATCTCTGGATATTTTGACTAATTTGTATTTGATTCATTTTTATTGTCTGATGAACGTTATAAGCCAAGAAACATTATCCAAATTTATAAATGAATGAACGAAACTGAACAATTATTCAGAGATGAAAAGAGGCAGACCAAGAACCTCTCACACATACACACATCGTAACCGATACAAACTTCCTTAAAATGTCGTGTCACCGGGTGCTAAAAATACTTTCCGAAGAACTCAAAGCCAAACGTTGCTTCACTTGAAAACCTCATCCGATACCAGTTTGAAGAGGATTCTTTCATGGAAAGTATCATTATGGAGATAAAATAGTTTCATCTAGACAAAAGTCTATATTCAACGGAGAATGTGCAGATTATCTGGAAGGGAGGAAGAGCAGTGGGAACGTTGGAGAATTGAAGGTGTGTGTGAAGGAAGCAATATGGGCAAGGGGAGTGGACGTAATGACTGTGTAAAATAATTGATTAATTCATAAATAATCGATTATTTGATTAATTTATTGTTTGATTATTCAATAAATCGATTAAATCGATCATTTGATTAATCGATTATTTGATCATGTGATTATTTAATAAATCGATAGATTATTTCATTATTTGATTAATCGAACAATCTTATACTAAATTCTATAAAACGATATATAGCCTGAATATATGAATATTCAACCTGTTCGTTAATCTGCAAGCAAAATTCAGTGTAACTTATTGAAACAACTTGTTTATAGTCTTAGTAAGATTTAATTTTGCTTGCAGATTAACGAACAGGTTGAATATTCATATATTCAGGCTACATTTCGTTTTATTGAATTTAATGCTTTCCGCAACAAGTAAGGTTGTTTCTAATTTATTTAATCTTTTACTGTTGAAAATGGAATAATGTTTTTATGCATATATTTTCTGTTTACGAAATGTTCCATTTATGCACGTCAAACTTGATTTTTTCTCCTTTTGGACTAGTTAAATATTCCTCTTTTAATGGTAAAATAAGCAATTTTTGACTTTGGCATTTTAGACGGGTAAAATATGCCTTTCTAACATGTAAAATATGCCATTTTTGACTGGATTAATATGCCATTATTTAGGAGAAATGTATTTTTTTAACTTTTAAAATCTGTCATGTTTGGCCTGTAAAATATGCTACTTTTGACTATTAAACAATGCCAGCTTTGACTAGCAAAATATGTTATTTTTGACTGGTAAAATATGCCACTTTAATTTTTTACAAATATATGACAAATATGTCACTTTTGACTTTTAAAATAACCCTTTTTTAACTTATTGACTGGTAATAGTTTCTTATATTTGGTATCACTTTTATGCTTGTATGTAAATTTGGTCGGCAGGAATTTCCAAACACATGATTTCCCATGCTATTTCCCTATGTTTTGTTTTGAAAGTTAACACCAACACCCGGTATAACAGTCAATGACAAAGCGTACTATTCTAATCACATGTAATGGCCATTATTAAAATAACTGTAACTTACACAAATGTTGCCACTTTCTAAGGCCTCTGAACTTATTATAATATTATAATATGATGATGGATGACACTTGTTGAATAAATTTAGGTTATGTAATGAACATGTTAAATAATGCTTGCACAAACCACCATCAGGTTTATCAAAAAGTAGACAAGTTCTTAAAAATAATCCAGCTATCGCTCCAAGGTAAAATTGTGTAATATCTTGTCTTTAAACTATGCACCTGTCCAAAGTACGCCATTTATAATGTAGATTACAGAATGCTCAAAACAAGTATGCATTCTAGATTTACCTTCAAATTGTAAATTCATTTCTCGTGCATGGAAGAAAAAATGATCATTGAAGAAATTGAAATACCCGCAATATGGGGCCACATAGCAGGTGAGTCATAAAAAAATTTAAATTAATCAATATAACCTACACGTATTTTCATTTTAGTGAGGTCATGGGGTTCAAGAGAAAATCCAGTTGTTTTGATGTTCCATGGGATTTTGGACAACGTGGGGACATTCGACCGATTGATTCCATTACTACCCAAACATTTTAATTACGTGTGTGTGGATCTTCCAGGACATGGAAAATCTAGCCATTGGCCGAGTAAAACTTTTGCCGACACCATTGACAATATTTTGGTTTATCAGACCGTCGCAAGATATTTCAAACAAGAGAAGTACATAATTATAGGTCACAGTTACGGCGGTCAACTGGGTCATTTCTACGCCCAGCTTTACCCGGAGAGAGTCGAAAAATTAATTTTACTCGATTGCATCTTTTTCTTTCCAACGCCCGTCCACAGAATGAAAGATTTGTTCTTATCATGGTTTGAACAGTATTTTGAAATGATACCGAAGCTAGAAAACAACGCACCGCCCACCTATCCGCCCGAGGTCGCTCTGCGAAAAGTAATCGAGAACCGGCGGCACGCAATTTTAACCGAGGAAGCCGCCAAGCCCCTTTTCGAAAGGATGAGCGTGCCGCAGAGTGATGGAAAAGTGGGTTTTTCGATCGATCAGCGGAATAAATTCTTTAGAAATCCGCTGTTTGATTTTCGGTTAATGTTCGACTTCATCAAGACGTTTCCCGTTGAATGTCCGCTTTTAATCATTTTGGGTAAGGAATCGGAGATACAGCCGATTTTTTTTAAGAAAGTTATTAAACACCTTAAGTCGCGGAGGAATGTACGAATAAAAGTTGTAGACGGTAATCATGATGTGCATAATGTTAGTCCGGAAGCGGTTGCTCCTCTTATAATAGAATTTTTAGTACGTAGAAGTAAATTGTGATACGGTTAGGAATAAGTAGGATGGTGTTTGATGTTTATTTTGTGTACTTTTTTGAACAGATGAAATTGGGTATTTGGATTTAAGGGATAATAGATAAGGGCATTTGCATCCGGCAATATTCCTCTCATGACCAATTAATAGTTTTTACTATTTAAAAATTCTGGTTAAAATGTACCGAGAGATTAAATAGTTGAAAATTATTGGCAGTCCTTAAAACATACAGTAACTCACAGTATTTTGTTTGTCTCTCATTATTGTTTATATGATTAAAATGGTGAATTCTGTTAAATAAATAAGTTCACTGGCATCACTAAGAATGGGTATAGTTAATCAGTTCTGAAAATAACTGCTGTTTAAAATCGGCAGATAATGCACAAAACCTATTTTTAAAACAAATAACCTTAACCAGCCAATGGTGACCTACTGGTCTGTGAGACCAGGTTTGTCGAATAACTTTATTCTCCATTATTGTTTTTTGTTGCAATTTCGAGTAGTTGCCGCATTGCAGAGCTTAAATTATTAGTAACACGTTTAGAAAAATCTTCAGTTCAAAAACCCGGTGCGTGAGATCGACGTCACCATCGATCGAAGTCAAATTTGCGTCACCACTGGCGAGTTAACCACTTCGCGCCCATGCTGCTTTGATTTAATCCCAGGTTTGATGAAAAATTACTTCTATGTTGTTGTTAACTTTTTCTACTGTCACAAACTTTCCCATTTATGCAAAAAAAATATGAAAAAAAATTTCCATAGATGGCGCTAAAGAAGTAATTTTTTTTGTACATGGTTTTTGTTTTAATTTTTTGCTTGTTGCCACATGTGGCGAACTTGGGCGTGAAGAGGTTAAAAGACCACAAGATGTCAAAATTAACAAAATGTACACTGCACTGTATTGAAGAATTTCAGACAGCCAATATAATTTTACCTCAATTATTATAGGGATTTTCAGAAAATGTGCTGCCAACAATTTTAGACTTTTTGATCTCACGGTACAATGTCAATTTGAATTGGTGAGTGTTCAGTGGAAAACGGACATTTCAGTGTTCAATTGGAATATTATTGTAATATTTCCTGAGAGAACATCAGCCATGATTCGTGAACTGCCATAGAGGAGACTAAGAATGCAAGCATTGCGTGTGTGCTTTCTTCCATAGCCTCCTCTGCCAAACACGAACCGCCTCTGATATTGTTTATGGTGGAGGCTTCTACTTCGTTATCCATGTTGTAAATATTAGGTTGGTGCGAATGAAATGTCGGACTCTTAAGTATATTAAACTGCATATCTTTTTCCAAAAGGTGTTTATTTAATCAAAATATGCTCCATTTACTTCAATACAATTTTCCTAACGAGATTTTAATGCATAGATGCCTGTCTTGAAGAAATTCTAATCTTTAGAATCAATGAACTCTGATATGGCATTTTTTAGACTGTCTTCATTTTCGTACTGTTTAGCCCATAAAAACAGTTCTAAATAAATTCAATAAAACGAAATATAGCTTGACTATATAAATATTCAACCTGTTCGTAACTCTGCAAGCAAAATGTTCTAAATGTTTAAATAAATGAAAGTCGGTTGGCGAAAGATCCGGTGAATAAGTTGGGTACTGCAAGTTCCCTTGAAGAAACAGTTGGATTCGTTTCCACCAATGCTTTCAGATCATCATTTTTCACAGACGTTTCGGGTCTTCCACGCGGTTCACTTTGCAGGGAAAAATCACCAGACCGAAATTTTTTTGTGCGCTGCACTTTTCCATCGTTCACAGTATTCTCCCCAAACGCCTGGTTTATATTGCGTGCAGCTTTTGCAGCATTATTACCAAATTTATACTCATATAAGAAAATTATACGAATATCGGTTGAATTCATATCGGTGCAGAATTCAAAGCGAATAACAAAAGGGAACACTTTTGAGAAAATCTTCTTTGCTAAAATGTGACTCTGGCAATGGACAGTACGACTATAAACCAGGTTATGTCAAAAACAAAAGCATAACAAAAACAGGGAGACAAACGTTCACATTTAAAGAAAATCCGACATTTCATACGCACCAACCTAATATAATAAAACACTTTTACTTTGTTGGTATAACACAAATTTGTGTCAACAATAAAAATTTGTGTTATACCAACAAAGTAAAAGTGTTTTTATTATATGTCTCTGATACACTACACAAGTTTAATAGAAATCCTTTTGAATAGAAAATATTTGTCTCCGCAAAACTGCATTTTTGCAATGTAGCCCCTTTTCACTCACCAATTCAATTATATTATATAGTAATAGTTGCTATGTTTGAAATATTTTAAATATACTTGTACACTCGAAACAAATTCATAATGTGGATTTGCTCTTGTTAAAACCATGTACAACTGTAAATTTTATAAGGGTTTTTTTAATATCTATTATTTTTGCTATATATTTTACATAGGAACTGTATATTTTTATTAAGTATTAAAAATTATATATTGATAAAAATAAAAAAATAAAACCTTGATCGAAAGTCTCGGCCAGTGACAATTTGTGAATTTTTGTAACGGAGGATAAGAGAGAGAGAGGTTAACACTTAACAACCACACTGGGTACACGCAGGGGCGGCTCGTTATGTACGTTCTTAACCTGCATTTGGAGTCGAGTCATTTCTGGCTCCTCTCATGCGCGCGACGACAACATGCACTTGTTAATTATATTTCCGCGCTTCACACGATGAATAAAATTTGTTCATTGCCAAATAAGTCTTGTTGAGGCAAATTAAACAATTGGGTAGGCCTTTGCTTGATTATTATCGTAAAAAACTGGAACAAGGTCATTTTACAAAAACTCTAAATATCTAGTTTTCACCTTCAATTGTCATTTACTCGAAAAATGTCTCATGTAAGAAGGCAATATTTTTATACTGCCAGTTCGACAATGAGAAGATCTCTCAAAATCAAGAACAAAAATAGGGGGTTGCCATTTACAAACAAATTGGCGGACGTCATAACTCAAAAACAAATGACGACTGAAAATCGACTTTTATACAAAAATGTGTATTTTTATAAAAGAAAATCTTTTCCAAAAATATTTTATTTCGGTTTTACTGAATATATTCCATACTTTAGGCGCGCACTGTATACTTGAAAATTCTTCTAACAAAGTTTCGTTCTCATCTAATAGAAGCAGATAAAAACAAAAAATAAATTCGTCGTTCAATTGTTTGGAAGGATGGCCAGATTTTAAAAATTCGTCCAGCAAAGTGTGTTAGCGGCCGAAAAAAAACTTAAATTCGCCGTTCAATTGCTCTTTTTTCGAGGAAAACTCTTGAACAAATAACCTGATTTTGAAAAAAATTCTTCCAGCAAAGCATTTTTCGAATTGATGTAGTTAAGATTAAATATTAAATTAGTCGCTCAATTTTTTTGGGGTTTTGAAAAGATAACTCTTGAACAAAGTAGCAGATTTTAAAAACTCTCCCAGAAAAGTGTTGTACTCGTCGTATATATGTAGATAGGACCAAAAAATTTATTCGACTTCAATTGGTTCTTTTCAACTGTTGAACGGATGACCAAATTTGACAAATTCTTCCAGTAACATGTTATAATTATCAAATAGATGCAGACAAGACCCATAAAAATAATTTGAAGTTCAATAAAACACACTTTTACTTAGTTAATATCACACTGTTTAAACAGTGTGATATTAACTAAGTAAAAGTGTGTTTTATTTAATTAAAAATGTATCACGAAGTAAGTGCCGCCAACCTCAATCAGTTAATTTGAAGTTCAATTGTTTTCTATTTTTGAGGATAATTCTTGAACGAAAAGACAGATTATGAAAATTCTTTCAGCAAAGTGTTGTTATTATAAAAATTATATTTGGCGTTGAATAAATTTTTGATTTTTTTTAAAGATCTGATGACCAAATTTGTACAATTCTTTCAGCAGAGTCTTATATTTATCCAAAAGATGTAGACGGAACGAAAAAATTACATCCGTTGTTCAATTGTTTTTTGGGTTTCAGATGATAACTCTTCAACGACCAAAAGACCAAATTTGGCAACTTCTTCTAGCAAACAGATGCAGATAAGACAAAAAAGTTGTCATTCAACTCTTGAACGGATAAACAGATATTAAAAATTCTTCCAGCAAAGTATTACACTCACCGAATAGTTGTATAAAAGATAAGAAATTGAATTCGTGGTTTAATTATTATGGTTTTGAAAAGATAACTTTTGAACAAAATAGCAGATTTTAAAGATTCGCCCAGAAATGTGTTGTACTCAGCGAATAAATAGGATAACTCTTGAACAGATGACTAAATTTGGCAAATTCTTTCAACAAAGTGTTGTACTCGCCGAATAGTTGCAGATAAGACACAAAAAAATTAAATTTGTAGTTCCATTGTTTTCTGGTTTTTTTTTGAGAATAACTCTTGAACGAAAGAACAGATTTTGCAAATTCTTTCGGTACTCATTAAAGAGATGTAGATAAAGGTAGAAACCCAAAGTGGCGGAATCTATTGCCTAATTGTTGTACTAATCTCAATCCGAGTGGCATAACCAACAGGTATAGGAATGCCAACGGTGGCAAATATAACAATAATAATGTAAACATCAAATTCTGTTTTCTCATCAGTTCACCTACAGTCCGAGTTCTTCTAACCGCGCCTATAAGACCTGAAAGGTCGAAACCGGTCCGTAGGTGAACTGATGGGGAAACTATATTTGATATTTAGATGTAGATAAGATCAAAAAATAAGTTTGCAGTGTTTTTAACAAAAAATTGAGTTTTCAAATTCTTCAAGTGTCGCACTTATTAAAAAGAAGAGATAAGGTTACAAAATTAAATTCGTCGTTTAATTGATTTTAGTTTTTTAACGTGAGCGAAGAGAAGAACATTATGACAGATTTAATGAATATTTGTAATTTTGCAGAGTTAAGAATATCTATATACGCAGGCTACTTTTCATCTTTATTTAATTCATTGGACGCTTCTGCAGCAAGTAAAGGTTTGCAATCTCAATGATTGTTCTTCTTTTTTTCTTAAAAAGGAGGCGGTGGGATATATTGTATGTTAAGTGGCTCTACCATCAAATTGTTCCACGAGCCACCACTGGGTACAGTACTTACTATTATAAAGAGAGCAAGTATTAAGCCACTGATTTCTTCCGTAGCCTCCCTGCCAAACTTTCACTACCCGCCGCTGGTCTAAAGGTTTTTAATTTTTATTTTAAAATAGATTAATATTTCGCTAAAACGCATTTCACTACAGGCTCAGACATAATCGGCATGGGTCTATGTGTGGATGGATGACCGGTACCACTCGCCATTGGGATAAAGTTAATAATGCTTCAGAGTGATGATGGCAATCCTCTGAAGTAATTACACATAACAGATCGGAAAGATCTTGCAATCAAAGTCCTCTTAGGCCAGTGATGGGGAACCTATGACGCGCGTGTCAGTGCTGACACGCGAGCTCATTTTTGGTGACACGCATCCTCAAAGATAAAAAATTTCATAATTCAAATATTTGTCTTTCATAATATTGAATTAGGGGGGTTCAGGTTATTAATAATAATATTAGTACTTACGTTAATAATAATTAATAATTAACAAAATTATAATTAACCCTTTCGCTGCGGCGTTAGGAAAACGCTCCTTGTCTGTGGTGCGGCTTTAGATTGGCCTGGAAAGTCATATATATGTTATCAGCAACGGCATCTAGCAGAATAAGAAAACGTATATACAGGGTGTATTTGAAATAACGAACAGGCTCGTAACCACAAAGAGATTATATTATTTTTTAACAACATTCGCAATTATTTTGTTTATAACTGTAACAAAAAGCCCGCAATTAATTATTAAAGTTAATGAGTGAAAATACGCAGTGGTAATGTGACCTAATTTTTAAACGGCATCGGCTTTAGATATCGAATTACAACAAGCGCGTACTATCATATCCGAGTGCTCTTTAAGCGTCAATGAACTTGAGGACTGTTTATCTTTTACAAAAAAAAACGTTGCGATAACACTTCAAATTTCGGAGGCAAGAAATCGTATCTCGCGTTTTAAATAAACAAACACACATTCCATATAGATCTAATTAAATGAGAAAAGCATCGGTCCTAAAAAGTTTAAAAAACCTCGAAAGATTAGGAAAATTCAAAATTTTTATTTCGAATAAATTTTGACGGAAATGGGTTTACAAATATTTTGTGTATGTGCCCTTAAATGCCTGTTCGTTATTTCAAATACACCCTATATATGTTAACAGTCTGCTTATTGTTTGTGGAAAGTTAAAGAACTAGAAAGTAACTTTTCGTGAAAAATGAAGAAACATGTTGACGCAAAAGTGGAATGTAAATATGTGTCTACAGCAGCGAAAGGGTTAATTAATACAAGAATTATAAATACTTCTATTTTTTTTAGTTTTTACTTTGGTGATGTGTGACGCCACGAAAGTTATGTTTCGATTTTTCAAAATTTTGACACACTGAGCTCAAAAGGTTCACCAGCACTGTCTCAGGCAGTGCCTAATGAATTATTACACCTATTTCACTAAAAGATAATAAAGCCAAAAATGGTTCAGCTTTAACCAAGAAACACAATTTCCGAAGTTTGATCAAAAATGATTTTTTATCAATTAGAGCCTTTAACATATTGATTGCTGCGGCCCTGCGAACTGCATTAAACAACTGCAAGTAGTCTCGTAGTTGGCAGTCAATATGTGAATTAGAAATATTGCCTCCGACTTGTTGTAAGAAGTGATTTTGGAAAATGATTTTCGTAAACACAAACAAGTTCTCAAAACATTACTTCTATTAATAAATATACAAAAGTTTACTTAAAATTATTCATTATAGCAGCAAGAACTAGTAAAGATGCTGTTTTTTTTTCTAAACCCCCTCTAATGAAAATAACTTTTTCCATTTTCGTGAATAAATGCCCACGTTGAAAAATTAAATTATTAAAGCACTCGGTAAGCCATTAACGAACCCTAATGATAAATGACTAAAGTGAGCTTTTAATCACTAGAGATTCAATTTTTAAATCCCCACTGATGTTAGTATATTACAGAACAAGTGATGAAAGTACGAATTTTTGCTCACGTGTGGACCTGCACACTCAAGTGAGCCAAATTTCGTTTCATCACAAGTGCTGTAAAGCGTTTTGTTTATTGCTGCCCATAAAATGTATGAAATAATACATGAAAAATATTTATCTTTGACATTACTCGTTATAGAAGGTAGGCGTGTCGTTGCCATGCCTCAAATTAAAAATAACTGTCAATTATGTATCAATTTGTCAAATTTTGTAGTTAAATGTGATATTTAATTTAATTCTGTCTATAAAATCTCTAGTAGCACAATATGTGTCGGAAATATTTTCTAAATATTGATTTTACATTTTTATGTTTCGGAAATATTAAAAGGCCAAAGTAAATATTTTTATCCAAAATCGGCTGTAATAATCGAATTCCGGTGGTAATTTGAGCCATGTAATGTTGCTCATTACCCCCTAGTAAGAGAATAAGTTTCTCTCACGGAATGCATAGATCCTTCATAGGATTTTTGAAATATTTCAAATTGACACCACGTACGTCAAAAGGGTATAGCGGAATGAGATGGTCAAAAGTGCCCCCAAACGAAATGAGCTGGGAGGTTAAAAATAACGTTTAGGATCATAAAAAATTCAGATTTGACAAAAAGTAGCCCCCCACCCCCTGTATTCCTTGTTTTATTTATTTATTCATTATTCTGACAGATTGTTGATAAGTGACAACTAACTTGATTTTGGGAGTAGAAAAAATATGTTTGTAAACATGTTCGATGTGTTTAGTAAGTAGCATTTTATAAATATATTCAAATAAATATATAGATGACAGAAAAAAGGCAACACTGTACTGTCTCTGCACCAGAACCTCACGCTTTGTGATAACGCAAATCCGCAAAATATATATTGTAATATTTCCTTTACATTTTGTATAAATATTGCCGAAATGTATATCATAATATTTCCTCAACATTTTTTACAAATATTGCAAGCATATATACAGGGTGGAAACTTTAACTGGAACAAATTCGGTATTTATGAAATGAGAAGTTCCAGAAAACACTTCGATTTTTGTTTTTTATTGCGCACGTTTTAGCCTCAAAAATAGTATGACGTCACTAGTCTTTCACGTATGACGTCATAGACATTTTTTTTAATGGAAACCATTTTTTTTTAATTTCACTAAATTTGTAGCCCTTTCTATTCTCCTTACGACTGTGTAAAAATATTTTGTTTTTTTATTTCGGAAACTTATTTAATGTATCAAATGTTCAAATTCCACCAGAAATGTTTCAAAATGTAAGGGATGGGTTTTATCACCGATTGGCTCATTATCAAGAGAAGAACGCTGCTCATTTCTCATTTTGAACATTTGATACATTAAATAAGTTTATTAAAAAATATATTTTTTTTCAATTTCTTAAATAAAAAAAAATAAAATATGTTTACACAGTCGTAAAGAGAATAAAAAGGGCTACAAATTTAGTGAAATAAAAAAAAATGGTTTCCATAAAAAAAATGTATATGACGTCATACGTGAAAGACTGTGACGTCATACCATTTTCAAAGAGGCTAAAAAGTGCGCAATAAAAACAAAATTCTTTTTCTGGAACTTCTCATTTCATTATTACCGAATTTGTTTCAGTTAAAGTTTCCACCCTTTATAGTAATAATTCATTAACATTTTAGAATAACATATAAAAATCTGTCATCAATATCAAAGAAATATATGTCTTTTGCAATATTTAAGAAATACTTTGTGCTACTAGGGATATGCAAATAACACAATGAGAACACTTTTTGTAATATTTAGGGGAGTGAAAGTGATATAAGAGTGTGTGTAAAGTACTTTCACCCACACGGTTCCTTAGAAACTAATCGAGTGGATAAAAGTAAGGCTTTCTTTTCAAGTATCTATGTAAGAAAGTAAAAGTTTCAATGGCAGAATTAAACAAATGAATATTAATTGAGATATCCCAGGTAACCGAATAAACAAACTCAATATTTGAATGTTATTGTCTGTTATCTGACGCTTATACAGGGTGTTACAAATATAGAGTGATGGTTAAGTGAAGGTAAAGTTGTGCATTTGAATGCTGAATAATTTCTTTAGGAGAAATTTAAAATATTCCCACTACTTCCAGAGATATTGGATGAAAACCGAAAAAGTCAAGTTTGGTTTTGATGTTTTTACGACTTTATTACCGGTTATTTTGAAAAGCCAAGAGCACTTTTATAAACTCTTCCCAGAAAATAATTTTATTTTTTATAAATACGACGTTTCGTTATTTAGAAACCAACATCAACTTTATTTTTTTAAATACAGACCTGGATTTTTTACTTAATTTTTTAGTACATGATGTGTCACACTTGTCACAAAATGTTTTCTATGGGAGTTTTTTAAAGGTTTTTTTGAAATATAACAAAGTGTATTATACCAAATTAGCGGATATGAACGACCATTATAAAACAGTTATTTCAGAGCCCTTAAAGATAACTAAAGGGATTCCTCAGGCTAGCATTCTAGGCGCTTTACTATTCATAATTTATATAAATGATTTTTCACATATGTTAGCTCAATATTACAAAACAATAAATTATGCAGTTGATACTAATCTTCTCGTTGAAGGAAGAACATATTCAGGTATCATTAATCTATGTAAGGACACTATGTCAAAGCTGGAATCTTGGTTTAATGAAAATAAGTTGATTTTAAATACGACAAAAACCAAATTTATCGTTTTAAAGCAAACCAATCAATAGAAACTGCCCGTTCGATTAGCCTAGATAAAAAAGATAGTGTGAAATGCTTTGGTATTATCCTCGATGACACGCTGAGCTTTAACCAACACATAACCTACACTTACAATTAGTACAAATCGAGTACTGCCTGTTACGGATTAAGAATATTAATGCGTTACACAAATACTCGGATAGGAACATTATTTTATTACGAAACATCGTATCGCATCTGAGATATGGTTTGATATTTTGGGGTAGCAGTACAAATGCGATAAAAAATAGTAAGAGTTCTGTATAAATACAATAGAAGCTGCAGAGGTGTTTTTAAGCAAGCTAACATACTCACATTCTATGAACTCTATACATATGGATATATAAAGTTTATATGGAAAAATAGAAGGTTGTTTAACAATGTATATTTTCTCACTCGTTACCGACACACGCAGAGGTAGATTATATTATCTTCCTCAGCACAACCTTAACAAATTTGAAAAAGGTTGTTTTTACGCGTGCCTTATTATTTATAATCACCTCCCAATAGAGATAAAAAATATAGTAAACTACAATCAGATGAAATCAGTCACATATAAATTACTTTGTAATATGGAACCGTACTACTTGCTGGGGCAGTGGGTTGAATTTAGAACAGGATAATGTCCCTTTAGGAAATATGAATTTTTGGTCTGGGAACGTTTTTTTTGTACGATGCATATTTTTCGAGTTATTTTGATTTGTCAGGTTAAATGGTACACCCAGTATAAGGTTTTATATTTTTCTGGAATATTACTACATTGTGTCTGGATATCGGATTATTATCTTTTAAATTGTATTAAATAGTGTTTAATATATTTTTTCTACTTTGGTTTAATAATCGACCATTTGTTATATAAAAAATAGTTTTTGAGATTTTTTATTTTACAGTTTTTGTTCATTATTTAACTATTTTTGGTAAACTTTTAGTTGTCGCGATTGGCAGTACTTAAACGTGAGAAGTGTCGATATCAAAATATAAAATTGCCGTTAATTTATAGAATAATTGAAACCGACCAATGCGTTACATACTGAATATGTTCGATAATGCATATTGGGGAGTTCGCCACAAGTACCACTAAGGTTAAAGAAAACGGAGGCGTCATATTGTTTACTTTTTACCCGCGTGGAAAATGTGGAAACTCGGTGACAATGGCCGGACGCATGAATTCACTTGGCTCTCGGTGACGACGTTTAGGCAACACAACATACACAGAGGAAAACTTGTAATTTATTATACAGGGTGTTTCAGAGCTCTGGGATCGGTCAATCACGTGCTTATGTTTCAAAATTTCGAAAATTGTTTTATACAAAAGTTGTGTATAATAGTGAGCTGCACGCCCTAAAAGATTTAAATTTATACAGGGTGTCTCATAACAAAGTTACAGACCAAACTTATGTTTTTTTTTAATGGAACACCCTGTATTTTTTGTCATTTTTGAATTATATGGAGCAAATAAAGGTGAGTTACTTCAATACTCCCTATACCTATTGTTTGCCGTTTTTTTAATATTTGAAGATTTCTTGAAATGCATGGTCTGGGTGAAATTTTATTTTTGCCCCAGTGATTGACGTTGAACAATTAAAATCATTTTAATTGTTTGCTTGAAGGTTCAAACTATAAAGCCAACCATGATTTCATACAAAAAATTATACTGGGTGATAAAAAAAAGCGGTAGAAAAACAGAACTTACCTACGGAAATCCACGAGCCGCTGCTGATTTTGACACGAAGTAGGCACCAGCTCCAGACTTTTTCAGTTGACGATATTTCTTCCGTTCTCTATAAAATTGCGCCACTAAATTTCTCATCTTTCTTTTTGCATCTTATCTTTCACACCCTACAGGTGAACACAATCGCACTCCAAGCATGTTTTTTTGCTTCTCTACACTTGTATTTCATGTCTGTGCTTTCCCATAGACACGGATATTGTTTATAGTTTTCAATTAAGTTAATGCAATTTTCTGCAGTCCACTTAAACGCCATGCTGGGTGTATAAATAAAATAAGCAGCAGAAACAAGACCCGACTTGCAACAACCCGTCTCTACTGACGAAACATTTACGACTGAATATGGAATGTTTATGTGTGTTGCATACTTTCTTTTGATCTTTACCGCTCTTAAGCGAAACATGCAACAAACACCAACTTTTGTTTAATGCGACATCAACATACCGCAACATCAGTGACGGTTCGCGGGGTTTTTTCTGGTACGGCCGAGGAACAAGAGGTGGTAATACAGATAGGTGTGGTCACGCAGCCAGCCGTCTCTGCAACTGACCCTACCTATCTGTATTACCATCTCTTGTTCCTCGGCCGTACCAGAAAAAACCCCGCGAACCGTCACTGCGCAACATGGTGCAGAACACACGCCAACTTTTACTTTTAAAATATGTTGTCGCTTCAGTATGTTGGATACTCGCCTTTACACTAGCATTGACTCAATGCTGAGGAAACTATGGTTTTTGTCGGAACGTTTCTCGTTGCAGCAACACAATTATGACTTAAATAAGTGCTCTTGGTGTAGACAGAATGTTTACGGTAATTTTGTTGTTGTTTTCTGTTTCCAAAACAGCTTACTGCAACCAGCAACAGCATGTTCTTCTACGTTTCTTTGGTGTGGACATACCAGCGGCCGCTCGTGGATTTCCGTTGGTGAGGCAAAGACAAAGATGCCGCTCGTGCTGCACTACTTACTCTAATAGAGGAAGCAAATATTCCGTTAGTTTTTCGGTCAAATTTTCTTCCGTTGCCTCACCGCCGAACATCCACGAGCCACCGCTGAGACATACCTTTAGTAGAATGGGCTAGAGAGAAAGGTTAACGCTTCTCCATAACAACCGCCGTGATGCAACACTTTCTTTAATTAAGGAAGCCACTGTTTTCTTCCGTAGACTCCTCTTTTCGAACAGAACAGGTAATATATAGCTTGGTGGGTCTTATGAACCGAGGCAACAAAAGTAATCGTGACCCACGAGAACAGCGTCTGAATTATGCTTCGATGAACCGTGTTTTCGCTTATTAAACCCATCTGTATTTTATCCAGCAATTAAAAATCTTTTTACCAGACGATCGAGGACATATTTTTAAATGATTCTGCTTCTGAAGCTCTCGATCATAATTTTAAACACCGTTATAGCCTTTGTTACATATTTATCACCTAGTATGTAAT
This sequence comes from Ocypus olens, assembly GCA_910593695.2. Classification (NCBI taxonomy): domain Eukaryota; kingdom Metazoa; phylum Arthropoda; class Insecta; order Coleoptera; family Staphylinidae; genus Ocypus; species Ocypus olens. The sequence goes on along the minus strand of OU343054.1, from coordinate 6,608,280 downwards.
AACCTTCATCGAAGCGGAATTCAGTAATTAGGGCAGAACTATTCCAATTAATGTGCGTAAAAATATTTTTTTCTCCTGGCCAATGAATGGACCAACTGAAATTAGCTTACATATTAAATCGAATGATACAGTCATTTCGTAACAAACCGTAAATCATACGACATGTTTACGTATAAAACATACAGAGACGATACCGTGACGTTAAATTTGAAATGTGTGTCTTAAATGTTGATTACGTTCATGATATATACCTAGGTGAGTACTTATTTTCGTTATAATTACATAAGCTATTTGTTAGTTTTGTTTGTGTGTACACAAGAAAAATAACTGCTTTAACAAAATACAGTTTTGGCGTTTTAGGATGTGGTATTTGGTTTCTTGGTTTCCGGTGTATATATATTTATTCCGAGATAAAGAATATAATTCGCTTTCTAATAATAAGTGTGTGTCTTTAATTAGAATCTTACTTTGAATTTTGAATTATAAAAAGCCTGTTGCGTCAGTGAATTAAGATCGATGCGGCAGAGATGACAGCACAAGCGCGGTTGCACTTTCTGTTGCCTACAACCAATGTATTTTGTAATATAACCACAATTCGCAAGTAGCGATGTTAGTGCAAAATCCTCGATAAAAATTACAAGGAACACACGCAATGTTACATGTAATTAATCCACCGACAAATAGTGATACAGCAGTTTTCTAACCTGCCATAATTTATGGTCGTGCCTTTGTTTACATCACACTTTATTTTTTATTTACAAAACACACACACCGTTGAATATGTATTTCTACTCGTATTTAGTTAGCCAAACCAGGTTGAATGTTATTTTCAAACATTTGACCACCAAAAGGTTTCCGACATTGACGAGTCATTGTTTCAAGAGGAACTTCGTTAACATGACAGAACGGATACACAAGAGCAACTCGTACATCTCGGTCAATGTCACGGAAGGGAAGCCCCCCGCTAGGTTGGTGCATTTTTTCAAAAGGAATCACAGCAAGGACTCCTCCAGGCAGAAAACACGCAAACACTCCGAGTACTTTCGGTTGCTCGCGCTGGCCAAACCCGAACGATGGAAATTGGCGGGTATGTATTGTGCAGTTAACAACAGTGTTGCAGCTCTAAGGAGCATTATCTCTTAAATAAAAATATAACAACTGTCAATTCATTTAAATTTTTGCAAAGGATAATATAATTCAAATTCTCAGCACATATCATCATATAGCTATTATTACAACTAGGGAAATATGAATAGTATATTTCCCGAGGTTGGCTACTTACATCCCGAGGGATGTATAGACAACCAAGGGAAATGTATTCATATTTCCCGTGTTGTAATCAATAGTTTTTTTTCTGATTGAAAGAATATTGTTCTGTAAATGGGAAAATATTGGATTGTACATTTTTGAATTTATCGGATTGGTAACGTTGCTAAGGGCCTTGTTTGTAAATATCATGGTTGACTTGTTTTGGTATTTGCGTTGTTTCATAAATTGGTGAAATGTCAAATAATGTGTTAACGCAAGCGACGAAAGACCGTGAATGTTTTGTTCCGGTAAAATCTAAAGCTGTAAAATCCATAAAGGATACCTTCCTAAGAAATCGGAGGTGTTGTCCCGAGAGCAATTAAAACAATTCTTACGAGAAGCTCCTAATGACATTTGTTTGATGTTTATATTTTCCTAGGGAAATATGAGCACTTCATATTTCCCTAGGGGGAAAAGTGTGTTATGACATATCGTAACTAAGGCAATATTACTCGATATTGTTTCAATCAGAAAAAATATTATTACAAGTTTGTGACTTTTTTATTTGTTATTATCATGTTTTAGAATCAAGTTTCATCAAGATTCTTATTTCACTATTTATTATAATAAGACAAATTGCTAACTAATATGATTACATTTTAGGTGCTGTTTGTTTATTATTGGTTTCGAGTACGGTGTCGATGGCAGTACCGTTTAGTTTGGGGAAAATTGTAGACATAATATACATGCACAAGCCACCTACTTCTAACCCTTCTGAAGTTGTCAAGGATCCACTAATGAATATAGTGACTAAGGAGTTGGCACCATCTATTCCTACGGAAAATATACAGAAAAAAGAAGATTTTCACAGTGCCACTCAAGATTTAAACAAAGTATGTGGTGTCTTGGTGTGCATCTTCATTATTGGAGCTATATGCAATTGCGGGAGAGTTTATATCATGTCAGCTGCAGGTAATTTAAAATACAAATTCACAACACATTTAACATCTAATATGTATTAAACTGTGCAAGGCAAATTGAGCAACTTAATTTTATTTTGTTTTATGAAGTAGTAATGTTCATTAAAAAAAATCTCAAGAGTGCCATGACTTTTTATTTTTAAAAATTTAAGTTGGCACACATGTTAGGAACTGACATACAAAATGTCAGATCGTTCTAAAAGTCACAATTATTCCGTGGTCACAATGGTTTACAGCAACCAGCAAAAACCTTTTTACAGGACGGCAAATGTAAGTTGGCCAGACGCGCAGAGAGCAAGCGAAAGCTCTCTCTCTACAGCCGGCCGAGTACAGTCTCTGTAATAAGCAAACACATATTCTTCGCGTGCGCTATTCATTCTATCGGGCGCTCTCCTCCACATAATTGAATGTACCAGGCACGCGAACTCTTCACGAAATCTATCGAGAGCACCCTTCGAAGGTTCCGCCCACAATTTTGCCATTGCGCGACGGCAAGTTACGTTTGCCGTCCTGTAGTTGAAAGTTATTTTCGAAATGGGACTAAAGTAGACGGAAATTGGATATATTCATTCGATGCACCTTTGGCAGAGTTTCAGGAAGAATTTCCTAATGTTCCTATTATTTTTGAAAAATTTAGAAATACCTTATCACAATCTGTTATATTATTTCATGAAACGGGTAGTATTCTCTGTAAACCGGGAAGCAGTAGACCAATCAAACGAACTCAAGATGCTATTAACACAGCCCCAGAAATTTTAGAAGATGACGACTTCTCTGTGTCGTTTGTCACCGCAAATTTATTTATCGGTCGGAACATGCCACAAGCTTCTACGAAGTAACATAACCTCAATATGTGTTACCAACTTAATTTTTTAAATAATAAATCGTGGCACACTGGAATTTTTTAATGAACTTTATATGCTGAAGTTAGGGTCCAGAAAAGCAAGTGCACTTTGAAAGGCTAGTATGTTTTATGTTCGAGTTGTAGAACCTATTTTTGTGTGGGGAAACTGACCTCTTACCCCATAGTTATTAAGAAGCACCGTTGGCTGTGAATTATCATAGAGGAGGCAAAGAAAGAGAGTTATTAACTCGTATCCATCACAACCGCTTGGGATACACTCTTATAAAGGAAGCAAATATTTGACCACTGTTTTCTTCCATACCCTCTTTTGCTGATCTTTCAGGAGCCACTGCTGAGAAGCACTGAATTCAAATTTAGGTACAGCGTATTGCATTTTTAACTATTCAGGGTATTATAAATGCAATTAATTTTTAAAAATATTTGAAGTTGATGAAATTATTAGTGATGGGGCAAAAATCAAGCAAACGATGATTGAGCAGTTGATGTATCGAGCAGTACGTTTTTCTCAAGCTGCTCAATTGAGCGACGCTCTGGTGTGTAAAATACAGCGTATTGCATTTTTATCTATTCAGGGTATTATAAATGCGATTAATTTTTAAAAATATTTGAAGTTGATGAAATTATTAGTCCAAATAAAACGAATAACTTTGTTAGTATCACTTTATTAACTTGGAGTAGTTACTATAGTTTCGACAATTTCAGCTTGTCATTTTCAAACTATGAATATTTACATTACGATTGTACATTTATATATTTAAGCGTAATCCGGACATCCCACTCATCAACGACCAGACCGACCTAATATTCTCCCCCCTGTTCAATGCTCTGTAAAAATAAAAATATATAAATGTACAATCGTAATGTAAATATTCATAGTTTGAAAATGACAAGCTGAAATTGTCGAAACTATAGTAACTACTCCAAGTTAATAAAGTGATACTAACAAAGTTATTCGTTTTATTTGAATTATTCAAAATGTATCACGAAGTGAAAGCCTCCACAATTACTTATTGAAATTATTAGTGATGGGTAAAAATCAAGCAAACGATGATTGAGCAGTTGATGTATCGAGCAGAACGTTTTTCTCAAGCTGCTCAATTGAGCGACGCTCTGGTGTGTAAAATAACATTGATTTCGTAATTGTGAAGCAAATTATACTCTTTCAGATGTTATTTAAATTCTTTTAGAGGCATTGTCTTTAGGGCTGGAGATAGCGCATTATAGAACTTTCGTGCCCAGTAATTTACCCCATTATGTGACTTGCAAAGTCAAAATTGTTTAATATTAATGTTATCTTTATATCTCGTATTGTGGTGTAGTGAACTGGTTGTCTGGTAGTTTGAGTTATTCTTTTTGAAATATAAGAGGCATTGGTAGATGTAAAGTCCGGGTAATGTCATTATGTGCAATTTACGAAATACAGATCTACATTCACAATGAAAGCCTATTCCACCAACAATGTGCACCGCCCTTCTTTGTAATCCAAATATCCGGTGGCAGTGAGCTGTATGCCCCATGTCAGCAGACTGTATACAAGGTTGGAGTAACATTATTTAACCCGCCATTGGTGACACCGGTCTCACGCACCGGGGTTTTCAACTGAAGATTTTTCAAAACGTGTTCCTAATAGTTCATGTTTTTTTTTAAATTTATGCTCTTTGACAATAACACAAAGATATATAATCAATTTAAGCTCTGCAATGCGGCAGCTACTCGAAATTGCAACAAAAAATAATAACGGAGAATAAAGTTATTCGACACACCCGGTCTCACAGACCAGTAGGTCATCATTGGCGGGTTAAACAAATTTTTATTCGGAATTAATAAAATAAATTTAAAGTCAAAGTCAACTCCATACATTTTTGAAGTGTCAGAAAAGCATCATCTAATTTGTCCCTAATGAATTGAAAGTTTTTTTCACACATTTGATTAATTCCTCTACAGTTTTTGGTACCGGAGCGATTGAATCGAGTTAAAAAAGCTAAGATCTTTAACAGACATAAGTCTGGAGGCTGCAATTTTAATTGAATGTTCCATCCATCTTTTGATGCTTCAGTCAGCAAAACTTCGTCATTATCACAATTTGAAATTGTCTTGTTGACTGTTGGTTTTGTTGTAAACTTAGAACTAATAACAGGCAAAATATTTTCAACAAATCCACAAATGATGTACTGTCGGGAGGTAGGGGTCTTTTGAGAAAATCTAATGCATTTTTATTAACTGAAATTTTTAACGAAACAGTTTTAATAATATTTCAAATCAAAATAATATTGGTTCTGTGACTTGGGAGAGTGGGAAACTGGCATGGTGTGACACCTTGTGATCCAGTGGGGAGTTAAAAACCTGTGATATTTTTTATGGAAACCGCCGTCAGAGCATTATGTACTCTTTTTGAGCTATCAAGTTAGGATCAGGACCTGTCAAGCCTCTTTGAGCATTTGTTGATTTATTATTTTATAAATGCTGGTGGTTGGTGCATTCAGATTCAGTAGTTGCCAGACAAGTAACGCTGGATCGGGTTTGTAGTTGGATGGGTTACTGGTACCGTTCACCACTGGTATACAATTAACCTTCGTAAGGCCGGATGGGGTATTTTTGTACCCCAGCATGTTTTTTTTAAATAACTTTTATATACAGTAACTTGTAATATTATGCTTCTAGGAATGCCAAAAAGACACTTCTACGAGTTTAATACATTACGTTTTTCTTTTAAATATAATATATAGTGCAATACAATGCTAAAATATTGGATGTGGTCATAAATTACCCCTTGCGGTCGTTAGTGTAACAATTATATGTGTGGAGGTTGTAGTTCTCACATGTTAGTTCTTGAACCATGCTGCGTATTGTAGTAAACTGAAGTAGGATTCTACAAGATCCTAAATAAGACAGCAACTTTTAATTAAAGTAGCTAACTATTTATTAAATAATAGTTATTTAAGCAACAAATACGAGCCGAGGCTCGTCGCCCGCCGAAAATGTTAATTGTCATTACGTTCCATGTTGCTTATTAATTTTTTTCCGCTACTGGAAATACAATACATAAAAAAAGATCAGAATATATTCTAAAATACGACTTGTAACATTTGGGGTTAAAATTTTTATAGTCACCTATGCGTCCTATGGTAACCCATGGTAACCCGAGAAAACAATGTCGAATTTTGTTTGTTTGTATCAATCCGGTGAAACTTTCTGTGGGCATGGATATTAACGAAGCTGCGAATATTGCGTGTCGAACCTGTTGCCGACAAAATCGAAAAAGAGGTATGAGTCGTGTCGTGTTTCGACGCTTTTGAGCAGTGGTTATGTAAAAAGGATGCTGATGCTATTGACGAAAATGTGTTGCTCGTAGAGCCGTTCCTACCAGGCGTGCAGGCGGTGGAAAATAGAATAGAGCAACCAATTGTGTATGCGATATATCTTTATAAAATGGGTTAATACAACAAATTTATTATATTCTGAATTTCTCATTATAAATTTGGATAAAGCACTTATGTATACTGGTTTAAATATGTTTTCGCATTGTCAAGGTAAGGGTGGAAGGCGGCGAAAAATTGCTCAGCACGCAGATGGCTGTACACCTAGGAACGTCCCTGGTTGCTCGCCTATATGTTGGAGCGTTACGTTTCTGTTTATTATTTTCCTAGGTCCATAAATAAAAAATTAAGTTCCGTCATCAAGGACAACAAACACCACGAATGTTATCAGCCACTTACGGTACCTGTAACCATGGATGCAATGCTTATTTACGTTGTCGGTAGCGGAAAAAAGTAATTGGTGGAGTTTGGTACAATAACAGATGGTGCTGTTAATCACTTAAACATTCTGGAGAATGCAACTTTCACATGTCTCCATTAAAACTAATTAAAATTAAGTAGTGACTCTAAACCTACTTCTGCCAACTTGGAACCGAAAGGTTTCCACAATATAATCTAAAGCTGAAAGCAGAACTTCTAAGATAATAAAGAAACTATATCTTACGGCTCCTAGAGAAGCACGAATTTGGATTCTACATTAAATCACGTCCATCACACAAGTATTGGGCTTACAACAGTATTATGCCTCTGTAATATGCAATATAACCTTTGAGTCAAAGCAGACTGGATAAGTTTCAATTAACAGGCAATAATTTAGTGTATTTAGTGTGTTTACAAAAACATCAGTGTTTCGTGATTTATGGTAAGGAATATTATTTTTCACAGTATATTTTCATAGTGTAAATAATTGTGTAATTTTTTATAATAATAATAATAATAATAATAATAATAATGCTTTATTAATCCACATAAATCAAACGATATTGGACAAGTCAGTGTAACATTTTGTCCTTACAAAAACATTACAAAAGAAATTCATCTATTCTATAGAATACATTGTGTAATAAATATATTTTTAATTGTTTTTTAAATTCACTATAAACTTCAATATCTTTAAGATAACTTGGTAATTTCTTATACATTGTTATACAATTATATTTCGGCCCTCTTTCATACAAGGCGGTGTCATGCCCTACAACAGTAAGACTATTTCGATGTCGGGTACCGTAGTTATGAAAATTTGCGTTTGTTTCAAAGAAATGCATGTGTTTTTTTACAAACAAACAAATTCTAAATATGTATATACATGGAAATGTAAGTACATTGTATTTGGAAAATATTGGCTTACATGAGTCTCTGGATGAAGTACCATCTATTAAACGTAATATTCTTTTTTGAAGAATAAAAGTCCTACTCGTCATGGCAGATTTTCCCCAAACAATTATATTGTATGACATGTATGAATACGCAAGCGCATAATAAATTTCAAATAAATTATTAATACCTAGGGTATGTTTTAATTTTAAAATTGCATAGTAGGCTTTATTAAGTTTGCTACATACAAAATCTATATGAGTACTCCATGAAAGTTGGGAGTCAAGATGTATACCTAAAAATTTTATGTCCTTAGAAATGTCACCGTCTTTTACATATTCCGGTATCTTAGAATTGTAAAAATATATACATTCAGTCTTATTTTGGTTTAAAATAAGACTGTTCTTATCACACCAAACTTTCACTTCATACAATATTATTTGAATTTTATGTTTTAGTGCGTTTGGGTCAGTGGACGACACAATTACTGACGTATCGTCAGCGAAGTTAATTAATTTACCGCAGCTAATATGATTGGTTATATCATTTATATAAAGCAAGAATATCAAAGGGCCTAAAATCGACCCTTGCGCCACACCTGTGTGTATATTATGTACATTTGAATCAGAGCTGTTGCATTTTACATAAAATTTTCTGTCGCTCAAAAAAGACACTATAAAGTTCAAAAAATTCTCACGTATACCTAGTTTTTCTAATTTATATCTAACAAATTCAGAACAATGGATATTTCAAAAAGAATACCAAGAAATCCAAAAAACTTACATTAGAAGAGATTTAATTAGCTGCCAACAAGGAACAGTACAGAATTTGATCCTTGTGTAGAGAGTGAAACAAGACAGAAAAAATGTCGATGAAGGGGATTTAGAAGTTTCCGATTTACACAATTTAAGCATGTGTTGAAGTGAGAATAAAGAGCCAATTTATATAAAGAATGGAATAAGCCTCCATTTCAAGTTACTAAATCCACGAATAAAAATATAATAAGACCAAAATTAGGTCTGACTCAGTTTTCTACAAATTTTGAAACATTTTTTGGATCATTTTTGCTTTTATAAATGAAAATGTAGTTCAAGAAACTAATACTACAGAATATGAAAAATGGAATATAGGAAATCCTGAAAAAGTAGAAGAATGGCCGTAGAAGTAAAGCATACATGGGTCTTCTTATAATAATGGATGTGTTGAAAGCACATAAGGAACTGGTGGAAATGTTGTGGTCAAATGATCCATGTTATTCGAGACCAATTTTTTCAGCGACAATGTTCAGAACAAGATTCAAAAAGGCAACAAAATATTTACGTTTTGATGATATATCGGGTGTGTATAAATTGGCGGATAATCTACACGTGACGATATTCTTTCAAAAATTCTAAGCAGCTTATCTGAATTCTAAAATGTTCTACCATGCTTCCAGGGTCTTCACGAGGTCCTCAAAGTTTTAACATCCAGTCGTTAAATATGCGTTATTATTCGTTATTAATTTACAGAAAACCCTGCAATTTCGATAGTATGACTAGTTTGAAAATTATTTGTCAGTGTGCGCTATCTTTCTATCTCAAACTTGTATTTTTAACACTTCTTAATTAGCAGATTTTTATAAAAAATTCGTTCGGCAACGTGACACCGCGCTTCAGTGTATTTGTGTTTTTATGTGTTATTTTCGTTGTTTCGTTCAATTACAATGGATTTTACTATTTACGCATAATCTGTTTTACCTTGCATCTGTAAATAAACCCCGTTCTATCTATTTATTACCTTCTACTCTGAACCATGAAATTATTGATAAACAGGGCAGCTCGTGAATGCTATGTTGCCAAATGTACATTTCTTTTACATGGCTCCTGATGGCCTATGAGGCGTGGTAGAACATTTTTTCATCGACAGTTTCTATTCAAAATTTTAGGAAGAACATCGCCACGTGTAGATTATCCGCCAATTTATACACACCTGATATACACTGGAGCTGAACCTAGACCAACTGATAAGCTGGCCCCTATAAGATTGATTTTTGACACATTTGTAGGAAATTGTAAGAAAATGATGCACCCAGGGCCTCATTTAGCTATAGATGAATAGATTGTCGGGTTTAAGAGAAGGGCACCATTCATAGTTTACATGAATAGTAAACCTGACAAATATGCGTTAAAGATTTGAGCCCAAGCTGACTGCGAGAATGCATTGAGTCATAATCTTGAAGTGTGTTATCTTTCAACCTCAAGTAGGCCAGTTTCTCAGTGGCAAATGGGTGGGCGTAGGGCGGGAGAAAGCCATCGGTATAATACGGAGTGTGTTCGTTTAGGACATTCAATGACAAAAATTACCATGATGATGATAGTTTGTGGAGGTCGACCAGATGGACGCAGCACTTAGGCCATTCGTTGGTCCTTTGTGACATAGGGGATCTTTTACCACCCCTATGTTATGGAAGTGCTTGTTTAATTTGCAGTGCCCAGTAAGGATACCGATTAGCAGTCGCAAACTGCTTCTTGGTAATTCAATGTATTTCCTGCTCAGCTTCGGTGTTGGTGAGTGGATGAATTTTTTGGCGACCACATACTTGTCAGTTTGTAGCCATTCCTTTTTGTGTTCTTCAAGGGAGTTTCCTTTAAGTATTTGGGAGTTGGTGAGTGGTGCCAGTGGCAAAGCCTTAGAGCCTTCCCTTTTCACGGCGGCCCTTTTGGCTAGCCTATCGGCCCTTCATTATTTGAGTGTCCCTTAATCCAGGATATTGTGACTCTGTTGGTTGCGGCGAGTTTGTCTAGAGCTTGCTTGCAATCCAGTATTATGCTGCTGGCCACCCTTGGTCTCGATAGCGCAGCTATGCTTGATTTGCTGTCAGTGAGGAACAAAATGGATTTGTTCGAGACTGCCAGTTCCGATAGTTTCCGAGTACCTTCAAGTATCCCGAAAAGTTCCGTTTGAATAATCGTCACATTCCTACCTAGGGGGATGCCGAGTCTGGCAAAATTACCATTATCTGTAGAAAACAGTGTGCGTTCCCTGCGGGTGGCAAGCACGTGTCTGGCAGCAAGCGAACGAGCCGAATGTCGACCTTCTCTAGACCGGTAATAAACCGCCTAATTTTTGTCTCCGATTATACTTGGGGAATTGTTTGTTCCTCTCTCTTGGATGCTCGGTGCGCAACCCGCCTCCCCACTAGCCAGTTTAAAATTGACGGATAATACCTTGGTAAGCAAAATAGAGCCCCAGAAAAAAATCGGGTAGAACGATTGGTATTAGAGCTGATAGATCATCTAGGAACTGGTTACGGAATAACAAATATTTTTTTTTACATCTTTGTCATTATTGAATAAGTTGTTGAGCAAGAATTTAACACATTGCGGAAGTGTGCGTAAATTTAAGACGTTCATACCACCGGACCTTCTACCATGCAAGGACCGAGAGAAAAATTCGAGCATATTTGCATTTACACCTGATCATACTTAAATGAGAAAGGAAAAGCAGTAATACTATTATCTGAATATCATACTGATGAAATAAATATGGATGTTGAATGTAAACCTGAAATAATAGCTCAATATACTCGTACTAGAAGTGTTGTTGACACCTCAGATAAAATGGCAAAGGAATACTGCTAGAAGGAAGACAAATAGGTGGTCAATGCTCTTCTTCGGTCACATGATCGATATTCTGGCTTTAAATTCATATGCACAATGGAAGATCAAATTTCCTAATTGGATGAAGGGGGTATATGGATGCTCGCCGTAAATTATTATTGGATCTAGGGAGAGAGTTGCTAAGGAAACATACCGTATGTTCGATAAAAAACGTCCAACGCCATAACCATGTTATTTATTGACCGATATGAATGAATAAAAACCAAAGTCAGTGGTGGTTTAAATACTAACAAATGACATCAATATTGATTTTTTCAATAATAACTTCATTGTCAAATGATAGTATTTTCAAATGGCAGCATATAATGTTTTAATTTTTTTACAGTCGACATTATTTTTCTGAATCCAATAATGCCCAATATGTTGCTTTTCATTCAACATTTTGGTCGAAAAAAATTAAAATAAATCTTCATTTAAAATTATATTTTCAAAAATTATAATTAGCGTGCCTTGGAAAAAAAAATGACAAATGCTATTTGTTGTACGGTTATGTGAAACATGAATAATAAGGACCCAATAAATAAGTACCTATATTACAACTCAATGTAGAATAGAATAAATAAGTAGTGCAAGTATTAATTTACTTGCGATTTAGATGTTGTGTTATTATTGTAAACACTAAGTAGAACGTCTAACTTTGCAAGTCTACGAAATTGTCGATCCACTCTCTTCGACTTTACTCTCTACCGTCTCAAATTTCCTTTTAACCTTCTAAATTTAGTATTCACCGCTCTGGAAACTGTAGATGATAAATCCGTGCCGCAGCTCTTCGATTTCTATTACACAGAAAATAAATTTGTAACATGTCTGTTAATTCGCTATTGTTCATGATTATGTCTGAAACACACACTAATAACAAATGATTGACATTACTTATACAATAAATGACATTTGTCGATTCGAATTTTTTTCAAGGCACACTACATTTATTCCCAAAAAAATCGTGCGAAGATTTATTATTATCTTTTTCTGGCATAAATATTAACTTAAAACCAACCTAACAGGCATAATTGGATTCAGAAAAACAATGTCTAATATTATAAAATTAGAAAAGTATATGCAGCCATTTAAAAATTTAAAGTTGACTATCATTTGGCAATTAAGTTGATTTTGAAAAAATATATAATTACCGTCATTTTATAGTATTTAAACAGCCATTGACTTTATTTTTTAGTTCATTCAAATCGGTCAATAAATAACAGAGTTATGGCGTTGGGCGTTTTTTATTGAACACACTGTATAATGAGAAAATATGAACAGTACCCGAGATTATGTAATTGTATAACATCTAATATGGTAACTGTTCTATCTACTCTAGAAACCCCTCTAAAAGAAGCAACTGCTCCCGAAGCTACTATTGGTAGGTTTTCATTATGTTCACGCAAGTAGGATCACAAGTGTAGCCTAAGATGCAAGAAATGTTTATTATTTGTGTGTACAGAGCATAGTAGTAAAGTTGCCTAAATATTATTGAATCTTGAATTATTTTCATTTCACAATTATTGAATTTGTTTTACACTTCATGTAATTATGTTTGGACTAAACATGAAACTATATCTGTTGCAAATTTTTTCATAATACACACTTGCAAAAATTCGTCAGTTAAAATCTAATATTTTAAATTTATGGTTGGGGTAAAAAATTATTAAGCACAAAATCCGTACGGCATTACAAAGGTTAATGTAACAAGTTACAAACACACACAAATAAGCTGAAGGATCTCGTGATCGACAGTTGGGCAAATTACCTATCAAATACCACCACTACTATTATTTTATTTGTTTTTCTTCTTGTTAATAAAATTTCATTTATAAATCCAAAATTTCTAATTGATTGATGGTTGAGGCGTTAACTTCGTGATACATTTTGGAACTTTAAATAAAACAGTTTCTTTGTTAATATCACACTTTATTGTTCAGTGACTCGAGTTTCGATCATAAGCTGATCATTTTCAAACTTAAAGTAAATTAAATACGTGTGTTTATTGTAATTTAATTTACTTTAAGTTTGAAAATGATCAGCTTATGATCGAAACTCGAGTCACTGAACAATAAAGTGTGATATTAACAAAGAAACTGTTTTATTTAAAGTTCCAAAATTTCTAGTTTTATTCAGTACACTTGTGAACGCAAAAAAAATGCGCTTTTGAGATTGTTCACACTATTACAGGTATTCTTAATTTGTTACAGAATTCAAATTATGTAATGATGACCTTTATTATTTTAGTGTAGGTATGAATTACATTATGCATGTATATTTAAAATATGAAGAATTTTTTTTGGCCGATATGGTGCCCAATACAACTTTTTCTTTTGAAATATTTTTGCTTAAAATATTGCTGACCACAACCCCTTTCTGCTCTATCCACTGTGTACCACTCTTAATGTTTGGAGGACCTCAAGATATGTAATTCTTTTCTGATGTACATAAAAAACTTAACTCTCTTCTGAAACGTCACCGTTATCTAAATCTAAATGCTTAAAGATCTTTGTTTCATTCACCAATAACTTATTACTGAATCTAAAAAACATACTCTAAATGCACTTTGTTGACTTCTCTGTCAGCTTCCTATTTGGTTGAATTGCTTGCAGCATATCAATAGTATCACTTATTGAAGTTTCTGTTTTTCGGCATTCCAGATTTCTTGAAGTCTTTCTTCATCAAAAGTATTCTTCCGCAAAACTTTCTGCCGACGTGTTTAAATGACAGAAGGCTCCAATTATTCCAATGCGGCATACAACTGTTGGACAGCATATCTTAATGTGAGTGTTTTCATCACGTCTGTTAATTACATAGAACTTATCAAGCTTTTACTGTAGTAGAATATAGCAAGTTGCAAAGCATTTGGTCCATTAGTCTGATACATATTATTCAAGGTGTCCAGAATGGTTCTTATTTGCGCGTGCTCGAAATCGAGTCTACTGTGTTCATATTTTTCATCCGAAGTTTTGAATCATTCCATCACTATTGCTTATCTAATTCATATAATATTTAAAGTATCATTTAAATAATTATGGAATAAACATAAACAATTAATAGAAATATGAGACTCCACACCATTACACTCAAATATTTTATTTTATGGCTTTATTTATAACAAGAATATATTACATACTGACTATTCTACTATAGGTAAAGTTCAGGTAGCCGATATACATCTACTACTGTTCCTCAAGATTAAATTATTAACAGTTCAGTGCTTGTATTTTTAGGGTATAGAATGACGCAGAGGCTAAGATTAAATGTGTTTTCGTCAGTGTTGAAGCAAGAACAAGGATTTTTCGATAGCAGATCCACTGGAGAACTAATTAATAGGATTTCGGCCGATTCGCAGATTGTCGGCAATGCTTTGTCGTCAAATATTTCTGATGGATTACGATCGACGATAATGGTTTGTGTGGGAAGTGGAATGATGGTGAGTTTTTATAAGATGTTTGCAAACCCAAGTTGCCATTAAAATCCACGATGATGCCACTATCAATAATTTTGCAAGAATAAATCTATTAGAGCCATATAAAAATAATATATTTGTATTTGTATTTATTAGTTTCATTCAAAGTGCTAACAAAAATATAAATACAATATAATACAGGGTGTTTCAAAAAGAATATACGTATTTCAAATCGATATATTTATTAAACTTTAAAACATACGAATATGAAACTTTACACACATATTTACGAACCTCTCAAGTTCAAATTACAGATGTTCAATATGTCCTCCATCAGCGACACGAACAATATCACAAAGATACTCAAATTCCTCCCATACTCGGGCAAGCATGTCCTTCATCACTGATGTTATGGCAGTACGGATCCGGTTCTTCAACTCTTCCAGGTTCTGTGGGAGTGGTGGTACATAAATGTTGTCTTTAACGAAACCCCACAGGAAGAAATTACAGGGTGGAGCCCAGCTGAGACATGCTAAGTCGCCAGCTCCTTGACGACCAATCCAACGGTTCGGTAGAGTTTCATTCAGATATTCACGCACTTTGCGACTTCAGTGAGGGGGTGCCCTGTCTTGTTGAAAAATGAAGTCTCTTCGTGCAGCCTCGGGAACAACCAGTTTTGGTGACCGTTAACCATGTTTCCATCAAAGAAGAATGGGCCGTAAACAGATGATTGGGATATCGCACAAGACACATTGACTTTGGGCGAATCTCGTACATGTTCAATGGCTGCATGTGGGTTCTGTAGGCCCCAAATTCGAACATTCTGTTTGTTTACCTGACCACTAACATGGAAAGTCGCTTCGTCACTGAACACGATGCTTTTGTGCGAAAGTGTTATCATTGTCAATAGCATCAAGAATCTTGTAACAAAATGCCACACTGCGTTTGTATCAGGACGCAGAGCTTGTACGGCTTCATAACCAACCGACATCTCAAAACATGCCAAATTGTTGTTGTAGCCAGTTGTAACTCCCGACTGGCACGACGAGTTGATTTTGAAGGACTACGTTGGAAAGCAGTTTGAATTCGTGCAACATTTTCTTCAGGAACACGAGGGCGCCCGGGACTCTTTCCTTTACTTACACATCCTGTATCTACAAACTGTCGATACCATCTGCGAATGCTCCACCCATTCGGAGGATCAATTTGGTACCTCAACCTGAAACGTCTTTGCACTGTAATCACGGAATTGCACTTCGCAAACTCGAGAACACAAAATGATTTTTGCTGCGGAGTAGCCATTTTAAACATATGACGGTTACCAAGCAAAACAGAAGATAACTGACATCTAGCGCCTATTAATATAAACTAGACTATGCGTTCGTGTCTCCAATAGCCGAGCCGGGGCGCAGCGATTGATAGTTTGGATAAAATAATAAGTATATTCTTTTAGAAACACCCTGTACATTTGTTAACAGTCTTACGAG
This sequence comes from Ocypus olens, assembly GCA_910593695.2. Classification (NCBI taxonomy): domain Eukaryota; kingdom Metazoa; phylum Arthropoda; class Insecta; order Coleoptera; family Staphylinidae; genus Ocypus; species Ocypus olens. The sequence continues at coordinate 6,592,019 of OU343054.1, read as the reverse complement.
GGAACATAGGGAACCCGAAAATTTAAAAAAATCTGAAACATTGTGTGGAAGAAAACTAGTTTTTTTTTACTGTTTCTGCGGAATTCCACGGATGGTGAAACCACTTCTCAAAGAAAAATGACAGTTTTTTTTTAGCAAACTTCTTCTAAAGTACAAGACATATAAAAAAATGGTTTATATAAAAGTTGTAGAGTATTTTATTCTCTTTGCTACGGTATATCCAGATTTTGTGGAAACGCACCCCCTAATGAGGTAATGAGGGACTTTTGCAAATTAGTAAGTTCTTGTTGGCACAAGTGTATCAAATATCAAATCCATGCATATACAGGGTGTCCTAAATAGAGTGGGATTGCATGGGTATCTTTCTTATTCTTAAAGCTAGAGATCTGGTTAAATGGGCAATGTTGTGCAGTTTTCTATGCTGATTCAGATTATGTTGAGAAATTTTCAAAATTCCGAGCAGTTTAGAAAATATTTAAAAAAAACTGAAAATCGCGATTTTCAAAAAAATCAAATATCTCAATAATTATTAAAGATGCGAAAAAAAGTTTTAAATAAAAGTTACTTGGTTTAATTAGGCAAACATAGAAATCAAGTCAAAATAAAATTCAAGATGGCGGTTTCCGAGATATTAATACCAACTTTCTTATTTCAAATGGCCGCCATATTTGATTTTTACACGCATAAATAGGCTTTTTTTTCTCTTTTCAACGATGTACAACAACCTATGTCAAAATAAAAAATAATGGAAATATTAATTGTTTAAATTTAAATTTAAATTTTTTAAATTATTTTTAAAGCAAATGTAACAAAACAAAAAGAGGTAATACAACCAAGTAGTAAAATAACAATAAATTATAAAAAATGCTCAAAATGTTGACTGTTATTGGCCAAACACAATTAACAGCGTTTTACAACACTGCCAGCTACTTTTCGCAATGTGTTGCGATTAATACCGTTTATTGCCTCTGTCACTGCTTCGCGAAGTTCATCCACATTGTTATAATTGAAGTTACTTCCATAAACTTTGTTTTTTAAAGTGCCCCACAAATAAAAGTCAAGAGGCGTCAAGTCTGCAGACTTTATTATTAAAACGTCCATTTAGATAAGTAATAACATCTCTGGCATTGTGTGCTGGAGCGCCATCTTGCTGGTACCATATTTGCATATTTTGTGCCAAAGGTAAATCATCCAATAAATCTTCTAAGGTTGTTTGAAGAATTTCCAAATAACGTTGTGCAGTTAGAGTTCCATCAAAAATTATAGTACCAAGTAAACGATTTCCCATTATGCCACAAAAAACACTAATGCCGAACTGTAATTGGTTTCGCCGTGGAATAACTATGTGTGGATTTTCTTGAGCCCAATAGTGCTCGTTATGACGATTAAATAATCCACAATTAGAAAAGTAAGATTCGTCAGTCCATAAAATTGTGTTTATAAAATCACAATTTTCCGTAATTTTGTTGATTAACCACCTGCAAAATGTTAATCTATGGATGTTATCATTTAGTTGTAAAGTCTGAGATAGGTGCAATTTATAAGGGTGAAACTTGTGCTTTTTTAAAATTGTTGATGCTCTAGACTTAGATACGTTAACTTCATTTTCTATCTGCCGACATGAAATATTCGGATTAGCTGCCACACAAGCCAATGTTAATTCTTCATCATCAACGATCATATTTCTATTTCTCTTAGGTTTTTTTAAACTTCCATACAATTGCATATTTTCATCCAATCTTTTAAATACCTTAATGTCTGGCTGCCTTCTTTCAGGAAAGTTTGCTTGGTATGTTTGTGCTGCAAGATGGGGTTTTTTGTAACACTTGATGTAATTATAAAACATATCGTATTGTTCAGATATTGAATAATTCGCCATTTCAAGTAATTAATATTTATCGATATTACAACAACTTAAGACAATACACATGTATGAATGATTAATACAACTGATAAACTAATGTAAGATGACAGTTAGTCGTTATAACAAATTTTGTTTTATTTTTATTTATGCCTACTTGTTTGAAACTTACAACAATTAATATTTCCATTATTTTTTATTTTGACATAGGTTGTTGTACATCGTTGAAAAGAGAAAAAAAAGTCTATTTATGCGTGTAAAAATCAAATATGGCGGCCATTTGAAATAAGAAAGTTGGTATTAATATCTCGGAAACCGCCATCTTGAATTTTATTTTGACTTGATTTCTATGTTTGCCTAATTAAACCAAGTAACTTTTATTTAAAACTTTTTTTCGCATCTTTAATAATTATTGAGATATTTTTTTTTTGAAAATCGCGATTTTCAGTTTTTTTTAAATATTTTCTAAACTGCTCGGAATTTTGAAAATTTCTCAACACAATCTGAATCAGCATAGAAAACTGCACAACATTGCCCATTTAACCAGATCTCTAGCTTTAAGAATAAGAAAGATACCCATGCAATCCTACTCTATTTAGGACACCCTGTATAATAATATAGGGTGGTCGTGATTAAATATTAGAGAAATCAAGTTTCATTCAATTTTCAAATTGTGAAAATTAGCATTATCTGCCACTACCATATGCTTGTAATTATATTATTTGTCCTCGCCAAATTAGTATTTATTTTTATTTCAACTTAAAACATTTCCATTTAAAGTGTTTAATCAATTTTATTTAGATTTTATGTTAGGCCTACTTTTCTGCTCCTTCATTATGCCATCTTTCAATCATTTTCTTTGTCTGTCATTTTTGATCTAATTGAAGGTTTTTGAAAGTTTTTGACATAATTGACTCTGATATTCTTCGAATATTACTTCGAAATTTCCTTTGATAATGAAAATTCCAGGTTATGTTATTTCACCTAAAGGCATGAAAATATGCTAGAGATACCTTTTAGGTGCATCATACCGCACTTTTTTTTTTGAAAAATTGCACTTAAAGCCTTTTACTTTCAGGCCCCTCAATTGTTATTCTGTCCTCCAGGTATTACTACCGCAACTACAGCTACTAATTAGTATAGAAATTTAGTTTTTTTATGTATTACTTTCTTTTTTGTACTATTCTTTTCAGTTTTATGTGTCACCAGAGTTAGCTTTAATTGGGCTAGGCATCGTACCTCCAGTAGCCGGCTTTGCTGTTTTGTACGGGAGATTTGTCAGAAAAATCTCGAGGCAGGTACAAGATTCTCTTGCTGACGCGACGCAAGTTGCAGAAGAAAAAATATCCAACGTCCGGACGGTGCGTACGTTCGGGCAAGAAAACAAGGAAATCTCTGCTTTCAACACAAAGATATCGCAAGTCTTACAATTAGGATACAGGGAATCGAAAGCGAGGGCTTTATTCTTTGGAATGGTAATGTAGCAGTGTGCGGCTAAATTAAGCAAACGTGATCATTATGGATTTTTTCAGACAGGATTAGGTGGCAATGTGATCATAATATCGGTTTTGTATTTTGGCGGGATTATGGTCTCCACCAATGCGATTACCGTCGGTAGCCTGAGCTCGTTCCTTTTGTACGCGGCGTACATTGGTGTATCAATCAGTGGACTCACCGGGTTTTATTCAGAACTAAACAAAGCGATAGGTGCCTCCGCTCGGTTGTGGGAGTTATCGGACAGGAAACCTGCTATACCTATTACAGGTCAGTATCAACATTGTTTGCCTGAAACAGAAACATTGACATATTAAATAAATAAATAAATTGAAAATCATTTAGCATTTAAGTGAAGATTAACACATTCGCTGCCACCGACACGCTAGACTTTATATTTGTGTAAATGCAATTCCAATTGCGGTGGCAGCGAACGTGTTAAAACAATCTTCACTTAAATGTTAAATTATTTTTACTTTAACCAATTTTAATGAGTAAAAACGAATAAATTTTGACAATCGTCACCATTTTTATTATATTATAACAATGTTGATGAAAGCAAACAAACGGATGTTGGCTTTAGCTTCCCAGCCTAATTCGGTTATTATGTTAATATCCGTGTTTTGTATTTGCCAATCAAAACGTAAAATCTTTAAATCTAGAATTTTCTGTCCTATGCCAGTTTTACTTCGTCCTGAACCCTCCACATAAACTGAATATCACCCGATTAGTAAAAACCTCAAATGGGTTGCAAATTACTTTTACTCAAACAAACATGGCTTATAATAATGATGATAGTAAAATAAGTAATGTGCAAGATTCAATGATTTCTATTCAACAGTAGACATGTTTCTTTAACTAGGCGGTTTAGTGCCAATGATTTCGCCCCTGGGACACATACAATTTAATGGCATTAAGTTTGCATATCCATCTCGACCCGACACGGTGGTTATTCAAGATTTAACTCTGGAGATTTCTCCTGGTACGACGGTCGCCGTAGTGGGTCCAAGTGGATCTGGAAAAAGCACATTGGCTGCCCTGCTGTTAAGATTATATGATCCCGACAGTGGAGACGTGCTCTTAGATGGCTATAATGTAAAAGACTTGGACCCAAACTGGCTTAGGAAGCAAATTGGAACCGTCAGTCAGGCAAGTAAAGTATTGTAATTTTTTTTTTCAGTGTCGGACACTCGAGTGCAAACAATTAAAAATTAATATGAAACGCAGCCATAAAATCCTACAAAAATTCAGTTCACTTCACAAGACGTCCATCTTCCAAAATAATTTTGGTTTTTGAATGTGCAGCAATTTTATGTCGAGTTATGAATTTTTGAAAATGTATTATTTTCAATGACAAACACTCGAGTGCAAAAAATTAAAAATCAACGTGAAATGCAGCTATAAAATTCTACAAAAATTCAGTTCACTTCACAAGACGTCGATCTTTCAAAATAATCTTGTTTTTTGAATGTGCAGCAGTTTTCAGTCGAGTTATGAATTTTTGAAAATGTATTATTTTCAATGTCGAACACTCGAGTGCAAAAAATTAAAAATCAATATGCAACGCTGCGATAAAATTCTACAAAAATTTAGTTCACTTCACAAGACGTCGATCTTTCAAAATAATTTTGATTTTTTAATGTGCAGCAATTTTCAGTCGAGTTATGAATTTTGTGAAAATTAATTTTTTTCAATGCCGAACACTCGAGTGCAAAAAATTAAAAATTAATACAAAACGCAGTGATAAACTTCTACAAAAATTCAGTTCACTTCACAAGACGCCGATCTTTCAAAATAATTTTGGTTTTTGAATGAGCAGCAATTTTCAATTGAGTTACGAATTTTTGAAAATGAAACACTCGAGTGCAAAAAATTTAAAGTTAATGTAAAACGCTGCGATAAAATTCTACAAAAGTTCAGTTCACTTCACAAGACGTTGATCTTTCAAAATAATCTTGGTTTTTGAATGTGCAGCAATTTTACGTCGAGTTATGAATTTTTGAAAATTATTATTTTTTTTAATGTCGAACAAAAAAAATTAAAAATTAATATAAAACGCAGCGATAAAATTCTACAAAAATTCAGTTCACTTCACAAGACGTCGATCTTTTAGAATAATTTTGGATTTTGAATGTGCAGCAATTTTCAGCTGAGTTATGAATTTTTGAAAATGTATTATTTTCAATGTCGAAAACTCGAGTGCAAAAAATTAAAAATTAATATGAAACGCAGGGATAAAATTCTATAAAAATTCAAATTATTTCACAAGACTTCGATCTTTTAAAATAATTTTGGTGTTTGAATGTGCAGCAATGTTCAGTCGAGTTATGAATTTTTGAAAATTAATTTTTTTTTAGTGTTGAACACTCGAGTGCAAAAAATTAAAAATTAATATGAAACGCAGGGATAAAGTCCTACAAAAATTCAGTTCACTTTACAAGACATCGATCTTTAAAAATAATTTTGGTATTTGAATGTGCAGCAATTTTCAGTCGAGTTATGAATTTTTGAAAATGTATTTTTTTCAATGCCGAACACTCGAGTGCAAAAAATTAAAAATTAATATGAAACGCAGCAATAAAATTCTACAAAAATTCAGTTCACTTCACAAGACGTCGGTCTTTCAGAATAATTTTGGTTTTTGAATGTGCAGCAATTTTCAGTCAAGTTATGAAATTTTGAAAATGTATTTTTTTCAATGTCGAACACTCGATTGCAAAAAATTAAAAATAAATATGAAACGCGGGGATAAAATTTTACAAAAATTCAGTTCACTTCTCAAGACGCCGATCTTTCAAAATAATTTTGGTTTTTGAATGTGCAGCCATTTTCAGTCGAGTTATGAATTTTTGAAAATGTATTTTTTTTAATGTCGAACACTCGAGTGCAAAAAATAAAAAATTAATATGAAACGCAGCGATAAAATTCTACAAAAATTCAGTTCACTCCACAAGACGTCGATCTTTCAAAATAGTTTTGGTTTTTGAATGTGCAGCCATTTTTAGTCAAGTTATGAATATTTGAAAATGTTTTTTTTTCAATGCCGAACGCTCGAGTGCAAAAAATAAAAAATCAATATGAAACGCAGCGATAAAATTCTACAAAAATTCTGTTCACTTCACAAGACGTCGATCTTTGAAAATAATTTTAGTTTTTTAATGTGCAGCAATTTTCAGTCGAATTATAAATTTTTGAAAATGTATTATTTTCAATGACGAACACTCGATTGCAAAAAATTAAAAATTAATATGAAACGCAGTGATAAAATTCTACAAAAATTCAGTTTACTTCACAAGACGTCGATCTTTCAAAATAATTTTGGTTTTTGAATGTGCGGCAATTTTCAGCCAAGTTATGAATTTTTGAAAATGTATTATTTTCAATGTCGAACACTCGAGTGCAAAAAATTGAAAATTAATATGAAACGCAGGGATAAAATTCTATAAAAATTCAAATTATTTCACAAGACATCGATCTTTCAAAATAATTTTGGTTTTTGAATGTGCAGCATTTTCAGTCGAGTTATGAATTTTTGAAAATGTATCTTTTTCAATGCCGAACACTCGGGTGTAAAAAATTAAAAATCAAAATGAAAAGAAGGGATAAAATTCTACAAAAATTCAAATCGCTTCACAAGACTTGGATCTTTCAAAATAATTTTGGTTTTTGAATGTGCAGTAATTTTCAGTCGAGTTTTCGGCTTCTGGGGCCAATTCCTGGGGTGTAGGGCTTTTTCTGACCTCGGATTCGGATTCAGCGGTGAAAAATACATCAACAGATCCGGTCTTTTTTTTTCTGGGGCTGTGTTATAGCGTCGTATGTCACGAATACAAAAAAAAAATTCAGATAAAACTTTCTTATTTTTTCCCGGAGTATTCAAATCCGTACAAAAAAATGGGGGTTTCTATTTAACTTTTCTATTTCTCACCCCCTACCCCCTAGGGGGTTGAGGGTAGTGGGTCGAGTTTCGTATCATTAGCTGCCCCCCTCCGAGGCAAACAAATTTTAATAACAATTTTTTTTATTCGATGTGTAGTTTTCTAGATATTTCAATGTCTTCACTTAAATTGAATTGAGTATGTTGTACTTTATAGGAGCCAGTGTTGTTTTCGAGTACCATCAGAGAAAATATTTTATATGGTGCCGATGATTCTAAAAGTATTAACGAAGAAGATTTCCTAAGGGTTGCAACCGAGGCGAATGTATACGAATTTGTGCAAAAGTTACCTAAAACCTATGAAACTCTTGTGGGAGAAAGAGGGGTGATGTTAAGCGGTGGGCAGAAACAGAGAGTTGCAATCGCAAGAGCATTGATTAAAAATCCAAGAATACTACTATTGGATGAAGCTACTAGGTATGTTATGATTGCACATAATTATTTGTTTTGCAACTAAGGAGGTTGAATTAAAACACTTTGCTGGTATTACAAATATTTCACTTTATTGTGACTAGTTTCCTCCTTATTCGGACATTATCAAACAATACACGTTTTATTGTTTATGGTGGAGGCTTCTACTTCGTTATACATGTTGTAAATGTTAACTATAGTCAAAAATAAAAGTGTTTTTATTATAATACACATTTTAATTCAACCTCCTTAATAATTCATTATGTATCACAAAGTAATGGCTTCAACAATCAATCAAATCTTATTATAATATTACAGTGCTCTTGATGCCCAATCGGAATATTTAGTAAGGGAAGCCATGGAGCGAGTTATGAAGGGACGAACAGTACTTACGATTGCTCATAGGTTATCGACAATATTAAATGCGGATGTGATCGCAGTTTTGGAAAATGGTTCGATAGTGGAGATTGGGACTTTTGCAGAGCTTTCGTCGTTGGAAAATGGACATTTCAAGGAGCTTATGAAGCATCAGACATTTCAAGAAACACAGAGTACGACCAGCTTGCAGACAGTAATTGAGCAGGAAATTAAATTATAAATGTTTTTTTTTTTATTGAATGTTATAGATTTATTTATTAAAAATCAATTATTATATGGTGGTATTTTTTTTCAACCTCATGTTCATGATTTGGTGTCACCAGGGACAACTGTCTTAACAACTGCTGGTAAGTATAAATATGAAAATTAATTTAGGGTAGACATTGCAAACTGCTAATTTTCGATCGACTTTTGAAGTGATAAACAACTCTTTTTCTTTCTTGCTCTCCTCTTACATACAAATGATGAAAATCTTACAAAACTAATTTAGGGTACACATTCTGAACCGCAAATTTTCGATCGATTTTTAAAGTGCAAAATATCTCTTTACGTTCCTAGTCTCCTGTTACAAATCAAGAAATTTTTCGAAATTAATTTAGGGTACTCATTCTGAACTGTAAATTTTCGATCGATTTTTAAAGTGCAAAATATCTCTTTACGTTCCTAGTGTCCTGTTACAAATCTTGAAAATTTTTCGAAATTAATTTAGGGTACACATTCTGAACTGTAAATTTTCGATCGATTTTTAAAGTGCAAAATACCTCTTTTCGTTCCTAGTCTCCTGTTTCAAATCTTGAAAATTTATCAAATTTAATTTAGGGTACACATTCTGAACTGTTAATTTTCGATCGATTTTTAAAGTGGAAAATACCTCTTTTCGTTCCTAGTCTCCTGTTACAAATCATGAAAAATTTTCCAAAATTATTTAGGGTACACATTCTGAACTGTAAATTTTCGATCGATTTTTAAAGTGCAAAATACCTCGTTTCGTTCCTAAAATTTATCAAAATTAATTTAGGGTACACATTCTGAACTGTTAATTTTCGATCGATTTTTAAAGTGGAAAATACCTCTTCGTTCCTAGTCTCCTGTTACAAATCTTGAAAATTTATCAAAATTAATTTAGGGTACACATTCTGAACTGTTAATTTTCGATCGATTTTTAAAGTGGAAAATACCTCTTCGTTCCTAGTCTCCTGTTACAAATCTTGAAAATTTATCAAAATTAATTTAGGGTACACATTCTGAACTGTTAATTTTCGATCGATTTTTAAAGTGGAAAATACCTCTTTTCGTTCCTAGTCTCCTGTTACAAATCATGAAAAATTTTCCAAAATTATTTAGGGTACACATTCTGAACTGTAAATTTTCGATCGATTTTTAAAGTGGAAAATACCTCTTTTCGTTCCTAGTCTCCTGTTACAAATCATGAAAATTTATCCAAATTAATTTAGGGTACACATTCTGAACTGTAAATTTTCGATCGATTTTTAAAGTGCAAAATACCTCTTTTCGTTCCTAGTCTCCTGTTACAAATCTTGAAAATTTATCAAAATTAATTTAGGGTACACATTCTGAACTGTAAATTTTCGATCGATTTTTGATGTGCAAAATACCTCTTTTCGTTCCTAGTCTCCTGTTACAAATCATGAAAATTTTTCGAAATTAATTTAGGGTACACATTCTGAACTGTAAATTTTTGATCGATTTTTAAAGTGCAAAATACCTCTTTTCGTTCCTAGTCTCCTGTTACAAATCTTGAAAATTTATCAAAATTAATTTAGGGTACACATTCTGAACTGTAAATTTTCGATCCATTTTTAAAGTGCTAAATACCTCTTTTCGTTCCTAGTCTCCTGTTACAAATCTTGAAAATTTATCAAAATTAATTTAGGGTACACATTCTGAACTGTAAATTTTCGATCGATTTTTAAAGTGCAAAATACCTCTTTTCGTTAATAGTCTCCTGTTACAAATCTTGAAAATTTATCACAATTAATTTAGGGTACACATTCTGAACTGTAAATTTTCGATCGATTTTTGATGTGCAAAATACCTCTTTTCGTTCCTAGTCTCCTGTTACAAATCTTGAAAATTTATCAAAATTAATTTAGGGTACACATTCTGAACTGTAAATTTTCGATCGATTTTTAAAGTGCAAAATACCTCTTTTCGTTCCTAGTCTCCTGTTACAAATCTTGAAAATTTATCACAATTAATTTAGCGTACACATTCTGAACTGTAAATTTTCGATCGATTTTTGATGTGCAAAATACCTCTTTTCGTTCCTAGTCTCCTGTTACAAATCTTGAAAATTTATCAAAATTAATTTAGGGTACACATTCTGAACTGTAAATTTTCGATCGATTTTTAAAGTGCAAAATACCTCTTTTCGTTCCTAGTCTCCTGTTACAAATCTTGAAAATTTATCAAAATTAATTTAGGGTACACATTCTGAACCGTAAATTTTCGATCGATTTTTAAAGTGCAAAATACCTCTTTTCGTTCCTAGTCTCCTGTTACAAATCTTGAAAATTTATCAAAATTAATTTAGGGTACACATTCTGAACTGTAAATTTTCGATCGATTTTTAAAGTGCAAAATACCTCTTTTCGTTCCTAGTCTCCTGTTACAAATCTTGAAAATTTATCAAAATTAATTTAGGGTACACATTCTGAACTGTAAATTTTCGATCGATTTTTAAAGTGCAAAATACCTCTTTTCGTTCCTAGTCTCCTGTTACAAATCTTGAAAATTTATCAAAATTAATTTAGGGTACACATTCTGAACTGTAAATTTTCGATCGATTTTTGATGTGCAAAATACCTCTTTTCGTTCCTAGTCTCCTGTTACAAATCTTGAAAATTTATCAAAATTAATTTAGGGTACACATTCTGAACTGTAAATTTTCGATCGATTTTTAAAGTGCAAAATACCTCTTTTCGTTCCTAGTCTCCTGTTACAAATCTTGAAAATTTATCAAAATTAATTTAGGGTACACATTCTGAACCGTAAATTTTCGATCGATTTTTAAAGTGCAAAATACCTCTTTTCGTTCCTAGTCTCCTGTTACAAATCTTGAAAATTTATCAAAATTAATTTAGGGTACACATTCTGAACTGTAAATTTTCGATCGATTTTTAAAGTGCAAAATACCTCTTTTCGTTCCTAGTCTCCTGTTACAAATCTTGAAAATTTATCAAAATTAATTTAGGGTACACATTCTGAACTGTAAATTTTCGATCGATTTTTAAAGTGCAAAATACCTCTTTTCGTTCCTAGTCTCCTGTTACAAATCTTGAAAATTTATCAAAATTAATTTAGGGTACACATTCTGAACTGTAAATTTTCGATCGATTTTTAAAGTGCAAAATACCTCTTTTCGTTCCTAGTCTCCTGTTACAAATCTTGAAAATTTATCAAAATTAATTTAGGGTACACATTCTGAACCGTAAATTTTCGATCGATTTTTAAAGTGCAAAATACCTCTTTTCGTTCCTAGTCTCCTGTTACAAATCTTAAAGTGCAAAATACCTCTTTTCGTTCCTAGTCTCCTGTTACAAATCTTGAAAATTTATCACAATTAATTTAGCGAACACATTCTGAACTGTAAATTTTCGATCGATTTTTGATGTGCAAAATACCTCTTTTCGTTCCTAGTCTCCTGTTACAAATCGTGAAATTTTTTCGAAATTAATTTAGGGTACACATTCTGAACTGTAAATTTTCGATCGATTTTTAAAGTGCTAAATACCTCTTTTCGTTCCTAGTCTCCTGTTACAAATCTTGAAAATTTATCAAAATTAATTTAGGGTACACATTCTGAACTGTAAATTTTCGATCGATTTTTAAAGTGCAAAATACCTCTTTTCGTTCCTAGTCTCCTGTTACAAATCTTGAAAATTTATCAAAATTAATTTAGGGTACACATTCTGAACTGTAAATTTTCGATCGATTTTTGATGTGCAAAATACCTCTTTTCGTTCCTAGTCTCCTGTTACAAATCTTGAAAATTTATCAAAATTAATTTAGGGTACACATTCTGAACTGTAAATTTTCGATCGATTTTTAAAGTGCAAAATACCTCTTTTCGTTCCTAGTCTCCTGTTACAAATCTTGAAAATTTATCAAAATTAATTTAGGGTACACATTCTGAACTGTAAATTTTCGATCGATTTTTGATGTGCAAAATACCTCTTTTCGTTCCTAGTCTCCTGTTACAAATCTTGAAAATTTATCAAAATTAATTTAGGGTACACATTCTGAACTGTAAATTTTCGATCGATTTTTAAAGTGCAAAATACCTCTTTTCGTTCCTAGTCTCCTGTTACAAATCTTGAAAATTTATCAAAATTAATTTAGGGTACACATTCTGAACCGTAAATTTTCGATCGATTTTTAAAGTGCAAAATACCTCTTTTCGTTCCTAGTCTCCTGTTACAAATCTTGAAAATTTATCAAAATTAATTTAGGGTACACATTCTGAACTGTAAATTTTCGATCGATTTTTAAAGTGCAAAATACCTCTTTTCGTTCCTAGTCTCCTGTTACAAATCTTGAAAATTTATCAAAATTAATTTAGGGTACACATTCTGAACTGTAAATTTTCGATCGATTTTTAAAGTGCAAAATACCTCTTTTCGTTCCTAGTCTCCTGTTACAAATCTTGAAAATTTATCAAAATTAATTTAGGGTACACATTCTGAACTGTAAATTTTCGATCGATTTTTAAAGTGCAAAATACCTCTTTTCGTTCCTAGTCTCCTGTTACAAATCTTGAAAATTTATCAAAATTAATTTAGGGTACACATTCTGAACCGTAAATTTTCGATCGATTTTTAAAGTGCAAAATACCTCTTTTCGTTCCTAGTCTCCTGTTACAAATCTTAAAGTGCAAAATACCTCTTTTCGTTCCTAGTCTCCTGTTACAAATCTTGAAAATTTATCACAATTAATTTAGCGAACACATTCTGAACTGTAAATTTTCGATCGATTTTTGATGTGCAAAATACCTCTTTTCGTTCCTAGTCTCCTGTTACAAATCGTGAAATTTTTTCGAAATTAATTTAGGGTACACATTCTGAACTGTAAATTTTCGATCGATTTTTAAAGTGCTAAATACCTCTTTTCGTTCCTAGTCTCCTGTTACAAATCGTGAAAATTTTTCGAAATTAATTTAGGGTACACATTCTGAACTGTAAATTTTCGATCGATTTTTAAAGTGCAAAATACCTCTTTTCGTTCCTAGTCTCCTGTTACAAATCTTGAAAATTTATCAAAATTAATTTAGGGTACACATTCTGAAATGTAAATTTTCGATCGATTTTTAAAGTGCAAAATACCTCTTTTCGTTCCTAGTCTCCTGTTACAAATCTTGAAAATTTATCACAATTAATTTAGCGTACACATTCTGAACTGTAAATTTTCGATCGATTTTTGATGTGCAAAATACCTCTTTTCGTTCCTAGTCTCCTGTTACAAATCTTGAAAATTTATCAAAATTAATTTAGGGTACACATTCTGAACTGTAAATTTTCGATCGATTTTTAAAGTGCAAAATACCTCTTTTCGTTCCTAGTCTCCTGTTACAAATCTTGAAAATTTATCAAAATTAATTTAGGGTACACATTCTGAAATGTAAATTTTCGATCGATTTTTAAAGTGCAAAATACCTCTTTTCGTTCCTAGTCTCCTGTTACAAATCGTGAAATTTTTTCGAAATTAATTTAGGGTACACATTCTGAACTGTAAATTTTCGATCGATTTTTAAAGTGCAAAATACCTCTTTTCGTTCCTAGTCTCCTGTTACAAATCTTGAAAATTTATCAAAATTAATTTAGGGTACACATTCTGAAATGTAAATTTTCGATCGATTTTTAAAGTGCAAAATACCTCTTTTCGTTCCTAGTCTCCTGTTACAAATCTTGAAAATTTATCACAATTAATTTAGCGTACACATTCTGAACTGTAAATTTTCGATCGATTTTTGATGTGCAAAATACCTCTTTTCGTTCCTAGTCTCCTGTTACAAATCTTGAAAATTTATCAAAATTAATTTAGGGTACACATTCTGAAATGTAAATTTTCGATCGATTTTTAAAGTGCAAAATACCTCTTTTCGTTCCTAGTCTCCTGTTACAAATCTTGAAAATTTATCAAAATTAATTTAGGGTACACATTCTGAACCGTAAATTTTCGATCGATTTTTAAAGTGCAAAATACCTCTTTTCGTTCCTAGTCTCCTGTTACAAATCTTGAAAATTTATCACAATTAATTTAGCGTACACATTCTGAACTGTAAATTTTCGATCGATTTTTGATGTGCAAAATACCTCTTTTCGTTCCTAGTCTCCTGTTACAAATCTTGAAAATTTATCACAATTAATTTAGCGTACACATTCTGAACTGTAAATTTTCGATCGATTTTTGATGTGCAAAATACCTCTTTTCGTTCCTAGTCTCCTGTTACAAATCTTGAAAATTTATCAAAATTAATTTAGGGTACACATTCTGAACTGTAAATTTTCGATCGATTTTTAAAGTGCAAAATACCTCTTTTCGTTCCTAGTCTCCTGTTACAAATCTTGAAAATTTATCACAATTAATTTCGTGTACACATTCTGAACTGTAAATTTTCGATCGATTTTTGATGTGCAAAATACCTCTTTTCGTTCCTAGTCTCCTGTTACAAATCTTGAAAATTTATCAAAATTAATTTAGGGTACACATTCTGAACTGTAAATTTTCGATCGATTTTTAAAGTGCAAAATACCTCTTTTCGTTCCTAGTCTCCTGTTACAAATCTTAAAGTGCAAAATACCTCTTTTCGTTCCTAGTCTCCTGTTACAAATCTTGAAAATTTATCACAATTAATTTAGCGAACACATTCTGAACTGTAAATTTTCGATCGATTTTTGATGTGCAAAATACCTCTTTTCGTTCCTAGTCTCCTGTTACAAATCGTGAAATTTTTTCGAAATTAATTTAGGGTACACATTCTGAACTGTAAATTTTCGATCGATTTTTAAAGTGCTAAATACCTCTTTTCGTTCCTAGTCTCCTGTTACAAATCGTGAAAATTTTTCGAAATTAATTTAGGGTACACATTCTGAACTGTAAATTTTCGATCGATTTTTAAAGTGCAAAATACCTCTTTTCGTTCCTAGTCTCCTGTTACAAATCTTGAAAATTTATCAAAATTAATTTAGGGTACACATTCTGAACTGTAAATTTTCGATCGATTTTTAAAGTGCAAAATACCTCTTTTCGTTCCTAGTCTCCTGTTACAAATCTTGAAAATTTATCAAAATTAATTTAGGGTACACATTCTGAACTGTAAATTTTCGATCGATTTTTGATGTGCAAAATACCTCTTTTCGTTCCTAGTCTCCTGTTACAAATCTTGAAAATTTATCAAAATTAATTTAGGGTACACATTCTGAAATGTAAATTTTCGATCGATTTTTAAAGTGCAAAATACCTCTTTTCGTTCCTAGTCTCCTGTTACAAATCTTGAAAATTTATCACAATTAATTTAGCGTACACATTCTGAACTGTAAATTTTCGATCGATTTTTGATGTGCAAAATACCTCTTTTCGTTCCTAGTCTCCTGTTACAAATCTTGAAAATTTATCAAAATTAATTTAGGGTACACATTCTGAACTGTAAATTTTCGATCGATTTTTAAAGTGCAAAATACCTCTTTTCGTTCCTAGTCTCCTGTTACAAATCTTGAAAATTTATCAAAATTAATTTAGGGTACACATTCTGAAATGTAAATTTTCGATCGATTTTTAAAGTGCAAAATACCTCTTTTCGTTCCTAGTCTCCTGTTACAAATCGTGAAATTTTTTCGAAATTAATTTAGGGTACACATTCTGAACTGTAAATTTTCGATCGATTTTTAAAGTGCTAAATACCTCTTTTCGTTCCTAGTCTCCTGTTACAAATCGTGAAAATTTTTCGAAATTAATTTAGGGTACACATTCTGAACTGTAAATTTTCGATCGATTTTTAAAGTGCAAAATACCTCTTTTCGTTCCTAGTCTCCTGTTACAAATCTTGAAAATTTATCAAAATTAATTTAGGGTACACATTCTGAACTGTAAATTTTCGATCGATTTTTAAAGTGCAAAATACCTCTTTTCGTTCCTAGTCTCCTGTTACAAATCTTGAAAATTTATCAAAATTAATTTAGGGTACACATTCTGAAATGTAAATTTTCGATCGATTTTTAAAGTGCAAAATACCTCTTTTCGTTCCTAGTCTCCTGTTACAAATCTTGAAAATTTATCAAAATTAATTTAGGGTACACATTCTGAACTGTAAATTTTCGATCGATTTTTAAAGTGCAAAATACCTCTTTTCGTTCCTAGTCTCCTGTTACAAATCTTGAAAATTTATCAAAATTAATTTAGGGTACACATTCTGAAATGTAAATTTTCGATCGATTTTTAAAGTGCAAAATACCTCTTTTCGTTCCTAGTCTCCTGTTACAAATCTTGAAAATTTATCAAAATTAATTTAGGGTACACATTCTGAACTGTAAATTTTCGATCGATTTTTAAAGTGCAAAATACCTCTTTTCGTTCCTAGTCTCCTGTTACAAATCTTGAAAATTTATCAAAATTAATTTAGGGTACACATTCTGAACTGTAAATTTTCGATCGATTTTTAAAGTGCTAAATACCTCTTTTCGTTCCTAGTCTCCTGTTACAAATCGTGAAAATTTTTCGAAATTAATTTAGGGTACACATTCTGAACTGTAAATTTTCGATCGATTTTTAAAGTGCAAAATACCTCTTTTCGTTCCTAGTCTCCTGTTACAAATCTTGAAAATTTATCAAAATTAATTTAGGGTACACATTCTGAACTGTAAATTTTCGATCGATTTTTAAAGTGCAAAATACCTCTTTTCGTTCCTAGTCTCCTGTTACAAATCTTGAAAATTTATCACAATTAATTTAGCGTACACATTCTGAACTGTAAATTTTCGATCGATTTTTGATGTGCAAAATACCTCTTTTCGTTCCTAGTCTCCTGTTACAAATCTTGAAAATTTATCAAAATTAATTTAGGGTACACATTCTGAACTGTAAATTTTCGATCGATTTTTGATGTGCAAAATACCTCTTTTCGTTCCTAGTCTCCTGTTACAAATCTTGAAAATTTATCAAAATTAATTTAGGGTACACATTCTGAACTGTAAATTTTCGATCGATTTTTGATGTGCAAAATACCTCTTTTCGTTCCTAGTCTCCTGTTACAAATCTTGAAAATTTATCACAATTAATTTAGCGTACACATTCTGAACTGTAAATTTTCGATCGATTTTTGATGTGCAAAATACCTCTTTTCGTTCCTAGTCTCCTGTTACAAATCTTGAAAATTTATCAAAATTAATTTAGGGTACACATTCTGAACTGTAAATTTTCGATCGATTTTTAAAGTGCAAAATATCTCTTTACGTTTCTAGTCTCCTGTTACTAATCAAGAAATTTTTCGAAATTAATTTAGGGTACACATTCTGAACTGTAAATTTTCGATCGATTTTTAAAGTGCAAAATATCTCTTTACGTTCCTAGTCTCCTGTTACAAATCAAGAAATTTTTCCAAATTAATTTAGGGTACACATTCTGAACTGTAAATTTTCGATCCATTTTTAAAGTGCTAAATACCTCTTTTCGTTCCTAGTCTCCTGTTACAAATCTTGAAAATTTATCAAAATTAATTTAGGGTACACATTCTGAACTGTAAATTTTCGATCGATTTTTGATGTGCAAAATACCTCTTTTCGTTCCTACTCTCCTGTTACAAATCTTGAAAATTTATCAAAATTAATTTAGGGTACACATTCTGAACTGTAAATTTTCGATCGATTTTTGATGTGCAAAATACCTCTTTTCGTTCCTAGTCTCCTGTTACAAATCTTGAAAATTTATCAAAATTAATTTAGGGTACACATTCTGAACTGTAAATTTTCGATCGATTTTTAAAGTGCAAAATACCTCTTTTCGTTCCTAGTCTCCTGTTACAAATCTTGAAAATTTATCACAATTAATTTCGTGTACACATTCTGAACTGTAAATTTTCGATCGATTTTTGATGTGCAAAATACCTCTTTTCGTTCCTAGTCTCCTGTTACAAATCTTGAAAATTTATCAAAATTAATTTAGGGTACACATTCTGAACTGTAAATTTTCGATCGATTTTTAAAGTGCAAAATACCTCTTTTCGTTCCTAGTCTCCTGTTACAAATCTTGAAAATTTATCAAAATTAATTTAGGGTACACATTCTGAACTGTAAATTTTCGATCGATTTTTAAAGTGCAAAATACCTCTTTTCGTTCCTAGTCTCCTGTTACAAATCTTGAAAATTTATCAAAATTAATTTAGGGTACACATTCTGAACTGTAAATTTTCGATCGATTTTTAAAGTGCAAAATACCTCTTTTCGTTCCTAGTCTCCTGTTACAAATCTTGAAAATTTATCAAAATTAATTTAGGGTACACATTCTGAACTGTAAATTTTCGATCGATTTTTAAAGTGCAAAATACCTCTTTTCGTTCCTAGTCTCCTGTTACAAATCTTGAAAATTTATCAAAATTAATTTAGGGTACACATTCTGAACTGTAAATTTTCGATCGATTTTTAAAGTGCAAAATACCTCTTTTCGTTCCTAGTCTCCTGTTACAAATCTTGAAAATTTATCAAAATTAATTTAGGGTACACATTCTGAACCGTAAATTTTCGATCGATTTTTAAAGTGCAAAATACCTCTTTTCGTTCCTAGTCTCCTGTTACAAATCTTGAAAATTTATCACAATTAATTTAGCGTACACATTCTGAACTGTAAATTTTCGATCGATTTTTGATGTGCAAAATACCTCTTTTCGTTCCTAGTCTCCTGTTACAAATCTTGAAAATTTATCACAATTAATTTAGCGTACACATTCTGAACTGTAAATTTTCGATCGATTTTTAAAGTGCAAAATACCTCTTTTCGTTCCTAGTCTCCTGTTACAAATCTTGAAAATTTATCAAAATTAATTTAGGGTACACATTCTGAACTGTAAATTTTCGATCGATTTTTAAAGTGCAAAATACCTCTTTTCGTTCCTAGTCTCCTGTTACAAATCTTGAAAATTTATCAAAATTAATTTAGGGTACACATTCTGAACCGTAAATTTTCGATCGATTTTTAAAGTGCAAAATACCTCTTTTCGTTCCTAGTCTCCTGTTACAAATCTTGAAAATTTATCAAAATTAATTTAGGGTACACATTCTGAACTGTAAATTTTCGATCGATTTTTAAAGTGCAAAATACCTCTTTTCGTTCCTAGTCTCCTGTTACAAATCTTGAAAATTTATCACAATTAATTTAGCGTACACATTCTGAACTGTAAATTTTCGATCGATTTTTGATGTGCAAAATACCTCTTTTCGTTCCTAGTCTCCTGTTACAAATCTTGAAAATTTATCAAAATTAATTTAGGGTACACATTCTGAACTGTAAATTTTCGATCGATTTTTGATGTGCAAAATACCTCTTTTCGTTCCTAGTCTCCTGTTACAAATCTTGAAAATTTATCAAAATTAATTTAGGGTACACATTCTGAACTGTAAATTTTCGATCGATTTTTGATGTGCAAAATACCTCTTTTCGTTCCTAGTCTCCTGTTACAAATCTTGAAAATTTATCAAAATTAATTTAGGGTACACATTCTGAACTGTAAATTTTCGATCGATTTTTAAAGTGCAAAATACCTCTTTTCGTTCCTAGTCTCCTGTTACAAATCTTGAAAATTTATCAAAATTAATTTAGGGTACACATTCTGAACTGTAAATTTTCGATCGATTTTTAAAGTGCAAAATACCTCTTTTCGTTCCTAGTCTCCTGTTACAAATCTTGAAAATTTATCAAAATTAATTTAGGGTACACATTCTGAACTGTAAATTTTCGATCGATTTTTAAAGTGCAAAATATCTCTTTACGTTCCTAGTCTCCTGTTACTAATCAAGAAATTTTTCGAAATTAATTTAGGGTACACATTCTGAACTGTAAATTTTCGATCGATTTTTAAAGTGCAAAATACCTCTTTTCGTTCCTAGTCTCCTGTTACAAATCTTGAAAATTTATCAAAATTAATTTAGGGTACACATTCTGAACTGTAAATTTTCGATCGATTTTTAAAGTGCAAAATATCTCTTTACGTTCCTAGTCTCCTGTTACTAATCAAGAAATTTTTCGAAATTAATTTAGGGTACACATTCTGAACTGTAAATTTTCGATCGATTTTTAAAGTGCAAAATACCTCTTTTCGTTCCTAGTCTCCTGTTACAAATCTTGAAAATTTATCACAATTAATTTAGCGTACACATTCTGAACTGTAAATTTTCGATCGATTTTTGATGTGCAAAATACCTCTTTTCGTTCCTCCTCTCCTGTTACAAATCTTGAAAATTTATCAAAATTAATTTAGGGTACACATTCTGAACTGTAAATTTTCGATCGATTTTTAAAGTGCAAAATATCTCTTTACGTTCCTAGTCTCCTGTTACTAATCAAGAAATTTTTCGAAATTAATTTAGGGTACACATTCTGAACTGTAAATTTTCGATCGATTTTTAAAGTGCAAAATATCTCTTTACGTTCCTAGTCTCCTGTTACAAATCAAGAAATTTTTCCAAATTAATTTAGGGTACACATTCTGAACTGTAAATTTTCGATCGATTTTTGTTGTGCAAAATACCTCTTTTCGTTCCTAGTCTCCTGTTACAAATCTTGAAAATTTATCAAAATTAATTTAGGGTACACATTCTGAACTGTAAATTTTCGATCGATTTTTAAAGTGCAAAATATCTCTTTACGTTCCTAGTCTCCTGTTACAAATCAAGAAATTTTTCCAAATTAATTTAGGGTACACATTCTGAACTGTAAATTTTCGATCGATTTTTGATGTGCAAAATACCTCTTTTCGTTCCTAGTCTCCTGTTACAAATCTTGAAAATTTATCACAATTAATTTAGCGTACACATTCTGAACTGTAAATTTTCGATCGATTTTTGATGTGCAAAATACCTCTTTTCGTTCCTAGTCTCCTGTTACAAATCTTGAAAATTTATCACAATTAATTTAGCGTACACATTCTGAACTGTAAATTTTCGATCGATTTTTGATGTGCAAAATACCTCTTTTCGTTCCTAGTCTCCTGTTACAAATCTTGAAAATTTATCAAAATTAATTTAGGGTACACATTCTGAACTGTAAATTTTCGATCGATTTTTAAAGTGCAAAATATCTCTTTACGTTCCTAGTCTCCTGTTACTAATCAAGAAATTTTTCGAAATTAATTTAGGGTACACATTCTGAACTGTAAATTTTCGATCGATTTTTAAAGTGCAAAATATCTCTTTACGTTCCTAGTCTCCTGTTACAAATCAAGAAATTTTTCCAAATTAATTTAGGGTACACATTCTGAACTGTAAATTTTCGATCGATTTTTGTTGTGCAAAATACCTCTTTTCGTTCCTAGTCTCCTGTTACAAATCTTGAAAATTTATCAAAATTAATTTAGGGTACACATTCTGAACTGTAAATTTTCGATCGATTTTTAAAGTGCAAAATATCTCTTTACGTTCCTAGTCTCCTGTTACAAATCAAGAAATTTTTCGAAATTAATTTAGGGTACTCATTCTGAACTGTAAATTTTCGATCGATTTTTAAAGTGCTAAATACCTCTTTTCGTTTCTAGTCTCCTGTTACAAATCTTGAAAATTTATCAAAATTAATTTAGGGTACACATTCTGAACTGTAAATTTTCGATCGATTTTTAAAGTGCAAAATATCTCTTTACGTTCCTAGTCTCCTGTTACAAATCAAGAAATTTTTCCAAATTAATTTAGGGTACACATTCTGAACTGTAAATTTTCGATCGATTTTTGATGTGCAAAATACCTCTTTTCGTTCCTAGTCTCCTGTTACAAATCTTGAAAATTTATCAAAATTAATTTAGGGTACACATTCTTAACTGTAAATTTTCGATCGATTTTTGATGTGCAAAATACCTCTTTTCGTTCCTAGTCTCCTGTTACAAATCTTGAAAATTTATCAAAATTAATTTAGGGTACACATTCTGAACTGTAAATTTTCGATCGATTTTTGATGTGCAAAATACCTCTTTTCGTTCCTAGTCTCCTGTTACAAATCTTGAAAATTTATCAAAATTAATTTAGGGTACACATTCTGAACTGTAAATTTTCGATCGATTTTTGATGTGCAAAATACCTCTTTTCGTTCCTAGTCTCCTGTTACAAATCTTGAAAATTTATCAAAATTAATTTAGGGTACACATTCTGAACTGTAAATTTTCGATCGATTTTTAAAGTGCAAAATACCTCTTTTCGTTCCTAGTCTCCTGTTACAAATCTTGAAAATTTATCAAAATTAATTTAGGGTACACATTCTGAACTGTAAATTTTCGATCGATTTTTGATGTGCAAAATACCTCTTTTCGTTCCTAGTCTCCTGTTACAAATCTTGAAAATTTATCAAAATTAATTTAGGGTACACATTCTGAACTGTAAATTTTCGATCGATTTTTGATGTGCAAAATACCTCTTTTCGTTCCTAGTCTCCTGTTACAAATCTTGAAAATTTATCAAAATTAATTTAGGGTACACATTCTGAACTGTAAATTTTCGATCGATTTTTAAAGTGCAAAATACCTCTTTTCGTTCCTAGTCTCCTGTTACAAATCTTGAAAATTTATCAAAATTAATTTAGGGTACACATTCTGAACTGTAAATTTTCGATCGATTTTTGATGTGCAAAATACCTCTTTTCGTTCCTAGTCTCCTGTTACAAATCTTGAAAATTTATCAAAATTAATTTAGGGTACACATTCGGAACTGTAAATTTTCGATCGATTTTTGATGTGCAAAATACCTCTTTTCGTTCCTACTCTCCTGTTACAAATCTTGAAAATTTATCAAAATTAATTTAGGGTACACATTCTGAACTGTAAATTTTCGATCGATTTTTGATGTGCAAAATACCTCTTTTCGTTCCTAGTCTCCTGTTACAAATCTTGAAAATTTATCAAAATTAATTTAGGGTACACATTCTTAACTGTAAATTTTCGATCGATTTTTGATGTGCAAAATACCTCTTTTCGTTCCTAGTCTCCTGTTACAAATCTTGAAAATTTATCAAAATTAATTTAGGGTACACATTCTGAACTGTAAATTTTCGATCGATTTTTGATGTGCAAAATACCTCTTTTCGTTCCTAGTCTCCTGTTACAAATCTTGAAAATTTATCAAAATTAATTTAGGGTACACATTCTGAACTGTAAATTTTCGATCGATTTTTGATGTGCAAAATACCTCTTTTCGTTCCTAGTCTCCTGTTACAAATCTTGAAAATTTATCAAAATTAATTTAGGGTACACATTCTGAACTGTAAATTTTCGATCGATTTTTAAAGTGCAAAATACCTCTTTTCGTTCCTAGTCTCCTGTTACAAATCTTGAAAATTTATCAAAATTAATTTAGGGTACACATTCTGAACTGTAAATTTTCGATCGATTTTTAAAGTGCAAAATACCTCTTTTCGTTCCTAGTCTCCTGTTACAAATCTTGAAAATTTATCAAAATTAATTTAGGGTACACATTCTGAACTGTAAATTTTCGATCGATTTTTAAAGTGCAAAATACCTCTTTTCGTTCCTAGTCTCCTGTTACAAATCTTGAAAATTTATCAAAATTAATTTAGGGTACACATTCTGAACTGTAAATTTTCGATCGGTTTTTAAAGTGCAAAATACCTCTTTTCGTTCCAAGTCTCCTGTTACAAATCTTGAAAATTTATCAAAATTAATTTAGGGTACACATTCTGAACTGTAAATTTTCGATCGGTTTTTAAAGTGCAAAATACCTCTTTTCGTTCCTACTCTCCTGTTACAAATCTTGAAAATTTATCAAAATTAATTTAGGGTACACATTCTGAACTGTAAATTTTCGATCGGTTTTTAAAGTGCAAAATACCTCTTTTCGTTCCAAGTCTCCTGTTACAAATCTTGAAAATTTATCAAAATTAATTTAGGGTACACATTCTGAACTGTAAATTTTCGATCGGTTTTTAAAGTGCAAAATACCTCTTTTCGTTCCTACTCTCCTGTTACAAATCTTGAAAATTTATCAAAATTAATTTAGGGTACACATTCTGAACTGTAAATTTTCGATCGATTTTTAAAGTGCAAAATACCTCTTTTCGTTCCTAGTCTCCTGTTACAAATCTTGAAAATTTATCAAAATTAATTTAGGGTACACATTCTGAACTGTAAATTTTCGATCGATTTTTAAAGTGCAAAATACCTCTTTTCGTTCCTAGTCTCCTGTTACAAATCTTGAAAATTTATCAAAATTAATTTAGGGTACACATTCTGAACTGTAAATTTTCGATCGGTTTTTAAAGTGCAAAATACCTCTTTTCGTTCCAAGTCTCCTGTTACAAATCTTGAAAATTTATCAAAATTAATTTAGGGTACACATTCTGAACTGTAAATTTTCGATCGGTTTTTAAAGTGCAAAATACCTCTTTTCGTTCCAAGTCTCCTGTTACAAATCTTGAAAATTTATCAAAATTAATTTAGGGTACACATTCTGAACTGTAAATTTTCGATCGATTTTTGATGTGCAAAATACCTCTTTTCGTTCCTAGTCTCCTGTTACAAATCTTGAAAATTTATCAAAATTAATTTAGGGTACACATTCTGAACTGTAAATTTTCGATCGGTTTTTAAAGTGCAAAATACCTCTTTTCGTTCCAAGTCTCCTGTTACAAATCTTGAAAATTTATCAAAATTAATTTAGGGTACACATTCTGAACTGTAAATTTTCGATCGATTTTTGATGTGCAAAATACCTCTTTTCGTTCCTAGTCTCCTGTTACAAATCTTGAAAATTTATCAAAATTAATTTAGGGTACACATTCTGAACTGTAAATTTTCGATCGATTTTTGATGTGCAAAATACCTCTTTTCGTTCCTACTCTCCTGTTACAAATCTTGAAAATTTATCAAAATTAATTTAGGGTACACATTCTGAACTGTAAATTTTCGATCGGTTTTAAAGTGCAAAATACCTCTTTTCGTTCCAAGTCTCCTGTTACAAATCTTGAAAATTTATCAAAATTAATTTAGGGTACACATTCTGAACTGTAAATTTTCGATCGGTTTTAAAGTGCAAAATACCTCTTTTCGTTCCAAGTCTCCTGTTACAAATCTTGAAAATTTATCAAAATTAATTTAGGGTACACATTCTGAACTGTAAATTTTCGATCGATTTTTGATGTGCAAAATACCTCTTTTCGTTCCTAGTCTCCTGTTACAAATCTTGAAAATTTATCAAAATTAATTTAGGGTACACATTCTGAACTGTAAATTTTCGATCGGTTTTTAAAGTGCAAAATACCTCTTTTCGTTCCAAGTCTCCTGTTACAAATCTTGAAAATTTATCAAAATTAATTTAGGGTACACATTCTGAACTGTAAATTTTCGATCGGTTTTAAAGTGCAAAATACCTCTTTTCGTTCCAAGTCTCCTGTTACAAATCTTGAAAATTTATCAAAATTAATTTAGGGTACACATTCTGAACTGTAAATTTTCGATCGGTTTTAAAGTGCAAAATACCTCTTTTCGTTCCAAGTCTCCTGTTACAAATCTTGAAAATTTATCAAAATTAATTTAGGGTACACATTCTGAACTGTAAATTTTCGATCGATTTTTGATGTGCAAAATACCTCTTTTCGTTCCTACTCTCCTGTTACAAATCTTGAAAATTTATCAAAATTAATTTAGGGTACACATTCTGAACTGTAAATTTTCGATCGGTTTTAAAGTGCAAAATACCTCTTTTCGTTCCAAGTCTCCTGTTACAAATCTTGAAAATTTATCAAAATTAATTTAGGGTACACATTCTGAACTGTAAATTTTCGATCGGTTTTAAAGTGCAAAATACCTCTTTTCGTTCCAAGTCTCCTGTTACAAATCTTGAAAATTTATCAAAATTAATTTAGGGTACACATTCTGAACTGTAAATTTTCGATCGGTTTTAAAGTGCAAAATACCTCTTTTCGTTCCAAGTCTCCTGTTACAAATCTTGAAAATTTATCAAAATTAATTTAGGGTACACATTCTGAACTGTAAATTTTCGATCGATTTTTGATGTGCAAAATACCTCTTTTCGTTCCTAGTCTCCTGTTACAAATCTTGAAAATTTATCAAAATTAATTTAGGGTACACATTCTGAACTGTAAATTTTCGATCGGTTTTTAAAGTGCAAAATACCTCTTTTCGTTCCAAGTCTCCTGTTACAAATCTTGAAAATTTATCAAAATTAATTTAGGGTACACATTCTGAACTGTAAATTTTCGATCGATTTTTGATGTGCAAAATACCTCTTTTCGTTCCTAGTCTCCTGTTACAAATCTTGAAAATTTATCAAAATTAATTTAGGGTACACATTCTGAACTGTAAATTTTCGATCGATTTTTGATGTGCAAAATACCTCTTTTCGTTCCTAGTCTCCTGTTACAAATCTTGAAAATTTATCAAAATTAATTTAGGGTACACATTCTGAACTGTAAATTTTCGATCGGTTTTAAAGTGCAAAATACCTCTTTTCGTTCCAAGTCTCCTGTTACAAATCTTGAAAATTTATCAAAATTAATTTAGGGTACACATTCTGAACTGTAAATTTTCGATCGGTTTTTAAAGTGCAAAATACCTCTTTTCGTTCCTACTCTCCTGTTACAAATCTTGAAAATTTATCAAAATTAATTTAGGGTACACATTCTGAACTGTAAATTTTCGATCGATTTTTGATGTGCAAAATACCTCTTTTCGTTCCTAGTCTCCTGTTACAAATCTTGAAAATTTATCAAAATTAATTTAGGGTACACATTCTTAACTGTAAATTTTCGATCGATTTTTGATGTGCAAAATACCTCTTTTCGTTCCTAGTCTCCTGTTACAAATCTTGAAAATTTATCAAAATTAATTTAGGGTACACATTCTGAACTGTAAATTTTCGATCGGTTTTTAAAGTGCAAAATACCTCTTTTCGTTCCAAGTCTCCTGTTACAAATCTTGAAAATTTATCAAAATTAATTTAGGGTACACATTCTGAACTGTAAATTTTCGATCGATTTTTAAAGTGCAAAATACCTCTTTTCGTTCCTAATCTCCTGTTACAAATCTTGAAAATTTTTCGAAATTAATTTAGGGTAACAGAACTGTAAATTTTCGATCGATTTTTAAAGTGCAAAATACCTCGTCTCGTTCCTGGTCTCCTGTTACAAATCATGAAAATTTTTCGAAATTAATTTAGGCTACACATTCTAAACTGTAAATCTTCGATCGATTTTTAATGTGCAAAATACCTCTTTTCGTTCCTACTCTTCTGTTACAAATCGTGAAAATTTTTCGAAATTATTTAGGGTACACATTCTGAACAGTAAATTTTCGATTGATTTTTGCAGAGAAAAACAACTCTTTTCGTCCCTGATCTCCTGTCAGAAATCGTGAAATTTTTTCGAAATTAATTTTTGAAGTGGAAAATAACTCTTTTCGTTCCTAGTCTTCTGATAATCTTCAATAAAATTTTCAATATTTTATTATGAGAGCACTTTGGTCTTTTATTATTTAAAAACTTGCATTCATTCATTCATTCATTCATTCATAGACAAAGAAGAATCTTTAGAATTAGTTAGTTTTTATGGCCCTTAAAAGGGCCGTTGTTTTCGGTGCTGGGGCGCTCAAAATTTGGTGTAGTCATATTTCTAGAAGATGTTGGAGGGGTCGACCACCTTCTCTTGGGAGCCGATTTCTCGTGACGGTCACAAATACCCAAAAACCTCTTGCTTCTTCTTATCCTGTCAATCTTTGTGCAATTCTTGGATGCGTTTTCAATTATTTTATTGGGTCACAAATATTTAGGTAGGAAATGATTAGGGTATTAGGTTTTATTTATATAATTCACCAAGGCTTCCAAAAATATCCACCTGAAAATGGTTAAGAAACGTTGACCGGAGTTTTAGTCGTAAAGACCAAATAATTTTAACTTATACTCTAAGTTGCATTTAACTAAATGCAATAAAGTCCAATTTTCGGAATTATATCATATGAAGTTGAACACACATAAACACACAAATCACACACAACATTTTTTTGTACGCATTTTTTTTCGAGTAAAACTATGACGAAAACGACCAAAACTTTTTTTCCGAAAATAATTGCTTTACACGCTTTTTCCCATCATTAAGAACCGTCATGAAATTTTTTAAATCTTTCTGAGATCAACGTTTTTACTTGCATTTTTTCCCCGATAAAAAAATACGAAATCGTAAAATGATGAAAAAATTTTTTTGGGGAAAAAAATTATTATTCATATAAATTTGAACTATTACCGTTTGCTAATTAGAAACCAAAAAAATTAGAAAAAAAAAATTTTTTTTCAAAATACAAACTTTTTATGAAAAATATTTTCAAATGAAAGGAGTTAATTTTTTTATTATCTCCAAGATTTGTTGAAAAATGTTTGTAAAATTTTTCATATTAAAAAAATTATCCGAGAAAAACATCAAACGGTCAAGGTAAACACCCACTTCCGGTGTACAAAATTTTACCAAAAGCTTTGCAGTTCTTCAGATTATCAAATAAGACGGATGTTCAAAGTTTCATATTAATTGCTCTATTAGTTTTTAAGATACAGCGCGCACAGACACATACACACACACAGGCACACAAAAATTCCAGTTAACAATGTTTTTTAAATATTTTTTATTAAAAATAACTTATAATTCTGTGTAAACCACTTATATTTTACAATTTCTTAAGGTACAATGTTATCTTAGATATAATATACTTAAAATATATTTTATTTATTCACAAAATTGCTTATTTCCCTTCTTTCTCATATTGCAGCTTCAACTGCCGTCTCAAAATCTTTCCAGAAGCATTTTTAGGAATAGCACCAACCACCGCGATTCCTCCCCTAACCTTTTTATAATCGGCAACCTTGCTGCCAACAAACTCATTAAGTTTTTTAACATCGAGGTTTGAATCAGGCTTGGCTACAATGTACGCCCTTGGGACTTCTCCGTGTTGTTCGTGTGGAATGCCAATTACAGCTGCATCAGTCACGCCCGGATAAGACCTTATAATCTCCTCCAACTCGGCTGGAGGTACTTGATACCCTTTAACTTTGATCAGCTCCTTTATTCTGTCGGTTATGTAAAATGTTTCATTTTCATCATAGTAGAACATGTCACCAGTTTTCAGCCAACCGTCCACTATGGTGTTGGAAGTCTCTTCGGGACGATTGTGATATCCCAGCATAACTTGGGGTCCTTTCACCAACAATTCACCGGGTTTATTAGGACCGTGTGGTTCAGCATCTGAATCCTCGCTGGGCACAATCTTTGCGATTGTGTTTGGAACTAAATTGCCGGCTGATCCTGGTTGTGGATCACGAACTATTGGTACCATTGTTACCACTGGTGAGGCTTCAGAAAGACCGTATCCTGAAATTAATACATGTATTTTAATTGTTTGCAATAGCTTAATTGGGAATTAGTTTTATAACATTAATGAATACTATGGTTGAAAGACTTCTATGTACAGTTACGGTTTTATTCAACAAACTTACCTTGAAGAACATGTACAGGCCTTTGAATTTTCTCTTTGAATTTTTGTTCATCTAATGCGCCCAATGGTGCTGCGCCACTCAGCAGAACACGAACACTTTTTAAAAGCTCAGGTGTCACAGCAGGGTGTGTGTTTAAAAATATCACTAAAACATTTTAAATAAATTACAATCTCTCTAAATGAATTATTTTTAAAACAGTATTACCAATTGGTGGCACAGCCATTAATATCGTCGGATTGCTCTCCTTTAAAGTATTTAAATACAGGTCTGGTGTGAATTTGGGCAACGTTATAATTTTGGATCCACTGAGTAAACTGGCCAAGCAAATCGCCGTGAATCCATAAATGTGGAACATTGGTAGTACCGCAGGTACAATTTCTTGGAAAGTATCTAAAAAGAATGGAAGGTTTTAAAATACACCGTTCTTGTAAAATTGTAATGGTAATGCCGCAATTATTTAATATATGAGGTTGTTAAATTAGGTATTCATTGTACAATGTATGTTCTATAATAAAAGCTACCGACATGAAGTTTGGGCATCAAATTAGAATTTTGGCGTTAAAATAATTTAATGCTAAATGAAAATATTTATGACATATGGTACATGTTTACAATTAGTTTACCTGTCGCAGTCTCCATAACTCTGAAATTTATAGAAGAGAATTGTTCGATGTTTGCCACAATGTTTCTGTGTGAGAGTAACACCCCTTTGGGTAATCCAGTTGTCCCACTCGAATATGGCATCAGTGCAATGCTGTTTAAATCGTCTATATAAATATCTTCCATTTCAATTTTGTCATCAGTGAGCTCTTTGAAGTTTATTGCACCTGCCGGCAGGGAAGCTGTAGGCTGTAAAAAAGAAAAATGTCTTGAAGGTATGAGTACATTTGATCAGGTTGTAAGGTTGAATGAATTTAGATTGTAAATAGATACTCCTGTTATAGTTATAAATACACTATATTTGTAATCTTGATGAGAATTATGGACTATAGTCTATTGGAGAAATACAGGGAGCTATGGAATTTAAAGAATGTAAACAGCATGCGCCTTTAAAATGGTGAGCGCAGTGATGAAATAGAAAATAATATTTTTTTGGCATGTTATTTTCAATGGGCCGCTCTGTTCACCGTGTGATCGAGGGTATAGGCTGTGGACCAATATATTTACGGCTTGTCCATGAACGTAGATGTCTTTTGAAATGGGAATTATAAAGTTTGTCGTTTATGTTTATTATTTACAAATAATTTAAACCATAAACATATTTAAATATGTTTTAAGTTTAATTATTTAACGTGATATTAAAAAAATAACTTACAAAGATAATGCTTTTATATGTACTTTTTTAATATTTTTATTTTTATAATTAAAATCATAATACGGTATGCGGCAAAATAAACAGTACTGAAATGCGCATGTGTCAAATGTGTATGTGTCATGCGCTGAAACGTACCAAATGATTTCCGAACGTGGTTACAACGTCTGTGAGTGTCTTTTTAATGTTAGTTGTTTCAGGATGGTTCTCACTGTTTTTATCGTGGAGCACTATTTTCGGTCATACAGTAAAGGGCGCGAAAACGGTCCAAGCTTAAAATAAGTTGCCGATGCATTTAGGCCTAAGTTTATTAAACGGGCTCCGAGTAATCCCGTTATATTAGCAGTTGTTGACAAGTTTCGTCGTACGGGAAGTGTGCTTTGCCAACGCAAAGGCCACGTGGGTCGCCCAGTGACAGTCACAACCAATACGAATCACGGGCGTGTTTTGAATCAGGTGCTGCAATCGTCGGAACGAAGCCTCCGAAGATCATCATTAAAATTGATTATCAGTGATCGATCGCTTCGTCGAATGTTCAAGAATATTGGTGGGTTTGCATACAAAATACAGATCGGACAGCATCTGACTACAGTTGATAAGCGTTTAAGAGCCGAATACTGCGCACGTGTGTTGGCTACGTATTATGAGGAAGCGTCGTTCTTGTTAAATGTTTGTTTTTTCGATGAAAGCCATATTCATTTAAACAAGTAGACAACACGGTTCCTTGGATTCGAACGCCCCGACATAACCGTCGAGCAATCCTTTCATAGTGACCGTGTTACCATTTGGCGTGCTGTATCCGCACATGGCATATTGGGCCCGTATTTCATTGAAGATGATGATGGACGCCGTTAAGTGTGAATCAGGAGCGCGCTACAGAGTTATCAAACCATTTCTGCATGATCTTCAGCGATTTTGCCGTGCTAGTAACCTACCATGTAATCAACAATGGTTTTAACAGGATGGGGCAACCTGTCACACGGCTTCGAATGCTGCAATTATTTTGGGGATCGCCTTATTTCGCGTGGCACTGATTTCCCACATCCAACGTACTCACCAGACCTAATACCACCTGATGCGTACATATGGGGCTGTTCTGCGTACTGATCCACCGTCTGACATTCCGGAATTCCGGGTTAAAATTCAAGGTTTTTTCGTGCCATGAAACAACCTGTGTTCACAGACATGTTTGTGAACCAACGCTATGAACACTGCTTGAAACTGAACGGAGGTTATCTTGAACATCTGTTTTATCGGGAACGTCGTCATGAATAAAGTTTGTAACAGTATATATTGTAAAAATAATAAATAATAAATGTTTCATAATTTCAGTACTGTTTATTTTGCCGCATAGTGTACTACTGAATTTATGCTGCGCCACTGGTAACGACCATCGGCACAGTCCACGCGCATTCCATAGCTCTTCCTATTTCTCCAATAGGGTATAGCTGACGTCTGACGTTGAGTTGACCAAAAACACCGTTACGCAGACGCTACTTGATTGAAGGCCGAGCCTATAGGCAACCATCAAAGGATGGACGACTCGCCAAAAGTTGACCGTGTACGTTACAAGGAGCTGCACAAGATAGCTACGAGAGCTGAGGCGAGTACGGCGTCGGATGTATCAGCAGATATGCTGATGTCGCATAAAACGGGGTTGGAAGAAGAAACAGGAGGTGCGGATAGCCCAGTCAGAGGATCGCTGCCACCGGCGGGTACCGCGAATGGTAAGCCGCCGGAAGAGGAACCTCACCCGCAGTAAGCCCACCCGGATCATAGTGAACACCTCCGGCAGCAGTTACTGCAAGATATTGAAAACTTTAAAAAAGGGCATATGCCAGGGAAGCTCGCGACGGCGAAGAAAATCACAGGGGCGGACCGCCAGCGGGATACCGGTTTTTTCTGGTAAAAAAAATCGATTTTTTAAACGTTATTTTATTCGTTAAGGTCTTAAGAATATGTGTAACAAATTTTAAGACGAAATTCGCAAAATTTGCCAAGTTATAGGTCATTAACCGATTCGGTTTAACGGTTTAACGTTTTGGTCAGGTAGAAATATTTAGCAGTGCATTGCTCAGTATTTTGTGGAACTTCGCCGCAAAGAGTTCCATATAGATATGCAAAAAAATGGAAACCCATTTTTTTTCGCAAAAAAAAACTGCCCGTGTCGGCCTTGGACCCGATGAAAATTGAAGTTTGGATGTTCAGGAACGTCAGAAAAATAAGGAACAAGAAAAAAATGGGAGGTGTTTTTGAGATTTTTCAAACTTTTCAAAATCTCTTGAGAAAAATTGATTTTTGGGTTTAATCGCCTGGTTTACATGTAATAAGGGGGTTTTTCGGGGTAAAACAGTTTGAATAATTACTTTAAATCTTCCATCATACGTGGATCCGTCCCCATGGCAACTGTTCTGTTATTTTATTGACGACTTTTATCTTTCAATCGAAGTTCAAGCACGTTAATATAAGTTGCAAAGTATGTTTTCCCCGCATTTCGTGAATGAACAATGAAGCATCATCTCGACTGTCAGACCCAAGTCGATGTTCCCACTATCAAAAAAACTAAGAAGCAACATGACAAGGAAAAAAAAAGAAAAAGCCGACAACGACTATTGGATAGTAAAGCAAAGAAAGTCGTCCTACGTGAGTAGTTCAATGCAATCTAGGAGAAAACTTTGTGACCCGATGAAATCATGGTACAATCTGCACTTCTAGGACCAATTCTGCGCAGCCTACTCCGCTGGAAGATCTGGAAATCGTAACAGTCGATGCACATCTTCTACGGAGTTCATCTTTTGGGCAATCTCTGCAAACGTGTGAAGAGCATACGCAAGTGCCACTAGCGTCTCGGGCAACAGAAATGCGGTTACGGAAAGAAAATAAAGCTTTAAAAGAAGAACAATGTAATGAGTGGAAAAACAATCACGTGGAAATGCTTAAAAAGAAGAATGTGATGCTGCAGAATTCAAGGAAACTAATTGCAACACTTCGTGGGCGGGTGGAATATTTTGAGAAGTTTCTGGCCTCGATTCGTATAGTCAAGTCGGCTATTAAAATTCACAAGGAAAAAAAAATTAGTGTAATATTTTCAAGTGATATTACTCCGTCAGTAGATATTATGAGAAGAAAAACCAAAACCTTTAGCTCGACAAAAAGTAAAAAAATCTCAAGAAAACACATCAATTGATTATTGATTTCTACCTTCGTGATGACAATTCTGTAATGGCCCCGGGAATCCGTGATACGATAACTAAGGGCAAAATTAAACATCGCAAACGGTATTTAACAGATACTGTAGATAATCTACATAAGACGTTCAATAAGACCACAGAAAATAGTATTTCAAGAACACAAAAAAAGACCTTTATTGGCATAAAATACATCTTCCATAATTCATTTCCTTCTCCTCTCCTTTTCCCACCCCAACCTCGCCAGTGTCACCCCGGTTCCGTCCTCTCTCATCCATTCGTTCACTCTTTTCACTGTTCTATCAATTGAAGCCGTTTTGGGCGATAAAGAGGAGTATGAGTGCACGAGACACTTGTCTCTGTCGTGTACACACGAACTTCCAACTTCTTCTCTACCGGCTGAGAATTTGGAAAATTATCAAAAATAACTCCATAGAGCAATTTATCGCTGACCTTTGTTGCAATCCAGTGTCGGAAGAGTGCATGAGAAGAGAGTGTCTTGATTGCCGGGATCAATCAATTGTTGATACACAGTCAACAGAACTCACTTGGTACTTGACGTGGGTGACAAAAAAATTGAAAGGCAAGGAGCAAAGGATAAAATGTATTTCGTTGTAACGACAACTCGTGAAAAAGTCATCTGCACTCTAAGCGATTTGATATCCCGCGTCAATCAATTTTTGCATCATTTCATTACTGAACAGCAATTTCAACAGCTAAGGTTATTACAAAATTCATTGACCGCTAATGAAATGTATCATGTTATAGATTTTTCACAAAATTATATTGCAAAATATAATGAAGAAATTCGTAGTGCGCACTTCGGGGCATCGAAAAGATAAATCTCATTGCAAACAGGATGTTTCTACTACAAGGATAAAGAGAATAAATTAAGATTCAAGTTGCTTGTATCTGTTTCTGATAACTTGAGACACGATGCTGCTGCTGTATGGGCGCATTTATTATCAATTTTGAAAATAGTCACCACGATTATTAAAAATATTAAAACTGTACATATTCAAAGTGACGGTCCAGTTACTCAGTATAAGAACAAATCAAATTTTTTTTTGTTCCGCCATTTTTCTGAGCAGTTAAATTGGAATAATACTACCTGGAATTTCACTGCTGCTGCCCATGGCAAGAGTGTTGCTGATGGCATCGGTTCTGTAAAAGCTTTATGTGATCGCGTCGTTCGTTGTGGGGGCAATGTTTTATGTGCTGAAGATATAGTGCGCGTAATCAATGAAGAAAGCCCTAAAGTATCAGCGGTGTTAGTAAAGGAGAAGGACATGCTTCTTATTCATGCACTGTTACCTGAAAACTTGAAATCTGTTCCACAGAGTTCTATTGTACATCAAGTAGTGTGAACGCGTATGCAAAGTGATCATTTATTCTTTCGTTCTCTCTCTTGCTCAGAATGCTCGCTAAGTAACTGCATACATCGAGGTATGGACAAGAGCACAATGATATATGCAAAAAGTGAAATGAAAAAAGATCTCGTGTCAGATAGGAATATGCCTAAACGGAAGCCCAGAATTTCAAAAGGTTGATTATAAGTTAAAAGTATCTTTTATCAGTGTTGTTGTTAAGTAGTTTATGTATTTGTTAATGATTTAAAGCAATTAATCAAATTGTTTTACCCCGAAAAAAACCCTCATTACATGTAAACCAGGCTATTAAACCCAAAAATCAATTTTTCTCAAGAGATTTTGAAAAATTTCAAAAACACCTCCCATTTTTTTCTTGTTCCTCATTTTTCTGACGTTCCTGAACGTCCAAACTTCAATTTTCATCGGGTCCAAGGCCGGCACGGGCAGTTTTTTTTTGCGAAAAAAAAATGGGTATCCTGTAAATTTTTTGTGGATTTACCCATATACAAGTTGCATAACTCACGCACGTGCTGCTAACAAATTGACACCACGTACGTGAAAATTTCTTGTCAAAATTTTATAAACATTATTTCAATATTTAATGCAATTACAGACGATTTTGGATAAAATTTTATATTATACTAATGTGAAATTACTCAGTAGTCCCATAAGAAAATTGCCTTTTTCTTGCGGGACTAATCCGCATTTTTAGTGGACATCTCTAACAATGTTCCAGAATTGGAGAATTGTAAAACTATTGGGTAAACCTGCTGTGCACTTAGCGACGACCGTAAACACTGCAAATTTTGTGAACGCTATGTAACATGATAATGCTACTCTTAGAACACAAAAAGATAGTAACTCTTCAAAAGTTGCTGCTTAGATAAGATGTGTCACCACATCCGCCATATTTAGCAGACCTAGTAAGAACAACCAGTTGTTTCGTTCTTTGAATGGTAAACTCTGGCAAGAAAAGTTAATGTGTTACCACATCCACTATTTTCGCCAAAGACAGCACCATCAGACTACCATTTCTTTTGTTCTTTGAAAACAGTTTGCATTGAAGAACCTTCGCTAACACTAGTTATATTCAATTAAAAGTTAATTCTAGCATAATAAAATATCTAACATACCTGAGTATTTATACAAATTACAGGCAATTTCTTGTTTCCAATGGCATTATTTACAACTCCAAAAAGGTCTGTTAACGTGACAACCACCTTGGCTCCAGAATCTTCTAACTGTTTTTGAATTTCATCTGTAATGTAAATAAATAAATTAGTTTCAAGTTTAGTGACTGTTTATCTTCTGTAGATTATACTATCACTACTCGTGTATTTGGATTTTAGTTCCAGATTTTTGATTTTTTGTCCTGTTCTCGAGATATGATTTTTTCACCCTCTGGGTGCAAGCAAAATTTATTGTAACGAAACAATTCAGGCCGCCATAGCGCGTTCAGTTTTAAAGATATCGCAAAATTGTATTAATGTTTATTGTAGGAAATTCTTCCGGCTGCGCTGCGCCGTCGTCCGTCACCAATTACTTTATTTTATTTTAATGACCTACGCACAGACGACGGCGCAGCGCAGCAGCGCAACTTTTTATATAACGTCAAAATGTACCAATTTTAGCGCACTTTAAAAGTCGGTTAAGAAATATTTTCGTAAAATCATGAAATGTTAGAATTTCATGTTTTCGAAATTCAGACTTTAAATTGCGATTTAGATTTTTTTTCTGCACTCCAACATCAAAATGTGCCAAATATTTTCGTAAAATCCATGCAAAACGTTAAAATGTGTGTCTGTGCGCGCTGTATCTCAAAAACTAATAGAGCAATTGATATGAAACTTTGAACATACGTCTTATTTAACAATCTGAAGAACTGAAAAGCTTTTGGTAAAATTTCGTACACCGGAAATGGGTGCTTACCTTAACCGTTTTTTGTTTTTTTTCCAATATCTGCTTAAATATGAAAAATATCACAAAAACATTTAAACAAATATTGAAGACAACAAATAAATAAACATCTTTTGTTTAAAAATATTTTTCATAAAATCATTGTTATTCGAGAAAAAAATGTATTAATTTTTTTTAAATTTCTGGTTTATAATTATGAAACGATAATAGTTACAACAAATTTATGTTAATAATAATTTTAGAGAATGCAAAAATCAACAACTTATAAAGAATAAGTTTTTTTCGAAATCACTTTAGTTTTCGAGTATACTGAGGTTTTGAATTTGCAGGATAATTTTTACATCTTTCATAATTTTGACGTTTTCAACTTCAGTTTCATCCGAGTTTACGCAACGCTCGATGTGCATTTAAAATATGATTTCAATTGAAAATACACCATGAAAGCGTAAATATAAATGATACCATCAAGTCGGAGAAATTTAAAAGTTGGTTAAAAAATGTTTTTGTAAGAACAACGCAAAACGTCAAAATTTCACGTGTTTTAAGATTTGAAATTGTGATATTTATTTTTTAAATTGCACAACTGCCAAACGCCTTGTCCGATTTTAATGACTCCAATGTTAAAATATGGAAAATTCAGTACGATTTAAAAACTGGTTAATTAACGAAAATCGCCAAAATTGCACGATTCAAAATCCAAACGTTTAAAATTGCGATTTTGTTTTTGAAATTGCACACTTGCCAAACAGCGCGCACATACATTCATACGAGCACAATTTTTTTTCAGAAATTGTTGAAATGGCGAACCCAAAACGGATATTTCCGTAAAAAAAAATTTGACAAAATTTTGAAAATAATTTTAATATCACAATACTTCGTAACGGAGAAAGTAAAAAACGAATTAGCTCCTTAATTAAAAAGTTAAATACACTTAACTTGACTGATAAATGAATTACGTACTAATTTAAAAATATGTACCACTTTCCTGGTTAAAGTTTTGTAACAACAAATTGTACTCGTATAAAAAGTAATTGGTACATTCTACGGCAATAAATATGTTATAAAATGTATTTCATGAAACATTTTTTATCTATATTTTTTATTTGCAATACGTACGAGATGTTGACTGAATGATAACGATGTATCCATTTATACAATAGTTTATTGGTATGTTTTATTAATTGATATCAATTGCTTTTATGTCATTATAAATTGTTATTTGTCTGTTGATAAGCAGGCCGATTTGTAAAATACGAAGTCCAAGGTTCCTTAAAAATACGACTCGATCATTTATGTGCATAACATATTTTTAATTTAATTTAAATTTTTCTTTCATTTCGTTGGAGATATTCATCCGTTTTATACCGCGTAAAAATGTACATGAATAAAATGTACGTAAATGAATGAATGTTAAATTTCATTCTATTTCTTAATTATAGATAAATGAAATATTTAAATAATAAAAAGTACAATATTTTTTGTAATCTGCAAACACAATTCGAAATAATTTGGGATTTCCAAATTCCGCCGATTTTCTTGTGATGGGTAAATTTTTAAATTTTAGTTTTGATATATTGAATACACAACGAAAAATTTCATAAAATTCTGAATAGAAAATGTTGATGCAATAATGTTCTATCATGCCACGTAGGCCATCAGGAGCAATTTAAAAGAAATTGAAATTAAATTAAATTTAAAAACCTTAAGATGAATTATGTGGGTTGGATCAGAGTAGAAGGTAATTGGCCTCGAAAGAGAGTTGGACGCACCCTGGTGGATAAAGTCAGTAGTCAAGTAAACGAGTACTCGTGTTTACATTTTACATGGTTTAGCATTGTTGCCGTTTGTAATTTTGAGTGTTTCTCGTGTGTATTGTGGATAGTGGATACATTTAATATAAATTGTTGTGTATTCAGATGTCATTAGAAGAAAGGAAATGATAGAAATATTCATTTCCACTATTTTCCCAAAGAGAAGGCCTGTTTTGTTAACCTAACCAACGAGCATGGTGTGGTTTACACGTTCCAGATAAACCTGCTTTACAGCTACATTCAAATTTAATTATGGACATCATTTCTGCTAATTTAAGCTAGCCTTTAATTGTATGGGGATTTACCTGTAAATGACTTGTTAGCAAACAAATTCCTAATGTATTAGCAGGTTCAGTAAAACAGAATTTTTGCGACCTCATAGTATTAAATGCTTGGGATTTATAATCTTTTACCCTTCAACAATAAACCTGCTGTCTGGATTAGCATTCAAATATTTAAATATTTGGCTGAGGCTTAAAACATATTTATTTTCCATTATACAGGGTTTGGATAAAGTATGGAACCAAGTAAATATCTTTAAAACAGAAAGGGCTAAATTTATGAAACTTTGCAGGCAAGTATATTGACACATAACGCCACATAACTGATGCCATATTTTTTGTTACTCCGGTTTCACCGGAAGTACCCTCAACTTTTTTTTAAATTTAAATGGGACACCCTGTATATTTTTGCAGATTTTAAAAGACCTTTTTATTTCGAATGCGTACATACTAAATTTAGTGGAAATAATTTGTTAAAACGAGAATTAAATCACTTTACAATTAAAGGATAGGTAAATGTATTTACTTTAGACTAATGTGTTAATACAGTGTAGTAAGAAATAAACGAATACAATTTACTAGGTAACTGTTGTCAAACCAATTGACAGAAATAAATTGTACGATTAAGAATGGTTCATTTAAGTGAAAAAGATCGTATTGAAATATTAATGATGATCGGTTATGGGTGATCGTGTTAGAACTCATGAAGAAGTGTGTAATATTTTTAATGATTTGCATCCTGAAAGAAATCCCATATCACGTTCAACGGTTACCAAAACATTACAACGTTTTAATGCAACTGGGATAGTCAAAAATTTGCCAAAAACTGGAAGACGGCGCACCGCAACGAAATATTGCAATTGATTTAGAGGAATCACCTCAAACTTCAACAACAAATTTGGCACTGAACCATGGTATAAGTCGACGTTCTGTAGGGAAAATATTGAAAATTGAAAAGTATCATCCGTATAAGATACAATTGATTCAAGAATAGTCGGATGGAGTTTTGCGAATGACTGATAGACACTTGTAATGGCGATGAAGATTTTGTAGCTAATGTAGTGTTTTCCGATGAGGTAACTTTTTGTTTAAAATCTAAAATTCGTACCCAAAAATCTAAGTGGTAGACCAAAAAAATCAAAATTTTTAACAAACTAATCGAAAATTTAAATCGAAATAAAGAAAATGTCAGCCAAAAGACCAAAAATTGAAACCAAAATAATCGAAAATACAAAATATTGGCCAAAAAAGTAAAAATCTACAATAGGGCCTAAAACGGTGAATATTTAGAAAAAACATCAAAAACGAGCGTAAAGTTAAATAACTGCAGACAAAAAATCGAAAATTTCTACAAACCAATCGAATATTTTGGTCAAAATAAAGAAAAATAAAATAAAAATTAGACAATATGGTGATAAAACGAGATAGGGTTATGCAAAATACTTACAAGTACCCGGTTAAACCACTTTATGAATACTTAAAAGATAGAGCTAGGGAGCATCATTAAACAATGTATAATCTGCTATATATTTTTAAGTGAATGTTAGTCCATATGTATATATTTTTTTTCACATTTCATCAAAGATTGTTAAATTTAAATTAATCAGAATCTATGTTTACACTAATTTTAAGACCTTTTCATTAATTTAATTTAAGATTCACTAAGATGTTACACGCCAGAATTGTATCAAAAAAGGCTGAAAGACTTCGGTCAATGGCCATTTGTAGCTCTTTTGTAAACTGAGTTTCAATAAACTGTATTACTACTACTAAAATAAAAATGGAAGAAAAAAATCGAAAATACAGAAATCTAAAATATGGGCCAAAGAATCAAGAATCCTGGTCTAAAAATAAAAAACGCAGACAAAAAATCGAAAACTTAGGTAGCAGCAAAATAATTTGGCACTTTCAACCGCCAAAAATAAGTTTCTGACCAGACATTCGAAAATAATAGCAAAAAATAAAAAAAATCACGAAATAAAATCAATAGTCCAATTTAAAAAATCTAAAATATAGGATAAAAAATATACAAAAAATCTAAAATATACGATAAAAATTGAGACCAAAAATCTAAAATTCTGGCCTAAAAATAAAAATAGTGGACCAAGGAAAGAAAAATTTTAACAGACAAATAAAAAAAAAATTAAGAAAAATTTAGGGCAAAAGATTTAAAAAAATCCACAATGTTGGTCAAAAAGTCGAAAATTTAGACAAAACATCGAAAACTCGGCCCTAAAGATAATAAATGCAGACTAAACAAAAAATCAAAAATGGGGGCAAAAAAATCGAAAATTTTAACAATAAAATCGAAAATAAAGACAAATTTAGGTTAGAAGAATAATAAAAATCTGTAATGTTGGCCAGAAAGTCGAAAGGTTAGACAGTACATCGAAAACTCGATAATAAATGCAGACTAAAAAAACGAAAATGTCAAGAAACCAAACTCGAAATACCGGAAAAAATTAAAAAAATCTCGCATATAAATGATAATAATTTAGGTTATAATTTTAACCAAAATCAAATCAAAAATTTGGAACCAGAATTAAAAATTCCGCCCGAAAAATCAAAATTTTTAACAATTAAATCGAAAATTTATGTCAAAATAAAGAATATTTAGAGCAAATGATCAAAAATTTAGACCAAAAAAAAATCGAAAATACAGGTCAAAAATCCAAAAATTAAAAATTCGGCGGTAAAATCAAAAATACGGACAAAAAAAATGAAAATTTTAACAATTAAATCGAAAATTTATGTTAAAATAAAGAATATTTAGGTCAACAGATCAAAAATTTAGTCCCAAAAGAATCGAAAATACAGGTCAAAAATCTAAAAATTAAAAATTGGGCGGGAAAATCAAAAAAGCGGGCCAAATATTAGAAAATTTAAACAATTATATCGCAAAAGATCAAAACAAAGGATATTTGGGCTAAAAGTTCAAATATTTTGACCAAAAATACAGGTCAAAACTTTAAAAACTAAAAATTCGTCAGGAGAAATAAAAAATGCGGACCAAATAGTCGAAAAACAATAGAATCGAAAATTTATGTCAAAATAAAGAATAATTAGGCCAAATGATCAAAAATTTATACAAAAAAAAATCGAAAATACAGTCCTAATAATAAAAAAATGCAGAATATTCTAGTAAGAAAATGGTTTAAATTAGCCTCAAAAATCACTCCAATTTTTTTTTTTTAATAGGATTTTTTTTAATTTTCGCTTTAATCATCCAAAAAAGTGAAACTAATTTGTAAGAGAATACAAATAAAACCATTAACTTTGTTGGGATCACCTTATTGTTTCACTTTTTGTGCCGGAGTTTCGACAACTTTAGATTTAGTGGATACATTTTGTGTAATTCAAATAAAACAATTCGCTTAATTAGTATGACTCAGTAGCGGCTCGTGGAACATGTTGGTACTATTACTATATGGGGAGGCCCTCGCCTCCTTTTTTGAAGAAAGAAAGAACGATAATCTTCATAGTCCAAGATTATTTTGAGTTGTAAAGTAAATAAATTTCAATCATAATTTCAAACAGCCGAACAAGCTGAAAATATTATTTATGTGTACTTTTGATTTATCGTGCGTTTACATTTTGTCCCAGATATGCACTAAATCTGTAACACCATTCTTCGTCCACGTAACCTCACCATCAAACAAAACTAGAGGTAGTATTTAAATTTACTGAATAACCAAATTATTCCTGCACTTAAACAGAATCGACAGTTACCACAAAATGTTTGGTTTCAACAAGATGGAGCGCCTTCCCACTATGATCGATGGGTTAGGGATTTTTTGGATGTGAATTTTCCAAATCGATGGATTGGACGTAGAGGATTCATAGAGTAGCCTGCTTGTTCTCCGAACCTTAACCCGTTAGATTTTTTTCTTCGGGGTTATTTAAAATCAGGTGTTTACGTTAGACGTTTGCAGGAATTAAGACAAAGAATTATTGATGAATGTGAACTAATACGTGGAGAAGTGTTGGAAAGAATGACTCACGAATTTATTAATAGGCTTGCATTTTGTCAGGAGGTGAACGGCGAGCATTTTGAACATTTGCAGTGATTTTGTTTAAATTATTATTCTCATTAGTCTAAAATAAATACATTTACCTATCCTTTAATTGTAATGTGATTTATTTCTCGTTTTTACAAATTATTACCACTAAACTTAGTATGTACGAATTCGAAATAAAAAGGTCTTTTAAAATATGCAAAAATATACAGGGGGTTCCATTTAAATTAAAAAAGTTGAGGGTACAGTAGTAACAAAAAATATGGCATCAGATGCGTTATGTGTTATTATACTTGCCTGCAAAGTATCATAAATTTAGCCGTTTTTGTTTTAAAGATATTTACTTAGTTCCATACTTTATCCCAACCCTGTATGACCTAAAAGTGTAAAGGGTAATTTAGGTATTATAAATAAGTTTTTAAAGCAATTTTGATACAATTATCTATTTAAATACCTATCACCACTTTAAACAGAGTTATCAAACACAGTTTTTAAAATAAAATGAGAAACTTGTATACAGAACTAAACGGGAAAGCGAACGGAGTACTCGTTTTCTACAGCTGTCCACCGCGATCGTAGCGCCCCCATCGGTATGTTTCGAGGCCAATAGATAGATAGAGCGGGATTTATTTATAGATGAAAGGTAAAACAGATTATGAGTAAATAGTAAAATACACTGAAACGCGGGCACTAATACAAACTGATGATACTGAGAAAAGCAGAATGGACACAAACCTGGGACTAGCAAGTTTGAATGAATTCGTTGTATCAAAAGTGACATACGCGGGTGTGACGTTGCCGAACGTATTTTTGATGAAAATAAGCTAATTAAGAAGTATTAAAAATACAAGTTTGAGATAGAAAAATAGCACACACTGACAAATAATTTTCAAACTAGCCATTACTATGAAAATTGCAGGCTTTTCTGTAAATTAATAACGAACAATAACGCATATTTAACGACTGGATGTTCAAACTTTGAGGACCTCGTGAAGGCTCAGGAAGCATGGTATAACATTTTAGAATAAAGCTAAGCTGCTTA
The DNA here is from genome assembly GCA_910593695.2 of Ocypus olens. Lineage (NCBI taxonomy): Eukaryota > Metazoa > Arthropoda > Insecta > Coleoptera > Staphylinidae > Ocypus > Ocypus olens. The sequence goes on along the minus strand of OU343054.1, from coordinate 6,547,288 downwards.
AAATTTTTGGAAGAATATGTATCGATTATCCGTCAATTTATACACACCCAATATATTTTTTTAAGAAATGTCAAAAACCACGCTTCGCCACTGATAAATAAGTAACTATTATAACGTCATATTCATTTTTAGTCCGTCCTAATCTATAATAATGGACAAATGGTTAATACATTCTAAGAGGAAACTAACAGATAACTCTAACACTTCTAGTAGCAGCAGTACCAAACCGCAGACTCAGGAAGATACTGAAAAATTAAAACAGAAAAAAAGAAAATACAACGACGAGTATTTGGCGTATGGATTTACTTGGTGTGGAGAGGAAAATGAGCCAAACCACACTGTGTTGTGTTATGAAACATTTTCGAACAACTCGATGTGGCCATCCCTTCTTAAACGTCATTTATCATAATATATTATTACGCCTTTTATCAATATTTAGGTCTGCGAATTCGTATTGTAAAAATATTGATCTGTTCAATATTTCCCTTAAAGATCTAGTTAGGCAACTTGTACAAATCATTCGTGTTTAATGTATTATTATGTCTATTTTGCGCCATTATGCTTATTACACATTATTTTTTAGTTCGCTTTGTCAATTTTCTCTATTTATAGTAAGAATTATTTTCTATTTTAAATTGTGTTAATTTGTAAAATTGTCCTGTAATTAGTCTTTAGACTGTTGGATAATAAAGTTATTATTATTATTATTATTGTTATTTATACAACAAACACAGGCATTTAAAAGACAAGCCTACTGATTTTTTTAAAAGACAGCGAAGTGAGCTGAAAAATATCAAAACGTCAGTTCAATCATTTACTACAACTAACAAACAAGCTCTTGAAGCATCATATTTAGTAAGTCTGAGAATTGCCCAAACTGGCAAACCTCACACTATTGGTGAAACTTTAATACTACCTGCAGCAAAATATTTAGTAACATCAATTCTTAGCCAAGCAGCAGCAACAAAACTGGATGTTGTTTCTTTATCAAACAACACTGTTTCTCGAAGAATTGGTGAAATGGCAGCTCAGGTAAAAGAAAAACTAATTCAGAATATAAAACAAAGCCGATATTTTGCAATTCAAATAGATGAAAGTACGGATTTAACCAATTTTGCGCAGTTGATGGCTAATATAAGATTTAAAAAAGGACAAGATATACATGAAGAATTTTTATTCTGCGAACCGCTTCCAAATAATACCACTGCAAATGAAATTTTCAAGAAACTTAACGAATTTATGACCCAACATGATATCAATTGGAAAAACTGCGTGGGTGTATGTTCTGATGGAGCACGTGCAATGGTAGGTTGTTATGGAGGCGTTCGTGCTAAAATTGAAGAAGTTGCTCCAAGCGTAAAGTTTACACATTGTAGTATACATCGTGAAGCGCTTGCCACAAAATCAATGGCCGCGGAATTAAAGACTGTGTTGGATCCAATCAGTAAAGATAGTTAACTTTGAACATTAAATATTGTTCCCCCATCAGAACACCTACAGACCGGTTTCGACCTTTCAGGTCACATCAGTGTAGTTAGTTGCTGATGGGGAAACGGAGACTACTATTGGAATATAAGTATTCCAAACACCGTTAAAGGTAGAAACGCCAAAGTGGCATGATGGGGGAACAATATTTAATGTTCACATTAATATTGTTATATCATATTTGCCGCCGCTGGCAATGTCCATATCTTGTCGGTGTTAAAGCCACCCGGATTTGGTTCAGTACAGCATTCAGGCAATAGATTCCGCGACTTTGGCATTTCTACCTTTATAGTTAACTTTATTAAATCCAAAGCTCTTAATTCGAGACTTTTTACTATTTTGTGTAATGAAATGGGTAGCAACCACAATAAGATTCTTCTAGATACAGAAGTTAGATGGTTGTCGAGAGGAAAAGTTCTAACTCGACTTTTTGAGATTCGTTCAGAATTGCAGATCTTCCTATCAAAATATAAAGTGGAACTCTCTCATTGGTTTAGTGATCAACTCTAGTTGGCACGATTAGCATATTTGGCTGATATATTTGGACGCTTAAATGATCTGAATTCCAGCTTTCAAGGCCAAAATGTAACACCTTTTACTAGATCTGACAAAATAAAGGCAGCTATCACTAAATTGGAATTTATAATCAAGGATGTAAGAAAAAACAAGTTTGCGGCATTACCTACTTTAGAAGACTTTATTTCCCAAAATGAACTAACAATAAATAAACTACTGATTAAAGACATTGAAAAACATTGCGCGGGTCTTGTTGAGAATTTCCAATCATACTTTCCTGAAAATTTAGATAGCGAAAGCTGGATAAGAGATCCGTTTTCATCCGTTTCGGAAATCGTGTTGGATCAATTTTCAGTGGAAGAAAGAGACCAATTAATTGGAATTTCATGTGACGGAAGTCTAAAAAATGAATGTAAAAAAGACAGCTTGTATAATTTTTGGTTAAAGAGAGGAGCTGAATATGAAATGATTTCGGACATAGCATTAAAATTTGTAATGCCCTTTAACACATCATATTTGAGTAAAAGTGGGTTTTCCGCCATGTTGTATATTAAAAATAAGTACAGGACGCAATTGAAATTTGAGGCTGACTTACGTTTGAAGTTAACGAAGGTAAACCCCTATTATCAAAGATTATTTCAACAAAACAAGCCCAACCATCACATTAGTAGGTGTATTAGTTATTAATAGTACTTTTTAATAATAAATTTTAATAGGTACTTCTTACCTAATTATGTTTTTTTTTTGTATTATGTATTATAAATTATAATTATAATAACGTTATGTTTTAACATAAGATTATTTTATTTTGTTTTTTTTTTCTAAACTTTTTTTTTACCTCTAAAAAAGGGGAGGGGTACAGAATTTTTAGCATTTTATTTTAAGAGGTCGAATTTTTCAAAAAGTTGGGAACCACTGGTGTAGAGCCTTACCAAATGTCGTGGCACATTGCGCAGTGAACATCTTAAATTTCAAGAGAGGGGGCGCCGGAAACTCATAATTATTCATAATATAAATATAGGCACATAATCAGTCACGAAGTGATGATTCATCTTCAATTCGGAGATGCGGCCATGCGTAGATATGTTATCGCGTTCTCTCACTGCGCAAACTTTACCCCAAGGTGACACGACATTTTGGGATGACTACTCAACGTGCAAAAGGTCAGGTTTTTGTACAAGTGAGGAAAAAGTTTATTCGTCAAAATTATAGACTGCCGCGCCTTTATTCAAATATGCACTGTTAGAAATAAATAAACTGTACGATGTTTAGCTATAGTTCTGTAAGGTGTCGCCATCTGGCTCTACCATTGTAAACTAATAATACGTTCTGTCACTGCGAGTGTGTCGGCAAACTCGGACTACCAGTTTACGTTTCTCAATAAAATAGCTCCTTGTTTATGTCAGTAATATAATAAACAAAGTTTCTGGAATAGTCCCGTCCGAGTATTATTCACGAAACCCATTTACTATCACATGCACAATACTAAGTAATTTGAAATATAACAACTTTCGACGCTTTATATCACTTTTCAAAAAGTTGTATAGAACGTTTAATTAATTTATTTATTTTCCAACAGGACAGGTCCCAAAATGGTAACCAAAAAGTAATTAAATGAATAACATATTGATGAACAAATAAATTATAATTTGTTTAAACAATTTGTCTTGAAGTTACCAAAATTGATTGAAAATATGTCAATGTCATATTGCCCATCATGAAAAGAGGATAACATATTAAGAAATGGTGAATTAGCGAAATGTGTAGTACAAAATGTTGATAAATCACGTGTATTGTATGATGGAGCATAGAATTTGAGAAGATTAATAAAAGTTTTGTCTAAAATATAGTGTAAATGATTGTAAAATGTTGAAAATAAAGTGCCACAGCAAAACCTTCATTAATTATAAATTAAAAACTGTATCATTTTGTTGAAGGTTTTTCCTTGCACGAAAGAGACAAATTATTTTATAAATATCAAAGTACAGGTTTCTCAAAGTTCATTAACATTTCGAAGTTTACAAAAATATATTCATTGCCAGGCCAATGCAATGTCCAACGTTCGTTTATTTTTATACACACACAAATTTATTAATAGCTTAATATGCAATCAAATGTAATGTGTGACGTGTTAAACATCTTCTAAAAAAACTGCTGAATAATTTTAATGGGCCTGACATGAAGCATGTAATATTTAGATGTACCATATGTATAAAAATTATTTAGATAAGGCATGGCCATGATAAACAAAATCACTGTCTTAGATTAGTTCAGCACGTTGTTGACTTTATGTCATATGAACAATTGGTGGTGAAGACGTGATGCGACGTATCAAAGCTGCAACGTACGTTCCGAAATACAAAGCCACCCCGCCACCCCCTATCTAAATAATTTTTATACATATGGTACTATACACGTGTATCAGGGTTCAGGCTTATATTTTTTTTTACAAAATCATGCGTTGAACCTTTACCCATACGTATCTTAAAATCTCGAGTACCTATTTCGCAAAGTTGTGATAATAATACGGAACTGGGGCAAGTAGTAATTAAACTTTAATCGAAGTGAAATAAAACCACTAGACATCGAGAGCCCGATAAGGATATCTTGCAAAATATTTTGTTTTTCGCAGACACTCCCCCAATACACAAAACAACGGTGCAAAGGTTAATTAGCCCGATACAATATTATCGTTTAGACAATTCAAATGATAATATTGTTTTTGAACACATTGTTTATAGACTACAATCGGAATAATAACAACAGTCACGGATGTGAATTTAATGATAAATAGGACTAAACAATAAGTGTGTGGATGATATGTTTGAATTTTGTGTAAAATATTAAAGTAATACAGATTTGATATTCAATTTTCAAACTTATTTAAAATAAATTTTATTAGCAAGCATAATTTATTGTTACATACTATTGCGGCCAAAAAAAAGTCAAACAGCTTTTTTTGGAAAAAATTATTGTTTATCCACCAAGCCCGATGATATTAAAAGTGGCGTACATACTACCGTGGACAAAAAAAATGTCACCCCTAATTTGTCATGTGTCTATTATTTCTTATTTTTTAGTGTTGTGAATTTGACTTATGTAACCTTAATATTTGACAGTGACAGTAATAATTAGCTTAATAAATTTGTGGAGATAGGATTCTTCGAATCGTGCATTTCGTGGCCGATATACTTTCGTTGTTCCATTACAGGATGATTGAAACCTTTTTTTATCTGAAAATATCACTTTACTCCAAAAGTCTTCTTGCCTCGGAAGATATTCCAGTGCAAAACCAATTCTGCTGTCCTTATTAATTTGAGTCAATAGAGGTTTTCTGGCTGCGGCATGACAAGATAAAGCACTTAACTTTAGACGTCTACAAGCTGTTCGGGAACTTCGGAAAATTTGTTATGAATGCGGCATTTCTAGCATTTTCAAACGGATTGTCTATTAAATAGTTTATAACAGCATCATTTTCTTCATTATTTGAAACTTTTTGGCGGCCCAAACCTTTAATTTGCTCCAATTGCCTTTCATTCCTCCACATTTTTGAATTGTTTTGCACTGTACCTCTACTTACATTCAATTCAGCTGCTACATCATTGATATATTTGCCATATTTGACCTGTATAGCAATTTGTGCTTTCTGTGCGTTACTTAAGTATGGCATATTCAATTTATGTTCATATATCTATATGATTAACACATATCTGACAAGATTGACATTTGCCGGTTTGTCAAATGAAAAGTCATATTTACATTAATAAAATTAGGGGTGTCATTTTTTTTGTCCACGGTAGTATTTACAACAGTATTCAAGGTCATACTAATACAACTACGTAAAGCGCCAGTTATCACTCTATAACTTTTATAAGAAACTTGTTTCGAAAACGCGTATTCTTCGAAACAGCATGAAAATTAAACTTCCACACTTTTTCTAAACCTTATATAATATACTGGTGGAAAAAATGAAACACTTGAAATTTCTTTTCATTTTTGCTTTATAATTATGAAACGATAATAGTTACAGCAAATTTAAGTAAATAATAATTGCAGATAATGCCAAAATGAACAACTTATAAAAAATAAGTTTTTTTCGAAATCTCTTTAATATTTGAGTAAACTGAGTTTTTGAATTTGAAGTATAATTTTTCCATCTTTTTTAATTTTGACGTTTTAAACGTCAGTTTCATCCGAGTCTACAAAACGCTCGATGTACATTTAAAATATGATTTCAATAAACCATGAAAACGTAAATATAATTGGTTATGATACCATCAAGTCGGAGAAAGTAACACGATGGCCACATCACCATTTTTCAATATGCATTCCTATTGAGATGTATGTCAGTCTGTGCGCGCTGTATCTCAAAAACTACGACATGAATTAACATGGAACTTTGAAGAAAAGCCTCAATTGGTAATCCGAAAAACTGAAAAGCTTTTGGTAAAATTTCATACACCTCAAGTATGCGTTAATCAGCCTTTTTACTTTCTCCGTTACGAAGTACGAGAAAGTATTGTGATCGTGATTTTTTTTTCAAAATTTTTTTTTACGGAAATGTCCGTTTTGGGGTCCCTAGATGCCATTTCAACAATTTCTGGAAAAAAAAATTGTGTCTGTGTATGTGTGTCTGCCTGTGTGTGTGTGTTTTTCATAAAATCATTGATATTCGAGAAACAAATTTATTAATTATTTTTTCAATTTTTGGTTTATAATTATGAAACGATAATAGTTACAGCAAATTTAAGTTAATAACAATTGTAGATAATACCAAAATAAACAACTTCTAAAGAATAAGTTTTTTTCGAAATCTCGTTAGTTTTTGAGTAAACCGAGTTTTTGAATTTGAAGTATAATTTTTCCATGTTTCATAATTTTGACGTTTTAAACGTCAGTTTCATCCGAGTTTACGCAACGCTCGATGTACATTTAAAATATGATTTCAATAAACCATGAAAACGTAAATATAATTGGCTATGATACCATCAAGTCGGAGAAAGTAACATGATGGGCACATCACCATTTTTGTTTTTCTCCAATAATTTTTTTAATATGAAAAATTTTACAAAAACATCTAAACAAATCTTGAAGGTAACAAAGAAATGAGCATCCTTTGTTTGAAAATATTTTTCAAAAAACAAACGTTTTATGAAAAAATAAAATTATCAATTTTTTTGTCATTTTTGGTTTATAATTAAGAAACGATAACGGTTAATCAAATTTCTATTCATAATATCGGTAGATAATGATACAATTAATAACTTATAAAGGATAAGTTTTTTTGTAAATCTCATTACTTTTTAAGTAAATCGTCCGTAAAGATTATTAGAATTTGAATTATAATTTTTCATTTCCATCTTTTATAATTTTGACGTTTCAAACGTCAGAATCATCCAATACTACAACACGTTTAATGCACATTGAAATTGAAAAAGATATCATTAAAGTATAAATCAAAATTTCAGGACTTTTTCACGACTTTTTTTAGGACTCTTTTTTCAGAACTTTTTTGTAAGACCTTATTTTCAGGATTTTTTCATTTCTTTCTTCAGGTCTTGTTTAAGAACCTTTCTCTAGAATTTATTTTGCAGGACTTTTCTTTAAGATCATATTTTCAGGAATCATCTTTAATGATGTTTTTTATGACTTTTCTTTTCAGAATTTTTTTCAAGACTTTACTTTAAAAACTTTTTGTTTTTGAGACTTCTTTTCAGGATTTTTTTATCAGGATTACTTTTCAGGAACTTTTTTCACCACTTTTTAATGTCTTCTTCAGATTTTTTTCAAGACTTTATTTTAAAAAAATTTGTTTTTGAGACTTCTTTTCAGGATTTTTTTACCAGGATTATTTTTCAGGAACTTTTTTCACCACTTTTTAATGTCTTCTTCAGGTCTTTTCTAAGTCTTTTTGCAAGACTCCTTTTGGGTTTTTTGCAGTACGATTTTTCTCAAAACTTTTGTCAAGTTTTTTTAGAACTTTTTTCAAGACTTTATTTTCAGGACTCTTTTTTAACGACGTTTTTTTCACTACTTTTGTTTCACGACTCTTTTTTTAACGACGTTTTTTTCATTTTTTGTTTGGAGCCTTTTTTTGGGGCTTTTTTTCAGGATATTTAATCTGGATTATTTTTTTAAAACTTTTTTTATGCCTTTTTTAGGCTTTTTGTAAGACTCTTTTTGGGATTTTTTTTTACTGGACAATGTTTTAAAAACTTTTTTGTCAGGGTTATTTTTTCACGACTTTTTTAATGCCTTCAGATCTCTTCTTCTAAGGCTTTTGCAGGACTACTTTCAGGACTTTTTTTAGGACTTTTTTCGGGACTATCTTACAGGTTTTGTTAAGGTCTTTATTCTGACTTTTTTGTATGCTTTTTCAGTACTTTCCTGGCCGTTTTATCAGAACTTTTTGTAGGACCTTAATGTGATTATTTTTTCAACACGTTTTTCAGGATTTTTTATCAGGATTATTTTATCAAGACTTTTTAATGCCTTATCAGTTCTTTTCTAAGGCTTTTTTCATGACTTCTGTTGGGACTATTTTCTCGACCTTTTTCGGGTCTTTTTTAGGACCTTTATAAGGACTCTTTGCAGGTTTTTTCAGGACTTTTTAAGGCGTTTTTTCGAACTTTCTTGAAGCCTATTTTCAGTACTTTTCTACAGTCTTTTTATAAGGTCTTTTTAGGACCTTTTTTCAGATTTTTTTTGTGGCGACTCAGTTTTCGGGACTTTTTTCAGGTTGTTTTCAAGAACCTGTTTTTTACTTTCTCCGTTACGAAGTACGAGAAAGTATTGTGATCGTGATTTAAAAAAAAAAAAATTTTTTACGGAAATATCCGTTTTGGGGTCCTTAGATGCCATTTCAACAATTGCTGGAAAAAAAAATTTTGTGTCTGTGTGTGTGTGCCTGTGTGTGTCTGTCTGTGCGCGCTGTATCTCAAAAACGAATAGAGCAATTGATATGAAACTTTGAACATCTGTCTTATTTGCTAATCTGAAGAACCGAAAAGCTTTTGGTAAAATTTCGTACACCGGAAGTGGGCGTTTACCTCAACTGTTTTTTGTTTTTTGGCAATAATTTCTTAAATATGAAAAATATCACAAAAACATTTAAACAAACTTTGAAGACAACAAAGAAATTAACATCTTTTGCTTGAAAACATTTTTCATAAAATTATTTTTATTCGAGAAAAAAATTTATTATTATTTTTTTAAATTTTGGTTTATAATTATAAAACGATAATAGTTACAGCAAATGTATGTTAATAATAATTGTAGAGAATGCTAAAATAAAAAACTTACAAAGAATAAGTTTTTTTTCGAAATCCCTTTAGTTTTTGAATAAATTGAGTTTTTATATTTGAACTATAATTTTTCCATCTTTCATAATTTTGACGTTTTAAACGTCAGTTTCCTCCGAGTTTACAAAGCGCTCGATGTACATTTAAAATATGATTCAAATTGAAAATAAACCATGAAAGCGTAAATATAAATGATACCATCAAGTCGGAGAAAGTAACATGATGGCCACATCACCATTTTTAAGACATTTCTTTATCAGAGCACTTTTTTCTGGACTCTTTTTCTGAACTTTTCTGGACTTTTTATCAGGACTTTTTTATCATATATGTCAATTTATATATTAATTGTGTTGACTTGTCTTATATTGTTAACTGGCAATGAAAAAAAGATCAATAAACTCTAATATCTAATAATATCTAATATCCAATATCAGATTTTTTTCTGTTTTATTCAAGACTTTTTTCGGGTATTTTCTTTAGAACCAGAACTCTTTCAGGGCTTTTTCAGAAATCTTTTTCAGGACTTTTTTCAGGATTTATCAAGATTTGTTTTTAAGAGTTTTTTCAAGAATTTATTAGGATTTTTTTTAGTTTTCTAATAAACTAATTTAAGACGATTTGAATTGGAAGTATAATTTGTTATTTTTATTTTTCATAACTTTGATGTTTTAAACGTCAGTATTATCTGTTATTATTTTTTATGGGGCATTTTTTTTTACTTTTTGGTTGCTTTTTGACTAAAATCGATTAAATTTAATTTGTTTTCAAATTTTTTTTTTGTTTTCTAAAATGAAAATAAACCATGGTAGGATAAATATAAATAACTGTTATGCAATCAAGATCGAAGAAAGTAACATGATGGCCGCATCACCATTTTTTTCAATTGAAATCATATTTTAAATGTACAAACTCGGATGAAACTGACGTTTAAAACGTCAAAATTATCAAAGATGGAAAAATCATACTTCAAATTCAAAAACTCGGTTTACTCAAAAACTAACGAGATTTCGGAAAAAACTTATTCTTTAGAAGTTGTTTATTTTGGCATTCTCTACAATTATTATTGACATAAATTTGCTGTAACTATTATCGTTTCATAATTATAAACTAAAAATAAAAAAATTAAAATAATAAATTTTTTTCTCAAATAGCAATGATTTTATGAAAAATGTTTTCAAGCAAAATATGTTTATTTCTTTGTTGTCTTCAAAGTTTGTTTAAATGTTTTTGTGATATTTTTCATATTTAAGAAAATATTGGCAAAAAACAAAAAACAGTTAAGGTAAACACCCACTTCCGGTGTACGAAATTTTACCAAAAACTTTTCAGTTCTTCAGATTATCAAATAAGACTTGTGTTCAAAGTTTCATATCAATTGCTTTATTAGTTTTTGAGATACAGCGCGCACAGACACACACACACACACACAAAATTTTTTTCCAGAAATTGTTGAAATGGTATCTAGGGACCCCAAAACGGATATTTCCGTAAAAAAATTTTTTGAAAAAAAATCACGATCACAATACTTTCTTGTACTTCGTAACGTAACGGAGAAAGTAAAAATGTTTTTTTCTGGAAACCATGTTCAACTTTGACATTGTCTACGGAGTTGGAAAAATTTTGTCGGCTCGATCCACTATAAAGGCATTAAAATTTGATCAATTCCCTATGCAGGACTCAAAGAACAAAATTCCTACGATGATTGGGCATCAAGTTATGGATGTTTGAAAAAAAACGTGCATTTTGAGGTTTTTCGCACATAACTCAGCGACTTTTCAACCAAATTTGATGATTCTTTCGTGAAAAAATCACATTTTGGCTGTACTTTAAGGGGGTAAACTCAGATTGGAATGATCCCTTTTCGAACCCTTCAACCACCGAACAAAAAAGAAAAACACGTTTTTGAGCAAAAAAACGTCCAACTTTGGCAGAGTGTACCGAGTTGGAAAAAATGTGACGACTCGATCCAGCAAAAGGGCATTGAAATGTGTTCAATTACCTGCGCATAACTCAAATAACAAAGTTTCTACGACGATGTGGCACAAAGTTATAAAAAGTTATAAAAAATATATTGAACACGGGAACTGAAAACAGCGATTTTTGCAAAATTGTGCTCCGGATCTAAAGTGTCGAATAAGGCTAACGGAAGTTATCCCGTTATCGGCACGTGCCCTCGTAAAAAGGTATCCAGATCGTTTCAGGTATGTATTTACTTCAACAAGGCAAGATGTTAATAATAATAATAATAATATATATATTTACGGGATTCTCCCTGTACATTTAAGTATTAAATCGAATATAAAATATAAAACAAAATATAAAATAAAATATAAATATAAAATATAAAAATACAAAAAATGTTAACGCCAATTTCACATTTACACAATTTAATTAAACTTGAGAACTCGCTTGTTGCATTAAATAAATTTAACAGAGATAAATACAACTACAAAGTGGCTGACTTTTAGTAGAAATCCATTAATATTGATAATATTATTTATATTAACTATTTACACTTTTGTAACAACTTATTTACTTAGAGTTGAAATTTAAATATATAAAACAATGCTCACCCTGTGTATAAATGGGATTTAAAGTTGTAGCTCTTAATCCGGCCATGAGCGTTCCCAAAATGACAATTGGGAATTCGGGCACGTTGGGAAGCAGCACTGCAACCACGTCATTTTTCTGGAGCTTCAATTTCTTCCGAAGAGCTCGATTGAGGTTCCTCGACTTTATTTTAATGTCATCGTATGTGTACGACCTGCCAGTCACTCCACATTGCTGCAACAAACATGAATAACTTAGTAAATTGTTTCGCAACAATGTTATTGTAACACGTGGCCAGTTTGTCTTAAACTTCTCGAAAACGGTTAGTAGTACGAAAATGAAATTTGGTGGCTTTAAATGGTTTGAAATGATCGCTGAATTTGTCTTTCAATCACCTTCCAAAAAATCCATAAATATACAGGGTGTCCCATTTGAAATTCTGAAGTTGATGTCATTTTTCCGGAAATGGAGAAACGGAAATGAAATCTATGTATTCAGAAAGAGGCATCATTTCAAACCATTTAAAGCCACCTAATTTAATTTTCGTACTACTAACCGTTTTCGAGATATCGGCTGTCTACTACCCCCTGTATATTGCATATTTACCCATATAATGCATTTTCCGTCTTTTAATGCATATTTTAACATATAATGGTAATATTTAACAATTTGTTGCACGGCAAATTGCAACACGTTCAATTTTCGATTTCAAGCATGATCCAAAATTCAGTCATTCAAGGAAATACCGGCCAATTCGTTCTGCGATAAAGAGTAATTTATGTTTACATGTTTTTTTTCGGTTTAGTTTGAAATATGCGTAACGCGTTATCAAATTAATTGCTAATTGATCCTGCTATAATGTTTTTGTCGGTTTACTTTGAAATAGCTTAACGCGGCATTGGATTAAGAGATAGATCAAATTTATTGGATATCTCTATAAAAAAAGAAATTTAAAGAATTGAAGAAAACTAAAGTTTCGCACAATATAATTTGAGATTTTTGTATAATTTAATATTCATCGTGGCATTAGTCAGAAAAGTAGTTGTTTGAAAAAGTAATTTGTTAATTGCAGTCTTATTAATAAGACTAATTATCCGCAATAAGTATGGCATTTTGCATTTCTTATTATTAACATTGATAAATGTATGTGACTTTATGTATTTTTATTAAAAATGTTTTTAAATAAACTCATGTATTTTTTTATTCACATATTTCAATTTATTGCTTGCATATTTCAATACAATAACGCATATTTGTTGCATATTTTCCAGGTTTTAGCTGCATATACAGGGTGTTTCAGAGCTCTGGGAATGGTCAATCACGTGCTTATTTTTCAAAATTTCGAAAAATGTTTTATACAAAAGTTGTGTAAAATAGTGAGCTGCACGCCCTAAAAATATTGAAATTTATACAGGGTGTCTCATAACAAAGTTACAGACCAAACTTATGTTTTTTTTTTAATGGAACACCCTGTATATTTTTAACATTTTTGGATTCCTCGTTACTTGGAGATTAACATGACCTAGGTTGTGGGGATTGAAACTGGGCCGTTTTTGTGTTATTCAGTTGTTTATACAAAAATTTGAACAAAATTGTTAAAGTGCTTCCCTAAAACTAATAAAGATAATTCATTCTAATTTAGTGGTAAAGTTTAGTTGAACTTTAGTCTTCAAAATTACTATATCATCCAAAACGTAACTCAGCGTATTATACAGGGTGATAGCCATTCGCAAACTGCACAATTTCTTCATTTTTTTAAATGGAACACCCTATATATTTTTTCATAATTTGAAAGTCTATTGAGTAAGCTTTCGTTTCATATTAGGTTTCGTATGTCTGAAGTTGATAGTGACTCGAGTATTTCAGAATTCGTTCGTAAGTTGCATGTTTCGGTTGAGAAGGATCCGTTTATAAGCGTTGTGTTTGCCTACAAAATCGTATTTTATGTTTTTGAGACATGTATTCAAATCTTGTATCCTACCATATTTCAACAAAATCTGGATGCATCATTCCCAATAAGTTATACAAACAATTATGTTTCAATTCAGATAGAGAACTATAGTAAAAACTTATAAATCAACTTAAATAACAAAACAATTTAATAACATAAGTATATAAAATGAAAAATAACAATTTAAAAAAGTTTACAACATGTTTTCAAAATTTCGACCATTCTGATTTAAACAAATTCTGAGACGTTTAACGAACGATTTGTGAACTGCAACTAAAACTTGTGGCGTTACTGCAGAAAAAGCATTCCTAATTCGTATTCGCATATCTTCTGCTGTAGTCGGTGGTATACGGAACACCATGTCCTTGATATAGTCCCATAGAAAAAAATCTAATTTCGTGAGGTCCGGCGACCTAGGTGGCCATAGTACAGGTCCGCCGCGACCTATCCACTTATTAGGGTAACGGTCATTCAAAAATTGTCGTACACTGCGAGCAAAATGTGGTGGTGCACCATCCAACTGGATCTACATATCTCTTACTACGTTGCGTGGTACGTCAAGTAGGTACTCATCTAAATGATTCCTAAGAAATTCTTCAAACATTTCTCCATTCAGGCTGCCTTCAAAGAAGTGTGGTCCTATGACGCGAGTTCCTAGAATACCACCCCATACATTCAGGCTCCATCGATTTTGATTATTTACTGTTCTTGTGAAATGAGGATTGTGGTCCGAATAATAATGAAGGTTCTGTCTGTTTACCTTGCCATTATTGTGAAATGAAGCCTCATCAGTAAACAACACAAAATCAAAAAAATGTTCATTGTTTCCCAGAATATTAAGGGCCCAGTTACAGAATGCAGTTCTAGCGGGAAAATCTGCTTCTCCAAGCTGTTGTTCTAAGTGGATGTGGTAAGGGTGAAATTTGTGTTTCTTCAAAATTCTATGCGCTGAGGGCCGACTAATATCCAACTGATTATTTAATTCGGATAAACTTAATTTAGGGTTTTCAACTATCGATGCCAATACCAGGAATTCGCTATCTTCGTTAATTACAGGTTTGCTTTGCACAGGTTTTGAATAATTAACGTTACCTGTAGTCTCAAATCGCTCTTGCACTCTTCTAAATGCTCCTTGTCGTGGACACCGCCTCTCGGGATACCACTGTCCATACACTCGTGAAGCCAAAAGACAATTTTTGTGACATTCGCCAAGAATGAAAATCATGTCAACCAATTCTTCTTGTGAGAAATTCATAATTATAAACTAAGATCACAACTTAAATGGTTCGATCTATTTTTGAGACTAATATAATAATTACTGTCACCTGTATTTTTTTGTTTGTTTATTTGAAATGATTGGTAACTAGATTTTAAAACTAATAATAAAAAACATGCAAATAACCAATGAATTTTGAAATATTAGAGTAACCATCAACTTCAGATATACGAAACCTTATATGAAACGAAAGCTTACTCAATGGACTTTTAAATTATGAAAAAATATATAGGGTGTTCCATTTGAAAAAATTAAGAAATTGTGCAGTTTGCGAATAACTATCAGCCTGTATAATACGCTGAGTTATGTTTTGGATGATATAGTAATTTTGAAGACTAAAGTTCAACTAAACTTTACCACTAAATTAGAATGAATTATCTTTATTAGTTTCAGGGCAGTACTTTAACAATTTTGTTCCAATTTTTGTATAAACAACTGAATAACACAAAAACGGCTCGGTTTCAATCGCCGAAACCTAAGTCATTTTAATCTCCAAGTAACGAGGAATCCAAAAATGCTAAAATATACAGGGTATTCCATTTAAAAAAACATAAGTTTGGTCTGTAACTTTGTTAGGAGACACCCTGTATAAATTTAAATACTTTTAGGGCATGCAGATCACTATTCTGCACAACTTTTATATTAAACATTTTTCAAAATTTTGACAAATAAGCACGTGATTGACCGTTTCCAGAGCTCTGAAACACCCTGTATATGCACATATTTTATAATGCATAAAATCCTCTCTACTTATCACACTTCCTGCCTATAGATCGTTTTGTACGTAGATTTTGAAAATATCTATTTATTTAATGTATCTGCAACAAGAGAGAGTTTTTCAAGTTTACGTATTTATTTATTATTTTCGAACTATGACCTTTGCCTGTTATCATTTATATACATTTCATACCATTAACACTGAATTATTTACTTTCGCTATCTATGAGCGTATGTTGATAAATATAGTTTTAAATATTCATGACCTTGTTGCTAACACGACAATGAGACAGGCATTCGTTTAAATTGAGTTATTTTACTTTGGATAAGTGTTACTTAATATAATGCTTTGCGAGGGACACAAATAAATTTAAATAATAGGACTTTAAACGTCTGAAAGTACAATCGTGCAGGTAGTACCCCGCAAGCAAATATTTGGGACCAATTGGACGATATCAATCACTTCAACACAATAGTCCCAAAGAATTGTTTTAACGTAGTAGCTTAACCCATAAATGCACGATTTTAATAATAATAATAATAATAATAATAATCTTTATTACCCAACAGGCAAAAGCCCAATTACAGAGTAATTACAGTGAGAAAAAAAAACAAAGTGATTACAAATTAAATAAAACTAAGGAATTCAACTAGAAATAATGTGTATGCTTGCATATATGTACATATGTACACACGCACACATATATACATATATAGACAAGTTCATATACACACACAACAAATAAACAAAGCTACAGTGATCATATACATCAGAAATTAAAACCGATGTGAAGATAGCCACGGATTTTTCAGCCACGGATTTCCCGGCACATTCGCCATCAAATAAAAATTTCTTCAATTTTAATGATTTATAATAAATCAAACGCTGAGAATGTAATTAACATTAGCCTGTAGATATGCAGTCAATCCACAATTTAAATTATTTTTTCTCGAGTCCACGGGAACTCTCTTTTTAAAATGACAAGAATTCAAAGTCCAATATGGCAATGTTTGACGCGGTTCAAATTTAATTTTTTAACAACAACGTGTAGATAAGAGTCTACTTAAACGATTTAACGCATTTAATTTTGGGTAAAATAGTTTATAACTTTTTATGATTTTTTTTCTCGGGTCCACCCAAACTAAATAGATAATATAGCAAACTTTCAAAGTCTAATATGGCACTATTTGACGCGTTTTAAATTTGATTTTTTAACAACAACGTGTAAATAAGAGTATACTTAAACGATTTAACGCATTTAATTTTGGGTAAAATTGTTTATAACTTTTTTATGAATTGTTTTTCTCGGGTCTACCCGAACGATACATATAATATAGCAAACGTTCAAAGTCCATTATGGCACTGTTTGACGCGTTTTAAATTTGATTTTTTAACAACAACGTGTAAATAAGAGTCTACTTAAACGATTTAACGCATTTAATTTTGGGTAAAATTGTTTATAACTTTTTTATGAATTTTTTTTTTCGGGTCTACCCAAACTAAATAGATAATATAGCAAACTTTCAAAGTCCTATATGGCACTGTTTGACGCGTTTTAAATTTGATTTTTTAACAACAACGTGTAAATAAGAGTCTACTTAAACGATTTAACGCATTTAATTTTGGGTAAAATTGTTTATAACTTTTTTATGAATTTTTTTTTTCGGGTCTACCCAAACTAAATAGATAATATAGCAAACTTTCAAAGTCCTATATGGCACTGTTTGACGCGTTTTAAATTTGATTTTTTAACAACAACGTGTAGATAAGAGTGTTTGAAATTTTGTACAACGGAAATGGTCTTTGCCTTAATCGGTTTTTGTATTTTTGCGATATTTTTAAAAATCTGTAATTATTAGAAGAAAAAAAAATCAAAGAAAAAATATAAATTTCATGATTTTGGATAATAATTATGAAATTTACATCAACATTAATTACAGAGTATGCTAAAATGAACAGTTAAAGTATAAGTAATAGTAGAGGAAAAGCGCCGGTTCAGTGACCTTATTTTTTTTACATGTAAAATCCCCATAAGGCGTCACAAAGACACACCCTGTATAATTTGTTATGTGATTTACAAGGTTGTGTATTCAAAGAATGTGGTTTTTAGTGTAGTTTAGTCAAGTTGTTGCTTCCGAAAATCAAATTATTTCATTAATATTCGTTATTAAAAGGCGATGTGTAATGGACTTTACAATAAAAATAGATTGTGGAACTAAAAAAATGGTGATGTGGCCATCATGTTACTTTCTCCGACTTTATATTTACGTTTTCATGGGTTTATTTTCAATTGAAATCATATTTTAAATGTACATCGAGCGTTGAGTAAACTCGGATGAAACTGACGTTTAAAACGTCAAAATCATGAAAGCTGGAAAAATTATACTTCAAATTTAAAAACTAGGTTTACTCGAAAACTAACGAGATTTCGAAAAAAACTTATTCTTTAGAAGTTGTTCATTTTAGCATTCTCTACAATTATTATTTATATAAAATTGCTGTAACTATTATCGTTTCATAATTATAAACCAAAAATTTAAAAAAATTAATAAATGTTTTTCTCGAATAGCAATGATTTCATGAAAAATATTTTCAAGCAAAAGCTATTCATTTATTTGTTGTCTTCGATGTTTGTTTAAATATTTTTGTGATATTTTTTATATTAAGGAAAATATTGGCAAAAAACAAAAAACAGTTAAGGTAAACACCCACTTCCGATGTACGAAATTTTACCAAAAGCTTTTCAGTTCTTCGGATTATCAAATAAGACGTATGTTCAAAGTTTCATATCAATTGCTCTATTGGTTTTTGAGATACAGCGCACACACACAGACGCACACACACACACAGACACACACACACACACACACAGACACAAATTTTTTTTTTTCCAGAAATTGTTGAAATGGCATCTAGGGACGCCAAAACGGATATTTCCGTAAAAAAAAATTTTGAAAAAAAAATCACGATCACAATACTTTCTCGTACTTCGTAACGGAGAAAGTAAAAAGATAATGCAAATCTCTACATCATAATTATTATTAGGTAGATAATATGCTAATTTATTATTTAATATTTTTTACACGTAAAACTCTCTGGTGTCTCTCAGACGACTCTCGGGTGTCTCTCAGAGGACTCTCAGGTGTCTTTAGGACGACTCTTCGGCGTCTCAAACGACTCTTAGGCGACGCTCACGCGTCTCTCAGTGTCTCTCACGCGTTTCTCAGTGTGTCTCAAGCGTCTCTTATACACTGTTTGTCAGTTGTTATATCAAATAAAATAAGTTTCCGAAAGCACGCTGTTTAGTAACAACCCGACGACGTAGGCCATTAGGTGATTTTAGTGTATGTTTATGTTGATTGGTTATTTTTGCTTTTTGCATACGTGACTGAGAATTAAGCTATTTAATTGGATGCTTATTTCAGCAAGAAATGTTCGCAGAAATTAATTTTTTTTTTAAATTCAAATATGTTTTTCTCAATACTAATTGAGATCAAAGTATTCGATAATATTAACCGCTTAGCAATCGTATTACTAATATAAATACTAGATTATTTTATAGAAAAGTCACGTTTTATTTGGCTGTACATACATCATAACATGAAGCATTATTGATAACTTTTATCTGGAATTGTTATTGAAAATCGGTTATGCGTTAGCTAGATAAGGAATTACTCAACAGATTTTTCCAGAAAGCATTTGAATAACGATGATCATTTATTCTATTTATATTCTTTTTCTGCAAAACGCAATTGGCACTACTATCCAAACAAAATTTATACAGCTTTACATTTGGTTTAATAAATGCAAATGAATATTGTCATTATATAATGGTAACAATTTAAAGCATAAAAACGAAACGAAAACAAATTATAATCTATTTGATAATAATAATTCATTTATTAATCCAACAGTAACAAAAACAAAAAAGGGACAACTTAATTTAATTTAAGAATTATAATAACTTACGAACTAACTAAACAACTAAATAATGCTCCTGCAGACCATATTGAATGAAACGTATTTTTACAATCGAAGAAAACATAATAATAATAAAAATACATGCAATAAAATAACAGCTTTATCGAAATTATGCTATTAAAACGTAAACCCACCGAACCTTATTATCATTGCAATTGTTGTCTATTCGAAAATGTAAAAATATACAGGGTGATTGTTGCAGCTTCTCCCTCATACGGGTGTGAAGTTAGCAATAGATTACTATTACAAGAAAACGAAATGTAGCCTGAATATATGAATATTCAACCTGTTCGTTACTCTGCAAGCAAAAAATCAAGTCTTACTAAGACTATATATATATATTGTTTCTGCAACAAGTAAAGTTGTTTCTAACTTGATTACTATTACATTTATGATTACATTGAACTGTTCTGTAATACAATTAACAATTAATGGTCATCACAGTGCATGTGTGCAGTGCCATTGTCAGATGCGAAATACTTCAGAAAATGATTTCTTGGCAAAAATATTAGTGACTTCTCAATATAAACATTTTACAACTTTCAAGAAAAGAATAGAATATATTATCGTGCACAGCGGAGTTATTTTGAAAATTGCATTCTAAATCGACAGTCTACTAGCAAATACATATTTCATAATTACGCCGATACTAAAATTACTGATTGGCATTTCATGGGAAACATAAAACGATTTTAAGTAAGTTTTTAACATTTTTTTTTAGAACTCGTTCCATCGGCGCGCCGCGGCGTAAGAAGATGAAATTAAAAAAAATTATAACGGTTGAAACTTCTTTTCAAAATATTTATAGCGAAGCTTTTCGTAGATGAGACCGCCTTTTTTCTAAAGTTTTAAAATTTTAAAAGAAAATTATGCATATATGTTTTATATAACCCCACATTTTCAATAAGAAATCATTTCCTAAAAAATTTCAAACAACATGGTATATTGTTTAATTTCTCACCTTACATTAATAACCATTGATTTTTTATTTTACTTACATGTGGATTTTAACCAAAAAATACTATTGTACAGAATATTGTGAAATCAATTCGAAAATCTCAGATCGCACAGTTAACACTTGCGTGAAAGCTAGAGTGTGAGTGACTTAAGATTTCTTTTTGAAGTGCAATTCTTTACTATTGACCGTTTGCCCTGTTTGAAATCTGTTTTTTTTTTATGAGTTTAACCCGGAGATGCGTCCTGTCCATCCAGGAATATATGGACAGGACGTATTGCCTGCAATAAATCATTAACGCAATACATTTTCCTCTTTAACGTTTAGCATGAAAGGTTTGGGCAGTGTGTACGAGTACCGAGAAATACTTCTTAAGAAATTATTATTCATCTTAGACATTAGTTTTCTTTTTATTGATGAAGTTAATTATGAAAGAACTTGCATTAGTAACAAGAATAGGTATTTTTATTTAGTTATGGTGTGGATTCCTGCGACTTACGGAGAAATTATTTTTTTCTGGGTTGAAAAAGTGTCCGTAACGTTTTTACTTTCTCCGTTACGAACTACGAGGAAGTATTGTGATCGTAATTTTTTTTTCAAAAATTTTTTTTACGGAAATATCCGTTTTGGGGTCCCTAGATGCCATTTCAACAATTTCTGGAATTTTTTTTTTTGTGTCTGTGTGTGTGTCTGTGTGTGTGTCTGTGTGTGTGTCTGTGTGTGTGTCTGTGTGTGTGTCTGTGTGTGTGTCTGTGTGTGTGTCTGTGTGTGTGTGTGTGTGTGTCTCTCTGTGTGTGTGTGTGTGTGTGTGTGTGTGTGTGTGTCTGTGTGTGTGTCTGTGTGTGTGTGTGTGTCTGTGTGTGTGTGTGTGTGTGTGTGTGTGTCTGTTGTGTGCGCTGTATCTCAAAAACTAATGAGGCAATTGATATGAAACTTTGAACATAAATTTTATTTGATAATCTGAAGAACTGAAAAGCTTTTGGTAAAATTTCGTACACCGGAAGTGGATGTTTACCTTAACTGTTTTTTGTTTTTTCCAATATTTTTTTAAATATGAATAATATCACAAAAACATTTAAACAAACTTTGAAGACAGCAAAGAAATCAATATCTTTTGCTTGAAAATATTTTTCATAAAATCATTGTTATTCGAGAAAAAAAATTATTCACATTTTTTTAAATAATATAACTGTTGAACGCGTTGTTGGATTTTGATTTTTTAAATTTGAAATTATAGCGAATTTATCACGTTTTGAAAAGTTATTGGAAAATTTCCCCCTTAAATCAATGCAAATTGCCAAAATCGTAAATTTTTAAATCAAAACAAGAAATCGTATTTTTTAAAAATTATATAACTGTTGAACGCGTTGTTAGATTTTTATGATTTAATCGTGAAAATGTAGCGAATTTAATACGTTTTGAAAAATCATTGTAAAATTTCCATCTTAAATCAACGCAAATTGCCAAAAATTCAAATTGTCAAAAAACGCAAATTTTCAAGTCACAACAATTTTTTTTTTATTACGTAACTGCTGACTGCGTTCTTAGATTTGATGATTTAAACGTGAACATGTAGCGAATTTAACACATTTTTAATAATCATTGGAAAATTTCCACCTTAAATCAACGCAAATTGCCAAAATCTCAGTTTTTTTTAATCAAAACAAAAAATCGTATTTTTTTATAAATAAATAAAGTAATAAAAGTAAATAAATAATTAAATATAGGAACTTCGTAAGCGTTCAAATCGGTAATTGGGTGGACTATTTTCATGAAATTTTTCAGAATTTTTCATTAACTTGTTCGTCAGTGTAAAAAAAGTGTTTAAAAAATCGATTAAAAACTTTTGGAATTGTTTTAGGGTTTAGATGGCCCTGGAAAAAAGGATCAAATATTTAATTGTATGGACTATTTCCATGATTTTTTTCAGAATTTTTCATACTCGTTCGTCAGTAAAAAAATAATGTTTAAAAAATCGATTTCAAAAACTTTTGGAATATTTTAGTGTCTAAATGGACTAGAATGACCTTGAAAAAAAAATTGGTCAAATGGGTAATTGGGTAGACCATTTTCATGATTTTTTTCAGAGTTTTTCATACACTCGTTCGTCAGTAAAAAAATAATGTTTGAAAAATCGATTTCAAAAATTTTTGGAATATTTTAGTGTCTAAATGGCATAGAATGACCTTGAAAAAGATTGGTAAAATGTGTAATTATTGGGTAGACCACTTTCATGATTTTTTTTAGAATTTTTCATCAACCCGTTCGTCAGTAAAAAAATAATTTAAAAAAAATCGATTTACAAACTTTTGGAATTTTTCCAGTAACTAAATAACCTTGAATGACTTTTGGAAAAAGGATCAAATATGTAATTATATGGACTATTTTCATGATTTTTTTCAGAATTTTTCATCCACTCGTTCGTTAGTAAAAAAATAATTTTAAAGAAATCGATTTACAAACTTTCGGAATTTTTCCAGTAACTAAATGACCTTGAGTGACTTGGAAAAAAGGATCAAATATGTAATTGTATGAACTATTTTCATGATTTTTTTCAGAATTTTTCATCCACTCGTTCGTCAGTATAAAAATAATGATTAAAAAATCGATTTAAAAAGTTATGTTTAAAATCTTTTGAAATTTTTTCAGTGTCGAAATAACCTTGAATGACCTTGGAAAAAATTGGTCAAATGGCTAATTGGGTAGACTATTTTTATAAATTTTTTCAGAATTTTTCATCGACTCCTTCGTCAGTAAAAAAATAATGTTTATAAAACCAATTAAAAAACTTTTGGATTTTATTTTCATTATGGTCGGTCTATATGACCTTGAATTACTTTGGAAAAAACTGGCCAAATTGAGCAATTCATATGGGACTTTGAACATAAGTCTTATTTGATAATCCGAAGAACTGAAAAGCTTTCGGTAAAATTTCGTACACCGGAAATGGGCTTTTTGTTTTCTTCCAATATTTTTTTAAATATGAAAAATATCACAAAAACATTTAAACAAATATTGAACACAACAAAAAAATGAACAAGTCTTGTTTGAAAATATTTTTCGTAAAATCATTGCTATTCGAGAAATTTGTTTTTTTTCATTTTTGGTTTATAATTATAAAACGGTAACAGTTACAGCAAATTTAAGTTAATAATAATTGTAGAGCATACCAAAATGAACAACTTATAAAGAATAAGTTTCTTTCGAAATCTCTTTGGTTTTTAAGTAAACTGACCATTTTCATCTTTAATAATTTTGACGTTTTAAACGTTAGTTTCTTCGATTCTACAAAACGCTAGATGTACATTTAAAATATGATTTAAATTTAAAATAAACCATGAAATCGTAAATATAAATGATACCATCAAGTCGGAGAAAGTAACATATTGGCCACATCACCATTTTTTTGATTTTTGATTATGAAAATACCTATATTAGTGATAAGAATTTTATTTAGTTATGGCTGATTGCAAACTTTGTCAAAAATCGAGATTTATATCGGGAGGTGTGGATTTCTGCCACCTTTTTTTTTGTTGAAGGTGTGCCCGTAAGGTTTCTTTGACTCTTGATTATTAAAGTACTTGTATTAGTGATAAGAATAAGCATTTTTATTTATTTATGGCATATTGCACACTTAAAAAAAACTTTTTTGAAAGCGGTGAAAAAATATACAGGGTTAAAATTAAGGGTTGATTCTTTTTGTATTATTAATTTAGACCTTCCCTAATGGTATGGTTCACTTTTTTTTCGAATTGCTTTTCTTTTCTCCGAGATATGAATTTTTAAAATCTATTGCTGGATCTATTGTTAACTTCACACCCGTCTCCCTCATTTACATATTTACCCACTTTGTGCATACAACTACCAATAAAGTATCCTAGGTTAGGCGTGTCCCTGAATATTTTCGGCCACATTAAAGGATTATCCATTTGAGGTAGTTGTGTGCACAAAGCAATACCATTGTAGTTATTTAATTTAATTTAATTTAATTTATTTGACGGATTCACCTTTTTACAACTTTATTACATATGTATTATGTAAATAATAGAGATTGCTGTATGAAATTGCATAAATAAAAAATATAATAAAAACATAACAGAAAACAATGTACGACTTAATAATTAACTTAAAACTAATATAAAACAAACAAAAAGAAACTTGGCCTGATGTGAATTTAAATGATGTCGACGGACTTATTCGTTGAGTAGAGAATCCAATGTTACTCTTACATTGCAATAAAATATACTAAATATTAAATAAATACGGTAATATAAACGAAAGTTGAAGAAATTTCAATAAAAACAAATAAATAAAAGTCTAAATATTATAATATCACAGTACAAGATCACTATAGATTATTAGTACTTAGAAGTGTAGTACGTCGTTAGTGCCGGAATTTTTAGTGATGCCTACCAATTACATTCATGGACCTACCATTCCTAAGAAGGCAGATTCCAGGAAAATACCTACTAGTGGGCATTTTTTGTTTTAGAGGTCACCTCTGGCACAGGGCTTGAGAAGGAGAAACCGCGGCCTAGCTGGCCAACCAGGACCCTTCGCGGTTCCACCACCCCCACGAGTGCAAGATACCCCACCACCAAAGGAATGTGCAGCCCATTGGAAATTTGTAAACAGTTTATCATTCCAACACCAACATTTCTTGTAAACAGTTAATATATACTGAAGGAGAAAAAATGAAACACTTCGTGAAATTTCGACCATTTTCAAACAGCTATAACTCGGCATATTTTCAATCGATTTTGATGAATCTTTGAGGGCGAAAAACTTTTAAATGTCTTCTTTAAAGTCATGCATGCGAAATTAAGCGTAACCCCTTCCGCCCCCTCTAGCGCCCCTGTAAAAAAAAAGTTTTTTCTGGAAACCATGTTTTGACCATGTCTACGGAGTTGAAAAAATTTTGTCGACTCAATCCACCATAAAGGCATTAAAATTTGATCAATTCGCTATGCAGGACTCAAATAACGAAGTTCCTACGACGATTTGGCACAAAGTTATGGGTGTTTGAAAAAAGTGAATTTTGTGGTTTTTTTGAGTCAGAAGTTTTTCGATGAAATTATTTTCGTTTTCACGAATGAAATGTTCTTTAAGGTATGCACGAAAATTAGTTGTTTGCACGAAATCATGAATATCGCATTTTGTACCTTGGAGCTCCATTAACAAAAAACTTTATTTTAGGTCAAAAAAGGCTCACTTTAACGATCTCTGTAGAGTCGGAGAAAAATGTGGGCCTAATTCAATACCATTCGTCAATTTTTCCATTCATCCAATAAAAACAAACAAATTACACTGACGGAAAAAATGAGATTTGTAAAAATTTAGGTAATTTTCAAATGGCCATAACTCAGCTTCTATTCAACAGATTTCGACGATCTTTTGAGAAATCAAAATCAAAATGTGTCCTCTTTGAGAGGGTTTATCCCCCACCCAAAGAGAGGGCTCTACGTCCCTCCAAACGAAAAAATAAAAAGACCTCAAAATGCACTTTTTTTAAAAAACCCATAACTTTGTGCCAATTTGCCGTAGGAACTTCGTTTTTGAGTCCTGCACAGGTAATTGAATACTTTTCAATGCCCTTCTGGTGGATCGAGTCGACACATTTTATCCAACTCGGTACACGTTGCCAAAGTTGGTCGTTTTTTTGCCCAAAAACGTGTTTTTTTTTGTTTGGGGGTTTAAGGGTTCGAAAAGGGATCATTCCAATCTGAGTTTACCCCCTTAAAGTAGGGCCAAAATGAGATTTTTTCCCGAAAGAATCATCAAATTTGGTTGAAAAGTCGAGTTATGTGCGAAAAACCTCAAAATGCACTTTTTTTTCAAACACCCATAACTTGGTGCCAAATTGTCGTAGGAACTTCGTTTTTCGAGTCCTGCATAGGGAATTGATCAGATTTTAATGCCTTTATGGTAGATCGGGTTGACAAAATTTTTCCAACTGCGTAGACATCGTCAAAGTTGGACATGGTTTCCTGAAAAATCATTTTTTTTCACAGGGGTGCTAGAGAGGGGCGTAAGGGGTTACGCTTAATTTAGTGTGCATGACTTTAAAGAAGACACTTCAAAGTTTTTCGCCCTTAAAGATGTATCAAAATCGATTGAAAATACGCCGAGTTATGGCGGTTTGAAAATGGTTTCAAGTGTTTCTTTTTTTTCCACCAGTGCAGTTTATCATTCCGACACCAATATTTCTTGTAAACAGTTGTACAGTTAATATATATTATTACTATTAAACTGCAATTTATTTAACGATCTTTCGAGACTTGCCATTTAAGAAATTGCCTATGACGTCATATTAGTGGTATACGCGCGAAACTGTTTTGGGGGAAAAAAAAATAACAAATAATGTTATCGAATAGAACTTTTCAGGACTATTTAGAATTCATTTAGAACTAAATGACAGAACTATTAAAAATCGATCAGTGTCTCATATGTGTTCGCATGAAAGCACTGCTTTTGGTGAATAAAAATGAACCAAAAATTAAAAATAAATGCTTTTTGCCATGACTCATTTTAGAACTCTTGTAAAACAATTGTATAAATCTTTAAATAAATGTCAAAAACTATCAAAGAATCTCGTCCAAGAGAAAAAGTGAGACGCAGCGTGAACCTGGCGTCACACTTTGACCTATATCGTTTTTGGGTCTAAACCAGTGATTCCCAAAGTGGGCGCCACCGCCCCCTGGTGGGTGCTGCAGCAATTCAGGGGGCGCTGATGGCCACAGGTGCATTAGGGGGATGATGAATAACTATAAGGGGGTGGTGATAGTATAAAGAAAGAAGAGAAGATTTAGTGGAACGTGGGTTCAGTGCGGTAATCATTTTATTAACAAAAAAAGAAACGAATTGCAAATAGTCAATCTTGGTGATTTATAATAATAATAATAGTAATAATAATACTAATAGTTTATTGCGTGCTACTACAAGGTTTACACAAGTCACAAATATGTAGGCGAATGGACGCTGAACAAACGAAACCAGATTTTATATCCAAAATCCAAATATAGGTAACAGATAATGGTAAAATAAATAGATAAAAACAAAGACAAATATAAATATCGGTCAAATGATCTTTTGTACGAAAAAACTAAAATCATCCCTTTCTCGCAGCGAGCTTTGCGGCTAGCTAAAAAGTTTGCCAATACCACGGAATCCATAAATTGTATTCAAAATTTAATCATCAAGCGAGCTAGGCCTGTTTCGAAATTCAAACACCCACAACTGACCATATATGAGCATGTAGAACAACTATCAAAGAGGCAATAGAAACCTGTACTTTTGATATATGTTTTTTTTTTAAATGCTTATGCGTCTATACTATTTTGTTTGTATAATATACCATGTAAACAATTTATATTTTTTTGTTAAATCTGGCTGAAAGACTTAGGTCGCTAGCCCATTGTATTCCTCTAAGGAGGGCAATAAACGATTATTATTATTATTATAAATATCAATATATTTAGAGGATTACTAAATTGGTAGCAGCACACCAGGTTCATCCTTCTCATTACGATGATTTCGAACTTTTTTTGTATAACATCTTATTTCGAGTTCAATAAATAGTTTCATAATTTCAAGTTCAATGTTTGTAATTTACACCTTTCTTTACTATATTTTACGAAAAAGGTAGACACATTATATTTCCCATTAATTGCTATTAAAATTTAAAAAAATCATTTCCAGGGGGCGCCATGTAATATTTTTTTCTGGAAAGGGGGCGGTAAGACAAAAAAGTTTGGGAACCACTGGTCTAAACGGACAGAACTATTAATTTAATTTATAGAGAACTATAGAACTATTCAAAAGTAACCTAGAACTCTAAGAATATTATGAGTTTCCATCAAATGATACGACAACTTGACACACACGTGGATCACGTGGATGGTTTCATTATGTTGTCCTGTAATTGGAATTTGTATTCTGTTGGGTAAATAAATTATTATTATTAACGCAATAGGAGCACTCTGATGTTTCATTGCATTTATTAACATACAAATGCAATTAAGCAATTTAGCAATCGATGATTACTTTTTATTACAGAATTTTATAATTTTTAAAGCAATACTTGATTAATGTGCCTGGTTATTATACGTGTCATGCAAAATAATATCAACTTCCTGGTTTATATACACACATCAAGGTTATTCTCAGTTATTTTTATTCATAGTTTGCATGTGTACGAATGCAATTGCAAATGCTACTAGCACAGTGATTCCCAAAAGGTGGTCCGCGAGCTTACGGCACGGGCTCCACGGACTATTTTTGCCAGACAGAACATTTTCGTCTTCACAGTCGATTGATGATTTTTGCCGGTTGGTTCGCTAAATTTGCATATTTGGCTGACATTTTTTTACTTTAACTTAACAGACTTTATTTAAATCTTTCAGATATATCAATTTAAATTTTCAAAGTTCATGACAAAGTTCAGGGTGTATTAAGGGAGCATATACGTTTGGGTGCCCCGAAAAAAAGGTATTTTTGATGAATTTTTCTATATTTTCGAATGCTTGTAAAATGTAGTAATAGTAATTTACGATACAAGTAACGTTATGAAGGATTTTACATTACGAGAGAAAAGTTTGAAAAGCACCAGCGACGTAGGAGCGAGTGCATTTAAATTATCGAGTAATGTAAAAGCAAATAACGTTACGTGTGTCGTAACACAGTTTATTTTATACTGTTTCTATTTTTTTTTTAATTTAAAAAAATGTTTAATGAAAACCGTCAAAAAGCGAAATCATGTTTGTTTGCCAATATCTCCATAGCAATGAGTTGCGTTTAGATACATATAACAACACTAGTGTTGTTAAAGGTACCTTAACGATACTCGTTGTTAAGGAGTTATTGTCATGTTAACATTATAGGATAAAATAAATATTCTTAAAACATTTGAGTGATTTAAAACTAGAGCACAGAAGGGTATAAAGTTTTTGACAAAAGAAGGCAATCTGCAAAAAAATATACACGGACGTATGAATGCTAAACATGGTAAACAATTATCCAACATATTTTCAACTAAAATTATGGGTAAAGCAGTTCAAATGGGGCGGAAAATGCATTCAAAAATACCCTAAAAGTGGATGATCTATGAAGGCGAGGATCGAAGACAACATCAAGAAAGTGGAAGGTGCTACCGGATCGACGAATCAAAGTCTCGATTATCGCTCATACAATAGAAATCTGTGAGGCATCCGTGTGGATAATTTTGCATGAAGTTTTGGGGATGAATAAATTGTCAGCGAGCTGGATTTCGAGAATCCTGGCTCCTAAATAAAAGTAGTGCATGCAAAAAAATTGCGATGAAAACTTGGCGGCGGCGCACAGTGGTTCAGAATTCAAAAAAGCTGTCAAAAAGTCGAAAAATTAAAGTCAATATTTTGAGTTTAGTACAATATAGTCGTATCCAGGGGGCTACACTGGGTGCCACAATGGAAGAATATGATTGTATCTACTACAAAATGCCTCGTAATCCGCGTTCAAATTTGTAACTTTGTTAGACACGTGGGAGATGTTCGGACAAGGTTCACTATAAATACTAATCTTTATGTATTGGGATTTCCCCCCTTTTTTTCTTGAAGGTAAATGAATGGTTCTTACATTTATTATGCATACTAAATTTTTGTAATTATAGGAATTTGCGTTAAAAATAGGTACATTTTAAACATTCATGGAAATATTTTTTTTGCCTGTGTATGCCTGTATTTCTATAGCAATAAAAGTATTTACTTTTATCATTACATTTCGTGATTGTGACTAAAATAGTATACATACCTCGCGGGAACACAATTCCAGCCTCACGCAATTGCAAACCGAGGCGCGAAGCGATCTATGCACTCGGCTGTAATGTTGTTTATCCCGACTCGGTACGTAATATACCGGGTGTGGCACTTAAGACGCCTCGGACCATAGCTCCTTTACGATAAAAGCTATCGAAAAAAATCTAAGAACAAAGTGGTGCATAGTTACCGTCGCTATGTTTCAAAAATATTTCTAATCATCAGTGGCGTGCCGTACTCCAGTGGCGTACCAAACTTATGTTTTTTTAAATGGAATGCCCTATTTTTTATTGCAGATTTGGAAAGTGCTCGACGAGTACTTATTTTTTTATCTAACATGTTATACCCTTCACTTTAGCGGTTTCGCTATTATAACCCCTTCTTTCAAAATTGCGCCCCATTTTTGAGATTTTTTTGTAGAGAATCTAATTGACGCCGGCTCCTAAATTTTGAATTGAGGTACAAGTTAAGACCTCGTATACCTTCACATAATTTTTTTTCGGGTAATTTATGGAAAAAAAATAATTTTTGATTGATCTTCGCATGTTGTCATTTTTTCCGAAAATTTCAAATGGCACCCCCCTAAAAGAATTACGGCGTTGTACAGCCAAAACTCTAAATTTTTCATTGGTGTAAAAAAAATTACACATTGCATAACAAAATTTCGGAGAAAAAAGGAATTTCATCGCAAATGTCGGGAAACGTTTTCCGTTCCCAAGTGTGCCATGAGAAAACAAAAGATTGGTAATTGTCAAAGTAAATTATTAGACGTCAGTAGCAGCCATAAGTCATTTTTGATAAACGTTCTAAAAATGTTCCGAACTCAAGAGGAAATGGTAGACATGATATTTATTCTTGGAGAATGTAGCAAGAATTGTTTCTTGGCATCACGAGTGTACACTGCGAGATATTCGCACAGGGCACATCCAAATGAACGTGCGTTTCAAAAAGTGTTGGAGAGATTTACCACTACGGGAAGTGTGAAACGGCCAAGGAGAGTTAGAAAGAAGGCAGTTATTACCGAAAATAATGAACTGCAGGTTCTGGAGGCAGTTATTGAAGATCCTCATACCAGTATCCGTGATATTAGTAGGAATCACGATATTTCAACGCGATCCGTACATCGTGTTCTTAAAAAGTACAAATTCCGTCCATTTAAGATTCAACTGCACCAAGAATTGCAACCTCAAGATTTTCATGCGAGGCAAGATTTCTGCATGTGGGCTATCAACAAAATTGAGCAGGAGGAATCATTTCTTATGCGCGTATTATTTTCTGATGAAGCAACGTTCCATAGAAATGGGCATGTCAATCGCCACAACTACCATTATTACGCCGATGAAAACCCACACGCCATGCGAATGATAAACCACCAGCAAAGATGGTCGCTGAATGTTTGGGGAGGCATACTTGAAGAACACCTTTTGGGTCCTTATTTCATCGAGGGGCACCTGAACGGCAACAGTTATTTGAGGTTCCTTCGCGACGACTTGGATGATCTCTTGGAAAATGTCCCTCTTGCCGCTCTTCGACAGATAGTTTTCCAGCACGATGGAGCTCCTGCACATAATAGCTGTGTCGTTCGGGAATTTCTCGATGAAACGTTTCCGGACTCCTGGATTGGTCGTGGGGGTCCTGTGAGGTGGCCGCCAAGATCACCAGGCCTCACTCCCCTTGACTTCTTCCTTTGGGGCCATATCAAAGACGAGGTTTACAGGACGGTACCAACTACTGTCGAGGATATGAGGGAGAGAATCCGCGCGGCTTTCCGCGGTATATTACCAGAAGTCCTTAGGGCAGTGTCTAGAGCCTGTGAGTCGAAGTTGCGGTTATGCCTCCAGCAGGAAGGTCGTCATTTCGAACATTTAGTTTAAGTTGTTAAATTTTCTTTATCTGCATTTTTCATATCATGTTGAATAAATAGGTACATACTATTATGTTGACCGTATTTGTGTATTTGTTTTCTCATGGCACACTTGGGAACGGAAAACGTTTCCCGATATTTGCGATGAAATTCCTTTTTTCTCCGAAATTTTGTTATGCAATGTGTAATTTTTTTTACACCAATGAAAAATTTAGAGTTTTGGCTGTACAACGCCGTAATTTTTTTAGGGGGGTGCCATTTGAAATTTTCGGAAAAAATGACAATATGCGAAGATTATTAAAATTATTTTTTTTCCATAAATTACCCGAAAAAAAATTATGTGAAGGTATACGAGATCTTAACCTGTACCTCAATTCAAAATTTAGGCGCCGGCGTCAATTAGTTTCTCTACAAAAAAATCTCAAAAATGGGGCGCAATTTTGAAAGAAGGGGTTATAACAGCGAAACCGCTAAAGTGAAGGGTATAACATGTTAGATAAAAAAATAAGTACTCGTCGAGCACTTTCCAAATCTGCAATAAAAAATAAGGCATTCCATTTAAAAAAACATAAGTTTGGTACGCCACTGGAGTACAGCACGCCACTGATGATTAGAAATATTTTTGAAACATAGCGACGGTAACTATGCACCACTTTGTTCTTAGATTTTTTTCGATAGCTTTTATCGTAAAGGAGCTATGGTCCGAGGCGTCTTAAGTGCCACACCCGGTATACTATTATTATAGTGTTCTTTAACGTGACAAATAACAATTAGCTGCGTTCACTTGCATTCCTCAGCATAGGATTATTTTTTATTGCTGATGTGCAAATCGTTGAAAAAATCGACTATATTTTATTGAATATCTTGTATTTATTATGTGTATAGATATACAGGGTGTAAATCAGTGATGGCGAACCTTCATTTTTGGTGACACGCATCTTCAAAGATAAAAAAATTCATAATTCAAATATTTGTCTTTCATAACGGCCAGAGTTGGTTATTAATAATAATATTATTACTTTAATAATAATTAATAACTAACAAAATTATAATTAAATAATACAAAATTTATAGATATTTCTATTTTTTTTAGTCTTTACTTTGGTGATGTGTGACACGCCTCGAAAATTATGTTTCGATTTTTCAAAATTTTGACACACCGAGCTCAAAAGGTTGTAGATGAACAAAACGGAACATAGGATTTCCAATGTTAATTTTTTTATATTGGAATATTATCTTCCCTGAATAAGGAATTTGAAAGAAGTTTGTACGGAGAAAGTAAAACATAAAAATGACAGACAGATAGACACAAAGGCAGACACTCTCACACAGACTTCTTTTAACAAAAATTGACGAAATCGACGAAATGGATATTTCCGGTAAAAAAAATGTTTGGAAATTCTTTTCGATCACCATACTTTCTTGTAGTTTGCATGGAGAAAGTAAAAAATAAATATGACATACAGGCAGACACACAGACACCCATTTTTTAACAAAAATTATCGGAATCGACGGAAATGGATTTTGCCACAAAAAAAAATTGAAATCATTTTACGATCACAACAGTTTCCCGTAGTTAGTATAGAGAAAGTAAAAAAATAAATATGACAGACAGACAGATGCAAAGGTAGACACACATTATTTTTACAAAAATTGTTGGAATCAACGAAATGGATGTTTCCGCAAAAAATATATTTGGAATTTTTTTACGATCACAATATTTTCCCTTAGTTTGTAAGGATAAAGTAAAAATAAATATGACAGACACACAAAATCAGACACACAGACAGATTTTTTCACAAAAATTGTTGGAATCAACAAAATGGCTATTTTCGTAAAAAAAAATTGGAAATTATTTACGATCACAATACTTTCCCATAGTTTGTACGGAGAAAGAAGAAAATGAATATGACAAACAGACACACATATTTTATACAAAAATTATCTGAATCGATGAAATAGATATTTCCGCAAAAAAAATTTGGAAATTTGTTACGATCACAATATTTTCCCTTAGTTCGTAAGGAGAAAATAAAAAAATAGATATGACAGACAGACAGACACAAAGGCGGACACACAGATACTTTTTTTTCACAAAAATTGCCAGAATCAACGAAACGGCTGTTCCGCAAAAAAAAATGGAATTTTTTTACGATCACAATATTTTCCCGTAGTTTGTACATACGGAGAAAGTAGAAACTAAATATGACAGACGGACAGACGCAAAGGCAGAAACGCATATTTTTTACAAACATTGTCAGAATCGAAGAAATTGTTATTTCCGCAAAAAATATTTTGAAATTTTTTACAATCGCAACACTTTCTCCTAGTTTGTACGTAAAATCAATATGACAGACAGACTGACACAACGGCAGACATACATGTTTTTAACAAAAATTGTCGAAATCGACGAAATGGATATTTCCGCAAAACAAAATGTTTGGATATTTTTTTACAATCACAACACTTTCCCGTAGTTTGTACGGAGAAAGTAAAAAATCAATATGACAGACAGGCAGACACAAAGGCAGACACATATTTTTTTTAACAAAAATTGTCGAAATCGACGAAATGGATATTTGCGCAAAAAATGTTTGGATTTTTTTTTACAATCACAACACTTTTCCGTAGTTTGTACGGAGAAAGTAAAAAATCAATATGACAGATAGACACAAAGGCAGACACACAGTTTTTAACAAAAATTGTCGAAATCGAAAAAATGGATATTTCCGCAAAAAAATGTTTGGATTTTTTTTACAATCACAACACTTTCCCAAAGTTTGTACGGAGAAAGTAAAAAATCAATATGACAGACAGGCAGACACACATTTTTTTAACAAAAATTGTCGAAATCGAAAAAATGGATATTTCCGCAAAAAAATGTTTGGATTTTTTTTACAATCACAACACTTTCCCAAAGTTTGTACGGAGAAAGTAAAAAGTCAATATGACAGACAGGCAGACACACATTTTTTTAACAAAAATTGTCGAAATCGAAAAAATGGATATTTCCGCAAAAAAATGTTTGGATTTTTTTACAATCACAACACTTTCCCGTAGTTTGTACGGAGAAAGTAAAAAATCAATATGACAGACAGACAGACACAAAGGCAGACACACAGTTTTTTACGAAAATTGTCGGAATCGACGAAATGGATATTTCCGCAAAAAGAAATGTTTGGAATTAAACAATTTTTACTATTTTTTATTTATTTTAGAAAATGCTCAATTTTGAACGCAATTAAAAAATGCATGTTTAACAACGAACAGTAATAATCCATTAAAACATTGTTGGAATTTAAGAAGTTGATTGTATTCTTAAAGTATGATAATAATAATAATAATAATAATAATAATAATATATATTTATTTTCCCAACAGATAACTACAATCCAATTACAGGGAAAAAATACTTAAAAGATATATATTCATATACAAATCAACTCATACACACACACATACACACATACACTCACACTAAAAATACATAGTACATAATATGATATACAAAATAAATTGTAAACATTAAAAAGAAAGTAAACGTAATAATGGAAATAAATTAACCACAGCGATAAGTACCCAAACCAATAATACCTATTTGCAGTTTAGATGAAAACGTAATGTAAGCTAATACTCCAACTTAAGATAATGTGGGAGTTGTGTAGAATTATTTCAGAATTTTTAAACAATGTCTACTATTTTTTATTTATTTTAGAAAATGATTAATTTTGAACGCAATTAAAAAATGCATGTTTAACAACGAATAGTTATAACTCATTAAACAATTGTTGGAATTTAAGAAGTTGATTATATTCTTAAAGTATGATAATGTGGGAGTTGTGTAGAATTATTTCAGAATTTTTAAATAATTTTTACTATTTTTTATTTATTTTAGAAAATGAGCAATTTTGAACGCAATTAAAAAATGCATGTTTAAACAACGAATAGTTATAACTCATTAAACAATTGTTGGAATTTAAGAAGTTGATTATATTCTTAAAGTATGATAATGTGGGAGTTGTGTAGAATTATTTCAGAATTTTTAAACAATTTCTATTATTTTTTATTTATTTTAGAAAATGATCAATTTTGAACGTAATTAAAAAATGCATGTTTAACAACGAATAGTTATAACTCATTAAACAATTGTTGGAATTTAGGAATTTTAGAATATTTGAAGGTGAACGGAGATGAAATTAAAAAAAAATGCAGTAAATTCGTCGACGCGAAAAAAATATAAAAACCATTGCCATCGACTTGAAACTTTCCAAAACAACTGACAATACGTGTGATTCTACATTTCCGTAAAAATTAGAAATGCATTGTTTCTAAATTTTAGAATATTTCAATGTGAACGGAGATAAATTAAAAAAAAATTGCAATTAATTCGTCAACGCGAAAAAAATATAAAAACAATTTCCATCGACTTGAAACTTTCCAAAACAACTGACAACACGTGTGATTCTACATTTCCGTAAAAATTAGAAATGCATTGTTTCTAAATTTCAGAATATTTCAATGTGAACGGAGATAAATTTAAAAAAAAATTGCAGTAAATTCGTCAACGGGAAAAAAATATAAAAACCATTGCCATCGACTTGAAACTTTCCAAAACAACTAACAACACATGTGATTCTACATTTCCGTAAAAATTAGAAATGCATTGTTTCTAAATTTTAGAATATTTTAAGGTGAACGGAGATGAAATTAAAAAAAAATTGCAATAAATTCGTCAACGGGAAAAAAATATAAAAACAATTGCCATCGACTTGAAACTTTCCAAAACAACTGACAACACGTGTGATTCTACATTTCCGTAAAAATTAGAAATGCATTGTTTCTAAATTTTAGAATAATTTAAGGTGAACGGAGATGAAATTAAAAAAAAAATTGCAGTAAATTCGTCGACGCGAAAAAAATATAAAAACCATTGCCATCGACTTGAAACTTTCCAAAACAACTGACAACACTTGTGATTCTACATTTCCGTAAAAATTAGAAATGCATTGTTACTAAATTTTAGAATATTTCAATGTGAACGGAGATAAATAAAAAAAAAAAAATTGCAATAAATTCGTCAACGCGAAAAAAATATAAAAACAATTGCCATCGACTTGAAACTTTCCAAAACAACTGACAACACGTGTGATTCTACATTTCCGTAAAAATTAGAAATGCACTGTTTCTAAATTTTAGAATATTTCAATGTGAACGGAGATGAAATTAAAAAAAATTGCAATAAATTCGTCAACGCGAAAAAAATATAAAACCATTGCCATCGACTTGAAACTTTCCAAAACAACTGTCAACACATGTGATTCTACATTTCCGTAAAAATTAGAAATGCATTGTTTCTAAATTTTAGAATATTTCAATGTGAATGGAGATGAAATTAAAAAAAAAATTGCAATAAATTCGTCGACGCGAAAAAAATATAAAAACAATTGCCATCGACTTGAAACTTTCCAAAACAACTGACAACACATGTGATTCTACATTTCCGTAAAAATTAGAAATGCATTGTTTCTAAATTTTAGAATATTTCAATGTGAACGGAGATGAAATTAAAAAAAATTGCAATAAATTCGTCGACGCGAAAAAAATATAAAAACAATTGCCATCGACTTGAAACTTTCCAAAACAACTGACAACACGTGTGATTCTACATTTCCGTAAAAATTAGAAATGCACTGTTTCTAAATTTTAGAATATTTCAATGTGAACGGAGATGAAATTAAAAAAAATTGCAATAAATTCGTCAACGCGAAAAAAATATAAAACCATTGCCATCGACTTGAAACTTTCCAAAACAACTGTCAACACATGTGATTCTACATTTCCGTAAAAATTAGAAATGCATTGTTTCTAAATTTTAGAATATTTCAATGTGAATGGAGATGAAATTAAAAAAAAAATTGCAATAAATTCGTCGACGCGAAAAAAATATAAAAACAATTGCCATCGACTTGAAACTTTCCAAAACAACTGACAACACATGTGATTCTACATTTCCGTAAAAATTAGAAATGCATTGTTTCTAAATTTTAGAATATTTCAATGTGAACGGAGATGAAATTAAAAAAAATTGCAATAAATTCGTCAACGCGAAAAAAATATAAAAACAATTGCCATCGACTTGAAACTTTCCAAAACAACTGACAACTCATGTGATTCTACATTTCCGTAAAAATTAGAAATGCATTGTTTCTAAATTTTAGAATATTTCAATGTGAATGGAGATGAAATTAAAAAAAAAATTGCAATAAATTCGTCGACGCGAAAAAAATATAAAAACAATTGCCATCGACTTGAAACTTTCCAAAACAACTGACAACACATGTGATTCTACATTTCCGTAAAAATTAGAAATGCATTGTTTCTAAATTTTAGAATATTTCAATGTGAACGGAGATGAAATTAAAAAAAAATTGCAATAAATTCGTCAACGCGAAAAAAATATAAAAACAATTGCCATCGACTTGAAACTTTCCGAAACAACTGACAACACGTGTGATTCTACATTTCCGTAAAAATTAGAAATGCATTGTTTCTAAATTTTAGAATATTTTAAGGTGAACGGAGATGAAATTTAGAAAAAATTGCAATAAATTCGTCAACGGGAAAAAAATATAAAAACCATTGCCATCGACTTGAAACTTTCCAAAACAACTGACAACACATGTGATTCTACGTTTCCGTAAAAATTAGAAATGCATTGTTTCTAAATTTTAGAATATTTCAATGTGAACGGAGATAAATTAAAAAAAAAATTGCAATAAATTCGTCAACGCGAAAAAAATATAAAAACCATTGCCATCGACTTGAAACTTTCCAAAACAACTGACAACACATGTGATTCTACATTTCCGTAAAAATTAGAAATGCATTGTTTCTAAATTTTAGAATATTTTAAGGTGAACGGAGATGAAATTTAAAAAAAATTGCAATAAATTCGTCAACGGGAAAAAAATATAAAAACAATTGCCATCGACTTGAAACTTTCCAAAACAACTGACAACACGTGTGATTCTACATTTCCGTAAAAATTAGAAATGCATTGTTTCTAAATTTTAGAATAATTTAAGGTGAACGGAGATGAAATTAAAAAAAAAATTGCAGTAAATTCGTCGATGCGAAAAAAATATAAAAACCATTGCCATCGACTTGAAACTTTCCAAAACAACTAACAATACATGTGATTCTACATTTCCGTAAAAATTAGAAATGCATTGTTTCTAAATTTTAGAATAATTTAAGGTGAACGGAGATGAAATTAAAAAAAAAATTGCAGTAAATTCGTCGACGCGAAAAAAATATAAAAACCATTGCCATCGACTTGAAACTTTCCAAAACAACTGACAACACTTGTGATTCTACATTTCCGTAAAAATTAGAAATGCATTGTTTCTAAATTTTAGAATAATTTAAGGTGAACGGAGATGAAATTAAAAAAAAAATTGCAGTAAATTCGTCGACGCGAAAAAAATATAAAAACCATTGCCATCGACTTGAAACTTTCCAAAACAACTAACAATACATGTGATTCTACATTTCCGTAAAAATTAGAAATGCATTGTTTCTAAATTTTAGAATAATTTAAGGTGAACGGAGATGAAATTAAAAAAAAAATTGCAGTAAATTCGTCGACGCGAAAAAAATATAAAAACCATTGCCATCGACTTGAAACTTTCCAAAACAACTAACAATACATGTGATTCTACATTTCCGTAAAAATTAGAAATGCATTGTTTCTAAATTTTAGAATAATTTAAGGTGAACGGAGATGAAATTAAAAAAAAAATTGCAGTAAATTCGTCGACGCGAAAAAAATATAAAAACCATTGCCATCGACTTGAAACTTTCCAAAACAACTGACAACACTTGTGATTCTACATTTCCGTAAAAATTAGAAATGCATTGTTTCTAAATTTTAGAATAATTTAAGGTGAACGGAGATGAAATTAAAAAAAAAATTGCAGTAAATTCGTCGACGCGAAAAAAATATAAAAACCATTGCCATCGACTTGAAACTTTCCAAAACAACTGACAAAACTTGTGATTCTACATTTCCGTAAAAATTAGAAATGCATTGTTACTAAATTTTAGAATATTTCAATGTGAACGGAGATAAATTAAAAAAAAAAAATTGCAATAAATTCGTCAACGCGAAAAAAATATAAAAACAATTGCCATCGACTTGAAACTTTCCAAAACAACTGACAACACGTGTGATTCTACATTTCCGTAAAAATTAGAAATGCATTGTTTCTTAATTTTAGAATATTTCAATGTGAAAGGAGATGAAATTAAAAAAAAATTGCAATAAATTCGTCGACGCGAAAAAAACATAAAAACAATTGCCAATTGCCATCCACTTGAAACTTTAACAAAATCACTCAATATTAATTCAAGAGTGATCTCGTAGAAAATTCAAGTACATTCCGTCGATTGCTTTTGCGATTTTTCGTGTAAATTTATGAAAAATTATAATATTTTTTGTTGACGCGAAAAAAATATAAAAACAGCTGTAAAATACTTGAAACTTTCTAAATTTACTTAAAATACAATAATCTTAATAATCTTCCAAAAACTCAAAAAACAGGTTTTCAAGATAACCGACCGAGAACAGCGCTTCAGATTTTTTTCTTAATTTGCACGAGTGAAAAAAAAATCATAAAAACAACTGTAACACACTTGAAATTTTCCAAATTTATTCAAAATACACTAATCTTAAGAATCCTCAAAAAACTCAAAAATTTAAATTTCACTTCTTCCGAATGAAAAAAAAAATAAAAACAAGCGCAACACACTCGAAACTCTCCAAATTTACTCAAAATACATTAATCATAATAAGCCTCTAAAAAACCCATAATACCCCATCACAAGTTTTCAAGATAACCGACCGAGAACAGCCCTTAAGATTTTTTAAGTTTTACTTATTTGGAGTGAAAAAAAGAATAAATACAAAACCACTGTAACTTACTTGAAACTTTTCAAATTTACTCAAAATACATTGATCTTAATAAACCTCAAAAAAACTCAAAATATCCCATCACTGGTTTTCAAGTTAACAACACAAAACACAATTCCGGAAAGAATTTTTCAAATCTGCTAATTTCTTCAAGAGATGCATTCTCAAATATATGCATTGCCATTTTTCTCGTCTCATGAAACTTTCGCAGGCATCGTTTTAACATTTAAAATGAAAAATCAGTGTTTTTAGAATTAATAAAAAAAAATCTTGTTTCGTTTGAAATTAGAGGTAGTGCCACGGCTCCTTGGCTCTACATAACGAGCCGCCCCTGCTTTGCGTCCCTATTTAATGCAACAAATAAAGGTTTTCAATGGTCATTCTTTCTTCAAAAAGGAGACGGCAAGATATATTGTATGTTAAGTGGCTCTACCATCAAAATGTTCCACGAGCCGCCACTGTTCACCTTTATTGAATTTATTTGCTATTCATTCATTCATGACATAAATTATAATTTAGAAGACAAAAAAAACGAATAATAGATTATTCTAAAGTATTTGTTAAGTAATAAACATATAATTGGACTAAATTAAGCAAGCTTTTATTTTTACAATTTTCAAATAAATAATGGATTTGTAAATCGCTGAAAAAAGTTTGGGATATTTGCAATTTTAAAGGGCAATGTGACATTTTTTAATTTTTTAAGATTTAACCGTGCAGAAATTGAAGTTTATTCATATTTTCTAACCGATTTGTAGCATCTAGCAAGTACTAAAGGATATACAATGTTGGATTAACGTTTTATGAATATGCAAATAACTGTATGTAATCGTTACGCAATAAATTACACCGTTGGGAATGTAAACAATGTACAATACAACGATAGCTGTAATTTTAAACCATTTAGCAATCTAATTAATTAATAAAATCGTTAATAATTAGACAATCAAAATTATAATTCTAGAACTCATTACGCCGAAAGGGGACCGTTGAACAACTATTCAATCATTGCCATTCACCATAAAACATTTTGTACAAACAAATTGTTTGATCATGTACGGGAGGTCTATACCCTGATAGGTAGTACTTTTACTAGGACGTT
This sequence comes from Ocypus olens, assembly GCA_910593695.2. Lineage (NCBI taxonomy): Eukaryota > Metazoa > Arthropoda > Insecta > Coleoptera > Staphylinidae > Ocypus > Ocypus olens. The sequence goes on along the minus strand of OU343054.1, from coordinate 6,504,827 downwards.
GGTGTATCTAAAAGTTTTTTATACGACAGCACAAACCATATTTATAGAATTTCTAAAATAATATTAATACATGGTTTGTTTCACAAGTTCATTCCAAACAATGTTTACGTGAAACTGACCATGCACTCGAAACCTTGACGTCGACAACTTCCTGTATATAAACAGTGAAATCTGTTACTTACTGTGGCAGTCTTAGCAGCAAACGGACTCATCTGCTCAAAAGCGAAATCCGGAATGGATTGTGACGGTATGCCGATATCGGGAAACGGCGACTTAAGTACATTTTGCGTAGCGTTACTACTTAAGTGTCTCGTAAGAAATGAGGCACTTCTTCTACTGAGTACACCGAGTACTTTGCACACACGCACCGCAGAGTTGGCCATTGAAAATTGAGCGCACCCGCCTCAAAACACAGACGCTAAACTACTGATCTCCGACTGTTTGTTGTGGTCCTCTAGTCCTCCCCACGCACTGGTTACACAGCCAAAGCCGATAAACTCGTCCGGCGACCGTTTCTGACCATTGGAACGATAATGAATTACATTTTGCGAATGTTAAGTACGCGTAAAGTTGTTGGAATGCGGCCTCAAAATTTGGTGATGATTAGATTATGAAGATGAAAACTGGTAATAAGCTAATACTATCACATTTTCAGAAAATGTCGTTTCTTATCAGCAGTTCTTGGAAGTTTAATGCAATTGCTATTATTAAAATTAAAAATTAAAATCCTCATTGGCCGGGGAAGTAGTGGTTTTAATAAGTTATTTGTTTTTAGTCTTGTAAGACATTATTTTGTAAAAAATACGAACAGGTTAAATATTTATATATTCAGACTAATTTTCGTCTTTATTTAATAACTATTATATTTAAAAGTAACAATATTTTTATTTGATTAATTAATTTCTCACTTAACCCGTGGTGAAACATAATTATTTGATTTGATTAATTAAAACACTTGGTTTTTTTTTCACTGATTTTATTTTTCTCAAGGAGAGAAAAATAAAATCAGTGTTTTAATTAATCAAATCATATTTTTATTTGATAGAATTAATATCCATTTCATATTACTATACCTAATAATATGAACTACCAATTAGTAAATATTAATTAAAGCCATTAGTTATAATCATTAACTGTTTCCCAATATTATTTGTGTTTGATGTAATTTCTATTACGTTATCTATATAATATACAGTGTGATTAAATTAATACTGAATAAATAAATAAAATCTACAAGATGTGCAATAAATATTCGAACAAGGCCATAACTTTTGTGTACATGATTTCTTAAGAAAATTCTCGAACATGAATATTTCTTAAAATAATAAATAGTGATGAGTGACGAGGCTGTCATGTAACTTTCTCCGATTTGATGCTATAAGAGTTACTCTACTTATGATACAAGTGTAAATTAGATTTAACTTTTATCATTTAATTATTATAGACGAAAAATGACAAAAAAAATACGGTAATTTTTTTTGAAAAACAAGGTTTAGAGGAAAACTATTTTTAAACAAAAGAGACACACTAATACAACACAGTAATGTAAACATGAAGAAAAATGTGTGTGTTTTTTAACTAAAGTAACCGTTTTAACAAGGCGATTTCAACGATTATTTTGTAAAAAAGTGTCAATGTGTCTGTCTGGATGTGTGCGCTGTATCTCTCAAACAAATCATTTTGCATATATCCGTTCCTGAAAGTCCCAATTTTTTTTATGGACAAATAGTGTTCAGAATGAACTCTTAGACTTCCAAAAATATAGAAAAACTTTTTGAAAAAGAATATTTTTTAATCGTTTTTTTTAGGTGTTTCTAGTCGATTTGAGCACTATTTACAACTAAAGTCATTTTGCGTATCTCCGTTCTTGGAAGTCCCAACAAAAAATTATAGAGAAATAGTGTTCAGAATGAGCTCTTCATTTAAAAAAAATAGAAAAAAATGTTTGAAGAAAAATATTTTTTTAATCGTTTTTGGGACATTTTCAGTCGATTTTAGCACAATTTACGACAAAAGTCATTTTGCGTATTTGCGTTCCTGGAAATCCCACAAAAAATATGTATAGACAAATAGTATTCAGAATGAGCTCTTGATTTGAAAAAAAAATAGAAGAAAATTTTTTGAAGACCAATATTTTTTAATTGTTTTTTTGGACGTTTCCAGTCAATTTAAGCACAATTCCACAAAAAATATGTATTGACAAATAGTATTCAGAATGAACTCTTGTTTTGAAAAAAAAATAGAATCAATATTTTGAAGACAAATATTTTTTAATCGTTTTTTGGACGTTTCCAGTCGATTTAAGCACAATTTACGACAAAAGTCATTTTGTGTATCGCCGCTCCAAGAAGTCCCATAAAACATTTGTCTAGACAAATAGTGTTCAGAATGAGCTCTTAGACTTGAATAAAAAAAGAAAAATATTTTTATTATAAAATGTACAGTTTTTTTCATCAATTTACGTTCATAAAACAAAATATGTGTTTTCTGAAGCCTTCCGAAAGCGTAAATAATGGTGATGTAGCCATCATGTTACTTTCTCCGACTTGCTGGTATCATTTATATTTACGCTTTCATGGTTTATTTTCCATTTAAATCATATTTTACATGTACATCGAACGTTTTGTAAATTTGGATGAAACTGACATTTAAAACGTCAAAATTATGAAAGATGGAAAAATTATACTTCAAATTAAAAAATTCAGTTTACTCAAAAACTAAAGGGATTTCGAAAAAAACTTATTCTTTATAAGTTGTTCATTTTGGCATTCTCTACAATTATTATTAACATAAATTCGCTGTAACTGTTATCGTTTTATAATTATAAACCAAGAATTTTAAAAAAATAATAAATTTTTTTCTCGAATAAAAATGATTTTATGAAAAATGTATTCCAGCAAAAGATGTTCATTTCTTTATTGTATTCAAAGTTTGTTTAAATGTTTTTGTGATATTTTTAATATTTAAGAAAATATTGGCAAAAAACAAAAAACAGTTAAGGTAAACGCCCACTTCCGGTGTACGAAATTTTACCAAAAGCTTTTCAGTTCTTCAGATTATCAAATAAGACGGATGTTCAAAGTTTCATATCAATTGCTCTATTAGTTTTTGAGATACAGCGCGCACAGACACAGACACAAATATTTTTACTTTCTCCGTTACGAAGTACGAGAAAGTATTGTGATCGTGATTTTTTTTTCAAAAATTTTTTTTACGGAAATATCCGTTTTGGGGTCCCTAGATGCCATTTCAACAATTTCTGGAAAAAAATTTTTTGTGTCTGTGTGTGTGTGTGTGTGTCTGTGTGTGTGTCTGTGCGCGCTGTATCTCAAAAACCAATAGAGCAATTGGTATGAAACTTTGAGCATAAGTCTTATTTGATAATCCGAAGAACTGAAAAGCTTTTGGTAAAATTTCGTAAACCGGAAGTGGGTGTTTACCTTAACCGTTTTTTGTTTTTTGCTAATATCTTCTTAAATATGAAAAATATCACAAAACATTTAAACAAATATTGAAGACAACAAATAAATGAACATCTTTTATTTGAAAAAAAATTTCATAAAATCATTGTTATTCGAGAAAAAAAATTATTATTCTTTCTTTCATTTCTGGTTTATAATTTTGAAACGATAATAGTAACAGCAAATTTATGTTAATAATAATTGTAGAGTGCCAAAATGAACAACTTATAATGAATAAGTTTTTTTCGAAATCCCTTTAGTTTTTGAGTAAACTGAGTATTTGAATTTGAAGTATAATTTTTCCATCTTTCATAATTTTGACGTTTTAAACGTCAGTTTCATTCGAGTTTACACAACGCTCGAAGTACATTTAAAATAGGATTTTAATTGAAAATAAACCCGTGAAAACGTAAATATAAAGTCGGAGAAAGTAACATGATGGCCACATCACCATTTTTTTTCCAGAAATTGTTGAAATGGCATCTAGGGACCCCAAAACGGATATTTCCGAAAAAAGAAAAATTTAAGAAAAAAATGACGATCACAATACTTTCTCGTACTTCATAACGGAGAAAGTAAAAACAACAAATGGAAAGTGCAATTATTTTGAAACCCAGTAACGGGAGTTTTTTGACTAATATGGGGCGTAAAATAGAATCAATTGGTAGTGATTTTGTAAATTTTCTAGCTTGTGGGAATTGTTTTTTGTTTTGTTTTTTTAACCGATCACCGAAGTGTGGCGAGTACAGAATGACAAGCACCGTTCTCGTGCACTTATTTTGAAACCGGGCAAACGGGTGTTTTGTGATTATATCTGTGGCTTAAAGTAGAATAAATTTTGGAAATTTTCCAGTTTGTTGGAATTGTTCTTTTGTTTTTTAACGGTCGGCGACGGATTGTTAAGTAAGGCATAAGCCTCAAGTTTTATATTAATTCCTGTATTAGCTTTTCAAGTTCAAGAGCTCATTAATTGAACACCATTTGTCTATAAAAAAAATATGTGGGACTTTGGGATTTAAACGATTAAAAAATATTTTTCTTTTATTCAAGTCCAAGAGCTCATTCTAAACACTATTTGTCTAGAAAACTGTTTTGTGGGACTCTCCGGAGCCGAGATACGCAAAATGACTTTTATCGTAAATTGTGTTTAAATCGACTGGAAACGTAAAAAAACGATTAAAAAAATATTTTTCTTCAAGAGCTCATTCTGAACACTATTTGTCTATATAATGTTTTTGTGGGACTTCGAGGAACGGAGATACGCAAAATGATTTTTGTCGATTATACGATTGAAAAACTAGGTTTTTTTCTATTTTAAGTCTAAGAGCTCATTATGACACTATTTGTCTAGAAAAATGTTTTGTGGGACTTCCAAGAGTGGCGATATGCAAAATGACTTTTATCGTAAATTGTGCTTAAATCGACTTGAAACGTAAAAAAACGATTAAAAAAATATTTTTCTTCAAAAATTTTTTTACATTTTTTCAAAGCAAGAGCTCATTTTGAACACTATTTGTCGATAAAAATTTTTTTGTGGGAGTTCCAAGAACGGAGATACGAAAAATGACTTTTGTCATAAATAGTGCTGGAAAGGCCTAAAAAAAACGATTAAAAAATTTTCTTATTCAAAAAGTTTTTCTAATTTACTAAGAGGTCATTTTGAACACTATTTGTCTATATATTTTTTTTGCGGGACTTCCAGGAACGGAGATAAGCAAAATGACTATTGTCAATTTAACGATCAATAGTTATTTTTCTACGTCCGTTATGAAATGTACAGTTTTTACTTTCTCCGTTACGAAGTACTAGAAAGTATTGTGATCGTGAATTTTTTAAAAAAAATTTTCACGGAAATATCCGTTTTGGGTGCCATTTCAACAATTTCTGGATTTTTTTTTGTGCTGTGTGTGTGTGTTCGCGCTGCATCTCAAAAAATAATTGAGCAATTGATATGAAACTTGGAACATCCGTTGGTAAAATTTCGTACACCGGAAGTGGGTGTTTACCTTATCTTTTTTTTGTTTTTTGCCAATATTTTCTTAGATTTGAAAAATATCACAAAAACATTTAAACAAACATTGAAGACAACGAAGAAATGAACATCTTTTGCTTGAAAACATTTTTCATAAAATCATTTTTATTCGAGAAAAAAATTTATTATTTTTTTTTAAATTTTTGGTTTATAATTATGAAACGATAATAGTTACAGCAAATTTATGTTAATAATAATTGTAGAGAATGCTAAAATGAATAATTTATAAAGAATAAGTTTTCTTTCGAAATCCCTTTAGTTTTTGAGTAAACTGAGTTTTTGAATTTGAAGTATAATTTTTCCATCTTTCATAATTTTGACGTTTTAAACGTCAGTTTCATACGAGTCTACACAACGCTCGATGTACATTTAAAATATGATTTCAATTGAAAATAAACCATGAGAACGTAAATATAAATGGCTATGATACCATCAAGTCGAAGAAAGTAACATGATGGCCACACCACCATTTTTTAATGTTGTGCTTATTAATTAAACAAGCTTTGCGCTGTTATGTTATTTTGGATCTAAAGGATTAGTTCAAGTTACTGATCAGACAAACAAGCACATTGTCACCGATATCTAAAACTGATTAATGGGCAAATATGTAACAAGTTCTATTATTTCTTGATGTCCAGAAACGTTTTCTTATAACCATGACTACAAACAAAGCAGATGTCATCTGCAAACAAAATAATCTTGGTCGGGGCTTTATGCATTGGTAAATCGTTTATGTACATGATAATTACGATCGGGCCCATTACTGAACTTTGAGGAACCCTATGATTTATGATTTAAAATTATAATAAAATAATAAAAAATAAATAAAATGCGTATTCACGGAAATTATATAATTGAAGATTATCTAGCATTTAAGATGATTGGGATTGTTAAGTAAATTTATTATTTCTTGTTTTAGATGGGAATTATAACATCGCTTTTGACAGATGTTCTATAGAAATGTGATAGCCAGTAAGACTTTACAAACCGTTATTGATATATCAACAACGATTGCAATTTTTGAATCATTGATTGCCTACTTTAGATCATTAGGCCATGGTAAATATGAAGAGGGGTAAACAACTATTGAAAATGATGGAAACTATAGATAAAAAGGATACAGAAGAGAAAGCTTCAACTACCTTTAGTCAAGACGGGCATAATAATTGAACAGTGCTATCAATAAATTTTAATTTACCTAATGCGCTTGATTTTACTTATATTCCTGTATATTGATTGACAATGGAGGCGTTTACTTTGTGATACATTTTGAATTATAAATAAAACACTTTCTTTGCTAACCCTTTTGGCCCTGGTGGTGGCAATTGCCACCGCAACATTTACATGTCTCTACTTACTATGACAATCCGTATTTTTGCTGTTTATCACTAGATGTCACTTCAACAAAGCCTCACTAATTAATTTCTATACTAATTAAGCAAATGAGTTCAAATTTGGTATTTATGGTCTTAAGAAGCTCCCCATCAATAATAATTAACAAACTTTTTTTTTCAAATTTAAAAATCCAGGGCTGAAAGGGTTGATATCACACGATTTATCAATAGCGACTATAGTTTCGATCGCGTACTGATCATTATCAGTAAAAGTAATTTAAACAAACGAAAAACACATACATTTATACAGCGAGAAACAGTGGGGAATATACTAGGTAGGGAAATACCAGGATTACGTTTTGCTTTGTGTACCTCGAGAGATTCCAGTAAATCCATTTTTTAATTTAAGGGATCACAAAAGGGGTGATGCCATTTAAAATTTTGGGGTTAGGGTGAATGGGGCCCAATAGGTCACTCACCCCATAACCAAAATGTGGTGGTTCTAGTTCCCCCTACCTGTATAACATTTGTACCAAATTGCGTTTTTCTAACTCTTTTATTTTCACAGATTTTCGCATTGAAAGTTTTCAAATTGACACCCTGTATATAGTTTCCAGTAAGAAATCCAGAAAACGTGTATCAAAATGTTTATAGATATTTGTTAATTTTCTCCATTTAATGTTTTTTTTTTGTAAGTTTGTGCTGAGTTTATATTATTTTTTTATATTATGTTATTTAATAGCAAAATAAAGATTTTGAAAGCATTTTAAAAGTTTTACTATAATATAGTTGCCTATGGGCGAAACAAGTAATAATCCGGCCCTGACTGTCACTCATTATAATCGTAAAATTTACAATTGAATGGGAATTTTAAATGCAACGTATACAATAAAAAAACGTGCAAAAACTGTGGGTTTAGTAGGTTAAAAAATCCATGGAAGAATAACAGGAAGCGACAAGGCCATGTTAATAAATCGGCCTAGATAAGTGCCCTCTGACAATATCGAATCGAACTATTACTAAGCTGCACACCGCGGTCTCGTATGCATGTGTGTGCATGTGCATTAAAATGATAGGTAATTATTTGCGTTTTAAGTTGTAGATTCAACCGTAATACAACGAGAGGTATGATTATTACCCATGATATTTTGGAGTTGAAACCGAGCTGCAGATTTGAACCGAGTTGAATGTGCTGCTTTGGTATCAACGGTAATAATCATACCACTCGTTGTATTACCGATCGGCACCCATTTATTGATACCTACTACCGTGTCCATCACCAGTCGCTACTGCATAACAAATACATGTAGACATATTATTCTGCTAGAAGCCAAAGATTCTAATATGTAACAAATATGCGTACTTACAGTTGCAGTTGTAGTACTATAAAAAGATAATCGATCAAGCATCTTTTCCGAAATTGACATTGAAGGTATCTGGACATCAGGATACGGTGAGGTGATGACATTATCGCTGCTGCTGTTACTGCACAAGTGCCTCAAAAGAATAGAGGAACTTCTTCTATTAAGTATTTTGCACAAACGTGCAATAGACAGGGCCATTTAAATGATTGATAATAAATCTGCCTCGGAACACAGATCGCAAACTACTGATGATACGATCTCGCTCAGTTTATTAAAGTCCTTGAAAATCCCCACACACTTATTCATGGACATTCGATAAAACAACGATGATGTAAATTGCCCATCAAAATAATGGATGTTGATAATAATGTGATTGTGGCGAACAATGGCAAATGATATTTATAAGGAGGTTATCTACCAGTGACGGTTAGTGGGTTTTTTTCTGGTACAGCTGAGGAACAAGAGGTGGTAATACAGATAGGTGCCGTCACGCAGCCAGCCGTCTCTGCAACTGATCCTACCTATCTGTATTACCACCTCTTATTCCTCGGCCATACCAGAAAAAAACCCCGCGAACCGTCACTGTTATCTACAGATGTCCAAGAGTAAAGTTGGCACATTCCAAATTGATAAATACAACATTTTTTGGTCCGTCATCTTGAATTTGACTAATCTTATAATAAATTCAGATTTGGCGACCGCGAAAACCCTTATATCCAAATTTTGGTCAAAATTGGTTGACACAAATTTCTTTTGGTCCGCCATATTGGATCCGCCATCTTGAACTTTGCAAATTTGACCTCAGATTCGTATTCACCGATGCCGAAAACATATGATACCTAATAGTCATCGTGCAAACTGAACAAACGAGAAAGTTATCTCAAGTTAAACTTTCCCAAAACTTTAAACGCGTTTATCTCGAAACAATATTTTTCAAAACTGCGAGGGCAAAGTTTACATCCGATTTCGATGCGGTTTTGCCGGCTGTATTAAGAACTGAATTGTCTAACGAAATACGAGCCGGATTTTCGATATTTTGAAAATTCGATTTTTGGTGCACGTTTTTGTGACGAATTTTTGGGGCTGACAATGAGTTTTTGTTCGCAAGGCCACCATTTTCGTAAAAATCAACTTTTTCAAAAAAGCTCCTGTGTTGCGAAATATTATGTAGAATAATATTTCGAACCAATTTTCATTGCAGGATGACTTGGGGGATCAGAAATCTCCCCGCGGTGGGGCGATCTCGCGCAGGAGGACGTCTGCGCCACTTGGTGCAGCGGCCTCAAGGTGGCCACGATCAGCGCGAAAAAAATAGTTGATCACTAAATAAAACCATCAAAAACGATTTGCCCTCCTGACTTGTTTTCATGCCGAAGATAAAATACAAAAATGACCTATTTTTTCAGCGCTCAAGGTGGTGTTCCCCCTTAAGCAAAACCAACCTGCATGTAAACCAAAACCAACGGGGATAACAGGGACGCAACCACGGAATCCGCCTATAATGGGTTAGATGTTTTCAACGTCAGGGACGCAAAAATAAAACCAGTGTGACCACGGGATTCCGGAAGAGACCGGCAAAAAGAAAACAAGAGCTGAAGGGTAATCAAAAAAGAGAACGTCAAGGATACACTGTCCTGGATCGCGCTAACGATCATTCCGAAAGATTTCATCGACCGGAAATGCATGTTAATTCCCATAAGGATCTTATCGAATCTCGCAATCTTTATCTACTGATACCCAGAGCACTTTATCAAAAATCATCAAGACGTGTATACTACAAAAGATAGATGAACTGGAGAAGAGACAAGCCTCATTACGTTTTCAAGAATGTGCTCACAAAGGGGGATTTCTGAAAATAATGTGCCGACAAGATCACCAGAGCGTTGCTTGCCGACACATCAACAAATACGAACCTTCTGGGAGACGGAGAACCAGATCATCGATCTGGAAGACCTACCGGAAGTCCCAAGGATCCTACCCTAGGCACCGTAAGAACCGGCTGCTCTGCTAACGAAGATAATGGTGCGGTACAACAACAAACTGGCGGATACTCAATACTAAACCCAAGGCCTCCTGGTAGAAGGTAATGGAGGCTGGCAGCCAATTATACGTCGGATTTTCGAGGGTAACTCTCCGGGCGTTAGCGCATTTGCAAAGATGTGAAAAAAACAGATGAGCCAAGGAACATTCTGGTTTTAGAGTGCCCTCCATTGCCAGAAAGGACGAAATGTTCAAGATTGTTGATCGCATTATTATATTGCATTTAATACTTAACGAAAATTGGAAGAATTACGAAACTTGGATCTGATGTTTACGCTCAAATCGTATAAGATGGATTACAGAAAATAAATAAATCAAAATACTCTTGGATAGATTGTATTTGGAAGAGCATTTAAGAAAGAAGGAAAACCTGGTAGCATATTTGAAGACAAAATAATTACACTTACTTTTCTAACCCTTTAAGAGATGGGGGAAGTGAAGGAGGTATCTATTATCAACACAATATCTTCAGATAACTTGGTGCGAGAATCAGTTTAAGGAATCTACATAAAGAAATACTAACTTTTTTGTCTTTGGAGAGGAGGTGTGTTTCCACTCCATTCGCAATCGCTTTACTGCTAGGGATCCATGTTTTGTCACCCGTGACAATGCGGTGAAGAAAACTGTTTCCTTAACCGTTGCAAAAGCTTCTCCTTGTGTTGGTTGGACAGATTTTGGAACCCATCGGGAACACAAAGAATATCTTAAACTACATAAAAAAATTCGATATATCGAAAAGACATTCGACACAGCGGTGGTAAACTAAATAAGTTTATCTCTGTGGGATTATGTTCTGTAGTCTTTGGGATTTAAGTTAATTATTGATCAAGTAGGCACCTGTCACAAATAAGTTTTATATTAACAATTTTGTGGAACGTTATTTTTCTACGAGAAGTTTGTTAGTTTTCATCATAATTATTTAACTTTCATGGATTACTCAGTCATTGGCGTGAAAATGGTTCTGTACAAAATTTGAAGAAGCCTGGACGTCGAGGAACAGTTCGTACACCAGAAAATATTGAAAGAGTTAGAATTGCGTTTACGAGAAGTCCTAAAAGGTCTGCTAACCGACAAACCCTTATCCTAGGATTATCAAAGGGAAGCTTAGATCGAATTCTTCAAAGAGATTTAAAATTTCATACCTATAAATACCAAATGGCACAGCAACTTATAAATCAAGATAAAGAAGCAAGGTTAGCATTTTATCAAGAATTTTTGAATTTACATCAAGGAGCAATTCACAGTCTCTTAATGAGCGACAAAGCAAATGTTTATTTGAACGGCATGGTTAATAAACAGAATTTTAGATACTCTTCAAATGAAAATCCTTATGAAATCTTTACACAGAACCTCCATAATTCAAAAGTCATTGTGTGGTGTGGAGTAGGATCTTTTGGTATTATTGGTCCATATTTTTTTGAGGATGAAAATAACCGCGCTGTAACAGTAACATCCGAGCGCTACGTAAACATGCTAGAGACATTCCTCATTCCAGAATTAAATAGACGAGGATTACTAAACAATGCCTTACTATTCCAACAAGATGGGGCAACAGCTCATACCGCCAGAAACACAATGCGGGTTCTGCGAGAAACGTTTAATGGCCGACTCATTTCTCGATTCGGAAATTTGCCTTGGCCTTCGACGTCCCCCGACTTAACGGCACCCGATGTTTTCCTGTGGGGATATTTAAAAGCCAAAGTGTTTGAGAGTCATCCAGGTATAATCGAGGAACTCAAAGTCAAAATTCGCGAAGAAGTTGAAGGAATAGACAAAGGTTTGCTACGCCGTGTAGTGAACCACTTTTTATCTAATATTGAAAAATGTGTTGAAGTTGGTGGAGGTCATTTAGAAGACGTGATTTTTAAAAGTTAGAATTAAATTAGCCAAATATTTATGTTATCATAAATCCCAAAGAGTTAGCTGTAATTTAGTATAATAAAAAGTTTGTTTTGTTAACTGAAAAAAAATTAATTCAAATATTAAAATGGGTAGCCTATTATGGGGAACCCAGTATAACCAGTAAATTTTTCCAACACTTGAAAACGTTAGCAAAGGATAGAAAGATTTCACGGAACAGATGTATGAGAGCGGAAGCACCAGTTTATTTACCTTTTTTTTCAATTACCCCCCTAGACTAGTTGGCTGGAAACGCCCTTGATTCGACAGATTACATTCCACAACAAGCAGTCTTCAAGGATAGTACAATCACAAAATTGAGGGTTGTTTCTGCCAGAACAACTAATGGGAAAAGCCTTGGAAAGCTTGAAGAATCTAAACTGACGACTACTGTAACGTATGGTACAGCTGCAATTCCGTACCCAGCTGTTAGGGCATCACACAGTGGTTCAGAATTCAAAAAAGCTGGCCAAAAGTGGAAAAATAAAAGTATTTTGAGTTTAGTACAATCTAGTCGTGTCCAGAGGGCTCCACTGCATGCCACAAGATGGTAAGAATATGATTGTATCTACCATAAAATGCCTCGTAATTCGCGTTCAAACTTGTTGCTTTTTTAGGCACGTGGGAGACGTTCGGTCGAGGTGAAAATTTGGCGTCGGGTTTTCACTAGAAATACAAATATTTATGTGCTGGAATTTTTTCCTTCTTATTATGAATTTTCTTGAAGGTAAATTAATGGTTATTACGTTTAATATGCTTACAAAATGTTTGTTATCAATTATAGGAATGTGCGTTAAAAATAGGTAGATACATTGTCAACATTCATGGAAATATTTTTTTTTGCCAGTGCATGCCTACGTTTCTATACCAATAAAAATATTTCTTACAGAGTCCTTTAGCGTGATAAACAACAATTAGCTGCATTCACTTGCATTCCTAAGTGTAGGGACATTTTTATTACTAATGTGCAATATCGTTGAAAAATTCGACTATATCGTGGGCATACTGCCAAAAGTGACCAAGTCAAATTTGCATGATTTTAAAGAAATATGTCCAAGTGAGTTGTAAGAAGTTGCCGAAAATCAGGAAAAAGTGTGCACATCAATATCATGACAATAGATGCGTCACACACATAAAAGTGTTTTGACCAAGTCACAGTGTTCAGGTTCTATACAAGCAAAAATGATCATATTGACTTGGTCAATTTTTAATGTACTTTAACTATAGCATAACAGCTAACAGCGATAATTGACCATCATGACTTGATCACATTTCGCTGTTCCATGAATTGTATATCTATGTGTTACACATTCCGTTGGCTAGTAGTAACGGAATTTGTTTAGTGAATATTGTTAGTTATTATGGCTTCCACGGGGAAAGTTAATGGTACAAATTTGTTTGAATAATGCAAAAGCAAGTACTTCAAAGAAAAATAATACAGGTAAGTGTTTAAATTCGTATTATTTTAACTTAAAACCATTTTGAAGTTATGGCCACATAATTTTTTTTTTGTTAATAAACCGTATGCCTGCATTGATGCAAGCATTGTTCTATTACTTTTATGATTACTGCTATATATAATTACAAAATTAATAGTAATCTTGCTAAGTAGCAAGATTTTTGTATGCTTAATTAATATTTACTTTTTCTATTAGGTATATTCTGCACTGCTCCAGCGCAGGACTGTTTAATTGCAATTGCTAACGACGGTGATAATTCGACTGACGAAATAAGAAGTCATAAAGAGAGCAACAATCTTCTTCAAGTAAATGATGACCTTCCCACATATTCGTCGGAGGAAAAAGTCTTAGCAAATGCAGAATCATCTAGTGATAGCGAAACACCTTTATCTAAACGAAGATGCCGGTGGAAAAATCAAATCCTACACAATGGAAAAAGAATATTAATAAAAAAAAGAGAATGTTGCGTTGGCCAAACAAATCCAGAGGAATAGTTAGGCCAGCAAAAAACCCTCAATTTATTAATTGCAACTCTTGCAAATTCAAATGTTCACTTAATTTTGATGATCAACTGAGAAACCAATTATGCTCCGAATTCTGGAAACTAGATTACATTCGCCAAAAGGATTTTATTCTCTCTTTTGTTGCAAGCAAAGAACCTGCCTGTAGAAAAATTCGATATGGAGCAGGTGCACAAAAAGCTTGCAGCAGGTCCTATTATTTTGTGAAGGAGGACACACAAGTTCGAGTTTGCAAGATATTTTTTACGTACTTTGTGTATAAGCCATGGACCAGTAGATAAGGCCTTTTCTGGGGCAAATGCGACCGGAATATTTGATAGTAGTAACAAGCGTGGTAAAAAAGTGCCTGTGAATAAATCCAAACCAGAAATCATAGATTCAATCAATGCTCACATAAAAAGTTTTCCTACAATGGCCTCTCATTATTGTATAGCATCAACGAAACGAGAGTATTTAGATCCTAATTTATCTATAGCAAAAATGTACGCCTTGTATGTTGAAGATTGTAAGAACGCTGATAAGGAATATACATCCCAAATAACTTACCGCCGCGTATATGGTAATAATTTTAACTTGTCCTTCTTTAAGCCTAAAAAGGATCAGTGTTTGACATGTGCGAACTGTATGAAGACAAAATCAGCTGATTTAAAATAAAACTATCAGTCTCATATTCAAAAAAGAGACGAAGCAAATGCAGCAAACAAAGCAGATAAGGAGCGTGCACTGATTGATGATAGTTTCGTAAGCGTCACATTTGATTTACAAAGTGTTCTGCAAATACCGTCTTCGGATGTCTCGCTAATGTATTATAGCAGAAAGCTATGTGCATACAATCTCACAATTTATGAAGCTTCGCAAAATGCTCATTGCCACACGTGGACCGAAATAAATGGTCAGAGAAGCAGTTCAGAAATAGGCACATGCCTGGTTCCATGGATACAAAATCAGTGAAATAGGTTTGTTCTCGGATACTTGTAGTGGGCAAAATAGAAACCAGTTTATTGCAGCACTATTTATGTTCATAGTACAAAACAGCAATTTAAATTTTATACAGCACAATTTTTTAGAGAGTGGCCATTCTTACATGGAAGTAGATTCCATAGTGCAACTGAAAATCCGAAAAGGAATGTTCCAGTCTATACTTTGCATGGCTGGTTAAACATTTTTCGTTTAGCACGCTCCAATCGAGGTCGAAATAAAAGAAGTAAGCCATACAACGTACTTGAGTTAAGATACAACGACTTCCTTGACTTAAAGGCACAGCTGCTAAGACTTTTAAAAACAGAACTATAGACGAAAACGGAAATCGCGTTAATTGGTTAAAAATTAAAATTATGCGATATGAAGAAGATAAACCCCAGCACGTGCTGTTTAAGTATAATTATAGTGATCCAGAGTTCCTTGTGCTCAATGCAGGGGGGCGTAATAGTCGAACTACCAGCACTATCAAGAAACAACAATACCGCATTTGTACCTGAAAGAAATTCCTATTTCTATCCAGAAAAAGCAAGATCTTTTGGAGCTGTGTAAAACGGGTGCAATTCCTTCTGAATTTCATGGCTGGTATCAGTCTATACCAGCATGTGGTATAAAGAAAGATGTAGCTCCAGAGCCATCAGTATTTATTTATTTATTTAATAATAATAACCCAACAGGCAGTTCTTGCCCAGTTACAGGGAAAATATAAAAATACATAGCAAAAAACAATAACTAATACAAAGTAATTATTGAAATACAATACATATACACATCGCAGTATAAAAAGTTTGTTTACTATAAGGACAAAACGAATGCTTTTATTCTGGTCTGATTCGGATTCCAATTAATACTTGTATACGGTACCGCATTTCCACTATTTTTTTTACCCAAACAATAGTTCCTTAATTTTATTTGTAGCATTACATTGTAAAGAAAAAAATGTAATATTAATTTCTTTGTAGTTTTTATTGAATAAAAATTTTGACCAAGACAGAAAAATGTCTAAAAATGACCAAGTCATTTTTTTTTAAACCAGAACACTTAAACATGCTTTGTACATTTATTATAAATCAGCAACAACATATTTAATATCTTGATATAAACATAAACCAGTATTTTTGCTAGATAACGCAAAAAAAAGAATTAAAAAACGAGAATTTTCAACTACAATTATCCAGAAACTATGATTATTGACTTGGTCAATTTTGGCAGTATGCCCACGATATATTTTATTGAATATGTTGTATTTATGATGTGTGTATGTATATACAGGGTGGAAACTTTAACTGGAACAAATTCGGTATTTATGAAATAAGAAGTTCCAGAAAAAAATCTTCAGACAGGTCGATTTTTGTTTTTTTATTCATGGGATACAAAACACACCGACAGGACAACCCGCCAAGACGAGGAGCGGCGCTACTATGGTCACAATGGTCACACAGCATCCCCGCCCGCCTCGTCCGCCTAGAACAGGGGTCGAAAGCTCCATCGACCCCCATAAAAGTAATTTTCAGTTAATTTAAATAAAAGTATCTATTAGGTTAGGTACTTTGTACGAAATCGGTCAATTTTAATTTCAATTCCCCTCGAAACTCCACATTTAATTTATTAGGGAACTAATCCAAGTCTTCCTCTCCGATTTTAATGGAATTTGGTGGATTTGTAGAGGGGGTCAAAATGTTCGATGCGTATATTTTTGTTTCGGCTAAAAAATATGTTTAGGAGGTTAACTCTCCCCTCGAAAATCAGCCAGATTTTTGTTTTTTGGCTATAACTTCTAAACAAATCAGTATGTACAAAATTTCAAAGCCTATCCACTAGTGTAAAAAATGTGTGTATTGACTACCGGGACTGTAAAAAAATATTGATATTTATGGCTTGTATTTCCTGCAATAATTATATTCGTTTAAAAAATTCATGCATAAAGACATAAATGACGATGACCAAAAATAGTTTAATGATTTTTTCCAAACGCGGAATCCAAATATATATTCATACATTTCCTCTAAATAAAACCTTTCCACTAAAAAAAAATTCATGTTCACGAGAATTGAGGTTTATAACTCCTTGTATTTTTTTCAATTTTTTTACACTTGTTTTTCCTTTGACCCCCAATCAACCCCATTCGACTCAGATCGACCCCTATTTTTGTTAAATAGACCCCTGGGGTCTATATAGACCCATATAGACACCACTTTGGCGACCTCTGGCCTAGAATATGCAACACCGGACAACGTGACGATCGCGGCCATCACCATAACCACCCCGACAGGTGACACAAAAATATACAGCAACTAAATTCAGCCTTCCGGAACATTTTCCAAGCACTAATTCAGCCAAATTGCTGCGGAGCCACGTGCCTCCTCGGGAACCTTAATGCCAGCCACCACACGCTAGATTCCGCGAGCACCAACAGAAGAGGACAAGACCTGCTGCACTTTCTAACCGCCACCCTGCTCCTCCGAATTCCTAGCGAATCCCCTACATACATCCGAGGACAGCACGCATCAACCATCGATCACATCCTGGTCACCTCCTCACTCCTCAATCCTGGGTTCGTCACAAGCGACCACGTTTCCCTTATCGAAACTAGGGAAGCCACCTCGCCAAGCTTTAGAATGGAGGCTACTGAGGAACACCAAGAAGGCCAACTGGGAGCAATTCCACAGCTAAATAAGCGAATCAATCACACCTACAATCTGCACAACCTAGAAGACCCAGAAACCACGCCGACCAGCTTCCCACTGATCATAAAAGAAGCCGCTAACGAAACCATCCCCATGAAGAGAATATGCATCAAGCCCAACAAGCGATCTACCTAATCAAGGAAAAACACAAGCTCCTCAGACAATGGAGACGAACTGGAAACCCAGCTACGAAGGCAGAATGAAACAGCCTCAACGCAAGCGTGAAACTTCTAACCAAACAACACTCCATCGAACAATGGATTAATGCTATAGAAAAACTAGACTACAGGAACGGAGCAGCTTTCTGGAAAAAATTCAAATGACTGTTCAAATCTCCACCCACGAAACCGGCATACTGGACAGATACAAGCCGACTCGAACGAAGAGGCCCAGGTATTCAACCAAGTAATTCAACCGAACACCAATGCACAACATCTTTTGTTCGTTTGCGTTTAGCAGCGCCTGCTTGTAACTATTCATGTTCAATTAATTGTAACTCAATATACAACAAATGTTCAAACACGAATGAAAGTGATAAGTGCGATGTACCTAAAATTGCTGACTCAACAACAATGGCTGACCTACTTAAGCAGCATGCGCGGAGGGGATCCTAGATTACTCCTCAGTCTTAAAATCGGCTCGACTGCGTACGATTACCACGCTACGCAACAATTAAATAATCAAACATTAATTAATACCCAAGTAACAGTTTGTAAAAGTTTGTTTCTAATAAATAAAATCTTTTTAAAAACAAATTCATCGGTCACCCGATCATAACTTGCGTAAAACAGTAAATCCACACTTAAAGCCGAAATTATTTTTGTTATAAATTGTATTTTTATTGTAATAATGTCTCTTTTACTCAGTAGATTTTAAGTTTTAGTTGTAGATATTGTTTTATTAGGTTATTATTTTTATTTTTATTTCATAATATTATACACGTAAACATGTATACATTTTATAAATTTAGCATAATTATTTGAATATTTAAGTATCAACTAATACACTAATACCATCATTAAACATAACCTGACTAACCCATGGATGTTGTAATTGTAATTCTACTTGGAAATAAAATAAAATAAATAAATAAATTTTGTGTTTGTTTTTATTTTTGTTGCGCATTTGGACCCATTTTAACCCGCCGTTCCACTATGAATACGCCACTGGATACGATCTACAGATTTACAAAGCAAGCTATTTGTTGGTATTATTCAAAATTATTAAAGGATCATCCCTTGGTTTGTTTCACTCTAATTATTTATTTATTTGACTCCGACTAGTTTCGACTAACAGTCATTTTCAAGGAATGTCCTTTTTTTAATAATATAAATATTCAATCATGTTTCATCAAGTGATCAATGAGAAACAAACCAAAAAAGCCTTTTGTTGTTTATGGACATCAATCTAACAATGAGATATATTATATGCAACCGCATGTACACATCTGTGCTCCGGAAAACAGAACATTTTCTAACGAAAAATAATATTGTTCATTTGAAAACGGGCACTTGGGTTATGGTTAAACTTTTATTGTTAACTATAGATCCCTCAAGTTGCGCATTAAAATTAATGAATAGTGATGCTTGCAAAATATTTTAGTTTAAGAATGAAACCTTGTAATTTGTGAACAAAAAATGGTGATGTTGCCATCATGTGGTATTATAGTTAATTAAATGTACACTTTCATGGTTTATTTTCAATTTATATCACATAGAGTATTTTGTAGAATACTGACGTTTAAAATGTCAAAATTATGAAAGATGAAAAAAGACAAATTATACTTTATAAATTATAATCGTCAGTTTACTCAAAAACTAAAAAGATTTCGAAAAAAACGTATTCTTTATAAGTTGTTCATTTTGATTTACTATTATCGTTTCATAATTATAAACCGAAACTGTAAAAAAAAATCTTTTTCTCGAATAACAATAATTTAATGAAAAATATTTTCAAACAGAAGATGTTAATTTCTTTGTTGTATTCAATATTTGTTAAAATGTTTTTGTGATATTTTTCATATTTAAAAAATTACAGAAAAAAAAACAAAATTAGTTAAAGTAAACACCCACTTCCGGTGTACGAAACTATACCAAAAGCTTTTCAGTTCTCCGAATTGTCAAATAAGACTTATGTTTGAAATTTTATATCAATTGCTCTATTCGTTTTTGATATACAGCGCGCACAGGCACACACACAGCCACCAAAACTTCCAGAAATTGTTGAAATTGCATCTCGGCAGTGATAATCGCGTTATAACAGTTTGCAGAAAATGTTGATAAAAGTTTGCATTTAAACGAGCAGGCAACAAGTAAACTATTGTATGGTTAATTGTTTTCGGACATATGTTTATAAAACAAAATATGTTTGCTTTGATGCCCCCTACCACCCCTAAAAGTTTGTCGGTATATTTATAGAACACCCTGTATACATGTCACAAACTGGAAAAATAAATCACTCAGCTAACAACAAGGTCAACAAATATCTATCTATCTATCTATTTTTATGGCCGTGACTACGGCTCCGGAACTCTAGTAATTATAGGATAGACGGCTATGGAATAAAAGAATAAAAGTCATAAACTTTAATAAAATGCGTAAGTATATGACACGCCACACGTTTACACTGCAACTGAAGAATCTCGCGTCAACCAAAGCTTTACGACCAAAATTGAGCACTAGCTAAAAAATCTCCCTCGGCCGGAAAAATTACTTCAAAATATCTATTTTATAATGGCATGTGGTATTTTAGAAGAATCCAATATGGTGGCCTTAAAATGGCTGTTTTATCTTCAAGAAAACACAAACTAATTTATCAAACTGTTCTGTACAAAAACTTGTATGACCTAAAAATGATTTTACAATCTGAACATTTGTATTAGTGTACCTACTTTAAGAAACCACTAAAAGAGACATGGCGACTCCAATATGGCGGCTCCAAAACTCAAAAAGAAGCAAAAAACAGCGTTTTCTTTAGGTTTCGACATTGTTTTCTGTAGTTAATTGCTCAATTTTGTTTAATATTTTTATTGTAGAAAAATCTGTTGAAAATACACATGTTAACTTAAAATCGGAAAAAGTTACATTCATAATTTTATAAAAACGACATCTCGCAAAATAAACGTGTTAAGTACCATTACATTTTATTATTTCGTATCTCTGTTTTGTCACAACCAATAAAGCCTAGTTTGATTAAATTCGAACATAAGTGTTTTGTGTACAAAGCATTTCGTTCTAATTATGTGCCATACAATGTCAATTGTTAGGTCAATACATGCTAGTTAAACTGATAAAATAGCGTTCGCAGAGTGTGCACATAATGCTTGGATTAAAAAAAAAAATAGGTACTTTAAATATATGGTTGCGATAGAGCTTAGTTACAATTTTGAGACCCTTAATAAAAGCATCACAAGCATCCAAAATGTGCGCTATTAAGAAGAGTGGGGGAATCAGAAACATAACATTCATTATTAACTCAGTTTTGGGGGCCGCGATAACCTAGTGAGTAGAGCACCTGCTCACGGGCCTCATGGTCGTGGGTTCGAATCCCACCCGTGTGGTCACTTTTTCGGAACAAAGAAGTGGGGTCCATGGATGTTTAGTGTACGTCCCATTCATTTGAAAATGAAATCTCAAAAACTATATATCGTTAGTGGCCGAATAGCCTAGACGCTTAAGCCAATTCCCAAATCATCCGCACTTCCTCAACCCTAATTCCTGTCAACCATCCTTTCTTAAAAACAAAAAATGGTGATGTGACCATCATGTTACTTTCTCCGACTTGATGGTATCATTTATACCGAGTGTTTGGGATAAGGGGCGAACATAGGGATTTAACATGTAAAATTAAATATGTGTAATTATTTGCTCCCCTATTCATTTTAGAGAAAAATCGTAAAGGAATATTTTTTAGAGAATTAAAAACTGTAAATGTATCATCCATTTAATTTACGTTTGTACCAGCATACACCTCAGAAATAATAAAAATAAGTTTAACAATTTACCATTTAATAAAAACCCTTGCCATGACTTTGACAAATGTCATGTTTCATGTTATAGTGACAATTGCCCTCATTTACTTACTAACCAATGAAATCAAATAACGTTGCTTACATGATCCAATAAAATTCTAATTACGATGCGTAACAGACCACGGTCCATGTTATGCATGGCAATTAACCCTGGGTGGTATCTAATCAGATAATCTCTCATGTTGGTATTGCCTAGCAACGCGTTAGTACATGTTCTATAACATCTAAACATCAGCTATTGCCCGACTTTTAAGCAGTTTGTTCCTGAATTCGATCTGTTTGTAGTTTCGGGTGAAGTGTTAGTGCTTTCATCAGTGATGGTGTTCATGGGCATTTCTCAAAATCTTGGTAAGCTCATTTTTACTACAATTATTGTGGCGCAGATTAATACACGTCTGACACTTGGTGTCACTAAACTTAACTTTTCAAATTATGGAATGTGAACTTTCTGTTCGGCCAATTGTCTTCTCGAATATAACTCGTGACTGATTTTTCCTGGGCAATTATTAGCGTCTGGATCACTCTTGCTTGTTGCTTCTAGAAAATCGTGATCCTGCCGCTAATAATTGCCGGCAAAATCATAGGCACTCGTTATATTACTGTTGAAAATAATAATATTGCAAGTCAGATATCAATTCTAGTTATTACGATGAACAATAATCTGAGTTATTCCAATGAAGAGAGGGTATTCATTATTAAAACATTTTACAGTGGCGTCAGTTTACGCAGAGTTCGTGACTTATTTTCGGTTACATTTATACATCGACCAATTCCGTCTGTATCAACAATTTCCAAATTTGTGAAAAAGTTCGAAAATACAGCAAGTGTAGCGGCAGATGATTCAAAAGGTATTTCAATAGTCCAATTTCAACAAATATTATTTCAAACATATTAAAATTAAAGTAAAAAAAAAATTTGAAAAAAAATCACGATCACAATACTTTCTCGTACTTCGTAACGGAGAAAGTAAAAAAAACTTAGTTTTGAGCCTGCAGATGTGATTTTGATTTGAGAAATAAATTTTATAAATGAGCAATATAGAAAAGAAAATCAACGACATTTTTACTTTCTCCGTTACGAAGTACGAGAAAGTATTGTGATCGTGATTTTTTTCCAAAAATTTTTTTTACGGAAATATCCGTTTTCGGGTCCCTAGATGACATTTCAACAATTTCTGGAATATATTTGTTTGTGACTGTGTCTGTGTGTCTGTCTGTGCGCGCTGTATCTCAAAAACTAATAGAGCAGTTGATATGAAACTTTGAACATCCGTCTTATTTGATAATCTGAAGAACTGAAAAGCTTTTGGTAAAATTTCGTACACCGGAAGTGGGCGTTTACCTTAACTGTTTTTTGTTTTTTGCCAATATTTTCTTAAATATGAAAAATATCACAAAAACATTTAAACAAACTTTAAAGATAACAAAGAAATGAACATCTTTTGCTTGAAAATATTTTTCATAAAATCATTTTTAATCGGGAAAAAAATGTATTATAATTTTTTTATTTTTTATTTATAATTATGAAATGATAATTGTTAGAGCAAATTCATGTTAATAATAATTATAGAGAATGCCAAAATGAACAACTTATAAAGAATAAGTTTTTTTTTTAAATCGCTTTAGCTTTTGAGTAAACTGAATTTGCAGTATAATTTTTTCATAATTTTGACGTTTCAAACGTCAGTTTCATCCGATTCTACAAAACGCCCGATGTAAATTTAAAATAAGATTTAAATTGAAAATAAACCATGAAAACGTAAATATAAATGGCTATGATACCATCAAGTCGGAGAAAGTAACATGATGGCCACATCACCATTTTCTACTTTTACTTACCTACTACTTCTCTAACGAAACTTTATCTTACAGTTAAGTCATACGTATGTGGTAAATAAATGTAAATAAGCAAAATACCTGCATAGATATTTTTTTTTAAATATGAAATATTTCATAATCTACTGCACTGAAACATGGGCGTCCGCAGAAATGTTTCCAAGGTGGAAGCAAAAATTTCATACAGAAATTTCGAATAATTAACCGTAAAAAATGATAATTTCGCATTGTCTAAAATTCTGCATTGTTGCCACCGCAAACGGCACATAAAGAATTACAGCTGTCAAAAATTGTGGATTTTTACTATTAAAAACGGCATTTTTCAATATAAAAAAAAATAATGACAATCAAAAAATCTGCATTTCTGCCACCATTTAACGGTAAATACAGAAATTAGCAGCTGCCAAAAATTGTGGATTTTTACAATAAAAAACGGCATTATTGATATTAAAATTATATTAAAAAAGAAAATTGCCATTTTTGTATTGTTAAAAATTCTGCATTTTTGCCACCAACGGTACGATTCAGAGGTAAATAAAGAAATTTGCAGCTGCCAGAAATTGTGTTTTTTTACTATCAAAGACGGAATGTTTTGATGTTAAAAAAAAGAAAATTTCAACTGCTAAACATGACAATTTCGAACTGTCAAAAATCGCACTACCGTCATAAATGGCATGTTAGCAGTAAAAGGGAAATTTTCAATTGCTGAAAATAATTACTTAGAACTGTTAAAAATTGCTCATTACTGAAACCGGCAAGTTTCAACAATAAATAGAAAATTTCCAAATGCCAAAAATGTTTAACTGTCAAAATTTGAGCATTTCTACTATCACTATCGGCATTTTTCAATATTAAAAAATGGTGATGTGGCCATCATGTTACTTTCTCCGACAAGATAATATCATTTATATTTACGCTTTCATGGTTTATTTTTAATTGAAATCATATTTTAAATGTACATCATCGTTGCGTAAGCTCAGATGAAACTGACGTTTAAAACGTCAAAATTATGGAAGATGGAAAAATTATACTTTAAATTCAAAAACTCGGTTTACACAAAAACTAACAAGATTTCGAAAAAAACTTATTCTTTAGAAGTTGTTAGTTTTGGCATTCTCTGCAATTATTATTCACATAAATTTGCTATAACTATTATCGTTTTATAATTATGAACCAAAAATTAAAAAAAACATTAATACATTTTTTTCTGGAATAACAATGATTTTATGAAAAATATTTTCAAGCAAAAGTTGTTCATTTCTTTGTTGTCTTCAATATTAGTTTAAATATTTTTGTGATTTTTTTATCATATTTAAGAAAATATTGGCAAAAAACAAAAAACAGTTCAGGTAAACACCCACTTCCGGTGTACGAAATTTTACCAAAAGCTTTTCAGTTCTTCAGATTATCAAATAAGACGTATGTTGAAAGTTTCATATCAATTGCTCTATTAGTTTTTGAGATACAGCGCACACAGAGACACACACACACACACACACACACACACACACACACACACACAGACACAATTTTTTTTCCAGAAATTGTTGAAATGGCATCTAGGGACCCAAAACGGATATTTCCGTAAAAAAAAAATTTGGAAAAAAAATCACGATCACAATACTTTCTCGTACTTCGTAACGGAGAAAGTAAAAAGGGAAATTTCAACCGACCAAAAGTAACAATTATAAATTGTCAAAAATTGTACAATTCTACTGTCAGAAACGGCATTTTTCAATAGTAAAAAGATAAATTTGTAACCGTCAATAATGACAATTTCGAATTGTCTAAAACTCTGAATTTCTGCCTCCAAGAACGGCACATTTGCAGAGGTCAAAAATGGTGGATTTTTACTATCAAAAACGGCATTTTTTAATATTAAAAAAAATAAAATTTTAACTTCTAAAAATGGCAATTTCGAACTGTCAGAAATTCTGTATTTCTGCCTTCACAAACGGCACCATTCAACGGTAAATAAAGAAATTTGTAGCTGCTAAAAATTATGTTTTTTTTACTATCAAAGACGGCATTTTTTGATATTAAAAAAGAGGTAATTTCAACTGCTAAAAATGGCAATTTCGAACTCTCAAAAATAGCACTACTATCACAAATGGTACCTAGCAGTAAAAAGGACATTTTCAATTGCTGAAAATAACTATTCAGTACTGTCAAAAATTAGTCGTTACTGAAAACGGCACGTTTCAACAATACCGTTTATTTGTAACGAATAAAACACGTTTAGCTTAATAAACGTTTACAACACGTTTAGCCTAATAAACGTTTACAACCCGTAAACTAGAAACGATTTCTCATATTTTTATACTTCATTTGGGGGTCCAAAAGTCATATCTCGGCGTTTCGTAAGATTCCCAATATTGTTACACATTCGATTCAAACAGGAACCACCTGGTCTATAGGGGGTTGAACCCTTCAAACTTCGGATGCCGACGTTTCGGACGATTTTCGAGAAACTATTTACTTATTATCACTATCGGCATTTTTCAATATTAGAAAAGGGAAATTTCGAACGGCCAAAAGTAACAATTACAAATTGTCAAAAATTGTGCAATTCTACTGTCGGAAACGGCATTTTTCAATAGTAAAAAGATACATTTTTAACCGTCAAAAATGATAATTTCAAATTGTCAAAAATTTCTGGCATCCCAAACGGAGCAATTCGGCCGAAAGCTGTCGAAAATTGTGGAATTTTACCATCAAAAACGGCATTTTTTTGAAAAAAAAAGAAAATTTCAACTGCTAAAAATGACAATTTCGAACTGCCAAAAATTGCATATATCTACCCTCACAAATGGCACGTTGGCAGTAAAAAGGAAATTTCAATTGCCAAAAATAACTATTCAGAACTGCCGAAAATTGCTCATTACTGAAAACGGTTTCATTTCAACAATAAAAATAAAAATTTGAGAATTTCTACTATCACTATCGGCATTTTTTGATATTAAAATAGGGAAATTTCCAATGGTCAAAAGTAACAATTACAAATTGTCAAAAATTCTGCATTTCTTTATTCAAGAGAAAAAAATATTTTTTTTTTAGTTTTTGGTATATAATTATGAAATGATAATAATTACAGAAAATTTATGATAATAATTGTAGAGAATGCCAAAATTAACAATTTATAAAGAATACGTTTTTTTTCGAAATCCCTTTAGTTTTTGAGTAAAATAAGTTTTTCAATTTGAAGTATAATTTGTACATCTTTCATAATTTTGACGTTTTAAACGTCAGTTTCATCCGAGTCTACGATGTACATTTAAAATACCTTTTAAATTGAAAATAAACCATAAAAGTATAAATATAAATAACTAGTATACCATCAAATCGATGAAAGTAACATGATGGCCACATCACCATGTTTAAATTCAATTTTATAAATAAGTTTTTTTAATAAAATCAAAAAACCGCACCAAATTAAAAAATGGTGATGTGGCCATCATGTTACTTTCTCCGACTTTATATTTACGTTTTCATGGGTTTATTTTCAATGAAAATCATATTTTAAATGTACATCGAGCGTTTTATAGACTCGGATGAAACTGACGTTCAAAACGTCAAAATCATGAAAGATAGAAAAATTATACTTCAAATTCAAAAACTCGGTTTACTCAAAAACTAACAAGATTTCAAAAAAAACTTACTGTTTATAAGTTATTCATTTCGGCATTCTCTACAATTATTATTCACATAAATTTGCTGTAACTATTATCGTTTCATAATTATAAACCAAAAATTGAAAAATTAATAATCATTTTTTTCTCGAATAGTAATGATTTTATGAAAAATATTTTCAAGCAAAAGATGTGCATTTCTTTGTTGTCTTCAATGTTTGTTTAAATATTTTTGTGATATTTTTCATATTTAAGAAAATATTGGCAAAAAACAAAAAATAGTTAAGGTAAACACCCACTTCCGGTGTACGAAATTTTACCAAAAGCTTTTCAGTTCTTCAGATTATCAAATAAGATGTATGTTCAAAGTTTCATATCAATTGCTCTATTAGTTTTTGAGATACAGCGCACATAGACAGACACACACACACACACAGAGACACACACACACACACAGACACACACACACACACAGACACAAAAATTTTTTTTCCAGAAATTGTTGAAATGGCATCTAGGGACCCCAAAACGGATATTTCCGTAAAAAAAATTTTTGAAAAAAAAATCACGATCACAATACTTTCTCGTACTTACGGAGAAAGTAAAAATACCCTATATAAGCAAAACATATTTCATAAAATGTAAGCATTGCCGAAAACAAAAGCGCAGAAAAAAACATCTTGACGTCGTAGTCGAGATTGCCTTGCGAAGCATGCCCTGTGCCCTAGTTCGTGATTTGAAATTTTAATTTTTTTCAAGGTCCGTACTAATCATTAAAAATGTGATTTTATTTCGATGTTGCGGTGCGGTACAATTATTGTTTTCCTTACCTCTCACTGCGCCTATTTCAAGAAAAATTGAGCCCAATGCACGCAATCTACTTAGCGACACATTTATAAATCGTAACAATTTGATAAAATTAAATAATAATTGTATATCAAATAAATTTAATTAAGTAAATGGATAACGAGTCGTGTAGAAAAATAGTTTAATGAAATGAAATTTTTGGGAATAAATTAAGTAAATGGATTCGAAAGTTATGTTGGATTCGAATATTAATATAAATATACGATATTTCGTAGTTATGTAAGTTTCAATGAACACAACATTGAGTTCATTCGAGAGTTAAACTTGTTTCCTTTCACGCGCATAAAGTACTTGCCAATAGAATCTGCGCGTCTAGTAAATTAATTAGATTTCTCTTAACATAACATAACATAACAGTACTCACCAAAGCTAGTTTGTTCGCAAAAGGAGTGGTTTTGTCGAACACAAGTTCTTGTAAGGTGGTGTTCGCAACATCTATATCCGGAAACGGGGATTTCAAAACGTTCGGATGTGCACTCGAGTGCCTGTAAAAACCGACACTACTTTGGCTTCCTCTCACTAAAACTCTACGCACAGTTTGACGCACCGCGAAACTCGCCATTAGTACTTAACTTGAGTAAGCCGAGGAGGTATTGAGACGCGGCCGCATCGAGGCGGGTATATATTTATTGTGTCTGTCTCTCGGTCCCCCCACGCATGGATGCCACATGGGATTATTTAGATTCCGTACAATAGTAGACTACATTCTAAAGCGAATATTTAATTTATTTTTTCGCCCGCCTCTACCGAAACCATATATTTCGGCCATAAAAATCGGGCCGAAACTACGATTTAGCGTATCTAGGGCCGAACAAATAATATGCATAATCTATACAACCTTCCGCGGAATATGAGTAGGCTTTGCAAAAATATGACAGTGACAGTTTAATGGTGCGCGATGAAAAATTTCCTGAAACACTGTTTTCACTTAAGGCAGGCGAAAAAATATCGAGTGTAACTCATGCCGAAATGCTTTAGCAACCCTTCACTTTTAGCAACCCTCGCTCGTGTTGCTAAAAGCGGCGGGTTGCTAAAGCCTATTTTCGGCCCTTGATACACTATACCGTGTGGTTGGTCATACATCTGAACATGGGAAAATAACATGGGAAATCACATTTTTGGAAATTGCTGCTCACCAAATTTATGTACGAGCATAAAAGTGGTATCAATCAAAAGATCCTATTTGTGGGAATTTGTTGATGCCCAATACTTGCACGTTGATGCCTTTTTTACTTTCTCCGTTACGAAGTACGAGTGTGTGTGTCTGTATGTGTGTCTATGCGCGATGTATCTCAAAAACAACTAATAGAGCAATTGAACTTTGAACATACGTCTTATTTGATAATCCGAAGAACTGAAAAGCTTTTGGTAAAATTTCGTAAACCGGAAGTGGGTGTTTACCTTAACTGTTTTTGCCAATATTTTTTTAAATATGAAAAATATCACAAAAATATTTAAGTAAATATTGAAGACAACAAAGAAATAAACATCTTTTATTTGAAAATATTTTTCATAAAATCATTTTTATTCGAGAAAAAAAATTATTACTTTTTTCCTTTTTTAGGTTTTTAATTATGAAACGATAATAGTTACACTAAATTTATGTGAAAAATAATTGTGAAAAATGCCAAAGTGAATAACTTATAAAGAATAAGTTTTTTTCGGAGTTGCTTTAGTTTTTGAGTAAACTGAGTTTTTGAATTTGAAGTATAATTTTTCCATCTTTCATAATTTTGACGTTTTAAACGTCAGTTTCATCTGAGTCTCCAAAACGCTGGATGTACATTTAAAATACGATTTAAATTAAAAGTAAACCGTGAAAGCGTAAATATAAATAATACCATCAAGTCGGAGAAAGTAACACGATGGCCACATCACCATTTTTTCTCTACATAATTGTCTGTCCGTGCTGTATCTCAAAAACTAATATAAAAATGACCATGAAACTTTGAACATAAGTGTTATTTCAGAATCCGAAGAACTGGAAAGCTTTTGCCAAAATTTTGTATTTCCGAATATTTACCTTAACAGCTTTTTGTTCTTTTAGCCTTTTTAGGACTTCGGGGCAATGTTTCCAGAACTTTTTTTTGGTCTTTTTTAAGGACTTTTTTTTCACTGAGGATTCTTTTTCAGGACTTTTTAAGAAATTTTTTTCAAGACTTATTTTTAGGACTTTTTAAGAAATTCTTTTCAAGACTTATTTTTAGGACTTTTTTTTTCTTTCGAGAACTTTATTTTCAGGATTTCTTTTCAAAATTTTATTAAAAGGATTTCTTTCAGGAATCCTTTCTCCAGACGTTTTCGGGACTTTCTTAAGAATGTTTTCTTCATGACATTTTTTATTTTATTTTTAGCATTTTCTTTTTCAAGAGTATTTGCAAAACTCTTTATTTCAGGATTTTTGTTAAGGATTTATTTTAGGCCTTTTTGCAGGACTTTTTTTAACACTAGGATTTCTTTTTTAGAACAATTTCTTCAGATCTTTTTAAGGACCATTTTAAGGACTTTTTACAATGCTTTTTCAGAATTTTTTTTTTGTTCATTTTGTTTATTTCAGGGTAATTTTTCAAGACTGTTTTACAGGACAATTTCTTGTGATATTTCATCAGGACTCTTTGTCTGAACTTTCTTCAGGACTTTTTAGGACTCTTTTTCGGAACATTTATTTCTGGTATTTTGTATGAAGACTTTTTAACACAGCTTTTGTCAATACACTTTCTCACGATTTTATTTCCAGGACTGTTCCTCCGGGACATTTTTTCGGAACTTTTTCGAGACTTTCTTAGGAACTTCTTTTCAGGATTCTTTTCAGAATTTTCTTCATTGCTTTTTTCAGAATTATTTTTTCGGGAATTTTTTTTCCCTTACTTCTTTTCTTACTTTTTGCCGTACTATTTTCCAGGACATTTTTGAAAGTAATAATATTTTTAAGGACAATTTCTTCAGAAGTTTTTCAGGTCTTATTTAATGATCCTTTTACAGGTTTTTTTCAGAAAAGTTATTTTTTAGGATGTTATTCTCATAACTTTTTTTAAAAACTATTATTACAGGATATTTTATCAGCACTCTCTTTCGGGACTTTTTTCAAGACTTTCTTCAGGACTTATTTTAGGACTCTCCTTTGGGACTCTTTTTCGGACTTCTTTCGGGATTTTTTTTAAGGACATTTATTTCTAGTGTTTTATATGAAGACTTAATTTTTCATTTCTTTTTGCAGTATTTTTTTCAGGACTTTTTCACAACTCCTTTTCACAACTTTTTAACAGTACTCTTTTTCAAGACTTTATTTCCAAAACTGTTTCTCCAGAACTTTTTCTCAGGACCTTTTTTGTCAGAACTCTTTTTTCAG
This sequence comes from Ocypus olens, assembly GCA_910593695.2. Lineage (NCBI taxonomy): Eukaryota > Metazoa > Arthropoda > Insecta > Coleoptera > Staphylinidae > Ocypus > Ocypus olens. The sequence goes on along the minus strand of OU343054.1, from coordinate 6,473,341 downwards.
GTCTTTCTTTAGGACTTTATTTCTATTTTTCAAGACATTTTTTTTTCAGGACTCTTTTTTCAGGACTTTTTATCAGGACTTTTTCATCGGGAGTTTTTTCAAGATTTGTTCAGGACTTTTATTAGGTTTTTTATGACTTTTAGGAGTATTAATCAACACTATTTTTATAAATCTTTTTCAGGACTTTTTTAGTTTTTCAGTAAACTTACGGTAAAGATTATTATAATTTGAAAAATATTTCGTCATTTTTACCTTAATTTTTATTATTCATAATTTTGACGTTTCAAACGTTATTACCATTCGATCATGTAAAACTCTCGATTTAAAATATGATTTAAATTGAAAATAATGAATGAATCTATAAATATAAATAATTATTATACCATCAAATAATTGGAGAAAGTAACATGATAGCCACATCACCTTTTTTTGAGGATAAAATAGTATTTAAATTGCTTATATTTATTTTTACGAGTACAAATTTTGCCCCATGCTATTTCCCTATGTTCAGATGTATTACCAACCACACGGTATACTATATCATTGTTGATAATTAGAGAAAGGATTTTATGCAATATAAAATGCTGAAACAGGTATGCATTTAAAACATCGAAAATATGCAACAAATATGCAAGTGATAAATTGAAATATGTCAATAAAAAAAATACGTAGAAGTTTATTTACATACATTTTTAATAAAAAAAAGTCATCCGTTAATTAATGTTAATAATAGAAAATGAAAAATGCCATACTTGTAGATAATTAGTCTTATTAATAAGACTACAATTAACAAATTGCTTTTTGAAACAACTACTTTCCTGGCAAATATTGATTTATACAAATTTGCGAAAATTTTGTTTTAGTCAATACTTAAATTTTTACTTTCTCCGTTACGAAGTACGAGAAAGTATTGTGATCATGATTTTTTTTTCAAAAAATTTTTTTACGGAAATATCCGTTTTGGGGTCCCTAGATGCCATTTCAACAATTTCTGGAATTTTTTTTTGTGTCTGTGTGTGTGTGTGTGTGTGTGTGTGTGCGCGCGCGCGTGTGTATGTGTGTGTCTGTCTGTGCGCGCTGTATCCTAAAAACTAATACAGCAATTGATATGAAACTTTGAACATAAGTTTTATTTGATAATCCAAAGAACTGAAAAGCGTTTGGTAAAATTTCGTACACCGGAAGTGGGTGTTTACCTTAACTGTTTTTTTGTTTTTTTCCAATATTTTCTTAAATATGAAAAATATCACAAAAATATTTAGGCAAATATTGAAGACAACAAAGAAATGAACATCTTTTGCTTGAAAATATTTTTCATAAAATCATTGCTATTCGAGAAAAAAATTTATAAATTTTTTTTAAATTTTTGGTTTATAATTATGAAACGATAATAGTTACAGCAAATGTATGTTAATAATAATTGTAGAGAGTAATAAAATGAACAACTTATAAAGAATAAGTTTTTTCCGAAATCCCTTTACTTTTTGAGTAATCTGAGTTTTTGAATTTGAATTATAATTTTTCCATCTTTCATAATTTTGACGTTTTAAACGTCAATTTCATCCGAGTTTACACAACGCTCGATGTACATTTAAAATATTATTTCAATTGAAAATAAACCCTGAAAACGTAAATATAAATGATACCATCAAGTCGGAGAAAGTAACATGTTGGCCACATCACCATTTTTTATATTACATAACTGCTGACCGCGTTGTTAGATTTTGATTATTTAAACGTGAAAATGTAGCAAATTTAATACATTTAAAAAAATTATTAGAAAATTTTCATCTTAAATCAATTGCCAAATTGGCAAATTATTAAATCAAAACAAAAAATCAAACAAAACTGTCGAACGCGTCATTAGATTTTGATGATTTAAACTTGAACATGTATCGAATTTAACACTTTTTGAAAAATCATTCAAAATGTTATATCAACGCAAATTGCCAAAAACGCAATTTTTTAAGTCAAAACAAAAAAAAAATAATTAGGTAACTGCTAAACGCATTGTGAGATTTTAATTATTTAAACGTGAAAATGTAGCGAAATTAACACATTTTAAAAAATCATTGGAAAATGTTCATCTTAAATCAATGTAAATTGTCAAATCATATAACTGTTGAACGCGTTGTTGGATTTTGATTTTTTAAATTTGAAATTATAGCGAATTTATCACTTTTTGAAAAATTATATAACTGTTGAACGCGTTGTTAGATTTTGATGATTTAATCGTGAAAATGTAGCGAATTTAATACGTTTTGAAAAATCATTGTAAAATTTCCATCTTAAATCAACGCAAATTGACAAAAATTCAAATTGTCAAAAAACGCAAATTTTCAAGTCAAAACAATTTTTTTTTTAATTACGTAACTGCTGAACGCGTTCTTAGATTTGATAATTTAAACGTGAACATGTAGCGAATTTAACACATTTTTAAAAATCATTGGAAAATCAACGCAAATTGCCAAAATCTAATTTTTTTTAATCAAAACAAAAAATCGTATTTTTTTATAAATAAAGAAAGTAATAAAAGTAAATAAAAAATTAAATAAAGGAACTTCGTAAGCGTTCAAATTGGTAATTGGGTGGACTATTTTCATGAAATTTTTCAAAATTTTTCATCCACTCGTTCGTCAGTAAATAATAATAATGTTTAAAAAATCGATTTCAAAAACTTTTGGAATATTTTAGTGTCTAAATGGCTTAGAATGACCTTGAAAAAGATTGGTCAAATGTGTAATTGGGTAGACTATTTTCATGATTTTTTTTCAGAATTTTTCATCAACTCGTTCGTCAGTAAAAAAATAATTTAAAAAAAATCGATTTGCAAACTTGGAATTTTTCCAGTACCTAAATGACCTTGAATGACTTTGGGAAAAATTGGTCGAATGGATAATTGGGTGGACTATTTTAATGATTTTTTTCAGAATTTTTCATGCACTCGTTGGCCACTATAAAAATAATGATTAAAAATCGATTTAAAAAGTTATGTTGAATGACCTTGGAAAAAATTGGTCAAATGGTTAATTGGGTGGACTATTTTCATTAATTTGTTTAGAATTTTTCATCCACTTGTTCGTCAGTATAAAAATAATGATTAAAAAATCGATTTAAAAAGTTATGTTTAAAATCTTTTGAAATTTTTTCAGTGTCGAAATAACCTTGAATGACCTTGGAAAAAATTGCTCAAATGGTTAATTGGGTGAACTATTTTCATAAATTTTTTCAGAATTTTTCATCCACTCCTTCGTCAGTAAAAAAATAATGTTTATAAAACCAATTAAAAAACTTTTGGATTTTATTTTCATTATGGTCGGTCTATATGACGTTGAATTACTTTGGAAAAACTGGCCAAATTGAGCAATTCATATGAGACTTTGAACATAAGTCTTATTTGATAATCCGAAGAACTGAAAAGCTTTCGGTAAAATTTCGTACACCGGAAATGGGCTTTTTGTTTTCTTCCAATATTTTTTTAAATATGAAAAATATCACAAAAACATTTAAACAAATATTGAACACAACAAAAAAATGAACAAGTCTTGTTTGAAAATATTTTTCGTAAAATCATTGCTATTCGAGAAATTTGTTTTTTTTTCATTTTTGGTTTATAATTATGAAACGGTAACAGTTACAGCAAATTTATGTTAATAATAATTGTAGAGAATGCTCAAATGCACAACTTATAAAGAATAAGTTTCTTTTGAAATCTCTTTGGTTTTTGAGTAAACTGACCATTTTCATCTTTAATAATTTTGACGTTTTAAACGTCAGTTTCTTCGATTCTACAAAACGCTTAATGTACATTTAAAATATGATCTAAATTTAAAATAAACAATGAAACCGTAAATATAAATGATACCATCATGTTACTTTCTCCGGTATCATTTATATGTACGCTTTTATGTTTTATTTTCAATTCAAATCATGTTTTAAATGTACATCGAGCGTTGCGCAAACTCGGATGAAACTGACGTTTAAAACGTCAAAATTATGAAAGATGGAAAAATTATACTTCAAATTCAAAAACTCGGTTTACTCAAAAACTAACGAGATTTAGAAAAAAACTTATTCTTTAGATATTATTTATTTTGGCATTCTCTACAATTATTATTCAGACAAATTTGCTGTAACTATTATCGTTTGATAATAAAAATAGTAATCAATTTTTTTCTCGAATAACAATGATTTTATGAAAAATATTTTCAAGCAAAAGATGTACATTTCTTTGTTGTCTTCAATGTTTGTTTAAATATTTTTATGATATTTTTCATATTTAAGAAAATATTGGCAAAAAACAAAAAACAGTTAAGGTAAACACCCACTTCCGGTGCACTAAATTTTACCAAAAGCTTTTCAGTTCTTCAGATTGTCTGTGTGTGTGTGTGTGTGTGTGTGTCTGTGTGTGTGTGTGTGTGTGTGTCTGTGTGCGCTGTATCTCAAAAACCAATAGAGCAATTGATATGAAACTTTAAACATACGTCTTATTTGATAATCCGAAGAACTGAAAAGCTTTTGGTAAAATTTCGTACACAGGAAATGGGTGTTTACCTTAACTGTTTTCTGTTTTTTGCCAATATTTTCTTAAATATAAAAAATATCACAAAAACATTTAAACAAACATCGAAGACAACAAAGAAATTAATCGCTTTTGCTTGAAAATATTTTTCATAAAATCATTGCTATTCGAGAAAAAAAAAAATTTTTTTTTTAAATTTTGGTTTATAATTATGAAACAATAATAGTTACAGCAATTTTATGTGAATAATAATTGTAGAGAATGCCAAAATGAACAACTTCTAAAGAAAATTTACATTTAAAATATGATTTCAATTGAAAATAAACCCACGAAAACGTAAATATAAAGTCGGAGAAAGTAACATGATGGTCACATCACAATTTTTTTCGGATACAAATGAGAATTCCCTCGACGCCCTAAACTATTTCTTTCTCGTTCTACCTCTTGGTCAAATGCCGCGTTACGAATATTTCAAAGTAAACCGACAAAAATATGCGAACGCATAAATTAATGTTTATCGCAGGACGAATTCGCAATTAATTTGATAATATTTGCCCGGTATTACCTTAAATTACTAGATTACTAGGAATCGAAAATTGCACGCGCACGATAAAATGTTAAATGTTACCCATTATATGTTAAAATATGTAATATAAGGATAAATATGCAAAATAAGGCAAAATATGCATAAAATCCTCTCTCTAGTGCCTTGGTTCTCAAACTTTTTGAAGTCGAGAAACACTAAACTCTGATATATTTTTAGGCGGAACATCTACAATACAGCATAACCTTTAAAACAGGGGGCGGGGGTTGGTAACTGTAATTTTAATCCACGATTTGAAGAAAGCGACGTCAATTCTTCTTCATTTAAATAAAACTAGAAAATTTTGAAGAAATAAACGGGTTTCTTATCCAATCATTTTGTTCTGTGTTTAATGGAAAATATTTTTCAAATTTTTCTTCTATTGTTGATAAATGTTCCATTATTAAAGAAACGATTGCCTTGTTGGTATTTTGCACAGAGGGGAACATTTCTGTGTTTCTCTCTTTTACGTGTCTTTTCCATAGTAAAACTCTCTTTTTCATTGCAAATAATTTGTCAGTCGATGTAAGAATGTTTTCATCTTTTCCTTGCATACTTATATTGGCAGTATTAAAGTATTCAAAAATATCAGACAAATATGCCAATTTATTGCACCAATCATCATTTTTAGATGATTTTCAAAAGTTTTTTTAATTTTCCGTTTAAAAAAAAAAAAACAAGTAATTCATTTTTTAATTACAAACCTTTCCTCGTAACAACCAGCTCATTTCGGCACGAAGAAGCATACACATAATCTGCTCCCATCGATGAACAAAGTTGTTTGAAAGTTCGGCTTTTCATCGGTCTCATTTTAATAAAATTAACCATGGTAACTACTTGGTCAAATACTTTCTTGGACATTGTCTTTATGACAAGTACTTCTCGGTGCAAGAAACAATGATGAAATATTATATTTGAATTTATGGTTTTAGCTAAAACCACAAATCCTTTGATTGACCCCTTCATGGACGTTGCTCCATCGGTACAAATACCGACACAATCAGGGGCGGCTCGTTACCTAGAGCCAAGGACCACCTCGAATTTCAAGCTCAGCAAGAATTTTTTTATCATTCTGAAAATACCGATTGGTCATTTTAAACGGTGCCTGCGAAAGTTTAATGAGAAGAGAAAAATCGCAACGCATTTGTATCCCAATCCAATATAACATTTGTTGTACATTGAGTTACAAAGAATTTTAATATAGTAGTTACAAGCAGGCGCTGCTAAACGCAAACAAACAAAAGATGCCGCTGAAAAAATTCAAAAACTTACGAAAATAGAATTTTTTTCAAAAAAACAAAGTGATGAATCCGTTTTTAATTGCAAAAGTAGTCAAAACCGAGGCCATAGAACTGGCAAAAATCGTGGGATACGTCTACAAATTAAAAAAAAGAGACAAATTAAGCCAAAATGGTTTTTCGGTGAAAGAAGTAATCACCACATTATTTCAGATGAAGAAAAATGTTTTCTCTTTTTGACCAACTTACGGAATAATATGAACCAAGGCAATCAAATTTAGCTTTAATTTTTATAGGAAACGTAATAGGAACAGACTTGGATTTATAGAATTTTATAAGAGTTTTACTAATGCAAAAACGCATAAAAAAATAATTTTCTTATGTACATGTATTGTGTGTAGGTTAACATGTTTGATTTTTTGTAGTTTTTTTGTATAAACTGAAATTATTAAATTAAATTATTGCATACTGTTCTCAAATGGGAACATATTTGCTACGTAAAGGGTCTAATGTTCTACTTTAAATAATTTGTTTGTCCATAGATGTCTTATGCATTTTATACCCATTCGTGACGGTATTATTTTCGCAGTGTTTGAATGTAGTGAAAGTGTTTTACATAACGTCCAGGTAAGTTATATATTTATACTGCTAGATATAAGTGTTAGCAGTAGCCTAGTGTATTTTTTACTTTCTCCGTTACGAAGTACGAGAAAGTATTGTGATCGTGATTTTTTCATCGAAATTTTTTTTTACCGAAATATCCGTTTTGGGGTCCCTAGATGCCATTTCAACAATTTCTGGAAAAAATTTTTTTGTGTCTGTGTGTGTGTGTGTGTGTGTGTCTGTGTGCGCTGTATCTCAAAAACTAATAGAGCAATTGATATGAAACTTTCAACATACGTCTTATTTAATAATCCGAAGAACTTAAAAGCTTTTGGTAAAATTTCGTACACCGGAAGTGGGTGTTTACCTTAACTGTTTTTTGTTTTTTGCCAATATCTTCCTAAATATGAAAAATATCACAAAAACATTTAAACAAATATTGAAGACAACAAATAAATGAACATCTCTTGTTTGAAAAAAAAAATCATAAAATCATTACTATTCGAGAAAAAAATTTATTAATTTTTTTTAATTTTTGGTTCATAATTATGAAACGATAATAGTTACAGCAAATTTATGTGAATAATAATTGTAGAGAATGCCAAAATGAACAACTTCTAAAGAATAAGTTTTTTTCGAAATCTCGTTAGTTTTTCAGTAAACCGAGTTTTTAAATTTGAAGTATAATTTTTCCATCTTTCATAATTTTGACGTTTTAAACGTCAGTTTCATCCGAGTTTACGCAACGCTCGATGTACATTTAAAATATGATTTCAATTGAAAATAAAAACGTAAATATAAAGTCGGAGAAAGTAACATGATGGCCACATCACCATTTTTTAGTTTTCATTCATTTCTGTCACTAGAACATGGTATAACCTATTTGAGAACTATGTGCCTACGACAGAAAATTGTTTTATCAGTTATGGTTGAAATAAATGTTCATTTTTTAGTAGATCTACCATGGAATAAGGCCTGGCTTATTCTACGCAAAAAAGTACGCAAGTGAATTTCCAGTGTGAAAAATGGTGATTTCCAACCATAAAAAACAGTAATTTTCAACTACCAAAAACGGTAACTTTGAACTATCTAAAATAGCGATTTTCAATAGTCGAAAGTAGTGACTTTCAGCACTCAAAAATGCGATTTTTACTCTCTGAAGATTTCAACTCTCAAAATGGTGATTTATACTCTCAAAAATAGAGTTTCTACTGTTTATCAGTTTAAAATCACCATTTTGGACAGTTCAATGTCACTATTTTCGACAGCCAAAAAGAACTATTTTTGACGATCAAAATCACTATTTTTGACAGTTGAAAAGACATATTTTTAAAAGTTGAACTATTAAAGAATATTAGAATATTTCAGAAAGTTCAAAATGATTATATTTGACGGTTGCAAATTACTATATTTGACAGTTAAAAAATCACAAAGTTGAAAATTACTATATTTGACGGTTGGAAATCACTATTGAAAAACAGTTGAAAAATCACTATTTTTCAGTTGAAAATCGCTACATATGACAGTGAGAGATCACCATTTTTAGCAGTTGAATGTCTTTAGTTCAGGCAGTGGAAAAATCACTACATTGACCGTTAGAAATCAGTACATTTGACAGTAGCAAATCACATTTTTTGACAGTTGAAAATCATTACTTTTTGACAGTTATATATCCCCATTTTGGGAGTTGAAAGCCGTCATTTTAGACGGTTGAATGTCTTTATTTCAGGCAGTGGAAAAATCACTACATTGACCGTTAGAAATCAGTACATTTGACAGTAGCAAATCACATTTTTTGACAGTTGAAAATCATTACGTTTTGACAGTTATATATCCCCATTTTGGGAGTTGAAAGCCGTCATTTTAGACGGTTGAATGTCTTTATTTCAGGCAGTGGAAAAATCACTAGATTGGTAGTTACAAATCAGTACATTTGACAGTTGACAATCCCATTTTTTTAACAGTTGAAAATTAGTAGTTTTTGACAGATATAAATCCCCATTTTGGGAGTTGAAAGCCGCCATTTTAGACAGTTGAATGTCTCTATTTCGGGCAGTGGAAAGATCACTATATTGGCAGTTAAAAATCAATGTATTTGACAGTTGAAAATCACATTTTTGACAGTTGAAAATCACTAGTTTTTGGCAGTTAAACAGTTACAAAAGCCGCTATTTTAGACAGTTGAATGTCTCTATTTCAGGCAGTAAAAAATCACTATATTTGACCGTTGAAAATCGCTATATTCGACAGTTGAAAATAACTATTTTTGAGTTAAAATTTACTTTAGTAGACAGTCAAAGATCACTATTTTTGTCAGTTAAAAAACACTATTTTGGCAGTTGAAATCACTTTGTTTGACAGTTGAAAAGAACTATTTTTGATAGTTGAACATGTCTATTTCACAAAGTTGAAAATTACTATATTTGACGGTTGAAAATCACTATTGAAAAACAGTTGAAAAATCACTAGTTTTCAGTTGAAAATCACTACATTTGACAGTGAAAGATCACCATTTTTAGCAGTTGAATGTCTTTATTTCAGGCAGTGGAAAAATCACTACATTGACAATTACAAATCACTACATTTGACAGTAGAAAATCACATTTTTTTGACAGTTGAAAATCTTTACTTTTTGACAGTTATATATCGCCATTTTGGGAGTTGAAAGCCGTCATTTTAGATAGTTGAATATCTTTATTTCAGGCAGTGGAAAAATCACTACATTGACCGTTAGAAATCAGTACATTTGACAGTAGCAAATCACATTTTTTGACAGTTGAAAATCATTACGTTTTGACAGTTATATATCCCCATTTTGGGAGTTGAAAGCCGTCATTTTAGACGGTTGAATGTCTTCATTTCGGGCAGTGAAAAGATCACTATATTGGCAGTTAAAAATCAATATATTTGACAGTTGAAAATCACATTTTTTGACAGTTGAAAATCACTAGTTTTTGACAGTTAAACAGTTACAAAAGCCGCTATTTTAGACAGTTGAATGTCTCTATTTCAGGCAGTAAAAAATCACTATATTTGACCGTTGAAAATCGCTATATTCGACAGTTGAAAATAACTATTTTTGAGTTAAAATTCACTTTAGTAGACAGTCAAAGATCACTATTTTTGTCAGTTAAAAAACACTATTTTGGCAGTTGAAATCACTTTGTTTGACAGTTGAAAAGAACTATTTTTGATAGTTGAACATGTCTATTTCACAAAGTTGAAAATTACTATATTTGACGGTTGGAAATCACTATTGAAAAACAGTTGAAAAATCACTAGTTTTCAGTTGAAAATCACTACATTTGACAGTGAAAGATCACCATTTTTAGCAGTTGAATGTCTTTATTTCAGGCAGTGGAAAAATCACTACATTGACAATTACAAATCACTACATTTGACAGTAGAAAATCACATTTTTTTGACAGTTGAAAATCTTTACTTTTTGACAGTTATATATCCCCATTTTGGGAGTTGAAAGCCGTCATTTTAGACAGTTGAATGTCTTTATTTCAGGCAGCGGAAAAATCACTACATTGGCAGTTACAAATCACTACATTTGACAGTTGACAATCCCATTTTTTGACCGTTGAAAATTAGTAGTTTTTGACAGATATAAATCCCCATATTGGGAGTTGAAGGCCGTAATTTAAGACAGTTGAATGTCTCTATTTCGGGCAGTGGAAAAATCACTACATTGACAGTTACAAATCACTACATTTGACAGTAGAAAATCACATTTTTTTGATAGTTGAAAATCATTACTTTTTGACAGTTATATATCCCCATTTTGGGAATTGAAAGCCGTCATTTTAGACAGTTGAATGTCTTTATTTCAGGCAGCGGAAAAATCACTACATTGGCAGTTACAAATCACTACATTTGACAGTTGACAATCCCATTTTTTGACAGTTGAAAATTAGTAGTTTTTGACAGATATAAATCCCCATATTGGGAGTTGAAAGCCGTCATTTTAGACAGTTGAATATCTCTATTTCGGGCAGTGGAAAGATCACTATATTGGGGGTTACAAATCACTGCATTTGACAGTTGAAAATCACATTTTTTGACAGTTGAAAATCACTAGTTTTTGACAGTTAAACAATTATAAAAGCCACTATTTTAGACAGTTGAATGTCTCTATTTCAGGCAGTGGAAAAATCACTACATTGGCAATTACAAATCGCTACATTTGACAGTTGAAAATCACATTTGTTTGACAGTTGAAAATCACTCGTTTTTGACAGTTACAAACCCCCTATTTTGAGAGTTAAAAGCCACCATTTTTGATAGTTGAAAATCACAATTTTTTATAGTTGAAAATCACAATTTTTGACAGGTGAAGATCACCGTTTTGACAGTCTAAACTATCTTTTTGGACAGTTGAAAATCACTACTTCTGACAGTTGAATATCACAATTTTCTAGAGCTAAAAATCGTCGTTTTTTACGGTTGAAAATCACTAGTTTGATAGTTGAAAGTAATATTTCGGGAAGTCCTAACCATTGGAAATAACTATTTTTGACATTTCCAAGTGACTATTTCCGGACAGTTGAAAATTAGACTATTTGGAACCTAGGCCCGCGGTGGTGTCCATACGCCACTGGATGCGACCAAAAGCGTTTAATTTGTAGTTAAATTGTTTTCTGTTTTTTTAAGATAATTCTTGAACGAAAAGGCAGATTTTGAAAATTCTTTCAGCAAAGTGTTGCATTCATCCGAAAGATGTAGACATGATCAAAAAAATATTTTTTTTGGTTTTTAGAGGATTGAACGGATTGAACCAAATTTGGCAAAAATTGCTTAACACAGTTGTAAACGAGTCAACGCACATTTATCCGTTCCATGTGCGTTGACTCGTTTACAACTGTGTTAAGCAATTTTTGCCGATGCGTGCAGTCCGTCCGATCCCGGCAAGTGTGCGCGTTGCTTAACACGCATGCGCCCGACATCCGTAACGACGTCAGACTTTAATTGTGGAATCTACAATTAATCTACAATTGGCTTAAGCGGAATTTTGATAACTGCAATAATATTTTATGTTTCCAAAAAGTAATTTTAACCCGAAAAATATTTTTATTCATACAAAGCCGAATGGTACGTGTAAATTTTACATTGAATTGATTTTTATTTTCAAACAATTTTTAATTGAATTGTACATTTGATTTTTTCGCGGAACACTTGAAAGTGCATCGCGGAACACGCTTTGAGAGCCAAGGCTCTAGTGATAATAAAATAAACATATATTCCTGAGTATTACAAATACATTTATGGTAAATATATGCTAAAGATAACGAGAGACGGAACGCTTCATCAATATATGCTTTTCTCTAAATAACAATTTAGGCTGGTGATTAAAATTAATATGTCAAACTTAACCCATATTTCTAAATTAAATAAAGATAAATAGTAGCTTGAGTGTGTGAAAATTTGACCTGTTCGTAACTTTGCAAAATTAAATCTTACTAAGACTAAAAATGGTGGCCATCATGTCACTTTCTCCGACTTGATCATAGCCATTTATATTTATGTTTTCGTGGTTTATTTTCAATTGAAATCATATTTTAAATGTACATCGAGCGTTGCGTAGACTCGCATGAAACTGACGTTTAAAACGTCAAAATTATGAAAGACGGAAAAATTATACTTCAAATTCAAAAACTCAGTTTACTCAAAAAGTAAAGGGATTTTGAAAAAAAACTTATTCTTTATAAGTTGTTTATTTTAGCATTCTCTACAATTGTTATTAACATAAATTTGCTGTAACTATTATCGTTTTATAATTATAAACCAAAAATAAAAAAAAAAATGGTGATGTGGCCATCATGTTACTTTCTCCGACTTATGGTATCATTCATATTTATGCTTTCATGGTTTATTTTCTATTTAAATCATATTTTAAATGTACATCGAGCGTTTTGTAGACTCGGATTAAACTGACGTTTAAAACGTCAAAATTAAAAAAGATTGAAAAATTATACTTCAAATTTAAAAACTCAGTTTACTCAAAAACTAAAGAGATTTCGACAAAAATCATTCATTCTTTATAAGTTGTTCATTTTGGCATTCTCTACAATTATCATAAATTTGCTGTAACTATTATCGTTTCATAATTATAAACCAAAAAAAAAGGTGATGTGGCCATCATATTACTTTCTCCGATTTGATGGTTCAATAGTTATTTATATTTGAAGATTCATCCATTATTTTCAATTTAAATCATATTTTAAATCGAGCGTTTTACATGATCGATCGATGGTGATGACGTTTGAAACGTCAAAATTATGAAAGGTAAAAATGACAAATTATGTTACAAATTCTAATAATTTTTACCGTAAGTTTACTGAAAAACTAAAAAAAAAGTTCTGAAAAAGATTTCTAAAAATGATCCCGATTAAAAAATCTCATAAAAGTTCTGAACAAGAAAGTCTCGAAAAGGATTTCTAAAAATAGTCCTGATTTAAAAGTCCTAAAAAACCGAATAAAAGCCCTGAACAAGAAAGTCCTGTAAAAGATTTCTAAATATAGATCTTATTAAAAAGTCCTAAAAACCCAATAAAAGTCCTGAACAAGAAAGTCTCTTGATAAAAAGTCCTGAAAAAGAGTCCCGACAAAAAATGTCTTGAAAAACAAGTCCTTCAAAAGGACCAGAAATAAAGTCCTGAAAGAATGTCCTAAAAAAGAGTTCTTACAAAAAATGTCATGAAAAAAAGTCCTGGAAAAACAGTTTTGAAAATAAAATCTTGAAAAAAGGTTCCTGTTAGAAAGTTGTGAAAAAAGTCCTAAAAAAAGTACCGCAAAAAAAATCCTAAAAAATTCAGTCTTTGTATAAAAGACCAGAAGTAAATGTCGTTTAAAAAATCCTGAAAGACGTCCGAAAAAGAGTCCCAAAAAAGTCCCAAAGGATAGTCCTAAAATAAGTCATGCCAAAGTCCTGAAGAATGTCTTGAAAAAGACCCAAAAATGAGTCCTGATAAAATATTCAGAAAAAATATCCTGTAATAACAGTTTTGAAAAAGAATTATGGAGATAACATCGTAACATTGTAAATTAGTATTAAGTTTTCCCTGTAATTGGATATGTTATCTGTTGGGAATAAAATAAATAAATAAATAAATAAGTAAAAGAATCCTAAAAAAACCCTGTAAAAAGATCATTAAAAAAGACCTGAAAAAGTTCTGAAGAAATCGCAAAAAGAGTCTTGAAAAAAAAAATCCTGAAAATTAATCCCATAAAAAATATCCTGAATTATATGTAGTACTGAAAAAAGTCATGTAAAGAAGGTTTGAAAAAAAATTCCCGAAAAAATAATACTGTATGTAAAATAATAAGTCCCGAGCAAGAGGTTCTTAAGAAAGACTCGAAAAAGTCCCGAAAAAACGTCCTGAAGGAACAGTACTGGAAATAAAGTCTTGAAAACGAGTCCTGATAAAAGCCGTGAAAAAAAACTACTGAAAAATAGTCTTCATACAAAATACCAGAAATAAATGTCCTGAAAAAGAGTCCTAAAAAGTCCTAAAATAAATCCTGAAGATGGTTGAAAAAAATAGCCCCAATGAAATATCATAAAAAAATTGTCTAGTAAAAACAGTCCCTGAAAATAACATCTGTAAAAAATAAACAAAAAAAATCTGAAAAGAAAGCATTGTAAAAAGTCCTTAAAAGGATCTGAAGAAATTGTCCTGAAAAAGAAATCCCAAAGAGTCCTGCAAAAAAGCCTAAAATAAGTCCTTAACAAAATTCCTGAAATAAAAAGTTTAGAAAGTAGTCGTAAAAAAACTCTCAACAAAGAGTTGAACGTCCAGAGAAAAAATTCCTGAAAAAATCCTATTAATAAATTTTGAAAAGAAACCCTGAAAATAAAGGTCCTGAAAGAAAAGTCCTAAAAAATAAGTCTTAATTTCTTAAAATGTTCTGAGAAAGAATCCTCGAAGAAAGGTCTTTTAAAAATGTCCTAAAAAAAGTTCTAAAAACTTTGTTCTGAAGTCCCAAAAAGGCTAAAAGAACAAAAAACTGATAAGGTAAATATTCGGAAATACGAAATTTTACCAAAAGCTTTACAGTTTTTCGGATTCTCAAATAACACTTGTGTTCAAGTTTCATGGTCATTTCTGTATTAGTGTTTGAGATACAGCGCGCACAGACAGACTGTTATGTAGAGAAAAAAATAGTGATGTGGCCAACATGTTACTTTCTCCGACTTGATGGTATCATAGCCAATTATATTTACGTTTTCATGGTTTATTGAAATCATATTTTAAATATACATCGAGCGTTGCGTAAACTCGGATGAAACTGACGTTTAAAACGTCAAAATTATGAAACATGGAAAAATTATACTTCAAATTCAAAAACTCGGTTTACTCAAAAACTAACGAGATTTAGAAAAACACTTATTCTTTAGAAGTTGTTCATTTTGGTATTTTCTACAATTGTTATTCATACAAATTTGCTGTAACTATTATCGTTTCATAATTATAAACCAAAAATTGAAAAAAAATTAATAAATTTTTTTCTCGGAGGAAATCAAAAAAATATATTTACGTTGTGAATGCTGTGGAGTAAAAAAGCAAAAAGACAACTAACTATTAACATAGAAACTAAACTTTAATAAACTTGAAATGTTTAAAAAACAATAGAACAGGTAAACAGTCACACAAAAAGGAAAATACAAATAATAGAGCGTGGATATTAAAGTGCATAAAATTTAATTTTCTCCATGACCACTGTAGATAGAAAATGAAAAAAAAAATCATTCGTCAAAAGTTTAATTGTCCAAAAAGGAATAATTAGAAAAGTTTTATACAAAGAAAAAGTAAAATAAGGGAAAAATCGAAAAAAGTTTAAATTTAAAAATGTTATTTGCCACTAGTAGATTGTTAATAGAAATTAAAAATTTCACTCGGCAAAAAGTTCAAAATTGACACTATGTGTTAAAAAAGTAAAACACGAAAAATTTTTATTTGTCTAGAGAATGATTATTAATTGAGGTTGAAAATTTAGAAACCTAAATTGAAAAATCATATCTTTTAACATAGCAGCAAATTTAAAAAAATAATAAGTTTTATTATCAAAGGAAGTTGAAAATTCAAAAATTTCATCTGGCGAAAAAAATGTATTCGTCAAAAAAAATTTAACACAAAAAAAATTTGAAAAGTCTTATCGTCAAAATATTGATAAATCATATGTGTTAAATTGAGTTAACAAAATTTCATTGGACAAAAAATGTTAAATATTGACAATACATATTTGTTATAAAATTTAAAAAACAAAAATCTAATTTATCAAAAGAAAGTTTAGAATTGCATTTGGCAAACAGAAATTAACAAGGGACAAGTGATACTTGTCTAAAATGGATTCAAACTAAGAAAAATATTTGTGAAAAATCCAAAAATTATATATGACAAAAGAGTATTGATAAATCATATCTGTTAAACAAAGTTTAAACTTAATATTAAAAAATGAATTATTACAAAAAAAAATCTGAGAATTTCATTTGACAAAAAGAAATTAAATACTGACAACATATTTCCGTATAAAAAAATGAGAAATTAATTTTGTTTCCCTAATCGTTTGTTAAATTAAGGTAAAAATGTAAGAATTATATCTGACAAAAAATTGAATATTAATAAATTGTATTAATTAAACAAGCTGAAAACTGAAAAATTTTGTTTGTGGAAAGGTGAATTGCCAAAAAAAAATGTATCTAAGAGAAGAAAGTAAATAAGTAGAAAAAAGTTAAAAATTGGATAATAGGATTTGTCGAAAGTTTAATTATCAAACGATGTTGGTGTATTAAAAAGTAATAAATACTGTTAACCCTCACTTTTCCAAATTAATTTTTGGCAATAATCTTTTTTTTTAATTCTTGATTTAATTCTAATTCAAGAAAATTATTTTTGCAGCAAACGAAATCAATTACGTGGACCTGATAAAAGATATGACGCCATATGGCATCTGCGGGAAAGAAAGGGTTAAGAAAGTTGAAAATTAAAAAAAAAATTCTACCAAAAAGAAACATTCCTCCGACGAAACTTAAAAATTTAAAACACCATTTCGTCACAAAAAGGTTAAAAATAAAAATTTACTCTGACAAAAAGAAGCTAAAACTTAAATAATTGCAACTGTCGAAAATAAAAAAAATGTGATAAAAAGTTTGATATTAGGAAGTCATACTGTCGAAAAAAGTTGAAAATAGTAAAATTTTACTCTTCAAAAGTATAATTGTCAATAGAAGTTAAAGATCCAAAAACAACACTGAAAAATTATATCTGTTAAAATTGTTGAAAATTTCAAAATTTCATTCTTCAAAAGTTTTATTGCCAAAGGAAACTAAAAATTTGAATACGCAAAAAAAACTATTTGTCAAAAACAGTTTAAAATTAGATAAAACATTTGTGAAAAGAACCGTATACTAAAAATTTAGTAATCAAATAAAGTTGAAAATCTTAAAATTTGATTTGACGAAAATCAGTTAAATATTGCCGAAAGATTTAAAAACAAAAAATTATTTGCGAAAAGTTTACTTATAACAGTATTGAAGGACGTCACTGATGTTAGCAATACAGATAGCGATGAAGACCGAAATGATGATGAAGTGGAAGTGGAAGACGTTGGAAGAAGTGTGAGTGAAAGTAGTGATCAAGAAGAATCAGAGGAGATAACTTGCTTCTCTTTTCTTTTTTGGCATTGAAATGAAGTAAGGCATCCGTAAAAATGGTGATGTGGCCATCATGTTACTTTCTCCGACTTATGGTATCATTTATATTTACTCTTTCATGGTTTATTTTCTTTTTAAATCATATTTTAAATGTACATCGAGCGTTTTGTAGACTCGGATGAAACTGACGTTTAAAACGTCAAAATTATAAAAGATGGAAAAATTATACTTCAAATTTAAAAACTCAGTTTACTCAAAAACTAAAGAGATTTCGACAAAAATTTATTCTTTAGAAGTTGATCATTTTGGCATTCTCTACAATTATTATTGACATAAATTTGCTGTAACTATTATTGTTTCATAATTATAAACCAAAAATAAAAAAATAATAATAATTTTTTTTCTCGAATAACAATGATTTTATGAAAAATGTTTTCAAACAAAATAAGCTCATTTTTTCGTTATCTTCAATATTTGTTTAAATGTTTTTGTGAATTTTTTTATATTTAAGAAAATATTGGCAAAAAACAAAAAACAGTTAAGGTAAACACCCACTTCCGGTACACGAAATTTTACCAAAAGCTTTTCAGTTCTCCGGATTATCAAATAAGACGTATGTTCAAAGTTTCATACCAATTGTTCTATTAGTTTTTGAGATACAGCGCGCACAGACACAGACACACACGCACACACACACACACACACACACACACACACACATACAGACACACACACACACACACAGACACAAATTTTTTTTTTCCAGAAATTGTTGAAATGGCATCTAGGGACCCCAAAACGGATATTTCCGTTAAAAAAAAATTTGAAAAAAAATCACGATCACAATACTTTCTCGTACTTCGTAACGGAGAAAGTAAAAAAAGGATATACTTTGGAAACCTAAGTCTTTCATCTTGAGCTATATTTCTATGGAGACATCGAAATTTCTGAAGAGATTTTAGATTTGAAATGGCCGTTGCAGTTCTTCAACTACTTTTTCTCAAGGTTGTTGGTAACTAAAATTATAGAAGGATCCAATTTCCATGCAGTTCAGACCAAAACTGAGAGACCAGCTTCCTTTACCGAAAATGACATAAAGCAATTTTTCGGCATAATAATACATATACAGGGTGTTTCAGAGCTCTGGGAATGGTCAATCACGTGCTTATTTTTCAAAATATCGAAAAATGTTTTATACAAAAGTTGTGTATAATAGTGTGCTACACGCCCCAAAAATATTTACATTTATACAGGGTGTCTCATAACAAAGTTACAGACCAAACTTATGTTTTTTTTAAATGGAACACCCTGTATTTTTTGTCATTTTTGAATTATATGGAGTAATTAAAGGTGAGTTACTTCAATACTTCCTATACCTATTGTTTGCCGTTTTCGAAATATTTGAAGATTTGTTGAAATGCAAGGTCCGAGTGAAATTTTATTTTTGCCCCAGTGATTGACGTTGAACGATTAAAATCATTTTAATTATTTGCTTGAAGGTTCGAACTATAGAGCCAACCATGATTTCATACAAAAAACTATACAGGGTGATAAAAAAATGCGGTAGAAAAACTCAACTTATAAAGTTGAATAACTTCGTTTTTTCAAATGGCACACCCTGTATTTAGTAACGTATTCTCAAGTAGAATCCAATTATCTTTTCCGAAATTGCAGGTTTTCTGTAAATTAAAACGATAATTCAACTCATGTATAAAAAGATGCATTTAAAACGGCGGACAAACAAAATTTGCAAATGGTTAAAAATTTATTTACCTTCACCATGACGATCTTTCGTTCGTGTCAGTTATCAATACTATTTTTCCCATTCAAATAAACCTGTCATCAGTACATTTATCTGATTGCGAAAATCAATTATTTAACATTCAAATTATCGCATTTGAAAATACCAATTGTACATAATATTGACAAGTATCTCTGAAAAATTATTTGATGAGCTGGAATGTAAATAATTAATGTTATGCAGATTTTAAGCAATGAAATAATTTACACTAAAGTCTTCATATCTTCGAAAAATAATACAATTTTTTTAATACCAATTTTTTCATAATTTTTTTCCATACTCTCGAAGTAATTCTTTGCAACGTATCATTGAGTTATTCAGCCATTTTAACAGCAACCAGTATATGTATTCTATAATTGCTAATTTTTGTAAATGTAAGTGGAAATAAATAAATTAAATTAAATTAAATTAAAGATCTAATATTAAAATTTAGAATTCTCAGAGTTTTTTTATTTATAGTTTCTTCAAAATAAACTTTTGCCATAATCTTGGGTTCTTAATTTATAGGTTCGTTTTAGGACCAATATGAAGTTTCATTGCAAAATTAAAAAAATAATAATTTTTTCAAGATTTAAATTTTCATTCCTAGGAGGTAAGGCAACACAAGTTGAAGCGCCTCATTTATCTTGCAGTGCATCACACCTCCAAAATTTCGCGAGCCACCTTTGCTAACATCAAAATTTTGGCCACACCAGCAGAGTTGTGGTGATTTAAATTGTTTAAATTTTGCGACATAACATGTACGTTATGTTTAACTTGTTTAACATTAGTGCATAGTCCATCGATGCGCGTTTCGATATTTGGAGGGTTTTAACAGTTCACGGCTATAGTACTTTTTTTTCTTAAAGATGTACAAAAAATAAAGTACTTACTGCAGCTACTCTCTTCGAATGAATTGCTGTCCTATCCCAGAGATGTTCATGCAATGTACAATTTGGAATATCGATATCTGGAAATGAAGAACCCAAAACATTTGGATGTGCACTTAAATGTCTACAAAAAACCAAACTATTTTGGCTTCCTCTTGCCAACACTCTGCGCACACTTTGGCGTACTATTGAAGACGCCATTTCTACGCGGAGAAATACACGGAGAAACTATGAGGACTTGATTAGTATAACATGTATACATACACATATACGTGCATACTGCAATCTCCACTTATCGCTATGTGGAAATATCCACTACACAAGATAGTTTACGTCATATTTAAATACTTGAAAATGTTTTCAAATGTTGTTACATTTCCTTTACATACATATTATTAGTCTACATCGTGTCCAAGATAGGATCTCAAAAACGGTAAAAAAAACAAAGTGGCTTAAATTAGAAATAAGTTGCACTATTCAGAGTTTGTATACATGGCGATCGCAGAAATTCATTATTGTTTATCGTTTTTGAAATTTTCCAAAAAATGCAATTTTTCAGATTTTTTATTTTTTTCAATTTTTATATTTATTTTAAAAGACATTAAAAACTAATGGCACTTTGTAAGCTCTAGAAAATGGCGTCATCAAAATTTTTATCCGATGTTTAACTCCGATGTTAAACTCCAAATTGAACGCGGTTTGTAAATCTGAGTTCCTCGTACGTCAATTAGTCGGATTAGAGATTTTTAATTTTTGACGAAATCGTGAAAAAAGACATGACTAACCCCCTTGAAAATTTTGTCAAAAAATGCAACTTTCTTAAAAATCATCGTAGACTATTGAATTTAATAATACTAATAATAATAATTATAATAATACGTTTATTCTCCCAACAGACATAACATCCAATTACAGGGAAAGTTACATAAAATAAACAAAATATAAATACAAAAAAAAAACATATATACATATATAAATACATATTCACACATATAGACAAATAAATTAATAAATTCTGACAGATATTGCAGATTATAACAGGTAATATAATTGAAAATTAAATATACACATAAGTCTGATTGAACATGGAGGCTACTTAACATTTTACCATAGTTGTGACATATTTCGCAACAATTCTGCTCTTGACTCTATAACTATAATTTAACTTTATTTTCATCAGAAAGACGAGAGAAATTGATTGCCGTTAAAAAATGTCAGCTAACTTCAATAGCAAAAAAATTAGTCAGTCACGGTGAACATTTTAAAAAATTTACGAAAAAAATTGATTTTTCAGACTTTGATCGGCCGTAGCGGCCAAACGAAAACTCCAAATTGAACGCGGTTTGTAAATCCGAGTTCCTCGTACGTCAATTAGTCGGATTAGAGATTTTGAATTTTTGATGAAATCGTGAAAAAAGACATGACTAACCCCCTTGAAAATTTTGTCAAAAAATGCAACTTTCTTAAAAATCATCGTAGACTATTGAATTTAGGTTTATTTTCATCAGAAAGACGAGAGAAATTGATTGCCGTTAAAAAATTTCAGCTAACTTCAATAGCAAAAAAATTAGTCAGTCACCATGAGGATTTTGGAACATTTAAGAAAATGATTTATTTTTCAGACTTTGATCGGCCGTAGCGGCCTAACGAAAACTCCGAATTGAACGCGGTTTGCAAATCTGAGTTCCTCGTACGTCAATTAGTCGGATTAGAGATTTTGAATTTTTGATGAAATCGTGAAAAAAGACATGACTAACCCCCTTGGAAATTTTGTCAAAAAATGCAACTTTCTTAAAAATCCTCGTAGACTATTGAATTTAACTTTATTTTCATCAGAAAAACGAGAGAAATTAATTGCCGTTAAAAAATTTCAGCTAACTTCAATAGCAAAAAAATTAGTCAGTCACCATGAGGATTTTGGAAAATTTAAGAAAATAATTGATTTTTCAGACTTTGATCGGCCGTAGCGGCTAAACGAAAACTCCAAATTGAACGCGGTTTGCAAATCTGAGTTCCTCGTACGTGAATTAGTCGGAATAGAGATTTTGAATTTGTGAAGAAATCGTGAAAAAAGACATGACTAACCCCCTTGGAAATTTTGTCAATAAATGCAACTTTCTTAAAAATCATTGTAGACTATTGAATTTAACTTTATTTTCATCAGAAAGACGAGAGAAATTGATTGCCGTTAAAAAATTTCAGCTAACTTCAATAGCAAAAAAATTAGTCAGTCACCATGAGGATTTTGGAAAATTTAGGAAAATAATTGATTTTTCAGACTTTGATCGGCCGTAGCGGCCAAACGAAAACTCCAAATTGAACGCGGTTTGCAAATCTGAGTTCCTCGTACGTCAATTAGTCGGATTAGAGATTTTGAATTTTTGATGAAATCGTGAAAAATTACATGACTAACCCCCTTGGAAATTTTGTCAAAAAATGCAACTTTCTTAAAAATCATCGTAGACTATTGAATTTAACTTTGTTTTCATCAGAAACACGAGAGAAATTGATTGCCATTAAAAAATTTCAGCTAACTTCAATAGCAAAAAAAATAGTCAGTCACCATGAGGATTTTGGAAAATTTAAGAAAATAATTGATTTTTCAGACTTTGATCGGCCGTAGCGGCCAAACGAAAACTCCAAATTGAACGCGGTTTGCAAATCTGAGTTCCTCGTACGTCAATTAGTCGGATTAGAGATTTTGAATTTTTGATGAAATCGTGAAAAAAGACATGACTAACCCCCTTGGAAATTTTGTCAATAAATGCAACTTTCTTAAAAATCATTGTAGACTATTGAATTTAACTTTATTTTCATCAGAAAGATGAGAGAAATTAATTGCCGTTAAAAAATTTCAGCTAACTTCAATAGCAAAAAAATTAGTCAGTCACCATGAGGATTTTGGAAAATTTAGGAAAATAATTGATTTTTCAGACTTTGATCGGCCGTAGCGGCCAAACGAAAACTCCAAATTGAACGCGGTTTGCAAATCTTAGTTCCTCGTACGTCAATTAGTCGGATTAGAGATTTTGAATTTTTGATGAAATCGTGAAAAATTACATGACTAACCCCCTTGGAAATTTTGTCAAAAAATGCAACTTTCTTAAAAATCGTCGTAGACTATTGAATTTAACTTTATTTTCATCAGAAAAACGAGAGAAATTGATTGCCGTAAAAAAATTTCAGCTAACTTCAATAGCAAAAAAAATAGTCAGTCACCATGAGGATTTTGGAAAATTTACGAAAAAAATTGATTTTTCAGAATTTGATCGGCCGTAGCGGCCAAACGAAAACTCCAAATTGAACGCGGTTTGCAAATCCGAGTTCCTCGTACGTCAATTAGTCGGAATAGAGATTTTGAATTTTTGATGAAATCGTGAAAAAAGACATGACTAACCCCCTTGGAAATTTTGTCAAAAAATGCAACTTTCTTAAAAATCGTCGTAGACTATTGAATTTAACTTTATTTTCATCAGAAAAACGAGAGAGAAATTGATTGCCGTAAAAAAATTTCAGCTAACTTCAATAGCAAAAAAATTAGTCAGTCACCATGAGGATTTTGGAAAATTTAAGAAAATAATTGATTTTTCAGACTTTGATCGGCCGTAGCGGCCAAACGAAAACTCCAAATTGAACGCGGTTTGCAAATCTGAGTTCCTCGTACGTCAATTAGTCGGATTAGAGATTTTGAATTTTTGATGAAATCGTGAAAAAAGACATGACTAACCCCCTTGGAAATTTTGTCAAAAAATGCAACTTTCTTAAAAATCATCGTAGACTATTGAATTTAACTTTATTTTCATCAGAAAGACGAGAGAAATTGATTGCCGTTAAAACATTTCAGCTAACTTCAATAGCAAAAAAATTAGTCAGTCACCATGAGGATTTTGGAAAATTTAAGAAAATAATTGATTTTTCAGACTTTGATCGGCCGTAGCGGCCAAACGAAAACTCCAAATTGAACGTGGTTTGCAAATCTGAGTTCCTCGTACGTCAATTAGTCGGAATAGAGATTTTGAATTTTTGAAGAAATCGTGAAAAAAGACATGACTAACCCCCTTGGAAATTTTGTCAAAAAATGCAACTTTCTTAAAAATCATCGTAGACTATTGAATTTAACTTTATTTTCATCAGAAAGACGAGAGAAATTGATTGCCGTTAAAAAATTTCAGCTAACTTCAATAGCAAAAAAATTAGTCAGTCACCATGAGGATTTTGGAAAATTTAAGAAAATAATTGATTTTTCAGACTTTGATCGGTCGTAGCGGCCAAACGAAAACTCCAAATTGAACGCGGTTTGCAAATCTGAGTTCCTCGTACGTCAATTAGTCGGATTAGAGATTTTGAATTTTTGATGAAATCGTGAAAAAAGACATGACTAACCCCCTTGGAAATTTTGTCAAAAAATGCAACTTTCTTAAAAATCATCGTAGACTATTGAATTTAACTTTATTTTCATCAGAAAGACGAGAGAAATTGATTGCCGTTAAAAAATTTCAGCTAACTTCAATAGCAAAAAAATTAGTCAGTCACCATGAGGATTTTGGAAAATTTAAGAAAATAATTGATTTTTCAGACTTTGATCGGCCGTAGCGGCCAAACGAAAACTCCAAATTGAACGCGGTTTGCAAATCTGAGTTCCTCGTACGTCAATTAGTCGGATTAGAGATTTTGAATTTTTGATGAAATCGTGAAAAAAGACATGACTGGAAATTTTGTCAAAAAATGCAACTTTCTTAAAAATCATCGTAGACTATTGAATTTAACTATATTTTCATTAGAAAGACGAGAGAAATTGATTGCCGTTAAAAAATTTCAGGTAACTTCAATAGCAAAAAAATTAGTCAGTCACCATGAGGATTTTGGAAAATTTAAGAAAATAATTGATTTTTCAGACTTTGATCGGCCGTAGCGGCCAAACGAAAACTCCAAATTGAACAAATTGAACGCGGTTTGCAAATCTGAGTTCCTCGTACGTCAATTAGTCGGATTAGAGATTTTGAATTTTTGATGAAATCGTGAAAAAAGACATGACTAACCCCCTTGGAAATTTTGTCAAAAAATGCAACTTTCTTAAAAATCATCGTAGACTATTGAATTTAACTTTATTTTCATCAGAAAGACGAGAGAAATTGATTGCCGTTAAAAAATTTCAGCTAACTTCAATAGCAAAAAAAATAGTCAGTCACCATGAGGATTTTGGAAAATTTAAGAAAATAATTGATTTTTCAGAATTTGATCGGCCGTAGCGGCCAAACGAAAACTCCAAATTGAACGCGGTTTGCAAATCTGAGTTCCTCGTACGTCAATTAGTCGGATTAGAGATTTTGAATTTTTGATGAAATCGTGAAAAAAGACATGACTAACCCCCTTGGAAATTTTGTCAAAAAATGCAACTTTCTTAAAAATCATCGTAGACTATTGAATTTAACTTTATTTTCATCAGAAAGACGAGAGAAATTGATTGCCGTTAAAAAATTTCAGCTAACTTCAATAGCAAAAAAATTAGTCAGTCACCATGAGGATTTTGGAAAATTTAGGAAAATAATTGATTTTTCAGACTTTGATCGGCCGTAGCGGCCAAACGAAAACTCCAAATTGAACGCGGTTTGCAAATCTGAGTTCCTCGTACGTCAATTAGTCGGATTAGAGATTTTGAATTTTTGATGAAATCGTGAAAAAAGACATGACTAACCCCCTTGGAAATTTTGTCAAAAAATGCAACTTTCTTAAAAATCATCGTAGACTATTGAATTTAACTTTATTTTCATCAGAAAGACGAGAGAAATTGATTGCCGTTAAAAAATTTCAGCTAACTTCAATAGCAAAAAAATTAGTCAGTCACAGTGAACATTTTAAAAAATTTACGAAAAAAATTGATTTTTCAGACTTTGATCGGCCGTAGCGGCCAAACGAAAACTCCAAATTGAACGCGGTTTGCAAATCTGAGTTCCTCGTACGTCGATTAGTCGGATTAGAGATTTTGAATTTTTGATGAAATCGTGAAAAAAGACATGACTAACCCCCTTGGAAATTTTGTCAAAAAATGCAACTTTCTTAAAAATCATCGTAGACTATTGAATTTAACTTTATTTTCATCAGAAAGACGAGAGAAATTGATTACCGTTAAAAAATTTCAGCTAACTTCAATAGCAAAAAAATTAGTCTGTCACCATGAGGATTTTGGAAAATTTAAGAAAATAATTGATTTTTCAGACTTTGATCGGCCGTAGCGGCCAAACGAAAACTCCAAATTGAACGCGGTTTGCAAATCTGAGTTCCTCGTACGTCAGTTAGTCGGATTAGAGATTTTGAATTTTTGATAAAAGCGTGAAAAAAGACATGACTAACCCCCTTGGAAATTTTGTCAAAAAATGCAACTTTCTTAAAAATCATCGTAGACTATTGAATTTAACTTTATTTTCATCAGAAAGACGAGAGAAATTGATTGCCGTTAAAAAATTTCAGCTAACTTCAATAGCAAAAAAATTAGTCAGTCACCATGAGGATTTTGGAAAATTTAAGAAAATAATTGATTTTTCAGACTTTGATCGGTCGTAGCGGCCAAACGAAAACTCCAAATTGAACGCGGTTTGCAAATCTGAGTTCCTCGTACGTCAATTAGTCGGATTAGAGATTTTGAATTTTTGATGATATCGTGAAAAAAGACATGACTAACCCCCTTGGAAATTTTGTCAAAAAATGCAACTTTCTTAAAAATCATCGTAGACTATTGAATTTAACTTTATTTTCATCAGAAAGACGAGAGAAATTGATTGCCGTTAAAAAATTTCAGTTAACTTCAATAGCAAAAAAATTAGTCAGTCACCATGAGGATTTTGGAAAATTTAAGAAAATAATTGATTTTTCAGACTTTGATCGGCCGTAGCGGCCAAACGAAAACTCCAAATTGAACGCGGTTTGCAAATCTGAGTTCCTCGTACGTCAATTAGTCGGATTAGAGATTTTGAATTTTTGATAAAAGCGTGAAAAAAGACATGACTAACCCCTTTGGAAATTTTGTCAAAAAATGCAACTTTCTTAAAAATCATCGTAGACTATTGAATTTAACTTTATTTTCATCAGAAAGACGAGAGAAATTGATTGCCGTTAAAAAATTTCAGCTAACTTCAATAGCAAAAAAATTAGTCAGTCACCATGAGGATTTTGGAAAATTTAAGAAAATAATTGATTTTTCAGACTTAGATCGGTCGTAGCGGCCAAACGAAAACTCCAAATTGAACGCGGTTTGCAAATCTGAGTTCCTCGTACGTCAATTAGTCGGATTAGAGATTTTGAATTTTTGATGAAATCGTGAAAAAAGACATGACTAACCCCCTTGGAAATTTTGTCAAAAAATGCAACTTTCTTAAAAATCATCGTAGACTATTGAATTTAACTTTATTTTCATCAGAAAGACGAGAGAAATTGATTGCCGTTAAAAAATTTCAGCTAACTTCAATAGCAAAAAAATTAGTCAGTCACCATGAGGATTTTGGAAAATTTAAGAAAATAATTGATTTTTCAGACTTTGATCGGCCGTAGCGGCCAAACGAAAACTCCAAATTGAACGTGGTTTGCAAATCTGAGTTCCTCGTACGTCAATTAGTCGGAATAGAGATTTTGAATTTTTGAAGAAATCGTGAAAAAAGACATGACTAACCCCCTTGGAAATTTTGTCAAAAAATGCAACTTTCTTAAAAATCATCGTAGACTATTGAATTTAACTTTATTTTCATCAGAAAGACGAGAGAAATTGATTGCCGTTAAAAAATTTCAGCTAACTTCAATAGCAAAAAAAATAGTCAGTCACCATGAGGATTTTGGAAAATTTAAGAAAATAATTGATTTTTCAGACTTTGATCGGTCGTAGCGGCCAAACGAAAACTCCAAATTGAACGCGGTTTGCAAATCTGAGTTCCTCGTACGTCAATTAGTCGGATTAGAGATTTTGAATTTTTGAAGAAATCGTGAAAAAAGACATGACTAACCCCCTTGGAAATTTTGTCAAAAAATGCAACTTTCTTAAAAATCATTGTAGACTATTGAATTTAACTTTATTTTCATCAGAAAGACGAGAGAAATTGATTGCCGTTAAAAAATTTCAGCTAACTTCAATAGCAAAAAAATTAGTCAGTCACCATGAGGATTTTGGAAAATTTAAGAAAATAATTGATTTTTCAGACTTTGATCGGCCGTAGCGGCCAAACGAAAACTCCAAATTGAACGCGGTTTGCAAATCTGAGTTCCTCGTACGTCAATTAGTCATATTAGAGATTTTGAATTGTTGATGAAATCGTGAAAAAAGACATGACTAACCTTGGAAATTTTGTCAAAAAATGCAACTTTCTTAAAAATCATCGTAGACTATTGAATTTAACTTTATTTTCATCAGAAAGACGAGAGAAATTGATTGCCGTTAAAAAATTTCAGCTAACTTCAATAGCAAAAAAATTAGTCAGTCACCATTAGGATTTTGGAAAATTTAAGAAAATAATTGATTTTTCAGACTTTGATCGGCCGTAGCGGCCAAACGAAAACTCCAAATTGAACGCGGTTTGCAAATCTGAGTTCCTCGTACGTCAATTAGTCGGATTAGAGATTTTGAATTTTTGATGAAATCGTGAAAAAAGACATGACTAACCCCCTTGGAAATTTTGTCAAAAAATGCAACTTTCTTAAAAATCATCGTAGACTATTGAATTTAACTTTATTTTCATCAGAAAGACGAGGAAATTGATTGCCATTAAAAAAATTCAGCTAACATCAATAGCAAAAAAAATAGTCAGTCACCATGAGGATATTGGAAAATTTAAGAAAATAATTGATTTTTCAGACTTTGATCGGCCGTAGCGGCCAAACGAAAACTCCAAATTAAACGCGGTTTGCAAATCTGAGTTCCTCGTACGTCAATTAGTCGGATTAGAGATTTTGAATTTTTGATGAAATCGTGAAAAAAGACATGACTAACCCCCTTGGAAATTTTGTCAAAAAATGCAACTTTCTTAAAAATCATTGTAGACTATTGAATTTAACTTTATTTTCATCAGAAAGACGAGAGAAATTGATTGCCATTAAAAAATTTCAGCTAACTTCAATAGCAAAAAAATTAGTCAGTCACCATGAGGATTTTGGAAAATTTAAGAAAATAATTGATTTTTCAGACTTTGATCGGCCGTAGCGGCCAAACGAAAACTCCAAATTGAACGCGGTTTGCAAATCCGAGTTCCTCGTACGTCAATTAGTCGGAATAGAGATTTTGAATTTTTGATGAAATCGTGAAAAAAGACATGACTAACCCCCTTGGAAATTTTGTCAAAAAATGCAACTTTCTTAAAAATCATTGTAGACTATTGAATTTAACTTTATTTTCATCAGAAAGACGAGAGAAATTGATTGCCGTTAAAAAATTTCAGCTAACTTCAATAGCAAAAAAATTAGTCAGTCACCATGAGGATTTTGGAAAATTTAAGAAAATAATTGATTTTTCAGACTTTGATCGGCCGTAGCGGCCAAACGAAAACTCCAAATTGAACGCGGTTTGCAAATCTGAGTTCCTCGTACGTCAATTAGTCGGATTAGAGATTTTGAATTTTTGATGAAATCGTGAAAAAAGACATGACTAACCCCCTTGGAAATTTTGTCAAAAAATGCAACTTTCTTAAAAATCATCGTAGACTATTGAATTTAACTTTATTTTCATCAGAAAGACGAGAGAAATTGATTGCCGTTAAAAAATTTCAGCTAACTTCAATAGCAAAAAAATTAGTCAGTCACCATGAGGATTTTGGAAAATTTAAGAAAATAATTGATTTTTCAGACTTTGATCGGCCGTAGCGGCCAAACGAAAACTCCAAATTGAACGCGGTTTGCAAATCTGAGTTCCTCGTACGTCAATTAGTCGGATTAGAGATTTTGAATTTTTGATGAAATCGTGAAAAAAGACATGACTAACCCCCTTGGAAATTTTGTCAAAAAATGCAACTTTCTTAAAAATCATCGTAGACTATTGAATTTAACTTTATTTTCATCAGAAAGACGAGAGAAATTGATTGCCGTTAAAAAATTTCAGCTAACTTCAATAGCAAAAAAATTAGTCAGTCACCATGAGGATTTTGGAAAATTTAAGAAAATAATTGATTTTTCAGACTTTGATCGGCCGTAGCGGCCAAACGAAAACTCCAAATTGAACGCGGTTTGCAAATCCGAGTTCCTCGTACGTCAATTAGTCGGAATAGAGATTTTGAATTTTTGATGAAATCGTGAAAAAAGACATGACTAACCCCCTTGGAAATTTTGTCAAAAAATGCAACTTTCTTAAAAATCATCGTAGACTATTGAATTTAACTTTATTTTCATCAGAAACACGAGAGAAATTGATTGCCATTAAAAAATTTCAGCTAACTTCAATAGCGAAAAAATTAGTCAGTCACCAACGCCGACATAATTAAGAGCGTAAAAGACTTCCTTGTAATTCCACTGACGAAGCTCATAAACAACATTATAAAAACAGGACAATTCCCTAGTGCACTAAAACTTGCAAAAATCATTCCCATCTTCAAAACAGGCAGTAAGAGTGATATCAATAATTATCGGCCCATAGCTATTCTACCTATTCTTTCTAAAATAGTAGAAATAATTTTAAAAGATCAACTAGCTAATTATTTTGAATCAAACAATCTATTCTGTTCTGGTCAATTTGGATTTCGTCCAAAACACTCAACAATAGACGCCCTACTTGAGATGAGCGAAGCAATATTACAATGTTTTGAAAATAAAACATCCTGCATAGGCTCATTCGTTGATCTCAGCAAGGCCTTCGATTGTGTATCGCACGACCTCTTAATTAAGAAACTTATAAAATACAACCTTCATACTGATAGCATAAACCTTGTAAAGTCATATTTGGAAAATAGAACTCAAGTAGTTGGTTTGGATAATAATATATCGGAACCACTACCAATGATGCATGGTGTCCCACAAGGATCCATCCTAGGCCCTATTCTTTTTCTCATATATATAAATGACTTACCACAACACCTACAGAATATTCATACCATATTATTTGCAGATGACACAACTGTCTTGAATATAGGAGACAAGACACTAAACGCTCAACTGTCAAATCAACAAACATTAAATGATATCACGTCTTGGTGCAATAGTAACAAACTGCATTTGAACCAGTCTAAAACAAAAACTTTGAGCTTTAAAACAAATTCGCGAAATAAAGATTCTGTTAAGTTTCTTGGAGTACACCTAACCGCCAATTTAAGCTGGAATAAGCATGGCAATGAAGTCGCGAAAACCATCTCCAAAAACGTTTTTTGTCTTCGAAATCTTTCGCGACAAGTTTCAATCCACGTATTAAGAACCGCGTATTTTTCACTGGTTGAATCCCATTTTAGGTATGGAGTTCTGATATGGGGTCATTCCTCGATCAGGCATCGCATGTTTGCACTGCAAAGGCGTGCAATACGAATTATTGCGGGTATTGGATACAAGGATGAATGCAAACCCCAATTTATACGGCTAAATATTCTAACCTTACCTTCAATCTATATCCTTGAGTGCTTACTTTACACCAAAAAGAAGGAATCAAAATTCAAGAGGCATAACCATCACAGTTACCCCACAAGATGCAAAAACAATTTATACCATACCAAGACAAGACTGAAAAAGTCTGATACTGGTACAACTTACTTTGGTATAACTTTTTTTAATAAATTGCCCGAAAACATTAGAATTCTCCCATTAAAAAAATTTAAATCAACAATAAAAAAGTTTCTCCTTTCAAAAGCGTTCTACACAATTAAAGAATTTATTAATCTGGACATTAGTAACATAACATAAAAGTTAAACCTTAGTTGATACAAAATGATTATTTGCATTGCATAACGTCGTGACCGTCCTAAATTTTAAGTTTACCTTTAATTATATATCGTCCTGCAAAAATGTTTTTATTAATTGATTTTATATGTAATTACAATATGGCTTTTACTTATTTATTTATTTATTTATTATTAAACCAGACTTGTTTTTACCTTTTACCAACTAGATCCACAAGAGTATCTTATCCATTTAATTTTACTGGACAATAATATGTTTTATAGTGTAATATTGTATGAAGTTTTGTGTTTTGTATTATTGTTATCGACGTATTTATTTTATTATTTATTTTATTTTTATTTTATCCATACCTGTCTCGCCCAAAATGCCCTTTATATGGCCAAATGAGTACTTGATTTTAGACATTAGTTTTAAATTGTTCTGTAATTGCTGTTGTATAGTTTATAAGTTAATTAGATTAAGCTTGTATACCACACCATTTATTTCTGACATGTGTAAAATGTATTATTATTAACATGAATAAATCAAATCAAATCAAATCAGATTTTGGAAAATTTAAGAAAATAATTGATTTTTCAGACTTTGATCGGCCGTAGCGGCCAAACGAAAACTCCAAATTGAACGCGGTTTGCAAATCTGAGTTCCTCGTACGTCAATTAGTCGGATTAGAGATTTTGAATTTTTGATGAAATCGTGAAAAAAGACATGACTAACCCCCTTGGAAATTTTGTCAAAAAATGCAACTTTCTTAAAAATCATCGTAGACTATTGAATTTAACTTTATTTTCATCAGAAAGACGAGAGAAATTGATTGCCGTTAAAAAATTTCAGCTAACTTCAATAGCAAAAAAATTAGTCAGTCACCATGAGGATTTTGGAAAATTTAAGAAAATAATTGATTTTTCAGACTTTGATCGGCCGTAGCGGCCAAACGAAAACTCCAAATTGAACGCGGTTTGCAAACCTGAGTTCCTCGTACGTCAATTAGTCGGATTAGAGATTTTGAATTTTTGATGAAATCGTGAAAAAAGACATGACTAACCCCCTTGGAAATTTTGTCAAAAAATGCAACTTTCTTAAAAATCATCGAAGACTATTGAATTTAACTTTATTTTCATCAGAAAGACGAGAGAAATTGATTGCCGTTAAAAAATTTCAGGTAACTTCAATAGCAAAAAAATTAGTCAGTCACCATGAGGATTTTGGAAAATTTAAGAAAATAATTGATTTTTCAGACTTTGATCGGCCGTAGCGGCCAAACGAAAACTCCAAATTGAACGCGGTTTGCAAATCTAAGTTCCTCGTACGTCAATTAGTCGGATTAGAGATTTTGAATTTTTGATGAAATCGTGAAAAAAGACATGACTAACCCCCTTGGAAATTTTGTAAAAAAATGCAACTTTCTTAAAAATCATTGTAGACTATTGAATTTAACTTTATTTTCATCAGAAAGACGAGAGAAATTGATTGCCGTTAAAAAATTTCAGCTAACTTCAATAGCAAAAAAATTAGTCAGTCACCATGAGGATTTTGGAAAATTTAAGAAAATAATTGATTTTTCAGACTTTGATCGGCCGTAGCGGCCAAACGAAAACTCCAAATTGAACGCGGTTTGCAAATCTGAGTTCCTCGTACGTCAATTAGTCGGATTAGAGATTTTGAATTTTTGATGAAATCGTGAAAAAAGACATGACTAACCCCCTTGGAAATTTTGTCAAAAAATGCAACTTTCTTAAAAATCATCGTAGACTATTGAATTTAACTTTATTTTCATCAGAAAGACGAGAGAAATTGATTGCCGTTAAAAAATTTCAGGTAACTTCAATAGCAAAAAAATTAGTCAGTCACCATGAGGATTTTGGAAAATTTAAGAAAATAATTGATTTTTCAGACTTTGATCGGCCGTAGCGGCCAAACGAAAACTCCAAATTGAACGCGGTTTGCAAATCTGAGTTCCTCGTACGTCAATTAGTCGGATTAGAGATTTTGAATTTTTGATGAAATCGTGAAAAAAGACATGACTTTGGAAATTTTGTCAAAAAATGCAACTTTCTTAAAAATCATCGTAGACTATTGAATTTAACTTTATTTTCATCAGAAAGACGAGAGAAATTGATTGCCGTTAAAAAATTTCAGGTAACTTCAATAGTAAAAAAATTAGTCAGTCACCATGAGGATTTTGGAAAATTTAAGAAAATAATTGATTTTTCAGACTTTGATCGGCCGTAGCGGCCAAACGAAAACTCCAAATTGAACGCGGTTTGCAAATCTGAGTTCCTCGTACGTCAATTAGTCGGAATAGAGATTTTGAATTTTTGATGAAATCGTGAAAAAAGACATGACTTTGGAAATTTTGTCAAAAAATGCAACTTTCTTAAAAATCATCGTAGACTATTGAATTTAACTTTATTTTCATCAGAAAGACGAGAGAAATTGATTGCCGTTAAAAAATTTCAGGTAACTTCAATAGCAAAAAAATTAGTCAGTCACCATGAGGATTTTGGAAAATTTAAGAAAATAATTGATTTTTCAGACTTTGATCGGCCGTAGCGGCCAAACGAAAACTCCAAATTGAACGCGGTTTGCAAATCTGAGTTCCTCGTACGTCAATTAGTCGGAATAGAGATTTTGAATTTTTGATGAAATCGTGAAAAAAGACATGACTTTGGAAATTTTGTCAAAAAATGCAACTTTCTTAAAAATCATCGTAGACTATTGAATTTAACTTTATTTTCATCAGAAAAACGAGAGAAATTGATTGCCGTTAAAAAATTTCAGGTAACTTCAATAGCAAAAAAATTAGTCAGTCACCAAGAGGATTTTGGAAAATTTAAGAAAATAATTGATTTTTCAGACTTTGATCGGCCGTAGCGGCCAAACGAAAACTGCAAATTGAACGCGGTTTGCAAATCTAAGTTCCTCGTACGTCAATTAGTCGGATTAGAGATTTTGAATTTTTGATGAAATCGTGAAAAAAGACATGACTAACCCCCTTGGAAATTTTGTCAAAAAATGCAACTTTCTTAAAAATCATCGTAGACTATTGAATTTAACTTTATTTTCATCAGAAAGACGAGAGAAATTGATTGCCGTTAAAAAATTTCAGCCAACTTCAATAGCAAAAAAATTAGTCAGTCACAGTGAACATTTTAAAAAATTTACGAAAAAAAATGATTTTTCAGACTTTGATCGGCCGTAGCGGCCAAACGAAAACTCCAAATTGAACGCGGTTTGCAAATCTGAGTTCCTCGTACGTCGATTAGTCGGATTAGAGATTTTGAATTTTTGATGAAATCGTGAAAAAAGACATGACTAACCCCCTTAGAAATTTTGTCAAAAAATGCAACTTTCTTAAAAATCATCGTAGACTATTGAATTTAACTTTATTTTCATCAGAAAGACGAGAGAAATTGATTGCCGTTAAAAAATTTCAGGTAACTTCAATAGCAAAAAAATTAGTCAGTCACCAAGAGGATTTTGGAAAATTTAAGAAAATAATTGATTTTTCAGACTTTGATCGGCCGTAGCGGCCAAACGAAAACTGCAAATTGAACGCGGTTTGCAAATCTAAGTTCCTCGTACGTCAATTGGTCGGATTAGAGATTTTGAATTTTTGATGAAATCGTGAAAAAAGACATGACTAACCCCCTTGGAAATTTTGTCAAAAAATGCAACTTTCTTAAAAATCATCGTAGACTATTGAATTTAACTTTATTTTCATCAGAAAGACGAGAGAAATTGATTGCCGTTAAAAAATTTCAGCTAACTTCAATAGCAAAAAAATTAGTCAGTCACAGTGAACATTTTAAAAAATTTACGAAAAAAATTGATTTTTCAGACTTTGATCGGCCGTAGCGGCCAAACGAAAACTCCAAATTGAACGCGGTTTGCAAATCTGAGTTCCTCGTACGTCGATTAGTCGGATTAGAGATTTTGAATTTTTGATAAAATCGTGGAAAAAGACATGACTAACCCCCTTGGAAATTTTGTCAAAAAATGCAACTTTCTTAAAAATCATCGTAGACTATTGAATTTAACTTTATTTTCATCAGAAAGACGAGAGAAATTGATTGCCGTTAAAAAATTTCAGCTAACTTCAATAGCAAAAAAATTAGTCAGTCACAGTGAACATTTTAAAAAATTTACGAAAAAAATTGATTTTTCAGACTTTGATCGGCCGTAGCGGCCAAACGAAAACTCCAAATTGAACGCGGTTTGCAAATCTGAGTTCCTCGTACGTCAATTAGTCGGATTAGAGATTTTGAATTTTTGATGAAATCGTGAAAAAAGACATGACTAACCCCCTTGGAAATTTTGTCAAAAAATGCAACTTTCTTAAAAATCATCGTAGACTATTGAATTTAACTTTATTTTCATCAGAAAGACGAGAGAAATTGATTGCCATTAAAAAATTTCAGCTAACTTCAATAGCAAAAAAAATAGTCAGTCACCATGAGGATTTTGGAAAATTTAAGAAAATAATTGATTTTTCAGACTTTGATCGGCCGTAGCGGCCAAACGAAAACTCCAAATTGAACGCGGTTTGCAAATCTGAGTTCCTCGTACGTCAATTAGTCGGATTAGAGATTTTGAATTTTTGATGAAATCGTGAAAAAAGACATGACTAACCCCCTTGGAAATTTTGTCAAAAAATGCAACTTTCTTAAAAATCATCGTAGACTATTGAATTTAACTTTATTTTCATCAGAAAGACGAGAGAAACTGATTGCCATTAAAAAATTTCAGCTAACTTCAATAGCAAAAAAAATAGTCAGTCACCATGAGGATTTTGGAAAATTTAAGAAAATAATTGATTTTTCAGACTTTGATCGGCCGTAGCGGCCAAACGAAAACTCCAAATTGAACGCGGTTTGCAAATCTGAGTTCCTCGTACGTCGATTAGTCGGATTAGAGATTTTGAATTTTTGATAAAATCGTGAAAAAAGACATGACTAACCCCCTTGGAAATTTTGTCAAAAAATGCAACTTTCTTAAAAATCATCGTAGACTATTGAATTTAACTTTATTTTCATCAGAAAGACGAGAGAAATTGATTGCCGTTAAAAAATTTCAGCTAACTTCAATAGCAAAAAAATTAGTCAGTCACAGTGAACATTTTAAAAAATTTACGAAAAAAATTGATTTTTCAGACTTTGATCGGCCGTAGCGGCCAAACGAAAACTCCAAATTGAACGCGGTTTGCAAATCTGAGTTCCTCGTACGTCAATTAGTCGGATTAGAGATTTTGAATTTTTGATGAAATCGTGAAAAAAGACATGACTAACCCCCTTGGAAATTTTGTCAAAAAATGCAACTTTCTTAAAAATCATCGTAGACTATTGAATTTAACTTTATTTTCATCAGAAAGACGAGAGAAATTGATTGCCGTTAAAAAATTTCAGCTAACTTCAATAGCAAAAAAATTAGTCAGTCACAGTGAACATTTTAAAAAATTTACGAAAAAAAGTGATTTTTCAGACTTTGATCGGCCGTAGCGGCCAAACGAAAACTCCAAATTGAACGCGGTTTGCAAATCTGAGTTCCTCGTACGTCAATTAGTCGGATTAGAGATTTTGAATTTTTGATGAAATCGTGAAAAAAGACATGACTTTCCCTTGGAAATTTTGTCAAAAAATGCAACTTTCTTAAAAATCATCGTAGACTATTGAATTTAACTTTATTTTCATCAGAAAGACGAGAGAAATTGATTGCCATTAAAAAATTTCAGCCAACTTCAATAGCAAAAAAAATAGTCAGTCACTATGAGGATTTTGGAAAATTTAAGAAAATAATTGATTTTTCAGACTTTGATCGGCCGTAGCGGCCAAACGAAAACTCCAAATTGAACGCGGTTTGCAAATCTGAGTTCCTCGTACGTCAATTAGTCGGATTAGAGATTTTGAATTTTTGACGAAATCGTGAAAAAAGACATGACTAACCCCCTTGGAAATTTTGTCAAAAAATGCAACTTTCTTAAAAATCATCGTAGACTATTGAATTTAACTTTATTTTCATCAGAAAGACGAGAGAAATTGATTGCCGTTAAAAAATTTCAGCTAACTTCAATAGCAAAAAAATTAGTCAGTCACAGTGAACATTTTAAAAAATTTACGAAAAAAATTGATTTTTCAGACTTTGATCGGCCGTAGCGGCCAAACGAAAACTCCAAATTGAACGCGGTTTGCAAATCTGAGTTCCTCGTACGTCAATTAGTCGGATTAGAGATTTTGAATTTTTGACGAAATCGTGAAAAAAGACATGACTAACCCCCTTGGAAATTTTGTCAAAAAATGCAACTTTCTTAAAAATCATCGTAGACTATTGAATTTAACTTTATTTTCATCAGAAAGACGAGAGAAATTGATTGCCGTTAAAAAATTTCAGCTAACTTCAATAGCAAAAAAATTAGTCAGTCACAGTGAACATTTTAAAAAATTTACGAAAAAAATTGATTTTTCAGACTTTGATCGGCCGTAGCGGCCAAACGAAAACTCCAAATTGAACGCGGTTTGCAAATCTG
This sequence comes from Ocypus olens, assembly GCA_910593695.2. Lineage (NCBI taxonomy): Eukaryota > Metazoa > Arthropoda > Insecta > Coleoptera > Staphylinidae > Ocypus > Ocypus olens. The sequence goes on along the minus strand of OU343054.1, from coordinate 6,434,695 downwards.
AGTTCCTCGTACGTCGATTAGTCGGATTAGAGATTTTGAATTTTTGATAAAATCGTGAAAAAAGACATGACCCCCTTGGAAATTTTGTCAAAAAATGCAACTTTCTTAAAAATCATCGTAGACTATTGAATTTAACTTTATTTTCATCAGAAAGACGAGAGAAATTGATTGCCGTTAAAAAATTTCAGCTAACTTCAATAGCAAAAAAAATAGTCAGTCACCATGAGGATTTTGGAAAATTTAAGAAAATAATTGATTTTTCAGACTTTGATCGGCCGTAGCGGCCAAACGAAAACTCCAAATTGAACGCGGTTTGCAAATCTGAGTTCCTCGTACGTCAATTAGTCGGATTAGAGATTTTGAATTTTTGATGAAATCGTGAAAAAAGACATGACTTGGAAATTTTGTCAAAAAATGCAACTTTCTTAAAAATCATCGTAGACTATTGAATTTAACTTTATTTTCATCAGAAAGACGAGAGAAATTGATTGCCGTTAAAAAAATTCAGCTAACTTCAATAGCAAAAAAATTAGTCAGTCACAGTGAACATTTTAAAAAATTTACGAAAAAAATTGATTTTTCAGACTTTGATCGGCCGTAGCGGCCAAACGAAAACTCCAAATTGAACGCGGTTTGCAAATCTGAGTTCCTCGTACGTCGATTAGTCGGATTAGAGATTTTGAATTTTTGATAAAATCGTGAAAAAAGACATGACTAACCTTGGAAATTTTGTCAAAAAATGCAACTTTCTTAAAAATCATCGTAGACTATTGAATTTAACTTTATTTTCATCAGAAAGACGAGAGAAATTGATTGCCGTTAAAAAATTTCAGCTAACTTCAATAGCAAAAAAATTAGTCAGTCACCATGAGGATTTTGGAAAATTTAAGAAAATAATTGATTTTTCAGACTTTGATCGGCCGTAGCGGCCAAACGAAAACTCCAAATTGAACGCGGTTTGCAAATCTGAGTTCCTCGTACGTCAATTAGCCGGATTAGAGATTTTGAATTTTTGATGAAATCGTGAAAAAAGACGTGACTAACCCCCTCGGAAATTTTGTCAAAAAATGCAACTTTCTTAAAAATCATCGTAGACTATTGAATTTAACTTTATTTTCATCAGAAAGACGAGAGAAATTGATTGCCATTAAAAAAGCCGTAGCGGCCAAACGAAAACTCAATTAGTCGGATTAGAGATTTTGAATTTTTGATGAAATCGTGAAAAAAGACATGACTAACCCCCTTGGAAATTTTGTCAAAAAATGCAACTTTCTTAAAAATCATCGTAGACTATTGAATTTAACTTTATTTTCATCAGAAAGACGAGAGAAATTGATTGCCGTTAAAAAATTTCAGCTAACTTCAATAGCAAAAAAAATAGTCAGTCACCATGAGGATTTTGGAAAATTTAAGAAAATAATTGATTTTTCAGACTTTGATCGGCCGTAGCGGCCAAACGAAAACTCCAAATTGAACGCGGTTTGCAAATCTGAGTTCCTCGTACGTCAATTAGTCGGATTAGAGATTTTGAATTTTTGATGAAATCGTGAAAAAAGACATGACTAACCCCCTTGGAAATTTTGTCAAAAAATGCAACTTTCTTAAAAATCATCGTAGACTATTGAATTTAACTTTATTTTCATCAGAAAGACGAGAGAAATTGATTGCCGTTAAAAAATTTCAGCTAACTTCAATAGCAAAAAAATTAGTCAGTCACCATGAGGATTTTGGAAAATTTAAGAAAATAATTGATTTTTCAGACTTTGATCGGCCGTAGCGGCCAAACGAAAACTCCAAATTGAACGCGGTTTGCAAATCTGAGTTCCTCGCACGTCAATTAGTCGGACTAGAGATTTTGAATTTTTGATAAAATCGTGAAAAAAGACATGACTAACCCCCTTGGAAATTTTGTCAAAAAATGCAACTTTCTTAAAAATCATCGTAGACTATTGAATTTAACTTTATTTTCATCAGAAAGACGAGAGAAATTGATTGCCGTTAAAAAATTTCAGCTAACTTCAATAGCAAAAAAATTAGTCATTCACAGTGAACATTTTAAAAAATTTACGAAAAAAATTGATTTTTCAGACTTTGATCGGCCGTAGCGGCCAAACGAAAACTCCAAATTGAACGCGGTTTGCAAATCTGAGTTCCTCGTACGTCGATTAGTCGGATTAGAGATTTTGAATTTTTGATAAAATCGTGAAAAAAGACATGACTAACCTTGGAAATTTTGTCAAAAAATGCAACTTTCTAAAAATCATCGTAGACTATTGAATTTAACTTTATTTTCATCAGAAAGACGAGAGAAATTGATTGCCGTTAAAAAATTTCAGCTAACTTCAATAGCAAAAAAATTAGTCAGTCACCATGAGGATTTTGGAAAATTTAAGAAAATAATTGATTTTTCAGACTTTGATCAACCGTAGCGGCCAAACGAAAACTCCAAATTGAACGCGGTTTGCAAATCTGAGTTCCTCGTACGTCAATTAGCCGGATTAGATATTTTGAATTTTTGATGAAATCGTGAAAAAAGACATGACTAACCCCCTCGGAAATTTTGTCAAAAAATGCAACTTTCTTAAAAATCATCGTAGACTATTGAATTTAACTTTATTTTCATCAGAAAGACGAGAGAAATTGATTGCCATTAAAAAATTTCAGCTAACTTCAATAGCAAAAAAAATAGTCAGTCACCATGAGGATTTTGGAAAATTTAAGAAAATAATTGATTTTTCAGACTTTGATCGGCCGTAGCGGCCAAACGAAAACTCCAAATTGAACGCGGTTTGCAAATCTGAGTTCCTCGTACGTCAATTAGTCGGATTAGAGATTTTGAATTTTTGATGAAATCGTGAAAAAAAGACATGACTAACCCCCTTGGAAATTTTGTCAAAAAATGCAACTTTCTTAAAAATCATCGTAGACTATTGAATTTAACTTTATTTTCATCAGAAAGACGAGAGAAATTGATTGCCGTTAAAAAATTTCAGCTAACTTCAATAGCAAAAAAAATAGTCAGTCACCATGAGGATTTTGGAAAATTGAAGAAAATAATTGATTTTTCAGAATTTGATCGGCCGTAGCGGCCAAACGAAAACTCCAAATTGAACGCGGTTTGCAAATCTGAGTTCCTCGTACGTCAATTAGTCGGATTAGAGATTTTGAATTTTTGATGAAATCGTGAAAAAAGACATGACTAACCCCCTTGGAAATTTTGTCAAAAAATGCAACTTTCTTAAAAATCATCGTAGACTATTGAATTTAACTTTATTTTCATCAGAAAGACGAGAGAAATTGATTGCCGTTAAAAAATTTCAGCTAACTTCAATAGCAAAAAAATTAGTCAGTCACCATGAGGATTTTGGAAAATTTAAGAAAATAATTGATTTTTCAGACTTTGATCGGCCGTAGCGGCCAAACGAAAACTCCAAATTGAACGCGGTTTGCAAATCTGAGTTCCTCGTACGTCAATTAGTCGGATTAGAGATTTTGAATTTTTGATGAAATCGTGAAAAAAGACATGACTAACCCCCTTGGAAATTTTGTCAAAAAATGCAACTTTCTTAAAAATCATCGTAGACTATTGAATTTAACTTTATTTTCATCAGAAAGACGAGAGAAATTGATTGCCGTTAAAAAATTTCAGCTAACTTCAATAGCAAAAAAAATAGTCAGTCACCATGAGGATTTTGGAAAATTGAAGAAAATAATTGATTTTTCAGAATTTGATCGGCCGTAGCGGCCAAACGAAAACTCCAAATTGAACGCGGTTTGCAAATCTGAGTTCCTCGTACGTCAATTAGTCGGATTAGAGATTTTGAATTTTTGATGAAATCGTGAAAAAAGACATGACTAACCCCCTTGGAAATTTTGTCAAAAAATGCAACTTTCTTAAAAATCATCGTAGACTATTGAATTTAACTTTATTTTCATCAGAAAGACGAGAGAAATTGATTGCCGTTAAAAAATTTCAGCTAACTTCAATAGCAAAAAAAATAGTCAGTCACAGTGAACATTTTAAAAAATTTACGAAAAAAATTGATTTTTCAGACTTTGATCGGCCGTAGCGGCCAAACGAAAACTCCAAATTGAACGCGGTTTGCAAATCTGAGTTCCTCGTACGTCAATTAGTCGGATTAGAGATTTTGAATTTTTGATGAAATCGTGAAAAAAGACATGACTAACCCCCTCGGAAATTTTGTCAAAAAATGCAACTTTCTTAAAAATCATCGTAGACTATTGAATTTAACTTTATTTTCATCAGAAAGACGAGAGAAATTGATTGCCATTAAAAAATTTCAGCTAACTTCAATAGCAAAAAAAATAGTCAGTCACCATGAGGATTTTGGAAAATTTAAGAAAATAATTGATTTTTCAGACTTTGATCGGCCGTAGCGGCCAAACGAAAACTCCAAATTGAACGCGGTTTGCAAATCTGAGTTCCTCGTACGTCAATTAGTCGGATTAGAGATTTTGAATTTTTGATGAAATCGTGAAAAAAGACATGACTAACCCCCTTGGAAATTTTGTCAAAAAATGCAACTTTCTTAAAAATCATCGTAGACTATTGAATTTACACTTTATTTTCATCAGAAAGACGAGAAAAATTGATTGCCGTTAAAAAATTTCAGCTAACTTCAATAGCAAAAAAATTAGTCAGTCACCATGAGGATTTTGAAAAATTTAAGAAAATAATTGATTTTTCAGACTTTGATCGGCCGTAGCGGCCAAACGAAAACTCCAAATTGAACGCGGTTTGCAAATCTGAGTTCCTCGTACGTCAGTTAGTCGGATTAGAGATTTTGAATTTTTGATGAAATCGTGAAAAAAGACATGACTAACCCCCTTGGAAATTTTGTCAAAAAATGCAACTTTCTTAAATATCATCGTAGACTATTGAATTTAACTTTATTTTCATCAGAAAGACGAGAGAAATTGATTGCCGTTAAAAAATTTCAGCTAACTTCAATAGCAAAAAAAATAGTCAGTCACAGTGAACATTTTAAAAAATTTACGAAAAAAATTGATTTTTCAGACTTTGATCGGCCGTAGCGGCCAAACGAAAACTCCAAATTGAACGCGGTTTGCAAATCTGAGTTCCTCGTACGTCAATTAGTCGGATTAGAGATTTTGAATTTTTGATGAAATCGTGAAAAAAGACATGACTAACCCCCTCGGAAATTTTGTCAAAAAATGCAACTTTCTTAAAAATCATCGTAGACTATTGAATTTAACTTTATTTTCATCAGAAAGACGAGAGAAATTGATTGCCATTAAAAAATTTCAGCTAACTTCAATAGCAAAAAAAAATAGTCAGTCACCATGAGGATTTTGGAAAATTTAAGAAAATAATTGATTTTTCAGACTTTGATCGGCCGTAGCGGCCAAACGAAAACTCCAAATTGAACGCGGTTTGCAAATCTGAGTTCCTCGTACGTCAATTAGTCGGATTAGAGATTTTGAATTTTTGATGAAATCGTGAAAAAAGACATGACTAACCCCCTTGGAAATTTTGTCAAAAAATGCAACTTTCTTAAAAATCATCGTAGACTATTGAATTTAACTTTATTTTCATCAGAAAGACGAGAAAAATTGATTGCCGTTAAAAAATTTCAGCTAACTTCAATAGCAAAAAAATTAGTCAGTCACCATGAGGATTTTGAAAAATTTAAGAAAATAATTGATTTTTCAGACTTTGATCGGCCGTAGCGGCCAAACGAAAACTCCAAATTGAACGCGGTTTGCAAATCTGAGTTCCTCGTACGTCAGTTAGTCGGATTAGAGATTTTGAATTTTTGATGAAATCGTGAAAAAAGACATGACTAACCCCCTTGGAAATTTTGTCAAAAAATGCAACTTTCTTAAAAATCATCGTAGACTATTGAATTTAACTTTATTTTCATCAGAAAGACGAGAGAAATTGATTGCCGTTAAAAAATTTCAGCTAACTTCAATAGCAAAAAAAATAGTCAGTCACCATGAGGATTTTGGAAAATTTAAGAAAATAATTGATTTTTCAGACTTTGATCGGCCGTAGCGGCCAAACGAAAACTCCAAATTGAACGCGGTTTGCAAATCTGAGTTCCTCGTACGTCAATTAGTCGGATTAGAGATTTTGAATTTTTGATGAAATCGTGAAAAAAGACATGACTAACCCCCTTGGAAATTTTGTCAAAAAATGCAACTTTCTTAAAAATCATCGTAGACTATTGAATTTAACTTTATTTTCATCAGAAAGACGAGAAAAATTGATTGCCGTTAAAAAATTTCAGCTAACTTCAATAGCAAAAAAATTAGTCAGTCACCATGAGGATTTTGAAAAATTTAAGAAAATAATTGATTTTTCAGACTTTGATCGGCCGTAGCGGCCAAACGAAAACTCCAAATTGAACGCGGTTTGCAAATCTGAGTTCCTCGTACGTCAGTTAGTCGGATTAGAGATTTTGAATTTTTGATGAAATCGTGAAAAAAGACATGACTAACCCCCTTGGAAATTTTGTCAAAAAATGCAACTTTCTTAAAAATCATCGTAGACTATTGAATTTAACTTTATTTTCATCAGAAAGACGAGAGAAATTGATTGCCGTTAAAAAATTTCAGCTAACTTCAATAGCAAAAAAAATAGTCAGTCACAGTGAACATTTTAAAAAATTTACGAAAAAAATTGATTTTTCAGACTTTGATCGGCCGTAGCGGCCAAACGAAAACTCCAAATTGAACGCGGTTTGCAAATCTGAGTTCCTCGTACGTCAATTAGTCGGATTAGAGATTTTGAATTTTTGATGAAATCGTGAAAAAAGACATGACTAACCCCCTTGGAAATTTTGTCAAAAAATGCAACTTTCTTAAAAATCATCGTAGACTATTGAATTTAACTTTATTTTCATCAGAAAGACGAGAGAAATTGATTGCCGTTAAAAAATTTCACCTAACTTCAATAGCAAAAAAATTAGTCAGTCACCATGAGGATTTTGGAAAATTTAAGAAAATAATTGATTTTTCAGACTTTGATCGGCCGTAGCGGCCAAACGAAAACTCCAAATTGAACGCGGTTTGCAAATCTGAGTTCCTCGTACGTCAATTAGTCGGATTAGAGATTTTGAATTTTTGATGAAATCGTGAAAAAAGACATGACTAACCCCCTTGGAAATTTTGTCAAAAAATGCAACTTTCTTAAAAATCATCGTAGACTATTGAATTTAACTTTATTTTCATCAGAAAGACGAGAGAAATTGATTGCCGTTAAAAAATTTCACCTAACTTCAATAGCAAAAAAATTAGTCAGTCACCATGAGGATTTTGGAAAATTTAAGAAAATAATTGATTTTTCAGACTTTGATCGGCCGTAGCGGCCAAACGAAAACTCCAAATTGAACGCGGTTTGCAAATCTGAGTTCCTCGTACGTCAATTAGTCGGATTAGAGATTTTGAATTTTTGATGAAATCGTGAAAAAAGACATGACTAACCCCCTTGGAAATTTTGTCAAAAAATGCAACTTTCTTAAAAATCGTCTAGACTATTGAATTTAACTTTATTTTCATCAGAAAAATGAGAGTAATTGATTGCCGTTAAAAAATTTCAGCTAACTTCAATAGCAAAAAAATAGTCAGTCACCATGAGGATTTTGGAAAATTTAAGAAAATAATTGATTTTTCAGACTTTGATCGGCCGTAGCGGCCAAACGAAAACTCCAAATTGAACGCGGTTTGCAAATCTGAGTTCCTCGTACGTCAATTAGTCGGATTAGAGATTTTGAATTTTTGATGAAATCGTGAAAAAAGACATGACTAACCCCCTTGGAAATTTTGTCAAAAAATGCAACTTTCTTAAAAATCATCGTAGACTATTGAATTTAACTTTATTTTCATCAGAAAGACGAGAGAAATTGATTGCCATTAAAAAATTTCAGCTAACTTCAATAGCAAAAAAAATAGTCAGTCACCATGAGGATTTTGGAAAATTTAAGAAAATAATTGATTTTTCAGACTTTGATCGGCCGTAGCGGCCAAACGAAAACTCCAAATTGAACGCGGTTTGCAAATCTGAGTTCCTCGTACGTCAATTAGTCGGATTAGAGATTTTGAATTTTTGATGAAATCGTGAAAAAAGACATGACTAACCCCCTTGGAAATTTTGTCAAAAAATGCAACTTTCTTAAAAATCATCGTAGACTATTGAATTTAACTTTATTTTCATCAGAAAGACGAGAGAAATTGATTGCCGTTAAAAAATTTCAGCTAACTTCAATAGCAAAAAAAATAGTCAGTCACCATGAGGATTTTGGAAAATTTAAGAAAATAATTGATTTTTCAGACTTTGATCGGCCGTAGCGGCCAAACGAAAACTCCAAATTGAACGCGGTTTGCAAATCTGAGTTCCTCGTACATCAATTAGTCGGATTAGAGATTTTGAATTTTTGATGAAATCGTGAAAAAAGACATGACTAACCCCCCTTGGAAATTTTGTCAAAAAATGCAACTTTCTTAAAAAGCATCGTAGACTATTGAATTTAACTTTATTTTCATCAGAAAGACGAGAGAAATTGATTGCCGTTAAAAAATTTCACCTAACTTCAATAGCAAAAAAATTAGTCAGTCACCATGAGGATTTTGGAAAATTTAAGAAAATAATTGATTTTTCAGACTTTGATCGGCCGTAGCGGCCAAACGAAAACTCCAAATTGAACGCGGTTTGCAAATCTGAGTTCCTCGTACGTCAATTAGTCGGATTAGAGATTTTGAATTTTTGATGAAATCGTGAAAAAAGACATGACTAACCCCCCTTGGAAATTTTGTCAAAAAATGCAACTTTCTTAAAAATCATCGTAGACTATTGAATTTAACTTTATTTTCATCAGAAAGACGAGAAAAATTGATTGCCGTTAAAAAATTTCAGCTAACTTCAATAGCAAAAAAATTAGTCAGTCACCATGAGGATTTTGAAGAATTTAAGAAAATAATTGATTTTTCAGACTTTGATCGGCCGTAGCGGCCAAACGAAAACTCCAAATTGAACGCGGTTTGCAAATCTGAGTTCCTCGTACGTCAATTAGTCGGATTAGAGATTTTGAATTTTTGATGAAATCGTGAAAAAAGACATGACTAACCCCCTTGGAAATTTTGTCAAAAAATGCAACTTTCTTAAAAATCATCGTAGACTATTGAATTTAACTTTATTTTCATCAGAAAGACGAGAGAAATTGATTGCCGTTAAAAAATTTCACCTAACTTCAATAGCAAAAAAATTAGTCAGTCACCATGAGGATTTTGGAAAATTTAAGAAAATAATTGATTTTTCAGACTTTGATCGGCCGTAGCGGCCAAACGAAAACTCCAAATTGAACGCGGTTTGCAAATCTGAGTTCCTCGTACGTCAATTAGTCGGATTAGAGATTTTGAATTTTTGATGAAATCGTGAAAAAAGACATGACTAACCCCCTTGGAAATTTTGTCAAAAAATGCAACTTTCTTAAAAATCATCGTAGACTATTGAATTTAACTTTATTTTCATCAGAAAGACGAGAAAAATTGATTGCCGTTAAAAAATTTCAGCTAACTTCAATAGCAAAAAAATTAGTCAGTCACCATGAGGATTTTAAAAAATTTAAGAAAATAATTGATTTTTCAGACTTTGATCGGCCGTAGCGGCCAAACGAAAACTCCAAATTGAACGCGGTTTGCAAATCTGAGTTCCTCGTACGTCAATTAGTCGGATTAGAGATTTTGAATTTTTGATGAAATCGTGAAAAAAGACATGACTAACCCCCTTGGAAATTTTGTCAAAAAATGCAACTTTCTTAAAAATCATCGTAGACTATTGAATTTAACTTTATTTTCATCAGAAAGACGAGAGAAATTGATTGCCGTTAAAAAATTTCACCTAACTTCAATAGCAAAAAAATTAGTCAGTCACCATGAGGATTTTGGAAAATTTAAGAAAATAATTGATTTTTCAGACTTTGATCGGCCGTAGCGGCCAAACGAAAACTCCAAATTGAACGCGGTTTGCAAATCTGAGTTCCTCGTACGTCAATTAGTCGGATTAGAGATTTTGAATTTTTGATGAAATCGTGAAAAAAGACATGACTAACCCCCTTGGAAATTTTGTCAAAAAATGCAACTTTCTTAAAAATCATCGTAGACTATTGAATTTAACTTTATTTTCATCAGAAAGACGAGAAAAATTGATTGCCGTTAAAAAATTTCAGCTAACTTCAATAGCAAAAAAATTAGTCAGTCACCATGAGGATTTTGAAAAATTTAAGAAAATAATTGATTTTTCAGACTTTGATCGGCCGTAGCGGCCAAACGAAAACTCCAAATTGAACGCGGTTTGCAAATCTGAGTTCCTCGTACGTCAATTAGTCGGATTAGAGATTTTGAATTTTTGATGAAATCGTGAAAAAAGACATGACTAACCCCCTTGGAAATTTTGTCAAAAAATGCAACTTTCTTAAAAATCATCGTAGACTATTGAATTTAACTTTATTTTCATCAGAAAGACGAGAGAAATTGATTGCCGTTAAAAAAATTCACCTAACTTCAATAGCAAAAAAATTAGTCAGTCACCATGAGGATTTTGGAAAATTTAAGAAAATAATTGATTTTTCAGACTTTGATCGGCCGTAGCGGCCAAACGAAAACTCCAAATTGAACGCGGTTTGCAAATCTGAGTTCCTCGTACGTCAATTAGTCGGATTAGAGATTTTGAATTTTTGATGAAATCGTGAAAAAAGACATGACTAACCCCCTTGGAAATTTTGTCAAAAAATGCAACTTTCTTAAAAATCATCGTAGACTATTGAATTTAACTTTATTTTCATCAGAAAGACGAGAGAAATTGATTGCCGTTAAAAAATTTCACCTAACTTCAATAGCAAAAAAATTAGTCAGTCACCATGAGGATTTTGGAAAATTTAAGAAAATAATTGATTTTTCAGACTTTGATCGGCCGTAGCGGCCAAACGAAAACTCCAAATTGAACGCGGTTTGCAAATCTGAGTTCCTCGTACGTCAATTAGTCGGATTAGAGATTTTGAATTTTTGATGAAATCGTGAAAAAAGACATGACTAACCCCCTTGGAAATTTTGTCAAAAAATGCAACTTTCTTAAAAATCATCGTAGACTATTGAATTTAACTTTATTTTCATCAGAAAGACGAGAGAAATTGATTGCCGTTAAAAAATTTCAGCTAACTTCAATAGCAAAAAAAATAGTCAGTCACAGTGAACATTTTAAAAAATTTACGAAAAAAATTGATTTTTCAGACTTTGATCGGCCGTAGCGGCCAAACGAAAACTCCAAATTGAACGCGGTTTGCAAATCTGAGTTCCTCGTACGTCAATTAGTCGGATTAGAGATTTTGAATTTTTGATGAAATCGTGAAAAAAGACATGACTAACCCCCTCGGAAATTTTGTCAAAAAATGCAACTTTCTTAAAAATCATCGTAGACTATTGAATTTAACTTTATTTTCATCAGAAAGACGAGAGAAATTGATTGCCATTAAAAAATTTCAGCTAACTTCAATAGCAAAAAAAATAGTCAGTCACCATGAGGATTTTGGAAAATTTAAGAAAATAATTGATTTTTCAGACTTTGATCGGCCGTAGCGGCCAAACGAAAACTCCAAATTGAACGCGGTTTGCAAATCTGAGTTCCTCGTACGTCAATTAGTCGGATTAGAGATTTTGAATTTTTGATGAAATCGTGAAAAAAGACATGACTAACCCCCTTGGAAATTTTGTCAAAAAATGCAACTTTCTTAAAAATCATCGTAGACTATTGAATTTAACTTTATTTTCATCAGAAAGACGAGAAAAATTGATTGCCGTTAAAAAATTTCAGCTAACTTCAATAGCAAAAAAATTAGTCAGTCACCATGAGGATTTTGAAAAATTTAAGAAAATAATTGATTTTTCAGACTTTGATCGGCCGTAGCGGCCAAACGAAAACTCCAAATTGAACGCGGTTTGCAAATCTGAGTTCCTCGTACGTCAGTTAGTCGGATTAGAGATTTTGAATTTTTGATGAAATCGTGAAAAAAGACATGACTAACCCCCTTGGAAATTTTGTCAAAAAATGCAACTTTCTTAAAAATCATCGTAGACTATTGAATTTAACTTTATTTTCATCAGAAAGACGAGAGAAATTGATTGCCGTTAAAAAATTTCAGCTAACTTCAATAGCAAAAAAAATAGTCAGTCACCATGAGGATTTTGGAAAATTTAAGAAAATAATTGATTTTTCAGACTTTGATCGGCCGTAGCGGCCAAACGAAAACTCCAAATTGAACGCGGTTTGCAAATCTGAGTTCCTCGTACGTCAATTAGTCGGATTAGAGATTTTGAATTTTTGATGAAATCGTGAAAAAAGACATGACTAACCCCCTTGGAAATTTTGTCAAAAAATGCAACTTTCTTAAAAATCATCGTAGACTATTGAATTTAACTTTATTTTCATCAGAAAGACGAGAAAAATTGATTGCCGTTAAAAAATTTCAGCTAACTGCAATAGCAAAAAAATTATTCAGTCACCATGAGGATTTTGAAAAATTTAAGAAAATAATTGATTTTTCAGACTTTGATCGGCCGTAGCGGCCAAACGAAAACTCCAAATTGAACGCGGTTTGCAAATCTGAGTTCCTCGTACGTCAGTTAGTCGGATTAGAGATTTTGAATTTTTGATGAAATCGTGAAAAAAGACATGACTAACCCCCTTGGAAATTTTGTCAAAAAATGCAACTTTCTTAAAAATCATCGTAGACTATTGAATTTAACTTTATTTTCATCAGAAAGACGAGAGAAATTGATTGCCGTTAAAAAATTTCAGCTAACTTCAATAGCAAAAAAAATAGTCAGTCACAGTGAACATTTTAAAAAATTTACGAAAAAAATTGATTTTTCAGACTTTGATCGGCCGTAGCGGCCAAACGAAAACTCCAAATTGAACGCGGTTTGCAAATCTGAGTTCCTCGTACGTCAGTTAGTCGGATTAGAGATTTTGAATTTTTGATGAAATCGTGAAAAAAGACATGACTAACCCCCTTGGAAATTTTGTCAAAAAATGCAACTTTCTTAAAAATCATCGTAGACTATTGAATTTAACTTTATTTTCATCAGAAAGACGAGAGAAATTGATTGCCGTTAAAAAATTTCAGCTAACTTCAATAGCAAAAAAAATAGTCAGTCACAGTGAACATTTTAAAAAATTTACGAAAAAAATTGATTTTTCAGACTTTGATCGGCCGTAGCGGCCAAACGAAAACTCCAAATTGAACGCGGTTTGCAAATCTGAGTTCCTCGTACGTCAATTAGTCGGATTAGAGATTTTGAATTTTTGATGAAATCGTGAAAAAAGACATGACTAACCCCCTCGGAAATTTTGTCAAAAAATGCAACTTTCTTAAAAATCATCGTAGACTATTAAATTTAACTTTATTTTCATCAGAAAGACGAGAAAAATTGATTGCCGTTAAAAAATTTCAGCTAACTTCAATAGCAAAAAAATTAGTCAGTCACCATGAGGATTTTGAAAAATTTAAGAAAATAATTGATTTTTCAGACTTTGATCGGCCGTAGCGGCCAAACGAAAACTCCAAATTGAACGCGGTTTGCAAATCTGAGTTCCTCGTACGTCAATTAGTCGGATTAGAGATTTTGAATTTTTGATGAAATCGTGAAAAAAGACATGACTAACCCCCTTGGAAATTTTGTCAAAAAATGCAACTTTCTTAAAAATCATCGTAGACTATTGAATTTAACTTTATTTTCATCAGAAAGACGAGAGAAATTGATTGCCGTTAAAAAATTTCACCTAACTTCAATAGCAAAAAAATTAGTCAGTCACCATGAGGATTTTGGAAAATTTAAGAAAATAATTGATTTTTCAGACTTTGATCGGCCGTAGCGGCCAAACGAAAACTCCAAATTGAACGCGGTTTGCAAATCTGAGTTCCTCGTACGTCAATTAGTCGGATTAGAGATTTTGAATTTTTGATGAAATCGTGAAAAAAGACATGACTAACCCCCTCGGAAATTTTGTCAAAAAATGCAACTTTCTTAAAAATCATCGTAGACTATTGAATTTAACTTTATTTTCATCAGAAAGACGAGAGAAATTGATTGCCATTAAAAAATTTCAGCTAACTTCAATAGCAAAAAAAATAGTCAGTCACCATGAGGATTTTGGAAAATTTAAGAAAATAATTGATTTTTCAGACTTTGATCGGCCGTAGCGGCCAAACGAAAACTCCAAATTGAACGCGGTTTGCAAATCTGAGTTCCTCGTACGTCAATTAGTCGGATTAGAGATTTTGAATTTTTGATGAAATCGTGAAAAAAGACATGACTAACCCCTTTGGAAATTTTGTCAAAAAATGCAACTTTCTTAAAAATCATCGTAGACTATTGAATTTAACTTTATTTTCATCAGAAAGACGAGAAAAATTGATTGCCGTTAAAAAATTTCAGCTAACTTCAATAGCAAAAAAATTAGTCAGTCACCATGAGGATTTTGAAAAATTTAAGAAAATAATTGATTTTTCAGACTTTGATCGGCCGTAGCGGCCAAACGAAAACTCCAAATTGAACGCGGTTTGCAAATCTGAGTTCCTCGTACGTCAATTAGTCGGATTAGAGATTTTGAATTTTTGATGAAATCGTGAAAAAAGACATGACTAACCCCCTTGGAAATTTTGTCAAAAAATGCAACTTTCTTAAAAATCATCGTAGACTATTGAATTTAACTTTATTTTCATCAGAAAGACGAGAGAAATTGATTGCCGTTAAAAAATTTCACCTAACTTCAATAGCAAAAAAATTAGTCAGTCACCATGAGGATTTTGGAAAATTTAAGAAAATAATTGATTTTTCAGACTTTGATCGGCCGTAGCGGCCAAACGAAAACTCCAAATTGAACGCGGTTTGCAAATCTGAGTTCCTCGTACGTCAATTAGTCGGATTAAAGATTTTGAATTTTTGATGAAATCGTGAAAAAAGACATGACTAACCCCCTTGGAAATTTTGTCAAAAAATGCAACTTTCTTAAAAATCGTCTAGACTATTGAATTTAACTTTATTTTCATCAGAAAAATGAGAGAAATTGATTGCCGTTAAAAAATTTCAGATAACTTCAATAGCAAAAAAAATAGTCAGTCACCATGAGGATTTTGGAAAATTTAAGAAAATAATTGATTTTTCAGACTTTGATCGGCCGTAGCGGCCAAACGAAAACTCCAAATTTAACGCGGTTTGCAAATCTGAGTTCCTCGTACGTCAATTAGTCGGATTAGAGATTTTGAATTTTTGATGAAATCGTGAAAAAAGACATGACTAACCCCCTTGGAAATTTTGTCAAAAAATGCAACTTTCTTAAAAATCATCGTAGACTATTGAATTTAACATTATTTTCATCAGAAAGACGAGAGAAATTGATTGCCGTTAAAAAATTTCAGCTAACTTCAATAGCAAAAAAAATAGTCAGTCACCATGAGGATTTTGGAAAATTTAAGAAAATAATTGATTTTTCAGACTTTGATCGGCCGTAGCGGCCAAACGAAAACTCCAAATTGAACGCGGTTTGCAAATCTGAGTTCCTCGTACGTCAATTAGTCGGATTAGAGATTTTGAATTTTTGATGAAATCGTGAAAAAAGACATGACTAACCCCCTTGGAAATTTTGTCAAAAAATGCAACTTTCTTAAAAAGCATCGTAGACTATTGAATTTAACTTTATTTTCATCAGAAAGACGAGAGAAATTGATTGCCGTTAAAAAATTTCAGCTAACTTCAATAGCAAAAAAATTAGTCAGTCACCATGAGGATTTTGGAAAATTTAAGAAAATAATTGATTTTTCAGACTTTGATCGGCCGTAGCGGCCAAACGAAAACTCCAAATTGAACGCGGTTTGCAAATCTGAGTTCCTCGTACGTCAATTAGTCGGATTAGAGATTTTGAATTTTTGATGAAATCGTGAAAAAAGACATGACTAACCCCCTTGGAAATTTTGTCAAAAAATGCAACTTTCTTAAAAATCATCGTAGACTATTGAATTTAACTTTATTTTCATCAGAAAGACGAGAGAAATTGATTGCCGTTAAAAAATTTCAGCTAACTTCAATGGCAAAAAAAATAGTCAGTCACAGTGAACATTTTAAAAAATTTACGAAAAAAATTGATTTTTCAGACTTTGATCGGCCGTAGCGGCCAAACGAAAACTCCAAATTGAACGCGGTTTGCAAATCTGAGTTCCTCGTACGTCGATTAGTCGGATTAGATATTTTGAATTTTTGATGAAATCGTGAAAAAAGACATGACTAACCCCCTTGGAAATTTTGTCAAAAAATGCAACTTTCTTAAAAATCATCGTAGACTATTGAATTTAACTTTATTTTCATCAGAAAGACGAGAGAAATTGATTGCCGTTAAAAAATTTCAGCTAACTTCAATGGCAAAAAAAATAGTCAGTCACAGTGAACATTTTAAAAAATTTACGAAAAAAATTGATTTTTCAGACTTTGATCGGCCGTAGCGGCCAAACGAAAACTCCAAATTGAACGCGGTTTGCAAATCTGAGTTCCTCGTACGTCGATTAGTCGGATTAGAGATTTTGAATTTTTGATGAAATCGTGAAAAAAGACATGACTAACCCCCTTGGAAATTTTGTCAAAAAATGCAACTTTCTTAAAAATCATCGTAGACTATTGAATTTAACTTTATTTTCATCAGAAAGACGAGAGAAATTGATTGCCGTTAAAAAATTTCAGCTAACTTCAATAGCAAAAAAATTAGTCAGTCACAGTGAACATTTTAAAAAATTTACGAAAAAAATTGATTTTTCAGATTTGATCGGCCGTAGCGGCCAAACGAAAACTCCAAATTGAACGCGGTTTGCAAATCTGAGTTCCTCGTACGTCAATTAGTCGGATTAGAGATTTTGAATTTTTGATGAAATCGTGAAAAAAGACATGACTAACCCCCTTAGAAATTTTGTCAAAAAATGCAACTTTCTTAAAAATCATCGTAGACTATTGAATTTAACTTTATTTTCATCAGAAAGACGAGAGAAATTGATTGCCGTTAAAAAATTTCAGCTAACTTCAATAGCAAAAAAATTAGTCAGTTACAGTGAACATTTTAAAAAATTTACGAAAAAAATTGATTTTTTAGACTTTGATCGGCCGTAGCGGCCAAACGAAAACTCCAAATTGAACGCGGTTTGCAAATCTGAGTTCCTCGTACGTCAATTAGTCGGATTAGAGATTTTGAATTTTTGATGAAATCGTGAAAAAAGACATGACTAACCCCCCTTGGAAATTTTGTCAAAAAATGCAACTTTCTTAAAAATCATCGTAGACTATTGAATTTAACTTTATTTTCATCAGAAAGACGAGAAAAATTGATTGCCGTTAAAAAATTTCAGCTAACTTCAATAGCAAAAAAATTAGTCAGTCACCATGAGGATTTTGAAAAATTTAAGAAAATAATTGATTTTTCAGACTTTGATCGGCCGTAGCGGCCAAACGAAAACTCCAAATTGAACGCGGTTTGCAAATCTGAGTTCCTCGTACGTCAATTAGTCGGATTAGAGATTTTGAATTTTTGATGAAATCGTGAAAAAAGACATGACTAACCCCTTTGGAAATTTTGTCAAAAAATGCAACTTTCTTAAAAATCATCGTAGACTATTGAATTTAACTTTATTTTCATCAGAAAGACGAGAGAAATTGATTGCCGTTAAAAAATTTCAGCTAACTTCAATAGCAAAAAAAATAGTCAGTCACCATGAGGATTTTGAAAAATTTAAGAAAATAATTGAATTTTCAGACTTTGATCGGCCGTAGCGGCCAAACGAAAACTCCAAATTAAACGCGGTTTGCAAATCTGAGTTCCTCGTACGTCAATTAGTCGGATTAGAGATTTTGAATTTTTGATGAAATCGTGAAAAAAGACATGACTAACCCCCTTGGAAATTTTGTCAAAAAATGCAACTTTCTTAAAAATCATCGTAGACTATTGAATTTAACTTTATTTTCATCAGAAAGACGAGAGAAATTGATTGCCGTTAAAAAATTTCACCTAACTTCAATAGCAAAAAAAATAGTCAGTCACCATGAGGATTTTGGAAAATTTAAGAAAATAATTGATTTTTCAGACTTTGATCGGCCGTAGCGGCCAAACGAAAACTCCAAATTGAACGCGGTTTGCAAATCTGAGTTCCTCGTACATCAATTAGTCGGATTAGAGATTTTGAATTTTTGATGAAATCGTGAAAAAAGACATGACTAACCCCCTTGGAAATTTTGTCAAAAAATGCAACTTTCTTAAAAATCATCGTAGACTATTGAATTTAACTTTATTTTCATCAGAAAGACGAGAGAAATTGATTGCCGTTAAAAAATTTCAGCTAACTTCAATGGCAAAAAAAATAGTCAGTCACAGTGAACATTTTAAAAAATTTACGAAAAAAATTGATTTTTCAGACTTTGATCGGCCGTAGCGGCCAAACGAAAACTCCAAATTGAACGCGGTTTGCAAATCTGAGTTCCTCGTACGTCGATTAGTCGGATTAGAGATTTTGAATTTTTGATGAAATCGTGAAAAAAGACATGACTAACCCCCTTGGAAATTTTGTCAAAAAATGCAACTTTCTTAAAAATCATCGTAGACTATTGAATTTAACTTTATTTTCATCAGAAAGACGAGAGAAAATGATTGCCGTTAAAAAATTTCAGCTAACTTCAATAGCAAAAAAATTAGTCAGTCACAGTGAACATTTTAAAAAATTTACGAAAAAAATTGATTTTTCAGACTTTGATCGGCCGTAGCGGCCAAACGAAAACTCCAAATTGAACGCGGTTTGCAAATCTGAGTTCCTCGTACGTCAATTAGTCGGATTAGAGATTTTGAATTTTTGATGAAATCGTGAAAAAAGACATGACTAACCCCCTTAGAAATTTTGTCAAAAAATGCAACTTTCTTAAAAATCATCGTAGACTATTGAATTTAACTTTATTTTCATCAGAAAGACGAGAGAAATTGATTGCCGTTAAAAAATTTCAGCTAACTTCAATAGCAAAAAAATTAGTCAGTCACAGTGAACATTTTAAAAAATTTACGAAAAAAATTGATTTTTTAGACTTTGATCGGCCGTAGCGGCCAAACGAAAACTCCAAATTGAACGCGGTTTGCAAATCTGAGTTCCTCGTACGTCA
This sequence comes from Ocypus olens, assembly GCA_910593695.2. Classification (NCBI taxonomy): domain Eukaryota; kingdom Metazoa; phylum Arthropoda; class Insecta; order Coleoptera; family Staphylinidae; genus Ocypus; species Ocypus olens. Next base: position 6,415,477 of record OU343054.1, on the reverse strand, counting down.
ATTAGTCGGATTAGAGATTTTGAATTTTTGATGAAATCGTGAAAAAAGACATGACTAACCCCCCTTGGAAATTTTGTCAAAAAATGCAACTTTCTTAAAAATCATCGTAGACTATTGAATTTAACTTTATTTTCATCAGAAAGACGAGAAAAATTGATTGCCGTTAAAAAATTTCAGCTAACTTCAATAGCAAAAAAATTAGTCAGTCACCATGAGGATTTTGAAAAATTTAAGAAAATAATTGATTTTTCAGACTTTGATCGGCCGTAGCGGCCAAACGAAAACTCCAAATTGAACGCGGTTTGCAAATCTGAGTTCCTCGTACGTCAATTAGTCGGATTAGAGATTTTGAATTTTTGATGAAATCGTGAAAAAAGACATGACATGGAAATTTTGTCAAAAAATGCAACTTTCTTAAAAATCATCGTAGACTATTGAATTTAACTTTATTTTCATCAGAAAGACGAGAGAAATTGATTGCCGTTAAAAAATTTCAGCTAACTTCAATAGCAAAAAAATTAGTCAGTCACCATGAGGATTTTGAAAAATTTAAGAAAATAATTGAATTTTCAGACTTTGATCGGCCGTAGCGGCCAAACGAAAACTCCAAATTGAACGCGGTTTGCAAATCTGAGTTCCTCGTACGTCAATTAGTCGGATTAGAGATTTTGAATTTTTGATGAAATCGTGAAAAAAGACATGACTAACCCCCTTGGAAATTTTGTCAAAAAATGCAACTTTCTTAAAAATCATCGTAGACTATTGAATTTAACTTTATTTTCATCAGAAAGACGAGAGAAATTGATTGCCGTTAAAAAATTTCACCTAACTTCAATAGCAAAAAAAATAGTCAGTCACCATGAGGATTTTGGAAAATTTAAGAAAATAATTGATTTTTCAGACTTTGATCGGCCGTAGCGGCCAAACGAAAACTCCAAATTGAACGCGGTTTGCAAATCTGAGTTCCTCGTACGTCAATTAGTCGGATTAGAGATTTTGAATTTTTGATGAAATCGTGAAAAAAGACATGACTAACCCCCTTGGAAATTTTGTCAAAAAATGCAACTTTCTTAAAAATCATCGTAGACTATTGAATTTAACTTTATTTTCATCAGAAAGACGAGAGAAATTGATTGCCGTTAAAAAATTTCAGCTAACTTCAATAGCAAAAAAAATAGTCAGTCACCATGAGGATTTTGAAAAATTTAAGAAAATAATTGAATTTTCAGACTTTGATCGGCCGTAGCGGCCAAACGAAAACTCCAAATTGAACGCGGTTTGCAAATCTGAGTTCCTCGTACGTCAATTAGTCGGATTAGAGATTTTGAATTTTTGATGAAATCGTGAAAAAAGACATGACTAACCCCCTTGGAAATTTTGTCAAAAAATGCAACTTTCTTAAAAATCATCGTAGACTATTGAATTTAACTTTATTTTCATCAGAAAGACGAGAGAAATTGATTGCCGTTAAAAAATTTCAGCTAACTTCAATAGCAAAAAAATTAGTCAGTCACAGTGAACATTTTAAAAAATTTACGAAAAAAATTGATTTTTCAGACTTTGATCGGCCGTAGCGGCCAAACGAAAACTCCAAATTGAACGCGGTTTGCAAATCTGAGTTCCTCGTACGTCAATTAGTCGGATTAGAGATTTTGAATTTTTGATGAAATCGTGAAAAAAGACATGACTAACCCCCTTGGAAATTTTGTCAAAAAATGCAACTTTCTTAAAAATCATCGTAGACTATTGAATTTAACTTTATTTTCATCAGAAAGACGAGAGAAATTGATTGCCGTTAAAAAATTTCACCTAACTTCAATAGCAAAAAAATTAGTCAGTCACCATGAGGATTTTGGAAAATTTAAGAAAATAATTGATTTTTCAGACTTTGATCGGCCGTAGCGGCCAAACGAAAACTCCAAATTGAACGCGGTTTGCAAATCTGAGTTCCTCGTACGTCAATTAGTCGGATTAGAGATTTTGAATTTTTGATGAAATCGTGAAAAAAGACATGACTAACCCCCTTGGAAATTTTGTCAAAAAATGCAACTTTCTTAAAAATCATCGTAGACTATTGAATTTAACTTTATTTTCATCAGAAAGACGAGAGAAATTGATTGCCATTAAAAAATTTCAGCTAACTTCAATAGCAAAAAAAATAGTCAGTCACCATGAGGATTTTGGAAAATTTAAGAAAATAATTGATTTTTCAGACTTTGATCGGCCGTAGCGGCCAAACGAAAACTCCAAATTGAACGCGGTTTGCAAATCTGAGTTCCTCGTACGTCAATTAGTCGGATTAGAGATTTTGAATTTTTGATGAAATCGTGAAAAAAGACATGACTAACCCCCTTGGAAATTTTGTCAAAAAATGCAACTTTCTTAAAAATCATTGTAGACCATTGAATTTAACTTTATTTTCATCAGAAAGACGAGAGAAATTGATTGCCGTTAAAAAATTTCAGCTAACTTCAATAGCAAAAAAATTAGTCAGTCACAGTGAACATTTTAAAAAATTTAAGAAAATAATTGATTTTTCAGACTTTGATCGGCCGTAGCGGCCAAACGAAAACTCCAAATTGAACGCGGTTTGCAAATCTGAGTTCCTCGTACGTCAATTATTTTTTATTTATTTTTTATTTTTTATTTAAAATATATACGGGAAACCCCTTTTTACAAAGAAAATATAATTAATTAGTCGGATTAGAGATTTTGAATTTTTGATGAAATCGTGAAAAAAGACATGACTAACCCCCTTGGAAATTTTGTCAAAAAATGCAACTTTCTTAAAAATCGTCTAGACTATTGAATTTAACTTTATTTTCATCAGAAAAATGAGAGAAATTGATTGCCGTTAAAAAATTTCAGCTAACTTCAATAGCAAAAAAAATAGTCAGTCACCATGAGGATTTTGGAAAATTTAAGAAAATAATTGATTTTTCAGACTTTGATCGGCCGTAGCGGCCAAACGAAAACTCCAAATTGAACGCGGTTTGCAAATCTGAGTTCCTCGTACGTCAATTAGTCGGATTAGAGATTTTGAATTTTTGATGAAATCGTGAAAAAAGACATGACTAACCCCCTTGGAAATTTTGTCAAAAAATGCAACTTTCTTAAAAATCATCGTAGACTATTGAATTTAACTTTATTTTCATCAGAAAGACGAGAGAAATTGATTGCCGTTAAAAAATTTCAGCTAACTTCAATAGCAAAAAAATTAGTCAGTCACCATGAGGATTTTGGAAAATTTAAGAAAATAATTGATTTTTCAGACTTTGATCGGCCGTAGCGGCCAAACGAAAACTCCAAATTGAACGCGGTTTGCAAATCTGAGTTCCTCGTACATCAATTAGTCGGATTAGAGATTTTGAATTTTTGATGAAATCGTGAAAAAAGACATGACTAACCCCCTTGGAAATTTTGTCAAAAAATGCAACTTTCTTAAAAAGCATCGTAGACTATTGAATTTAACTTTATTTTCATCAGAAAGACGAGAGAAATTGATTGCCGTTAAAAAATTTCAGCTAACTTCAATAGCAAAAAAATTAGTCAGTCACCATGAGGATTTTGGAAAATTGAAGAAAATAATTGATTTTTCAGAATTTGATCGGCCGTAGCGGCCAAACGAAAACTCCAAATTGAACGCGGTTTGCAAATCTGAGTTCCTCGTACGTCAATTAGTCGGATTAGAGATTTTCAATTTTTGATGAAATCGTGAAAAAAGACATGACTAACCCCCTTGGAAATTTTGTCAAAAAATGCAACTTTCTTAAAAATCATCGTAGACTATTGAATTTAACTTTATTTTCATCAGAAAGACGAGAGAAATTGATTGCCGTTAAAAAATTTCAGCTAACTTCAATAGCAAAAAAATTAGTCAGTCACAGTGAACATTTTAAAAAATTTACGAAAAAAATTGATTTTTCAGACTTTGATCGGCCGTAGCGGCCAAACGAAAACTCCAAATTGAACGCGGTTTGCAAATCTGAGTTCCTCGAACGTCAATTAGTCGGATTAGAGATTTTGAATTTTTGATGAAATCGTGAAAAAAGACATGACTAACCCCCTTGGAAATTTTGTCAAAAAATGCAACTTTCTTAAAAATCATCGTAGACTATTGAATTTAACTTTATTTTCATCAGAAAGACGAGAGAAATTGATTGCCGTTAAAAAATTTCAGCTAACTTCAATAGCAAAAAAAATAGTCAGTCACCATGAGGATTTTGGAAAATTTAAGAAAATAATTGATTTTTCAGACTTTGATCGGCCGTAGCGGCCAAACGAAAACTCCAAATTGAACGCGGTTTGCAAATCTGAGTTCCTCGTACGTCGATTAGTCGGATTAGAGATTTTGAATTTTTGATGAAATCGTGAAAAAAGACATGACTAACCCCCTTGGAAATTTTGTCAAAAAATGCAACTTTCTTAAAAATCATCGTAGACTATTGAATTTAACTTTATTTTCATCAGAAAGACGAGAGAAATTGATTGCCGTTAAAAAATTTCAGCTAACTTCAATGGCAAAAAAAATAGTCAGTCACAGTGAACATTTTAAAAAATTTACGAAAAAAATTGATTTTTCAGACTTTGATCGGCCGTAGCGGCCAAACGAAAACTCCAAATTGAACGCGGTTTGCAAATCTGAGTTCCTCGTACGTCGATTAGTCGGATTAGAGATTTTGAATTTTTGATGAAATCGTGAAAAAAGACATGACCCCCTTGGAAATTTTGTCAAAAAATGCAACTTTCTTAAAAATCATCGTAGACTATTGAATTTAACTTTATTTTCATCAGAAAGACGAGAGAAATTGATTGCCGTTAAAAAATTTCAGCTAACTTCAATAGCAAAAAAATTAGTCAGTCACAGTGAACATTTTAAAAAATTTACGAAAAAAATTGATTTTTCAGACTTTGATCGGCCGTAGCGGCCAAACGAAAACTCCAAATTGAACGCGGTTTGCAAATCTGAGTTCCTCGTACGTCAATTAGTCGGATTAGAGATTTTGAATTTTTGATGAAATCGTGAAAAAAGACATGACTAACCCCCCTTGGAAATTTTGTCAAAAAATGCAACTTTCTTAAAAATCATCGTAGACTATTGAATTTAACTTTATTTTCATCAGAAAGACGAGAAAAATTGATTGCCGTTAAAAAATTTCAGCTAACTTCAATAGCAAAAAAATTAGTCAGTCACCATAAGGATTTTGAAAAATTTAAGAAAATAATTGATTTTTCAGACTTTGATCGGCCGTGGCGGCCAAACGAAAACTCCAAATTGAACGCGGTTTGCAAATCTGAGTTCCTCGTACGTCAATTAGTCGGATTAGAGATTTTGAATTTTTGATGAAATCGTGAAAAAAGACATGACTAACCCCCCTTGGAAATTTTGTCAAAAAATGCAACTTTCTTAAAAATCATCGTAGACTATTGAATTTAACTTTATTTTCATCAGAAAGACGAGAAAAATTGATTGCCGTTAAAAAATTTCAGCTAACTTCAATAGCAAAAAAATTAGTCAGTCACCATGAAGATTTTGAAAAATTTAAGAAAATAATTGATTTTTCAGACTTTGATCGGCCGTAGCGGCCAAACGAAAACTCCAAATTGAACGCGGTTTGCAAATCTGAGTTCCTCGTACGTCAGTTAGTCGGATTAGAGATTTTGAATTTTTGATGAAATCGTGAAAAAAGACATGACTAACCCCCTTGGAAATTTTGTCAAAAAATGCAACTTTCTTAAAAATCATCGTAGACTATTGAATTTAACTTTATTTTCATCAGAAAGACGAGAGAAATTGATTGCCGTTAAAAAATTTCAGCTAACTTCAATAGCAAAAAAATTAGTCAGTCACCATGAGGATTTTGGAAAATTGAAGAAAATAATTGATTTTTCAGAATTTGATCGGCCGTAGCGGCCAAACGAAAACTCCAAATTGAACGCGGTTTGCAAATCTGAGTTCCTCGTACGTCAATTAGTCGGATTAGAGATTTTCAATTTTTGATGAAATCGTGAAAAAAGACATGACTAACCCCCTTGGAAATTTTGTCAAAAAATGCAACTTTCTTAAAAATCATCGTAGACTATTGAATTTAACTTTATTTTCATCAGAAAGACGAAAGAAATTGATTGCCGTTAAAAAATTTCAGCTAACTTCAATAGCAAAAAAATTAGTCAGTCACAGTGAACATTTTAAAAAATTTACGAAAAAAATTGATTTTTCAGACTTTGGTCGGCCGTAGCGGCCAAACGAAAACTCCAAATTGAACGCGGTTTGCAAATCTGAGTTCCTCGTACGTCAATTAGTCGGATTAGAGATTTTGAATTTTTGATGAAATCGTGAAAAAAGACATGACTAACCCCCTTGGAAATTTTGTCAAAAAATGCAACTTTCTTAAAAATCATCGTAGACTATTGAATTTAACTTTATTTTCATCAGAAAGACGAGAGAAATTGATTGCCGTTAAAAAATTTCAGCTAACTTCAATGGCAAAAAAAATAGTCAGTCACAGTGAACATTTTAAAAAATTTACGAAAAAAATTGATTTTTCAGACTTTGATCGGCCGTAGCGGCCAAACGAAAACTCCAAATTGAACGCGGTTTGCAAATCTGAGTTCCTCGTACTTCGATTAGTCGGATTAGAGATTTTGAATTTTTGATGAAATCGTGAAAAAAGACATGACTAACCCCCTTGGAAATTTTGTCAAAAAATGCAACTTTCTTAAAAATCATCGTAGACTATTGAATTTAACTTTATTTTCATCAGAAAGACGAGAGAAATTGATTGCCGTTAAAAAATTTCAGCTAACTTCAATAGCAAAAAAATTAGTCAGTCACAGTGAACATTTTAAAAAATTTACGAAAAAAATTGATTTTTCAGACTTTGATCGGCCGTAGCGGCCAAACGAAAACTCCAAATTGAACGCGGTTTGCAAATCTGAGTTCCTCGTACGTCAATTAGTCGGATTAGAGATTTTGAATTTTTGATGAAATCGTGAAAAAAGACATGACTAACCCCCTTGGAAATTTTGTCAAAAAATGCAACTTTCTTAAAAATCATCGTAGACTATTGAATTTAACTTTATTTTCATCAGAAAGACGAGAGAAATTGATTGCCGTTAAAAAATTTCAGCTAACTTCAATAGCAAAAAAATTAGTCAGTCACAGTGAACATTTTAAAAAATTTACGAAAAAAATTGATTTTTCAGACTTTGATCGGCCGTAGCGGCCAAACGAAAACTCCAAATTGAACGCGGTTTGCAAATCTGAGTTCCTCGTACGTCAATTAGTCGGATTGGAGATTTTGAATTTTTGATGAAATCGTGAAAAAAGACATGACTAACCCCCCTTGGAAATTTTGTCAAAAAATGCAACTTTCTTAAAAATCATCGTAGACTATTGAATTTAACTTTATTTTCATCAGAAAGACGAGAAAAATTGATTGCCGTTAAAAAATTTCAGCTAACTTCAATAGCAAAAAAATTAGTCAGTCACCATGAGGATTTTGAAAAATTTAAGAAAATAATTGATTTTTCAGACTTTGATCGGCCGTGGCGGCCAAACGAAAACTCCAAATTGAACGCGATTTGCAAATCTGAGTTCCTCGTACGTCAATTAGTCGGATTAGAGATTTTGAATTTTTGATGAAATCGTGAAAAAAGACATGACTAACCCCCCTTGGAAATTTTGTCAAAAAATGCAACTTTCTTAAAAATCATCGTAGACTATTGAATTTAGCTTTATTTTCATCAGAAAGACGAGAAAAATTGATTGCCGTTAAAAAATTTCAGCTAACTTCAATAGCAAAAAAATTAGTCAGTCACCATGAGGATTTTGAAAAATTTAAGAAAATAATTGATTTTTCAGACTTTGATCGGCCGTAGCGGCCAAACGAAAACTCCAAATTGAACGCGGTTTGCAAATCTGAGTTCCTCGTACGTCAGTTAGTCGGATTAGAGATTTTGAATTTTTGATGAAATCGTGAAAAAAGACATGACTAACCCCCTTGGAAATTTTGTCAAAAAATGCAACTTTCTTAAAAATCATCGTAGACTATTGAATTTAACTTTATTTTCATCAGAAAGACGAGAGAAATTGATTGCCGTTAAAAAATTTCAGCTAACTTCAATAGCAAAAAAATTAGTCAGTCACCATGAGGATTTTGGAAAATTGAAGAAAATAATTGATTTTTCAGAATTTGATCGGCCGTAGCGGCCAAACGAAAACTCCAAATTGAACGCGGTTTGCAAATCTGAGTTCCTCGTACGTCAATTAGTCGGATTAGAGATTTTCAATTTTTGATGAAATCGTGAAAAAAGACATGACTAACCCCCTTGGAAATTTTGTCAAAAAATGCAACTTTCTTAAAAATCATCGTAGACTATTGAATTTAACTTTATTTTCATCAGAAAGACGAGAGAAATTGATTGCCGTTAAAAAATTTCAGCTAACTTCAATAGCAAAAAAATTAGTCAGTCACAGTGAACATTTTAAAAAATTTACGAAAAAAATTGATTTTTCAGACTTTGATCGGCCGTAGCGGCCAAACGAAAACTCCAAATTGAACGCGGTTTGCAAATCTGAGTTCCTCGTACGTCAATTAGTCGGATTAGAGATTTTGAATTTTTTGATGAAATCGTGAAAAAAGACATGACTAACCCCCTTGGAAATTTTGTCAAAAAATGCAACTTTCTTAAAAATCATCGTAGACTATTGAATTTAACTTTATTTTCATCAGAAAGACGAGAGAAATTGATTGCCGTTAAAAAATTTCACCTAACTTCAATAGCAAAAAAAATAGTCAGTCACCATGAGGATTTTGGAAAATTTAAGAAAATAATTGATTTTTCAGACTTTGATCGGCCGTAGCGGCCAAACGAAAACTCCAAATTGAACGCGGTTTGCAAATCTGAGTTCCTCGTACGTCAATTAGTCGGATTAGAGATTTTCAATTTTTGATGAAATCGTGAAAAAAGACATGACTAACCCCCTTGGAAATTTTGTCAAAAAATGCAACTTTCTTAAAAATCATCGTAGACTATTGAAATTAACTTTATTTTCATCAGAAAGACGAGAGAAATTGATTGCCGTTAAAAAATTTCAGCTAACTTCAATAGCAAAAAAATTAGTCAGTCACAGTGAACATTTTAAAAAATTTACGAAAAAAATTGATTTTTCAGACTTTGATCGGCCGTAGCGGCCAAACGAAAACTCCAAATTGAACGCGGTTTGCAAATCTGAGTTCCTCGTACGTCAATTAGTCGGATTAGAGATTTTGAATTTTTGATGAAATCGTGAAAAAAGACATGACTAACCCCCTTGGAAATTTTGTCAAAAAATGCAACTTTCTTAAAAATCATCGTAGACTATTGAATTTAACTTTATTTTCATCAGAAAGACGAGAGAAATTGATTGCCGTTAAAAAATTTCACCTAACTTCAATAGCAAAAAAAATAGTCAGTCACCATGAGGATTTTGGAAAATTTAAGAAAATAATTGATTTTTCAGACTTTGATCGGCCGTAGCGGCCAAACGAAAACTCCAAATTGAACGCGGTTTGCAAATCTGAGTTCCTCGTACGTCAATTAGTCGGATTAGAGATTTTGAATTTTTGATGAAATCGTGAAAAAAGACATGACTAACCCCCTTGGAAATTTTGTCAAAAAATGCAACTTTCTTAAAAATCATCGTAGACTATTGAATTTAACTTTATTTTCATCAGAAAGACGAGAGAAATTGATTGCCGTTAAAAAATTTCAGCTAACTTCAATAGCAAAAAAATTAGTCAGTCACCATGAGGATTTTGGAAAATTTAAGAAAATAATTATTTTTCAGACTTTGATCGGCCGTAGCGGCCAAACGAAAACTCCAAATTGAACGCGGTTTGCAAATCTGACTTCCTCGTACGTCAATTAGTCGGATTAGAGATTTTGAATTTTTGATGAAATCGTGAAAAAAGACATGACTAACCCCCTTGGAAATTTTGTCAAAAAATGCAACTTTCTTAAAAATCATCGTAGACTATTGAATTTAACTTTATTTTCATCAGAAAGACGAGAGAAATTGATTGCCGTTAAAAAATTTCAGCTAACTTCAATAGCAAAAAAATTAGTCAGTCACAGTGAACATTTTAAAAAATTTACGAAAAAAATTGATTTTTCAGACTTTGATCGGCCGTAGCGGCCAAACGAAAACTCCAAATTGAACGCGGTTTGCAAATCTGAGTTCCTCGTACGTCAATTAGTCGGATTAGAGATTTTGAATTTTTGATGAAATCGTGAAAAAAGACATGACTAACCCCCTTGGAAATTTTGTCAAAAAATGCAACTTTCTTAAAAATCATCGTAGACTATTGAATTTAACTTTATTTTCATCAGAAAGACGAGAGAAATTGATTGCCGTTAAAAAATTTCACCTAACTTCAATAGCAAAAAAAATAGTCAGTCACCATGAGGATTTTGGAAAATTTAAGAAAATAATTGATTTTTCAGACTTTGATCGGCCGTAGCGGCCAAACGAAAACTCCAAATTGAACGCGGTTTGCAAATCTGAGTTCCTCGTACGTCAATTAGTCGGATTAGAGATTTTGAATTTTTGATGAAATCGTGAAAAAAGACATGACTAACCCCCTTGGAAATTTTGTCAAAAAATGCAACTTTCTTAAAAATCATCGTAGACTATTGAATTTAACTTTATTTTCATCAGAAAGACGAGAGAAATTGATTGCCGTTAAAAAATTTCAGCTAACTTCAATAGCAAAAAAAATAGTCAGTCACAGTGAACATTTTAAAAAATTTACGAAAAAAATTGATTTTTCAGACTTTGATCGGCCGTAGCGGCCAAACGAAAACTCCAAATTGAACGCGGTTTGCAAATCTGAGTTCCTCGTACGTCAATAAGTCGGATTAGAGATTTTGAATTTTTGATGAAATCGTGAAAAAAGACATGACTAACCCCCTTGGAAATTTTGTCAAAAAATGCAACTTTCTTAAAAATCATCGTAGACTATTGAATTTAACTTTATTTTCATCAGAAAGACGAGAAAAATTGATTGCCGTTAAAAAATTTCAGCTAACTTCAATAGCAAAAAAATTAGTCAGTCACCATGAGGATTTTGAAAAATTTAAGAAAATAATTGATTTTTCAGACTTTGATCGGCCGTAGCGGCCAAACGAAAACTCCAAATTGAACGCGGTTTGCAAATCTGAGTTCCTCGTACGTCAATTAGTCGGATTAGAGATTTTGAATTTTTGATGAAATCGTGAAAAAAGACATGACTAACCCCCTTGGAAATTTTGTCAAAAAATGCAACTTTCTTAAAAATCATCGTAGACTATTGAATTTAACTTTATTTTCATCAGAAAGACGAGAGAAATTGATTGCCGTTAAAAAATTTCAGCTAACTTCAATAGCAAAAAAATTAGTCAGTCACCATGAGGATTTTGGAAAATTGAAGAAAATAATTGATTTTTCAGAATTTGATCGGCCGTAGCGGCCGAACGAAAACTCCAAATTGAACGCGGTTTGCAAATCTGAGTTCCTCGTACGTCAATTAGTCGGATTAGAGATTTTCAATTTTTGATGAAATCGTGAAAAAAGACATGACTAACCCCCTTGGAAATTTTGTCAAAAAATGCAACTTTCTTAAAAATCATCGTAGACTATTGAATTTAACTTTATTTTCATCAGAAAGACGAGAGAAATTGATTGCCGTTAAAAAATTTCAGCTAACTTCAATAGCAAAAAAAATAGTCAGTCACCATGAGGATTTTGGAAAATTTAAGAAAATAATTGATTTTTCAGACTTTGATCGGCCGTAGCGGCCAAACGAAAACTCCAAATTGAACGCGGTTTGCAAATCTGAGTTCCTCGTACATCAATTAGTCGGATTAGAGATTTTTAATTTTTGATGAAATCGTGAAAAAAGACATGACTAACCCCCTTGGAAATTTTGTCAAAAAATGCAACTTTCTTAAAAATCATCGTAGACTATTGAATTTAACTTTATTTTCATCAAAAAGACGAGAGAAATTGATTGCCGTTAAAAAATTTCAGCTAACTTCAATAGCAAAATAAATAGTCAGTCACCATGAGGATTTTGAAAAATTTAAGAAAATAATTGAATTTTCAGACTTTGATCGGCCGTAGCGGCCAAACGAAAACTCCAAATTGAACGCGGTTTGCAAATCTGAGTTCCTCGTACGTCAATTAGTCGGATTAGAGATTTTGAATTTTTGATGAAATCGTGAAAAAAGACATGACTAACCCCCTTGGAAATTTTGTCAAAAAATGCAACTTTCTTAAAAATCATCGTAGACTATTGAATTTAACTTTATTTTCATCAGAAAGACGAGAGAAATTGATTGCCGTTAAAAAATTTCACCTAACTTCAATAGCAAAAAAAATAGTCAGTCACCATGAGGATTTTGGAAAATTTAAGAAAATAATTGATTTTTCAGACTTTGATCGGCCGTAGCGGCCAAACGAAAACTCCAAATTGAACGCGGTTTGCAAATCTGAGTTCCTCGTACGTCAATTAGTCGGATTAGAGATTTTGAATTTTTGATGAAATCGTGAAAAAAGACATGACTAACCCCCTTGGAAATTTTGTCAAAAAATGCAACTTTCTTAAAAATCATCGTAGACTATTGAATTTAACTTTATTTTCATCAGAAAGACGAGAGAAATTGATTGCCGTTAAAAAATTTCAGCTAACTTCAATAGCAAAAAAAATAGTCAGTCACCATGAGGATTTTGGAAAATTTAAGAAAATAATTGATTTTTCAGACTTTGATCGGCCGTAGCGGCCAAACGAAAACTCCAAATTGAACGCGGTTTGCAAATCTGAGTTCCTCGTACATCAATTAGTCGGATTAGAGATTTTGAATTTTTGATGAAATCGTGAAAAAAGACATGACTAACCCCCTTGGAAATTTTGTCAAAAAATGCAACTTTCTTAAAAATCATCGTAGACTATTGAATTTAACTTTATTTTCATCAAAAAGACGAGAGAAATTGATTGCCGTTAAAAAATTTCAGCTAACTTCAATAGCAAAAAAATTAGTCAGTCACAGTGAACATTTTAAAAAATTTACGAAAAAAATTGATTTTTCAGACTTTGATCGGCCGTAGCGGCCAAACGAAAACTCCAAATTGAACGCGGTTTGCAAATCTGAGTTCCTCGTACGTCAATTAGTCGGATTAGAGATTTTGAATTTTTGATGAAATCGTGAAAAAAGACATGACTAACCCCCTTGGAAATTTTGTCAAAAAATGCAACTTTCTTAAAAATCATCGTAGACTATTGAATTTAACTTTATTTTCATCAGAAAGACGAGAGAAATTGATTGCCGTTAAAAAATTTCAGCTAACTTCAATAGCAAAAAAATTAGTCAGTCACCATGAGGATTTTGGAAAATTTAAGAAAATAATTATTTTTCAGACTTTGATCGGCCGTAGCGGCCAAACGAAAACTCCAAATTGAACGCGGTTTGCAAATCTGAGTTCCTCGTACGTCAATTAGTCGGATTAGAGATTTTGAATTTTTGATGAAATCGTGAAAAAAGACAAATTTTGTCAAAAAATGCAACTTTCTTAAAAATCATCGTAGACTATTGAATTTAACTTTATTTTCATCAGAAAGACGAGAGAAATTGATTGCCGTTAAAAAATTTCAGCTAACTTCAATAGCAAAAAAATTAGTCAGTCACAGTGAACATTTTAAAAAATTTACGAAAAAAATTGATTTTTCAGACTTTGATCGGCCGTAGCGGCCAAACGAAAACTCCAAATTGAACGCGGTTTGCAAATCTGAGTTCCTCGTACGTCAATTAGTCGGATTAGAGATTTTGAATTTTTGATGAAATCGTGAAAAAAGACATGACTAACCCCCTTGGAAATTTTGTCAAAAAATGCAACTTTCTTAAAAATCATCGTAGACTATTGAATTTAACTTTATTTTCATCAGAAAGACGAGAGAAATTGATTGCCGTTAAAAAATTTCACCTAACTTCAATAGCAAAAAAAATAGTCAGTCACCATGAGGATTTTGGAAAATTTAAGAAAATAATTGATTTTTCAGACTTTGATCGGCCGTAGCGGCCAAACGAAAACTCCAAATTGAACGCGGTTTGCAAATCTGAGTTCCTCGTACATCAATTAGTCGGATTAGAGATTTTGAATTTTTGATGAAATCGTGAAGAAAGACATGACTAACCCCTTGGAAATTTTGTCAAAAAATGCAACTTTCTTAAAAATCATCGTAGACTATTGAATTTAACTTTATTTTCATCAAAAAGACGAGAGAAATTGATTGCCGTTAAAAAATTTCAGCTAACTTCAATAGCAAAAAAAATAGTCAGTCACCATGAGGATTTTGAAAAATTTAAGAAAATAATTGAATTTTCAGACTTTGATCGGCCGTAGCGGCCAAACGAAAACTCCAAATTGAACGCGGTTTGCAAATCTGAGTTCCTCGTACGTCAATTAGTCGGATTAGAGATTTTGAATTTTTGATGAAATCGTGAAAAAAGACATGACTAACCCCCTTGGAAATTTTGTCAAAAAATGCAACTTTCTTAAAAATCATCGTAGACTATTGAATTTAACTTTATTTTCATCAGAAAGACGAGAGAAATTGATTGCCGTTAAAAAATTTCAGCTAACTTCAATAGCAAAAAAATTAGTCAGTCACAGTGAACATTTTAAAAAATTTACGAAAAAAATTGATTTTTCAGACTTTGATCGGCCGTAGCGGCCAAACGAAAACTCCAAATTGAACGCGGTTTGCAAATCTGAGTTCCTCGTACGTCAATTAGTCGGATTAGAGATTTTGAATTTTTGATGAAATCGTGAAGAAAGACATGACTAACCCCTTGGAAATTTTGTCAAAAAATGCAACTTTCTTAAAAATCATCGTAGACTATTGAATTTAACTTTATTTTCATCAAAAAGACGAGAGAAATTGATTGCCGTTAAAAAATTTCAGCTAACTTCAATAGCAAAAAAAATAGTCAGTCACCATGAGGATTTTGAAAAATTTAAGAAAATAATTGAATTTTCAGACTTTGATCGGCCGTAGCGGCCAAACGAAAACTCCAAATTGAACGCGGTTTGCAAATCTGAGTTCCTCGTACGTCAATTAGTCGGATTAGAGATTTTGAATTTTTGATGAAATCGTGAAAAAAGACATGACTAACCCCCTTGGAAATTTTGTCAAAAAATGCAACTTTCTTAAAAATCATCGTAGACTATTGAATTTAACTTTATTTTCATCAGAAAGACGAGAGAAATTGATTGCCGTTAAAAAATTTCAGCTAACTTCAATAGCAAAAAAATTAGTCAGTCACAGTGAACATTTTAAAAAATTTACGAAAAAAATTGATTTTTCAGACTTTGATCGGCCGTAGCGGCCAAACGAAAACTCCAAATTGAACGCGGTTTGCAAATCTGAGTTCCTCGTACGTCAATTAGTCGGATTAGAGATTTTGAATTTTTGATGAAATCGTGAAAAAAGACATGACTAACCCCCTTGGAAATTTTGTCAAAAAATGCAACTTTCTTAAAAATCATCGTAGACTATTGAATTTAACTTTATTTTCATCAGAAAGACGAGAGAAATTGATTGCCGTTAAAAAATTTCACCTAACTTCAATAGCAAAAAAAATAGTCAGTCACCATGAGGATTTTGGAAAATTTAAGAAAATAATTGATTTTTCAGACTTTGATCGGCCGTAGCGGCCAAACGAAAACTCCAAATTGAACGCGGTTTGCAAATCTGAGTTCCTCGTACGTCAATTAGTCGGATTAGAGATTTTGAATTTTTGATGAAGTCGTGAAAAAAGACATGACTAACCCCTTGGAAATTTTGTCAAAAAATGCAACTTTCTTAAAAATCATCGTAGACTATTGAATTTAACTTTATTTTCATCAGAAAGACGAGAGAAATTGATTGCCGTTAAAAAATTTCAGCTAACTTCAATAGCAAAAAAATTAGTCAGTCACCATGAGGATTTTGGAAAATTGAAGAAAATAATTGATTTTTCAGAATTTGATCGGCCGTAGCGGCCAAACGAAAACTCCAAATTGAACGCGGTTTGCAAATCTGAGTTCCTCGTACGTCAATTAGTCGGATTAGAGATTTTCAATTTTTGATGAAATCGTGAAAAAAGACATGACTAACCCCCTTGGAAATTTTGTCAAAAAATGCAACTTTCTTAAAAATCATCGTAGACTATTGAATTTAACTTTATTTTCATCAAAAAGACGAGAGAAATTGATTGCCGTTAAAAAATTTCAGCTAACTTCAATAGCAAAAAAAATAGTCAGTCACCATGAGGATTTTGAAAAATTTAAGAAAATAATTGAATTTTCAGACTTTGATCGGCCGTCGCGGCCAAACGAAAACTCCAAATTGAACGCGGTTTGCAAATCTGAGTTCCTCGTACGTCAATTAGTCGGATTAGAGATTTTGAATTTTTGATGAAATCGTGAAAAAAGACATGACATTTCCCTTGGAAATTTTGTCAAAAAATGCAACTTTCTTAAAAATCATCGTAGACTATTGAATTTAACTTTATTTTCATCAGAAAGACGAGAGAAATTGATTGCCGTTAAAAAATTTCAGCTAACTTCAATAGCAAAAAAAATAGTCAGTCACCATGAGGATTTTGGAAAATTTAAGAAAATAATTGATTTTTCAGACTTTGATCGGCCGTAGCGGCCAAACGAAAACTCCAAATTGAACGCGGTTTGCAAATCTGAGTTCCTCGTACATCAATTAGTCGGATTAGAGATTTTGAATTTTTGATGAAATCGTGAAAAAAGACATGACTAACCCCCTTGGAAATTTTGTCAAAAAATGCAACTTTCTTAAAAATCATCGTAGACTATTGAATTTAACTTTATTTTCATCAGAAAGACGAGAGAAATTGATTGCCGTTAAAAAATTTCAGCTAACTTCAATAGCAAAAAAATTAGTCAGTCACAGTGAACATTTTAAAAAATTTACGAAAAAAATTGATTTTTCAGACTTTGATCGGCCGTAGCGGCCAAACGAAAACTCCAAATTGAACGCGGTTTGCAAATCTGAGTTCCTCGTACGTCAATTAGTCGGATTAGAGATTTTGAATTTTTGATGAAATCGTGAAAAAAGACATCCCTTGGAAATTTTGTCAAAAAATGCAACTTTCTTAAAAATCATCGTAGACTATTGAATTTAACTTTATTTTCATCAGAAAGACGAGAGAAATTGATTGCCGTTAAAAAATTTCACCTAACTTCAATAGCAAAAAAAATAGTCAGTCACCATGAGGATTTTGGAAAATTTAAGAAAATAATTGATTTTTCAGACTTTGATCGGCCGTAGCGGCCAAACGAAAACTCCAAATTGAACGCGGTTTGCAAATCTGAGTTCCTCGTACGTCAATTAGTCGGATTAGAGATTTTGAATTTTTGATGAAATCGTGAAAAAAGACATGACATTTCCCTTGGAAATTTTGTCAAAAAATGCAACTTTCTTAAAAATCATCGTAGACTATTGAATTTAACTTTATTTTCATCAGAAAGACGAGAGAAATTGATTGCCATTAAAAAATTTCAGCTAACTTCAATAGCAAAAAAAATAGTCAGTCATCATGAGGATTTTGGAAAATTTAAGAAAATAATTGATTTTTCAGACTTTGATCGGCCGTAGAGGCCAAACGAAAACTCCAAATTGAACGCGGTTTGCAAATCTGAGTTCCTCGTACATCAATTAGTCGGATTAGAGATTTTGAATTTTTGATGAAATCGTGAAAAAAGACATGACTAACCCCCTTGGAAATTTTGTCAAAAAATGCAACTTTCTTAAAAATCATCGTAGACTATTGAATTTAACTTTATTTTCATCAAAAAGACGAGAGAAATTGATTGCCGTTAAAAAATTTCAGCTAACTTCAATAGCAAAAAAATTAGTCAGTCACAGTGAACATTTTAAAAAATTTACGAAAAAAATTGATTTTTCAGACTTTGATCGGCCGTAGCGGCCAAACGAAAACTCCAAATTGAACGCGGTTTGCAAATCTGAGTTCCTCGTACGTCAATTAGTCGGATTAGAGATTTTGAATTTTTGATGAAATCGTGAAAAAAGACATGACTAACCCCCTTGGAAATTTTGTCAAAAAATGCAACTTTCTTAAAAATCATCGTAGACTATTGAATTTAACTTTATTTTCATCAGAAAGACGAGAGAAATTGATTGCCGTTAAAAAATTTCACCTAACTTCAATAGCAAAAAAAATAGTCAGTCACCATGAGGATTTTGGAAAATTTAAGAAAATAATTGATTTTTCAGACTTTGATCGGCCGTAGCGGCCAAACGAAAACTCCAAATTGAACGCGGTTTGCAAATCTGAGTTCCTCGTACATCAATTAGTCGGATTAGAGATTTTGAATTTTTGATGAAATCGTGAAAAAAGACATGACTAACCCCTTGGAAATTTTGTCAAAAAATGCAACTTTCTTAAAAATCATCGTAGACTATTGAATTTAACTTTATTTTCATCAAAAAGACGAGAGAAATTGATTGCCGTTAAAAAATTTCAGCTAACTTCAATAGCAAAAAAAATAGTCAGTCACCATGAGGATTTTGAAAAATTTAAGAAAATAATTGAATTTTCAGACTTTGATCGGCCGTAGCGGCCAAACGAAAACTCCAAATTGAACGCGGTTTGCAAATCTGAGTTCCTCGTACGTCAATTAGTCGGATTAGAGATTTTGAATTTTTGATGAAATCGTGAAAAAAGACATGACTAACCCCCTTGGAAATTTTGTCAAAAAATGCAACTTTCTTAAAAATCATCGTAGACTATTGAATTTAACTTTATTTTCATCAGAAAGACGAGAGAAATTGATTGCCGTTAAAAAATTTCAGCTAACTTCAATAGCAAAAAAAATAGTCAGTCACAGTGAACATTTTAAAAAATTTACGAAAAAAATTGATTTTTCAGACTTTGATCGGCCGTAGCGGCCAAACGAAAACTCCAAATTGAACGCGGTTTGCAAATCTGAGTTCCTCGTACGTCAATTAGTCGGATTAGAGATTTTGAATTTTTGATGAAATCGTGAAAAAAGACATGACTAACCCCCTTGGAAATTTTGTCAAAAAATGCAACTTTCTTAAAAATCATCGTAGACTATTGAATTTAACTTTATTTTCATCAGAAAGACGAGAGAAATTGATTGCCGTTAAAAAATTTCAGCTAACTTCAATAGCAAAAAAATTAGTCAGTCACAGTGAACATTTTAAAAAATTTACGAAAAAAATTGATTTTTCAGACTTTGATCGGCCGTAGCGGCCAAACGAAAACTCCAAATTGAACGCGGTTTGCAAATCTGAGTTCCTCGTACGTCAATTAGTCGGATTAGAGATTTTGAATTTTTGATGAAATCGTGAAAAAAGACATGACATTTCCCTTGGAAATTTTGTCAAAAAATGCAACTTTCTTAAAAATCATCGTAGACTATTGAATTTAACTTTATTTTCATCAGAAAGACGAGAGAAATTGATTGCCGTTAAAAAATTTCAGCTAACTTCAATAGCAAAAAAAATAGTCAGTCACCATGAGGATTTTGGAAAATTTAAGAAAATAATTGATTTTTCAGACTTTGATCGGCCGTAGAGGCCAAACGAAAACTCCAAATTGAACGCGGTTTGCAAATCTGAGTTCCTCGTACATCAATTAGTCGGATTAGAGATTTTGAATTTTTGATGAAATCGTGAAAAAAGACATGACTAACCCCCTTGGAAATTTTGTCAAAAAATGCAACTTTCTTAAAAATCATCGTAGACTATTGAATTTAACTTTATTTTCATCAAAAAGACGAGAGAAATTGATTGCCGTTAAAAAATTTCAGCTAACTTCAATAGCAAAAAAATTAGTCAGTCACAGTGAACATTTTAAAAAATTTACGAAAAAAATTGATTTTTCAGACTTTGATCGGCCGTAGCGGCCAAACGAAAACTCCAAATTGAACGCGGTTTGCAAATCTGAGTTCCTCGTACGTCAATTAGTCGGATTAGAGATTTTGAATTTTTGATGAAATCGTGAAAAAAGACATGACTAACCCCCTTGGAAATTTTGTCAAAAAATGCAACTTTCTTAAAAATCATCGTAGACTATTGAATTTAACTTTATTTTCATCAGAAAGACGAGAGAAAATGATTGCCGTTAAAAAATTTCAGCTAACTTCAATAGCAAAAAAATTAGTCAGTCACAGTGAACATTTTAAAAAATTTACGAAAAAAATTGATTTTTCAGACTTTGATCGGCCGTAGCGGCCAAACGAAAACTCCAAATTGAACGCGGTTTGCAAATCTGAGTTCCTCGTACGTCAATTAGTCGGATTAGAGATTTTGAATTTTTGATGAAATCGTGAAAAAAGACATGACTAACCCCCTTGGAAATTTTGTCAAAAAATGCAACTTTCTTAAAAATCATCGTAGACTATTGAATTTAACTTTATTTTCATCAGAAAGACGAGAGAAATTGATTGCCGTTAAAAAATTTCAGCTAACTTCAATAGCAAAAAAATTAGTCAGTCACAGTGAACATTTTAAAAAATTTACGAAAAAAATTGATTTTTCAGACTTTGATCGGCCGTAGCGGCCAAACGAAAACTCCAAATTGAACGCGGTTTGCAAATCTGAGTTCCTCGTACGTCAATTAGTCGGATTAGAGATTTTGAATTTTTGATGAAATCGTGAAAAAAGACATGACTAACCCCCTTGGAAATTTTGTCAAAAAATGCAACTTTCTTAAAAATCATCGTAGACTATTGAATTTAACTTTATTTTCATCAGAAAGACGAGAGAAATTGATTGCCGTTAAAAAATTTCACCTAACTTCAATAGCAAAAAAAATAGTCAGTCACCATGAGGATTTTGGAAAATTTAAGAAAATAATTGATTTTTCAGACTTTGATCGGCCGTAGCGGCCAAACGAAAACTCCAAATTGAACGCGGTTTGCAAATCTGAGTTCCTCGTACGTCAATTAGTCGGATTAGAGATTTTGAATTTTTGATGAAGTCGTGAAAAAAGACATGACTAACCCCTTGGAAATTTTGTCAAAAAATGCAACTTTCTTAAAAATCATCGTAGACTATTGAATTTAACTTTATTTTCATCAGAAAGACGAGAGAAATTGATTGCCGTTAAAAAATTTCAGCTAACTTCAATAGCAAAAAAATTAGTCAGTCACCATGAGGATTTTGGAAAATTGAAGAAAATAACTGATTTTTCAGAATTTGATCGGCCGTAGCGGCCAAACGAAAACTCCAAATTGAACGCGGTTTGCAAATCTGAGTTCCTCGTACGTCAATTAGTCGGATTAGAGATTTTGAATTTTTGATGAAATCGTGAAAAAAGACATGACTAACCCCCTTGGACATTTTGTCAAAAAATGCAACTTTCTTAAAAATCATCGTAGACTATTGAATTTAACTTTATTTTCATCAAAAAGACGAGAGAAATTGATTGCCGTTAAAAAATTTCAGCTAACTTCAATAGCAAAAAAAATAGTCAGTCACCATGAGGATTTTGAAAAATTTAAGAAAATAATTGAATTTTCAGACTTTGATCGGCCGTCGCGGCCAAACGAAAACTCCAAATTGAACGCGGTTTGCAAATCTGAGTTCCTCGTACGTCAATTAGTCGGATTAGAGATTTTGAATTTTTGATGAAATCGTGAAAAAAGACATGACATTTCCCTTGGAAATTTTGTCAAAAAATGCAACTTTCTTAAAAATCATCGTAGACTATTGAATTTAACTTTATTTTCATCAGAAAGACGAGAGAAATTGATTGCCGTTAAAAAATTTCAGCTAACTTCAATAGCAAAAAAAATAGTCAGTCACCATGAGGATTTTGGAAAATTTAAGAAAATAATTGATTTTTCAGACTTTGATCGGCCGTAGCGGCCAAACGAAAACTCCAAATTGAACGCGGTTTGCAAATCTGAGTTCCTCGTACATCAATTAGTCGGATTAGAGATTTTGAATTTTTGATGAAATCGTGAAAAAAGACATGACTAACCCCCTTGGAAATTTTGTCAAAAAATGCAACTTTCTTAAAAATCATCGTAGACTATTGAATTTAACTTTATTTTCATCAAAAAGACGAGAGAAATTGATTGCCGTTAAAAAATTTCAGCTAACTTCAATAGCAAAAAAATTAGTCAGTCACAGTGAACATTTTAAAAAATTTACGAAAAAAATTGATTTTTCAGACTTTGATCGGCCGTAGCGGCCAAACGAAAACTCCAAATTGAACGCGGTTTGCAAATCTGAGTTCCTCGTACGTCAATTAGTCGGATTAGAGATTTTGAATTTTTGATGAAATCGTGAAAAAAGACATGACTAACCCCCTTGGAAATTTTGTCAAAAAATGCAACTTTCTTAAAAATCATCGTAGACTATTGAATTTAACTTTATTTTCATCAGAAAGACGAGAGAAATTGATTGCCGTTAAAAAATTTCAGCTAACTTCAATAGCAAAAAAATTAGTCAGTCACAGTGAACATTTTAAAAAATTTACGAAAAAAATTGATTTTTCAGACTTTGATCGGCCGTAGCGGCCAAACGAAAACTCCAAATTGAACGCGGTTTGCAAATCTGAGTTCCTCGTACGTCAATTAGTCGGATTAGAGATTTTGAATTTTTGATGAAATCGTGAAAAAAGACATGACTAACCCTTGGAAATTTTGTCAAAAAATGCAACTTTCTTAAAAATCATCGTAGACTATTGAATTTAACTTTATTTTCATCAGAAAGACGAGAGAAATTGATTGCCGTTAAAAAATTTCACCTAACTTCAATAGCAAAAAAAATAGTCAGTCACCATGAGGATTTTGAAAAATTTAAGAAAATAATTGAATTTTCAGACTTTGATCGGCCGTAGCGGCCAAACGAAAACTCCAAATTGAACGCGGTTTGCAAATCTGAGTTCCTCGTACGTCAATTAGTCGGATTAGAGATTTTGAATTTTTGATGCAATCGTGAAAAAAGACATGACTAACCCCCTTGGAAATTTTATCAAAAAATGCAACTTTCTTAAAAATCATCGTAGACTATTGAATTTAACTTTATTTTCATCAGAAAGACGAGAGAAATTGATTGCCGTTAAAAAATTTCAGCTAACTTCAATAGCAAAAAAATTAGTCAGTCACCATGAGGATTTTGGAAAATTGAAGAAAATAATTGATTTTTCAGACTTTGATCGGCCGTAGCGGCCAAACGAAAACTTCAAATTGAACGCGGTTTGCAAATCTGAGTTCCTCGTACGTCAATTAGTCGGATTAGAGATTTTGAATTTTTGATGAAATCGTGAAAAAAGACATAAAATGTCAAAAAATGCAACTTTCTTAAAAATCATCGTAGACTATTGAATTTAACATTATTTTCATCAGAAAGACGAGAGATATTGATTGCCGTTAAAAAAATTCAGCTAACTTCAATAGCAAAAGAATTAGTCAGTCACCATGAGGATTTTGGAAAATTTAAGAAAATAATTGATTTTTCAGACTTTGATCGGCCGTAGCGGCCAAACGAAAACTCCAAATTGAACGCGGTTTGCAAATCTGAGTTCCTCGTACGTCAATTAGTCGGATTAGAGATTTTGAATTTTTGATGAAATCGTGAAAAAAGACATGACTAACCCCCTTGGAAATTTTGTCAAAAAATGCAACTTTCTTAAAAATCATCGTAGACTATTGAATTTAACTTTATTTTCATCAGAAAGACGAGAGAAATTGATTGCCGTTAAAAAATTTCAGCTAACTTCAATAGCAAAAAAAATAGTCAGTCACAGTGAACATTTTAAAAAATTTACGAAAAAAATTGATTTTTCAGACTTTGATCGGCCGTAGCGGCCAAACGAAAACTCCAAATTGAACGCGGTTTGCAAATCTGAGTTCCTCGTACGTCGATTAGTCGGATTAGAGATTTTGAATTTTTGATGAAATCGTGAAAAAAGACATGACTAACCCCCTTGGAAATTTTGTCAAAAAATGCAACTTTCTTAAAAATCATCGTAGACTATTGAATTTAACTTTATTTTCATCAGAAAGACGAGAGAAATTGATTGCCGTTAAAAAATTTCAGCTAACTTCAATAGCAAAAAAATTAGTCAGTCACAGTGAACATTTTAAAAAATTTACGAAAAAAATTGATTTTTCAGACTTTGATCGGCCGTAGCGGCCAAACGAAAACTCCAAATTGAACGCGGTTTGCAAATCTGAGTTCCTCGTACGTCAATTAGTCGGATTAGAGATTTTGAATTTTTGATGAAATCGTGAAAAAAGACATGACTAACCCCCTTGGAAATTTTGTCAAAAAATGCAACTTTCTTAAAAATCATCGTAGACTATTGAATTTAACTTTATTTTCATCAGAAAGACGAGAGAAATTGATTGCCATTAAAAAATTTCAGCTAACTTCAATAGCAAAAAAAATAGTCAGTCACCATGAGGATTTTGGAAAATTTAAGAAAATAATTGATTTTTCAGACTTTGATCGGCCGTAGCGGCCAAACGAAAACTCCAAATTGAACGCGGTTTGCAAATCTGAGTTCCTCGTACGTCAATTAGAGTACGGATTAGAGATTTTCAATTTTTGATGAAATCGTGAAAAAAGACATGACTAACCCCCTTGGAAATTTTGTCAAAAAATGCAACTTTCTTAAAAATCATCGTAGACTATTGAATTTAACTTTATTTTCATCAGAAAGACGAGAGAAATTGATTGCCGTTAAAACATTTCAGCTAACTTCAATAGCAAAAAAATTAGTCAGTCACCATGAGAATTTTGGAAAATTTAAGAAAATAATTGATTTTTCAGACTTTGATCGGCCGTAGCGGCCAAACGAAAACTCCAAATTGAACGCGGTTTGCAAATCTGAGTTCCTCGTACGTCAATTAGTCGGATTAGAGATTTTGAATTTTTGATGAAATCGTGAAAAAAGACATGACTAACCCCCTTGGAAATTTTGTCAAAAAATGCAACTTTCTTAAAAATCATCGTAGACTATTGAATTTAACTTTATTTTCATCAGAAAGACGAGAGAAATTGATTGCCGTTAAAAAATTTCAGCTAACTTCAATAGCAAAAAAATTAGTCAGTCACAGTGAACATTTTAAAAAATTTACGAAAAAAATTGATTTTTCAGACTTTGATCGGCCGTAGCGGCCAAACGAAAACTCCAAATTGAACACGGTTTGCAAATCTGAGTTCCTCGTACGTCGATTAGTCGGATTAGAGATTTTGAATTTTTGATGAAATCGTGAAAAAAGACATGACTAACCCCCTTGGAAATTTTGTCAAAAAATGCAACTTTCTTAAAAATCATCGTAGACTATTGAATTTAACTTTATTTTCATCAGAAAGACGAGAGAAATTGATTGCCGTTAAAAAATTTCAGCTAACTTCAATAGCAAAAAAATTAGTCAGTCACCATGAGGATTTTGGAAAATTTAAGAAAATAATTGATTTTTCAGACTTTGATCGGCCGTAGCGGCCAAACGAAAACTCCAAATTGAACGCGGTTTGCAAATCTGAGTTCCTCGTACGTCAATTAGTCGGATTAGAGATTTTGAATTTTTGATGAAATCGTGAAAAAAGACATGACTAACCCCCTTGGAAATTTTGTCAAAAAATGCAACTTTCTTAAAAATCATCGTAGACTATTGAATTTAACTTTATTTTCATCAGAAAGACGAGAGAAATTGATTGCCGTTAAAAAATTTCAGCTAACTTCAATAGCAAAAAAATTAGTCAGTCACAGTGAACATTTTAAAAAATTTACGAAAAAAATTGATTTTTCAGACTTTGATCGGCCGTAGCGGCTAAACGAAAACTCCAAATTGAACGCGGTTTGCAAATCTGAGTTCCTCGTACGTCGATTAGTCGGATTAGAGATTTTGAATTTTTGATGCAATCGTGAAAAAAGACATGACTAACCCCCTTGGAAATTTTATCAAAAAATGCAACTTTCTTAAAAATCATCGTAGACTATTGAATTTAACTTTATTTTCATCAGAAAGACGAGAGAAATTGATTGCCGTTAAAAAATTTCAGCTAACTTCAATAGCAAAAAAATTAGTCAGTCACCATGAGGATTTTGGAAAATTGAAGAAAATAATTGATTTTTCAGACTTTGATCGGCCGTAGCGGCCAAACGAAAACTTCAAATTGAACGCGGTTTGCAAATCTGAGTTCCTCGTACGTCAATTAGTCGGATTAGAGATTTTGAATTTTTGATGAAATCGTGAAAAAAGACATAAAATGTCAAAAAATGCAACTTTCTTAAAAATCATCGTAGACTATTGAATTTAACATTATTTTCATCAGAAAGACGAGAGATATTGATTGCCGTTAAAAAAATTCAGCTAACTTCAATAGCAAAAGAATTAGTCAGTCACCATGAGGATTTTGGAAAATTTAAGAAAATAATTGATTTTTCAGACTTTGATCGGCCGTAGCGGCCAAACGAAAACTCCAAATTGAACGCGGTTTGCAAATCTGAGTTCCTCGTACGTCAATTAGTCGGATTAGAGATTTTGAATTTTTGATGAAATCGTGAAAAAAGACATGACTAACCCCCTTGGAAATTTTGTCAAAAAATGCAACTTTCTTAAAAATCATCGTAGACTATTGAATTTAACTTTATTTTCATCAGAAAGACGAGAGAAATTGATTGCCGTTAAAAAATTTCAGCTAACTTCAATAGCAAAAAAAATAGTCAGTCACAGTGAACATTTTAAAAAATTTACGAAAAAAATTGATTTTTCAGACTTTGATCGGCCGTAGCGGCCAAACGAAAACTCCAAATTGAACGCGGTTTGCAAATCTGAGTTCCTCGTACGTCGATTAGTCGGATTAGAGATTTTGAATTTTTGATGAAATCGTGAAAAAAGACATGACTAACCCCCTTGGAAATTTTGTCAAAAAATGCAACTTTCTTAAAAATCATCGTAGACTATTGAATTTAACTTTATTTTCATCAGAAAGACGAGAGAAATTGATTGCCGTTAAAAAATTTCAGCTAACTTCAATAGCAAAAAAATTAGTCAGTCACAGTGAACATTTTAAAAAATTTACGAAAAAAATTGATTTTTCAGACTTTGATCGGCCGTAGCGGCCAAACGAAAACTCCAAATTGAACGCGGTTTGCAAATCTGAGTTCCTCGTACGTCAATTAGTCGGATTAGAGATTTTGAATTTTTGATGAAATCGTGAAAAAAGACATGACTAACCCCCTTGGAAATTTTGTCAAAAAATGCAACTTTCTTAAAAATCATCGTAGACTATTGAATTTAACTTTATTTTCATCAGAAAGACGAGAGAAATTGATTGCCATTAAAAAATTTCAGCTAACTTCAATAGCAAAAAAAATAGTCAGTCACCATGAGGATTTTGGAAAATTTAAGAAAATAATTGATTTTTCAGACTTTGATCGGCCGTAGCGGCCAAACGAAAACTCCAAATTGAACGCGGTTTGCAAATCTGAGTTCCTCGTACGTCAATTAGTCGGATTAGAGATTTTCAATTTTTGATGAAATCGTGAAAAAAGACATGACTAACCCCCTTGGAAATTTTGTCAAAAAATGCAACTTTCTTAAAAATCATCGTAGACTATTGAATTTAACTTTATTTTCATCAGAAAGACGAGAGAAATTGATTGCCGTTAAAACATTTCAGCTAACTTCAATAGCAAAAAAATTAGTCAGTCACCATGAGAATTTTGGAAAATTTAAGAAAATAATTGATTTTTCAGACTTTGATCGGCCGTAGCGGCCAAACGAAAACTCCAAATTGAACGCGGTTTGCAAATCTGAGTTCCTCGTACGTCAATTAGTCGGATTAGAGATTTTGAATTTTTGATGAAATCGTGAAAAAAGACATGACTAACCCCCTTGGAAATTTTGTCAAAAAATGCAACTTTCTTAAAAATCATCGTAGACTATTGAATTTAACTTTATTTTCATCAGAAAGACGAGAGAAATTGATTGCCGTTAAAAAATTTCAGCTAACTTCAATAGCAAAAAAATTAGTCAGTCACCATGAGGATTTTGGAAAATTTAAGAAAATAATTATTTTTCAGACTTTGATCGGCCGTAGCGGCCAAACGAAAACTCCAAATTGAACGCGGTTTGTAAATCTGAGTTCCTCGTACGTCAATTAGTCGGATTAGAGATTTTGAATTTTTGATGAAATCGTGAAAAAAGACATGACTAACCCCCTTGGAAATTTTGTCAAAAAATGCAACTTTCTTAAAAATCATCGTAGACTATTGAATTTAACTTTATTTTCATCAGAAAGACGAGAGAAATTGATTGCCGTTAAAAAATTTCAGCTAACTTCAATAGCAAAAAAAATAGTCAGTCACCATGAGGATTTTGGAAAATTTAAGAAAATAATTGATTTTTCAGACTTTGATCGGCCGTAGCGGCCAAACGAAAACTCCAAATTGAACGCGGTTTGCAAATCTGAGTTCCTCGTACATCAATTAGTCGGATTAGAGATTTTGAATTTTTGATGAAATCGTGAAAAAAGACATGACTAACCCCCTTGGAAATTTTGTCAAAAAATGCAACTTTCTTAAAAATCATCGTAGACTATTGAATTTAACTTTATTTTCATCAGAAAGACGAGAGAAATTGATTGCCGTTAAAAAATTTCAGCTAACTTCAATAGCAAAAAAATTAGTCAGTCACAGTGAACATTTTAAAAAATTTACGAAAAAAATTGATTTTTCAGACTTTGATCGGCCGTAGCGGCCAAACGAAAACTCCAAATTGAACGCGGTTTGCAAATCTGAGTTCCTCGTACGTCAATTAGTCGGATTAGAGATTTTGAATTTTTGATGAAATCGTGAAAAAAGACATGACTAACCCCCTTGGAAATTTTGTCAAAAAATGCAACTTTCTTAAAAATCATCGTAGACTATTGAATTTAACTTTATTTTCATCAGAAAGACGAGAGAAATTGATTGCCGTTAAAAAATTTCAGCTAACTTCAATAGCAAAAAAAATAGTCAGTCACAGTGAACATTTTAAAAAATTTACGAAAAAAATTGATTTTTCAGACTTTGATCGGCCGTAGCGGCCAAACGAAAACTCCAAATTGAACGCGGTTTGCAAATCTGAGTTCCTCGTACGTCGATTAGTCGGATTAGAGATTTTGAATTTTTGATGAAATCGTGAAAAAAGACATGACTAACCCCCTTGGAAATTTTGTCAAAAAATGCAACTTTCTTAAAAATCATCGTAGACTATTGAATTTAACTTTATTTTCATCAGAAAGACGAGAGAAATTGATTGCCGTTAAAAAATTTCAGCTAACTTCAATAGCAAAAAAATTAGTCAGTTACCATGAGGATTTTGGAAAATTGAAGAAAATAATTGATTTTTCAGACTTTGATCGGCCGTAGCGGCCAAACGAAAACTCCAAATTGAACGCGGTTTGCAAATCTGAGTTCCTCGTACGTCTATTAGTCGGATTAGAGATTTTGAATTTTTGATGAAATCGTGAAAAAAGACATGACTAACCCCCTTGGAAATTTTGTCAAAAAATGCAACTTTCTTAAAAATCATCGTAGACTATTGAATTTAACTTTATTTTCATCAGAAAGACGAGAGAAATTGATTGCCGTTAAAAAATTTCAGCTAACTTCAATAGCAAAAAAATTAGTCAGTCACCATGAGGATTTTGGAAAATTTAAGAAAATAATTGATTTTTCAGACTTTGATCGGCCGTAGCGGCCAAACGAAAACTCCAAATTGAACGCGGTTTGCAAATCTGAGTTCCTCGTACGTCAATTAGTCGGATTAGAGATTTTGAATTTTTGATGAAATCGTGAAAAAAGACATGACTAACCCCCTTGGAAATTTTGTCAAAAAATGCAACTTTCTTAAAAATCATCGTAGACTATTGAATTTAACTTTATTTTCATCAGAAAGACGAGAGAAATTGATTGCCGTTAAAAAATTTCAGCTAACTTCAATAGCAAAAAAATTAGTCAGTCACAGTGAACATTTTAAAAAATTTACGAAAAAAATTGATTTTTCAGACTTTGATCGGCCGTAGCGGCCAAACGAAAACTCCAAATTGAACGCGGTTTGCAAATCTGAGTTCCTCGTACGTCGATTAGTCGGATTAGAGATTTTGAATTTTTGATGAAATCGTGAAAAAAGACATGACTAACCCCCTTGGAAATTTTGTCAAAAAATGCAACTTTCTTAAAAATCATCGTAGACTATTGAATTTAACTTTATTTTCATCAGAAAGACGAGAGAAATTGATTGCCGTTAAAAAATTTCAGCTAACTTCAATAGCAAAAAAATTAGTCAGTCACAGTGAACATTTTAAAAAATTTACGAAAAAAATTGATTTTTCAGACTTTGATCGGCCGTAGCGGCTAAACGAAAACTCCAAATTGAACGCGGTTTGCAAATCTGAGTTCCTCGTACGTCGATTAGTCGGATTAGAGATTTTGAATTTTTGATGCAATCGTGAAAAAAGACATGACTAACCCCCTTGGAAATTTTGTCAAAAAATGCAACTTTCTTAAAAATCATCGTAGACTATTGAATTTAACTTTATTTTCATCAGAAAGACGAGAGAAATTGATTGCCGTTAAAAAATTTCAGCTAACTTCAATAGCAAAAAAATTAGTCAGTCACAGTGAACATTTTAAAAAACTTACGAAAAAAATTGATTTTTCAGACTTTGATCGGCCGTAGCGGCCAAACGAAAACTCCAAATTGAACGCGGTTTGCAAATCTGAGTTCCTCGTACGTCAATTAGTCGGATTAGAGATTTTGAATTTTTGATGAAATCGTGAAAAAAGACATGACTAACCCCCTTGGAAATTTTGTCAAAAAATGCAACTTTCTTAAAAATCATCGTAGACTATTGAATTTAACTTTATTTTCATCAGAAAGACGAGAGAAATTGATTGCCATTAAAAAATTTCAGCTAACTTCAATAGCAAAAAAAATAGTCAGTCACCATGAGGATTTTGGAAAATTTAAGAAAATAATTGATTTTTCAGACTTTGATCGGCCGTAGCGGCCAAACGAAAACTCCAAATTGAACGCGGTTTGCAAATCTGAGTTCCTCGTACGTCAATTAGTCGGATTAGAGATTTTCAATTTTTGATGAAATCGTGAAAAAAGACATGACTAACCCCCTTGGAAATTTTGTCAAAAAATGCAACTTTCTTAAAAATCATCGTAGACTATTGAATTTAACTTTATTATCATCAGAAAGACGAGAGAAATTGATTGCCGTTAAAACATTTCAGCTAACTTCAATAGCAAAAAAATTAGTCAGTCACCATGAGAATTTTGGAAAATTTAAGAAAATAATTGATTTTTCAGACTTTGATCGGCCGTAGCGGCCAAACGAAAACTCCAAATTGAACGCGGTTTGCAAATCTGAGTTCCTCGTACGTCAATTAGTCGGATTAGAGATTTTGAATTTTTGATGAAATCGTGAAAAAAGACATGACTAACCCCCTTGGAAATTTTGTCAAAAAATGCAACTTTCTTAAAAATCATCGTAGACTATTGAATTTAACTTTATTTTCATCAGAAAGACGAGAGAAATTGATTGCCGTTAAAAAATTTCAGCTAACTTCAATAGCAAAAAAATTAGTCAGTCACCATGAGGATTTTGGAAAATTTAAGAAAATAATTATTTTTCAGACTTTGATCGGCCGTAGCGGCCAAACGAAAACTCCAAATTGAACGCGGTTTGCAAATCTGAGTTCCTCGTACGTCAATTAGTCGGATTAGAGATTTTGAATTTTTGATGAAATCGTGAAAAAAGACATGACTAACCCCCTTGGAAATTTTGTCAAAAAATGCAACTTTCTTAAAAATCATCGTAGACTATTGAATTTAACTTTATTTTCATCAGAAAGACGAGAGAAATTGATTGCCGTTAAAAAATTTCAGCTAACTTCAATAGCAAAAAAAATAGTCAGTCACCATGAGGATTTTGGAAAATTTAAGAAAATAATTGATTTTTCAGACTTTGATCGGCCGTAGCGGCCAAACGAAAACTCCAAATTGAACGCGGTTTGCAAATCTGAGTTCCTCGTACGTCAATTAGTCGGATTAGAGATTTTGAATTTTTGATGAAATCGTGAAAAAAGACATGACTAACCCCCTTGGACATTTTGTCAAAAAATGCAACTTTTTTAAAAATCATCGTAAACTATTGAATTTAACTTTATTTTCATCTGAAAGACGAGAGAAATTGATTGCCGTTAAAAAATTTCAGCTAACTTCAATAGCAAAAAAAATAGTCAGTCACCATTAGGATTTTGGAAAATTTAAGAAAATAATTGATTTTTCAAACTGGCCGTAGCGGCCAAACGAAAACTCCAAATCGAACGCGGTTTGCAAATCTGAGTTCCCCGTACGTCAATTAGTCGGACTAGAGATTTTGAATTTTTGATGAAATCGTGAAAAAAGACATGACTAACCCCCTTGGAAATTTTGTCAAAAAATGCAACTTACTTAAAAATCATCGCAGACTATTGAATTTAACTTTATTTTCATCAGAAAGACGAGAGAAATTGATTGCCGTTAAAAAATTTCAGCTAACTTCAATAGCAAAAAAATTAGTCAGTCACCATGAGTATTTTCGAAAATTTACGAAAATAATTGATTTTTCAGACTTTGATCGGCCGTAACGGCCAAACGAAAACTCCAAATTGAACGCGGTTTGCAAATCCGAGTTCCTCGAACGTCAATTAGTCGGATTAGAGATTTTGAATTTTTGATGAAATCGTGAAAAAAGACATGACTAACCCCCTTGGAAATTTTGTCAAAAAATGCAACTTTTTTAAAAATCATCGTAAACTATTGAATTTAACTTTATTTTCATCTGAAAGACGAGAGAAATTGATTGCCGTTAAAAAATTTCAGCTAACTTCAATAGCAAAAAAATTAGTCAGTCACAGTGAACATTTTAGAAAATTTACGAAAAAAATTGATTTTTCAGACTTTGATCGGCCGTAGCGGCCAAACGAAAACTCCAAATTGAACGCGGTTTGCAAATCCGAGTTCCTCGAACGTCAATTAGTCGGATTAGAGATTTTGAATTTTTGATGAAATCGTGAAAAAAGACATGACTAACCCCCTTGGAAATTTTGTCAAAAAATGCAACTTTTTTAAAAATCATCGTAA
The DNA here is from genome assembly GCA_910593695.2 of Ocypus olens. NCBI lineage: Eukaryota > Metazoa > Arthropoda > Insecta > Coleoptera > Staphylinidae > Ocypus > Ocypus olens. The sequence continues at coordinate 6,382,248 of OU343054.1, read as the reverse complement.
ACTATTGAATTTAACTTTATTTTCATCTGAAAGGCGAGAGAAATTGATTGCCGTTAAAAAATTTCAGCTAACTTCAATAGCAAAAAAATTAGTCAGTCACCATGAGGATTTTGGAAAATTTAAGAAAATAATTGATTTTTCAGACTTTGATCGGCCGTAGCGGCCAAACGAAAACTCCAAATTGAACGCGGTTTGCAATTAGTCGGATTAGAGATTACAGCTTTGGATTTTACCGGAACCAAACATTCACGGTCTTTCGTTGCTTGCGTTAACAGATAGTTTGACATTTCACCAATTAATGAAACAACGCAAATACCAAAATAAGTCAACCATGATAATTACAAACAAGGCCCTTAGTAACGTTATCAATCCGATAAATTCAAAAATTTACAATCCAATATTTTCCAATACAGAACAATATTCTTTCAATCAGAAAAAAACTATTGATTACAACACGGGAAATATGAATACATTTCCCTTGGTTTTCTATAACTAGCCAACCTCGGAAAATATACTATTCATATTTCCCTAGTTGTAATAATAGCTATTTCTCTGTTTTTTGGCTTTAGAATGATAATGTGTGATACATCGTTAAAGTGATAAAAAAATGCTACTGTAAACAAGGTGTTTCTACTTTTGTGGCTATATACAAAAAAAAAAGTTAATGATGTTTTCTCGGACATGAAACATCAGATAAAAAATTTGAAGATGCCACTTTGTAGAGCTTAAAAAGTGACGACAAAGTGCCATTAGGTTTTTAATATCTTTTAAAATAAATACAAAAATTACAGCAACTGTGCGGACGCTTTAAATAACAAAGTGAACTTTTTTTAATATATAAAAATTAAAAAAATAATTTTCAATTTACATTTATAATTGACTAATTTATTAGAATTATTTAACTTCTTGATATACCATGATTTGTTTTTAAATTTACGTTGATAGTTGACATAATTGATTAGAATTATTCAAATTCTTGATAGACTATCACTTCCAGATTATAGTACCACTGAACTTTGTACATTCCAATACAGATTATTAAACTTATCTTATTTACAATGAACGTAAAATCTTATAACAAATTATCAATCTGCCGCGAACACTTTGGAATTCAAAATATCAACAGATATATAAAATTCTGAGATCCACTGATATGAGTCTTACAATAACATGAAAAATTCCATTACTATGAAACATGTTTTTATTGTTGTCTATTTATGGGCGATGTATCTCAAAAAGTAATGAAGATTTTTAAATTTAAAGATTTAATAAGAGTGGTGTATGTTATATGCCAGGATAAATGCATCCAAACAATAACAAACAAAAAGAAATGTTGATGTGACAGATATGATAATAGGATAATAGTAGATTATACAGTGCGAACGTTGGCTGTGGAACGCTCCAAATAAAAAAATCCCCGATCATGCCGCCAAAATTCTCCGATAAGTCATCCTTATTTTTTGAACGCGCATCTTTTCTGATAGTTGTCAATTTTCCATACACGCACCCCTTTGCGTAATGACGTCATCGCCATTTTTTTTAAATAATCACCACATTTTTCGATGGATTCTGATTCTCCTTAAAATCCCACATACAGCAATATGCAGTTTGCTGATGTCAGCGAAACTATTGGGATTTATGAAAGAAACTGATTTATGTAAAATTGAATATAAAAATTTAGATAGTTGTGGAATTTTTATCAATTTATTTGAATAAGATGAATAACAATTTGACAGTTTGCTGAAAAGTCATTTCGGTGTTTTATTGTTGTTTATTGCCATTTATCTAGTGAAACATGGTTCGTTACTTAACAGAAAGGCAAAGAATTGAAATTTTGATTATGAGGGGATATGGGGACAGCAGCGTAGACAAGAAGAAGTATATGTTTTATTTAATATTAAATATCCCAATCAGGGTCCCATTGTGGGCTCGACAGTAAGCAAATTTGAAAGAAATTTTTCTGAAAGGGGACACTGTAGGAGCGATTTACGACACCACCAATGTGTGCCTGAATATGTTGTTGGAATTGCAAGATAATCCGCATAATGATAATGAAATCAGTCAATATTCTGTTGTGAAGTATTTGAGAAAACATCAGTGTCATCCATACAAAGTGACTTTAGTTCACGAGTTGAACGAAGACGATCCTGATCGCAGGATTGAATTTTGCGATAACATGATGGAACGGTGCAATGCTGATGCTGATTTTGTCAATCGTATTATCTTTTCTGATGAAGCTACATTTTATCTCAACGGAACGGTTAATAAACAGAATTGTCGGTATTGGGTTCCCCAGAATCCACACTGGATGATGGAGGCCCGTACCCAATATCCAGAAAAGCTGAATGTTTGGGCTGGCATTGTTGGGAACAGAATTTTAGGACCCTATTTTATTGAAGGAACACTAACAGGTGAAAAGTATTTAGAACTACTCAGAGACCATCTCGTTCCTGCTCTCGCCGTACTGTACCCCGGTGTTCCCAATAATGCTTTATTTTATCAGCAAGACGGAGCACCCGCTCATTACCATGTTACTGTTCGCGATTACCACGCTTTCCTGGGCGCTGGAAGGCGGGGGCCAATTGAATGGCCGGCACGATCTCCCGACCTCACGCCTTTAGATTATTTTTTGTGGGGTTATCTTGGAAGCAAGGTCTACTTTAACAGACCAAATTCCATTGATATCTTGAAAGAAAGAATCCGAAATAAAATTCAGGCAATTACCCCAGAGATGCTTCAAAATGTTAGGCAGAAATGCATGCATCGACTTGCCTTCTACCAAGAAGTAAATGGGACTCACTTTGAACACTTAATTTGATATTTTAATGTTTTTTGAATTGTTAATTTATTTATTTGATATTCTGTCAAATTGCTATTGATCTGATTCAAATAAATTGATAAAAATTCCACAGCTATCTCAATTTTTGTTTTCAATTAAAATATAATACCGCCTTATGAAACCCTGGTTTATATAAATGTTTGAGAAATCCAGAGAATAGTTAACAATATATGTAGAGAATGAAAAACATTTTTTTGCCATTCAACTGATTTAAACCTGGTACATCGCTAAAATCCCTAGTGTGACCTCAAGTTTGATGGCCATATCGATATTTTTATAAACATGATTCGTTGATTTGAAATGCTTTGCTTATCAAAATATTTAATTACAAGTGGGCAATGCGTAATTCGTTTTTAATCTATAGAGTCCAAATATAGTACGCTTTACGCAGAAATGATAGATAATATAAGAGTATTATAAATCACATCATCCGCCATTTATTGATTGATTGTTTTTCTGATGTATAATATTGACGTCACTTTATATCAGGTGATAAAGTACTTCTGAGAGTTTTAAAAACAATGTATTAAAATATCAATTGAGAACGGATGTATTGATTGTTTGAGTGGGTTATTAGATAATCGCTTCAGCTGCCATTATTAATTTCCTAAACGGAACAAGTAAAAATATGTCTGCTTACATATCCAGTCAAATAAAAACAATAATCGGTAAAGATCGGAAGTTTGGTATAAATGCTTATTACTGCTTCCCATTGAATATACTAAAAATCCCCGTCAAAATCTGTTGCACTCGAGCCGCCATCTTGGGAAAAAACTGTAATCCGACGTTGAGTAGCTAAATTATTTTTATTTTTGCCCACAATTTGCCTTTTTTGTCTCGGTACAGACAGAGAGAGAGAGAGAGAGAGAGAGAGAGAGAGAGAGAGAGAGAGAGAGGGACAGACAGACAGACAGAAAAGAAAAATTTACTTCACAACACTAGGAAAGGGTAAAATTGAGAGAAAAATTTACTCTTTACGTCACATTAAATTTGCGAAAAATATCAATAATTTTCGTGACTTTAAAATAATATAAAGACAAATGCTATCGACGTAAAACTTGCCAAAGTTACTCAAAATACACCATAAATTATGATTATTAAAAAAACATAAACACCCTTTTCCTAAATTTTGAAATTAATGCCTTAACCGAGTGTGACACTACATCTAAGCTCAATGAATGATTTGTCATTTATTCGTAATCATGAAGCATTTTCAAGAGCTCAGGAGACTATCTTTCCTTTTCGATGTCGGATTACAACTGAAGTACTGGAGATACAAAAAAATGTTAAAAAGCTTTTTAGTAGACATTTTAACAAACTATAATTTTTATCTCAACGATTTATCACTTATAGTTGCCGAGATATGGGCAAAAAAACTGAAAACGTGAACCTTTTTTCCAAGATGGCGGCTTAAGTGCAGCAGATTTTGACGCGGACACTGCGAGATATCTGCATTGTTTTAACCAAAACACGGCATAATTATTATATGTATATACAGATCCCCACAGGGAGATTTTAATATTTTTATGCAAGTAATAACAATAATGCTAGAAACCATTAACACTAAATATCAAATAATACTTGGTGGAGATTTTAACATGTTATTTAATACTCGGGATCCAAAAGCACTACATTATTGTGATTTACTGACTAGTTACGGTTTGTTAAGCACTGTACATTTTAATACAAGAGATAATAACTGTCTCGATAATGTATTTACAAACATAGACCCTAAATATATCTCTGTTCAGGCATGTGATTCTGGTTTCTCGGATCACGTTGGGATTCATTTCAATGTTAAAATTAATGCTACTATAACACCGATAAAAAAGTTATTGTACGGCCGATTACACAAACGGGTATAAATCAATTCTATACATTGCTTGAATCGACTGACTGAAGTTTCATTGAGGATACATCTTACCCTCCTGAAGACCGTTTCGATTTTTTTATGGATATTTTAAATCAATATTATATAACTGTTTTTCCTTAAAAGAAAGTATCTAATACAAATAAATCTTCAATAAAATGGTACAATGACAGTCTACGGAAAATGAGAGAAACATTAAACCTATTAAAAGATGCTTACAAACACAACAACAATTTGAAACCGAATTATGATATGTATCTAAAAAAATACAAAGAGGCTATAAAAACCGCAAAAATATCGGCGAATGAATCATACATTAATAACACCCCAAACAGTGTTAAAGCTTTATGGACGATAGTTGATACTCATAGAAATAATAATAAATACGATAAATGCGATATAGAACCTGATAACCTGAACCACTACTTTGTTAACATAGCTAAAACACTTGCTACAGACTTACCTGAAGCAAACGAAGACCCCATTAGGCTGATGGCGAAATCCTTTCTGGCAAAGGGCCCGCGATACTTTTCATTTAAGGAAACCACCTTTATCCAGGTAAGAAATATAGTAAAAAATCTTAAAAATTCACAAAGTCGAGATGTTTATGGAATGACATCGACATTACTTAAACAGTTAATTGATGTCATTGTGCTTCTATTAACGAAACTTATAAATGTATGCATTCGTAATAACGTATTTCCGAAATCTTTAAAAAAGGCGCGGGTGACACCAATACATAAAAAGGGAGACAAATCGGATGAGACAAACTATCGGCCAATCTCTATATTACCAATCCTATCAAAAGTATTTGAGAAAATTCTATACCAGCAAATAATAGATTTCCTGGAAACGGAAAAGTTAATATCCAATAACCAATATGGATTTCGTGCCGGCCTCTCTACAGTGGGTGCTGTTAACGCATTTGTCGAAGAGGTTCTTCAAGGATTTGAGGCAGGGATGTACACCACCACCTCATTTCTGGACCTTAGCAGAGCGTTCGACTGCGTTTGTCGTGACACACTCATCCGGAAACTATATTTCTATAATTTTCAGCCTAACAGCTGTAGGCTCATAAACTCATATCTAACGGGAAGAACACAAATTACACAATTAAATCAAAAATCATCGGACGATATGGACCTGATGTATGGTGTACCACAAGGGTCCATCTTAGGGCCACTTATGTTTTTGATTTATATAAATGATTTACCATACTCAATCACTGACAGTATTTTTTTCCTTTATGCTGAGGATACAACTGTTATGAATAAATCCCTAATATTACAATCAGCTCTAAATCAAAATAAAACTAGTGTAAACCGTACATCCAGGTGGTTTGCTACAAATAAGCTTACAATAAATAGTGAAAAGACAACTCATCTAACATTTTCTCTGAAAAGTCCGGCTAATATTCAATTAAATTTGAAATTTTTGGGATTTTATTTGGATAGCAAACTCACCTGGAGTACGCATGACATGGCATCCAAAATATCTCGTAATATATTTCTACTACGACAACTAGCAAATTGTATCCACAAATCTAGTCTAAGATCCATATATTTTGCCATATGTGAGTCTTATCTAAGTTACGGTATAATAACATGGGGTCACTCAGCTATAACAACTCGCTTGTTTAGTCTACAGAGGAGAGCAATAAGAATATTGTCTGGCATGACATACAGACAAAACTGTAAAGAAGCATTTAGAAACCTAGGGATACTAACTAGGGATACTAACACTACCATCCCTGTACATATTACAATGCTTAATATACGCCCACAAAAATATCAATAATTATTCCTTAAAGAACACAATACATGCTTATGAAACCCGAAACAATACGAATATAAATCTAGATCGCTCTCGTCTATCGAAATCTAGAGACGGAATGAATTACTACGGTCAATAAACTCCCTGAGTCTATCAGATCACTAAACGATAAAAAATTTAAAATCAAAATAAAAACATATCTTTTGCAAAAAGTATTTTATAATATCAATGAAATTTTAAAAGATAACTTTGAAATGCCTTAATACCTAAACTGCTTCTCCCTGAAACATTCGTCTAGACAGTTATTATAACAAATATCACATAGTGCTTAATTCACCTTAAGTCACTTAAATAATTTATAAGAAATTTTAACTAATTCTATTTTATAAAATCCTGTTCACGTTGTCTGTGAATTTGTACACACCTTTTAATATGTAAATGTTTTTGTTGTGTAAAAATCTTATTATTTTATTTTATATCAACAAAATATGTCTTACTACGTATTAACTGTTCTAATTTTTAATTGTCATTTATATATTTTCTAAATATTGTTTGTAAACCCCTATACACTGAAGTTATATCTAATATTGTTAATTGGCCAGTGTAATCTATTACTAACACCAATAAAGATTTATCATCATTTATCATTTTGATAAAAAATGCAACTTTCTTAATAATCATCGTAGACTATTGAAGTATACCTATAATGAAGCTATCTTCAATAGCAAAAAAATTAGCTAGTCACCATGAACATTTTAGAAAATTTAAAAAAATTATTGATTTTTCAGACTTTGATCGGCCATAACAGCTAAACTAAAACTCCAAATTGAACGCGGTTTGAAAATCTGAGCTCCTCGTACGTCAATTAGTCGGATTCAATTAAAATTAGAGATTTTTAATTTTCGACGAAAACATGAAAAAATACACCAGCAACTTTTTTAATAATCATTGGCAATTTAAATTTTTTGACGAAAATCTGAAAAACCGCCCAATGGTTCCCCTTCCTACTTGCTCAAAAATTGCCTTTGAAATAATTTCCTAAAGAAACGCGACAACAAAGAAATCTCGAAAATGGAAAAAAATCGAAAAAATCAACTCTTTTAATAATCGTCGTGGATCCTAGAAAAAAATGCAAAAAAATTGGCAAGTCACTATGAACATGGCCATCATGTTAATTTCTCCGACTTGATGGTATCACAGCCATTTATATTTACGTTTTCATGGTTTATTTTCAATTGAAATCATATTTTAAATGTACATCGAGCGTTGTGTAAACTCGGATGAAACTGACGTTTAAAACGTCACTATTATGGAAGATGGAAAACATACTGCAAATTCAAAAACTCAGTTTACTCAAAAACTAAAGGGATTTCGAAAATAACTTATTCTTTATAATTTGTACATTTTAGCATTCTATACAATTATTATTGACATAAATTTGCTGTAACTATTATCGTTTTATAATTATAAACCAAAAATTTAAAAAAATAATAAATTTTCTTTTTTTAATAAAAATGATTTTATGAAAAATGTTTTTAAGCAAAAGATGTTTTCTTTTGTTTTCTTTGTTGTCTTCAATGCTTGTTTAAATATTTTTCTGAAGTTTTTTATATTTAAGAAAATATTGGCAAAAACAAAAAACAGTTAAGGTAAACAGCCATTTCCGGTGTACGAAATTTTACCAAAAGCTTTTCAGTTCTTCAGATTATCAAATAAGACGTATGTTCAAAGTTTCATATCAATTGCTCTATTAGTTTTTGAGATACGGCGCACACAGGCAGACACACAGCAGCACACACACATACAGACACACACACACAGAAACAAAAATTTTTTCCAGAAATTGTTGAAATGGCATCTAGAGATCCCAAAACGGATATTTCCGTAAAAAAAAATTTTGAAAAAAAATCACGATCATAATTTATTTATTTACTGATGTGTAGAACGACATAAATATATGTATTACAGCTGTCAGGGTCATACAAAATAAAAAGTTAACATTACAATGTATAATAAAAATATCTAAAGCTAAATAGAAATGAGTTACAGACAATGAAATTGTGAAGTATAATACTTTCTCGTACTTCGTAACGGAGAAAGTAAAAATTGTGTCTGTGTGTGTGTGTTTCTGCGCGCTGTATCTCAAAAACTAATACAACAATTAACATGAAACTTTGAACATAAGCTTTATTTGACAATTCGAAGAACTGAAAAGCTTTTGGTAAAATTCTGTACGCCGGAAGTGGGGGTTTACTTTAACCGTTTTTTGTTTTTTTCCAATATTTTTTTAAATATGGAAAATTTTACGAAAACATTCAAATAAAGATTGAAAACAACTAAGAAATGAAGATGTTTTGTTTGAAAATATTTTTCATAAAATCATTATTGGAGATTTTTATTTTATTTTTCATTTTTGTTTATAATTATAAAACGATAATAGTTATAACAAATTTATTAAAATAATAATTGCAGTCAATGCCGAAATGAACAACTTATAAAGAATAAGTATTTTTAGAAAACTCTTCGGTTTTTAAGTAAACTGACTATTTATAATTTGTCATTTTCATCTTTTATTAATTTGACGTTTTTAAACGTCAGTTTCATCCGATTTTACAAAACGCTGTATGTACATTTAAAACAGGATTTAAATTTATAATACGCCATGAAAGCGTAAATATAAATAACTATGATTCTATCAAGTCGGAAAAAGTAACATGATGGCCACATCACCATTTTTTATAGTTGCCGTATGTATTTATACGTGGATCTGTATTTCGCATTCTTTAAATTTTGTACTAATTACTGTGTATATTGTGCATTACAAATTAAAACACACTGTATATTTATTGTTGAAAACCTTGCATGTGTGTATTTTGCTTATGTATATTTTTGCACAAATTATAAACAAATTAGAAACAACCTTACTTGTTGCAGAAAGCATTAAATAAATTAAATATTATTGGAATTTATTTACTGAGTATAAATGCACGAAATAGCTTGAAACACCCTGTACATTTATTGTTGTTATAAAACGTTTCATTTGTTCACACTTTTGCATAGATCCTCACTGTGTTTATTGTTACTTGGAATAATGCGTATAATTAATGTAGCGATTAATTTATTACCCTTGTTGTCTGTGTGTGCGTATGTGTTTGTGTGTTTGTACACATCACTTCTTCTTATGATTATAAACACGATTACTAACCAATTATTATTACACATTGTATTGTATTGTATCAAAAGTACTAACCTTTTGCATATGGCCGGCGCATTTCGTTTCCTAATATTTGCCCGTTTTCGCTCCCGGTCGACGAACATCCGGCGCCACAACTATTATTCACGTTTTTTTCACTTTGCAATGTATAACCAGCGGCAATTTTTACACAGTACTCTTCTTCCGTATTTACACTACACGTTCGCCTATTACACTCACGATTATATCCAAAAAATACTCGAAATTCATTGAAAATAGCGAGAGGCCACCGCGTTTCAAAATGACGATGATCATTACTGTCGAGTGGCGGAGGGCCAGCGATACGTTTTTGTTTTCTTCGCCTTGTCTCAACCGCACTAATGACAAATTCGCGCTCTCGCCAAACTGAAGAGCGCGTGCATCGAGTCGGCGTCGGCGGCGGCCCACAGTCTTCAAAACATTTGTATATTTCTCGGTTGAGTAATAATTACGGGTGATCATTATTGTAAATATATCGAGTGATTAACAGTGCAAGTAATGTTTGTGAATGTGGAACCGTGCTGATACTATGGACACAGAACTCACTGTTGGAAGCTGCATTTGCAAGTTTTAAGGTTAGTGGTGTTTTTTTTAATAATTCTCTTATTATTGCAAATTGACATCTTTACATGTTTGTGCCGTACCAATTGACTGTATTATTATATGATTAATGGTTACTTTTCGTACATTGGAAATAAATGGTATTATTGTTACGATGCCGCCGTTATATCTGGAATGAATTAATGTGATTAATTCATTTAAAAAATGTACGACTCGTTAGTTGTTCGTTATACATATTGTTGTTGTATTCTTTGAAAAAATCTAAAAATTAACTCTCTTACTGCGTGAACTGGATGTATTACGCATACTTATATGCGGGGCACAGATTTACATACAAGCGTGCAGGGACGGACTGTGAACTTTGGCGGCCCTGGGCTAACCTAAATGACCAATCCGGCTATTTTCTCAAAAAAAAACTGCGAAATTGTTTTAATAGAAAAAATGTCCACGTAGTTTTCTCCGATTTCATGCTTGTAATAGTTATTTAAGCAACAAGCAACGTAAGGACGTATTAACATTTAAGGTAGGCCTGCCGAAAATGTTAATTGTAATTACGTTCCCTGTTGGTTATTAATTTTTTTCCGCTACCAGAAATATAATACTTAAAAAAGATCAGAAAATATTTTAAAATACGGCTTGTAACATTTGGGATTCAAATTTTTATAGTCACCTATGCGTCCTATGGCAACCCAACAACTGAGAAAACAATGTCGAATTTTGTTTATTTGTGTCAATCCAGTGACAGTTTTTGCGGGCATGGATGCAAACGAAGCTGCGAATATTACGTGTTAGAACCTGTTACCGACAAAATTGAAAAAGAGGTATGAGTCGTGTCGACGTGTTACGACGCTTTTCAGCAGTGGTTATGTAAAAAGAATACCGATGCTATAGGTATGTGTTGCTCGCCTATATGTTGGAGCGTTACGTGTCTGTTTATTATTTTCCTAGGACCGTAAGTAAAAATTAAGTTACGTCGCCAAGGACAACAAACACCACGAATGTTATCAGCCACTTACGGTACCTGTAACTAGGGATGGACGATATATCACATACCTGTTATTTTTACTGGTATTGAAAAATCACAGGTCGTTACTGCTACTAATAGGCAAATTTCACTGCTACTTAAAATCACTGCTACTTAAAATCACCGCTACTTAAAATCACTGCTAGTTTAAATCACACTACTTTAAATCACAGCTACTTAAAATCACTGCTGTTTAAACTGTGACTAAAACTGTGATTGCTCCTTAAAATCACAACTGTTACCTAAAAACGTGATTGAAAGAAGGCAATGGAGAATAGCATTTCTAAATATTATTTTATATTCAATACTGTATACTCCCATTTAATCTTACGCTCATATTCAAATTACGATTTTCATCAACTGAAAAACAAATATATAAAAACAATTTCTACAAATGGTAAACCCAAAATGACTCAATATTTATTTTAATTTAAGATTTAGTGCGAATATATAAACATACATTTTGAAATAATACCACTTCACTAACTGAAAATTAAAAATAAAAAAAATTCACCAAACTGCGAAAATCTCCAAATGCTCCTCCTTGTTCAGGTGCATAAAAAATTAAAACAAAAATCTTCAAAAATCCATATCTCTATTGAGAATAGTTGAATTAAAAAAAAAACAAATTGATTTTGAATAAGCGGTACTTCGGTCATTGAGGATAACTTTTGGTAGAATTTTTCCTGCATGTTTTATATTTTCTTATACGATGTTTTTATTAAAGTGCTCAAAAAATTAAAATTAAAATATTCAAAAATCCATATCTCTATTGAAAATTGTTGAATTTACAAAAACCAAATTGGTTTTAAATAACCGATACTTTGACCATTGAGGATGATTTTTTATGGAATTTTTCCTGCGTTTTTTATATTTTTTTCTGCGATGTTTTTGTTCAGGTGCTCAGAAAATTAAAACAAAAAATTAAAAAAATCCATATCTCCATTGAAAATTATTGAATTTACAAAAACCAAATTGATTTTGAATAAGCGATACTTCGGACATTGAGGATGATTTTTTATGGAATTTTTTCTGCGTTTTTTATATTTTTTTCTGCGATGTTTTTGTTCAGGTGCTTAAAAAATTAAAACAACAATTTTTAAAAATCCATATTTCTATTGAAAATTTTTGAGTTTACAAAAACCAAATTGATTTTGAACAAGCGATACTTCGACCATTGAGGATGACTTTTTATGGAAATTTTCCTGCGTTTTTTATATTTTTTTCTGCGATGTTTTTGTTCAGGTGCTCAAAAAATTAAAACAAACATATTCAAAAATCCATATCTCTATTTAAAATTATTGAATTTACAAAAACCAAATTGGTTTTGAATAACCGATACTTTGAGGATGATTTTTTATGGAATTTTTTCTGCGTTTTTAATATTTTTTTCTGCGATGTTTTTGTCCTGGTGCTTAAAAAATTAAAACAACCATTTTTAAAAATCCATATTTCTATTGAAAACTTTTGAATTTACAAAAACCAAATTGATTTTGAATAAGCAATACTTCGACCATTCATTCGATGATTCTTTATGGAATTTTTCCAGCTTTTTTTATATTTTTTTCTGCGATGTTTTTGTTCAGCTGCTCAAAAAATTAAAACAAAAATTTTCAAAAATCCATATCTCTATTGAAACTTGTTGAATTTACAAAATCCAAATTGATTCTGAATGAGCGATACTTCGACCATTGAGGATGATTTTTTATGGAATTTTTCCTGCGTTTTTTTATATTTTTTTTTGCGATGTTTTTGTGATCACAGTCACAGTTTAAAATCACTGATATTAGAAAGTAGCAATCACAGGTGATTCAAAAGTAGCAGTTTTGTCCATCTCTACCTGTAACTATGGATGCAATGCTTATTTACGTTGTCGGTAGCGAACAAAATAATTTTTGTATTTTTTTTCAAAACTAAAGGGATCTCGAAAAAGTTGTTCATTTTGGCATTTTGTATTATTCTTGTTCATACAGGATGTTGAATTGTAACGCGGGCCACAGGGATTTACATTTTTTGGTAGTTATTTACCTATGGGGAGCACCTTCTAAGGACCTTCTAAATAGGCTCGTTCGACGCCTTTTTGCAAGACAAACAACTTTTTCCTTAGGCAAAATCACCGCTTATTGTTTGTTAAAAAGTTATTAACAAAACAAGTTTTACCGGTTTTTTTTACAAAAATATTGATTTTACAGAGAAATGTTTCAGACAATAACCGAAGCTCCCGAAAAACTATATCTAACCTAACCAAACCAAACCTAACCTAACCCAACCCAACCCAACCCAACCTTTTTTTACTTTCTCCGTTACGAAGTACGAGAAAGTATTGTGATCGTGATTTTTTTTTCAAAAATTTTTTTTACGGAAATATCCGTTTTGGGGTCCCTATATGCCATTTCAACAATTTTTGGAAAAAAAAATTTTGTGTCTGTGTGTGTGTCTGTGTGTGTGTCTGTGTGTGTGTGTGTGTCTGTCTGTGTGCGCTGTATCTCAAAAACTAATAAAGCAATTGATATGAAACTTTGAACATCCATCTTATTTGATAATCTGAAGAACTGAAAAGCTTTTGGTAAAATTTCGTACACCGGAAGTGGGCGTTTACCTTAACTGTTTTTTGTTTTTTGCCAATATTTTCTTAAATATGAAAAATATCACAAAAACATTCAAACAAACTTAGAAGACAACAAAGAAATGAACAGCTTTTGCTTGAAAACATTTTTCATAAAATCATTTTTATTCGAGAAAAAAATTTATTATTATTTTTTTAATTTTTGGTTTATAATTATAAAACGATAATAGTAACTGAAAAATTATGTGAATAATAATTGTACAGAATGCCAAAATGAACAACTTCTAAAGAATAAGTTTTTTTCGAAATCTCGTTAGTTCTTGAGTAAACCGAGTTTTTGAATTCGAAGTATAATTTTTACATCTTTCATGATTTTGACGTTTTAAACGTCAGTTTCATCCGAGTTTACGCAACGCTCGATGTACATTTAAAATATGATTTCAATTGAAAATAAACCCATGAAAACGTAAATATAAAGTCGGAGAAAGTAACATGATGGCCACATCACCATTTTTACTTTCTCCGTTACGAAAGTATTGTGATCGTGATTTTTTTTCAAAATTTTTTTTTACGGAAATATCCGTTTTGGGGTTCCTAGATGTCATTTCAACAATATCTGGAAAAAAAAAATTGTGTCTGTGTGTGTGTGTGTGTCTGTGTGTGTGTGTCTGTCTGTGTGCGCTGTATCTCAAAAACTAATAGAGCAATTGATATGAAACTTTGAGCATACGTCTTATTTGATAATCTGAAGAACTGAAAAGCTTTTGGTAAATTTTCGTACACCGGAAGTGGGTGTTTACCTTAGCTGTTTTTTTGTTTTTTGCCAATATTTTCTTAAATATGAAAAATATCACAAAAACATTTAAACAAACATCGGAGACAATAAAGACATGAACATCTTTTGCTTAAATTAAAATTAAAATATTCAAAAATCCATATCTCTATTGAAAATTGTTGAATTTACAAAAACCAAATTGGTTTTAAATAACCGATACTTTGACCATTGAGGATGATTTTTTATGGAATTTTTCCTGCGTTTTTTATATTTTTTTTCTGCGATGTTTTTGTTCAGGTGCTCAGAAAATTAAAACAAAAATTTAAAAAAAACCATATCTCCATTGAAAATTATTGAATTTACAAAAACCAAATTGATTTTGAATAAGCGATACTTCGGACATTGAGGATGATTTTTTATGGAATTTTTTCTGCGTTTTTTATATTTTTTTCTGCGATGTTTTTGTTCAGGTGCTTAAAAACTTAAAACAACAATTTTTAAAAATCCATATTTCTATTGAAAATTTTTGAGTTTACAAAAACCAAATTGATTTTGAACAAGCGATACTTCGACCATTGAGGATGACTTTTTATGGAAATTTTCCTGCGTTTTTTATATTTTTTTCTGCCATGTTTTTGTTCAGGTGCTCAAAAAATTAAAACAAACATATTCAAAAATCCATATCTCTATTTAAAATTATTGAATTTACAAAAACCAAATTGGTTTTGAATAACCGATACTTTGAGGATGATTTTTTATGGAATTTTTTCTGCGTTTTTAATATTTTTTTCTGCGATGTTTTTGTCCTGGTGCTTAAAAAATTAAAACAACCATTTTTAAAAATCCATATTTCTATTGAAAACTTTTGAATTTACAAAAACCAAATTGATTTTGAATAAGCAATACTTCGACCATTCATTCGATGATTCTTTATGGAATTTTTCCAGCTTTTTTTATATTTTTTTCTGCGATGTTTTTGTTCAGCTGCTCAAAAAATTAAAACAAAAATTTTCAAAAATCCATATCTCTATTGAAACTTGTTGAATTTACAAAATCCAAATTGATTCTGAATGAGCGATACTTCGACCATTGAGGATGATTTTTTATGGAATTTTTCCTGCGTTTTTTTATATTTTTTTTTGCGATGTTTTTGTGATCACAGTCACAGTTTAAAATCACTGATATTAGAAAGTAGCAATCACAGGTGATTCAAAAGTAGCAGTTTTGTCCATCTCTACCTGTAACTATGGATGCAATGCTTATTTACGTTGTCGGTAGCGAACAAAATAATTTTTGTATTTTTTTTCAAAACTAAAGGGATCTCGAAAAAGTTGTTCATTTTGGCATTTTGTATTATTCTTGTTCATACAGGATGTTGAATTGTAACGCGGGCCACAGGGATTTACATTTTTTGGTAGTTATTTACCTATGGGGAGCACCTTCTAAGGACCTTCTAAATAGGCTCGTTCGACGCCTTTTTGCAAGACAAACAACTTTTTCCTTAGGCAAAATCACCGCTTATTGTTTGTTAAAAAGTTATTAACAAAACAAGTTTTACCGGTTTTTTTTACAAAAATATTGATTTTACAGAGAAATGTTTCAGACAATAACCGAAGCTCCCGAAAAACTATATCTAACCTAACCAAACCAAACCTAACCTAACCCAACCCAACCCAACCCAACCTTTTTTTACTTTCTCCGTTACGAAGTACGAGAAAGTATTGTGATCGTGATTTTTTTTTCAAAAATTTTTTTTACGGAAATATCCGTTTTGGGGTCCCTATATGCCATTTCAACAATTTTTGGAAAAAAAAATTTTGTGTCTGTGTGTGTGTCTGTGTGTGTGTGTGTGTCTGTCTGTGTGCGCTGTATCTCAAAAACTAATAAAGCAATTGATATGAAACTTTGAACATCCATCTTATTTGATAATCTGAAGAACTGAAAAGCTTTTGGTAAAATTTCGTACACCGGAAGTGGGCGTTTACCTTAACTGTTTTTTGTTTTTTGCCAATATTTTCTTAAATATGAAAAATATCACAAAAACATTCAAACAAACTTAGAAGACAACAAAGAAATGAACAGCTTTTGCTTGAAAACATTTTTCATAAAATCATTTTTATTCGAGAAAAAAATTTATTATTATTTTTTTAATTTTTGGTTTATAATTATAAAACGATAATAGTAACTGAAAAATTATGTGAATAATAATTGTACAGAATGCCAAAATGAACAACTTCTAAAGAATAAGTTTTTTTCGAAATCTCGTTAGTTCTTGAGTAAACCGAGTTTTTGAATTCGAAGTATAATTTTTACATCTTTCATGATTTTGACGTTTTAAACGTCAGTTTCATCCGAGTTTACGCAACGCTCGATGTACATTTAAAATATGATTTCAATTGAAAATAAACCCATGAAAACGTAAATATAAAGTCGGAGAAAGTAACATGATGGCCACATCACCATTTTTACTTTCTCCGTTACGAAAGTATTGTGATCGTGATTTTTTTTCAAAATTTTTTTTTACGGAAATATCCGTTTTGGGGTTCCTAGATGTCATTTCAACAATATCTGGAAAAAAAAAATTGTGTCTGTGTGTGTGTGTGTGTCTGTGTGTGTGTGTCTGTCTGTGTGCGCTGTATCTCAAAAACTAATAGAGCAATTGATATGAAACTTTGAGCATACGTCTTATTTGATAATCTGAAGAACTGAAAAGCTTTTGGTAAATTTTCGTACACCGGAAGTGGGTGTTTACCTTAGCTGTTTTTTTGTTTTTTGCCAATATTTTCTTAAATATGAAAAATATCACAAAAACATTTAAACAAACATCGGAGACAATAAAGACATGAACATCTTTTGCTTGAAAATATTTTTCATAAAATCATTGCTATTCGAGAAAAAAATTTATTATTTATTTTTAATTTTTGGTTTGGTTATAACTATGAAACGATAATAGTTACAGCAAATTTATGTGAATAATAATTGTAGAGAATGCCAAAATGAACAACTTCTAAAGAATAAGTTTTTTTCGAAATCTCGTTGGTTTTTGAGTAAACCGAGTTTTTGAATTTGAAGTATAATTTTTCCATCTTTCATGATTTTGACGTTTTAAACGTCAGTTTCATCCGAGTTTACGCAACGCTCGATGTACATTTAAAATATGATTTCAATTGAAAATAAACCCATGAAAACGTAAATATAAAGTCGGAGAAAGTAACATGATGGCTACATCACCATTTTTTTGTTTATGGAGGAGGAAATGCGTTTATGCACGACCCTTCAATTCAGGGCTCTGTGGGACTTCCGCGCCATGGGTCTACCCACTAGAACCTCCCCATCCTTTCACCCACCTATCACCGGTATCACTTTCGTCTTCTTCAGTGATAGATGTGTTTTTTTTCCGTCTTTGTCTTTTTGTCTTCTCGTTTGGTGAGTCCTTATGCCTCATCTTTATAGTTTCCTTTCTCCTCCAGTACTTCCCTTATGTACTGTTCAATGTTTGTCCAATTTTCTTCGTTCCTTATCATTATTTCTATTATGTTGTCCTTGTTTATTTCTTATCCTATGTTTTCTTCCGTTTCTCTTTTCTTCTTCCTCCATCTCTTACACTCGAAGAAGGTATGTTCTGCGTCTTCCCTTTCTCCGCATGTTCTACATGTATCCTCTCTTTTTATTTCCATTCTCTTGAGGTAGCTCTTAAAGTCTCCGTGTCCGCTTATCATCTGTGTCAGGTGGTAATTTATTTGTCCGTGTTACCTGCTGTTCCATGCCGATATATCCTTTATCAGCTGCTTGGTCCATTTCGCCTTTCCTGTTTCCTTATTCCATCGCTCTTGCCACTTCTTCCCTATTTCCTGTTTTATTTTCTCTTTTTCTTTCTTTGCTTTCCTAAAGTTCTTTGTTCTCTCTTCCACTCTCAAGGTCAATTGGTGTTACCCCTGAAATTACCCCTGATTTTTTAACAACAACGTATAGATACGAGTCTACTTAAACGATTTATCGCATTAAATTTTGGGTAAAATTGTTTATAATTTTTTTATGAATTTTTTTTCTCGGGTCCACCCAAACTATACATATAATATAGCAATCTTTTAAAGTCCAATATGGCACTGTTTGGCGCGTTTTAAATTAAATTTTTTAACAACAACGTATAGATATAAAACGCGTCAAACAGTGCCATAATGGACTTTGAAAGTTTGCTAAATTATATGTACAGTTCGGGTGGACCCGAGAAAAAAAATTCATAAAAAAGTTATAAACAATTTTACCCAAAATTTAATGCTTTAATGGTGGGTTTATACGACGTTTAACGTTTAAGGTTTAATGATTAACGTTTAGCGTTTAACGTTTAAGGGAAAGATGCCGTTCACACGAAAATTAAGAATTAAGAATTTTAGATAATGCGCTTGCGCGTCGATGTTGCCAGATCTTTTATCACAAATTTTAGGAAAATACTGTTTTGCTTAAACACTAATCCTTAAACGTTAAACGTCGTATAAACCCAGCATAAATCGCTTAAGTAGACTCTTATCTACACGTTGTTATTAAAAAATTAAATTTGAAACGCGTCAAACAGTGCCATATTGGACTTGTCATTTTAAAAAAAGAGTTCCCGTGGAGTTGAGAAAAAATAATTGAAATTGTGGATTGACAGTACATCTATAGGCTAATGTTAATTACATTCTCAGCGTTTGATTTATTATAAATCATTAAAATTGAAGAAATTTTTATTTGGTGGTGAACGTGCCGGGAAATCCTTGGGTGAAAAATCCTATCTTCACATGGGTTACCCATATTGCTCAGTATTCTTTCTCTTTTCCCTCTTTTTTCAGTTTTTCAATCAGCACTAGTTTTGTTTCCTTCCATGTTTCTGGAAATTCTCTTTCGTATAAGTATTTATTCATTAGAGCCAGTATTTTATCAGGTATTTCCTTTATTGTTTCTTTGATTATTTCTGGTGTGATTCCGTCCGGTCCTGGTGCTTTCTTGTTCTTTATTTTCTTTATAGCTTGTTCCATTTCTTCCATCGTGAGTGGTTTTATTCCTTCTCTTCCTCTTCTCTCTCTTGTTGTGTTTTCCATTTCCTCTTCTTCTTTCGTATTGAATAGGCCCTTTGCTATTTCCTTCTGTTCTTTTTCTGTTATTTCTGTTCTATGTTGTAGTTTTAATTTGTTTGTCACTATTTTGTAGCCTAGGCCCCATGTGCCCTGGTCTGCCTCGTCGCAAAGTTTCTTCCTTTGTCCTTGTTATCTCCTTTGCTAGTTTTTTTCGCTCTTATATTTTTCTTTCCATTTCTTCTTTTCTTCGTCTGTTGTATTTTTTTCCATTAACTCCGGTTTTATGTCTTCTGACATTTATGCATTTATGTTTTTCCTTCTCTATTTCTTTGTTCCACCAGTATGTGTTTTTGTTTGTTTTATTATACCCTTTTCTCTTTTTGAATGTTTCATTCATTGCCCTGGTTATTGTCAACTTTATCTTCTCTGCATCATAATCCTTTTCTTTTTCTGTTAATTCTCTTAGTCTTTTCCTGTACTCTGGTATTTTCTCAGGTACTATCTTCCATCCTTTATCTTCTATTTTTTTTCCTCTCTCCGTCTTCCTTTTTCTCCCTTCTCCACTGCTATTTCATATTGTATTTCGTTGTGCATTCCTATGCTGTTCTGCCTGTCCACCCTCCAGTTCGTTATGGTCTCTTGGTCTTCTGTTCTGCACATTGTTATATCTATGTATGACCTGCCTTCCCCTCTTTCGAACGTTGGTATTTTTCCGTCATTTATTATCGTCATCTTGTTTTCCTCCATCCATTCTGTCAGCAATTTTCGTCAATTTTTTGATTTGACTTTTTCGAAAGTGAATACTTCAAAATTAAGCTCATTGTTTGAGAAAGTATTGTGATCGTGAAACATTTTTCAAATTTTTTTTTACGGATATATCCGTTTTGGGGTCCCTAAATGCCATTTCAACAATTTCTGGAAACTAAATGGACGCCCACCGGATTGAGTAGTAATGAACCTATGGTTCCTCTTTGGACTGATGCAGTGACGGCTCGCAGGGTGACCGCACCTATTTGTATTACCACCTCTGCTACCTCGGCCGTACTATGCGTCACCCCGTAAGCCATCACTGGACTGATGCTCCCCGTATGCACAGCACCGGAATGAGTATTCAAATCATTATAATGTAATAAATGCAAAGGTGTTTATTACAGGTCGCAAAAAATAGATGCTGTACTTGTTGGGAATAGTAACAAAAAAAAAGTTACTATAATATTAATAGTACATAAAGAATATTTATTCACGAAATACTACACAATGTCTATTAGTACAAATTAGTGAATAATAACAACAATTAATTAAAGTCATTACTCTCGAACATTGCTTATAAAGTAAACTCTTTTCTAGCACACATAAAATGATTATCCATTTATTTTGCATTTATTTGAACTAAAGAAAGAATTACAAAGGATGAAATCGGTGTGCCAAATTAGCATATTTAATTTACTTAACGGTCTTAACTTAAGTATGCAATGACCAAATGAAAATAATTTAACTCGACAAATTAGTACCTTTTGGAGTAAAAAAGCAAAAAAATCTACCAAAAAAATTCTGTACAAAAATTTGCCAACAGTTTGAAAATTTGACTTTAGTGGAACAAAATATTTTACATGTGAAAAATTTGGTTGGGTGACAAATCCTTTTTACTAAGCAATATGTCAATTTTCGGACTGAAAAATATTCGAAAATTGAGCAACAGAAAATCATTAATCATTTTATTACAACTTATTAATGCGAATTTGTATTTTTTGCATTAACTGATATAAGATCTATAAATATTACCATAAAACATTTTAATGTGCCGTAATATTGAGAAACACTAAACTATAGAAACATCAATTTTGTTGAAATTTAGAAATTTAAAATTTTTCACGCAATACGCTCCCCTACATTGTACAGATAGACCGAAACGTGTTGCTATTTAAGTTAATTACAAACATTACCTTGCACAGTTTTTTTTTTCTTCCTCAAGTGATCTGATTTATTCGTAACCTTCTTCCTCTCAGAAGGCTGAAAGTAGTCTTCACTCTTTGCTTCATCATCTTCAACATCTATTCTCTGCGTGAATTGATTCGCTTTAGAACGAGCCTGCCTCGTTCTCTTCGTAGAAACTGGGAAGCTATCTTTTCCATCATTTTGAATATTCAATCTTGTCCTTTTATTTCTCTTATTAAGATTCCCTTCATCAATCACAGTATTTTGTTGTAATCCTTCAATTGTCTGTACACCATCATTATCCTCGTTACACTCTTTGAAACGGGTATCCTGTAATACTGTTGATTTTTTTGAGGTTGAATACTCAGCTGGAGGTTTGGTAAGAACGCTATTCTGATTACTGTGTGCTTGTGGGTTAATTTCCTCATTTTTTTCTTCTTCGTCGACATTGAACATCGCATGTACCTTTAGTTTATGATAGGCGGTGAATAATGAGCCCATGGACACTGTGTGATTTTCTTCAGGTTCCACGTAAGGGTTGCCTCGGTCAAAATTGGGTGTAATGTATGATACTGGTGCAGCTGAAAATTATGAATTCACAGCTTTATTTAGATTTATGTAAAAAATAGATTCAAACGACCTAAAAAAATAGTTATTTTTGAAGAGGTCTTCTACTAATTCCCACTGGCATTTAGAAATACAGCAATAAATCTTAAGTAACTCCGTTGATAATAATACCATAAATAACCCTTAGGATTTTAACAACACAAGGAATTTAGACAGAATCGTGAAAATGTAGGTAAATAAATTTATTTGTTCAATAAAGACTATTTTTTATTATATTATTAAAATCAGTGCATTGTATACAAATTTGCACTTCGGGAAAAATATACAGGGTCTTTTTTTGAAGTCAGAACATATGATTGTTAATGTCTATGTTGTATGTCATAATAATCACCTCAACGCATTAGAATGTATTGACACTGTAGGCAACCAAGTACACAAAGGTCTCGTCGACCTGTCACAGTACAGTGAAAGCTTAAAATTATTACAAATAAAGTGAGGTTAATAAAACAAACAATGATAAATCGTAAGTAATTATAATAAATATTCAAAATGACCACCTTCACGTTTTAAGCAGTAGCCAAGTCCATTATAAAATCCTTGAATAGCATTTCTAATGTGTTGCGGATTTCTTCTTAATTCATCGCAAACAGTAATTATACGATCTTTTAACTCTGAAGTATTGTTTATAATAATGTTATTATAAACATTGCTTTTAAGATACCCCAACAAAAAAAAAGTCGTTTGGAGACAAATCAGGCGACCGGGGTGGCCAAGATATTGGACCAAATCTACCTATCCAGCGATCAGAAAGTAATTCACTTAAACAATTATTAATGGCAGCTGTAGAATGTGGAGGCGCTCCATCCATCTGATAATAAGAAGCAGCAATGTTTAGTGTATGAATTTCTGGCATTATACGAGTTCGCAGAAGATCTAAGTAAACATTACTGTTTAGATTTCCATTAATAAAAAAAGGACCAATAAGGGTATCATTAATTAGTCCAGCCCACACATTAACTCTCGCATTGTATTGTGTGTGCGTCAAATTTTGTAAGCGAGGATTATTGCACGCCCAAAATCTAAAAGGTGAAAGAATGGGTATCAATAAGGAATCAAGAATACTAACCTATAATTTTGTGGATTAACTTCACCATTTAAGGAAAATGATACCTCAGCAGTAAATATTATTCTGTGTAAAATTTCTTGATCACTATTAATTAAATTGAATACGGTTTCACAGAATTCTGTTCGTTTGCCTTTGTCCTCATTTGACAGTTGCTGATGATTTGAAAACTTGTAAGCATTGTATTTAAGTTCTTTTAATGTCTTGTAAACGGAAGCTGAACTTATTTGAAACTGTGCTGCGATAACTCTTAACGATGATATGGGATTCTGCTCTACGTAACATAAAATGTTGAGTTTCATCTCTTCCGTTAAAATGTGATTTCCTTTAGCCCTTTTAATGTGAAAATTACTCACGCAGCCAGATCAATCAAAATGATGGACAATATTACAAATTGTTGAGATGGATGGAACTTGTCTGCTCGGATACCCAACTGAAAACAAATCTCTAATACGTCGAATGCTGTTCCCACTCTTGTACCAATTAATTATCTGTATTCTTTCTTCGGTGGTGTAATACATTTTTATTAATAACACAATTTTGACAATTAAATAAAACTGAGTGTAAGTATGGTTGCCTACATTGCAATGCGTTGAGGTGATTATTATAACATAGAACATAGACATTAACAATCATATGTTCCGAGTTAAAAAAAGTCCCTATATAATCTACTATTACATGCCCTCGTAATAAGCCATTGATTTACTAAAGAGCATGGCCCAAGGGTAACTGAAAATATTAGGCAGGACATAAAGCTGAATCAAGTCGCTTTAAGAGAGCTATATTTACTCCAGGAATATTATAAAACCCTTCGTAAAACAGTGACATCTTAGGCATGAAAAGGAGGGCATTTTTTGAATATCAAATACAAGTAAGCAGTAATAAATTGAAAAAAATGTTCAATTTTCTTTCTAGTTGACTATTATAATTTTTAATTGATAGTTATCAATTTAAATTTTAGCTATAACTTACATTCGTTAAGGACGACCTGCATGGCGAAAGAAATATTTCTATCATCCAGCATCTCCAGCTCGCTCAGCAATTTAATTGACTGGAAAATTCTCGCAGTCGATTCTAGAACATTCTCCCACGCTTTAGGTACCCTACAGAAAATCATCAATAATTTCCGCAACCAAACCACCAATAATCTTACTCACATGTTCGCTTTATCCTGTTCAGCATACTGGACCGTGAAGCGATAAAACTCGATCACAACTTTAGTATCTCTATCCCGAATTATTAAATACAACTGTTTCAACTGCAAATTGAAATGATCAAGTTAGCGTCGGCACGGACCGAAACAAAAGTTAATACGCACATATTTTTTGTTGACACCCTCCATGGCGTTTTTCAACCAATGATAAACGTTGAATAGATCATGTTTCTTGGGAACCTTCTTGCTGACGGTTTTGTACTCGGTTTTCTTGTTGAGCGTATGCGTTTCAAATAGCCAGGGCTCATATTTTATTCTGTTGTTGATTATGTTGTAAGCGGCGATCGGAATGAATGCTTTTAAATAACTTACTGAACCCGTTAGAGACGCTACGGAGTTTTTTACACCTGTTATGGTCTAATTAAAGTATTAAAATACACTGTAATGTTGCAGTATTATATTACTCACCAAATCAGCAATTCCGGTTATATGCACAGACATGTTTTAAACCTTACTTTTATGAAAAATTTGAACTGTTGCTGAACGCCGCGTTCGCGATGTGGAACACACGCTTACAGTGTTGCCGGTTCTCTAGTACGAGTGTTATGTCCACATTTCTAACGTAGAAACTAGTGAATATATGTAATATTATTTACACCATTTATTACTATTATCTGCTATTAAATCATTACGTAGGTACTTCTTGACTTATGATTGAATTGAATCTTCTTTCATTATGATTCTTAAGGTTAAACATCATTATTGGCAACGTTGTATGCAGACTGCCCAAGTCGTTTTTGCACAAACGTACCCAATTATTTTTTCCACAGCCGCCCCGAAAATAAAACTTTCGGTATGATTTATTAAATCGAAACCACCACTTTACATAAATCGTACCGAAAGTAGTTATTTTCAGGACGATTTCTTTACTTTCGGGACGATTTTTTGTAGACGCATTAAAAAGTTCTGATGCAAACTATTATAGGGGTTGATTTTTTTACACCTTGTAATAATATTTTAGAGTCGTCAAAAAGTGCCATTTTATTAGGAACAGTTATCTGCCAAATTGCATTCTTCTAAATTCTTCCATAGTGGATATATGAGATATAAACATTTTTTTTTCCTTTAGAGGGCTGTAACTTGGAGAGGAAGGGGTTTTGAACAAAAAATCATATGAAAGACTTCCCCTTAATTTTTGCTGAAAAATCACCGTTTAAAATCTTTCGCATAAATTTAAAAACACTCTGATATTGAACAATACACACACTTTTGTAAACTGTTTTCATAATTTATCGCACACTTCATCATGCAATTTCTCTCACTTCTAGAGTTGTTTCCTTTCTTTGGGTAGGCATGTTGTTTATATGACAAATGAGTTTCAACAATTAAATTAAAATGCAAATTGGCACCTGCTTTCCAAAAACAAAAATGGAATACAAAATTAACAACATGCAAATTGAACCCAAGATTATTAAAATAAGAAAAGGCAAAAATTAAACAGAATCCATTTATAATTGATGCTTGTATATTATAAGATAACTGTGAAGTGCATAACTTAAATTTGTTATCTATCATTGATACAGATAATATACATGGCCAGCAACATTTTTTTTTGTTCACAAATTCCTACCAAAAATGTACTGTATTGGTGTATTTGTTTTATTACTATCAATATTCGAAGCTGGAAATGGTAAATATATTAACTCTGCTAATGACACAGTAAAATTAACCCTTTAACGACCATGAACCACCATAGTGGTTTTCATTTTGTTGCATCGGAATACCACGGACCACTATAGCAGCTTTCATATTTTTGCATCTATATGTATACCATGATTTAATTTTTTAGTTACCTATTTTATTATGAATTTTAGTGTAATTGCAAGTATAAATAAAAGTTTCTTAGAGCCATCGTTTAAATATATTTTTAATATACAGGGTGTTCATTTTGTAATGCAAATTTAATAACCTTTCCTTTTCTTAAATAAAACACCCTGTATATGTTTACATTTTTTAATTCTAAGATTGATTCTAAATATTTTTTGTAAAAGTAATGTTTTTTATAAAATGCATTTTGAGTTATAAGCAGATAACACAGATTCCTGAACTTCAAAGTCGTTCCTATAGATGGAATAAAAATGTTCCAAAATATTATGAGCAGTATATTATTGTTATGAAAATGCAAATAGATTCTTTTTGCGTCTACTGACTAAAACAGCTTTTTTTCTTGAGGAAATACCGATTAAAATAAAAGCTATGAATTTTCAAAAGTTTTAAATTTTTGACGGAATTAAAAAAAATAGTGAAAAAAACCATTGCGTTATTATTTTGGAAATGCTAACAAAACAGTTCAGTTCTTTACAAAGTAAATGACTCAGACAAAAGTTATGACTTTTCAAAATCGTCCCTACTGTAATTTTCAAACTTGAACAATAATGAAAAAATATAAAAAATTAAAAATGTTGCGTTATTGTTTCGGAAATGGTAAGAGATACTTTTGCATCCATTAATCAATCAAAACGACAGTTTTCTTTCCTATAAAATTACGACTAGTTATGAATTTTTAAAACTAACCCTTACTGCAGCGTTAATTTAAAAAATTCAGAATTTTAGCTGAAATGCTAACAAATTGAAACATTGAAATAATTGCACTATTGTTTTCAAATGCCACCAGGTATATTTTGCAACTTTTAGCTTACCAAATTGGAGCAGTTCTTTACAGAAATGTCTATTAGAGTAATAAACATGAATTTCCAAAATTATCCCTGCCGCAAGTAATTAGAATTTTCTTTATTATGTTATTTCTATACATACATACTATAGATACATTCGTCAAGAATAAAATATTAAATAAACCTAAAAGTATCAATAAAACTGAAAATACATATAACATACGTTGATACACACAGTAATTAAAATTGAACATATAATATATAACTAAAATAAAATAACGTGTCAAGTGTGCTGGTTAGCAAATAATTGAATAAATTCCGGAACAGTATATATGGCATTTTTAATTCATATATTTTTAATGTAACATTTAAATCGTTTTAGTGTAACAGATTTCATGTCGTCAGGCAATATATTGTAAACCGAAACTACCTGCATGAATAGGGGACTTTTTGTGTTGTTGATGATTACATTTTTTTATCAGTATCTTAGACGCGTTGCGTGTGTCATAAGTACGAACATGTATAAGTATTACATGAATGTAGCTCATTAGCTTATAGATATAAATTGATGGCATTGTCATGTAAAGTCCCAGTTAGAATTTAAAAATGTAAAAATTATTAACTCATTGCATTATTGTTCTGAAAATTCTTACAGATACATTTGCATTCATTAACTAACCACATTTTCTTTCTCGGAGAAATTTCGACTAAAATTAAAGTGAAGAATTTTCAGAATTGTCCCAGCAGTATTGTTAAAATTTTAGGCGGAATTCAAATATTGTTAAAAAAATTAAAATGTCGAATCATTGTCTAAGAATTAAAATAGATACTTTTGCTTTTGATCTATTCACTGAGAAAAACAGTTGGGTTTTCAATTTTTTTTAATACAAATTTTCAAATATGTCCCTTCAATGAGGATAACATTTTCACAAAATTCAAACCATTGCGCTATTACTTCACAAATGCTAATAGAGACGTTTGCGTATATTTACTAATTAAAATAGTTTAATTCTCTAAACAAATTCAACTAAAATAAAACCTGTACTAAGGTGAAAATTCTAGCTAGATTTAAGAAATTATAAAAAAATTGAAACGATTGGTATATTAGTTAGTTAGTTATATACAGTTAACTTCCTTTAAAAAAAATTACTAAGCTAGTAAAAAATGAATGCTTTGTGTAATTTACTAACCAATACTTTTATATGTATTAATAACCTAAAACAGTTTAGTTTAAAATATTTTGACTAAGGCAGAAGTTAAGAATTTCCAAAATTGTCCCCGTAATAGGGCTAGAATTAACAAAAAATTGAAACAATTGGAACCGCTGCGTTATTGCTTTGCAAGTGCTAACAAATATGTTTGTATCTATTTAATATCTAAAACAGTTTAGTTTTCCAAGAAATTTCGAATATGACACAAGTTATAAATTTTCAAAATGGTCCCTGTAGCGAAGTAAAAATTTTGGCTGAAATTAAAAAATGGTAAAACAAAATAAAAAAAGTTAGGTTACAGTTTTGCAAATTACAACAGAATTTTTTTTCACTAAATAAAACATTTACCTAGACAAAAGTTATGAATTTTGAAAATTGGTACTGCAGAGACAATTTGGACAATTTCTTGAAAGTTGTAAATTTTTTAAATTGTGTCTGAAATATTGGCAAAGCATTCTTTGAAATTTAACCTGTTGCGTTATTATTCTATATAAGCTAATAGAGACTTTTATATCTACTAATTAAAACTGTTTATTCTTGCAATGATTTCGACTACAACAAAAGTTATGAATTTTCAAGAAAGGTTCAAATTTTAGACAGATTTTAAATATTATTTAAAATAATTTAAATTGACAAAATATAAATCTTTTTGCATCTATTTACTAACTAGAACAGTTTAGTTTTCAGAAAACTTTCTAACACGAGAACAGCTATGAATTTTCAAAACTGCCCCTGCAGTGAGGTTTATATTTTAGCTTGAACACAGAAATTGTAGAAAAAAATGTTTCTCAGGCCGCTTAGGGATGGCAGTTTGAACATTTACTTTACTAATTTCATTTAATTGTTATGTTATTTGTTTCAAATTTAGTTATTTTTTTATCCGTTTGGTTAAAATAGAGTTGTACCAAGCATTCGAGGCAAAGCAACAATCTTAAATTCAATTGGTTCCGGAGATTTGTTGTTGAGACAACGCAACTACTTTCTCAATTATTTCTCACTTTGTACAAACTTTACCTCCACATGTCTCGAATGCTCGGTAATTCTGTAAATGTATATGTATGTCAGAAAATATTCTTAATTTGAAGTTTAGGACTATGTGTTAATTGCTTATAACTTAAAAATGATGCATTGAAAATAGAAAAGTTACCAAATTTCCATAATAAAATGAACACCCTGTACAGTAAAAATATATTTAAACGATGGTTTGTTTTCATCTAAGAACATTTGAACATTTTTTTGAAATTTCATACGATTGGAGAATGATTTAGGTGTTCCGGTAATTTTAACTAACCCTGTATATTGCATTAAATAGTATTGCCAATTTCAGTTCATAATAAATAATCATTTTCATTTTTCCAAAAAAATGGTCGATATATGCTAGCAGTCCAGCCAAACAATGAGCGGTGCTCAGTTACTCTGCCGGAAAAAAAAAAATTTGATCATTAAAGGGTTGATCACATCCAACACCCATTTATGATTAGTGCTCACAAAGTTTGTCATAGAACAATTAATCAATAAAGAATCACTTCTATTATTGATGTTACATCTTTAATTAATCAATGTATAGAATGTATAATTTGATCTATTCCTTAACAGGGGTTATATTAATGCTAATTTGAAATAAATTTGACCCTATGAACTAGAGGTCGGAAATCAATGGTTTTAGAGTTATTGCAATTTTTAGATTTTTTGAAATTTTAGACCAAAAACTAACTAACTCTGAGCACTTGACACTTTTCTAATAGCTGAAATATGAGTGCATGCCCAAAATTCCCATACTCTGAAATAAAAAGTCATAAACCACAAGTAATGATTTTATTTTGAAACTATTTTTTAAATTGAAGACAATTACTCAAAAAAATTGTATGACACTTGGCGCACAAATTATGAAAAAAAAACTTCCTTGTTTCACAAGCTTTCCAAAATGCCACAAGTGTGATCAACTTTCCAACGGGTTTAGAATCAAAATCAGTCTCAGATTGGATCGTGAATTAGTAGAAAATGTATTAACTTGAGAAAACCTCACTTATTGCAGATTTGTTAAATACAAGTAATAAAAGCGAAAAATACCCTGAATATATGAATATTCAGCCGGTTAATGAAATGAAAAAAAAATTGTCTTGATTCAAATATTTTTTTTTAGAAGCATTAGGATTTCAATCCAATCAACAAAACTTACATCTTAAGTTGCAACATCAAAGAATTGTAAATGGTCAAGATGTACTTATCAAGCAATTTCCATATCAAGCAGCAATGCTGTATTATGGACTACACATTTGTGGAGGATCTATTATTAGCCAAAAATACATTTTAACAGCAGCACATTGTACAGATCTGTAAGTTTTTACTTTCTCCCTAGTACAGCAAAGTATTGTGATCGTGAATTTTTATTTTTATTTTTCAACAAAATGTCAAAGTACAAGTTTATCAAACGAGATGCTTGCGACAAGTTTGACAAAGCACGAACTGGAAATTCGTAATTGTAACATGAATTGTATGCTATTTTCTCTATTTCGTGAATAATGAATTAATTTTGAGTTTAAAGCGCTTCGACAATTATGGTCATTCACGCCTCGTGAATAGTAATCTAGCATTCATAAGGTGTGAGCCACAGAATTTCGTTTCTGAGTTGGCCATGCCTGAGAGAGAGAAACATAGTAGTCATGTCTGAGATTAATTCATTTTTTAAATCTACTTCTAGTCTCATGATGTAATAATATGCGACATACGTCATTGTTGCAGACCTACTAAAAAAATAAAGTATGATTTGTAAATTATAAATTTAATTTTGAAAGAAATGGTAGATTCTTTGACAAGTTTTGAAAGCTTTGTTTTGCATGTGAGTACCGAGGTATGAGCATGCAATGTAGCTTTCAAAACGTGTTGAACACTCTGCTTTTCCTACAACCAAACATTTTCTTAATCATAATTTTTCTCGAATTTACCTGCATCTATCTTATTTAAATATGTGCGTATTATTAGTTTCAAAACATTCTTAACTTCTAATCTAAATTTGCTTATTACTATTTTGAAATCAATTAATAAATAATTAATTGTTCTTCGTCACTACCCATTTTATTTTAATGATTTTGACACATTTTTTGAAGTTTGAGGATTTCACTTTCAAAACTTGTTTTGAAAATTCAATTTTCAAACATGACATTACTTGTCAAAAGTGACAAATATACAACTGACAACTTTCAATACCAAAGGTATTGTGCTGATACATCTGTTTTCAGGAGCAGTTGTAGCAAACCCCTCTTTTAAAACTTTGTCATACCAAATAAATTAGAGGCAAACTCACTTTATTTGTCATACCACATACTACCGTGGACAAAAAAAATGTCACCCCTAATTTGTCATGTGTCTATTATTTCTTATTTTTTAGTGTTGTGAATTTGACTTATGTAACCTTAATATTTGACAGTGACAGTAATAATTAGCTTAATAAGTTTGTGGAGATAGGATTCTTCGAATCGTGCATTTCGTGGCCGATATACTTTCGTTCTTTCATTATAGGATGATTGAAACGTTTTTTATCTGAAAATATCACTTTACTACAAAAGTCTTCTTGCCTCAGAAGATATTCCAGTGCAAAACCAATTCTGCTGTCCTTATTAATTTGAGTGAATAGAGGTTTTCTGGCTGCGGCATGGCAAGATAACGCACTTAACTTTAGATGTCTGCAAGCTGTTTGGGAACTTCCAGGAAAATTTGTTATTGCTGCGGCATTTGTAGCATGTAGGATTTTCTATTAAATAGTTTATAACAGCATCATTTTCTTCATTATTTGAAACTTTTTGGCGGCCCAAACCTTTAATCTGCTCCACCCGCCTTTCATTCCTACACATTTTTGAAATTTTTTGCACTGTATGTCTACTTACATTCAATTCAGCTGCTACATAATTGATATATTTGCCACATTTGACCTGCATAGCAATTTGTGCTTTCTGTGTGTTACTTAAGTATGGCTTATTCAATTTATGTTCATATATCTATATGATTAACACATATCTGACAAGATTGACAGTTGCCGGTTTGTCAAATGAAAAGTCATATTTACATTAATAAAATTAGGGGTGTAATTTTTTTTTGTCCACGGTAGTATATTGAAGACTTGTGCCTATAGTCTCGAAAACACAGTTGCTAACCTCAAACTAAAAGTACCATTAATTTACCACAAGTTCCATTTTATAATACCACTTTGAAAAGAAGTGAATGTTACATCACTCTGGTCATCCGTTCGAAGCGGTTTTATAAAATGCCTCCTCCAGTTATGAATTTAACCTTTTTTTAGATTCAATGAAACTTACATGTCCGTTAGAATCGGATCATCACACCGTGAAACAGGTGGTAAAATCATTAACGTATCACATTTTATACAACACGAAGATTACAACTATAGAAACTTTGACAACGATATTTCTATTCTCGTCGTAAGTGAAAATATTGATTACGACGAAAGCGCACAACCGATTTTGCTGTCAGAATCCGAACCAATGAACGGAATTTATGCAAATATTACCGGTTGGGGATATTTGAAAGAAGGTGGACCTCAACCAGATATTCTTCAATACACACAAGTTCCTCTTGTAGACAGATCTCAATGTAGGAAGTTTCACGGAGAGGAAAGAATTACAAATCGAATGATTTGTGCCGGGTTTGATGATGGACGCCACGATGAGTGTATGGTAAGGGAGTTTGGTTAAAAAATATCTTGTTTTGTAAACGGTGGTTTTGCAGGGTGATTCTGGCGGCCCTCTTGTAATTAATGGTGTGCAAGTTGGTTTGGTATCTTACAAAGTTGGTTGTGGAATACCGAATAACCCAGGAATATACACCAATATTGCTGCTTTGAAACCGTGGATAAGAAGGAATGCTGGGTTATAAACATTTGTATAATACAATCGCGCAGAGGTGGCAGTGACTCATCGCTCCATGTTGCCTGAATTAAGTTTATAGTAAACGTATGTCCGTAAAATAATTCTATTCAGTCTAGGCGGGAAATTTAAAAATTCTCGAGCGTGCAAATATTTTCCCGACGAAACTTTGCGAGTGCATTTTTCGGCAATCGGTAAAGACAACTGAAAATTTGTCATTAAATTTAACCTTTTTATAAATGAAATGGATACAATCAATTCTGCTCTTAACTAAATCGAAATCGGAGACGGTCAAAACCAGATACAAGCAAGTGAATTTTGAGGTTAGAATGAGAAAAGACATACGTTGCACTTAGCCCTTGAATTTACATATCGACATATGTTTCGTATTTAATTTTGTTTTTCTTAAGCCTGCGAACGAGTATAGATATTTATCCAGACGCGATTATTAGATCGAAAAAGCATGAGTCACTGTCACCTCTGCGCGATTGTACTATATTATGTAATTTTTTTTTAAAGAAGACCTTTACAAATAAATTTCCTCTATTATATGCCAACAATTTCCCTCACTTATTTTTTAACCAATGAAATCAAATAATGTTGATGACATGATCCAATAAAATTCTAATTACGATGCGAATTAGACCTGCCCACATAGCACACTTCATCCATGGGGGTAATATGAATGTACAGTGTACGTACAAAAATATACGTCCTTGGTAGGTACATCACCCATGGGTGCATGTTATGCATTGCAATATATCGTGGGTGGGCGTTATTACTGGCTATATAATGTTGGTATTACATTTTCTATACCGTATAGAACGTCAGTTATTGCCGAACTTGATTGTATTAGGGTTCCATGTTTCTAATCTCAACTGTTTTCTTGTATTCGGTGATTTTCATAACAGGAATTATTATTATAATCTGAAAGATAATTGGATTCTACGTGAGAATATGTTACTAAATACAGGGTGTGTCATTTGAAAAAACGAAGTTATTCAACTTTATAAGTTAGGATTTTCTACCACATTTTTTTATCACCCTGTATAATTTTTTATATGAAATTATGGTTGGTGCTAAGTTCGAACCTTCAACCAAACAATATAAATGATTGTAATGGTTCAACGTCAATCATTGGGGCACAATAAAATTTCACCTGTACATTCCAACAAATCTTTAAATATTTCGAAAACGGTAAACGAATTAGGTATGGCACAACATTACCCAAATCTCTCATAATAGGCGAGATTCTAACGTTGAGAATAATTCTGTAGACACCCTATACAGGGTGCCCGTTTTTCGAGCGGCACCATGGGGATTTTAGTTATCTTAAGAGATACGAGATTGGTTAAATTAGGGCAAAGTTGTGTATTATAACATTGATTAATAATCTGTTGAGAAATTTGGTAATAGTTTTCGAATAAAAAAGTAAAAATGAAAATTGAAATTTTTTATTTTTTCGCGATCTTTTTAAAACAAAAAAGGTAACTCCAATTTTTCAACAGATTATTAATCAAAGTTATAATACACAACTTTGCCCTAATTTAACCAACCTCGTATCTCTTAAGATAACTGAAATCCCCATGGTGCCGCTCGAAAAACGAGCACCCTATATATCTGTAGAAAAAAAAGTTTATTGTTGAATCTGTTTCATTTAGGACACTCATGGATTTGAAAGTACAAACATTTGTAAAGACTTAATTTTGCAGTTAAAAAAATATTTTTATAAAAAGTAAATAATTTAATTAAAAAAATCAGTTACATTTTAGAACTGGTAGAAAAATAGATGTATAAACCTATCTCTAATAGGAAAAATAAATACCATTCTACATTTATGTATAGCATATGTAATTTATCCAATCGCAATTCATAACCACAAATTATAGTCAATATTGTAGTTATAAATCTGATTATTTATATTATATGTATATGTTCAACATAATTATGCAATGTTATTAAATGTAGTATCACAGAGCAGTGGCGGCTTGTGGATGTTATGCGAGGAGGCTATGGGAGAAAATTTGACCAAAACAGCGGCAGGAGTTGGTAGTGCAGCATGAGCGGCATCTCAGTCTTAGCCTCCTCTGAGAAGATCCAGTCGCCGCTGCCTCATAGTAATTACTAGTAAAATATTTCATATCTTCACTTCTTCCCTCGCTTCAACCAACCATCCAAAGTTGAACTTTTCCTCCTAAAATATATTCAAAGTAGGTATTATTTACAAAAAATACAAGAATTAAATTAAACAAAAAATGATAATCAATTATATCAAATATTATTCATTGTATTGGTAGTTTACGAACCATGCAGGCTAGATGTGGCTTGTGAGCCTGTGGTAGACACACAAATCTCTCATATACGAGGGTAATTCAACGGTAATTTTTTAATATAAATTTATTGATTGATAATATAATAATTTTGGAAGAAACAGTCCAGATTTGTATTCCTGTGACTATTTTTTGTTTGCGCCCCTGAAAGAAAACAAAAGTCGAGGTACGGCCATCAGAAGTGTCATTCTTCTTCATGACACCGCTAGGCCTCACACGGCGATTTTGACAAGGGTAAAATTGGAAGAAAACCATGGGACTTCCTCCTTACAGTCCAGATTTGTCTCCCTGTGACTATTTTTGTTTGCGCCCCTGAAAGAATCACTTGAAGTGGAACGATTCCAAAACGATGTGGAAGTCGAGGAATACATGCACTATTGGTTGATGACGCGCCTGCAAACTTTCTATAAACAAGGAATGTTTAAGCTTCCAAATCGCTGGCAAGAGTGTTGAGTATGAAGGAGGATATGTAGAAAAAAACTATACGATTATTTTATGCATATTATCAATCAATAAATTTATAATAAAAAATTACCGTTTATATTTAAATTACCCTCATATAAGTCATGAGCCGGCTATCAGATATAATAATATCAAGTCAATACTCACTTTGCGCTCATTCTCTCCATGCACTTCGATTCGTTACAGGAAGCGTTGTTGACATAGGCTTTATTGACAGCATGATACTTTAATTGATACTTTTTATCGGTATCACAATATTTAGGAAGAGTTTTAATTGCTTCATCATATTTAACATCATCGTAGTTCAACCAATTGTGAATATCCTTTTGAGTGTTCAATATAATGGGCATTCGATGATGCATCCATGACATGGAGCTGTCCGATTCTGTTGTTAGAATTGTACAAGTATATTTGATACCCTAAAATTGATAATTAATTTCTTGGTAAAAACTAAATTAATAAAGTATTTTTTTTACAAAAAAAATCTATTGCTAAAACTAATTGATACAATTAATTGTATTAATAATAATAATAATAATATAAACATTCGGTCAGTTTCAACCTTGTGGTCTTGGATTTCCACCTTAATAAGTACTATTTTGTACTGATATAGGGCGTCCCACGAAAAAGTTGCATCTTAAAATTGCTATAAAAAAAAGACGGGTGGATATTTTTCAATTTTTTTTTTTATTGAATAGCCCCAACTTTGCGATTTAATAGTGGAAGACCACTTCATTCATATGGCTGCCCCGGCTGGCTTTGCAGTAGCCCATTCTGTCGACCCAATTTTTCATGACATTTTCGATGGTGTGGCCCTCAATGGCTGCAATGGCGACTTCAATCTCGTGCTTTGGGTCGTCAATCGTCTCTGGATGGTTGGCGTAGCACTTATCCTTGACGGCTCCCCACAAAAAATAGTCCAACGGGGTCAAATCGCAGCTGCGAGGCGGCCAGTTGACATCGCCGTTGTAACGTTGGCTGTGTGGCACGTGGCGCTGTCCTGCTGGAACCAAATGCCGCCGATGTCTTCCTCTTCCATTCGGGGAAAAAAAAAAATTTCCAACATGCCGCGATTGAGCTCACCATTGACGGTTACGGCGGCTGCTGCTTCGTTTTCGAAGAAAAACTGACCAAAGATGCCGCCGGACCACATACCGCACCAAACAGTCACTCGTTGTGGGTGCAGTGACTTTTCCATGATTACGTGTGCATTTTCTGAGCCCCAAATGCAGCAGTTTTCCTTATTGACATAACCACCGAGGTGGAAATGAGATGATTTTTCGATAAAAATGCTCATCTTCCATCGAGCGTTCTTCGGCCCATTGGGCGAACCGAAATCGCATCGGATGGTGGTGCGGCTTCAGCTCTTGCACCAATTGAATTTTGTACGGCTTCAAACCAAGGTCTTTCGTCAAAATTCTTTGAAGGGACGTGCGAGAAATGTTCAATTCCTGCAAACGGTATCGAGTTGATGTTGATGGATTGTCACTCATACTTTCGGCAACAGCAGCAATATTTTCGATTGAGCGCACTGGACGAGCACGGGAACGCGTTGCATTGTCCATTAACGAGCCACTTTCACGCACACGCTTCACAAATTTATCCACAATTTTTCCCTAATTTTGTGCGCATTTTTCTTGCAGTTTCGGTTGAAGACTCACCAATTTGGAAGTAAGTTTTCAATATTTCCCAATTTTCTTCGAGCGTAAACTTAACCATTTCGTAAACCGCAAACCTTTTCCTAAATTTTTGACACATTGGCAAAGTCATTAGAGCTGTGAAAGCCGAAATAATCGATAGTTCAAAAAGCCACCGATAGATGAGCCACCCTGTATATGGGCCCGGTTATTTACACTTTAAACTGCAAAACTTTTTGTAAATCTAATGCTTGAAAGTAATTTTATACTCGCACCAAAAGGTAAATAGAAAGTTATTGGGCCTCACTAAAAAGCAAGTTATAACCAATTTTTAATACATGCCTTCGCATCACAGCTACAAAACGAGATATCCACATCGCACATATTGGTATCGACATACTTTTAAAACAAAATTTTAACCATACCCGTCATAACAATGAATCACAAGACACCTCTGCTGGTTATGACTTTACTAATTACAATTGTTTTATAACAATATAAAAATAGACTTACCATTTCATCCCTAATAGTGTTAAATAGGCCAGCTAAATTCATTAGATACTTCGGAGCAGTGATATCTTCTTCTGGCTAAAAATAATGCTTTGCATGCATAATCATAATTTATAATTCCTCTGTCCGAAAATATGGTAAACAAAAAGTACACTTTATGAAATAAAAATTCCATGACTTCTTACAATAAAATTTTATTTAACTCTCAATTAAGCGAAAATACATTGAAACGTCAAACAAACTTCTATTGGTCGACGCAGCGTCTCATTTGATTGGCGAAATAACATTACGAAGGCCGTGAAGCTCATTACTTTATCTGCCTAGGATCATTAAATCCTAATCCGTAAGAGTGATACTTCAAGGCCTACCAGCACTAAAATCTTACATTTCATATCAATCCGCGAAAAAATATACACATTTTTATTTTATTATTTTTTATTATTAATTTTAAATGTTTTTTTTTTTGTAAATGAATACCATATTTTCAGATAGAGAAAGTTTTAAGATGTTTTACCTTTTGATAAATATAATATGGTTGTTTCATGTTTTCTCCTTGTGTGGTTTGCCACTCATAATATCCATCAGCTAATACTACACACCTTTTTCCACCAGTAAGACATGGTTTGTAGAGTGATGATTTGAATATATTTTCTAAACGTGCATTATGTGTGTGGAAATTACCAGTGGTTTCAGTTTTCTAAAATTGAATCTGATTAAAGTAATTAATGGAAAAAGAAAGTGGAAAACAGTGGAATGTGTTGATAATACAACTAAGCTAGTTTCCTCTGCAGGGAAAACCTAATATAATGAATTCACCAGAGTAAAAAAAAGACCTTTATTGGCATATCCAAAAACTATTTACAATCTCCAAAAACTCAAAAACCACTATACTATTACCCTCTCCCTCCGACCCCCTCCCTCCTGTCCACTCTTCTGTTTCCCCTCTCTCTCCCCAGCGTCCTTACCCCTGCCCCATCCTCCCCCATCCACTCCATCACCCTTCTACTCCCTTTCGCTCCCATCCATTTCTCCTTTACCCCCTCACATTCTTCTGCCAAGTGGCCTCACATATTGTTCCCCCATCTATACCGTCTTTCCACCCCCAACATGCGCTTCAGGAACCACATCTGCTCCCTGTCCATGCACTCATACCCTCTCGCCCCCACACTTCCACTCCGTACATTAGCACCGATCTCACATACGCATCCCATATTTTACAAGCCACTCTCACATTGTTCATCATCCACTTCCCCATTTACCAGAGTATAATATGTTATAAGTTATAAGGTTATATTGTAACATTTTTCATTTTTAATTAGTTATTCTTGTAATTCCTTTGAATTTGGTCGTCATTGATCAAAACACGTGTCAGGAAACTGAATATTTGAATATGAAACCAAACAAGTGTTTTAATTCACCTAATAACACAATTTCGTTTCATCAAGAGTGCAGTATTTACCGTGTTACTTCGCAATTTCATTTATCATAATAGCAATCAATGGCGTGGTATGATAATGTATTCAAAATTGGAAAGATTAATAGATTCGCAGAAATAGTACTGATTCGATTGTTTCAATGCATGACTTAAAATTCTATTTGAAATTTTATTATTTATCTAAAAATTACATAAATTTTGATTAACATTTAAAAAAAAGTGGTTTTCTGTTTTCCGGCCATATTTATCCACCGAGGCAAAAATGGATGGATACTTATTTATTCAATATAAATAATTATAGTACTTACATAAGGAGGTAGCATACCCCATCTCATTGAAATTAAACAGTAGTCGGGTAAATCCTTAACATCAGGAAAATTTTGTTTGTAAGACAATACTGGAACTACAGTGGTGGGAGGTCCATTATATACAGGTTTGTATTCGTATTGGCTGCTTATCCATTTTGGTTTTTCACTGACTTCCTTGTTATTGTAGTACATACAGCTTTCAATAATGTCATCTGGACATAACGTACTGAAAATAAAAGTATAATTGGTAATTCAATAGGCATTAAATCACATAAGATTTCTAATTTTATAAGAGTAACAGTACAAGGTGTAACGGTTCGTACCCCGGTGTTATACAAAGGACCCCGCACGATTTATATGGAAAATGGGTTTCGGTCAAATTTCACCAAACTTTGGGAAAACATTCCTGAGACCATCCCAAACAAAAGTCTCAATAGGGAGTTTAGGAGCCACGCAAGGTGGAAACAACTTTGGAAGGCTATTTTTCAAATCGAATAACATCAAGATGTTGAGTTGAGTTTGTTTCATGTACTTGATATTGTTTTTTTGTCAATATTATCGTCTGAAAGAGTGTGTCAAGATTGTATTTGTGTATGCGCATAGCGTTGAAACATTTCGGGTAATATTCCAGTTATTAATGCAAACAAATAATTACGTATAACCCCCTTGATTCATTATAAAGGGGTGGCTAAAATGAAATCTACCTAACCAGGAAAGAAAAGGGTTAGAGAAATTTATTAAATTTTTTGACGTATGAACAGTTACACACTTCCGGCCGTACTAATAGACAATGTTCAATCCTCGGATTAATCACAGATTGTAGAATCCTGGATTAGTAAAAAAAAAAAAAAAAAAAAAAAAAAAAGAACCTTTATTGGCATAACCATATATACAAAACAAAAAACAAATTAATTCCTTACATCCCTCACCCCCCCCTTCCACCCCTCCCCTCCCTCCCTCTCCCCTCTTTCTCCCATCCCACCTTCTCCAGCGTCTTCACTCCTGCCCCATCCTCTCTCATCCATTCCGTCACCCTTCTATTCCCTCTCACTCCTACCCATTCTTCTTTCACCCCCTCACATTCTTCCGCCAAGTGCTTCCATGTATCCTTCCCCCACTCGCACAGCCCACATCTCATATAATCCTCCCCCATCCACCTCTTCCTCCCTTTCTCTCCTGACCCACATCTCGCCCTCGCCAACCTCACCCTCTCCTCCCTACTCCATCCTTCTTCCCCCCAATACTCTGGTATTCTCCCGTACACCTGCCACCTCCCATACATATCATTATATTCACTCCTTTCTATCCGCCCCTGTCTCTCCTGCATATCCACCTCTCTCATTTTTTCCTTCACCCATCCCGCCACCTTCACCCCCCTCCCCATCCACTCTATCACCTTTGCCTCCTGGATTAGTAATCGTATCCAATAGTCAATGAAATGAATGAATGAAACCAGGATTTGGTAATATTTTTAGTGACATTACAATTTTACTAAATGTATAATAATAATAATAAACTTTATTTAGCACTACTGCTATAAAATACAATTGTTATAATATTTTGATAAAAATTATGCATAAAAATATAACATGGTATCAATATAATATATTTTACTTAAACTATAAAAATATGTAAATAATATTAAACCTATAACTATTCACTAATTTACACAGCCACCTTCAATACTTAAAATAACAAATCACGAAAATCAGTCTTATATACTCCTACATGCTTCGTATATGTTCTCTTAATAATAATTTAAATTTTCTTATGTTATCTTCAGTTTTTATGTTGTTAGGAAGTATGTTATACTCTACAGCTGCTCGATAGAGTATTGTATTTTGTCCCTGTCTTGTGTTCTTATGCTCGAGATAAATATTTCCTCTCCTTCGTGTATTGTGCAAATGTACATCACTAGTGTATGTAATGCAGTTTTTAAAATATAAAGGCATTATACCTTTACATATTTTATGTATGAATAAAAGTGCCTTGAATTTAATTAATTGCTCTACATTTAACCAATTTAGTTTGTTAATCATAAAATTTATACTATTATATCTATCACAGTTTAATACTGTACGCATCCCTGTATTCTGTAATACTTGCAACCTTTTTAAATCACTGCTATTACCTATATTGGTGCTTTATTCATAATGAGTAGTAACCTAACCTAATAGTTAAAATGGACAGAAATAAACATTACACGGAGATGGAAAAGATTCTCTTAGCAACTCTAGTTAATGGATGTTCATCCCGAAATGTGGCTTTATCCATTGTATGTTAGTATCAAATAAATATTATAAAATTTATAATATAGATTATTATATTAAACCAGCTGTTCTGGTGACATGAATAAATTGACAGATGGCAAATAATCTGGGCTTAATCGCGGCTGACGGAAGATTATTTGTAGGAGGATTATTTTGAGATTAATCCAGGATTATATCGACTATTGGATGCGTTCTAACCTGATCCGAGATTTAATCCTCAATCCCGGATCAATCTGCGACTATTAGTACGGCCGTTAGAGATTAAGCTACTCCAACAACGCAATACCCTAAAAAAATTTTGGGTGACTCTTCAGAAAAGATCTGAAGAAAATCTACTTCTTCGGACGGAGCTAAGTTGGGGCTATAAGGGGGTAATATATTTTTAATAAACACTTTTCTTTTTAACTAAATTCATATTACCTAAATATAATATATCTTGTTTAATTAACATCATTCAGTTTTCTCTCAAAATCTGCAATCCGCTGGAACCGACAGATTTGTGTTAGGAACAATACTGATGGATTCTTGCTCTCTTCTTCCTTGATCGGAATGAAGAGTCCTTTGGAAATTTCATTTTGCAGATCAGTTATATCGTATGTTCATCAAAAAAAAACCTCAAGTGACCCATGATTTTTTATTTAAAAAAAATTAAGTTGGCACACATGTTAGGAACTCACATAGAAAACGTCAGATCGTTCTAAAAGTCACAATTATTCCGTGGTCACAATGGTTTACAGCAACCAGCAAAAACGTTTCAGTTGAAAGTTATTTCCGAAATGGGACTAAAGTGGACGGAAATTGGGTGTATTCATTCGATGCACCTATGGCAGAGTTACAGGAAGAATTTCCTAAGGTTCTCATTATTTACGATGAATTTAAAAATACCTTATCACGATCTGTTGTATTATTTCATGAAACGGGTAGTATTCTCCATAAACCAGGAAGTGGTAGACCAGTCATGCGTAATTAGGATGCTATTAACACAGCCCAAGGAATTTTGGAAGTGAACCTTCTCTGCGTCGTTTATCACAGCAAATTAATTTACCTGTAGGAACATGCCGCAAGTAACATAACCTCAATATGTGTTACCCACTTAAATTTTTAAAAATAAAAAATCATGGCACACTTGAGGTTTTTTTCTAATGAACATAATTTTTTTTTTCTGATTGAAATAATATTGCCTTAGTTACGATATGTCATAACACACTTATATTTCCCTAGGAAAATATAAACATCAAAAAAATGTCATTAGGAGCTTCTCGCAAGAATTGTTTTAATTGCTCTCGGGACAACACCTCCGATTTCTTAGGAAGGTATCCTTTATGGATATAGTTTGACATTTCTCCAATTTATGAAACAACGCAAATACCAAAACAAGTCAACCATGATATTACAAACAAGGCCCTTAGCAAAGTTACCAATCCGATAAATTTAAAAATTTACAATCCAATATTTTCCCATTTACAGAATAATATTCTTTCAATCAGAAAAAAAACCATTGATTACAACACGGGAAATATGCATACATTTCCCTTGGTTGTCAATACTAGCCTACCTCGGGAAATATACTATTCATATTTCCCTAGTTGTAATAATAGCTATATTACTATCACAAAATCTAGCTGGTAAGATTAAAACACCAATATTCAGTTCACAGTTTAACTGTTCACCGAAAACTTTGAAAATTATTATTATTATTATTTATAAACCTAGCGAACTAGGTATTTTTAGAAGGATAAATTTCTATTAAAATATACTGGGTGTTCCATTAAAAAAAAAGTTTCTTTACTTGTAGTGAAGGTCTTCTTACTTCGGATTATCACTCTATCTAACATCAACATTACGAAGTACGAGAAAGTATTGTGATCATAAGTTTTTCAAAAAAATTTTTAACAGAAATATCCGTTTTGAGGTCTGTACAGGCGACTTCAAAGATTTCTGAAAAAAAAATGTTTATGTCTGTGCACGCTGTATCTTAAAAATCAACATAGCAATTGATATGAAACTTTGAACATAAGTCTTACTTGACAATCCGAAGAACTGGAAGTGGGTATTTTGTACCTTTACCGTATTTGGTTTTTTCCAATAATTTTTAAATATGAATAATATTACAAAAACATTTACAAAAATACAAAAATTAATATTTTTGTATGAAAACATTTTTCATAAAATCATTGTTTTCCGAAAAAATAATTTAATTTTTTTTTTCATTTTCGGTTAATAATTATGAAACAATAATAGTTGCAACAAATTTACATTAATAATAATTGTAGGGAATGGCAAAATGAACAGCTTATAAAGGATAATAATTTAGTTAATTTTTGGGTATAATTTGAAGTATAATTTGTCATTTCCAACTTTCATAATTTTGACGATACAAACTTCAATATCATCTGATCTTGCAAAACACTCGATATACATTTAAAATATCATGAACTATGAAACTAACCATTTTTTTATTCTAAAGCAGAGGTTAAGTTTACATAAAATTACCTTTTTCAAGTTATAACGAACAAATATACTCACCACGCCAATCTTCCGCACATATTGCAGCTATTAGAAAACAGCAATTGTTTATTCAAAATAACTGTCTGCACTTTTCAAAAAATGAAAAATCCTCTCGATACTTCCCACTTCCCTACGAAAGAACAGCTGCTCGCAAAAAAAAAAGATTTAAATTTATGCAACTTAGGTTGCCTACGTTAATCCTACAATCATGTTTTTCTATATTTCTTTAAAATAACGCTCTATTTTCGGACAAAAAAAAATTATTTCTAAATATAATTATTTGTTTTGT
The DNA here is from genome assembly GCA_910593695.2 of Ocypus olens. Classification (NCBI taxonomy): domain Eukaryota; kingdom Metazoa; phylum Arthropoda; class Insecta; order Coleoptera; family Staphylinidae; genus Ocypus; species Ocypus olens. Next base: position 6,337,264 of record OU343054.1, on the reverse strand, counting down.
CAATATAAACCCTATTTTAATCAAATAAATTTAGAAATATTAACATTTAAATATGGCCGTTAGCTTCCGAATCACAATACAAACATAACCTAGTTATGAACTGAATTTTATTTAAGATGTTTTAATTAGTTTGTAGTGTTTTAATATGTTTTAAACTATTTTAAATTTTAATAATACCTACACAATTTTAATAATGGAACAAAGATACTTGACCGTAAGCAAACAGTTGGTGGAGTTGGGCTACAAGTACAGCTTAAACCCCGATTCGCTTTTACTCGTAGAGAAATTGCTGGGGGATCTCATAGAGACGACGGAGAATTTGAGGAAGTACATGAAAATAGCTCAGGATGCGGTTGAGGTAATTTCAGTACTTATTACCATTTTCGTAGTTGGCTGTAGAATGTGTCCTTTTGACGTTGATTAATGTAGGTTAATTTGTTTGCAGGAGAGAGACAATTTAAAATTTGGCGCTGAACCTTATAAATGTGATAATGCTAAATTGGTAAAGGAATGCAACGAATTACATTTAGCGTTCTTACAAGTTAAGGAACGAAATGAGAAACAACAAAAAGGTAAATATAATTTATGTAAAAATCTACGTAAATAAAATTTGTAGATGGTGATAGTCCTTCCAGTAATTTCGACAGAAGTACAAACATAAATTGTAATATAGACTTCTTTTTGCCATTGTTCGGAGACTGCAGTTGAAAATATGTTTTAACAGTGTAGGATCACAATTTTACATAGAAATAATTGTAATTGTAAGAAATACCACACGCTTGTGTAAAGAAAATCTTAAAAAGTGTAGGAATTAGAGCCCCACATTGTCTGCTTTTTAGGGCCCGATCTGGCCTGGTACCTCGGTATAAATTTTAAATACCTGGCTCGGCCTAATGAAAACAATAGATGTTCTTGACGTGACCCGGCCCGGTAATAAATATGCAAAGCCATGTACATATTTAAAAAATTAACCTTAGATCAATCGCTTGAGAAATTGCTCAATTTTTTACTTTCTCCGTTACGAAGTACGAGAAAGTATTGTGATCGTGATTTTTTTTTCAAAAATTTTTTTTACGGAAATATCCGTTTTGGGGTCCCTAGATGCCATTTCAACAATTTCTGGAAAAATTTTTTTTGTGTCTGTGTGTGTGTGTGTGTGTCTGTGTGTGTGTGTGTGTGTGTGTGTGTGTCTGTCTGTGCGCGCTGTATCTCAAAAACTAATAGAGCAATTAATATGAAACTTTGAACATCCGTCTTATTTGATAATCTGAAGAACTGAAAAGCTTTTGGTAAAATTTCGTACACCGGAAGTGGGTGTTTACCTTCACTGTTTTTTGTTTTTTGCCAATATTTTCTTAAATATGAAAAATATCACAAAAACATTTGAACAAACATTAAAGATAACAAAGAAATGGACATCTTTTGCTTAAAAACATTTTTCATAAAATCATTGTTATTCGAGAAAAAAATTTATTATTATTTTTTCATTTTTGGTTCATAATTATAAAACGATAATAGTTACAGCAAATTTATGTTAATAATAATTGTAGAGAATGCTAAAATGAACAACTTATAAAGAATAAGTTTATTTCGAAATCCCTTTAGTTTTTGAGTAAACTGGGTTTTTGAATTTGAAGTATAATTTTTCCATCTTTCATAATTTTGACGTTTTAGACGTCAGTTTCATCCGAGTTTACAAAACGCTGTACATTTAAAATATCATTTGAATTGAAAATAAACCATGAAAACGTAAATATAAATGGCTATGATAACATCACGTCGGAGAAAGTAACATGATGGCCACATCACCATTTTTTTCTGTAGATATTTACAGATAGAAATTTTATTTTACTACATATGGCACTTAAAGATCGAGCTTTCTTTGGTAGCCAGCTTTCCCCAAACTGTTAAGTAAAGTATGTTTAGTTCCTTAGAACATTGGCTGCCAAGTTCCTTAGCACATTGGCTGCCAAGTTTTTTTGAAAAATGTCAAAAAAAGTTTACTTTGTTTTTAAGTTTTATTTCATAAAATGAGTAAGAATATGCTTATTTAATTAATTTTCGTGACTGACATCGCTAAATATCAAGTCCAAAATAGGCACCAACTGTCAGTCATCGGTGACTGACGAGCCTGTTGAAATACTCCAGTGTCAGTCACTGGTGACTGGCAAAACGGTCAACGTGTTAGTCATGTCATGGCTGCTTGCATGCTGTTTTCCTTATGTACTATAATTTCATCAATGTTTTCCATGATTCGCCATCTATTGGCTGTTGCTTTTTATAACTTACTTTGACCACAAACGGCTCAAATTTCTTCAGAGGTTTGTTCAACATTTGTGCCTTTATTGAAATAAAATGTAGCGAATTTTTAGACAAACATTTAACACCGGTATACTTTCAATTAAGACTTTGAATAATTTATATTTACTTTATTATAAGTCTTATTATTTGGTGTTTTATAGAATCGACAAAGAAAGTAACTGCGCTTGAGAGGGAAAAACGCGAATTATTTGAGAATCAAAAAAAACTTCGTGAGCGTGTTCGGGCCTTTGAATTAGAAGCGGTCAGGAAGACTGACCGTCAGTTCCAAAATCAGCTGAGACAGTCCGGGCAGCCCAGATCTACCTCGGTGTTAACGAAACCTTCCAAGAAAGACGGTTTCGAAATTAGTTCAGCCATGGCTCTTGCAGATCAAAAGGTAGCCAGTCTGATGAAGGAGGTTAACAAGTTGACGCAGAACCAGCTCGAGTTAACGGAAACCAATTGTGATTTAAAAAATAAGGTAAGGAATCTTATAATACATTTTATAAAAACATGATTAACCCACATTTGCCTGAGATTTAAATTAAAGGAAAGTAAACGATAAGATTTAAAAGCACAGAGGGGTTATTTTTCGCTTCCTGCAAATGTCAATGAATAATCACTGAACGTACTAATTTAATTAAAAAAAGATAGATGGCGCTGATGATATTCTAGATAGAATTTTAAGAGGAACTTTAAAATAGCCGTCCTACATACCGTGTGTTCGATAAAAAACACCCAACGCCATAACTGTTATTTATTGACCGATTTGAATGAACTAAAAAATAGAGTTAATGGTGGTTTAAATACTAACAAATGACATCAATATTGATTTTTTTCAATAATAACTTCATTGTCAAATGATAGCCAACTTAAAATTTTTAAATGGCAGCATATGATGTTTTAATTTTTTTACATTCGACATTATTTTTCTGAATCCAATAACGCCCCATATGTTGTATTTCATTCAATATTTTGGTCGAAAAAAATTAAAATAAATCTTCCATTTCAAATTATATTTTTCAAAAATTATAATTAGCGTGCCTTGGAAAAAAAGTGACAAATGTCATTTGTTGTAAGCTTATGTCAAACATGAATAATAAGGACCCAATAAATAAGTACCTATGTTACAACTCCATTGAGTTGAGTAAAATAGAATAAATAAGTAATGCCAGTATTAATTCACTTGCGATTTAGATGTTCTATGATTATTGTAAACATTAAGTAGAACGCCGAAATCTGCAAGTCCACGAAATTCTTGATCCACTTTCTTCGACTTTTTAAAGGCTCCATATCATCTCAAATTTCGTTCTAACCTTCTAAATTTAGGTTCTGGTATTCGCCGCTCTGGAAACCGTAGATGATAAATTCGTGCCGCAGTTCTTCGTTAATTCACTATTGTTCATGATTATGTCCGAAACACACACTAATAACAAATTGACATTACTTATACAATAAATGACATTTGTCGATTCGAATTTTTTTCAAGGCACACTACATTTATTACCAAAAAAAATCATGTGAAAAAGATTTATTATTATATTTTTCTGGCATAAATATTAACTTAAAACCAACATAATGGGCATAATTGGATTCAGAAAAACAATGTCTAATATTATACAATTAGAAAAGTATATGCAGCCATTTAAAAATTAAAAGTTGACTATCATTTAGCAACGAAGTTGATTTTGAAAAAATATATAATTACCGTCATTTTATATAGTATTTAAACAGCCATTGACTTTATTTTTTAGTTCATTAAAATCGGTCAATAAATAACAGAGTTATGGCGTTGGGCGTTTTTTATCGAACACACGGTATAGAACTGTAGGCATATCTGAGTTAATATAATTGAGTTGATTAATTATTTTTTTGTGTGGTTATGCTTTTCGTCATGCAAGCATCCACAGCATTGACAGTATTATGTAATTTATTTGTAATAGAGACTTTAACTGCAAACAAGCGATTGCAAGGGTCTGAAGTTAGATGGGTCATTGACCATTTGATACAATTAATGGCGCTTCGGTGCGACCCTCTGATGTAACAAGCTGATGGATATAGCAATCGATGGCCAGTTAATATATTTATCACTCAAGTAAAGTTGGCTCTTTTTTGTTACAGCTTAGTACTAGGGAGAAAGAAATACAAAGGTTAATGTCGATGCTTCAAGGAGGTAGACCGACCGGTGCTCTAAACAATGATTGCTGTTATCTGGATATGAACGTCAAATTATTGAATAAACAAGATGAAATCACTTATTTGCAGAAGGCTAAATCCGATTTGGAAGCTAAGCTGAAAGGTAAATTAATCGGATGTAAATATGTGCTTATGAAACAGTTGCCATATTCTAGAAGCCAGGTGTAAACAGCATGCGGCTATGAAGCATGCTCTCAGTTTGGCGGAAAGAAATACCGTACTGGAGAAAGAGTTGAGGGATATCGACGAAATGGCACTGGCAGTCGAAGAGGAATGTAATACCACCGTAAAGAATAACAGTCAGAAAGTTAGGAGGTAAGTTTTTATTTCTCATTTTATAATTATAAACCACCGTGAGATCAAAAAGTCGAAAATAGTTGGCAACCCTGTAAACATAAACTAACTAACCAAAGTTCAGTGGCATCACTAAGAATGGGAATTTTGCCATGGAAAGACCTGAAATTAAAATAAAACAGCTACATGTATTATTAATAGTGATGATCAGTTCTAGAAATAACTGCTAATATTTTTTAAATAGGCAAAATCGGCAGATTAAATAATTAATGTAACAAAACTATTAACCTTAAAAAATCAACATGTCAAAATTATAAAAATGTCCACTGCAGTGCATTGGAGATTTTCAGACAGCCAATATAATTTTACCTGAATCATTATAGTCGGGCCGCTGAGAGCTGCCTGTGACTCATCACTTAAAATCGCATGAATCAAGATTTAAGTAAACGTATATCCGTGAGAAAATTTGGTGCCGCCCTGATTTTCTTTGGCGGGATATTTGAGTATTAACTCGATCGAAATGAAATCTACAGCGCAATATAAACAAACTTTTTACGGTTATGTTATTTGACATTGCGCTCGCGTGTTTTGTGTGTTTATATGAAGCGTGTCAATGCGATGCAAGAGTCATGCGGGAGCTTAGACCTACATTTACGCTGCCCTATTCTTTAACACGCAGACACACGTTTCGTCTTTTATTTCATACTGTTTCGTACATGATAGAAAAATATAGATATAAAATGCAAAGCAATTCTTAGTACGAAAATGCATGAGTCACCGTCAGCTCTCAACGGATGAACTATATAGGGACTTTCAGAAAGTATGCTGCCAACTATTTTCGACTTTCTGATCTCACTGTACTGAGATTGATGCTGTTTAGAAAGAAATAGTACAAAATTACTCCCGAAGGGGTAAATCTGATTGATCCATTAGCTAATAGTTCTTAATTGAGATTAAGATTGTTTTGTCATTAACAGAGGATTTTTTTTAATTGCCTCAATGTGTCGTTGGTTTGGTAAATAAAATTGTGTTATTCATCAGGTTACAAGAAAGGATGCACAACGCAATGTTAGAACTGCAACGACTAGAAACTGAAGTGACTGGCTTGAGAAGAGACAAACAGTGTCTAGTCGCCGACTTGGAAGCAGTAAATATAGAGAAGAGACATCTGCAATCGGTTTTAGACAACACTCTGGTGGATAAGAAACACCTCACAGATAAGATAAACAAATTTACTATTATAGGTAACGTATTTTACGGTTTGGTGGCAGTTGTGCCCGGGACACTTGCGCCGCCGTCAAAAATCGGAACACTTGCGCTCAGATCCGCATCCGGCGGATCACTTGCGCCCAATGCCCCACGGGAATATCACATTTATCATTTTTTTAAATTCAATTAAATACAGGGTGTATTTGAAATAACGAACAGGGCATTTAAGGGCACACACACAAAATATTTCTGAACCCAATTCCTTCAAAGTTTATTCGAAAAAAAAATTTAGAATTTTCCTAATTTTTCGAGGTTTTTTAAACATTTTGAGAAACGATGCTTTTCTCGTTTAATTAGGTCTGCATGGAATGTGTGTTTGTTTATTTAAAACGCGAGATACGATTTTTTGCCTCCGAAATTTGAAGTGTTATCGCAACGTTTTTTCTTTGTGAAAGATAAACAGTCCTCAAGTTCATTGACGCTTAAAGAGCACTCAGATATTTTCAACGCGCTTGTTGTAATTCGATATCTAAAGCCGATGCCGTTTAAAAATTAGGTCACATTACCACTGCCCCCAAACATGTTGCGTATTTTCACTCATTAACTTTAATAATTAATTGCGGGCTTTTTGTTAAAGTTATAAACAAAATAATTGCGAATATTGTTTAAAAATAATATAATCTCTTAGTGGTTACGAGCCTGTTCGTTATTTCAAATACACCATGTATAACCATTAACCTGAAAGTAATGACGATCGACGGCTCCGCTTCGCTCCGCCATCAACCACAGCGAGCCCGTATAACTACTTATGCATTCATGACGGCTTTGCCGGCACCTAAGCTACTGCGGATAAAACTACTGGGTGGTCCAAAAAGGGGGGAACCTAACCCTAACCGAAGCTTATGCACCTATCATTTGCAACCATCAACTGACAATTAATGACAATCGATGGCTCCGCATCGACATAACGAGCCTGTATAACTACTTCCTATGCATTCATGACGGCTTCGCCGTCACCTAAAGTGGGATGGACAGTTAAAATAGAATATGCAGATTTATAACCCTTCTCGTTGGGCACAAGTGATCCGCCGGAGCGCCTCCACCCCGCCTTCTGGGCGCAAGTGTCCCGGGCGCAACTGCCCCAACACCTATTTTACACTTATTAAACCTGATTAAGTTGACTTTAAATTTTAATGCACAAAAAAAGATGTCATATTACCTTCAAATGAAAAATTGATGTGTGACAAGTGACGAATTTTAAGACCTTCCTATTATTTCATTAAATAGTAGATTATACAGGGTGCCCGTTTTTCGAGCGACACCATGGGGATTTCAGTTATCTTGAGAGATACAATTTTGGTTAAATAAGAGCAAAGTTGTGTATTATAACGTTGATTAATAATCTGTTGAGAAATTTGAGTTACCTTTTTTTGTTTTCAAAAAATCGCGAAAAGATTCAAAATTTCAATTTTGATTTTTAATTTTTTTATTCGAAAACTATTACCATTACGCATTTTGCACTCAGACATTATTGGAGCACTTTTTAATGGAGGATCTAAATAAGTTATTAGATTTATTGTAGCTTTCAAGATGGCGGAGAAACAATAGACAACTTTTGTTTTTCTTATGGCCGCCATATTGGATTTCTACATTTTCTAATGCAAGATTTTTTTCCGTTTACGATGATCTATCACACATTATGTTTTAATTTTACATTTGAGCCAGAATTTGAAATGTATTATTTTTGTAAAGAGTGCCATGCAAACATCACACTTTTCTACAACAATTACAAAGCCTATAAAACAAACTGTGGCATTTTATTTTATTATTTTATTCATCTACAGTCAAGCAAGGGAATATGCATTCATTTATCAACACTTCTGTTTGGGTAAGGTTGGGTTTACATAAAAAATACAATTTGTAAACGAATAACAATCTCAGGAATTTATTACAACATTTAAAACTACTAGAAAACATAATGTTACAATAAGTGTTCAAATTATTCACATTCCACTTCCAAACACAATTCTGTGCTTTTTCTTAAATTATAAATTGCCCTACTAATATCTGTTCTTCAAATATTATTTATGGAATCAACGATACTTCTACGCAGTTCATTAATATTGGCTGGAACGCTTTGACAAATCTTATTTTTCATAAAAAGTAATTCAATGGGGATAAATTTTTCGGTTATTTCTGAAGATACACCTCCATTGAGACTTTTTGACACATTTTTATGGGAATTGTAATCAATTTGTAACATATCGCGTTATTCTTCACTTGAAAATTTCATTTTTACGATAAATTTACCAGTAAAGTAAATTTCAAGAATGAAGTTTAAATGGAACTGTCACATTTTGTTACGAACAAAAGTGTTGGTTTTGTTTACATGGCACTCTTTACAAAACTAATAAATTTAAAATTTTGGCTCAAATGTGAAATTAAAACATAATGTGTGATATATCATCGTAAACAGAAAAAAAATCTTGCATTAGAAAATGTAGAAATCCAATATGGCGGCCATAAGAAAAACAAAAGTTGTCTATTGTTTTTCCGTGATTTTGAAAGTTACAATAAATCTAATAACATATTTAGATCCTCCATTCAAAAGTGCTCTAATAATGTCTTAGTGCAAAATGCGTAATAGTAATAGTTTTCGAATAAAAAATTAAAAATTTAAATTGAAATTTTTAATCTTTTCGCGATATTTTGAAAACAAAAAAAGGTAACTCAAATTTCTCAACAGATTATTAATCAACGTTATAATACACAACTTTGCCCTAATTTAACCAACCTCGTATCTCTTAAGATAACTGAAATCCCCATGGTGCCGCTCGAAAAACGGGCACCCTGTATATCAAGAGAGAGTAATGAGTGATTTTTCCCGAGGTGCAAATTTGTATCCAGAGAGCAATTTTTTCCGCAATTGGGATATTTTAAGCGTAAAACGATCGTTTCTAAAACCTACCCTAGAAAAAAGCTGTGACAGTTAAAATAAATAATGGAATCTCGTAGGAAGATAAATGATTACTTCTCTCCCTAGGTAGTAGTAATTTTTTCTGGCCAGAGCCTTATAGATTTGTATATTTGTACATGTTACTTTGTAGGATCGTCCTTGTTACTCTCAAGCACCATTAATTGTATCTCAATATATTATATCGAGCGTACAATAAAAATCGATGAGAAACTTGGAAATCTCAAGTCATGTCTGCACCAAGACCACTCGGCGTGAAATGCTGGTTGCGGTTAAATGGTAACATGTCAGATATTATAATTAGGGGTTATTAACCCACATTTGCCTGATATTTGAATGATATGTTCCTTTAGATTAAGCGATTAAAATCTAAAAACACAGACATTTTTCGTTTTTCCGTCAAAATGATCACCGAACGTACTTTTTCGAATAAAAAAATAATAGATGGCGCTGAAAATATTTTCGATATAATTTTAGGAGGAAATTTCCGTCCTGCATATAGAACTATATGCAAATCTGGGTTAACATCTGACATGTCAACATGACAACCAGTACTTTATGCTTGCACAGACATGACTTTCAATTTTTGTTGTACGCTCGTTATATGCAAAATCAAAACTAATAGTAATTTTAATTGCATAATAAAAAGTAACGAACGTTAAAAGTAAAAGAGAGAAAAAAGGTTTACAATATACTTCAAAGCCCAATCTGTATTTTTTTGATTGAAGACTCGATAATTATTTTTAGAAAGAGATTTAAACAATGAAATAGATCGCCTGGTGAAAGCAACAGCCGAGCAAAAAAGATCTTTAGCAGAGTTAAAGGGGCATGTGTTATCTGGAAATTATGATCCCCCTGGAAGAGATTTCGGTATGATGGAGGTAAGAATTTTTTTTATAAAGTGTATTGTGATCATTTATTTATCTATCATATCTCCCAGGTGCGCAGCCCATCAGGCTTGAGCAATATTCTATTCACAACTGTACATTTAATTTTTATGATAAATATTTATGTAAATTTCTGAATATTAAATTTGTCTATACTCAGCGCACCGAATAGGTGGTATGGTCACGTTGCGTTCACCCCTCATTCTCGTGATGGTTCGTCGAGACGATATGAAAAGCCTGATTCACACTGCCTTGCCACATTTTAGTTCTGTGCCGGAAATATAACAGACACTCAAAACACTACACGAGAATATACAAATAATTTTTTTCTTTTAACTATTTACCTCTTAAATAATTAAACACAGTTATATTCCTTACTTCACTCGTTTATTTATAACACTAACTGTATATTTCGAACACCATGTGTTCATTTTCAATAGTTAACTGATCAGTTAATTATTGAAAATGACGAGTGAAGTAAGGAATATAACTGTGTTTAATTATTTAATTACGCAACTTCACATAACTCACAAATACATAATCATTATTTACCACTTCCTATTTAATTGTAATTGAAAAAGACTGATTTATGGATATAATGTAATCACTACATTTCAGCCAATGTAGCGAACATCACGCAAAGGAGACGCACATCCAATATACCACGGATTCGGTGCGCCAAGTATAGTTGTTTTTTTCTTATAGTATAAACGTCAAATCAAATAAAAGTCATAGAGGCTACTAATGTGACGCTTCTCCACTTTTGAAAGTTCCGTAATTGCAACAATATCTACACTCCCGTTCAAAATTAACGCGCCACTACAAATTTTGTAATTATGTCTTTGTTATTGCCCGCAGTTTATAATTTAACATTAGTCTAATATAAATTAAGGTAATTAAACAATATAGCATTAATGAACCTTCATTTTTATTTAGAATCCAAAGAATTATACAAAATTTGGCGATCTGGTACAAAAATTGGAAAATTGTAAAAATCAACTTGGCTCTACAAACAAAGAAAAATTCCAATTTACAAAAAGTATTCTGAACCTTAATACCTCGTAGTACCTCCTCAAGCTCCCATAACTGCTTGCATTCGTTGTGGTAAGCTTGTTATTAAGTTCTGGATGGTCGCTTGGGGAATGTTTTCCCGTTGTAAGAGAACAGCTCGCTCCAATTCTTGCAGGTATATGACATCGGACCAATTTTTTTAGAACATCCCAAAGGTCCAAAGGTGTTCAATTGGATTTAAGTCTGGGCTGCGAGGTGGCCATTCCAAGACTTCAATGTTGACTTTGTTTAAGTAATCTAAAACAGGTCTTGCGATGTGGGGCCTCGCATTACCTTGCATGAAAATGAAGGGATCCCCTATAAATGGCGCAAACGGCATCACATGTTTTTGAATAATGTTTTCCAGATAGAATTCTGCATTCATGGACCACGGACGAATGGGGACTAATTCTGTACGTGTCTCAAAACACATCACTTCTCAGAACATTTTTGATCCACCACCAAATGGTTCTCTTTGGGAGATAGTGCATTCGTAAAATATTTCTCCAGGCCTCCGCCATACTCTACTCTAGCACGACTATCTGGACTTTTTAGGCTCACTCTAGTTTCATCTGTGAATAAAACTCGTTTCCAGTCTTCGATAGTCCACTGTTCATGATCTCTAGCGAATCTTAATCTGCGTGATCTGTAATCTGGGCTAAGCAGTGGTGCACTAGCAGGCTTTTTTTAGTTTTCTTCTGATGGTTAAAGCAGAAATTCTAACATTTCTGACAATTTCGAGTGAATTACTTAGCTCTCTGATAGTGTGGTTTCTGTTTCGTAACACCTGTAGTCGGAGAAAGTGCTCATCAATTTAACTTGTGGACCTTTTTCTGCACTGGCCATGTTTTCTATGGTGCGATCCGGTTTCCCCTAAATCTTCTAACCATTCGACTGACTGTAGAATGATTAACACCTAATAAATTAGCCACATAATGCATAATTCTTCCCTCTTCTAGCAAAGTTGAAGCTCTTACGCATTCATCATTACTTAAATGACGTGCCCGATTCATTTTTTTAGTTACATGGTTAAATATCGACCTAGTGACAACTTTAAAAGATACACTCACCAAACTAAAAGAATTACGTGAGCTAGGTAATTAATCTTTTTCACTGAAGATAAATGACGTGTAATCACAAAAACAGTACAAAACTGATAACAACTGCTTGACACAAGCCACGTATTATTTGTTACAGTAAACCCTAACATTTTCTTAAATAATCAAAATAATTCGAAAAATATGAGTGGTGTGTTAATTATGAACACGAGTGTATAAGGTTGCAAATAATAGTTATTTGTTTAACAAGGCAATAAAGTAACAGCCAAGTCCAAGCCGAATTAAACACATAATTTTTTCGCGGATTGTTCAGGAGAAATTAATAATAACTTGCAATGCGATCATGTTCAATATATTTAATTCTATCAACATAACATATCGCAGGTAGCTTTGTAAAAATTTCGTAAGTGCCCAAGTAAAACAAAAATTGACATTTATAATAGACATTGGTGTCCGCATTTTGACAGTGTGTGTGGTGTAATTATTTATAATCATAATGATTATGATTTCGTAAGTGATATGCAACGAATACTTAAATCGGAAGGACCGTATAATTATTTCGAGTAAAACTCTTCTATACACTTCTTTACTGATATGGTTGATGGTGGAAGCCATTAGTTTGTGATACATTTTGATTCAGGAGTTCAGGAACTTTTCAATAAAATCCACTTTGTTGGTATCACACACATTTCTTTACGATTAAAAATATTAAAGTCTTTAAGTTCATATTATTATTGTTCAATGATTAAATTGAAATAAAACTTACAGAATACGTAACCTCAAAATCCTTTTCGATTATTTTTCCGATTGCTGCTCGGGTTCAATTACGTGGGAAAGTTAATACTTCGCAGAAGCCGTTATTGGGCTTCTTCCACTGGCAACATCTACAGGAAAGTCTCGTTTTACTGTGCCAGGAAATAAGTGCGCCGGTCGATGACGTTTAAACGTCAAATGCCACTAGGAACCGGTCACGGCAATCAAATTTCGCCACCGTTCGGCGATTTTTAAAGCCTAGTCCGTATAAGTTATATTTCACGGCCTAAAATCAGTCCGAAAAATCTTACATTTCATATCAATCCGCGCAAAAATAAATTGATACCAATAAACACTGAAATATAACATACCAAATCTTGAAAATAAGCCAACACACAGTTACAGTTACACTTACAACTGTGGCACCATTTTTTTCCTTCCACTTATTGAATCGCATATATTCTTTTACATATGTGCTCTGACTTTTTAGGAACTAATGATTCAATGGCCTTTCTAGCTTTTTCGATTACACTTTCCGGAATAACACCTTCAGCCATTTTTTACTTGTATACAATTTTGTTTTAAAACGAACTCATAGCAACTATGCAAATACACATTGCAGATCGGTGTACTGATATTTTTACTAATATACCACGTGTCTGGGATAAGGGACAAACATAGGAATTTAACATGAAAAATTAAATATGTGTAATTATTTCCCTATTAATTTTAAGGAAAAATCCTAAAGGAATATTTTTTTTAATTGATAACAAATAATTGTGAATTCTTGCTTGTCTTTGGGATAAATCATAATAACATGTAATTAGTGGAAAATAATTTATTCATTGTCAACATAATTCAAAGTGGTGTCAGATTACACACAGTTCATGATTAATTTTTGGTTAAATTTTTATTTTACCCTATCAAAGCTCAACGGGAAATATTAGAACAAGTACTCAAAAAGTTCTCTGTTCTGGAGTAAAATGCTTGCATTACTTTAGCCAACTGCCTATACAGGGTGTATTTGAAATAACGAACAGGCATTTAAAGGGCACATATACAAAATATTTGTGAACCCATTTCCGTCAAAAATTTGAAAAAAAAATTTTCAAGGTTTTTTAAACATTTTGAGAACCGATGCTTTTCTCATTTAATTAGGTCTGCATGGAATGTGTGTTTGTTTATTTAAAACGTGAGATACGATTTCTTGCCTCCGAAATTTGAAGTGTTATCGCGTTTTTTTTTGTAAAAGATAAACAGTCCTCAAGTTCATTGATGCTTAAAGAGCACTCAGATATTTCCTACGCGCTTGTTGTAATTTGATATCTAAAGCCAATGCCGTTTAAAAATTAGGTCACATTACCACTGCCCCCAAACATGTTGCGTATTTTCACTCATTAAATTTAATAATTAATTGCGGGCTTTTTGTTAGTTATAAACAAAATAATTGCGAATATTGTTTAAAAATAATATAATCTCTTTGTGGTTACGAGCCTGTTCGTTATTTCAAATACACCCTGTATGTAATTAATCTGCACTCCGCAAATATTGCTTCCCAAAAGATTTCACGTGCAACCTCTTCTAACGCAGGGGCAAGCTGATCGATTAAAAGGTCTAAATAAGAATTTTAATTTCCATATATTTCACACATCACCAATAATATTATTCTTAAAAATACCAGCCCAAAGGCTGAAAGACTTCGGTCAATGGCCATTTGTAGCTCTTTTGTAAACTGAGTTTCAATAAATTGTATTACTACTACCAGCCCAAATATTGATTTTTTGCGGGAACTGGGTTCTGGTTTATATTCGTGGATTTTCCTGGGTCCAGTGTGTTGGGCTCGTTGTTAAGTGTGAATAAGCATTCATCGGTAAAACAGATAGACTGCAAAAAGTTTATGCATTATTTCACAGAATACACGCTTGCTTTCTTCATCCATTAGCAATATCTCCTGATGGCATTGATGTTTGTAGAGATGATAGCCATGCCTCATCAGAATCTTCTGTACAAAGAATTTACACACGTTGCGCTCACAAGCAATACATCATTTGCCAATTCAGTTGCTTCTGCAGTTCCGTTTGCCTGTGATGTTAACGTTTTTGCAATAATATTTGTTGAAATTAAACTATTAAAATACCTTTAGAATCATCTGCCGCTATACTTGCTGTATTTTCAAACTTTTTCACAAACTTGGTAACTGTTAATAAACTGAAACAGAACACGAACTCTGTGTAAACTGACGCCACTGTAAAATGTTTTGATAATGAATACGCTCTCTTCATTGGAATAACTCAGATTGTTGTTCCTAGTAATTACAATTCATGAATTGATATATATCTAACTATACCTCATTTAATAACCAGGCGGACTAAATCAAATTATTGCCGCCAAAATACGTTGTTGCGATTGGCCAAAGGGCCGTCGTTTTTACACAGGCCCAAATTGCTGAAAATAGTAATGGCGGTTGTTATGATCAGCTGATCCATCACTGTTACTTGCGTCTATTTTAAATAATATTTGAATATCACGTACTAAATTATTGACTATATAATCAAGAAAGTTTCACTAGAATAAATATATGGGTTGGTACAATTTTTGAAAAAATGTTGTGGGTAAAATAATTTTAAATAAATTTATTTTTACCGCCAAAATATTTCTGGTTACTTTTCTGGTGATTTTTTTCTAGTGTAAATGTGGCTTTCGCGTTTAGTCCGCCTGGTTATTAAATGAGGTATAGCAAAATTATTTTCACTATAACATGACATTTGTCAAACTCATGGCAGGGGTTTTTATTAAATGGTAAATGGTTAAACTTATTTTTATTATTTCTGAGGTGGATTCTAGTACAAACGTAAATTAAATGGATGCTACATTTGCAATTTTTAAAACTCTAAAAAATATTCTTTTATGATTTTTCATAGATAGATTTTCTAGATGAGGGTCTGGGGAGAGGGGGAGGAGGATATGGATGGGGGAGGAGTATATGAGATGTACGTTATGTGAGTGGGGGAAGGATACGTGGAGGCACTTGGCGGAAGAATGTGAGGATGTGAATGAGGAATGGGTGGGAGTGAAAGGAAGTAGAAGGGTGACGGAATGGATGAGGGAGGATGAAGCCAGGGTAAAGACTCTGGAGAAAGAAGGACGGGAGAAGGAAGACAGGAGATGAAGGGAAAGGAGAGGCGGGGAGGAAAGAATAAAATGTATATAGATAGAGTAGGAGAAAAATTAAGATTGTAGGAATAGGGTTATGCTAATAAAAGTTATTTTTTTTACTTACACATATTTAAATTTTACGTGTTACATTCCTATGTTCGCCCCTTATCCCAGACACTCGGTATAACTAAAAAATAAAAGATTGTATGCACCGCGGAAGATATTCATGTTCTTTGTCCTCGGTTGACTTATAAACCTGTCAATCTCGGGGAAAAACATATATCTCCCTTAATGCATAAATATCTATAACGCCATCTTTGAAATTAACAGAGGTGTTGTAAATTACAGAATAGTCTTAATTATCTAGTTATTTTATTAGTTACCTTATGTTTTAAGAGCTGCCTACTAACTTTTTGATCTCACAGTATATCATAGAAAGTATCAAGTTTTGAAGGTTATATAAAAATTGTGACATTTGCTGAAATAGGCATTTATGTAGAATAAATCTAAATTTTAGTGCCGTATATGAATTGATCAACTAACTTGCAGAATGTTCTGCTGCCAGGTAAAATTGCCATAAACAGAATACTTACATTTCTTTTAATATTTTAATGCATGCACATTTACATGCTTTCCTTGCCTGCTCAACCACACTTTCATTCAAAGATTTATTGATATAGTTTGGTCAATGGATCTTTGCGTGTACGTCATTACCGAAGACTGAGTTTTTTCGCCTTGGACGGCATACGTACACACATGATTATGTCTAATTTAACTTATCGTAAAGAGAGTAAACCCATGAAAATGTTGTCAGAACTAGGTTTGGCTATCTATGACGTGCACAGAAAGATCCATTGATGAAAGTATATTTCAGGACAGTATAGCTGCATATCACACATTCTTATCTTGTAACATAAAATATTATTTGGTAATGAAACAATAACTTTATATTTGCTGTTTCAGTCATAAGAGTCTTAGTTTGATAATGACTCTTTTAGACACAACTGAAACTGCAAAAATATAGTGGTAAAACAAAGTTATTGCTTTATTTTCAAATTATATTTAAGATCTACCATCCAACATTAACTCTAACTATACCCTATTTTAAGATTGCAAACACTAGAAGACTGATTTACACCATTAACATATGTGAATCTGGTGACAAATATTGGTGCGAAATTTAAATCTAGTGGATTACATGTATAATGGACAGTGTGAGGGAAAAGCATGGGATGAATTTATCATATCAGTCTTTGCACAAATACAAAATTAAAGAAACTCCACACAGCAATAAGAAGAAACACTAAACAAAACAAAACAGTAACACCTGAACGGTGTATCTATAATGGCGGATGCTCGCACAGCTGGCTTGTGTACACACTGCGCATGTTTACGCTTCATGAGCGTACGCGCCGCATACTCCTTAAATTCATATTTTCTTAGAATTTAACATTTCAGTTAAGTGCAAGAGTTTAATTCTTTGTCAATTATGTTATTTAAATACAGTACTCTTATTTTATACTTCAATTTATTCGGTAATACCACATTAACAGTATAATATTTACCCCCTTATGCTACGCTTATGCCACCCAGTAAAATGACAGAGACTAGTCGTAAAAATGAAGATGGAGAATTAAATGTCTCCGGTGTGAGTTTTCCCACAATTTCAACCAATCACTGAACAAGGTCATATTTGCCCTATCCTTTCCTGTTTGCAATCTTACGAAAAATAGACTATAGGTCAAAATTATACACAACTTTTCTTTAAAATTAAACTTACTAAAATATATTCTTAACCCCTGTTTCACTCTCATAGGGGTTATATTTTGCGAATTTGTGAAATATGTATTGATTGTTTCCTCTTTCAATTAAAACTATAACTCGTCCATTAACCCTTTAACGACCAAAGAGTTTTTTTGGCGTAGTAACAGAGCACTGTTCAACTTATCATTCCGCAAACAACACGTTCCTTTCTTTGAATAATATAAAAACTCAAAATAAGAAGAACCAATAGAAAATAGAAAAACAGACTTGAAATTACACGATTTATTTATTTTGACTATAAATTTCATGATAAAATAGGTAAGTAAAAAAATTAAATCTGAGCCACTACAGTGGCCCATTTTCGTTATAGGGTTAACAACTGCCTGAACACAAGACAGGATTACCAAAGGGTTAAATACATAAGATATGACTTTTTTCTAGCCCTATATCTCTAAGTGCCCACACCCACCACCCTTGGAGCCCTTGCAGCCGGCCGTGCCATCAGGTAGAAAATCAACGCAGAGTTCCGAAATGAAGTCCACAAGTAAAAAATCCAAATCCAATAATAAAAATCACACCGATACCGTCGATACGTCACAAACATCGTATAAATCACTGCCTGCCCTGTGCGATCCCGAAGTGTGCATGAAGAGGATGAAGGAAATAATAGAGGAAGAAATGTCCAAGAGGTATCCGAATAAAAAGAATTCACTGGAAAGGCTGGAAAATGAAAGGGATTTCTACATCAGGGAGTACCAGCAATTGGTGGAACAAATTAGAAACGAGCATAGTAAATCAGATGATGTAAACTGAGCCGCCGTTGATTTCGTTATTTTACTGAATTCATAATATTTTAGGTGTGTTCATTGTTGAAGAAACTCAACGAAAAAGAAGATTTGATTATCAATTTACAATGCGAGAATGATGCTTTATCGAAAGAGAAACACAGTTTAATGTCGAGGCTGGAAAACGTCAGGGATTATACTGAGGATGGAGATAGTTTAACTATGAAGGTTTTTATTTGTTTAACGGATTATTTTCTTCTATCCCTTCTTTCTCTTCTACTCCTCTGTGTCTCCGTCTTTTCCCTGTAGTTCTTGCGTGTTCTTTTCATCTTTGCATTTTTTTTTTAATTCGGCATTTATGACTTTATCTGATTTAGTGTTATTTGTTCAATTGCAGTCATCGTTAAAAAGATTAGAGAGAGAAAGAGAGTTGTTAAAAACTGATATTGAACGGATGGAAGAAGAGCGGGATTCAATAAAGCAAAGGATTAAGGTAATAGGATTTATTTTTTTTGTATTATCTATAATACAGGGTTTAGTGGAACAAAACGGAACATTGGATTTTCAATGTTAATTTCTTTATACTGTAATATTATCTTCCCTGATCATTTTAGAAGAAACATGTAAATAAATGTTTTGTAGAGTAAAAATTCCTTAATGCAGTCATGCTATTATTTATTTTTTAGCGTTCATAAAAACCCTAAAAATTGATAAAATAAAAATGATCATTTTCACGAAAGTAATAGTTGCCATGAAATTAAACAAAAACGGTGCGCTGTTGGTTTATTGTTTCAGCAATGGTAGTTTTAATTTCCTTAACTTCCCCTATGAATGGAAAGTAAGAAAATAAGTAATGATATGGTTGTATGCAGTATTTTTTTCTCTACAAGAAATATATTTACACTTTTTCTCTAAAATAATTTGGGGAGTTAATATTTGAACATTAAGTTCCAATTCTACACCCTGTAGACATGATAAAAATATTGGTTATTAAATTTGAAAGTCAACAGTAACCTCACTTATAATTCAATAAAATGTGTTTCTTCTTAATTTACGTCCCCTTTAACACATTTACCGCGTGTGGCCACGTCAGTCACCGATGACTGACAGTGAGTACCTACTTTACACTTGCTATTTAGCACTGTCAGTCACGAGTTTGATTGGTCGTTGAATTTGTTAGAGAGAATGTTTGTGTTATAATTCAATAAAATGTGTTTCTTCTTAATTTACATCCCCTTTAACACGTTGACCGCTTTGTCAGTCACCGGTGTGATACTGAAGTATTCCCGCGGGGCCACGTCAGTCACTGATGACTGACAGTGAGTACCTACTTTACACTTGCTATTTAGCACTGTCAGTCATGAGTTTGATTGGTCATTGAATTTGTTAGAGAGAATGTTTGTGAGAGTGAGACACGTCACTGACACATTGCCTGACGGGGCGAAACGCATAATTTTTTGCCATTGGAGCTTTAATAAAAAACCCGTAATTTTGTCTAAAAAATGCATCAACATGAATTAAATAAGCATATTCTTACTCATTATATAAAATAAAACTTAAAAACAGAAAACTTTTTTTGACATTTTACAAAAAAAAACTTGATGGCAGCCAATGTGTTAATGAATAAATCACAACTAATAATGATTTTAGGTTATATTCTAAGACAAGTCCGGGCTTGGTTTAAATATAAGACCCAGTTTTTGTTTTAAACCAGGCTTAAATGTTTTGTGAAAACAATTTTGACATATATAACCTCATATAACAAGCAATTTTTTTTTGTTCAATTGTAAATAAATATAAGCCAGAGTTATATTTTATACCAACTTTGTGAAATCCACTGTTAGAGTTGTACCAAGCATCTTAAATTTAATTGGCTCCGGAGATTTGTTGTCGTGATATAAATTGTAGTACATAATGTAAGATATAAAAAAGAAAATTTAACATGAATCAAATTTTTTTTTTGCTTCCTTTTGCACCAATGAAATTTTAGCTTAAGTCACCTTAAACCTCTAAAACATCCCTGATCAATAATATTATTATTTTCAGGTCGCTAGTGAGTTGCATAGTTCCGAAATTGACAGGTATCGGAAATCGATAGTCGATTTAGAAAAGCAGTTGAAAGAATACGAAAAGGAACGTCACGATCTTCTCCAAAATCAAGGATCACGCAGAGCGACCATTACAACTTTAGAAGATCAATGTGAAACACTTAAGGATCAGTTGAAGTGTACTCAAGCGGAACTTACGCATCAAAGAACCATATATTCACAAATAAAGTAAGTAGTATTTTTAATTTATTTTAGAATACCGTGTGTTTGATAAAAAACGCCCAACGCCATAACTCTGTTATTTATTGACCGATTTGAATGAACTAAAAAATAAAGTCAATGGCTGTTTAAATACTATAAAATGACGGTAATTATATATTTTTTCAAAATCAACTTCATTGCCAAATGATAGTCAACTTTAAATTTTTTAATGGCTGCATATGCTTTTCTAATTTAGACATTGTTTTTCTGAATCCAATTATGCCCGTTATGTTGGTTTTAAGTTAATATTTATGCCAGAAAAAGATAATAATAAATCTTGTTCACATGATTTTTTTAGTAATAAATGTAGTGTGCCTTAAAAAAAATTCGAATCGACAAATGTCATTTATTGTGTAAGTAATGTCAACCATTTGTTATTAGTGTGTGTTTTAGACATAATTATGAACGGTAGCAAATTAACCGACATGTAAAAATGTATTTTCTATGTAATAGAAATCAAAGAGCTGCGGCATGAATTTATCATCTACCGTTTCCAGAGCAGCGAATACCTGAACCTAAATTTAGAAGGTTAGAAAGAAATTTGAAACGATATGGAGCCTTTAAAAAGTCGAAGAGAGTGGACAATTTCATGGACTTGCAGAGTTGGACGTTCTACTTAGTGCTTATAATAATCACAGAACATCTAAATCGCAAGTGAATGAATATTTGCACTATTTATTTATTCTATTCTACAGTTGTTACATAGGTACTTATTTATTGTGTCCTTATTATCCATGTTTGACATAACGCTACAACAAATGACATTTGTCACTTTTTTCTAAGGCACGCTAATTATAATTTTTGACAAATATAATTTTAAATGGAAGATTTATTTTAATTTTTTTCGACCAAAATATTGAACGTAAAACAACATATTGGGCATTATTGGATTCAGAAAAATAATGTCCAATGTAAAAAAGTTAAAACATTATATGCTGTCATTTGAAAATTTTAAGTTGGCTATCATTTGACAATTAAGTTATTATTGAAAAAAATCAATATTGATGTCATTTGTTAGTATTTACACTACCATTAACTTTGGTTTTTAGTTCATTCAGATCGGTCAATAAATAACAGAGTTATGGCGTTGGGCGTTTTTTATCGAACACACGGTATATAGTAATTACTATCATAATTATGTAGTTAAATGTTTGTCTTTAAAAGTTTTAATTGTATTTTTTTTAAGTTATTATTTTTATATTGATATTGATAGGATCTTTATTGCACTTGCATACAAAATGTCCAAAAATATGAATATTAAGGCATTGCGTGCCACACTAATTTTACATGTTTTATCTGCTAGGCGAACATGGAATTTTTTTATTATTTTATCATAATCACATTGCTAAAGACAGCACCTAACCGAAAAGTTAAAAACATTTTTGATACCTCTCTCGAAACATCCCCATTTCACTCTTAAAATACTAGACAAAGTGTATATAATTAATTTTGTTTTTGGACATACCGGAAAATTGAACACTTAAAAGAAATGTAATATTGATCTATTTCACTAACACAAGAAAATATCTTTACAGTAAATTGGCCTAATTTTGGTGCTTTAATTATTAAAATCGAACATTTTGTTTAGAAATTCAGCAATTTTGAAAAACACAAATTAAAATTTTCGAGACATACTACTCAAGAAACGTTTTAAATACTAAATTCATTATATTTTGGTGTTTAAATAATCCAAATTTAACTGGGTTTGGTAGTTGTGCAATTTACAAAATCGAAAAAAAATATTTTTCGAGACGCACCGCTCAAAATAAGCTACAGTTTGAACATGTTGCACTCACAAAAAATTAACTTAATTCTTTATATTTTTACGTTTAAATTATCAACGTGCTCGATAGTTGTGAATTTAAAAAAAAAATTATTTTGGTTGGTTTTTTTAAATTTGTTGAATCAAAATCAAAACTTAATTTATTCCCAAGAAAATAAGTATATACAAAAATGCAATACATATAGAATGAAAATTGTCAAACAAAACAATTTAGATAATAGAAAATAAATACATAGAATTCAAAATAGCTTAAAAACTAGTACTCAAACACAGCATAAAAGTGACAACTGAAAATGCGATTTTTAAGGAATTTGAAGGAATTTGGAATTTTTAAGGAATTTATCTTTAGTGCTAAATGTGTGACAATCTAAAGATAGATTGGAATTTAATGTTTGCACTATTATTTTGTTGTATTTGCCGCCGTTGGCATATTCCTACATCTGTCGGTGGTTATTCCACACAGATTGAGTTTAGTATAGTACAACATTCAGGCAATAGGTTCCGCCACTTTGGCGTTTCAACATTTTAACTGTAGTGTTTATTACAATTAGCTTGGAAATTATTATTAACCATTATTATTTAAAATCAATTATAGGATACTACATGAGCAAACTGACAGAGCACTGGCGGACTCACAGGGCCAATTAATGCAGCTTGAAAAGCAATTGTGCAACTATCAGGAAAAGAATAATATGCATGACAATAATACAAGTACTTTAAACAAGGAAGTTATCAATTTGAAGAATGACGTGGCTGTTCTCAAACAAACTCTCTCGGACGTGGAAATGGATAATGATAACCTTTTGGTAAGTTTTCTTTTTTTTAATTCAGACTAATGTCAATGAACATGGCACCTAGTTTACAACCAATTAGTTATTTTTTTTACGACTAACTTAATTTATACGCTTATACCGTGTGGGTTCGAATCCCAGCCCAGGTGAAAGATTTTTCAGGGATCGAGAAGTATTCGCTCTGGTCCATGGTTGTTGTATACATCTGACATTATTCATTTGTTCATTTGTTCATTTACTCATCCCAAATTGAAATGCATAAATAATAACCTGGTCGTGACTGAATGACTCATGCCTAAGTAAAAAAAAAAACTTATTTACCAGTAGCAATTGTAGCCCAATGGTTCCAGTCAGTTGTCCAATGTCTGCTATCACAATTCACTAATTTTTAGCAGTGTTTTTTAAAAACAAACACACATCACAAGGCAGTCTTAACTAACATTAGTTCAAATGGCTTCACCCTTTTAAAACATCGCAGCAGGTATGGTATAGGCCTCTGCAATTTTTTTAACTCCCCCCTTGACTGTTTCCACTTTTATGCCTCGATGTAGGTCACTATTCCTTGTGTACCAAGGCGCACTTACTACACTGGGTTTCAAAAAAATGAACCACCCTGAAGTATTTGACGCAGAACTCTGAAATTTCTTATAAATAGTGTATATTGATAGGCAATTGATTAAATTTTAATAGAAAAATAATAATATTTATTAAGAAAAAAATTAATAATGCGTTGCATCTCCGCGCACTCTTATGCATTCTGCAACCCTTCTGGGCATGCTAGAAATCAGATGGTTTAATGCATCTGAAGCTGGTGATGCAGTTCATCTAAAGTGTTTGAAGGATGCTGTAAAGACGCAATATTCTGTCCATCATATCCCGGACATGTTCTATGGGGTTCAAGTCGGGTGATCTCACAGAGCATTAAGGATAAAGAGGGACAGTTCAATGTCAACTTTTGGAAACGCCATCAGCGCCGTCTGCGAGTCATCTGGCCAAACACATCCAGCGGGAAATTTAAAATGCGACTTTACAATTCATTTTTGCAAGTGTTTGGAACTTTTTGGTTCTCATCAGTGCGACGCATCCAAATAAAAGCGGAAATCGCAGACACTTGCTTCATAAAGAGCTTAGATTTAATCAAACGCAAAAAGTAAAGCTCCAAGTGATGTTGAAGGGAATTCGCTTTTTTTCGCTTTCGTCTATTTTGCTTTAAAATTTATCAAATAGACTAAACAAACAATTAACACTAGTGGACTTTGAATATTACCAGATATTTGGATGTTCTTAAATACCTAAAATAAATTTAACCAACAAAAATATGACCATATTGCTTGGTTACAAAGATTTGTACATAGATTTGGCAGCGTTGCATTGCGTTAGTTGGGCCAGACGACTGTGAGATGGCGTGGATGTCACGTTTCCAATTCTTCCTATTCAATTAACCCCCCCTGGGTGATCTCGATGGCCAAGGCAAACGATTAATGTTGTTTAGTTCTAGGAAGTATGTAGTTACGTTAGCAGTATAAGGTCGCACATTATCTTGCTGGAAAATTGCCCTTGGATGGTCTTGGATGTCTTTTCCATTGAACTTTCTTCCACCTCTCTAAATGAAAGTGAAGGTTTCTTCGTTTTTTTTATTAGTCTTCTTAAACTCTTCGTTTGTTTTACGTCGTGGTGTGTCGTCTTCTTTTGCATCGTCTCTATTGTCATCCAGTAAATTCGTTTGATCGTCTTCTTCATCATCACTTTCGTCTTCACTGTCTTTGTCTTCGGCATTTACTAGTTCACCAATTTGACATAAATAATTAAAATTCTAGACTAGTTTTGCCGGGCCACCAACGCTTAATTTGGTGATTAAAATTCATATTACTATTATTAAAAATTCGATTTATGTTATATTTTCATTATTTAAATTTTTATATTTAAAGATTAAGCTGGATGAAAAAACTGAAAAGATCGCCTGTTTAGAAGCAGAACTACAGCTGAAGGAGGCCAAGGTGAACCAACTAGACTTCACTCTATGCGAGCTAAAGAACGAAATAAGGTAAGTGAATAATTTTCTTTAAAAAAAAAAACTTTTATTAATAACGAATAAATTGGCACATAAATTACAATTCAATTTGAATTTTACCGTGTTTGTCCATCGCCTGTCCGACTATAAGCGAAAAAAGTTCTTATTCAAATAATCGGCCAAAAGCACAGTCGGCGATAAACACTCCGCGATTATACGGTCATTCGAAGTCCTTATCATTTTTGTATATCCGGGCATGCAGTCGCAATAACCCTCGCGCCTCCGGCTCTCAGTCCAAATGATCTCCTTTTTCCTACGTTTCGGTATTAACCAAGCACCACGCGCGCACGGTCCTTGCGAATATAGTTTATAGCACTTATCCCGGAAGAACACCATATTTGCTTCCGTATCACATGTCTCTGTCACTGAGTCGGTACAATTTGTGTTCATAGCTTTTTCACAACTACACAAACCGTTGTATGAAAGTCCGTCCACCGAGGGGCGTGTTTCAAAGTCGAAAGTTACGACCTGACCTTTCGGGCATGGGCCGTTTGTACCGATTCGGTAGCATTTTTCTTCTTGCGGGAAATATAGATGGCTCTTCTCGCATGGAAGGGATATACAGGAGGTTGTGTTGACTAGGATTTCGCCAAAATCGCACGGGCCTTGGGTGAACGGCCTGTAACACATGCTGTTCTCCTCGTAGCGGATGTAACCTTTTTTGCAGGTACATGCTCCTTTTTGTTTTGTGTAATCCAATTGGAAGTATTCACCTACATTGCATGGTCCTATTGTACCTAAAAAAATATAAAATAAATAAATACTCATTTACAACCATAGTGATAGTAGAGGGTTAATTTTTATAATGGAAGCAGAAAGATGGTACAATCACTGATGCATATGGTGACCATTTTCTCTGCGAAACAATCCAGGACATTGAGCCTGGCAGGAGGGGGGTTAAAATTACTACGTACGGCATATGCTTTGTGGTTCAAATACAGTAATCTATAAATAGTAGATTGTTTGACAAGTTTTCAAAGCTTCGTTTTGCACGACGAGCTTGTAAATGCAAGGTACGAGAGGTCTTGTGTATTGCGGGTATTCATGCCTTTGTTAGACCATGGCATTAGTGTCAAATTTATTTCTGTACGCATTGATAAATATACATGGAATAAAGCGTCATTAGTTGAAGTTCTATAAATAGGGGGCGACAGTTATAGTAAGACATTTAATTTCGAGGTCTTCCAATTCCAGATCCGTCACTAAAGGAGCGCTTTTATTTTTAGAATTTTTAAATTGCAGTTTTACTGCTGTTTGGTACTAAATTATTGTTTGAACACCATGAGAAAAATCTACTTGTAACCAGATTGGCATTTGCTACAGTTGATTCAATCTGGCTATCGCTAACAGTTAGGAACGTATCATCGGCAAATTTACAGAGCGTTAGGTTATTTATGACCTGAAGTTGTGCATCTATGTCATTCTTAACACATTGACTGCCAACTACGAGATTACTCATAGTTTCTTAATGCAGTTTCCAAGGCCGTGGCAGTCAACGTGTTAATATAATGAACAGAAATGGTACAAGAGTTGGTCCCTTTTGTAGGACTGATTTTTAGGAACTATATTTATGATTTAATACAATTCCTTTTCTGCCACGGAGAACTACTGATTGCACTTTATCGGTTAGAAAGGATTCAATTAATTTCTGAGCATTGCCGACTATACCATATGCATATTTTTTTAAAGCAATTTGTGGTCTATCAGATCGAAAGCTCTTGTCAGGTCGAAATAAATTCCTGCAGTGATTTTTTTTTTCAAGAGCATCATAAATTGCCATGAGAAAGTCCAAAATAGTATCGGTAGTTGACTTTCCTTTCATAAATCCTGATTGCGACAGATTGAGAAGGCTAAATTTTGTAAAATATGGCAATAAATGATTTAAGATGGCTTTCTTGAAGATTTTGGCAAAAAATGAGGGTATAGTAACAGGACTATAGTTAATAATATCACGCCTATTATTTTATTTTGTATATTGGAGCATCAATTGCTTCCTTTAATAAGGTCGAAAAAATTCCCGTTATAAATGCCTCATTTATTAATGTGCGTCCAAGGCCCTACTATTAATGTTGTTATATCTTTTATAATAAATCCTGGAATTTCATTATAACCTGATGACTTATTGGAAGGAGTTCCATGATGATTTTTAAAATTCCGTCTTCATTCATCGGATGTAGATGTATTATGAGTGTACCTATGAGGAATGTTGTTAATGGATGAGTTTGATGTGCTTGAAACATTTTTCAAGCTCGTAGCAATTGTTTTTGTATTTTTTACCGAATTTAAAAAAAAATGCAACTTTCAGAAAAACAAACGGGTGTTGAATTGAAATTATCTTACAATTTAGGAAATTGACCTTATATAATTTTTATGCTATCATGTAGTAGTAATTATTCTAAGTAACTTCGTATTTTTTTAAGCTCGTAGCAATTGTTTTTCTTATTTTTTTATGAGTTTAAAAAATACAACTTCATAAAAAAACAAACGGGCGTTGAATTGATATTATCTTACAATTTAGGAAGATGATGTTTTAGAATTTTCATGGCATCACGTAGTAGTAACTGTTTTAAGTAACTTCAGATATTTTTAAGCTTGTAGCAATTTTTTTTTCTATTTTTTTACCGAATTTAAAAAATCCAACTTTAGAGAAAACAAACCGAAGTTGAACGGAAATTATCTTACAATTTAGGAAATTGACCTTATATAATTTTTATGCTATCATGTAGTAGTAATTATTCTAAGTAACTTTGGAATTTTTTAAGCTCGTAGCAATTGTTTTTCTATTTTTTTTACGAATTTAAAAAATACAACTTTAGAAAAAACAAACCGAAGTCGAATTGAGATTATCTTACAATTTAGGAAGATGACGTTTTAGAAGTTTTATGGCATTAGCAACTATTTTAAGTAACTTCAGATATTTTTAAGCTTGTAGCAATTTTTGTTTTCTATTTTTTTATCGAATATAAAAATGCAACTTCGGAAAAAACGAACGGAAGTTGAATTGAGATTATTTTACAATTTAGGAAGTAGACCTTTTAGAATTATTATGATAGCACGTCATAGCAACTGTTCTGAATAAATTTAAAAAGTTTTGCGCTTGCAGAAATTGTTTTTCTAGTTTTTACCGAATTCAAAAAATGGTACTACTGAAAGAACAAGACTTTCAGGTGCGATTATTTCAAAATTTTAAAAAATGTTTTAAAATTTTCAGGGTATTACGTAGTAGCGTCTATTCTGAATACCTCCGGAAAGTTTTGTGTTCGCAGCAATTGTTTTTCTAAATTTCTTTACCTGAATTTGAGAAAATGCAATGAGAAATGGCCTTTTGTAAATTTGTTTGTAATTCAATAAATTGTTATAAGCTTGAAACTCTCTGAAGTTATTCAGACCATGAGAAAATTTTTAAAACGTCACTTTCCGAAATTGTAAGATAATTTCAATTCAACACCCGTTTGTTTTAATTGACATTGCATCTCACTTCAACACCTATTTTTACTTTCTCGTTACGAAGTACGAGAAAGTATTGTGATCGTGATTTTTTTTCAAAAATTTTTTTTACGGAAATATCCGTTTTGGGGTCCCTAGATGCCATTTCAACAATTTCTGTATTTTTTTTTTGTGTCTCTGTGTGTGTGTGTGTGTCTGTCAGAAACGAGAGTTTATTTTATTTTAATTATACTTTTTGCTCGGCGCTGCGCACTCAAAAAAACGTTTAATTTAAGGAATCACAAAAGGGGTGATGCCATTTAAAATTTCGGGGTTAGGGTGAATGGGGCCCAAGGGGTCAGTCACCCCATAACCAAAATATGGTGGTTCTAGTTCCCCCTACTTGTATAACATTTGTACCAAATTGCGTTTTTCGAACTCTTTTATTTTCAGACATATTCGCATTGAAAGTTTTCAAATTGACAGCCTGTATATCTATGAAAGGGGAGAAACAATTATGAATAGCACAGCCAACTACCGACGAGAAGTTAGCCATAAATTTTTAGCCATATATTTCCCGGCGGTTCCACCAGAAATGGGATGCGATTTTTAAATTTTATTTATGCAGTCCCTTTCTGCGGGTGTATTTAGCAAGTCCAAACTGTCAAAAAGCCATGAAAATTAATAAAAATATTTTTTTCTCGAGCAGTTTATTAATTCGTGGGTGGCGTTTAAAAAATCGGAACTCGAAAAGGGCATTGCAAAAAAAAAATTTTACAATGTCTCCCTGCAAGTATGTTAAACAATTACAAACTGTCAAAAAACCGTAACGGATATGGGAAGTACTTCAGTCGTATTGCTGCATTGAACAAGTATGTTAGCATTATTTATTCATTTATTTATTTATTTAACGGATAACCATTTTACAAAAATACATTTCAATTAATCAATTAAGATGGTTATTCTTCCTTTCTTTGGGAGTTGCTTTAGAATCTTATCTGTAATACGATCTATGCCAGAAGCTTTTCTTGGGTTTAGGTTTGTTTTAATTTCCTGGACCACTTCTTTTGTAGTGATTAGGGGAATGTCTTCTATGTATGGGTTTTGTATTTCTTCAAGTACTGTACCTGGATGTGTTTGGTTCGGTTTGAAGGTGTTTGCTAGGTGTTTTTTGATTATTGTCACGAGCCCATGTCCCATCTTCTTTCTGATTGGTGGAATCGTTGTAATGGGTCTTTTGATGTCTTTAGTGGCTTTCCACAATGAGTAGTCCTTTTCTGCATCTGCTGAAAGGTCCCTCAAGTACCTGCTCATGGTATCTTCTTTTATTTTTTTGATTTCTCTTTTAAGTTTCTGGGTTTTATTATTTGGCTTGGTATTATCCATAGGACTTCTTGTTTGTTGCCATGTTTGTCTTATTTTCCTCTTCTCAATGACCATTTTCCTGATTTTGATAGTTGTTTCCTTTCGTTACATACATTATTTGTCTAGTGTTACAATACCCAACTTCTTGTATAGTTTTGATCAGGTTGTCTGCTTCTTTGTCCAGTTGATTGTTGGTTTTAAGGCTAACTCTTAGGTTTATATTATTTTCAATTGAATTCAATTCTGAATCCTTCCCAGTCTATGCTGTGCTTTTTTTCTAATTCTTGAGCATTAGAATGAGAGGTGAGTGATCCGAGGTCAAAGTTTTCTTGTACTTCAATGAAATTTGATGATATTTTTCTTGCCATGTAGAAGTCCAGTAGATCGGGTATTTTTTTAGATCTGATGGCCAGTATGTAGGTTTGCCTGTGGAATGGTAGCTACAGTTTGTAACTTCCATTGCATACCTGAGCTCTCTACCTTTGGGTTGAGTTATTCTGGATCCCCAGTCCTTGTGTTTTGCGTTGTAGTCGCCTCCCAGTATGAATTTTTCACCCATGTGCTGAATTAGATATTCTGTTCTTTTGAGGTTATGTCTGGGTGGACGATAGACCGCACCTACATTGAATGTTTGGTTATTCGATTTGATCCCTACTACTGTTAATTTACTTTCCTGGTAATGATTAATACTATTTTTAATTAATATTGCATTTCGTCCTTTTGCTTTATTATCGATGACTTCTTGTCAGCGTGAGGGCAATTTATATATCCCATTTTTGAAAAATGGTTCATCTTTTGATGAAAATTCAACCAGTGCTTGTTCCATATCTTCTTCATTTTTGAATTTTTTGCCCGCTAAAAAATTTTGTAAAGACAAAAACAAGTAGTAGTCGGAGGGTGCTATGTCCGGGGAATATGGTGGATGCAATAGAATTTCCCAGCCTAGTTCTGCAATTTTTTGACGAGTCCCCAAAGCAGCATGTGGCCTGGCATTATCATGATGCAGTATGACGTCCTTCCTATTGAACATTGCTGGCCTCCTTTTTTGGACTGCTGTCTTTAAGTTATCCAGTTGTTGGCAATACTTCTCCGAATTGAGCTTTTCGTTTGGTTTTAAAAGCTCATAGTTTATTGGTCCTCGAATGTCCCACCATATATACAGCATTCTCTTATTCAGAGTCAAATTTGGTTTAGAGGTGGAAGGGCTAGGTTTTCCGGGTACACAATATGCTCTTTTCCATACAATGTTGTCGTAAGTAATCCACTTCATCTCCAGTCATCATTCGATTCAAAAAGGGCTCGATTTCGTTCCGAGCAAGCAGAAATGTGCATATGACGACTTGATCGTTCCAAATTCTTCTGACTTAATTCATACGACACCCATCTTGAATGTTTCCACACCAATCCTATCTTCCGAATATGGTCCAAAATGGTTTGCTGAGCTGAATTAAGCCTTTCTGCGATCTCCGATGTTGTCAGAAAAGGATCTTGCTCCAACATGGCCTTAATAACATTGTCGTCGCCCAGAACGTGGCTTATCAGAAAGGTCGAAATCACCTGTTTAAAATTTTTCGTACCATCTTCTGCATATCCTATCAGAAACTGTACCTTCACCAAACACTTTCAATCAATTTCTACATGCTTCTGTAGCATTTCCCCCTTGTTGAAATTCGTACAAAATACAGTGGCGTATATGAATTTTATCAGTAACCATGGTTACGCTATCGCTTCACACTTAAGACTACTGTGAATAAACTTTATTATAGTCAATTTGCTACGTCAGTATGTATACATTAAGCGATAAAAATATAGAACCGAACATGCACCAAATAAACTTGTGCTTACGTGTCGAAACTTGTACTAGAAACGGGCAGAACTTTCCGATAGACCGATTATTTAAAAAATCAGCCTAAGCATTTAAGCTAACTAGTATATTATTTAAAAAATAACGGTTTGTCCCAACAAATAGTTGTTAGGGCTCGTAGTAGCCTTAATTCAGCATTTCCAGGTCGTCTGAAACAATCTTCTCAATTGTTAGGACGTGGCTATCGTTTGATCGCCGTTCAGTTTCTCAAAAAAAAAATTCTCAAGTGCGTACGAAGCATTGCAATAGTTAATTGAATGCCAGTCAGTACTATGTGGTTATTGTATCATTTTTGTTACGGTATACATACCTATTTCAAAGCAGAGATCAGTATCCTCGTGGTAATGTGGCAGAAATTTATGGCACCCACACGTTTTATCCGGTAGAAATAGGTGTCCTTTCTCCTTACAAGGTCCGCGCGTGAAATGCTGAAAGCAACCGTGCCTGCTCGCATAGAAGTAATCGCTCAGCTCTTGCTTATTGTTGCATTTGCATGTCGATAGTTTATTGGAATCGAGTGTAAGTAATTGCCCTTTTGAGCACGGACCTCGCGTGAGTTTTTCGTAGCATTGCTCGTTCTGCGGCCAGAAAATCTCGTTGAAGTTGTTACATTTCGTCATTTGCTTACACGAACCCCATTGACGTTTGCTGCTGCAATTTTATTGAAATTATACATCTCTAACTACTCGAAATTTTAAAATGATTGTATCAATTAAATATAAAATTTAGTTACTACTACTTCGTAAAATCTTCAAACCAATCTTACTAATACCATTAAACAAATAAATATTTTTACAAGTAATATTTTGCTGGGTTGCATCAATTTAGTGATAATTTACGAAACTTATAATAAGGGTCGTTTCTATTTGTATTTATTGATTTTTCCAAAAGTTTTCAAAAGCTTAAAATCTTAAGCAACGATATTACCAAATCACATTTCGCTTGAAATTTATTTTTACTGAAGGCTACCTATTAATGCAGATAAAAAAGATACCAACTATTTTTATTTTTGACATCGAAAGGGTTAATTCGAAATCTTAAATAAGAGTCTTAATTCATTCAAATTTTGGATCACTCTAGATTGGGCAGAGTTCTACTTACAATAGAGGAGCAGAAATAACAAAGGGGCTAAGTGCCAATTTGCCGAAAAAATCGATATTTGGAACACGTCATATTCGTACCTACTTTGACCTACTCTGACATGTTCTACTTGAGCTACAGGACGGCAAACGTAACTTGCCGTTGCGCAGTGGCAAAATTGTGGGCGGAATCTTCGAAGGGCGCTCTCGATAGATTTCGTGAAGAGTTCGCGCGCCTGGTACATTCATTTTCAAAAGTGGCAGTGCATTAATTATGTGGAGGAGAGCGCCCGATAGAGTTGCAAATGAATAGCGCACGTGAAGAATATGTGCTTGCTTATTACAGAGACTGTACTCGGCCGGCTGTACATTTGCCGTCCTGTAACTTTGACGCTATAACTTAGGAATCAGCTTTGGGGATAACATGTATTCATACATGTGTTACTGGCGTGAAGGAATGGAGTTTTTTTTAATTTCTCTGTTTAACACTTTTGGCACAAGGAGAGGATCAGATGTGTGACATATTTGACATATCTTTGGCACACGTGTAGGTCATGACTAGGAGTGTAACAGGTGCAAGTAATAGGGCGCACTATTTAGCCGTTTTCGAGAAAAAGATTGATTGATTCTAAAATTAAGATACTTAAATACACATGGATTTATAAAAACTATAAAAGAAAATTAATGAACCCAATTTCAACAATGGGGTTCGATCCTTCGACCTTCCGACTACGAATCGGAGGTTTGTCGTTTCGCCAAAAGGTCGGTATATGTTTGTTAACGCAAAAGGTATATAAACATATGAATGAATAACAAATTAAAAAAACATTTTTTCTCGAAAATGGCTGAATAGTGTGCCCTATTGCACCTGTTACTCTCCTAGTTATGACCTATACGTGTGCCAAAGATGGATCAAATCGGTGAGTCACACATCTGATCCTCCCCTTGTTAGCCCCTTTGTTACTTTTGCTCCTCAATTAGTGATCTTGTACTGGTTCCAAGATAAACGACGAACCGTAACGTCTTTCTAGGAAGTGGAATATTCTCCTCAGCATTTTTATTTAATTTATTTTGCCAATAATGAAACTTGCTTATTATCTAACTACTGAAGTTCCTAAAAATGCATCTGTCAAGTCAAGAAGCAGATACCCATTGAAAATTGAAATGTCAGGTTTATTCCTTAGAACATATACTTATGGAACAGGAATACAAAGCATAGACTTGTGAGATGCAGATGTCTCATTCTATTTTTTTTTTTAAACTCAGGTTATTATGAATGTGTGCGCGTGTATTTGTGTGTGTGTGATAAGAATTGAGTTGGTAACACTGTCACATACTATCTGCATCCCACTGTTTCAACACATCAAGTTCTCTCTCACACTCATGGACTCTTCTGGGGATTTCGTGCGATTGGCGAACAAAAGAAATGTTATATCTATCCTTGTCGCACAGATGTTGGACAAAGTTTCGGTACACGTAAGTTATAGGGTATTCCTATTCCATGAGTATCTGTTCTAAGGTTTATTCGCGAGTTTGCAAATTTTACTTTAAAATATTTATTGCAAATCCAAATTACCATTTTAATGGACTTAATCAGTTTGAGTGAAGTAATTGGAGCGATCAGCCATCAGTAAGACATATTTTTCTAGAGGTTTTTCGGAAAGTTATTGTAGCTTTAAATTTTATATTTAATTGTATGACGTTACTTACGTAAAATTTGTTTCGTATGACGTGTCTGGGGCGAAATAATAACCTTTGTCACAAGGACCGCTGGTGAATAGTTCGTAGCACCTACCGTCTCGTGCGGATTGTGCGGTTTTTGGTGGGCATTTGCATTCTGCTGATAGTTCTTTGTCGCTTCCCGATCCAACAGCGCTGGGGCTTAATTCCATGTCGTCAGGGCATGGGTGTCCCATCTAGAAAAAATATTAAATTAAGAAACTAAAGAAAAAAAAACGCTATTTAGAAATGGCAAACCCTTTATACCGCTGTATAAATGTTAGCTATTTAGGGCCGCTTTTACAATAGTCGGTTAAATTAAGGTTAACACTATCTCCGGATTAAATGCAAAAATACGCTTTTACAATGCGTAGTTAAAGCAGGGTTAGGGTTAAGAAGCAGATAACTCGCAGTTATCTTATCCGGTGCTTGGAGCAGCAGATAAATCTCGGTTAACTCGCAGGCAATGCGCACAGCAAGCATACGCACCATACCGGCATTATAGTGATCTGCAATCGGTATTACATACAGGGGCCGTTAGAGGGCGACAAACTAGTTTCTAAAAAACATGCATTCTGGCATATTTCTAGGTGGAATATTGAAAAGAAGCTCGAGGGGGTCAAGGGTCGCAACAATGATTACAAACACAACTTTCTAACCTTTCCGCAAGCAAAACGAAAAATGACAATTCTATAAACTGCGCAACCGCATGTATCCGCAATGCTGCCAACGTTGGCGTTTCGGGAGAAAATCTATCTAAGCGTTTGTAAAAGGCAGCGTACGTAAACTGACAGATAAACGATGGGATTAGTTAAAGAGGGTATAAGTTAACCTTCATTTGTCCGACGATTGTAAAAGCGGCCCTTACAAATAGTAAACTAAACCTGTTGATACAAATATGAACTAATTTAATCTACCACATAGCACTCAATGCTAGATTTAAAACACCATGAATTATTGCATAGGTCTAACCTATTATTTTTATTATTCAATAAAATGGTATATGTCATAAGGTACTAATTGTTTATTGGAACTGTTATTTCACGAACATTTTTGTATTCGAAACAATAAGGTTTGTATTGAAGAATACAAATTTAGCCGCAATAAGGGTTTGGCGGAAGGGCCGAGGGGCGCAATCAATTCTTAGTTTCCAAGTGCTGTGAGGTGATAAGAGGACTGAAACGCCTACTTCAGAAATCGGCTGATTCTTTATTTTTGAAGCTCGAGATGCTTGTACGTACCTCTATTATAAACTTTAACATTTATACTTTAACGTTTATACCCATGATAAAGGGTGAGCCATCGCAAGGAATCTTTTTAAAATCTTATTAAAACTCAAACGGCTAGATGTAATTTCATGATATTGCATTTATTTTGTAGCCAAGAGTATCCGGTGATACATGGAACATGACATCAGTCACATGGCTGCCCTTACAATAGTCCATTCTCTCGACCCAATTTTCCAGAACTTTTTCCAACGTCTGCGGCTCTATCTCAGCAATGGCAATTTGGATATTGACTTTAGGATCGTCAATCGTTGCTGGATCGTTGGCATAACAACGTTCTTTAACGGCACGCCAGAGATACAAGTCCATGGGCGTCAAATCGCAGCTCCTTGCTGGCCAATTCACATCTCCACGACGGCTGATTACACGATTTTCGAACTTTGGCCGCAATAAGTCGATAGTTTCGTTGCTCCATCTTGTTGGAACCAGAAGTTGCCCACATCCAAACCAGCAATTTTCTCCCAAAAGAAGTTTGCTGTCATGGTCCTATAGCGGTTTCCGTTACACCATAAAGTCACTCGTTCGGGATGCATTGGCTGCTCAACGATCACGTGTGGGTTTTCCGATGCCCAAATCCTGCAGTTTTGCTTGTTTACATAGGCCCCGAGGTGAAAATGCGCTTCATCGGAAAAGATATTTTTTTGCCAAAATTCACCATCTAAGGCCCAATTAGCGAAGTTGTATCGAAGTGGATGGTCAACTCTCTTCAACTGCTGTGTTATTTGGACCTTATAGGCGAATAAACCGATGTCTTTATGCAAAATACGCCTCATGGTAGTGCGACTAATGTTTAATTGCTGAGAGCGATGACGAGTCGATGTTCTCGGGTTGGCTTGCACACTACGGGCTACAGCAGCAATATTCTCGGGTGTACGAAGCGTGTGGAGCTTTAGAACGGTCCTCCAGCATACCAGCTTCACGAACTTTCAGAGTAACTGACATGCTAATGCATCTGAGCTGGTGACTCAAAACACTCAAAACTCAAATTAAAGAAAAGAAAATATCACGATGCGATTAGAAAATTATTCAAGATTCCCATTGGAATGTACCGATTTTTGACAACTAATATATCAAAGCTGGAAACAAAATAACGACACACAATAGTTGAACTAAATAACAGAAAATAAAAGCTAAAAAGCTTTTGATCAAATTTCGCGCACCGGAAGTAGCTGATTACCTTAACTTTTTTAAACATGAACAGTATCACAAAAACAATTTAAAACATGTGGGATGTGATGAAGAAGTGAACATATTTTGTTAATAAAATCTGTTCATAAATTCCTGAATGTTTGCAAAAATTGGTGAATGCAGTCATGTAATAAATCTCTTCAGAAATTAATTCAATAGAAATGGCAATTCCGCACACTTTTACTCAATCAATATTTTTTATTATTTTTATTTTATTTTTATTATTTATTAATTGCGATAGTATGGGAAGTATTAATGACTCTAATAATCCTTTTTAATGAGGAAATTTCGTAGAAGTAAGTATTTGTCTCCACAGTAAATTGATCGTGTGAATTATTAACATATCCTATCGGGAATGAATATTAAATAAAATGCAAATTACACGCGGAAATGAGCAGTTTTAATTTAACATTAATGAGATAGGCGTTAACCACTATAAAAACATATAATTTGTATAAATAATTTTAAGAATTATTTCGCGCAATTATTATCTTATTTTTTCTCCTTGTATCATCGAACCAATCTTCTATAGGAAGTAATTGATGTTTATGTGTAAATTATATATTTCATTCAATGCTAACCAGCTAGAATTGTCATCGTGAATTAGCAATGGTGACAGTATGTAACGGTAATTATTTAATAACGGTTGATATATTAGAAATTTTGTTTTAATAAGTGCATAAATCATACAGTAAATTGCAATGACATTTAAACACTATATTATTATGTTATATCAATAAGCAGGGAATGGAACATTTAATTTAGAGGAGATTACGAAAATATGTTTTTTTTTTTGCCTGGGATGCATGTCCATGTGGCCAGCTCTAGGAAAATATGTCTTCCTTAGCTACAAAACAAATCAGTCTTGTATGATACTGGGTCTGAGCTTGGTTTTTTCTTTGGTTTTATATTTTATGTTCACAATTACAAATGGAAACTATACAGGATGTCTACGCTAAACCGTTCGGTAAAACTTTACGGGGTTGCCGTTGTACTAAAAATTTGGAAAAAAAACTCATCACGCGGTTGAATCAGTTCTCCTCATGTGAAATATTTTCAACTTTCTATCACTTCCGGTTACACCGGATGTAGCACCAACTTTCTTATTTTAAATGGAACAACCCATATATTGTTTTATTTTTGGATTCCTCGCTTAAATTGCAACATATTTTGTAAGAACGTATGTACACTTGTCTCTTTTAGTTACCAAGAAAAAAAAATGTTTCTTAAATTTCGAACTCAAAAAGGCAACTTGAAATCTGCCTGTAACTTCTCTTAAGAATAAGATAAAAATATGATTTATATCTCTAATTGTAGGAGATCCCTCTATGAGTAAAATAATTGGAAACTGTCAATTTTGACAATAAGTGATCTTAAAAAGTCAATATCTAACTGCCCTCTCAAATAATTCGTAATTAAATTTTTTAAATGGGATGACCCATTTTTTATTACATGAAACGATTGGGAGGAAAATGTACTATTAGGGTCTCTAGCGAGCTCAAAAAGGATATTTCCGTTAAAAAAATCACTATATTATACAGGGTGTTTCAGAGCTCTGGGAACAGTCAATCACGTGCTTATTTTTTAAAATTTCGAAAAATGTTTTATACAAAAGTTGTGTATAATAGTGAGCTGCATGCCCTAAAAATATTTAATTTTATACAGGGTGTCTCATAACAAAGTTACAGACCAAACTTATGTTTTTTTTTTTATGGAACACCCTGTATTTTTTGTCATTTTTGAATGATATGGAGCAAATAAAGGTGAGTTATTTTAATACTCCCTATACCCATTGTTTGCCGTTTTCGAAATATTTGAAAATCTGTTGAAATGCAAGGTCTGAGTGACATTTTATTTTTGCCCCAGTGATTGATGTTGAACGATTAAAATCATTTCTATTATTTGCTTGAAGGTTCGAACTATAGAGCCAACCATGATTTCATACAAAAAATTATACAGGGTGATAAAAAAATGCGGTAGAAAAACCCAACTTATAAAGTTGACTAACTTCGTTTTTTCAAATGGCACACCCTGTATTTAGTAACGTATTCTCAAGTAGAATCCAATTATCTTTGCCTGACTTCAGAACTCATTTGATGTTGATGGTTTGAATGCCAAAATTCAGGGAATTTGGTGTATTTTAAATTGATTAATGTTATGATTATGATTTAAATGCTAAAATGTCGGGAATTTAATGTTAAAAAAATACAAAGAAATATACCTATCGTGTCAAAAAAAAGTCGACTTGTGTGTTAAAATTTAGACAATTTAGTGCGTTTTAAAAATATATTAAGAAATAATTATGTCAAGTCAACGAGAGTTGCCAAAATCTGAAATTTTCCAAGTTCATAGTAAAAAAAGGTATTTGATAAAAAAAAATGCCGAGGTATTAAACGTGTTTCTGATTATGATAACCAATTAGTTAAAATTTAAGGAATTTATTTTATTTTAAAAAGTATTAAGAAATATACATAATGAGTTAATGAAAACTGCCAAAATCATCCAAGTTCAAAGGCAACAAATACGTAATTGCTGAGGTGTTAAACGCATTTGTTGATTATGATAATATACAGGGTGTATTTGAAATAACGAACAGGCTCGCAACCACAAAGAGATTATATTATTTTTAAACAATATTTGCAATTATTTTGTTTATAACTGTAACAAAATGCCCGCAATTAATTATTAAAGTTAATGAGTGAAAATACGCAACATGTTTGGTGGCAGTGGTAATGTGACCTAATTTTTAAACGGCATCGGCTTTAGATATCGAATTACAACAAGCGCGTAGGAAATATCTGAGTGCTCTTTAAGCGTCAATGAACTTGAGGACTGTTTATCTTTTACAAAAAAAAAAAACGTTGCCATAACAAGTCAAATTTCGGAGGCAAGAAATCGTATCTCGCGTTTTAAATAAACAAACACACATTCCATGCAGACCTAATTAAATGAGAAAAGCATCGGTTCTCAAAATGTTTAAAAAACCTCGAAAAATTAGGAAAATTCAATTTTTTTTTCGAATAAATTTTGACGGAAATGGGTTTACAAATATTTTGTGTGTGTGCCCTTAAATGCCTGTTCGTTATTGCAAATACACCCTGTATATGCTAAAATGTAGAGAATTTTGTGCGTTTTAAAAAAGTATAAAAACATATTCATGTAAAAATACGATAATTGACAAAATCTTAATTTTTCAAGACATGATTTTAAAAATTGCTTAACTTCCGAACGTACATTTGATTTAAAAAAATTAAATACCAAAATGTAGCGAATTTCGTGTGCTTGAAAAAAGAATTAGGATATATTCATGCTCAATCAATGAAAATTGCTAAAATCTGAAATTTTCGGAGCTCGAAATTAACAAAATCAAGATTTTGATTCAAAAATATTGTTTAAATTGCAAACGCGGTATTTGATTTGGATGATTTAAATGCCAAACATTCAGTGTGTTTCACTTGGTACTAAATGGTAAATGGTACTAAAAATATTCATGCTGAGACAATGGAAATTGCCAAAAACCGAAATTTTACTAGAGATGGGCAAAACTGCTACTTTTGAATCACGTTGCTACCTGTGATTGCTACTTTTTAATATCAGTGATTTTAAACTGTGACTATGATCACAAAAACATCGCAGAAAAAAATATAAAAAACGCAAAAAAATCCATAAAAAATCATCCTCAATGGCAGAAGTATCGCTTATTCAAAATCATTTTGGTTTTTGTAAATTCAATTATTTTCAATAGAGATATGGATTTTTGAAAATTGTTATTTTAATTTTTGAGCACCTGAACAAAAACATCGCTGAAAAAAATATAAAAAACGCAGAAAAAATTCCATAAAAATCATCCTCAATGGCCGAAGTATCGCTTATTCAAAATCAATTTGGTTTTTGTAAATTCAATAATTTTCAACAGAGATATGGATTTTTGAAAATTGTTATTTACATTTTTTGAGCCCCTCAACAAAAACATCGCTGAAAAAATATAAGAAACTCAGAAAAAAATCCATAAAAAAACATCCTCAATGGCTGAAGTATCGCTTATTCAAAATCAATTTGGTTTTTGTAAATTCAACAATTTTCAACAGAGATATGGATTTTTGAAAATTGTTATTTACATTTTTTGATCACCTGAACAAAAACATCGCTGAAAAAAATATAAAAAACGCAGGAAAAATTCCATAAAAAATTATCCTTAATGGCCGAAGTATCGCTTATTGAAAATTGGTTTGGTTTTTGTAAATTCAATTATTTTCAACAGAGATATGGATTTTTGAAAATTGTTATTTTAATTTTTTGAGCACCTGCACAAAAACATCGCTGAAAAAAATATAAAAAACGCAGAAAAAATTCCATTAAAAATCATCCTCAATGGCCGAATTATCGCTTATTCAAAATCAATTTGGTTTTTGTAAATTCAATAATTTTCAACAGAGATATGGATTTTTGAAAATTGTTATTTTAATTTTTTGAGCACCTGCACAAAAACATCGCTGAAAAAAATATAAAAAACGCAGAAAAAATTCCATAAAAAATTATCCTTAATGGCCGAAGTATCGCTTATTCAAAATTGGTTTGGTTTTTGTAAATTCAATTATTTTCAATAGAGATATGGATTTTTGAAAATTGTTATTTTAATTTTGAGCAAATGAACAAAAACATCGCTGAAAAAAATATAAAAAACGCAGAAAAAAATCCATAAAAAATCATCCTCAATGGCTGAAGTATCGATTATTCAAAATCAATTTGGTTTTTGTAAATTCAATAATTTTCAACAGAGATATGGATATTTGAAAATTGTTGTTTACTTTTTTTGAGCACCTGAACAAAAACATCGCTGAAAAAAATATAAAAAACGCAGGAAAAATTCTATAAAAAATTATCCTTAATGGCCGAAGTATCGCTTATTTAAAATTGGTTTGGTTTTTGTAAATTCAATTATTTTCAACAGAGATATGGATTTTTGAAAATTGTTATTTTAATTTTTTGAGCACCTGAACAAAAACATCGCTGAAAAAAATATAAAAAACGCAGGAAAAATTCAATAAAAAATCATCCTCAATGGCTGAAGTATCGCTTAGTCAAAATCAAGTTGGTTTTTGTAAATTCAATAATTTTCAACAGAGATATGGATTTTTTTAAATTTTTGTTTTAATTTTTTGAGCACTGAAGAAAATATAAAAAAACGCAGGAAAATTCCATAAAAAATCATTCTCAATGGCCGAAGTATCGCTTATTCAAAATTGGTTTGGTTTTTGTAAATTCAATTATTTTCAATAGAGATATGGATTTTTGAAAATTGTTATTTTAATTTTTGAGCACCTGAACAAAAACATCGCAGAAAAAATATAAAAACGCGGGAAAAATTCGATAAAAAATCATTATCAATGGTTAAAATCAATTTGGTTTTTGTAAATTCAACGATTTTCAATAGAGCTATGGGTTTTTGAAGATTTCTGTTTTAATTTTTTGAGCACCTGAACAAGGAGGAGCATTTGGAGATTTTCGCAGTTTGGTGATTTGTATTTTTTTTTTTAATTTTCAGTTAATGAAGTTTTCAATTTAAAAATTGGTTTCGTGGTATTATTTCAAAATGTATGTTTAGATATTCGCACTGATTCTTAAATTAAAATGAATTTTGAGTCATTTTAGGTTTACCATTTGCAGAAATTGTTTTTATATACTATTTGTTTTTATTTTAAATTGATGATCATCGTGATTGGAACATGAACATAAAAGTAAATGGGAGTAAACAGTACCGAATATAAAATAATATGTAGAATTGCAATTCTCCATTGTCTTCTTACAATCACGTTTTTAGGTAACAGTTGTGATTTTAAGGAGCAATCACAGTTTAAGTCACAGTTTAAATAGCAGTGATTTTAAGTAGCTGTGATTTAAAGTAGCAGTGATTTTAAGTAGCGGTGATTTAAAGTAGCAGTGATTTAAAGTAGCTGTGATTTTAAGTAGCAGTGAAATTCGCGTATTAGTAACAGTAACGACCTGTGATTTTTTAATACTAGTGAAAAATCGCAGGTAGCGTCCATCCCTAAATTTTACCATTCCAATACTTGATTGTCACGGTTTTACGCTGAAGTGCTCCACCGTTTGGTGGATCGAGTCCTCCCGGAGATCAAAGACGATTGGGTTCTTCACCACGACAATGCTCTCTCTCTCTCTCTCTCTCTCTCTCACACACGTCGCTCGCCGCCGTCGAAGTTTTGGCCAAATTCAACATGGCAACACTGCAGCAGCCATCTTACAGCCCCGACCTAGCTTCCAGCGACTTCTTTTTGTTCTCCCGAATCAAAAGAGACCTGAAAGGGTCGCGATTCGATACGATTCCAGCGGTCCAGGCAGCTTCGACGAGGGCCCTTGACTGCCTTCCGCGCGAAGAGTTCCAGGGAACCTATGAACAATGGAAAAAACGCTGGCAGCGGTGTGTTGATGCTCACGGGTCATATTTCGAAGACTTGCAGTTTGCTGTACAAGAAGGTTTAAAACATTTTCTGTTCTGAGACCAGTCTTGAAACTTCGACAATTCGAACATTCGTTTTTTTCATTATAAAGCTAATCAAATAGAACAAATAATAGAATTTCACAGGTTTTATTGTTCAAACATTCCGAAAATACATACATTTTTCATGAGGCCGCCATAAATGTAGTTTCAACAATTTAACAATTTTTGTTTTTTATTTGA
The DNA here is from genome assembly GCA_910593695.2 of Ocypus olens. Classification (NCBI taxonomy): domain Eukaryota; kingdom Metazoa; phylum Arthropoda; class Insecta; order Coleoptera; family Staphylinidae; genus Ocypus; species Ocypus olens. The sequence goes on along the minus strand of OU343054.1, from coordinate 6,293,256 downwards.
TAAATAATCAGGATAACAAATCTAACAAAATAAAAAAAATTATCACCCTTCATCAATATTTGTTCACCCTAAAACCACCCGCTCACTCTGTACCCACCGCTGTATATATGGAAAGAAGATAAAGATCAAAACAAGTTGGCAGAAAGACCGCTAGTCGATAGCCTTTGAAAATAAAAAAAAATGCTATTTTTATATATTATGTCTACAAGGTCTTTTTTTAACTCAGAACATATCTGTATTCTTTTTTCGGTGGTGTAATACATTTTTATTAATAACACAATTTTGACAATTAAATAAAACTGAGTGTGAGTATGGTTGCCTACATTGTCAATACATTGCAATGTGTTGATGTAATTATTATAACATAGAGCATAGACATTAACAATAATATGTTCTGAGTTAAAAAAAAGACCCTATATATTAATGTAAAAACGAATAAAGATCATTTAGTAGTAAAACAAAAACTCAAAAATTCGTTTCTTCTAAAATATGTCGAACAATCTTATTCGAGTAAAATCATCCAGGTTTATGTTTGCTAACAGTATGAATGAAGCTTATTACCAAACTTCACCTTGAATTCAACGCTCTATTAACTTTTTAGCAGTTGCTAATTTCGACCAATTAGTAATAGTTAAACTAGAAAGTAAGTCCCGACTTGATTTTTTTTTACCGATAATTCCGCCATTATGATTAATTGCGTGTACACAGGATGTGAAAGCCTTTCTTACGCAAACGACAATTGTCAACTGTATCATGGTAAATTTTAATCATTGTAAAAATTGCGCATTATAAATGTAAAAGTTGGATTAATTGCTCCGCGGAAATTCTAATATTTCTTATAAATGTCTTTGTTGTTGGTTTTCTAGCATGACATCACATTTTTCTTGAGTGGATATCTTATCGTGCAAAATTTATTTAGTCTCGCTAATTACGAGCTTTCACTTTAATAAGCCTTCGTTGTTATTGTTACTGACCAATTAAATATATAGGTTGATTTACTCGGACAATGCTAGAAATATTTATTAATTACAGCTAAAATCTTATTAAAGAAATGCATTTTAATTTGTGATTTTTTCTAATTGCTTATCGTTTGTTGTGAATAGTGACTGCAATTGATTGAGGCTTTTTTTTTATGAAGTTGGCAGCAATGAAATTTGTAGTACTGTGAAATGTGAATATTTACTTCAAATTTATATTAATAATAATTTTTTCGAAATATCATTAGTTTTTCCCTATAAAGAATATTAGAATCTGAAGTTTAATTTGTCATTTTCATCTTTCATAATTTTAACGTCCCAGACGTCAGTATCGTCCTTGCATTTATTATATCCTTTAAATTGAAAATATATGAATAAGTGCGGAAAGTAAAACTTTACCACACTGGTGCGGAAATTTTCTAAACGCAGGAGCTATATGAAAAACCATTTTAATAATTTGTCCATTACGTTCATAGAAAATGATATTCACAAATTAAATAATGGTTACCAGGTTAGTGTAATTTATGTTTATATTTAATAAATAATAATTTTCTGTTTTGTCTCACAAATACATAATGTTCAATTTATTGATTGTTTTTACAACTATTAGAATTTTATTTGAAAATTCAGAGCTTGAAATTTTGTTGCGCCTGTGGCTGCCCAACTGCTTAATCATCCACTAGAAAATAACATGTATCTAGTCCAGTCTTCTGATTGGGAGTGGTCTTTACCAGATTCGCCTGGTTCCATTATTTAGACTTCCGTTCGCAGACACATTTTTTTAGCATCAATTAAAATATCTCGTCATCAATAATATGATTTGTCATTAGCTCACCTGCGGCTTATGTAAGCACTCGTTGGATCAAGAATCAGGTTTTCGATTACTTAATAAGCCGCTTGAATTGCGCTTCCAGTCCTCTAGACAGGAAATGTATATGCATTTTAAACGGTGGATAGTAATTAATTAAGCATTCCTAACAATTGTACGTAGTATTTTTTCAGACGCGTAATAATTTCGTTGCGTAGAAACGAAATTATATAATTAATTAAGAGTTGTTTTAATAATACCGGTGTATAATAACGTGGGTAACTTTAGTACGCAGCTAGTAGGTCACGACTTTTCTTAACGTTTTCTTTTCATATATTTGATCAAAACGTGCAGGTCACGAATAGGATGATCTCCATGTGAAATCTGGATGTTTATAAATAGATTACGTTTCTTGTATTATTTGAGATTTGTTTGGTTTTAATTGAATCATAAATAACAAATATAAAACCAAGTGCACTTAAAAAAAAACGATGATGGGGCTATCATTATTTTATTCACAACTATACCTTTACTTGTTTTTTTATGATAAAAAACAAGTACATTTTGCGCTGTAAAATTTGTATTTATCTAGTTGAAAATGACGGCTTTAATCTTCGTGTAATGCAATTGTTGCGGTTGTGGCCTGGTGAAAACCAATGCAATTTGGTCGAAATGTTTGTAAAACACGATAATTGCACCGGAAAATTCTCTATATTTTGATTTAAGAGAAAATAGGTTTATTAATATTTGCAAAACAATATAAATTCCAAGGTTACTAATGATCTCAGCAAGATGGTAATTTATAAATTCCATTTCTGCAGAATAACTCAACTTTGTAGGTTGGCCGACATCTGTTTCATTTTTGATTTTTTTCCTTTAATTTAAGAAAGTTTGCAGGGAGAGAAACTGATGATAATCGAATGACGGTAAGTCAGAATTTCTCAGCCTAGCCTGCGATTTTCTGGCGAGCCGCTTCTGCAGCACGTGGCCTGACGTATGATTTGCTTGTTAATAACACCGGTATCCTGTCCTTAAGAGTGTATTTGTGGATAATAAATTTGCGAATTGAATCTTTCTGTGGGTTTGAGAAGCTCGTAGTGTATGGTTCTTTGACGTTCCACCATATACACAGCATTGTGGCTCCAGCTCAGTTTCGCAATGTATGCTCTTTTACTCTCAATATTCTTATTCGTAATCTACTTTTCATTATAGGTTCGTTTGTGTATCGATCAAGTAGATATGTGCGTATAACGACTCGGTCATATACATTTTTTCATGTAACTCATAAGTAGAGTCCGGATTTATGTGCGCTAAAAAAGACGTTATAATTTTTTTATATGCGCTTAAAATTAGCCAAAATAATTTTTTTTATATGCGCTTAGAATTAGCCAATATATGCGACAAAATGATTCAAATATGGATTTTACATATGGTTTAGTTAAAATAAAAAAAAAATGAGATTACAGATTATAATTTATTTATTGGAATTACAATACAGAACTAACATTTGAATTAAATTTTCCATGGTAAAGATATGCCGTTTGTTGGTAAGTATGTCTTTATACAGCGAAAAAGAGCGCTCGACATCGCATGATGTAATTGGGGCGTACTTCATAGCGGCTATATTATGTTCAAATTTGTTATGTCTTCCTCAGTCTCGCCTTTTAAAATTTCACAAACCATTTTAATTTTTTCGTATCCCGGATTTCTATGTAATACGCCATCAAATTTTGTTAAAAGTTGCTCTCCTATATCACCGGCAACTCATTTTAAATTTTCGTATTTTCGATATTTTCAATCACTTTAAAAGCCTCAGTTCAGGGCATTTGAACTGTTTCCAAGTCTTTGATTGCTTTACATTTTCTAACTGCTACCGATTCTTCATCATTAAAATTTTAATTAATTAATTTTTCAAAATTATTGGTGTAAAATAAAGCAGCCTCCAGCCATGTGTCCCATCTAGTAATTCAGATGGTAGTGGTAAATCAGGCGCTATATCTCGATAACGTTGCACTCCGGACGGTGCTTTTAAAAATACCTTCTTTCCATTGTTGGTTAATTTATTTACTAGAGGATATTTTACACGTACTAATTCAACCAACCTGTTTAAAGCGCGAGCCATACAGGTAAAATGTATTAAATTTGGATAAAATACCTGTAAATCCTGCCCTGCTTTAATCATATAGGATGCAGCATCGGATAGCATTAATTTTACGTTTTCTGATTTTACGGGATTTGGAGAATATAGAAGTGTTAAACTATCATTAACAAAACGAGCAACTGCAGCATGGTTTGTTTTCTCCAAAACTATAGTATTTATTAAGTACGATACTGAAGGAACCATCTCGGATAATTCTCCCACTAAGATGTTTGCAACAAAACGGCCACGTGCATCTGTCGTTTCATCAACAATAAAATGCATATTTTTATTGAAAAGATTATCTTTAATCTGATTTAAACGTTGGTGGTAGCATTTACTTAAATAGTTTTTACGCAGAGTTGATTCGTTAGGAATATGACGATTGCAATATTTTTCTAAAAAAGCACGAAAGTACGGCTGATCTAATTTATTCCAAGGTATATTTGATTGAGCCATGGTATTACATAGATCAAAAAAAAACTCATTGTTCGCTTCGTTATTCTGATTGCTACCACCGACTATTGTTTGTATAAATGTTTGATTAAGGGTGGCTCTATATCTCTTTTCGGAGTCCTTGTGCAGCTGTGTTGATATGTGTTGATCAATCTGGTATTTTTGATTTGATGATACCTTGGAAGGCAACAATAGAGAAAGCATATCTTGGCAAAAGTATAGGATCATTCCGTGCTATTTCAACAAACGGTTGTGCCGCACCATTTACATTTTTTTCTTTATTTCGCTCAGGTATTTATACATGTTTATAGAGTTCTAAACCAATTTTAGAAAAGAAAAAAAAACCTTGTCATGTGGCAGATATGTCTCCAGATTGAGCTTGAAACATGTACATTTTTGTGATTACAAACATTTGCGCAAAATGGTAGATATAACTTTCTTTCAAAATGACCAAATTTAAACATTTAAAAAATGCTGCTTGTTTTGGTTTAACTTTGTTTTATCGTTTAATTTACTTTTTCAAATTGAATGGCAGATTACCATTGAATTTTGCATTTTTTTCATTTTTGGACCCTGTTTTTCACTGAGGGGGACAATACACATTGACCAAATTTAGTTTGAAAGTACTAAAGTAACAATAAATTTTTTCGGAGACAAAATAACTGGAGTGTTTTAAACCCTTCTAATTTCTTTTCACTGGAGAAAATGGGCGGTTTCAACAAAACTCGAATTTTTGTAAACAGTTGGGTAGATGGAAAAATCGGTAAGACAACCTGTTTCAGTGAAACTTTTTCGGTGTGTGACCTTTAGGGGCTTGGGGCCGCCCTTAACTCAAAAATTTGAAATGGAAAGGTAACATACCTTTGTATGTCGTTCGAAAGATCTGAATCTCTATTTTTATCGTATACATAAAAGGTAACTAAAAATTACCATCAAAGCAAATGGAATACACTCATTTTATTTAAATATTTGAACTAAAATATTTTTGTTACTACACAAAACAAAGTGACCAAATTTTGTGATTGTGGTGCCAAATAGAAGCATTGGTAGTACAATTTTCAGATTTGTACTGCTTACCCTAATGGAGATACAGCTTTATAAAAATACGAGTTTTGTTGAAACCGCCTATTTTCTCCAGTGAAAAAAAATAAAGTGTTTAAACACTCCAGTTTTTTGCCTCAAGTAAAATCTATTGTTACTTTAGTACTTGCAAACTAAATTTGGTTTGAGTGTATTGTCCCCTTCCCAGTAAAAAACAGGGTCGAAAAGTGAAAAAAAAAAAAGAAAAATCAATGGTAAACTTTGACTGCCATTAAATTTGAAAAAATATATTAAATTATGAAACAAAGTTAAACCAAAATAATCAGCACTTTAAGATGCGTAAAGATATTTTTAAATCTTTAAATTTACTCAATTGGAAAGAAAGTTATAGCATTTTGCTTCAAGCTTTATCTGGGGACATATCTGCCACACGGCAAGATTGTTTTATTTCTAAAATTGGTTTTGAACTCGATATACATGTATAAATACCTGTGCGAAATACAAAAAAAAATGGTGATATGGCCATCATGTTACTTTCTCCGACTTGATGGTATCATTTATATTTACGCTTTCATGGTTTATTTTCAATTGAAATCATATTTTAAATGTACATCGAGCGTTGTGTAAACTCGGATGAAACTGACGTTTAAAACGTCAAAATTATGAAAGATGGAAAAATTATACTTCAAATTCAAAAACTCAGTTTACTCAAAAACTAAAGAGATTTCGAAAAAAAACTTATTCTTTATAAGTTGTTCATTTTAGCATTCTCTACAATTATTATTAACATAAATTTGCTGTAACTATTATCGTTTTATAATTATAAACCAAAAATATATTTATATTTTTTTCTCGAATAAAAATGATTATATGAAAAATGTTTTCAAGCAAAAGATGTTCATTTCTTTGTTGTCTTCAATGTTTGTTTAAATATTTCTGTGATATTTTTCATATTGAAGAAAATATTGGCAAAAAACAAAAAACAGTTAAGGTAAACGCCCACTTCCGGTGTACGAAATTTTACCAAAAGCTTTTCAGTTCTTCGGATTATCAAATAAGACGTATATTCAAAGTTTCATATCAATTGCTCCATTAGTTTTTGAGATACAGCGCACACAGACAGACACACGCACACACACACACACACACACACACACACACACACACACACACACTGACACAAAAAATCTACATAAGACATGGTTACACTCGCTAGTTAGGGGAATCTCGTAAATTTATCTTATACGATTTTATAAAAAAATATTGACGATATATGTAGTTATATGCGGATATATGCTCAAATAAGTTATATGTAGCAAAACCTCAAAATATTAAGTTATATGCGAAATAAAACTTGGTACTTTGATTTATTTCCGAGAGAAACGTATAGATACAATTCGCCAGTTCCATGCGAAAGAGCAAATAAAACATGTAAAAAAATATAAATCCGGACTCTACTACTCATAAGGCACCTCTGGAATATTTATACACCACTTCAAGTTTCCGAATATGGTCCGAAATAGTTGAGCCTTTTGTTAAAAATGAATCTTGCTGTCTTCGTCCTAACAGTACCGCCATCGATCAGAGATGGCCTCCCGTCATAAAGGCCAAAATCGCAGGCTTCTAATTTTTAGAACCATCTCCTCAACGTTCTGCCGGAAAAACCATCCCTATCAGAAACGTTCACCAAATTTGTAGCGCTTTTACCTTGCCGAAATATATTGCCAGAAATTAACCTCAGATGACATGTTTACCCTAACGAATCTCAAAACTGAGCTAATAAAATCATGATTGTAAACAATTTTTTCGCCTGCCTCTACCGAAACCATATCGATTGGGTAATTGTTCGGAAGATGAACCATTATGGCAAACTATTTGTTGCCCATTAAATAGAAATGATAAGAAAAGTTTACAAGCAGTGGGTTCAAAATTATCAAGATACAATTTTCTTAGGAGTGTATTGTGTGAGACGCAGTCGAAGGCCTTGCTCAGGTCTAGGAAAGTGGCCATTGCGAATTCTCCCTCCTCAAAACATTTAATTATTTTATCCACGAAAACGATTAAGGCATCAGTGGTTACATCCCTTCCCATACGCCATACTATAACTTTGATAAAAGTTTGTTATTTTCAAGAAAGGAGACCATCTGATCGAACGTATTTTTTTCTATTATTTTTGAGAATAGATTTTTAAGACTGGTAGTGGCGAAATAGGTATGAAGTTGTTAGGGTCATCCATATCTCTATTGTATTACTTTTACGAGCTTAAGTGCATCCGCAAAGGTGCCCGATGTTAATATACTGGCCGCCATAAGTTAAAGAACCCCAAGAATTCGTCGCTTAATTTTAATGAAAATTTCAGATAATACGTAAATAATCCACACTAAGAAATGATTAAAATTTCAACAAAAAATCAATAGTAACTTTTTTTTAATTGCAATAATGAGTTGCTCCTCCACAATTTCTGGAGCACTCAGCAACTCGCCTAGGCATACTATAAATCAAATTGTCAATGTCAGCCTGAGGGATTCCATCCCAAACTTCTTGAATTCGCATCCTAATATCAGGTAAAGTGAGTAGGGGTGACTGAAGATGACCCAGTCTTCTGCCAATTGTATCCCACATGTGTTCAATAGGTGATATGTCTGGAGAACGAGAAGGCCATGGAAGTAAATAAACATTAGCTAGTTTCAGGAATTCCATAGTAACCCTAGCTGTATGCGGCTTTGAATTATCCTGTTGGAAAAGGGGGGTTTCCAACCTTCTCAGATTCATGTTGGTTCTAGAACTGTGTTAATGCAGCGATTTGCCTTTAATGTTCCTGGAATGGACACAAGAGGAGACTTACTTCCATAACCGATCGTCCCCTATACCATCAGGCGTTCCACTGCAAACTGTAAATTTCTTCGTTCTCCTCGGCGACGTCTAACCATTTTACGACCATCGTGAGCACACAAACAAAATCTCGATTCATCACTAAAGATAACCTGCTTCAGTTGATCGATGGTGTAGTCTCTCATTGCACCATTCCAGATGGCACCTCTTGTGGCGAGGAGTTAAAGGCAAACAAAGAAATGGACATTTCTTAATTTCATAACAACTTTGTTCAACCCTTGAAAATTTTGATTTATAAATATTAGAATTGCTCTCAGGGAATGTTGTATTAAAAATATTGCATGCAATGCATCTTGTGGAGATCTCTACCAATCTCCAAAACTAACCATCATTAACAACGTAAGTGTTTCACGTTAAGTTAGTTCACCCAAAATTGAACAGCAATGTTAATATTTCACATGGATACTATCTGTCAGTTACAGCAAACGTAAAAAAACACGAAATTGTTTTATCAGAAAACGGTGTAAAAAGATGTATAAAGCCAACTCGATGTAGTATTATTTTATTTAATATTTAAAAAACTAAAAGTCACACACCCACCGAACCATACATCATTGCAATTGTTGGAAAAGTATCTATTCGAAAATGTAAAAATATACAGGGTGTCCCATTTAAATTAAAAAAAGTTGACGGTATTACAGTAGTAACAAAAATATGGCATCAGATGCGTTAGGTGTCATTATACTTGCCTGCAAAGTTTCATAAATTTAGCCCTTTTTGTTTTAAAGATATTTACTTGGTTCCATACTTTATCCCAACCCTGTATAGTTCCGACCTTATTCTTGATGCGAGATTGCATCCCTCAGGAAGTCCTCCAGAGACACAAAATATGACTTCGTCGGGATTTTCGAACAGCGTATTGCGTTGATCCACTTTTCCAACTTCCACTCCTTTCACAGAAACCCAAATCGGACCAACCCACGTGGTTATTGAAACGATTCAAAATCGCCCTTATGGACCCGACATAGACAAGCCTCTAGATGTAATGGACTCTTTCAGATCGACACGTTTTTAACAAAGCAATTAAAGCGATAGTAGATTTCTCTAAAGAGCCAATGAATCTTACTATTATTTCTCAGCATGAAATAAGCACCGTCTTAAATACAAAGAAACCAACAAAACGTTGATTAATTTTCATGCTGCGGTGCGTCGTAACTCTGATTCTTGCGATCTATTCACTGCGCGCTCCGAATTAGAAAAGAAGGCTAAAAATAATTGATGCACGAAACAATTAACGATAGAATGAATCGGCAAAAAAAGAATAATAAAATAATACAAATCCCTATAGTGTTTTACCCAAAACTTTTAGAAATATGAACGAATTTAAATGTTTGCCAACAATTCACGTAACAAATTGATGTTGCAATAAGTGCAAAACAGTTTGAATAATTTATTTTTTATATTACTTGTTCTTACCTTTTTCCATGTTACGTGTTAACATGAGATCAACAATTGTATGATATTAACCATTAGCAAACGAGCTAGTTTATAGTAGTAGCAAGTTTTACAAACAACTAAAATGAGCTCATTTATGAATTCACCGTGTGGTGGCTGCGGCGGGAACTTTAAATTTACGTCATGCACTCCCTGTAGAACTATTCGATCTTACGAAAATATTTTTTTCCGCTACCGACAACGTAAATAAGCATTGCATCCATGGTTACAGGTACTGTAAGTGGCTGATAACATTCGTGGTGTTTGTTGTCCTTGACGACGGAATTTAATTTTTTACTTACGGACCTAGGAAAATAAAAAACAGAAACGTAACGCTCCAACATATAGACGAGCAACATATTTTCGTCTATACCTATAGCATCGGCATCCTTTTTACATAACCACTGCTTAAAAGAGTCGTAACAGGACACATATCTTTTTCGATTTTGTCGGTAACAGATTCTAACACGCAATGTTCGCAGCTTCGTTTGCATCCATGCCCGCAGAAAGTTTCACTGGATTGACACAAACAAACAAAATACAAAATACTGAAATCAGATGGTCTAATGCATCTTGAGGCTACCTGAAGCTGGTGACGCAGTTCATCTAGTGTTTGGAGGATGCTGTAAAGACGCAATGTTCTGTCCATCATATCCCAGACATGGGGTTCAAGTCGGGTGATCTCGATGGTCAAGGCAAACGATTAATGTTGTTCAGTTCTAGGAAGTCTGTAGTTACGTTAGCAATTGTCCTTGGATGGTCTTGGAAGTAGAATGGGTTCCAAGACTGTATCAATGTAACCGCGCGCGTTTAATGTGCCCGGATTGAATATTGAAGGGGTCCTTCCTCCCTAGAATATTGCCCCCTAAACAATTACACCACGATGTTGAACAAATTGTAAATTGTCTTTGAACTCTAGGTCGTCTAACCCTTAAACGTCCGTCAGAGTTCCATAAACAAAATCTGGATTCGTCGCTGAAGACAATTTCTTCCCATTGATGATCCCGGTCTTGTCGGTCCTGGCTCCACTGCAGCCTGTTGGTCTCTTGCTGGATTGTTAAAGGGAGATGAAAATAAGGACGATAAGACCGCAAACCAAAAGAGCATATTCGCCTATGAATGGTGATCATAGAGACTCTGACCAATTGCTCTTAACCAATTTATTGCAATCGATCGTGTTGGTTCTGCAGGATCTCGAATTGCACTTCTCCTTAAGAGTCGATCTTCACGTTCTTGTGTCACTCTGGGACGTCCACTGCCTCTACGGCGAGCTCCTAGGCTTTCTTCCAGCCAATCTCTCTAAATTCGACTTACACTGACGTGTGGGCGACCAATACGTCTGCCAATTTCACGAAATCCTAAACCAGCCTCACGCATTCCGATAATTCGTCCTCTTTCAAATTGTGTAATTTGATGAAAATTTCCACGTCTTCGCACTCGCGGCATTTTTTAAGGCACTAAAAATTAGGTTAAACAATAAAAGGCTGCAAACTAATGCGATAAATAAGGTAAACTAAAACAAACTCTCAGATAATATGAAAAAGATAATTAGAGAGCATTTATTTTAGAAGTGACACTTGGCCATCAAAATGTAATCATTTGTTATCAACATACATCAATTTCAGAGTTCTACATCAACTCCTTCAGGGTGGTTATTTTTTTTTGAAACGCAGAATATATTCAACGAATTTATCGGGTTTCTCATTATTAACAAATTCAAGATTCCCTGACTTGCATATAGAAACGCTAGATTATTATTAAGGAAATAGAAAAAAATAGCATGTTTCATTCATAAATAGCCAACTCGCAAGTGACTCGTTTGACAAACTTGCACTCGCATAGACATTTGTCAAATTGTAACATTTATTGTACATTATACTATTGTCTTTATTGTTCAGTATTATAAGAAATTAACGACAAATAGTATGCAAACCGTAATCAATTTCACTTTGCGTAAATAACCGCCAATTAAATAAACAGTTCCCCGCGTGGGTTTGTGTAAATGTACCAACTGAATTACAAATGAAGGAAAGTGAATCGATGCAATACCTGAAAGATTTTGTAGCATTGTCCATCTGGTGGCCAATAGAGCAGCTGCCAGCCTCCCGGCTGATTAGCGCATGGATTCAATTTTGGATTCGCCCATGGTGGAGCGGCGACGGCACCTCCGACGAATATCGACTGTTTAAGTAATTCCAATGCCCATAATACCTGCAAAGAAGTTAATCAAATTTTATAATATATCGTTGCTTACAACAAATCAACCCAATTGCTACAAATGTAAATTATACAAGGGCATTCTTCAATATTTTTGGGTACAGCTGATTATACGAGATGGGGTAATGTCATAATGTGAATGTGCGATAATTTTTGCAAATGGCGTCAAATGTCATTGTCCTTTGACATTTATGTTGTAGACATATAGAATTAGGTGATAATAATAATAATAATAATGGGCTTTATTATCCAACAGACATCAAGATGTCCAATAACAGGATAACATGACAAAATACAGCTAAAAACAAATTTTACATTAATGTAAGTATTTAAAATAAACAATAAAAGTAGAAATAAAATAGAATAAAACTAAAATAAAAAGAGTGAGAGATGTGAACACATTATCTACAAAACACATAATAGTATTGGTTACAAGATTAGGACTACAGAAATATATCGTCGAACGCACTGTCGGCCGCCTTGCACATCAGGTGGATCGGTGAGCGTTGTAGTCAATTTGTTCGTGCTGTAGGGTGGCTGAAGGTCACTGCATGCCTGGATCCCAATCGAGATATATGAAACTGCAGTTTTCCAAGAAGATAGCTGCAATCAGTTTTGTTGGATATCAGGTTTTTTTTGCGAAATTTGCACTGTAAGAATCCCTGCGAGCATTGATATCAGTTATATCGTATCTGTTTAGTAGATCCTCCTGTGGTACACCTAATAAATGGAATAAATAAATAATAAAATAAATTCCTTGCCTATAGGTGGAACATGTGCGTACGATAAATTAGGAATATTAAAATCACCAACAAGAATGATGACTAGCAATGGACCGATAGACCTCAAAACGCGGACTTATTCTTACTGTTTATTTGACCAATTTCCCTTCTGTTGTTTTAACGCAGCGTGAATTTTGTCTTCGTTTTTCTCGTCATCCTTCACCATGTGCGTGAACAATTAAGCGTTTGGCTGAGCGTCTCGTGTAAACTGGGTCCACTACAGCTGTCGCAAGAAGTGGCCGGTCCATTCACCAATTGCTTCCTGTTGACCGTCAAGTGAGGTTAACTTACGCCAATGCCCTGTTACAGCTGGTGCGAGAAGAGGATGATTTCGTATCCAAAATCATAATGAGCGAGGAAGCCTATGTTGCGGGTGTTCCCGAATTTACTTTACTTATATAAAATAATCAACAATATTTACAAGTTACTTTACAAAATGTCTCGTAGCTGAATACTAATGTGATGCTGTTGCAAGTCTGAATTCTTCTGTTCTCGTTGTCTTCGGTTGAGGTCTTCCAAAGGGGTTGGGGCGGTACACAAGAAGTGGTGGTGGGGTACGTTATCCCATTTCCATATTTTGAAAATGAACTCACCACCACTTTCACAACGTTGCCAAACCGCCTTCATCTTCTGTGCATTGGCAGCATTGCTAAACGTCCCTCATCTTCTGTGCGTGGGTCCGGCCTGCAGATATCCGAAATCTCCGCTAAGCCCTTTATGGACGGGGTTGGTCGATACGCGTATTTCTGCATTGTACTTAATTGTCCATTATGTTTAACGAGGGCTAGATTCTATGAAGACGTGCTTGGTTACCAAATGTTTGGATTACCCGCTGATCCCTTTATGATCGGGGACTGGTCGTATTGCACTCTTCGCAGAAACACTTTACTACTTATTAAATGCATAATTGTTACTTGCCCTGGACACGGCCAGGACACGGGATTATGTTAATAAGGGTTGGGTTACGGCGTAACAGGTAAAGCCGTAACAGCCCATGTCTACTTAAGTGGTTATGTCAACTTCTGGCAACGTTAGCATTGCTGGCTGCTACCTTCGAGGCATTTGTGATCGATTCTTGCGTCGAGCCCTGGTATCTTCTTTAGGTTTAAGATGCGTTTGTTGGCGTCTAAGCTCTCCAGCTAGACGTACACTATCCATAGCGGATGGGTCTCGCCAGTTAGGGCGTCCCTCCTGGTGATCCTCTTCACACATATGGTAGGGAACTTCTGAGATCTTAGATCGTCGCGGATCTGAGTTTCCGTGATGTTCGGGCGATATTGCGGATCACCATCGAGTGACTTTCTGAGTTTCGAACGATAACTCTCTGAGATTCGAATAATACTGCTGTTAGCAATTTCGGTATTCCTTTGGGTATATGACAATTTTTACTATAATTAAACTTAAACTAAACGTTACAATGTCAAGCAAATTTTTTTTCAAACCATCACAAATTGCTAGATACGCTCAGCAGACAGAGAAAAGTCATCTTATGTAAGACTAAATGCATCCTTTGAGATCACGAGTACAATAGGAAAAGTTAGACCTTCCGATGGAAAATAAAAATATTGAAATACTCTGCCCATTCAATACAAGAACATAATATGCACATGGGTGGTGTTGACCTATAAGATAGCTTGATGGGAAGATATAATATTTAATGAGGTACGGACGCATGCATACAGTGATTTGTAATATTACAAGCATCTCTGCAATAAATTGCAAATGCAAATTTTATGATTTGTTACCAAACAATAGCGAACGTATAGACCTTAACCCAACCTCTGCATTCGTGGAGTAGTATAGATACAGTATGTATCAGCCAAATGGAATAAATTCGTTAAATTGGTATTTTTTCCAACTAATACTTTTTATACAGGGTGTATCATGTTAATAGAGGCCAATGCCAACTTTCTTATTTTAAACGCAACATATATTATTCAATTTTTGGTTTCTTCCGAAAATTCTAGACATGTACCATGTCCTATACCTATCTTCAACTGTTTGGGAAACAAGCACACACAACACACAGACACATTTTTTATCAAGAAATTGTTGAAAAGGCATCTAGGGACCCCAAAACGGATATTTCCGTAAAAAAAATTGAAAAAAAAAACTGGCCAGTCGGTGGAAGTGAAACTTCTTCGGCCATATGCACACACACACACACACAGACAGACAGCATATATAAATGAAATATAAAAGACTTTTTTTTCAGTTATTCAATATATTTCTTCCTTAATTATAAATATAGGTAACTAGTTTTTTCTAGCTAAAGTGAAATGTTATTAATTATTATTTATTTAAACAAAACAAGAATTAAAAAAAATACTATTTTTTATATCTTCTTTCTGGAACTGCATCCAATACCAATGTAATTATTTCGATGCTATAATAATAAATTTGGCAAAACTAAAGAGGCTGTTGACGAACGACGGTTCCGCTGCGCTGCGCCGTCGGTGCGCGGCACTTTAAAACCACATTTTGGCTCCACTGCACTGCGCCATCGATGAAAAACATATCTTGTTTTTAATTATTTTTGATTTTTCCTTTTTAATTTTTAATTTTTTTATTTTTCGATTTTAATTTTTAATTTATCATTTTTTATTTTCTATTTTTCATTTTTCAATTTTCATTTTTTATTTTAAACTTTTAATTTTTAATTTTATTTATTTATTTATTTATTTATTTATTTATTTATATACGGATGGCTATTAAATACAAACTTACAATAGATACAATCACAACATAATAAAATAAATGGTAATAAAATAAAATTATACGAAAAAAATACAATACAAGACATTTTAAAATAAATCAGAACTAGTTACAAATTAAAAACTCACAAAGATTAAAGCAGGCTATCCTAAAGGTTATTTAAAAATAAATGTAAGTCGCGAAGACTAATGTTAAGTAGATCCACATCTAGCTGATTACAATTTCGAACTAGACGTGAAACACCGCAATTTTTACCATAATCAGTTTTATGGATTGGGCTATGAAACATAACGCTTGATCTAAGTGTCCTACAAGGTACATGAAAGTTTATGTTTTTTAATAATTCCATAGAATTAATGGCTCCTCCGAGCAATTTGTGCACAAATATCACGTCCCCGTGAATTCGCCTATGCTCAAGAGTGCGGAGATTAAATTTCGCAAGCATTGCAAGATAATTATCATCGAGTTTGCACTTAAAACCTATGAACTTGATGAATTTTCTCTGCACACGTTCGATTACATCAACACCCATTGAAGTGTATGGGCACCAAACAACAGAGCAGTATTCAAGATTGGGCCTGACTAATGAGACAAAGAGTCTAATCAATGTGTGAACATTATGAAATTCTTGAGAATTTCGTTTCAAAAATCCAAGCATTTGGAAGGCTTTAGATGTTATTTTACCGATATGTTCAGTAAAACTCCAATCGCTTCTCAGTGTCACACCAAGGTCTTTAACCGTACTCACCCGAGTAAGATTTATATTATTAATTGAGTAGTTGTTATTGATTGGGTGTTTCATTTTAAAGAAAGAAATAATGTTGCATTTTTCAATATTTAGGTGAATGTTATTTAATATGCACCAATCATTAAGCCTGTTTAGGTCTTGTTGGAGAAGCTGGGGAGTATTTGTGTCAGATAGTTCAGTGAATATTTTAATGTCATCCGCGAACAGAAGGCAGTTAGTATTCACAAAGCAAGTAGTAACATCGTTTATAAAAATATTGAAAAGCACAGGACCAAGGTGTGAACCCTGTGGAACCCCAGAAGTTACAGGAATAGCGCGAGAATAATGGTTTCCTATCCGTACTCTTTGAGTTCGTTCAGACAAGTAAGAACAGATCCAATCGAAGATTGAGCCATGAATGCCAAGCTTGTGCAATTTAGATAATAACACCCCATGGTCAACGGTGTCAAAGGCCTTGGCGAAGTCGGTGTATACAAAATCAACCTGCAGACCTTTTTCCAGAGCATTTGTGATATAATCCGAGTAGATTAAGAGATTTGTGGCTGTTGAGCGGCCGCGTCTAAAACCATGTTGTTGCTCAGATAGTAGTATATCGACCTTCCCGCAAATGTGTGAGGTTATTAACTTCTCAAATATTTTGGGGATATGAGATAAGATCGAAATAGGGCGATAGTTTGTAATGACATTCTTTGCCCCGTTTTTATGGATAGGCGTAATAAGAGCATCTTTCCAGTATGTAGGAAATTCACCACACCGCAACGAATTATTGAAGATAATCCATATAGCGCGGCAAAGAGAGAATGCACATTCTCTTAGGAGTAAACCAGGTAAACCATCAGAGCCCATTGAGTTGTTGGGTTTAATGTGTGAAAGTTCGTCAAGTACGGAGGTTATATCAATCGCAGGTAAGGTGTGTAAGTTTATATGAGAGTTGCTCATCTCAAATTTCGGTGTGTGAGCTGAGTTCCTATACACCGACCCAAAAAAAGTTGCAAATGAATTCACGACTTCTTCCTCAGAATCTATTACATTGCCGTTAAATTCAAAAGAATTTGGAAATTCAGAGTTCCTACGCTTGGAGTTGACATGATTCCAAAATAATCTAGTGTCATTATTAATACAATCTTCGAGTGATTGCAAGTATTCTTGGTGACATGTTTTTGCCATGTTTTTACAGGCAGATCGAGCTTTTTTGAATTCTTCGTAATGAGAATCCAGATTAGACTTTTTAAACTTTGCATGCATTTTTTTTTGTGAAGTACTAGCTTTTTCAGTTCGCTGCTAAACCATTTAGGGTAGCGATACTTAGATGGAGAATTCGCCTTAACCAGAGGAACGTATCTGTTAATGGCTTCATACAAGATACTATAGAAAATATCGACTTGATCATTCAGTGATTTGTTAAGAAATAACGTATCCCAATTTGTGTTGATAAAACATTGTTCAAACTCAAAAAGTCGGCTTTTGAAAACTGATATTTTACGTTAGAGTTCCAGATACACTCCTCTTCAGTTCCGGATGTAAGATTAATATTTAAATCTAATGCAGGGTGATGTAAATCGCATTGCACAAGTGGGCAGTCGGCTAAAGCGATGTCGAACTTTTCAATAGAAGCAGTCTGTAAAAAAATAAGGTCTAGTAGAACAGAGTTTGCGTTTGTAATAGAATTCACTTGAAAAGTGTTGATGAAACCGAACGTGTCCGAGACTGCGATAGCCGCAGGCGTAGTAGAGTCGGTGTAAACCGTATTCACCCGATAACCAGTTTATGTTGGGAAGATTATAATCATCCAGCATACAGACTTGGTGATCAGGTAAGGTATCAATAAAGTTCTCGACAGTTATGCAGTGTTGCTGATACGTAGTTGGATGTGAATTGGGTGGGATATAAACAGCTCCTAACAGGAACTTTTGTTGGTTAACGCTAAGAGATACAAAGAGTTCTTCACGAAAATTTGAAATACTACTAAGCATATGCGACTTTAGGTAACGAGCAACCGCTATGAGAGTACCGCCTCCTCTATTTTTCCCGGAGATAGAGGGATCACGATCGCAGCGGTATACATTATAATTAAGTAAACCAATTTCAGAATTAAAAATATTGTCGCAAAGCCAAGTCTCGGTAAGGACAATTACATCATAATCTAGCATAGAAATAGTTTCCCCAACAGTGGATAACTTTGTACGTAACCCACGAACATTCTGGTAAAGAATTTTTATGCTAATTTTTAATTATTAATTTTTTATTTTAATTTTTTTATTTTTTATTTTAATTTTAATTTTTAAGTTTTAGTTTAATTTTAATTTTTTGAAGCCAGTTGTATCCTCTGCGATCCCTAAAAGTTTCGGCTTTCCGACTTGAAAAGTAAAAAATCTTCTTAGAAGAAGGAAAAAGAACTCTGGGGTGGAAATGGCACGTAGGAGTGGTTCCAAAAATTTTGAAAAAATATCTACTGCCATCCCTGCGAGTTTCAGTTTTTCGACTTTGAAAGAAAAAAATACGGCCTTAAAAGAAAAAAAAACAAACCCAGGAGGTGCAAATGGCGCGTAGGGGTGGTTCCAAAAATTTTGAAAAAATATCTTTTCCCATCTCTGAGACTTTCAGCTTTCACTTTTTTGGTGGCGGGGGAAAGGGGGTGGAATTTCAAAAATCGCCTTTGATCGAAGTTTCCAAACCTTTTTTAAAGTCCAAGTATCGTATCAGCCACCCCGTGCCGCATGCGATGGGTCGTAAACGTTCGGAGACGTTTTCGCGTGTTTGTAAATTAACCCCCGTCGCCAGGTGTTGGAGTGCACCCCCGGAAACCATTTTTGAAGGTCGTCGATCGGAGTGGCCGGCGCATTCGGCCATCTTGTTATATCCCCAAAATGAAAAAAATGTATACAGTTTTCGAGTTTACCTGAAGTGCTTTCGCAGCGAAGGACGCCACTGGTCAGGGGGGGGGGGCAGCTCAAGGTCACCGATATTTTTTTTCGTAAGCTCCTTGGCGGGGGCTCGAAATTTTTCGTTTTTTTTTAGATATTTTTGAAACTTTTGACCTTGGAGTGAAGGGTATTTAAAAAAATACCTTTCGACGACTTTGATCATAGATTTTTATTTTTTAGGGGCTCACCAAATTTCAGTTCGATAACCCACACCGCCTTTGTCCTCGCATTTCTCCTTAGGCGTGACGCGATTTCTCGACCGACACCCCATGCCAAACGTGTGTAACGGGCGCAAAATAGTTTCACTTCAAAAAATTCACAATCACAATAGTTTCTCGTACTTCGTAACGGAGAAAGTAAAAAAAAATGTTATTTGATTACAGAAATTCGCTGCAATGCACTCAAAAACTAATAAGTAAAAAAAACAGTTGAAGATAGGTATAAGACAGGGTACATGAAATATGTCTAGAATTTTCTGAACAATCCAAAAATTGAATAATATATAGGGTGTTGCATTTAAAATAAGAAAGTTAGCATTGGCCTCTGTTATATTGGACACCCTGTATAAAAGTTTGTGTTGAAAAAAATGCGCAACTAAAAATACCAATGGAAATGTCTGAGCGTTTTTTCGAACACTCCCCCATTTATTTATTATCGAATTTATTCCATTCAGCTGATACACACTGTATAAGTACGGTGTGTTCAAAAAGAAATTAATCGTAGTCGGCTATGAGCTCAAATGCGCATGTCTCTGATTATACATTCGTGGTTGTCATTCAAACAATTAACGTCAAAAATTGTGACCATTGTGCAAAAAAGCGTTAATCAGAGACATGCTCATTCAAATTCATAGGCGACAGCGATTAATTTCAACGTTTTTTAGTTAACTTTGTTTCATAATCAATGAGATGTGAGGGCAAAGCCGATATAATTGAGAGTAATGAAAACGGTTAACATGTTTAACACGTTCTCAGCGGCTACGGATTTTGTGTGACTTCCTAATAGACGGTACGGGTCATATAAACCCCGTACAGTTTTTTTAATTGCATTACTGGTTAATCGGAACCACAGATTAATATTAATCTGTAATCGAAAGCTTCTAATTCCGTCAAAGTACGATAAGTTACAACCTCCGCCCGTAAGGAAGTTCGATGGAATTCGTTTCCACCAAATACGGGACACATATGCCCCGTAACGCAGTGAACGTGTTAAAGGTTTTATTATAAATAAGCAATCAGCAGTAAGTCATTTGGCCATTCTTACTTTTTACTGCTTAAGAGCTCATAAGCAATCTTGTTTCGAAATATCTTCAAAATACTCGACTACTGCGATTTTGACCATTTGCTCAGGCGAAAACCTACCCCACAAATATGTTTTTCGCCTCCCTCTACCGAAACCATATATTTCGGCCATAAAAATTGGGCCGAAACTACGATTTAGCGTATCTAAGGCCGAAAAAATAATATGCATTATCTAGACAACCTTCCGCGGAATATAGTAGGCTATGTAAAAATCTGACAGTGACAGTTCAATGGTACGCGATATAAAATTTCCTGAAACACTGTTTTTACTTAAGGCAGGCGAAAAAATATCGAGTGTAACTCATACCGAAATGCTTTAGCAACCCTTCACTTTTAGCAACCCTCACTTGCTCGTGTTGCTAAAAGCGGCGGGTTGCTAAAGCCTATTTTCGCCCCTTCATACACTATATACTATTTAAGCCCACAAAACAATCGCACATTGCTAAACCAGACGGGTTACTATTAATACGAGAGTGAAAATAAGGCTTTTTAAGATGGCGTATGTAACAAATTAAAATAAATACATTAAGTGCAAGAACCTATTACCCTGTAATATTTCTTGAACCAATGAAAATACAATATATAATTACTATTGGCCTATATTACCAATATTCAGTGGCTATAAATAGATGTAAATCCATTTGATCCACGTGAACTTTGACAAATTGACATTACGCAAACTATAACCTCGCCACGCCACCTTTCATTTGCGTATCATCACAAACGAGTATTACTTTATATAATCCCAGAACCTTTGTCGACCTTAGCGCATTTCCGCGTGGATTTTTTTTTTTACGGACAAGGATTAATTTTGGAATGCGAGCAGTTCCTAGTGCGAACCTATTCAAAATGCAAAACAATGCCTGGGCGTGAGGTTCAAGATTACACCACATCATTTATAATCTCATTACTTTCTCCTTGGCCGAGACGATCACGGCTCGAATAACTAACCGTAATTGAAGGATGTGCTCCGAGCACAATGTGCATTTCATCATCCTCTTACGTAACCTCGAAGGTGCTTCTCAATTTGGAGAGTAATTACGGTACTGCTTTTATAAGATATAAGATACAATGATCTGACACGTAATTAAATCGTACTTACATGTGACGTGTAATGGGATCTGCCAAATAAGTACGATTGCTTATCTTGAAATAAAACGTTTTATGAAATTCTTACACATAGGCCAATCCATATATCGTATGTTTATTAGAAAAGAACCTCAAGTGTTTTTTTTTAATTTAAGTTGGCACACATGTTAGGAATTGACATACGAAACGTCAGATCGTTCTAAAAGTCACAGTTATTCCGTGTTCATAATGGTTTACAGCAACCGGCAAAAACGTTACTAGTTGAAAGTTATTTCCTAAATGGGACTAAAGTGGACGGAAAAGTGCGACGCAGCTATGGCAGAGTTTCAGGAAGAATTTCCTAATGTTCTCATTATTTACAATGAATTTAAAAATACCTTATCACGATCTGTTGTATTATTTCATGAAACGGGTAGTATTCTCCGTAAACCAGGAAGTGGTGGACCAGTCAAACGTACTTAGGATGCTATTAATACAGCCCAAGGAATTTTGGAAGGTGAACCTACGACTTCTCTGCGTCATTTATCACAGCAAATTAATTTATCGGTAGGAACATGTAACAATTTGTGTTACCAACTTAAATTTAAAAAAATACAAAATCATGACACACTTGTGGTTTTTTTTTTAATGAACATACTTTACAATGTCTCCAATACAGCAATACATTTTAAAATATTGTTTACATGAAGCATATGATGTTCCTAAAAAAATTGTAACTTTATTGATATGTGCAGCAGATGGCGCGACGCTATAGATACCCACCATAGCAACATTTGCTTCATGCAAAGTCATTCAATTAGATTTTTAATAATGTCATAGTGATTTATTGATTTATGATATAGTTGTTATAGTTATCGTGGTTATATTATATTTATTAATATAATAAGAATATTATGCGATTTGTAATAGTCGAGGACGTTGTTAGGTGACGAGGTGCGCCCATCAACGTTCGAGAGGGTTTAGATCACTAACATACGAGTTATATTCAAAGCTTTATGTTATATACAGGGTGCGGCATTTATCCGGGACACCCAAAATATTACGGAAACGAAGATTCGGAGAAAAAAATGTTTCAAATAAAATGTATTTAACATGTAGCACGCATAGGTATTTTTAATTCTAAGTGGGTTTTCAAGGTCAACTTGTTATTTTTAAATCGAAACCTGTAATTTTTATTAAGGAATATGAATCTACGAATTAGAGGAAATAACTTGTATCTAAAACATGTTTCTCTTCAGCGCTTACTTTCTAAAAATATCAATTTAACAGGTATTTTACGGCGAACATTATTGCAGGCACCCATTTCTTCATACTACCTAGTGGTAGGAATCTTTGTAGACTTTTTTTAAGTATCTCCATAAAAAAAATCAAGGGGCGTCAAATCTGGTGATCTAGCAGGTTAAGACAATGAAACAACTCGTTTTTATTACAACGATTATTATAATTATGACCCAATACTTCTATGCGAATAATGCGCTGGACAACCATCATGTTTCTACCAAATATTCAATCTTACTCTCAAATTCAATTCTTCCATCAGTATTGGTAATTCGTTATGAAGAAAATAGTGGTATCTCTCACCGACAAGAAGTTGACCACAACTTTCCAGCCATGGATTTTGACACCTCCACCATCATCCGAATTATGACCAATCATAACAAAACGTTATTTAGTCCCGCATTTAATAAAAAAAATGGTGATGTGGCCATCATGTTACTTTCTCCGACTTTATATTTACGTTTTCATGGGTTTTTTTCAATTGAAATCATATTTTAAATGTACATCGAGCGTTGCGTAAACTCGGATGAAACTGACGTTTAAAACGTCAAAATCATGAAAGATGGAAAAATTATACTTCAAATTCAAAAACTAGATTTACTCGAAAACTAACGAGGTTTCTAAAAAAACTTATTCTTTAGAAGTTGTTTATTTTGGCATTCTTTGCAATTCTTATTCATATAAAATTGCTGTAACTATTATCGTTTCATAATTATAAACCAAAAATTAAAAAAAATTCATAAATTTTTTTCTCGAATAGCTATGATTTTATGAAAAATATTTTCAAGCAAAAGCTATTAATTTATTTGTTGTCTTCGATGTTTGTTTAAATGTTTTTGTGATATTTTTTATATTTAAGAAAATATTGGCAAAAAACAAAAAACAGTTAAGGTAAACACCCACTTCCAGTGTACGAAATTTTACCAAAAGCTTTTCAGTTCTTCAGATTATCAAATAAGACGTATGTTCAAAGTTTCAAATCAATTGCTGTATTGGTTTTTGAGATACAGCGCACACAGACAGACACACACACACACACAGACACACACAGACACACACACACACACAGACACAAAAAAAAATTCCAGAAATTGTTGAAATGGCATCTAGGGACCCTAAAACGGATATTTCCGCAAAAAAAAAATTTGAAAAAAAATCACGATCACAATACTTTCTCGTACTTCGTAACGGAGAAAGTAAAAACGTATCGTATTAAGGAATATGCAATAAACATTTTATAACTATTTGATTGCAATTTTATTAAAAATTGGCGGCGAATTAAATTTTTGAGGTCTGCCAAAGACAGAAAAATTGGCGTTTGGTGCTGGTTGTACTTGACTTCAGTAAACAGGTGTGTTAAGAAACACCTAATAAACAATTTCAAATAATTTATTTGCAGTAGTCTTCATTAATTGCGACGGAAATAATTTTTGAAATCAGCCACAGATTTTCTTTAAAAAATAAATATTGCAAAAAGTAAGCACCGGAGAAAAAATGGTGATGTGGCCATCATGTTACTTTCTCCGACTTGATGGTATCATTTATATTTACGCTTTCATGGTTTATTCTAAATTTAAATCACATTTTAAATATACATCGAGCGTTCTGTAGACTCGCATGAAACTGACGTTTAAAACGTCAAAATTATGAAAGATGGAAAAATTATACTTCAAATTTAAAAACTCAATTTACTCAAAAACTAAAGGGATTTCGAAAAAAACTTATTCTCTATAAGTTGTTCAATTTAACATTCTCTACAATTATTATTAACTTAAATTTGCTGTAAGTATTATCGTTCTATAATTATGAACCAAAAATTTACAAAATAATAATACATTTTTTTCTCGAATAAAAATGATTTTATGAAAAATGCTTTCAAGCGAAAGATGTTCATTTCTTTGTTGTCTTCAAAGTTTGTTTAAATGTTTTTGTGATATTTTTCATATTTAAGAAAATATTGGCAAAAAACAAAAAACAGTTAAGGTAAACGCCCACTTCCGGTGTACGAAATTTTACCAAAAGCTTTTCAGTTCTTCAGATTATCAAATGAGATGGATGTTTAAAGTTTCATATCAATTGCTCTATTAGTTTTTGAGATACCGCGCGGACAGACAGACACACACACACACACAGACACAAATTTTTTTTTTCCAGAAATTGTTGAAATGGCATCTAGGGACCCCAAAACGAATATTTCCGTAAAAAAAAATTTTGAAAAAAAAATCACGATCACAATACTTTCTCGTACTTCGTAACGGAGAAAGTAAAAACATTTGTTTAATAGAAGTTATTTGCTTTAATTCGTAGATTTTGACATCCTAATAAAAGTTATAGGTTTACATTAAAAAATCACAAGTTGACCTTGAAAACATACTTATAATTGCTGCATTAGCCCCTTCGTGTCAAACACATTTTATTTGAAACATTTTTTTCTCGAAATCTTCGTTTCCATAATATTTCAGGTGTACAGGATAAATGCCGCACCCTGTATATATATTTATAGACTATGAATATACTAAAGAAATCAACAAATGTTGTCCATCAAATTAAAAAAAAAACCTCAAAGTTTACACATTCTTATTATGAATTCGTAACTATTGTTTTGTGAGTAACTAAGATATTTAATTCATCTCTGTGACATTTTAAACTTATGGTTAAAAATAATATGTTTATTAATAATTGATATTGTTCATGTAATATTTTAAGTTGTAATAGGTTACATTTTATTATATGCGCCTCTAAAAATGCATTTTATTGTATTTTATGTATTGTTTCAAATGGAGTTTCCGTAAATAAAGTTATTATTATTATTATTATTATTATATTATAGATGATACGAATACATTTATTTATGTAACGGGAACGCAAAATAATGCTTTAATATCCGATGACTTTGCTAAAGCTGTTTGCGTATGCGTTACATACAATATTTTTTTGTTGAGACTCGCTAAATTTGAATAATTGAATTAGTATATCGAAAATCACGGACCACAGAATCTTATCTTCTTATCTATTCTGGTGTTCCTCAAGGTTCTAACTTAGCATAGCTCTTATTTCGTATGTTTATACTAGATGATCTTATCTCTGCAATTTCTTGTCCAATTTTAGCTTACGCAGTTGTCAAATTTGAAATGGTTACAATTACAATCAAATAGCAAGTACAGCGAAAGTGGCAAAAAGTGGCACGTAATTTTTACAGGACAGTTTAGTAATACTATCTGCCTTGAAAAAATACCATCGAGAGCCCGGAGTAAGGCGGAGCATTTTTTATAATCATAATAAATTAAACAAAAGCCTGAAATCTTAGGTATTTGTGTTTGATTCCTTATGATTATAAAAATGCACCGCTTTGCCTGGAGCTCTTTGTTGAATTTTTTTAACTGCAGATACTATCACTTAACTGCCCTATATAAATAAAGTGATGCTTCTTGAAATTTACTCGTTATTTGACTGTAATCACAACTGCTGTGCTCTATGTTAAATTTAAAGCCTAATATTTCGGAAATTGCTGTGGAATAGAGGTGTGCAAGTGGTTGGTGCGATTGAGGCCAGGAAAATGTAGCTATCTAGGTCGAAGTCGGTTGGAAAGGGAGAATAGAGTTCGCTTTATTGGGGGGAAGGGATATAATATAATATTTTGTATTTGTATTTTGTATTTATTGTAATTTGTGAAAAAAACGTATGCCAATAAACGTTTTTTTTTTAATGTAGTCTTTGTAACAAAGAAAAAAATGGTGATGTGGCCATCATGTTACTTTCTCCGACTTGATGGTATAGCCATTTATATTTACGCTTTCATGGTTTATTTTCAATTTAAATCATATTTTTGATGTATGATGAACTGTATGCAACCCATTCTGCATGTAGCACACAATTTGCAAAGTGTCACAAATGGACGCTCCCGCTCAAAGTGTGTTAATATAAATTTGATGCCACTATTATAACGGGTGTCCGAAAAGGTTTTTACTATTTAAAAAAATTATAACTCATTCAGTTTTAAATTCCATTAACATTTTTTATTTTTAAAATTTACTACAAAATGTGGAAATTTATTTGTGAAAAATTATTCCGTCAAGATGGTGTCCCCCCACGCGCACCGCCTCCTCCAAACGCTCTCTGAAATTGGTGGACATCAACTTCTTGTGGAATTGCTCAAATTTCATCGCGAATTCTTTGCTTCAACTGACTCAGATTTGCAGGAATGTAGTGCAAACCTTTGATTTAAGGAACCTCCACAAAAAAATCCATGACAGTTAAATCGGGACTTCTGGGAGGATAATTGATATCGCCATTTTTTGATATGACCTTTCCTGGAAACATCCTTCGAACGACCTGCATGGTAAGATTCGCAGTGTGAGCAGTCGCCCTATCCTGCTGAAACCAAGTGTCTCGGTAGAAGCCATCAAAATTTTGCAATTCTGGTTCAACAAAATTTTCCAGCATCGCCCTATAACGATGAAAGTTAACGGGGACACTGCGTTGATTTCCATCTTCAAAAAAAAAGGGACCAATGATTCCATGTGCATTGATGCCCACTCTGTCACTTTGGGACTATGTTGTAGGGGTTGCTGATGTTTTTCCCTTGGGTTGATTTATGTCGTGTAAATTAAAATGTGCTCGATAAAGGCGACAAACTTGGACGTAAGAATTGTTGTTTTGATAAAATGCTTTTACACAAAAAGCGCGCTGCGGCCCCATGTATCGCTCCATTGTTACTAAAATTGCGAGTTACACGCTCACGATTACAACTGGTCAGATCTCCCCACTCCTTACAGTTCTCGTGAAATATGACCTTGAAATAGTAAAAACCTTTTCGGACACCCGTTAGTTTCATAATTATAAACCAAAAATGAAAATAATGTTAATACATTTTTTTCTCGAACAAAAATGATTTGATGAAAAATATTTTCAAACAAATGAGGTTAATTTATTTATTATCTTCAATATGTATTTAATGTTTTTATGATATTTTTCATATTTAAAAAAAAATATTGGAAAAAACAGCCACTTCCGGTGTACGAAATTTTACCATAAGCTTTTCAGTTCTTCGGACTATTAAATAAGACTTAGGTTCAAAGTTTCATATCAATTGATATATATGGCACAGCCCTACACACACACACAGATACAAAAATTATTGAAATGGCATCTAGGGGCCCCAAAACGGATATTTCCATAAAAAAAAAATTTAAAGAATTTTCACCATCACAATACTTTTCTGTACTTCGTAACGGAGAAAGTAAAAAAAAAAATCCTACGACAAAGACTAGATAATTATGAATGGAATAACCACAAAAAAATTCAAGGTTTTCGAGAAATACCGGTTTGAAAAACGTGGTTTCCAGAAAAACGCTTTTGAAAATTTGTCAATGATTAAATCATGAAATTTTTCAACTTACATAGAATTAACATAATAGTTATAACTTCGCCATTTATTGAGATATTGACTTGAAATTTTCTTGTGATCTCAAACTATGCTAAAATTGAAACATCGATTTTTTAGAAACTTAAGGTTATGTTTTATGTTTACATTTGCATTTCGTTTTTCATGTAAGGCATCGATAAGCCAATTAAAAATCTACACCGAATAAAAACACCGACAGAAGCGGCTATTTTTCGCAGCGAATAAAACAAAAAATGTATCCTTTCTGTTTCTTCCGTGCTGTTCGATTTATAAAGTGATAATATAATAAATTACAAACTTTTGGCCAGAACATGTTGCTATGAAACGTCGTCGCCAAACGCTTGGTGAATTCATGCGTTAGCTCGTTGGATTGTCGCCAAGTTCCTACGTTTTCGACTCTGGTAAAAATTTAACAATATTACGCCTCCGGTTTTTACCTTGGTGGTACAGGTGGCGAATTCTCCAATATACCTTATCGAAAATTTTCAGTATGTAACGCATTGGAGGGTTCCAATTATCGTATGAATTATTGTTTACGGCAATTTTACATTTTGATGCCAACAACAGTCGCGTTTAAGTACTGCCAACTAAAATTTGACAAAAAATGGTTAAGTAACGAGAAAACACTGAAACAAAAATCTCATGATTTTAATGTTTGTGATATAACAATAAGTCGATCGATATGTTGTCATGGAAAAAATCATTCTTGAGTACAAAGATCTTAAGTTAACAATGCTTTAAACTATTACATTACCAAAGTCAAAACAATCTCTTGCCACCTTGTTAAATTTTAATGTCAATAAATTGTTTTTCGATTTTTATTTAGTAAAATGGCTATTGATAAAACGAGTTTTCTGCAAATAACTTTTAATGCGTTAGGAATTGGGACAGGTTGTCATTAGGAAAAATGTTTGTTTTTTAATTCTGCATGGAATGACATAAAAATATACAGGGGCTCCAATTTAAAATAAGAAAAATAAAGTGCTTTAAAGTTTGAAATGTTTTACACTACATTTTGGGCACCATGTATAATTTATATTGATCAAACTTGGTTAACGGGACTATCAGACCTTATTTAATAAATACCTTGTATGATTTTATTAACAAGGCACTATTTTTATTTTTTATTCATTTTTACTTTCTCCGTTACGAAGTACGAGAAAGTATTGTGATCGTGATTTTTTTTTCAAAATTTTTTTTTGCGGAAATATCCGTTTTTGGGTCCCTAGATACCATTTCAACAATTTCTGGAAAAAAATTTTTTGTGTCTGTGTGTGTGTCTGTGTGTATGTGTGTGTGTCTGTGTGTGTGTGTCTGGCTGTGTGCGCTGTATCTCAAAAACTAACAGAGCAATTGATATGAAACTTTGAACATACGTCTTATTTGATAATCTGAAGAACTGAAAAGCTTTTGGTAAAATTTCGTACACCGGAAGTGGGTGTTTACCTTAACTGTTTTTTGTTTTTTGCCAATATTTTCTTAAATATGAAAAATGTCAAAAAAATTTTTAAACAAACATTAAAGACAACAAAGAAATGAATATGTTTTGCTTGAAAATATTTTTCATAAAATCATTGCTATTCGAGAAAAAAAATTATTAATTTTTTTTAAATTTTTGGTTTATAATTATGAAACGATAATAGTTACAGCAAATTTATGTGAATAATAATTGTAGAAAATTACAAAATGAACAATTTCTAAAGAATAAGTTTTTTTCGAAATCCCTTTAGTTTTTGAGTAAACTGATTTTGAATTTGAAGTATAATTTTTCCATCTTTTATAATTTTGACGTTTTAAACGTCAGTGTCATCCTCTCGATGTACATTTAAAATATGATTTAAATTGAAAATAAACCATGAAAGCGTAAATATAAATAATGCCATCATGTCGGAGAAAGTAACATGATGGCCACATCACCATTTTTTAAAACAATAGTGCAAAACTGATTTTTTTGTTTTAATTTTTTTTGCTGATATCCCTGAATCGATTCCAATAAAATTATAGGAGTATGTAGGCAATCATAAAAGGTACCAAAATAAGCAATAAAATACATAGTATGTAATTTAAAAAAATTATCATCATTTTGGGAAACCCTGTATAATCAAAAATATTTTCCTGAAATGCATTCTAGGATGCAAATTTATTCTGCGAAATATCAAAATTCCAACTTAAATAGTAAATGAGCTTTAGAAGACGGGAGGAGAAATGCAGGACCCTGTGTAACAATTTTCATCAACAGTTTATTTTCAATCACAGTTCTATTTGTTACATTTGAGATATTAATGGATATGTACATTTTAAACATGAATCATTTCTGTTTGATTTTCATCAGCGCTATTTTCAAGTGATTAAATGTGATCATTAGTGAGCAAGTTCGTAATCGTCTAACATCAAACTCATCGAATTACATTTTACATTTAAATACGGCGCGAACAATGGTTCACGCTTTGTTGAATAAGATAATATTTTAAGTAAGCTTCCTCAAGATTTAAATTACTGCATTGCTCTATTATCGTAGCCAAGGTTATAACTGATTTTTTTTGTGACTCGTGAAACTGCTTTGAAATTAAATTGTTCCACATGGAGAATCCATTATATGGATGGATGGACATTATATTCTACACATGAATTGCATTCTTCTGATCACAGTTAAAAAGAAAAGTCGATGTGCCCATCATTTAACTTTCTCCGATTTGGCGATGTATTGCCAATAATGTAATAGGTGAACAATAATTTTCCAGATAAACAATTACAACAAATCTAATTAGTATTACAATGTATAATAAAAGCCATTTCCGCTTCATTGAGCTTAGAATTTTTGATATGAATATTTTTTACACTTAATTGTGTAACCCCCATCGTGAATGGTACTGATCACCCATTTAACTACAAACCCGAGCAACCGTGTTTGATTTCACAACCACTGGTCATGCAATGTATTTTTTTTTACAAATCCTTTGCAAATGTACTAATTCACTAAATGTCTATACTTCTAGATTTTTTATATAATATGTTTCTGTTAATTAGTAAATTAGATACATAACCAATGAATTACCAAATTATCAAATTTTACCTACTAATCCATGGGTCGTCAAATTTATCTTAAAATATGCAAAAATATTCCTTTTATTACGCAAAGCTGCAACTTCCATCAATATCTACACTACGTTTTTGTAATGTATTTTTTTGCGTTGATATATCATCGTTCGGCCACTAACGAACGTTTATAGTATATTGTT
This sequence comes from Ocypus olens, assembly GCA_910593695.2. NCBI lineage: Eukaryota > Metazoa > Arthropoda > Insecta > Coleoptera > Staphylinidae > Ocypus > Ocypus olens. The sequence goes on along the minus strand of OU343054.1, from coordinate 6,261,814 downwards.
CAACGAGTGACGAAAGTAACCTTTTTTAAGCAAGAGAACAGCTTCGCCTCGTTTGGTAATGTTCGCAAGCTTAAAAAAATGCTTTAGACGAGTTAAACACTATACTTTTTCTACTACCTTGGCACTATAACAAACTTAAAAAAAATATGTAAACAAATACTTTATTTGAACTAAAAATTACAAAACTATTGATCATTTTTAAATTACTTATATTTTAAATATTGATTAATAGTTACATGTGAACAATTATTCAAAATGATGGGCGTTTCACAACAAAACTTTTTATGAATTGAAGTAGACGATGCCACATCGGTTACGTTATTAACTAATGTTATTCCAGAGGAAGATGCGCCGTAATTGGATTCCATCGTAGCTGTTTTTGTATTTTGTACAGAATGTAAAATTTTGGTCTGTATTTGATTTTTATTGTTACTTGATTCATCAACATATCCCTCAGCAACGTTAGTAGATTTCCAACCGCCGTGCCGTTTTAGTTGAAGCAGATCACCTCCTGCTACACTAGCAGCGTAGCGGAAGTTCTACGTAGGCTATGCCCGGTATATTGTTCAGGAAAAGGCAAATTTAAATACTGAGCTATTTCTTTAGGAAGTTTACTAAATTTGTTAATTCCGACAACTTGGTTACTACACTTTCCATTCTGATAGTTAATAAAGAATCTTGAATTAATTTGATCCAAATTCGGTGGACGAAGGTTCATATATTTTTTAGAAATGTCATAAAAGTTTCCAGAAATATCGAGAAGTGTAGTTTCAGAATCCTTTACATCATTGACAGTCAAATCTTTTAATTCGTGGCAACGGCAATCGCCAGAAATTCCAAAAATTAAGGTAACCTAAAAAAATTGTATCACTAAGTACTTATTAAAACAATACGTGATTACCTTACCTTAGTCATTCAATATTTGGAGTCAGGTGCATTCGTTAAGAACGTGTTTATTTCTTGGGCCGAAAAAGTTTTAGACTTTTTACTTTTAAAACCATCCGATTTTCGTTTTAGGAAAGAACGTAACTTGGCATATTTATTGATATTGATATCATTTGTTATTGATAATGTTGTTCTTAACATAGAATATATAGACCATGAGGTCGATGGCTTCAAATTTTCCGACAATTTTGCAAAATATGCAAGCAGCACAGTTTCCGAATATGAATTTACGCGATTATCTACCTTCCATTCCATGAATTTTGCAAAGATTTCTTCATACCTCTTTTTCGATTTTTCTGGCAATAAATCAGCGTAGGTTTTCTCAGCTTGATTTACTATTTCTGGTGGAGTATTGGGAAGATCTATGTCACTTTCTGAATCAGAAATCATGATGAAGTTTCGAACTGCACAAACTGACGTGCTTTAATAATGACGTGATATAGTGATAGCAGGCAACTAGACGAAGGAGAAAATTAGTAGATCATTTTCGCGTGAATATTCGGTGACGAAAAATATCTTTTTATATAATTTTTTTTAAATTTGAAATCTGGGTTCGGGCATGGCTAACTATGGTTTATATCGTATGTTCATTAAAAAAAAACCTCAAGTGTGCCATGATTTTTTATTTAAAAAAAAAATAAGTTGGCACACATCTTCGGAATTGACAAACAAAACGTCAGATCGTTCTAAAAGTCACAATTATTCCGTGTTCACAATGGTTTACAGCAACCAGCAAAAACGTTTCTAGTTGAAAGTTATTTCCGAAATGGGACTAAAGTGGACGAAAATTGGGTGTATCTATTCGACGCATCTTTTGCTGAGTTTCAGGAAGAATTTCCTAACGTTTCCATCATTTATGATGAATTTAAAAATACCTTATCATGATCTGTTATGTCTCCGTAAACCAGGAAGTAGACCAGTCAAACGTAATCAGCCTAAGACATTTTGGAAGATGGACCTACGATTTCTCCGCGTTGCTTGTCACAGCAAATGAATTTATCGGTAGGAACATGCCGCAAGTAACATAACCTCAATTTGCGTTACCAACTTAATTTTTTTTAAATAAAAAGTCATGACATACTTGAGGTTTTTTTGATGAACATACTTTACTACCATCGATGGACAAACAATATCCATTCTACCGGAGACATTGCGTACTCTCCGAACCATTCACTTCCTTAACTCTGAAAAACACACAAATACTCGCATCATAAATATGTATTAACAATTTCATTATATGGTCTAATTCAGTACATTAATTCGTTATTCAATTCATTTCTACTGTTACACCTCGAATCTGTGCCACGGGCAAAATTGTTACACCAGTGCCCAGAAAGTTGAACGAATAAGCCAAGTTTGTGTTTTTCTGTTGGCAGGAAACGGATGAGAGGCATAATAATTCGAACAATGAAAGTGAGTACCTTCTTGCATGAGACAATCGATTAAAAATACTTCCTTGTGTATTCCAAAACAATAGCGGAGATACGAGACATTTGTGTAAAATGTTTTATTTCCATTCATTATTTTATTGTTGACTTTTACCGGGGCGTGTGTTTGCGCATTCACGTTGGTTATATCAGATGATATAAGAATAATTGTAGTAATGAAGTAATACAATTAATATTTTGAGAAAGCTAAATTTCAGTCATCATCTCCTTCTAATGATATATACCAATACGTTCGCAATATCCACTGGGTGACTCCATACTTCGGCTTATCATTTGTGCAGGGTCGAGGTTTTATTAGCATTAGCTTCAAATCCCGAAAAGAGTATTTTCCAAGAAAAATCTGCGTCATTTTCCAAATTATTTAAAGTCTACGCAGAGAAGCAATAACGAAGCGAATGGTCATTAGGTTTCCCTAAATTATTTTTATTGACTTCTATTGGTTTGATGTTTAAATTCTTGAGTTGATTTTTTGGGATAGTAATTCCCACGTATTTAATAGCGCAGTAAACCGGATCTTCTGATCCACTGGCAATTCCCTTGTACAGGGTCCGGCACTGGAATGTGACACATTTTAACACGCCACTGCCTGACACACGAATGGGTGGGGGAGTTCTGTTTATGACTGATGTGTTTGTTATTGTATGCAGTTTAGTAGCTATGGAGAATTGGCCGGTAAATCAACGCGTGTTCGCCGTGACGGCTTACATTCAAACGAAGTCTGTTATTACGATCCAAAGACGATTTCGGGCTGAGTTCAATATCCCAAGACGTGGTTGCATTCCATCGCGGAACATTATTTTGCAATGGTTTAAGAAGTGGAATGCGTATGGAACTGTCTGTGATAGGTTTGCTGGTTCTTCCCGTACTATGCAAACGCCTGAAAATATTCGAAGAGTTGAGGAAGCAGTAACATCCAGTCCAACACGTTCAGCGAATAAACATGCAAGGGCTCTAAACCAGTGGTGGGGAAACTTTTTTTAAGACGGGCCATTTGTAATAACTAGACAATCGTAGCGGGCCAAAGAATAATGCTTAATCGTTAACTAATTTATGTGTTCTATAAACATATACATATATTATTACATACACTTATTATTTTAATAGTAAAAAAGCAAAAGGTAATAAAATTATAAGCACAAAATATAAAATGAATTTAGTGTAGTTCTTGATGTGAAGTGTTATCACTTTATTTTCTGGTGTCATTACTGGTTGATGGTGCATGAGAAAAATGAAATTGAGACTGTTTCATCAAAATTTCATCATAGTCCGGTTCCATTTGCGAAGCAGAAATTCTTAAAACTGATGAAAGGTGCTTATCTGTAATTCTGTTTCTTAAAGAAGCTTCATTGTTGAAAAGATTTGTTCGCATATATAAGATGAGCCGAACATTGTCATTATCTTCATTGCATGAGTAATTAGATTTGGGAAATTATCTGGACTTAAATTTTTATAAAATTCTAGTAATGGTACTGTATGAAAAGTTTATTTCAGGAGAGTATTACAGTTCAGTTCTATTAACTCAAGTTGAAATTTTGCATCAACTTCTTCGTAATTAACATTGAATGGGGTCGCAAAAATACTAAACTCTGGTTCCATTTTTCTAAAGTCCTGAAATCTCCTTTCAAATTCTGTAGATAGTTTTCTCAAATTAATTTCGTATTTTTTAATCTTATTGTTTGATATAGTGAATTTTAAAGATTGTATTCTTGGAAAATGAGAAAAATCAGATTTAGAGATCTGATTAGCAAATAATAATAACTGTAATTTGAAACTTTTCAGGTATTGCCAAATATGGTGAAGAAACTGATTTTTTCCTGCAATTTGAGATGAAGTTTATTCATGTGTACGAGGAGGTCTGTGAAAAAAGCGAAATCAGAAAGCCACGTTTCGTTTTCTAAGACGTCAAATTGATTATAAATGTCTTTATGAAGAAGAAAATTCACAATATCGTCTTTTAAATCCCAAATTCTTTCAAATACTTTTCCAGCACTTAACCAACGAACTTTTGAATAATACAGGATATCGGAATGCTCAGCATGTACGGACGCCAAAAACTGTTGAAACTGGCGATGTAATAATCCTCTGGAACGAATCATATTTACTAGTTTTACAACAATATTAAGTATATGGTCAATATCTAAAGCCGATTAGAGAGCATCCTGATGTATAAAGCAATGCAAAAAAACAACATCATTTTCCGGATACTTAGAATTAAATTTCCCAACAAATCCTTGATTGATTCCAACCATATTAGGAGCACCATCTGTAGTTACATTACATAGCTTATCAATAGGTAAACGAAGTTTATCGATGCAATTTTCAAATTCACAAAATATATCGGCACTAGTTGTTGTTCCTTTCATTGACTGCAGCCCTGCAAGTTCTGTAATTTCAAAGTGGGCGTTGATTCCTCTTACAAATATGAGTAACTGCGCAGTATCGCTGATATCTGTACTTTCATCCATGGTAATTGAATAAAAAATACATTTTTGAGTTTTTGTAGTCAGTTGTGAAATTAGATTTTTATCAATATTTTCAATTCTCTCGGTGGTTGTTCTTCTTGAGAGAGACAGTGACTGAAAATCCTTTTTCTTGTCAGAGCACATAATATCGCACACATCTTATCATGCACTGCTTTATAAATTCACCATCTGAAAATGCTTTATTAGATTTAGCAATATTATAAGCCAACACATAACTGGCTTTCGTAGCGCATCTTTGAGAATGATTAGCTCTCTGAAATAATTGTTGTTGACGTGATAAATTTTTTATTAAATCTTTCGATTTAATTTTTTTCACTTCTTCACTTAACGATGAGTAGGAGTGGTTTTCATGTTTGCTCTTGAAATGGCGTTGAATGTTATATTCTTTTAAAACTGCAACAGTTGTATTGCAAAGTAAGCACACAGGTTTTTCTTTAAATAAAGTAAAGAAATATTTCCACGTCCATTCTTCTTTAAAAACTCGACATTCTGAATCCACTTTTCTTTTTTTAACATCCATTTTAGACGTTACCTATCACGGAGAACAACACACAGAAACGCAATTGACGAAAGCTTACTGCTAACTAATGCTCTTGCGCGGGAGTTTGTTGAGGCACTGGGAGTTTGGGGGATTACACAAACAATTACTCGAGTCACAGCGGGTCGTTGCAGATGACTGACTAAGTCGCTAACTAACTGATCTTCGGGCGGCCTCGCTTGTATTTATACCTACCTGCGAGAGTGTCTGGAAGTTTCGAGCGAAGATGAGTCATCTGTTTAGGTCGGATGGATTTGTCCAGAATACTATTGTGTTTTGAATATCGCCGCAGGTAGTTTTTATGCGGGTCGTCACATTGCGAAGTAAGAACGCGTTCAAACATTCTCACGGCGGCACTCTTAAACGGGCCGGATTTTACCTTTCCACGGGCCGGACTTGGCCCGCGAGCCGTAGTTTCCCCATCACTGCTCTAAACCTATCAGATCGTACAGTGCGCCGTATTTTGCATGATGATCTTAAGTTTCATCCTTATAAAATACAGATTGTTCAGCAATTATCCCCACAAGATCCACCTAACAGACTTGCATTTTGCAGGAAATTTGTAAGATTGTTGGGCGAAAGACCAGATCTGTTGGATAATTTAATTATGTCGGATGACATTTCCATTTATCGGGTTTTGTTAATAAACAAATCTATCGATATTGGTGTACAGAACAACCAATGCAGTTGCATGAGAAACCTTTACATGCTGAAAAAATTACGGTTTGGTGCGGTATTGCAACCTTTGGGATTATTGGACCGTATTTTTTTGAACAGAACAATCGAACTGTAACCGTTACCTTGGAGCGATATTTGCAAATGCTACAAACATTTCTTACTGCCGAATTACGTAGATTGAGAGTTGAAGATCACGAACTATGGTTTCAGCAGGATGGGGCAACTAGTCACCGCTATAATATTTATGCAGTTTTTAAGGAATAAGTTTCCTGGGAGATTAATTTCCCGAAATGGAGACCTTGCCTGGCCAGCAAGTTCTCCTGACTTAACGGCTCCAGATTGTTTCTTATGGGCGTACTTAAAGTCTAAAGTGTATCTAAACAAACCCCGCACACTGGATGAGCTAAAGAACAACATAACTGAGGATATAAGAAGAATTGGTGGAAGACTTCGAGGCGCAGTTATGAACCACGTCCGAGAAAATATTGAAAAATGTATAGAGTTTAATGGTGGACATTTAAATTCTGTAATTTTTAAAAAACAATAAAACTGTTAAAAACTGCATTCAATGAGTATTATTTTTTAGGTTTTTACTTCTTGGTTTGAGTTGATTAGAAGGTTGTAGGTTTTCTGTAGATATCAAATCAAATGTTTTTAGTGATTTTTAATACAAAAAGTTTTGGCTATGGTCCTCCCCTTTTTCCATTGTAAATTTAATATCGTTGTTTGATGAATTGTGTTCTGTTTAGAATTGGTCTAGTTGCTTATGTGCGCCGGTCCATCCACAGAAAAATGTCGTCCACGTATCTTTACCAGAAGTGGTGTTTTTAACCAAGTTGGATTTACAACTCAAAAAATTTAATATCATACCAATAGAAGTCAACAAAAATAATTAAAGCAAACTAATAATTAACAACAAACTCGAGCTCAGGGATAAACTAACAAATGGAAGAGTGTATCAGCTAGAATACCCAGCGTTGCAATTTTGTACTCCATCAATAATGACAAGCAATTTCCGAAACACGTATCAGGAAATTAAAAATAAAAACATGAAATCAATTATTATTAAATTTACTAACCACGCAAAAACTAGCGGACATGCCTGATAAAATCTAATTGATTTTAACTAATAGATATTTATTGAATTTCATGCCTGAGATGGTGTGCGGTCTCTAGTTGTATCGTATAATATTATATCGGAGTGATTTATCACCATTTTTTTATTAACGGCCAATTTCACCGTTTTCTCGAACGATCTCTCACCTCTCTTCCGCCCGACCGTTCAAACACAAAACTTTATCGTGTTGTGTTAAATTAAATACTCAAAATAGCAGTGGCGGCTCGTAGAACATATTGATGGTAGAGCCACTTATACAATATTCCTCCCCCGTCCTTCTTTGAAGAAAGAATTTTCCTAGACCAAAGTAACTGGCGAAAAAGGGTTATTTAAAAATTCTTGCTGAGATTTAAACTACATGTAGTGCCATGGTTCCTTGGCTCTATATAACGAGCCGCCCATGCTTCGACAGCAAAATATACTACTTTCGACAGCTAAAAAATTAAATTTTTGACAATTCAAAAATGTCGAAAAAAAAACATTTTTATTAGCTTAAAAATACTGTTTTTGGCAGCTGATACATAGCATATTTAGTAGCTGAAGAATACCATTTTATACAACTGTAAAATACAACTTAAGACCATTTTCAACAGCTGGGGATTACCATTCTTGACAGCCGAAAAATATCATTCCCGACAGCTGAAACATACCGTTATTGACAGCTTAAAAATACAATTATTGACAACAACAAAAAATCAATTTTTGACAACAAAATATACAAGTTTTGACAGCTGAAAATTGCCATTTTTGATGGTTAAAAAGTGTCAAAAAACGCTGCTTTTGATAGCTGAAAAATACTATTTATATAAGTGAGAAATGCCATTTTTGGCAGCTGAAAAATATCATTTTTGACAGCTGAAAAATTACATATTTGACAGCTGAATAATACAATTCTTAATAGCTGAAAAATTATATACTTGATAACAGCAACACACTATTATTGACAAGTGTATCATACCATTATTGTCAGCTAAAAAAATACAATTTTTGAAAGCTGAAAAATGCTATTTTTGACAATTAAAAAATGGCCAAAAATGCTGCTTTTGATAGCTGAAAAATACCATTTTTATAGGTGGGAAATATCATTGTTGACAGCTGAAAAATATCATTTTTAACAGCTGAAAAATATAATATTTGACAGCTGAAAAATATCTTTTTTGACAGCTGAAAAATATCGTCTTTGACAGCTAAAAAATATCATTTTTGACAGCTGAAAAATATAATATTTGACAGCTAAAAAATATCATTTTTGACAGCTGAAAAATATTGTTTTTGACAGCTGAAAAATATTGTTTTTGACAGCTGAAAAATATCATTTTCAACAGAAAAATGTCGAAAAATGCTGCTTTTGTTAGCTGAAAAATACCATTTTTATAGGTGGGAAATACCATTGTTGACATCTGAAAAATATAATATTTGACAGCTGAAAAATATCATTTTTGACAACTGAAAAATATAATATTTGACAGCTGAAAAATATCATGTTTGACAGGTGAAAAATATCATTTTTAACAGAAAAATGTCGAAAAGTGCTGCTTTTAATAGCTGAAAAATACCATTTTTATACGTGGGAAATACCATCGTTGAACAGCTGAAAAATATAATATTTGACAGCTGAAAAATATCATTTTTGACAGCTGAAAAATATCGTCTTTGACAGCTGAAGAATATCATTTTTGACAGCTGAAAAATATCATTTTTGACAGGTGAAACATATCATTTTTGACAGCTGAAAAATATCATTTTCAACAGAAAAATGTCGAAAAATGCTGCTTTTGTTAGCTGAAAAATACCATTTTAATAGGTGGGAAATACCATTGTTGACATCTGAAAAATATAATATTTGACAGCTGAAAAATATCAGTTTTGACAACTGAAAAATATAATATTTGACAGCTGAAAAATATCATTTTTGACAGCTGAAAAATATTGTTTTTGACAGCTGAAAAATATCATTTTCAACAGAAAAATGTCGAAAAATGCTGCTTTTAATAGCTGAAAAATACCATTTTTATAGGTGGGAAATACCATTGCTGAACAGCTGAAAAATATCATTTTTGACAGCTGAAAAATATCGTCTTTGACAGCTGAAAAATATCATTTTTGACAGCTGAAAAATATCATTTTTGACAACTGAACAATTTAATATTTGACAGCTGAAAAATATCATTTTTGACAGCTGAAAAATATCATTTTCAACAGAAAAATGTCGAAAAATGCTGCTTTTGATAGCTGAAAAATACCATTTTTATAGGTGGTAAATACCATTGTTGACAGCTGAAAAATATCATTTTTGACAGCTGAAAAATATCGTCTTTGACAGCTGGAAAATATCATTTTTGACAACTGAAAAATATAATATTTGATAGCTGAAGAATATCATTTTTGACAGCTGAAAAATATAATTTTCAACAGCTGAAAAATATAATTTTTGGCAGCTGAAAAGTATCATTTTTGACAGCTGAAAAATATCCTTTTTGACAGTTGAATAATACACTTCTTAACAGTCAAAAATGCCATTTTTAACAGCTTTTTTTTAAATTTTCGACAACACAGAGAATACAATTTTTGACAGCTGTAAAAAGCCATTTTTGACAATTAAAAAATGTCAAAAAATGCTACTTTTAATAGCTGAACAATACCATTTTTATAGGTGAGAAATACCTTTTTGACAGGTGAATAGTACCATTTTTGACAACTGTAAAATATTATTTTTAACTCTTCTCGACATCTGAAAGATACAATTTTTAACAGCTGAAAAATACCATGCTTGACAACTACAACAAACGATTATTGACAACTGTAACAAACCATTTTTTTTTACTTAACCATTCAGTCACACACGGCTATTATTATGTATTTTATTTGTTTGTATAATGGGAATAAATGAACAAATGAATAATGTAAGACATATACAACAACCACGGACCCGAGATACTTCTCGATCTCCTTCTCTCTAATCTTCCGCCCGGGATGGGAATCGAACCCACACGGCCGCGGTGCAGCGAACCATTATTGTAAGCTAAAAAATAAGCAATACAAAAGCTATACAAAAAATACAAGTTTTGACAGCTGAAAATAAAGGAAAATGTCGAAAAATGCTGCTTTTGATAGCTGAAAAATACCATTTTCATAGGTGGAAAATACCATTGTTGACAGCCGAAAAATATAATATTTGACAGCTGAAAAATATCATTTTTGACAGCTGAAAAATATCGTCTTTGACAGCTGAAAAATATCATTTTTGACAACTGAAAAATATAATATTTGACAGCTGAAAAATATTGTTTTTGACAGCTGAAAAATGTCATTTTTGACAACTGAAAAATATCATTTTTGACAGTTGAAAAATATCATTTTTGACAGCTGAAAAATATCATTTTTGACAGTTGAATAATACACTTCTTAACAGCCGAAAATGCCATTTTTAACAGATTTTTTTTTAAATTATCGACAACACAAAAAATACAATTTTTGGCAGCTGTAAAATGCCATTTTTGACAATTCAAAAATGTCAAAAAATGCTACTTTTAATAGCTGAACAATACCGTTTTTATAGGTGAGAAATACCTTTTTGACAGGTAAATAGTACCATTTTTGACAACTGAAAAATATTATTTGTAACTCTTCTCAACATCTGAAAGATACCATTTTTAACAGCTAAAAAATACCATTCTTGACAACTGCAACAAACCATTATTGACAACTGTAACAAACCATTATTGACAACTGTAACAAACCATTATTTTTTTTTTACTTAATCTTAACCATTCAGTCACACACGGCTATTATTATGTATTTTATTTGTATGTATAATGGGAATAAATGAACAAATGAATAATGTAAGACATATACAACAATCACGGACCCGAGCGAATACTTCTCGATCTCCGAAAAATCTTCCGCCCGGGATGGGAATCGAACCCACACGGCCGCGGTGCAGCAAACCATTATTGTTAGCTAAAAAATACAATTTTTGACAACACAAAAAATACAAGTTTTGACAGCTGAAAAATGCAATTTTTGACAATTAAGGAAAATGTCGAAAAATGCTGCTTTTGATAGCTGAAAAATACCATTTTTAAAGGTGGGAAATACCATTGTTGACAGCTGAAAAATATAATATTTGACAGCTGAAAAATATCATTTTTGACAGCTGAAAAATATCGTCTTTGACAGCTGAAAAATATCATTTTTGACAACTGAAAAATATAATATTTGATAGCTGAAAAATATCATTTTTGACAGCTGAAAAATATCATTTATAACAGCCGAAAAATATAATTTTTGACAGCTGAAAAGTATCATTTTTGACAGCTGAAAAATATCATTTTTGACAGTTGAATGATACACTTCTTAACAGCCTAAAATGCCATTTTTAACAGCTTTTTTTTAAATTTTCGACAACACAAAAAATACAATTTTTGACAGCTGTAAAAGCCATTTTTGACAATTAAAAAATGTCAAAAAATGCTAATTTTAATAGCTGAACAATACCATTTTTATAGATGAGAAATACCTTTTTGACAGGTGAATAGTACCATTTTTGACAACTGAAAAATATTATTTTTAACTCTTCTCGACATCTGAAAGATACCATTTTTAACAGCTGAAAAATACCATTCTTGACAACTGTAACAAACCATTATTGACAACTGTAACAAACCATTATTATACTTTTTTTACTTAGGCTTAACCATTCAGTCACACACGGCTATTATTATGTATTTTATTTGCATGTATAATGGGAATAAATGATCAAATTAATAATGTTAGACATATACAACAATCGCGGACCCGAGCGAATACTTCTCGATCTCCGAAAAATCTTCCGCCCGGGATGGGATTCGAACCCACACGGCCGCGGTGCAGCAAACCATTATTGTTAGCTAAAAAATACAATTTTTGACAACACAAAAAATACAAGTTTTGACAGCTGAAAAATGCAATTTTTGACAATTAAGGAAAATGTCGAAAAATGCTGTTTTTGATAGCTGAAAAATAACATTTTAATAGGTGAGAAATACCTTTTTGACATTAAAAAAACATTTTTGACAACTGAAAAATATCATTTTTGACATTTAAATAATACACTTCTTAACAGCTGAAAAATGCCACTTTTGACAATTACAACAAACCATTCTTGACAACTACAACAACATTATTGACAATTGCAACACACCATTATTGTCGGCTAAAAAATACAGCTATTTCTTCAAATTGGGGAACAAATAGTAGTCCAAGGGAGCCAAGTCTGGAAAATTGGGGGGCTGTGAAACGAGTTGGAATCCTATTTCCATTAATTCTGCGACCACAACTGCTGAAGTGTGTGCTGGTGCGTTGTCGTGATGGAAAAGGACTTTCTTGTGGGCATTTTTCTTGCAGCTCGGGATGCCCACAGCACTAGCAATCTCACGCACCTTAACTCTTCTGTCATCCATCACCATATCATGGATTTGATCAATGATTTCTGGAGTCGTCCAGAACGTTCAGTGTCACTTGTGCCCATATGGCCAGTCCGAAAATTTTGAAACCACTTATAAACTGTTCTAATAGAAGATGCAGAGTCACCATAATGTTTATCAAGCTTCTCTTTAGTCTCCTGAGGCGTTTTGCCTTTCATAAAGTAATGTTTAATCACCACACGTCCATTTCGTCCATTTCTTGAAAATCACTCGACTTCCTTGATTCACACGAATTCCAAACATAAAGAAATAGACCAATATGGCTGAAACTTGGTGTGCGTTCATTCAAGAGATGCTACTAACTAAACATGACGATACGCGCCGGTGGTGCCATCTCTCGGACTTTGCACGGACTTTTCAAACCACCCTCATACATGCACATCCAACATGAACGAATAGTGGATGGGTACGTTCGGGCAAAATAGAACGTGCAATGCAAAAACTGCTAGTATTTGCTCGCAATGATCCGAAAACAAATGTTAGCAGTGGCGGCGGTTATCGTTATTAACACAAAAATATTTGTTTTGATTTTCCTTGATTTTCATGGTTCTCGTTTTTTTTTTCAACAATTCACTTATTAGGAAAGACTATAAATATTACTAAGGATGTTGAATTAAACACTGCTGGTTTCATGAATTTTTCACTTATTGTATGTAACATAAAGTAACGGCTTCAACAATCAATCATACTATACATATTATTCAAGCACGACGCGAAGGTTAGTCATCTTAGCATTGGCGAATATTTCATTGCGGAAAGTAACTTTTCATGTATTTGGACGTGAAGGTACTATTCACTGTAACATTGCCTTTTCAAATATACGATTCAATTTCTCGGTTATCAACATTTCTTGCAAAGAATTTTTTGGATACCGAGTCCATTTATTTTCAACGTGCATTTTCTCAGCCATTGCATTATCGGTAGTATCGATAGAATAATGCAATAACGTTTTAACTTTCCATCGTCATGTTTCGCGCGTCATTTAACTGCTATATTTTCTTTGTTTAGAAATTACACTTGTTTTTTTTTTAAACCAACGATTTCTGTAGTGCTCATTAAAGCGTAACAAATGTACGAACAATTACAAATTTAGCAATTTTAGTTACATAATATATTATTGAGTGATTTAAAAAAGCATTTTCACGCAAGAAAATACGACAGCGTGAAATTGCTCGGGCACTTTGCGACATTTCTTGTCTATGTAAATCAATCGCTACGAAAGAAAGTGCATTTCTATACACGTAGTACGATCGATACAACGTGGTTTCTGTTAATTAAATTAGTACACATGCCGGGATAAAGAGGAGAAATTGTAGCACCAAAAATTCAATTACGCGGCGATACGATTGCGCCAATGACTTACCTTTATTGCTCAGCAAGCAGCCTTCACTGTTTCCATTATATAATCTTTAACGGAGATCGTTTCTCACGTTTTGTCGGTGAGTCGTGCTATAATTATTCGTTCGTTCAGGAAAATAGTATCTCCTCTGGAAATTCTTGAACATTGTTCTGTTCATGCGAAGGAAGCGTTTTTTTTTTTACAGACGTGACCTGCTTAAATTGCGAATATTATATCACCATGCATTAATTAGTATGTGTGCGAAATTATTGCAAAATTTTTATGGGTACACCATTATGCATGCGTAAGAAGATGCCGTAATATTTTAAGAAATTGCAGCAAATATCGATATGATGACATGTCATATCAACAATTGAATGCTTTAAATGCGAATTTCCCAATTATGTTGGTGGTTTAGGAAAGATGGAGCTAAGAATTAGTAATTTGGGGTATTTCTGATGATGAAGTAAAACATGTTGCAAAAAGAAAAGGATGTATCGAGATTCTCATGTTACGTTTCTTCTTATGCTATTGCTTTTTTAAGAAGGAACTGGCAATGTTTATTAGATATTTTGGCAATTTCTGATGATGATGTCAAAAATTTTGCAATAAGAAATGGATATATCGACATTCTCGTGTTCTCACCTTGTGGTGAATTTATTTATGTTTAGCATGTATTGCATCGTTAATAGCTTTGAAAGTAAAACGACTGTTCTTTATTCGTCTTAATGATTGTAATTAGAATTCTGGTTAAATGTAATAGCATTGCATTCCCGAATCGTTACTTGGTGAAGATAAACCTAACTTGCAATTAATTAATTATACTTAAACTTAATCCCAAATTAATTGGAGTTTGTTCCAAATTATTTAATCTTCTAGAAAATCAAATGCCGAAACAACAAATTTCGAAGATGGAACTTTTCATGTGCCGATATTGAAGTGAAATTCCCTTAGTACAATATTATTAAATTAGTCTTCTACATTAACCCTTTATTGCATGATTTATTTAAACAAAAAATATAAGTTTTTACATTAAATGGTTAAAGCTGTAAGGCAAAATTATATTTTTTATAACATTTGTTAATATTTTATTTAGTTACTGACGTAATTTTATCAGTATTTTCGGCAGCAATGCAATTATCAAAGAAATGAAGAAAGCGTTTGAGCTCTTGAAACTTGTTCAGAGGCATAACATCCGTAATTTGAATCACTCTGGTTTTAGAGGTCCAGTATCTTTTTGAGAAAAGTTGTCTAATGAGAGATTTCCAAATCAATATTCCTATGAATTGCTCTATATCCTTTGAGTTACTTGTAATTGGTTTGTTTCGTTTTCTCTGTGTGCTGTATGAACATGTTTGCTCTACCAGTTGAGAAATGAAGAAAAAAATGAAAGCCTTCTGAATTCTTATGATTTCTTCAAAAACAAATTTTGTTGAGAATCTTACAGTTTTCGAATCTTTTTTTATTTATTTTAGTAATTATTTATTTCGTAAGAGAGCAGCACTTTTCCCAACAAACGTTGTTATGTTCCCATTTGTAAACAGTATGCAAAGGAGGGTTAACAGTTACGTTATATTATTACAATTGCTAAAGGAAATCATTGATTCTCCTAAATTTCTTTGATGTTGTGTATTATTTATTTAATTTAAGTTGTTTCATTTATTTATTTTTTATTTTGACAGATTGTTGATAAGTGACAACTAACTTGATTTTGAGTTTCAATTGATTTTAATGATTTAAAAACCGAGAGCTCACTTCAGTCCATGAATAAAACGCACAAAGTCACAGTTTGTCAAGGTGTATACAGGGTGTTTCAGAGCTCTGCGAACGGTCAATCACGTGCTTATTTGTCAAAATTTCGAATAATGTTTTATACAAAAGTTGTGTATAATAGTGAGCTGCACGCCCTACAAATATTTACATTTATACAGGGTGTCTCATAACAAAGTTACAGACCATGTTTTTTTAAATGGAACACACTGTATTTTTTGTCATTTTTGAATTATATGGAGCAAATAAAGGTGAGTTACTTCAATACTCCCTATACCTATTGTTTGCCGTTTTCGAAATATTTGAAGATTTGTTGAAATGCATGGTCTGGGTGAAATTTTATTTTTGCCCCAGCGATTGACGTTGAACGATTAAAATCATTTCTATTATTTGGTTGAAGATTCGAACTATAGAGCCAACCATGATTTCATACAAAAAATTATATAGGGTGATAAAAAGAACCCTGTATAAAGAATCACTAAGCGTCATGGAAACATATGCGATAAATGGCATTTTAGAGGTGGAAGTAGAAAAAATCTATAAGTTACCTAATACAGACTTGGATGAATTACACAGAATTGGTTTAATAAATTTTATAAAAACAAAATATATCCTAAATATTCATACCGTGTGTTTGAGTTAATAGGAATTTAAGTTGTAAAACCGCATTTCTGCATTTTGCTGCAGAACAAGTACAATAGTAACAATATGTTCAGCAGAATTCAGGAATCTACCAAATTCCATTTCCATAATTCCTTAAACATAAATCCAGCAGACTATATTTTCCAGATAAATATCAAAGTAAATTAATTTTATCTAAAAATAAACCCCATATTTAAATTAAAACCCACTAAAACAAAAAATATAAAATTATATAAATAACCCAAAATTAATACAAAACCTTTGAAAAAACAGGTAAAAAAATTCAAAAATGTAGGTTGCAAAATCTTAAATAAAGGGCAAAAATTAAAAACTTGTTGACAACAAAAAAAATTCGCAAAAAATCAATAATTCAGCTTAAAAAATCTAAAATGTAGAACAAAAAAACAAAAATTTTGACCAGAACGTCGGGTCTGAAAATCGAAAATGCTGAAATATCGAAAATTTCAATAAACCAATAAAAAAATGTAAAAAGAGTTATTTTTGGGGATGAAAATGGTAAATTATTTTTCTTTTGCTTCTATTTTCAAATATTTGCTCTGCATTTTTATTTCTGGACCAGGATTTTTGATTTTTTTGCTGATATTTTAGATTTGTAATTTTTGATTTTTTTGGCCAAAATATTCGATTCGGTTGTTGAAATTTTCGATTTTTTGCTCTGCATTTTTTTACCTTTAGGTTTATCTAAATTCTCAGGTCTAAAAATAAAAAAGGCAGACCAAAGGCTAAAATATCAGCAAAAAAAATTAAAAACCCTGGTCCAGAAATAAAAATGCAGACCAAATATTTGAAAATAGAAGCAAAAGAAAAATAATTTACCATTTTCATCCCCAAAAATAACTCTTTTTAGCTTAAAATAAGTTCCGACGAGAAATTCGAAAATAATAGCAAAAAATTTAAAAAAAAAATCGCACAATAATATCAATAATTCAGGTTAAGCAAATCTAAAATATGGAACAAAAAATACAAAATTAGGACCAAAAATCTAAAATTCGTACCTAGAAATCATAGTCGACCAAAAAATAAAAAAAATAAAAAAATTTAACAAACAAATCGAAAATTTCAACAAACAAATCGGAAATTTAAGTCAAAGAAAATTTTGGCCGAAAGACCAAAAATTTAAACCGAAAATACAAAATATAAACTAAAAAAGTAAAAATCTACAATATGGCCTAAAAAGGTGAAAATTTAGACAAAACATCGAGAACTCGGGCGTAAAGATAGATATGCAGACAACAAAATCGAATATTTTGATCGAAATAAAGAATATTTAGGCCAAAAATTTAAAAAATCGAAAATACAAAAATCTAAAATATGGGCCAAAGAATCAAGAATCCTAATCTAAAAATAAAAAACAAAGACGAAAAAAATATCGAAAATTTAGGCAGAAGCAAAATAATTTACCACTTTCAGCCCCCAAAAATAAGTTTTTGACCAGAAATTTGAAAATAATAGCCAAAAAGTACAAAAAATTCGCACTATAAAATCAATCATTAAAGTTAAAAAATCTAAAATATAGGACTTAAAATAAAAAAATGGTGGTCCAAGAGGACACAAATTTTAACAAACAAACAAAACAAAAATTTCATCAAATAAAACTCGAAAAAATTCTCGCATCAATGATTCAGGTTAAAAATATCTAGGACATTAAAAATTCGAAACAAATTAAAAATTCGGTCCGAAAAATCAGAACTGTGGACCAAAAAGTCGAAAATGTTAACAATTAAACTGAAAATTTAGGTCAAAATAATATTCTTTAGGCCAAGCAATCAAAAATCTAAATCAAAAATACAGGCAAAGCATCAAAAAATTAAAAATTCGGCCCGAAAAATCAAAAATGCAGACCAAAAAGTCGAAAATTTTACGAATTAAATTGAAAATTTAGGTCTAAATAACATTCTTTAGGCCAAGCGATCAAAAATCTAAATCACAAATACAGACAGAACATAAAAAAAATCAAAATTCGGCCCGAAAAATAAAAAAAACGCGGACCAAAAAGTCGAAAATTTTAACAATTAAATCGAAAATTTAGGTCAAAATAATATTCTTTAGGCCAAATGATCAAAAATCAAAATCAAAAATACAGGCAAAACGTCAAAAAATTAAAAATTCGGCCCGAAAAATAAAAAAATCGGGTCGAAAAAAAAGTCGAAAAGTTTAACAATTAAATCGAAAATTTAGGTCTAAATAATATTCTTTAGGTAAAATGATCCAAAAAAATCGAAAATGTAGGCTTAATGATAAAAAATGCAGAATATTCTGGAAAGAAAATTGTTTAAATTAGTCTCAAAAATCACTCTTTCTCAAAATATTTTTTTTAATAGCAAAACATTTTTTTTACTTTCTCCTTTACGAAGTACGAGAAAGTATTGTGATCGTGATTTTGTTTTCAAATTTTTTTTACGGAAATATCGTTTTGGGGATCCTAGATGTCATTTCAACAATTTCTGGAAAAAAAAATTGTGTCTGTGTGTGTGTGTGTGTGTGTGTGGCTGTGTGCGCTATATCTCAAAAACTAATACAGCAATTGATATGAAACTTTGAACATGAACTGAAAAGCTTTTGGTAAAATTTCGTACACCGGAAGTGTGTGTTTATTTATTTTTATTTATTTATTTATTTATTTATTTACGGACGAACCTTTTTACAAGAAAAATTTAAAATAAAAAAATACAATAAAGAAATCAAAATAAAATATTGCACAATATAACTATTACATAACAATAACGATATATTACAACCTTTACCTTATTTACCTTGACTGTTTTTTGTTTTTTGCCAATATTTTCTTAAATATGAAAAATTTTACAAAAACATTTAAACAAACATTGAAGAGAACAAAGAAATGAGCTTATTTTGTTTGAAAACATTTTTCATAAAATCATTGTTATTCGAGAAAAAAAATTTATTTTTCATTTTTGGTTTATAATTATGAAACGGTAATAGTTACAGCAAATTTATGTTATTAATAATTATAGAGAATGCCAAAATGAACAACTTATAAAGTATAAGTTTTTTTCGAAATCTCTTAAGTTTTTGAGTAAACGGACTTTTTGAATTTAAAGTATAATTTTTCCATCTTTTATAATTTTGACGTTTTAAACGTCAGTTTCATGCGAGTCAACAAAACGTTCGGTGAACATTTAAAATATGATTTAAATAGAAAATAAACTATGAAAGTGTAAATATAAATGATGATACCATCGGAGAAAGTAACATGATGGCCATATCACCATTTTTTTAATCTTCAGTAAGTCTCAGTAAAAAGGCAGAGAGACCTCTGGTCAATTGCCTGTTGATGTCATTTGTAAAAGTGTCTCAGTAAATATATTGTCTCTTTCTCAGTAAAATGCATAAATGTGGTTTTATTCCTATGTTCGACTTTGCGGACACTCGGTATATACAGGGTGTTTCTAAATTGATGCGAAAGATTTTAAACGGTGATTTTTCAGCAAAAGTTAAGGAAGGTCTTTCGTATATTCTTTTGTTCAAAACCCCTTCCTCTCCAAGTTACAGCTCTCTAAAGTTAAGGGATTTTTTTTTTAATTCCATAAATCAACTATGGAAGAATTTAAAAGAATGAAATTTGGCAGATAATTGTTCCTAATAAAATGGCACTTTTTGACGATTTTTGTAACCCTAAAATGTTATTACAGGGGGGTGAAAAAACTCAACCCCTGTAATAGTTTGGATCAGAACTTTTTAATGCGTCTACATTTTTCTATTTCAAAACTTGCTTTAAATGGAGGGATTCAATGTGCAACTCTTGACATTTTCTCCTAAAATTGATAGTTTGGCCACAAAAAAATAAAATAATGCTTAGACCGATTTAACATAAATTCACGCATTGGTTATTATTTGTTAAGAAAAATCAAGTCGGCTGGTGTTATAATGACAAATATTTTTATTGTGATTTTGTCGGTGTTATTTTTTAATTTCTGCAACTTGGAGAGGAAGGCGTTTTGAACAAAAAATTATATAAATGGCCTCCTTTAATTTATGCCGAAAAAACTGTCGCATCAATTTGGAAACACCCTGTATAAACTGTTTTTTTTTTATTTGGTAGCAAAGTCGTATTCTGATATATTTTTTTTAAAAGAATTGGAATAGTTCAGATTTGAAAGTAAGTCTATTAGCCAAATAAATTATTTATATATGTGTTTCATGTGTCATGCGATCCTTATTAGAATGTGTGTGAAGAATATTAATGGTTCAAATAAATATAATGATTCTTTTTTAATAAATAGGTGAATTGCATAAAAACTGTTGCTTAAATATTAATTAGATCATTTGTTAAAAACATTGATTAGCTTTCATTATTTGAAGATAGAATGTATATTAATATTTACTAACAATTTTATTAGTACGTGAACTTCAATTCAGAAAACTATGTATCGAGAAACAACTGAACATAGAAAATCAAATCGAAAAGTCTAAGCTTAATCTGTTCAGTAATCAGTTTATTGTTATTAATTTTCAATTCATAGCAAATTCTGTGTTATTGTTTAGAACATATAGAATACAAATTGATTGGTTTTTACAATCATTTCAGATCAGTATAAAATTGTAGATTGAAAGAAATTTTTTTTGGGATAAGTTCGTTTGAAAAGATTGGAACTTTTTGTAGATTGTTTAAAAGTTTTTTCTTTTCTAAAATAATTTAAATATTTTAATAATTCACTTTATTATTAGTATCTTTACGCACTCTAGATTTATAGATACTGTGTCAACTAATTATCTATTAAAATTTAAAAAAAACCTGAAAACTCATCTACTGAATCACGGATATTATTCAGTAGATGAATACCTTGAAAAATGCAATTTGTAAGTTTAATTTAGTTATACTGTATTGTATAATTTATGGACAATTCTTATTTATTTTGACGTTCGAACCTACCCTGTAATGTAACATTATGTTCTTTACTATGATGTAGCTATGCGAATAAACGATAAACGATAATCTAGAGTGCGTAGAGATACTAATAGCAAAATGTTATTATTAAAATATTTCAATTATTTTAGAAAAAAAAAACTCAATCTACATTAAGTTTTTAATATTTTCAGATAAACTTATCCCAAAATTAATTTTCTTTCAATTCAAAATTTTAAACCTTCTAAATTTAGTATGTGAATGTGTAAAATATTGCTATGAATTTTTCAGTTATTGAATTTATTTTACCATTCCTTTAAATATGCCCTGATAGATCGAAACAATTCGAGAATTTAAACATACAGACTCTAATCTATCGAATACTATTTGTTAATATTCGATTTATCTCTATTATTTTAACCAAGTGATAAGTAACAATGGTATTCAAAAATTATCTAAACTGTCTTTTGATTGGAATCTATTTTCTATTTTTATTGTTTATTCCTCGTATTTACATTACATCAAATTGTACAAAAAAAAATCAACTAAAATTCTGATCACACGTGGAAAAGGCAGAGTTCATTCCATTGATGATCTTCCACTCATACCTGTAGATACCTTCACGGTGTACTTTATATTTAATATAATATTTGCAATATTTATATATAACAAATCTTTATTTACAGAAATGGGTTTTACACATTACAATACAACATATTAATGACAATACATGGAAAACAAAGCAAACATTTCTGTGAATGAGCTATAGACCATAAGTCTTTATGCCCTATTTCATATTACTTTTCTTCAAATCAGATATTAACTAGAATTCGAAAACTAAAAGTTAAGTTAATTTATTAGCAATGCATTTTTAAATTTTAAAACTCACCAAAAATATTTTCCACACAGTATACATCCCTTTAAAGTTCCTCAATACAAACAGAATCACAATAACGTCACCATAATTCACATCCAGTCCCAACAGCACCTACAGATTCACTTTTCATTCTATGGCACGGCGGATAGTGTTCAAGTTGAAGAGCGCGCGCGCTATCTGTGACCGCATGGGCCGATTGTTTCTCAATAGCGGGTGGTTTAGCGGGCACAACCACAACCACGTAACCACGGACCGGTAGTAAAACCGGTCATTCATTGCACCACGTGGTGGTTGCGGAGTTGGTGGGATTTTTCAATGTCACCGCGTAAAGTTCAAGCCACCTCCAACACTTTCACTCTTTCTTGTGTTCACGAGGTCGCGCCGCATCTCCTCTCTTCTGGCTTCGCTCGTAATACCAACGAAAGTGAATCTGAGGCAAACGCGCGGCACAATTTTCATCCGACTTCATCTCGGGGGGGCCATCGGCTACCGAATAATGCGGTTATGTAATCCGGTGCCGAACGTTCACCAAAGAAGTGAATGATCTCGAAACGCTTTGTTGCGCTAATAATAGCCCAACGGGTTTATTTTCGAATAAGCAATTATAAAACAATACAGGAAATGTGCAGTTTTTTTCCGATAATGGCCAATCATTAAAAAAACTTAATAAATAAATCGTGGAATACTCAAACCAAGACACTATAGAATTTTAAAATAAAATAAAAATCTTCAAAATAATTTATATAAGTGAGATTTTATTTTCATAGATAATTATAATAATGTTCATTAAAAAAAAACCTCAAGTGTGCCATGATTTTTTATTTAAAAAAATTTTAGTTGGTAACACATATTTAGGTTATGTTACTTGCGGCATAAATAAATTAATAAATAAATTAATTAAAAATTAAATTAATAAATTAATTTGCTAAACGACGTAGAGAAGACAGGTTCACCTTCCAAAATTCCTTGGGCTATGTTAATCTCATCCTAAGTACGCTTGACTGGTCTACCACTTGCTGGTTTTCTGAGAATACTACCCGTTTCATGAAATAATACAACAGATCGTGATAAGATATTTTTAAATTCATCATAAATAATGAGAACGGTAGGAAATTCTTCCTAAAACTCTGCCATAGGTGCGTCGAATGAATACACCCAATTTCCGTCCACTGAAGTCCCATTTCGGAAATAACTTTCAACTGGAAATGTTTTTATTTTTTAGTAGTATGATATTTACTGTTATCGTCGTGGATATAAGGCATGAAAGCGTACTCATATCTCCCACGGGAGATATGAGTTATATCTCCCTTGGGAGATACGAGGTCTACTCCTGTTTACCTGACAAATAGTATGTACAATTTCCAAATTCTCCGCTTAAGATGATGGTTGAAGATAGACAATCTTGCGTCTGCTCACGACCAACTTTATAGCGAGACAGGAATTAAACTTTTCCCCCAGGTTTGTTCACTATTTTATTCATAACTGTACGTTTGTTAACGTCAAATCAAATCAAAATAAATAAACGACAGTTCATGAAATTCGGGCGATTTGATTTAAAACAAACTCATAGCAACCATGCAAATACATATTGCAGATCGATATACTGAATATTTTTACGAATTACTAAAAAATAAAATATTGTATGCACCGCGGGAGATATTCATGTTCTTCGCCCTCGGTTGACTTACAAACCTCGGGCCAGAGGCCCTCTGTTTGTAACCCTGTCAACCTTGGGAAAAAAACATTCCATATCTCCCTTGATGCATAAATATCTATTGCTCGTTGCTGTAAACCATTGTGACCACGGAATAATTGTGACTTTTAGAACGATCTGACGTTTTGTATGTCAATTCCTAACATGTGTGCCAACTTAAATTTTTAAAAATAAAAAATCATGGCACACTTGAGGTTTTTTAAATGAACATACGATACTCGATGTTCGATTATGGAAATGAATAATCGATGATTGATTATTCTTAATAATCGATTATACCGTTTAATCAAAATAATCGATTGATTGATTATTGAAATGATCGATTAATTGATTATTTTTCGAGCAATAATAAAACAATTGTTTTGCACAGCCCTTTCGTGAATATTGTTTTTTTCTATATTATTTATGTAAATTGAAAGCAGTAATAAATTCGACTGAATTAGTACATTATCAATAATGTTGACGTTGACTGCTAACTACGAGATAATTTGCAGTCTACATTTCGGTCAAGGAAGCCGATTATTAGTTATCTCGTAGTTAATTTTCTTGACATTGACTTGCAATTTCAAGTATATTCATGAAATATTGTAAATTAACATAGATAAGTTCTAGAAAGAGAAATTTTAGCTTACATTAATAGAATATTTATTCATAAATAAACAGAAAATATACGCTTAAAAACATTACTCCTATTTAGAAAGTAATATATTGTTCGAATCAAATCATAGATTAATCGATTTATCACATAGTCAAATGATCGATTAATCGAATAATTAAATAATAAAAAATCTCTTAATCAAATGACCGATTAATCGATTAATCTAATTATTGATTAAATGATTATTTTTCAAGTAATAATCAAACAATCGATTAGTCGTTTAATCAATTGTTTTGCACAGCCCTAAAAATAGCATAATTTAGAACGAAATATATTCGTAAATATGTGATTGCAATCTATAGGAAAACACAATAGTCTTGGTTAGATTAATATTTGGGGGGGGGGGGGGGTCCTGGTGTAAATGCTATAAAACGAGACCTATCTTTAGGACTGGATTGCACGTAGGTAAATGAACGAAACCTTGCGATTATTTTTTTATGTTCTTGTGCATTTATTGTAGAATATAAAAACTTATGGTTTGACAGCCAAGAGTTATAATTCATTTGTTTTATTTACAACTAAACAAAGTCACTTTTAATTGTAGCACTTTGCGCCGTGCAGTGTCCAGATCCAGAATCACGTCTAAAACAAAAAATTCCAAAAGGAATAAGTAGCTTAGCTCTAGCGCTCAGCATATACAGGGTGACACTCGGGAACCGGACAATTTTTAAATAAGTGCTGCAAAAAGAATTTGCAAGGTGATAAGGTTTTATTTACACCAGAATGAAGCTTACACAATGCCATTTACGATGTGTATCAAGTATGGAAGATAATGTCGTCTAGATGGTGTCCGTCGCATTGGATGCAGTTTTCGATCCTCTTCCTGTTCCTCTTCCTGAACTCGACAATACAAAAAAACAAAAGCAATTTTTTTGTTAAAAGTGGGTGTCGAAATGTTAAAAGTTACGAAGAACTTAATACTTTATCGGTAGTCAACATAGACTCCTATTATAGTTAAGGGCATTGGATACCGACGAAGAAATAGAAATGTAAACAAACCAACCCCTTGCTCTTGCATCTAACCCGCGAAACCCCTAGAAGAGCACCATATGTGATATTAATGTAGCGAGACAAGGATGTGGTCGTCAAGAGTGGACCAACCACTTGAATGAAATTTTGGCGCTCAGCACTATTATACTTATTTGACTTGACTGACTATTAGAATCTTGTGTATGTTTGTAAAAGGGAGGGACCGTCTTATCTGAAGTGACGAGAGATTTGTGTAAATTCATTATCGAAAAATTGACGTATAATTTTTTTAACGAAGTTTTTTGTTATTTCCAATATTTTTCTAAATATGAAAAATATTACAAAAATATTTTAACAAATTAAAAATGAACAAATTAATAAATATTTTAATTAACTCCTTAATTTCCGAATAAACAAAAAATATAACATTTTGTTTTGGTACAATTATGAAATTGTAATAGTTGCATGAAATTTTAATAAACAATTGTAGAAAACGCCAAAATTCACGATTTATAAGTAATTAGTATTTTACGAAATCTCACCAGTTTTTGTATAAAATCGATAAATATGAAAAATATCTCGAAAAAACAATACTATAGATAAATCGGAGAAAGTAATGATGGTGGCCTCATATTTTTTTCAATACCTAAATACTATATTAAAAAACGAGTTCGATAAGTGCAAAAAAGGCCTTATGAGCGAGTTTTTTACAGTATTTTTCTATTTTGCCCCTTTTATTCCATTTCTAAATTAAAAAATCGACTATAAATATTTAGAAAATTGTATAGTGGTTGGTAGCACTAATAATTGACATTACAATTTGAAATTAGTTTGCGATTTCCACACATCACATACCCTCAAAACTATCTCGCCGAAAATTTAGCACAGGTTGACGGCTCTGAATTTCAACGGTGCCAACCTTAAAAAAATAAATTATTAAAGCACTCGGCGAGCCATTAACGAACCCATATGAGTGCGTTAATGACTCCGTTTTAGACGCAAATTAGAAAAAACATATTTATATAATGACGGTATACCTTACTCTTTTTTACTTAAAAAATAACCATATTTCGTTTTAAACTTGATTCTCATTGATCGCTTGACAAAGCATAATTTAATATTTAAAAAAAAACGATTCAATGTAAGAAAAATAACTTGATATGTACATTCCTTGAAAATGACTTGCAGCCGAATGTAGTCGGAAATAATAATTTAATAAGTGATTATCAAGTGATTTTTCTTAAATTTAATTGTTTTTTAAATAAAAAAAGAACTAATTTGTATTTCAGAAAGGAAGTTAGGGAAATTGATTTATCTAATACGTGATTTCTAGCTTTTCTAGAGTCTATTCATTCTAGTGACATGTGACTAAGGAAAAAGTATTTTAAAACTTTTACCATTTTGTTACTTCATATCTCTGTATCTCTGGCATTCTATAATAAAAAAAATACGCAAAAAAATTTCGTTTTTAAATTAATTTTCTACGAAAATTCCTTGATGAGTATGAATAATAAAATAAGATCACCCTTCCTGTTATATTAAGCTCTCCCTGATTTTGGTAGTAATGATTATTCTTCCTATTTAATTTCATTGTAACATCTTTTGTTCTGAAAACGAAACGTTACTGCTGCTTCACATCGTGTTTCGTATTGCCTACGTTTTGAAAAATTTACTCTTTTCCCACCAATAAATTTGAAAACAATTGAAGTATTCTACATTATTGGCGTCTACATGTGATACCATCATGGCCTACTTTTCAAAGTGAACAATAATAGTAGATTATATATTAAGGTGTCTACCCTAAACCGTTTGTTAAAACTTTACGGGATTGTCGCTCAACACAAGACTAAATCAGTTCTCCTCATGTGAAATATTTTCAACTCCAAATTTGTTATTTTAAATGGAACACCATATATATTATTATCATTTTGGATTCCTCGTTTAAATTGCAACATTTTTTGTGGGAACTTTTGTACACTTATTTCTTTTAGTTTTTTAAAATTTTAACCTCAAAAATGCATCTTGAAATCTGCCTGAAACTTCTCGTAAGAATAAGATAGAAATATGATTTATATCTCTAATCGTACCTAGAGGATGCCTCTATGAGCAATATAATTGGAAACTGTCAAAGAAGTTGCAGACAGATTTAAAGTTGCCCTTTTGAGAACAGAATTTCAGAAATAATTAATTTTCTTGAAAACTAAAATAGATGTGTACAAACGTTCCTACAAAATATATTGAAATTTTTAATTTTTAATTTTTAATTTTTAATTTTTAATTTTTAATTTTTAATTTTTAATTTTTAATTTTTAATTTTTAATTTTTAATTTTTAATTTTTAATTTTTAATTTTTAATTGTTAATTTTTAATTTTTAATTTTTAATTAACCTTGTTAGCACATTTGTTAATTGTCGGGTTTTCAGTGAAAACATGACCTGCTACAGTAGGCCCATGAAAGTATCATAATCTAATTGACTCAATCTGTCCGTCACCGCCATAGTCTAAACATATTTTTTGCATTAATACACGAGATACAAATTATTCATTTCATTTCTTAATTTTGTAGTACATTACAGGCTCATCTAAAATATTTCAATGAAATACGCAGAAATCGACGAAAAGCCCTGGGGTAGATAGCCGGTTGTCAGGACCAAAGAGAAGAAATTTTAATCATAAATACATTTTATATAATAATTCCACACAACTGTTTTTGTATGAGTCGTTAATCCCTCTTGTCATAAAACAGGTATATGTTTAGTAACACCACTGTGTAATTTAGATAACGCAGCTAAAGTTACAGCGAGAAACCGCCTTGGGAACGCCTCCTCTCATATGCACAGCCTGTTAAACAAGAAAGCCGCAGAGGGCGCACCACGACAGAGTATTAAAATGAATAACTTATTATTCAAATTTCGGATACAGTTTCGAAAATATGAATAAATATTATTTAAATAATAAATTTGAAATAAATTACCCCAGGGTACGACGGTTTTTTTTTCTAAATTACAGCAATATTAGTATTAAAATTGTTTATAAACATTATTATAAAAAAAAATAAATCCGTGCTACTCTTTAGAATATATTTATGGAGGTGAATTCAAAATTTCACTTTTTAATCTTTACCCGTTTATGAATAATGTTTTAAATGAATTTAGAGGTACGCTCCAAGAGCCTTAACGCCAGATGTGTAAAAGGCCGATTTCGGTCAGCATGCCTTTTGACACGCACTCACTAAAATGCTAATAATAATAACTTTTTACAGAAACCCCGGATAGCTTCATGCTTATAAGGGCGTATTCTCAGATAGATTTGAAGTAGTTTAAAGAAAAAAAAATACAACAGGTTCCCCCTTTTATGCTTTTTACTTTCTCCATTACGAAGTAAGGGAAAGTATTGTGATCGACAATTTCTTTAAAAACGGAAATATTCGTTTTAAGATCGATTTCAACTATTTCTGAAAAAAAAATTGTCTGTGTAAATAACCTCCAAATTTGCACGTTCTTATTAACATTTGTTGAAGAGAAGAATAAATAAAATCTGCCGAATCTAAAGAAATCAAGTTATAGTCGCTGCGATTGGTCGGCAGGGCGTTAACAGCTTTTGGTAAAATTTCGTTCACCGTAAGTAGATGTATTCCTTAACCGATTTTTGTTTTTCCCGATTATTTTGTAAACATGAAATATTAGAAAAATATCTAAACAAATATTATACAGGGTGTTTCAGAGCAGCATTTAATGAAAAACTTTTCAGTATTTACTTAATGGTGCGAAAATTGTCAGTTTGTTAACGGTGCAAGTTAAAGATTATGAATACAAATTAAGGTAAATCCTTCTACTTTAAGCATTTACTTTGAAGAACTTCCTTTTACCGAGGATTTATTTTTTTTGCATATGAGCCAATTTAAAAAATAAATGTGCATTTTGTGTTATAGAATTTTTTTATTGGCGTCGGCAACTAGGCCATCTGCCCCAACCGTTTCCTTGAAGCTTTATAAAATGTTTCATAATTTTTTTTTTAAAATTCTTTTTTTGAATTTTCTATGCCAGGGTTTTATCCAATATGCCAGATACACAATAGCTCTATTGTTGCTCCGGCAACGAGTATAATAAGAAAGTGAGCTACGATTCTTAATCAATTACACATAAATGATAAAAAATCTCATCATTTAGTTATTCGTTTAGGTTGTAAAAATTTTGCTGGTTGCTACGTCTAGTTAGAAGAATATAACATTATTGTCAAAGTCTACCAGGAGAAGATTTAGACACAGTATATTAGATATTACAAATTACTAGAACATTTATCGATTTCAGTGTAATTTATTTATTTATTTATTAACTTTACATATCTTGTTGCTATAATATATGCAAAACAATATATAATTAAAGTTAATCACCCAACAAATTTAGGACACAGGATTTGCAGGCGGAGTTCACAGACCTATTATTTTCTTCCACATGATGGTGTTCCCGATCAGCTTCAGATTATTACCATTTAGGCATTATTTTGGCCATTCCTGGCTTATTTATACCCATTTAACATGGAACGATTTTGTTGCGATATGTTATGTCAGCATGACAGAAAAAAAAATTATATAATTCGATGGGCAAATGTTCAAATTTATTAGTGAAGAATGTGTGCTTTTATTGGTACTTTTGCTAGTGAAAATTAGTATTCGAAAATAACTTTCGCCTACTCGATTAGTTTGAATTAGGAGAAATGTGTAGGTTTATTAAAGTTTTTAAATAAAGTTTCTCGTAATGGATTTCCAAATGATCTATTTTAGCTTTGATGATGGTTTAAAATACATTCGCATAAAATTTATTCGACCACTAATGGCTATGGTTGGTGATTTTAATTTCCATGATTTGAGAGATACCCTTCACCGATTCGACTTGATATGAAAGTGTTACTTCGCCAACATTACCTGCAAAGTTTTATAAATTGAATCATAATCTGCCCAACATTGTTTGATCATATTATATATGAAAAAGTAACTTATTTTAAACAATTATAATAAAGCTTTCCTACTTTGGTTTAATAATAGACTTATTGTTATATCAAAAACTGTTAAACACAAAAAAACAGTTTTTGCTTATTATTAAACGATTTTTGGTAAAATTTTAGTTGTCACGATTGGCAGTACTTATGAACTACAAACATGACATCAAAATCGGCGATCGGCATAGGACAGCCAAACTAGTGTAAATATAACCTCTAAGTTTTTTATAAACATTTCAGTAAGCGTAATATATAAATTGGTTTCGACTTACTTGGAAGTAATTTTAACTTTTCTTATTTCTATTAGTCCACATTTTCGAAAACAAAACAATAATGTAATTATATTACTTAAATGGTTAATTTTACCGCAAATACCTAACAAAATTCTTTTATAGTCATTTTATGATACAAATAACGTTATAAAGGTTTTTACATTACAAGAGAAAAGTTTGAAAGCACGAGCGATGTGGAAGCGAGTAATGTAAAAGCAAATAACTTTACGTGTGTCGTCACACAGTTTATTTTATAGTATTTCTATTTTTTTTTTTTTTTAATGTTAATCGAAAATCGGGTGTAATAACTGAATTTCTGCGGTCATTTGAGGAATGTAATGTTGCTCATTCCTGACTGAGTGATAAAATAACTCGGAGTCACGGAATACATTGATCCTTAATAAGATGTTTTAAATAATTCAAACGTCAAAATTACTTGTCAAAATTTTATTAACTTTATTTCAATATTTACTGGAATTACAGGCGATTTTGAATAAAATGTTATCGTATAATAAAGAGGAGTAACTATTAATGAAAACCGTCAAAAAGAGAAATCATGTTTGTGTGCCAATATCTCCATGGCAACGAGTTGCTTTAAGATACATACCGGGTGACCCAGGGATCTGTAAAAGCCCCATAACTTATGTGCTATTTGAGATATCGACTTCTAGTTTTCCTGAACTGGTACCGACACTTATTCTACATATTTTAAAAATATGTATGTTTTTGTACAGGGTGTCCCAATATACATAACAGACCAAAGTTGTGTTTTTTTTAAATGGAACACCCTATATTTTATACTTTATTTTCAACCCTCTTGAGAAGCTGATAAAAATAGTATAAGATAGTATGGGTCTATTATGGACGATTGGTTAGTTATGGGCAAATTTGTGGCAAAAACAAGGACACATTGAAAAAGTTGCCGAAGCGCTCCCAGCAATGCTAGCGTCATTTTTTATACACTAAAAAATTTTCCACATCATTAAGAATAATACAAATCGTCTTTGGTTCTTTTTTGTTCATACTGCTATACAGGGTGTCAACATACGCAAAATAATGCATAACTATTTTTTTTTCAAATGGAACACCCTATATATCTTGCAACCAATGCATGGAATTTTTAATAAGCTTTCCAATGATGTACAATTTGTATAATGAAATATTAAGGATTCTTAAGATTTATCCATAAAAACATTTTTCTTTTGTCACCTCCTGCTCATTTTTGGATTTTCAGCCAAAACTATGCATTTTCTGAAAAAATAATAAGAGACCTAAGTTGTAGAGCGGAAAATTCTCGATCGATATCGGTCTCTCGACTTTTCCAATAATTCGTGCATTGCCCGCCAGAGTGCGCAAAACCGTGACCGTATATGCATTTTAGCGTTTTTCTCAAATTTTTTGTTAATAAATTGCACTATACTTTATTTTCCACGTCCTCTAGCAGAAAAACGAGTAATTATAGAATTATTTAAATGCTCTACATCGATTAAAAATGTTCCTCTCTACAACTCTTGAAAAACGCAAAAATTGATATATACATTTTCAATTTGCATTTTTAGGGAAAACTAAGCATTTTTGGCAAAAATTGCTTCTATTAAGAGTTGTAGAGCGGAACATTTTCAATCGATATGGGCCATTTTAATTTCCCTATAATTTCCCGTTTTTCCGCTAGAGGATGCGGAAAATAAAGTATAGTGCAATTTATTAATAAAAAATTTGAAAAGAAAACGCTAAAATTGCATATACGGTCACGATTTTGCGCGCTCTGGCGGGCAATGCGCGCATTATCTTAAAAGTTGAAAGACCTATGTCGATCGAAATTTTTCGCTCTACAACTTTGGTCTCTTATAATGTTTCCTGAAAATGCATAGTTTTGGCTGAAAATCCAAAAATCAGCAGAAGGTGACAAAACAAATATGTTTTTATTGATAAATCTCTAGAATCCTTAATATTTTGTTATACAAATTGTATATCATTGGAAAGCTTATTAAAAATGCCATAGATTGGTGGCAACTTATATAGGGTGTTCCATTTGAAAAAAAAAAATAGTTATCCATTGTTTTGCGTATGTTGACACCCTGTATAGCACTATGAATAAAAGAGAACTAAAGCCGATATGTGTTATTCTTTATAATGTAGGAAATTTTCTAGTGTACAAATAATGATGCTATCTTTGCTAGGAACGCTTCTACAATGTTTTCAATGTGTATATGTTTTTGACACAAATTTGCCCATAACTAACCAACCGTCCATAATAGACCCATTGTATCTTACACTATTTTTATCAGCTTCTCAAGAGGGTTGAAAATAAAGTATACAATATAGGGTGTTCCATTTAAAAAAACATAACTTTGTTCTGTTATGTATATTGGGACACCCTGTACAAAAACATACATGTTTTTAAAATATGTAGAATAAGTGTGGGTACCAGTTCAAGAAACTAGAAGTCGATATCTCAAATCGCAAATAAGTTATGGGGCTTTTACAGATCCCTGGGTCACCCGGTATAACAACACTAGTGGTGTTAAAGGTACGTTACTCGTTGCTAAGGAGTTATTGGCACGTTAACATTATAGGATAAAATAAATTATATAAAGTACACAATCAATCAGATGCTGTAATTATTATATAATTGAATTTTTAATGTGAAAATGACCATAATTTCGCAATCAAGAATCTTGTTTAATACTCATTATGCAAGCAAGCATATTTCACATTTTTGAACAAATCAAAGGTTAACAATTTGCATGAAACATACACTCCGTGTCATGACTTCTTATAAAAGAAACCCAAACATTACGCCATACACACCAATAATGAGTAACTTCAATGCCATTTTTTTAAATAATAATAATAATAATAATAATAATAATAAATGACTTTATTTCTTGAATTTGTTTTACATGTACCTAGTTACAATCTTGTTTATTTCCTTTTTTTGTAAACAACATTTTATTTGATATTCGTTGTTCTTGTTCATTGCGTGTACTCGTGATAAATATAGTTACCAGGAAACATTAAATATGCACGTCATACGCGGAACATCTCTAAGAATTATTCTTAAACAATCAATTCTCAATGGAACCATTACCTGTAAATACAATTATAAAAGCTTTATGCCGAGTTAAGATTTTCCGTGTATTCTCGTTAATTTCAAGGAAGTTATTCCTGGAATATCCTATTGCATCACCGTGTTAAAGAAAAATGTACACGCATTGCCGATGGCTCTCGAGTTTATTTCAACACGGAATTTCATTACATGGTATTAAGACGTAGAATGTAGAAGTGAATACTTCACCATCCTTATGTGCCAAAGATTAAGTTGGTTAGATAATGTTGATTCAGAACATGAAATACAATCTAATTACATTCGTCATTTATTGGATATATTTATTCTATTATACAGTATGGAAACTATTAGAAATAGTTGTCTAATTTTGAACATATTATGTTATGCAATTTACTACTGGGAGATTTTAATACAAGATCTTGACTGCTTTGAATTAACCAAAACTAAAGTCGTTTTTTATAATGGCAAAAAATTTTCAGGAAAGAGGAGTGGACGATGTCCTTATGTCCTTGCGGAATATCCCGACATGCAATTCTTATAAAACTATATATGCGGTTTATAACCACAATGATGGCAACAAATTTCCAGGAAAGAAAAATGGACGATGTCCTTGCGGAATATCCCAATATGCAATTCTTATAAAACCATGTCTTCGGTTTATAACGACAACGTTCTTGCAACTAAAGAAACCAAAATACCGCTAATTATTTCACAATACTTAATACACTGCTGAACGCGTTTAAAAAAGTTTTAAATCCTGTATACTGCCCGATGCAATGTCTAAAGCTATTCCTTGATTACATTTATTGTTTTTTGTTGCTTTTAACTTGACATACGGCCTATTTATTTTTAATTTTAAATATACTGATTATTTCAATCCAATGTTTATTACCAATCAAATTCTAGCAGTATCATAAATTTTAAAAATAAAATATTCAAATTATGTTTATTTTGTAAGGGTGGGCCATCGCAAGGAATCTTTTTAAAATCTTAATAAAACACAAACGGCTAGATGTAATTTCATGATCTTGCATTTATTTTGTAGCCAAGAGTATCCGGTTATACATGGAATATGACATCAGTCAAATGGCTGCCACGGCTGGCCTTACAATAGTCCATTCTCTCGACCCTCTTTTTCAGAACTTTTTCCAACGTCTGCGGCTCTATCTCAGCAATGGGATTTTGGATATTGACTTTAAGATCGTCAATCGTTGCTGCATCGTTGGCATATCAACGTTCTTTAACGGCACCCCAGAGATAAAAGTCCATGGGCGTCAAATCGCAGCTCCTTGCTGGCCAATTCACATCTCCACGATTTTCGAACTTTGACCGCAGTAAGTCGATAGTTTCGTTGCTAGTGTGGCATGTCGCCCCATCTTGTTGGAACCAGATGTTGCCCACATCCAAACCAGCAATTTGCTCCCAAAAAATGTTTGCTATCATGGTCCTATAGCGGTTTCCGTTGACCGTTTCGCCAGATTCAAAGAAAAATGGGTCGATGATGCCGCCAGCCCATAATCCGCACCGTACAGTCACTCGTTCGGGATGCATTGGTTGCTCAACAATCACGTGCGGGGTTTCCGATACCCAAATCCTGCAGTTTTACTTGTTTACATAGCGTAAGAATAAATTGTTTATGTTATACTATTATTAGTTTCTTGTACACTGTTGGGTAACAACTGTAAAATATTACTTCTCTTGTTCTTGTTTTTCTTCCAATATCAAAATATTTATTATATTTTCAATTTTGTCCTGTAATTGGTTATTCCGTTGGGCAATAAAGTCTATTATTATTACTATTACATTTATCATCAAGAATGCAGTACCGGAAATATGTACTATATTTTACAATAAATTATCAGCAAAATTTCATAATTTATTCTTTGAATATATAAAACCAGTTATATTTTAAATAACATCAAACAAATAACTAAATTGTTAAAGTCTAAGGTGAGTTTAGGCTAATTTCTAGTTTTAGTTTAGTTCCTTTGCGTTCTAAATTTAACATATTGGAAGATTTGGATGATTGACCAGTTTGAGATTTTTCTCAAAACTGATTCCCGCATTAGGATTTCGTGCTTTGTTTATTGTAAATATTTTATTTGAATTGTTCTTGATTTTTGTTACTGTATAAATAAAGTGGTTTATTATTATTGTTCTTACGGATTTTCAATTAAGTGTAAGTGTCTTGTAATGATCCAGGGGGGTACCTAATAATATTTTTTCTCGTATTAATGAAGAGAAATCACGTGAATTAAGTAAATCTCACGCTGCATTAATTGGCGCAACTTGTATGTTGTTCTGTAGTCTGGACCCAATCGGTGCGAGTGTCACACTTTAAAGGCGAAGAGGTAAGGGCTCGTGAGAATCGAAAAATTCCGCGCTCACGCCGACGAAATTGAAGTCAAATATTTAAATCCTGGGAACCAAATCGCATCGAAAA
The DNA here is from genome assembly GCA_910593695.2 of Ocypus olens. Lineage (NCBI taxonomy): Eukaryota > Metazoa > Arthropoda > Insecta > Coleoptera > Staphylinidae > Ocypus > Ocypus olens. The sequence continues at coordinate 6,225,500 of OU343054.1, read as the reverse complement.
TTTCGGCCCCCTATCGGGGTCAGATGACCATCACTAATTCCCATTAAGTCTAATAGGCTATACTATCAAAAATATGTGTAATATACGTTATGCCTTAACTATTCCATATCAATACCATTGTTCAGCCATGATTTATCATCTGCAGCTAGAAGGCGAAAGCCTTATGCTACTTTGTTAATTTTTTTTTTAATTTAAAGCAACACGACTTTGTTAAAAACTTACAAATCTTTACAAACGTCAAATTAAAAGGTGCAATAACATATGTTGAAATTTACAAAGCAGTACATTTACAAAAATAAACTAAAACAAACAAAAAATAAATTTCAAAATCATTCATTAGTTTCTGATAGTACTCGTAGTCTTATATACGTTGGAACTCTCCTAAAGTGTATGGTTCCAGTTCAAACAAGTACAAAAGGGGTTTCTCAAATTTTTAAACTATAAAATTAACGGTGTCTACCCTAATCAGACCATGAGCTATAATAGTTTATTGTTAGCGCACAATTGTATTCCCTTGTCAGAGAGAAGAGATAAATGTAGCAGACTATTTATGTCCAAATTAATTACTAGTGTCATAATTTCATCCAGTTGTTGTCTTTGATTCAATTTAATGTTCCTCGTGTCACGTCGACCTCTTACTTCTTGTACCAACTGCATCTACTAACATTTTGCTGAAGGCCCCTATTGATCACATGAACCGTAATGCCAATGCATACTACGAAGATATATTTATAGGTGCCTAACTGTCTGTGTACTTTTGTATCCCTTATGTTTAAATTACTAGTTAGTTTAAGAATGCTATAATTTCTGGTCCCAACATTAAAATACACTGGCGGAAAAAAAATGAAACTCTTGAAATTCGTGAAATTTTCAAACCGCCATAACTCGGCGTGTTTTCAATCGATTTTGATGAATCGTCGAAAAACTTTGAAGTGTATTCTTCAAAGTCATACATGCGAACTTAAGCATTACCTCTTTCGCCCCCCTCTAGCACCCCTGTAAAAAAAAATGTTTTTTTCAGGAAACCATGTCCAACTTTGACTGTGTGTGCGGAGTTGGAAAAAAATTGTCGACTCGATCCACCATAAAGGCATTAAAATTTGATCAATTCTCTATGCAGGACTCAAAAAACGATGTTCCTACGGCGATTTGGCACAAAGTTAGGGGTGTTTGAAAAAAAAGTGCATTTTGAGGTTTTTCGCACACATTTTCTTTCGGGAAAAAATCCCATTTTGTCTCTACTTTAAGAGAGCAAACTCAGATTGGAATGATCCCTTTTCGAACCCTTCAACCCTCGAACGAAAATACACGTTTTTGGGCCAAAAAAACGTCCAATTTTTGCAACGTGTACCGAGTTGGAAAAAATGTGTTGACTCGATCCACCAAAGGGGCATTGAAATGTGTTCAATTACCTGTGCAGGACTCAAAAAACGAAGTTCCGATTAGCACAAAGTTATAGGTGTTTGAAAAAAGTGCATTTTGTGTTTTTTTTTACTCATAAGTCCGAAGTTTTTCGACGAAATTGTTTTCGTTTTCACGAATGAAATTTTCTTTGCATATTTTGAGGTATGTACGAAAATTATTGTTTGCGCGAAATCATTAATATCCCATTTTGTACCATGGAAATGCACCCATAAATTGGTGCCAAATCGTCGTAGGAACTTCATTCTTTGAGTCCTGCATAGGGAATTGATCAAATTTTATTGCCTTTATGCCTGTACACATCGTCAAAGTTGGACATGGTTTTCAGAAAAGACATTTTTTTCACAGGGATGCTATGATTTTAAAGAAAACACTTTAAAGTTTTTCGCCCTCAAAGATTCATCACAATCGATTGACAATACGCCGAGTTATGGCAGTTTGAAAATGGTCGAAATTTCACGAATTTCAATTTTTTCCACCAGTATATGTAAAGGGAAAAATAATCTTTTTTTTTCTCATTGAAACAACATTGGGTAATCTTAGTTACGATATCTCATAACACACTTATATTTCCATAGAGAATTATTAAGCGCTCATATTTCCGAAGGAAAATGTGAAGCTTTAATTTTTAACAAGAAAAATAAATTATGAACTATAAAAGTTTTTATATTTGTAACGCTACTTCTCAGAACAAGAATAAAAATTGCAATTCTCAACAACCAGATACAAACGATGAAGATCCTTCTTTACAATTCGTCGGTGAGACTGCAGTTGTAACCGTTTTCTTACTAAGAGCATTCAGTTGCAGTCTTGAACGATTTCCCAAAAAGCAAAGATTGTGATGACTATACTACATGCAATGCCATCATCGACACACCAGAAGCCGTAACCGATGCTGCAGATGACTTTCCTTCCACACCAGCTATCATCTTCGCTACCTTATTTTTCTGCGACATGCTATCAGCCAAATATCCTTCCGCAACAGACGTACCTTTCCAACCACCGTGCCTCTTTAGCGTTTAGCGTAGTCATTAAGGCTCCCGCATCATCCACCAAAGTCGCAGATGTTCGTCGTCCACAATGGCTTGTATACGCTTTCGTATTATCCAAAACCCAACCATTCAGCAACCTTACTTGGAATATTTCTAAAGGTATTTTTGTTCTTCGAACCAGTTCATCGACGGTTATGGTTCATCTGGTAAATTATCGGTCATCACATCAACATAATCATCTAAGCTATTTTCTGTCTAGATTTGTTCTGCTATTTACAATACAATAAATCTCATCAAAGTCATTGCATACGGCCTGAAATTTATTAAGGTGTTAGTTTGTAGTTTATATAACATGACAATAATCGTCAGTCGGCATCAGGGTGGTGAAAAGTCTGTCAGCTGGACTGTAAAAGACGCCGCGCGCTCAATGCATTCAAACGGGGCGCTTCACTTCGCAGGCCCAACTGACAGTCTTTCCACTGTTCTGGTGGCGTCTGACGATTATTTTCATGTTATGTGAACTACAAACCATCACCTAAATGAATTCCAACCTGCATACTATGACTTCATTTTCACAGTTTACCAACAAGTTGATACGTGTAACTGACGCAGATTCCACCCGCAGACAAGCGTCTGACGAGTTTTTTATGAATTATAATTAGTAAATATTTACTTCAACAATTTTCAGCGTGCATAAAATAACTATTCGAAAAAATTTTCTTGACAAGTTCCGCAGCCTACCACAACTACACCCACCGCTAGTGGAGGGTCTGACGGTCGGATACCTCATGAACAAAATAGGAACTACCAATGGTATAAAATCCAGCGTGCATAAAATGACTTGATTAAAAGTGACACCACCTCCCGGACTATTACGACCAGGTTGAATATTCATATATTCAGGCTATATTTCGTTTTATTGAATTTACCTAGATGTTTTTCGCTTCCCATTTTAAGCCTACCTGGCATGTTCCGTTTGGCACGCAAAAATCCATTATTTAGTTTTTGTTCTCTTCTTCAAACTACCGATTCAGTCAAGGCAGATGCCCATAAAGAAACAATCAAAAATTTTAAAGTTACGATACACCAAAAGAGATCCTCTAATGTTGCCCAGAAAACTATAACGCTGCACAATTGTTGAGTGCATAAAGCTTACAAAGTTCGGGAAGTAATCAACATCTGCGGTTTTTTAGAGTTACGACACCTTACAGCCCTGAATTAGCTCCGTCGGAATATCACCTCTTTCCTAAGCTGAAGAAACATTTGCGAGGAATGTGTTATTGGAATAGGTGTGTAACTTAAAGGTTCACATGTCGAAAAGTAAAATTGTTATTTGTCTAACTCTTCCCTTATTTGGTTAGGTAGATCTCCCCACGTAATAATACATTTTCCTTCGTTAAATCATTTTTGTCATATCATTATCAGTTGGTTGTTAATCACCCATCTATCTTCAACAGAATCAATTTTGGAGTCTCTCTTTTATGCAGTAGATACATACAGGGTTGGGATAAAGTATGGAACCAAGTAAATATGTTTAAAACAAAAAGGGCTAAATTTATGAAACTTTGCAGGCAACTATAATGACACATAACGCATCTGATGCCATATTTTTTGTCACTACTATACTTCCGGTTTTACCAGAAATACCGTCAACTTTTTTAATTTAAATGGGACACCCCGTATATTTTTACATTTTCAAATAGATACTTTTCCAGCAATTGCAATTGCGGAATTTAGAAAAAAAACTGAAGGTTATGTTTATTGTCCCAATTCCATCAAGTTGCATTAAGGATTTTTGGTAGTACATACAACAATTTTTTGGTTAAACAGGATTTATGTCAAGGCCGATACAATCACTCTACACAATTTGCATTATCTCTTAATCTATGTTTGCCAGTAATGTATTACATTTACAAATGCAACAAAGGTTAATGAACGTATTGTTTTGCATTTAATTTTACCTCACGGATGTACAATCTAAAAATGTTTTTTTCTTACTTGGCACATGATTATGTATTCAATATTATTGGTATTACTCAACTATTTTGTTTACTTATGGAAAGATACTACCAGATATCATTGGGAAATTGTGCAGGAATGATTATCTCGTCAGTATTCATGAATTATATAATTACAATGATAAACTATTCATGAAAAATAACCAATGGACCTTCAAATGACAGCAAATTTATAATGGTGTGAGGTCATCACTGATGGATAATTTATGTGATCTGTACAAGGATCTTACATCAGAGGGCAAATTTAGATTTTTAACGTTTGCATAAAAAATGTGTAGCGCTGCATTCTACAATTTCGACAGAATTGAACTTGACGACGGCCGCGGAACTTTTCAAGAGCAAACGGATTAAATTATTAGCCGCAATTGGAAAATTCACTATGACGGCGACAGGTTTGGCCCCACAAATTTTAAACAAATTATAGTCAGTGTAGTTCGCTCCTATGGATATTACGGAAGACAAATGGGATATTTAAAATATGTATTTTTACCTGATTTAGAGCCAAGAGATGCCATCGAAGAACACATTGAGGTAAGTAATGTCTTACAATCCCTTAGATTAGATTAGATTAAACGGGGTCGATTGGCTGTGGTGAGCCTTACAGCACTGCGACCTGTTTAGATCTTTTGTACTAGTACCCTACTGCTATTTGATTCCCAGAAATTCAACTTCCCTGACAAGGTCAATTAATTTTCTGGGAGGTAATGCCCTGATCCGTTCTGGCGTTACCGCCATACCTCCGGTTAGGGCCTGCCTGGTGGTAGCTAGAGCTACACACTCGCATAATATGTGTTCGGCCGTTTCTTCTGCCGATGTGGTGTTATCCACTTAGCCCATATTGTGAAGATGGTACTTCACTGGGCAGTGTCCTGTGAGGAGACCGGTGATTAGTCTGATCTCGGTTTTAGTGAGGCGTAAGAGCTGTTTGGCTCTATTTGGCGAGAAGTCAATAAACATTTTGGATTGCCTTTGACCTGGTGCATTTTTCCAATAGTCTGTTTTGCACTTTTTTTCCCATTCTTGGATAACGCCTTTTTTATGTGCTTTCGGTAGCCCGCAGGTCGGTTTTGGTCCAATGATGGTAGTTGAGGCTCCTTCCTTAGCAAGTATATCGGCATGCTCATTGCCTTTTATGCTTGCGTGGCCGGGTACCCACATTAGGGTGAGGTTGTTGCCCTTTGCCAGTTGGTTCAGAGCCTGTTTACAGTTCCAAATAGTCTTGGAGTTGTACGCTTTAAGGCTCTTTAGGGCAGCCTGGCTATCCGTGATTAGATATACGCGTGCCCCTTTGTAGCCCTTTTTTGTGCACACCTGAGCACATCTTTCTAAGGCTATTATTTCAGCCTGTAAGACAGAAGGGCCATGTCCGAGGGGAACTGATTCCTTATGCTTAGGCCCATATATGCCTATGCCGGTGCCCACCTCTGTCTTGGATGGATCTGTGTACCAGAGTACAGAGTTGTGTTTTAGTTCTGTGACTCGTTTCAGACTGTTTTGGCGACTATCAATAGTCACATCAAATCTTGATTCGAAGTCATAATTGATCGGCATTATATCCGATGGTGTTTGTAAGAACTCGGTTGTGACGAGGTCCAGAATTTCTGAGTGCCCGGTTCTGTGGCCTGTACTGGTCCAGTTTAGTCTCAGTGCACTCATTAGACCTTCCTTTCTGATTTGTTCGTGCAAAGGAAGTAGGTCTAGTAAAGCTTCCATTGCTGCAGAGGGAGTGCTATGTGCAGCTCCCGTGATGCCAAGACAGGCCAGTCTTTGAAGAGCTTGGAGCTTCTTTTATGACGTTACTTGTTTTATTTTGGTCCACCAAATTAGTGAGCCATATGTGATGATGGGTCTGACCACCATGATGTACAACCAGTGTATCATTTTAGGTTTCAGACCCCATGATCTGCCAAAGAGCCGGCGGCCTATCCAGAGTGCCGCCGTTGCTTTGCTGATCGTTTTTTCCAGATGAGCATTCCAGTTAAGCCTTCTATCAAGCACTAAGCCTAAATATTTCACTTGGTCGGAAAGCGCAATTTCTTGTCCTTTTACTTTGGGAGCTTTGATTGAGAGTTTCCTGCGATTAGTAAAAGGTACAATCACAGTTTTGTCCGGGTTGACATTGAAACCCTCCCTCAGACACCATTTTGATATGGTGTTAAGGGCCTCTTGGGCTAGGGACGATACGATGCTATCGTATTTACCCCTTATGACAACCGCAATGTCGTCGGCGTAGCCTTGCGTACTATAGCCCTTATCTGCCAAGGTCGTGAGGAGCTCATCCACCACGATGCACCAGAGCAAGGGTGATAGAACCCCGCCTTGCGGGCACCCTTTCGCCGTGGTTACCGTTTCAGACTCACTCCCCATACCTGCCATGATTTTGCGGTTTTCAAGTACAGCTTTTATCCATCTGATAGTGGGTATATCAATGTCCTTCCTGATGGCTCCCTTTTCCACGGTTTTGAAAGTCGTATTGTCAAACGCCCCTTCAATATCCACGAAAATACCTAGTGCAATCTCCTTGTATTGAAGTGATGCCTCTATGCCTGTTGTAAGGCTGTGCAAGGCATCTACAGTAGATTTTCCAGGTTGATAGGCAAATTGTTGCCTATGTAGCGGGTTCGCACCTAATGTCGTTGTCCACGATTTTCTCCTTAATTTTGAGGAGGAAAGAGGTGAGGCTGATTGGGCGGTAGGACTTGGCCTCATCAGGTGGCTGGGGGATGAAAATCGCCCTGGCCTCCTTCCATTCCATTGGTATATAGGTCAGCGTGACGCTGGCTTTGTATATTGCTTGCAGGTATGGGGCTAGTATGTCTAGCCCATATTGCAGCAATGAAGGAAATATGCCATCTGGCCCTGGTGTTTTGAAGGGTTTGAAGCTCTTGACTGCCCATTCAATTTTTCCTCTAGTAATTAGTTTACCAGCCTTTCTTTTGCTCTCTCTGGTTGGTAGGAATGTGCTTCCTTCCGTAGATTGAGCAGTTGTTGCGAGTGAGTCCGCAGATGTTGAGCCCGGAAAGTGTGTCTTCAGGAGCACACTAAGACTTTCTTTGAGGCTCTGTGCATGACTCCCATCAGGTTTTTTTTAATTAAACCAATGCCATTGGAGTGGTCGTTCGATATGACCTTTTGAAGTCTTGCTGTCGGGGCTGTGTCGTTCACTCCCTCACAGAAAGCTCTCCAAGTTTTCCTTTTCGACTTCCTCAGCTCCTTGTTTTATTCTGATAGTGCCTGTCTGTAGGCATCCCAGTTGCCCGTCTTCTTTGCACTATTAAAGGTTTTTCTGGATTGCGTCTTCAGGCGGTCTAAATCCTTATTCCACCAGGGCACATCTCTGGAATGAGATCTCCTCTTATGTGGACAGCTGGATTCGTATGCCTTTAAGATGCAATTTTTAAGGAGAGCCGCAGATATTTCCAGCTCCCCTGTAGTTTGGATGTCAAGGCATAGATCTTCGGTTCCCAGACCTAGGCACTCTCTGTAGAGGCCCTAGTCTGTGTTCCTCGGATTCCTGCACTCTAAAACAGCTTCCTTAGTGACCTCTATATCAAACCCAATCTGCTGATGGTCTGATAAATAGGGTTCTACTAAACTCGCCAATTTTTATTTGTACTTGTTGTGAAGGCATCAGCCAGGGTGATATCTAGTACCTCCTGTCTGATTGCATTCACAAAGGTAGGCTCGCTACCTCTATTAACAATGTCTAGATTATTAGAGATAATAAATTCAAGTAGATCCTTACCTCTACTATTGGTGTCCGTGCTGCCCCACAGGATGTTATGTGCGTTGGCATCACAGCACAGGAGTAGGTGTTTGTTGCCTTTTCTATACCATTCCACAAGTCTTCTTACCTCCTCTGGTGGCGGTGTATCCTTGTCACCCGGAAAGTAGGCCGAGGCCATAACTATGTGCCTTTTTCCTTTCTTCGTGGGGACCTCTACCAGCACTGCCGCGAAATTGATGTCCTTTCTGAGCATGAGGACTGCTCTTGGTTTAGTGCAGTCTGCTTTGTATACTAACCTGCAACTTTCTTTAGGTAGACCCCTTACCTGCCCGTTGTTAATCCAGGGCTCTTGTAAGAAGCCTATCCCAAATTTGGATTTCTTGAACCTCCAGTGCGCGGCACTTGTTGCCGCTTTGGAGTGGTGGAGGTTCAGTTGTAGGCAGCGTAGGCCCGCCATTGAGATGCCTAAACCCCAGTGGCACCAGCCTTTGGCTCCTTGGCCTTGGGCTTTTTGCCTTTCAGGGTATTGCTCTCCCTTACCTCACTTACTACGGTGGGTCCCTTATCGACACCTGTTTCCGCTAGTGGCGGAGTAGTGCCAACGGGTCCGCTGGTAGGCTCCTTTGAGCAAGAAGGGTCAGGATAGGCCCTTGTTGGCCCTTCGCCCTTTGGTACTTTTTTGCCCTTGGGTCTTAGCTCTACCCAGCCAAACCTGTAGCAAATTTTGTTGCCCAGCTTCTCCAGGCTGTCGGCGGAATGTGAGTCCACCGACAGCGTGACCTCCAGCTTGGGTCCCTTCGGATCTCTCCTGAGAACCCTCCAGCTGGAGGCCTTTAGATTGTTCTGGGCCTCAATTAACGAAATTACCATCGCGTTGGTGTATTCCAGGCTGTTTGGGAAGTAGCCTATCAGGATCTTAGAATGAGGCATTTCTGCCTCATCCAGCACCCTTAACTTGGCTCCCTCGCACAGCCTGAGATGGGCAGCTGCGCCCTTTAGCCAGTTGGCTGTGGCACTGTCTACACTGTCAGTGCGAGCCATCCTGGCCTCTGATGAAGCTGATGGAATCTGGGCTTCACGGTTCCCTCTTTACCATCCTCAATTATTTTCTCCAGGCATCAATTTGTTCCGTCGACATGAGGTTTTCTGGAAAACCTTCTAGGCATACGCCTACCTTCACTCCCGTTGTAGCTTGGCTATAGGATACAGCCTTGGCCTCGGCGCTAGGCACAGGCTGCCTTTTCGTCCGTTTGACCATGGTTGTGTCCGGCGTGCTACCTGTTGACCGAGGTCTCTTGGTAGCAGCCGTGGGGTTGCTCTTGAAGGGCACTAATGCCTTTACTCGAGCTTCCCCTGGTTCCATGCCGTTCTTGATGAGGAACTTCATCCTCTTTCTTGCGGCACCGCTCATTTTGACCTTTTGGTCTTTTGTGTTTAGACCTTTAAGGCTGCCAACGAGTTCCTCATCGCTGCTTTTCAGCAGCTCCTCCTCACCTGTTCTGCTGCTAGTTTCCATAGGCTCTACATCTTTTGGCTCCTTTGCAGCAACAACGGACGTTAGGGAGTCGTCCACTCCTTTGGTTTTTTGAAAAACTTGGTTCATTTGAGTCCCACGAGTAGCTAGGGAAAGGGGAAAAGTCCATTACAGCAGAGCCCCGCATGCCATAATAAGGCTAGTGAAACTGGGGGTCGCCTGGTACCCAGAGTTCGCATAGAGATGACTAAGCTCCTCCTTAGCCATGCATCCCTCGGCCTATGCTGTTCCACCTTGGTTTGAGGTGTTTGTTTTTTGTGGTTTCCTTTCCACATTGATCCGGGCGGCTAAGCCAAGATCCTCTAAGCTTGTTACCTGCGAGACATGTCCACGAACAGCAACAAGCCCGATATGTTAGGTCTGATGGCTGTATGGGCACAAACAGACAATGCCTTAGTAGGCAATACTTATGCAAATTCTGTGTCTGATAAAGCTCAGAATTAGTGATGGGTATAATTGAAATACACTGGTGGAAAAAAAATAAAACACTTGAAATTCGTGAAATTACGACCATTTTCAAACCGCCATAGCTCATATTTTCAATCGATTGTGATGAAACTTTAAGGGTGAAAAACTTTGAAGTGTCTTCTTTAAAGTCATGCATGCGAACTTACTTTTAACCCCATCCGCCCCTCTCTAGAACCCCTGTTTTTTCAGGAAACCATGACCAACATTGACGATGTCTACGGAGTTGGAAAAATTTTGTCGACTCGATCCACCATAAAGGCATTAAAGTTTGTCAATTCCCTATGCAGGACTCGAAAAACGAAGTTCCTATAACGATTTGCCACCAAGTTATGGGTGTTTGAAAAAAGTGCATTTTGAGGTTTTTCGCACATAACTCAGTGACCTTTCAACCAAATTTGATGATTATTTCGGGAAAAAATCTCATTTTGGCCCTACTTTAGGGAGGTAAACTTCAAACAACCAGTTACAACCGAAAAAACACGTAAAAAACTAAAGTTTCCAAAAAAAAATCAAATTACGGAGTGACCCTAGTTTTATGCTCGGCAGTGTGTGTTGGTCAAGATCGGTTAATAAAAAAGTTGAAAAACCGCAAAATTGTCTGTTTGTATTAAAATAATATTTTTTTTAAATTTACATACAATTTGATTTTACTGCCAGATATCTTAACATTCATAATATAGAAAGTTGGCGCGTAGCAATTGTTTGAGTTTGAACAACAAGGATTTTGGAGTTTGGATTGTTACGTAAAAAATTCGGAATTCTGTAACAAATCAAACGATTGAATTTAATGAAAATATTTTTGATCTTACGTTAGTTATCGCTTTCATAAAAAAAAAACTTTCCTACTCTATACGCAAACTTGCGTTTGAAGTATCCAATTTATTTTATACCAATTACAAGCTAGTTGCGAACAAACCAATAAAATAAATAAATTTCGTTTAACAACGCCATGACTTCACATAAAATAATACCAATTCACGACAATTACTTTAAAAGTATTATTACACCGCAGAGTACTTTCATCGCAAATAAAAAAGAAATTATTTTATAATTTTAGATCTCCAAAGAATGATATCCATTATAACTTTCCTTTTCTACTAAAAGAAACTAAGGCGGACAATAAAATTAATCCTCGCGAATATTTACGAATTTCACCCAATTTTACGCACAGCAATAACACAATAATTAGCTTTTTAGGATACTTGCGGTAATTGTATGATTTATCACCGTCATGACCGAATCTTATGTAATTCTTGCAGACAGATTAATCATTTCACCAAAACGAGTGTCGGTGTTTCTTCGAAGGTAAATTTAGCAATAATCGATGGAACAAATTGCGCAACGACTTTTGAGGTCCTCATTTTTTTTCCATTTGGGTCGAATGTATTATAAAATAATGCACGTTTCATTATCATCATTGCGTTAGGAAATTTTCTTGGTAGAAATTTTTATTTAGGACGCCAACACTGCAAACGTGTTTTATTGTTCGAAGTATGTACACTGCATGGTTATTAGGTGTTTTATTTTTTAAATTTGTTCTATTTGTGTTACGCAAGGAAAATGGAAATTTTTGATAAACACACCATTTAAGTGATAATCATTGCCGGTACATAAGATTATTTAATAATCAAGTATGATTAGCAGGATGGTTCAACTTTGCTCTCTCCGCCTCAGCGAAATTGCTTTTTATAATTTCACTTAATGCTTGGATTAGAAAACTGTTAAATCATGGAATAGTATATTGTTATATAAGTTTAATAAGAGGGTCCATTGTGGCACGTGTGCTCCAATGGAACGGGAACGAGTGCCACAATACCTCTGATTATTTTTTCTATTCTGTGAGTTGTATTCTAACAAAAATATGGTAAACTGAATTAAAAATGCTTGTTATTTGACTTTAGTAATATCACTAGGGAAACGACGAAACATTTTTTATTTCATTTTATTTTAATTTAATTAACCACTTCGCGCCCATGCTGCTTTGATTGGGTTATAGCATAATCCCAGGTTTATTGAAAAAAAAATTGTTGTTACGTTTTTGTACGAAATATTGTTCGACTGTCACAAACTTACTCATATATGCAAAAAAATATGATAAAATATTCCATAGATGACGCTAAAGGTCTTTTTTGTAAAATATTTTTCTTTTCTTATTTTTTCGCTTGTCGCCACATGTGGCGAGTTTAATAATATGAACTTGATGTCATAAAAAACAGATATAAAAAATAGTTTACAAGACTCGACAAGAAATTATCATTATCTGACTCAGCGGTTTTAAAGTACAACTTTCTTTTTGGCTTTTCTGTAAAAATTACTTAGCATCCAATTTACAAAAATGGGTTTACTGATTTAGATCACTAATTATAGATTGAGCCAAAATGAAAGAAAGCAGGGTTACCCACGGAGAGCAATATATTCAGAAATTGTTCTATTGTTAGCCCTGCCATTGAATTTAACACTGGCTTTGCTGTAATTATGTACAGAAAAATTGCCAATGAAGATGAATGATCTCATAATTATAGGTCAGCAAGGTTACAAGTGCTAAAAGGCATATCTGTAGGTATGTATAATAATTAAATGATAATAGCACTTGATTGTTACACAGTTTTAAAAATATTATTTATTTATAAGCCGAAGTGTTTCGGTCTCTCGACCGTTTTTTACTTTCTCCCTTACGAAGTACGAGAAAGTATTGGGTCATTCCATGCTATTTCAACAAAAGGTTGTGCTGCACCATTTTTATTTTGTTTTATATTTTGCACAGATATTTATACATGTATCTAGAGTACAAAACTAATTTTAGAAAAAAATAAAATGTTGCCGCGTGGCAGATATGTTCCCAGATGGAGCTTGAAACATGTACATTATTGTGATTACAAGCATTTGCGCAAAGTGGTATAACAATTTTTCGAATTGAGCAAATTTAAAAATTAGAAAATCTCCTTACGCAGATTAAAGTAGTGAATATTTTGGTTTAATTTTCTTTCATAATTTGATATGTTTTTCAAATTTATTGGCCCTCAAATTTACCATAAAGATTTGCATTTTTTTCATTATTCGATCCTGTTTTCGACTGGGAAGGGGGCAATATAATCAAACCAAATTTAGTTTGCAAGTAGAATGGTAACAATAGATTTTACCTGTGGCAAAAAATCTGAAGTGTTTTAAACCCTTCTAATTTTTTTTGCTGGTGAAATTAGACATTTTCAACAAAATCCGTATTTGTCTAAAGCTGTATCTCCAGTGGGGTACATAGTAAAAATCTGAAATTTATACTACCAATGCTTCTATCCGGGAGCAACACCATTATAAAATTTGGTAGCTTTGTTTTGCCTAGTAACAAAAATATTTATGTTCAAATTTGTAATAATTTTTATGCAATCGGAGTAAAAATCGAACTTTAAATATTAGAAGCCGACACTAAAATGGAACTCACCAGTACTAGCAGTGATTATAATACACTTGTAAATATTATAATCACTGGTACTAGGCATTAAAATACCTACCAAGGGTTTCCGTACAACGAGATGATTGGCGACTCATTAATGCGTCATAGTCCTGGTGATGAAATTTAAAAAGGTACCGTGGACCCTAAATATAGACGTATTATTATTCAAAATGATTAAAGAATAAAATTGAATAAAGCCGTAAAATTTATTAGACAATTGTTTTAAATTTGCGGCTGTCGGGAGTCAAGCTGCTGATTACGTTCTAGAATTTCTGTGATTGTTTAAACCATGCGCGCGATGCTAATCCAACCTTAAGAATTTACTGATCTTGCGTTAAACAAATATCAACATAACCTATAATTACATCTGCAAGTTCTACCACTGAAACGCTAGAACATCTTTAGATGAAAAACGTAAGTAATTACAATTTTAAATCTGAAAATAGAGTATTTTCGATTGCATAAAAAATACATTTACCTCAGCACTAAAGTGCCCTTTCATTAATATTATAGTTTAAATTAAATTCAATAGTAATAAAAGGATTAACAGAATTGTAATAAAATGATTCACACAGAAATTCTAGAACGTAATCAGCAGCTTGACTCCCAACAGCCGCAAATTTAAGACAATTGTCTAATGACTTTTCTGGTTTTATTCAATTTTATTCTTTAATCATTTTGAATAATAATAATAAGTTTCTATTCAGGATCCATGGTACCTTTTTTTTAAATTTCATCACCAGGACTATGATTTGCATTAATGAGTCGCCAATCACCTCGTTGTACGGAAACCCTTGGTAAGTACTTTAATGCCTAGTACCAGAGATTATAATATTCACAAGTGTATTATAATCACTGCTAGTACTGGTGAGTTCCATTTTAGTACCGGCTTCTAATATTTAAAGTTCAATTTTTAATCCGATTGCATAAAAATTATTACAAATATGAACTTAAATATTTTTATTACTAGGCAAAACAAAGTTACCAAATTTTGTAATGGTGTTGCTCCCGGATAGAAGCATTGGTATTATAAATTTCAGATTTTTACTGTGTGCCCCACTGGAGATACAGCTTTAGAAAAATACGGATTTTCTTGAAAATGCCAATTTTCTCCAGCGAAAAAAAATTAGAAGGGTTTAAAACACTTTAGATTTTTTGCCTCAGATAAAATCTATTGTTACCGTTGTACTTGCAAACTAATTTTGGTTTGAGTGTATTGCCCCCTTCTCAGTCCAAAGCAAGGCCGAAAAATGAAAAAAATGCAAATCTCAATGCTAAACTTTGACGGCCATTATATTTGAAAAAATAAAACAAATAATGAATAAAAATTACACTAAACTCTTCGGCACTTTAATTTGAGTTAAGAGTTTTTAAAATTTTTAAATTTGCACAATTGGAAAGAAAGTTATGCCACTTTGCGCAAACGCTTGCATTTACAAAAATGTACATGTTTCATGCTCCATCCGGGGACATTGCTGCCACATGGCAAGAATTTTTATTTTTCTTAAATTAGTTTTGAACTCCAGAAACATGTATAAATAACTGTGCAAAATATAAAAAAAAATTAAAATGGTGCAGCACAACCTTTTGTTGAAATAGCATGGAATGACCCTATTGTGATCGTGATTTTTTTCCAAAAATTTTTTTTGCGGAAATGTCCGTTTTGGGGTCCCTAGATGCCATTTCAACAATTTCTGGAAAAAATGTTTTTGTGTCTGTGTGTGTGTGTGTGTGTGTGTGTGTGTGTGTGTGTGTGTGTGTGTGTGTCTGTCTGTCTGTGTGCGCTGTATCTCAAAAACTAATAGAGCAATTGATATGAAACTTTTAACAAACGTCTTATTTGATAATCCGAAGAACTGAAAAGCTTTTGGCAAAATTTCGTACACCGGAAGTGGGTGTTTACCTTAACTGTTTTTTGTTTTTTTCCAATATTTTCTTAAATATGAATAATATCACAAAAATATTTAAACAAACATTAAAGACAACAAAGAAATCAACATCTTTTGCTTGAAAATATTTTTCATAAAAACACTATTTATCTATAAAAAAATTATGTGGGACTTTGGGATTTAAACGATTAAAAAATATTTTTCTTCCAAAAATATTTTATACTTTTATTCAAGTCCAAGAGCTCATTCTGAACACTATTTGTCTGGAAAACTGTTTTGTGGGACTGTTTTGCGTATCTCCGCTCCAAGTCCTGGAGCGGAGATACGCAAAATGACTTTTATCGTAAATTGTGCTTAAATCGACTGGAAACGTAGAAAAACGATTTAAAAAATATTTTTCTTCAAAAAAATGTTTCCATTTTTTTTCAATTCTGAGAGCTCATTCTGAACACTGTTTGTCTATATAATGTTTTTGTGGGACTTCGAGGAACATACGCAAAATGATTTTTTCGATTAAACGATTGAAAAATCAGATTTTTTTTCTATTTTAAGTCTAAGAGCTCATTATGACACTATTTGTCTAGAAAACTGTTATGTCGGACTTCCGAGAGTGGCGATATGCAAAATGACTTTTATCGTAAATTGTGCTTAAATCGACTTGAAACGTAAAAAAACAATTAAAAAAAATATTTTTCTTCAAAATTTTTTTTCAATTTTTTTAAAGCAAGAGCTCATTCTGAACACATTTGTCGATAAAATTTTTTTATGGGAGTTCCAGGAACGGAGATACGAAAAATGACTTTGGTCGTAAATAGTGATTAAATCGACTGGAAAGGCCTAAAAAAAGATTAAAAAATATTCTTCTTCAAAAAGTTTAAATCTAAAGCTACGCACACACTTTTCGGAATCGGACTTAACACAGTTGTAAACGAGTCAACGCACATTTATCGGTACGGCATGGAACGGATAAATGTGCGTTGACTCGTTTACAACTGTGTTACGCAATTTTTGCCGATGCGTGCCGTCCGTCCGATTCCGACAAGTGTGCGCGTAGCTTAAGAGCTCATTCTGAACACTATTTGTCTATATAATTTTTTGCGGGACTTCCAGAAACGGAGATAAGCAAAATGACTTTTGTCGATTTAACGATTAATAGTTATTTTTCTGCGTCCGTTATAAAATGTTCAGTTTTTTTCATTATTTTTTTGCTTTCATAAAATATGTGATTCCTGAACCCTTCAAGTAGCGTGAAAAAAAGTGCCATAACGGTTCATTTTTTCACGCTTTTGCGTGAAAAAAAGTGCCGTAGCGGTTCATTTTTTAACGCAACTAAAAAATTGTTTGCGCAAAGTGTGTCATGAACGCTTCGCAACTTTCGTTTCCGATCAAGTAAACTTGATTATTATTATTATTTTCTTCATTTAAAGGAAATATTATTACTTATAAAAATTGATTAAGGTTTTATCGAATTTATTGAAAGTTAAGGATGTAGAAAAAAAATTGTATGAAACTTGAGAGTAAAGCAAATTTTTTTCACTTGTAGGAATTGCCATCTTTCCTACTCATGACAAAAAGTATTACTTTACTAACTTGTTGCATAATAGTTATTTATGTAACAAGTGAGTAAAGTAATACTTTTTTCACGAGTAGGCTCGTGCGGCACATATTTTATTTTATGAACGCAAATTAATGAAAAAAACGTACTTATCTCATTTTATTTTATTTATTTTGTATTGTTTTATTTCATTTTATCTATACATTTTATAATAATTGACAATTACTATATGTAAGATTTAAATTTTAATATTAACTATAAGATCCACTAACACTGAAATGTAAACCTAGGTGGCATACGTGAATAAACATTGATTGATTGATTGATTTATAATAAAAATATTTTTCTTTCGAAATTTTTTTTAATTTTTGTTCAAGTCTAAGAGCTCATTCTAAACACTATTTGTCTAGACAAATGTTTTATGGGACTTCTTGGAGCGGCGATACACAAAATGATTTTTGTCGTAGATTGTGCTTAAATCGACTGGAAACGTCAAAAAAACGATTAAAAAATATTTGTCAACAAACAATGTTTTCTATTTTTTTTTTCAAATCAAGAGCTCATTCTGAATACGATTTGTCTAAACATATTTTTTGTGGAATTGTGCTTAAATAGACTGGAAACGTCCAAAAAACGATTAAAAAATATTTGTCTTCAAAAATTTGTTTCTTTTTTTTTTAAATCAAGAGCTCATACTGAACACTATTTCTCTATAATTTTTTTTTTGGGACTTCCAGGAACGGAGATACGTAAAATGACTTTAGTTGTAAATAGTGCTAAAATCGACTGGAAACGCCTAAAAAACCATTAAAAAATATTCTTCTTCAAAAAATTTTTCCATATTTTTTCAAGTCTAAGAGCTCATTCTGGACACTATTTGTCCATTTTTGTCCTATTTTTTGTGGGATTTCCAGGAACCGAAATACGCAAAATGACTTTTGTCGTAAATTGTGCTAAAAGCGACTGAAAATGTCCAAAAAACGATTAAAAAAATATTTTACTTCAAAAAAATTTTTCTATTTTTTTTTAAATCAAGAGCTCATTCTGAACACTATTTCTCTATAATTTTTTTTTTGGGGACTTCCAGGAACGGAGATACGCAAAATGACTTTAGTTGTAAATAGTGCTTAAATCGACTGGTAACGCCTAAAAAACGATTCAAAAATATTCTTCTTCAAAAAAATTTTCCATATTTTCTCAAGTCTAAGAGCTCGTTCCGGACACTATTTATCCATTTTTTGTCCTATTTTTTGTGGGATTTCCAGGAACGGAAATACGCAAAATGACTTTTGTCGTAAATTGTGCTAAAATCGACTGAAAATGTCCAAAAAACGATTAAAAAAATATTTTACTTAAAAAAAAATTCTATTTTTTTTAAATCAAGAGGTCATTCTGAACACTATTTCTCTATAATTTTTTTTTGGGACTTCCAGGAACGGATATACGCAAAATGACGTTAGTTGTAAATAGTGCTTAAATCGACTGGTAACGCCTAAAAAACGATTAAAAAATATTCTTCTTCAAAAAAATTTTCCATATTTTTTCAAGTCTGAGAGCTCATTTTGGACACTATTTGTCCATTTTTTGTCCTATTTTTTGTGGGATTTCCAGGAATGGAAATACGCAAAATGACAATTGTCGTAAATTGTGCTAAAATCGACTGAAAATGTCTAAAAAACGATTAAAAAAATATTTTTCTTCAAAAAAATTTTTCTATTTTTTTTTTTAATCAAGAGCTCATTCTGAACACTATTTATTTCTCTATAATTTTTTTTTGGGACTTCCAGTAATGGAGATTCGCAAAATGACTTTAGTTGTAAATAGTGTTTAAATCGACCAGAAACGCCTAAAAAAACGATTAAAAAATATTCTTCTTCAAAAAGTTTTTCTATTCTAAGAGTTCATTCTATACACTATTAGCCTTTAAAAAAATTGTGGGACTTCCAGAAACGGATATATGCAAAAGGATTTGTTTGAGAGATACAGCGCGCACATCCAGACAGACTAATTGACACTTTTTACTTTCTCCGTTAGGAAGTACGAGAAAGTATTGTGATCGTGATTTTTTTCAAAAAAATTTTTACGGAAATATCCGTTTTGGGGTCCCTAGATGCCATTTCAACAATTTCTGGAAATTAAAAATTGTGTCTGTGTGTGTGTTTGGGTCTGTGTGTGTGTGTGTGTCTGTCTGTGCGCGCTATATCTCAAAAACTAATAGAGCAATTGATATCAAACTTTGAACATACGTCTTATTTGATAATCTGAAGAACTGATTTTTTTTTACTTTTGGTAAAATTTCGTAGAGCGGAAGTGGTTGTTTAGCTTAACTGTTTTTTGTTTTTTGCCAATATTTTCTTAAATATGAAAAATATTACAAAAACATTTAAACAAACATTGAAGATGAACATCTTTTCTTGAAAATATTTTTCATAAAATCATTTTTATTCGAGAAAAAAAATTATTATTTTTTTAAAATGTTTAGTTTATAATTATAAAACGATAACAGTTACAGCAAATTTATGTTAATAATTTATGTAGAGAATGCTAAAATGAACAATTTATAGAGAATAAGTTTGTTTCGAAATCCCTTTAGTTTTTGAGTAAACTGAGCTTTGAATTTGAAGTACAATTTTTCCATCTTTCATAATTTTGACGTTTTAAACGTCAGTTTCATCCAAGTTTACAAAACGCTCGATGTACATTTAAAATATGATTTAAATTGAAAATAAACCATGAAAGCGTAAATATAAATGATACCATCAAGTCGAAGAAAGTAACATGATGGCCACATCACCATTTTAAGTAATTAAGTAAAACAATCTAAGTACTATTATCATTTAATTACTCAAAATATCTTACCAAGTGTGCAACGAGAAATCAATAAAATGTATAATAAACTAATTTGTATTGTTTTTATGTATTCAATTTTAATATTACCTACAAAACAATTACCTATTTATTTCAATCAGGTTATGCGGAGGTATGACATTTTATTACTATAAATGCATTATTATAAATAATCAATAGTCAGTAGCCATATGAATTCGGTAATGGAAAGTTGAATTAACCAATAAATGTCTAAATAACGTGATGCGAGAGTTGCATGTCAATCAGAATGTAATTAATATTACCATTTTGAAATGTCTGCGGCATAATTGACGCACGTTGTTTGTAAATAGTAAATTTATACATTACTTGTTTTCGTTTTACTTTCCCTAATATATGTAATACATTTTTGTCGCAATATGCACTGCAGGCGTAGCTAATGTTTAAAATACAATTTCATTGGTGGTATTTTCATATATGCCGCCCGCCATACCCAAATTGTGTAAAAATATACTGAATCAAATTTTCCAACAGTGAATTCAAAAATTCCTAAAATAACATGAAAAAAAAAATGTTTACTTTCTCCGTTACGAAGTACGAGAAAGTATTGTGATCGTGATTTTTTTTCAAAATTTTTTTTTACGGAAATATCCGTTTTGGGGTCCCTAGATGCCATTTCAACAATTTCTGGAAAAAAAAAATTGTGTCTGTGTGTGTGTGTGTGTGTGTCTGCTGTGTGTGTGTGTGTCTGTCTGTGTGCGATGTATCTCAAAAACTAATAGAGCAATTGATATGAAACTTTCAACACACGTCTTATTTGATAATCTGAAGAACTGAAAAGCCTTTGGTAAAATTTCGTACACCGAAAGTGGGTGTTTACCTTAACTGTTTTTTGTTTTTTGCCAATATTTTCTTAAATATGAAAAATATCACAAAAATATTTAAACAAACATTGAAGACAACAAAGAAATGAACATCTTTTGCTTGAAAATATTTTTCATAAAATCATTGCTATTCGAGAAAAAAATTATTTTAATTTGAAGTATAATTTTTCCATGTTTCATAATTTTGACGTTTTAAACGTCAGTTTCATCCGAGTTTACGTAACGCTCGATATACATTTAAAATATGATTTAAATGAACCATGAAAACGTAAATATAAAAGGCTATGATACCATCAAGTCGGACAAAGTAACATGATGGCCACATCACCATTTTTTACTTTCTCCGTTACGAAGTACGAGAAAGTATTGTGATTGTGATTTTTTTTTCAAAAAATTTTTTTACGGAAATATCCGTTTTGGGGTCCCTAGATGCCATTTCAACAATTTCTGGAAAAAAAAAATTTGTGTCTGTGTGTGTGTGTGTGTATGTGTCTGTCTGTGCGCGCTGTATCTCAAAAACTAATAGAGCAATTAATATGAAACTTTGAACATCCGTCTTATTTGATAATCTGAAGAACCGAAAAGCTTTTGGTAAAATTTCGTACACCGGAAGTGGGCGTTTACCTTAACTGTTTTTTGTTTTTTGCCAATATTTTCTTAAATATGAAAAATATCACAAAAACATTTAAACAAACTTTGAAGACAACAAAGAAATGAACATCTTTTGCTTGAAAACATTTTTCATAAAATCATTTTTATTCGAGAAAATATATATTTTTTTTTTTAATTTTTGGTTTATAATTATAAAACAATAATAGTTACAGCAAATTGTACATTTAAAATATGATTTCAATAAAAAAATAAACCATAAAAACGTAAATATAAATGGCTATGATACCATCAAGTCGAAGAAAGTAACATGATGGCCACATCACCATTTTTTTTTTCGTTTGAAGGGGCTTAGAGCCACCAACAAAACAATTTCTGGAAAAGTGAATTTTTGGTTGGCAACATTTGTGTTCTAACGCAGTCATTTTTACCGCAAAGTCTGGATAATTTTGTTTAGGCAGTTGGAAAGACACATTATTTAAGATGAATCTATCAAGATTTAAAGCATCTTTTGAAAGAAATTTAGAATTTACGTAGCAATTCCTGAAAACACTGCATTTACACACGTTATTCAAGATCACTTTATCAAAATTTTAAGCATCTGTTCAAATAAATGTGGAATTTAAGAAACAATTTTTGAGAAAGTGAATTTTTGCATTTCTGTTCTAACGTAGCCAATTTTTATAATGCAAAGTTTGGATAATTTTATTTATGCAATTATCGTTAGACACGTTATCCAAGATTAATCTATGAAAACGTTAAGCATCCGTTGAAAAAAAATATGGAATTTACAAAGCAATTTCTAAAAAAGCGCATTTTGGCACTCACTTGCCAAATCAGTTGCGTTGTTGAAGGAACTTTGCTTTATTGACGAATTCTTGCAAAAAAAGTGTACTGGTAGTTTTTACTTCTGCAAGTTATTTTTCCATAAATCAGAAACTTTTAATAAAATGCTCTTTTGGGTGACTTGATTGACAAAGTAATTGGCATTAATCTAGCATTAATACAGGGTGTATTTGAAATAACGAACAGGCATTTAAGGGCGCATACACAAAATATTTGTGAACCCATTTCCGTCAAAATTTATTCGAAAAAAAAATTTTGAATTTTCCTAATTTTTCGAGGTTTTTTAAACATTTTGAGAACCGATGCTTTTCTCATTTAATTAGGTCTGCATGGAATGTGTGTTTGTTTATTTAAAACGCGAGATACGATTTCTTGCCTCCGAAATTTGAAGTGTTATCCCAACGTTTTTTTTTGTAAAAGATAAACAGTCCTCAAGTTCATTGATGCTTAAAGAGCACTCAAATATTTCCTACGCGCTTGTTGTAATTCGATATCTGAAGCCGATGCCGTTTAAAAATTAGGTCACATTACCACTGCCCCCAAACATGTTGCGTATTTTCACTCATTAACTTTAATAATTAATTGCGGGCTTTTTGTTACAGTTATAAACCAAATAATTGCGAATATTGTTTAAAAATAATATAATCTCTTTGTGGCTACGAACGTGTTCGTTATTTCAAATACACCCTGTATTTCCAAACATCTTTATTATACAGATATGGTACGAGAAGCTAAAAGTTTATAATATACAGGGTCCATTATAAAAGTAATGCGCATTTTCTTGGAAAAATATATATTTATTGATCGTACCTGTACACAGTGGCGGCCCATGGAACATGTTGATGGTAGAGCCATTTTTTTAAGAAACAAAGAACCATTTATCTTCCTAGATCAATCGAATATTTTGGCCAAAAAAAAAAAAATTTGAACAGCCGAAGATCTAAAATATCGGCCAAAAAATCAAAAATCCTGGTTTAAAAATAAAAAGGAAGACCAAAAAATTGAAAATGCAATCAAAGGAAAAATAATTTGCCATTTTCAGCCCCAAACATAATTCTTTTTAGTTTAAAATAAGTTCCAACGAGAAATTCGAAAATAATAGCAAATATAAAAATTTAAAAAAAGTTGTACAATAAAATCAATAATTCAAGTTAAGAAAATCTAAAATATGGGACAAAAATAAAAAATTAAGACCAAAACTGTAAAATTCCTATCCAAAAATCAAAGTGGAAGACCAAAAAATCAAAATTTTTAACAAACGAATCGAAAATTTAAGTCAAAATAAGAAAATTTCTGCCAAAAGACCAATAATCGAAAATACAAAATATAGGACAAAAAAATAAAAATCTACAATAGGGTCTAAAATTGTGAAAATTAAGTTAAAAATTGCAGACAAAAAAAATCGAAAATTTCTACAAATCAATCGAATGTTTTGTCCAAAATAAAAAAATAAAATAAAAAAAAAATGAAACAAAAAAATCGAAAATACAGAAATCTAAAATATGGACCAAAGAATCAAGAATCCTGATCTAAAAATAAAAACGCAGACAAAAAATCGAAAACTTAAAAGCAAAATAATTTCCCACTTTCAGCCGCCAAAAATAAGTTTCCCAGAAATTCGAAAATAATAGCAAAAATAAAAAAAAATCACGAAATAAAATCAATAATCAAAGTTTAAAAATCTAAAATATAGGATAAAAAATAGACCAAAAATCAAAAATTCTTCTGTTAAAATGAAAATAGTGGATCAAGGAAAGAAAAATTTTAACAGACAAATAAAAAAAAATTAAGAAAAATTTAGCGCAAAATATTTTTAAAAAAGGGTCAAAAAGTCGAAAATTTAGACAAAACATCGAAAACCCGGCCCTAAAGATAATAAATGCAGACTAAACGAAAAATCAAAAATGGGGGCCAAAAAATCGAAAACTCGGGCCTAAACATAATAAATGCAGACTAAACAATCGAAAATTTCAACAATTAAATTGAAGATTTATATCAAAATAAAGAATATTTAGGTTAAAATATCGAAAATTTAGTCCCAAAAGAATCGAAAATACAGGTCAAAAATCTAAAAATTAAAAGAATGCGGCCCAAAAAGTCGAAAATTTAAACAATTAAATCGCAAAAGGTCAAAATAAAGGATATTTATGCAAAAAGTTAAAATATTTTGACCAAAAATATCGAAAATACAGATCAAAAATTTAAAAACTAAAAATTCGTCGGGAGAAATAAAAAAATTCGGACCAAATAGTCGAAAATTTTAACAATGAAATCGAAACTTTAAATCAAAATAAAGAATATTTAGGCCAAATGATCAAAAATTTAGACAAAAAAAAATCGAAAATACAGTCTTAATAATAAAATATGCAGAATATTCTAGTAAGAAAATGGTTTAAATTAGTCTCAAAAATCACTATTTTTCAATTTTTTTTTTAATAGAAAAATATATATTTTTTTAATTTTCGCTATAATCGTCCAAAAAAGTGAAATTAATTTGAAAAAGAATTCAAATAAAACCATTAACTTTGTTGGGATCACCCTATTGTTTCACCTGTTGTACCGGCAGTTTCCAGGTAGTGCCATGGCTCCTTGGCTCTATACAGGGTGTTTCAGAGCTCTGGGAACGGTCAATCACGTGCTTATTTGTCAAAATTTTGAAAAATGTTTTATATAAAAGTTGTGCAGAATAGTGATCTGCATGCCCTAAAAATATTTAAATTTATACAGGGTGTCTCATAACAAAGTTACAGACCAAACTTATGTTTTTTTAAATGTAACACCCTGTATATTTTAGCATTTTTGGATTCCTCGTTACTTGGAGATTAAAATGACTTAGGTTTCGGCGATTGAAACCGAGCCGTTTTTGTGTTATTCAGTTGTTTATACAAAAATTTGAACAAAATTGTTAAAGTACTGCCCTGAAACTAATTAAGATAATTCATTCTAATTTAGTGGTAAAGTTTAGTTGAACTTTAGTGTTCAAAATTACTATATCATCCAAAACATAACTCAGCGTATTATACAGGGTGATAGTTATTCGCAAACTGCACAATTTCTTAATTTTTTCAAATGGAACACCCTATATATTTTTTCATAATTTAAAAGTCCATTGAGTAAGCTTTCGTTTCATATAAGGTTTCGTATATCTGAAGTTGATGGTTACTCTAATATTTCAAAATTCATTGGTAATTTGCATGTTTTTTATTATTAGTTTTAAAATCTAGTTACCAATCATTTCAAATAAACAAACAAAAAAATACAGGTGGCAGTAATTATTATATTAGTCTCAAAAATAGATCGAACCATTTAAGTTGTGATCTTAGTTTATAATTATGAATTTCTCACAAGAAGAATTGGTTGACATTATTTTCATTCTTGGCGAATGTCACAAAAATTGTCTTTTGGCTTCACGAGTGTATGGACAGCGGTATCCCGAGAGGCGGTGTCCACGACAAGGAGAATTAAGAAGAGTGCAAGAGAGATTTGAGACTATAGGTAACGTTAATTATTCAAAACCTGTGCAAAGCAAACCTGTAATTAACGAAGATAGCGAATTCCTGGTATTGGCATCGATAGTTGAAAACCCTAAATTAAGTTTATCCGAATTCAATAATCAGTTGGATATTAGTCGGCCCTCAGCGCATAGAATTTTGAAGAAACACAAATTTCACCCTTACCACATCCACTTAGAACAACAGCTTGGAGAAGCAGATTTTCCCGCTAGAACTGCATTCTGTAACTGGGCCCTTAATATTCTGGGAAACAATGAACATTTTTTTGATTTTGTGTTGTTTACTGATGAGGCTTCATTTCACAATAATGCAAGGTAAACAGACACAACCTTCATTATTATTCGGACCACAATCCTCATTTCACAAGGACAGTAAATAATCAAAATCGATGGAGCCTGAATGTATGGGGTGGTATTCTAGGAACTCGCGTCATAGGACCACACTTCTTTGAAGGCAGCCTGAATGGAGAAATGTTTGAAGAATTTCTTAGGAATCATTTAGATGAGTACCTACTTGACGTACCACGCAACGTAGTAAGAGATATGTGGATCCAGTTGGATGATGCACCATCACATTTTGCTCGCAGTGTACGACAATTTTTGAATTACCGTTACCCTAATAAGTGTATAGGTCGCGGCGGACCTGTACTATGGCCACCTAGGTCGCGGGACCTCACGAAATTAGATTTTTTTCTATGGGGCTATATCAAGGACATGGTGTTCCGTATACCAACGACTACAGCAGAAGATATGCGAATATGAATTAGGAATGCTTTTTCTGCAGTAACGCCACAAGTTTTAGTTGCAGTTCACAAATCGTTCGTTGAACGTCTCAGAATTTGTTTAAATCAGAATGGTCGAAATTTTGAAAACATGTTGAAAACTTCTTTAAATTGTTATTTTTCATTTTATACACTTATGTTATTAAATTGTTTTTTTATTTTTCATTTTATATACTTATGTTATTAAATTGTTTTGTTATTTAAGTTGATTTATAAGTTTTTACTATAGTTCTCTATCTGTATTGAAACATAATTGTTTGTATAACTTATTGGGAATAATGCATCCAGATTTTGTTGAAATATTGTAGGATACAAGATTTGAATACATGTCTCAAAAACTTAAAATACGATTTTGTAGGCAAACACAACGCTTATAAACGGATCCTTCTCAACCGAAACATGCAACTTACGAACGAATTCTGAAATACTCGAGTCACTATCAACTTCAGACATACGAAACCCTATATGAAACGAAAGCTTACTTAATAGACTTTCAAATTATGAAAAAATATATAGGGTGTTCCATTTAAAAAAATGAAGAAATTGTGCAGTTTGCGAATGGCTATCACCCTGTATAATACGCTGTGTTACGTTTTGGATGATATAGTAATTTTGAAGACTAAAGTTCAACTAAACTTTACCACTAAATTAGAATGAATTATCTTTATTAGTTTTAGGGAAGCACTTTAACAATTTTGTCCAAATTTTTGTATAAACAACTGAATAACACAAAAACGGCCCAGTTTCAATCCCCACAACCTGGGTCATGTTAATCTCCAAGTAACGAGGAATCCAAAAATGTTAAAATATACAGGGTGTTCCATTAAAAAAAAACATAAGTTTGGTCTGTAACTTTGTTATGAGACAACCTGTATAAATTTAAATATTTTTAGGGCGTGCAGCTCACTATTCTGCACAACTTTTATATAAAACATTTTTCAAAATTTTGACAAATAAGCACGTGATTGACCGATCCCAGAGCTCTGAAACACCCTGTATAACGAGCCGCCCTTGCCTGTACAAATGCTTAAAATTCTTCAAAATACTCTCCTCCAGCATCAATTACACTTGCGGAGACGTGTCTGCCATGCCTGGAAGGCACCCTGAAACTCTTCGATGGCAATGTCTTTCTTTTAGGAACGTTGTAACATCGCTTTTGGATGTTTTCCATGGACTCCCAATGCTTTCCTTTCAGCTCTCTCTTCAGTCAGGGAAACAAAAAAGAAGTCGCTACTGTAAAGGGGCTGGGGGACCACCGGGGTGTTGCTCCAGGCCAGGAAATTGGCAAAGATGAAGACCGTGTAGTTGGGGGCATTGTCATGGTGGAGCCTGACCATGGCTTTGATGTCGGCCCTCACGCGCGCGCCTCTGCGTTTCAATCTCTTGAGCACCTGCAGGTAAAAGGCTGAGTTGACAGTTGGGAGTCCGTG
This sequence comes from Ocypus olens, assembly GCA_910593695.2. Taxonomy (NCBI): domain Eukaryota; kingdom Metazoa; phylum Arthropoda; class Insecta; order Coleoptera; family Staphylinidae; genus Ocypus; species Ocypus olens. Next base: position 6,197,559 of record OU343054.1, on the reverse strand, counting down.
GAAAACATCCAAAAGCATGAAGATGATGGTTGCGACCGTTACTATGTGGTAGTCCATTGTCAGGTAACTTTGAATTAAACAACTTTCGACGTTTTTTTTATAAATAGTGGTAAAAAAACGTCGAAAGTTGTTTAATTCAAAGTTACCATCCAAAAGCATGTTACAACCTTCCTAAAAGACATTCCCGTCGAGGCGTTTCAGGGTGCATTCCAGGCATGGCAGACACGTCTTCGCAAGTGTATTGATGCCGAGGGAGAGTATTTTAAAGAATTTTAAGCATTTTTACCGGTACGGCCAATAAATATATTTTTCCCAGAAAATGCGCATTACTTTTAGAATGAACCCTGTATAATTACAAAAGTAGGTTTCTGCTCAACGGCTATCGACCTGCGATCTTTCGACCTATTCGATCAACTTTTGTCGCTCGAATGCTCTTCATTATTATTGATGAAAAGATGTGATGAATTCATGAACAGTAACGTCGGGATTTTAAGCATTAATTATATTTATTACGAAGTATGAAATAAAGTTGTCTGCTTTATATTCATATTCCTTACAGGTGTAAGCAAAGGACGAGTTCCATTAGCCTTGAATTTAATTGCGCATTTTAACGTTTTTAGTGTCGGCAATTGTATAATTTAATTACGTTCTTCAACTTTTCCTGCAACTGCAGGTTCCGCGCCCAGCGGCAACAGTATAACTGTTTACCATCTATTAACAACGCGTATTATTAGAATGGAACTTTTACACATTGCGATTTGAAAATATTAGATCGTGCAATTCCACACATTGTTTCACAGTTACCGTTAATGCTCTTATTCGGTCTCGATCGTTGCATTCGAGTGCACGGTGAAAGTTTCTTATTTCGATTTTCCCCTATCGAACCCGACCTCTAACCTCGAGACCACCATTTGGCTGAGGAATCTCTAACTAACTTTTAATGTACCCTGACGACACACATAATTCTTCAACACGTTTTTCTCTTGCATAATATGCATAATTGAGTGTTCAACTTATTATTAATTAATTTACGTAACTTTTACCCACTCAATTAGTCTCTTAACGCTTAAATCTAATTACACTCAATTACGTTTCAGCTCGACCGTCGAGGAGGCGAACACAAAAGAATTCCGTTTGAAAAATATAACAAGTGAAATTCAGGACTTGAACAACGAACTACAATGCGCATTGAAAGCGAAAGAAACGGCGCTATGTGAAAATAGGTAAGATGACGAGCGCTTTTTTTTTTCTTGAGGTTACGTAATTTGTGATTGACAGGAGGCTCCAGGACGACCTGGCCGCCTGCACGACAGATTGCCGTAGAGCTAATGGTGAACTGGAGATTGCTAAGAGGCAGATTGAGGATTTGAAGAGGCAATTGCAGCATTATTGCGCGGAGGTGAAGAGGATTGAGGATCTCATGACACACAAAGTAATATTAATCTTGAGATTGCTAAATTTTAAGCCAAGCGTAAAGGAGTTATAGAAATTGTTTTTGATTGAAACGCAATTAATTTTCTTTACTTAATTAATGATACCCAACAAATATTTGCATCCAGTTCGATAATTGGGCAATCAAATTGGTAACCTTGTCATATCTAGTGGCTGAGCGGTACCATTTCGTCCCTACTATGTCTAGAGCCATGCTTTCGGAATCTGTATCTGCTTCTGAATTATTCCGTGTTATTTTTGGTGCTCAGGTTCCCTTTAACACGTTGACCGTGTCAGTCACCGGTGACTGACAGTGAAGTATTCCAGTGGGACCGCTTCAGTCACCGATGACTGACAGTGAGTACCCACTTACCTAAACTTACAATTTAGCAAAAAATGCATCAAAATAAATTAAATAAGCATATTCATACTAAAAATAAAACTTAAAAACAAAGAAAACTTTTTTTGACATTTTACAAAAAAAAAACTTGTTGACAGCCAATGTGTTAACCCTTGAACTTGCATATAATCAGTATAAACCACTTCACGCTGTTTGTAAAATTGCTAATCCCTCCGTAATATTTTTTTTAGGAAATAGAACGCAGCGAAATGTTGGACCAATTCAGAAACCTGTCTCACGAGGCGGTCACCCTGGAAAACAACAATCACAGTTTAGAGAACGAGGCGACACAATCGAAAGTCCAACTATCGGTCGCTTTGGATCATGCAAGTGATTTGGAAAGAAAATTAGATGAGAGGAACTGCGTAATAAAAACTTACGAACGCCAGGTATTTGGCATTCGGTTTGTATATTTGGGGAATTCTTGAACTTTTCGTTTTACAGATATCAGAGATGAGCTGCCAGATCGCCAGTTTCGAGTCGCAAATCAAGCACTACAAAACGCAACTGGAGAGGACCGAGTGCGATATGGCCGCCGTGCAAGAGTTGTGTGTGAAACTCGATAAACAGAAGGAGGATATTCAGAGGCAGCTCTGCGATCAGGAGGGCGCCAGAATGCAAGTAAGTGGTGAATGTTGGCTTTTTAAATCGTATTTTGTTGCTATTGCCTTGATCTAATTTATGTGGAGTTTTTGTCAAAACATCTGTTATTTGCACAATATACCTTTCACAGGAGCTGGCTGCTAATTTACCACTTTGTTCATATGTTTACAAATGCTTGCGCGGATGGCAACTTCAGCAAATGTAAATTATAACAGCGTTTCCCAAACCTCTTTTTCAGTAGCCCAGTTATTCTTTCGTGACTAAAATTTCTATTCCGCCCTAAACAACCCTATCAAGGAAATGAAACATACAGGGTCTTTTTTTTAACTCAGAACATATGATTATTAATGTCTATGTTATAATAATCACATCAACGCATTGCAATGTATTGACAATGTAGGCAACCAAGTACACAAAGGTCCCGTCGACCTGTCACAGTACAGTGAAAGCTTAAAATTATTAAGAATAAAGTGAGGTTGATAAAACAAACAATGATAAATCGTAAGTAATTATAATAAATATTCAAAATGACCACCTTCACGTTCTACGCAGTAGCCAAGTGGATTATAAAATCCTGGAATAGCATTTCTAATGTGTTGCGGATTTCTTCTTAATTCATCGCAAACAGTAATCATACGATCTTTTAATTCTGAAGTATTGTTTATAATAATGTTATTATAAATATTGCTTTTTAGATACCCCCACAATAAAAAGTCGTTTGGAGACAAATCAGGCGACCGGGGTGGCCAAGGTATTGGACCAAATCTACCAATCCAGCGATCAGGAAGTAATTCACTTAAATAATTATTAATGACAGCTGTAGAATGTAGAGGCGCTCCATCCATCTAATAAGGAGCAGCAATGTTTAGTGTATGAATTTCTGGCATTATACGAGTTCGCAGAAGATCTAAGTAAACATTACTGTTTAGATTTCCATTAATAAAAAAAGAACCAATAAGGGTATCATTAATTAGTCCAGCCCACACATTAACTCTCGCACTGTATTGTGTGTGCGTCAAATCTTGTAAGCGAGGATTATTGCACGCCCAAAATCTAAAAGGTGAAGGAATGGGTATCAATAAGGAATGAAGAATACTAACCTATAATTTTGTGGATTAACTTCACCATTTAAGGAAAATGATGCCTCATTAGCAAATATTATTCTGTGTAAAATTTCTTAATCATTATTAATTAAATTGAATACGGTTTCACAGAATTCTGTTCGTTTGCCTTTGTCCTCATTTAATAGTTGCTGTTGATTTGAAAACTTGTAAGCATTGTATTTAAATTCTTTTAATGTCTTGTAAACGGAAGCTGAACTTATTTGAAACTGTGCTGCAATAACTCTTAACGATGATATGGGATTCTGCTCTACATGACATAAAATGTTGAGTTTCATCTCTTCCGTTAAAATGTGATTTTCTTTAGTCCTTCTAATATGAAAATTACTCACGCAGCCAGTATTGTCAAAATAATGGACAATATTACAAATTGTTGAGATGGATGGAACTTGTCTGCTCGGATACTCAACCAAAAACAAATCTCTAACACGTCGAATGCTGTTCCCACTCTGGTACCAATTAATTATCTGTATTCTTTCTTCGGTGGTGTAATACATTATTATTAATAACACAATTTTGACAATTAAATAAAACTGAGTGTAAGTATGGTTGCCTACATTGTCAATACATTGCAATGTGTTGAAGTGATTATTATAACATAGAACATGGACATTAACAATCATATGTTCTGAGTTAAAAAATTACCCTGTATATACCGTGTTCATATATTATAATAAAATCATTATTTGTAGACCCTTAAATCTGTGCTCCTTGTGTGTAAATTAGTCGGATTAATTGCGCAACAACAAATGTCAATTTCTGGCCCGTGATGCGTTCGCAAAGAAAACTCGAAAATGAAAAAAAATCGAAAACATCAACTCTTGTAATATTCATCGTAGACCATTAGAGTATACCATTTTTTCGAGGGCCGATGCAGCTCCTTTTGGTTTTACATCAATTTGACCGGTTCTTTTCAGAACCACAAAATCCTCAATAATTCTGGGATTTGACATTGTCCAACACAGTCGCATTTTCTTTCTAACTATCCTTCGTTCATCCTTTGTCTTTCGTTTATTATTAAATAAAGTACCTCTTTTCGTTCCTCGATTTTTTAACCTCCTTTCGTTCCTAGTCTCCTGATTAGTTTTGGGTAGTAATTTCGCAAATTGTCAATCGATTTCGAAGTGAAAAATGCCTCTTTTCATTTCTGGTCTCCTGTTACAAATCGTGAAATTTTTCGAAATTAATTTAGGGTACACCGCAAAATTTTCGATCGATTTTTGAAGAGTAAAATACCTCTTTACGTTCCTAGTCTCCTGATACAAATCATGAAAAAATTTCGAAATTAATTTAGGGTACACATCCTGAACCGCAAAATTTTCGATCGATTTTTGAAGAGTAAAATACCTCTTTACGTTCCTTGTCTCCTGATACAAATCATGAAAAATTTTCGAAATTTAATTAGGGTACACATTCTGAACCGCAAAATTTTCGATCGATTTTTGAAGAGTAAAATACCTCTTTACGTTCCTGGACTCCTGATACAAATCTTGAAAATTTTTCCAAATTGAATTAGGGTACACATTCTGAACCGCAAAATTTTTGATCGATTTTTGAAGAGTAAAATACCTCTTTACGTTCCTAGTCTCCTGATACAAATTATGAAAAATTTTCGAAATGAAATTAGGGTACACATTCTGAACCGCAAAATTTTCGATCGATTTTTGAAGAGTAAAATACCTCTTTACGTTCCTGGTCTCCTGATACAAATTATGAAAAATTTTCGAAATTAAATTAGGGTACACATTCTGAACCGCAAAATTTTCGATCGATTTTTGAAGAGTAAAATACCTCTTTAGGTTCCTGGTCTCCTGATTCAAATCATGAAAAATTTTCGAAATTAAATTAGGGTACACATTCTGAACCGCAAAATTTTCGATCGATTTTTGAAGAGTAAAATACCTCTTTACGTTCCTAGTCTCCTGATACAAATCTTGAAAATTTTTCCAAATTGAATTAGGGTACACATTCTGAACCGCAAAATTTTCGATCGATTTTTGAAGAGTAAAATACCTCTTTACGTTCCTGGTCTCCTGATACAAATCTTGAAAAATTTTCCAAATTGAATTAGGGTACACATTCTGAACCGCAAAATTTTCGATCGATTTTTGAAGAGTAAAATACCTCTTTACGTTCCTAGTCTCCTGATACAAATCTTGAAAAATTTTCCAAATTGAATTAGGGTACACATTCTGAACCGCAAAATTTTCGATCGATTTTTGAAGAGTAAAATACCTCTTTACGTTCCTAGTCTCCTGATACAAATCTTGAAAAATTTTCCAAATTGAATTAGGGTACACATTCTGAACCGCAAAATTTTCGATCGATTTTTGAAGAGTAAAATACCTCTTTACGTTCCTAGTCTCCTGATACAAATCTTGAAAATTTTTCCAAATTGAATTAGGGTACACATTCTGAACCGCAAAATTTTCGATCGATTTCTGAAGAGTTAAATACCTCTTTACGTTCCTAGTCTCCTGATACAAATCTTGAAAATTTTTCCAAATTGAATTAGGGTACACATTCTGAACCGCAAAATTTTCGATCGATTTCTGAAGAGTTAAATACCTCTTTACGTTCCTAGTCTCCTGATACAAATCTTGAAAATTTTTCCAAATTGAATTAGGGTACACATTCTGAACCGCAAAATTTTCGATCGATTTTTGAAGAGTAAAATACCTCTTTACGTTCCTAGTCTCCTGATACAAATCTTGAAAATTTTTCCAAATTGAATTAGGGTACACATTCTGAACCGCAAAATTTTCGATCGATTTTTGAAGAGTAAAATACCTCTTTACGTTCCTAGTCTCCTGATACAAATCTTGAAAAATTTTCCAAATTGAATTAGGGTACACATTCTGAACCGCAAAATTTTCGATCGATTTTTGAAGAGTAAAATACCTCTTTACGTTCCTAGTCTCCTGATACAAATCTTGAAAATTTTTCCAAATTGAATTAGGGTACACATTCTGAACCGCAAAATTTTCGATCGATTTCTGAAGAGTTAAATACCTCTTTACGTTCCTAGTCTCCTGATACAAATCTTGAAAATTTTTCCAAATTGAATTAGGGTACACATTCTGAACCGCAAAATTTTCGATCGATTTTTGAAGAGTAAAATACCTCTTTACGTTCCTGGTCTCCTGATACAAATTATGAAAAATTTCGAAATTAAATTAGGGTACACATTCTGAACCGCAAAATTTTCGATCGATTTTTGAAGAGTAAAATACCTCTTTACGTTCCTGGTCTCCTGATACAAATCTTGAAATTTTTTCCAAATTGAATTAGGGTACACATTCTGAACCGCAAAATTTTCGATCGATTTTTGAAGAGTAAAATACCTCTTTACGTTCCTAGTCTCCTGATACAAATCTTGAAAATTTTTCCAAATTGAATTAGGGTACACATTCTGAACCGCAAAATTTTCGATCGATTTCTGAAGAGTTAAATACCTCTTTACGTTCCTAGTCTCCTGATACAAATCTTGAAAATTTTTCCAAATTGAATTAGGGTACACATTCTGAACCGCAAAATTTTCGATCGATTTTTGAAGAGTAAAATACCTCTTTACGTTCCTAGTCTCCTGATACAAATCTTGAAAATTTTTCCAAATTGAATTAGGGTACACATTCTGAACCGCAAAATTTTCGATCGATTTTTGAAGAGTAAAATACCTCTTTACGTTCCTGGTCTCCTGATACAAATCTTGAAATTTTTTCCAAATTGAATTAGGGTACACATTCTGAACCCCAAAATTTTCGATCGATTTTTGAAGAGTAAAATACCTCTTTACGTTCCTAGTCTCCTGATACAAATTATGAAAAATTTCGAAATTAAATTAGGGTACACATTCTGAACCGCAAAATTTTCGATCGATTTTTGAAGAGTAAAATACCTCTTTACGTTCCTAGTCTCCTGATACAAATTATGAAAAATTTCGAAATTAAATTAGGGTACACATTCTGAACCGCAAAATTTTCGATCGATTTTTGAAGAGTAAAATACCTCTTTACGTTCCTAGTCTCCTGATACAAATTATGAAAAATTTCGAAATTAAATTAGGGTACACATTCTGAACCGCAAAATTTTTGATCGATTTTTGAAGATTAAATACCTCTTTACGTTCCTAGTCTCCTGATACAAATCTTGAAAATTTTTCCAAATTGAATTAGGGTACACATTCTGAACCGCAAAATTTTCGATCGATTTCTGAAGAGTTAAATACCTCTTTACGTTCCTAGTCTCCTGATACAAATCTTGAAAATTTTTCGAAATTAAATTAGGGTACACATTCTGAACCGCAAAATTTTCGATCGATTTTTGAAGAGTAAAATACCTCTTTACGTTCCTAGTCTCCTGATACAAATCGTGAAAATTTTTCGAAATTAAATTAGGGTACACATTCTGAACCGCAAAATTTTCGATCGATTTCGGAAGAGTAAAATACCCCATTACGTTCCTAGTCTCCTGATACAAATTATGAAAAATTTTCGAAATTAAATTAGGGTACACATTCTGAACCGCAAAATTTTCGATCGATTTTTGAAGAGTAAAATACCTCTTTACGTTGATAGTCTCCTGTTACAAATCATGAAATTTTTTCGAAATTAAATTAGGGTACACATTCTGAACCGCAAAATTTTCGATCGATTTTTGAAGAGTAAAATACCTCTTTACGTTCCTAGTCTCCTGATACAAATCGTGAAAATTTTTCGAAATAAAATTAGGGTACACATTCTGAACCGCAAAATTTTCGATCGATTTTTGAAGAGTAAAATACCTCTTTACGTTCCTAGTCTCCTGATACAAATCGTGAAAATTTTTCGAAATAAAATTAGGGTACACATTCTGAACCGCAAAATTTTCGATCGATTTTTGAAGAGTAAAATACCTCTTTACGTTCCTAGTCTCCTGATACAAATCGTGAAAATTTTTCGAAATAAAATTAGGGTACACATTCTGAACCGCAAAATTTTCGATCGATTTTTGAAGAGTAAAATACCTCTTTACGTTCCTAGTCTCCTGATACAAATCGTGAAAATTTTTCGAAATAAAATTAGGGTACACATTCTGAACCGCAAAATTTTCGATCGATTTTTGAAGAGTAAAATACCTCTTTACGTTCCTAGTCTCCTGATACAAATCATGAAAAATTTTCGAAATTAAATTAGGGTACACATTCTGAACCGCAAAATTTTCGATCGATTTTTGAAGAGTAAAATATCTCTTTACGTTCCTGGTCTCCTGATACAAATCGTGAAAATTTTTCGAAATTAAATTAGGGTACACATTCTGAACCGCAAAATTTTCGATCGATTTTTGAAGAGTAAAATACCTCTTTACGTTCCTAGTCTCCTGATACAAATCGTGAAAATTTTTCGAAATTAAATTAGGGTACACATTCTGAACCGCAAAATTTTCGATCGATTTCGGAAGAGTAAAATACCCCATTACGTTCCTAGTCTCCTGATACAAATTATGAAAAATTTTCGAAATTAAATTAGGGTACACATTCTGAACCGCAAAATTTTCGATCGATTTTTGAAGAGTAAAATACCTCTTTACGTTCCTAGTCTCCTGATACAAATCGTGAAAATTTTTCGAAATTAAATTAGGGTACACATTCTGAACCGCAAAATTTTCGATCGATTTCGGAAGAGTAAAATACCCCATTACGTTCCTAGTCTCCTGATACAAATTATGAAAAATTTTCGAAATTAAATTAGGGTACACATTCTGAACCGCAAAATTTTCGATCGATTTTTGAAGAGTAAAATACCTCTTTACGTTGCGTTGATAGTCTCCTGTTACAAATCATGAAATTTTTTCGAAATTAAATTAGGGTACACATTCTGAACCGCAAAATTTTCGATCGATTTTTGAAGAGTAAAATACCTCTTTACGTTCCTAGTCTCCTGATACAAATCGTGAAAATTTTTCGAAATAAAATTAGGGTACACATTCTGAACCGCAAAATTTTCGATCGATTTTTGAAGAGTAAAATACCCCTTTACGTTCCTAGTCTCCTGATACAAATTATGAAAAATTTTCGAAATTAAATTAGGGTACACATTCTGAACCGCAAAATTTTCGATCGATTTCGGAAGAGTAAAATACCCCATTACGTTCCTAGTCTCCTGATACAAATTATGAAAAATTTTCGAAATTAAATTAGGGTACACATTCTGAACCGCAAAATTTTCGATCGATTTTTGAAGAGTAAAATACCTCTTTACGTTCCTGGTCTCCTGATACAAATCATACAAATTTTTCGAAATAAAATTAGGGTACACATTCTGAACCGCAAAATTTTCGATCGATTTTTGAAGAGTAAAATACCTCTTTACGTTCCTAATCTCCTGTTACAAATCATACAAATTTTTCGAAATAAAATTAGGGTACACATTCTGAACCGCAAAATTTTCGATCGATTTTTGAAGAGTAAAATACCTCTTTACGTTGCGTTGATAGTCTCCTGTTACAAATCATGAAATTTTTTCGAAATTAAATTAGGGTACACATTCTGAACCGCAAAATTTTCGATCGATTTTTGAAGAGTAAAATACCTCTTTACGTTCCTGGTCTCCTGATACAAATCTTGAAAAATTTTCCAAATTGAATTAGGGTACACATTCTGAACCCAAAATTTTCGATCGATTTTTGAAGAGTAAAATACCTCTTTACGTTCCTAGTCTCCTGATACAAATCATGAAAATTTTTCGAAATTAAATTAGGGTACACATTCTGAACCGCAAAATTTTCGATCGATTTTTGAAGAGTAAAATACCTCTTTACGTTCCTGGTCTCCTGATACAAATCTTGAAAATTTTTCCAAATTGAATTAGGGTACACATTCTGAACCGCAAAATTTTCGATCGATTTTTGAAGAGTAAAATACCTCTTTACGTTCCTGGTCTCCTGATACAAATCATGAAAAATTTTCGAAATTAAATTAGGGTACACATTCTGAACCGCAAAATTTTCGATCGATTTCGGAAGAGTAAAATACCCCATTACGTTCCTAGTCTCCTGATACAAATTATGAAAAATTTTCGAAATTAAATTAGGGTACACATTCTGAACCGCAAAATTTTCGATCGATTTTTGAAGAGTAAAATACCTCTTTACGTTCCTAATCTCCTGTTACAAATCATACAAATTTTTCGAAATAAAATTAGGGTACACATTCTGAACCGCAAAATTTTCGATCGATTTTTGAAGAGTAAAATACCTCTTTACGTTCCTAATCTCCTGTTACAAATCATACAAATTTTTCGAAATAAAATTAGGGTACACATTCTGAACCGCAAAATTTTCGATCGATTTTTGAAGAGTAAAATACCTCTTTACGTTGCGTTGATAGTCTCCTGTTACAAATCATGAAATTTTTTCGAAATTAAATTAGGGTACACATTCTGAACCGCAAAATTTTCGATCGATTTTTGAAGAGTAAAATACCTCTTTACGTTCCTGGTCTCCTGATACAAATCTTGAAAAATTTTCCAAATTGAATTAGGGTACACATTCTGAACCCAAAATTTTCGATCGATTTTTGAAGAGTAAAATACCTCTTTACGTTGCGTTGATAGTCTCCTGTTACAAATCATGAAATTTTTTCGAAATTAAATTAGGGTACACATTCTGAACCGCAAAATTTTCGATCGATTTTTGAAGAGTAAAATACCTCTTTACGTTCCTGGTCTCCTGATACAAATCTTGAAAAATTTTCCAAATTGAATTAGGGTACACATTCTGAACCGCAAAATTTTCGATCGATTTTTGAAGAGTAAAATACCTCTTTACGTTCCTAGTCTCCTGATACAAATCATGAAAAATTTTCGAAATTAAATTAGGGTACACATTCTGAACCGCAAAATTTTCGATCGATTTTTGAAGAGTAAAATATCTCTTTACGTTCCTGGTCTCCTGATACAAATCGTGAAAATTTTTCGAAATTAAATTAGGGTACACATTCTGAACCGCAAAATTTTCGATCGATTTCGGAAGAGTAAAATACCCCATTACGTTCCTAGTCTCCTGATACAAATTATGAAAAATTTTCGAAATTAAATTAGGGTACACATTCTGAACCGCAAAATTTTCGATCGATTTTTGAAGAGTAAAATACCTCTTTACGTTGCGTTGATAGTCTCCTGTTACAAATCATGAAATTTTTTCGAAATTAAATTAGGGTACACATTCTGAACCGCAAAATTTTCGATCGATTTTTGAAGAGTAAAATACCTCTTTACGTTCCTAGTCTCCTGATACAAATCGTGAAAATTTTTCGAAATAAAATTAGGGTACACATTCTGAACCGCAAAATTTTCGATCGATTTTTGAAGAGTAAAATACCCCATTACGTTCCTAGTCTCCTGATACAAATTATGAAAAATTTTCGAAATTAAATTAGGGTACACATTCTGAACCGCAAAATTTTCGATCGATTTCGGAAGAGTAAAATACCCCATTACGTTCCTAGTCTCCTGATACAAATTATGAAAAATTTTCGAAATTAAATTAGGGTACACATTCTGAACCGCAAAATTTTCGATCGATTTTTGAAGAGTAAAATACCTCTTTACGTTCCTAATCTCCTGTTACAAATCATACAAATTTTTCGAAATAAAATTAGGGTACACATTCTGAACCGCAAAATTTTCGATCGATTTTTGAAGAGTAAAATACCTCTTTACGTTCCTAATCTCCTGTTACAAATCATAAAAATTTTTCGAAATAAAATTAGGGTACACATTCTGAACCGCAAAATTTTCGATCGATTTTTGAAGAGTAAAATACCTCTTTACGTTGCGTTGATAGTCTCCTGTTACAAATCATGAAATTTTTTCGAAATTAAATTAGGGTACACATTCTGAACCGCAAAATTTTCGATCGATTTTTGAAGAGTAAAATACCTCTTTACGTTCCTGGTCTCCTGATACAAATCTTGAAAAATTTTCCAAATTGAATTAGGGTACACATTCTGAACCCAAAATTTTCGATCGATTTTTGAAGAGTAAAATACCTCTTTACGTTCCTAGTCTCCTGATACAAATCATGAAAATTTTTCGAAATTAAATTAGGGTACACATTCTGAACCGCAAAATTTTCGATCGATTTTTGAAGAGTAAAATACCTCTTTACGTTCCTGGTCTCCTGATACAAATCTTGAAAATTTTTCCAAATTGAATTAGGGTACACATTCTGAACCGCAAAATTTTCGATCGATTTTTGAAGAGTAAAATACCTCTTTACGTTCCTGGTCTCCTGATACAAATCATGAAAAATTTTCGAAATTAAATTAGGGTACACATTCTGAACCGCAAAATTTTCGATCGATTTTTGAATAGTAAAATACCTCTTTACGTTCCTGGTCTTCTGATACAAATCTTGAAAATTTTTCCAAATTGAATTAGGGTACACATTCTGAACCCAAAATTTTCGATCGATTTTTGAAGAGTAAAATACCTCTTTACGTTCCTAGTCTCCTGATACAAATTATGAAAAATTTTCGAAATTAAATTAGGGTACACATTCTGAACCGCAAAATTTTCGATCGATTTTTGAAGAGTAAAATCCCTCTTTACGTTCCTGGTCTCCTGATACAAATCTTGAAAATTTTTCCAAATTGAATTAGGGTACACATTCTGAACCGCAAAATTTTCGATCGATTTTTGAAGAGTAAAATACCTCTTTACGTTCCTGGTCTCCTGATACAAATCTTGAAAATTTTTCCAAATTGAATTAGGGTACACATTCTGAACCCAAAATTTTCGATCGATTTTTGAAGAGTAAAATACCTCTTTACGTTCCTAGTCTCCTGATACAAATCATGAAAATTTTTCGAAATTAAATTAGGGTACACATTCTGAACCGCAAAATTTTCGATCGATTTTTGAAGAGTAAAATACCTCTTTACGTTCCTGGTCTCCTGATACAAATCTTGAAAATTTTTCCAAATTGAATTAGGGTACACATTCTGAACCGCAAAATTTTCGATCGATTTTTGAAGAGTAAAATACCTCTTTACGTTCCTAGTCTCCTGATACAAATCGTGAAAATTTTTCGAAATAAAATTAGGGTACACATTCTGAACCGCAAAATTTTCGATCGATTTTTGAAGAGTAAAATACCCCATTACGTTCCTAGTCTCCTGATACAAATTATGAAAAATTTTCGAAATTAAATTAGGGTACACATTCTGAACCGCAAAATTTTCGATCGATTTCGGAAGAGTAAAATACCCCATTACGTTCCTAGTCTCCTGATACAAATTATGAAAAATTTTCGAAATTAAATTAGGGTACACATTCTGAACCGCAAAATTTTCGATCGATTTTTGAAGAGTAAAATACCTCTTTACGTTCCTAGTCTCCTGATACAAATCGTGAAAATTTTTCGAAATAAAATTAGGGTACACATTCTGAACCGCAAAATTTTCGATCGATTTTTGAAGAGTAAAATACCTCTTTACGTTGCGTTGATAGTCTCCTGTTACAAATCATGAAATTTTTTCGAAATTAAATTAGGGTACACATTCTGAACCGCAAAATTTTCGATCGATTTTTGAAGAGTAAAATACCTCTTTACGTTCCTAGTCTCCTGATACAAATCGTGAAAATTTTTCGAAATAAAATTAGGGTACACATTCTGAACCGCAAAATTTTCGATCGATTTTTGAAGAGTAAAATACCTCTTTACGTTCCTAGTCTCCTGATACAAATCGTGAAAATTTTTCGAAATAAAATTAGGGTACACATTCTGAACCGCAAAATTTTCGATCGATTTTTGAAGAGTAAAATACCTCTTTACGTTCCTAATCTCCTGTTACAAATCATACAAATTTTTCGAAATAAAATTAGGGTACACATTCTGAACCGCAAAATTTTCGATCGATTTTTGAAGAGTAAAATACCTCTTTACGTTCCTAATCTCCTGTTACAAATCATACAAATTTTTCGAAATAAAATTAGGGTACACATTCTGAACCGCAAAATTTTCGATCGATTTTTGAAGAGTAAAATACCTCTTTACGTTCCTAGTCTCCTGATACAAATCGTGAAAATTTTTCGAAATAAAATTAGGGTACACATTCTGAACCGCAAAATTTTCGATCGATTTTTGAAGAGTAAAATACCCCATTACGTTCCTAGTCTCCTGATACAAATTATGAAAAATTTTCGAAATTAAATTAGGGTACACATTCTGAACCGCAAAATTTTCGATCGATTTCGGAAGAGTAAAATACCCCATTACGTTCCTAGTCTCCTGATACAAATTATGAAAAATTTTCGAAATTAAATTAGGGTACACATTCTGAACCGCAAAATTTTCGATCGATTTTTGAAGAGTAAAATACCTCTTTACGTTCCTAGTCTCCTGATACAAATCGTGAAAATTTTTCGAAATAAAATTAGGGTACACATTCTGAACCGCAAAATTTTCGATCGATTTTTGAAGAGTAAAATACCTCTTTACGTTCCTAATCTCCTGTTACAAATCATACAAATTTTTCGAAATAAAATTAGGGTACACATTCTGAACCGCAAAATTTTCGATCGATTTTTGAAGAGTAAAATACCTCTTTACGTTGCGTTGATAGTCTCCTGTTACAAATCATGAAAAATTTTCGAAATTAAATTAGGGTACACATTCTGAACCGCAAAATTTTCGATCGATTTTTGAAGAGTAAAATACCTCTTTACGTTCCTAATCTCCTGTTACAAATCATACAAATTTTTCGAAATAAAATTAGGGTACACATTCTGAACCGCAAAATTTTCGATCGATTTTTGAAGAGTAAAATACCTCTTTACGTTCCTAGTCTCCTGATACAAATCGTGAAAATTTTTCGAAATAAAATTAGGGTACACATTCTGAACCGCAAAATTTTCGATCGATTTTTGAAGAGTAAAATACCCCATTACGTTCCTAGTCTCCTGATACAAATTATGAAAAATTTTCGAAATTAAATTAGGGTACACATTCTGAACCGCAAAATTTTCGATCGATTTCGGAAGAGTAAAATACCCCATTACGTTCCTAGTCTCCTGATACAAATTATGAAAAATTTTCGAAATTAAATTAGGGTACACATTCTGAACCGCAAAATTTTCGATCGATTTTTGAAGAGTAAAATACCTCTTTACGTTCCTAGTCTCCTGATACAAATCGTGAAAATTTTTCGAAATAAAATTAGGGTACACATTCTGAACCGCAAAATTTTCGATCGATTTTTGAAGAGTAAAATACCTCTTTACGTTGCGTTGATAGTCTCCTGTTACAAATCATGAAATTTTTTCGAAATTAAATTAGGGTACACATTCTGAACCGCAAAATTTTCGATCGATTTTTGAAGAGTAAAATACCTCTTTACGTTGCGTTGATAGTCTCCTGTTACAAATCATGAAATTTTTTCGAAATTAAATTAGGGTACACATTCTGAACCGCAAAATTTTCGATCGATTTTTGAAGAGTAAAATACCTCTTTACGTTCCTAGTCTCCTGATACAAATCGTGAAAATTTTTCGAAATAAAATTAGGGTACACATTCTGAACCGCAAAATTTTCGATCGATTTTTGAAGAGTAAAATACCCCATTACGTTCCTAGTCTCCTGATACAAATTATGAAAAATTTTCGAAATTAAATTAGGGTACACATTCTGAACCGCAAAATTTTCGATCGATTTCGGAAGAGTAAAATACCCCATTACGTTCCTAGTCTCCTGATACAAATTATGAAAAATTTTCGAAATTAAATTAGGGTACACATTCTGAACCGCAAAATTTTCGATCGATTTTTGAAGAGTAAAATACCTCTTTACGTTCCTAATCTCCTGTTACAAATCATACAAATTTTTCGAAATAAAATTAGGGTACACATTCTGAACCGCAAAATTTTCGATCGATTTTTGAAGAGTAAAATACCTCTTTACGTTGCGTTGATAGTCTCCTGTTACAAATCATGAAATTTTTTCGAAATTAAATTAGGGTACACATTCTGAACCGCAAAATTTTCGATCGATTTTTGAAGAGTAAAATACCTCTTTACGTTCCTAGTCTCCTGATACAAATCGTGAAAATTTTTCGAAATTAAATTAGGGTACACATTCTGAACCGCAAAATTTTCGATCGATTTCGGAAGAGTAAAATACCCCATTACGTTCCTAGTCTCCTGATACAAATTATGAAAAATTTTCGAAATTAAATTAGGGTACACATTCTGAACCGCAAAATTTTCGATCGATTTTTGAAGAGTAAAATACCTCTTTACGTTGATAGTCTCCTGTTACAAATCATGAAATTTTTTCGAAATTAAATTAGGGTACACATTCTGAACCGCAAAATTTTCGATCGATTTTTGAAGAGTAAAATACCTCTTTACGTTCCTAGTCTCCTGATACAAATTATGAAAAATTTTCGAAATTAAATTAGGGTACACATTCTGAACCGCAAAATTTTCGATCGATTTTTGAAGAGTAAAATACCTCTTTACGTTCCTGGTCTCCTGATACAAATCATGAAAATTTTTCCAAATTGAATTAGGGTACACATTCTGAACCGCAAAATTTTCGATCGATTTTTGAAGAGTAAAATACCTCTTTACGTTCCTGGGCTCCTGATAGAAATCTTGAAACTTTTTCCAAATTGAATAAGGGGACACATTCTGAACCGCAAAATTTTCGATCGATTTTTGAATAGTAAAATACCTCTTTACGTTCCTGGTCTCCTGATACAAATCTTGAAATTTTTTCCAAATTGAATTAGGGTACACATTCTGAACCGCAAAATTTTCGATCGATTTTTGAAGAGTAAAATACCTCTTTACGTTCCTGGTCTCCTGATACAAATCATGAAAAATTTTCGAAATTAAATTAGGGTACACATTCTGAACCGCAAAATTTTCGATCGATTTTTGAAGAGTAAAATACCTCTTTACGTTCCTGGACTCCTGATACAAATCATGAAAAATTTTCGAAATTAAATTAGGGTACACATTCTGAACCGCAAAATTTTCGATCGATTTTTGAAGAGTAAAATACCTCTTTACGTTCCTGGTCTCCTGATACAAATCTTGAAAAATTTTCCAAATTGAATTAGGGTACACATTCTGAACCCAAAATTTTCGATCGATTTTTGAAGAGTAAAATACCTCTTTACGTTCCTAGTCTCCTGATACAAATCATGAAAATTTTTCGAAATTAAATTAGGGTACACATTCTGAACCGCAAAATTTTCGATCGATTTTTGAAGAGTAAAATACCTCTTTACGTTCCTGGTCTCCTGATACAAATCTTGAAAATTTTTCCAAATTGAATTAGGGTACACATTCTGAACCGCAAAATTTTCGATCGATTTTTGAAGAGTAAAATACCTCTTTACGTTCCTGGTCTCCTGATACAAATCATGAAAAATTTTCGAAATTAAATTAGGGTACACATTCTGAACCGCAAAATTTTCGATCGATTTTTGAATAGTAAAATACCTCTTTACGTTCCTGGTCTTCTGATACAAATCTTGAAAATTTTTCCAAATTGAATTAGGGTACACATTCTGAACCCAAAATTTTCGATCGATTTTTGAAGAGTAAAATACCTCTTTACGTTCCTAGTCTCCTGATACAAATTATGAAAAATTTTCGAAATTAAATTAGGGTACACATTCTGAACCGCAAAATTTTCGATCGATTTTTGAAGAGTAAAATCCCTCTTTACGTTCCTGGTCTCCTGATACAAATCTTGAAAATTTTTCCAAATTGAATTAGGGTACACATTCTGAACCGCAAAATTTTCGATCGATTTTTGAAGAGTAAAATACCTCTTTACGTTCCTGGTCTCCTGATACAAATCATGAAAATTTTTCCAAATTGAATTAGGGTACACATTCTGAACCCAAAATTTTCGATCGATTTTTGAAGAGTAAAATACCTCTTTACGTTCCTAGTCTCCTGATACAAATCATGAAAATTTTTCGAAATTAAATTAGGGTACACATTCTGAACCGCAAAATTTTCGATCGATTTTTGAAGAGTAAAATACCTCTTTACGTTCCTGGTCTCCTGATACAAATCTTGAAAATTTTTCCAAATTGAATTAGGGTACACATTCTGAACCGCAAAATTTTCGATCGATTTTTGAAGAGTAAAATACCTCTTTACGTTCCTGGTCTCCTGATACAAATCATGAAAAATTTTCGAAATTAAATTAGGGTACACATTCTGAACCGCAAAATTTTCGATCGATTTTTGAAGAGTAAAATACCTCTTTACGTTCCTAGTCTCCTGATACAAATCATGAAAATTTTTCGAAATTAAATTAGGGTACACATTCTGAACCGCAAAATTTTCGATCGATTTTTGAAGAGTAAAATACCTCTTTACGTTCCTGGTCTCCTGATACAAATCTTGAAAATTTTTCCAAATTGAATTAGGGTACACATTCTGAACCCAAAATTTTCGATCGATTTTTGAAGAGTAAAATACCTCTTTACGTTCCTGGTCTCCTGATACAAATCATGAAAAATTTTCCAAATTGAATTAGGGTACACATTCTGAACCCAAAATTTTCGATCGATTTTTGAAGAGTAAAATACCTCTTTACGTTCCTGGTCTCCTGATACAAATCTTGAAAATTTTTCCAAATTGAATTAGGGTACACATTCTGAACCGCAAAATTTTCGATCGATTTTTGAAGAGTAAAATACCTCTTTACGTTCCTGGTCTCCTGATACAAATCATGAAAAATTTTCGAAATTAAATTAGGGTACACATTCTGAACCGCAAAATTTTCGATCGATTTTTGAAGAGTAAAATACCTCTTTACGTTCCTGGTCTCCTGATACAAATCTTGAAAATTTTTCCAAATTGAATTAGGGTACACATTCTGAACCGCAAAATTTTCGATCGATTTTTGAAGAGTAAAATACCTCTTTACGTTCCTAGTCTCCTGATACAAATCATGAAAAATTTTCGAAATTAAATTAGGGTACACATTCTGAACCGCAAAATTTTCGATCGATTTTTGAAGAGTAAAATACCTCTTTACGTTCCTAGTCTCCTGATACAAATCATGAAAATTTTTCGAAATTAAATTAGGGTACACATTCTGAACCGCAAAATTTTCGATCGATTTTTGAAGAGTAAAATACCTCTTTACGTTCCTGGTCTCCTGATACAAATCTTGAAAATTTTTCCAAATTGAATTAGGGTACACATTCTGAACCGCAAAATTTTCGATCGATTTTTGAAGAGTAAAATACCTCTTTACGTTCCTGGTCTCCTGATACAAATCATGAAAAATTTTCGAAATTAAATTAGGGTACACATTCTGAACCGCAAAATTTTCGATCGATTTTTGAAGAGTAAAATACCTCTTTACGTTCCTGGTCTCCTGATACAAATCATGAAAATTTTTCGAAATTAAATTAGGGTACACATTCTGAACCGCAAAATTTTCGATCGATTTTTGAAGAGTAAAATACCTCTTTACGTTCCTGGTCTCCTGATACAAATCATGAAAAATTTTCGAAATTAAATTAGGGTACACATTCTGAACCGCAAAATTTTCGATCGATTTTTGAAGAGTAAAATACCTCTTTACGTTCCTGGTCTCCTGATACAAATCTTGAAAATTTTTCCAAATTGAATTAGGGTACACATTCTGAACCCAAAATTTTCGATCGATTTTTGAAGAGTAAAATACCTCTTTACGTTCCTAGTCTCCTGATACAAATCATGAAAAATTTTCCAAATTGAATTAGGGTACACATTCTGAACCCAAAATTTTCGATCGATTTTTGAAGAGTAAAATACCTCTTTACGTTCCTGGTCTCCTGATACAAATCTTGAAAATTTTTCCAAATTGAATTAGGGTACACATTCTGAACCGCAAAATTTTCGATCGATTTTTGAAGAGTAAAATACCTCTTTACGTTCCTGGTCTCCTGATACAAATCATGAAAAATTTTCGAAATTAAATTAGGGTACACATTCTGAACCGCAAAATTTTCGATCGATTTTTGAAGAGTAAAATACCTCTTTACGTTCCTAGTCTCCTGATACAAATCATGAAAAATTTTCGAAATTAAATTAGGGTACACATTCTGAACCGCAAAATTTTCGATCGATTTTTGAAGAGTAAAATACCTCTTTACGTTCCTGGTCTCCTGATACAAATCTTGAAAATTTTTCCAAATTGAATTAGGGTACACATTCTGAACCTCTTTACGTTCCTGGACTCCTGATACAAATCATGAAAAATTTTCGAAATTAAATTAGGGTACACATTCTGAACCGCAAAATTTTCGATCGATTTTTGAAGAGTAAAATACCTCTTTACGTTCCTGGACTCCTGATACAAATCATGAAAAATTTTCGAAATTAAATTAGGGTACACATTCTGAACCGCAAAATTTTCGATCGATTTTTGAAGAGTAAAATACCTCTTTACGTTCCTGGTCTCCTGATACAAATCTTGAAAATTTTTCCAAATTGAATTAGGGTACACATTCTGAACCTCTTTACGTTCCTGGACTCCTGATACAAATCATGAAAAATTTTCGAAATTAAATTAGGGTACACATTCTGAACCGCAAAATTTTCGATCGATTTTTGAAGAGTAAAATACCTCTTTACGTTCCTAGTCTCCTGATACAAATCATGAAAATTTTTCGAAATTAAATTAGGGTACACATTCTGAACCGCAAAATTTTCGATCGATTTTTGAAGAGTTAAATACCTCTTTACGTTCCTAGTCTCCTGATACAAATCTTGAAAATTTTTCCAAATTGAATTAGGGTACACATTCTGAACCGCAAAATTTTCGATCGATTTTTGAAGAGTAAAATACCTCTTTACGTTCCTAGTCTCCTGATACAAATCATGAAAATTTTTCCAAATTAAATTAGGGTACACATTCTGAACCGCAAAATTTTCGATCGATTTTTGAAGAGTAAAATACCTCTTTACGTTCCTAGTCTCCTGATACAAATCATGAAAATTTTTCCAAATTAAATTAGGGTACACATTCTGAACCGCAAAATTATCGATCGATTTTTGAAGAGTAAAATACCTCTTTACGTTCCTAGTCTCCTGATACAAATCATGAAAATTTTTCCAAATTAAATTAGGGTACACATTCTGAACCGCAAAATTTTCGATCGATTTTTGAAGAGTTAAATACCTCTTTACGTTCCTAGTCTCCTGATACAAATCTTGAAAATTTTTCCAAATTGAATTAGGGTACACATTCTGAACCGCAAAATTTTCGATCGATTTTTGAAGAGTAAAATACCTCTTTACGTTCCTAGTCTCCTGATACAAATCATGAAAATTTTTCGAAATTAAATTAGGGTACACATTCTGAACCGCAAAATTTTCGATCGATTTTTGAAGAGTAAAATACCTCTTTACGTTCCTAGTCTCCTGATACAAATCATGAAAATTTTTCCAAATTAAATTAGGGTACACATTCTGAACCGCAAAATTTTCGATCGATTTTTGAAGAGTAAAATACCTCTTTACGTTCCTAGTCTCCTGTTACAAATCATGAAAATTTTTCCAAATTGAATTAGGGTACACATTCTGAACCGCAAAATTTTCGATCGATTTTTGAAGAGTAAAATACCTCTTTACGTTCCTAGTCTCCTGTTACAAATCATGAAAATTTTTCCAAATTGAATTAGGGTACACATTCTGAACCGCAAAATTTTCGATCGATTTTTGAAGAGTAAAATACCTCTTTACGTTCCTAGTCTCCTGTTACAAATCATGAAAATTTTTCCAAATTGAATTAGGGTACACATTCTGAACCGCAAAATTTTCGATCGATTTTTGAAGAGTAAAATACCTCTTTACGTTCCTAGTCTCCTGATACAAATCTTGAAATTTTTTCCAAATTGAATTAGGGTACACATTCTGAACCGCAAAATTTTCGATCGATTTTTGAAGAGTAAAATACCTCTTTACGTTCCTAGTCTCCTGATACAAATCTTGAAATTTTTTCCAAATTGAATTAGGGTACACATTCTGAACCGCAAAATTTTCGATCGATTTTTGAAGAGTAAAATACCTCTTTACGTTCCTAGTCTCCTGTTACAAATCATGAAAATTTTTCCAAATTGAATTAGGGTACACATTCTGAACCGCAAAATTTTCGATCGATTTTTGAAGAGTAAAATACCTCTTTACGTTCCTAGTCTCCTGATACAAATCATGAAAATTTTTCGAAATTAAATTAGGGTACACATTCTGAACCGCAAAATTTTCGATCGATTTTTGAAGAGTAAAATACCTCTTTACGTTCCTAGTCTCCTGATACAAATCATGAAAATTTTTCGAAATTAAATTAGGGTACACATTCTGAACCGCAAAATTTTCGATCGATTTTTGAAGAGTTAAATACCTCTTTACGTTCCTAGTCTCCTGATACAAATCTTGAAATTTTTTCCAAATTGAATTAGGGTACACATTCTGAACCGCAAAATTTTCGATCGATTTTTGAAGAGTAAAATACCTCTTTACGTTCCTAGTCTCCTGTTACAAATCATGAAAATTTTTCCAAATTGAATTAGGGTACACATTCTGAACCGCAAAATTTTCGATCGATTTTTGAAGAGTAAAATACCTCTTTACGTTCCTAGTCTCCTGTTACAAATCATGAAAATTTTTCCAAATTGAATTAGGGTACACATTCTGAACCGCAAAATTTTCGATCGATTTTTGAAGAGTAAAATACCTCTTTACGTTCCTAGTCTCCTGTTACAAATCATGAAAATTTTTCGAAATTAAATTAGGGTACACATTCTGAACCGCAAAATTTTCGATCGATTTTTGAAGAGTAAAATACCTCTTTACGTTCCTAGTCTCCTGTTACAAATCATGAAAATTTTTCCAAATTGAATTAGGGTACACATTCTGAACCGCAAAATTTTCGATCGATTTTTGAAGAGTAAAATACCTCTTTACGTTCCTAGTCTCCTGATACAAATCTTGAAATTTTTTCCAAATTGAATTAGGGTACACATTCTGAACCGCAAAATTTTCGATCGATTTTTGAAGAGTAAAATATCTCTTTTCGTTCCTGGTTTCCTGATACAAATCGTGAAAATTTTTCCAAATTGAATTAGGGTACACATTCTGAACCGCAAAATTTTCGATCGATTTTTGAAGAGTAAAATACCTCTTTACGTTCCTAGTCTCCTGATACAAATCATGAAAAATTTTCGAAATTAAATTAGGGTACACATTCTGAACCGCAAATTTTTCGATCGATTTTTGAAGAGTAAAATACCTCTTTACGTTCCTGGACTCCTGATACAAATCATGAAAAATTTTCCAAATTGAATTAGGGTACACATTCTGAACCGCAAAATTTTCGATCAATTTTTGAAGAGTAAAATACCTCTTTACGTTCCTAGTCTCCTGTTACAAATCATGAAAAATTTTCGAAATTAAATTAGGTTACACATTCTGAACCGCAAAATTTTCGATCGATTTTTGAAGAGTAAAATACCTCTTTACGTTCCTAGTCTCCTGATACAAATCGTGAAAATTTTTCGAAATTAAATTAGGGTACACATTCTGAACCGCAAAATTTTCGATCGATTTTTGAAGAGTAAAATACCTCTTTATGTTCCTAGTTTCCTGATACAAATCATGAAAATTTTTCGAAATTAAATTAGGGTACACATTCTGAACCGCAAAATTTTCGATCGATTTTTGAAGAGTAAAATACCTCTTTACGTTCCTGGACTCCTGATACAAATCATGAAAAATTTTCGAAATTAAATTAGGGTACACATTCTGAACCGCAAAATTTTCGATCGATTTTTGAAGAGTAAAATACCTCTTTACGTTCCTAGTCTCCTGATACAAATCTTGAAAATTTTTCCAAATTGAATTAGGGTACACATTCTGAACCGCAAAATTTTCGATCGATTTTTGAAGAGTAAAATACCTCTTTACGTTCCTAGTCTCCTGTTACAAATCATGAAAATTTTTCCAAATTGAATTAGGGTACACATTCTGAACCGCAAAATTTTCGATCGATTTTTGAAGAGTAAAATACCTCTTTACGTTCCTAGTCTCCTGATACAAATCATGAAAATTTTTCGAAATTAAATTAGGGTACACATTCTGAACCGCAAAATTTTCGATCGATTTTTGAAGAGTTAAATACCTCTTTACGTTCCTAGTCTCCTGATACAAATCTTGAAATTTTTTCCAAATTGAATTAGGGTACACATTCTGAACCGCAAAATTTTCGATCGATTTTTGAAGAGTAAAATACCTCTTTACGTTCCTAGTCTCCTGATACAAATCGTGAAAATTTTTCGAAATTAAATTAGGGTACACATTCTGAACCGCAAAATTTTCGATCGATTTTTGAAGAGTAAAATACCTCTTTATGTTCCTAGTTTCCTGATACAAATCATGAAAATTTTTCGAAATTAAATTAGGGTACACATTCTGAACCGCAAAATTTTCGATCGATTTTTGAAGAGTAAAATACCTCTTTACGTTCCTGGACTCCTGATACAAATCATGAAAAATTTTCGAAATTAATTTAGGGTACACATTCTGAACTGCAAAATTTTCGATCGATTTTTGAAGAGTAAAATACCTCTTTACGTTCCTAGTCTCCTGATACAAATCATGAAAAATTTTCGAAATTAATTTAGGGTTGACATTCTGTACCGCAAAGTTTCGATCGATTTTTAAAGTGGAAAATAACTCTTTTCGTTCCTAGTCTTCCGATAAAATTTTTCAATATTTTATTATGAGAGCACTTTAGTCTTTCATTGTTTAAATACATCCATTCATTCATTGACAAAGAAGAACCTTAGAATTAATTAGTTTTTATGGCCCTTAAAAGGGCCGTTGTTTTCGGGGGTGGGGCGCCCAAAATTCTCTGTTGTTATCTCTAGAAGATGTTGGTGTGGTCGACTACCTTCCCTGGGGAGCCGGTTTCTCGTGACGGTCACAAATACCTCTTGCTTCTTCTTATCCTGAGAATCTTTGTACAATTCTTGAATGCTTTTTCAATTATTTTATTGGGTCACAAATATTTAGGTAGGAAATGATTAGGGTATTAGGTTTTATTTATATAATTCACCAAGGCTTCCAAAAATATCTGAAATATTGGCCACGGCGCAGGGTTCTTCAGCTCTGGTTCCTGGTGTTGTTCAGAAAGAAAGGACCGTCGTCCTTCTAGCTGCCACCCTTACCTAGTCCCCGTCTCCTGGTGATCGTCTTTTGAGGGCAAGGGGAGGAAGTGCTGAATCTGGACGACAGGAGACAGAGGTTTTTCTGGGCGACGCACCGAGCCAGGACAGGATACAGCCGTAGGATCCTTAGTAGGCTGCAAATCAAAGTTATCCTACCCTGGAGTTCTCGGACGCTGCCCTGGAGGCTCAGTGTCACATCCAGTAGGGGCGCGGGGGTATCGGATAGGAGCACCGTAGTCGTCGCTTGAGGTCCTGAAGGCATTTCTTCACGGTACGAGGTCTGCGTCCACCTGCTTGTGGCCAAGGGGAGGCAGGCGCCAACGTTGATCAACTGGATTATAACGGTGTTCGCGAATTTTGGTGTTCTGGCTTACGCGAACGGCTTGGCAGGGTTGGTCAATCTCTCCGCTTCCGATGAGCATGCAGGAGCACTAGTTGGTCCCCCGCGGCCCTCAGCCGTAGGGGAGGGTGGTCCTGCAGGGAGTTTGCTGGTCCTTATGGGAGTGGCCGTTGTCCAAGCTCGTGACATCGCCGTCTGTACCGACCGTCTCCAACATGTTGGGTCCCGCTGATTGCCCTGTTGCGCCCATCGGGAGTGAGACTACGCCACACTTTTATTCCTCTCACGAAACCGCTATACAATCCTGTAGGCGTGCTGCAAGTTGCATCGGTGATCGCGCCTGGCTTTGACTTTGACATGGCGTCCACATCGTCGTCAGCTTTTGAGGCCCTCGTGCTCATCGGCATCGGAGCCTCGATTGGGGTGGACCAGGTAAACGGTTGACCTGCGGTACTACCTGGCTCTCGGGGGTACCACCGGTATTGTACGTGAAGGTCCCAAAACTCGGCCTGATTGGTCCTCGAGCTCAAGAGGCCCCACTTGTTATAAAAGCCCTTGGGATAGTAGGGTATTCTATGTAATATTAAAAATATCAAACCTTTTGTTTTTATTATACAAATTTCGATACCTCATCTATTAATGGATGATTGTCATCCAAATTAAAATGAAGTGGCTCTATTATCTAATATATAAAATTTTCGTGTCACAGTGTTTGTAACAAAACTCCTCCGAAACGGTTTGACCGATTTTTATGAAATTTTGTGTGTATATTGAGCAGGTCTGAGAATAGGACGTAAACTATTTTTAATGCCCCTAAACGATAAGGGTGGTCCACCGCAAATTTTTTATTTTTATTTTTTGGACAAAATTTTTTATTTTTATTTTTATATGATTCGGCATTAAAAAATACATACAACCCTAAATTTTCACCCTTCTACCACCAATCCCTATTTTTCAATAGCGATTTTAGTACTTTAATAATTTTCTACTCTCGGCGATCGACCGCTCGATCAGTTATTCCTTTTCCATTATTTGCGCCGACGGTTATTAATGGGTTTTAATGGGCTTACCCTGTAGATTCGTATCGATAAATGTAAATAAATAAGTAGCTAAAATTATAAAAAAAAATATAAACAAAATATTAACAGCAAATGCTGCACTGAGCTCAATTGCAACACTTGCATCCGATGAACAATTAAGTCGGCTTTAAATACATAAATTGGTGATAACGATTGATTTATAATACGAGCGCCATCTCTTGGTGGTTGGAATGTCGCTCGCGGTGGTGTTACGAATTAAAATATTCTGCGGAAGATTCTGTGCGCGGTTAAGAATTTTTTAATAATTTTGCTATTTAGTTCAAATTCGTTGATTATTAAAAAAAATTATGAATTTTTGAAGCAATAATTGCATGTTAGAGCGATCATGAATTTCAAAAATTAAAAAAAATATATTTCAACTGGCGATACATGTTTTTATTAGTAACAATACACTTCTTACATTCTTTAGCTTTAATAATTTTGTTATTTAGTTCAAATCCGTTGATTATTAAAAAAGTTATGAATTTTTGAAGCAATAATTGCACGTTAAAGCGATCATGAATTTTAAAAATTCTAAAAAAAATATTTCAACTGCCGATACATGTTTTTATTAGTAACAATACACTTTTTACATTCTTTAGCTTTAATAATTTTGTTATTTAGTTCAAATCCGTTGATTATTAAAAAAGTTATGAATTTTTGAAGCAATAATTGCACGTTAAAGCGATCATGAATTTTAAAAATTCTAAAAAAAATATTTCAACTGCCGATACATGTTTTTATTAGTAACAATACACTTCTTACATTCTTTAGCTTTAATAATTTTGTTATTTAGTTCAAATCCGTTGATTATTAAAAAAGTTATGAATTTTTGAAGCAATAATTGCACGTTAAAGCGATTATGAATTTCAAAAATTCTAAAAAAATATTTCAACTCGCGATACATGTTTTTATTAGTAACAATACACTTCTTACATTCTTTAACTTTAATGATTTTGTTATTTAGTTCAAATCCGTTGATTATTAAAAAAGTTATGAATTTTTGAAGCAATAATTGCACGTTAAAGCGATTATGAATTTCAAAAATTCTAAAAAAATATTTCAACTCGCGATACATGTTTTTATTAGCAACAAACACTTCTTACATTCTTTACCTTTAATGATTTTGTTATTTAGTTCAAATCCGTTGATTATTAAAAAAGTTATGAATTTTTGAAGTAATAATTGCACGTTAAAGCGATCATGAATTTTAAAAATTCAAAAAAAAATATTTCAACTGCCGATACATGTTTTTATTAGTAACAATACACTTCTTACATTCTTTAGCTTTAATAATTTTGTTATTTAGTTCAAATCCGTTGATTATTAAAAAAGTTATGAATTTTTGAAGCAATAATTGCACGTTAAAGCGATTATGAATTTCAAAAATTCTAAAAAAATATTTTAACTCGCGATACATGTTTTTATTAGTAACAATACAGTTCTTACATTCTTTAACTTTAATGATTTTGTTATTTAGTTCAAATCCGTTGATTATTAAAAAAGTTATGAATTTTTGAAGCAATAATTGCACGTTAAAGCGATCATGAATTTTAAAAATTCTAAAAAAAATATTTCAACTGCCGATACATGTTTTTATTAGTAACAATACACTTCTTACATTCTTTAGCTTTAATCATTTTGTTATTTAGTTCAAATCCGTTGATTATTAAAAAAGTTATGAATTTTTGAAGCAATAATTGCTCGTTAAAGCGATCATGAATTTTAAAAATTCTAAAAAAAATATTTCAACTGCCGATACATGTTTTTATTAGTAACAATACACTTCTTACATTCTTTAGCTTTAATAATTTTGTTATTTAGTTCAAATCTGTTGATTATTAAAAAAGTTATGAATTTTTTAAGCAATAATTGCACGTTGAAGCGATTATGAATTTCAAAAATTCTAAAAAAATATTTCAACTCGCGATACATGTTTTTATTAGTAACAATACACTTCTTACATTCTTTAACTGTAATGATTTTGTTATTTAGTTCAAATCCGTTGATTATTAAAAAAGTTATGAATTTTTGAAGCAATAATTGCACGTTAAAGCGATCATGAATTTTAAAAATTCTAAAAAAAATATTTCAACTGCCGATACATGTTTTTATTAGTAACAATACACTTCTTACATTCTTTAACTTTAATGATTTTGTTATTTAGTTCAAATCCGTTGATTATTAAAAAAGTTATGAATTTTTGAAGCAATAATTGCACGTTAAAGCGATCATGAATTTTAAAAATTCTAAAAAAAATATTTCAACTGCCGATACATGTTTTTATTAGTAACAATACACTTCTTACATTCTTTAACTTTAATGATTTTGTTATTTAGTTCAAATCCGTTGATTATTAAAAAAGTTATGAATTTTTGAAGCAATAATTGCACGTTAAAGCGATCATGAATTTTAAAAATTCTAAAAAAAATATTTCAACTGCCGATACATGTTTTTATTAGTAACAATACACTTCTTACATTCTTTAACTTTAATGATTTTGTTATTTAGTTCAAATCCGTTGATTATTAAAAAAGTTATGAATTTTTGAAGCAATAATTGCACGTTAAAGCGATCATGAATTTTAAAAATTCTAAAAAAAATATTTCAACTGCCGATACATGTTTTTATTAGTAACAATACACTTCTTACATTCTTTAGCTTTAATAATTTTGTTATTTAGTTCAAATCCGTTGATTATTAAAAAAATTATGAATTTTTGAAGCAATAAGCAAGCCTAAACCGTTTTCGGCCATTATCGTCACCACTTTATTTGCTTAATTTCAATGGGCCACACACGGACGACGGCGCAGCGCAGCTCGAGAAGCCAAAAGGCAATTTTTGTGACATTCGCCAAGAATGAAAATCATGTCAACCAATTCTTCTTGTGAGAAATTCATAATTATAAACTAAGATCACAACTTAAATGGTTCGATCTATTTTTGAGACTAATATAATAATTACTGTCACCTGTATTTTTTTGTTTGTTTATTTGAAATGATTGGTAACTAGATTTTAAAACTAATAATAAAAAACATGCAAATTACCAATGAATTTTGAAATATTAGAGTAACCATCAACTTCAGATATACGAAACCTTATATGAAACGAAAGCTTACTCAATGGACTTTTAAATTATGAAAAAATATATAGGGTGTTCCATTTGAAAAAATTAAGAAATTGTGCAGTTTGCGAATAACTATCACCCTGTATAATACGCTGAGTTATGTTTTGGATGATATAGTAATTTTGAAGACTAAAGTTCAACTAAAGTTTACCACTAAATTAGAATGAATTATCTTTATTAGTTTCAGGGCAGTACTTTGTTCAAATTTTTGTATAAACAACTGAATAACACAAAAACGGCTCGGTTTCAATCGCCGAAACCTAAGTCATTTTAATCTCCAAGTAACGAGTAATCCAAAAATGCTAAAATATACAGGATGTTCCATTTAAAAAAACATAAGTTTGGTCTGTAACTTTGTTATGAGACACCCTGTATAAATTTAAATATTTTTAGGGCGTGCAGCTCACTATTCTGCACAACTTTTATATAAAACATTTTTCAAAATTTTGACAAACAAGCACGTGATTGACCGTTCCCAGAGCTCTGAAATACCCTGTATGTTTGCATGCTCAGTACTACAACGTTCTCAGTTACCTTAGGGCATCCGTCAAGTACTGCTATGGAACGGTCATTTAAGCAGCCGTGGTTAGAGTCTTCTTGATTCCCTCATAATTATTATTAACATTCTGAAGATACAACAGTATCTTCTACAAAACATTACGTTTTGATTTTCATTAAAATTTATTAAAATTAATTCACCACAAACGAAATTATTTGTAAATTGTATTATAATTTAAATGTTTGCAGTTTGCATTGGTTTTCATGCACAGCTTGCTTGCCACATTGCACACTTTATGGCCTTATTTTTCATCGTCATGTTGTTTTTTTTTTAGTTCAAAAATATATGGCATTAAGTAACTATGGATTTGTTTAGGTACCTCACACCGAAAGAAGAACATATTCTGAAGCTGTCACTAAAGATGTACATTTAAGGCATGCTGAAAACATTCCGGTTCAAGTTAACATAATTATAGAATGCTAACTTTGTCCTAAAAAAACATTTTTTTTTTCTTCTAAACATGAAAATCTGAATATGTGTATGAATACGCGTCTTATATTAGTACCATACTTATTGGTCTTTATAAGGCGTAAAGGGCCTGTAGGCGAAAATTTCGGTTTTTTGTGTGATAATACTTAAGCCGAACTGGATATCACCCCAATGTAAAATTTCGATCTCAATCCGCTTGGACACCTCTGGCACACAATGGGCCCACATTCAACCAGCGAGAGCTTGAGTAAAGACTGCAAGACTTTTGGGGGAATTTGGCCAGGGTGAGCTTCAATTTGCAGTATGGGTCACCGCTGCGAGGAGCTCCGAGCAAGAAGAAAATAAGTATTTTAATTACTTGTTTACTATAACAAGTTCTTTATTTTTGCCTTAATTATTTCATTTCATTTTGTCCTAGTTCTTCATTAAAAGTAACATTTTGGAAATGTATGACTGCCAATGACCTCAGCTGTCGATGCACCTTAAACACAAAATCCCAAATTGAAAATGAATGATTTAAATTGAAAATGACAAGTTCAGAAAAGCGAAGCATTTATTTCTTTCACCAGTGAAGTTAACTTTATACAGGGTGTCTCAGACATGACTCCCCAGGCCTATAACTTTCTTATTTTTAAAGATAAATATAGAAAACTATATATATTTTTAAATGGGAGCAAATTCTCTTTAAAATTATAAAAATAAAATTTTCAAAAATTTCTGCTCATATTTCGACAGTGATGTTCAACTTTTTTTTTCAAATGGCACTGGATTTTTTTCTTATTATAATAGTATTTTTTAATCTCTTTACAACCATGTAAACCAATATGATTGATACATTAGAAAAAAATTGAGAAAAATGAGATTAAAGATTGATTTTTAAGTTCTTTTTTTTTTGTTGGCCATGGAAATATTTGACTCAAAGATTGTCGATTGTTGTTTAATATCATTATTTTATTGCACCTTGTTTAAAATTACAATAAGAAATCAATTGAATAGTAAAAAATCAGTATTTATTAAATTATATTTTTGATTTAACTTTAACATATTAATAACTTTAAAAGATTACAAAGATTGTTCGAAATTCCCACTATTTTCAGTTGCGCAACATTAAAGTCTTTGCATTAACGCTCTGCTGGTATACCCTGTATATGAAGGGTATAGCAGAAAAAGAGTGTTAAAAAATATCGACGGTATGATATTTTGTTGTTATCTGTTAGTAAGAGCTAAGTACTATCGGGTAAGTAATAGCAGAAATAATAAGAAGAAAAGGAAAAATCTGGAGAGAAGGGACAGAAAAAAAATGGAAAAATCTATAAAAGAACGGAAAGAAAAACCTTACATCATATTATGCTACAAGAGATTAAACAATAGTATATTATTAAACGAGTGAGAAAGTTGGCCATTGCCTACGGCTCGTGTTGCAATACACCCGAGTGGCAATGGCCAACTTGTTCACGAGTTTAATACTATACTTTTTCGCATCATATTAAATAATTACTTAAAGACTTTTCTGTTTGTATTAAATTATAACGAATAATTTTTCTATTTGGAAATTGCGGCAGTTTGCTGACAAAAAACGAATCGTAACCATAGTAACAACTAAACTGTTGGGCAATGAAACCGCTATCATTTGATTGGACGTCACCTGTTGGGTAATGAAATTGCTATGATTTGATTGGACGTCACCTGTGGAGAAAATGATTTGGCTGAATAATGGACAACTTTCTCAATCAAAAACGATTTAACAACGTTTATATTATTTAATAAGATGCGAAAAATAATAATAATAACTATCAGACAAGAGAAGTCTCTATCTATTGGCAGTGGAATGTTATATCTAGTAGAAAAACTACAAAGAACAGAAAAAAATTGATCACAATGGGTAAACGAGAAGCTCCAAAATGTAGTGATTATTCTCAATCTATTTGGAAAATTCTGACTTACAACTGCCAAAGAATTGTCGAAGAAACTTTCTTGAAGGAAAGTAGCTGTTTAATTAAAGAATTTCTTCATTTATTTTCTAAGAATAAAATTGTAGAAGGCAAAATGTAACATATTTTTTCGTTGTAATTGTTAAATTTGTTTATTCCATTACATGAAAAAGCTACACTTTAATTTTCTCCTTTGTAACATTGGCAAGTCCCCATTGGATTGTTTTCATTATAATCACTACCAATAAATTCTTAATTGACATAATTCATTAAAAAGTAAAAAAGGAAATTGTTCAATTTTAAAAGCTGTTTTTTTTCCAAATTTGAAGCTTATTTTGTAGACTCAATTCAATAAAAACAACAATAAAATCGTTAACCAATAAAATCCCTTCTTATAATAATAATAATAATAATAATAAGTTTATTAACGGATATACCATTTATAAAAATTTACAGTACCAAAAAATAGTAATACAAAAGGAAAAATTATAATACAGACTAATTTAACTTAAACTAATTATGATTAGAACAGTACATAAACTTAAGTGTACGGACAAAATGTGGGTATGAGCTTGAAAAGAGGTTAAAATTTGGATTTAAGGAAATTGAGTTAGCATTGCGCATTAAACGGGATAAAGGATTGTTGAAGCTGTAGTTGGTATTATGGAAAGGTACGCCCTTATACCCTTCATATGCGAACATACCGTGTGTTCGATAAAAAAAAAACGCTCAAGCCATAACCCTGTTATTTATTGACCGATTTGAGTGAACTAAAAAATAAAGTCAGTGGCTCTTTAAATACTATAAAATGACGGTAATTATATATTTTTTCAAAATCAACTTCATTGCCAAATGATAGTCAACTTTAAATTTTTAAATGGTCGCATATACTTTTCTAATTTTATAACATCAAACATTGTTTTTCTGAATCCAATTATGCCCGTTATGTTAGTTTTAAGTTAATATTTATGCCAGAAAAAGATCACAACATTTTTTTTGGTAATAAATGCAGTGTGCCTTGAAAAAAATTTAAATCAACAAATTTCATTTATTGTATAAGTAATGTCAACCATTTGTTATTAGTGTGTGTTTCAGACATAATCATGTACAATGGTAAATTAAGACATGTAACGAATTATTATATATAAGGTATGACCCACAGAATTTTGTTGCTAAGTTGGCCATGCCTGAGAGAGAAAAACATAGCAGTCATGCCTGAGATTAAATCATTTTTCTAAAATCTAATTCAATTGAACTAGTCGTAATGACATAATAATATGCGACATACCTCATTTATCTCACAGCCAACTCCGAAACAAAATTTTGAGGCTCACACGATAGAATGGTTATTGAAAATCATGCTGTATTATCACCATTATGTGTTCCTATGACATATTTATACTGTGAATTAAGCTTTAGAATGTAAGAAATGTTTCCTCGACTAAATGTTTTGCACATTTTTAATACTCCCTCCGTCCGGAAATATGGTATACATTTCGCGATTTTTGTTGTCCGGAAATATAGCATACATTTGCAAAAAAAATACAATAAAACTAAAAATTAACATGAAAAGTAGAAAAACTATAATTACATGAGAACAATTTTGATTAAAATATGATTTGGCCTTATTGTACGCTTCTTTGGAACATAAATATTTTTTATACGAATGGCCATATTCCAATTTTACCATCAAAATAATGCTTTCGATGTGTATCATAGCGTAGTCGAGCCACTGCAACCATAAACATTACCTTCGTGATAAATCTTTTACTTTTCCAGTTTCTCTCCAGTTCTTCTTCGTTTAGCATTAAGTGATAAGAGCGTTTAATTTTTGTAAAGTAAAACCATTTCTCATCAATATGAACGTAGTCATACAAATCATCAAAAAGAAAATTTCCGTTAGTAACATGATTATATATTTGGAATCTCTTCTTTCTAAGTTTATCAATTCCTCATCGGAATTTTCCATATTCGTTTTGCAGCGGTACCAATTTTATTTATCTTAAAAAACCGATCTTTGATCGTTAAGTTCTAAACCAAGAAGAACATGACACATGTCAATTATATTAGGTTATGTTACCATGATTATATACTAGAATAATATAATGAATGTTGTCATTTGTTTTCTATATTCACGATAATCTACGATTTTTTTACTTTCTCCGTTACGAAGTACGAGAAAGTATTGTGATCGTGATTTTTTTTTCAAAAATTTTTTTTACGGAAATATCCGTTTTGGGGTCCCTAGATGCCATTTCAACAATTTCTGGAAAAAAAAAATTTGTGTCTGTGTGTGTGTGTGTGTCTGTGTGTGTGTGTGTGTGTCTGTGCGCGCTGTATCTCAAAAACTAATAGACCAATTGAAATGAAACTTTGAACATAAGTTTTATTTGATAATCCGAAGAACTGAAAAGCTTTTGGTAAAATTTCGTACACCGGAAGTGGGTGTTTACCTTAACTGTTTTTTGTTTTTTGCCAATATTTTCTTAAATATGAAAAATATCACAAAATTATTTAAACAAATATTGAAGACAATAAAGAAATGCAATTATTTTGTTTGAAAACATTTTTCATAAAATCATTGTTATTCGAGAAAAAAATTTAATAATTTATTTTTTATTTTTGGTATACAATTATGAAACGCTAATAGTTACAGCAAATTTATGTTAATAATAATTGTAGAGAATACCAAAATGAACAATTTATGAAGAATAAGTTTTTTTCGAAATCTCTTTATTTTATGAGTAAACTGAGTTTTTGAATTTGAAGTACATTTTTTCATCTTTCATAATTTTGACGTTTTAAACGTCAGTTTTATCCGAGTCTACGAAACGTTCGATGCACACTTAAAATATGATTTAAATTGAAAATAAACCATGGAAGTGTAAATATAAATGATACCATCAAGTCGGAGAAAGTAACATGATGGCCACATCACCATTTTTTTAAATGTATACCATATTTCCGGTCAGAGAGAGTATTACACTTGCCATTTTCAGAGAGCGTGTGTTAAAAGACCAACACGCATATTATTTTAATGTTGATGCCCCTAGACCCAAAATTATTATTTTTTAAATGTACAGGGTGATTCTTTAACATAGGGAAAAATTGAGTAGGAGTGTATAAAAGTTTTTTCCGCTGAAGATGACATGATAACATGTCGAAACTAGTACGGTAAAATAAAATACATTTAAACTATAACTGGCAGTACAACTTTTATACACTCCTGCTCAACTATACAACCAGTTAAAAAATGGATAACTACCAAAACAATAGGGAAAAATGTTTGGTTAAAAATAAGCAAAAAATTTCGTGTGTCAGGAAAACTTTCGTTATTTGTTTTCTTTAATTTACTTTTGATAATTATTAATATTCAAGTCGTTCATTCGATTCTATTGTTAATTTAATGCTAGTAATATGGACTGTTTTTTGTGTCATTGCATTTCGCTTATTTAATCCAGGGGCGCCTCTGAGAGCATTTTATTTAATATTAATAAGAAAAATGGGGTACGCCACTGCTTAAGTCCGATATTCGACTTTCGATAGAGGAATCAAAGATACAACTTGTTGCCGTGCTTTGCTACGATTTAGAGATAAAAACAGCGTTTGTTCTGCATTCCTTTGTTTTACGATAGTAAGCGTGGAATTGTGTACAAGTGTCACTTATTTTCTGAAATTGACAGTTCCTTCCAAAAAATTAAAACGTATGACATATGTGGCACGCTAACGAAACTTTTTTGTTTATTTTCAATTTAGAGATAAAAACAGTGTTTGTTCTACATTCCTTTGTTTTACGATAGCAAGCGTAGAATTCTGTACAAGTGTCACTTAATTTTCTGAAATTGACGGTTCCTTCCAAAAAACGAAAACGTGTGACGTATGTGGCACGCAAACGAAACGTTTTTTTGTTTATTTTTAACTAAAATAACTTCATTCGAAATTGCTCGCAATATTAAAGAATCACTATGTAAGGTGTGAGCCACAGAATTTTGTTTCAGAGTTGGCAATGCCTGAGAGAGAGAAATCTAGCAGTCATGTCTGAGATTAATTCATTTTTTTAAATCTAATTCTAGTCTCATGACGTAATAATATGCGACATACCTCATTTATCTCACAGCCAACTCTAATACAAAATTTTGTGGCTCACACGATATAATATTTTTTTCTGATTGAAACAATATTGAGTGATGATATTGCCTTAGTTACGATATGTCATAACACACTTATATTTCCCTAGGGAAATATGAAGTGCTCATATTTCCCTAGGGAAATATTGACATCAAACAATTGTCATTAGGAGCTTCTCGTAAGAATTGTTGTAATTGCTCTCGGGACAACATCTCCGATTTCTTAGGAGGGTATCCTTTGTGGATTTTACAGCTTTGGATTTTACAGCTTTGGATTTTACCGGAACCAAACATTCACGGTCTTTCGTCGCTTGCGTTAACACATAGTTTGACATTTCACCAATTTATGAAACAATGCAAATACCAAAACAAGTCAACCATGATATTTACAAACAAGGCCCTTAGCAACGTTACCAATCCGATAAATTCCAAAATTTACAATCCAATATTTTCCCATTTACAGAAAAATATTCTTTCAATCAGAAAAAAAACTATTGATTACAACACGGGAAATATGAATATATTTCCCTAGTTGTAATAATAGCTATACAATACTACAATGTACATCATTTCAGCTTTAATCTAGTAATAAAAATGCTAACTTATGTAATAAACATCAGGGTATTTCTTGTTTATAATATTTATAATGTTTTTGGATCCATGTACAAATTTTGTAAAACAAAATTAAATAAAAGGCAATTCTAGTTGTTTTTTTTTTCAATTCAAAAACAACCACTTATTTAGCACCCCTTTATCTACAAATA
The DNA here is from genome assembly GCA_910593695.2 of Ocypus olens. Lineage (NCBI taxonomy): Eukaryota > Metazoa > Arthropoda > Insecta > Coleoptera > Staphylinidae > Ocypus > Ocypus olens. Next base: position 6,159,420 of record OU343054.1, on the reverse strand, counting down.
ATAGGTATTAAATGAAGACGAAAAATGGCCTGAACAGGTGAATATTCAACCTGTTTGTAACTCTGCAAAAAGTCTTACTAATGCTGGGTTAATAAGACTTTTATCGTTTAAGGTTTAGTGATTGCCGATTTCAACAGATTATCTCACGACGCGCTGTCTCAATCGGCAAAAACATATTTTGCGCACTTAATACACAAATAGCTATTACCATCTTTTGTGATCCCCTGTTACTAAGCCATGATTTGAGTCATTTCGTCAATTCGTCTCAGTCGTATCTGCAATGAATATTCTTATGCTGTTGACATTTTCAATACCTCATTTGTTAATTTTAAAAAGGATGTTCTTTCATGTATTGCAGCACATCAATAATTTTTTTTTTATTTTCTTTTATTTAGAATGAATTTTCTCTAGTTTAATTTTAATTTAATTATTAGTGTTTAGTGATTATTTAATTGTATTCACTAAATTGTATCTAAATGTATTATATTGTTATTATTAAGTTATATACATATATATTATAGTTATAGAGGTTGTACCCTGTAATTGGACCTTGTGTCTGTTGGGTCCGTAATAAATAAATAAATAAATAAATAAATTGCATGAAAGGTCACTAGATTGCATTATCAGATCTAGAAGTCGAGTAGAAGAAATGAAATTATGGTTAGTTCTGTAAGGGACATAAATTTTTGTTATTTGTCGTCGTTGATGAAAAGTTATTGCACTTTAATTTAAGAGGTTTAATGAGGTTGTTATTTCTGGATAAATGCATTTGCGAGAAATTAATAGTATATTGTACAACGAGCATATAATGAACGGAAAAATAATTACTTTACACGCTTTTTCCCGTCATTAAAAACCGTCATGAATTTTTCCAAATTTTTCTAAGACCCAACATTATTTTGCATGCATTTTTTTTCCGAGTAATACTATGGAAAAATGACGAAAATCATCAAATGCCCAAAAATATTTTTTTCAGAAAATTAATTACTTTACACGCTTTTTCCATTATCAACCAAGCTCTTTCCGCCCTGTCTTAAAAAATATAGAGTAATTGAATTTGGAAGCTAATCGGTTGAGCTGCCCTGATGAAACGAACTAATGAAGTGTGTTCCTTCTACAGTTTTTCGGGTTTTCGTCAAAAATTTAAAATTGCCAATTTTAATTGAATCCGACTAATTTACATAAGCGGAGCACAGTTTTTAAAACCGCGTCCAATTTGGATTCTTCGTTTGGCCGCTACGGCCGTTCAAAGTCTGAAAAATCGTTTTTCTTCTCCCAAAATTTTCGAACTGACTTGCCAACTGTGTTATTATTTTAACTGGTTGAGATTTTAAAACGCCAATCGATTTCTGACGTTCTTCTGATGAAAAGAAATGTGCATTTTAATGGTCTAGGATGATAACTAAAACAGTTGATTTTTCCATTATACCATCAAATCGGAGAAAGTAACATGATGGCCACATCACCATTTCGTTTTTCTCGACTAACAATGATTTTATGAAAAATATTTTCAAGCAAAAGATGTTCATTTCTTTGTTGTCTTCAATATTTGTTTAAATATTTTTGGGATATTTTTCATATTTAAAAGAATATTTAAAAAAAAACAAAAAAACCAAATTTCATATCATTTACTCTATTGGTTTTTAAGATACAGCGCGTACTTAACACCGCAACGGAGAAAGTAAAAATGCAGTTTTAGGCTAATTATATAAATTGTTTTTATATTTTAGGCCGAGAGAGACATTCAAAAATACAAACGGGATTCCGAATCACTAAAAAGGAATGTACAAAAAGATCAGGACACCGTTGGAAATTTGGAGCATCTCCTTGCAGAAAACCGGCAACAAGTTGTCGAGCAGAGACTACTCAATGAAGATTTACAAGGTGAAGTCGTTAGACTTAAAGGCCAAATCAAAGATCTCGAATGCAACCTGTAAGTACATGCAAAGCAAAATTAAAAACTTGTCTTATAATGTATAGTAAAGTTTGAGAATTAACAAAAAACCACAGCAACTAAGGTTACTACTTAATATTAACCCTTTCAGCCCTGGATTTTTAAATTAGAAAAAAAAAATTTTTTTGTTAATTATTGATGGGGAGCTTCTTAAGACCATAAATACCAAATTTGAACTGATTTGATTAATTAGTATAGGAATTAATTGGTGAGGCTTTGTTGAAGTGACATCTAGTGATAAACAGCAAAAATATGGATTGTCATAGCAAGTAGAGACATGTAAATGTTGCCGAAAGGGTTAACTTTTGTATTTACTTCTAACAGGAATAAGACAAGTTTTGAAAACTTTATTATATACAATCTCAACATCTTACTCACACACATCTGCTGTGTTCCAGAGCTTCAACAACTGAAAGGTTGGATGTGTACCAAGAAAAAGCCTTAGAATACAGCCAACAGAATAAACAGCTCCGTAGAAACTTAGCTAATGAAAGATTTTTACAGTCGAAGGAAGATGACTTTCATAAAAAATATCCATCTTTATAAAAACAAAAATCTTTCACTAATTGCAATACATATTTATATAACTAGAACATCCATAACATCACTAAATTTGTTTACATATTTTCTTTAGGGGCGGAATGCGAAACCGGATGCAACTTTTAGATTGTAAGATTGGCGTAAAAAAAAATTGTGATTGCGAGAGTTTATCAAAATGTATTTGTGACAATTATTCAACAAAAACTGGACAAAGAAGTGTCTGCAGTGAACCACCGAAATCATGCTTAAATAAGAGAACCTTCAATAGAAATAAATCCGCCGAGTGGCATACCGACGATTCTTTTAAAAAATATGATTATAACAGAACTAGTTCCCCAAGTACTTCATATTGCAGAGAATCTCCGGTTAAATCAAGTATTACCGAAACTGTCAACAGATTACTTGAAAAGAATAAATTGAAGGATGACTATTGTAATAAAGAAAATGATCCAGATTGGAGGAGCTACGGGAGCCCCTCTAGAAGCCCGACGCACGGTATTACAAGCAATAGGTTTTCTTCGGATGATGACCGAAATAGAAGCATACCAAGGGGCCAAAGTTCAAGTTATAGTGTTAATTTCAAACAATAATTGTGCATGTAAAGATGATGATGACTGTGTATGTAGAAAAACATTATTTGAAAATAAATATTAAGATGATTTTATATTTCATGTTCATGAAAAATTGTAATTTGTATTTTTATTGATTATTTATATAAATTAAACTTGTATTTTTATTAATGATTGTTTTTCTGAATTATTTTGTATTACTGATAAACATTTTTCAGCTATAGCAAGCAGTTGTCATCAAAAACCAAAAACATCTCCAACAGACAAAATAAAACTATACAATAAAAATTGTCCTGGCAATATAATTTTCCACTACACAACACAAATTTTATGAACTTGCCCTTTTTCCAAATTTGCCATGAATCTTAAATCTTCTAAGAAAGTATTCCCCATTCTCTGACTATACTCCATCTACTCATGAATTAGACTTTTTTGACATCTTCAGTGGCAAACACTAAAAATGAAGTACCAACACGGCTATGAGAAAAATGTATTTTTTCAGCAAGTTAGGTTGGTTCCGGCACACTTTCAATATGTTGATGAAAGATAATTGGACTCTACTTGAGAATACGTACTAAATACAGGGTGTGCCATTTGAAAAAACGAAGTTATTCAACTTTATAAGTTGGGTTTTTCTACCGCATTTTTTTTATCACCCTGTATAATTTTTTGTATGAAATCATGGTTGGCTCTATAGTTCGAACCTTCAACCAAATAATAGAAATTATTTTAATCGTTCAACGTCAATCACTGGGGCAGAAATAAAATTTCACCCAGACCATGCATTTCAACAAATCTTCAAATATTTCGAAAACGGCAAACAATACGTATAGGAAGTATTGAAGTAACTCACCTTTATTTGCTCCATATAATTCAAAAATGACAAAAAATACAGGGTGTTCCAAGTTTGGTCTGTAACTTTGTTATGAGACACCCTGTATAAATTTAAATATTTTTAGGGCGTGCAGCTCACTATTATACACAACTTTTGTATAAAATATTTTTCGAAATTTTGACGTGATTGACCGTTCCCAGAGCTCTGAAACACCCTGTATGGTTAGAAATAATAGTCCGAAACTGGTAAGGGATTTGTCAATGTAAGGTACAATTAATGTACTACTCACAGTGCATTTCTTTTATCATTGCTTCATAAGGAATTACATGTTTAAATTTTTATGTCTATTAATGGTTTTCTATTGCAATTTTTCGAAGACTTTAAATTTAAATCTGCCTTAACAATTTTATAATGAGAATACAACTCATCCGTCATGTAAAAGTTAAATTAATCACAAGGTTCAACTTTCAAAAACAATCTGCTTTATAATCTCTTTATTTTTAAATGCTCTTTAAAAATGTTTCAATTTCGGGTCTTAAACATTGTCACAAAAACAATAACTATGATAAAATAAATGCTATATACGTATATAAAATGTAAATAAAAATTTGATAAATTCCAACAGGTTATACGGAGGATATAAAAGACTATATCTATAAAATTTAGTTCACTCTTCAGTAGAAAAATATATAAAGTGCTTCTAGGGGACATTCCTCATCGCATAAAGATGTGAATAGTTAATCATTCTCGGTCAATCTAAAGCTTGTTGCTGATAATATCAAAAGCTTCGCTCTTTTCTTTCACCAATTCATCTCCAGTCTTCTTCATCATCTGCTTGGAAAAGTCGTTAATATCCAAACCTTCAACGATGGACCATTTTTTATCTTTGATTACAACCGGGAATGAATATACTACGTCCTTAGGAGTGCAATAGCTTCCATCACTTATAACTCCCATGGAAACGAATTTTCCGGACTGGGTTCCCATGAACCAATCCTTCATGTGATCGGCTGCAGCTTTAGCGGCCGACATAGCGGATGACATTTTCCTAGCTGCAATAACAGCTGCTCCGCGTGTTTGCACAGTTTCCAAGAAGTCCTTTTTGAACCAAGCTTCATCTGCTATTTCAGCTTGTACACGAACGTCACCCGATTGTTTAGCTAGAACAGCATGGGAAGCATCGGGATATTGAGTAGAGGAATGATTACCCCAAATAATAACGTTTGATACAGTTCCGACTGGAACCCCCAATTTTTGAGCAATTTGAGCTTGCGCCCTGTTTTGATCTAGCCTGGTCATGGCCGTAAAGTTCTCTTTTGAAATTGATGGAGCATACGTAGCACAAACTAGTGCATTCGTGTTTGCAGGGTTGCCTACAACCAGTACTTTAACGTCCTTCCTGGCAAACTTATCCATAGCTTCTCCCTGGACTTGGAAGATTTTGACATTAGCTGCTAATAAATCCCTCCTTTCCATTCCCTGTTTGCGGGGCATGGCTCCGACTAAGAATGCGGCCGATATGTCGTTAAATGCGACCTCCGGGTCGGCGGTGGGAACCACGGAGCGGAGTAACGGAAGGGCGCAGTCCATGAGTTCCATTACGACACCTTCTAGAACTCCCATCATCGGTGGAATGTCCAATAAATGCAAAATGAGGGGTTGGTTTGGTCCAAACACATCACCTTTTCCGATGAGATACAGCAGGGAGTAGGCAATTTGTCCGGCGGCTCCGGTTACGACCACTTTGATTGGTTCAGCCTGTAACAAAAGAAATGTCGTTAATTAGATTTGCAACAAATGTTAAGCTTAGGCTGAAGGACTAGGTCGATGGCCCTTTCTAACATATGTATATTTTGTATGTATGTTGGAATAAAGTTCATGAATATATGTTAAGCTTAAAAATCAATAATATTATTGTAACCTTTGATTTTTTAAGTTTCTTGACAAGCAACTGCAAAAGAACCAAATGTACATCAGTTCAGAAATCATTTACAGAAGAAACAATTAGCAAACAAAGATTTGACCATTTAATCAGCCCAAATATAAGATTTTGTGGCTAGCTTTAATCCAGGTCATAGGTTAGCACATTTTTATTCTGTATCTATTTTTTAATAATGTCACTTAAATGATTCATAACTTAACTCTTTCGATGTGACAAATAATTTTTAAAAGCTTAACTGGTGTGCTGCAGAATTAAAAGTTGCTTTAGATATACCGGGTGTAACACATAACAGGTTCACCTACAGTTTTTTCACTTCTTTTAATCCTAACTTGCTTTAACTAAATAAAAACCACTTGGTGTTCCACGCCACAAAAATTCTTTTCCAGGCCTTGTCACGGTCTGGAAAAGATTAACTTTCACGTACACAAATAACAATTTTTTCAGATTTCATCTTGTAGAGTCTTATACAGAGCCTTGGACATTACGAACTTACCAAATAATGTAAAAGCTGATATCTTTTCTGCTGTACAAAAATCGGCTTGTCCCTAAGATTACTTAAAGTGGATTTATTCGGTTTTGCTGGATAGCTTATTAATTGTGCATAAATATATTGTTATCAATCACCATTACTTATTTCTACATACATGAGATGAATAACATCTAAAATTGAACATAAAGACAAATATGAATTTAATTTGTTTCCATTACTTGTGTTGACATACATGGAAATATCAAAGATATCACATAAACTATTTAATCTATTTCTAAAAAAAGCAGCCTATTGACAACCAATACTGTAAACATTTTATTATTTGATGAATTTAAGTATGAAGAACCTTGAAAACTATAATATTTCATAAACAATTTTTTTATTTTCAGAACTGATAATGTTATGTGTTAAATTGAATAGATTATATTATGTATGTTAACTTTTGAAAATTATAGCTATTAATATAACGAAAATATTATTACGAACTGCAAATATTCAAAGCTTTATCATATCATTCAGATGGTACCGATGCTTCGTAAATCAAATCAATAAATTATGTCTGATATAGACTTCTAGGAAACGATCTTTAGAGACAAGTCAAAATATAATTATTTTTAGATGTGATGGTTGCGGTGAAATTTGGAGGAAATCTGGAACAGCGCATTCAGTGGCAATATTTCAATATTTTAAAGGGTGTAGGGGGTTCAGTTGTGATGGAGAGACTTCTGTGATTTAAACGTATATTTCAACAACAAAATATGTACAAGTATACAAAATAGCTTTTCTAAGACCGTAATCAGTGCTTAGGAGTGTTCTCCGGGTTAGGCCGTAATCAGCGCGGGGGTGCGTATTTAAAGGTATCCGGCCATGGTCCGCGGGGTAGCCACGGTAGGGATGATCGGTCTCATTGGTGCGCGCAAGGGTGGTGGTAGAGTGCGAGAGTGCCTGTGCCTGTTGCTAGTGGCTGTGAGCGTTGCGGGTGGATGTTACAAGGGCAATTTAACAAAAAATACTACAAAACTAGGTCTTGGAAGTGACCAAGACCTAAAGCATACAGCACATGTAGTTTGCGAATGTGCCAAAGCAGCTACATTCTTCACAATCACCCGACATATACTCCATTGAACATGTGTGGGGTTATTTAGAAAAATCCATTAGGAAACACAATATTACTAGCAATAATCGCTAAAACCTGCATTGTCAAAAGAGTGGAAAATAATTCCAGTAAAAAAACTGGTGCAATCAGTACTAAGAAGATTTAAAGCTGTATTAAAAGCAAAAGGAGGACCAACGTGATATTAATACTGCAGAAAGCTCTCCATCCTTTGTAAAATTTAGAACTGTACGATTACTTTTATGATGCAGCGATATTGAAGAATTATTCATTTATTTGGTTCAATTTAACAGTTTCTGTCTGTGAATTTGCTCTAAATAAATAATCATAACTATAGTAAACAAATTTACAACCCCACTAAAATCATATTCAACCTGATGCAATTATTCAAGGTCTGAAGGCATTTCTATTATCTTTAACAAAATGTATATTTTATTGTTTTCTAAAAATAAAACCTAATATTATTTTAAAGGCTAATCAATGTTAGTATGTATAGGCTAACCAATCGAGTTTGGCCGCTTGCGCAGAGACACAAACGTGTTAGCAGCGGGGATAGTTGCAGTCGTTAGTTTTCGTGAACCATTCGCATTGTACAATCGAGGTGAAAATGAATTTTAAGAGCAAGTTATCAGATCGTCCACTTAACAGCCAATCGCGGAAAATAGTTTACAATGTAGTTAAGTTTACGCAAAGGAAGCGTGCTGCTAGTGAACTTTTAGTGCCAACCACGAAGGTTCAGGAGAGGGTTGCTGCCATGATCGGCGTGTCCGAGAACACCGTACGCCGGTGGTTAGTGAAAGTAAAATATATAAAATGTTGTAAATTATATATTAATTACAATAACATTTTCTATTCAGGTCAAAGCACTTCATTTTCATCGCCCCATAAAAATCGTAAAGCAAGTAAACGTGTTGTTAAGAGTAACATAGACGACGTCATTGAATCTTTCATTATTAATGTAAACAATGATGACCCCGACTCCGACACTACCTCCAGCGATTTAGATGACAATTAGATTGAAAAAAATTGTTTATTGTATTGTGAATAAAATACATTTTAATAACTTCGATTCGTATTAATTACCCATTATATAAAAAACAATTTGAAGTGTATAACTAAATTTATATGCATTATAATGTTAATATTGTTTTTAATAAAGCATATTTTAGTCGCTTTAATTTCTGTTAGTGCCACGTAATTTTTTTAAACGCACGCAAATTTATGACTGCGACTGTCTTCGTGCGCTAATGTGTTCCCCACTCTGGAATATAAATCATCGCACTCTGCGCGGCACGTCTCCTCAGCGTCCAACTTGATTTGGTCGCTCTGTTTTTGTATAAAGTTGTATTCTGTCTTGATTTTAATAAAAATGATAAAATAATTGTTATTTAAGATATTAATGTAAAAAGTGGTCATGTAAAAAAATATTCTATATCTGTAATTTCATAATTGTCTTCCTTGTCTTATCTCCAACAATTTTAATAGCATTTAATCCTCACCCTAATCTGCAAGTCTGACATTCTAAGTAAACATTTATACAATTATACTGTCCCATTTACATTTAATCTAGTTGTCAATCTTTACAACTCTTTGTATTTGGTATTTATTAATGGAAGCCATTTCAATACAGTAATAAATTAATCTTGGTTCCAGGCCCGAGCCAAGGGGGGTGTCAGAGGTGCTCAGCACCCGAGTGGCTGGTCATTGAGGGTGGCAGGTGACAAATATTATTGGTTATTTTTTTTAAATTGGCACACATGAAGATATCAAACCATGTTTTTTCTTTGTTTTGGCGTTACGCCTGGCCTTGGTTCTATGACAATTAACCATTATCAAATGTTTAATAGATATATAAGTTATAAATTAAATGAATAAATAATGAAAGACGTATACAACAACCACGGACCCGAACGAATACTTCTCAAAACCGAAAAGTCTTTCGTCCGGGCTGGGAATCGAACCCACACGGCCGCGTTGCAACCGGCACAAGCGCTCACCTGTACCCACTACACCAATGGACTGCCCATCAAACTATGTACTTATACACTTACTTTTTTTAAATATCAGGTCGTCAAGTATGAAACTTGTAGTTGAAAATATTGGCAACTTTAACAGCTGATTATATGACATTGGCTTAACATTTTGCAGTTCTGTTTTCTTTGGTAGAAAGTTGCACATCTGGCTTGTTTAAATAAGTCATTATAATCTCTAAAAAATATTAAACACATGTTCAATAAATTATTTTTGTTGAAAATGGAACTGTTGACAATTCGCAGTATTATAAAATATGAGTTCTTGCGTGGAACTACGGCATCGCAGACCGCGCGAAATATTAATCATGTATTTGTCTCTAGTGTAAATACGCAACAGACAGTGTCAAGTTGGTTCGCAAAATTTCGTACAGGTAACTTTGACTTTACAAATGAGCCACTCGGTCACCCAGAATCAAAGCTCAATAATGATGAACTAAAGGTCACCGTTGAATCTGACTCATCTCAGAGTGCCTCTGAATTATCGTTAAAGTTTGTTGTTAGCAAACAAACAATATTAACACATTTAGTTCAAATCGGCGAGGTGAAAAAGTTGGATATGTGGGTTCCACATGAGCTGGCAGAAAAACGGAAACAAAAGTGTTTGGAAGCCTGCTTAATGTTGCTTTCTCATCACAAATCTGATTCATTTTTGAATCGAATTGTCACTTGTGATGAGAAATGAATCCTATATAACAATCGCAAACGTTCAGCACAATGGTTGGATGAGGATAAATGTTCATCAAAAGAAGTTGATGGTAAGTGTTTGGTGGTCTAACGTAGGTGTGATCCATTATGATTTCATGAAATCTGGCTCATCGATCACGGCAGACATATACTGCAATCAACTGGACGAAATGATGCAAAAACTTAAGGAAAAACAGCCTAGATTGGTCAACAGATTGACTCCTATCTTATTGCAAGATTACTCTAGACCACACACTGCACAAATGATAGTGACAAAACTGCAGGAATTGGAGTTCTTCATCATCCTTGATACTGACGAGACCTAGCACCCACTGTCTACCACTTCTTGCGCAATTTGGACTACTTCTTAATTGGAAAACAATTCAATTCCGACAATGCTGTAAAATTGGCCTTCCAAGAATTCATCGACTCCTGTTCGCAAGGGTTTTATACCACCGGACTGAATAACCTGCCGCTTAAATGGAAAAAGTGTATAGATAATGTGGGTGCATACTTTGATGAATAAAATAATTTATTGTATTTGTAAATTACGAAAGAACTTTGCATTTTTTTCTACAAGTTTCATACTTGACGACCTGATACATACACATACATATGTTGGTTTATGTTTTTTGCTTATGGATGTAAGTGAGATATCTCTGTCAATTAATTGACACAACCTTTTTGTTAAATATATAAAAAAAATTTGTTAAATATATAAAAAAATTGTTGGTGGTAATTTTATTGGAGAAATGTTGAGTATTAAATAGTCTACAAGAGGTGGAGAGAAGAGAGAAAGAGAATGAAAGGGGAGGACTTGGTGAGGTGAAGGTGCAAGAATGGTTTGGCAGAGGTGTGAAAGTGGCGGCATGGATGAAAGAGAAGATGAAGGAGGTGGAAGCACAGGAGAGGCAGGGACGAATAGATAAGTGCTAGTATAATAATATGTTTGGAAGATGGCAAGTGTATGGGAGGGTGCCAAGATACATGAGTGAGGGTGGGTGGAGCAGGGAGGAAAGGATGATAATGGCGAGGGCTAGGTGTGGGTCTGGAGAGAGGGGGAGGATTATATGAGATATAGGTTATGTGAATGGAGGAAGGATACGTGGAGACACCAGGCGGAAGAATGTGAGGGGGTGAATGAGGAATGGGTGGGAGTGAAAGGAAACAGAATGGTGACAGAATGGATGAGGGAGGATGGGGCTGGGGTAAAGACACTGGAGAAAGTGGGACGCGAGAAGGAGGACAGGAGGTGAAGGGAAAGGAGAGATGGGGAAGAATAGTATTTGTATTTTGTATATAGAGTATACAATTATGTCAATAAAGGTTGTTTTTTTTTAATAGTCTTAAAAAAAGAAAAACAGATGTACGATAATTTATTCAGGCGGCTGTTTTCGTTCAAGAACAATTTATTGAAAAATTATGTACTATCTGGAGGATTAAAATGAAACATTAAAAAAATTCGTTTCAATTTTGTTTGCTCTGTTAACCCAGATGTGTAGGACGGCTATTTTAAAGTTCCTCTTAAAATTATATCTAGAATATCGTCAGCGCCATCTGTCAGTTTTTTATTCCAATAAGTACGTTCAGTGATTATTCATTGACATTTGACAAGAAGCAAAAATAAAATAACCTGTTTTTAACTCTTAATTACTTGATTTAGAGAAACACATCAGTTGCTTTTCTTTAATTTAAATCTCGGGCTAATATACGAGGGTCGTTTGTTTTCAACCTCCGATGGGTCATAATAAGAAGACAAGTGTATATAAAACAATGATCGGGACTTATATCGGGCTCCAGCTCGCGGACAACTTTTAGAGCAGTGATCATATGGGAAATGGAGGGGGAATAGCAGTCCATATGTATATAGTCAAAGGGTTGTTTACTTTTACTGTGCTTTATATAATTGTACCAGTTCAAATGTTGAGCAGTACACAAACAAGGCACTGCAATCAGAATGGCTGAAGTAGCGTTCATCAAATACCAACATTCAGTGTAAATGAAAATAAACATGTTGACAGTTGAAAATTCTGACGAACGTGCCCATTGTTTATTTATCCATCGGATTTACAAAAGTGTCTTAATAAATACAGTGAGATCAGAAAGTCAAAAATAGTTGCCAGAAAATTTTCTGTAAATAGGGATAATAATTCAAGTAAAATTATATTGGCTCACTTGAATTCTCCAACGCAGTGTAGTGTACATTTTGTTCATTTTGACATCTTGTGGTTTTTTAAGGTTAATTGTTTTAAAAATAGTTTTGTGCCGTTTGGTCTATTTTAAACATTAGTAGTTATTTCTAGAGCTGATCATCACTATAGTGGCTTTCGCGGATGTCATCTTTCTGTACGACGCGCCACCATAGTGGCGATTTTCAAATTGAACTCTACCGTACAGAGAAACAGCCCCGCGTAAAATTCAGCCGTGCCTAAGAGGTTGATAATACGTTTAGTATTTAAAATACAATCTAGCTGTTTTATTTAAATTTCGGGGTTTTCCATGCCAAAATTCCCTTTCTTAGTGACACCGCTGAACTTCTGTCAGTTAGCTTATGTTTTAACGGCTGCCAACTATTTTCAACTTTTTGATAGTACACACACAAATACAAAATTTTAGTCATACGTTTGATATACGTTCTTCCACTCATACCTTTAGATCTCGTGATCATGTTAGTTCTAATTGAGTTTTTTGCAGTCATATCCATATTCTTCATGATATAGAAAATTCTCTAGTGTATAAAAATGATGACATCTTTGCTAGGAACACGTCTACAATTTTTTCAATGTGTACATGTTTTTTCCACAAATTCGCCCATAACTAACCAACTGTCCATAACAGACCTATTATACTATTATTATCAGCTTCTCAAGAGGGTTGAAAAGAAAGTATAAAATATAGGGTGTCCAATTAAAAAAAAACTAACTTTGTTCTATTATTTATACTGGGACACCCTGTACAAAAACATACATATTTTTAAAATATGTAGAATGGGTGTGGGTAACAGTTTATGAAAAATAGAAGTCGATTTCTCAAATAGCGGGCTTTTACGGATCCCTGGGTCACCCGGTACATAAATGCACTGTCGAACTGTTTGAAATTACAAAAGAGTAATGGCCTGGGTTAAAATTTCAGAAACATTTCTTGATGTTCCCCTCAGTATAGTTGCTTTTATACTAATCTTTACGAAGTACACAGCAATAACTATGCAAATAAAAAAAAAATCTTTTGCAATCAAATTTAGGGAATTTTATAGAGCGCTTTTCCAACTTCGGTTTTTCCCACATATTGAAATACAATTGCAAAAAACAGATAACTGAAAATTTCTACATTTACCAATAGAGTACAAAACACTTCTCAATAAGACTCAGATATTAAGGTGTGAACCAGTGACGGTTCGCAGGGTTTTTTCTGGTACGGCCAAGGAACAAGAGGTGGTAATACAGATAGGTAGGGTCAGTTGCAGAGACGGCTGGCTACGTGACCGCACCTATCTGTATTGCCATCTCTTGTTCCTCGGCCGTACCAGAAAAAACCCCGCGAACCGTCACTGGTGTGAACTACTGAATTTTGTTACTGAGGTGGCCATGCATGAGAGAAACATAGCAGTCATATCCAAGATTGTTTTTTTTTAATTCAACTGAACTAATCCAATCTTCTATAACGTGAATTATCAAATTAAAATCAAACTGACAAGTCAAGACAATGTGTGTTATTAAATAATGGTTTTCATGAACATGATGAGCATATAACTCATCTTACAATTTTTGATTTTATCCAACTAACCCTTTTTTTCGTAGATATTAGTTCCAATAGCCCGTAGGCTAAATGTTCTAATTTTTAACATGTGACATTCGTAATTTATCTCACAGCCAACTCTGGATCAAAATCTTGTGGCTCACACGATATTTTACACACAATCACAATTGTTTTATAATAAAGAAAAAATAACTTGCAAAGCAATAATAAAATAAAAACTTCTCTGCCTATGCATAAACTTGATATTTCTATAATTGTTCGTGTGGCATATTTCAATTTACAAAACGGAATGATTCAAAATATACGACGTTATTAAACAATCAAGTTAATTGTGTGTGTGTATCAAAATTTAAGCTAATAACTGGACACGGACAAAAGATTACGTACATTGATATCTTCAAAACTATACGTTAAAACATCACCAAAATCTAGGTTAAAGTTTAACGTACACAGTAATACAAGCTAGTTGTAAATTACAATAATTTGTATCGTAATTATATTTGTGAAAGTTGTTAATAAAAAAATAACCTCAAGATTAAACAATTATTAAAATTAGCTTAAAACCAATACTGACATTTACAAGTGGCCCTTGGCCGAAATGATAATAAGTATTGTAGAACTTACCATTTTGATTAATTTGCAGGATTTCAGAAATAAATTAGCAGCACCGGGAACGCTTGTCCTACAAACTTTCTCAAGGTGGCCGAAATGGAAATAACTGCAGTCACCCAATATTCACATGCATGATGTGACGTTCTTCCAACTCGGAACTACCTCACGCGATTGGTTGGATTCTCGGCGGGAAATTTATCCGCGCGTATCAGGAGGAACGAACGAATACGTCAGATATGTTGTTCAGTTTGCCCTGTGATATAATAATCTCGTTGTTGGCATAATTTTTAAATATAAATCAAGATAATGCGCGCTTGACGATATTAATTGAAACTGGATATTCATGTTATCGTGTGTATGTTTCGATTAAATCTTATCTGTTGACTGAATGAATCATGTGATCAAAGTGCGTGCGTTTTTAAATACAAATCAACTGCATATTGAGTTTAAAGTTTTGAATTGTTACCGTACATCAAAAGCGTATCCAGCGTGGGGCAGGGTGCAGCTACCACCCCCTACGTCCCGCCACGCCGAACCGACGAACCTAAAACTATTTCGCGAGTGGAGAGCCATCTGGGTCTACGGGTGCAAACGACAAAGTAGTTCTGAGATTACACGATAGATGGCTCCAGGTACACTTCATGCCATAATACTGCATTTTTACCGATTTTGAGCATATTCTACCCTTTGACTAATCTACCGACACCTAGGCGCTCATTTTCGAACCACTACAAATTATAGTAGCACTACTCGATAAGAGATGTCACCTAATATGTTAAGTTTTCATTGCTACCAACAACTATTAAAACATCGTAAATTTGTCCCCGAAACTTGAATATCAAAAATAAATGCGAATGAGCTAATTTTAAATTAGTTTCACTAATTGGTTTGTCAATTTCTATGAAACTCTTTCAAGCATAAAAATGTTTCTTTTGCGTTGAACAATAATGAAGGATTTGTAGCCGGTAACCCCAAGATTCTAGTCACGTGATTTCACGTTTTTGTTTCTGTGTTGTTGCTCCGGGGACGAGCGTTTGCGTCGTGAAAAGTGAATTAGCCTAATTTTCATCCAATTATCAAAAATGTCGGACGACGAAATGGAGAAATTCGAAATCACCGATTACGATATCGAAAATGAGTTCAATATGTTTAGAAAGAGGAGAGGGAATACCAAACATCAGCAGATATATGGTAAGTTGTCCATGGATTTGTATTGTCGGATATGCGACGGCTCTTATAACGTTTAACATTTTAATCTTGATTGTTAAGAATTGATTGTTCATTTGTTTTTGAGGTAGACCTCAAGTAGTCATCAACCTATATTGAGGATAGTAGACTATAATTGAGATGGTTGCGCTCTGTTTCCTTGGAGCTAGCTCCTCATTATGTCCCAATAAGCAAATCGCTAGTTTTTCACACTTTTCGTACTATATATCTCATTCTCTGGTATGGGGCTACAGATTTTTCTGGTCTACATGCTTTTTTGTGGTGGACATATGTACGCACCAGCCGGATCATCTTTCAAACTATAAAATATAATTTGCTTGTTAGAAATAGTACAAGCATTAAAGCTAATCAGTTCTGCGAATAAAGAATAAATACAAAAAGTAGTAATGTTTTGAGAAATGCAAATTTATAATGAGTAACATGTAATAGTAATTTACGATACAAGTAACATTATGAAGGTTTTTACATTACGAGAGAAAAGTTTGAAAGCATGAGCGACGTAGGAGCTTGTTCGTCAATATCTCCATAACAACGAGTTGCTTTAAGAAATACTCTTTGCGTGCATGTCATAGATAGCTGAACGTTGCTCCAACAACATTTTCATGCGTTTTCCCTCTCTACGGTAAGTTGAAAGACGCAATCATGTGTGTACGTATGTCCTCCAAGGCGAGAAAACTCGGTCTTCGGTAATGACGCACATGCAAAGATTCATTGATCAAACTATACATATCGTGTGAGCCACAAAATTTTGTTTCAGAGTTGGCTGTGAGATAAATGAGGTATGTCGCATATTATTATTAGTTCAATTGAATTAGATTTAAAAAAAATGAATTAATCTCAGACATGACCACTATGTTTCTCTCTCCCAGGCATGGCCAACTCGGAAACAAAATTCTGTGGCTCACACTTTATAACAACACTAGTGTTGTTAAAGGTACCTTTACGATACTCGTTGCTAAGGAGTAATTGGCATGTTAGCATTATAGGATAAAATAAAAACTATTTATATTTGATGAATGTTATCTTACTTTAGGTATATGGGCGGATGATAGCGACAATGAAGCCGAGGAGAACAACAAACCTACGAAAACTAACAAAAAAGGACCGAAGAATTACACGGCCCCCATCGGTTTTGTTGCCGGTGGAATTCAACAGTCCGGCAAGAATAAGAAAGAGAAAAAAGTCGAAGAAATCGAAGATTCTAATTCTCCGAAACCGACGACTTCGTTTAAAATCAACTCGAGCGATTCAGAGGAGGAGGAAGTTGTCAGAAAGGGGTTTGGGTTGGCCGGTCCCCAGCCCATAGAAGCCCACACCACGGAAATAACGGGTGATATAGCCGGTTTGAGGAATAGAAACCAGTACAAATCAAATTTGGCAACTAAAGGGGTCGGCACTTGGGAGAAGCATACGAAAGGAATAGGAGCCAAGTTGTTGCTTCAAATGGGTTTTCAACCGGGAAAAGGTTTGGGCAAGGATCTTCAAGGTATTTCGGCTCCGGTGGAGGCACATCTTAGGAAAGGAAGGGGGGCTATTGGTGCCTATGGACCTGAAAAACCTGCTTCTGTTCCAAAAATCGTGGTAAGTTTGGTATTAATTTTCAAAAATTTGTGTAACTGTGTTTACCTTGTCTGCACAGCAATTTCCAAGGTTGATATAATAATATTGTGAAAGAGTAAATATCAATCAAAATATGTGTAATGTGATCACAGAACCAAACCCCAAATTATGTATGCAGTTTACCATTTGAAAGATCGCTTACACAGCCGAAAATATAATACCAACGTTATGTCAATTTAAGCCAGTGTTATTTTATACCATTGTGAAATCCACTGTAAATGCTATACAGGGTGTCCTAAATAGAGTAGGATTGCATGGGTATCTTTCTTATTCTTAAAGCTAGAGATCTGGTTAAATGGGCAATGTTGTGCAGTTTTCTATGCTGATTCAGATTATGTTGAGAAATTTTCAAAATTCCGAGCAGTTTAGAAAATATTTAAAAAAAACTGAAAATCGCGATTTTCAAAAAAATCATATATCTCAATAATTATTAAAGATGCGAAAAAAAGTTTTAAATAAAAGCTACTTGGTTTAATTAGGCAAACATGGAAAACAAGTCAAAATAAAATTTAAGATGGCGGTTTCCGAGATATTAATACCAACTTTCTAATTTCAAATAGCCGCCATATTTGATTTTTCCACGCATAAATAGACTTTTTTTTCTCTTTTCAACGATGTACAACAACCTATGTCAAAATAAAAAAGAATGGAAATATTAATTGTTGTAAGTTTAAACAAGTAGGCATAAATAAAAATAAAACAAAACTTGTTATAACGACTAACTGTCATCTTACATTAGTTGTATTAATCATTCATATATGTGTATTGTCTTAAGTTGTTGTAATATCGATAAATATTAATTACTTGAAATGGCGAATTCTTCAATATCTGAACAATACGATATGTTTTGTAATTACATCAAGTGTTACAAAAACCCCCATCTTGCAGCACAAACATACCAAGCAAACTTTCCTGAAAGAAAAAGGCAGCCGGACATTAAGGTATTTAAAA
The DNA here is from genome assembly GCA_910593695.2 of Ocypus olens. Lineage (NCBI taxonomy): Eukaryota > Metazoa > Arthropoda > Insecta > Coleoptera > Staphylinidae > Ocypus > Ocypus olens. Next base: position 6,141,093 of record OU343054.1, on the reverse strand, counting down.
GATTAGATGAAAATATGCAATTGTATGGAAGTTTAAAAAAACCTAAGAGAAATAGAAATATGATCATTGATGATGAAGAATTAACAGCTAATCCGAACATTTCATGTCGGCAGATAGAAAATGAAGTTAACGTATCTAAGTCTAGAGCATCAACAATTTTAAAAAAGCACAAGTTTCACCCTTATAAATTGCACCTATCTCAGACTTTACAACCAAATGATAACATCCGTAGATTAACATTTTGCAGGTGATTAATCAACAAAATTACGGAAAATAAACACAATTTTATGGAGTGACGAATCTTACTTTTCTAATTGCGGATTATTTAATCGTTATAACGAGCACTATTGGGCTCAAGAAAATCCACACATAGTTATTCCACGGCGAAACCAATTACGGTTCGGCTTTAGTGTTTTTTGTGGCATAATGGGAAATCGTTTACTTGGTCCTATAATTTTTGATGGAACTCTAACTGTTATTTAGAAATTCTTCAAACAACCTTAGAAGATTTATTGGATGATTTACCTTTGGCACAAAATATGCAGATATGGTACCAGCAAGACGGCGCTCCAGCACACAATGCCAGAAATGTTATTACTTATCTAAATGGACATTTTAATAATAAAATAATAGCGACTAATACACCTGTACAGTGGCCAGCCAGATCTGCAGACTTGACGCCTCTTGACTTTTATTTGTGGGGCACTTTAAAAAACAAAGTTTATGGAAGTAACTTCAATTACAACAATGTGGATGAACTTCGCGAAGCAGTAACAAAGGCAATAAACGGCATTAATCGCAACACATTGCGAAAAGTAACTGGCAGTGTTGTCAATCGTGTCAATCGTGTTTGGCCAATAACGGTCAACATTTTGAGCATTTTTTATAATTTATTGTTATTTTACTACTTGGTTGTATTACCTCTTTTTGTTTTGTTACATTTGCTTTAAAAATAATTTAAAAAATTTAAATTAAAATTTAAACAATTAATATTTCCATTATTTTTTATTTTGACATAGGTTGTTGTACATCGTTGAAAAGAGAAAAAAAAAGTCTATTTATGCGTGTAAAAATCAAATATGGCGGCCATTTGAAATAAGAAAATTGGTATCAATATCTCGGAAACCGCCATCTTGAATTGTATTTTGACTTGATTTCTTTGTTTGCCTAATTAAACCAAGTAACTTTTATTTAAAACTTTTTTTCGCATCTTTAATAATTATTGAGATATTTTATTTCTTTGAAAATCGCGATTTTCAGTTTTTTTTAAATATTTTCTAAACTGCTCGGAATTTTGAAAATTTCTCAACATAATCTGAATCAGCATAGAAAACTGCACAACATTGCCCATTTAACCAGATCTCTAGCTTTAAGAATAAGAAAGATACCCATGCAATCCTACTCTATTTAGGACACCCTGTATACAAAAGTATTCAAAAAAAGAACATCTTTTTATTTTGTTTGTAAGATATATTCGAATTAACTTATGTAAAATTATTTTTAGGAAACCAAAAAAGAAGGGGAAGAGCAAAAATCAAAGTGGAAAAAAGAGGACGCTGGGAGGAAAAAAGCTCGATATTACTACAGAAGCGTTGACGATGTTATAGAGAAGGATAAGAAACCGGGAGCTTTTCGGCATACTAGTTTCTCAAGGTATTAATTACAATATCTGTCTGAATTAATTAACTAGTATAACATTGATTATTAGAACATTATGTAACAAATTACTTTATTGATATCTCATCTTAAATTAAAGCTTTTTTCCTACAATTTTCAACTGGTATGTAATTATAAATTTAAAAGAGTTGCAACAGCGCATTTTTAATATTATACAAATAACTAATCTTCGTGACAGCACGCGAATGATGTTAGTTGTCGATGCGCCTCAAACCCAAAATTCGTTAATTTATGACAGCATATTTTGTTTTTATTCAAAACTAGATTAATTTTTTTTTCTTTATCATTTTAGTGAGTTGAGCAAAGTTAAAGTCATTGATATGACGGGACCTCAACAGAGAATTTTGAGTGGATACCACGCTCTCAGTGGATTAAAAGCACCGCCAGGAGTCGAGCACTATGAAGATGTCCTTCATAAAAAATGTTCCAATTTTACACTACCAGAAATTCAGCATAATTTGGACATTTTGGTGGATATGTGTGAGCAGGTATTGTCATAATTAATATATCAATCGTAAATGACTTTCGTCTGGTTTCATAATGGGATTAAAGGGGCTTTAATTTTAAGTATGGTCTCGTAACTTCACTTTTTTTTCAATACTAGTGTCAATTTTAACTTTTTTTACTGATTGAAACAATATCGAGTAATATTGTCTTAGCTACGATATGTCATAACACACTTATATTTCCCTAGGGAAATATGAAGTGCTCAAGAATATAAACATCAAAAACGTGTCATTAGGAGCTTCTCGCAAGAATTGTTTTAATTGCTCTCGGGACAACACCTCCGATTTCTTAGGAAGGTATCCTTTATGGATTTTACAGCTTTGGATTTTACCGGAACCAAACATTCACGGTGCTTGCGTTAACACATAGTTTGATATTTCACCAATTTATGAAACAACGCAAAAATCAAACTAGTCAACTATAATATTTACAAACAAGGCCCTTAGCAACGTTACCAATCCGATAAATTCAAAAATTTACAATCCAATATTTTCCCATTTACAGAACACTATTCTGTCAATCAGAAAAAAACTATTGATTACAACACGGGAAATATGAATACATTTCCCTTGGAGGTCTATACATCCCTCGGGCTTCGCCCTCGGGATGTAACTAGCCAACCTCGGGAAATATACTATTCATATTTCCCTAGTTGTAATAATAGCTCTAAGATTTCATATAGGTTTTAAAGTTCACTTCAACTTTTAATACAGACTGTTTATAAAGGGTTGGACAAATATGGCAGACCACCTGATATCTGGCTAAAAGTCTGTTGTTTTTTTATTACTTTAAAAATAAATGTGTTTTATTTATTCTATTGAGTAATGTATTTTGATTTTCAACATTCTACTTGAGAATAAGTTACTAAATACAGGGTGAGCTATTTGAAAAAACGAAGTTATTTTACTTTATAAGTTGGGTTTTTCTACCGCATTTTTTTTATCACCCTGTATATTTTTTTGTATGAAATCATGGTTGGCTATATAGTTCGAACCTTCATAGGGAATATTGAAGTAACACACCTTTATTTGTTCCATATAATTCAAAAATGACAAAAAATACAGGGTGTTCCATTTAAAAAAAACATAAGTTTGGTCTGTAACTTTGTTATGAGACACCCTGTATAAATTTAAATATTTTTAAGGTATGCAGCTCACTATTCTGCACAACTTTTATGTAAAACATTTTTCAAAATTTTGACAAATGAGCACGTGATTGACCGTTCCCAGAGCTCTGAAACACCCTGTATATACCTCGGGAGAGAATGCTATTTTTCCAGTGATTTTAAATCTAGTAGATGCCAAATACTGAATTAGTTAGGGTGCCAACATCACAACATATGAAATACATGGTACTTTTATCCACCATTTCACTCAGATAATGTACTTGGGCATAAATCTGTCTTTCTCGCGATCACGAACCATGAACCAATAGCAGTACCGGGATGCCCCTTCTCAAATCAAACGAAATAAGGTGCTAAAATTAAAAGTTCCAATAAACGAAAGTACTGGAATGACATCGCCAATTAAATTTCTTGGGAAGCACCACAAACAATGCACTTCCGTCCCATTTTGTTAGTATAAAGAAATAATTCAACTAGAAACGCAGTCACGGAATAAACTGTAAATAAAGGACAGCTGATCCAGGTTATGTAAGGTTACATGTGGTACCCGCGTAACGTACGTTGTAGGCTTGCTCGCTCGCTTTGCGATCGCGAGTGAGATATCGTGCTAGGAACTAATGTACAATTGAACGGCGAGGGTAGAAAACAGCATGTTGTACATGTTTGCTCCATAGGTGTATTAGGACACGTATCGCTATATTGGTATCTACTTATACAAAATCACTGCATTTTTCCCTCGGTGCACCTCAGAAAAAATCACGCATTTCTCTCCCTTGATATATAATCTACTATTATCTATAAACTGAGAGAGAGATAATACATTTATTGAGACACTTTTATAAATAATCTCAACAGGCAATTGACCAGAGGTCTTTCAGCCTAGTCTACAAACTGATTTTACCTAAATGTTGCTTTTAGTCTATTTGATTTGCTTATTATTTGAATTTTACATTGTCTTTTTATTTGTTTTTACTAATTATATTATGAAACCAAGCGTTACCAAGACTTTTGCTTTTGCATTTTCAGGATATCATAAAAACGGACCGAAATTCAAGACATAATCAAAATAAAATCATAGCTTTAGAGCAAGAAGAAGTTCACCTCAAAAATTTGCTGAAGAAAGAAGAGAAAGGGGTACAGAATATGAAAACCGTTCTGGACATAGTAGAGACTTTAGTCGATCCATCGTTGGGCTTATCGTTAGGTCAAATGGCACAAATATTTAAACAACTACAGGTAAGCTTTATTTTTATATATTTTGATTGACGATTGTGTAAGGAGATTCAACTGCTTTTTATTACAAGCAAATTGTTGTGGTCATGACTAGTAGGATTTTGACAAAAACTTATTCTTTATAAGCATTTTCTACAGTATTTAATTATATGGATTTTATAATTATAGACCGAAATATTGAAATTTTTCTTTAACCCGCCAATGGTGACCCACTGGTCTGTGAGAATAACTTTATTCTCCGTTATTGTTTTTTGTTGCAATTTCGAGTAGCTGCCGCATTGCAGAGCTTAAATTGATTAAATATCTTTGTTTTATTGTTAAAGAGCATAAATTTAAAAAATACATTAACTATTAGTAACACGTTTAGAAAAATCTTCAGTTGAAAACCCCGGTGCGTGAGACCGGTGTCACCATTAAATTTGCGTCACCAATGGTGGGTTCAAATCAAAAAGTTTATGAAATATTTCTATCAACAAAAAATGTTCACTTCTTCTTTATCTCCAATATTTATATAAAGTTTAAATCAATTCATTTGCAAATCCAAATTAAGACTAATTTGTATAAATTGGATTCAAGTGTAACATGCTTCTGACAGGGATGGAATCTGCAACTTTGCAACTTCCAGTTTGATAGACTGGGGTGCTACCATTTGTAATTATTTTTTAATTCACTTATTACGTACCGGTTGCTCGACATTCTCTTACTTCTACCGCTACGCGTACCACGGATTGGTAATGGTTGATGTGGGTTTGTCCCCTTTGCATTCAAAAATTGAATTAAATTTCATGAACAATAAAAGATTTAAAACTGGAAGAATTATTTTTAATGCCATCTAGTTGTTGCTAGAAGAGCGCAAGGTTGCACGAGATTTCAACGGTCACTTGTGCCAGTGGCGTGCACAATTCAAGTAAATATACTGGTTTGAATGAAAAATACAACACCAAGAAGTTATGGTCAGATTTTAATGAAAATTTCACAGAAGTTGTGTTTGAATGTCTCAAGTAAACGATCAAAATTTCAGTTGAAAAACTTACTTACACAAGCATTTTTTTTAATAATGAGTCGGTCCTCCGTTGTTTCTAATGCACTCATTCACGCGGTTCGGCATGCTTTGAATGAGGTAATCAATATCTTCTTGGGGTAGCTCATCCCAAGCTTCCTGAATCCGCAAACGAAGTTCATCCAAAGTGTCTGAGGCACAGGATAAATTTCCTAGTCTGACGCCTATCATATCCCAAACATGTTCGATGGGCGAAAGGTCTGGTGAACGAGAAGGCCATGGAAGCACTACAACGTTCGCTTGTTCTAAACACTCTATTGTTGCCCTTGCTGTATGTGGGCGAGCATTATCTTGCTGAAAGATAGGGTTTTGCAACCCTTGTAAGTACGGCAGTGCAACGGGCTCTAGAATAGTCTGTACGTAGCGCCAAGCATTTAGGGTGCTAGGAATAAAAAGTAGAGGGGACCTACCACCATACGTTTATGGCACCCCAAATCATCACCCCCTGCGTGAGAGTAGTATGCCGAGGAAGCGCGAAGTCCATATTTCTGCGTTCCCCGCGGAAACGTCTGACATGTCTACGTCCATCGTTGGCCCACAAACAAAATCTGGATTCGTCAGTGAACACAATTTGTTACCATTCTTGTCTCCAGTTCACCCCTTCTCTACACCATTCCAACCTAGAAGCTCTATGATGTGGAGTCAGGGGAAGGCAACAAAAAGAAGGCTAACTACGCATTCCAAAACTCTCTATTCGATAATATATCGATGCCATTGAGATTCTAACATTTAATGTATCCCTCCAAGTGTTTCCAATGGCCCGCGTAGTGGATAATCTTTCTCTTATCGCCAAAAGTCTCAACCTGCGTTCTTCGCGGTCTGACGTCCATGAAAACCTTCTTCAGACCATCTTCACCAGCACCTCATTACTGTGGTTGCGTCACGTTCCATTCTATTGGCAATTTCTCTAAACGAAAGACCACCCTCTCTCATGCCAATAATACGACCTCGCTCGAAATCACTTAGTTGTACAAAATTTCGACGGTTACGAACTCTGGGCATTTTAAATGATGTTCTTCGCACTATTATCACGAGAAAACTAATCCAAATTGTTCCATGTTTATAAAAACACGATTTGATATTGCTAGTTTTCGTATATAAAATCATCCTAAAAAGAGGTTTGACGAAGGAGTTTTTTTATTGAAATTTTAATGAGTTACTTTTTATACCGAAAGCCATCAATTGTAGAAAAATTAAATAAATTCTGGCTGTTTTTCTTGGTGTTGCATTTTTCATTCAAACCAGTATATATTTGGGAGGGTAGAAAATAATACGTGAAAATCCCAATATAGGTGCCGCCTTCAAAAGCATCTATATTGCTTTGTAAACCATAAACTCTGTACGGATAATGTCACGAGATTGAGAGTGAATTACTTGACCACGTTTCCCCAACAAACACTTCCTTTCGGCGGCCATCGGAATGCAGCGATAAATGATTTAATCAAAAATGAAACAACTAATATAAATTACTATCGTACAGTTCACTAACTAATAAGTTCTAAAAAAAACTGCTTTTTATAAACACAGGAAAAACGAATAATACCAAAACAACGAACACTAAAAAACAGAATGACACTCGGAAGCAACTACGCCAATGAAACACTGCCACACCCTATTCTGTATAATAGACTCGACTAACGGCTAAAAACCAGTTTTCGTTCGTTTGCAAGGTTCTTCTCTATTCAAACGTACTCTACCAATTGGTTATTTTAAATTCGCATATATTAAATGCTAGAATTAAAATGTTTAGGATGTTGAGAAAAGTTACCAAAAATAATCAACTTTGTCGACAGCTATACTTTGTAGAATTTAATGTATTTTTGTTTTAGATGGATCATTACGAAGAATACTGTCAATATGAATTAGGTGAACTGGCACCTGGATTAGTGGGGCCTTTAATAACTTCTGCGTTAGCGAGTTGGTCTCCGCTCACACAACCCAACATGTATATCGACGTCTTTGAACAGTGGAAGGATCTGCTAGGCACTCAGCGTGGGACAATAGAAGGTAATAGTATGGGAATACTGCCGTATGATAGTCTCTTATGGCACACTTGGGTGCCTGTAATGAGAACTTGTGTTAGGTAAGTTCACATTATAAGTCCCGTAATTATCAAATATTTGTGAAGAGTTATATTTATCAATGATAAACTGGGTAATCCTCATAAGGTAATTAATTGTTCTACAAATTATCGTTCTTGATGTATTACAGTTCATTTGATGGAGATGCAAAATAAAATAGTATAAATATTCAGTATTTTGCACCACACTCTGTAGATGGGGCCTAGAGAGTAGGTCGAATCGCATCTAAATAAAAAATAGATGTCCAGTGTTTGCCCTCTTATATTTATATTGATATATCGGCTGTGGCAGACTACCCTAGTTGGCTATGCCAATTTCCTCTGCCTGTTATTAACCCTTTTGCTGCGGCATTAGGAAACGCTCCATGTCTGTGTTGCGACTTTAGATTGGCCTGGAATGTTATATATTTGTTAACAGCAACGGCATCTAGCAGAATAAGAAAACGTATATATCTGTTAACAGTATGCATATTGTTTGTGGAAAGTTAATGAACTAGAAACTAACTTTTCGCGAAAAATGAAGAAACATGTTGACGCAAAAGCGGAACGTATATATGCGTCTGCAGCAGCGAAAGGGTTAAGGTTTAAATATGAGTTAATCTCTGCATTACCGGAAGAAAAATGTGTCACGGCCAATATTAGTCAATGGGATAACTCTGTGTAATTCAAGGTATTAAATGTGGTATTTTTTTGTTTTCTAGTGCTTGGCCTGCTCGTGATTCAGATTCGCTGATCAATGTGTTGGAGATATGGAAACCATTGTTGTCCAGATGGATATTGAATAATGTACTCGAACAACTCGTCATTCCACGGCTGGTGACGGAAGTTACTGGATGGGATCCGTTAACGGATACCATTCCAATACATACATGGATACACCCTTGGATACCATTGTTGGGTAAGTTTTATTTTTCTATATATCTCTTATATCGGGTAGTCCAAATAGGTTTGTGCCCCTTTCTCGTTATATGGCTGTAGTCACATACCTCGGGTTATACAGACTTAATTGCGCTTTGATAATGGGTGAAATTTCACATCTTTAAAAAAGATTGTAATAGAATTGTACCTTTCATTAACCCTACACTGCGCGATTTTTTCTTTTTAGATGAAAAAATGTTTTTTTGGTATAGTTTTGTATGTAGTTTAAGGTAAAAATAATTTAAAAAATCTAAACATAAAATTAATATTATTTATTTATAAAAAAAAAATCACAAAAAGTAGTATTTTTATTTGAAAAATAAATAATATCCACTTATGGCTATGTACAAACAAATATACTAACCTTTAGGATAAATAGAAATATATTTTTAATAATAAATTCACTCAAATGTTGATTTAGACCAGGCATGTCAAACATGCGGCCCGCTTAGAAGTTGTCTGCGGCCCGGCAAAGTTGGTATCAAATATTGAAAAAAAATTATATACAAGGTAAAAATAGTAATTTTTTGTTTGGTTTAAATTGTAGTTTTTTTGGTAATGCCGCCCGCGGCTTGTGTGTAATACTTGATGTGGCTCTTGGTGGTAAACGAGTTTGACATGCCTGATTTAGACAGATGAAACACGGAGCTATGTTCAACACGTAGTTCAAGCCAGTAGCACATTGCCTAACTAAATTCTATTTATAGAGCCAACAGGGGATGCATTGCAATACAGCCTTTATATATTTTGTTCCATAAGGATGTGGCTAAATATCTACATAGTGCATTACTACAAAATGAAATTTCTTGTACAAAAATAATACATTTTAAATCGGCTGTAGCAGATCAGCTACATTGCGCAGTGTAGGGTTAATTTCCGAAAATATACAGGGTGTTTCAAATTCGAGGCTCACCATGGGGAACTCGCTTATTAGAAGAGATAGAGGGCATGTTTAAATTTGGCACTTTTGCAGAATTTTATGCTGATTAATAATCCACTGAGAAAAATTACTTAAATTGTTTTGTTTTTGAGTTAAGTCCAAAAACCTGAAAAAACTGATTTTTGTTTTTTTATTATATCATCGTTATTTGAGGTGACATTTAAAAATGGTAAAGACGTTCTTATAGCACTTTTTTATTATCTAATAGATGGCATAAGATTTTTACTTGTAACTTGTTTCGTTTCTTTTGAACCATCATCAACTTGCTTATTTCTTATGGACGCCATATTTGATTTTCATCGCATCTCAATGCTCATTTTTTGTGATGACAACAATATAACACAACATACATTTAATTTCATAAATCGACATATAATCGTTTAAAACACTTTTATTGGCAATCTATTTAGCGCTTACTACAAATCATTCGTGCCATGGAATTAAAATCAATTAAAAATCCGAATAACTCTTTGTTTTCAAACACTATTATTGTTTATGAATAATAACATCGTTCGATAATTCAGAAATATAAGAGAGATATGTTACGTATTTTTTATTCAGTAAACAGAAATACATTATTGGCTAGATGAAAATATTAAAAATGTATTTAGAAAGAAGGCAACCCCATTAACCATTTTTGTCCACAGATCGACAGAAAGTTACTCGAGAAGGTCGCAATAATATTTTGGAAATGTAAATACTAAATGTATCTTAATTTTTCGTTTACTTACAAAACATATTTTAGAATAAATCAAAATTCATCAATCTCTTGTAGCGATGTTCCAGTTGAATTGCCAGCAAATATAAACCATATGAAATTCCTTTGGGCCACACATTTGCGCCTGGTGATTTAAGACGCCTTGCATTTTGTAATTGGTTGCTACAAACGTGCAATGAAGATGATAAATAAAAAAAGAAAACATGATTTGGATTGGACACATGAATGCAAATTCACAGTGTTTCTAATTCCATGGCACGGATGATTTTTAGTAAGCACTACATGGATTGCCAAAAAAAGTGTTTTAAACGTTTATAAGGTCATTTATGAATCTAAATGTATGTTGTGTTACATTGTTATCATCACAAAAAAATAAGCATTGAGATGCGATAAAAATTAAATATGGCGTCCATAAGAAATAAGAAAGTTGATGATGGTCCAAAAGAAATGAAACAAGTTACAACTAAAAATCTTATGTCATCTATTAGATAATAAAAAAGTGCTATAAGAACGTCTTTGCCGTTTTTAAATATCACCTCAAATAACGAAGATATAAAGAAAAAACGAAAATCAGTTTTTTCAGTTTTTTGGACTTAACTCAAAAACAAAACAATTTAAGTAATTTTTCTCAGTGGATTATTAATGAGCATAAAATTCTACAAAAGTGCCAAATTTAAACATACCCTCTATCTCTTCTAATAAGCGAGATCCCCATGGTGAGCCTCGAATTTGAAACACCCTGTATGTACATATTTTATTACTTCTTAAATTATAATGATTTTTGTTAAGACTAAAGTTGAAGCATTTCATTTTTTAAAGTTTATAGCCTATACTCATTTCTTTTATTGTCCAACCAGATCTGGTGATTTTTGTATAATGTTGGATATTTGGTTGGAGACTCTGCTTGTAATTTTGACTTTTGCCTAAATTGGAGGTTATTTTTTCCACATAATCATAATCTTTGACTATATACTTATGGACTGCTAACGCCAACTTCATGTGTGTCTCCAAGCAACTGTGGCACGGCGGGACCCTAAATGGTTGCGGTATGTTACTAATTGGTAGCTATTTTGTATCTATGACATGTGACTCTATGAGCTCGCATTGCATATTGTGATACCCTGCAATTTATTCACACCTCTGAATAGATAAACATTTATATTATCAAATATTCAAACTATGTCAAAATATTGCTATGCGAAAGGCTGCAATACGTCCACGTATACAGGGTGTTTTTTCTTTTTATCTGCGAGGAGTACGCAGAAAACTTTTGGTGCATGAATTTTGAAACACCCTGTATATGCCAACGCGGTTATAATACTCGTCAGCCGATGTACACGTCAGTTGACTTTTGACTTATAACCTAAAATTCTGTATTAGATTTCCATCGAATCCAGAACATCGCAAATTATGGGTTGATGCGTTGCTTGTAAAGAACAGGCAGGAAAGTGGACCCGAGTTATGCTCGCATTTGCATTGTCCACGTTGCTTATGAATACATGGAGAAATATTTTTTTTTTGCTTTCCGGTTTTTAAATTACGCTCAATATTTTGGCTTCGGGGCGGGACTTATATCAGGGTTCAGCTCGCGGACAACTTTCGGAGCAGTGATCATATGGAAAATGGAGGGGGAATAGCAGTCCATAAGTATACAGGGTGCCCGTTTTTCGAGCGGCACCATGGGGATTTCAGTTATCTTAAGAGATACGAGGTTGGTTAAATTAGGGCAAAGTTGTGTATTATAACGTTGATTAATAATATGTTGAGAAATTTGAGTTACCTTTTTTTGTTTAAAAAAAAATCGCGAAAAAAAAAATTTCAATTTTAATTTTTTATTTTTTATTTGAAAACTATTACCATTACGCATTTTGCACTAAGACATTATTAGAGGAGGATCTAATTATGTTATTAGATTTATTGTAGCTTTCAAGATGGCGGAGAAACAATGGACAACTTTTGTTTTTCTTATGGGCGCCATATTGGATTTTTACATTTTCTAATGCAAGATTTTTTTCTGTTTACGATGATGTATCACACATTATGTTTTAATTTTACATTTGGGCCAAAATTTGAAATGTATTATTTTTGTAAATAATATACGAATGTGAAATGTTCTTAATTAGTCCCGCAAGAAAAAGTTTACCCGTGAGCTCTGGCTGTTATCATCACTCAAATTGCAGAAAGATGTTAAAATATGTTCTCTCTCCAAATATTTTTACTGTATGACAGTTTTTCTGGCTATTGTCATCACTCAAATTGCAGATAGGTGTTAAAGTATGGTCTCTTTCTAATTTTTTTTTTATTTTACGACAGCCGTGTATTATACTCAAGGAAAGGTATTTATAAGTAAATGGTTTTACTCAGGTACTATTTTAGAAGTGTACGTGATTTGTTCAGTGTTGAAGTTACGAAGAAGGCAATACCCAGCAAAAGTACTATTCAACAAACTGCCTATAAACTTAAAATGCATTAGCAATTTAAAAGAATTTAAAAATAAGTTGAACCAATATCTACTGCATAATGAAATCTACAAATTAACGGATTTCTGAACACTATTCTTTTTAATTTACTTATACATTCTTCATATTTTTAATTAAATTCAATTCAAAATTAATCTAATTTTGTTATTGTAACTGTTGAGGAACTGAAAATTGTATGTTTGTTAACTTGTTCTACTGTGACGTGTTTAATTTAGGGAAAGCTACATAACTGTATTATGTTTTGTTTATTTTTTTTTTTTTTACTGAATTAAATAAATGAGTTTATTATTATTATTATTACTATAAAAATAATGTAAGTAGATCGTTATTAAGGCAGCCAATTGTAACACATTTCAAATTTAGAGAGTAAAGTAGTAATTATTCATTGAATAGTACATTTGCTGGTTATTACATTCTCCGGAAATTCACGTACAGTTGTTAAATAGTATCTAAAAACATAACATTTAATTATAAATACTGCTTTCTTGCGCAGAAAGTGTAAATCGTATTGCGACAGCAAACGTCACTTTTTAGAACAAAATTAAATATCCGCCATTATGATTTCATGGCAAACCTTTGTTTTTAATTCAAAATAGTTTTTTGAAAATGTCTCGGCAAATACTCTGCAGAAACTCGTTTGTATTTTACACTGTGAACCAACAATTCCGACATTTTAACGTATGAAAAAGAAACGTACTTTTTCTCGGACACAAACATATTTGTACACTCATGTAAAAATGCATTGAATCTAATGAAATAAATTTTTTGCCAATAACATTTTTTCTTATTAACTGTTTTTTTTTTTACTATCGCTATAATATTTCTTTCAAAAATTGCCTGTTCTAATTCGAATCTTTCGAAACTTCGAATCTTCGAAGATTTTATTTGAATCTTCGAACCTTCGAAATTGGAAATCTTCGAAGAAAAATTCCAACCCTACTGGAAGCAGCTTTTGTCAATTTGCAATAATTGGAAAATCTAACTAGTATCCAGAGGATTGAGAATTAACCCATTACATCCCATGATCTAGAACTTTTTCCAAAGAATTTCAAATACTCAGATATTTTTAAAAAATTCAATTTGGAAAAACTGAATAGAATCACTGCTAAATATTGATCTATCATTAATAAAGAAGAGTTTGTATCACAGATACGTTATCTACAGTGGATAACATTGCCACCAGGTGTCACTAAAGCCCATGATGTTTGTTTCTAATAAAAATATTAATAATTCAAAAATTTATAGAAAATAATCATCTCTTAATCTTCATGTTTAGAAATGAAACAAAATACTCTCTCAACGTGTTGGTATGTTTTGTTAACACTTATAATCACCCTTTCGAATATGATAAATGTGAACTAATTTCTTAATCTCATATCTAATTTTAAAACGTAAATATACACCAATTGTCGGATGTTACAGCATAATTACAAAGCGTTCTCCATGCGGCCTCATTTGCAGGAGGAGGGTACGTGAGTTAAAAATAAAGTCGTTTCCTCCCCTCGATGAAAGGGAGCAAATGTACATCTTAAAAATAAATCGTAACTAAGTGGAGTCGCATTTGAGGAAATAACATGTATTTATCGAACTGAACCGGCTATCGACCTAGCGGTGATTGATGGTGTCAAATTCTTAAAATTCGATACAGGTTGTGCCATCTCTGAACAAACATGGGAAATATTTACGGTGGATGATGGAGCCCTGCAAACACAACATTTCGAAGTTTTCTCTAAAATTCGAACTTTCTTTGTTCACAAAAGAAAAGATATTTTTCTGTAATTAATGAGGTTACACCTAATACATTTAGATGGCGTGTAAAAATATATTACATATAGTTCATATGTTGAGAGCTGACGGTGACTCAAGCATTTTCGTACTAAGAATTGCTTTGCATTTTATATCTATCTTTTTCTATCATGTACGAAACAGTATGAAATAAAAGACGAAACGTGTGTCTGCGTGTTAAGGGCGGGTGACCCCTACCTATTTTGGTGCGGTAGATTGGGTGTAGCTCATTTATTATAAGATGTGAACATACCGATTTAAGATATATTGTTTATGACTGTTCACTCTACCTTTTGCAAACATCACACTTTTCTACAACAATGAGTATTACAAAGCCTATAAAAGAAACTGTGGCATTTTATTTTATTATTTTATTCATCTACAATCAAGCAAGGGAATATGCATTCATTTATCAACACTTCTGTTTGGGTAAGGTTGGGTTTACATAAAAAATACAATTTGTAAACCAATAACAATCTCAGGAATTTATTACAACATTTAAAACTACTATACAACATAATGCTACAATAAGTGTTCAAATTATTCACATTCACATTCCACTTCCAAACACAATTCTGCGCTTTTTCTTAAATTATAAATTGTCCTCCTAATATCTCTTTTTCTAATATCATTTATAGAATCAACAATACTTCTACGCAGTTCATTAATATTGGCTGGAACGCTTTGATTAATCTTATTTTTCAAAGTTCCCCATAAAAAGTAATCCAATGGGGATACATTTCTCGGATATTTCTGAAGATACACCTCCATTGAGACATTTTTATGGGAATTGTAATAAATTTGTAACATATCGCGTTATTCTTCACTTGAAAATTTCATTTTTACGATAAAGTTACCAGTAAAGTAAATTTCAAGAATGAAGTTTAAATTTGTGTTTTGAACAAAAGTGTTGATTTTGTTTACATGGCACACTTATAAAAAATAATAAATTTAAAATTTTGGCTCAAAGGTAAAATTAAAACATAATGTGTGATATATCATTGTAAACAGAAAAAACTCTTGCATTAGAAAATGTAGAAATCCAATATGGCGGCCATAAGAAAAACAAAAGTTGTCTATTGTTTCTCCACGATCTTGAAAGTTACAATAAATCTAATAACATATTTGGAACCTCCATTAAAAAGTGCTCTAATAATGTCTTAGCGTAAAATGCGCAATAATAATAGTTTTCGAATAAAAAAGTAAAAATGAAAATTGAAATTTTTTATTTTTTCGCGATTTTTTTAAAACAAAAAAAGCTAACTCCAATTTCTCAACAGATTATTAATCAACGCTACAATACACAACTTTGCCCTAATTTAACCAACCTTGTATCTATTAAGATAACTGAAATCCCCATGGTGCCGCTCGAAAAACGGGCACCCTGTATAGTCAAAGATCATAATTAATCAATTGCAACATGGCACTCATATATCAATGTCATATTACATAACCAACAGTAGGGACACCTAAATAATCAAAAATCCAAAATCTGGTTGGCCAATAAAAAAATAACCGAGTATAATTTGTTGCTGTTATCACAAGCTCTACATTTACAGTTACAATTAAATATGGTTGTAATTTGCATCAAACATTAATTCATATTTAGTCTAAGTATCATCTTTTCAGATGAAAAATTGCAAGTGCATATATACCCCATAATCCAAGAAAAACTAGGAGCAGCCTTAGCCAACTGGCATCCATCTGATAGATCGGCAAAACTGATGTTAAAACCATGGATGAGGGCGTTACCGGAAGGATCTTTCGTTGCATTTCTGGTAAAACATATCGTACCGAAGCTACAATTGTGTATGCAGAGTTTACCCATTAATCCCCACCAACAGCATTTAGGTCTGATATTTCATACGTTAGCAATACTAACTGGAAACTAAAATATGCTTTGTTATAGATGCCTGGCATTGGGTTATGTACTGGAGTGACATGCTTTCAGTGGGCAATATGACTTTGATTTTGGACAAATTCTTTTTTCCGAGATGGTTGCAAACTCTGGCTATGTGGCTAAATAATAATCCGAACTACTCACAAGTGATAGAGTGGTATTCAGGATGGAAGAGGATGATATCGGATAATCTTTTATCGCAACCAACCATAAAGGGTATGTAGAATGTACTGGGTATAGTACAATCGCGCAGAGGTGACAGTAACTCATGCTTTTTTGATCTAATCATCGCGTCTGGATAAATATCTATACTCGTTCGCATGCTTAAGAAAAACGAAATGAAATACGAAACGTATGTTGATATGTAAATTCAAGGGCTAAGTGCAACGTATGTCTTTTCTCATTCTATCTATTCTAACCTCAAAATTCACGTGCTTGTATCCAGTGTTGCCAACCTGTGTTTAGTAATTGTCGGTCTAAATTCCAACAAAATGTCGGTAGATGTCGTTAGTTTTTAAAATAGACAGATGGCGAAATTCATCGACGCGAGGCCGCAGGTCCCATCCGTATGGTACGGATGGGACCTGCGCTTTCACAGAGAACGAGGGGATTCACCGACTTTCAATTGGTGATGAGTAGAGAGAGGATTTTATGCATTGTAAAATGCTGAAATATGTGCATATATATGCATTTAAACCTTGAAAATATGCATTATTATATGCAAATAAGCAAGCAATAAATTGAAATGTCATTAAAAAAATACATAAATTTGTTTATAAACATTTTTAAGAAAAACATTTTTTTATTAATCTTAATAATTTGCCATACTTGTTGTAATTAGTAGTCTTATTAATAAGACTACAGTTAAGAAATTACTTTTTTTAAACAACCACTTTCCTGGCCGATGCCACGACGAATATTGAATTATACAAAAATCGCAAATTGGTTTTCTTCAAATTTGTTTTTATGGAGAGACCTGATAAATTAAACTATGTCTTTCTCATTCTACCTCTGCTGCGTTAGGCATATTTCAAACTAAACCGACAAAAATATGTGAACTTTCTATGTTTCCTATTTTTTTTCCTTTTCCAACGTCCAATTATACGAAGTTTGAAAATCAAAATTTTTAAAAATTCAAAATTCGTTTAAAAATAAATGGATTTTCAAAAACCCAAGTTATTTTAGAATTAGAAGAGTGATATTTTCTTAATTAGGTATAGTTTTTGTTTTCTTTTTCCTACACGTTCCTACCTTTTCTCTTTCCATATCCGTCGTCTCGAAAATCAAACATTTGAAACGTCAGTAACCCGTTTGAAAATTGGTGAATTTTTAAACACCAAAGGTATTTTAGAAGAGCAAGAATAATTTTTGGAAAAAACAATTTTTTTGGCCGAATCACGAAAGTCAAAAGTTTCAAAAATCTCTTGAAAAGAGACGGTTTTTCAAAACCCCAACTTATTTTAGAAGATTGAAGTTTTGTTAATTAGAATTAATTTTTGTAGAAATTTTCCCACGTGTTTCTTATATTTTAATTTTTCTCTATTTTTCAACGTCCAAGTATTAGTTGTTTGAAAATCAAAAATTTCAAAAATTTGCGACTCTCTTGAAAAGAGGTGTATTTTCAAAATCTCAACTTATTTTAGAAGAATAATGTTTTGTTAATTAGACTTAATTTTTGATAAATTTTTCCTACAAGTTTCTTTTTTTTTATATTATTTTCGTTTCCAACGTTTTACTGTCTCAGTCTCAACAAGTATTATTTGTTCGAAAATTAAAAATTTTAAAAAAATTAATTCGTTTAAAAATAAGTGGAACTTTTTTGAAAAAAGTGATATTTTCTTAATTAGGTTAAATTCTTGTGAAACTATTTCTACACGTTGCCTATTTTTTCTCTTTAAATGTCCAAATGTTAG
Source organism: Ocypus olens (assembly GCA_910593695.2). Classification (NCBI taxonomy): domain Eukaryota; kingdom Metazoa; phylum Arthropoda; class Insecta; order Coleoptera; family Staphylinidae; genus Ocypus; species Ocypus olens. Next base: position 6,122,759 of record OU343054.1, on the reverse strand, counting down.
ACAACTCGAAAATCAAACATTTGAAACATCTGTAACTCGCTTGAAAATTGGTAAAAAGGTATTTAGAAGAGCGAGAATCATTTTTGAGAAGAAAAACATTTTTACACGTTTTCAATTTTTGTCCGAATGTCGGACGTTTCAGAGTCGGAGAAGAGGTGGATTTTCAAAACGCCAACTCATTTTAGAAGAATATACGTTTTTTTAATTAGACTTGGTTTCCTTTTTTTTCTATTTTTCTTTTTCAACGTTCAAGTACCAGTTATCAAAAATTTCAAAAATTTGTAACTCTTTTAAGAATAAATAGTTTTTCAAAAACCATGAGTAATGTTTTCTTAATTAGGTTTAATTTCTTCTAAACGTTTTATTTTTCTCATTTTCTTTTCCAACGTATATTCGTTGTTCGCAAAACAAACATTTCAAAAATTTGTTACTCGTTTAAAAGTAAATGGATTTTCAAAAACCAAAGTTATTTTAGAAGAGTGATGTTTTCGTTTAGGTTTAATTTATGTAAAATTTCTTCTACACGTTTCCTATTTTTTTTTTCTTTTTTTCTTTTATAGTATTAGTTGTTCCAAAATCAAAAATTTAAAAAATTTGTAAGTCGTTTGAAAATAAATGGATTTTTAAAAACCAAAGTTGTTTTAATCAATTAGGTTTAATTTTTGCAATTTTTTTTCTATAAGTTTCCCGTTATTTTTAATTTTCTTCAAACGTCGAAAATCAAAAATTTGTAACTCGCTTAAAAACAAATAGATTTTCAAAAAACCAAAGTTTGTTTAAAAGAGCGATATTTTCTTATAGGTTCAATTTATGTAAAATTTCTTCTACAAGTTTCCTATTTTTTTTCCAATGTCCAAGTATTAGTTGTTCGAAAATCCAAAATTTCAAAAATTTGTAACTCGTTTATTGCAGGACGAATTGGCAATTATTCTGATATTTGGCCGGTATTTCTTTGAATGAGATGTTGGTTCATGCCCGAAATCGAAAAGAAAATGTAAAATATGCATTAAAAGATGAAATGTGCATTATAGGGGTAAATATGCAAAAATATGCATTTTGCATAAAATCCTCTCTCTAGTGATAAGTGTGTGAAAGCAAATTCAAATTTTACCAATCAACATTTCCGGTTGATTTGTCAGTATATCTGAGTCGAAATCGGTAGAATATCGTAGAAAGGTATAAATTGTCGGTAGATCTACCGACATATCGGTAGGGTTGGCAACAACAACAGCTTGTATCTGGTTTCCGATTTCGATTTAGTTATGAGCAGTATTGATTAATGACAAATTTCCAGTTGTCTTTACCGATTGCCGAAAAATGCACTTGCAAAGTTTCGTCGGAAAAATATTTGCACGCTCGAGAATTTTTAAATTTCCCGCCTAGACTGAATCGAATTATTTTATGGACATACGTTTACTAGAAACTTAATTCAAGCAACATGGAGCGGTAAGTCACTGTCACCTCTGGGCGATTGTACTATATCTCTAATTCGACGTTATTATAGGCTATTTCGGTAACCTCAAGAGTTAAAATTTGATTTTACACGTTATGACCTCTTTTTCTGAAATAGTAACAATGGCATTAACAGATTAGTTTAAGATATTGGACGTTTCTCAATTTTTGGCAATTTTAAAATATGTCTTTCTCAGTAACTAAGATATGCAAAATAAATAAAAGTTATTTGTGTGGTCTTCACAAAATTCAGTGTCGTGCTTATTTTTTATTTTGAATTTTAATTTAAGAGCAATGGCGCAAAGTTGAATTTTTTTAAATAGAACACCCTATATGTTTTTATGTCATTGAATAGAACTTTAAATCAGCTTTACATTGATATAACATGGTTAATCAAATTCATGTAAATTAACACGTTCGCTGCCACCGACATGCTGGTGCGACCAACTTTATACTTGCGTATGTGCAATCACAATTGTAATGGCAGCGAACGTGTTAACGAGAAAAACGATTATTAGAAATTTTGTTGGGTACCTAATCCAAGAAAAAATGTCCCAGCTAAGGTTATCAAAGTAAATCTTCTGTAACTGAGATTTAAATTTTTCAAGGTAGCTCATATTTTGACTATTTCTTATTTTATTATTAAAAAGTAATCACAGAATATTTTCTTCTTTGATGATATACCATTACTTTTTCTACCATATGTAAGGGAGCAGGAATTTATAAACTTGCTACATAATGTAAATGGCCTATATTCAGATGTATGACCAACCAAACTCGGTATTTTGTACTTTCAGATCATTTTCTTAAGGCATTAGAAATAATGAACCGAGCGGTAAGTGGAGGACAACAACCAGGAGCTAAGGAATCTGTATCATACCTTACAAATATAGAAACAGTGCATCCGCCACCACCACCTCCTCCTCCAAGAGTAGAGGTAAACTGTTTACACTTAAAAATAATTCAGTTTAAACTAAATTTATTTAATTTTTATTAATTAAAACACGTGGTTTTGTTTCACTATTCGAAACTAGTCGGAGAGACAAATAAAAATAGTGAAACAAAGTGTTTGGGTAAGTGCCGCGTCAAAAATCGATGCATTTTTGATAGTCAGCATATACGTAAGTCTGAAGTTAATATCAAATATTAAGAATTGATATTTTGCACATTTAGCGAGAAAGGCCTAAACTATTCGTCTATACAATTTGATTATTTTTTAATCATCAGACAAACTGTATAATTTATCCTGAAAATTACCGATATTGAATGGATATCTGGAGCTTTTCTCTGCAAAGAACTAAAAATGTAATGCTACAGAAAAATAATTTATAACTTTGAAAACAATTTGTACATAATATAATTGTCATAAGTTATTGAATAAAGTCGCAAAAACGTAAGAGCTGTACCTCTACAAACAGGAATTTGCTTCATTTTCGCCATTGTAATGAACGCCACCTGCATGAAACATTTTGTATCAACCCTGGAGGCGTGTACAAACAAATTTACGTACTCGATAAAATTTCAGGCCCAAGATTGTGGCAATTATCATTTTCGATTAGATCATTCTGGTCTAACTCTGGTGCAAGGCACTTACCCCCTTAACAAAAATTATATAATAATGTTTCACCATGGGTTAAGTGAGAAACTAATTAAACATAAATTTATTTATATTTTAGACCATTTCCGATGCAGTCCGAACCGCAGTAAATATCCCTCAAGGCTTCAAAGACTTAATTGCAAAACGCTGCGAGGAACGGGGTATATTGTTTGTGCCCATACCTAATAAATATCACGAAGCAAAACAAGTGTACAGGCTGGGATCGAATGGTTCTCAGTGTTATATCGATAGAAATGTTGTATTTTATAGCAAAAATGGTTCCACTTGGTTGCCAACGTCATTAACTAGATTGTTAGATATGGCGTGAATTTTACGTTTTTTTTTCTAAACTCACTCGACACACAATTTTTAATGTACAAGAATAATTTATGATTAAATATATGAATAAGACATTTTAAATCGGCTTGAACTTTATTTAATGTACATAATGGATAGTTTTAAATGTTTAACAGAGAGAGAAAACATCTTTATTCATATTATAAATAAAACACTTTCTTTGTTAATATCACTCGATTTATTAGTAGCGACTATAGTTTCGATCACGTTCTGATCATTATCAAACTAAAAGTCAGACCAGCGGCGGCTCGTGGATGTTCGGCGGTGAGGCAACGGAAGAAAATTTGACCGAAAAAGCAACGGAATATTTGCTTCCTCTATTAGAGTAAGTAGTGCAGCACGAGCGGCATCTTTGTATTACCCTCACATAGGAAATCCACGAGCCGCTGCTGATTCAGACACTAACTTATAGGGGTTAGTCTGTCCGGGCTATCGACGTGAGGTCTTTCTGCTCAATGTCCAATATTCAAATGAGGTAATCTTCCAGTTTATGATACTAATGAATGGACTGAAGTAAACGCAACAACTTCAGGCCAATATTTTCGACGTTGCCGGATGTCTTGGCTTAACCCTAATCTAGCTTAAGCACCAATCGTTGTCAAATAAAGAGACGTGACAACCTAGCATACCGTCCGTATGATTTTCGCGCATGCATATTATTTAATATCGTAAAAGAGAAAATTACCGATATCCATAGTAATACAAATAAAAATAATGTATATTTGATTTGCAAATTTCAATTTGCTTTTGCCACAATTGTTTCACCACTTCTTCAAGGGAAGAGGTTTTGTAATTTTATTATACTGGGTGTCCCACTGAAGCGTCAAAGTAACTTTTTGACTTTAAATATTTAAGATAGAATATTATGATTTAAATAAAAGTTGTAGAAAATTATAGATTCTACAGTGTGTATCAGCCAAATGGAATAAATTCGATAATACATAAATGGGGGCGTGTTCGAAAAAACTCTCGGATACGTCGATTAGTATTTTTAGTTGCGCATTTTTTCCAACAAAAACTTTTTATACAGGATGTGTCATGTAACAGAGGCCAGTACCAACTGTCTTATTTTAAATGCAACACCCAGTATATTATTCAATTTTTGGATTGTTCAGAAAATTCTAGACATATTTCATGTACCATGTCCTATACCTATCTTCAACTGTTTAGGAAACAAACACACACACACACACAGACACATTTTTTTCCAGAAATTGTTGAAATGGCATCTAGGGACCCCAAAACGGATATTTCCGTAAAAAAAATTTAAAAATGTTTCACGATCACAATAGTTTCTCGTACTTCGTAACGGAGAAAGTAAAACAGAATATTATTTGATTACAGAAATTCGCTACAATACATTCAAAAACTAATAAGTGAAAAAACAGTTGAAGGTAAGTATAGGATATGGTATATGAAATGTATTTAGAATTTTTTGAACAATCCAAAAATCGAATAATATATAGGGTGTTGCATTTAAAATAAGAAAGTTGGTATTGACCTCTGCTACATGACACCCTGTATAATAAAAAGTTTTTGCTGAAAAAAATGCGCAACTAAAAATACTAATCGACGTATCCGAGCGTTTTGTCGAACACGCCCCCATTTATTTATTATCGAATTTATTCCATTTGGCTGATACACACTGTATAATCGGAAAATATTTTTATGTATACAGGGTGCCCCACAACCGAGAGCCAACACTAACTTTGTTTTTTTTTATGGAACACAAGGTATATTTTTGCATTTTTATGGGTAGTATTAAACTGACCAACTTTTATTGGGCTGTTTCTGGGTTATTCTGGTTCTTATGGCAAATGAAGTGTTTTACCGCCATCTGTCGGTTTCTAGCGTCAAGAACCGCCGCAGTTGTGCATTTTCAGCCACAATCTGCTGTCCGATCTGCTTGGGAGACACCAATTAAAAAAAAAAAAACAATAAGAGACTGATAGATGGCGGTAGAACACTTAATCGTCCAATCATGATTCATTTTTAAAATTAAACAATGAGATTTTTAGGTTATAGGTATATAATAATAATAATAATAATAATAGGCCTTTATTTTTATAACCTGTACATATAATACAAATAAACCAAAAATCAAAAATAAAAATAATAAAAAATTATACATAAATAATTTACAGGTTATGAAAAACCACAAGGTGCCAGTTCAGGATTCGAAATCATAAATTTCCCTGTTATTCCACTGGGACCTTGATTATATAAATAATCAATTCTTATAAATAAAATAATTAAATAATATGATATGATAATGAAAATATTTAAAATTAAACATAATATCTTTACTGCCCTTCTAGTAAGAATGAATAATATTTGTTTTTAAAAACTTTAATGTTTAGACTTTTAAACTGATGAGGAACTGAATTATAAATTGCGGCAATATTGTAAGAGAAAGACTTTTTCATTTGGACTGTATGATATTTAGGTATAGTTATACAATTTCTATGTCTTAAATTTAGATGATGCACGTTGCTTCTATATGTGATGAGATTGTATAGATATGATGGTTGCTTGAGACTGATAACTTTGTGGAAGTAAGTTGCGCAAGTATATTTAATTTGATTCGCCATGTTCAACCATCCTAAATCAGGAAGTTTGTGGGATATATGATCAAACTTTCTTATGCCAAATATCAGTCTCATGCAACCATTTTGTAGCCTTTGTATTTTGTTCAGATTACATTTCGTAATCGACGGACCGTAAATTTGCATGCAATGAGTAAAACACGACATCACTAAACTTTTACAAAGCATAGTTTTCACTTTGATAGATAAGTAGTGTCTGTGTGGATAAATGAGTTTAAGGTTGGCGTAAGCTTTTTTTATGTTATTGTTAACTTGAGTGTTGTATTTAAAGGTGTTGTCCATGATAAGCCCAAGATTTTTTGCCTCATATTTCACCGGAATATCAGTGCTATTTATATTTAATTTAATTCTAGTTTGTAGCAGAGAAACTTTAGTTTGGTTACCAAATAACAGAATAGTAGACTTGATTGGGTTAAGTACAAGTCCATGATTCAAAGAAGTTTCAGCAATGGCGTCAAGGTCTCTTTGAATAGTATGTAATGACTCCAAGGTTTGCTTAACTTCAAAAGAGAGATAAATTTGAACGTCGTCAGCGTACATTATATTATTGCAAGTTTTGATAGCTTTATTAAAACGGGAAGTATAAATTATAAAGAGCAAAGGGCCAAGTATTGAACCTTGTGGGACACCTTTGCTAACAAATCTTTTCTGGGATGTAGTGCTGTCCAGCTGAACTACCTGCCACCTACCATTCAAGTAACTACTCATCAACGCCCAAGCGCTATCATCCAGACCAATGAATTTCAAAATAGCCAATAATAAGTCGTGGTTAATTGTGTCAAACGCCTTGCTGAAGTCTAGTAGTGTAAGCACAGAAAGCAAACCTTGATCAGATGCTAGCAAAATATCATTTGTGACCTTCAGCAAGGCGCTCGTGCAACTATAACCTGGCCTAAAACCCGATTGACTCTCAGGAATGACATTATTTTGGTCTAAAAATTCTCGTAACTGATTGCATAAAACTTTTTCTAAAATTTTTGAGAGAATTGGAAGAATGCTGATAGGTCTTAAATCGGCGCAAGTGCTAGGATTAGAGTTTTTGGCAATAGGTCGAATAATAGCCGATTTCCAAGCATCAGGAAAAATATTATAAACAATACAAGTGTTTATTATATGGGTTAAGTAAGGTAAAATATGAGGCAGACAGAGTTTTAAAGTATTTGAACTGATGTGGTCGGTACCAATCGACGTCGTTTTGATATTATCAATGATTTTGAGTATATCAGTTTCATCTACAGTACGAAAAATTAATTTAGGACCGATTAAACTGTGACTTTCACTGTTATAAAAATCTATCAATGTCTTACAATTATCAGCTGTGTCTGGAACACAATCAATAAAGAAGTCATTTATTTGATTGACATCCCCTATTCCCACTGGAACATTGACATATTTGTTTGCTTTTATGTTAAGTTGATTTAGTTTTTTCCATAATATTTTTCCATTTGCTTCCTTAAGTGCGTGCTCAAACTAAGCTTTTTTTTCTAGACGGATTGTATTTGTTACTAAGTTTCGAAGAGATTTGTAATATGTTTTGTGGCTGTCATTGTTTGATTTATGATATCGTTTTAAAGCTTTATCCCTTAGATGCATTAAAAGTTTAATATTGTCAGTAATCCATGGTGCATATTTTTGAGTTATTTTTACGGTCTTTATAGGCGCATGATGATCGACTACAGACAAGATATTATTATTTAAGAAACTTATTTTGTCATTAATATTTTCGATATAAAAAATATTTTGCCATGGTATTGCACGCATATCTCTGTCAAATAATTCCAAATGAAAATTCTTGAAAGATCTTATAGTTTTATATGTAGCATTATGAATAATCTCCAGTTTTAATTCACAGATAATAGTTTCGTGATCTGAAAAATTTATTGAGTTATCTACGAAAACTTTGTGTACCTCGGTTTTATTAGAAATAATGACTACATCAATTAACGTTTGACTGTTATCAGTAATTCGAGTTGGGTCTGTAATAATTTGAGTAAAGTCAATGGAATTCAGCATGTCATTAAAATAGAGAGTATCGGTTTTGAAGGGTGTTAAAATGTTTATATTTATGTCTCCTAGGCACACTACATTCTCACAAATAGTAGACATAGATGCAAGTGAGATTTCTAACTCATCACAAAAAAGTTTATAATTTATATTAGGAGATTTATAAATTACACCTACTGCAACCTTGCGGTTATTTATGTTTAAGATTATCCACAGCTGTTCTATAGCACCAGAAGTAACAATTTTTGAATATTTTATACAGTTTTTGACGTATAAACAGATTCCTCCTCCTATTTTGTTTTTTCTGTCTTTCCTTACAACATTATATCCGGGAATAGAAACTACATTGTTATTTATTCTACTTGAAAACCATGTCTCACTTACTGCCAGGATATCAATATTTCTGGAGCTTACTAAATGATGTGCATCATTCAGTTTGGGTAAAAGAGATCGGGAATTTATATGCGCTAAACGTAGAAAATCCAATTTCATATTTAAAAGAGTCAAACAAATATTATCCAAAAATAACAAGCAGAAAAATGAAAAGAAATAAATTTACAAAAAAGGTTTTTTTTTTTTCTTGCGTGATGGATGAGCCGGTCGAAGAGCAAGTTTATATTCTTGGAAGGTGAGCTCGGTGCTGCATTGTCATGTTACTTGTATTTATCGATATCAGTACCGCTTGAAATAGTATAAACTTTATTGTTATATTTAATTTTCACTTGCCCGTTTATGGTCCAGACCATTTTTGAGCCAAATTTGTTTATGCATAACTTCAACAAGTCCATTCTTCTCTTCGTTAGATCCTCCCTGATGATTATTTTTGACCCCTTGAGACTCTTCTTTCTGCGATATATACGGTAACTGAATGGATTATAATTGAGGAGTTGAACGGCAAAACTCTACAAATCCACTTTTATAATTTGTTCAGAAACCGCGAAAAATGTTCAGGAAGTCTATTTGTTGCTTAAAAAAATGAATGTTTAGCCGCATTTTTAAATATAATTTGTTGCGTTTTGAAAGGCAATTCGCACATATTCGGATTTATCTATGTTTGGACAGTAAGAATCGATACCAAGCTCACTTTGGCCCAAAATTGGTTTAGTTGAGTTTTGCAGTTCAACTCCTCAATTATATCTCCTAGTGAATTCGTTTCTCCTCTTTCTTCATCACGGGGGTTTGCCTCTCTTCAACGCCCTATAATATCTACATGAGAGGCATGACGGATATAAACAAATTATTAATATCAAACGCAAATGTTAAATATGCCACTACATAGAATGACTCAAGATCTTCAAAATCGACTAGTTGCATTTTTTTTGTACGATTAATGGATTCGACGATATGGTTGATTGAACGTTCGCACGAACGACGTTTTTTGTGATTTCGTGCAAGTTACAATCGTGCATGCCTTCTTAAAAAAATCGCAAATTTGTTTCGCGAAACATGACTTTAATTATTTCATGCGTAGAATTATTGCGTCTGCAAAATTTTAACGTCGGGCTTGACATGTAATGAACGATATGTAACTTGATATGAATTCAAAGACTGTCCTCTACTTTGACTATATACTATTGGACTGCTAGCGCCGCTTTATGTGTGTCTCCAAGCAACGGTGGCGCGGCGGGACCCTAAATGGTTGCGGTATGTTACTAAATTGGTAGCTATTTTGTGTCTATGACATATGACTCTATGAGCTCGCATTGAATATTGTGATACCCTGCAATTTATTTACATTTTTGAATATATAAACATTTATATTGTCAAATATTCACACTTTGTCAAAATATTGCAATGCGATAGGCTGCAATACGTCCACGTATATATGCCAACGCGGTTATAATACTCGTCAGCTGATGTACACGTCAGTTGACTTTTGACTTATAACCTAAAATTCTGTATTAGATTTCCATCAAATCCGGAACTTCGCAAATTATGGGTTGATGCTTTGCTTGTAAAGAACAGGCAGGAAAGTGGACCCGAGTTGCCGAAATATGCTCGCATTTACATTCTCCACGTTGCTGATGAATACATCAAGAAATATTTTTTTTTGTATTCCGGTTTTTAAATTACGCTCCATTTTCGGTTCTGGGGCGGGACTTATATAGGGCTCCAGCTTGTGGACAACTTTTGGAGCAGTGATCATATGGAAAATGGAGGGGGACTAGCAGTCCATTAGTATATAGTCAAAGGTCCTCTATAACTGTGTTCGAGTGAGACCATACGTAGCCCGATATGGTTTTAAAGACTGTCCTCTATAACCGTGTTCGGGTAAGATCAATATGTAACCCTATATGGTTTTAAAGTCTGTCCTACAAATAATCTAGTCCTAAACTAAACTACATTTATTATTCTTTTCCTTAAATCGCTATTTCTTTTCGAACACACTTCTGCCTGCCTTTTATCTTCATCTTCCTTTATTAAATAAAATAAAATGAGTCTCCATATCTTTATAACAAGTTTGTGTACTATTATCTCAGCGTCATATAACAAACATCTGTATTGGTTAAAATATTTATGGAACCTATAACCTAAAAATCTCATTGTTTAATTTAAAAAATGAATCGTGATTCGACGATTAAGCGTTCCACCGCCATCTATCAGTCTCTTATTTTTTTTTAAACAATTGGTGTCTCCCAGGCAGATCGGACAGCAGATTGTGGCTGCAAATGCACAACTGCGGCGGTTCTTGACGCTAGAGACAGACAGATGGCGGTAAAATATTTCATTTGCCCTAAGAAGCAGAATAACTCAGAAACAGCCCAATAAAACTTAGTCAGTTTAATACTACCCATAAAAATGCAGTGACGGCTCGAGGGGTGACTCATGGTACGGCCGACATAGCATAGGTGGTAATACAGATAGGTGTCACGCTACCAGCCCTCTCTGCAACCGGCGATACCTATCTGTATTTACACGTTGGCTGTACCCGGCGAGCAGTGGTTTTGACGCTAGAGATGGACAGATGGCGGTGGTAGAACGCTTAATCGACCAATCGTTATTAAAATTAAACAATGTATGATTTATAAATATTTTAACCAATGCAGATATTTTTAAAATGGCGGTGAGAGAATTGTACACAAACTTGTTATAGAGATATGAAAGCCCATGATCTGTGAGAGTATTTTATTTTATTCTATAAAGAAAGATGCAGAGAAAACAGTGACGGTTCGCGGGGTTTTTTCTGGTACGGCCGGGGAACAAGAGGTGGTAATACAGATAGGTAGGGTCAGTTGCAGAGACTGCTGGCTGCGTGACCGCACCTATCTGTATTACCACCTCTTGTACCAGAAAAAAACCCGTGAACCGTCACTGAGAGAAAAAGCAGAAAAGGTGTGTTCGAAAACTAAATTAAGAATAATAAACGCATAGGACTGTCTAGACTAGATTACTTGTACGACAGATTTTAAAACCATCTCGGGTTACGTATCGGTCTTACCCGAACATGGTTATACACGACAGTCTTCGAAACCATATCAAGTAAGATATCGGTCATGTCCGAACTACCTGGTTATAAAGGACAGGCCCTGAGACTAGAGATGGAAAAGCGAGCACGAAGCGCGAAACCGTTTAGCACGGAAAACGCGAAACCAGATTGCGGCACAAGTTTGTACTTCCCCGAAACGTATATTAACAAAAACATTTGAGGAAAATATTTAATATTAATTTAATGTAATGTTACTAGCATACTGTAACTGCTGCCTTAGGTATGTATTATGCCGCAATCTGGTTTCGCGTTTACCGTGCTAAACGGTTTCGCGCTTCGTGTGCGCTTTTACATCTCTACTTGAGACCATAACCACCCGAAGACAGTTAGAAACGGCAGGGTTTAGAATCATATAGGGTTAAGCATTGGAGGTACCCGAACACGGTTATAAATGATAGGCTTTAAAATCAGTTAGGTTCAGTATTGCTGAAATAACTATTTCCACGAAAATCGCGGGATGAGAGGAATCGATTCTTACACTATCAACAGTAGAAATAACTGGTTAAAAACACAAAAACTGATGCGAAACGCGTAGAAACGGTGGGACACAAGGATCGGTTAGAGATCAGCTGATCATAACAACGGCCATTACTGTTTTAAGCAATTTGGGCCTGTGTAAAAACGGCGCCCGATTGGCCAATCACAACAACGTATTTTGGCGGCTATAATTTGATTTAGTCCGCCTGGTTATTAAATGAGGTATAGTATTCGAACACGGTTATTGTAATGTATGCAACTTTGAACACATGTAACATAGGCAACTAAGAATACCACATGTACAGTGCGAGGAGACACAGCTCTCTTGCACCAGCCGTCGAACCGTGAGCACGTTGTATTATTGACTAACGCACCAACCATCTTCCCACTCTCGGCTCCACCCAGCAAACACTACAGTTATAAAAGCTTCGGAACCATATCAGGCTACGAATCGATCGAACCCGAACACGATTCGGGACAGGTTTTAAAACCTTGTCCCGCCCTGGGTTAACATTAATTCACCCAGAAAAATACTTGTTTAAAAATACATGAATTTGCAGAGAAGTTATGTTTTTTTGTGGTGTAGAGAGAAAAATCGAAATGAAAAAAATGGCGATGTGGCCATCATGTTACTTTCTCCGATTTGATGGTACCATAGTTATTTTTATATTTACAATTACATGGTTTATTTTCAATTTAAATCATATTTTAAATGAACATCGATCGTTTTGTAGAATCAAAAAACGTCAAAATTATGAAAGATGAAACTGTCAAATTATACTATAATATAGTTATTAAATGAGATATTATCTCATTTAATAACCAGGCGGACTAAAGGCGAAAGTCACATTTACACTATAAAAAGTTACCAGAAAAGTAACCAGTAATGTTTTGGCGGTAAAAATCAAATTATTTTAAATTCGTTAACCTATAACATGCATTCAACAAGTACAACAACACATAAATTAATTGAAGGTAAACTTTCTTGATTATATAGTCAATGATTTAGTATGTAATATTAAAATAATAATTAAAATAAGTATGAGACACTCTTAAGAATTTGGGGGCACATTGAAAAACACGAGTTGAACGTAGAATATAAAAAAAACATAAAAATTACATCAGGCTTGTGCTGGGTACATATCCATAGTTAAAAATAAAATAACTATTTCTAATCGATTGTTACACTATCAACAGGAGAAATAACTGGTCAAAACACGAAAACTAAAGCGAAACATGCTGAATCGATGGGACACAAGTAAGGGTGACAATCAGCTGATCATAACAACGGCCATTACTATTTTAAGCAGTTTTGGCCTGTGTAAAAACGGCGCCCGTTTGGCCAATCACAATACCGTATTTTCGCGGCTATAATTTGATTTAGTCCGCCTGGTTATTAAATGAGGTATAGTCAGTTTACTCAAAAACCAAAGAGATTTCGAAAAAAACTTAATCTTTATTAGTTGTTAATTTTGGCATTTTTTTCAGACACACAGCACACATACACAGACACACACATAGAGAGACACACCCACACAAACAGGAACAGTTTTTTCCAAAAATCTTTGAAATCGCCTCTAGCGATTATTGTTTCATAATTATAAACCAAAAATAAAAATAAATTTAATAAATTTTTTTCTCAAATAAAAATGATTTTATAAAAAATATTTTCAAACAAAATATGACATTTCTTAGTTGTCTTCAATATTTATTTGAATGTTTTCGTAATATTTTTCATATTTAAAAAATTATTGGAATTAAAAAAAAAACGGTACCTACTTCCGGCGTACGGAATTTTACCAAAAACTTTTCAGTTTTTCAGATTGTGAAATAAGATTTATGTTCAAAGTTTCATATCAATTTCTCTATTAGTTTTTGAGATACACCGCGCACACACACACACACACAGACACACACGCACACACACACACACGCACACACACAGACAAATTGTTTCTTACTATCTCCGTTACGAAAAACGAGAAAGTATTGTGATCGTGATTTTTTTTTTTTAAGGAAGGATGGTTGATGGGATTTCGGGTTAAGGAGAGTGAATGATATTAGGCAAATTGGCGTAAGCTACTTGGCTATTCTGCCACAACCGATTGTTTGTAATAAATTCATATATTGATATGAAAGGACAACCACTAGACATCCATAGACCGGTACGGCCATTTTTCATTCAGACAAAGTGACCGCACGGATGGGATTCGAACCCACGACCACGAGGCCCAGAAGCAGGAGCGCTACCCACTAGGCCACCGCGGCCCCCGATCGTGATTTTTTTTTTTAATTTTTTTTAATGGAAATATCCGTTTTCGGGTCCCTAAATGCCATTTCAACAATTACAGAAATGACCATGAAACTTTGAACATAGGTAAGTGTTATTTCAGAATCTGAAGAACTGGAAAGCTTTTGCTGAAATTTCGTATTTCCGAATAATTACCTTAACAGTTTTTTGTTCTTTTAGCGTTTTAAGGACCTGAAATAAGTTCTGAAAACATTGTTTTTAGAACTTATTTCAGGTTTTTTTTAAGGAGTTTTTTTTTCCTTGAGGATTCTTTTTCAGGACTTTTTAAGAAATTTTTTTCAATACTTATTTTTAGAACTTTTTCTTTCAAGACCTTTATTTTCAGGATTTCTTTTCAAAATTTTATCAACAGGATTTTTTTCAGGAATTTTTTCGGGACTTTCTTAAGAGCTCTCTTGTTCAGGATTAATTTTTGGGATTTTTTTCTGTAAAAATTTTCAAAATTTTCTTCATGACATTTTTTAGAATTTTTCTTTTTTGGACCTTTTTAAGGACTTTTTCAGATATTTTTAGCATTTTTTTTCCATGACTATTTTCAAAACTTTTTATTTCAGGATTTTTGTTAAGGATTTATTTTAGGCTTTTTTTTTTTGGCCCATTTGAGCCTGGCATAAGAATCTTGTCTACAGCCAATCCAGTATTATTAGGCTTTTTTGCAGGACTTTTTTCAAGACTCGTTGGGATTTCTTTTTCAGAACAATTTCTTCAGATCTTTTTTTTTTTTTTTTTGTTAATAATAATACTTTTATTTCCCAACAGATCGTGGAATCTTTTTAAGGATCATTTAAGAACTTTTTACCATACTTTTTTTCAGAATTTTTTTTTGTTTATTTTCAGTTTTTACAGGAGAATTTTTTGAGATATTTCACCAGGACTCTTTGTGTGAGCTTTATTCAGAACTTATTTCAGGACTCTTTTTCGAGACATTTATTTCTGGTATTTTGTATGAAGACTATTTTTCAGGCTTTTGTCAATACTCTTTCTCATGACTTTATTTCCAGGACGGTTCCTTCAGGACATTTTTACGGGACTTTTACGAACAAGAGTTTTTAATCTTGTTCAGGACTTCTTTTCAGGATTCTTTTCAAAATTTTTTTCACTGCCTTTGTCAGAATTATTTTTTCGGAAATTTGTTTTCCTTCGTTACAGGACTATATTTCAGGACATTTTTGAAAGTAATAATTTTTTTCAGGATAATTTCTTCAGAACTTTTTCAGGTTTTTACAGGTTTTTTTTAGAAATGTTTTTTACTTTCTCCGTTACGAAGTACGAGAAAGTATTGTGATCGTGATTTTTTTTTCAAAAATTTTTTTCACGGAAATATCCGTTTTGGAGTCCCTAGATGCTATTTCAACAATTTCTGGAATTTTGTGTGTGTGTGTGTGTCCCGCTGTGTGCGCTGTATCTCAAAAACCAATAGAGCAATTGATATTAAACTTTGAACATACGTCTTATTTGATAATCCGAAGAACTGAAAAGCTTTTGGTAAAATTTCCTGCACCAGAAGTGGGTGTTTACCTTAACTGTTTTTTGTTTTTTGCCAATATTTTCTTAAATATAAAATATATCACAAAAACATTTAAACAAACATCGAAGATAACAAAGAAATGAATAGCTTTTGCTTGAAAACATTTTTCATAAAATCATTGCTATTCGAGAAAAAAAATTATTATTAATTTTTTAATTTTTGGTTTATAATTATGAAACGATAATAGTTACAACAAATTTATTTGAATAATAATTGTAGAGAATGCCAAAATGAACAACTTCTAAAGAATAAGTTTTTTTTAAATCTCGTTAGTTTTTGAGTAAACCGAGTTTTTGAATTTGAAGTATAATTTTCCCATCTTTCATAATTTTGACGTTTTAAACGTCAGTTTCATCCGAGTTTACACAACGCTCGATGCACATTTCAAATATGATTTTAATAAACCATGAAAACGTAAATATATATGGCTATGATACCATCAAGTCGGAGAAAGTAACATGATGGCCACATCACCATTTTTTTAAGATATTTTTGCGATGTTATTTTCATAACTTTTTTTCAATTCTGTTATTACAGGACATTTTTTCAGGATATTTTATTAGGACTCTCTTTCGGGGCTTTTGTCAAGACTTTCTTCAGGAGTTTTTTCAGGACTTATTTTAGGACTTTCCTTCGGGACTTTTTTGGGACTCTTTTTCGGACTTCTTTCGGGATTTTTTAAGGACATTTATTTCTGGTATTTTATATGAAGACTTAATTTTTCAAGATTCTTTTTGCAGTACTTTTTTCACAACTTTTTAACAGTACTCTTTTTCTAGACTTTATTTCCAAAACTTTTTGTGTCAGAACTCTTTTTTCAGGACTTTCGTTCTGGTCTTTTTAAAGGACCTGACATTTTTTGTCAGGACTCCTTTTCAGGCCTTTTTATCAGAACTTTTTTCAAGAATTATTCAGAACTTTTATTAGGTTTTTATGACTTTTTAATTAGTACTATTTTTAGAAATCTTATTCAGGACTTTCTTGTTCAGGGCTTTGATTAGTTTTTTTTAGTTTTTTAGTTACTGTAAAGCACTTTCTGTGCTCATTATGTATATTGTATAGGTATAGCCGTTAATAAAGTTTGAAGTTTAAAGTTTGAAGTTAGGACTATTTTCAGAAATCATTTTCAAGACTTTCTTGTTTAGGATTTCTATTAGATTTTTTAGGACTTTTTAATCAGAACTATTTCTAGAAATCTTTCCATGACTTTTTTTAGCATTTTTTTTTTCAGTAAACTCACGGTAAAGATTTTAAAAATAATTTGTAATTTTTACCTTTCATAATTTTGACGTTTCAAACGTCATTATCATTCGATCATGTGAAACTCTCGATTTAAAATATGATTTAAATAGAAAATAATAAATGAATCTATAAATATAAATAACTATTATACCATCAAATAATCGGAGAAAGTAACATGATGGCCACATCACCATTTTTTTCCAGAAATTCTTGAAATGGCATGTAGGGACCTCAAAACGGATATTTCCGTAAAAAAAATGTCACGATCACAATACTTTCTCGTATTTCGTAACGGAGAAAGTACAAATATAAATTCAGCATGTCTAATTCTATTGAGAGAACAACGTTCTATCGTTTGGTTTGTAAAATTTTATTGATGTTTAAGTGAGCTGTGTTTTTTTGAGTTGCAGAACACTAAAATGAAGATACGAAAAAAACGACACAAAACCATCGATACTTGCATCGAATTCGTAAAACCCTGTATGCCATTGCATTAAAAAAAAATCGAGACGGCGGGCGTCATTAGTCGGTGTGAATTTCGTCAGGTTACGCCGAAAACGGTATCATTTGGAACGCAACGGGGTGCCGTCCAGTTTTCAGAAAGATTACAGGTATAATGGCTGTAAAGCCTTTATGGGATTAGGGCGCCTTAAATACCTTAAACGTCTAGGAAATTTTAATAGGATTATCCGTATTCGCATTGTCTTGAAAGGGTGGTGCCACTTTCCAGATTATACGTAGAAAATCCGACATTGTTTGACGTTTCCCGAAATCCGATCTAGTTTTACCAGCGTAAATCTTGTTATACCGATCAGGTAGAAAACGCCGTTGGTTACAGATAATCCCAAATATTTATGCAAGCAATGCTAATTATTTCTGGTGTTAACATGCAATATTTTACATCCACTACACTGATGGATTAACCACCAACCGGGCACGAGATGAAAATATTACAGCGGGCTCTAATAATATGACATGAAAATTCTGCACCAGGCAAAATACAAAGAGACAATTAGCGCTTAAAGCCTCTTATTATATTTAAATCCGAGTAAAAATCAAAGCGTTGTGCCCATGGGCGCCCGCAGGTGGAGGGCAGCTGCCCCTCCTGGAAAATGAATTGAATAAATTAATGATATATTATTAAACGAGTGAGAAAGTTGGCAATGGCCAACTTGTTCACGAGTTTAATACTATACTTTTTCGCATCATATTTTCAGAACTTTTGTTCTCAAAAATTGTATTTTTTGTTTTCAAAAATTGTATTTTTAGCCGACAATAATGGTATGATACAGTTGTCAATAATAGTATGTTGCAATTATCAAGAATGGTAGTTTTCAGCTGTTAAGATATGTATTATTCAACTGTCGATATTTTTTAGCTGTCAAAAAGGTATTCCTCACCTATAAAAATGGTATTTTTCAGAGGCAAAATTTTTGGTCATATTTTATTGTCAAAAATGGCATTTTTCAGCTGTCAAAAGCTGTATATTTTGTTGACAAAAGTTGTTTTTTTTGTTGTCAAAAATTATATTTTTTAGCTGCCAATAACGGTATGTTTCAGTATGATATTTTTCGGCTATCAAGAATGGTAATCCCCAGCTGATAAAAATTAGTATTTTTTTACTGTCATATAATAATATTCTCCGGCTGTCTCAAGTTGTATTTTACAGTTGTAGAGAATGGTATTCTTCAGCTACAAAATATACTATGTTTCAGCTGTCAAAAACAGTATTTTTCAGCTAATAAAAATAGTTTTTATCGACATTTTTAAATTGTCAAAAATTGTATTTTTCTGCTGTCAAATGTAGTATATTTCGCTGCCAAAAGTAGTATTTTTTATTGTCAAAAATTGTATTTTTTTGTGAAGAATTGTATTTTTCGTGTATCAGGAATGGTATATTTCAGCTGACAAAAATGGTATTCCTCAGCTGTTAAAAATGAGTATTTTTTTACTGTCAAAAATAGTATTTTTCGTATATCAACAATGGTATGTTTCAGCTGTCAGAAACAGTATTTTTCAGCTAATAAAAATAGTTTTTTTCAACATTTTTGAATTGTCAAAAATTGTATTTTTCAGCTGTCAAAAGTAGTATATCCCGCTGTCGAAAGCAGGGGCTTATATAGAGCCAAGGAGCCATGGCACTACCTGTAGTTTCAAGCTAAGCAAGAATTTTTAATTAATGCTTAAAACCCTTTTTCGCCAGTTACTTTGGTCTAGGAGGATAAATAGTTCTTTCTTTCTTCAAAGGGGAGGGAGGGGGGTATATTGTATAAGTGGCTCTACTATCAACATGTTCCACGAGCCGCCACTGGGCAGCACTATGAACGCGAATTTGAGTGAGTAAATGTGCACCACCTGATTAAAAAAATTCTAAGAAAATTATCGCCCGCGGAATTTGCTTCAAAATTTCCAAATTTGCTTAGAAATAACATATTTTTAACATACTAAAAGATAATTGTCGCACCTTGCTTGTAAACTAAATGGCGGCACTGTGAACGCGAATTTGAGAGAGTGAAATGTGCACCACCTGATTAAAAAAATTCTAAGAAAATTATTTCCCGCGGAATTTGCTTCAAAATTTCTAAATTTGCTTAGAAATAACATATTTTTAACATACTAAAAGATAATTGTCGCACCTTGCTTGTAAACAAAATGGCGGCACTATGAACGCGAATTTGAGAGAGTGAAATGTGCACCACCTGATTAAAAAAATTCTAAGAAAATTATTGCCCGCGGAATTTGCTTCAAAATTTCCAAATTTGCTTAGAAATAACATATTTTTAATATACTAAAAGATAATTGTCGCACCTTGCTTGTAAACAAAATGGCAGCACTATGAACTCGAATTTAAGTGAGTGAAATGAGCACCACCTGATTAAAAAAATTCTAAGAAAATTATCGACCACGGAATTTGCTTCAAAATTTCCAAATTTGCTTAGAAATAACATATTTTTAACATACTAAAAGATAATTGTCGCACCTTGCTTGTAAACAAAATGGCGGCACTATGAACGCGAATTTGAGAGAGTGAAATGTGCACCACCTGATTAAGAAAATTCTAAGAAAATTATTGCCCGCGGAATTTGCTTCAAAATTTCCAAATTTGCTTAGAAATAACATATTTTTAATATACTAAAAGATAATTGTCGCACCTTGCTTGTAAACAAAATGGCGGCACTATGAACGCGAATTTGAGAGAGTGAAATGTGCACCACCTGATTAAGAAAATTCTAAGAAAATTATTGCCCGCGGAATTTGCTTCAAAATTTCCAAATTTGCTTAGAAATAACATATTTTTAACATACTAAAAGATAATTGTCGCACCTTGCTTGTAAACAAAATGGCGGCACTATGAACGCGAATTTGAGAGAGTGAAATGTGCACCACCTGATTAAAAAAATTCTAAGAAAATTATCGACCACGGAATTTGCTTCAAAATTTCCAAATTTGCTTAGAAATAACATATTTTTAACATACTAAAAGATAATTGTCGCACCTTGCTTGTAAACAAAATGGCGGCACTATGAACGCGAATTTGAGAGAGTGAAATGTGCACCACCTGATTAAGAAAATTCTAAGAAAATTATTGCCCGCGGAATTTGCTTCAAAATTTCCAAATTTGCTTAGAAATAACATATTTTTAATATACTAAAAGATAATTGACGCACCTTGCTTGTAAACAAAATGGTAGCACTATGAACTCGAATTTAAGTGAGTGAAATGTGCATCACCTGATTAAAAAAATTCTAAAAAAAATATCGCCTGCGGAATTTGCTTCAAAATTTCCAAATTTGCTTAGAAATAACATATTTTTAATATACCAAAAGATATGTGACGCACCTTGCTTGTGAACAAAATGGCAGCACTATGAATTCGAATTTGAGTGAGTGAAACGTGCACCACCTGATTAAAAAAATTCTAAGAAAATTATTGCCCGCGGAATTTGCTTCAAAATTTCCAAATTTGCTTAGAAATAACATATTTTTAATATACTAAAAGATAATTGTCGCACCTTGCTTGTAAACAAAATGGCAGCACTATGAACTCGAATTTAAGTGAGTGAAATGTGCACCACCTGATTAAAAAAATTCTAAAAAAAATATCGCCCGCGGAATTTGCTTCAAAATTTCTAAATTTGCTTAGAAATAACATATTTTTAATATACCAAAAGATAAGTGACGCACCTTGCTTGTAAACAAAATGGCGGCACTATGAACGCGAATTTGAGAGAGTGAAATGTGCATCTCCTGATTAAAAAAATTCTAAGAAAATTATTGCCCGCGGAATTTGCTTCAAAATTTCCAAATTTGCTTAGAAATAACATATTTTTAATATACTAAAAGATAATTGTCGCACCTTGCTTGTAAACAAAATGGCAGCACTATGAACTCGAATTTAAGTGAGTGAAATGTGCACCACCTGATTAAAAAAATTCTAAAAAAAATATCGCCCGCGGAATTTGCTTCAAAATTTCCAAATTTGCTTAGAAATAACGTATTTTTAATATACCAAAAGATAAGTGACGCACCTTGCTTGTAAACAAAATGGCGGCACTATGAACGCGAATTTGAGAGAGTGAAATGTGCACCACCTGATTAAAAAAATTCTAAGAAAATTATTGCCCGCGGAATTTGCTTCAAAATTTCCAAATTTGCTTAGAAATAACATATTTTTAATATACTAAAAGATAATTGTCGCACCTTGCTTGTAAACAAAATGGCAGCACTATGAACTCGAATTTAAGTGAGTGAAATGTGCACCACCTGATTAAAAAAATTCTAAAAAAAATATCGCCCGCGGAATTTGCTTCAAAATTTCCAAATTTGCTTAGAAATAACATATTTTTAATATACCAAAAGATAAGTGACGCACCTTGCTTGTAAACAAAATGGCGGCACTATGAACGCGAATTTGAGAGATTGAAATGTGCATCTCCTGATTAAAAAAATTCTAAGAAAATTATTGCCCGCGGAATTTGCTTCAAAATTTCCAAATTTGCTTAGAAATAACATATTTTTAATATACTAAAAGATAATTGTCGCACCTTGCTTGTAAACAAAATGGCAGCACTATGAACTCGAATTTAAGTGAGTGAAATGTGCACCACCTGATTAAAAAAATTCTAAAAAAAATATCGCCCGCGGAATTTGCTTCAAAATTTCCAAATTTGCTTAGAAATAACATATTTTTAATATACCAAAAGATAAGTGACGCACCTTGCTTGTGAACAAAATGGCAGCACTATGAATTCGAATTTGAGAGAGTGAAATGTGCACCACCTGATTAAAAAAATTCTAAGAAAATTATTGCCCGCGGAATTTGCTTCAAAATTTCCAAATTTGCTTAGAAATAACATATTTTTAATATACTAAAAGATAATTGTCGCACCTTGCTTGTAAACAAAATGGCGGCACTATGAATTCGAATTTGAGAGAGTGAAATGTGCACCACCTGATTAAAAAAATTCTAAGAAAATTATTGCCCGCAGAATTTGCTACAAAATTTCCAAATTTGCTTAGAAATAACATATTTTTAATATACCAAAAGATAAGTGACGCACCTTGCTTGTAAACAAAATGGCGGCACTATGAACGCGAATTTGAGAGAGTGAAATGTGCACCACCTGATTAAAAAAATTCTATGAAAATTATTGCCCGCGGAATTTGCTTCAAAATTTCCAAATTTGCTTAGAAATAACATAGTTTTAACATACTAAAAGATAATTGTCGCACCTTGCTTGTAAACAAAATGGCGGCACTATGGACGCGAATTTGAGAGAGTGAAATGTGCACCACCTGATTAAAAAAATTCTAAGAAAATTATTGCCCGCGGAATTTGCTTCAAAATTTCCAAATTTGCTTAGAAATAACATATTTTTAACATACTAAAAGATAATTGTCGCACCTTGCTTGTAAACAAAATGGCGGCACTATGAACGCGAATTTGAGAGAGTGAAATGTGCACCACCTGATTAAAAAAATTCTAAGAAAATTATTGCCCGCGGAATTTGCTTCAAAATTTCCAAATTTGCTTAGAAATAACATATTTTTAACATACTAAAAGATAATTGTCGCACCTTGCTTGTAAACAAAATGGCGGCACTATGAACGCAAATTTGAGAGAGTGAAATGTGCATCTCCTGATTAAAAAAATTCTAAGAAAATTATTGCCCGCGGAATTTGCTTCAAAATTTCCAAATTTGCTTAGAAATAACATATTTTTAATATACCAAAAGATAAGTGACGCACCTTGCTTGTAAACAAAATGGCAGCACTATGAACTCGAATTTGAGTGAGTGAAATGTGCACCACCTGATTAAAAAAATTCTAAGAAAATTATCGACCACGGAATTTGCTTCAAAATTTCCAAATTTGCTTAGAAATAATATATTTTTAATATACTAAAAGATAATTGTCGCACCTTGCTTGTAAACAAAATGGCGGCACTATGAACGCGAATTTGAGAGAGTGAAATGAGCACCACCTGATTAAAAAAATTCTAAGAAAATTATTGCCCGCGGAATTTGCTTCAAAATTTCCAAATTTGCTTAGAAATAACATATTTTTAACATACTAAAAGATAATTGTCGCACCTTGCTTGTAAACAAAATGGCGGCACTATGAACGCAAATTTGAGAGAGTGAAATGTGCACCACCTGATTAAAAAAATTCTAAGAAAATTATTGCCCGCGGAATTTGCTTCAAAATTTCCAAATTTGCTTAGAAATAACATATTTTTAACATACTAAAAGATAATTGTCGCACCTTGCTTGTAAACAAAATGGCGGCACTATGAACGCGAATTTGAGAGAGTGAAATGTGCACCACCTGATTAAAAAAATTCTAAGAAAATTATTGCCCGCGGAATTTGCTTCAAAATTTCCAAATTTGCTTAGAAATAACATATTTTTAACATACTAAAAGATAATTGTCGCACCTTGCTTGTAAACAAAATGGCGGCACTATGAACGCGAATTTGAGAGAGTGAAATGTGCACCACCTGATTAAGAAAATTCTAAGAAAATTATTGCCCGCGGAATTTGCTTCAAAATTTCCAAATTTGCTTAGAAATAACATATTTTTAACATACTAAAAGATAATTGTCGCACCTTGCTTGTAAACAAAATGGCGGCACTATGAATTCGAATTTGAGAGAGTGAAATGTGCACCACCTGATTAAAAAAATTCTAAGAAAATTATTGCCCGCGGAATTTGCTACAAAATTTCCAAATTTGCTTAGAAATAACATATTTTTAATATACCAAAAGATAAGTGACGCACCTTGCTTGTAAACAAAATGGCGGCACTATGAACGCGAATTTGAGAGAGTGAAATGTGCACCACCTGATTAAGAAAATTCTAAGAAAATTATTGCCCGCGGAATTTGCTTCAAAATTTCCAAATTTGCTTAGAAATAACATATTTTTAACATACTAAAAGATAATTGTCGCACCTTGCTTGTAAACAAAATGGCGGCACTATGAATTCGAATTTGAGAGAGTGAAATGTGCACCACCTGATTAAAAAAATTCTAAGAAAATTATTGCCCGCAGAATTTGCTTCAAAATTTCCAAATTTGCTTAGAAATAACATAGTTTTAACATACTAAAAGATAATTGACGCACCTTGCTTGTAAACAAAATGGCAGCACTATGAACTCGAATTTGAGTGAGTGAAATGTGCACCACCTGATTAAAAAAATTCTAAGAAAATTATCGACCACGGAATTTGCTTCAAAATTTCCAAATTTGCTTAGAAATAACATATTTTTAACATACTAAAAGATAATTGTCGCACCTTGCTTGTAAACAAAATGGCGGCACTATGAACTCGAATTTAAGTGAGTGAAATGTGCACCACCTGATTAAAAAAATTCTAAAAAAAATATCGCCCGCGGAATTTGCTTCAAAATTTCCAAATTTGCTTAGAAATAACATATTTTTAATATACCAAAAGATAAGTGACGCACCTTGCTTGTGAACAAAATGGCAGCACTATGAACGCGAATTTGAGAGAGTGAAATGTGCACCACCTGATTAAGAAAATTCTAAGAAAATTATTGCCCGCGGAATTTGCTTCAAAATTTCCAAATTTGCTTAGAAATAACATATTTTTAACATACTAAAAGATAATTGTCGCACCTTGCTTGTAAACAAAATGGCGGCACTATGAACGCGAATTTGAGAGAGTGAAATGTGCACCACCTGATTAAAAAAATTCTAAGAAAATTATTGCCCGCGGAATTTGCTACAAAATTTCCAAATTTGCTTAGAAATAACATATTTTTAACATACTAAAAGATAATTGTCGCACCTTGCTTGTAAACAAAATGGCGGCACTATGAACGCGAATTTGAGAGAGTGAAATGTGCACCACCTGATTAAAAAAATTCTAAGAAAATTATTGCCCGCGGAATTTGCTTCAAAATTTCCAAATTTGCTTAGAAATAACATATTTTTAACATACTAAAAGATAATTGTCGCACCTTGCTTGTAAACAAAATGGCGGCACTATGAACGCAAATTTGAGAGAGTGAAATGTGCATCTCCTGATTAAAAAAATTCTAAGAAAATTATTGCCCGCGGAATTTGCTTCAAAATTTCCAAATTTGCTTAGAAATAACATATTTTTAATATACCAAAAGATAAGTGACGCACCTTGCTTGTAAACAAAATGGCAGCACTATGAACTCGAATTTGAGTGAGTGAAATGTGCACCACCTGATTAAAAAAATTCTAAGAAAATTATCGACCACGGAATTTGCTTCAAAATTTCCAAATTTGCTTAGAAATAATATATTTTTAATATACTAAAAGATAATTGTCGCACCTTGCTTGTAAACAAAATGGCGGCACTATGAACGCGAATTTGAGAGAGTGAAATGAGCACCACCTGATTAAAAAAATTCTAAGAAAATTATTGCCCGCGGAATTTGCTTCAAAATTTCCAAATTTGCTTAGAAATAACATATTTTTAACATACTAAAAGATAATTGTCGCACCTTGCTTGTAAACAAAATGGCGGCACTATGAACGCAAATTTGAGAGAGTGAAATGTGCACCACCTGATTAAAAAAATTCTAAGAAAATTATTGCCCGCGGAATTTGCTTCAAAATTTCCAAATTTGCTTAGAAATAACATATTTTTAACATACTAAAAGATAATTGTCGCACCTTGCTTGTAAACAAAATGGCGGCACTATGAACGCGAATTTGAGAGAGTGAAATGTGCACCACCTGATTAAAAAAATTCTAAGAAAATTATTGCCCGCGGAATTTGCTTCAAAATTTCCAAATTTGCTTAGAAATAACATATTTTTAACATACTAAAAGATAATTGTCGCACCTTGCTTGTAAACAAAATGGCGGCACTATGAACGCGAATTTGAGAGAGTGAAATGTGCACCACCTGATTAAGAAAATTCTAAGAAAATTATTGCCCGCGGAATTTGCTTCAAAATTTCCAAATTTGCTTAGAAATAACATATTTTTAACATACTAAAAGATAATTGTCGCACCTTGCTTGTAAACAAAATGGCGGCACTATGAATTCGAATTTGAGAGAGTGAAATGTGCACCACCTGATTAAAAAAATTCTAAGAAAATTATTGCCCGCGGAATTTGCTACAAAATTTCCAAATTTGCTTAGAAATAACATATTTTTAATATACCAAAAGATAAGTGACGCACCTTGCTTGTAAACAAAATGGCGGCACTATGAACGCGAATTTGAGAGAGTGAAATGTGCACCACCTGATTAAGAAAATTCTAAGAAAATTATTGCCCGCGGAATTTGCTTCAAAATTTCCAAATTTGCTTAGAAATAACATATTTTTAACATACTAAAAGATAATTGTCGCACCTTGCTTGTAAACAAAATGGCGGCACTATGAATTCGAATTTGAGAGAGTGAAATGTGCACCACCTGATTAAAAAAATTCTAAGAAAATTATTGCCCGCAGAATTTGCTTCAAAATTTCCAAATTTGCTTAGAAATAACATAGTTTTAACATACTAAAAGATAATTGACGCACCTTGCTTGTAAACAAAATGGCAGCACTATGAACTCGAATTTGAGTGAGTGAAATGTGCACCACCTGATTAAAAAAATTCTAAGAAAATTATCGACCACGGAATTTGCTTCAAAATTTCCAAATTTGCTTAGAAATAACATATTTTTAACATACTAAAAGATAATTGTCGCACCTTGCTTGTAAACAAAATGGCGGCACTATGAACTCGAATTTAAGTGAGTGAAATGTGCACCACCTGATTAAAAAAATTCTAAAAAAAATATCGCCCGCGGAATTTGCTTCAAAATTTCCAAATTTGCTTAGAAATAACATATTTTTAATATACCAAAAGATAAGTGACGCACCTTGCTTGTGAACAAAATGGCAGCACTATGAACGCGAATTTGAGAGAGTGAAATGTGCACCACCTGATTAAGAAAATTCTAAGAAAATTATTGCCCGCGGAATTTGCTTCAAAATTTCCAAATTTGCTTAGAAATAACATATTTTTAACATACTAAAAGATAATTGTCGCACCTTGCTTGTAAACAAAATGGCGGCACTATGAACGCGAATTTGAGAGAGTGAAATGTGCACCACCTGATTAAGAAAATTCTAAGAAAATTATTGCCCGCGGAATTTGCTTCAAAATTTCCAAATTTGCTTAGAAATAACATATTTTTAATATACTAAAAGATAATTGACGCACCTTGCTTGTAAACAAAATGGTAGCACTATGAACTCGAATTTAAGTGAGTGAAATGTGCATCACCTGATTAAAAAAATTCTAAAAAAAATATCGCCTGCGGAATTTGCTTCAAAATTTCCAAATTTGCTTAGAAATAACATATTTTTAATATACCAAAAGATATGTGACGCACCTTGCTTGTGAACAAAATGGCAGCACTATGAATTCGAATTTGAGTGAGTGAAACGTGCACCACCTGATTAAAAAAATTCTAAGAAAATTATTGCCCGCGGAATTTGCTTCAAAATTTCCAAATTTGCTTAGAAATAACATATTTTTAATATACTAAAAGATAATTGTCGCACCTTGCTTGTAAACAAAATGGCAGCACTATGAATTCGAATTTGAGTGAGTGAAACGTGCACCACCTGATTAAAAAAATTCTAAGAAAATTATTGCCCGCGGAATTTGCTTCAAAATTTCCAAATTTGCTTAGAAATAACATATTTTTAATATACTAAAAGATAATTGTCGCACCTTGCTTGTAAACAAAATGGCAGCACTATGAACTCGAATTTAAGTGAGTGAAATGTGCACCACCTGATTAAAAAAATTCTAAAAAAAATATCGCCCGCGGAATTTGCTTCAAAATTTCCAAATTTGCTTAGAAATAACATATTTTTAATATACCAAAAGATAAGTGACGCACCTTGCTTGTAAACAAAATGGCGGCACTATGAACGCGAATTTGAGAGATTGAAATGTGCATCTCCTGATTAAAAAAATTCTAAGAAAATTATTGCCCGCGGAATTTGCTTCAAAATTTCCAAATTTGCTTAGAAATAACATATTTTTAATATACTAAAAGATAATTGTCGCACCTTGCTTGTAAACAAAATGGCAGCACTATGAACTCGAATTTAAGTGAGTGAAATGTGCACCACCTGATTAAAAAAATTCTAAAAAAAATATCGCCCGCGGAATTTGCTTCAAAATTTCCAAATTTGCTTAGAAATAACATATTTTTAATATACCAAAAGATAAGTGACGCACCTTGCTTGTAAACAAAATGGCGGCACTATGAACGCGAATTTGAGAGAGTGGAATGTGCACCACCTGATTAAAAAAATTCTAAGAAAATTATTGCCCGCGGAATTTGCTACAAAATTTCCAAATTTGCTTAGAAATAACATATTTTTAATATACTAAAAGATAATTGTCGCACCTTGCTTGTAAACAAAATGGCAGCACTATGAATTCGAATTTGAGAGAGTGAAATGTGCACCACCTGATTAAAAAAATTCTAAGAAAATTATTGCCCGCGGAATTTGCTACAAAATTTCCAAATTTGCTTAGAAATAACATATTTTTAATATACCAAAAGATAAGTGACGCACCTTGCTTGTAAACAAAATGGCGGCACTATGAACGCGAATTTGAGAGAGTGGAATGTGCACCACCTGATTAAAAAAATTCTAAGAAAATTATTGCCCGCGGAATTTGCTTCAAAATTTCCAAATTTGCTTAGAAATAACATATTTTTAATATACTAAAAGATAATTGTCGCACCTTGCTTGTAAACAAAATGGCAGCACTATGAACTCGAATTTAAGTGAGTGAAATGTGCACCACCTGATTAAAAAAATTCTAAGAAAATTATCGACCACGGAATTTGCTTCAAAATTTCCAAATTTGCTTAGAAATAACATAGTTTTAACATACTAAAAGATAATTGACGCACCTTGCTTGTAAACAAAATGGCAGCACTATGAACTCGAATTTGAGTGAGTGAAATGTGCACCACCTGATTAAAAAAATTCTAAGAAAATTATCGACCACGGAATTTGCTTCAAAATTTCCAAATTTGCTTAGAAATAACATATTTTTAACATACTAAAAGATAATTGTCGCACCTTGCTTGTAAACAAAATGGCGGCACTATGAACTCGAATTTAAGTGAGTGAAATGTGCACCACCTGATTAAAAAAATTCTAAAAAAAATATCGCCCGCGGAATTTGCTTCAAAATTTCCAAATTTGCTTAGAAATAACATATTTTTAATATACCAAAAGATAAGTGACGCACCTTGCTTGTGAACAAAATGGCAGCACTATGAATTCGAATTTGAGAGAGTGAAATGTGCACCACCTGATTAAAAAAATTCTAAGAAAATTATTGCCCGCGGAATTTGCTACAAAATTTCCAAATTTGCTTAGAAATAACATATTTTTAATATACCAAAAGATAAGTGACGCACCTTGCTTGTGAACAAAATGGCAGCACTATGAATTCGAATTTGAGAGAGTGAAATGTGCACCACCTGATTAAAAAAATTCTAAGAAAATTATTGCCCGCGGAATTTGCTACAAAATTTCCAAATTTGCTTAGAAATAACATATTTTTAATATACCAAAAGATAAGTGACGCACCTTGCTTGTAAACAAAATGGCGGCACTATGAACGCGAATTTGAGAGAGTGGAATGTGCACCACCTGATTAAAAAAATTCTAAGAAAATTATTGCCCGCGGAATTTGCTTCAAAATTTCCAAATTTGCTTAGAAATAACATATTTTTAACATACTAAAAGATAATTGTCGCACCTTGCTTGTAAACAAAATGGCGGCACTATGAACTCGAATTTAAGTGAGTGAAATGTGCACCACCTGATTAAAAAAATTCTAAAAAAAATATCGCCCGCGGAATTTGCTTCAAAATTTCCAAATTTGCTTAGAAATAACATATTTTTAATATACCAAAAGATAAGTGACGCACCTTGCTTGTGAACAAAATGGCAGCACTATGAATTCGAATTTGAGAGAGTGAAATGTGCACCACCTGATTAAAAAAATTCTAAGAAAATTATTGCCCGCGGAATTTGCTACAAAATTTCCAAATTTGCTTAGAAATAACATATTTTTAATATACCAAAAGATAAGTGACGCACCTTGCTTGTGAACAAAATGGCAGCACTATGAATTCGAATTTGAGAGAGTGAAATGTGCACCACCTGATTAAAAAAATTCTAAGAAAATTATTGCCCACGGAATTTGCTTCAAAATTTCCAAATTTGCTTAGAAATAACATATTTTTAATATACCAAAAGATAAGTGACGCACCTTGCTTGTGAACAAAATGGCAGCACTATGAATTCGAATTTGAGAGAGTGAAATGTGCACCACCTGATTAAAAAAATTCTAAGAAAATTATTGCCCGCGGAATTTGCTACAAAATTTCCAAATTTGCTTAGAAATAACATATTTTTAATATACCAAAAGATAAGTGACGCACCTTGCTTGTAAACAAAATGGCGGCACTATGAACGCGAATTTGAGAGAGTGGAATGTGCACCACCTGATTAAAAAAATTCTAAGAAAATTATTGCCCGCGGAATTTGCTTCAAAATTTCCAAATTTGCTTAGAAATAACATATTTTTAATATACTAAAAGATAATTGTCGCACCTTGCTTGTAAACAAAATGGTAGCACTATGAACTCGAATTTAAGTGAGTGAAATGTGCACCACCTGATTAAAAAAATTCTAAAAAAAATATCGCCCGCGGAATTTGCTTCAAAATTTCTAAATTTGCTTAGAAATAACATATTTTTAATATACCAAAAGATAAGTGACGCACCTTGCTTGTAAACAAAATGGCGGCACTATGAACGCGAATTTGAGAGAGTGGAATGTGCACCACCTGATTAAAAAAATTCTAAGAAAATTATTGCCCGCGGAATTTGCTACAAAATTTCCAAATTTGCTTAGAAATAACATATTTTTAATATACCAAAAGATAAGTGACGCACCTTGCTTGTGAACAAAATGGCAGCACTATGAATTCGAATTTGAGAGAGTGAAATGTGCACCACCTGATTAAAAAAATTCTAAGAAAATTATTGCCCGCGGAATTTGCTACAAAATTTCCAAATTTGCTTAGAAATAACATATTTTTAATATACCAAAAGATAAGTGACGCACCTTGCTTGTGAACAAAATGGCAGCACTATGAATTCGAATTTGAGAGAGTGAAATGTGCACCACCTGATTAAAAAAATTCTAAGAAAATTATTGCCCGCGGAATTTGCTACAAAATTTCCAAATTTGCTTAGAAATAACATATTTTTAATATACCAAAAGATAAGTGACGCACCTTGCTTGTAAACAAAATGGCGGCACTATGAACGCGAATTTGAGAGAGTGGAATGTGCACCACCTGATTAAAAAAATTCTAAGAAAATTATTGCCCGCGGAATTTGCTTCAAAATTTCCAAATTTGCTTAGAAATAACATATTTTTAATATACTAAAAGATAATTGTCGCACCTTGCTTGTAAACAAAATGGTAGCACTATGAACTCGAATTTAAGTGAGTGAAATGTGCACCACCTGATTAAAAAAATTCTAAAAAAAATATCGCCCGCGGAATTTGCTTCAAAATTTCTAAATTTGCTTAGAAATAACATATTTTTAATATACCAAAAGATAAGTGACGCACCTTGCTTGTAAACAAAATGGCGGCACTATGAACGCGAATTTGAGAGAGTGAAATGTGCACCACCTGATTAAAAAAATTCTAAGAAAATTATTGCCCGCGGAATTTGCTTCAAAATTTCTAAATTTGCTTAGAAATAACATATTTTTAATATACCAAAAGATAAGTGACGCACCTTGCTTGTAAACAAAATGGCGGCACTATGAACGCGAATTTGAGAGAGTGGAATGTGCACCACCTGATTAAAAAAATTCTAAGAAAATTATTGCCCGCGGAATTTGCTTCAAAATTTCCAAATTTGCTTAGAAATAACATATTTTTAATATACTAAAAGATAATTGTCGCACCTTGCTTGTAAACAAAATGGCAGCACTATGAACGCGAATTTAAGTCAGCGAAATGTGCACCATCTGCTTTCAAGCTTCTCTCTCGTAATGTAAAATCATAACGTTACTTGTATCGTAAATTACTATATTAGTCGCCGATAGAGTGGTATCGTTAGTAAACATGGTAACAGCACCCTCCAAATTATTTACATAAATGAGGAATAAGGGCCCAAGAATGGAGCCTTGTGGAATCACAACTGTCACATATCTTGTCTTTGACTTCAAACTATTAATGTCCACAAGTTGTTGTCTACTGAATAAGTACAATAATACAAACTCCATACTATTTTTACTGAAGTTGTAATTTTGTAATTTTAGGAGTAGTATATCATGTGAGAAACAGTCGAATGCCTTACTGAGATCACAGAAAATGGAGCATTGGTATTTCTTATTCTCGTACGCGACAATATTTGGTTCCTCTATAAGAGTTAATAGTACAGCATGAGCGCCATCTCTGTCTTAGCCTCCTCAACGAAGATCCACGAACCGCTGCTGATTTTTAATATTTATTAAAATATCTTTCTAATATTCCCTAAATATACTGAAGGAAAAAAATGAGACTTGAGATTCGTGAAATTTCAAACTGCCATAACTCGGCGTATTTTCAATCGATCTTGATGAATCTTTGAGGGCGAAAAACTTTGAAGTGTCTTCTTTAAAGTTATGCATGTGAAGTTAAGCGTAACACCTCCCCCGCCCCCCTCTAGCGCCCTGTGTTTCCACCAGTGTACTTAGTTTTATCTAGAATATATACCGAATAAAACATTTTAATTAATACGAAAACAATCATTGCCTGCGTAATGTATTAAAAAAATGAAACAAACACGCATGGACAGTATGCAACAGATATTTTTTTTAAGGTTTTGGAATATTATTATCAAAATCTACAAAAATGAATTGCAATTCACAAAAACATAATTCTTAATGACTCAAAGTGGCATGTCTGGCAATTATAAAATGAGATCGAAGACTGAAACGGTGGGCGAAGTATAGTCTCAAGCAGTGGCGGCTCGTGGAAATTTTGATGTAGAGCCACTTAGCATACACAATATATCCCACCACCTCCTTTTTGAAGAAAGAAAAATCTATAATTAAAAACATTTACTTGTTGCAGAAGCATTAAAAAATTAAACAAACACGAAAAATAGCCTGCATTAAATCTGTAATACCGTTCTTCGCCCGCGGAAATCAATTAAACGACGAATTGTATTTTGTAATCTTATCTACATCTCCTTAATAAGTGCAATACTTGAAATTCGAAACTTATTTTTGGTTAAAAAACGGAAAATTATTCGTCGATTATTATCTACATCTCTTTAATTAGTGATGAGCTTTATTTTCACTAACTGCTACTTTGCAACCGTTACTAAGAAATAATAACGGTAACCGTTATTGAAAAATCCCACTAACGGTGATTTTCTCAAAAGTTATTTTATAAAAGGAACTCGATTAAATAACGAATCAGTTCATAGTAACAGTAACTATTATAACCGATTCAATAACGAATCAGTTCTTAGTAACAGGAATCGATTCAATAACGAATCACGTCTGGAAAAAATATTGAAAAGAATTTGTAAATGTAAAATTGACAAACACAAAATAGGCCAGTGATTTCACGAGAAAATGTAATCCATTTTAAAATTACAAGAAATTCTACAAATTTTGACATTTAAATCTATAAAAGCCATTTTCTGACACATTGTGGCATTGCTACGAATAAACTATTATTATTATTATAAATCATCAAAATCGATCAACGCGTTCGGCAGTTGTACAATTTCAAAAATCAAAGTCGCGAAAATCTTGGAAATTTAAAAACTGCTATTTTTGCATTAATTTCAAGAGAAAATTTGGAAATCCGTTTTAAAATGACATTAAATTCACAATATTTTGACATTTGTATCATCAAAATCGGTCAACGCGTTGAGCAATTTAAAAATCAAAATTGCAATTAAAATTTTTGGCGTTTTGCGTTAATTTTTGACATTTTCGAAAAGTTTACGTCGACCGACAAGAAACCTAGACTCAAGTAAGAGATTATTTGCACCTCCCTAGGATCCGCCAGTGATGAACCGTTTTGAATAATATTAAATTCGCCAAACATTGACATTTAAATCATCAATTCGGTAGTTGTACAATTAATCAAAGTCGCGATTTTCAAATTTTGGATTGCAATTTTTGCATTTTGTGTTAATTTCAAGAGAAAATTTTCGTTTTAAAATTGTACAAAATTTGCCATATTTTGACGTTTAAATCATCAAAATGAAACAATTCGGCAGTTGTGCAATTTCAAAAATAAAAATCACTATTTTACAATATCCGAACTAAAACGGTGAGATTTTTGCATTTTGTGTTAATTTCGCGGAAGCATTTCGTAATCCGTTGTAGAAGTACGCTAAATTTTACGTATTTTGACGTTTGAACCGTCAAAATCTAACAATGCAATCGGCAGTTGTGTTTTTAAAAATCAATATTCGATTTTCTATTTTCGAAGTTTGAAAACGTGCAATTTTGGCATTTTGCGTTGATTTCATGAAAAAGCAAAACTAATCCGGATTGTAAATTACATGAAATTTGCCACAATTTTGACCTTAGAATCACCAAAATCGGACAACGTGTTTGTGCAATTTCAAAAATCTTTTAATTCGTGGAATTTTTACGGTTTTTAAAATGCATTAAATTCTCGAGATGGTTACGCTAGAATCATCAAAATCAATTTCCAAAATAAATCAAAATCACGATTTTAAAATTCGAATTTGAAAAGTACGATTGTTACATATTGTGTTAATTGACCACTGATGACTTTGTTACAAACGGTTACTGAGTAAAGTTATTTTAAATAACTATTATTACTAAATAACTAATTATTTTGTGGTAACAGTAACTTACTTCAAATAACTAGTTATTTGTAGTAACAGTAACTGTTATAACCGTTTCTGGAAAATGTCAGTTTATTTCATCACATAATGAGTACCGAAAGAATTTACAAAATCTGTTCTTTCGTCCTCAAAAAAATTAAACTGCAAATTTATTTTTGTGTGTCTTATCTGCATCTATTCGGGAGTACAACACTTTGCTGAAAGAATTTGCCAAATTTGGTCATCCGTTCACAAGTTAACCTTAAAAAAAACAATTGAAGACAAATGATTTTTTGGTCCTGTACTCGATGAGTACAATACTTTTCAGATTTTTAAAATTGGCCATTTTGTTCAAGAGTTAACTTCTCAAAACCGCAAAACAATTGAGCGGTAAACTGAATTTTTTATATTTTATACGTCCACACGGCGAGTGTAATACTTTCCTGGAAGAATTTTCAATATCTGTTTATCCGTTCAAGAGTTATCCTCAAAGACCATTAATTTAATTTTTTGGTCTTTTCGGAAGATTTTGCCAAATGGTCACCCGTTCAAGAGTTATCCTCTGAAACCCGAAAAACAAATGAACAACAAATTAAATTTTTTGGTTCTATCTGCATCTTTGGGATGAATCGTCAGTTCAAAAGTTATCTTTAAAACACCAGAAATTAATTTAACGACAAATTTAATATTTCTAACTGTCTTTTCGTTTAACAATATTAGAAAATAATTTATTTTTTAATCTCATCTACATCTGTCCAATGGGTACGACACTGTGCCGAAAGAATTTTCAAAATATGTCCTTTCGCTGGGGCGAGCATTCGGGGGAGGTTGCCATCGAGCTTGATAAAAATGTGTTTATCGGCAAACAATAATTTAAATTTATTCCGTATCGTAAGTTAACACTAATATCGTATTTATTTATTTAAATATGTATGTATGTAGAAGAGGTTATGTTTCGAATAATTAATGAATTCATAAAAAGTGTAATTTAACACCATTCACAAATTTAAATACTTACTATTATTTAGTTTTCCGTAAAAAAAAATATAAGAAATTATTGAATCCGTAAGTGACTTTTATGATTAATCATAATAAAATCATGTTTTTTAAACACCCACCCTCTCCTCCGAGAATTCTCGGATAATCATTGGCCGACACAACGCAAAGCGGCCATAACGTGAACACCGCAACGCCATTGGCCGCGTCCCCTCTCCTTCTCACCAACGCCTACTGTATAATGACACCACGAGTTTCCCGATTTCGAAATCACTCCGCGCGCCGTGACAGTATTGTGTGTTTAGAGTAAATTTTGAAAACTATTTGTGAATGTGCAGTGGACGGACGGTTCGTAGTTTGCAAAAAGGGCGAATCACCGGACGATTTATTTTTCGTTATGAGTATGGTTTCTTATTACAACACGGCCGCAATGTACCGTCACCAGCAAGCAGTCAGTGCACAGGGTGCACAGTTTCACCACACCGGATCCTCGATGGCTCCGTGGTACGCCGGCGGATACCATCACCACCAAGGGGGTCAGATCGCGCCCGGTGCGGCTCCTTCGTATTGCATGCAGGACGAGCAAGTGTGGCACCATCCGCACGGCGCCTTCCACCAGGAGTTTTCCGAGTTCGTCGCACAGACGGGGGTGCCGATGCAGCACCACCAGCAGATGTCCGAGCACGAGTCACAATTGCCTTCTCCCCCGATAACAGTGTCCGGTAGTGAGATGTCGAGTCCTGGGGCGAACAGCGGGAACGCGACCCCGCCGAACGCGGGCCATCCGAGACCTCCGCCGGTCAGGAGTCCCTACGAGTGGATTAAGAAGACCAACTATCAAACTCAACCCATTCCAGGTAAGGGTCATGTTTCGCTTGTTTACATCGTTTACTTTCGAATTCTTCAGTCACGGTGAAAATCGTCTATTGTAAATAGTTTTCAACGACGGAGCTAAGCAAATGTCTAAAAGAAAAAAAAAATCATCGTATCAAACAATAAGATTGTTTACCCGAAAACGAAATTGGTTAATAATTTTCATAAAGTGTAAAAATCAGCGGCGGCGGTGAGGCAAAGCAAGAAAATTTGACTAAAACAGCAACAGAATATTTACTTCCTCTATTAGAGTAAGTAGTGCATCATGAGTGGCATCTTTGTTTTTGCCTCACCTAGGGAAATCCACGAGCCGCCGCTGGTAAAAATATATTTTTTATATTAAAAATCTTAACGCACAGAAAGCGCTTTACTATTTCTTTATTGCTTAATTTCGCATCTTTGAATACAGACCATTTTTCTCTTCGCGTCAGTTAAGTAATTCAAAATTTTTATTCGGCCACCATTTGTCTCCCAATACAAACCATTTTTCTGTAAGTTGAGGAATTGAAAATCTTAATTTCACAACTTTTGTCTCCCAAAAACCATTTTCTATTCAAGTTAGCCAATTGAAAATATGGATTTCACAACTTTTGTCTCCCAATAACCATTTTCTATTCAAGTGAACAAAGTAAAAATATGGATTTCACAACTTTTTGTCTCCCAATAACATTTTCTATTCAAGTGAACAAAGTAAAAATATGGATTTCACAACTTTTGTCTTCCAATAACAATTTTCTATTCAAGTTAACAAATTGAAAATATGGATTTCACAACTTTTGTCGCCCAATAACAATTTTCTATTCAAGTTAACAAATTGTAAATATGAATTTTACAACTTCCGTCTTCCAATAACAATTTTCTATTCAAGTTAACAAATTGTAAATATGAATTTTACAACTTCTGTCTTCCAATAACAATTTTCTATTCAAGTTAACAAATTGAAAATATGGATTTCACAACTTTTTGCCTCCCAATACCGACTATTTTAATATTTTAAGAAATTTAAAATCTTAATTTCACACCTTTTTATCTCTAATATAGGCCATTTTCCGTTCAAGTTAAGAAATTGCAATTATAGAAGACCTTTCAATTTTCATTCTTAAATTTTATCCATATACCTATTTTTATAACTTTTTGTCTAGAAAACTTTAAATTTTCTTTTCGCCTCCGCCAAGATTATAAGTCTAATACACACCATTTTCTGTGTTCAATAAAGTTGAGAAGTTACAATCATAGAACACCTTTAAATGTTCCCTCTTGAATTTTAAAATATATCATTTCTAAGCGCTTTTTTGTAGATCTCTTTACTCACAACTTTTTGTCTTCAGTGCAGATCATTTCTTTCTACGTCCCAAGGTTATCAAATTGTAGAAAATTATTTTGCAATTTTCTTTGCTCACAACTTTTCGTCTGCAGCACAGATCATTTTCATTTCGTCCAAACTAAGAATTTAAAATTACAGAAAACTTCGCAATTTTCACAACTATATTTTAAATTATCTAATTTCTAAGCGTTTCATTCGTAAATTTCTTTGTTTGAAACTTTTTGTCTCCAGCGCAAACAATTTTCTATTCACTCAAATTAAGAAATTAAAATTCTAGATTTCACAACTTCTTGTATCGAATACATACCATTTTCTGTTCAATCAAGTGAAGAATTTCACTCCTAAAATTTTAAATCGAATTTTTAGGCGCTTTATTCGTAAACTTGTTCACAACCTTTTGCGCTAAAAAAATACTGCATAAAAATCCTTTAAATTTTCACTCCTGGATCTCATTTTCTCATTTCTAAGTGTTTACTCACAACAATTTTTTTTTCATTTCATTTTCTTTTCAAATTTTAAAAGACTACAATTTTCACACCTAAATTAAAAACTAATTTCTAAGCAGTTTATTCGTGGTTTTCTTTGCTCGCAACTTTTTGCCTCCAGCACAGACCAATTTTTTTGCCTCAAATGTAGATAATTTTCTGTTCAATCAAGTTAAGAAATGACAACTATAGAACACTCCAAAATTTTTAAATTTAATTTTTATGCGCTATATTTGTAAACACTTTCACAACTTTTTGTCTCCAGTATAGACAATTTTCTCTTTACGTACACTAAAAAAAATAACTTTATAGAAAACTTTAAATAAAACAGTTGCTTTGTTAATATCACACTTTATTTTTTGGTGACTCGAGTTTCGATTATGAGCTGATCATTTTCAAATACAGGGTAGATGAACAAAACTGAGTATAGGATTTTTAATATTATATAGTATAAAGAAATATATTGAAATATTATCTTACCCGATCATTTTAGACGAAACATGTAAATAAATGTTTTGCAAAGTAAAAATTTCTGCATGCAGTCATGCTATTATTTATTTTTTGCCGAAAAAAATAATAAAATAAAAATGATAATTTTCATGAAAATAATGGTTGCCATGAAATAAAAAATGATGCGCTATTGATTTGTTGACTTCTGTCACATTGGTTAAATACTTCATAACTGTTTACAAGTTTTTTCTTCAAAAAATGTATTGTATTTAAGAAAAAATGCAAATTGTGAAGTGGGGGCAGTTTCCATGAAGTGCGGGATATGTTTGCCATCAACGGTTCTGCATGGATTTACGCTATTATTTCTATTTTTATTCATAAAAACCAAACAGATCAACTGCGCACCATTTTTTTTTTAATTACATGGCAACCATTATTTTCGTGAAAATTGTCATTTTTATTTTATTATTTTTTCGGGTTCCATGAATGAAAAAAAAAAATAACAGCATGGCTGCATGCAGAAATTTTTATTATTCAAAAAAATGTTTACATGTTTACTCTAAAATGACCGGGGAAGATAATTTTCCAATATAAAGAAATTAACATTGAAAATCCTATGTTCCGTTTTGTTCATCTACACCCTGTATATATTTCAAATAAACATCCATCCTAAAGTCAAGTCTACGATAAGTTGGCATGTGAGAGCATTCTCTCTCACATCCTTTGCCAAGAATTCATTGGTGCAAGGTTTATCGGCAAACAATAGTATTTTTCGCATCTTATTAAATAATATAAACGTTGTTAAATCGTTTTTGATTGAGAAAGTCGTCCATTATTCGGCCGAATCATTTTCTCCACAGGTGACGTCCAATCAAATGATAGCGGTTTCATTGCCCAACAGTTTACTTGTTACTATGGTTACGATTCGTTTTTTGTCAGCGAACGG
Organism: Ocypus olens; assembly: GCA_910593695.2. NCBI lineage: Eukaryota > Metazoa > Arthropoda > Insecta > Coleoptera > Staphylinidae > Ocypus > Ocypus olens. The sequence continues at coordinate 6,082,191 of OU343054.1, read as the reverse complement.
CCGCAATTTCCAAATAGAACTATTATTCGTTATAATTTAATACAAGCAGAAAAATCTTTAGGTAATTATTTAATATGATGCGAAAAAGTATAGTATTAAACTCGTGAACAAGTTGGCCATTGCCACTCGGGTGAATTGCACTCTCGTGGCAATGGCCAACTTTCTCACTCGTTTAATAATATACTATTATATGTCGTCGACATATAATAATAATATTTCAATGATTCTCGTCTACCGTCCCAATCTTATCCGTCTTTAATCTTACTCTTTTATTACCAGACATTCCATTTATTGACAAACTCGACTATACGTCTCGCATTGGAGAAATTGTTTTCAACATGGCTTCATGATGTGATCTTTGCATGACTTCAATCCCAACAAGTATAAACTAAAACAAGTCATTTATCAATCAATCAAACCTCATAAGAGTCCCTAACCCTCTCACATTTATCTAATCACTGGTGGGAAGTATGGGCGATTGCGATCGTGAACTTTAAGAAAATGTGTCAGCATATCAAAAATTAATGTTTATTTTGTTATACAATTTTTCATTTTGAGTGAAATTTCTTTACGCAACATTTTGAAATTTATATACTACAATACTGAAGTGCGCTCTTTCCCTGGATCGAACAAAAAAATCGGATGTCATCCCGTTGACTCTGCATACACCACTGTATATAGTTCTAAAATATACTGAATACTTGTTGTGCTACTTTCTTGATGGAACCATATTTTCAAATTGGGTAAAGTAAAACGCTTGTTTTGTTCCATAATTTTATTTTCAGTTATTTTCGGTTAGGATCATTTTCAAAGTTAAAAGTTTAACTTTGAAAATGAAACACGTGTCAGGCAACTGAAAATAAAATTATGGAACAAAACAAGCGTTTTACTTTACCCAATTAGTTCTAAAGTATTTCAAAAAATAATAAATTTAAAATTTATTTTTCGCCTGCCTCTACCGAAACCATTTATTTCGGCCATAAAAATCGGGCCGAAACTACGATTTAGCGTGTCCAGGGCCGAAAAAATAATATACATAATCTAGACAACCCTCCGCGGAATATGAGTAGGCTATGCAAAAATCTGACAATGACAGTTCAATGGTGCGCGATATAAAATTTCCTGAAACACTGTTTTTACTTAAAGCAGGCGAAAAAATATCGAGTGTAACTCATACCGAAATGCTTTAGCAACCCTTCATTTTTAGCAACCCTCGCTTGCTTCGCTCGCTCGTGTTGCTAAAAGCGGCGGGTTGCTAAAGCATATTTTCGGCCCTTGATACACTATATACTATATATCCGTTCATCAGAATTATCTGGAATTCGGCATTGAGAGATTTATTTTTTAATGTAAACGAAATCTATTTGTTATCTTCCAATTTCGCTTCGCTACGGCCTTGCGTTCAATATTCTGTACATGATGGCAAATTGACTGGTAATGGCTCTAATTGATTTTGCACAACCCTAACACAGGTAAATGACTAATATGTTTAATTACTTAGTGTTGGCGTGTTGAATGGCGCCTGCACTGCTACAGTAAAAGCCGACGTACGTCTTCTAAAGCTAAGCGCACACTTGTCGGAATCGGACGGACGGCACGCATCGGACAAACGTTGTAAACGAGTTAACGCACATTTATTGGTACGGCATGTAACGGCACGCAGCGCATTTGATAAATCCGTCTGATAGGCGATCAAATCCGTCCGCTCTGTCCGATGCGTGTCGATGACGACTAATGTGCTATGCCTGCGGAACTTGCCGACACCAGAAACAGTTGATTTATTAACGGTTTTACTAATTCCAAAAGGACAAAATACTTTTCCTTAGACATACGGAAATAGTTGAAAAATTTCGCGTTGTCATTCAATAAATCTTTGAACAAATGAGTATATTCCCAAAATATATCACGTTTTAGACAGAGATCATGTATCCACATTTTTCGACGTTTCTTTTTCTTGAATTCATTATCTAATTCTAACACCACAAACACCTCTTCATCGGATGATTCAATAACTCAAAAACTGAAATAATAATAATTATATATTTACGGGATTCACATTAAAGTATTAATTTGATTAAATATAAAATAAAATATAAATATAAAATATGAAAATACAAAAATTAAAATTACAATTTAAAATTGCTACAACTTTATGTGGCAAACAAACAGAAACAAGTTAAAAACAATATAATATAGTACGCTAGACATTACTTTACTTATGAAAACCCCCGCAAGAAACTTGCAAAATTAAACATAAATATTCCGCATAGCATTTATTTTCTGCCGACTATGTGCGATACCACCGAAAAAATCCGATGCGTGTCGTCCGTCCGCTTCCGACAAGTGTGCGCTTAGCTTAATGCTCCAATTTTATTATTTCTTTCTAACAAATATAATATGGAAAGAGATTTAACAAGATGAGTCATTTTCAGCTCTCGTTGTCATTTCTATACCCTGTAACCATTGAAACCGTAAAAAAAAATTGAGCACTTGTCTCCTCGATGGGTTTAGAGTAGGACTGGGAATCGAATACGAATAGTACGAATAATTCGAATACTCGAATATTCGAATACGAATAAATACACAAAAGAATTATTCGAATATTCGAGTATTCGAATATTCGAGTACTCGAATATTCGAAGTATTCAAATATTCGAGTATTCGAATTATTTGAATATTCGGAGTATTCGAATTATTCGAATATTCGAGTATTCGAATATTCGAGTACTCGAATATTCGAAGTATTCAAATATTCGAGTATTCGAATTATTTGAATATTCGGAGTATTCGAATTATTCGAATATTATTCAAATATTATTTGCGGAAGAAATAAGAAGAATTAAATGTATGGGAAATTTAATTCTAAAGATATTTGTATTCTTATCTTTTCTCATCAAAGTGATACTTTTTGAAAAAAAAAATACTTAGAGTGTACACACATTACCGTGTGCCCCAGCAAAAATGATATAGAAATAATTTGTATGAAAATTAGTTCTAAACACATCTGTGTTCTTATATTTTTCTCATAAAAGTAATGAAATTTAAAACATTTTCCAAAAACAAAAAAAAACAACAAGAGCGTACCGACACTACCGCATCTCTTACAAAGAAAATGGCCATTTATAAGAAATTTAATTCTAAACATATGTATTTTAGTCTTATGTTTTGCTTATAAAACAAATAATTTTTGAGATATTTCTAAAAAAAAAAACAAAAGGAAGTGTACATTTTTCAGACATTACCGTGTGTTCTAGAAAAAAAATGCTATAAACATAATTTATTGAAAATTTAATTATGAACATTTGTAATCTTAAGATTTTCCGAATATTTTAAACGTTATAAAGTTTATTGGTAGTCTACTATTTGAATATTTATTATAATTACCTGTAGATTTATTCGTTTTCGATTCGCAGCCCTAGTACCATATTATTATCAAAAAATACGTATGCTGGAAATAAATACTCGAACTATTCGAATATTCGAATATATTTGAATATTCGAAATATTCGAATATTCTAACTATTCGAATACTCGAATATATGCAAATATTCGAATTATTCGAATAATTCTAGTATTCGAATAAATTCTTGAACGAATATTCGAATATTCAAATCATAAAAATTCCCAGCACTAGTTTAGAGTAATATATCTCAGGTAATATAAGTCGCTTCTGGTCACACTTAGCGGCAGCTGTGGATGTGCAAAAACTGTTGGAATTCGTGTATGCAAACTTAATTTAGAGCGTCTTGAATGAAGATGAATGAATTTTTTGCAAAAATTCAATTTTTATTTTGATAAAGGCAGAAATGCTGCGCGGACCTCTGCAGAGATGTTTAATATAAATGTTCAAGATTATCAACAGCAACAGACAAAAGAGGGTTCTCTATCGTTCTGGAGATTTCTATGATGCTCCTCGCAGTGGTCGACCAATCGAAGAAAAAGATGTTTATTTTGTTTTTCGTTAAATTCTTTTGAATATTTGTTTCTAATCTTCTGGATTCCACCCCTGGCACACGCACAATTGCTGTCTATAAAAAAAACCCTCGCAGTGGTCGACCAATCAAAGAAAAAGATGATCAAATTATGGCAAACGTTAATAAAACTGGCATGCCATATCGCTAAGAAATTAAACTTCAACAACCAAACAGTTAAAAACTGGCTAAAAAAGTGGATTTATGTTTGGGCGTCACGCAAAAAAATTTACTCGATCGAATTTCCATCTGAAAATCTCTGCAGAAATTTTCTGAAGCTTTGACCATGACCTTTTTTCTCGCATTGTCCTCACATGTGAATGACAACTTGTAAAAAAAATCGTGGTCGAAGTTAGAAAAAGCTCCACAAACTGTAACAAAGCCATATCGCCAAGGAATGAATAAAACAACAACCAAACAGTTAAAAATTGTCCAAAAAAGTAGCTTGATATTTAGACGACGCGCAAAAAAATTACTCTATCGAATTTCCATCTGCAAAGCTTCGAATAAATCTTCTGAAGCTTAGTCGTGTGTTAGTGACAACATTGTGTGAAAAAGAAAATCGTGGTTGAAGCTAGAAGATGCTCCACAACCCGCGATAAAGCCCAGATTGGCATAAAAAGGTGATGCTATGAATCTCGTGGGATTGGAAGAGCATCTTGTATCACGATTGACTCTTAACTGTCCTGCCAACAATTAGAGAGATTGCAACAAGCAGTAAAAAAAAAAACTTCTGGAACCGGTCAACAGAAAGGGTGTCAGACTGCATACTTCTGTAGCTAGCCGAAAAAAAGAAATAAGAGAACTTGGCTGGAAAGCTTTAATGCATCTGCCTCATATCTCAGATCTTGCACCGTCAGAGTATCTTTTGTTTCGGACTCTGCGGGACTCTATAAGAATGGTGTTAAGTTAGTTTAAAGAGAACCATTTGTCGCAATTTTTTGCCCAGAAACCACAGGGTTCTAAAGCCAGTAAAATATTCATTTTGATATATTAAAAAAACAATTGCCTTAATTTTGACTTAAAAAGGTTCTATACATTATCAACCACCCGATTCTAATAAAGCACAGAATTTTGGGAATGATAACTGAAAAGGTTCTCTATATCCCTTATTTTTATCGCTCAAATATTTTTTTAAATTTTTAATAACGAAATTGTAGGGCTCAAACCTATGTCAAAAAAAATAAGTAAATTAAAAAAATTACAAAATTTAAGAGAAACTAATTTAAAATAAATTTCTGACACTACTGTCAAAAATAACACTATAGAGAATTATTGCCTAATTGTTGTACTAATCCCAATCCGAATACAATGTTTCTAAATCGAGGCACGCCATGGAGATCTCGCTTATTAGATTGGCACTTTTGCAGAATTTTATGTTAATTATCCAAAAACCTAATGTAACCCTATATGAATATACATCCTCACTAACCCCCCCCCCCCCCCCCCCCCGATACAAAAACTAGCCGCCGCAATAAAAAAAAAACATCCGAAGAAACAGAATAAAAAGGCGGAAAGATGTGTCACATTGTTTGCTATGCGTTATTTAAAGTTTTTTTTTTATTTAAAAAATAAAGTTGATGTGTTTATATAAATAACGAAACCTCGCTTTACCTTACAAAAGTGTATTAAGAAAGTATTCTTATTTTTTTCAAAATAACTAGTGATAAAGTCGTAAAAAGATAAAAACCAAACTTAATTCTTTCGGTTTTTATCGAATATCTCCGGAAGTAGTCGGAATATTTTTAATTTCTTTTTAATAAATCATTCAGAATTAAAATGTGCAACTTCTTTTTTAACTTAATCAACTCTCTATCTCATAGTTACCGAGATAGCAATGCTATTGCATCGAATTTGTAACACCTTGTATATTTGTCTTTTGAATTTAACAAGAGTGGATATTTACATGATTGATGTGTTATTTAGAGAAAAGTTTTTGGAAATGATCTATGACTATTCGAGTGATAGTGGGATTGAAGGGTATACATCAGGGGCGGCTCATTGATCTTCGCAGGGTAAAGACAAAGATGCCGCTCGTGCTGCCCTACTAACTCTTGTAGAGGAAGTAGAGGAAATTCCGTTGCTATTTCGGTCAAATTTTCTTCCGTTGTCTCACCGTTGAACATCCACGAGTCGATACATGTATATGTCGGAGAATTGAAACGAATTATAATAAAGACATTTGAGGAAATATGTCTGGGGTTTTCAAGGTCAAATTGTATGAAGAGGTGGTCCGAACCAAGATAGGGAATGTATAACTGAAGTGAAAAAATCACCTGAAAATATTTGTTTGCGACAAAAAACGCTTAAAGGGATCAAAAATACTTTGAACGAACATCATCCCGATTGTATTGTTTATATGCAACCTTACTTACTTCAAAGGATTTACGCATGCGTTTGTAGGCAATGAGTCATTCCCAGCTCTCGTTGGCATTACTTCACCTACAATATACGTTTTTTATGCAATTTTTAATAAATATATTTCATCCAAACAAACGTAATAGACATGCATTTTGTACTATTGTTATACCTAATATTTACACCTAATATTTGTGTAGTTATATTTTATACATGTATGTTTTCAAGGGATGAAACCGATGATATTCACCGTGGCTGACTGTATAAAGGGAAATCAGTAACACAATGATTTGTTGTAGAATCTTTAAGTTCATCGCCATTGCTTCTAGATTTCACAGATATACAGGATAATTCTGGTACGCCATTGTTGTTTTGAGTGTTCGTGTTTAATTAGTATCTGGCATTTGCATGTTTGTTTGTTTTAAACGTACCGAATACACACACACATCACACACACATACACACCATAAAACGTACCATCTGATAATTAATTAGTAGTGTTCATTTTGCATGTTCGCATGGTGTTTCTTTCGACATTCACATGCCCAGAACGTATAAATTAAATGACGCCATGTTTGACGTTTTAAGGCCGGGCACGCCAATGGGTTTTTCTGAAATCCTATTTTATTGCTTAATACGTGTAATTAATTCGGTATCAAAACTTGAAAAGCAACGCCATCAGCAGGACGGAGTTTATTGCGGGGCACCATAAAACCTCGGGGAAATGTTAATTACCGTAAAAGGCGTTTTCGGAAAAAAAAGTGAGGCACAGCTAATTTATTTGAAAAAAGAAATTATTTTATTACTTTGTTAATGCTTTCGACATGCAGGTTACTCGACGTTGATTTATACAATGCGTTTTTATTTTTCTTGCCTTCCATTGTAAACCGTTTTATCAATAGAAGTAATTTTTATATTTTTAGAAATTAAGCGAGAGAGTGGAAACGAAATTCTTTACAAAATAATTATATATCAAAACATTTACTTTTGTATAACACTTGGATCTAAGTTAAGAAAACTCAATTTGCCATTAACAAAACTTAAATTGATAACTTTTTTTTATTAAAATTTTCAAAAAAAGCGCCACTCGAAATATCGCGAAAAAACTCGATTTTTCAAACCGTCGTAACTTGGTTCAATTTGGTCGAAAATCGATGAATCTTTCAGTTTGGGAAAGATTCAAGTTTTATCTTTAAGAATGTGTAGTTGATTTTAACCCCAAGTCCAACCCACCCCCGTAACAATGCGATGGAAAAAAATGTTTTTTATGTAAAAAATTGTCCAACTTGACAAGCTGTACCGTGCGCAAAAAAAAATCGGCGGGAAATTTCACCACAATGGCGGAAAAATTTAATCAACTTCCTTCAAATGCCTTAAAAATTCGAGTCGTTTCGATGATTTGGAGCAAAGTTATGAATTTTTGAAAAAAAAATCACATTTTTCACTTGTCTTTTGTTTGAAATTTCAATTAAACTTTAAAGTAATTTGCTTGTAAATTTATTTATTTATGTTCGGCTCTCAGCGGCGGCTCGTGGATGAGGCAAAGACAAAGATGCCACTCGTGCTGCACTACTTACTCTAATAGAGGAAGAAAATATGTCGTTGCTTTTTCTGTCAAATTTTCTTCCGCTGCCTCATCGCCGAACATCCACGAGCCGCCGCTGTTGGCTCTACTTACATGTGTGAACAAACTTTTTCCAGGATTAACGATCTGAGATCTAAATAAATGGCAAATTTACTGGATGATCATTTGCAATCATTGCTTATAATTTGTGTTTCAGATTTAAATTCCAATTTTAAAGAAATTCTTCAGGAAAAACACAGTTTATCATTCCCATTAAAAGTTGCATTAAAAATTTTTCGAATTATTATAATTTAGCCATGTTTGTTTTGTAATTTCCTGTAAAAAAAATAAAATTAAATTCTGCTTTAGTCATAATGAGATTTTTTCATTCATATTCACGTGGCCCACCGCAATTGGCCCTCGTAGAAAAAAGTTTGGGACACCCCTGGTGTAGAGTATTGATCATTTGATTTTGATAATCATTTTTAATTTATAAGTTGTATTGACGGAAACTTTTATAATGCATCGAAAACTTTATGTTTTGATAACCAAAATTTTATTTTTATTTAATTGTCTTATGATCATCCATTGTCGCAACTACAAAAATATTTTTTAATTAGAGGCATTTATCGTAATGAACGTGGAATTACTAGAACAGTTTTTAGAAAAAGTCAATTTTTGGTCATTTACCTTTATCGGCATCCATTTTTGTTGTTGTAAAGTTCGGATATTTTTTTATGCCAATTATAAGACACACAATTAAAAATTAATTTGTCAAAATTAAAGCATTTGCCGTAATAGATGTGTTTTTGGAAAGTTCATTAATGGTCATCAACATTTGCCTTCTTAAGCGTGTTTCTTCCTATGCATTATGTCAAAATTTAAAACATTTGAATGTAAAATTTCCAGGGCAGTTTTTGGAAAAAGTGCACTTTGAGTCATCAACAATTGCTTTCTAGCGCTACCATTATTGATACTCTAAAGATCGGATAATTTAATTCCCGCAAATGTAAATACACGTTATATAACTTCAATCTGTCAAAATTTTCAGCATTTGTCAAAATAGGTACGGTTTTGTAAAAAATGTATTTTTGGTCAATAAAATTTGCCATTTTTTTCCTGCAAAGTTCAGATTATTTTTTGGGTATTTTAGAGACACCTTATTTGATACTAATCTGGCAAATTTCAATTCGGAATGAATGTGGAATTTTCGGAACAGTTTTTTTGGAAAAAGTGCAACATTTGGTTTCTACCGTAGCCATGTTTGTTACTCTAAAGATCGGATAATTTAATTCCGGAAAATTATTTAAAATTCGAAACATTTGTCGAAATAGTTATGAAAGTCTCACAGCAGTTTTTGTAAGCACTATTTACGGAGAAAAAATAATTTTGCGTATCTCGGTTCCTGGAAGTACTCCAAAAAAAAATGTTTATAGACAAATTGTGTTCAGAATGGTCCCTTAGACTCGAAAAAAAAACAAAAACAAAAGTAAAGAAAAATTTAATTGAACCTATTTTAAGCGTTTCCAGTTGATTTAAGCACTATTTACGAAAAAAGTAATTTTGCGTATCTCGGTTCCTGGAAGTCCCCCACAAATTTTTTTTATAGGCAAATTGTGTTCAGAATGGTCTCCTAGACTTGAACAAAAATTCAATTCAATCGTTATTTTGGCATTTCCATTTTTTGGTTATCACAATTTACATTCTTGAGCGCCATTTTTTTTTCCTGCTAAGTCCAGATTCCTATTTAGGACATTTAGAGACACATTATTTTAGATTAATATGTCAAAATTTCAATGTTTCTCAAAATGAATTTGGAATTACAGATTTTGGAAAAAGTACATTTTGGGTTATCGACATCTGCTTTCTACCGCTACCATCAATGTTACTCTAAAGATTGGATAATTTAATTCCCGCAAATGCGAAGACACATTATTTAACTTTAATCTGTCAACATTTTAAGCATTTGTCGAAATCTGTATGGAAGTCTCATAGCAGTTTTTGTAAAAGTTGCAATTTTGATCATCAAAATTTACTTTCTTGAGCAGCCATTTTTTTCCTGCAAAGTTCAGATTAATTTTTGATCAATTTAGATACATTATTTAAGATACATCTGTCAAAATTTAAACCATTTGTCGGAATGAATGTGGAATTTCCGGAGTAGTTTTTGGGTCATCAACATTTGCTTTCTAGCGCTACTTTTATTGTTACTCTAAAGATCAGATAATTTAAGTCCAACAATTATAAAGACACATTATTTAACATTATTCTGTCAAAATTTGAAATATTTGTCGAACTGGGTATGAAACTCTCAGCAGTTTTTGTAAAAAGTTTGATGTTGGTCATCAAAATTTTGGTCATTTTTTTCCTGCAATCTTCAGATAATTTTTTTTTTCAATTTATTTAAGATTTAAGATACTTGTCAGAATGAATGTGGCATTTTCAGAGCAGTTTTTGCAAAAAATGCATTTTGGGTCATCAACATTTTCTGTTTTGTTAGTCTAAGGATCGGATAATTTCATTCCAGCAATTGCAAAGACACATTACTTAACATTGATCTGCCAAAATTTCAAGAATTTGTCGAAACAGAAATGGAAATCTCAGAACAGTTTTGTATGTATTTTTTGTCATCAAAATTTGTTTTTTGGGCAGCGATTATTTCCTGCAAATTTCAAATTATTTTCTTGGTGAATTTAGAGCCACGTTGTTTAAGATTAATCTGTCAAAATTTAAAACATTTGTCGGAATGAATGTGGAATTTCCGGATAAGTTTTTGGAAAAAGTGCATTTTGGGTTTTCAACATTTGCTTTCTGGAGCAGCTATTTTTGTTATTCTAAAGATTAGATCATTTAAATCAGGCAATTGTAAAGACACATTTTTCTGTCAAAATTTGGAGCATTTGGCGCAATAGGTATGAAAGTCTAAGAGCAGTTTTTGTAAAAATTTTAGTGTTGGTCGTTAAAATCATCATTTTTTTCTTCATTTTTCTTCAAAGTTCAGTTTAATTTTTGGTCAATTCAGAGCCACGTTATTCAAGATTAATCTGTCGAAATTTATAACATTTGTGAGAATGAATGTGGAGCAGTTTTTGGAGAAAGTGCATTTTGGAGCATCTACATTTGCTTTCTAGCGCAGCCATTTTTGGTAGCCTAAAGCTCGGATATTTCATTCCAGCAATTGCTGGATTATTTGACATTAATATGTCAAAATTTCAAGCATTTGTCAAAATGAGCAGTTTTTGCAAAAAAATATATTTTTGGTCATAAAAATATTTCCTATTTTGAGCAGTGTTTTTTTGCAAATTTCAGATTTTTTTTTTTGGTAATTTAGCGACATATTATTTACGATTAATCTGTCAAAATTTAAAACAAATAAGGAGTGAATGTGGAATTTCCAGAGCAATTTTTGGAAAAAGTGCATTTTGCGTCATTAATATTTATTTTTAGGGGCAGCTTTTTTTGTTCGATTTCATTCCAGCAATTGCTGGATTATTTATTTAACAATAATATGTCAAAATTCCAAGCATCTGTCAAAATGAGCAGTTTTTGCAAAAAATATATTTTTGGTCATAAAAACATTTCCTATTTTGAGCAGTGTTTTTTTGCAAATTTCAGTTTTTTTTTTTGGTAATTTAGCGACAAATTATTTACGATTCATCTGTCAAAATTTAAAAAAAAATACGGAGTGAATGTGGAATTTCCAGAGCAATTTTTGGAAAAAGTGCATTTTGCGTCATTAACATTTACTTTTAGGAGAAGCTTTTTTTATTCGATTTCATTCCAGCATTTGCTGGATTCTTTATTTAACAATAATATGTCAAAATTTCAAGCATCTGTCAAAATGAGCAGTTTTTGCAAAAAATATATTTTTGGTCATAAAAATATTTCCTATTTTGAGCAGTGTTTTTTTGCAAATTTCAGATTTTTTTTTGGTAATTTAGCGACATATTATTTACGATTAATCTGTCAAAATTTAAAAAAAAATACGGAGTGAATGTGGAATTTCCAGAGCAATTTTTGGAAAAAGTGCATTTTGCGTCATTAACATTTATTTTTAGGAGAAGCTTTTTTTATTCGATTTCATTCCAGCAATTGCTGGATTCTTTATTTAACAATAATATGTCAAAATTTCAAGCATCTGTTAAAATGAGCAGTTTTTGCAAAAAAATATATTTTTGGTCATAAAAATATTTCCTATTTTGAGCAGTGTTTTTGCAAATTTCAGATTTTTTTTTGGTAATTTAGCGACATATTATTAACGATTAATCTGTCAAAATTTAAAAAAAATACGGAGTGAATGTGGAATTTCCAGAGCAATTTTTGGAAAAAGTGCATTTTGCGTCATTAACATTTATTTTTAGGAGCAGCTTTTTTTGTTCGATTTCATTCCAGCAATTGCTGGATTATTTATTTAACAATAATATGTCAAAATTTCAAGCATCTGTCAAAATGAGCAGTTTTTGCAAAAAAATATATTTTTGGTCATAAAAATATTTCCTATTTTGAGCAGTGTTTTTTTGCAAATTTCAGATTTTTTTTTGGTAATTTAGCGACATATTATTTACGATTAATCTGTCAAAATTTAAAAAAAAATACGGAGTGAATGTGGAATTTCCAGAGCAATTTTTGGAAAAAGTGCATTTTGCGTCATTAACATTTATTTTTAGGAGAAGCTTTTTTTATTCGATTTCATTCCAGCAATTGCTGGATTATTTATTTAACAATAATATGTCAAAATTTCAAGCATCTGTCAAAATGAGCAGTTTTTGCAAAAAAATATATTTTTGGTCATAAAAACATTTCCTATTTTGAGCAGTGTTTTTTTTTGCAAATTTCAGATTTTTTTTTGGTAATTTAGCGACATATTATTTACGATTAATATGTCAAAATTTAAAAAAAATTACGGAGTGAATGTGGAATTTCCAGAGCAATTTTTGGAAAAAGTGCATTTTGCGTTATTAACATTTATTTTTAGGAGCAGCTTTTTTTGTTCGATTAATTTAATTCCGGCAATTATAAAGACACATTATTTAACATTATTCTGTGCTGTAGTTTTTCGAAAAAGTTCATTTTTGGTCATCAACATTTGCCTTCTTAAGTTTCTATTTTTATTACTGCAAAGTTCGGATATTTCTGTTTTGGAAATTGTAGATACACATATTCAAGATAAATCAACCAAAATTGAAAAAAAAAGTGGAATTCTCAGAGAAGTTTTTAAAAACACAGATAATTTTATATTTATATAATTTTGTATAAATTGTCTTCAACTCACAAGGAGACTAACCAGAGTGTTCCCCTCCGTTTTGTATGAAATTTGGTGGATTTGTAGAGGGGGGCAAAATATTCGATACGTTTTTTTTTTGTTTCGGCAAAAAAAAAGTACTCATGCCTCTCGAAAATCGGCAAAATTTTTGTTTTTTGGCTATAATTTCTGAACAAATCATGATAGCGTAATTTTGTAAATGTAGAAAATTTCAAAGTCTGTCCATTTAGGTAAAAAAAAAACGAAAAGAAAATATAAGGAGTTATAAAATTCAATTTTCGTATTTTCCGCTAGTGAACGTGAACCTTTTTTAGTGGAAAGGTTTTATTTAAAGGAAATGTATGGATATATATTTGGGTTACGCGTTTGGAAAAAAATATTAATAGTGTATTAAAAAGTGAGTTCAATAAGCGCGATTAAAAAAAAATGAACGAGTTTTTTTACAGTTTTTTTTTTATTTTGCCCCTTTTATTCCATTTAGAAATTTAAAAATCGCCCATACATATTTATAAAATTGTATGGTGGTTGGTAACACTAATAATTGACATTTCAATTTGAAATTACTTTGCGATTTCTACACATCATATAACCTCAGAAGTATCTCTCCGAAAATTTAACACAGGTAGACAGTTCTGAATTTCAACGGTGTCAACCTTGAAAAATTAAATTATTAAAGCACTCCGCGAGCCATTAACGAATCCATATGAGTGCGTTAATGACTCCGTTTTAGACGCAAAATAGAAAAACTATTTTTGGTCATCGTCATTTATGTCTTTATGTCTGTATCCATAAAAATCAATAATTTTTTTCTTTTTCTGTTTTCACCCCCTAAAAATGTTTTTCAGCCGAAACAGAAAAAAATACGTATCAAATATTTTAGCCCCCTCTACAAATCCACAAAATACCATTAAAATCAGAGAGGAACACTAGGGTTAGTTCCCTTGTCATTTAAAACAAAATTGATAGTTTTCAAGAAGGTGTTAACAAACTTTTCAGTAAAATAGAAAACAGCGAATGTGCTCGCCTGAAAAATGTAACTGTAAATGTAATTTTGATCACTCAGTGAGCAGACTTTTGTAGTGTGTAAGATTTCCAGGAAAAGGTGTACATGGTAGTTTCTTTACACACTTTTAAAAGGTGTTTTTAATACAATTAACATTAGCATTAACACGGTGTTAACCATACTCAAGAGATGCCGAACGGTGGCTAACGCGATAACGGAGGGTTTGATGTGACAGATGGCACAAAGGGTACTCCCAACCTGTCGACAGATTAAGATATATAACCGTCACTAACCTTCGACATAAAGGTATTGACAAGTTGATCCGTGTGTAATAATTTAAGCGACACGCCCGAGAACACGAACACGAAACACTTGCCGGAACGCGAGAATCAAAATGTAAAACAAGAAATATAGATGCGAAACTTCATGCAGATTATCATTTTTCCGGCGCCACTTGTATCGCATTGGAGCGTGTTATAATTGCCAGGGTTGATCCGAAACCCCTCGACTGTTTGAGCTTATGTGCCCCAAGAGGTCCATTGCCACTATTACTCTGTCGCCCTTTATTTCCAACTACATGCCAGATCCCTGCTAATTTTCTGTACAATTTATGTAATATCGCCACCACGAGAACATTAATACTCAACTGTTATTTCCTAAGGACTTAACTGTTTTGATTAATTACATCTATAAATTGTAAGTTTTCTCGTGTTAAAAACAGCACGCCGCGCCGCCGTCGCCGCCATTACAATTGCATGTCGGATCACATTTTCGGATTATTTCCTGATGTGAATAATGTGTGAATTATTATTATAGAATTTCCTGTTATCTATTTACGCGTATCATGATTTTTATTTTTAAATTAAGTCCGCTAAAAGTGCGAATAATTGCATTGTTATAAAATTTAAATTATTACTAAAGTTGGCCCTGTAAACAAGGTAGAAAATGTTAGCGCTTCCCTTAATAATTTGATGATTATCAGATCCGTGTATACAAAGAATGCAGTCGTATTCGGGCCTGCATTGAAAATAGTAATTTACGATACAAATAACGTTATGAAGGTTTTTACATTACGAGAGAAAAGTTTGAAAACGCGAGCGACGTAGGAGCGAGTGCTTTTAAATTCTCGAATAATGTAAAAGCAAATAACGTTACGTGTGTCGTAACACGGTTTATTTTATCTCATTTCTATTTCTTTTAATTTGAAAAATGTGAAATGAAAACCGTCAAAAAGAGAAGTCATGTTTGTTAACCAATACTTCCATAGCAACGAGTTGCGTTAAGATAATACTAGTGTTAAGAATTTCTTAACAACACTAGTGTTGTTAAAGGTACCTTAACGTTACTCCTTGCTAAGGAGTTATTGACATGATAACAGTATAGGATACAATAAATAAAATTACGTTTGCGCTGCATCTTAAATTTTTTACAAATGTCAAATTTTTACTGCATAATTTTTTTTTTAAAACGCCCAACGCCATAACTCTGTTATTTATTGACCGATATGAATGAACTAAAAACCAAAGTCAATGGTGGTTTAAATACCAACAAATGACACCAATATTGATTTTTTTCAATAATAACTTCATTGTCAAATGATAGCCAACTTAAAATTTTTAAATGGCAGCATAATAATGTTTTCATTTTTTTACATCCGACATTATTTTTCTAAATCCAATAATGCCCAATATGTTGTTTTTTGGCCGAAAAAAATTAAAATAAATCTTCCATTTAAAATTATATTTTTCAAAAATTATAATTAGCGTGCTTTGGAAAAAAAGTGACAAGTGTTATTTGTTGTAAGGTTATGTCAAACATGAATAATAAGGACCCAATAAATAAGTACCTATGTTACAACTCAATGTAGAATTTGAAAAAAAAGTAAAATTAAGTAATAAATTAAAAAGAAGACAATCACATCAATATGAAATGCAAGAAAGCAGTTCTGGAAATAGTTTCAACATATGAATATCTGGAACCATTATCACCAACAACGGGAAAATCGATTTAGAATTGGCAAATAGGTCCAGAAAATAAAACAAACTATATTAAGCACTATCCGCAATATTAAGAAAGAAAGAACTTAGTCAACAAACAAAGTTAAGAATATATAATACAATAGTAGTACCGACACTACTATATTGTATCCGCCGATAGATTAGACTTTATTGATCTTTAGAGACAAACTCTAAAAAGTGAAAAGTACCAACACGGTTATGAAAAAAATGAAATTTTGCAGTACATTAGGTTGGTACAGATATAAATAAATTCACGGGAATATACAAAATGAATATACAAAAAAAAAACCACTTAAATTATAATTAACTTACTTAAAAGAAATATAATTAATTAATTTAAAAAAATAATAAAAAGAGAAAAAAATAAAAAAAATGGTGATGTGGCCATCATGTTACTTTCTCCGATTTGACGATTAGACCAAAACCTTGAAAATACTTGCAAAACATTAAAAAATCGCTGCTTTAGGTTAAAAATCTAAAATATTCGCCAATTAAAAATTTGCTAATAGAAATCAATAATTAAACAATAAAACTAAAACATTGGCCCAAAAAAATCCAAATATCGAAAACTATGGCCTAAACATAAAATAAACGCAAACTAAAACATCGAAAATTTCAACAAACACATCGAAAATGTTGTCCAAAATAAAGATTATTTAGGCAAAAAAATTAAAAATTTGGAATAAATTGAGGCGAAAACAGGTAAAGGTAAAGATCTAAAATATGGACCAAAAAATGCAGACCAAAATATTGTAAATTCAAGTAAAAGAAAAAATATTTAGCTAGCCCCTAAAATAATTCTTTGGCTCAAAATAAGTTTCCGACCAGAAAATCTAAAATAATGCAAAAAAAAATAAAATAAAAAACAATAATTCAGGTTAAAAAGTAAAGGGCAAAAAATCAAAAACCGACCAAAAAACTCGAAAATACCGGCAAAAAATCGAAACTTTTAACACGCAACCTAAATTTTCACGCCAAAATAAAGAATATTTAGGTCAAAAATTTGGAATAGAAAACGAAGTTACAGGCCAGAGATCCAAAAATGCAGATAAAAAGATTCAAGTAAAGGAAAAATAGTTTGCCGTTTTCACCTTCAAAATAACGCTGTAGCTCAGAGTGAGTTTCTGAACAGAAACTCAAATTGAAAATAAAAAAATCTAAAATATGGGCAAAGAAAACAAAAAATTAGACCAAATACTGAAAATTGGGGACAAAAAAATTTAAAAAAGCAGGCCAAAATAAAAAATATTTAGGCCAAAAATCAAAACTTTGAAAAAAAAAAAATTACAGGCCAGAGATCTAAAAATGCCGATAAAAAAAATTCAAGCAAAGAAAAAATAGTTTGCCATTTTCACCCTCAAAATAACCCTGTAGCTCAAAGTAAGTTTCCGAACAGAAACTAAAATTGTAAATTGAAAAATTTAAAATATAGGACGAAAAAAACAAAATTTGGACCAAATACCGAAAATTTGGAGCTAAAAATAAAAAATACAGATTAAAAAATCGAAAATCTTAATAAACAAATGAAAAATTTCAGCTAAATAAAGAAATCTAAGGACAGAAGTTAAAAAATTTGGACCAAAAAATCGAAAATACAGGTCAAAATTTAACAGTTGTGGCCAAAAGATTGAAAACATGGGCCTAAAAATAAAAAAATGCAGACCAAAAAGTTAAAAAATCGAAAATCTTAATAAATACATCGAAAATTTTGGCCAAAAAAAAGAAATCTTAGGACATAAAATCAAAAATTTAGACCAAAAAAATTCAAAATACAAATAAAAATTCAACAATTGTGACAAAAAATCGAAAATTTTGACCAAAAATCGAAAGCACGCGCTTAAAAATCAAAATACTGACCAAAAAAGTCGAAAATTTCAACAGATCATTTTAAAATTGGGACCAACATAAAGAATATTTATGAAAAAAAAATCAAGAATTTAAAGGAAAAAATCAAAAATCGAAGAAACAGGCAAAAAATATAAAATACGAGCACAAAAATTCTGGTCTAAACATAATTTGCCCCAAAAATAACACAAGCTCAAATTAAGATACGATCCGAAACTCTAAAATAATGCCAAAAAAATAAAAAGACAGTGTTACTTTTTCAGATTTGATGGTATAGTACTTTATGTTTACACTTTCATGGTTTATTTTCAAGAGAAATCACATTTTAAATGTGCATAGAGCGTTTATTAAAATCAGATGAGACTGACGTTTAAAACGTCGAAATTATGAAAGATGAAAATGACAAATTATACTTTAAATTCTAATAGTCAATTTACTCAAAAACCAAAGAGATTTCGAAAAATACTTATTCTATATAAGTTGTTCATTTTGGCATTCTCTACAATTATTATTAAAATACATTTGCTGTAAGTATTATCGTTTTATAATTTTAAACCAAAAATTACAAAAAAGAATTAATTGCTATTATTTTTCAAAAACCATACATTTCACGAAAAATATTTTCAAGCAAAAAATGTTCATTTCTTTGCTTTCTTCAAGATTTGTTTGAGTGCTTTTATAGTACTTTTCATATTTAAAAAATTATCGGAGAAAAACAAAAAACGGTTAAGGTAAACATCCACTTCCGGTGTACGAAATTTTACCAAAAGCTTTTCAGTTCTTCGGATTATCAAATAAGGCTTATGTTCAAAGTTTGATGTTCATTCAAGTAATAGTTTTTTAGATACAGCGCGCACAAGCAAACAGGCATACATTTTAACAGGAATGCATATTAAAAAAAAATGGTGATGTGGCCATCATGTTACTTTCTCCGACTTGATGGTATCATTTATATTTACGCTTCCATGGTTTATTTTCAATTTAAATCATATTTTAAGTGTGCATCGAACGTTTCGTAGACTCGGATAAAACTGACGTTTAAAACGTCAAAATTATGAAAGATGGAAAAATGTACTTCAAATTAAAAAACTCAGTTTACTCAAAAACTAAAGAGATTTCGAAAAAAACTTATTCTTCATAAATTGTTCATTTTGGCATTCTCTACAATTATTATTAACATAAGTTTGCTGTAACTATTAGCGTTTCATAATTGTATACCAAAAATGAAAAAAAATAAAATAAATTTTTTTCTCGAATAACAATAATTTTATGAAAAATGTTTTCAAACAAAATAATTGAATTTCTTTATTGTCTTCAATATTTGTTTAAATGTTTTTGTGATATTTTTCATATTTAAGAAAATATTGGCAAGAAACAAAAAACAGTTAAGGTAAACACCCACTTCCGGTGTACGAAATTTTACCAAAAGCTTTTAAGTTCTTCGGATTATCAAATAAAACTTATGTTCAAAGTTTCATTTCAATTGGTCGATTAGTTTTTGAGATACAGCGCGCACAGACACACACACACACACACACATACACGTCCCTACATATTTGTGGCACCGCATGATATATCCCCATTTGTGGCGCTTTTGTTAAGATACTGTCGTTCCTCTGCGCTTCTTTCCATTATTTCTGAATATGTGGTTAATTTTACGATACCCTCCATATAACAAAAGTTATTGCAAAAAAATCAAATGTGCCACAAATATTATGAAACGTGAAAAGTTAACACATGGTGTCACAAATATGACTGGTATCAATTTATGGTGCCACTAATATTGCATGCCATGAAAATGTGTGTAAGTGTGTGAAAAGCAATGTTGCCGTGGAGATGTGACCGTCTTATAATTTGCAAAGAAAGTCCTTGTCACGCATTTTCTTGCCCGCGCAACGCTTCCAATAGATAATAAAATAAAAATGTAATACCAAATAAATAAATAAATAAAATATAAGTAATTAAATGAATTAAAATAAAACATAAAGATTCAGATTCAAGATTTTTAACATTAAGCACAATATTGCAATTTGTATCTTATATACCGGGTGTAACTGAATTCTGGTAGACCCCAAATATCATTTGCATGTTTATATATATAAATATATATATGTATATATATATATATATATATATATATATATATATATATATATACAGGGTGTGGCACTTAAGACGCCTCGGATCATAGCTCCTTTACGATAAAAGCTATCGAAAAAAATCTAAGAACAAAGTGGTGCATAGTTACCGTCGCTATGTTTCAAAAATATTTCTAATCATCAGTGGCGTGCCGTACTCCAGTGGCGTACCAAACTTATGTTTTTTTAAATGGAATGCCCTATTTTTTATTGCAGATTTGGAAAGTGCTCGACGAGTACTTATTTTTTTATCTAACATGTTATACCCTTCACTTTAGCGGTTTCGCTGTTATAACCCTTTCTTTCAAAATTGCGCCCCATTTTTGAGATTTTTTTGTAGAGAAACTAATTGACGCCGGCGCCTAAATTTTGAATTGAGGTACAGGTTAAGACCTCGTGTACCTTCACATAATTTTTTTTCGGGTAATTTATGGAAAAAAAATAATTTTTTATTGATCTTCGCATGTTGTCATTTTTTCCGAAAATTTCAAATGGCACCCCCCTAAAAAAATTACGGCGTTGTACAGCCAAAACTCTAAATTTTTCATTGGTGTAAAAAAAATTACACATTGCATAACAAAATTTCGGAGAAAAAAGGAATTTCATCGCAAATGTCGGGAAACGTTTTCCA